>JABCMI010000021.1:2745000-5490000 GCA_026261945.1 Hirschfeldia incana
CTGCATAAACAAAGTAATGTAATTATCATATCTGTTACTTTATTTTCACTATACAATGGGTAGATTAGAGGTGAGACTCAACTTAAGACTTGGAATATACTGAAAATGCTAAAAATAAAAAATTCAGCTTCAGACTTGTTAAGTGATCGCCGGATATTTATAAGATCCTCTATGCAATCACGTTCCTGTTGCTTGATATTTCGTTTCCCCACATTTTTCTCTTACAGAATAACTGATATTAGAGTCAAATATGAGATCGAGGAACTTTCGATTGCTCGGTCGTGTCCGTACACTTCAAAGGGGTCGGAGAGTTAAATATATAACCTGTATCAATTGGATGACACAAACACTTGCACCAATGGACCGTATCAATCACATGAACACAAAAGAAATGTAAAGCCTTAAGATATTTTCATGTGGAGATGAATAGGCCAAGTTTGGAGCTCTCAAACTAGAAGCACTTGAGCCACAACATAAGCCACTTGAGCCACAACATAAGCCAAGGTGGCGATGGTAATTTAATTAAACATCATTTACCAATAAATGCATATACATATTTTTGTTAATATATAAAACGCATCCCTCTTTTTTTTAACAGCAAAAAAAATCCCTCTTATTCATTGACATTTGTAGAAGAATTTCTAAGCGTTTAGAAGCAGGGACGGTTCTATGTTGAATGGTACGGGATCACATGCCTCTACTGATTTTTTATTTCTCTTAAGTGATTTGGCATAATTTGTGTAAATATTTATAGTTTACCGAAGAAAATTGAAGAAATGCTCCCATCTATTTTTTTGTGTCATTTTTAGTTCTATGTCTCGAACTAAAAAATAGTCTAAATCCGCCGATGTTTAGAAGTTGTTCGCACACTGGTTTAAATAGACAAACCATTTCTTATAGTACCTTCCAGTTAGAAAAGTTAATATACACTTAAATTTGTTTTTGGCATGACAATATACAATCTGATGTTATCGAAACACATCGATACAACGAGGATACATTATACTAGATTAGAGGTTTGTTTTCCAGGAAAGGTTTGTTTTCCAGGAAAAAAAAAGGTTTGTTTTCCAGGACCAATGCATGTTAAAGCTGCCAAAGATTGATAGCTTTTGTTAACAAACTTAGAAGCAAGAAGCCACAAAAAAAAAACAAAAGAAAAAATGAGTTTAAGATTGAAGTAGATGCATTTGTCTAAGTATGAAAGGTCTCAACTTTGATTCTTTGAACCATAACATATTACTCTCTCTCTCTCTCTCTCTCTCTCTCTCTCTCTCTCTCTCTCTCTCTCTCTCTCTCTCTCTCTCTCTCTCTCTCTCTCTCTCTCTCTCTCTCTCTCTCTCTCTCTCTCTCTCTTTCTCTCTCTCTCTCTCTCTCTCTCTCTCTCTCTCTCTCTCTTTCTCTCTCTCTCTCTCTCTCTCTCTCTCTCTTTCTCTCTCTCTCTCTCTCTCTCTAAATACCCACTCTCTCTCTCTAAATACCCACTCACTACATTCTTGTCTATGTCAATGATTCAACACGTGGCAACCCATCATTCCCATCTCCCGGCTTATATAAACCCTTTGAGCACTTCATCGCTCTCAAACCAACTCTCTCTTCTCTTCTCCACATCAACAAAGAAGCAAAAAACAAAGCCTTTAAGAATCTCGAAATCGAACTCACTTTGAAGCCAACAATACTGACTACACATACTTTGAAAATGTCTTCTTTCACGGCGACTGCGGCGGTTTCTCGGAGATGGGATACTCAGCCGACATTATCGTCTCCTCAAGGCTCCATAACCATGACAAGTCGTGTCCAACGAAAGCTCAACGTTTCCTCTGCGCTTCACACTCCTCCTGCTCTCCATTTCCCCAAGCAATCCACCAACTCTCCAGCCATTGTTGTTAACCCCAAACCTAAAGAACCCGACACTAAGCAAATGAACTTGTTCCAAAGAGCAGCTGCTGCAGCGTTGGACACGGCGGAGGGGTTCCTCGTGAGCCACGAGCTTCAGCATCCACTCCCTAAAACCGCCGACCCTACAGTTCAGATCGCCGGAAACTTCGCTCCGGTGAACGAACAGCCCGTCCGGCGTAATCTCCCGGTGGTCGGGAAAATACCGGATTCCATCAAAGGAGTATACGTGCGAAACGGAGCTAACCCTCTTCACGAGCCGGTGACCGGTCACCACTTCTTCGACGGAGACGGGATGGTTCACGCCGTCAAATTCGAAGACGGTTCAGCTAGCTACGCTTGCCGGTTCACTCAAACAAACCGGTTTATCCAGGAGCGACAATTAGGCCGACCGGTTTTCCCCAAAGCCATCGGCGAGCTTCACGGCCACACCGGCATCGCCAGGCTTATGCTATTCTACGCCAGAGCTGCAGCCGGTTTAGTCGACCCGGCACACGGAACCGGAGTAGCTAACGCCGGTTTGGTCTATTTCAACAACCGGTTATTAGCGATGTCGGAAGACGATTTACCTTACCAAGTCCAGATCACTCCAAGTGGAGACTTGAAAACTGTTGGCCGTTACGATTTTAACAAACAACTAGAATCCACAATGATCGCCCACCCGAAAGTCGACCCTGAATCCGGCGAGTTATTCGCTCTAAGCTACGACGTCGTTTCGAAGCCGTACTTAAAGTACTTCCGCTTCTCACCGGACGGGGAAAAAGCACCAGACGTCGAGATCAACCTCGATCAGCCGACGATGATGCACGACTTCGCGATAACAGAGAACTTCGTGGTTATACCTGACCAGCAAGTCGTCTTCAAGCTCCCGGAGATGCTCCGCGGCGGCTCTCCGGTGGTGTACGACAAAGACAAGGTCGCAAGATTCGGAGTCTTGGACAAATACGCCGAAGACTCGTCGGCCATCAGGTGGATCGAAGCGCCGGAGTGTTTCTGCTTTCATCTCTGGAACGCTTGGGAGGAGCCGGAAACAGAGGAGATCGTCGTGATCGGGTCGTGCATGACTCCGCCGGACTCAATTTTTAACGAGTCCGACGAGAATCTCAAGAGCGTCCTCTCCGAGATACGCTTGAATCTCAAGACCGGAGAATCCACTCGCCGGCCGATCATCTCCGACGGTGAGGAGCAAGTCAACCTCGAAGCAGGGATGGTTAACCGGAACATGCTCGGCCGTAAAACAAGGTTCGCTTACCTCGCTCTAGCCGAGCCGTGGCCTAAAGTCTCCGGCTTTGCGAAAGTCGATCTCTTTACCGGAGAAGTCAAGAAGTATCTGTACGGAGGTGACCGTTACGGTGGAGAGCCTCTGTTTTTACCAGGGGACGAGAACAGAGGAGAGGACGATGGTTACATCCTCTGTTTCGTTCACGACGAGGACACGTGGAAGTCGGAGTTACAGATAGTTAACGCCGTTAGCTTGGAGGTTGAAGCAACGGTTAAGCTTCCGTCGAGGGTTCCGTATGGGTTTCACGGTACATTCATAGGAGCTGATGACTTGGCGACGCAGGTGTGAGTTTCATGTAGATACGTACGAATACGTATAGGTGATGTGAAGAAGCTTCTAGAAGATAAAGAGAGAGGGATTTATCAGTGGGATTGTCTGGTGTATACGTCCCCGGAATCTCTCCTCTTGTGTTTTTTTTCTTGCTATTTTTTCTTTGTTTTTTTTTTCTCTTGGGATGCAGTTTGAAAATTCCCTTTTTTTTTGGGGTCAATCTAGAAGTTGGGAAGATTTTGAGGGACCAGTTTGTAGCTTCTCGGCTGTAGGGGTAGCCTAGCCGGCCCGTTCGAGCTCAGCTGGTTTCTGCTATTCTTTCACTTATTGTTGTTCATAGTGTAAGTAAATATATATTATAATAAACAAGAGATTGTGTTCATATGTATGTTTGTAGCAAACATTTGCTTTTCAGTAAGCTTTGGTTTATGGTTTTAATGTTATTTTAGTTGAATCCGTTTTACTTATGGAATGGTTCTCTGGTTTGTGACATCATTTTTGGTTCTAATAATAGCTTGGTCAGTCCATCACTATTCATCAAGTGATCTTTTAAAATGAACCAATGAAAGAGAGACAAGACTAAGTAAGCTAACCAAATCACACGCCGTATAAATCTAGGAAGTCACTTTTGGTATTTGCATGGAAGAGAATCACCAAAGTCAGTTTCAGTCAATTCCCAAAATATAAACTAACGAGTGAAAGTTATCCCACGTAAAAAGAGTATATAATTTGAATTTGACTTGTTATTAACATAGTAATTTGTTAATTAAGCAGAACCGTAAACATTGGAGATATGTAGTGTGAGTGGTGGGTGTTAAGTGCAGAGACAAATCAATATTAGTGGAATTGTGACGAAATTAGCAGCATTATTCTTATTTTATCAATAATAAGTAATAACGCATAAATTACTTTATCTTAAATATATTTCATTTAGTTTACAAATGTAACACTTAATCTGAACGTGATCTATGATTGTTTGGATAAATAAATGTATATACAGAGAAAGCTAGGGAAGTCAACTGTTTTGAAAGAGTGTTTCAGTGTATTGAGATTAAGACATTTGCAACGTAATTGGTACGCAAATGATTTACATTTGTTATCCTTTAACAACGTTTGCTATAGAACACCTTAGGATATGCTTGCACATATTTCTGATTTTTTTAAGTTTACGTACATGTTTATTTAGTATGTTAGTCATCGTATCGATCTATCTGGAAACTAACTAACCCCGACGTAGATGGATGTGTTTTCTGACATCACTCAAGACCAGTCCTTCTAAGATCCAGGAAGAACAGAAATGAAAACAAATAAATTTGTTTTAAAATTATATATGATATAGATTTCATATTTTAAAATGATATATTTTTTTTGTTTTTTAAACATCTGTGTTTATTATTCAGACACAAGTGTATGTCCTTCATTGTCGACGTACACGAGAATGCCCCTTGTGTTTATATTTGAAAAGGTTTGATTAATACTATCTTCAGGATTTAAAGTATTGTAAGAGCACATATAACATTTGTGAAAGTTCACTGGATGCATAAACTTTAATCGGAACAAAATTTTCATTGGATATGGTCCATATGGCAAAATGATACGTTGGTTTGCATTGCATTTACGACAAATAATATAGGGCAATAATATTCAGAATTTCAGGTCCGTCCACGTTTCAGTATATTAATGTTTATAATAACCAAAAAGGTATAAATGTGAGGGAATATTTTGTGCAGCCAACAAAAAAAAAAATATATCAGCCAACAATGATATATTCAATACTTACCCAAAGTAGAAGGTGGCTTTGTCACCAGCTAACTAAAACCTAACTAATATCCCCTAGTGGAGGGTTGACACTTATGTTTTCCATTTATACATTGACAATTGATATTTTTAAGAGACGGTTTTATATTACGCTAAAACCATCATCCTAAGAACCCTGCAACGAACATGGTCTT
The DNA here is from genome assembly GCA_026261945.1 of Hirschfeldia incana. Lineage (NCBI taxonomy): Eukaryota > Viridiplantae > Streptophyta > Magnoliopsida > Brassicales > Brassicaceae > Hirschfeldia > Hirschfeldia incana. The sequence continues at coordinate 2,750,398 of JABCMI010000021.1, forward strand.
GAACCTTGGCACTTAGGTTACATTTAACAAATATGTATGTTTGTTATGATTCCCAATAACCGTAAAGTTTTGGTACATGTACGTCGACACTGAGCACAAAATTGTATACATCCTAGCGTGGCGAAGGCTGAGGTGCCATAACGATGGTCCAACCTAAGAAGTTGATGTTGCATATAACGGCGATGTATTTGAATTATAAAATTATTTAGCTCGAATAATTTTACAACACTAAATATGTGTGCCAATCAAACTTTTTCTTAGTGATTAAACTAAACGGTGTCATAGTGATATGTACGAGAGGAAGAAAATTATTCGCCATGAGTCTAGAAAATAAAACGAGTGTATAGATGTTTTAACTTTTAAGTGACAACTAGAGAGTGACCCGCCCTAAGAAGGCGGATATATTATTTGTTTTGTATATATTGTTTGAAATTAAATTTATATATTTGTGTTTTTATTTGTATCATATATGCATGTTTTGTAATCATATTTGTGTTTTTACTGACCCGTCCTTTGAAAAAACCGATATATTTTTTACTTATTTTTTTTTAGAAATTTACTTTTCGTATTTGTATGTTTTAATTATATATGTGTTTTTCTTTGTAATCATATCTATTTATTCAATTAAATTAAGAACATGACCTATTAATATAGGTATAATCCAGGTATAGTCCAACTATTTTCATACAATTATTAAAATCTCTTACTAATCATTTTAGAAACAATTTTACACATGATTACAAAACAAAAATATTATTAAAACACACAAATATGAAAATTAAATTTCTAAGAAAAATGTAAAACAAAAAGTATATTCCGTCTTTTGAAAGGTGGATCAGAATTAGTCTATTCTATTAAAATAACAACCTGACCTATTGATATAAGTGTGGTCTAACTATTTTAATATAATTATTAAAACTTCTTACGATTTATTTAAGAAAAATATTATGACCCGCCCTTAAGAGGACATATATATTTTTTTGTTTTACATTTTTTCTTAAAAATTTAATTTTAATATGTGTTTTTTTGTAGTCATATTTGTGTAGAATTTTTTTTAAACTATTATTAAGAGATTTTGATAATTGTATTGAATTTGTGATGTTGCGTAACTATACACTTGTGTCAAATTGTATTGAATTTTGATAATTCCATATACACTTTCAAATTGTTGTGTTGCTATGATCCTATAGTTTAGGAAGCAAATCGTTAAAATATGATCTGTTACTTTGAAAAAATTCCTACGCTTTAAGTCTCCCTATATTTTAGCTACTTTAGGTAATCAAATTGTCATTTAATTAATTAATATAAATATTAGCAGTTATCTCAAGGCTTTGTTCCCGACAAATGTGGGGGAAGAAGAGGTAGTTACATATACTGTTATATAACACGTAAAAGTATAGAATTATATCTCTCCATCGTTGATCTAATTAAATGGACATAACCCCATATCAATTGGACATGTTGAATAATTAATAGAATAGATAGGGATTCCTAAAATATAGGGATTAAAGGAAAGTTTGAAAGATATTTTCTAAAAAGGGAAGGTTAAAATATATTTATATTTCGTAATAGTTTTAAAAATATGAAAATAATAGCAGTTACTATTAAAGACTAATATTTTTTTAGTATATATATATATATATATATATATATATATATATATATATATATATATATATATATATATATATATAAATAAATGGATAAAAAAATTATCAATTTTAATAGTATTAATTTCATGATAATTATTATTTATAGGCAGAATCCTAATTTTGTAGATATATTATTTAAGTAAATTTGTATTTCTTGAAATTGAAATAAAAATCTAATTATATTTATTTTATATTAACTCTTTCAATGGTAAATAATATTATATTAATTATTTATTTTATTAATAGTTGAGGTTAGTAAATATAGAGCATAAACTTAGATTTTAAGTAATGTATTATTGCTGATTAATAACATATATTTTCCGTAACCAAAATGTGCAGATATTTTTTTTTTTTAAATGCTTTCATTATTATACATTTTTCAAATCGACATTTATCAATAATTTATTTGTTTTTCATAAATATTGTAGTTATGGATCCTATAATATAGGAATTAAAGGAAAACAGTTATAAAATATATGAGTTTTTTTTTAATAATCCCCGACCATTATGGAATTAAAATGTGGTTACAAAATAATTATTTAGATTCAGTTACAGAATATATGGTTTATTTTTGTGGAAAAATAATTGTTGGACATAAGTTTATATCAATTGGTCATGTTGAAAAATTAATACAATAGACTAGATTTTGACCCGCAGTTTCAAACCGCGGGATAATTTTTAGATGTTATAAATGAAACGTTATATTGAGTATTTTAAAATTCGTCCGACCGTTTATTAAATCAAAAAAAAAATTATGTGGTCTCATATGTAATCCGGTTTAAGTTTCAATAAATAATATTTAAAAATCCTATAAAACTCATACCTGCAGCTAGTACATATGTCTATCGGTTGAACTTACAATTTAATGATTTATGTTTGTAAATATAATTTTCATTTATTTAGTAAGTTTAATTTTATTATTCACATGTTATTAGATTTTGTTTTATGTTTTCTTTATGACTTATTTTTAAATTTTAAATTTAATTTCATTAATCGCATTAGAAATGTATATATTTATTAATTTTAATTTTTATTATATATATAATTATATTTTAAAACTAATTAAACTGTTGACCCAAACTCTCTTGCATCAATTTATGTTTTAATATAGTTTTTTATGATATAATTGTGTTAATATTTGATAAATATATGATATGTGTTTGAATAATCGTAAAACTATGCTCATAAAAATATCAGTAACATGTTTTATCGTATACTAAATATTAATAGTATCGAACTATTAATATTTTTTATCAGATATATATATATATATATCTAATTTTAATACTTTAACTATAAGAATTATATTTTTATATATTTAGTGAGGATTTTGAATTTTTTTTTGCATTTGGATTAATACATAGCTGTATATATACAAATAATAGACATATATAATTATATATTACATTAATAACTAAAATATATTGAATTTATTATTAAATTTTGTATTAATATAAATTAAATCATTAGTTTAAAAAATAGATTAGTTAATTAGCTCTTTAATTTTAGGCATATTGTATATTTAATATTAATTAAGTTAAATATAAGTAAAAATAATAATGAAGTTTAATAGAGGAAATAATATAAATAAATGATATGGAATAACCTAGGCTACTTGCAAGTAGATAAAAACTGCTCATATTTTAACAATATTGATTATATTCAGCTTTCTGTGGAATGCACATATTAGTCAGGGTCTTTGGTCCAAATCTACACGGACTACCACAAAATATATATATGTATATTAGTTTATACGCATTTAAACTTGGATATACATATATAAGATATGATATATTTCAAAACTTTATCCACGACGTTTTAAATATAGTTCGCATATTAGATCAAAAGTATAGTTCGCATGTTATTATACAATTAAATATTTCTATACTATTATTTGAGAAGTGATTTGGCTTATGTGTCAGTTTCTCCATATTTTTAGTTTTTTTGCTTATTTATCATGTTTTCCATGATTTTAGGATTAATCAATGATTTTGATAAATATTTTTCATATATTTAAATAATAAAAATATTTGAAAACATGATAATTATAATTTTTCACTATACCAATATTTAATATTATCTTATTTATTCATTGAAGTTTTGATATATTTAGTGAGTAATTTTTTTTAACTGATTACAAATTAATAAAATTATCTCAAAAAAATAATAAAACCTGTTTGAACTATTATTTGAGAAGTGATTTGGCTTATGTGTCAGTTTCTCCATATTTTTAGTTTTTTTTGCTTATTTATCATGTTTTCCATGATTTTAGGATTAATCAATGATTTTCATAAATATTTTTCATATATTTAAATAATAAAAATATTTGAAAACATGATAATTAAAATTTTTCACTATACCAATATTTAATATTATCTTATTTATTCATTGAAGTTTTGATATATTTAGTGAGTAATTCTTTTTTAACTGATTACAAATTAATAAAATTATCTCAAAAAAATAATAAAGCCTGTTTGAACTATTATTTGAGAAGTGATTTGGCTTATGTGTCAGTTTCTCCATATTTTTAGTTTTTTGCTTATTTATCATGTTTTCCATGATTTTAGGATTAATCAATGATTTTCATAAATATTTTTCATATATTTAAATAATAAAAATATTTGAAAACATAATTATAATTTTTCACTATACCAATATTTAATATTATCTTATTTATTCATTGAAGTTTTGATATATTTAGTGAGTAATTCTTTTTTAACTGATTACAAATTAATAAAATTATCTCGAAAAAATAATAAAACCTGTTTGAAAAAAAATAATTCCATAAATTTATCTTGTGTTTATCTACAATTTTTTTTTAATTTTATATATGCATATAATAATTATATTTATTATTATACTAAAATAATAAAAATAGTTTTTGAAAAATATAAATAAATTTATTTATATTTTTTGTAAACGTATATATCAAGGAAAATATTTTTATAAACATATTAATTTTATTAATGAAGTTTATAAGCTATAACAATAAATTTGATTTATACTTTTTTGATAATATGACTTTTTGTAGTGTTTTTAATTATTATTACAGTTGAAAAAATAAAATTTATTTGTTATTTAAGTTGAAAATTAATATTTATTTATTTTATTTAAATTTTATTAAAAGAATCATATTTAAAAATATTTTAAAAATACCGCTCCAAAAGAGAATATTTTCAAAATATTATTTTTTATTTACAACGTATACCTTATATTATATAGTTAATTATGTTTACTCTTAATTTCTTTCGAGATTTTCACGGAGTTATGACTTTGTTTCAAATAAAATTTCTTTAGAAGACTATTATATAAAGAAAAGCGTGATTCTATATTTTTAATAAAATATTTCCAAAATAATTTGTTTTAATTGTATTTAATAAAGAGAAATTAGGTTGTATATACATGAAAAATGACAAAATTAGCAAAATGCCCTATCACTGTTTGAATCACTGTTATAATTTCATTAATACGAAACAGCCCCTATAGATCAATATGCCTAAGCTATCCTATACTCTTAGATATTGTGTCAGTGTATTTAGATAGTAATCCCTATTATACGCCACGTTCTAACTAGCCTATTACCTAATCAATAAAAGACTTCCATGCTGGATGAAAAGTCATCATTTACCGAATGAAAGAGCTCATTTGTTTTGAGAAAGGAAACAAATACCATTTTATTTGTCTCCTTTTTTTATAATAAAAACGATATTCTTTATTTATTTTACAGAACACAGAAGCTTAACAATCAGTGATGTGGATGAATTGCATCTCCCATGGCGTATGTTTGCAGCAGACGAAGAACCCGTTGGAGAAAGGGTTAAAGCAACCACAAATAAAAGATGATTGAATCCATAATCGTCGCTCTAGATCTGGAAAAGGTAGAGTTTATGCAGAACACCATGTTTAGGAAGATCATATCAGAAGCTGAGAACCATTCATTTTCCGACAATTTCAGTCAGTACGTTGTCTTGCGGATGCTCAGAGTGAAAAAAATACAGAGAATGCGAGGTAAGAAATATCTTTGAAATACAGTTTTCAGTTACTCATAATACTAATATGTTAAAGGGTATAATTTCATATGCGGAACTATCTTGCAACTTAATGTCTACAATTAATACTAGCTGCTAAGAATAGTGGATTTTTGTAGCAGTGACATTTTCATTCTTATTTTTTTCATATTTCTGCAATACAAGTTTGATAAATACCACATTTTGCAAGGAAAGCTCTAAATTACAAGTTTGCTTCCAAGTTAACTAGTAGATGTTAATGATGTTAGTTGACCATATTGATCCCTCGTGTATTTACTGCAGGCAGAGGTGATATCCTTTACAGAGGATGCTACATTTTGAAAATGATTTGGTATGGGAGAGTGAGGTAGAAGATAAGGCCTTGGACAACATGGCACCTAAGATAAAAGTGTCCATGTTACACTTTGTTTGCGCAAGTAATAAGTTGTTTAGCGTCTAACTCATACAATTAATGTTACTCTTTAGATTATCCGCTACAACCAAGTTTAACACCTAACATTTGCAAGTTACAATTTGCGCTCTGTGTGCACTGTTCAAGTTACATATTCAAGTTACAATTTTAACACCTAGCATATCCAAGTTACATATCTACTTGTGTGCACTGTTCAAGTCCTAGATTGCAAACATTTAGTGTGTTTGTGTGAAGTCACTAAATGCTCATACTTTTTTATTGATCATTGTTTTATACGAACGCCCAAGAATGATCTTATGTGATATGATTTTAAGTAGTCAAATTATAGATCTTATGCTGAGGTGAGAGAGGATAGGTGATATTGCAAACAATTTTTTGTTGATAGTAGTTGTTAAGTATTAAAGTATCTCCTCAAACATCATGTGTTAATAAGATATATTTGTCTTATTTGCAGTAAGTAACTACGACTAAGTATTTTATATTAGTATGGTAAGGTTGCGATGTACCAGCTAACAATAAGTATACATACATGTTTGTTCTTTTAGACGTTAACACCAAATGTTTTTTTCCAGCTAAGATTACTCGTAACTGCTATAGACATTATTATAGAATATTATAATTGTTAACCACTAACAAATATCATACTAACATTCAAAAGTTACAATAACCCCTAAAGTGAAATCTACACTTTCTTAAATTTAGATATATATCAACATTTTACATTAGGATGGTAAGATTGTGATGTAGCAGCTAACAATGAGTATACACATATTAATACATCCCGAAATTAGATGTTAAGATTATTGTTACCCCGATAAAGTATTATCTTAGCGGCTAAAGTTTCACTAGTGGTTTTGATTACAGTATGGTAGTTATCTCTTCTTTGGAATAGGTAACGAGCAACCAGATCTTGTTGATAGTCACCATTAATCAATGGGAGATCATGCTTTGTTAAAAACATATTTCTCTCAAATTTCTTTTAGATTTTTGAATACACCTTACATAGTTGCCTAAGAAAATGAATGGAGGGGAAAAATAACAGCCGCATATCTATTTCTAAATTATAACCTAAGACTGTACTTCAGATCATGCCAACTCAAGTTGTAATTGCTATAGGTAGTATTATTGTTGACCTTCTATTTTAACTGGTACATATCTTATTATTGTTCTTATTCTTTTACCATTACATGATTCTTTATGAATTGAAAAACATAAATAAATGAACAAAATTTTATCATGGGACAGAGGAAAAGCTATTCACAGTGGCTACGCTTTTATATATACAATGAAACTTTAATATTTTTCGCTTCTCACCGTACAATAATAATTTGATATTTGGGCAGATCATGTAAACATTATTGTGCAAATGGGCGTGAAGACCAACATAAACATGTGGCTGAGAAGAAAGTACAGACAACCCTATTTCTAACAGTAACCTAGAATCCTAGAAACACTATCCTACGAAATGAAACGTGTCTTTAGGTAAGGGTAAAATTGGAATAGGGTAGAGAAATATGAACAGAGAAATGGGATTAATAGGCGCGTGTGGTAGTTTGCTAATTTTGTCCCATAAATGGTATATCTGACAAATTGTCTCTTTAATAAATCTTGAAAGTTAAAAATCACTACTTGAGGATAAAAAAATATTTTTTAACAATAAAACAATATCTTTTTATAGAAAGTAGCAGTTTCTATTTTAGAGTAAAAAAAAATATAGATTGATTATAATTTATTTTTCTCTATTATAGCATTTAGAAATTAAAATAACAATAGATATGGAATGTTTTCTTTTATCTTATACATTACATATTAATGTTTTGTTTGTCAATATGGTATATTTGCGTGTTTATTCAACTATTATGAGAGGTGTTTTAGAATATAACTATAATCAATATTTTAATTAACAATGATTCATATATAATATGTAAAGTTGGGCCATTGTGTTTTTTGCTTTATTTTGAGATTTTGATAACTTCAAAATTTTGGCTTGAAAACATCAATTTTTATCAACAATTATGTATTTTTTTATTTAATTAGATATAGATTTTTAAATTAATATAGTAAAACTGATTAAAGATAACAATATATTTTAAAATAAATATTATTTTGATATTTAACTAATAGTACATTTACTAATAAATATTTATAAAAGAATTATGCTCGCAAATGCATATGATTATTTAAAATATCTATAAAAGTTTATTAGATTATTATGATGATGATATGTTTTACATGTGTAATAACAAAATTATATCTTCTGATTAATTTAATATTTGAAACTAATTTATAATTTAGATTGATTTTTTTAGATTGTTAAAATTTAAATCTCTATAATATTATTTGAGAAGTCACTTTCCTATGTGTCGCGCTCACGTTAGCTCTTACAGTGGTTGATTACTATGATACCCTTAATGAATTAAAAACTATTATTTTCTTTTAAAATTTTTCCAAATAACAATATAAAAAGAAAATATTTATAAAGTATAAAAAAAATTTAAACGAAAATATATGAATATATAATATGATTTCATAAAAAAGGAAAGTTCACAAAATAGTAATATCTTATTTAAAAGATATTTTTAATAACATAAAATATATCTATATATTCTTAGATGAAAAATATTTGTACAATGTGATTTTATAAAAAAAATATATATATATATATATATATATATATATTCTTAGATGAAAAATATTTGTACAATGTGATTTTATAAAGAAAAAATATTCACACATATGCTCTTGATATTAGAAAAAAAAGAAATATTTTTCTTTTAAAACATACTTTTACAGTGTGAATATATGTTTTTAAAGTAATTGAATTGGTTTTATATATGTATCTATTTTATTATAAAATAATTAAGTAACATAAACTGATATATGTTTAATTGACAAAAAACAAAAAATAATTTGTAATTAGTAATTGAAAAATATATATATAGAAAAATATATATATATATTTATTTTTTCATATATTTAGTTGACTATAATATCTTACAATTACATATATAATATAATATCTCAAAAAAAACACATTATTACTGCATAAATAAGAGATATTAAAAAAAATAAAAATAAATTTTAACAATAAACATCTTTTGATTAAATAACTACAACATGACTGACTTGACTAATCCACTTATATCTAAAATCATAGATCTTTTTTTTGTTGTCATAGATAATTAAAAATATAATTTATTTAGTTTATAAAAATAAAAAAATATAATTTATTTATTTTATAATAATATGTAATTATATAATAAAAATTTGCTTATTTTATAAATTTAAATTACAGGATGACTTAAAACATATGAACAAATGAAAAATAAAATATTAACTCACTGTTACAATTTAGTTCTTTTGTAACATTTATATATATGCATGAAACTTAGAATATTATTATTATATTAATTTATGTCTTTTGGAAAAGATACTTTTTTTTTATTTTTAATGTCATTCTAACAAAAATATATCTTAAGTTACACATAATCTTACTAAAATATACTTACATATCTAAGACAACAATCAACATAAATGCACATAAGAAAACTAATAAAAAAAATAATATATTTAGAACAAAAATGTTTTAGTTGAATTTAAAAAAAATGAGAAATTCAATATGTCCGAATGATAACTAAATTAACTATAAAAACAACATAATCGATTAGATATAAAATATCTAAAATCATATGTATAATTAAACTAAGAAACAAATTATAAATTAATTTTAAACTAAAAGTAAATATCATTTATTTATTATAATATATTTAATTTATAAATATTTATGCCCGTGCATGAGCACGGAAAAATCACCTAATTAGTTAGATATATATTAGTCCGCATAACTGTGCGGGCCACCATCTATTTCCATAATTTGCAATATCGTGAGAAAATATCTTTTTGGAGGCAAACCACCATGGACCGTTTAAGATGATATGAACACAACGTGACTGAAAACCACAAAATGGATAGAGCAGACCTATCTTTTCATATATTTTGTTGTGATCTAACTCATTAATCAATCATCCTCGTGATATTCCCGAAAGAGATAAATGTAGCAATCAGCCACGCGTAAAACCTCTGGACGTATTAGAGGTTTGAGGGCCGAGACCGACACAACCACGTGACCGTCAACGTAACCCACGAACCCAGTCTCGTAGGGCACTAACTGATTAAGAAGAAGAAGAAGAAGATATCTTCTCTCTGCAACACTCTCTCCTCATCTCTTTAATGACATGAAAACGATGCTTCTTGACCTGAGAAGAAGTGAAAGGCCGCCAAAACCAATCCGCCGCCATATTTGGAGTACAACTTCTGACCATGGCAAGTCTCCGTTAGAAACTAATCATCTTGTTAAATTCATTGATAATGGGTAAGCACAACTTGGATGATGGGGATAATTCACTTGATTTGGAACAATGGTGCAAGCTTGATGGAGAGACTCCATCATGGAGTAGCCAGGTAATATAAATTTCATTCATTCTTTTCAGTCTTTCATTCAAACATCGCAACACGTAGAAGATGCTGATCATCAGCGATTCTTTCCTCTCAACAAGTAGTAAACGTAATATGAAAAAGTTGTATGCAAAAAATCACGATAATCGCCTTGCCGTTTCTATGTTCCACTCTATAAACTTGCGGTCCGTTCTATAACTATAAAAGGCTTTAGTGATATAAAGCCCATTAGTATTTTTATAGCCCAGGAGCAATAACAAACTCGCGGGAGAGAACGGACGATGATGATATATATATACTTGTCTCGATTGTTTAAGCAAGAAGAATGGACTGACTGTAGGTAGAAGAAACCAAAATAACATTACATAATCTCAAGGCCTGGTTTGTGATTCGACATAGAGAGAAAAAAGTCTTTAGATAGAAAGCCAAGTGACAAATTCATATTGTGAGAAACTTTAACCATTACATCTTCTGTTGTTGTTGCTCTTCGCTGGTTGTTTTGCTTTCTCTATAACCTGGCCAAAGGGGCCAAAGGGCGTGGAGCGTCCCATTCGGTGGTAATGTGGTTACGGGTAATTTCCTTGAGAGACCTGCAGCCACTTAACGCCATGGTTAGCTCGAACTCATCACGTAGCATTTGTAGCACTTTTCTAACTCCAGCCTCTCCTTCAGCAGCCAGTGAGAATACCACTGGTCTTCCAATCTGAGATTCAGATGTGTTATTGGTACTGTCAATGGTTTCAAGTTGCTTATTATCTGATAAATGAAAATATCATGCTTACAAATATCCCTGAAGCTCCAAGTGCAAGTGCCTTGAAGACATCAGTGCCACGTCGGACACCACCATCCAAGAAGACAGGGATTCGTCCTTGTGTCGCTTTCACAACCTCTTCAAGGGCTGAGATTGTTGCTGGGACATAGTCAAGCTGACGAGCTCCATGGTTTGACACAATGATCCCTGCTGCACCTGCTTGAACTGCTATCCTTGCTGCACAAGGGACAATGATAGTCGATCTTGTCAAGGATTCTGATGAAGCTAAAGTGATGGAAACATAAGTTTGTCAGATTTTTAACTCACCATCCTCTCCTGTTAGAACACCCTTGACAAGAATTGGCATTTTGGTGATTGTCTGAAGCCATTGGACATCCTGTTTGTTTGTGTAAATCAAAAGTTAAACCTGTCCTTAAATCAAGTTTCTGTTCGAACTACTCGGTTTGGTGTTTATTGTACTCTCGTACCTTCCAGCTCAAGGTACGGTCAATTTGACCAGCAACATATGATGCCAACCCAGAGTCATTGGCCTGCATGTGGAAACAGAACAAGCTCAGGAAACATAAACATCACAAGTCTGCTTTAAGACTTGTCTTATAAATTTTTATAACAGTCATATTCAAACTATAATGCTAGATAGTATCTGATGGACACTTACCTCGTCCATCTTTCCGAGGTCAAGACCTTCAAAGTTCTTCAACGTCAAGTTTGGAGGCAAAGTGAATCTGTATTATAAGAACGCTTAGCGGTTTAAACTTTCCAGCTATATATATTTGCATGTTCGGGTTGTGATATTTTCAGGTGGCGTGGCTTTACCTGTTCTTGATATCAGACTCTCTGCGACCTAGCCTTGGGGTGTCCACAGTGAGAGCAATGGCTTTAAATCCAGCCCTCTCGGCTCGTCTCACCAGCTGCTCAACCACATTCCTGTTCTTGTACACCTACTCAAACCAATCATTAAGTGGTAACTATAAAATGTAGACCAGGTTCATCAGTATGTACAACAAGCTGCTTAGATAACTTACATAGAGCTGGAAAAAACGAATCCCTGGACCTGTGGAAGCAACTTCTTCAACACTGGAAGTAGCCCATGACGATAGTGTCTGAAAACATCATGGAACAACTCAAACCAGAGACATAGGTATTAAGGCATGGATTTTAGGTTGAATCTTTTGTAATGATGTAGTTAAACATACCATGATGGTTCCAGCAGCAGACGCAGCCCTAGCCGTAGCATATTCCCCTGTAATAGAGCTGTTAGTCTTTCTCTCAAGCGGTAGCCGATAGATAGAACTAGTTCTCACTCTCTACGTACCTTCTGGGTGAGCCATCTTTTGCATGGCAGTAGGAGCAACCATAATAGGCATGGATATCTTGAAACCCAAGACAGTTGTTGTCATATCAATCTTGCTCACATCAATCAGTATCCGAGGCCGGAAGCTGTTAAAACAGCACAAGGTAATGAATATGAAACCCACATCTCTTGCTAAACAAGAAACAGAAACAGAAACTATTGTCTTGTCTTATTAAAGGAAAAAGTAAAAACTCACAGGATCCTTGCAAAAGCGTTTCTGTTCTCTTGAAGAGTCCATTGGTCCTCTGCTCCTGAGGCATAGTAGTCGTACACCATCTTTGGCAACTTCTCCTTTGCAATCGCTTCATACTCGGTTACGTTTGTGATCTCCATTTTTCGATGAAGGCTGTGAAAAGAACCTCTATATAATTTTATATATATTTCAACGTTTATATCTGGTTAAAATCTAAATACTTTTTTGTGATGTGGATTGAATACATTTGTAAAAGTAGAAGAATTATTGGCAATAGAAACTGATATATGGATGATATTTTAAAGGTGAAGAATGGATAAGGAGATCAGATAGACTATGTGTTGTCTAATTCACAAGCAACTTTGTGTGTTCCTAATAATTTGTAAGCCAATAATTGTTTTCTCTCTCTCTTTTTCTTTATAAAAAAATATTTCAATGATGTTCTAAGAACACAATAAACAAGAGATAAGAAAACATATACTTTTGAGAATTTCATTGAAATAAGATCTTAGAAATTTTCTAAAAACTAAAATAGCATTACATAGAATCTCCAAATAGCATTGCTACAAGGATGAAGAATGGACTGAAGGTATAGAAGTATCCAAATAGCATTACATAAAATCTATCTCCAGTCATTGTTTTGTGATTTCAATACACCAAGAAAACAAGTTCTTGAGATAAATAGTAGCGTAGAAGCCAAGATACCAATAAGAATCTCATTAGGTTTAGCTCTGTGTTGTTGCTCTTCTCTGTTTCTTTGTTTTGGCTCTATAACCTAGGCAAATGGCGTGGAGTTTCCCACTCTGTGATGATGTGGTTACGTGTGATTTCACTGAGTGACCTGCACCCACTTAACGCCATGGTTAGCTCGAACTCATCACGTAGCATTTGAAGCACTTTTCTGACTCCAGCTTCTCCTTCAGCAGCAAGTGAGAATACCACTGGTCTTCCAATCTGAGATTGATGGCAAGTAAGCATACTGTGTCAATGGTTTCAAGTGCCTTTTAATAGAAATATGATTCTTACAAATATTCCTGAAGCTCCAAGTGCAAGTGCCTTGAAGACATCAGTGCCACGTCGAACACCACCATCTAAGAAGACAGGAACTCGTCCTTGTGTAGCTTTAACAACCTGAACGCATAAGAATACTATAACATTAGCACTTCTTGACAACAATAAAAATTGATGTTTGTAGTTGAGAATGATGATCTCTACCTCTTCAAGTGCTGAGATAGTGGCTGGGACATAGTCAAGCTGGCGAGCTCCATGGTTTGACACAATGATCCCTGCTGCACCAGCTTGAATTGCAATCCTTGCTACACAAGGGACCATAGCAGTGGATTTTGTGAAATATTCTTGTGAAACTAAATGATAGAAAACATTTGTTTTTTTCAGATTTGAACTCACCATCCTCTCCTGTAAGAACACCCTTGACAAGAATTGGCATGCTGGTGATTGTCTGGAGCCACTGCACATCCTGTTTGCGTACATGAAAAGTTAGTGAAGTCTGGATCAATTTTCTGTTTCCAACTACTAGGCTTTGCTATTTTATCATATGATTTGTTGTATTATGGTACCTTCCAGCTCAAGGTACGGTCAATTTGACCAGCAACATATGAAGCCAAGCCAGAGTCATTTGCCTGCAGGTAATCACCATAACAAGTTCATGAAAATATTAGGAAACAAATAGTGGATCATTGCCTGTATTAAGACTACATTAATCTATATGATCTGATTAATGCCTACCTCATCCATCTTTCCAAGGTCAAGACCTTCAAAGTTCTTCAATGTTAAGTTTGGAGGCAAAGTGAACCTACAGGAGGAGATCAACACACGTTGTTATATATCCTACAATTACAAGTTAAATCAAACTCCTATGACATTGCAATGGGCTCGGCTTTACCTGTTCTTGATATCAGACTCTCTGCGACCTAGCCTTGGGGTGTCCACAGTGAGGGCAATGGCCTTGAACCCAGCTTTCTCAGCTCTTCTCACAAGCTGTTCAACCACTTTCCTGTTCTTGTATACCTACACAGAACAATCATAAAGCGTGAACCATCAAACGTGACTACTTTTTACAGCATTTAAATCACTATATGCGGTTTTAAATGAAAAAAAATAAAATAATAAACCCACAAGACTCCAATCAGACTTGATTCATAGCAACTGTTGTACAACGAGCTGCTTAGATAACTTACATAGAGCTGGAAGAATCTGATCCCTGGACCTGTGGAAGCAACTTCTTCAACGCTGGAAGTAGCCCATGAAGAGAGGGTCTAAAACATCATGGAAGAGAATAATTCAAGACATGATCATGCATAAATAATGGCTAATGAAGCTAGAAACACATAAGTTTTAAGAGTCTTGCTTTGGATGAAAATATTGTGACAATATTATAACATACCATGATAGTTCCAGCAGCAGATGCAGCTCTAGCCGTAGCATATTCCCCTGTATTAGTTTCCATTAGAACAATCCTTACTTTGTTTCTAGTAATTATTACTAAAGCAAGTTTTCACTCCCTACATAACTAGGTTTCTATGAGTCTTTTTTTACCTTCCGGATGAGCCATCTTTTGCATGGCAGTAGGAGCAACCATGATTGGCATGGAGATCTTGAATCCCAAAACGGTTGTTGTCATATCAATCTTGCTCACATCAATCAGAATCCTAGGACGAAAGCTGTTACAACATACCAAAGCTAAGTAATTAAGTTATATATCAAATCAGAATTTCTAGTATAATATTATAAACTCACAGGATCCTTGCGAAAGCATTCCTGTTCTCTTTAAGAGTCCATTGGTCTTCTGCACCAGAGGCATAGTAGTCGTATACCATCTTAGGCAGCTTCTCCTTTGCAATGGCTTCATACTCGGTAACGTTTGTGATCTCCATCTGCCAAAGACTAAACATGCTTGAGTCTAAATAATCTCTGGAATTCGAACACAATACTCTTTTTGGCTTTAAACATATAATCTAACTTACCTTGTGATGGGAATGAAGCTTTCGAGAGAGATGAAGGGTGATTGTAACGAGAGCTTATATTATATATATATCCGTAACTCTTTATAATCAGTTAAATACTAAATGCTTGTCATGTTTTAATTTGTTAAAGAGTGTAAAGATTGTTGGCAAGTTGGGAAAATAATAGTATGGATGAGAAGCTGGAGGTGAGGAATGTACCAGGAGATACGGACAAAGATCAGATGGGTCTGTGTCTGATCCACAAGCAACTTGTGTGGTTTCTTAACTCTTCTTTCGTGTTATCGTTCACAATCTCGAGGATGGATAATAATTTCAGAAGCCAATGGTTTTTCTTCCTTTTGATTGGTCAAGGCGTTTGTATCCAGGTCCTTTTTTAGAATTTCAGATTATCAATAGCATACCAATAAATTTAGGTTACTTATAAATTTTCATATCGAGTTGGTTTTGTTCTAGATAAAGAATTTAGTCAATATCCAAATTATTCAAAATCCTAAAAAACAAATCATCTACAAATATTTTAAAAGTATTGATCAACTATTTGAGAATTTCCATAAAAACTATTCAAATTACAGAAAGGTATCTTTAATATAATCAAAAGTATCTAAATCAACCAAAAATCTAATCTAAATTACCAACATCTCCAAAAGTATTTTAATATATCCAGATTACCTAAAATTAAATTATTTTTTTTTTGAAAAAACATTAAATTTGTTTAACTTTGGATTTCTCGAAAACTGTTATGCATTTAGATTTAGATCGAGAATTTTTGATATCCACACAATGAAATATTAATTATAAATTTATTTTGGAGTTGTATTTGGGTTCGGGTTTAGAATCAAATTATAGAACTAGTATATTATGAATTATGAAACTGAAAATAAACGAAACAAGTAAATGTGCAACAAAAAATAGTAATGGTCTCTATCCCTTATATATTATTTGAGAAATGATTTTGTCACATGTCTTATATACAATTATTTTCAAAAAAATAATATGACATGACTGATAAAATTGATGACATAACTTATAGATTAATATGACATAGACAATTACATTCAATGTTAATTTATATTTTTGATAAGTTTTTAAAAATATGGTAATGACTTATATATTACATTTAATGTCGATTTATATTTTTGAATTTTTTTAGAATATGGTAATAGCTCATAAATCATCATTAAAATAAATAAATATCAATACTATTAAATTAGGAACATGATATATTGATATATGTTTAGTTTAACTATTATTTTAAATGATGCACTTACAAAATAAAATTTATTCATATTTTTAATTTTTAATTTGTAACCACCACTTCAATTCCATAATAATATGGATCCACTGTTTCTAACTGCATCTAAATATCTTATCTAATCAAACACAAACTAGAAATACGTTAAGAAGAAGATGCGGCTGAACTTCTGTTACAATTTCTTTTTTCAAAACATTTAAATAACACGTCATGTTTACTCAAGAAGATGTAACCAACTTTAAATTAACTATGTGGATGTTTTTCCTTTGATCAAATTCAGACATTGAAGTTACTATTTGAACAAAATTGTAACTAAATTTTATTATTTAAAAATATTAATAACTATTTATGAATAAAGTACAGAGTTAACGTATGAAATGTTTATGACATAAGTATATAGTATGCAATATAAAAAATTTAATATAATTATTAAAAATTCATAATAATATTTTTTAAAAATATATATTAACAGAAACATGATTATAAGTAAATACACAAGTATGAAAAATACATTTCTAAAAAAAATATGTCAACCAAAAAATATACATGCCTTTTATAAGGGTGGGTCAAATTCTAGTATTCAAATAAGGCAAAAGTTTACGTGCTTGATGTATGCCACAATACGTCTCCCCGTCTTAAAAAGCTGCGAACAAAAGGTATCGGTCATGACAACACTGTTGTGAATGAGATTTTTGGTGGTGCTCTGGAGAACCAGTTGAAGTGTTTGCCGTGCGGTGCGGTCGTGCGGAGTCTAGTAAGGTTGATGAGATTGTGGATATTAGTCTTGGGATTTTGCATAGTAACTCGGTGAAAGATTCGATGCAAAAATTCTTTCAGGCAGAGATTTTAGATGGCAATAATAAGTATAAATGCGAGAGGTGAGTGTGGTATGTATGGTTCTCGTATAAGTCTGTCTTCGTTTCAGAATGTTTCAGTTTCAGGTCGGACTATTCTTTTTCTAATATAACTTTTTTTTTTTATTTTTTAGCTGTAAGAGACTTTTGACCGCGAGGAAGCAGATGTCAGTTTCAGGTCGGACTATCCTTGTTGTCCAATTGAAAGTAAGCCTCGTGTTTTTGTACACAAAAGTTTAGGTGTTTAAAGAGAGGTAACTTCGCTTTGTACCTTTCCTATATAACTTCCTCTTGTATCTGATGACATAGCTAACATACAATGTGTTTGCATATTTTCCTCAGCCTGAAGAAAGACGCGTCCTCATTTTTACGGTCATATGGATGGTATGATCAAGTATACACTTCCATGCGTGCCAAGAGGAGATTGTGTACAGAGCACTCAGGAGGAGATGGTGAAGATGGTAACGACTTAAAGTAAGTG
Source organism: Hirschfeldia incana (assembly GCA_026261945.1). Classification (NCBI taxonomy): domain Eukaryota; kingdom Viridiplantae; phylum Streptophyta; class Magnoliopsida; order Brassicales; family Brassicaceae; genus Hirschfeldia; species Hirschfeldia incana. Next base: position 2,768,835 of record JABCMI010000021.1, read on the forward strand.
AAACCCGACTTTGTACGTTCTCTAACTTCTCATGTGTTACACTTGGCTAAAACTTGCACAGATAGGATACTGACTTCGTGTAGCTTTGTGCTTTCTTATTACTCATTCCGTGACTTAACGGTTGGAGTTCCTGTGCAGGAGGAGGTTGATAGGGGATGTAAAATCAAGTTCCCTTCAGATTCCAGATGAATTGAAAGCACATCTTGTAAACAGGCTCCGGAACATTGGCAAGAAGAAATACTCGTGAAGTGAACCATTCATGGTTTGCTTAACCCGTTAAAAGTCTCTACTTGGTCCCTCTACACTTTCCTCAGTCTACATCTTCATCACATCTCTTGTTTTGCTTGAAGCATCCCGTTGGTTGTGTGTGATACAGAGAGGAGGTATAGAGATTTTTTCCCCGTGATGGTGAAAAGTGATTTTTTTCCCTATTATTGTTACATTTTTGGAACAGAGTAACAAGTAATTAACGGGAAAAAATAAGTCATAATTTATACATTATTGAACCTTCTCTGAACTTTTTTTACCCTATGGATGAACCTTTCAGACAAATCTTAATTAGTCCGGTGTAGACTAGTAATAGAGCCCCTTTAGGTTTGATACTGTTTTGATAATAACATAAATAAATGGATTGTTTGTTGGTAGTACGTAAAAAGATAGATCAAAGATGTAACAACTGAAAACGAAGCCGAAAAAGGAAAAATTAAACAAACATCTCTGATGCTGAGAGATTACAAATAGATTCTCTTTAAACAAGTTGATGAATGATTAGGCCAAGAAACGTACGATTTCTTCGGTCTTCATCTTATTGAAAAGTAAACAAAAATGTAATGGTCTACGAAGAAGAGAGTGTGTTGGTCTTGGCATAGTGACCAAGAGACCAGGAGGAGAAGCCTGGACATGACGAAGAGAGTCTCTCTGCGGTGGCTCTGACTAACTCTTCAAAGTCGAAATCTTCCTCGGAGATTGTGGTCAACATGTTCTTGAATGGCTCTCTCGTCGCAGATATCAACTTAGCTGGAGTCACCTCGGTGATGAACCTGGAGGTCTTAACTGTTTCCATCGGTGATTGAGATGTTCTGAATCGGCAAGAGAGTGTCGGGAGAAAAAAGCTTCGTCTTGTTTGGGCATGGGAAGGAAAAATAAGATAGAGAAATGGGAGATAATACCAAAAGATATTGTGAAAGATTTTGGTGAGAGTTGAAGTGAATATATAGAGTATATCTTGTGAAGTACTTGCAATATACAAAACGACAATGATATTTGTTAATATGGGTAAGAGTACTTACAATCCCCTTCATGATCAGACAAAATTAGACCTAAAAAAATGATTATGTATGATCTTAACTCAAGATTATAACTATAAACACACTGGTACGTACGGTAGGTATGAAGTTGCTTTCAAAGGAACGACGGTGTGGCGGCTCTTCAATCATACTCTACAGCTAAATTAAATTATTAACAACTATATCGCCTTTTTAGCTTTGTGTTTCTATTCTCAAATCAATTAGAGTTCAATGAATTTCAATCTTTAACTTGTTTTTCTGTTTATCTTAAAGATCGTTCAAAGGTCATTTGTTTTCTTATCTTATATTAGCCATCACTACAAATAACAGTTTTTTGTTTCAAATTTAGATAAGGTGGCTTGGTTAGATTTTTTTTTTTTTTAATCTTATTACCATATTCCAATATTTTTAAGATATGGCTATGCAATACGATACGTACGTACCCGTTAAAAATATAATTTTTGATAAAGCTCTAAATAAATTTGATGGCAACTTAACGGTAAGTGGTACATATCGTAGCAAAATGAGTTGGCCGGCCAAATTAGTTCTATGAAAATGACATATTTACATTGATATGTGAGGCCTGGCATTTATATTTCTTTAAAAAAAATTAACTTAAAAGCCATAATATGTAGGGCTTGGCATTTAGTTTTTTATTTATTTTAGATTTATTCTATCCAAGTTTATGAATATTTAGTTCAAAACAGAACTGAACTAAATTGATTATATATTTATTAGAAGAGCTTAATTTTGGTCATTATTTTGATGAATCAAATATCAAACATAGGATTAAAAGACGCTATGAAAAAACTTCCAAGATAGTGCTGATCAACACAAAGTTACAAGTTTACAAATTAGAAGACATAAATCTACCACGTAGCTAATGTCCTGATGGGACAATTCAGGTAGCATAGTTGTTAGACGTCATACCATATTAAGCATTTTGATTTGATGTGTTATTATAGAAACCACAGAAACGAAACATACTAATGGACCATATTTATTCTATTCAATGGCGGAGAAAGGTAGCTGCTCCGATACGGCGTCTCATGGGACCATTTTGCCTCTTAAAGCTTCCCCCCACCGTCTCATATGCACATAAAAGGTCTATTTTGGACTCTTCCTATGATATGACCCCTCAAATGGACTTAGGCTGACATAATCTCCACTCTTCCCGACGTTAACTCTAGAAGTTGTAAGTCTTGCTGAATAATGATTTCACGTGTATGAAATGAAATTCTCTATTGGTTTCTGCCACCATGCATCTACATATATTTCATCAGACAACTTAACTACATATCTCTTTGATCAAAAAAAAAAAAACTACATATCTCTGTGCGCTAAATTATTATTATTTTTTTGATAAAGGATTTCTGTGCGCTAGATTAAGTAGTGGAACGCATATAAACTACTCGAACTAAATCAGGATTTGGAATATGGTAAGTTGGAAACTGGAAGATAACAGAATTACATATCTCATATTCCAGGTTATATTCTTAAATTCTAACTTGTAGATTCTGTTCTCGAATTATGGAGAATGGAACCAATCGGATAAAATAATATACATAACGTATCGCATTTTTATGCCTATACCAATACATATCAACTAACTGCTTTACCACAATACAAGAGTAAAAGAAAGAGTTAACACATTTGAAATTAATCGGCACAAGTTCGAGAGACAGCGATCAGAGTCTCTGTTGATCTCAGCAGGTCTTGCATGAACGAATTGAGGGTGGAAATGATCAAATGAGACGGGATAAATATGTCAATAAGAAAGTGTGTATAATAAATAGTATAAGAGCCATACGTCTCAATACACCATTCACCCTCTCATCATAACTACTACGTCATCGTCTCCCTCGCCTCTATCGTCGTCTCTACTGTGCAAGAGTGTGATTTCGCCAGATTTACTCAACCATATGCCACTATTGCGTTTCCATCACTACGCCGTCTCAAGCATCGACGGTTCTTCACATAGTCAACTACACGACATTAAAACCGGAGCTGCTATCGAAAAAGGTCAGCTCGCTCCTCCACTGCCATGTGTTCTCATTCCAACAAGTCGGAGGAACACTTTGAAGTCTAGTGAAAGGAGACTCGACCGTACTGAAACACTCTGCCTCATATCTGACGATTGCTTAGTTACGCTCACCCAGAACGAGTGTGATGGTATTATACACTGGTCTATCTCGGTTACAAACTATTGGCTTCGACACAATAATGTTGAGGTCCGAAGTTTCAACTCGACTAAACCATTTAGTCTGTCATCCAACTCCATTGTCCTAAGCATCCTTATGAAGGCTAAGCTAGCTTGTGAGATTCAGCTAGTCTCATTCAAGAGCTTTGTTGAGTTTAAAACTGATCATGCCAACTTCAGTGCCAAATCAAGTCATCTAGGACTTAATACTCTTGATGTTGAATAAGGTTATGGAGCTCCTCATCGAAAGCTCTTGCCAGTCAATATCTCAATCAGGTGTATCAACGTCGTCTTCGACTATCAATTGTTCGCGAGAACAATCGCCATGGGAACAAAAATGAAGCTTCTCTCCAGGTCTCTTCTTTTCGCTGAGTTTGACTCGCTCCAAGATGGTTTTATCTTTAGTTGTTTTGTAATGTTTTTAGCTTCGTTCTACCGTCGAGCTTGACTCCGGTATCTTCTGCTTCAGTTGTTAACTTTGTTGCTTATAGAGCCTTTTATAATTTAAGTTATGTCCGTGATAAAAAAAAGAGCCATACGTATCTAGTTAGGACTTGGTTTACTACTCATTTTTATATTAACGTTTTTCGAATTCATAACTTGATATTTTATGGGAGGTTTACAAGGTGCAATGAAATTGGAACAGAAAGAAATCACGGACTCACGTGTTTCCATTCAGCAAACCTTACTTATTAGCCAATTATCGTTTATATAGATTGTACATATAGTTTTCTTTTCTTTTTCCTATTAACCAGTAGATATTTAACTTATAGCATATTATTAGGAAAGATGACATTATCTTCTGATATTTACATATATGTGTGTCATTATCTTAGGAAAGTTGTCATTATCGTTAACTACTCGTGCTTGTATATAACCTCATGTAATTCATTCGTATCAATACAATTCAGAGTTTACAAGTTTGTCTTTAGTTTACATGGTATCAGAGCAGAAACGTTCTGTGACCTAAATTTTTCTTTTCGATCCAAACTTTTGTTCTTGGTAAGAACACAAGTCTGCAGTTATGGTCGAAACTGATACGTCTTCCGCAAGTAAGAATACGATGACAAGTGCGTCTCACGTTGAGCAAACTGTCGTCAATGTGTCCACCCCCTACTCCTTGTTTGCGTCCGACAACCCAGGAGCCGTGATAACATCGGTGATGTTTACAGGGGAGAACTATAATGAATGGTCTACGGAGCTGCTTAATGCGCTTCGTGCTAAACGTAAGTTAGGGTTTCTCGATGGCTCAATACCTAAACCTGCCATCGATGACCCAAACTTCGAACTTTGGTCGTCGGTTAATTCCATGATCGTTGGCTGGATCCGTTCTTCTATCGAAGCTCGTGTCCGATCTACAGTTACATTCATAACAGATTCTCACAAGTTGTGGGAAAACCTGAAGAAACGTTTCTCGGTGGGAAACAAAGTACGTGTTCATCACCTCAAGGAACAACTTGCATCGTGTAAACAAGATGGTCAAACGGTGATGGATTATTTTGGCCAACTTGCCAAGCTGTGGGAAGAGCTAGATACCTACAAACCTCTTCCACCGTGCAGTTGCAGTGCGGCTGCGATATATGAGAAAGAAAGAGATGAAGAAAAGGTACATCAGTTTGTTATGGGCTTGGATGAGGCTCGTTTTGGAATTGTCTGTCAAGGGATTATTGCTTCTGATTCGTCTATCGATCTTGGTGAAGCCTATGCAAGAGTAGTAAGAGAAGAACAACGACTTGCCTCGACAAAGGAACGTGAAGCACAACAGAGTGCTGTTGGGTTTGTTGCCAAGAAGGAACAGTCTGAAACTACCAACACTGGACAACCGCGTCGAGTACTAATATGCTCGCATTGTGGTCGACGAGGTCATGACAAAGCCAACTGTTGGCAGCTTGTTGGTTTTCCAGATTGGTGGGATGAAACACCACCACACAGAGGCGACAACAGAGGAGGCCGAGGTGGTCGTGGTCGTGGAGCTTCAAGTTCAGATCGTAACAAGAGCAATCCGGTTAGAGCAAACAACGCTCATGCTACCTCTTCCAATTCTTCAACGTTTCCAGCGTTCACCGAGGAACAGTGGAGAGCTCTTACACAGATACTAAGCGAGAAGACTAAGTCTTCTGACAGGTTGACTGGTAAGCGTTACGGTGATCTTATCTTAGATACGGGAGCCTCTCATCATATGACAGGAGAACTCTCGTTTCTGAAAAACGTAATCAGCATCCCGCCATGTCCTGTTGGGTTTGCTGATGGGAACAAAACATATGCCACTCATACAGGAGTGTTTCATCTGTCTAAAAATATTGTGCTCTCGAATGTGTTGTTTGTGCCGAATTTAAACTGCTCTCTCATCTCCGTTTCGAAGCTGCTTCATCAAACAAATTGTTTTGCACTTCTGACGGACACTTTGTGTATTTTACAGGATCGTTTCACGAGGACGCTGATTGGAGCAGGTGAAGAGAGAGATGGGGTTTATTATTTCAAAGATGTTATGGCTGCAAGGGTTCAAGTTTCTGATATGGCTGCTGTTTCCGTTGATCGGTCGCGTTGGCACCAGAGGCTTGGACATCCTTCGTTTTCTGTTTTATCCTATTTACCAGTGTCTTTAGATTCAAATAAAACTGCTGCTCAAAGTCCTTGTGATACTTGTTTTGAAGCAAAGCAGACTAGAGAAGTTTTTTATGAAAGTTTAAATAAAACTAAAGAGTGTTTTGAACTTATTCACTGTGATGTATGGGGACCGTATCGGACCCGGTCCTCTTCAGGAGCTGTCTATTTTCTTACTGTGGTCGATGATTTTTCCAGAGCTGTTTGGACGTACTTACTCCTGGAAAAGTCTGAAGTTCGTCAAGTCCTCGCAAACTTCTGTACGATGGCCACAAAACAATTTTCTAAAACAGTTAAGATAGTCAGAAGTGACAATGGCAGTGAGTTCATGTGTTTATCAAGATTTTTTCGCGAGAATGGGATTCTACACCAGACATCTTGTGTAGCCACTCCTCAACAGAATGGACGAGTTGAACGTAAGCATCGTCACATTCTCAACGTTGCTCGTGCACTGCTGTTTCAAGGCAATATGCCCATCAAATTTTGGGGTGAAGCAATCATGACTGCTGCGTATTTGATCAATCGAACACCGTCTGCAGTCCTTCATCATCGTTCTCCGTATGAGGTCTTATATAATGAGAAACCAAGCTACTCTCAGCTGCGTGTCTTTGGAAGTCTCTGTTTTGTTCATCACCGTTCGCGTGACAGAGACAAATTTGGTAAACGTAGTCGCCGATGCGTCTTTGTTGGCTATCCGTATGCTCAAAAAGGATGGAAAGTGTTTGATCTGGACAAAGAAAAATTTTTCATCTCCAGAGATGTTGTGTTCCAAGAAACAGAGTTTCCTTTCTCACCAACGGTTCCAGTGTCTAAGAAATCTTCAACGACAGCATCTGGTTCTTCTTCAGTGATTGATGTTGATCGGGAAGTTGCTATGGTACCGCCGTTGCCAGAAAGGGGGAGTTCCTCAGACTGTTCCCAACGTCCTCTCTCCCCTTCTGGTACTTCTCCGATGGCTGTGGAGTCAGCTCAGATGACTTCTTCCACGGATTCTGTCTCATCGTCATTCGTGTCTCCTAGTGGTGTCACTTCACCACCGTCTTTTCCGGCTGTAGCTCCGACTTCTGCACCTGTGGTTAGTGAGACACAACCAGCTGAAGAAATCTTGGGTAGAGGACACAGGTCTAAAATACCTTCAGTTAAGCTAAAGGATTTCGTCTCATACAACGCCATGCATCTTGAAAACCCATCTCTCCCATACGCCTGTTCCACATCAACGTCTGAAACTTTTCAAGGTAATACACTTTATCCATTGACTGATTACATATCTGATGATAAATTTTCAGCTTCACATCAGGCTTTTCTTGCTGCTGTCACCGCTTGCGTCGAACCACGTTACTACGCTCAAGCGGCTAAGGAAGATATTTGGCGTGGTGCCATGAAACAAGAAGTTATTGCTCATGAAGACAGTGGTACATGGGACATTACTTCTCTTCCTCCAGGCAAGAAAGCCATCGGTTGTCAATGGGTTTACAAATACAAATTTAATGCTGACGGTACTATGGAGCGTCCTAAAGCTCGTCTGGTAGCTAACGGAAATTCTCAAGTGGAAGGTGATGATTTTGAGGAAACTTTTGCTCCTGTTGTTAAGATGGGAACTATTAGAAGCTTACTTGCTCTTGTAGCTGCGAAGGGATGGGAAGTCCATCAAATGGATGTTCACAATGCGTTTCTTCATGGAGATCTTCATGAGGAAGTTTATATGAAATTACCACCTGGTTTTACGCACTCTGATCCGTCTAAAGTCTGTCGTCTCAGAAAGTCTTTGTATGGTCTTCGTCAAGCTCCTCGCTGTTGGTTCGAGAAGCTGACTAACGCGTTAACAGAGTATGGTTTTGTTCAGTCTTACTCTGATTACTCGCTGTTCACATATACGAAAGCGACCAAAGAACTTCGAGTTCTTATCTATGTCGATGATCTGGTTATTGCAAGCAACGATCTCGAGCTACTTACTCAGTTTAAAGCATATCTCTGCAAGTGTTTCCGTATGAAAGATCTAGGCAAGTTAAAGTATTTTCTTGGCATAGAAGTAGCTCGCTCAGAGGAAGGAATTTTCATCTCACAAAGGAAATATTCTTTAGATATCATATCTGATACTGGTCTTCTTGGCTGCAAACCGGTGTCTATCCCTATCGAGCAATATCACAATCTTCATTCGGAAGAGACTCCAGTTCTTCAGGATGCTACAAAATATCGTCGTTTGGTTGGGCGTCTTGTTTATTTAGCCATTACGAGACCTGAGCTCTGTTACACTATACATCTTTTGTCTCAATTTATGAAGCAGCCTCGCGAAGCTCATTGGAATGCTGCTTTACGAGTTGTGCGGTTTCTTAAAGGTTGTCCAGGACAGGGCATCCTTCTCCGTGCTGACAACAATCTTGAGCTCTCAGTTTATGTTGATGCAGACTGGAGTTCGTGTCCGGAGAGTCGTCGTTCGCTGAGTGCTTATGTGGTCTTCCTTGGTGACTCACCTATTGACTGGAAGACGAAGAAGCAAGATACAGTTTCCATGTCCTCTGCCGAAGCTGAGTATAGGGCCATGGCCGCTGCTGTTAAAGAAATGAAATGGATCGTTCCATTAGTCGAGGATCTTGGTCTCAAAGTTACTAAACCAGTTCGTTTTTATTGTGACAGTAAGGCTGCGATTCACATTGCGGCGAATCCAGTTTTTCACGAGCGTACTAAACATCTTGAACGAGATTGTCATAGTGTACGAGATGCGGTTAAAGCAGGCCTTATCTCGACTATTCACGTCAGGACCAAGGAACAGATTGCCGACCTGTTAACTAAAGCTTTGGGTCGTCCTCAGTTTGAAGCGTTATCGTCCAAGTTGGGTGTTCAGGACCTTCACTCTCCAACTTGAGGGGGAGTATTAGGAAAGATGACATTATCTTCTGATATTTACATATATGTGTGTCATTATCTTAGGAAAGTTGTCATTATCGTTAACTACTCGTGCTTGTATATAACCTCATGTAATTCATTCGTATCAATACAATTCAGAGTTTACAAGTTTGTCTTTAGTTTACACATATATGAAAATTAATAAAATCTGTAAGTAATTAAGTTTGAGACTTGAGCTAATAAGTAAGGGTTGCTGAAAGGAATAGAGTGGACTTGAGCCTAGTTTATTTTTTTAGCCTAGTTAAATATGTCGTGAATGAATAGAAAGTGGAATTGAGCCAAGCTCGCTCCGAATAAGTCTAATAAAGTAAGATTTGCTGAATGGAAACATGTAGCTTTCTTTTCCCACACAATTGCATTGCACCTTGTAGACATCCCATAAAACATCAAGTTTAATACGACAGACGTTAAAGTAAACAATAGGTAGTAAACCAAGTCCTAATTAGATACATGTAGCTCCAAAACCCAATGATCCATCATATTCAAAAGTGGATTGCCGTTTCAAACACTGGGCCTAATTACCGTTAGGACGTTATACTGACTCTGGTTGGGCGTAGGAAGGATGCTAGTAGCCCTGCACTGATTCTTGTTGGGCGTAGAATCCTTAACTCACAAGAACATATATATTTTTTGGAAAATTTTATATATATATATATATATGTTCTTGTCAGTTAAGGATTGGTCTTCATATTTTATCAAAAATATATATATTTTTTCTTGTCAGTTAAGGGTTGGTCTTCATATTTTATTTGTCTTCATATTTTTAAACATGTATACTATGATACAATCTGTTGTGATCCTGAAATTGAAACATGAAGGGACGAAGAACGTAACTAATTAGAGAAATGAGGAACAAATCAAGAGGGGTGATCTGTTCTACCAGCTGTAGATTTTTGTCTTCCGTCATTCAGTTTATGAGATTAGTGGGTTATATAGCTGATAATGTTTTCAAACCCAAGCTGACATATGGTTGTTCCGACACACGATCTAAAAAGATATTATTGTTCATATTTGTTTTTGTTACTAGCTTGTGTACGAAATAAATATTATGATATAAGTAATAAAGTATTTTCCAAGTTGAGAAACCAAATAAAAATTAAACTATAACTGTAAATTTAATTAGTTTGTATCTATTTTTTTCAATTATACATCGTTTAACAAACTGAACATTTTTTACAAGAAAACGCCGAGTCTCTTAAAATTAACGAAAAGAAGAAATGTGCATGAGGACGTCCATCGAAAATCGAGACACTTACATGGGAAGATATTATTTCTCCAAATTATTTGTCATCAAAATTAGACTAGGTCAGTGGATACAAATCTATAGCAAATCAAATGCAGTCATTGATATCATATCAAATGTATTTAAATTAAATGGTTTATAGCAATATAACTTGCGATCCAGTTTGATTCGATCATTTCATTTGATATGATCTTAGAGAGTTTAAGCGACATTGATTGAAGCATATATGTTGAGATTATATGAAAACAGAAGTGAACCAAACAAATCTGCTCAAGTGGAGAAAACAAAGATAAGATGGCCGGTTGCATGTTCCCCTAAACCCATCTCAATGTTCTGTCTTCTTTCAACATATCTCCTCTTTTCATGCCCACCTTTCTCCCTTTCCTACTCTTTCTTCTCATTTAATTAGATTGTGTTAAACCCTATTGGTAAGTTAAATCATTTCAGTTAAGGGTTGAAAATAATATAAATCCAACAGCTGTGTTTACCGCGTTCCTTACATATAAATAAAGGTACGCAAATTAAGTTTTATTTTTAATCTAGACAATTATTTAATTATTTATGTAAGATGCTCACTGTAAGAATAGCAGAATTTCAAATTGTATACACGTGTGCATGCTGTTCCTTTCCACACCGCATTCGAATTTCGTGGCTAATATATTAAGTCAAAACATCTAATGACTAACTAGATTTTGACAGATCTTTAAAAAGAGCGGATGTAATATTTGTTGGAAAATTATTTTACGTAAGAAAAAATATGATTTTTGATATTATATTAAAAATTTCTTTTAAATTTACTTTTATGACTTGTTTTTTTTATTTTAAATATGACTAAATTTTTGAAGACTCTAAATAATTCTAACCCGTTATATAATTTTATTTATTTAATCAATCAAAAGTTAAACTTATTTTACACTGATTGTTTTTAATTCAAATAAAATATTTTATATCTTTAACACTCTCTGTATTGAAAAATTCATTTGTGCATTTCAAAAAAAAAAATCTATAATTTTGTTAAATTTATTTTAAATTTAGTTTATGTGATTTAGTTTTTTATTTTAAATGAAAATATTTTTTAAAGAGTTGAAATAAATCAGATCCGTATCATGATTTTGTTGATTTAATCATTTGTTATTTCAACTTGGTTTTATTTGAGTTTTCATTTAAGAAATGCTTTCAAATAATTAATAACATGAAAAATCTTATAAATAATCACGTATATTTTATTCTTAAAAATTAATGTGAAATACAAAAACTATAATTTAAGTTGGTATATGAAATTGGTCTTCTTGTTGATTTTTTCTTATATATATTGAAAACATTTTTTTTAATAATGGTTATTGGAAAATATTTTAGTAAAAATAAAATTTTGAATATATGCATATGTTAAATCAACTTTTTTATATAAATGAATTTTAAATTATTATTTTGATTTGAAATATTTATATAAAATTTTAAATTTATTTTATGATTATTTTAGACAAAAAATGTTTTTAGGTAATTAGATTAGTCTATTTTTATATTTTAAAACTGATCCAAGTAGATAGTTTTTATAATATAATAAGCCATGTTTCAAAATTGTTAATAAAATAAGCCATTATTTTTTTCTTCTTGACATACTTTTATCCATGTTTCAAAATTGTGTTTTTTTGCATTAGTTTTCTATGAATTATTATTGATTTTCATGACATTTTATATTTGACTAAACTAAGTAATGTAATAATATTGTATTTAAAACTTTTTTATATAATATAGAGGTTCCTGTGATATATTGTTTATATTTTAGTTTGTATTTTTATTTTCACCAAAAATAATTGTACAAAAAAAGAATTGTAAATATAGTGGCAAAATTATAAATAAAAAAATATAAAAAGAATATTATTTAATTTATTGTAAAAACAATAGTTAAATGTGTAAATAAAAAGAAGTATCATATATGTTATTCATGTTTCTAACAATTCTTATTTATTATTAATTTATTAAAAATACAATGACTAGATATGTAAGTAAAAGAAAATACATATCTCTAATATTTATGTTTCCAAACATATCTCATTTATTATATTAAACTTGTTTCCAAACAAAATCAAAAGGTATTTCAATTTTAATAATATAGATACATCATTGATATAGTTTGAAAGGATCAAATTTGATCCAAAAAAGGATCAATAAACGAAATATTTAAAAGATCTGTACAGAATAAGCCCATAATTTGTCAGAATAAAATATTTGTTTCAAAAGTTATAATTTCATGAAAGTATAGTTCCTTGGAGTATTCAAAGCAACCCATGCAAATCCCAATGTCAATGAACCAAGAAAATCAAGACCACATTCATCTCCTCTTAACTCATTTTCTTTTTATCTACGACACCTCTTCCTTCTTTTTCTTCTCTATATAAACTAATTCAAATCCTTTTCTCCTTCATTACATTTCTTACATTTGCTCTCTCCCTTCTATCACCCAAAAAAAAAGGGTTTTTTTTTGGACACCTAAAGTCTCTCAGCCGCCATAAAACAAAGTCTCAATCTCTGATCACTAATATAAACCCTATTTACCAACCCATGGCAGAATTCAAGAGAAAGTTCAACAAAGGTCATGCTTTTACTAGCAAATGTGTTTCCTTGGTGAAGGAACAACGAGCTCGTCTCTATATTCTCCGCCGTTGCGCCACCATGCTTTGCTGCTGGTACATCCATGGCGATGAATAGAGAGAGCCATCTGAGTGACTGAGTCTATCCTTCATATTAACCTCTACATATAAATATATATGTTTATATATCCTCCCCTCCCCATCTCTTCTTCTTAAAGCTCTGTTGATGTTGGTGGCTGCATGGCTTCCTCTCCACAAAATTTTAATTCCCTCTCTTCTATTGGTGCAAAACCTTAGCAAATTTTCGTTTTTTAACCTAAAGAATCAATCTTTTGGTTTTTCATGGGTTCTTTTGCATCAACAAAAAGAGAGAGACTTATTTGCCGATTGAGCTGGTGGAGTTTTCACTATTTCTGGAACATATTGAGAGCTGAGACGCCATGGATGATGTTACGTGAGAAAATGAGTTCATACTATCAAATCGTCTGGCAGTTTTGGTTTTAGTTTCATTTTGACCAAAAAAGTCTCTTTTGGTTTCATCTATATATATTATGGCCTAAGGTCTTCTTGTTAATAAAAAAATCTTCGGATTTTAGCCTCTGGTTGTAACCAATGTGAGAATAATGTATAAGAATAAAACTTTTGATTTTGGCAATTTACTAAGGGAAATTGGGCTCTACACCCTTCAAACAAATTTTAATTAGCCCACTATCTAAAAAACCTAAAAAATCGATACACACTATTCTTAATATACATAATTGCCGTAATGCCCCTATGCTTCAACCGGGAAACCGTCTCCCACTATTTTTAAAAAACAATTAATATTTGTGGTAACTGTTGGGTTTACTTCGTGGCGTCTCCTTTTTCACCCAATAAAGTAAGTTACTTTACTGTCATTTCCCTCGGTCTCGGTGAATAGTTTCGTCTTCTTCACCCATCTTCGTCTTCGCCGTTTACAGACAATCAAAGCAACTGTCTTCACCCACGTTACTTCTTCTTCTGTTCTTTCCCAAACTCCCGTTCATCCTTCTTTGTTTCTCTGTCTTGACGAATAATCCCATCTCACTTTCTCCGACGAGACACCCGCTCTCCATATCCGTAATCGAGTAAGTCTACCTTCCACATTTATCCAATCGAAGTAATATATCGTTTTATTGTTTCATATAGGCTTTCCGAACTTCGATCTTACTTAGTCTTTGTGGTTACCCACAGTTGATTTCCAATTATTACTCCATACTCGTGTCCGTCGCCTTATTCCATTTACTTGCTTACAAACTTATGCTTTAACCTTTAAGTTATTGGAAATTGAATTCTCTTAGTCTTCCGAAAATAAACAATCGAGGGTTATGTGTCTATTGTAAACTGATTGTAATTGTGCGACGGTTTCAGTTATATATGGTTTGCTTATATTCGGATTACATTTCCTTCAACACATTGCAATACGTCTTTTACATTGTTTCGATGATTTTGTTCAAATACCATGTCATTTGGGTACTGTACTATTTTATATAGTATCCATAATCCACTCTCTTGCTTTTGCAGGTTACCATGGACGAGTTAGACCTACCAAGCCGACTATTCGAGTCCGGCTTCGAACCAACGGGTCGAAAACGGGTTAACAACTACTTCAACCTCCGCTGGATCGATTTATTGAAGCAAGCGTTAGAGCCTGATGATTTGGAGAAGTTGATGGATTCACAGTTCCGGATGATTATGCAGATGGGAGGTCATACATTCTCTGTCATGTTTCTCCATTACGTTCTTTCTCGTCAGTTGGTGACTGTGAAAGAACTCGAATTATGGTGGCTTTTCGCCGGTAAGCCAATCCGTTATGCCATACAAGACTTTGCGCTAGTAACTGGCCTGCTGTGTGGGGAAAGTGGAGGCTTTGCCGGTGAGTCTACCAGCCAGGGTATGGGGCGACAGAAGGGAACGAACAAATCAAGATCGAGTCCCTCCATTTGGGAGGAGTTGTTCCATGGGGAGGAGAAACCCACTGTTGGATGGATTATGGAACGACTCACCAGGGGAAAAAAATACAAGGATCCATTGACCCGGTTCAGGCTATCACTGTTGGTTCTGGTTGAAGGGATACTATGTCCTACATGTGGAACAACCAACATTCGACCCGAGGTGGTGAACAAACTGGGATGCATTGAAGACTTTTTGAAGTACCCATGGGGAAGGGAGTCCTTCTTACTAACTGTTCGGAGCACGAAGTCGCGGTCACCGGTTAACTATATTCAGGAGACAATGGCGATTCAAGGTTTTTCG
The DNA here is from genome assembly GCA_026261945.1 of Hirschfeldia incana. Lineage (NCBI taxonomy): Eukaryota > Viridiplantae > Streptophyta > Magnoliopsida > Brassicales > Brassicaceae > Hirschfeldia > Hirschfeldia incana. Next base: position 2,783,937 of record JABCMI010000021.1, read on the forward strand.
CACGCGATGGTCTTGGTTACTGTGGCAGCATGTCCGAGTATAATTATTCGGCCTGGTGTGGATGATCCACTTTCTGATCCCGAACTGTCGAAGACTGAAATCATCCAGCGTGTCGTCGATAGGAAGCTAGTCGTGAACCTAGTCACCGCCAAATCTGTCGATCAGCTTGGACAGGTACTATACCATATCGTATGCCACATGTCCATACTATTTGTATAATTTACCATCCTATATTAAAAACTGTTTATGAACAAATAAATTCACCTGACACTACTATACATCTTTCTTAACAGGCCCCAGTTGATCCTAGGTTATGTACAGATGCAGAGGGGGAGCTTATTAGTCACGGTTTGGGAGACAAGGAAGATGGGTCAGTTGACAGCTTAATCTCATTGATCGAAGAGGATTACCCTTTCGAACACAACGCTTGGTTTGGTGGCGTTAGAGCGGATGATTTGAAGCAGAAGAAGTGTCCTCCCCAAACTTCTGAATCTAGTGAGGAGAATGTCCCCGCTGCAGCAGAGAAGGATAACGTTCCGCACGGTGGCGTTGAAAGTGGAAACAATTCCGGCGAGCCTCGGGTGCAATCAAGGAGGCATAATGCTTCTCACACTGCACCGGAAGACCACAGTCATCTAGACGTGCCTACTTTGCTTAGGCGGGCCGCAGACGCTTACGAAGAGCGGGTGATCCCGATGTTTGAAGGTTATGTTCTTAGTTTGAAGGGTCATTTCAACACGGAAGTTGGAGTATTGCGATCCGAGCTACAGTCTGCAACGTCATCTCTTAGTCAATTGGAAAAGACGGTTGCAACTGAGCTAGATAGCATCAGGAAGGTTTTAAAGGGATCCAGCTACAATTTTGACGATCCCTCTTTTGGTGGTGGAAGTCCGTATAGATCAGATTCCCCTAATCTCAACCGTGACGAACATGTTCCCGAGGACTTTGTTCAGAAGGATAACCGCCCTGTAAGCATTTAGTAATTGCATACGTAATTCTTGAACCAAATTTTTTAAAAATGGTAGACTATTTCATCTCATATAGTATACTATTTTATCCGCTTCAGATCCATTCATCTGTGCCGACAGCCGGTCCATCCGGTGAGTCTCAAACTTTCCCTCCTTCATGTGGACCTGATATAGAGACAGCTCCAACCACTCATCCAGGTGGACATCACACTAAGGTATGAAACTTTTAATACGATAGCGTATCCCATGTAAAATATTGTAGACTATTATATTGTTTATCGGCTATACCCAACTTTTAATCATCATCCCATCTCAGGAGTCGGGAACTTCGGTTCCTACTGAAGATACCACTGCCCCGGTGTTCCCTATAAATGTCAACACCGTTGAAGATGTTGGGGAACCGATGGAAACTGAACAACCAAGCAAGACTGCTGATCCTCAGAAGGTATGTGTACTGTAAATAAATACAATTGTGTGTTCTGGTATAATAATCCTTCTGCAGTACCTACTCAAAATCTAGTATACAGTATGCATATGGTAATATTTCATCATATACCCAGAAATCTATAATTCTGATATATCCTGGTGTTGGTCAATAGGAGGATCATAATCCAACTAGGTCAACCGGAGAGGGTACAGGCGAACAAGTGCAGTCATCTCATGCGGCAGAATCACATATCCAGCAGGTACTGTGATATAGTATACTATATGATATAGTATACTATTCCTATTCTATATGATATAGTATACTATACAATATATTTTATTATCCTCATACGAGCATACCTAAGCGTCTCTTCTCATTTTTTTTCCCATCAGGAGAGTCCTCAGCCTTCAGCGGCAGTAGAGGATGTTATTCCAGAGCCAAAGATCAATACAACCGATCAGCCGTTGAAAGAGAAGGTATGCATTATAAATGGAATATTTGATTAGTTATTTTGATGATTTACATCTTTAAACATACTATACAGGAACCAGTCGGTGTTGGCTTTCAATCGGATCCTCATGTTCATATAGTGGACTTAACAGAAGATGGTCCTTCTAAACAGGTTTGTGTGTGTTTAGTGGAGTTGTAAATTATACCTCACCACACATACTACCACAATAACCTGTATGTATTCTCAACAGGGTGTCGAAGAAGGTAATGCGGCCGAAGAGTATGGGGCTGATGGCTTACGGAAGAGCAAGCGTAAGCACGTTAGTCCGGTGCGGTTCAGTCCCTCGGAACCGACTGTCAAGGAGGAAGGTGCGAAAAAGTCGAGTAAACACGCTACTACTACGAATAAACAACCTCCGAAGAGGTTGAAAAAGTCTGCTCCAACTCCGGTAAACCCTGATACACCCAGAAAGGAATACCCCATTTTCATTGGGGGGTACAATGCATTTGATCCAGCTTCCCCTTCACTCCGTGAAGCCTTCCTGAAACGGTTAAACGGTGACAAGTAAGGCTTGAAATCAATCATACCATTCCATTTCGTATACTATACTATTTAGTAGTCTTACACAACTGTTGACATGCAGCCCCATCGATGTTTCCACTGGGACACCTTTTCCAGTTCCCTGCTTATCACCTCTCTTCCATTGCACGGGTGTTCTTACATATGAGGTATTGTATTCCTTACACCGTTGCCTCATTATTTAATAAATACACTCTATTTTAATTATATAATAATCCATTGCAGGCATTGGATCGTGTTGTTATTTCCATACGTAACAGACGTGACCGTGATCTATCTTCTAGGTTTGACTTCGTCCCTCCGACCTTTTTCCGCGAGCTGCTCCATAATTACGCCGGCTTCGCTGCTATCAGCGAGAAGGACAATTTTGTTTTCTCGACCCCGCTTAAGTCTCAGTTTCAGTACCGCCCAGGTTGGTTTGATAAAGTTGATTTCGTCTACAGTCCAGTACTAATTAAGAAGACTCACTGGGTTGGTATGATACTGGATTTGACGTTGTCGGCTATCTACGTGGTTGACTCTAACTCAGCGTTCCCCTCCACGGAAGATGTTCGAACATCCCTAACCCCCATTTCGATCATGCTCCCCCACCTATTCTCTAGGTTTTGTCTTGTACCCAATCCGGGAAATCATAACTTTGATCCCCTTCCTATCAACCGAATAGAAGCACCTTTTCTCCTCGAGCATCCAGGTAATTAACCTGTTTCCGTTATATGGTATACTATTTCAGCTTATATAGTATACTATTTAGTCAGGTGAGTACTTGGTATTGTTGTAGGGTTTTCGGCAGTTGGTGCACTTATACTTCTGGAAACCGCAGCCGCTGGTATGCCTTTGAATTCAGTTTCCTTCACCGAATCAGAAGCTAGGGTTGCAGCTGAAAAGTATGCTATTTCGGCTTTGCCTACGCCGTAGGATGGATTTAAAAAGTGACGTTGTCACAATGTATTATGATTTTAAATCTACTTTGTCTTTTGCATTACTATGTTATTTCTATTTGTAAGATTGCGATATTTGGATGCCCTGGATATTTGGATGCTTTCGTTATGTTTTTATTGTCTACTATTTTTTCTGGTAGTGGGTATTTAGCGTAGGCAATACGGCATTAGGATTTAGTAAGATATACTTAGTATTTGAAGTTGCTTCGAAATGTTACAATTATAAAGAAATAAAAACCAGATAGCATACTATATGAAATAGTATTGCTTAACGTAGTTACTATACCAATTCACTAGAATCAATGTACACATTTACCCAAGGGTTCACTAATCCAAAGGGGGGGGTTAGGGTATAGTGTTGAATAGTAGGACAATTTAAATTGGGCGCGGAATGTTAGACATTAGAAATGAAGACTCCAAACGAATACTATATGAAATAGTATTGATTATTTTAGTTACTATACCATTTTAATTCCAATCAATGTAAATACTTACACATGGGTTCACTAATCCAAAGGGGGGGGGGGGTGGAGGTAGGGTTTAGTTTTGAATATCAGTGGGTTAATTTAAATTGTGAACGGACTGTTACACATATTGCAAAAGAATATTCCAAATAGTATACTATATGAAATAGTATTGCTTAATTTCGTTACTAAAGTTGTCCCTTACTTTACGTGCATATATTGGAGCAAGGCATTTTTATATAAACATAAAGGTCATCGGGTGTTCCTTACAACTTGCACATCTATTGTGCATTAGATAGGGTTTATAAAGCATATTTTGTACATACTAAATACATCGATATATGACATGTATGCATATATTCGAGTATTTAGTTAAAAAGTGCTAACATTCCCCTTCATACGGCCAGTTCATAGATGGCATAGGCTTTCGCTTATTCACCCAGTTCCCAAAAAGATGCTTCGAACTGCCTTCAGATACCTTCTCCATATTCATAACTTTTTATATAGGGTTACGGCAGGAAGCCCTGTTGTGTCCTGACTGACCACAACGTTTGCACTTCCTCGTGGATGAGTACATACCTTTCTGCAATTCATAAGACATATTACATTTTCATTACTATACCATTTATGTATATTATTATACTATTTTACATATGATAACTACTATATCTGCTATATTTGATGATTGCGGACAGTTATTTTGCCGCGTACCTTTGGCTCCCCGCGGGAGAGGATGCGGACTTTCCTTGGACGGCCTGGTGGGCGGCGCACTGCTGGTGGTTGAAGGTTATTTGCAGTACCTTCACCTATCTCTACACCTACAACTGATGGGACAGGATAGATCTTTCCCGCAAATCCTTTTCTCCATGTTGTGACATGGTATGCCGATGCAACCAATGCATCAGATGGGAATCCTATCCGTGTTGCCGCAGCAAGAGCATGCATACATGGTATACCGGTCGCATCGTATTCCATACAGCTGCAGCTTCCAGGACCGAGTAAAACTGTGAAGCACTCTCCCGCATTTTCCTGTACTTGAAACTCGAACTCCCCAATATCGCGGACTGACAACCCCGTTGAGAGCTCGAAGTTCTCCTCAACTAGCTTACGGACATTAGGAGTCAAAGTCCCTTGCTCCCTATTAGCTTTTGCTCTACGCAATGCTAGCCAGCCCATTACGGTTGTCCTTATGTATTCGAACATCGTGATAAGAGGATATTCTCTTGCTTCCTTAATGACTCCATTCCATGATTCTGCAATGTTGGAGTCCATGATGTTGTACCTCTGTCCTTTGAAATGAGCCCTAGTCCAGTGTTCGAAACCTGTCCATGTGAATAGTATGGAAATAAATTATTTGTACGTAGTATAGTATTGTTAATTTAACCTAAAAGATAATAAAAGCTTACCTAGGTCAACAAGGTAAGACGCGCATGCAGGGTTGATTTTTTGAATCTGAATAAACTTTTGATTGAACTCTGTGATAGTGAATTCTCTTGCAGCAGCAGACATTAGGTTTGCAAGCCTGGTTTTCTTAAATATGGTCTTTATATTCCTCCATAGATGGACTACACATGCAACATGATGCGCGTGATTATACACCTGTGGTAAAAAGGACCCAAGTAATATCAGTGATATAGTATTCTATATTATATAGTATAGAATCTTAAATGGTATAGTCATTGTAAATGAAGGTGAAAACATTTACCTTGCGCAGGCCACTGTAGATGCTTGCATGTCTATCAGATATGAAAACCAACTCCGGAACATCATAAACAAACGTGGCTAGTTTCTGGAAAAACCATTCCCAAGCATCGTCGTTTTCGCTATTCACAACCGCCCAAGCTAAAGGAAACACTTGAAAGTTTCCATCCTGTGCTGAAGCAGTAAGTAGACAACCCCCATATTTGCCTTTCAATGATGTTCCATCAACCACCACCACTTTACGCATTGAAGAATAACCGGCAATTGAAGCGCCATAGGCAACAAAACAGTACTTAAATCTAGTTCCCCCATCTTCCATCTCATCACTCTCCAAAAAGCATGTAGTACCTTCGTTTGACGACTGGAGAAGAGCCAAATAAGGAGGTATGAGTGAATAGCTGCCAACCATCGTTTCCATTGCATGGTCCATTGCAAGCTCCCTAGCTCTCCACGCTTTCCAGTAGGAGACATTTACATGGAACTCATCAAGCAGTATTTTACGAATAGAAGATGCAGTGGGGCCACGCTTAATCCCAACAAACTTTGATTGCATTATCTCCCCTATAACCTGAGTGGTGGCAAGTTTGTGGAAGTTGCGGCGGTCATCTACAGTGCATGAGTGGATGAGATTGGCTTGGCGCACTTGGAAGTTTCCACTTGCATCAAGAAGAACCGCATATACGCGCCATGGGCAACCATCACCGACGCACACCGCTAGTAACATAGCCGGACTAGACCGAGGGGTCCTAAAATGAAACTTCCTATTCATTGCATGTATAGCTAGTTTGATCTTGCAGTCCGTTTTAGATTTAAAGACACGCCCCACGTATATTTCGTCCCCCTCATACTGTATGTCAGCAAGCGTTGTATCCACGCCTACAATTAATGGATTAACGTAAGTACTATATCAAATAGTATAGTACACAGATTACTATACTATTTTATATTCTATTTACAAATACAACTTGTTATGTAATATTTGGTTGCTACCTGTTCCGCGGCGGTTGTTGTATACGGGTGGGGCATCCTTTCCAAATAAAGCTGGAGTGTTGGGGTTGTTTAGCATTTCGTGCAGTGCCTCGTCGAATCTGCCCCACTGTTGCCCAAATTCTTCAGGGACTTCAACGGGAGCTTCGGAAGTATGACTAGAACTACCACTTCCCCCCTCAGAATTGTCAACACCGGGTACACCGAAAATTAAACGCCTTGCAACTGGACGTGATTCGTTAGCGGACTGTAGACGAATGGTACTCAGGACCGGTACGATCATATCGTCTTCAGTGTCACTATCGGAGTCACTTTCGTGCTCTAAAGGTCGTTTATTCTTCCCCTTATCACGTCCTCCAGTTTGAGGTTGAACGCGAGACAAAGCCTCTACAGGCTCCCTGATTACTATTCCACTCATGCCACGTAGTATGGTACTCCTAGGCGGTATGGTTTGTGGAATGTTTTGAGCTGAAGACTCGGGGACGACCTGTTCTGCATTACGCCCTCTGTTCTGTGTATGTGGGAATGTTAGCGGTGTCTCCGAGATGGCAAAATTATGCCACTCCTCTTCCTCCACAGAATTGTCATCTCCATCCTCTCCATCTTTCCTTCCGGTAAGCGTAGCCTTGCGGGGATGATTGGAAGATACCCCAACACCTGAACGATGTGTTATGGAGACATATAGATCAACTTCTTCTACGGCCCGGCGCATTCTGACGAAAACCCCGACTTCAATATCATCTGTGATGTACTGTGGCATATCGAGCTCTCCATCTCCCATTGCAATCCACTCCGGGTATTGATAAGATAGTTTGATGGAGATGTCTCTAGATGTGATATCTAGGCTTTCCTTCACAGCTGCGACTAACTCGGTGAATGTCATCTCAATATTTAATCTGATGGAATGGTCCGCAGCACACACAATATCAGGTTCGAATATCCACCGAGTATCAGCATCCCGGACCCACGTCCCATGTACAATGAAGACTTTATCTTGTTCATTCATCTGAAACAATAGACACATAAACAGAATACTATATAAATTTCAAGATCTAAGATTCCATTCCATTCACATCTACGTGTATCACATTGTGTAATAAATGTACTGAGCAGATAAAATCAAGAATATCTGAAGCTTACCGTTCTGATTCTTCAGAGCATTTACTCTGCAACTGCTTTCACCTTCTTCACCGATATTTCTTACTTCTTACAGAAATGGACAGACTGTAAGAAATTAAATGACTACACCATATATCATTTACCCAAGGGAATTTGGTCCACATGATTAAACACTAATATTAACCGTATGCGGTTAAGAAACAGGGAGACGTGGTCGATTTTGTTCCCTCAGATCTGCACAGTGCGCGGTAAATTGTGGCCATATTTTCCTTCCCCTACGTGGACTTACCTCTCTCTTTTAACCGACAACTTGCAAGCGATGAGGTTAAAACCGGATGAAAGTACACACAAATGTTACTTTCTTAATTACGTCTACATCAACGCTCTGCACCTAATATTAATAAGAATCTTAGTCATCTCGCAAATAAGCCCATTTACTAAATAACATGAACAAGAAAGTACCATTCCCTTTTGTGCGTTCCGAGCGAAGTTCCTTTGTAATTTATTCTTCTTTTGTTTGAATAGTTTTCCTGTTAACGATATGATATAATCGAATCCAAATTACGTGCCACAGAGTAGACTAGGTTGCAAATTGCAATTATGTTTACTAAGGTCTAAGAATATGAGAGCTTTGAGCAGACAGCCATTCATGGATGAAGATTGTGCCGCGCACAAGTAACTGGGAGAGTCATAGTCTTCAGAGACGCAAAACAATTCCACCATTAATCTGATGGCATCTGCTCATGTAGATACTACTGGTGAACGGTGAAGTATTCGCTGGCAACTAGCGCAGAATATTAACATTCGTAACAATTGAGTCAAAGCGAAAAGTGGTTGAACTTGTTTGCTGAAGCATCATTGTTTAGAAAGCTCATAGCCGAAGCAAAACAACTGATTATATCGATCAGTACGCATAAATGAAAATACAATCTTCTTGTCCAGAATGGACAATGACTGGATAGACGTAGTAGAGTGTTCATCAAGAAAGATAATGAAGAGTCACATGAGTTGGAGCCAAGTCATCAGTTAGGTTTCGTTTAGTTAACAATTTCAAATTAGGAAATAATTTGCTTTTTACATTTTTGGTTATTCCAGTTTAGGAAATTTTCTATTTAATAAAAATAGTAAAAAATCAATTGTTCCTGAAGTGAAACCAAATAAATCGACTAATCAGTAAAGTTTCTATATATATAAAGGAACCTTTACTTGTATTCAATCCATAATCTACCACACAAAAAAGTGGGATTTGAAGATGATCGACAATGATTATTGCTTATCAATAGTTTTTGGTTTCACATTTTGCATGCTTCTTTATGGAATCTGTCGAGTGTTGTCTTGGGCTATCAAAGGTGTTGATGATGAAGCCGACACTAATGATCATCACGATCATAGTGTTACTGTCGATGACCACCATCTCGTTATCACTATCAAGGAACTACCTGGTATTGAACCCTCTATTCTCGGAGCGATCCCCGTCGTAGATTTCTACTCTGGGGACATCACAGACAGTTTCGAATGCGTCGTTTGCCTGACCAAGCTTGAAGACGGAGACAAAGCCAGGCTTTTGCCGACATGTAATCACTGGTTCCACGCCAATTGCATCGAGACGTGGCTTAAGTTGCACTCTTCTTGTCCTATCTGCAGAAACATAATTGGTTGGGTCCAAATTTCCAGCAACTCCCGAAGTTGGAAAATTTGGGCCCGATCAGGCCTATAGCTGACGCACCAATGACCGTTACAAGTTTATATTTACGGCCCATATGCTAGGTTCTAATACAGACGGAATTATGTGATATCATCGTGTTTTCGTGTTGGCATATGATTTTTAACAAAATTCTAGATAGAATTATATTATGTCGAATAAAAGCAAAAAAATGGATATTTCTTTTGACGAAATTAGTTTTTGATACAGTCTTCGTTTCACCTAATTTTGATTTATGTAATTTTAATAACATTATTTATAGTTGTTATATCCAAATCCTATGTTTTGAACATGGAATTTATGTAAATTCATTAAAAATTACTTACACTCTTGTTATTCAGTCAACAATTTGTAAAGGATTATCCGTTAGCTACCCACTTCTCATCATAAGCTCCATCAAAATCAATATGCAACTTCAAATTAGGCAGTATCAAACTAATTAACAAAAGGAAGTGTCAAGAATCAATGAATGTGAACACACACGTATTTATCGATATAAAAAAAATTACATGCGGGGATTACTAAAGTTTCAGTGATTCTAATGGTAAAAACCAGCATGTGCCCCATAATTCATATTTATCTTTATGATCAATAATGCGCCCACGTAATAATTCTTCTGGATTCGCCCAGTTATTCAGTTTAACAACAAAAAAATGAGGCTAGACGAAAATAGTGACAAGTAATAACTTTTTTTTTGAGAAAGGGCTTTAATAATTAGGAAGTAGTAACTTGTAAACAAAACAACGAACGCTATTTTAGAAAGAAAAAAAAAAACAACGAACGCTACGGTTAGACTTGTTTTAATTTAGGAAACATGGCAACAGTACTTCTTTGAAATTCGAACAATCGAAATTACATTCTTTTTACCAAAAACCAAAACAAAATCTTATCTTAACGAAGTACCTTGATAACATGTTCATTTTTACTTCTCTTTCGAAAAAAAAAATATTCATTTTTACTATACAAACCCCACTCAAATAATAGAGTGAAGAAAATTGAAAGGAAAGAAAAAAAAGAAAAGCCATTAAATACATATCGTGTCTGGTATCAATATAAACACCTACTTGTTAAAAAAAATCATTATAAACACCTACTACTACTTCACTAGCACATTCACCACTCCACTCATGTGTCAAACAATGGCATCATCTATCAAACAAATCTTCTCCAAAGATAATTTCAGAAGAAATAAAAAACTTGGTTTACTAACCACCACCGTAGCCTTGCTCTTCGTAACTGCCGTTGCCGGAATCGCCGTGGGAGTTTCAAAAGGCAACGAAAACGGGAAACGAACTCTATCTCCGTCGTCTCACGCCGTGTTAACATACGCCTGCAGCTCCACGCGTTACCCTGAGCTCTGCATCTCCACCCTGGCCACCTCCGGAGGCGTCAAGCTTACGTCGCAGAAAGACGTCATCGAGGCTTCGCTTAACCTCACGACAACTGCCGTGGAGCACAACTACTTCACGGTGAAAAAGCTGATCAAGAATAGGAAAGGACTAACTACTCGCGAGAAGACAGCGCTTCATGACTGTTTGGAGACTATTGATGAGACGCTCGATGAGCTTCACGAGGCGGTGGAAGATCTCCATTTGTATCCTAACAAGAAGTCTCTCCGGGAACACGCCGGTGATCTCAAAACACTAATTAGCTCCGCCATTACCAACCAGGAGACTTGTCTAGACGGCTTCTCTCATGACCGCGCCGACAAGAAAATCCGCAAGGCCTTGTTGAAAGGTCAGGTACGTAAAACTTTTACGGTAAAAGACATCAGTTTCTTTACCCGTAACGGCTCATGTTATTTAAATAATATAATTTAAAGATATAGTCAATATTGAAAAAGTTTATTTTGAATTAAAAACTGCAAATGTCGATGAAATGCATTTGTTTTGGTCTGCTAAATTTATGGAATCTTAAATGGCTGTACTCGTGGGGTTACTTATTGGGGGTTTTTAATGAATATACATATAGTGCCAAAATCTTATAGATGGGTAGCATTAATATCCCATTACATCAATTTTAACATTTTTATATTTTTCAGTATTTATTTTGGTACAGTGAAATGCTGTTAGCTAATGTTGGTCTAGTTGTATGAATTGTTGTTATTAGAGTATAGACATTTAAACTACGAACTTGTCGATAACGCGATTGTTTCTAAATACATCTATATAATTATGTATAGATGCACGTAGAGCACATGTGCAGTAATGCGCTAGCAATGATCAAGAACATGACGGATACCGATATAGCCAATTTCGAGCTAAAAGCTAAACTCACCTCAAAGAACCGTAAACTGAAGGAGGAGGAGAGTACGTTGGCCGTTCATATTGCCAGCGCCGGAGAACTAGACGCGGAGGGGTGGCCGACTTGGTTATCTGCAGGAGATAGGAGGCTTCTTCAAGGGTCTACAGTGGAAGCCGATGCTACCGTGGCGGCTGATGGTAGCGGTACATTCACCACTGTAGCGGCTGCGGTAGCCGCGGCCCCGGAGAATAGTAATAAGAGGTATGTAATACATATAAAAGCCGGAGTTTATAGAGAGAATGTGGATGTGGCCAAGAAGAAAAAGAATATAATGTTTATGGGAGATGGTCGGACAACAACTATTATCACCGCAAGTAGAAACGTCGTGGACGGAAGCACCACATTTCACTCTGCCACCGTTGGTAAGCAATTTAGTTATTAGTTTTTCCAAAATACTATAATAGTAAATTTGCACGGTGCGGCATTTACTGTGGTTGAAAATATTATATGTTATGTACGTTAAGTAGACTCATATAGATTTTTAGGGCATGGGCAACTGGGAGTTCTTTTTTAAGAGTTTTTAGCGTCATGATGGCATAAGTTGTGTTAAAGATAAAAAGATGGCCTTAGTTATCCACTAAAACAGATGATTTTCAGACCTAGCCTAGTAACGAGATGAAACTAAATTTGAATTTGAATTACCATCATCAAACAAAAATGTTAGTTAGGTCTGCGTCATGTGCAAGTCTCGATCCATCGGTTTTCTTGGCATTATTTCATCTGCTTTGCCAGGTCACTTTATGTGGATTGGGTTTATGGCTCCATCCATCCACTCGTGACGAGAGCCTTTACTCTGACTACCTTTTCTCTTTCCAACCTTTTTTTTCTTGTTTCATTGCTCTTGACTTTTCAATCCGATCTTGTCACTTATTTACATTTGTCACACATCACTTCACAGAGTGTCAGTACACTGAACAGCGCCACTGAGTGCATATATCTAAAAAATATCTAAAATAAAAAGATAAAGTTTTCATCAAAAAAAAGGAAAAATACAAAAGTTAAGAAATTTTGTATGAATATCTCAAATGTAAATTGTCTTAGTATCTCACTCGAGATATCTATTAATAATAGGAATCCTGATTAATTCGAAAGTGTTTGTGTTTTTATAGGTCTCTCGAATCTTGTGAAAAGTTGCGATTGTTCGCTAAACAGTTGTGTCTCTTCTTTACGAAAAGACACGACTACTTAAATGGTTGTATCTTTTCATCGTTAAAAGTTGCAACTGTTTAAATTGAAAGGGTGTGTGTTTTATTATGTAGCTTAAATGTTGCGAAAAATTGCAATTGTTCGTTAAAAAGTTGCGTCTCTTCTTTATGAAAAGATGCGACTAGCTTAAATGTTGTGAAAAATTGCGATTATTCGTTAGAAAGTTGCGTCTCTTCTTTATGAAAAGATGCGACTACTTAAATTGAAAATATGTGACTTTTCAAAGATAGCTTTTCAAAATCTATAAATAGTCTATATTTATACACTTCTGACACTAAAATTTTCGCAAATCTAATTGTTAGTAAAATGGTGAAAAAAAATAGTTCTACGAAGTTACCTGGTTACAAATTTTTTGAAGATGTTCAAATGAAACGTTGTCAACAGAAAATATTAGGAAGAGTTTTACGTGTTTGGATGACAAAAAATCCTAAACGGAACAATGAAATTATTAGTCTTAATTTTCTTCTACTAGATGAAAATGTTTGATTTTATGTTTTTTTATATTATGAGAAGTAGATTGTTGTATAATTATATGTTTTTTTTGTTGCAGAATGATACGATTGTTGGTTCTATTAATAGTAAATATATCCAACAATTTGAAGAGTATCTAGATGAGGGAAATATTTTACTGATCACTGATTTTAAAGTTTGGAAATCGTCGGATAATTATAAAATAACAACCCATCGGTTTCAATTACGAATCAATGATCAGTCAAAAATTGAGATTATCAATGATCTACAAGTTTTGATTGATTTTGAGAAATTTGAATTTCTTAACTATGATCAATTTCGATTGTTAGCCAATTCAAATAAACAATTTAACGGTTAGTTTAATACATTTTCAATAAATTTGTTTGTATTGTTTTATTAAGTAATGTTTATATCATATAACATATGTAATATAAAAAAACGAGCCATCAGTTTCAGTTACAAACTAATTATCTATCAAAAATTAAGATTATCAATGATCCAAAAGTTTTGATTGATTTTGATAAATTTAATCTTTATTAATATAGATTTCCCTTGCGACATCGCAGGGGTTCCATTCCTAGTTTATACAATAAAGGTCTCAAAATTTTTAAGATATTCAAACAATTTAAATATTAAGAAAAAAAAAACAATTTAAATATTGTTATTTTCATCTAATTTCTTTTAGATATACCTGCACTAATGGATCTTCTATGATATACATTTAAAGTCTGCATGACTTTTTATCTTAAAAAAACTAATAAGAAAGGTAGAAGTGTATATCCGTTAAGCTAAAGTAAGATTCCCGCAAAAAAAATTAATAGTAGTGAGATTCCCGCAAAACAAGCATGCGTTCTTTTCTAGAGCTAATGACACCGTTAAACTAATTGTTTTCTTTTATGGGACCTAGCTGCCGTCGGCGAGAGATTTTTAGCGCGTGACATCACTTTCCAAAACACGGCAGGTCCGTCGAAGCACCAAGCAGTTGCTCTGCGTGTCGGTTCTGACTTCTCTGCCTTCTACCGATGCGACATGTTAGCTTACCAAGACACTCTCTACGTTCACTCTAACCGTCAGTTCTTCGTCAACTGTCTCATCGCCGGAACCGTTGACTTCATCTTCGGAAATGCCGCCGCCATTCTCCAAGACTGCGACATCCACGCCCGTCGACCAAACTCCGGCCAGAAAAACATGGTCACCGCCCAAGGAAGGACCGACCCTAACCAGAACACCGGTATAGTCATCCAAAACTGTCGGATAGGTGCCACGTCGGATTTAATGTCCGTGAAAAGTAGCTTTCCGACATATCTTGGTAGGCCGTGGAAGGAGTATTCGCAGACGGTGATAATGAAGTCGGATATCTCTGACGTGATCCGACCCGAAGGATGGTTCGAGTGGGACAAGACTTTCGCGTTGAACACTCTGATATACAGAGAATATGCGAACACGGGAGCAGGAGCTGGAACTGCAAATAGAGTGAAGTGGAATGGCTTTAAGGTAATAACAAATGCTGCTGAAGCTGAGCCATATACGGCTGGTCAGTTTATTGGTGGTGGAGGCTGGTTAGCTTCGACCGGTTTCCCTTTCTCGCTTGGTCTTTGAGATGTTATGTATTGTTGTTTATTTCTACATGGTGCTGTTGGTCGATAATTATTGTCTATTGATTTAATTAATAAATCATAATGTTGTTTATTTCCTTGCGTTATATGTATACTTCAATTTTGTCTAGATCGTAGTATTGAAAACGAGATAAGAGAATGGAAAAATTTGGGCCTTCAGAATATGGAATTGTGAGATAAGAGATGTTGCTCTTAGAACTTTTTTCTCTTGTGACAAATCTCTTAGAACTTTCTACTCACCTTTTGTTGTCAACGAAACTTTTGTTCCTCGTATTTGTTTATTTTCATAATGTCGTTATACATTGTGCTATAAGACAAATGAAACTATCTTGCTATGCAAATATGAATAGTACCTTATTATAAGGTACAGATTCGAGTGACCCTCCTATAAACATTTGCAATATTAATGAGTTTTCATGACAAAAAAAATATATACCATCTTTTTTCTTAGAGCAGCGAGATATAAATACAGTAAGTGCAAATTTACTTGAGCTATTTCGTACTTTGACTGGATCATCGAATGCTAGTGTAGACATTGGAGTCTAGAACATGTTAGATAGTCAATTGACAAAACTTTTGGTAATCCGACTCATGGTCAAGGATTTGTTGGTTAACCGATTCGATTAAATGAGTCATTAGATATTCTGACTCGCTTCCTAATGAAGCTCATTTTTCTGGCATCAGCCTGTTTGTTTCCATCTCTTTTTTAAAGAACTATTTGTTTCCAGTTTTATGGATAATATTTGAAATAACACTTTTTTATAATTTTTGCATTGACTTTCTAGGCCATGAGATCACACATTCGAATCGCAGACAGAATGAACCCTCAATTAAAGGAAAATTGAATCATTTAGAGACAAATGAACCAATCAACCTCCCTACAACTAAATATTCTTTGAACACGATATTTCCGTAAATGATATATATATATATATATATATATATAGAAGTTAGACAGCAAAACTTATGTAGTATGATGCAAGAAGCTGATTCCAAAATGAATGTAAAATCAACACAAAATCTCATTAACTAACTATACCATCCAGTTATTATCCCAAACATTTAAAGTTTCCATATAGTAAAATACTAAAAAGAGTAAGACATAATTAATAACAAATATGAGACTGGATCTTAAATAAAATCATGACATAAACATAAGCATTCATTAAAATGTTTAACCAAACAAAAATAATCAAAATATTAAATAACCACAAATAATGTAATTGACATCGATGAAGAAACGGAAAAGGGTCATCAGACATTGAAGTTTGAGAAACTCCTTGCTTGTTTTAATTGAGCAGTTCAATATTGTAACCTTTCTTATACAATAGTGATACCGATAGACCAATATGGTATATGTACTACATATAGTCTACATTGACCTTTCTCCTATTCTGCCAGCTTTGGTAGAATATTTTGTATTGAATATACAATATTCAATAAGGATATGGTACATGTCGAAGAAGGAAACTCTCTAACGTAGATAGATTAGAATTAATTAGTGACAGCATACCATGAATCATCATTTCCTTAAAAAGAATCTGCGTGTAGAGTAAAAAGAAATATTCACATTCCACTACTTATTATATAAAGCCGCATCGTCACTTAGTCAAAAGCCAAACCTCTTGTGGCTCGACTAAACACACACGAAAACCCTAGAAAAGTTTGATATTGGTTTATATGGATACTCCAAAATCACCCAAAGGGTATTTCAAAGTAGATGATGAAGCTCAAGAAATAGCCTACAAGAAAAAGTCGTTGATACGACGTTGGCTTCTTGTGTTAGCCTCCGTCTTGGCTCTGCTTGGTGTTACCATCGGCGTATTGGTCTCCGTCACTCGTAGCCAGAGAAACTATCCACAAGGTTCGCCACCTAGCCCACCAACTCCCGAGCTGACTCCAGCTGCTTCGCTCAAGAACGTGTGCAGCGTCACTAAGTTCCCTGATGCTTGTGTCTCAAGCATCTCGAAGATTCCATCATCCAACACGACGGATCCGGAGGTTCTCTTCAGGCTCTCCCTGAAGGTGGTTGTCGACGAGCTCGCTTCCATCTCGGACTTGCCAAGGAAGCTAGCGGAGGAGACTGACGATGAAGGTATCAAATCAGCGCTTGGTGTTTGCGGACAGATGCTAGACGGGGCGATGGATAGTGTCAACGATACTGTTTCCGCTATGGAGGTTGGAGACGGTAAGAAGATCTTGAACGCTGGTAAGATCGAGGATCTCAAGACGTGGCTCACCGCCGCCGCAACATACTACGAGACGTGTTTCGACACACTCGCCGAGATCAGCCCTAACCAGTCAGAGCACAAGACTGCCATAGTCTCGCAGAACCTTACCTCAGCCATGAAAAACTCCACCGAGTTCACCAGCAACAGTCTAGCCATCGTGGCTAAGATCCTCTCTACCTTGAGCGACTTTAAGGTCCCAATCCATAGGAGACGGCTACTGAGTTCGAACTCGTTCCCAGTTTGGGTGAGCCCTAGGGTGCGGAGGTTGCTTTCGGCGAAGAGTGTGACGCCCCACGTGACGGTGGCGAAGGATGGCTCCGGTGACGTGTATACGGTCAACGAGGCTGTGGCGAAGATCCCTAGGAAGTCTAACACAACGTTCGTAATATACGTGAAAGCCGGTACGTATGTGGAGAATGTTTTTTTGGATAAGAGTGTGTGGAATGTTATGATGTACGGTGACGGTAAGTCAAAGTCGATTATTTCCGGCAGCAAGAACTTCGGCGGCGACGGGATTAAAACCCTCCTTACGGCTACGTTAGGTAACTATTCCCTCTTTACTTATACTACTCTCTCCTTACCGTAGATACTGCATTGGTTTAGGTCATTTTTTTTTTATTTAGACACTTAATTATTCTGTAGCTTTCAGTAAATTCATTAGATGCGCATCTTAACAGAACCAGCTGAATCCATACTGTCCCAAACCATAATCTTAGGCTTTTCATTTTGCTAAGTTTTATCTTAGTATCAGTTTATACTTGATTTGTGGTTTCTGAACCACATTAGAACCGAGCCAAACGGATTCAAACCAAATTAACCATGGTTTTAAGACTTGTTTTGAGAAGTTTTCGAAGGCTTTGAGTGCTTCAAAATGTAAAATATTTTGATACTTCTATGTTAATTTTAGATTCGTTGAAAACATTTTAACTAATTATATATTTACACCTTTTTCTAATTGGTTAAATTATTTTATATTATATTATTTGTGACAAATTTAGAGTAACGTACACTCCTCCATGCAGATGTAATAGGGAAAGGCTTCATAATGAAGGACATGGGAATCATAAACACCGCCGGACCAGAAAAAGAACAGGCTGTGGCGTTCCATTCACAATCCGACCATTCAGTCTACTACCAATGCTCGTTCGACGGTTACCAAGACACTCTCTACCCTCACTCCAATCGTCAATTCTATCGTGACTGCGACGTCACCGGAACAGTCGACTTCATTTTCGGACACGCAGCCGTTGTCTTCCAGGGCTGCACCATCCGACCGCGCCAGCCGCTTCCTAAGCAGTACAACACAATCACCGCCCAGGGCAACACGGAAGAAACTCATAACGGTGCCACCGTGATACAGGGATGCACAATCACAGCCAACGGAAATGTGACCGCTGCGACGTATCTTGGCCGTCCGTGGAAGAATTACTCAGTTACGGTGTTTATGCAGTCGGATATTGGACCGCTCGTGGAGGCCGCCGGGTGGATGAGGTGGGATGCGACTGTTGACCCGCCGTCTACTATATTCTATGGAGAGTATGAGAATTGGGGTCCTGGGGCGGGTGTTACCAAGAGAGTTAACTGGGCAGGCTACAAGCCCACTATGTCTGCTGCAGAGGCACGGAGGTTCACAGTTGATGCGTTTATCAATGAAGAGCATTGGTTACCTGCGACGGGAGTGCCGTATCAGCCAAGTTTCTTTTAACAAACCAAAGTTTGTTTTGTTTTTTTTCATTATGTCGTAACCTTTTTATTCTTTGGATTTATATTATTAGAGTTTTCTTTTATTCTGTCATATGAAATTTATTGAAATTTCTTGACGAAGAGATTTTTGTTTGTGTCACCTTAAAGTCAAGCAAGTCACAGTTTAACCGAATAAGATGCTCACACAAGAACACTGTAAAATCCATTCGCCTATTTTGTGTCTAGAAGTGGGTCTTGAATTTCTGAGAACCCATTTGGCAAAATATAGTTTTCGACAACTTGTTTTTTTGTGTGTTTGGATCAGGTATTTGAAGATCCGGTTCAAGGGATCATATGTTACACGGATGATAACGGAGAGGTTATATGTGACGGTCCTCGTTGTCCCCCACAGAGTCCAATGGTAGCTTCTTACTCGAGGTATGATAACTTCCTAATCCTCAATTAAATATATCATCAGATTAATCTTGTTTCAAGGTTTTTAATTATTTGGTAAAACAAAACAGAGAGGTGGAGATTCCTGATCTTTTGCAAAGAAGTTATCAGGAATCGAGAGTTGCAGAGAAGGATGATGGTCCAAGACATGAAACTAAATGGCTGTGAAAGAAGTAGCAATTCTTCCTGAACAAGAATGTACATTAAATGGCTGTGAAAGAAGCAGCAATTTAATTCTTCTTGTTTCTCTTTTGTAAGAACATAAACATGAACGTGTCCAGCATCAAACATATAAGAAACGAATCTCATATACACAAGAAAATGTCATTCTTTACAGTATAAAAATTGAAATAATCTCACATCTTTCTAATGAAAACTTAAGACAATCTCCTAAAACTCTACAAGAGAGAAACCAATGAAGGAAGAATAAATCACCGAAGAATATTGTTGTTCCCAAATGCACAAAAACCAATTTCTATACAAGACCCCCAAAAAAAACACTGATATTATGAGTATTCATGTATCACTCTGCTTGTGTACCACCTTGAGAGGTTTCTTCTGGTTGATCAGACCTGGAGTTATTAGCAATAACATTAGGCGGAGACCACTGATCAGGAACCATGAGGAAGTAAGTCGTCATTGCCTTTCTGAATCTTCTCTTGTATTGCTTTGGAGATATTACTGTTGGTGCTTCATTCTTCGGTCCTCCCAAGATTCCTGTAAATTTCACCCAAGATTCTAGATGTTTGTCCCATGTGTACTGCCTCAAGAAGTCGATAATCCCGAGAACTAACTCGTTCTTTTCTTCATCTACGCCTACTAGCAACGAGTAATCCATCACATCACCCAACTGCAAACACAAAGACGATACAAAACGTTTATAATAGAGTAGTGGTGAGTAAATGATTTGCAAAAACAGAGTAAAACTCACTGCAAGAAAAGCAGTATCGTTCCAGACAGCTCTTTCCAACAATCGTTTTGCTTTGCTACCGACGAAAATGGGAGAAGTCGGCATTGCTTCAATCAAGTTCTGATCCAACAGGACTTTGTTGCTCCCACTAGCGTCAGGGTTGTATCGCGCACGGGAAGATCCTTTGAGGTCATAAAGCCGCTTCACAGTTCTTCCAAAGAGAAGATTCTCCATTATCAGAACATCCATCTTTGTCTCTTTCCCGCTCTTAAGTTGCTTTGTTGCGACCTGTTAACACAAATACACACTCTCATCACGAGTGAATCAAACCTGACCAGTAAATCTCTCTCAACTTAGCAGTTAAAGTACCTGATAGATTCCCAAGATCTTTGCCAGGCAGGTTGGACTTTTCGTGCTGATAGACTCGGATAAGTATTTGAAGTAAGCAGGTGCAAACTTGATGAATGATTCCAGTTCCGTCTTGGTGACTTGCTTGATGATGAAACGATCGTCCAGGGTTTTAGCAAAGAAGACATTGCTCTTTCCACCTTGTGCTCCCCATTTCTTACACCGGCTAAGAGACCTTATATACTCAAGTTCCGAAGGGATACATATACTTCGCAACGCCTCAAACCGTTTTGCATAGTAACAAGTGACTGTGTACTTCACTTTTCCAAGAGTGCCATCTTCTCCGTATGAGATTCGAGCATGTAAAGCTTTTGTATATGAAAGTGGGTCCAGACTGCGAGATGAGGACATTGAAAGTATACTCTCATCCACTGAACTAGTGCTTCTGCTAGGGTCAAAAATGGTGTCATCAACTGGTCGAGGGATATTCAGTTCAGAAGGAAACGAAACTAGAGATTCCCCTTCATCAGAAATTTGGCGTTGATACTCAGTTGACGTCAAGGCATAGGCGATCATGCTTGTGGGTTCATCATCATACACCGGAACAACAATATCATTGATGCCTACGGGAAGAAGTAGCCTTGGTCCACCTTGAAGCTCTGCCTCTCTAAAAGATGAAATATAGACAGGGCTATGCTCCCCAAATGTATCGAGCTTCTGAGAGCTAAGCAGAAAATTCTTGTTGATGGAACGGTAGAAATTGAGGAATGGCACACCTAGCCAGCTTACAGAATCATCTGAGTTCTCATAATCTTTACTCGGTAAAGTAGGTGAAACTGGATACGCCACCTTGAATTCGTTTTGCTGTTCTGGGAGATCTATTGCAGAGAGAGTTGAAGAGTTTGACATGGAGGAGGGAGGAAGCACGATCTTAGTATTGGTTGGAATCTCCCCTGATGTTTGACGTTCGCCTATCCATGCTGCATCAAGAGTCGCTGATAGATTTTTCATAACTATCTGGCCATCAGACTGTGTCCTGCGAACATCGAGTTTATCTTCCAGAGGATCAGAACTATCAGGTAAGGTCTTGCTGGGGGAAACCTCTCCCCTCTCTTCTTTTTCCGGATTTAAATCTGAACTTGCATCCGCTTCCTTCTGAACCTTAGTGTCATCAGTAGAATCAGCATCAGGATTCTGATCAACCTCTGAGCCAGTAAGAAGATAATTGGTCGCAGCATTCATCTCGGGGAGGGTCTGGCTCTTAGCCAAAGGTGCTTTCTCATTTTCTTCTTTTTTTGTGTCATCACTAATCTCAATCTTCGACAAAGTTGATGCATTAATCAATCGGTGATCCCACATATATGACTGAAAAATCAGCTGTCTGCGAAGCCGGTACAGCTCAAAAATATCCACTTGAGGTTGCCCTTCCTTCACCTCCCTTTGCAACATCTTTTGCAAATTATCCTGGAAGAAATGTAAGAACGTTACAAAGAAAAACCTTTGGTCTTAATATAATAATTGTAGTATATTGGTTTTAAGAGAACCAATTTGCTCTTTAAACATAATTGATCACCTCGAACTCTGCTTTCTCTCTTTGCAGCACTTCTTCGAGTTCACCAATTCGACGCCTAAAACCTTTTGCTGCAATTTCACTAATAGCATTTAATACTTCAGAAAACAGAAGCTCTGCTCTCTCTACCACCTGATTAATTAAAAAGGAAGAGAAGTCAGTTAAAATGTGTTAGATTTCACAACTGCATCCCGGAAAATTACAGGTATCCAACCTCATCAGTCTCTCTCTGTATCCAGTCCTGATTATCATAGTTGAAACTAAGAACCGATGGTGGAAGGTAGACAGAATTAACATTTATAGTAGCATAACGGAAACAAGCAACCATGTTCCCAAATCTGCATGGGCACAACTTGTTAGACCAAAGGAAACATAGAGAACTTTTAATCCGACTTGTTTCAAAAAAAAAAAAAGTACCCGTAGAAGCGAAGACAGTCTCTATGGAGAGAATGACCACAACATGCTACTCTACTGGCAGCTGCGTGATTTGAGAAACTGAGCTCCAGAAACTTCCCAAAGGATAAACCCCATGCAGCATCAGACATCACCACTCGTAGAGTCGCTGGAGGAAAGCCGTCAGGTCGAGGGCATCTCAGGCATCTATGCCACATCCAAATCTTCCCCTCCTTTTCACCAGGTAAGAGATAATCTTGGAGCTTCTTGACAGATATCGTAAGGCTGCCTTGTCGATGAGTGTAACAGTGGACGTGAGCTTCTGTTGGCATCTCACATGAACGACACCTGTAACCCTGCGATTCAAGCATATATTTGGATCACCATATCACTGTGTAAGCTGAAATAGAGAAGTCACATTGTAAAACTTACCTGATCGAACAAATGATCTCTCAAGAACCGTCCCAAGGGTTTATCAAAACTACCATAGTATTTTATCCGGAAGAGATGAGACCTCTCGCACACAGTTCCTTTCCACACCGATCTGGAGGATAGAGAAACCAAAATGCTCTGGTGATCAGAGGGTGCCGGAGGAAACTCCTCTTTCTGAGATTGTGGTTCCTTTGGAATCTCACTGTTTTGTTGTTGGATGGTCGTAGCCTCTGAACCATTGTCCTGGTTTTCTACTAAAACGCTCGCACTACTTGGAGAACTCTGTGGCACAAAGCCTTGCGCTGATGAGTGTAGAGCATTGTCCAATATGCCTGCAGCCTCAATAGTTGGGTTGCTTTTGTCTGCTGGTGCAGATCTTTCAGACAAGTCTGTGTTTCTTGCATCTATCACACGGTCAGGCAAATTCAATGGACCATTATAGCGTGAAAATGTGAAGCCCGGATTTACATCTCTAGCCTGCCAGCCTGAACCATTGGGTATCAGAGGTTTTATGTCCTTCTGGATGGATAGATTAGCAGTGGTCGAAAGCAACTCTGATGCTGGGACACTGTGTGCTCGCTGTGGTTCGGAACCAGTTAGCATTGTTGGAGATTTTTCATATGCGGAGACCATGAAACCTGGCACAGTAGATATCGAACGTTCAATGCTCATCGATTTATCCGGAAAAGCTACTGTAATCGGAGAGTTCAAGGGGACTTCTGGTGAGGCTCCTTCGTCAGCAAGAAACGATGTCTCCAGTGCCAAATGATAAGCTGCGAAAACTCCATATTGGACCACATGCTTCACTTTTTTCAATTCTTCTTCATTAGCACCCCTAAGCAAAATCTGAAGAAGAGAGAACACAAAAAAAAAGCAATCAGATATAAGAAATCTGATCTGCATTTTTTAATTCTAATGGCTGTGAGTGCTTACTGTAAAGCCTAATGGCCTTGGACAACCCTCGAAATACATCAACGTCTTCACTACTTTCTTTCCAGGTTGACCAGCTGAACCATGTTCTTCAAGAAACCTATCCACACGAAAATTCTCACAGTAACCCAGCTTTTGAGAGGAGAGGTGGTCTACTGAAGGAATTATCTGAGCACCAGTGCAGCGAGCAATGCGGTCTAAAAGTGGCCTCTTAATGTTTAGAACAAGAGATATGTCTTTGGCTAGAAGATACTCCTGCGCAAACCGAGAAACTGACTTTTCGACTAATAGAATGTTTGGACGTTCAGCATGAATCTTAGCAACAGCCATCTTTAGATGATCTTTTTCCTGATAACCAAATTAAGTACAAGAAGAAAAGAGTTTAGGCATAAAATAAGCAAATTCCATATCTAACCACCAACGAGAAAACACAAAATATTTCACCTGTTGCAACAAAGTATCAAAACTCGATAACTGGTTTGAGACTCTTTGATACTCAAGCCCACCGCCTAGAATCAACAGTCGAGCGTTCTCAATCTTCGCTCTCATTCTCCTATGAGCCACGTTTTTCTTGCAAACAACTCCTTTAACCACCATGCTGCAATGTAATGAACAGATTAAACTACACAAGAATCCAGATAACATAATAAAATATATATATATAGCGCTAAAATGAAGCACTATGAACTCAACACCAGTATTTTCATATTAAGTTTTGTTGTTTCTGTTACCTATCATGTCGGAACCCGGAAGCTAAGCACTTTACTTTGACATAGCCACCAGGATCCATTCCTCCACTTTTGCTCATATCAGGCTTCAACAAGTTAGCCGCCTCCCAAGAAAGAGAGGTGATAATCTCTAACCAGCTCTCTTTGCCCTCTTCGTCGGTCACAGGAATGTTCTCGACTTGCAACAATTGTGCAAGCAAAGCCCTAAAGTGCCCATCAACCACATTCTTCATAGCCTTCTTATGCTCTTCACTTGTTCGATCCTCGCTACGGTACTCTCCACTTCCAAAGCTAGCAGAAGGTCGCAAGTATCCCCACTCACCTGAGGCATCTCCCTCATTATCTTCCTCATCATACAAAGGACTTTCTCTCTCATCTTCTTCGTTTTCTGGGTCAGGTGGAACCCACAAAAGTCCATTGTTCTCGAAATCCACCGGTTCTGCCACTTGGTCATCCGAAATATCAGGCGGAGAAGGAGCTTCAGATTCGTCACGACCATCATGCTCATCTTTCTTCTGGAACTGCTCTTCTTCTTCCCCAATCAGAGATTCAAGACAATGGTGAATGAGTGGAGAGCCGCTTAAACTTTTCTGGTCCGAGGTTTCGCCACTAAGATGCTTACAGGGGCCATCACCACCTATGCTCGTCTCCTCATACTCCATTGGGCCGTAATATTGATTAGCTTGAGGAGAATGACTCGTATCAACATCAGTCTGGTATACACCATACTCATCGTACTCATCATCACTCCTGATGCATAAAGGAAAAAAAAAATCAAGTTACTCAAACACAATTGTGAATCTAATAAGCTACCTATGAGATTGAAGAGAGCTCAGAAGAAAAAGAGTACCTATTTGAAGCAAAGCGAGACGGATCTTCAACATCTGTGGCGATGAAGCTGTTCCTCCTCGAAGTTTCTTTGCCTTTTCTTGTCGTACCCGTCTCCATAGACGATACTCCGTGCAAACTGACATCAGAACCACGTTGAACCCTCTGATAAGGACCAACTAACCCCGGCATAGAGCCAAGAGCGAAGCCACTACTATTCGCAGTTGTACTAGTCTTCGAGCTAAGCAGACTCGACTCCGAAGGCGAGGTACTAAGCTCAGGGAGATTCGAAACATGAGCTCCACCACCATCACCTTGCTCCCACACCCTAAAACAATAATTACACACACGGATCCTCTCCCACTCTTCACGAGGAGTCCTCAAGTCACTCCCAGCCAAAGGTATCGAGTTAGCAGTACACTTGCCGCAGAAGACTCTCCCACAGAGACGACAATGGTGTCTGCGGTTGATAAGAGTAAACTGAGAGTCACACTCGTAGCAAACACGACAGCTCTGGTCAGGCATCCAGAAGTCCCTGGACACAGTGTCTGGCTCTGATCGCCAGGGGATCCAGGATTTGACCAGACCCACAATCTCAGAGAGTGTCTTGTTATTACTATCTCTCGTTGTATCCATCTAAAACCTCCCCAACCATCATGCTATGACGGTCATGGGAAAGCCTCCTATCCAAACCAAAGCTTCCAAACACTTTAAAACAGATTCAAAAACCCTAATCAAAACACAAAGAGACAAACTTTAGACATGGGTTTGATCCGGATCCAATTATCACGAAAGAAACGATCTTTACAGATAGGAAATCAAAATTGAGCAAATTCATCATCATCATCAGGGATCAATCATGTGCAAAATTGAAATCGAAATTGGAAACCTTTGGAGGTTAAACCTAGAAACCCAAATGAAGTGATCGCATGGGATTTTACCTAAAAGAGAAAACCTTTTGGAGTCTCACGAGAAGAAGAAGATCGTCGTTGTTGTCTTGTGATTTTGATTAGAGAGAGCTATTGACTGATATTCATGGCAGAGATAGCGACATTCAATAATCCGCGTCTTACAGTTTTAATCATTCAATTTTTTGCCTTATTTATGATTTTTTAATATTCAGGTATGATTTGGCCCAAGATATCTTAATACATGGTCCAAAATACTTTTGAAATCCCATAATTATAGTTACTAATACTGAAAATTACGCAACTGTGTTATCGGAAAAGTTTTCTTAAAAAGGGAATTGAGTATTCCTCGTAAACAAAACAAAAAAAAGGAATTTGAGAATATTAGGTGAAAATAAATGAGAATCAAGGCTTCAATAGCTCGTACTCTCAATCTAATATCACAAGTGTTGAAAAGTTTTCATGAAAATACCTTACAATAACAAAATTAATAAAATAGAGGATATAAGTTCTTGAAAAAAATATTATAAGGTGTGTTTCTCTCTCATAAAAGTAATTCAATTTTCTATTTACAATTTTCTATTTAAACGTAATTAAATTAAATAGAAAATAATTTTTTTTTACGATACTCTTGAATTAAGTATCTAAAGAGTAGAGTAAATTTAGAAACCGAATATTTGTTTCTTAAAGAATAGAGTAAATTAAGATACCAAAAACATTTAACTACAAACTAATTTGGAAACGTTACAATTTTATAAAATCGTCTAATATTTTATATTTTTGTTAAATTTAAACATATTCGTATGTAATATTTAAAACCACTAAAAATGTGAATTCCACAAATAGATTATTTCCTAACACAAAAAAAAAAGATAACAGGTTTCAAAATAAAAATTGTGACTTTCTTTCATTTCCTAAAGTTCTCTGTTGTTTCTTTATCCATACAAAATGGTATGGTGTCACTATCACATAGTTTTTCACCATCGTAATTAAATAAATTTATGATATAATATTTAAAAGCAAATATAAAATAGAGAATTCGGAGAAATAATAGAAGAAGAATATGGGTTCCTGAAGATATAATTTAGCCTACGTGGAGTTTGATTAATTGTCGTATATATGTGCAGTGCAGAGATCAAAGCGAAAGAATCGTCGGTTGGCAAGAAATGCCTTGAGATCATATGCACGGAAATATATACATCACAGCGATGCTCTTCACACTGCTTATCAACGTGGTTACCCGACAGGAGATTGTCTTCCTCGCGAAGGCTGCGAAGCCTAAATTACCCGAATACTATTGCTGTTGTTATTATGTGAGAAGCATGTCGTTTTCTCTTGTATTAGAAGCAGGCCGTTTTCTCTTGTATTAAAAAAATGCTATAAAATAATAAAAACTATCTTCTCATCACCTGCTTCTTAATTTTTAAATAATCACAGCTTCGATGTGATTGTATCGGTGTCCACATTTTTTTTGTATCATTGTCATCTATTGGTCAATATTCCATACTAAGTTTGTAGTTTTAAAGACTACTAGATTTTGATCCGCGGTTTCAAACCGCGGGATAAGTTTTCGAAATATTTCAAATTTTTTTGATATAAATTTTTATTTTTATTGTATAACATTTAGATGTTATAAATAAACTGTTATATTGAGTATTTTAAAATTTCATCCGACCCGCTGTTAAGTTGACAAATTATGTGGTCTCATATGTAATTCGGTTTAGTTTTCGAAAATCTATTATTTAAAAGTCCTATAAAACCCGTAATAACAGCTAATGCCCAAAATCTGGCTACCGGTTGAGCTGATTGATGATCCAATAAGCAATTTGATTTGACTTAAATTATTATAGTTAAAGTATATTCTAATATATATTCATGAATGCTTAGATGAATAGTGAATATATAATGAAAGTGGTGTTCCAATTTTAATTCAAATTTTAGTCAAACTAAATTTTCAACTTGTTGTAAGCGTAATGGATCAATATTTGAGAGGATTCATATTAAAAATGATATATATTTGAGCATTAACAATTTGTACGTATATTAAAATTTAATGATTTATGTTTGTAAATATAATTTTTCTTTATATAGTTAGTTTACTTTTGTTATTCATATGTTACTAGATTTTTTTGATGTTTTGTTTATGACATATTTTAAATTTAAAAGTTAGTTTTATTATTCACTTTATAGCTAATTAAACTATTGATTCATACTCTCTTACATCTATTTATGTTAATGTAATGTTTTATGATATAATTGTGTTAATATATTTGTTGAATTAGTTAATATTTGATAAATATATTACATGTGTTTGAATAACCCGTAAAAACATATTCATAAAAATATCAATAGTAATATGTTTCACCGTGTATTAAATATTAATAATATCAAACTATTAATATTTTTTATCATATACATATATATATATATATATATATATATATCTAATTTTAATACGATAAATATAAGAATTATATTTTTTATATATTTAGTGAGGGTTTTGAAAAAATTGTTTTTCGCATTTTGGATTAATATATAGCTGCGTATATACAAATTAATAGACATATATCATTATTTATTACATTAATAAGTAAAATATGATTGATTTATTAATTAAATTTCATATTAATATGAATTAAATTTATTAGTTTAAAAAAATATTAGTTAGTTAGTTCATTAATTTTAGGCATGATTTATATTTAATATTAATTAAGTTAAATATAAGTAGAAATAATAGGGAATTTAATAAAAATGAAACAACCTAGACTACTTGCAAGTAGATAAATATTGCTTATGTTTTAATAGTATTGATCTTCTAAGCTAAATAACAAATTTGATCTAAGGTCTAATCTTATCATACTCGGTTTCCAGCACCAGCTTTTAAAAAAAAAAAAATAGAGTTTCAAATGCTTACGGATTAAAAGCATATGACTTAATATATATTTATATCGATTAATCTATCTTATTAAAACAGAAACATTACAACTTCTTTTATGTGGATTTTAAAGTTGGATCTCCACATATTAATGCTAAATTAACATACTTATTATTAAATGTGACTTTTTGTAACCTTATTTTACTTTAATAATTTTAATTAAATGATCCGATATTAATTAAATATCTGATTTATAAAAATCATCACTATTGTTTTTCCTAACGTGTTTCGTTGTTTCCTTATTATTATATGATTTAAATAACCCTACATTTAAGCAATCTATATTTTTTCTATTTTATTAAATCATTTATGAAATCGCTTTTACTTTCCTTAAAAAAAATCCAATGAAATTAATTTAGGCAAATCATTTTACCATTAATTCCAAACGAAAAATATTTTCTAAAAATATAAGATGCTTATAATAAGATGCTTATAAAAATACTTTCTAAAAATATAAGATGCTTATAATAACGGAATTGTAATGAATATCTTTTCAAAAATAAATGTTTTTTGTTAATGTGGAGGTTTATATTAATAATATGCTGATATACATAACTCAAATATATGTATTTCCAAACAAAAATACAGAACTTTATGTATATTTTTATATAAATAATAGTCTGATAAAAATTAAATATAATAAATGTGGAAGAGTATAAAATATAAAATATTAAAATTTCATATTAAACTGTTATTTCATTCAGTAAATTCAAAAAACATAGACTATTATTCGTACAATATAACATATTTTTTACAAAAATAGAAATTAATATCTGCACAGATATGCGGGTCAAGCTTTCTTTATATAATACAAAATTATTTTGTATATAATCTATCATTGTTTAGTTAAGTTGATTTATATATTTTATATGTAATATATCATTTTTCATTTTAAGCTTTCTTTATATATTACAAAATATTTTCCACATATTTTATTGCTATTAAAAACACACAAAAAAAATTAATGTATTACAAGTAACTATTACAAAATAATCGTATAAACCAAAAAAATAAAAAATAAAATAAACATCCGCCCGAACGGGCGGGTCATGGTCTAGTTTGAAAACTAAAGGCCAAAACAGATATTTCTGTCGAAATATGCCAATGGCCAGCCAGCCCTGTCAATTACTCACAAATACAAACCAATAATGTCTTGTGTTCCACCGTCATACAATACCAATGGACTACTATCAACAATTCACCGTGTAATCTCGTTTTTATCTATCCTTATTTGTTTCTCTAATGATTTTTTTCTCTTAATATTTGGATGGGAGAAATGACACGGCATTTGCTTTCTTTGATTTAATAATTCTCGTGAGTTGTGTTTACTTGTTTCCAGAAGCCAACCAAATACGCTCATGTGTCTTTCTTTCTTGACAAGAAATTTAAACAACGATATCAACAAAGAACAGTCTTCTTCACTCCATTATTTTTATATTCGCGCTATCAACGCCACTCCTTTTGTTTCTTATATATTTATTAGTCAGTTGTCAACATTGCAAACTAATCTTATGTTTTGAAAGATTCTATGGTCAGGGTGGCTGGGTGGGTGTGCAATTAGTAATGATGATTGATGAAAGGAATAAAGAGAGAATACATAACTATTAAAGTCAACTCAAGTGATATTTGCAACCGGATGTAGAACTTACAAAGTTTCAGTGATTTGTTCAACGCCAGTTACGGGGTTAAAGAAACTTCAATCGTGGCAACAAAGCACCAATCCATAAATGATTAAAATGAGCCACAATAATGCTAATCCTGAAACTACAAAGTTTTAGACTAACTTTATCAAACTTTAGACTAACTATATCAAACTTCACGTTTCCTTTTGAATCCATATTGCCATGATCTTCCACGGTTCTACCTTGGATTTTGAGTCCACGGTTGAATCACCATCATAAAGTTTGTTGCTTCAGGATTCGAACTAAACTAAATGGATGATGCAACATTAGCCTAAAACGGCATGGTGGGTTTCATAGTGTTTTACATATGTAGACATTTTACAATGCAATGTTGCCCTTTTCTTGCCAATGTCGTGGGTTGTGATTTTGGGCCATCTGGATGTGTTTGAAGTTCAATGGACTCAATGGGCCTACACCCCCAAATTGTTTTGAATGTATCTGTTTAACTTAAAACAGGTCTATTAATAAACAACAGGGAAGAAAAAGACAAGGGCATAATCCGTTTGGAGTTTGATAAGTGGTATAAACTATAAAGCAAGGTATTTTAAAATGATGCATTATGTACTCTTATGTTATTTTTGTTACTTTAAAAGCAGATAGTAGAATGTTTTGCTTATTTCTGTATTTGTTTTTCGTTTCTTTTTAGGGGCAATTAGCCAAATGCCCCTTTTATATGTGCAATTTTTTTCCTTTCTAGCATATTTTCCTGTTATGTTCGTTTCTTACCAAACATTGTAATTACCAATTTACCATCCCAGTTTTGATTTGTCAACTTCAAGCATGCTAATCTAATGTGTCTCATTCCAATTTCTTATAATGACCCCAGATGTGCTTTTAATAATAATGAATATGGACTACTCGCACAGTTTAAGATGATGCATCACAACTGCCCTTTTGCACACCAGTAGAATATGCTTGATAAATAACATTAGGCTACCTAATACTTCAATTTAAGTACTTTTCATGCACTAGACATATATTGGTTTAGTTAATATAACAAAATTCTAAACAATCCTCTCTTTTTGTTAGTAATCGTTATATGAACCTGGTGCTTATCCTTACCAAAAAAGTACCCTTCAAAATGTTAAATATATTGGGCTGTTTGTGTCATCTAGATTGGATTGCAACGGCTGGTGTAAACTTAGGGACGAAATGTTATTTAATACATGTTACAAGATACTTATGTCAGAAAGTGTCATATAATCTGTCATTTTAATCAATGAAACTCCTTAAAGTTTCAAACATAACCTGGTTATAAAAAGCGTTTGAGTTTATATTTTCAAAATGTTTTTATTTTAGCTATCTCGTCAACTTGCTGTTAGTATATAAAAAAGCCTTGCTGTTAGTATCACTTCGGGAATCCGTCGGACACGAGAGACGTTCAACATACCAGAAATTTGATATTATTCAATTAAAGTGTATAAAATACTGTCAAACTAAAACCTAATGCTATAGTTTACACGATTGAAGCAAGAAACTAAAACATATATTGATAAAGACAGAAACAAAAGGATAATGATGTCTGACGCTTATCCGCATAAGACCTAAAACCTGTGACGCGATGCACTCTTCGTCGACTTCAACTCCACTACCTAATATAGTGACGACCAAAATTTAAACTTTTTAACTACGATCACATAACTGCATCAATTATATAATAATACGAACTTTACATATGCTGGCCATAGTATAAATGATATACTTTATTGTAGCTATAAATTAATGACTTTTTTTAACTTATAAATTAATGACTTCGCTAAAAAAAACTATAAACTAATGATACACTATTTGCAACTCTATCGTGACAATGTATATATATCCGCACACGTACATACAATATACCTATAAGTAACGGATGTCGGAACTAGTTTTATCTAGAACAGAAAAACTGCTAATGTGATGTTTATAAAAAACATTTCACTGAATAAAAAATGACATGGGGCAACTACCCCTCCCCTACTATGTGTAGCTAAAAATAAAGATATTATCGCGCGCCTAAATCATGGTGGTTTAATGGCCAACGGGCTTTAGATTGCTAATCAATTTGAATTAAAATGCCCCACTACACTTCATTGTGTAGTCCTACGGATATGCTTTTTTTTTTGATATCTATCTATTGGTTATGGTCTGTTTGATTACTTGAAAAAGAGCCAATTCGTAGTCTACACATTTTTTAATAAAACTAGTCGAACTTTTCAATAGGTACATGATACCACAGGTTAATAATAATATGTATGTAATACATTATTAATCAAAAAAAATCTTGTGCCTGTACTACATTACTAATAATATGTTGAATGCCCTTTTTATGTTTTTCTATGGAAAGTTGTTTTATCTATGAGATTTCACATTTTTTACAAACACATATATATATATATATACTATATATATATACTATTGACCAACTATAATATCAATCACTATATAGTATTTGCATGGTATTTACATAAGTAAAAGTTCAGTGAATGTGACATGCGCACAGCGCACGCGAGGAAACACAACTCAAAATCATATCCACCTCTCTCTCTAGTTAATTCATATTGTAGTGTTTATTTTTTTTTCTCCAGAGATTTTCGTTAAGATTTCACATTCAACATCCCGAAGAAGATCACCTCCATAGCGATATGTATTCACAATAAACAATAACTTGAGATAACATGCATAATCAACACACAAAACTGAAGATTCAAACATATATATTATTAAGTTCAAAAAAAAAACATATATATTATTTTTCAAAAAAAAAGAAAAAGATTCAAGCATATAATGGGACCAACTTTCTTCTAAAACATTATTAATAATGTGATAAGAATTTAATTACTTTCAGTATTGAATAATTATAAACCAGTAGACCAGTCATTAAGACAGTTGAATTAAATTAATCACAAACGAACAAAGTACGTAACTTCCACAAATCGCACTATATAAACCCAAGTTCGAGTTCATTTATGTCGACAAAATCAAATAACAAAAAAAAAAAAGAATCATTCGATATAAAAGATATACTATATGCATATATATCGACGACCTTACGAAACAAAAACTTGGCAGAATCGAATCTGTCCAGCGGAAACTATGGTGAAGAAGATTCATCCCAACCGAAAAACTTCTAGCGGCAGAGAAGAAACAAGGTCGCCGTACTTGACGACAGAGAAAGATAGTTTCACGATTTGGATGAAGTCGTTGGTGTTTAATACAAATGGCTGCACCGTCTTCGATTCCAAAGGAAATATAATTTATCGTGTCGATAATTATAACTCTAAGAGCTGCCGTGAAGTGTACCTCATGGATTTACATGGTCATGTCTTGTTTACCGTACGTAGACAGGTAGATACACGTGACACGTCCTAGTTTTATTTTTTCATCCAAGTTCTTTTTTCTTTCTCTTCTTTTAATACATTTATTCACTTTGAAACTGACTAAATTATTTGTGTGTTTCTGTAGAAATTAGGACTATACAAGACTTGGGAAGGACATAGATCACCATCGGGGACAGCTGAATCAACAACAAATTTAGAATATTTTCGAGTGAAGAGTAATATTTTTCAGGTTCCTAGTAAAGGTTCATCTTCTTCGTATAGAGTCATAACGGGATCGTGTAGAAACGATGAACAATATATTTATAAGATAATAACTCGGGGATCAAGTTTAGGAATCGAGGACATTTGTGGAAGAGTTGTGGCAGAAGTGAAGAGAAAACAATCGAGTAAAGGTTTGGAATTAGGAGACGATGTTTTGACGATGATGGTGGAGTCACAAGTTGATCACTGTTTCATCATCGGACTTGTTTTAACTCATAGCCTTATTAATCGCAAACTGTAATAAAAGTTATTAAAAAAAGTTTATTAAATAGTTGATTACAAATTGATGAGTCTTTTTGGGTTTCTCTTTAACTTCCAGAGAGTTTGCATCGATGTTGCTAGTGAAACTACAACTGACAAACAAAAAGCCATTTTGCGCAGGTAACCTCCCTGGTTTATAATTTGCAAAGTTGAAATATTCGATTTTCTCATAAGTAATAACAACTAGAAATTTAGAAATAGTAATTTCAGAAATGAATAAGTAAAAAAGAAATAATTTGTAATGTTAACATATTCAATTATACGCAATAATGTCAACATAAACTATTATATTTGTTCGTAATAAGAAAGTAATTTTTAAGAAAGAGGAAAAGTTTCATTCAGCTAATCTTATGCAATTTACCTTCGAGAGTATATGCCATAACTTAACGTGAATACCTAAACGGCTAAACCAAACCCAAGACAAAGGAAAAGAAAAAACAGAACACTAAGAGATGGGAACCTGCTTCTCTTCATCATCGTCGTCACACACAAGGACGAAAGATTATCACTATAACCATGCGTTATTCGAAGACGTCGACAAAGTTTACCAACCATATGCTTGGGATTGGGATCTCCGTCTCCAAGAAGCTCTCCCTTCTACTCGGGCCTCATCAACCTCCGAGACTAACCAATATCTCCAACTCCATCGCCACGTGGCCACTCGTATTAATCAAAAAGAACCAGAGATAAAACTCGATTACAAACCCGCCGAACCATTTAAAACGTTATGTATGATCTGCATGGATGAAAAGTCTCCCTCCGACATCTTCCGAGGAAGTTGCACTCATTACTACTGCACCGAGTGCACCGTACGTTACGTGACGACCAAGATAGAAGAAAACATAGCTATGATCAAGTGCCCTGACGTGGAATGCACGCGACTTCTAGAGCCTAATTCATGTCGAGGAATAATCCCGGGAGACGTGTTCGAGCGTTGGGACAAGGCCTTGTGCGAGTCGTTGATTCTGTCGTCGGATAAAGTTTACTGTCCGTTCGAAGACTGCTCGGCGATGATGGTGGTGGACGATGATGATCAAGGTGGTGGTGAAGTGGCGGAGACGGAGTGTCCGTCTTGTCACCGATTGTTCTGCGCTCGATGTAAGGTGAAATGGCACGCGGGGATTCGGTGCGAGGAGTTTCAGAGAGTTGGGAACACGGGGAAGAAGAAGAACAGCGATGAAGAAGATGCTATGTTGATTCAGATGGCTAAAAATAAGCAGTGGAGGAGGTGTCCTAGTTGCAAATTCTACGTTGAGAAAATCGATGGTTGTGTGCATATGCGTTGCAGGTTAATTGGCATTTTTATAATCATAGTATAAATCTTTAGTTTAAAGGCTAATTATCATGTTAATTGGTCTGTTTTGGATTACTTTCACAGGTGTGGATTTAATTTTTGCTATCGTTGTGGAGCACCGTGGAGTTATACTCATGCATGCCATATTCGCAGTCGTCTTTTAAGTTACGGCTTACCTGTGCCTGCTTATTTGTGAGGGTGTACTGCTTGCATTTTTTGTCTTTGAACTTGGTTTTAATTAGCATGCAGTTTCTTGTTCTTGATTTGCATGCACGTACTCTCTTTTCTCTCTACTTGACTTTATGAGATTTTGAGCATGAATGAAATGATTAGGAGTTGGAGTCCAACCTATCTAATCTATTAAAAGAGAAGTACATTTTGTACTTAACCCTGAGTTTTCCTCAATATTTACCTACTTATGCCACTGATAATAAAACACAGAGTTTTGTCATTAAATTAAACCGAGAAACACGATTTCCTTATTAGTAATAAACCACCTAATTTATAAACCATTACTAAACCACTTGCTCATATGTTGCTTACATATCGTTCTATTACTGTTTGCTATTAACAAACACAATGTTGACTAAACCATAAAATTACAAACCATTAGTAAACCGAAACATTACAAAATCATCAAAATATAATAGCTGGTTTCCTACAAATGGTGATATAGCATTGATAAAACATTGTATTAAAACGTGATACTACCTTCCCTCCTCTTCGTCTACATCGCATTCCATTGTTATAACACCTACGGTTTCTTGGTATGTTGAATTATAACCAGCATATTAGATAGACACAAATCCACGAAATTGAGTAAGAAACCTTGGAAATTTGATACTTCGATCATAATTTTGTATATGATTAAAATAAATCTAAAAATTCAACCTAAAACAATACAATAATATTAATATTAAATTATTTAGTTCAGAATCAAACTAATCATTTATTAATTTTCTTATAGAAATGACCTTCCAAAATCTATTCCTATATTTTAGCAAATCTTTGTAACAATCACGATTTCAATCAACAAGCACAAGATTCTTTTTTTTTTCTAATCTTGCAAATCACGTTTAAAATCAAACATTTAAAGCCTATATTTGTGCGATTACTTTAACTTTCTAGCAAACTAATCAATTCGGGAAAAGAAATCGAATAGTATATTCGGTAAATAATGCTAAATAATACAACTAACAGAATCATTGATGATTAAATGTCATTTATCCCTAATTGATACCCTTTCCTACATAGCTATATATACCTCTTCCCTGATAACGTCAAAACCATATGACCCAGCTACTCTTAAAATGTGTATAATGACTAGATGAAGATAGAAAACCTCAGAAAAATACTATGAATGTAGTTTCCAAAGAAGTTTTTGACAGCCTTAACATTTAAGATCATAAGGTATGTTTTTTTTGACAATTTAGATTTCTTAGTTTACGTTTGGATGTGTTATTTTTTTTTAAAAAAAATAAAACTTTCACTGTTGATCTTTGCATATTTCAAACTGCTCTGGGTGTTTACTCTGGTTGAAGAATGCTTGCTGGTTCAAATTTTTTAAAAAATTTATGCAAACAATGTTTGATTTTTTTTCCAGAGATTCATTTCAATAAGATTGCTATTCAGTTGATTTCTACAAATCTACGCGTTCTCTATTGTCATTTAAAACCATCTCGAATTCAATCGGTGTTATATAAGACTATCCCTAACATAAACTGATTTATGCATCACTGAGACAAGTAAAACTCAAAACATCTAAACCAAAGCCAGGGTTCTTCAATCTAATAACTTATTCTACACTGTCCTAATTTTCTTTCACATTACATATTAGTTATTGACAAAGATGGTTTAACTAACCGTATTATAAGTATGTTGTCCCGTCAAGGTTGTTGTCTTCTTTTGCAGCTTGACTACTGGTACTTGGTTCTCTCCAAGTCCAATACCATGCCAGATGGTTTTACAAAATAGAGAGCAGATTTATAAAACTTACGAAATAATAAGTGTGTCCTTCCATTTGTTATCTAATTTATTAACACTATTTTGCATCTCTTTGCTTCACCATGTATCTGTTTCAGCTTTTCTATATCTCACTTCTGTCCCGTGTCCTTCTATTTCTTCATAAAGAGTAGTTGGTCTCCTTTAGTCCTTTACTCATCATGCCTGAAAAGTATATCACTTATTCAACTCAGAGACTGAATGGTTATAATCAATCATTTTACAGAACTGAGACACTCTATTTAATCCGAATTCTCTAAATCAGTACAACTTTCTAAATCTGAACTTTAATAACGAAGACAACTTTCTAAATCAGTACATCATACATTTTAGCTAAACATAATTCCCATATTATATTAAAACGATAATTAGCTTTGCCATGAATATAATCTGACATCGAGACTATACACAGCCTTTACTGCTTCATAGAAACTGACAATCGAAAACAGAACTAGGCTTCTACTGATCCTTTACTGAGTTGCAACATGCAAGAGGGCTCTGTTTATCCGATAGAATGGTCTTTGTATTCCAAATCTTAGATGATGTTTTAGAAAATCATTACAAAATATAGCTTCGAAAAAACTAAATGTAAATAAACAATCAAAACCTAAATCGAGAATCTCGAACCTGCATGTCAAATTCTGCAGTAGTAACCAATCGATCTATCTTTAGTCATCATTTCGATCAAAACTTCCCAGCCGTTTAAACTGCACCTACGTGGATAGAAGGGATCAAGAAACTGTAAGGATTTTTTTGTTAGCTAGACGTCGACGGCAAAGCTTTTTCTGTTTGCTTCGCGGAAAAAAAATATATGGGTTTCAAGATTTGTTAAAAGTGCACGTTTTAAAAAAAAATGTACCCAATTAAAAATGATAAAGAACTGGCCCAATTTAATATATCATTGTGGCCTTGCTAAACTAAAATACGAATTCTGTTTTTTCTTTTCTTTTGGTACCTTTATATTAGTTTTTATTATTACTGTTTCAAAATTCTATAATTATCTTATCATGTTTACCAAAAAAAAAGAATCTATAATTATAACTATAAAATACACTTTTAGATCATAAAAGTTTTACTATCATTTAATAAAAACACACAATCTAAACTTAATACTCAAATGTTTTTAACAGTTTAATGTTTATGTTACCAAGTAAAATGAAAAGTTGTACAAAGAAAAAGAATACATCATCATTGTTAAACTATGGACACTGAACAAACTGATCAAGACAAATCAATCTAAAAACTTAATAAACTATAAAATAGTAACTTGAATGTTTAACATATAATCATTTAGAACATACATCCGTGCGGACGCACGGGTCCAAAGTCTAGTCATGTGTTAAGGCATGTGCAGCTACCAAGCTCTGCATAAACCGTATATTATCAGGTATGAGAAACTGGAGCCTAAATTTGACATTTTTGGATATAGAAATTAAGCCCGTTAAGCCCATTACATGAGTTTACAAATGTAAAACTTAATTGAATATTTTCCCATATTTTGTTTTGGCACCGAATATTTTCCCATATATGTAAAATAAAACATAGAATAACAATTATAAAGGTTTAATTCAGAAGGTTGAAGGTTTTCAACTTTTATTCAAAAAGTAAAAGCCGAAGTGTAAAAAGAAAGAGATCCAATGAGTCCCGCTTTTCCGAGCTTTCACTCATTGCTGGACTTCCACCATAGTCCATAATTGCATCTGACTAAAAATCAAAATAAAGTCTAAATTTATTTTTACAAAGTTACTATTTGAAACAGATAATAATTTCAATAATATAATTTAGACTGAAACTTGGATATTCGCTTGAATAATTCCACAAAACAAATAATACACCGGACCTACTTTAAAGTCCGTATCAACCCACCAATACAGTTGAATAGGTACATATATTCGTTTTATATAGCCTCAAGTATTATTTTAGACGGTATCTTGAAGGTAAAAAGATAAGAAAAAAATAGCAGAAACGAACAAAAACACGTGAACACACGACTTTTGGCTTCTGTGTGTTATTAAAATGCGTTAGAATATACTACCGTATACATAAAATTTTACAAATGCTCTGTCCTCAATAATACAATAAAAGCATTAACCTACTCAGGTGAGTTTCTATGGAAACATCGTAACTGGTATTTCTTATGCTTCCAGCCTTCCAAGATTCAAAATATGTGGTTTTTTAAAATATATTTCCTTTAAGCCAAAACAAGATTAATGTGTTTCGCTACATTTTACATCTATCAAATTCAATTTTCTAGTCAACATTTGACAAAAAAAAAATCATAATGCCTTATCCCTGTTTTGATTAGTTAAAGTTAAGCTGTCCTAAAGATTCTACACGAGCGATTTGAACACGTGTTGAACAAGACGGGACCTACACGACATCTACCGGTTCAGATGACGTGAACAATCCCTAGCTTTATAGGCTTTGAAGTCTTGTGGTTGGAATCATTTAAACTTTAGCTACAAAGATGGAATCAAAATATCATTAAACTCGAAGATAATAATAACAATCGACAAATATATACATTCAAAATCCCGTGAACAAAACATATGAATCTGTCACCTGAAAACATAACTAGATTTTATGTTACATTCATATCTTATTGGAATATAGCTATGTGAGGAAAAAATAAATCCGATCTTTAATTCTTCAAAAGCACAGAGGTAATTGTCGTAATAAAGAAAGCAAAAAAAAAAAAAAAAAGACATTGCTTCCAGCTCACAGACACTAGCCAGTGTCGAGACACAAACTTCTTCTGCTTTGCTCTGTACACATTCCACAAAAGTCTTCACTTTTCTTTCTCCGCTCCCTCCCAAACATCAAATAGCAATGTGGTGGTACCCTCTTACCTTCTTCTTCTTCTTCCTCCTCCACTCACTAAACCATATCTAGAATCAACACTCAGACAAAGAAAAACCTTAACATCCTCCGTCAATGGCTCTCTTCTTCTTCTTCTTCCTCTCCCTCTTGACTCTCTCTTCCTCTTCCTCTTTGAACGACTTAAACTCTTTGACTTACATAGTCCACGTTGACCACAAAGCCAAACCCTCAATCTTCCCCACTCACCGTCACTGGTACACCTCCTCACTCGCCTCACTCACTTCCACTCCTTCAATCATCCACACATACGACACCGTTTTCCACGGCTTCTCAGCTAGACTCACAACTCAAGAAGCTACTCAACTCCTAAACCACCCCCACGTCATCTCAGTCATCCCCGAGCAAGTCCGTCAACTGCACACCACTCGCTCCCCCGAGTTCCTCGGCCTCAGGTCCACCGACAAAGCTGGTCTCCTCGAAGAATCCGACTTCGGGTCGGATCTCGTCATCGGAGTCATCGACACCGGTATCTGGCCCGAGAGGCCCAGCTTCGACGACCGCGGCCTCGGCCCCGTCCCCGCCAAATGGAAAGGCCAATGCGTCCCCTCGCAAGACTTCCCGGCGACGGCGTGTAACCGGAAACTCGTCGGAGCGAGATTCTTCTCCGGCGGGTACGAAGCCACCAACGGGAAGATGAACGAGACGACAGAGTCTCGCTCCCCCCGCGACTCCGACGGCCACGGGACCCACACCGCCTCCATCTCCGCCGGACGCTACGTTTTTCCGGCGTCCGTCCTCGGCCACGCTCGCGGCGTCGCCTCCGGGATGGCTCCGAAGGCCAGGCTCGCCGCGTACAAAGTCTGCTGGAGCTCCGGCTGCTACGACTCCGACATCTTGGCGGCGTTCGACGCGGCGGCGGCCGACGGCGTCGACGTCGTCTCTCTCTCCGTCGGCGGCGTCGTGGTTCCTTACCACCTCGACGCCATCGCGATCGGAGCTTTCGGAGCGATCGACAGAGGGATATTCGTCTCCGCCTCCGCTGGAAACGGCGGTCCCGGCGGTTTGACGGTGACGAACGTCGCGCCGTGGATGACGACGGTCGGCGCCGGAACCATCGATCGCGACTTCCCGGCGAATGTGAAGCTCGGTAACGGTAAAACGATTCCGGGAGTCAGCGTTTACGGTGGACCGGATCTTGAACCGGGTCGGATGTACCCGCTTGTGTACGGTGGGAGTTTACTAGGAGGTGACGGTTACTCTTCGTCTTTGTGTATCGAAGGTTCGTTGGATCC
The DNA here is from genome assembly GCA_026261945.1 of Hirschfeldia incana. NCBI lineage: Eukaryota > Viridiplantae > Streptophyta > Magnoliopsida > Brassicales > Brassicaceae > Hirschfeldia > Hirschfeldia incana. Next base: position 2,826,150 of record JABCMI010000021.1, read on the forward strand.
GAGTTTGGTAAAAGACAAGATTGTCCTTTGCGACAGAGGAATCAACTCTAGAGCAACCAAGGGAGAGATCGTGAGGAAGAACGGAGGCTCGGGGATGATTATAGCGAACGGCGTCTTCGACGGCGAAGGTCTTGTCGCTGACTGCCACGTGTTGCCCGCGACGTCGGTTGGTGCTTCGGGAGGCGATGAGATTAGGAGGTACATATCTGAGTCGAAACAACCAACGGCTACGATTGTTTTCAAAGGGACCCGGCTTGGGATCCGACCCGCACCGGTAGTAGCGTCTTTCTCAGCACGTGGGCCTAATCCAGAGTCTCCGGAGATTCTTAAACCGGATGTAATTGCACCCGGTTTGAACATTTTGGCTGCTTGGCCTGACCGGATCGGTCCGTCTGGTGTTGCTTCCGATAACCGGAGAACGGAGTTCAATATTTTATCAGGCACTTCGATGGCGTGCCCTCACGTGTCGGGTCTCGCAGCTCTGCTCAAGGCGGCTCATCCTGATTGGAGTCCGGCGGCGATAAGGTCTGCGTTGATGACTACTGCTTACACTGTAGATAACCGAGATGAGCCAATGCTGGATGAGTCAACCGGGAATACATCTTCGGTTATGGATTACGGGTCAGGTCATGTTCACCCGACCAAAGCTATGGATCCAGGATTAGTATACGATATCACATCTTACGATTACATCAACTTCTTGTGTAACTCCAACTACACGGGAGCCAACATTGTGACTATAACTCGACGCAAAGCTGACTGCGATGGTGCTAGACGCGCGGGACATGTTGGGAATTTGAACTATCCGTCGTTTTCAGTCGTGTTTCAGCAGTACGGAGAGAGTAAAATGTCGACACATTTCATTAGGACAGTGACTAATGTAGGTGATTCTGACTCGGTTTATGAGGTTAAGATTATGCCACCGAGAGGGACGAACGTGACGGTTGAGCCGGAAAAGCTATCGTTCAGACGGGTTGGGCAGAAACTGAGTTTTGTTGTTAGAGTTAAGACGGTGGAGGTGAAACTGTCACCAGGAGCTACGAGTGTTGAGACTGGTCATATAGTTTGGTCGGATGGGAAACGAAATGTTACAAGTCCTTTGGTGGTTACTCTTCAACAACCTCTGTGAAGGTTCTTCTAGGACTTAGAGACCCAGAAAATCGTGGTCTCATTGTTTTTGTTTTATAAAGTGTGAAAGTAAGAGATCATAAGCTGGTCTTGCTGTCTAATGTCTGAGCTCTTTGTTGGACGTTCATGTAATGTATTGTTCATTTGATGATGTGGGCTTTTAATGAAGCTTGTAGAGCTTGAAGCTCTGAGCCCAAATCTTTCACTTTCGTTTCGAGATGTTTTTCTTGTTCAAGGTGAAATATATATCATGATTCCGTTATTCATTTTACTACTTGGGGTTACTGAGTATGAGTTTCACAACTTGTATGGTCCATAACAAAAATATCTTCTGTTTCTTACAGGATATGGGTAGCTTTCAATCATCTTCTGTTTCTTGAGATCAGCTATTTTAGGAACTTTATCACAATCGAACAAAACAGAATGGTCCTAACATTATCTTGTATTATATTTATTGTCTTGGTATAACTTTATCTTCTCTACACATTGAGTACACACGTATAGTAAGTAATACATCTTCACTTCTTCAGTTCTCTCGAATACAGGTTTATGAAAACACAATGGAAAACCAGTAGTTTGTCTTTAAATGATGTTAAGAAGCATCAAATGACTTCAATGAGGAGATTAATATAAGGGATTAACATAATAATAAACAACAAATGATATAATTTGCAGTTTGAGCTACGAAGATGAGCGTCAAGGGCGTGGTACAAGGAGGGACCGACAATGCAAAGCCGTGTCGTGAGTCCACTTGCTCAACTTGTCGTCTGTTTCTTATCTCTTTTCAAATTTCAATGAACTTTGTCTGTGTCAATATTCATGGCGTCCTTTGTTTACTGTGGTCACACGGATACACTTTCTCGATGTCTCCTCAGTACTTCGACATGATTCTAAGATAAATGTTTTCAGTTTTACCCTTGACTTCATATGAACTTCTACATCATTGTTCTGGTTTTTTTCCCATAACAAAGTAGAGGTTATAATCATGTAAATGTAAACACTACTAATAAAAAAATGTTACAAGAGTGAGAGAGAGAAAATGATCTAAATCTTAAACTTTTTTGTTAAGTAATGTGTAAAATCTATATAATTCATCAACCTCCTATCATCTAGGATACTACTTTTTAGATTTGATCACAAAGACCACATAAGGCAAAGACATGGTGGTTAGTTAACAGTTAACACAATCAAACTCTACTATTAAACGATAACTCCAACAATTTAAGCTCAGCAGATTTCTTACCCAAACATTTTGAATGAAAAATAATAAAAGTTAGATATTTTGAAGAATATTTTATAATTTTCTTACCTTTTTCTTTTGAGCAAGATTTTCTTACCTCCTTAACTATATACTCAATGGCATCATTGTAGAATCAGTTACAAAGTAAGGGTAAAATAGTGAGTAAAAAATCAACCTATATAATACACGACGCACCATCTCTACATCTTTCTGGAGAGTATCAAACCAGAGAGAGAGTAAACGACTAAAATACAAAGAGAAACTCCAAAGAAGCTAATATTTACCGTTTCGCACATTTAACACCCACAAAGAGTTTTACGCCGCCATGTGTGGAGGAGCTATAATCTCCGAGTTCATCCCTCCGCCGAAGTCCCGCCGCGTCACCAGCGAGTTTATCTGGCCGGATCTGAAGAAGAAGTCGAAGAAGCGATCCAGTTTCTTCGATCTGGACGATGAATTCGAGGCTGATTTCAAAGGGTTTAAGGATGATGATTCATCTTTTGACTGCGATACCGACGTGAAGCCATTCGTCTTCGCCGCAGCCACCAAAAACGTAGCTTCCCTTCCTACCGCCTTCACTTCCACTGGTAAAATATTCATGAAAGTTCCAATTTTTTTTTTTTTTTTTCATTTCAGTAGTAAAGATGAGAGATTTTCTTTATATTTCGATATGGGTTTGTGGATCTTAATCATGATGTTAACATTCGAGTCATAAAGTCAAGATCTTTATAACTTTTCAAGGTTTCTGGGGAAAGGGACAGGAGATGGATCTTTTCTAGCTTTGTTCTTTTATTACATGATTATTAGCATGTCTTTATATCTAGAAGTATTGGCAAGTTGTCATGTAGTAAAAGGGTTAGTTGACTATTTTACTTTTATATGACCAAGTTAAAAGTTGCTTGAAATGATTTAGATCATGCTTTTCAGTACTTAGTGTCTAGCGTCAATTATTGTTTCAAGACTATGTTATTGGTTTTTGTTACTATGTTGATCATTTCAAAAGTTCTTGAAAGGATTTAGATCTTCTGGATCTTGGTTTTCAGAGGCTTTTACTTGGTGTCTAGCGTCAATTATAATTTCGAGTTTATGTTAACTGTTGATGATATTGGTTTTGTTAGTATGTTGATCATATTGAGTTTTTGATGTGAAGAGATGCAGTTTTGTTTATGTGTATTTTGAATTTTTGGTTTATGAGATTATCATATGATTGATTGGTATTGTGTGTTCTGTCTCCATTAGGTTCAGTTTCTGGCAAGAAAACGGTAGAGACCGATGAGAAATCTGGCAAGAGGAAGAGAAAGAATCAGTACAGGGGGATTAGGCTGCGCCCATGGGGAAAATGGGCCGCTGAGATCCGTGATCCTAGAAAAGGATCTCGAGAGTGGCTTGGAACATTCGAGACCGCTGAGGAAGCAGCAAGAGCTTATGATGCAGCTGCACGCAGGATCCGTGGCGATAAAGCCAAGGTGAATTTCCCTGAAGAGAAGGTGGTCCCTTCTGCCAAGACCAGTAATCTTACGAAACCAAACCAAACCCCAACGTTGGTTCAGCAGCCAACACAACTGAGTCAGTACTGCAACAACAACTCCGTGAGTTTCATGGAAGAGAAGCCTCAGATGTACAACAACCAGTTCTTTGATGTTGGACAGTATTTCAGTCCTGATCAGGGCAGTAACTCATTCGACTGCTCTGAGTTTGGGTGGGGTGATCACGGCCCCAAGACACCACCAGAGATCTCTTCAATAATAGTCAGTAACAGCCAAGCTCCCTTTGCTGAAGAAACCAATGCAGCCAAGAAGGTCAAGCTCAACTCTGAGGACGAGACAAGCAACAATGATGATCTGATGGCATACCTTGACAACGCCATGTGGGAGTCTCCTTTACAAGTGGAAGATATGCTCGGCGTAGATGCTACTGCTGGTGGTGGTGTGGCTCAGGAAGAGGTAAACCCGAATGAACTATGGAGCTTAGATGATATCAACTCCATGCTGGATGGAGGAGTCTTTTGAAGTGATTGAATGATGGGTTGCCTAGTTTGTAAATAAAGCTGTTTTTGTGTGTGTGTTGGTGAGTTTCAAAGCCCATTGTGAAAGACAAACAGCGGGTTTACTTTTAATCTTCAGTTTGGTTTCTGTGTTTGCTGTTGTCTCACAGGGTTTTGTTTTGTATCCCACAAGACTTGTTTAACTTTAATAATAAAAACAGTGCTGGAACCTTTCTGTTCGTTCTGTGAATCTCTCCTCTCCTTAACACCAAATTGTGGTTGATTTTTAGCTTAGTAGTAGGCTAGTAGCAATGAAGGGTATCAAACTGTGAAAGGTGAAAATAATAGGCCGATTTGGAAGATTTAAACAATAGAGGGGCATAAATGGATAAACATCCCTAATTACTTGATTAAATCACAGATTAGTCATCAGTGGGTCCCGTGGGATTAAACGCGTTTTTAAAAGATAAAAAGCACATCCTTACAAAATTATTGACGGTGACGCAGCGACACCTCTCCTCCGGAGTGACCACATTCGTGAGAACCTTCGGGAGAGAGCCACTCAAGAAAATATCAACAAACCTGAAATCTCAGCCGCACTCTCATGCTCGAAATTCCAAATTATTATTATTTTATATGAAAACATAATTACAAAATTTATTTACACGAAAAATAATTCTACAACATATTAAAAGAAAAACAATTTTGTATGGAATGTAATGTAATATGACAGTTTCCACATTTTAAATGAAAGCATAATTACAAAATTGATTTACACATTATAAACTAGAAAAAGATTGGTAGGTTGGAATAATATTTTCTTAAATACCAAATGTCGAAATATAATTAGTAGTTTATTTGACCAAACAAAAGATGAGAAAAAAAGATAATTAGGATTATTATTAGTTTATTAATTAAAGAAAAGGAAGGTACTAGGATAAAAGAAATCTTAAGACAAGTGGTAAGAGGTTCTGGAGAGTTCCATTCTCTCTAACGCGTGTCGGAGAGAAACAAGAGGAGGAGACGCCAGAAAAAAAAAATCCCCCTCTTGTCTCCAAACTTCTTCTTAGATCGTCTACGATCTTCTAACGATCCCAAATTATACAGAAGATCATTGCCTCGAGTCCAATTCAGTACGGATATTCACCCAAAGTTCTTATAGATATTGAACTGTGGCTCTGTTTTTGGTAGTTGAATTCATCGAAAGAATATATTTTTCTTGTTTTTTTGTTGGATTTGGTTTGTGGGTTTTGAGAAAGGAAGGTATGGCGTCGAAAGGCAACGATGATTTGTATGCTGTTCTGGGTCTGAAGAAGGAATGTACCACCGTGGAGCTCCGTTCTGCTTACAAAAAGCTTGCTCTTGTGAGTTTTCGTTTTTTTGTTCATTGGTCAATGAAATTGAATCTGTTTTACCTGATCTGGAGTGTTGCATGTTAGTAATACCAGATTGGTTTGTTTTTGTTTGGATTAGTAATGGATTCCTGTGAATAAAGATCATGCCTTTAGCTGATAGGTTTTGTTTTGATAGACTGCGATTAGGCTCATTCCTTTTTGATACTGAAACTTTATTTGACATTGTGATTAGAGATGGCATCCAGATCGTTGTTCATCAACGGGGGACTCGGAGTTTGTAGATGAATCAAAGAAGAAGTTTCAGGCTATCCAAGAAGCCTACTCTGGTAATTTCCACCAACCCTTTTTCTTCATCTTTCTTCTCAAAGTTCTCTTTTCTTTTTAAGTGTTTGATTGAACAAATGTGAGTTGATTATTGGCTAACACAAGATCCTCTGTTACTTTCCTTGATGTGTACTTTTTAAAAAGTACTGTTGATATTTGTGAATTAAGCTTTTTTTTTTGATACGGGCACACAGTTCTGTCTGACTCCAACAAGAGGTTCCTCTATGACGTTGGAGCTTATAATTCTGATGATGATGATCATGACCAAAACGTAAAGCTCCTTTTTTTTTTTTTTTTTTGCTTGTAAACACAGTTCATGTCTGGTTGTTTTTTTTGTTGAAAATTGATACGACTTTTTTATGGTTATTGAACATATGAACCATGTTGATTTTGCAGGGAATGGGTGATTTCTTGAACGAAATGGCTACCATGATGAACCAGTCAAAGCCTAGTGTAAGACAGCCTGCTTTGGTTTCCCAAATGTTTATTATTAGACGCTGTTGATTGACATTTGAGATGTTGGTTTTGGCAGGAGAATAATCAAGGGGACAGTTTTGAACAGTTGCAAGATTTGTTTAATGAGATGTTCCAAGGAGACGCTGCAGCATTCTCCTCATCGTCATCTTCTTCGACTTTCACTTCTTCTTCTTGTAGCTTTGTCTTTGACACAAATGCTCAGCAGTCACCTTTTCAGACAAACTCGATGGAGATGAATGATCCTTTCGCATTTGACACCAGAGCTCACCACACCTTCTCCTTAGGGGTAAGGGATTCATTAAACTATAGTCTCTTAACGTTCATCCTGAAGATGCTTTGTTCTTGCTGATGAAATGAAGTCTTGTGCTGGTGAAGCAGGTGGAACATCAGCAGGATTTCAAGAAGGGGAAGAACAATGGCGGGAGAAGAAACAGGAGGAAGAGCAATGCTCAGTCAGCTACTCACGAAACTTCCTCGTCCAACAACTATGGAGTCCCAACTTCATAGCCCTTGAGGACCATCTTTTTGCTAACTCATCTCCACATTTGTCGACTAGTCACACACAAGAGGACTGGTTCTTGTATTTTGTAAACTCTTTGGAGCTTTTCTTTCTCTCTTCTCTACTTTGTGATTGAATTCTTGTCTCCTAGAGATTGATGAAATCAACGGCTTTATGATGACGAATACATGTCCTAAAAATTTCTGAATAGTCAGTCGGTTGGCTTTCTCAGCGCTTGATTATGCATCACAAAGTGATTGGCAAAATATAGTGACTGTGAAGCTTAAACAATTGGTGGAGATTGAGAAAGTAAAGATGGTCACTAAAAAGCTAGAGCTGCAGAGGAAGCAATTCCTTAAACCTCATTTGGATATGTTACGGGACATAAAAGAAGCTGGAGATGATGTAAGAATAACCAGCAGTCATCGCAGTGTCAAGGATAGTGGCAGTGTAATGTAAAATCAACAGTTTGAAGAGAGATATATTGATAGCATAAGATACAGTGCTTACTGTAAGAGAATGAGAATGCTCAAACGAAGCTAGAAAAGATTGATGGACACAGAGTTATTAAGTACATAAAGAACTGAAGCATTGATGAGCTAAAACAAAAGGTAGGTGCTTGCTACTGGTACTTCATCTGAAGGATGAATGTTTCAAAGACATTAAGAAAGAGACATTCAGAAGAGATCGTCAAAGTCTTCCTTAAGAGTGAATTCAGCTGAATCAAACCGCCAAGCCAGAGGTGTGGAAGGCATCATCATAGAGCCATGACGGATTGGAGAGCGCCATGGAGTTGAGCTCTTGAGCCAATCAGCCAGCTTGGGAGATGGAATCTCTTCTGGTTCCCCACAAGTCCAATCGTTCTTAGCATCCATCTGAAACCAACAAAGATTCATGTAAATACTTAAAGCTCTCATAACTCTCAAAGAGTTAGAGATATACATTGAATAAGAAGAGTCAAGTACCACTTCTTTGTCATTCTTGAGATTCTTTCCCTTGATGCTAGAAGAATCTGTGAAAACAATAAAGAACAAGCTTAACACAAGTTTACAAGCAAAGACATCAGAGCTTACAAGATTGATCTAGTTTATTACCATGGTGGAGTAGAATATCAGCAGAGAAGTGATCGTCCCAGAGACTCTGCTGCTCTTTGAGGCACTTGCTGTGATCATGCAAAAACATCTCTCCAGCTATGTTGATTTCTCCCTTAACAGCAGTTGCAGCAGTAGAAGCGATCTGCTTGTTCTTAGAAGAAGCTTTGGGTTGAACACCAGACTTGTTTGTGATATCATTCAGAGCCCTACGAGTTCCTCCAGGCTTCTTCTGACCAAGTGCAGTTCCTTTGGTCTTCACAGAAGCAGCAGTAACACTCTCTGACATAACAAAAAACACTCATCAACACTTTAAAACATATTGACTTTTCTGATAAGAGAGAGAGAAATACAGAATAAAGTTAACTACTTTTGCGATGAATCGGAGCGTTCTCGTCAGGGAAGATCATCCGTTGAAGAGTGTTCATGTTCGCCATAGATCTGCAAGAAAGGACCAATAAGATGGATGCCAATCGTCAAAATCAATCAGAACCCAGAAACTCAAACCCTAATTTGATTCTCCCGAAAACCTAAAACACCACGATCCGCAGTAAATCTGAAAACTTTACTAATCAATTAGCGACAAATTAACGGAAAGAACAGCAAAGAATCTCACGATGAACGGTTTAATCGAAACCTAAATCGGAAGAAGCAGTTTCTTGGTGAGTTTTCTTGTGTGAGAGAGAAGTGGAGATTGTTTAACGCTAACTTTGCAGATCTTGTTTCTTTGCTTATATCGATGATTAAAGAAGAGAGACTCCGAATCAAGGGAGAAAGTGAATTTATAGAAGAAACTAAAAAGGTTACTAGCCGTTAAGAGCCGTTGTAGAATATTTTATATATGGCCCAACTAGACATTTCTCAGGCCCATTAATTTATGTTTACTGTTGCTAACGAATTACGAAGCAATAACTTGAACATACAAGCCCATTAATTACCCAAAGCAATGAAATCCACGTCACCGGACTAGAAATTTACAAGCAAAACAAGAAAGTAAACCGGGCCGGCAACTTTACCGGTGACGGAATCTTACCCGGCCCTTCCAATCACAACCCAACACGTCGACTCCCCGTATCGTCTCACGTCCATCCACGTGTCCCCTAACTCACCGACGCCGTCTCCTTCCCGTTACCCCTCCCCGAACAGATTATTAACACAAACCCTAACCCTATCTCTTTCCTCCACCACATTCTGACTCAGATCCGGCGATATCTCAAACATCATCCATCCATGGAGGACGAAGAGGAGATCCGATCTCACGCCTCCTCTTCCCCCGATCCCTCTCCCTCGCCGCCGCCGGGAGGAGGAGGAGGAGTCACCGTTACGGTGGCCTCGACTGGTCCGCCTTTAACTCCTCCGTCCTCCTCCTCGCAGCAGAGAGATCCGAACGCGCTGGCTCTCGCGCTGCTCCCTAGCGGTGGTGGAAGCGGCGGCAGCAACGGGAGAGCGAGCGGCGGAGGCGGGAGGGAGGATTGCTGGAGCGAGAAGGCGACGGCGGTTCTGATCGACGCGTGGGGGGAGAGGTACATGGAGCTGAGCAGAGGGAATCTGAAGCAGAAGCACTGGAAGGAGGTTGCGGAGATCGTGAGCGGGATGGAGGATTACGGCAAGACGGCAAAGACTGATATACAGTGCAAGAACAGGATCGATACGGTTAAGAAGAAGTATAAGCAGGAGAAGGTTAGGATCGCTGGCGGCGGCGGGCGTAGCAGGTGGGTGTTTTTCGATAAGCTTGATCGGTTGATTGGTTCGACTGCGAAGATCCCGGCTATCTCCGGTGGGTTGAGTAAGATTCCTATGGGTATTCCGATGGATAGCCGTTCGAATTTGTATCATCAGCAAGTAAAGGCGCCGCCTTTTAATAATCTTGATCGGTTGATCGGAGCTACGGCTAGGGTTACGGCTGCTTCCTTTGGTGGAGGAGGGACAGGGAATGTTCCTGTGGGGATTCCGATGAGTAGCCGTTCAAGTCCGTTCGGACAGCAAGGGAGGACGCTGCCTCAGCAACAGCAAGTTAGGATGCTGCCGCAACAGCAGCAAGTGAGGACAGTTCCTCATCAACAGCAAGGGATGATGGTGAAACGGTGTAGCGAGTCAAAACGCTGGCGTTTTAGCAAGAGGAATGCTACTACTGATTCAGACTCGGAGTCCGATGATGCGCCTATGTCTGATGATGATTCCGGTGATAGTTTACCTCCTCCTCCTCTGTCCAAGAGGATAAAGACAGAGGAGAGGAAGATGAAGCAAGAAGGAGGAAGCAAGTGGAGGGAGCTAAGTCGTGCGATCATGAGATTCGGTGAAGCTTACGAGCAAACAGAGAATGCGAAATTACAGCAAGTGGTTGAGATGGAGAAAGAGAGGATGAAGTTCTTGAAGGAGATGGAGCTGCAGAGAATGCAGTTCTTTGTGAAGACTCAGTTGGAGATATCGGAAATTAAGCAGCAAGGGAGGAGAATGGGTAACACTAGTGACGATCACCACAAGAGCAAAAGCAATATGAATGCGATTGTCAACAACGATGATGTCGGTAACTAGAGAGTTATAGTTTGATTTCAGGTCGTAATCTACATATATTTTAGATTTGAGTTTGATATTGTCGAGAAAGAAACTTATTTAGGCTTTTTATCATGAGTGTATTAATAGTTTGCCAAACCTTTGTTTAATTTTGTTTTACATGGAACAGTTTTAACTTGCATTGGAATAGTCCTTGTAGATCATTGTTAAAACTTCTCTGAACCTCTTGAGTTAGCTCTGAGCTGACACTCATGAACTAGACATTCTTGATTCAGTTTAACTGCACTTTAATGTTATGTTTGGTTATTATGACTAATGACGATTTGCATGTGTACCTAAAGACATGTTAACTCTTTTTTTAGTAGAGTAGTTGAAGCTAGATTTTTTTCTTGTATCTGAAGACATCAGGAACCACCCGTGATTGGCTATAAAAGTAGAATGTTAGGCAAAACAACTTTTTGTTTGTGTGTTTAATTCTTGATAATGTTTCCTTTTTGGGCGTGTTTAGATACTAGACAACTTGGCATTCACTTAAAACTGCAAACATAGATGATTCCCATAAGTTAAAAATCTTGTGCACTAACATATAATTGAGTTACACTCGTGCTTGTTTGTAAGTTTATTATAATCAAATGTTATGAATTTACAGAAGAATTATAAAAGGGAAATCCTATAGTTGGATATGTTTCCAGCTTTTTCATGGGCTCCATCATTCTGTTTAAAGTGTCTCCAAAAGTTGGCATTAAAAATGGTTGCTGGTGTTAAAAATAATAAAATATTAGTAGTTTTAAGCAGAGTGGAATAAGTAGCTTATTATTTATTTTGTCAATATCTATCAGTAGTATTTGTTTAAAAGTTTCAAACTGTGTATACGTATTTGATTGAATACATACATACACAAAGAGATCGATTTTGACTCTTCTGAAACACCGAATCAATCATTGTGCACGTTAAATTTTTGGATCTCAAAGCTAAACTACCAAAGTACCCCTCAATGGTTCTTGATTATTTGTGGTAACAATTCTTGTTTACCTTTTTTTTTCTTTGGAATACATTTCCTTCTCCAATCAAAAGTCCTAACTGTGTCTACCTCCTAAAAACCTTTTTACAAAATTTAATATAATTAGCAAAAGTTTAAGATTAGGCGAACCCTGTTTTCGTAAATTCACATTTTACTTGCCGACTGTTATTTTTATTTTTAATTTTATTTTTCAAATTTTACTCTTTTTTTTTTTTGGTTTTTCACGGTATACGCTACTTGTCGTCAGCAAAAATGGTGATTTTCTCTGTCTGAAAACACTTTCTCTCTCTCTGTCTCTCTCTTGAATCTACTTTCTCTCTCAAAAAGTAGATTTTGACAAAGAGAGAGTATACGACGGGAGGAGAGACAATGGGAGATACATCACCAGCACTTGGAAGCTACTAAAAAATTAAAGAGTTTGGATTGGAAGAGAGCAGGGACTAGAACAAAAACAATCGCCGCCATTGTTAGGGTTTTAAAAGCTTTGAACTTTGCATTGAAGAATAACAAAGCGTTGAACTTTGTGTTTGAAGATAGATGCTTGACATAGACAGCAGGAGATAGAGACTCAGCATTATTGAAAGTGACTCCTCGAATTTGAAATCCAAAAAGACACCCAAAGATCTCATCTTTTGTTCCCTTCCTTATATCCAAAGGTAAGCCTCTGTTATAGGCTGATTCAAAGTTCTGAACTTTTGTCTGATTCCATTTTAGAGGTAGGGATTTTCTTTTTCAACTTTGCCTTTGAATTTCGAATTTCGAATTCTGGATTTTTTTTTACTGGGTTTGACTGTGAATTAGTATCCATTATTGATTGGATTTTGCATGATCGGCAGCAGATCTGGTAATGTGTTTGTGTTTGTCAACTTTGGGAGTTTCTATTATTGTAATGTGGCCCTCCTCTTAAGTTGAGATTTGCTTCCTTTGTATTCACTGTTTCTTCATTGTGGATCCGTTTCTCTCTGCCGCTTCAAGTTCCTCCATAGCATTTAGTTTTTTTAGGGGTTGATGGCTTTACTTAGTCTCTTTGCATTCACAGCTTCTGACACTTTTTTTTTGTTTTGTTTGGGTATTTGAAGGGGGAGAAAGATGAGACCAGCTGCTGTACCTCTTGACTATGCTCTCTTCCAACTCTCTCCAAAGCGCTCAAGGTAGTACTAGTATTTGGGGATGTATTCTTCTTCTTTTCTCCTTGTTAGTGTTTGTTGTGTTTTTTTTAAAAGATACGCTTTTTTTTCTTTCTTGGCAGATGTGAGTTGTTTGTCTCTGCTGCGGGGAATACTGAGAAGCTTGCTTCAGGGCTGGTGAAACCTTTTGTTGCTCATCTGAAAGTCGCTGAAGAGCAGGTCGCCAGGGAAGCTCAGTCTATAAGGCTACAAGTTGAAAGCAGCGAGAATGCTGGAGCTTGGTTTACTAAAGGAACACTCGAGAGGTTTAGTTTCCTTTTTCAACGAGAGATGTACAAGCTTTAGTTGAATACACCTCATTGCTTGCTAATGTTCCTTGTGCTTACTCTGGTTTATAGGTTTGTACGCTTTGTTAGTACCCCAGAGGTTCTGGAATTGGTTAGCGCTTTGGATGAGGAAATGTCTCAGTTAGAGGCTGCCAGACAAATATATGGCGAGGTACTTCACCTCTTTTAAGTTCAAGCAACCAAATGATGTGTTGACTGGAGTGCTCTTATTGATTTTGATTTTATCTTGCTTTAGGGGATTGGTGAACAGCGATCTGGCAAAAAAGGTATGCATACGGTTAACTCGTCTTGTAATTGCACATTCTGTTACATATACCGTCCATAGGAAATTGTGCATAGGCTCTAAGGACTTGGTTACAATGACGGTTAATGATTAGTTGTGAAGTAATTATAAGTAATTCATGGGCGCTAGAAAAGTAGATTGTTATACTGGCGTTTACAATATATACGCTTCCAAAAGCAACGAGTTACCACTAGAAATCTTAAAAATTATGAATGGCAGAGTGACTTTAGAACTTGTAGGCACTATTTCGTTTTCTATTTTTATCCACAAAGGTCCATCAGATATATCCAGTTACATGTTAGTCGTCTTTTTCTTGCTTTGCTATAAGCCGACTTAAACTTTCTTCGTTCAGATGGCACAGAAAGTACACCAGCAGCTGATGTAACAAAGTAAAGTCCCAACCTCTCTTGCTATTTACTTTTGATACAGTTATGAATATTTTGCCAAAATTATCTATTAATATGTGTTGTGTTACATGTGCTAAGTTGATTTGTTTTACATGTCTTATGCATTCTTGAAATGTGTAACGCTGAATATTTCCCCCCTTTTTTCTGTCTTTCCAGGAAGGAGCTACTTAGAGCTATTGATTTACGGCTTGCAGCAGTTAAACAGGACTTGGCAACTGCTTGTAATCGTGCATCTGCTGCTGGTTTCAACCCAGTCACTGTCCCCGAACTTAGTCAATTTGCTGATCGATTTGGGGCCAATCGCTTGAAGTAAGTTCTAAGATATCCTTTACTTTATATCCTCTTTATTATTTGCCAGGTCTTTCCTGTTGCTTTGCGCTATGTGTGTGCCCTTTTTACGCACAAGAAAACAAGACATAATTACGTCACCTTGTCTAATTTATCTGAGCTTCAACTGAAAAGGCCTCGGTAGTTGGTGCTGTAGTTTGAGTACTAGATTTCATAGTTGCAGCACCTATTTAGTCTATGATCACCATAACCACATGTTTATATAGTCGCCTGTATGTTTTGTATTTAATTGTTTAGGGCTTAATGAATGCTCTTTTCCATAAACAGAAATCCATCATGCTCCACTTTAGGTAGGTTTGGTCTGATGGAGACTTGAGACCTACTGTTAGGTGAATGAACATGATTATAAAGGACTAGGATGCCTAACTGTACTAAAAAAAATTCAATTTCTCTTTTATGGGGGTTACAAACAGTTAAACACTGGTGAATGATCTCACCTTTTAGAATAGGCATTTCTAGCTCATAAGAGTTCGGGAAATATTTTGGCTTTCAACTTAGTTAACTACCCGTTATGTGTACTCTGATCATGCTTGGTCTGCTATACTTCTTGCAGTGAAGCATGCACCAAGTTTATCGCACTTTGCCATCGAAGGCCAGAGCTTACGAGCTCTTGGAGGTTCAATCAGGAAGAAGAAGCTATACGTTCTTCATGGGAATCTGATATGTCAATTGATGATCCCAGTGAGAGCCTCGCAACTAATAGAACCCAACAACATAGAGAGCATCGAACTAATATGCAACAGCAAAGTGCAACAGGAAGCAGTTACTCCCAACAAGAAGCAAAGGTGATGCCACAAAGTAGTCATGATGAGAAGATTGAAGAGGAGGACAAAAGCCCTGTGCAAAATGAGCCATCAGCGAGTCAGACTAAGCAACTCACGAGACGGCTCAGTGTGCAGGAGAGGATCAATCTATTTGAAAACAAGCAGAAAGAAAACTCTGGAGGGAAAACAGCTGTTGTGGTGAAATCCACTGAGCTGAAAAGGCTTTCTTCTGATCTATCATCTTCTGTGCGGAGATGGAGTGGTGCTAGTGACATGAGCATTGATTTGGGAAATGATAGGAAGGATGGTACTGGTGATAGTCCATTGTGCACTCCCCCGGCATCATCAGTGTCCAAAGAAGGAAGTGGTATATCTTCAAAACAATCTGCCGGCTACAACAGAAGAGAGCAGACAGGACTGAGTCATGTCGAGAATCCTCATAAGAATGAAGACGAATTTAGTTCCCAGAATTCAAGCTCTACTAACTTACAGAAAGACAAGGAGGTAGACTTGAACACGCCATTGAGCACGGATTGTCAAGTGAGACATCAAGGAAAATCGCAGGATGGTTTATTGGAGAAGAATTCTAAGTTTCCATACAATGAAAAAAACTCCAGAGGGACTTTGGATCACTCAGGGAATGCAAATAGAGAAGATGAGTCTGATAACAAAACGGGCGATATTGAATCAAATAAGCAGGACCAAATACAGTTAAGAGTTCCTCGGAGTCATTCATTGTCTACATTACAGCAGTTAAGTGGTGCTGATTCTAATCTCACTAGTGTTCGGAGCAATGGAGGAACCGGAGAGTCTCCTAGGAAAGAACCTTCATCAAGGCAATCACCACCAGCTGAGGATCGCCAGAGAAAGGCACAAGTCTATGGAGGTCAGTAAAGTAAAAAAATCTGTTGGGTCTTTTCTTTATATGCATTTTCTTATACTGAGATAGTTTATGTGTGGTAGGTCCTCTAACCATCATGCACTGCTTCTCATTCTTTTGTACGCTTAGCCGTCTTTGGTTTCTTCTTTGTTTTTTCTAATGGTTGAAAATGATCATGATTCATGACTGTTGAAGTATTCTTTTTTTATTATTAAACAGTTGAGTCTGAGAATAGGATAACGACCAATTCTCAATTGTGATAACGTGCCTATATTCTTTTCTAGACTTGTACATTTTCTTTATATCCTGACTTCGACAAAAAGGGAAATTTAGCAATCTTCTGATTAGTTTCTTGCACCATCTTCTTTTAGGTTCTGAACAGATGAAAAGGTCACAAGGTAGAAGGGCTGAAGTTGGTTCTGCTGATGTAAATAAAAAGCCACCTGCAGCCATTAATAGTGTATCAGATACCTCCGAGAGTGATACTTTGAGCCACATGGCACCAGCAGAGCAAGTTCAAAGGGCTAGAGCGTCTAAGGGAAGTCAAGAGCTGAATGATGAATTGAAAGTGAAAGCAAACGAGCTTGAAAAGCTATTTGCTGAACACATGCTCCGTGTGCCGGGGGATCAATCCAGTTCTTCCCGTAGAGGTAAGCCCGGAAAGCCGAGTGAACAGGCCGCAACGTCACAGCCTAGAAGACCTGTAGCAGAAGATCTATCTTCTGAAAATCATAAGACCCCAACAACGCCAACTTTAAGCTCAAATGATGAAGACAAGTTCAAACCGCCGCCAACAATGAAGGTGGTTGCTAACAATGACTATGGAGATACCACAAGGCAGAAGCTTCCAGAAATCAGCTTTTCAGATAATTCCAGAGGAAAGTCCTATGAGAAATATATGCAGAAGAGAGACGTGAAGCTCAAGGAAGACTGGAGTTCAAGAAGGACCGAGAAGGAAGCCAAGTTGAAATTGATGCAAGATATGCTTGAACGCAGTAACGCTGAGATGAAAACCAAATTTTCTCAGTCTAAGGCAAAAGACTCAGATGCACGACGTGCAGAGAAGCTTGTAGACTTCAATTCTAGGTTGAGTGCTAAAAAGGATCAGGTAAAACGTCATTATCTTCTTTTGCTTGCGTGAAACATTATCATTTCTAATAAGTTTGATAATGTTATGACTTGACAGCATCCAATTAGCTCATTCCAAAGTGAAGAAGATGAAGATGTTTCCAGGAGCACTCAGAGTAAGAAGCTACAACAAAACAAAAACACTGCTCGAACCACTGCTACATCGGCTTCACGCTCTGCAGCGAAAGTTTCTACACCCAGTGCTGTAAGGCGGAGAGGACAAGAGAAACTTCTTGCACAGTCAGTCCCTAATTTCGCCGAGTTCAAGAAGCAGGAAGGCATGAAACCAGCATCGGGAATTGGAAGAAATGGTGTCCGCTCACAGCCGAGAAGCTCTGTCCGGCCGAAGGCTGTAACTGAAGAAGAGAAACCGCGAAGACCGGCGAGTATCAGAAAAGGTGCTGCTGAAGCTGCAGAGTTGGCAGAGGTTTCTCAGTTGACGTCAGAGGATGGTGTTTCTGTACCTTCGAATCTTGGAATTGGTATCAGCTCTGATGATGTGCAGCTAAAGGCTTCAGAAGGATCGGATGCATCAGGCGAAATGGATAAGGAGGAGATGGAAGAAGTGTTTGATGACACAGAAGAAGCTTTTACGGACGCTGAAAACGAGAAGTCAAGACTTAGTCAAGAGTTTGAAGAATGGGGGAGTAACGAGGTTGCAAATGGTGAATCCATTTCTCAGCTTGACCACCCTGGTTCAAATGCTGAGTTACCTACTGCTATAGCTTCTAGGCATCATCAAACCATCGGTTCATTCCTGGATTCACGAGTGGCGGCTTCTGAACTTGATGCTACAGTGGACTCTCCTGTGGGTAATCCTGCTTTCTGGAACTTGTCTTCCCTTAACCACACAGAGAATGATACAGCTCAGATGAGGAAGAAATGGGGAGCTGCTCAGAAACGTCTAGCTGCTGGTAGTAATCCATCTCAGCAGGATGTGACTAAAGGGTTGAAAAGGCTATTGAATTTTGGAAGGAAGAACCGTGCGGCTGAGAATTTGGCTGACTGGATCTCTGCTACAACCTCTGAAGGGGATGATGATACCGAAGATGGACGAGACCTTGCTAATCGATCATCAGAAGACTTGAGAAAGTCGAGAATGGGATTTTTGCAGACACAGGCCTCTGATGATAGCTTCAACGAGAGTGAGCTGTACAGTGAACAAGGTAACAACAACCTTTTCGATTCTCATAGTACACACAAAGCTTCTTTTGAACCCTCTAACAACTATAGAAGAATACATCAATGCGAGAGTTAGAAAATGATTTCTCATTTTGTTCGTTTTGATGTTAGTCTAACATTGTGTAACCTTATTACAGCCCAAAACACTAGTGCACCATTAAGCTTTAAACTGAAGGAGGATCAGGTGTCAGGAGCTTCTGTAAAAGGTAAACTTCTTAACCATTCTTTCTCTCTTCATGTTAGTCTATGCTTTGTACTCACTCTTAAGCATCATGTTTACTGCAGCACCAAGGTCATTCTTTTCACTCTCCAATTTTCGGAGCAAAGGAAAATGATTCAGAACCAAAGATTCATAGGATTCAAACGAATGAAAGATAAAAAAAAAGATTCACATCACAGGCAGTGGCCACACGAGTGTCGAAGAGTGAAATGATCTGAGATATTACGTGCTGTGAATGTATCAATCGAGAATAGTTTCTCTTGTATTCATAACCATCCCTTGTTTACTCTGATAGTGGTTGAGCCTACATTTGTAAATTTGTATCAAACCGGAAACATGTCCTTATCTGGTTTGGTATCGATGTGATTTTGGTAGTACAAACAAAAGGATGGCAATGTTTATTTAACAAGTTTGTATACTGTTGAAAGGTCATTTCATTCTAGCTACTACTACAATATCAATCATCCGAAAAAGAAATTTACAGAGCTTGTGATTTTCTATGCAACTAAAAAGATTTAGCAATGGGACACAAACTTATTGTACAAAAATGCATACAAAGAGAGTAGAAGCAAACATAGAGAGAAAGAATAAATTTTATTTGGAAAATTATTAGATGAAACTGAGAAATTACATAAATTCAGAGATTTGTGATTGGCTTTGTTTGTTTTGAGCAACAGCAATCTCGGCTTGAGTTTTGGCCAAAAGAGTTTGAGTATTCTGAATTTGAGTTTGGAGTAAAGATATAACCCCAACACATCCATAAACAGGATCATTTACTCTGCATTTTGCTTCAAAGGACAAAGATTCAACTGCTTCAGCTCTTGACTGAACAGGAAGTTGCTGTCCAAAGATCCACCATCAATATCTTTAAAATACAAGGTGATTTAAAACAGATACAGATATACACAAAGTAAGACTTTATATTATACCTGAAGCATTTTGGAGACGTTGCCAGCACCATAGATTCTGTGGATACAGGCAAATTTATCAGGATCACTTGGAGGGAAATAAGGTGAGAAAATGCAATCTTTTGGACATCTTCTTCTCAGATATTTGCAAGCAGCACATCTTTTAGGATTCATTGCAGATTTTCTCCAGAGATTCTGAAATATACCAAAAAGATAATGAAAATCTAAGAACAAGGATTTGGCTTATTTGTATTCTTCTTGTTTCCTTTTTCTTTTCCAATGTTGTAACGGCTACTTTCTAGTTTATGAAATTTTTTGAGGAGATTTACATAAGGTAAGCTTATTGAATGTTGACTCTAATTGTGAGTAATTAGTAAAATTACTACCGTTAGCTTTGTTAAAATCGTTGGTGCATTAATTAATTACGTTTTCTTTTACTCGTGAGTAATCTTAATCAAGTCAACAAAAACCTTTGTCCATCTCACCAAGATCGAAGTTGAAGAAGTAACACTCCTCCTTACCTCAGCCTTACTCAATCAAGGGTACATTAGTCATAACATGATCACATGACTTCAAGCCGAGTGAAATATGATGATGCTACTTACGTGCCATGCAATGTTGGAGAAGATGCTTACAACTTCGATCCCAACTTAAGCAAGCAAACGAATGGCTTGACAAAGTTAAAGTGATCACCACTCTAGTTATAAATCTTGTTAAAGAACATATAACGATTGAAGAAGAAAACTACTCTTGCTGTTTCTTTACAAAAAAAACTACTCTTGCTTGCTAGTTTATGTTAATTCAGCTATAAGAGTATCAACAAGCTCGTGACTGACAAGATATATGATTTTGCTAAGTTGCCTAGCAACAATGGAAATAACTTTACAAGAAGTTGATTTCTCGGAAGAAGTAACAGATAATGGAACATTATATTTGCCAAGACAATGTGATATAACCGAAAACAGAAACATAATATGTTTACAGAAACCTGCTGGTTATGAGCCTACCAACAGCTTTAAGACACATACCAAAAGTCAAATTCAGACACCTGGTCGGAGACTCGTTTCCTCAACAAGAACCTAAGGAGCAGTACCTTTTGAGAAGTGATTTGACGCCATGAAAGACATTTCTAGATTTGCCACCAAATAGTAGAACATTTCCAGATTCCAAGACTACCGTCTCTGCCTTGTATAGTCATCACACCTCTGATAGAAAATGATGCAACAGGTATTCCCTTCTGAATGGACTTTGCACTCTCATCTTCTGAAGTACCATCCCACGTCTAATAACAGTTCCAGTGCACCCCTTAGTTGCTCTCCTCTTTATACATCATTTGGGTTACTACTTTCTTGGACCGACTAATTTTATTTATTATGGGCCGTAACGCTCTGGATGAATTAGAAGGTCGCATTATTCAGTCTCGTGATAAGATCTTAAGATAAAGTTGTATACTTTACACATATAGCATTGACCTTCTAATTTACTTTATCTGCATCTGGGTTTCTTCAGAGATATGTGAGTACTTTCTACTACATTCAGCTCTTTACATCATATATTATGTTTTCTTTTTTCTTTTTAATTTACTTCTGACAACCTTAATGACTTAGGCCAATATTAGCTATTTGTTTGTTGTTTCAAGAACTTAACTACTTTCATTTGAAGTAGACGAATCAAGTTCTGTAATGGATGCTTTGGTTTTAAGAACTGGTCCTTGTCTGGTTAACATCAAAGTAGTGATGAGAAGGCTTCTTAAAAATGATTTGATCATCTCTGTTTTAATCTTGATGTTAGGGCAAAGGTTCTTGTATATAGCAGTGTTTGAATTTCTTTCTTTTGATATGATATTCTAGATAGATAGATGGATCAGATCGCAAACGTGAATGAGTTTCAAGAGCTGGCGAAACGGGCTCTCCCTAAGATGTACTATGACTACTATTGCGGAGGAGCAGAGGATCAACACACTCTCAAGGCAAATGTGGAAGCTTTCACTAGAATCATGTAACAGTCATCCTTTTATGTTTACTGAGTGACAAGCATGTATAACCTAGTGACTCGACTCCCTCTTTTATTTTTGTGCTTTGATTTTCAGGTTTAGGCCTCGGGTTCTCGTTGATGTGAGCAAGATAGATATGTCTACAAGCATACTGGGTTACCCTATCTCAGCCCCTATCATGATTGCTCCAACAGGAAGTCATATGTTTGCTCATCCAGAAGGTCTCTCTGTTTACTCTTTATGTTTCGTAACTTGTATTAACAATATATATGCAGGAAACTGATTTTTATTTGTCATTTTATGTTTAGGAGAAACTGCTACTGCGAAAGCTGCAGCTGCGTGTAACACTATCATGGTACTAAGGTTTTTATAGGAACACATGTTTTGCACTATGTTTTAGGTTTTGAGGTAATGAATATAGTTTTTTTCTTTCTGGTTGTGTGAATTTTCAGATGGTATCATGTATGTCTTCATGCACTCTTGAGGAGGTAGCTTCCAGTTGTAACGCAGTTCGCTTTCTTCAATTATATGTAAGTTACACTCATTATCTGGATTTTGTAGCTGCTTACTTGATGTAGGAGGCTTTTGGTTTTACCTCTTAGTTGGTTGTAGGTGTTCGAGAGACGCGATGTAACTGCTCAAGTGGTGAAAAGAGCTGAGAAAGCTGGATACAAGGCCATAGTTTTGACTGTTGATGTTCCTAAACTTGGTAGAAGGGAAGCAGACATAAAGAACAAGTTAACTCTCAACATGAATAAGCTTATTTTCTTTTCTTATAGTCTAATCTAACAGATTGGTATGTTCAACTTCTTCTTTCTGTAGAATGATACCCCCTAAGCTGAGGAACTTCGAAGGTCTATTTTCAACCAAAGTCAAACCTGTGAGTAGTTAGTATAGCTTGAACTTAAGGTTCCTGTAATGTTATACATTACCTGTTTTTTTGACGTGATAAGTTGTTCTCAGAGTGATGGTTCAGGGATTGAAGCCTTTGCCTCTCGTACCTTTGATGCTTCGTTTAACTGGAAGGTAACAATTTTGTGAATTGATGATTCTGTTTTGTGTCCCATGAGAATGTGAGATCATTTCTTATAATGTATGTTCTGCACTGCAAAAATGGTTAGGACATCGAGTGGTTAAGATCTATTACAAAGTTGCCAATACTAATCAAAGGAATACTCACACGTGAAGACGGTGAGATTCATGTCTCGTATTCCATTATATTAGCATGTGAGTGTGACATACTCTGTATAATTTGATTATATTTGCAGCTCTTAAGGCTGTTGAAGCTGGTGTAGATGGAATAGTTGTATCAAACCATGGGGCTCGCCAGCTTGACTATTCTCCAGCTACAATAACTGTTTTAGAAGAGGTAAAACCAATCAAACTAAGCTTGATTTTGAACATACTTACTCTTCTTAACGAACAAACTGGTTTGTTTTGTTTCTGAAAATGCAGGTTGTTCATGTGGTTAAAGGTAGGATTCCAGTTTTGCTTGATGGAGGAGTGAGACGAGGAACAGATGTTTTCAAAGCGTTGGCACTAGGAGCTCAAGCTGTTCTTGTAAGTTTTTGACCGTATACCTTTCAGGTTTGTACTATGATGATGTATGTAGGTGACACTATTTTGGTTTTGGGTGGTGATGCAGATAGGGAGGCCTGTAGTGTATGGGCTTGCAGCTAAGGGTGAAGAAGGAGTGAAGAAAGTGATTGAGATGTTGAAGAATGAGTTTGAGATAACTATGGCACTTTCTGGTTGTCCCTCCATTGGTGACATTACCAGAAACCATGTTAAGACTGAAGATGAGAGACTTAAATCTAGGCTCTGATCCTGTAAGAAGGTGACAGATCTGATCTCAGATACTGAATCAGTTGAACAAACAAATATCAAATACTGTCAATCTTGATTATTTGAACATATTGATAAAAATGTTGTCTTAGAGAGTAAAAAAGTGATGAGTTACTTTCTGTTAGTCCCTCCATAGACAAGCTGTGTTTAGTGCATAAAATGGTAGATAGACAAGATTAATCATCACTTGATCTAATCTCTATTACTGCCTATTCAATGCACATATACCAAAAAAAAACTCTGTTTTAGTATGCATAACCTGGATTCAAGTCTATACGTCAATCTTGATCATATTTTGCTATGTACTTGAACATATATGGGTTGAAACAATGATGAGTTATGTTCTGTCCCTACTTAACCGCCTTCACGTGTGATGATAGTTGATACATAATTGCAAATAGTTGATACAGTAGAACCATAATGCAAATAATTCGAACGGGTGTATAAAACGTTCCTAAGCCTTTGTTTGGACTGCAACCTGTGAGTAAAGCTTGATCTAATGTTCATGTAAAGTAAAAGTATTACCAGTTTTTGACAAGATTCAGGACTTGAATCCTTGGCCTCTAGTGCAGTTGATGCTTCGTTTAGGTGGAAGGTATATCATCTTGCGAACTGATTCTATTTGTGTACTTGAACACTGAACACAAAGTTCTCATGACAATGTGAGGACATTGGAATGGGCAAAGCTGATTAAAACGCCGCGTTTTCACCTCCTCAAATGTTCTGTGGAGAGGCATAAAAGTGTAATTAAATGAAACAACGGGGGTAGTCTCGTCATCTCTGGTAATGAAATTAATTATTATTATTATTAATTTGGATAAATAAAAGTTCTCAAAAACGTCATCACTGCCGAGCAGAAGCTGGTTTAAAAAAACATCCTTCAGAGATGGCGGCGATTATCCGGTGTTGCTCCTCCTTCTCCCATACTTCCGGCGTCCGTACACCACCGCACGAAAGTTCCCGAGGCTCAGGTTATCTCATATCGTTTCACTCAATTCAGATTCTCTGTTTTGCTTTGTGAGTGGTCCTAAGCATCAGGTCAAAGCTATTTCGGGGAATTGCTTGGTTTCTGTAACTTGTGGATGGTTTAGGATAAGGCACGAAGAAGATTGGTTTATTTTGGGACATATAGATGAACATTGGTGTCTAGTAAGCATGTCTTCTCTACTCCAGCTTGATTTTGAGACACATTTGATCTTGGTTTTGATGCATATTAGTGTCCCAACAGGGAGCATAGAGAACAAACGACATTAGTGGTCTTCACGTTTTTGTTGTTTGCCATTTACTTTTTTTTTTTTTTGTTGGCACATTTGACATTTCCAATCAATTGGCCAAAATTCTTGGTGGGTTCCAGAGTCATCTCATTTCGCCATTCCTTTTTTTTATTCAGAGACTGGGAAGTTAGCTAAATCTATTGGCTACTCCTCCTCACCTGGAGCACATCATCATCTTATCTCCAAGATTAAACTTTTGTCTACCAATCCCAATGAGCGTGAATGCAAGGCAATCTTACATACTCCATTTGGCACCGTTGAAAGTTTTGACAAAAAGTTTTCATCTTTTGAGGTAAAGCTATGAGTTTTCTCTTCTTTGAATACCAGTACATTGCTGAACTCTGTTTTTTTTTTTTTTTGTTTTTCAAATGTTGTCAAGTTTTTCCATTGTGATAGTAACTTAGTAAGTAAGCCTTTAGACATCGATTGTCGCAGGGAATTGGGAAGCTCAAGTTACCTGTGATGGCAGTGTTGTTGACAAACTCCCTTCTCATTGGTACTCCTCTTGAAGCGTTGGCTGCTACTGATATATGTGAGCCTGAGAGTTCCATCTTCAACATGCCTGTTTTGTTGCTCGTAGCACTTGTTGGAGCCACTGTTGGAGGTTACTACTAACATTCTCTTTCTTTCTTCACTATATGCTTCTATGAACATTTGTACTCAAATGGGGTTTTGCTGCACTATCCAGGGTTGGTTGCTCGGCAGAGGAAAGGAGAGTTACAGAGGCTTAACGAACAGCTACGACAGATCAACACAGCTCTCAGGAGACAAGCCAAAATCGAGTCTTATGCACCAGGGTTAAGTTACGCACCTGTAGGAGCTAGAATCCCATCAGAGAGTGAGATCATCGTGGACCCAAAGAAACAAGAGTTGATTTCCAAGCTGAAAACGGGGAAGACCTTTCTGAGGAATCAAGAACTAGAGAAAGCTTTTTCAGAGTTCAAGATAGCGTTGGAACTTGCCCAGAGTCTCGGAGACCCCATCGAGGAGAAGAAAGCTGCTAGAGGATTAGGCGCTTCGCTGCAGCGTCAAGGGAAGTATAGAGAAGCCATACAGTATCACAACATGGTTCTAGCCATCTCGAATAGGGAAGGAGAAGACTCTGGAAGCACTGAAGCGTATGGAGCTATTGCAGATTGTTACACTGAGCTGGGAGATCTCGAGAAAGCTGGGAGTTACTATGACACCTACATCGCTCGGTTAGAGACAGACTGATTCATCTGTGTTTTTGTCTTTTTGTCTGTTTGTTGTGTTCATGTCAAATCACATAAAATGGATATCAGAATCCCTTTGAATGTAATTTTGTTTGTTGTACTATCCACAGCTAAGCACACAACTGCAGTTAAAGAGTGTATGAGTTTGATGAAACATCAGAATCAAAAAGATAATTTCCTTTTTTGTTACGGAAAAACTTTGATATAATGCAGCGTCAGTAACCTCGAGACTGAAAAAAAAAAAAAAAAAAAAAAAAAAAAAAAACCTCGAGACTGAGATCTCCAACAAAAATGTTGAAGTGACCTAAACACCCAACGGAGACAGTAACATTGAGCAATGAACATCCACAGCCCTCTGACAAAATCAGTCCTATGAGAATTACAGAATTATAAACGACGTCATTGCTTCTTGGGATGCTTCTTCTTGGTGACAACCCAGTCAGGCCCAAGCCCATTTATAAACGACGACGTCGTTGCTCCCACTTTTCATACATCAAGGGCCCACTTTTCTGACGAACTTGTAATATGGGACCCCACCAATGCGTGTAATAATAATGGGCAAGTCCGGTCTGACTGATTTTTATAGTTTAATGACAGTTTTGCCCTTCGCTCTGTAATCCCCTATATATTAAAGGAGAAGCATTTTGACAATAATTATTTTAACTTTGATGTAATTAAAAAAAACCCCATTGGACACATGTCACTCAATTAGCATACTAATTGAGAAATTGAATCATCCAATTTAATTGATATCTTTACTTTCCTTAAATAAAACCTACGGAATTACCATAAATGACTAATATATATGACAATTAATGATTTTAATAATAGTTTTGATAAAAAATTATATCTCCTCCATCATTTTTTTAAATTTTATATTATTAAAATAAATTAAACAACCAAATTAGCTACAATTTTAAAATTTATATTTTTTTCGTATATGTTCTATTTTGAATTTAAAAAAAAACTACAATAAATGACTAAAACTTTTAAAATTATTCTGTTAAATATAATGATCAATAGTTTAACATTTTTATTATAAAAAAATACACATGATTTTAAAATCATATGAGTAAAAAATACCATTTAATAATAAAATATATGTTATAAGAAATAATAAAACAAATATATATATATAGATATATTAAAATATATACAATATGAGATTACATAAATATTTTACTATTAAAACTTTCAATGAATTTTCAAGAACATTTATAAATTATAAACTTAATAATTTTTTCACAGTGAAATTTTTTTTATCAGTGATTTAAATATTTTGTTATAAAACGACATGAATGATCATAGAAACGTATGATTATGATGTCTCATTTAATAAATACCTATATAAAATATAGTATTCTTAAAAAATAGGTTGGTTCATCTTAACTTATATTACAATATTTATTAAACTAACTATCGAATTGATAAATAATGTACAAAAAACAATCTTGCACTTTCCTTAAATAAAAACTACGAAATTACCTAATATGATTAACGTATATATGAATTTTAATTATCATGAATAATAAATATTTGATCACAATTTTTGTATCTTAGTTCTTTTTATTTGATTTATATTATTAAAAGATATTAAACAATCACATTAACTATATAATAAAAACATTTAAATTTTTTCTTATATGTTATATTTTGAATTTTTCAAAACTTCTATAAATTATTTAATTCTTAAGATCTCACTTTAAAATTTTTGTGATCAATAGCTTAATATTTTTTGTTATATTAAGATAAAAATGATCATAAAATTGTATAAATTTGAATTTTTATTTAATAAATATTCAAATTTGATGAATAACAATTAGTTGGAATTCTTTACAACTTTTCTAAGCCCAAATCGATCTGGCTCATCATATACTCAGAATAGATTTCGGTCCACAATTACAATTATAAATTTCCTGCTGAACATATACCCTATATATTAAATCCCTTGAGTCACTTGAACTATAATTAACTACCAATTTACTGCAACGGAGGCTTCATATTTTTTTAAGTCATTCTTTAATTTTTATTTTTTTTTTCTTTATTTTAACAGTAACTAAATTGAAGTAAAGATTGTCAATTTGATGGATAACAATTAATTAAAATTCTTTACAATTTTTTAGTCATTAAACAAACAAAATTATGTTCAATCGAAGACATTAATTTAATGAACACTAAATATGAAAGAATAGAAAAACTTTTCTTTCTGCTTCTTTTTGTTTTTTTCAAAAAAAAATTTAGAGCTTTGAATATAATTCTAGATTTGATTATTTTATTAGATGATATAAGCTTTTTAATTCTTTTATTTAAATATATAATATTCTTTTAATAAATGAGTTTTTGGTATAAAACAGAATAAACTAAAAACCGATGGTATATAAACCAAAATGAACCGAAGTAAAGATAGATTTAGAATATTAATTATATTTTATAAACTGAAATACCAAAAAAACCGAACCGAACCGAAACCAACCTGATATTCGGATTGAACACTCCTAACTTATATGAAACCAAACTATTGTTTTATTCTCCAAAACATAATAAAAATAACATTTGCATTCCGCGCAAGCTTATCCTAGTTTTGAGGATAAACGAAAAGAATAAATTTAAGGGGAACCGAACCAGTGGTGTCGATTTTTGCTAGCGTGAGTTTTATTCCACAACGATTTTCTCATCCAACTTCGATCGGATCGGATCTGGGTTTTATATTTTTTCCGACGAACCCTGTCCGTGTTTCGATCTTGGATTGAAAGTCTCAACCTTTTTTTATCGCTTTCCTTAAGTTGAATCAAGAACCCTAACCTAGTTTTTTTTCCTTTTTGTCAAATTTTTCGATTCTCCTCTAAACGATTAGCCAATCCTATCTCATTAAACGCTATCGTTTGTGTTTTTTTTATATAGAAAGACCGAAACTTTAAGTTTATTTTTAGCGGATAGAGTCAGTGAAGATGTCTTGGGCAGGTCCAGAAGATATTTATCTTTCAACTTCACTCGCTAGTTATCTTGATAGTAATCCCTCTCTCTTTCTCTCTCATTCACAGTTTTGTTGAACCGTATGTATTATATGCAACTGTGTATTGCGTGTTTGCTCTGAATGCATTTGAAAGCCTAATGTTCCAAAACTATCCAGTGTCTGATTTTTGCCTTCTTTATTGCTAACTTTTTAATGGTATAGTAGCAAAGAGAGTCTAATTCCTTATGAAATTGAACCGTCAAAGCTTTTAATTAATTTAATTGGTCAATTCATAGTGTTCATTGGTTGGCTTGTTACCAATGCACGATTGTCAACGTTAGAAGTATATAGCACACAACATGTTTCGAATATGATTCGCTGTCGACTTAGATTTGTAGGTTCATAATCTTACTTTAGGTATATGGGTGTATTCTCATTCTCAGTTTCTTTTGAAGTATGAATCATTGTGCATTAGTCGCTTATGGGTGTTGCCTCTGCGCTTGATGATGCAGGAAAAATACTTGTTCTACTTAGAGATGGTAGAAAGCTTATGGGAACGCTCCGTTCGTTTGATCAATTCGGTATTCACTTTTCTTTCTTCTATGTTTACGATAAGTGTTTTTTGTAGTAGGAAAGATATTTAAAGCACGTTTCATTCAATGCACAGCCAATGCGGTTCTAGAAAGTGCGTGCGAGAGGGTAATTGTTGGTGAGCAATATTGCGACATTCCTTTAGGCCTCTATGTAATCCGTGGAGAGAATGTTGTTCTGATTGGTGAGATGGTAAGTCTTCTCCTTGTTCTTCTTTCTTGTTTTTGTTGTCTCACTTTGTGTGTTTTCAGTTCACTGAGACCTTAAACAATGTTTTAGGACACCGAAAGAGAAGAGCTTCCTCCACATATGATTCGCGTCTCAGAAACCGAGATAAAAAGGGTAAGGCGTCAGACCACATACTTTTAACTACAAATTAATTAGCAAACTTGATAACTTGTGATGTGTTCTGCTTGCTGATGATTTGGTTCTGGGGACTCCTTGTGTATTGTGGTGTAGGCGCAAAAAGTGGAGAGGGAAGCGAGTGAGCTGAGAGGAACAATGAGGAAGAGAATGGAGTTTCTTGATTTTGATTAAAGCTATGGATTGTTGTGTCCCCATTAGTTTGTGGCTTGATCCTTTTTTTTAGTGTATGGATGGGGAGATATGTTGGTTTAGGGGGCTGATGTAGGTCTCATTTTCATTCTGGAAAAATATGACAGATAATATGTTTCACCCTCGCAAATTGCAAATTATTTTACAAGCCTTGGAATACGATTGGCAATCGACTTTTCTTTGATGAAGCTTGAATATATTCTCCTATTACCAAAGCTTGGGTTTAAATAACTTTAAGTCCAGCATAAACTTTTAAAGTCGACCCAAAGATCTACCAGAACAGCATTCTAGGCCACCCGTTATCATCCTTCTGTTTCCAATTTGTGCTAATAAAACGAGACTAAGGAAACATAGTAGTCCATGCATATTTGGTGGGAAACTACTTGGTTAGTCTCGGTTTAGTACAAACTGAAAACAGAATTGAAAACAGTTAAAGACCTAAGGCACATTAGAATGACTTGAACTCTAAAATATGTACACGTTCAGATTCAAGAGAGTACAAGTACATTGTCATGTTCATTTCTTTCTTTTTTCCTTTAACACGAGATATTAAAATGCATTCTGGAATCTAAAATGTAGAAAATGGTTCCAGTAATTGACTAAGGAGGCATAAACCAAAACAGAGGGTAGGTTAGTTCGTTCAAGTCCTTAGAAAAACAACATCATCACCACCAGGTTATATACTCTCATCCTTGATTGTGTGGATTTTCCTGTTAACACACATGGAGAAGAGAGAAAGATCTCAGCATCCAAAACCCAAAAACCAAAAGGAAAAAAAAAGGAATGAAGAAGATGGAAAATAGCAATAACCGGCTGTTAAGGAGGAGGCAGCGGCAAGTAATCCATATTCGGTGGCCTACGTTTCTGATCTTGCACTTCCATCATCATCTGCTGCCACTCTCGATACTAAAACATCACAACAAGCCAAACCATTACACATTTGTTTTTCTAATTTCGTTAATATTTATTTACTTAATTTTGGTTTTGTGCAGAGAGATGATTTTAATAGGTAGGGAGGGTTCTTCTTGATCTTAGTGTCATCATACCTCGGGTGGTGCTTTTGGAGGATAATAGGTTTGAGGGTACTCGTGGCCAGGATAACGAGGCAGCTGCTGCTGCTCTGCAAGATATTGCTGTTGCATCTGCAATTTTTTTCACATGGCCAGAGCGTTAAGAGATTTTTGCTTGGGTTTTTCTATAGTAAAAGTTAGGCTCTGTATACAACACAATGAACTTACTCCGTAACCAGCAGGCACTAAAGGCATCTGCTGAACCGGTGGACGGGGAGCAGCGTAGTAGAATGAGCCACCTGCAATTGGAGATTGAGGCCGTACAGGAGCTGGTCGTTGCGATGGTTTGAATTCCTGATCAGACCCAATGACTTTTGATTAGTAAACAAAACCAAAGAATTAAAACACACAATTCAACCAACACTTGATCAAAGTTTGAGCAAACCAAGTAGAAAAAGTAAACCTTTGCATTCGGGTTAAGGATGAACTTTCCTGATGAGGGCAACGAACTACTTGACGAGCTTGGTGATAGTCCAGGACGAATTGACGTAGACGGAGCTGGGCCGCTCTCTGAACTTCTTCTAGAAGCCGAGGTTCCACCACCACCAAGATTTTTGATGTCTATATTCCAAACACAAAACAATTTATTAATAGTCAGTTCGATATCAACGTAAAATAAATACTAGTGTCAGGCCGTGAGAAAAACGATGAGCAGCCTTCTACGCCTAAAACAGGAAAACAAGTTCAGACTTCTGTGGGCAAAAATAAGTAGAATGTACCTCCATAGCCATAGCCAGAACCAGAAACTGTTTCCTCAGGTGTCTGTGTAAATACAAAAGGAACCCAAAGAAACAATGTTAAAAATTATAGAACAACGCCAAACGCAATCACTGTTTAAACATGAATAATCAACATGGAGTTGAATTTACTCTGTTACTGTGCGCAACCTCTGGATCATTGTTGTTTCTTCGCTCACCCAACTGGCTCTCACTGTTATGTGAATACAAACTCCAACTGTGAGAGAAGTCTTTTTGATGATTAAAAGCCCCATAGCCTTATGGCAAAAGAATGACCTGCTGCTGCTGCCTTGGGCAGGAAAATCTTTGGACCGCTGTTCAGAGGGAAGGTGACAAGCGTGATCGTCAGATATCGAGCAGCTCTGATCTACATTTGTTCCACTCTGGAAGGGCTGACTCTCACCCTGATTGAAAATGAATGGTAAATATCAACAACTGTTCTGCTAGAAATTACTTTCAAAAAAGAAATCAACCATACCCCATAGCCCTTGCCACTAGAAGAAGCTTGATTCTGGACATTAGAAGTAGATGAACCCCTGAAAACCATTTGTTTCATTCCGAAAGTCAATCTGTCGTCCTCCTCATCAAACCCACTATCATCAAATCCATCAACTGGACGGACAGCTGAGTATTTAGCTTCCTCGACAGTATCAAATTTCTCATTAATCTGAAGGCCTCTTTCCTGCAGGCACAACAATCAGAGATCTGGAGTTATATAAGAACAGCAGAAACGTAGGGATCAAGTTGTGCGAATAAAACCCCGAAAAATCACCTCTGCTACATGAATATCTCCGGTGTTCTCATCCTCAGTCTCTCCTGCAATCCTCAGGGCTTTCTCTTTGTCCAGGTCTTTGAAAGTGCTCTTTACTCCAAAAAATTCCTCAGTAGCCTTAAACCGATCCAATTCCCCACTACCAGCAAACATCCACGTCGTGAGAGATATAGAAACCGCAATCTTCTTAATCTTATGGACATTCACCAAGGGCTCTTCCTCACAACATACTATATGCTTTCACTATAAAAAAGAATCTAGCTCAACAGAAAGATAGAAAGATAACAGCTTTCCAAAAGGAAGATCACAATCAGCCTAATGTGCAGCAACAAACTAATCCATTCGTTTCATTACCACATTCTCTCGTTTAAATTGTTCAGATAACAAACCATGTTCTTAAGAATCTAGCTAACAAATTTTCATATGAAGCATCCAATAGATAAATTTGCATCAAATCAAAACATATATATACCTTTTCCAAGACTTATCAAACGCATTATCCAGATCCTCAGGAGCTTCACCATCCGGTACCCTGGGGTTAAGCTCTCTCCCCTGATCAACACGACAAGGCTTTGATATAGAAGAATCCGTCAAAGGCTCCACCGAATTCTCACTCTGAAGGGCATTTAACTTGCCGTCACTGAATACGGAGAGATCCTAAAACCAACAATTATGATAAAAAGGAACGCAAATATCAAATCTCAATGTAATGTCCATGCCATGGTAACGCATTGTTACTGATAAAAGCAAGCACACCTTAGCAACAACTTGCACAAGTTGATCTGCAGGAATAAAGAATGTCTCCATAGGTGGCTTTCTGACAACCTCAGAACCGGGTTTATGCCCTCCTAACGTACCGTCTTTAATCAAGAATGCCATCTTTAGAACGATTCCTGGAAGTTTATAGATATTTTTAGAAATGGCAATACCCTCGTAAAAAGTACCCTACTTTCTACTACGCTTCACATATCTAAGAGAAAAAAAATTAAAAATCTGACTCAGAGCCTCACCAGAAGAATCCTTCTCCAAATCAGCAGCATGGAATCTACCACTATAAACCGATCCGTTTTTGAGATGCGCTTCCACGGGATGACCAATCATACATTTCGTGAGGTACACTAAACTCTCACGTGAATGCCTCATCAAGCTTCCATCTTCCTCATTCATTTTGCAGCCTTGAAACTGTTCAAAATACGAACGATGGAGAGTTTACTGTTTAGATAGCCTTGATAAAAGTAATTTACGGAAACAAGATTTCTCAAACTCTGGTTCTTGATAAAGTTCCTCCACATACAAAACTGCTCAGCTAAAGCAGAACCTATAATAACAAAAATCACTAGCAAGATGCTTAGAGGGCAAAGAAAGCAAGGCATTGATAACAATCATCAGAATCAATTGAATCCCTAAACTGGCTACCGGAATCAACAAATTTTCGAAATCTTCTCCTATAACGCGAAAGAATAACGGAGGAGCAACGTACAAATCCAGAGATAAGAGTGTAAGAATACCATTCAATACCTCAAAAACCCGATGCCGATCAGAAACTAACTCTCCGCTGCAACTGTAAACGAATGCTCCGAACTCCGAAGAGGGACGAGCTCCGAATGCAGCGAGTTAAGGTTTCGCAAATGAGATAAGATTCGCACGGGGAGAGTGACGGTAAACGATTCTTGGAGCAAAAGATACTTCGGAGAGAATGATCGGACTCGGAGCTGAGTAACTTGTTTGCAGAGTGTGATGGAAAAGAAAGAAGAGCTGAGTAACATCTTTTCAGTGAACCGTTTAGATTTTAGCGGGCTATTAACGGTTTTTGGGCCCAGTAAACGATAGTCGTAAGGCCTAGGCCCATTAATAGTGAGGTCAAAAAGGATGATGACAGGGGGATGATGATGGTGATTGATTGACATTGGATCCGCAAGTTTTACAGCAAAGAGAGCGAGCTTTGTAAAATCGAAAATCTTCATTTTCCCCCAAAATCTCTCTCTCTCTCTCTCTCTTCCCCCCAGATTTAGCCCTAAACCGTTACTTGCCTGCCCCCTTCTCTGGATTTTCCCGGAAAATTGAAACCAACTTTCTGCCAAAGCTTTCCTCGTATTCCGTCTCTGATAATTCTCTGACAACCCAAATCGAATCCGATTCGTCGAGTTAGGGGAGATACAGAGAAATCTAACCTAGTTGATCAGATTCGAGATTCCTTTGACCGCTTGATTATTCATCTCGACGAAACAGGTAGGGAGAGGAAGGAACGGAGAAAGTCTTTCCTCTGATTTCTCTCCTGAATCACCAACACCAATCGTCTTCGTCTTCTTCCGTTGACCAGATCTTCCGAATCCTCTCTCTCTCTCTCATGTTACAATCCGATTCAACTTTGCGCTGACGGCAAAAAGGAAGAAGAGAGCCGTATCTGGATTCGGTGAATAATGGAGTTTTTGAATGTTTTAGTTCTTGCTATGATTCTTCTAAGCTTCCATGGCTTCCTCTCTGTCCAATCACAACAACAACAAGATCAAGCTCAATCTCTATCACCACCACCTCCTCCGCCGCTCCAGAATCTCTCGCCTCCTCCGCCGTTAATTTTCGTGACGCAATCAGGAGACAATACGCCGCCTCCTCCTCCGCCGAGTCCTCAAGCCAACACGCCTCCTCCTCCGCCTCCTCAATCCAGCGTTATCATTCCGACTCCTCCTCCTCCGCCTCAAAACAGCGTTGGCATTCTGACTCCTCCTCCTCCGCCATCTCCTCCGTTACCATCACCGCCGCCGCCTCCTCATTCTCCACCTTCACCACCGCCGCCGATTCCAAAACCTCCTCCGCCTCCTCGTTCTCCGCCTGTGCTAGCTCCTCCTCCACATTCTAACAGAAACTCACGGAGGCTGCGGCCGCCACCACCGCGGATCTTCAAGCAGCCGGAGAAAAGCGGATTGAACACAGGGAAGACTGTGGGTCTCGTTTTCGCTGGGTTCGCAGCGATGCTGCAGATTTGCGTTGCTGCCTTCTTGGTTTTCAAAAGAAAGCAGCTTTTGAGGACGACACATACTTACTGAGAGAAACTACATATCATCCATCAAGGAGGCTTCATCATTTGCCTTTCTCCCTCTTCTTAACGGATCATCAAAGACCTCCTCTGTAAATGGGCACATTCTGGGTTTGACAAGTTCTTTTTTTTTTTTTCCTTTATAATATTTTTTTGTTCTTTTTTTAAGGTCGTGTAGTTTTTGTTCATTTACATGCCTAAATGATGCTAACAGAGAAAGAAAAAAAGAGTGGCTCCCAAGTCATGTAACATTGTTTTTAGCCTATTCTGTGAGAGAAAAAAAAAATTCATTTTGTGAGTGAGATTCAGAGTTGTACGCAAATCCTCTGTTTATGCATATTGTGCCATCTTTTGGTTTTGTCTGTGTGATGTTGGAGTGAGAATCATGGGCTGAGTATGATAGGAAGACTCATGTTTCTTTCTCCATGTTTTACTTTTCTTAGACACAAAACAGATTCTTTGTCAATTTCTCTCAGGTATGTGTTCGACGTTTGATACATTTTTAGGTAAGGAGGAGGAACCGATTAGGCTGTAAGTGATAGCTCTTGGAAACATAAAACGTTTAGTGTTTCTTGTCAAAAGTCATGGTCATCTATATCTGTAGAACTAGTTCTGCGGTTTGGTTCGGTTAGACCTAGTGGTATTTTGCGTATTTGAAGAACTGTGGGCTACACTGATCATGAGTAATTAATATTCTTTGGGGGATTTCTTGAGTTCTGAAAGTTTCATGACCAGATTCGGTCTGGTTAGGACACATGGTTGAAGAAGATGATGATGTTGTTTCCCTACTAGGAAAGTGTTTTAGACGCGTTTTTTGCTTGGTATGAGTGTATGACTGACCAAAGATGTGCTGGTTTTAATCTGGACCCGACTCCGCTCACAGAATCTTCGTTGGCAACATGCTTTTTTAGATG
This sequence comes from Hirschfeldia incana, assembly GCA_026261945.1. Classification (NCBI taxonomy): domain Eukaryota; kingdom Viridiplantae; phylum Streptophyta; class Magnoliopsida; order Brassicales; family Brassicaceae; genus Hirschfeldia; species Hirschfeldia incana. The sequence goes on from JABCMI010000021.1 coordinate 2,862,329, forward strand.
CTCACCATATAGATAAATATAAATTATGATATTGGAATAGTATAATAGCTATTGTTGATAATGATTCCAAGTAATCATACGCACGTAAACCCCTTTATTACGAGTCATGATGTTTATCTTTCTAACTCTTCCTTGTTCCTTATGCTTAAGAAGCACATGCATGGAAAGGAAGCAACCAAAAGTTGTACATATTATTGTTTGTTTTTCTCTTTAACGACAAAATCTGCAATGCTTTCACGTTAATTATTTTAATAATTTAGTCGATAAACGTAATTTAGTCTATCACATAATTATGTGATAATATATAATTGGGAGATGCGAGGTTGGTTAGGCAGATATTGCTGATGAAAACGCTATTCGGCTGCGCAGTGGTAAAATATTTCTTCATTAACAAGACCACTACTAAGACTTATCACGAGATGCTGCTGTCAATAGGAAGAAACACTCATCTCTGGTTAATCATTTTTTCTCAACTTTGGTTACCATTACTAACAAATAATAAATCGGTTATATTGTGATGCCATCCCATGATGAAACCAACAATCCAATTAACAGTAAACTTGTGGGATTCCTGATTTTATTTTGAGAAAAAAATAATCTGTCAACTCAACGTAGAGAATGGCAAGAGCAAGCAACCTTGGAAGGCATGCACAGGGCTAAACTGGTAGAAAACTGTTGAACCAGAGAACTTTAATGTCTATGAGCTTTAGCTTTGACGTGTGTGTGTGTGTGGAGTTTAGAGCAACATAGACTCTGGGGTTTCGATGTAGCCCTTGAATGCTTTCAACCATTCAGCTCCAATTGCACCTGCGCAAGGATGGCAGACTTACTATTAGAACTTTTCCATGTAATGATGATAATGATAATAGCATAGAAATGGAGGTCGATATGTACCATCAATCACACGGTGGTCACAGCTAAGTGTTACAGACATGTAAGAAGCAACGTTGAATTGGTCAGGGCCACTACCAGCAACAACTCTCTTCTCAGCTGTTTTGAGAAGCAGACACAACAATACAATCAGTTACAGGAAAGAAACTTCAATGGATGAATGGAACATGTGTGTGTTTGTAGGTAGTTACCAGATCCGATAGCTAGAATAGCAGCTTGAGGTGGATTGATGACGGCGCAGAACTGTTTGATCCCAAAAGGTCCTCCCAGGTTGGAAACTGTGAATGTTCCTCCCTGTCCAAAGAAACAATTTGAGCTGATATGCTTTCAAAGAAGTATTATTAGTGAGCAGTGACCAAAACCTAATCAAACCTCGTAATCTTCAGGCTTCAAGCTGTTTTCTTTCGCCTTCTGAGCCAAGAATCTAACCTCTTCTCCAATTGTAGACAGCCCTTTCTTGTCAGCGTCCTGTAATTAAGCAAATTGACAAAGTGAGTTAAGTAATTTTGAATTTTCTGCAATGGAAGGTTTAATAACTATATTGATAGTGTTCTCACACCTTGACAACAGGAACGTAAAGCCCGTTTTCTGTTTGTACTGCGACATTGATGTTCACATTTCTAAATCTGTACATAAACAAGGAAGAAAATTAACCAATAAATTATATGATTTGCAAAGTTGTCATCAACATGTGAAGCAGCAAAATCCACTTACTGGCGGATGTATTCGTCTGTCCATGAACTATTGCACTGAGGAACTTTTCGTAGAGCCAATGCAGCAGCCTGCAATTGAGAATAAGGAAAGATTTCACATAAAGTACAGAGATGGAGATTTTGATTTTGCTTTGCTCTCAGAAACAGAAGTACAATGTACCTTAATAACAAGATCATTTACAGATATACGTTTTCCGCCTGAAGCCTCTTGGAATGAGTTCAACTGACTCCTAAGACTGCATATAAGAATAGCTATGTCTAGCATCCACTGATCGAATCAAAATACATCATCTGAAGCGTAATACTTACCCCATCAATTTGTCAACACATGTATCCACAGTCAAGTAGTAGTGAGGAATAGTTTGCTTTGAGAATGCCAAACGTGAGGCTGTGACCTGTAAAAATCATACAATAAACAGATTTCAGAATCCTTGAGCTAGGGATAGTTGGTGTTTAGCAGAAAACAGAGAGAGATAAGGTTGTATAGGTATTTGCCTTTCGTATCTGAGTGTGGGGGATATCAACATAGTCCAACGCTGGAACCTTTGAGTCTGTGGGCTTGGAAGGCTTGGCAGTAGTTTCTTTACCGCGTGAAGCTGTACCACAGGAAGATGTATTAGGAAACATGGATTATGTAAATACTGTTATTAGAGACAAGAATGGCCGCGAGGAAAATGTAAGGAGAGGGAAGAGCACGGGAGTTAAGTTACCTAAGAAGTCTTCGACATCAGCCTTCACTATCCGTCCTTCGGGGCCTGTCCCTTTGATGCTTGAGAGAGGTACCTAATGTTTTCAGGGGAAAAGTTGGAGATAACTTAGAGCACAGAGATTAACCACAAGAGATTTAGTAGTATGTTTTGGAAACTAACACTATTATCTTCAGCCAGCTTTTTTGCAAGAGGACTAGCAAAAGTACGATCTTCTGAGGGAGCAGAGCTTGGCGCGGAAGTCTTGGCTTCAGGAGCAGTGGCTGACTTCTCGACCTTCTCTTCCTTTGGTGGGGAAGGAGCTGGTTTTGCTTCAGGAGCAGCGGGACTAGTATCAGATGATGGGGTGTAATCTTTAAACTTCTGAATATCTTCTTCCTCTTCCACTGTGATAGCAATCACCTAGTCGGACAAAGACCCAAGGATTTATATATAATTCTACAAATGACAATGCAGATATTTGCCAACTTGCATAATTCAATAAACTTCAATTCCCAGTTACAAAAAAGGGAGCGTAGAGATCACAATCATAAGTTGATGAGAACCCATGACAATAAATAGATATCCAAAAGCCAGAGAATTCATACCTCCCCAACTTGAATTGCTTTTGCCCCCTCCTCCTTTACTATCTTGGCGAGATAACCCTCTTCCATGCATTCCATTTCGACAGTTGCTTTGTCCTAAAATATTTAGCTTGATGTTAGTGTTATATTTGGTAGTAAAAACAAAGAAAAGAAGAGATTCAATCTAAATTAACATTACGGTTTCAACTTCACAAAGCACTTCACCAGGAGCCACTTTATCACCTTCTTTCTTCAGCCACCTTGCAATGTTTCCCTGAAGTTTGGACAGATAGCTTTAGTATAAAGCTAAAACAATTAACAACTAAACTTGTCGTAAGGAAGTAATCGGAGGTCCATGCCTCAGTCATTGTTGGCGAAAGAGAAGGCATTCCAATCTCTTGATGAGGAGGAAGATCTGAAACATATTTTTAGAAGTTTTTTTGTAAAACGGATCATGTAGGAATGCATAATCACAACAATAACAGAAACATGATGGTCACAGCAGACACAAAAACCAAGTTAAACCACTAGTTGTTCCAGTTAGATATAAAATTCACACAGTTACACGAACTCATTATGTAGTACACAAAATATACTCGGGATGAAGAACTAAATACCTGAACTGGATGAAAATCCTCTTACTGATCGCATGTGGGAGCTGATACGCAAGACAAAAGAAGCTTACTGTTAGAATAGACGTACTCTATTCAAGCAGGCAGCAAGAAGTGTGCAATTTGGCAATGTCAGGAGTAAGTACCTCATATACTCTCTAAAAAATGTTGGTCCTGTCATTGGTTTTGTGCTCATTGCTGACATACAACTAGGCATTGGTACCTATATAATGAAGTTAATGACATTAGACTAAAAACACAGAGGATTATGCTATTATAGACGTGAACTAGTGACATCACAGATGAGAAAGGAAACTAGAGAACAAGGGATTACATTGCTGGCACGACATGTCGAAATTCTCTCAACCGGGGAATAAGAGAGGCGAGTCTTGAGCATATCTGAAAGACCAAAACAGCAAAAAGCATATACTCAAAACAGATTCATTTTCTATTATCAACAAATATGATCATTTAACGAGGGAAAGTTATGATCTTCTTTCCGTAACAACAACTAAAAGAAAGGACAAAGTAAACAGATACCACTCATCATCAAATGGGCTTAAGGAAGAGGAGAGTTGTATTACCTTGTCTGGCAGTGAGAGAGGGGTGGGTAGTGCTGCTGTTGGAGAAGCCACGGACTGCCACAGCATGCTCACGCCGCAGTAAAGTGGAGACATGTTTCAGCTGTGTCAAATAACGCAAACCATCAAGTGGTTGTCAACAGAGATAAATTTTGAGCAAGTGACGTTTACTCTGTTGTAAAAGAGGAGACTTTAAGTGGAACCCTACAAGGTGAAGTTCTGAATACACAGATATGACTAAACCAACACAATTACCAAAAAATAGATGGAAAATCTATTGGTTTAGGACGATAAAGATCGAGACTTGGAAGCAAAAGAGCGATGAATCAGAGTCAGTTGAGGAAGTTTCAGAAGATAGACGAAACATGATCAACGTACGAAGTAGAAAACGATCAAAAATGAGAGATCGAGGAACGTTAAGGTACCTTCTTGGAATGAATGATGATACGAGATGTGTAAGCCATTTGATTTTCTTGAGTAATCGGAACTGCTTCACCCGATCCGAATAATTCAATCGGAGAGTTTACAGTTACAGCAGAATATGAGAGAGATCGAGGTTTGATAATTCGAGTTTTCCAATTCCAATTTCGACTTCTTCTTCTCTGTTCGTTATTTATTCTCTCTGAGCTTTTGCGAACAACCAAAAGACAGCGTTTCGGCGATCATCAGGTTCGTTAGTTGGTGGGCATCAATAGGGAGTCAAACTTTCCTAAAAGGTCAACTCTTCTAATGGGCCTTACTGGGTCTTAAGAATCCCATATTACAACTTCTGCTGACATTTATTTGATTCTTCTTCACCTTCATTTTGGTTTTGAGATGGTGCTAACTTTACCGCTTATATTTCCCACACTTATCACTAATTGCTGTTGAACTTCTTTTTTTGGACACAGGTCGTTAAGACACGAACTATAGTGTTTGGTAAGTTGAAAAGGCAAAATAAAGGGCAAAAGCGGAACATAAAAAAAGAATAGGAGAAAGATTCCCCTATCGAGAAAACCCTAGCACGACGACTCGTGTTAAAAAAAAAAAAGAAGGAAAAAGAAAAGGAAAGAGAGGAGTGAGTATATAAAGATAGTAACGTGTTTCTCTCAGCCTCTCTTTTCACCAAATTGTTCCCAGTCTCTCTCTCTCTCTCTTTTACAAAGCCTATTTGCTCTCTCCCTTCGCCGCGGTTTAGATCCGAGTTTTGGGAGATAACAGCCTCCCTAAGTTAACCAACCAACAAAAGCACTCTACTTCAGTCTCCAATCTTTCGCTCCAGGTTTGCCTCGGACTTAGTCATTCTCGATTCGGTTATTGATTGGGTCTTTGCTTCTTTTTCGTACTGTTCTGGCAGATATGTTGTTATAAATTTCTTCGATTTATATAAAAAAGTCTGAATTATTCTGCCGTTGGTTACAGATGTTTTTAGATCGCGTTTATATTTTTTCTGTCTTCTAGATTATGAGCGTTGATGATGACGAATATTTACGTTTCGATCTACCTTAACTTTATAAATCTGTTGATTTTTGTAACGTAATAGGATGTGTTTCTAAGACCAAAGTCTCTCAATAGTATAGGATTGTCTGATGTTTTGCTTCTGGGGTTGTCTTGACACCAGATTGATCTTATCTCGTAACTAACTTTGTTTGTCTGAATTAAATGTCGAGGAAAAATGGCTGAGAGGTTTGTCTATCATATTGGATAAAACCATATGTCTTTACAAACATTTCTCTCCGAACATCATATCGAAAAGACAGATATTAATGCTTGTTTTCCTCTCTTTATGGTCATTCGAGTTTGGCTATTCTGTCACATTCCTCCTCTTTTTCTGTTGTCTGAAATCAACAATTAGTAGTTGTGTTTTTGTGTTTTTGCTAATTGTTGGTTGTTCTTTGTATGTAGTCATGGCAGGATCAGCACCAGAAGGCACTCAGTTTGATGCACGTCAGTTCGACCAGAAGTTGAACGAAGTGTGAGTTTTCTTATTCTGTTTTATTCTTGTGTGTTTGCTCTGTACACAATGACTGTTGTAACCCTAGTTGCTAATTATGCTGTATGGATGCAGACTTGAGGGACAGGATGAGTTCTTCACCTCCTACGATGAGGTTCACGACAGCTTTGACGCCATGGGTCTCCAAGAGAATCTCCTCAGGGGTATCTATGCTTATGGTACGTCTCCAATAACCCTATAAGCCTTTCCTTTGTTCCTCTCTCTGACCTAACGTGTGCTTTACTACACAGGTTTTGAGAAGCCATCTGCAATCCAGCAAAGAGGAATCGTCCCTTTCTGCCAAGGCCTCGACGTGATCCAACAGGCCCAGTCCGGTACGGGCAAAACCGCAACGTTCTGCTCCGGCGTCTTACAGCAGCTAGACTTCACCATCGTCCAGTGCCAGGCCCTCGTCCTAGCTCCAACCAGAGAGCTCGCCCAGCAGATCGAGAAGGTCATGAGAGCCCTCGGCGACTACCTCGGCGTCAAGGTCCACGCCTGCGTCGGCGGAACCAGCGTCCGCGAGGACCAGCGCATCCTCCAAGCCGGCGTCCACGTCGTCGTGGGAACTCCCGGACGCGTCTTCGACATGCTGAAGAGACAGTCCCTCCGCGCAGACAACATCAAGATGTTCGTTCTTGATGAAGCCGACGAGATGCTCTCCCGCGGGTTCAAGGACCAGATCTACGACATCTTCCAGCTCCTCCTTCCCAAGATCCAGGTGGGAGTCTTCTCAGCAACAATGCCACCTGAAGCTCTTGAGATTACCAGGAAGTTCATGAGCAAGCCGGTGAGGATCTTGGTGAAGCGTGACGAGCTTACTTTGGAAGGTATCAAGCAGTTCTACGTGAACGTGGAGAAGGAAGAGTGGAAGCTCGAGACGCTCTGCGACCTCTACGAGACGCTGGCCATCACTCAGAGCGTCATCTTCGTGAACACGAGGAGGAAGGTTGACTGGCTCACCGATAAAATGAGGGGGCGTGACCATACTGTCTCTGCTACTCACGGGGACATGGACCAGAACACGAGAGACATTATCATGAGGGAGTTCAGGTCCGGCTCCTCGCGTGTGCTTATCACTACTGATCTGTTGGCTCGTGGTATCGATGTCCAGCAGGTGTCTTTGGTGATTAACTTCGATTTGCCGACTCAGCCGGAGAATTACCTTCACCGTATTGGTAGGAGTGGGAGGTTTGGGAGGAAAGGTGTGGCGATTAACTTTGTGACCAAGGATGATGAGAGGATGTTGTTTGATATTCAGAAGTTTTACAATGTTGTTGTTGAGGAGCTTCCTTCCAACGTTGCTGATCTGCTGTGAAGAGGGAGAAGTTTTACTGATCTGCACAACTATCATCACCGGAGAAGAAAGGTTTTCACAACTACTGTTTGATTTGATTTTGACATCCTCGTCTACTGCTCTCTCTCTCTATCTCTTTCCGACCATTTTTATATTTGAGATCATTGTGGAGTTTTTATTTCTGGTTTGTTGTTTGTCTTTCGTTTTTGCTTCCTTCTGTGAAAGTTTTGTTTTCAAAACGTGTTTCTACTTTATCAATTTCCTTATTTATTATCACTCAGTTTTTAAACCAAGTAAAAATCCAACATTGTTTTAAAAATTAATGGGATATTAAACAACATATTAATGTCTTGTGTATGAATGAGTGTGATCCTTAACTTGATACCATGATGGATTTTTTTTTGCTTAAACCACTCGTGGATCCATTTAACACCTCTCCTTCGGTCTTCTTCTTACATCTTCTTTTAGTTTGAAGTTTTTCTAGTTTACAACAATGTTTTAGTCATGCTGAAAATAAAAATATATTCATGAAGTTTGTATATAGTATTATATTTGTTTGAGAATGTATTATTACAAATTTTATAGAGGATGAATGTTCATTATTAGTTTGATATATTCAATCCCACCACCGACGAACGTTGCTTTTATAATTTTAAATGAAATTATTGGTCTGAAAGTTCTGCCAAGTTTCTTCACGAAAGTGAAACTGGTATTGAATTGAACAAGAAAAATAAACAAGTTAGTCTATCGTTTAATTCTAATGAGAAATTACCGGTTCGGACAAAGCACGTGCCAACCAGAAAAAAATAGTTGGGAAAGCATCACATCCACACAAACCAACTACAACAATGGTAAGCAAAAAGCTTGAAAACTCCAATGATTTAAACCAAATTTGTAACATAATTGTTTAGTTACAAGTTACAACTAACAAGTAGTGGGTCCTTGACCGACTCCGCATGAGAATTGTAAATTGATTTCCCAAAAAGACACCTTTAATAATTTGAAAAAAAGAAGCAATCATATCGTTAATTTCCTTTTATAACTTTTAAAAGTACAATCCAGTTAAAAAACAGAGACGACTCTTTGTGACCAACAAGACTCAAATCACGGAGCCACCACCACCATAGAGAATTCTTCTTGCAAAGAAAAATGGAACCAACAGCCGCGTCTGGAAACGGCCGAGACGCAGTTGTGGTGAAAGGCTACAGTTTCGACGATTCAGCAGCAGATCAGACAAACGATTACCAGATGAAGATAAAGAAAAGCAAAAGCGCTTCACACGCGGGGTCAAGAAGCTGGAGCTTCAGCGATCCAGAGACGCGGAGGAAGAGAAGAGTCGCTGGCTATAAGGTTTACTCCGTTGAGCAGAAGATGAAGGGATCTATTAGAAAGAGCTTCAAATGGTTCAAAGACGTCATCGGTATTTCTTGAAATATTCTCCTTCACTTTCTTTCTCAATATATATAATATGTAAGAACCAAATCAATGAATCTCTTCTTGCTGAGTGTGTTAAATATAATCATATCATGATATAATCTTTTAGTGAGACAGATGATGAATGAATATGGGCATACTTGCACATAGAACATTCTACAGTCACTTTCTTTGCTAGCCTCGTTACATAGAAAACCAAGATAAACAAACATAAGTAATTCCAATCAACAATAAGAAGATATTATTAGGACTTTAGTGAATCAATCTTACAAGTACTTTCTGCTTGGGAGAGACACGTTTAACTGCTACTGCAAGGAACTGATACTTAAGCAAACACTGCATGTGGATCTTTCTCTAGTTTGATCATCTGTGAACCATTTATGAAGTCACTTAGTCTACTTAGTATCAATTATATAAACCCTTATAGTATTATCAGCAACATAGAAGAACAATTTACTCTATGTTAATTGCTATCTTCATCTATCTGCTATCACAACCTATATCTTGGGACCAGCTTGGGTCAAGTTGCAGACATAAGTATCAGTTTATACTTCATACTACGTAGCTCAAAATGGTATGCTAGAAGATGATTAATGTTTCTCATTTTAAATAACTTTGGCTCTAAAAAATATGAAATAGATAGGAATAGTTACTAAAAGTCCACAGCGCTGATGATAATAATTTACAAGAGAGTCATGTGAATATAGAATATATGTTAAGTTGTTAACAAAGTCTAATTAAGGAACAAGAAGTGATTAATTAAGGGGCACAATGGCATCTCCAACCCTCAGGTTTGTAATTAGCGTAATGAATAGAGAGGTGAGGAGGTGAAGAAATGGTAGGGACTTGGATTGCTTCGCATGGCTCACATCCATAGCATTTCTTCTCACAAGTTGGTGGCTGTGATCCTATTCTTCTCTTCTCCATCTTTCCTACCTCTGTATTCTCATTGGGCTTCAATATAGGTCTCCTGGAGTTGTGTTCTGCCGCCTGTGAGCTTATCATCCCTGCAGACCCAATATTCACATCCGGGTTTAGTGGTTTAGCCATTTATTCACATCCGGGTTTTGACTCTCAAATAGTCATTAATTTGCATAAAAGGTAAAAGCAGTTGAAGATTCAACCTAATCTTATTTTGCAAACAGAAACTAGACAATGTATTTTATTCACACTTCCACATGTCTGGGTCACATTATATACATACACAGTAATGGTTTGATTAGTAGACACAGAAAGATAAAAAAGAAAAAAAAAATCAAACCTGGATGAAAAGAAACATGAATTGAAGCAATAGGTCTGCTTGTTACACACACCCAGCTCACTACATGTATCAACGCCATTATAGCCACATACCACTTTCTCATTTCTCCCATTTTCATGATGAAGATAACTTGATGATTTCTTATGATAAAGAATAAAGATAACTTGATGATGATAATGGCTTTATAGAAGCCTGAGAGAGGTAAAGAGGAAGAAGAAGGATACTGAGATCTAAAGAAGCTTGTGGGTTTTAGAGGGGTTTAGTCTTAGCCCTAGTGCCTACAAAATAGGCAAGGTTGTTGCTTATGGGACAAGTCAAGTTATTTTCTTTACCAATCAATTAACTCTTGCCTTCTGACAGAAAAATCAAACCGATTAACCTATGAGCTATGTTTTCTCGTTTTCTTCTCAAGTTTTTTTTGAATCTTTGGGATTGTACAACTCATTAACTGAACAACTTTTCTGACATGACTTGTACATGAAATAAATATTTGAATCAGAAAACAGTTGAGAGAGAGAGTCTTTCTATCCCTTTCTTTTGTTTTGCATAGACTGCAGAGCCATTTGTTTAGCTCTATGGCCTCGTTTCCATATACGTTAGCAATAAAAGAAATAAACTAGTACTACTAGAAAGTAGGGTTTATTTTCTTTATCTTATACCGAATACGTGTTCAGTGACAAGAGTTGTACTCATGCAGCAAGCGTAGGCAGGAAGGCTTGGTTTGATGGTGTCAGATCAAATAAATGATGGAAATGGATAGGTTAAATTTCTACTTTTAAAACATGGTCCATGGAATTTTCATAAAATTGACCGATCAATTAGTTTATAGTTTGGGTTAATGCCAAGCTCACACGAAGTCTGAAACGCTACTCTAGTTTTTTTTTTTTTTTTCATAAATGTTATAGTCTTCTTCAGGTTATAGTCGTGTCAGTTAGTAGGATAAGGTCACTCTTCATATTAAGTGTTCGTCGTCCTTATACACAATTAATGAACACATACAAACACATATATGTTTTGCGTGGAGGATGTATGTAACTGAGCATCATGTATAAAAACTTATTCCTTGAGGTACAGTAACCATTTAAAAGGAGTTCAGATTGTTAAAAAACAAAAGGTACTTCTGCCCTGAGATCTTTAAAATTATGAAATTCACCTTTGACTCTGAGATTCAACAGTACATCCATGTCATTGATGAGACCAAAGATTTCAGATTTTTTTAGCCTGGAAAGACACAGTGAAGATATACTTATCCGGCCTATCTGAAGGATTCATAGAAAGACTATAAAAGAGATTTCTAGGCAGTGACTCTGTGACGCCCTTTTGCTATTCTCCGAGCTATAACTCTCCGTCCACCTTTGGTTGCTTTCCTGTTCATATTCAAGACATTCATTAATCAATAGGGTAAACAGTTTGTTCGCTCAAACATCATGTACAAATAAAGATTGTTAACTGAAACAGAGAGGTTTAACACGAAGAGAGATACATACCGGGCAAAGAATCCATGGTTACGTTTGCGCCTGATGGTGCTAGGCTGGAATGTCCTCTTGGGAAATAAAAGCAATGGCTCACTTGATGGATCAACTACATCACCAAGTTCAAAGATATTAGGCAGTCACCATAAATCAGTAAAATGTGCAACACTAAAGCTCAATAAACAATAAGATTGAACGTGCACGACATAGAAGAGTACTATAGCGCAGCGAAATGCGCAACGTTGCAGGTACTTAAGCTCAATAAACAACGGACTACTATTCTCAATAAACAACGGACACAGACGTTCTAGCACTATATGAATGTCTACACAACATAGCCAAGACTCTTCACCCTCCTACAAGCACCTTTTAAACTCGCCATGATAACCCAGAACACCAAACCGTAGTCAAATACTTCCCATAGCAGTAACTGGACAATAACAAGAATAAACCACATAAAGGTTCTGTCTTTAATCTTTTTCTACTGTGTGAGTACATGAGCAAGCAAGAAAACTTTTCTCATTCCCTTAAAGATCAAAACTTTAGAAACAGAACACTCATCAGCACAAGATTAATGCTCAGATCATAACATAACCTAAGAGTTATTACTAATTACCAATCTGAGCTAAAGACAAGATACACTCAAATGGAGGTAAGAGAGCACAAGTACCTTCTGGTAAGAAGAACTCGAGTGAAGGAAGACCAGAAGGGTGAAGAAACCCACGTTCCCTCAGTTCCTGAAGCGTAGCACTTTCGTTAGGACGCGGAGGATTAAGCAAGTTCTGTAGATTCGTCAACGACGGGAAAAAACAAGGCGGGAGTTCTTGTCGCTGGGGAGCTACTAGCTGAAACAATCTGAGATTGTTCTGCACAATGTTCGTCACTGGCTTCGATAGAAACCGATTCATCAGCGAAGCTCCCGACCTGATTAGGGTTTTGGCAGCCATTTTCTTCTCCCCTTCTCCGAGATTGCAATTGCTTCCCTGAGCTCACACACACTCTCTCTCTCTTTCTCTTCGAAGACGCAATTTTACATGGGCTTTGGGCCGTAAGGCCCAATTCAATAAACAAAGATACCGCCTAGATCAAATGGTGTAGGCTTCTTTCTCTAAACTGGGCCCTCATTTTAAACTTTGGTTAAAATCGTGATGTATATAAATCATAAATAATTTAGTTGTGTTTACACGACGTTGAAAAATGATCTGACCACCACAGTCGTCAACAAGAAGTAACCGGACGGTGTAACTTCCACGTTGTCGCTATGCCGGAGCTGATGGTCACGCCGTCCAAAACTTTAACTAAAGGTGAAGAGGCGGCTAAGTGGATCCCACTAAAAATTGGGCTTTTGTGTGGGGCCAATCACTGTCCAACCACAAATCAGTTGTGTATATGCTGCCCACGTGGGACCCAATTTCTCTTTCAGCGACTAATGTAATGAGTATATCATAATTTCTCTTGATTTAAAGTGATTTTCTTACCTGAAAATTATTCTTTTCCTCAAGCTAGGGATTTATTAATGAATTAAGATCATCTAATATTGTGTAGGTAAAACTGTAAAATGAAGTTAATTGGACCTGAACTTATAATTAATCGGTGAATATTGGGGTGAACAAAATAAAGTATTATCAATCATAAAAAAAAAGTAGATATTCGTTGTAAAAAATTAAAAAAAAATAATCAATTTTTTTTGGCATTTTTTTTGGGGGTTGTCAAATAAATAAAAAAAGAAAGAAGGTGGTAAGACCAAAACCAGAACCAGTCGTCTTAAAGCAGCGGGGTACTTGCATCATAAGCCCTCTCGACTTCTCTTCTTGAGATCTCTCTGTCTCTCTTCCTCTTCATCACTCTATCTATCTGAGGGAGGCATCGTCGTTGTGCGATTCAATGGGTATTTTTACATTATTGCATCTCTCTCTCTCTCTCTGCTGCTCCATTAAATGTTCCTGATCTCGTTGATCCGTTTTCTCTCTTTTGATCTGATCAGTTTTCCCCTGATCCAAGCGTTATTCGTTTTCGAATTGAAGTTTCTTTTGTAAGCTCTGTGATTTAGGGTTTGTGATCTGATCTATCAGTTTGTTAATTTCTGTGCTCACAAGGTGTTAGCTGATTGATTCTTCTGTCTCATCAGTGTCTATGATCGAAATTTGGGATCTTATAATTGAAAAACCTGAAATTTGGGGATTAGCAGTTCTTCATCTGAACTAAGGATTCTGGGTTTTAAAGTAAAAGTCTAAGACTTTGAAGTAGTTATTGAATAGATTGCAAGGCTATATTTCAGATTCAGTCGTGTTAACATGCGGGAAAGATATTGATTTGTTCAGAGACGGTTTGATCTTTACTTGTACAGAGTTTGCTTATTTGATTTCTCCTTTCTTTGTTGTATTGTAATATATGCAGATGCGGCTTGCTCTACCCAGCTTATTGATGGAGATGGTACCTTTAATGTTTCCGGGGTTGATAATTTTATCAAGGAGGTTAAACTGGAAGAATGTGGTCTTTCTTATGCTGTTGTCTCGATCATGGGTCCTCAGAGTAGTGGTATGTAATTGCAAAAGCTTTTGCTTCTTCTGGATTTATGTGTTTTGGCTGATTTTGAAGTTATTATTGGTTGGATTTTGCAGGGAAGAGTACGCTCTTGAACCATTTGTTTGGAACGAACTTTAGAGAGATGGATGCATTTAGAGGAAGGCATGTTTCTGCTCTTTGTATACTTTGTGGGAAGAATGCTTAGCTTTTAAGATACTTCAACCTTTGAGTTTTCTTGTTTTCAGGTCCCAGACGACTAAGGGTATCTGGATTGCTAGATGTGCTGGTATTGAGCCTTGCACCGTTGTGATGGATTTGGAGGGTACCGATGGGAGAGAGCGTGGGGAGGTGTGTAGCCTCGATCCTTGTCATATTTGCTTTTTTTACTATTCTTTGTCATACGCATGTTAGTATTAATCTAATTTTGAGCTTTGGCACCGATTGTGAATGACTTTGATGAAGCTTGACTTGTATTAGCTCGGTTTCATGCGCTGTGTTAATCTTAATAACCTCCACACAAAGAAATTGCTTTCTTAAAAAGAATGTTTGAGTGCAGAATGGCTTACTTACGTACAGTTTCCTTGTATTTGGTTGTTAGGATGATACTGCTTTCGAGAAACAGAGTGCTCTATTTGCACTTGCTGTCTCAGACATAGTTCTCATAAACATGTAAGTTGTTGTCTGTACTCTACTTTCTTCGATAGATAGCAGGACATTCTTACTCTATCTTATAACATACTGATTCTGGGATGTATAATGCAGGTGGTGTCATGATATTGGTCGGGAGCAAGCAGCAAACAAACCTCTTTTGAAGACCGTGTTCCAGGTAACTGTCCGCATCTTCTTATCAGCATGAGTTATCGCTTATCTGAAGTTTCAACACTCTTAGCTTTTCTTGCTACATGCGATCAGGTTATGATGAGGTTGTTTAGTCCGCGGAAAACGACTTTGATGTTTGTCATTAGAGATAAAACAAGGGTATGTATTTGTATTTTTTTCATTAGCAGGTGGGAGCTTTCATTTTCTGTTTTCTCTTCTTCACCATTATATTTTCTGGATTATAAGTTGTGGATGAATATTTGCAGACGCCATTGGAAAATTTAGAACCAGTGCTAAGGGAAGACATTCAAAAGGTAAAATAAGAGACAGTCTTTAGCTTTTATGTGCGTTGACTATTCAATCCCTTATATCATGTCCTCAAATGCAGATCTGGGATGCGGTCCCCAAGCCGGCAGCACACAAAGAAACTCCACTTAGTGATTTCTTCAATGTATGTCTGCTTAACCATTTTATAGGAACATAGTATCTTTCTTCTATTGCTAGGATCAAGAAATAGAGCTTTTTCTTTTGTGACAGGTTGAAGTAATTGCTCTCAATAGTTATGAAGAAAAGGAAGAGCTATTCTTAGAGCAGGTTTATTCACAATTAGCTTTACATTTTGGATAAACTCCTGGGTTACCTTAGTGATTTGCTCAGCAGATGGCTTTCTATGTGATACTAATGTTTTTCCAATATTTTTTTTGGTAAATGAAAGGTCGCTAATTTGAGACAACGATTCTTCCACTCTGTCGCACCTGGTGGGCTTGCTGGTGATAGACGAGGAGTTGTCCCAGCTAATGCGTTTGCTTTTAGCGCAAAACAGATGTGGCAAGTCATCAAAGACAACAAAGACCTCGACCTTCCAGCTCACAAGGTAATTTTGCTTGCTATAGGCTCTCGCCCATGACCCATTATTCTTCCTTCTAGTCTTGTTATTTATGCGTTGCCTATAAGCGCAGGTCATGGTAGCAACTGTGCGATGCGAGGAAATTGCCAACGAAAAGTTTGCTGGTTTTATTGCGAATGAGGTGAATTTTCTTAATACTGTCTTCACGTTTTATCCTACTCAGTGACTTCGTCGTTAATGTTCATGTCTAAACATTGTATAGAATTGGCGTGAATTGGAAGAAGCTGTACAGTCTGGTCCTGTTTCTGGATTTGGAAAAAAGCTGAGCTCAATCCTCCAGTCTTGCTTATCAGAGTAAGATTTTCGTACTGAATTTTCCTATACAGTTTTCTTGTATGCCCGACTTTATTGAGTTTTAGGTTTCTTATGCATATATTTGATACTAGAACGGTAGGAGTTTCTTTTTCATGTTTTTCCTGATGTTTTGTTATAGGTATGACACAGAAGCAACATACTTTGAAGAAGGTGTAAGATCATCGAAGAGACAACAACTGCAAGAAAAATTATTGCAAGTAATGCATATACTCTTAACTTGTGACTGTTATACTCGTATTTTGTTGCAATCACTGCGTCACCTAGAAAAATGCAGACTGACATCGTTGTAAAGATTAGATAGCTATTATTACGCACTCATTTTCTTATTGTCCTATGCAGCTTGTTCAACCAACTTTCCAAGACTTGCTTGGACATTTGAGATCTGGAGCACTTGAAAATTTCAAGGATGCTTTTGAGAAGGCCTTGAATGCTGGAGAAGGCTTTTCATCATCAGCGGATGTATGCGCTCAGTCTTGCGTGTCTAAGTTTGATAAAGGATGTGAAGGTATAGCTTATTGTTGTTGTCACTGCTGAAAATATTGTGATGTATTATACGAAATAAGTACTAGAGATATCCGAAATTAATTGGAATCACTGAAAAAATGTTTGGTGCAGAGGCTGTTATTGAACAAGCAAAATGGGATACAACTAAAACTCGGGAAAAGCTTCAGCGAGACATTGAAGCACACATCTCTTCTGTCCGTACTGCAAAGTTGTCTGAACTGACTGCTCTGTATGAGGTAAATAGAATTCTTAAGCAGAATAAAGCTTAGCTAGCACCAAACAGGTGTCAACTATTATCTGGACCTTCTTAATAAAATAATCTTCATTGCAGTCAAAACTAAATGTAGCATTATCTGGACCGGTGGAAGCTCTCCTGGACGGTGCTAGTGATGAAACATGGCCAGCAATAAGAAAGCTACTACAACGAGAAGGAGAATTGGCTGTCTATGGTCTATCTGACGCATTATCTGGTTTCGACATGGACGAGGAAACACGGAATACAATGCTTACCAACCTTGAGAACTATGCACGTGGTATTGTTGAAACCAAGGCAAAGGAAGAGGCTGGAAGAGCGTTGATGCGCATGAAGGATAGGTGACACCACTAGTCTACTTTTGTTATTATCCATCACTTCCATCTCTTACACAGCTTTCTGATTAAACAAATTTCTATCCAGATTTACTACGATCTTCAGCCATGATTCTGATTCAATGCCACGTATCTGGACTGGAAAGGAGGATATCAGAGCAATCACCAAAATGGCTCGTTCTGCAGTATGAATCCTACCTTGTATATAGCTTTGACTTGATCAAATTTTTCTCCAGAATTTGATGTCACACCCTTTTTTTCTTATAGTCCTTGAAGCTACTGTCTGTTATGGCTGTTATCCGCTTGGATGATGAACTCGACAATATTGAGAAGACACTGACTGTCGCTCTGGTTAATTCTACAAGCAACAATGCTACCAGCAAGAGCATCAGCACAATTGATTCACTCGCTTCAAGCACCTGGGAGCAGGTGACTAAAAACTTCACTCAGTGTTTATAATGAAAACAAAATGTTCTTACCTTCTTATTACTCGATATCTATTCTTACCCTCTTATTTATCAGGTTGCACCAGAAAAGACGTTGATCACACCTGTACAGTGTAAATCACTGTGGAGACAATTCAAAAACGAGACCGAATATACCGTTACCCAGGCTATTTCTGCACAGGTACGCTGATGGTTTTAAACGTTTTAAAGATATGTTATTAGAATCTCTCTTTTCTCATTTGGTGGTTCACAAGCTAAAAGCCTACAAAACTTTAGAGGTTTAAATCTGAAAAGAGTTGCTATATGCATTTCAGGAAGCTAACCGACGGAACAACAACTGGTTGCCACCTCCATGGGCAATCCTTGCCCTGGTCGTTCTTGGATTTAATGAATTCATGACTCTCTTAAGGTACTCTTTACCCATTCTTCTGAGTTGACTTTGTTTTGTTCATATGAAGGAGCTTCTCCCCCACTCACATATCCTTTCCTTGCTTGCATCATTTGTGACAGAAATCCTCTATGGCTCGGTGTTCTCTTTGTTGGATACCTTGTTTGCAAAGCCTTGTGGGTGCAATTAAATATTTCAGGAGAATTCAGCAATGGAGCGGTATGAGCAATTTTTTCCAACCATCCTTATTTTCACTGTTTTTCACTGTTCTTCAGTTAATTCTCAGTTATAATCCCTCTGTAATGCCATGTTCGTCTGTGATAAATCAACAGCTACCTGGACTTATTTCCTTGTCAACCAAGTTCCTTCCAACGGTCATGAACCTCCTTAAGAAACTCGCTGAAGAAGGGCAAGCTCCATCAACAAATACCAACCAGAGTTCTATGAACTCCTCAGCTAAATCCGAAGTTACAGCCAATGGAGAAAGCAGTAGCAGCAGCAGCTCTGGTTCTTCTCCAGCGAAACCTGTTCCCATTGACACTAGTTCATAGAACAATGAACTAGACAAGCTTAAGCTGTTTGTCCAATAGCTCACGAAATTTACCAAAGGCTAGCTCTCAGTTTTGCTGTTTGATCAGAGGGATTCACCAAGAGCCATACGTTTATGTCTCTTTTAAGGCATTGGTGCCTCTTGCAGGTGCCATAGCCGCGTTCTTGTATGTTCCTAGACAAAGATTCTGATGCAGACAAAAACATATCCATACTTTGTTTGCGAGTTATGTATTAATGTGGTTTATTGTATTGATATGAAAGAATGTGAAACTTAAGATTGGTTTGTTGATTTAAGAGAGCTTCAGTTTCTCAATGAAGTTGTGAGATTCATTTGCTCTTCTTAACTTAAAGCATTTTAGCTTTGTGGTTGTCAAAGCCCACAGCTTCAAGAATATTTCAGGCAACAGGTTTATCTATCACCTCTCTCCACTACTACTTTCAGTTCCCTGGATATGGTGTCTGACTTGTTATGTCTATGTTTGTCTTAGGAGGGAGAGAAACGGATGATCGCTTTCACAAAAAGAGGAACAAAAACCCATTCAGTAAGTAGCATTGCATGTCCCTTTTAGACAGCATCAAGAAAAAAAAAAAATGATTTGTCCTTAACTGTCAGAACTTCGGTTCGGATTCGGTTCGGTTTCAACCGGTTTTGGATCGGTTCGGGTTTACAATTTTTAAATCCGAAATACTTTATTTTATTTATTTTTCTGTTTTTTTTTTTGTTTTTTTTTTAAATTTTTTTAATGAAAAATAAATCGAAAACAGATATATGTTAGTAAAATTAAATATCTACAAAAAAGTTGCAGTAGCCTATTGGTATTGCACATATCATTTCGACTTCCACACCTGGGTTCGATGTTCATGAGGTACATATTTTTGTGTTTTTTTTTATATACAATTCGGGTTTAAATCGGATACCCAGTCGGATACATAATTTGTTTCCCGCCTCCACGTCATCTCTGCTTTTTTGCACATATCATTTCGACTTCCACACCTGGGTTCGATGCTCATGAGATACATACTTTTGTGTTTTTTTTATATACAATTCGGGTTTAAATCGGATACCCAGTCGGATACATAATTTGTTTCCCGCCTCCACGTCATCTCTGCTTTTTTGCTTCAAAATGGATCCTCTTGCACAATTTTGACTTGTTTAGTGAGACGAAGATCACCTTGAAGGAAGGTAAAGGCGATTCCGATCTTGTTTAGTGAGACGACGATCACCTCGAAGGAAGGTAAAGGCGATTCCGATCACGATGTGGAGCAAAATCGGAGAAGGTAAAGGCGGAATCTCTTCTTCGATTCTTATCTTTCGTTGCTCTCGCCGTGTATCCTTCGTGTCTCTGTTATGATGATGATGATGATGATGATTGATTCTGTGCGTTTGCTCCGTTTCGATGTTCGGAAATCGAGATTATGTTGCCGATGCTTAATTAAGCTCAGATGTTTGCTTCGATAACTATTCTTAGCATTGTGTAATTTAGATGTTTGCTTCATCGTGTGTGTTAGGCCTAGTGTGTGCTCTGCGTTTCCCTTTGATATGATGATTCTCTGTGCAGGTATGAAGATGGTAAAGACGAAGAAGAATACATATGTCGGATATGTGGAGGAGGTTGGGAACTGTCCCGATCATGGAGGAAATTATTTGGTTCTTCGTGAAGGATCAAAGCATCATCTCTTCTTCAAAGATGATCTGACGATGGTCAGTCACGAAGGTAAGCATCTATTACAGTGTGTAATTTAGCTTAATAGAATATGCTTTCTTCGTCTTAAGGCAAGAAAATCAATTGGTGTGTTCTGTGCTTTCGCTCCGTTTTGATGTTGCCGATGCTTAGCTCTCTGCAATGTAGATGTTTGCTTCATCGTGTGTGCTCTGCGTTCCCATTTGATATAATGATTCTCTGTGCAGTTAAAAAGATAAAGACGAAGAAGAATGTATACGTTGGATATGTGGAGGAGGTTGGGAACTGTCCCGATCATGGAGGAAACTATTTGGTACTTCGTGAAGGTTCCAAGCATCATCTCTTCTTCGAAGATGATGTGACGATAAGTAGTAAGCTCTCTTTCTCTCTCTCTCTCTATCTCTCTCTTTTACCGTTTCACATAGCTGTAGCTTTTGGTAATATGTTTGCATCTATGACAGTGTTTAATTTAGTTTGATTGGTGTGTTCTGTGTTTTTGCTCCGTTTTGATTTTGCCGATGCTTTAATAACAATGCTTAGCTCTCTGCAATTTAGATGTTTGCTTATTTGTGTGTTTCCTGATTTGTTGCTTACTAGATAACACTTCCGAAGACGTGGTGGAGTATGAATCGACAGAGATTGTGTCTCGGGATGAAGACATGGAAGTTGCATCCAAGACAACTCCACATGCTCAGACAAACACAGTGCTTTCTGATGAAGAGATGATAACACGAGAAGGTAAGCAGTTTGCTTCGATAACAATGCTTAGCTCTCTGCAATGTAGATGTTTGCTTCATCGTGTGTGTCCTGATTGCAATGAAAGGGTCTCGGGATGAAGACATGGAAGTTGCATCCAAGACAACTCCAAATGCTCAGACAAACACAGTGCTTTCTGATGAAGGGATTATAACACGAGAAGGTAAGCAGTTTGCTTCGATAACAATGCTTAGCTCTCTGCAATGTAGATGTTTGCTTCATCGTGTGTGTCCTGATTGCAATGAAAGGGTCTCGGGATGAAGACATGGAAGTTGCATCCAAGACAACTCCACATGCTCAGACAAACACAGTGCTTTCTGATGAAGAGATGATAACACGAGAAGGTAAGCAGTTTGCTTCGATAACAATGCTTAGCTCTCTGCAATGTAGATGTTTGCTTCATCGTGTGTGTCCTGATTGCAATGAAAGGGTCTCGGGATGAAGATATGGAAGTTGCATCCAAGACAACTCCAAATGCTCAGACAAACACAGTGCTTTCTGATGAAGGGATTATAACACGAGAAGGTAAGCAGTTTGCTTCGATAACAATGCTTAGCTCTCTGCAATGTAGATGTTTGCTTCATCGTGTGTCCTTTGCTTACTAGATAACACTTCTGAAGACATAAATTTTGCACCAAAGAAGTTTCCGGATAAAGAGATGGGTCCAACAGATGCTCAGAGAGATATAGTTTTTCCAGAAGAAGACATGTTAACACAATATGATGGCCCAGTGGCTGCTGTGGTGCAAACTGTAACCTCCATCACGGCGGAAGCTATGATTCCGGATGAAGCCATGCATAAACGATATGATGACCTAGTGGAACAAGTCATCAGAGATGAACAGTTTCAAGAATTCAGTCTTTGGCGTGATCCCTTCCCAACTCAAACTCCTACTCTTACGTTTGATGATGTGTATAGTCGTGGTTTTAATGATGGCTACTCAGCTGCGTGCAAAGAAATCACAGGCTTCAGTTCATACTCCGGGAGAACATCCAACACATACGATGGCTGGGGAAGGGGTAACGCAGATGGTGTGGATGTAATGAGGAGGGGACCTAGAGCAGAGGGCACAAGCTACGGTTCATACTCTGGGAGAACATCCAACACATATGATGGCTGGGGAAGGGGTAACGCAGATCGTGTGGATCTTATGAGCAGGGGACCTAAAGCAGAGGGCACAGGCTACGGTTCATACTCTGGGAGAACATCCAACACATACGATGGCTGGGAAAGGGGTAACGCAGATGGTGTGGATGTAATTAGCAGGGGACCTAGACTACAGGGCACAGGGAACCAGATGGGCACATCCGTTGTTGCTCCTCGCGGAGAACAGTACAACAAAGAAGATTTCCCAGTGGATTATGCGAATGCGAAGTTCTTTGTCATCAAGTCCCGCGGTGAAGATGATGTGCACAAGAGCATCAAATATAACTTTTGGTCTAGCACACGACGTGGAAACAAGAAGCTTGGTGATGCATACGATCTAGCTCAGAAGATGCCTGGTGGCTGTCCTATCTTCCTACTTTTCTCGGTGCGTTATATAATATTCCTTAAATCAAATGAATTTCTACGAGATTGAGCATCAAATATAACGTTTGGAAAACAGGTCACAACAAGTAGACAGTTTGTTGGGCTTGCTGAAATGAAAGGACCAGTTGATTTCAAGAAAAACGTGGGGTACTGGCAGCAGCAAGGCAATTGGAAAGGATCTTTCCCTCTCAAGTGGCATATTGTGAAGGATGTTCCAAACTCTCATCTGAGACATATTATTGTTGAGATCGATGGTGAAAGAAAACCTGTCACCGAGTCTAGAGACACAGAAAAGGTAGCTTGGGAAGCTTTCTAAGTCACCAAGTTGCTTTTGTTTTCTCATTTCAAAGATATTCTTTTGTTGCTTAGGTCATGTTGGAGCAAGGTTTGGAGATCGTGAGGATATTCAAGCAGCATAGGAGCAAGACTTGCATTCTCCATGACTTTCCCTTTTATGAACGTCGAGAGAAGGGGAAGGGCCCGATGACTTTCCCTATTGTGGGATAGGAAGAAGAGAGATGACCAACACTTATGGCTTTTGTGATATTATACTATATGCACCTTAGCGTTGTTCAAAAGTCAATGACTAGAACATATGGTATCATCATATGACTAGAACATATGGTCTCATATGGTTAATCATTTTTTTTTGTGGAGGAAACACTTTGTGCTGGTGTTGTTTCTTGAACCTTAATGCCTGAAAAGCTAGAGGTTTGGTCTCATGTTGATTCTTGAGATTTTAAGATTAGTAAAAGATTTTTTTTTTTCTGCCGACTTGAATATGTTTGGTGAAACAAACTAAACATTTTTTTTTTGTGATTTGCTATGAATAGATTGGCTGCTTTCTAGATGAAGTTTCTAAGTTTAGATCTTTCATGAGTCATAACCACAAATAGCTTTGTGCTTAAAATCAATTTCAGCACACAATTAAGAGGGTAAAGAAACAATGCAATGATATGAAGGAACAAACAAAATAAACCAGCCATTAAGCAATGTATTCTCTTTTTCAAAAGAACAAGCACACGCCACAAATTAGACAGAAGACAGATTCAAAGACAAAATCAGATGCTACTCGGACTTGTAATAAACTTACGTATACCCAAGTAAGGGGAAACATTCCAAGTCCTTATGATGAAATAATCAAAATAGATCTCACATTAATATATGCATTTAGTAAATTAGTACGATGAAAGTGGTCCAGCATCACAAGAAGATGGTAGGCAGTACTCACCTGTATTTGGCATAATCTGCTTCAAGAAATCCAACCAAAATAGGTATTCCACGGCAAGAACTATAGAGTGTGTTGATTAGCCTGAGAAGAATGCCATTCTTTGCAGCTATGCGGCAGAAGTCATTTCTTGGGGTGGATTTTTTTAGTTTGAATACTTGCCACATCCCATCAATAGCTAAGTGAACCATCTCCCTGGACAGAAAAGCTCACATCAGTAGAGAATTAAGTAGCACATAAAAAGCGAAAGAATTAAAATTGACTATAAGAAAAGAGCTATATCAAGAAATTGGTCAGCTAATAAGCACACACCACAGAAAGGCATAAGACAGATTCAAAGAGAAATTCAAATGCTACTCGGACTTGTAATAAACCTAAGCATACTCAAGTAAGGAAACATTCCAAGTCCTTATGATGAAATCATCAATAGATCTCACATAAATTTATGCATTTAATACGATGAAAGTAGTCACGACATCACAAGAAGATGATGGGCACTACTCACCTGTATTTGGCATAATCTGCTTCGAGAAATCCCACTAGAATTGGTATTCTACGGCAAGTAATGAACATTTGCAATGTTAAAGAGCTGTAAAGAAAGTATCAAATCAGCTCTATGATTTATAGAAAAACGAAGAAATAAAGTAGGAAATATTTTATGACTATTATAACCTTGATTGACAAAGCTGCGGCAAGAAGTAAGCAGCTTCCTTACGAATTTCTCGAGAACGTTCCCTCTCAGTACCAGCAAAACTCATTACCAAAGGAATCTGCCATATCATTTGAAAGAATCAATTACCATAGGTATTTTTTGCCTCAACAAGAAAAAAAAATCATATTTGGCTATTTAAGAACACTATCAAAACTTAGGTTATGTGATAAACTACGATTTTCCCAAAATGTAAAACTTAGGAGACCAACAAGACAAGCATTTTCCTGGAAGTCAGTGTTATCTTTGATAATCTCGTTTATCAGCTATGATTTGAAGCTACCAATAAATGAAAACAGCTAAACAGAGTTAAGAAGCAATGGCTTTTCTCCAACACTTATTTTTGAAAAACATCATACTCAGAGAATGAAGTGTACCTGCAGAGTAAAAAGATTCTCTGCCGGCACTTTTTCATCAAACACCTGCGAAGCAAGATAGAAAATATGTTAACAGTATATTACTTGAATGATCAAACCTGCATTATTCGAGACAGAACATACCAAGCCATCAGTGTCAATAACATCATCTTTCAAGACACCCATAATTAAGCGGAAAAGGTCACCACCTTCATTTGATTGACCTGTTTCACCCTCCATTTGCTTCTGAGCAATTGTAGCCCTCAGTTTTGTTGCCAGGTCATTCTTTCCACCATCTGCGACAGGAGATTGGTTTTCCTTCCGGAACTTTATCCAGTGGTTGAAACAAATCATGCAAAGACGCATCGCCAGGAGGATCACTAAATCTAGTCAGTTCATCCCTACCAACACTAGACGGAGTCTTCACAGCCTTTGAGATTGAAATAACAATGAAAACATATTTAGTCAAATTGTAAGTCTCCCAGCTATCAACAACCTAACCATATTTCTTCACATAGAGCATTTAGACTGAGCACCCCATTCATCAAGTAAGGGTAGTTATTGCACTAAGACTAAGGCAAGCAACAAACAAAGCCTGTCTCATTATAGAAGCCTCTATGCATAGAATGTAGAGTTTGCCAAAAAAGGTGTAAAACACAGTACAAGCCCAGCAAACTGTTTTGGTTTTTAATCAGCAAAGAACGGTGAACTTATCAAGCAAGTCAAAACACAGTCTACTCCCTCGTGATTGGCCATACTATCTAAGAAAGGGCTGGGAAAATAATGAGGTAACAACACAACTAACCTTTCGAAGCCTACGATCTTCACCTTTTTGGTCAAAAGTATCTGATGGCTTGTTCACCTGGATGGAAGATTCTTTTCCGGCCTGCTTTTCTAAAGTATTTTGTCCAGCTTTAGACGATTCTGTTTCAAGATTCTCAGGTATATCATCATGTTCAGATTTCCCATGAAACTCTGACTCATCTTCAGAGCTCCCCTTTGCATCCGAAGAACTTTGAAGAGAAGGTTTCTCGTGCATAGACAACGTAGGAACTTGATGTGAAGTAAAGTCAGCTTCTGAATTATCCGCTCCTTCTTCACCAAGATCACTGGCTGAAGATGGATCTTTCTCAGACCTAAAACTCGCCACCCCTACCAGAGGTAATTTGCTTTTCGAGTCCTGGACAAAAAAAAAAATGCATCAGATCAGTAACCTCAACAAAGTTCATCTCTAGTTTTAATGCGTTCTCCGGCTCATCTATAAAACAGTTTATTTGAATACTTCAGGAGAAGGACTGATGGTAAACTTACAGATTTTGACATCCCCGCTTTGTCTTCTGAAAGGCTTTCAGTTACATCTTGGCTATCTTCAGCATCTTTCTCTGAACTTGCAGCAGTTTCTTTCATATATCTGCAAACGATGCAGTACCGAGGGACATCATTTCCAGAGGAAACAATTTACACTAGTACGAAGTGAGGACAGCAATGCTCGTCTTGAGTTCCGGATCCAAGGGTGAGAGAGCAGTGTCTTTGCATCAGGCCTCTGCCTGGAATCCTGTAATATGCAAGATACAAATGTTTAGGTTGCGGTGCAGGAGTAGGTAAAAGGATTAAAAATAGTTGCATTAAACTAATACCTTCTTGAAGCACTGTCGTAGGAAGTCTGTAATGTCTGGAGAAAGGCTATCGGGAATAGGAGGGTTATCATCCTAACATTGAACCAGAAACATGCAATAGTTTTTTTAAGGAAAGAAGTTATTAACAGCAAGAAAGCATTAGAAAAAAAAAAGTCAGGAAGAGACCTAAACTCTTTTCATTAATTAACACCAAACTCAATAAACGTTGCCAAACCTGAACAATACGAAAGAGGGCTGGCATGGGTTGCAGATCAGAGTAAGGAGGCACACATGTAAGAAGTTCGATGACAGTGCATCCAACACTCCAAATGTCCGAAGCAGCACACACTCCAGACATTTCAATAACCTGAAACAGAAGTTGGGTACCCGCCATATAATCAGGTAAAATATTTTGCAAATTAGGAAAACAATATGCATCCGCAAAAACAATTTCAAGTATACTTTCAAAAATTTACTACAAATGGAAATTAACCTATACAGGATATGGTGATGAAGAATAGTGTACCTCAGGAGCCATCCAGTAAGGAGTTCCAACCACTGAGTGAGTGTTAACATCAGCCTCGTTTAGTTTAGTGGCAACTCCAAAGTCAGCAAGCTTAACAAGACCCTGGAGTATGAAAGAGTAAAGTATATATCAGATCTCTACATGACTGAGAATAACTAACACAATCCATAGGGTACAAAATACATACCTCTTTTGTCGTCAAAATATTTGCTCCCTTGATATCACGGTGTATGACACCCTGCTCATGCAGATAGACCAGACCTTCCAAGACCTGTATTCTCTAGTGAGTATACAACGCATAAAGAAACTCAAAACTCCACTAGAAAAAAGATATAAACAGACCTGAGCAATGTAAACAGCCACCAACGACTCTGGAAAAGGTCCAAACTTATTTGGTTTAATAATGTTAGCAAGAGAGCCATTCTCAACGTACCTACAAACACATATTTTCAAACCTTGAGTTTCCAGACCATAGTTCAGCGAGAACCAACATAAACACATACAAAAATCTACTTACTCCAGAATAATGTGAAGGTGAGTCTTTGTCTTTGAAGACGCAAGATACTTGACAATGTTCTTATGGTTCAAGTTCTGCAATGAAACATCATCTTAGAAGAAGACAACATAACCACTAACGATAAAAGCCAAATTTGAGAAGGAAGTTAATTTGATTTAATTTCACAGATACTAAACAAAATCCCGACTTTGTAAACAAGTTAGTTCTACGTGCCAAGCCAGTGTTTAACTTAAAGAACTTGAAATGGAACAATGATTAATGAAATATGTAGAAGAAAGAAGCTACCTTCAACAAATCAATCTCTTGCTGGTGAATACAGAATCACCCACATGTAACAGCACCCAGGATTCAAGTCAGTTAGTAAGGATACAAATAAGGAAGACAGATAGGGTGAAAGCAACAAAACCATGATAGTGTTGAGATCCTCTTGAACAATATTCTCCAGAGAGATTTGTTTAATCGCCACAAAGTCTCCATTCTCCAAGTCCAGTCCTTTGTACACTCTCCCATAAGCTCCTTTCCCAATTTCATCTCCCAGCATCTAATTAACCCATCAAAAAAAAAGGTTTCAACTTTACTCAATTACGAACTGGTAGAGAGCTAAAAAGCTGAGGAGCTGTCAAATTTCAAAAACCCAGAATCTGAAAGCTTACGTATTTGTTGTCGAGAGTCTTTGAGATGACGTCATTTGCCGCGCCATCTTTCGTCAGCAGAAAGCTGATTGATCCTCCTCGGATCCAATGAGATAAGAATTAGGGTTTCGGTTTTTGAGGGAATTGAAGGAATCGAAAGGAAGAGATTTTGATTGAAAAGAGAGAGATGTTCAGATGCCAGCTCTTAAATATTTGGCAATTTTAATAAAATAAAAATAAAAATAAAAAGAAGCAAAGAATTAATAATATTAAATTATAAATTATATTAAAATAATTTTATATTCATAATATTAAATTATAAATTATATTAGCTAATTGACTATAAACTAATATGATAAACTCATCAAAATTAAAAATTGAACAATTGTCTAAAATAACACCTTTACAATTTTATGTCTCTAAAATAGCACCAAAAACTAAAAATCACAGAAATAACATTTACTAAAAGATAAAAAGTTCTTACTACCCTCACTAAATAACAAAGCTAACAAAAAATTAAAAATTTCTTGTCTATAATTTTACTGATTATTATTATTATATGTGTCACTGTACACTTTGATCCAGAGCAGGGACAATTATACGGTTTCCCCTTATCATTGTTGAGCTCTCCGGTGTAGTTACAACACTGTAATAAGTTTTGTGTTAGTTACAATATCTTATCATTCGAGTATCTAAATATATGATCCTATATACATAAATTGCAGAGGATATCTGATTTGTACATACCGGGAAGTCGAGCAACTCATGGACCTGAGATTCAATCTGAAGTCCACTGACTGGAGGTTCCATTTCGCATGAATCACAAGGCAAGTGATTAAGAGAAAGAGGAGAAAGGTGTATGAATGTATGTTACGTATGTATGTACAATAACCACATACATACGTTTACTTTGTTTTAAGTTTCAGCTTTCAATGATTGAAGAGAACGTGAGGTAAATGGTGAAATATAAGAGTTGGCTCCGTAGATTGCGTGAAAGAGCTTGATTTTAGGGGAGAAAATGATACAAACAAAAAACCATATAGTATATGACTTGTGGTTGAAACTACAATTTAGTCAAGGTTCTTGGTAACACGACACCATGAGTTGTCATACCATGTATCCAATTGGGTTTTGCAAGTTGTAAGTAACCATCAGTTTCAGTGGACAGATGACTCTTAAACCAAATCAAATTATTGCAGTTTATTAAATCCAAAAGGCAAAATACTGATCGATCATCTTTTAATCAGTAATGGTTAAAAAGCAAAAGACATTGCATGAGAACAAAACAAATTCAAAAACAACAAAATCTTGTTCTGACATTTGTTATTTATAGAAAGTTTGGAAATTGTTCTCGTTCAATGTTTAAATAAAGGGAAACGGAATTTTGAAAACGAGAGAACTTATAATTAGTTATAAATATTAGTTATAGTAAATATTTCATAATATCAGTATCGACAAAATGAACACAAAAACAAACTATTTATGTAGTTTTAGCACTAAAAAACTGAACATATAGTTACATAAAACTCTTAGTATTAGTAGTGACATTTAAGACTACAATACTAGTCTTTTTATCATATCCATATAATACTCTTGTACTCTTGAAAACTTGAAACACACTAGCAGAATACTTTTTGCATGTAAATCACACTATTCCTTTAGATGTCAAAGGAGGAGTGTCTCATTTACCAAATCCCTGTCGAAGATTCGATAAACAGACTACATAACCATTGACCTACCAAATATGGCGCATTGAGTTATTACTTAATAGTTAATACTAATGTCTAGTATTACCATTGTATATATAATATGATAAAAATGGAGAGATGTGTGTTACATGTCATTACCATTGTATATACAATATGATAAAAATGAAGCGATATGTTACATGTCGTTATTGACATAACGAAAGAGGCCCATATAGAAAGTGGTGTAATGTAAAGAGAACATGCAAATGTTAATGTTGTAGGGTCATTGTCTCTCCATTTCACCGCACTATGAAAACAACGACATTTCGCCTCTCAACATCTCCCTGCTCACATGTCATTTACTTTATGATCTCAGTTCTGTGATACATCGAACATAAAGAACCTGCATGGCTAAGAAAAAGGTGACTGCAGCAACTAGATGCTCGAAAATGGTATAATTGTAATGATTGTTGAATAAGATACCTTTTCATGCTAATAGTTGTACACTTTGGACGTGCATGGCTCAGAAAAAGGTGGTTGCAGCAACTCTAGATGCTCGAAAATGGCACGTATTTTACATCATGAACTATATCTGTGGCAACGTTAAGTGTTTGCGTGTGTGTATATACAGTGATGCGTACTGAACCACCTTATTATGAAAGATTATTGTTTCAATTTCAAATGTTACTCTCTTTAGCTTTAGTTGTCAAAAGACCTTAAGAAAATGTACCTGGTACAATAATTAATTACACTTACATTTGTTTATTTGACTTTTACACAAAATGATAATAAATGTGTGTTACCGTTCTGGAGAGATTTAATGCAATTTTCCTCGGAATTGTAGAAAGCATTAGCAAAATCAATACGCAACCTCGGAAGAAAACATAGTTTTTTATGACGGTAAAGACAATTCATTATGTCAGTGTCATTGTGAAAGTGAAAACACTAGTGTAGTAGTTGCAGAACGTTTTAGTAGCAGTCTAATATAGGAGTCAGAACGTTTGAAAAGATTTGAGACTGAAAATTAATATATTATATTATATGATAAAAATTAGATTTGAACTGGGAGTTGGAACTCGTTAGTCAGACAAAACTGAAACATAAAAGAGTACGAGTAGTTTGGAATTTAACCAAAACCAGAGATCTTTTGTCATTGCTTCCTAACTAGCGTAATACAGTAAGACCTAATCTTTTTTATACTCATATAAAAAGCCAAATCACAAACTGAGGAAGGCTTCTCTGAGTCTTTTCCGTTTCACTAACATCAAGTTCGTCTGCTTTTTAAAAGGTGAGTAAGCTCTGAATTCAAAGGGTTCTGTGTTTGTTTCAATACAAAATTGCTTGCAAAGGTTCGAGTGTTCTGTAACTTGAGAGTTATTGGTAGATTTTGTTTTTTTTTTTTAGTAGATTTGTTCTGTGTTTAGGAGATACAACACATGGTGTAGAATAAAGGCTTACACAAAAAGAAAAATCTTGAGACATATCCAATATGTCGTTTCTTGTTCTTGGCGTTAACTAGTGTTAAGGTGAAGTTGATTCTTCTTATGGTCGTGACTGATTTCTCCACGGGAACATGCATACTTGATATTTGTGATGTTTTGCTCTTACCTGAAGAAATGCTGAGACTTTATCTAACTCGTGTCTTTGTTTCTCAGAGATTAAACTATTGTCTTTCCAATTTCATATCTTTGTTTCTTGGTCTTCTTCTCATGTAGGTGCCAACATGTCTCGGTTTGATGGAATCGAAGGGGATGCAGCTTTAGAGAGATACAAGGCATCTTCATCGACCAGTCGGGAGATTTCAGCTGGAGACAGGGAGACATCACCCGAGATACCACTGAAACGCAAGTCATCCAGGAATGAAGCAGTTGGTGCTCCTTCATCAAAGAAGGCTGCGACTGGCAAAGGACTTGCGTTTTCTCAGTCTGCTAGTGGAGCAGTGGCTGCTGGTGCTCCACCTCCTCAACATGCATCTGTAGCTTATCAGCTTAATGAAAAGGTTTTTGTTCACGACTTTGAGAGCTTTGACAAGCTTGGAACATCAACCATCTTTCCCCAAGCCCAAGCTGAACTCATTAAGGTATACATTTTGTCAGCGTAAGTGAGTTATGTGTGAGGGATGTTTTTTTTTTTTTTTTGCTTTATTATTGATTCGTCATTCTTCCTTTCTTTCCAGGCGGCATCTCTTTGCCATTTCGCAGAAACTAACCTTCGCACAGCTCAAAGTGAGAAGAAGGAAGACGTTAAGATCATTTCTGACTTGTTGACGCAACTTGATTCGGCCAGGGGAAAAGCTCAGTAACGAAGTGCTTGCTAGAAATCAAGATATTGAGATTTTGAAGAGTGAGAAAGAGTCTCTCACTAAATGTGCAGCTGAATTTGAGCAGGAGAAGCAACATTTAAAGGGGGAAGTGGAATTGGCTGGGTGGAGTGCAGTGATTGTCAATACCTGGAAACTCATAAAAGAGTATAAAATGGGGAATGCAAACAAGTGGGATGCAGTGGCTGCTGAAAAGAATTACAGAAATGTTTTGGTGGAGGAAGCATTAAGGAATGGTGAGGTTCAACCAGTGTTTCCTGATACTTTCACTGACTTTGATCAACAAGACCCCTACTAATCACAAGTTTCTCAGCTCTCTTTTGTCCTTTTTTTTTGTAAGCACTCAGGGATTTGTTTGTGCTCTATGGATGGTGATGATCCATATCTAAGTTTATGCTTTTCTAAGTTGATGACACTCTCTGCTCCTTGTTGAGCTTTTGTTCTGTTTGTATTTTTTAAAGACTGCCAAATTAAAAATATGTTTTATTTGACTCTTTTTCCTACTACTACATTTTTTTTTCTTTCTTTTTGATTTATCAATGTTTGTTGTGCTATTGCTATATTAGGATAGCTTCAAACCATCTTTTGTGTTTATTGTTGAATATTAACTAGTCTACAATTATCACCCCCCCCCCCCCCCCCCCCCACAAGAATAACGAGTTTCAAAATGGCAAGATGGTAGTGGAAGGAATAGATGAACCACAGGGCCAAAAAAAATGATGATGAAGATGCTGGTGGGTGGAGACCGTATTACTCACTCACTCACTCACACAAAGTGGAAAGAAGAATAATGAGCAGAATCTTCTATCGACCAGATTAATGTCAAAACTAAGCTATTTTATTTATAAGAGTTGGACTTGCTTATGTGAAGGGGTGCACATACTCTTGACAAGGCGAAGCCAGCCCGTGCCAAAGAAGATGACCTGAGCTCTGCAAAAAGGGACACACGGATTCTACTCTCTAATGTCTTACCAAGCTCTTTAACCAAACATGTCCTCTTCATCATTCTTTCTCAGACCTAAAACTCGCCACCCCTACCAGAGGTAATTTGCTTTTCGAGTCCTGGACAAAAAAAAAAAAGCATCAGATCAGTAACCTCAACCAAGTTCATCTCTAGTTTTAATGCGTTCTCCGGCTCATCTATAAAACAGTTTATTTGAATACTTCAGGAGAAGGACTGATGGTAAACTTACAGATTTTGACATCCCCGCTTTGTCTTCTGAAAGGCTTTCAGTTACATCTTGACTATCTTCAGCATCTTTCTCTGAACTTGCAGCAGCTTCTTTCATATATCTGCAAACGATGCAGTACCGAGGGACATCATTTCCAGAGGAAACAATTTACACTAGTGCGAAGTGAGGACAGCAATGCTCGTCTAGAGTTCCGTATCCAAGGGTGAGAGAGCAATGTCTTTGCATCAGGTCTCTGCCTGGAATCCTGCAATATGCAAGATACAAATCAGATGTACATACTGGATATTAAGTAAATCAGAAATGTTTAGGTTGCGGTGCAGGGGTAGGTGAAAGGATTAAACATTGTTGCATTAAACTCTACCTTCTTGAAGCACTGTCGTAGGAAGTCTGTAATGTCTGGAGAAAGACTATCGGGAATAGGGGTTAGCATCCTAACATTGATCCAGAAAAAAAAAGGTAATAGTTATATTAAGGAAAGAAGTTATTAGAAGTTTTTTGCTGCGTTGCATCTGATTCAGGATTCCTATTTAGCTTAACCAAGGAATTCAAATCCGGTTTGATGCAATACAGTTTTCTCTTAACTCATCTGATCTCTCTACTTGCTCATGAACTCTTACATTAATCACATCTAATAAACTGGTATGATTTAAGTTGATACCTGGTTTGATTATATCACAATTCACACGTTCACTTATACACGCAAGCCTCAGTTCTTGTAAACATGGAGTCAACTATGCACTAGAAACTTTTAAGCAGTGGCTCTTTCCTTTTTCGCCACAGATCAGTATACACACATGCATCTTCATTATATAGACCACCATCTTCATTAAGTTGATACCTGGTTTGATTATATCACAATTCACACGTTCACTTATACACGCAAGCCTCAGTTCTTGTAAACATGGAGTCAACTAAGCACTAGAAACTTTTAAGCAGTGGCTCTTTCCTTTTTCTCCACAGATCAGTATAAACACATGCATCTTCATTATATAGACCACCATCTTCATAAGTTTGTATGTAAAATGTAACTGATAAGCAATTTTATTTTAAAAGTTCGTAGCCGCCGAAACCTTTGTTCGTAGATCCACCACACCTTCCTCGGTGGTTTGGCTTCGGTCACCACCGGGGAAGACTATTCCTCTTCCGTCTCTGGAGTATCCTTCCTTTCTCTCTTAAGTCTGTTTTATCTTCTCTCCGTATGGCGTCTTTTGTAGCAGTCGTTGATGGTCTTCGTGTAGATTTATGATGTTCTAGTGGAAGTTAGGTCTCCGAATGGCGACCTTGCTCGTGTTCCATAATGGGTTGAATGGCGGTGGTTGTGGTTGTCTTGCCAGATCCGTGGAGTGTACTTGGAGTTTGTCTATGGTGTTTTGCGTTCCTCTGTAGTATCATATCCATGTGATATGGTGACAGTGGCGACCCATGGGTCTAATTTCGGATCTCCTTGCGTGGTGGTTTTGGTGGTGTTGGTACCTTTGGTTCTGATCTTTCCAATGGGGTTATTGGAGACACAACAATGTCTCAAATATATGTTAGGTTGTCATTGATTTGAATGGGTAGGGATTCATCATTTGGAGTTGGACTTTGAATCATGATGTGCTCTTCTCAAGCCACTATTGTGGATAAAAGCAGAGCTTGCAGTACTCAGGGTTTTAACTCATGGATTTTCATTAATCCCCCAAATTCAAATTAATGTTTTGGTCCTTTTCTTCCTTTGAGTTTTCCTGTGAAAACTATTTGAAGATGTTGTAGTTGCAACTAATTATTGTTGTGATGCTGCTCTTGTTTACTAGTTTGTTGTGATCCGATTTGGTTAAATCAGGTCGTCTCCCTCAAAGCTAAGACTCTCATTTGAGCTTCTACTTGCATATCTATTGGCTCAGTTTTTATTGCGATCAGAAGCATGAGGTGGCTGTCATGTGAGTTGATATGATCGTGGAGTATTGATCCTCCTACTGATGGCTAAGAGGACATCATTTTTTCTTTTCTGGTTGGGTTATGTTTTGTGGCATCTACTTATGTTGTTAGTTTAATTTCTTTCAAGGTTTATTTTGTATGAACACCTTATGGCCATGTCTTAGTACTGGTTTTATTGCAATCGAATGATTGTTTGACAAAAAAAAAATGTAACTGATAAGAGAAGCTACGGAAAAGTTGATTACAGGGAGCTAAGGCAGCCCTGAAATATAAGTATTTTAATGTACGTATGTATGAAATGAAATGATTGGTTACAAAGCTGAAGAATTACTGCATATAACATAACGATTTATAAGAGTTATTTTTCATTAAATAAGTCAATAGTGATAGTGGGATCACTTCATTAAAACCAGACAAAAAACAAACCTTACAAAGCCACACTCATCATGACATTGACAAATTTATGGATCCTTCTGTATTTGACAGCTTTTACATATATACTTTATTTTTTACCTTACTGTTATTTTGGACAACATAAACGATCTGATCTTGTGTATTAACCCTTTTGCTAAAATTAATTAAAAAACAATAGGTTATAACTTATATGAATACACCTCTCAGTAAGCAACCATTTGTGATCATATGCTAGCTATATACTCTAAATAACTAGTAGTTAACTGATGCCTGCTATCTAATCGATCTTGTTGAACCTGAATTTTCGTTAGATTTTTCTCGCTAACTATAACCCTTTCCTCTACTTCTATCATGTGATTCCAGTGAAATATTTTAAAATCTTTGTCTTGTAGTAAATTATGTCATAAAACCAAATTATAGTTTTTCCCCTATATACATATATATATATATATAATAAATGCATAAATATCAAACAAATTCATATTGAATTGTTGGTTTTGAATTTTACAATTTAAAAAAAGACATCAAAGCATTACTGTTATTTAGCTATCATAAATAATAAATTTGTCAAAACATGTGTCACATCAGCCTTGTGGAGAAACAAGAAGACATCTTTATTTATTTCAGTCATTTTCCACACTTTATTGCATGAGAATATATATACTTAGTGAAGACCTCACAAGAAACTATTCAAAATTTCTTGTGGCCAAGTACATTTTATGTGTATTCAGTCTGGAGGATAATAATGGATTTTAAATTTATTTTGACAAAATGAAATCTATACCGGGATATAATTTCATAAGTTTAAAATTTCAGTCATCAGTAGTTCTTTAAATTCTTCAAGCTTTCAGTTATATAGTGATGATGCATAATTTGTCGATATCAGTTGATAAAGCGCTGAGAAGTGAGAAACTGAGAACTAAATTAATCATCAACTTAATGAACGTGTTAATGTGTAATCAACACTAGCATATTACAAGTTGTGGCAGGCCATGTGTTATGTACATGAGTTTTATACATGCCACCAAGCAAAACGTGATGCGTCCCTATCTTTTGTTGATCCCACTTGTGTGCCTGCATGAGATGAGAACTAACAAGAAAAAAGATAATCTATATGATATGTATATTACATATATACAGAGATCGGTACCTTTATATATATTTTTCCTACAAAAAATAATTTTTATTCAACAGAAAAAAATAGATTTGAAGTTTAGCAATACGTTAGCATAAGATGAGTCGAGTCACCCTTATATCGAATCCAATGCATAATATCCTCCATTTTTCTTTATGCTTTTCATCATGTGCCTCATTTCATAACTGATTTTGTATATAATATTTGTTGGTTTTCTCTTCTCTTCCTTTTTTACTTTTCTTTAAGAGGTTTCAAGTACCTAATCATTTTGTAAGTGATCGTAAATTAGAATACAAACCAAAAAAGACTTTTTCAACTAAAGTTTCGTATGACAAAAAGTGTTTAGCTTGGAGGATAATTAAAGTTGAGACTCGAGATACTCTTATTTCCTGAAAGTCCAGTGAAATTATGAAATTGAGCTGGATACATAATTGGGAGTAATAATTCATGCAACTTAACTAGATATCATTAGTAGGGAAAATACAAATAATTTAAAACATGTGGATATACATTTATTTTAGTTTTCATCCATTTCACGTTCTTTGCAATAACAAAAATTGAACACCAACATTGATGTAGATAGAGTATTATTCATAAACGTTCGTAATTATGTAAGAATTGATGTATATGTAAAAGCGTCCTTTACAGAAATTTATGTATGTGTACTGTATCTAAATCCATGAAAGTCTATACGTATTTACATATTTCTTTAATCGTAGCAATCAGTTAAGATACCTCCTAACATACGTGTCTATAGAACAAAGATATTAATTACGAGTTACCAAAAATAACCATGAATTGACAAGTAATCGTGAGCTTTTTTTGTCTGATAATTAAACGAAAAAAAATCTGAAGTAAAATAGACGAATACGTAACAACTTGCAAACGTGAATCATCTTTTAATTCTCCTTTGGTGACCTTTCAGCGTACAATAGTATTCATAAAACAAAGAACAAAAGAAGAAGACAAAAGATTATATAAAAATATAAAACAAGATATGTATATATATATTAATAGTAAAATTTAGATAGATTCATTATTCATAAGTATATGAACAAAGCAACTAACTAACTAACCCTGCCAAGGCTTTGGATGAAGCTGATAAGAAGCAGCGCCACTGATGCAATTCCCGAGACCGGCAAAACTTAGAATCTCGTTATGAGACATTAACGGTCTTAGCCCCAAGAAACCTCTCGTCAAACCTACTCCTACCCCACCGCCTCCACCGCTTTTCTTCTTGTCTGAACCTGCGGTTGTAGTATCAGCGTTTGTCCTCAAGAACGCTCTGAATGTGTCGTCGAAGGCTTCTTCTTGGTGATCAAACCCGGAGGGGTTGTAGCCTTGAAACAAAACTTGATTGTTGTTGTTGGAGCTGATGAATCCAGATGGTGACGTCATCATTGCCGCCATGGTGGTGGTGATGTTGTTATGATGAGCTGATGACCTCTCAAAGTCGGTTGTTGGTGGTAAACGAGGTGACTTGATGGAACCCATATGAGCTGATTTCTGGAGCAATGCGGTGGCTGACATAGCTGGAGAAGCTGCAAAAGAGAACAAACCTCCTCCACCGTTACTAGGATTGGGGTTTGAAAATGTGAGATCTTGCGGCTGAGGCGCAAGCCAAGGAGGAATGCTTTGGTGGTAGTAACTAATGATATGATCATTACTTTGTTGTTGCTCTTTCTTCACTGGAAATGTATGGAGATGGCTGCTGCTAGTGTTACTATTGTTAGTACCAGTGTTGTTGGTTTCGAAGGGGAGGTTATTGATGATGTTGTGGGAAGTGGAAGAAACGTTCATGTTTGGCTGTGCTTGATCATGTTGATGATGAAAAGTAGATTGGTTAATCAAAATAGGATTTGGTTGATGATTCTGGTTGTGTGGTATCACTACTTCTCTTGCAGTCTCTTTAGCCAGTGCTTCACAAAAAGCTCTATGAGTTATGAAACTATCCCTCCTGTTTATTTACCAAACAACAAAGTCATAAATAATCAATAACAATGTTAACTAAACGTACAACAAAATGTCACGTTGAGAGAAGCTATGAAAGTCATGTGGTCCATCTAAAGCATGTATCAATCACATATGCATTGTAGGGAATTGATTAATGCAAGAAAATGAGAAAGAACAAGACCACCTGATAGTTTTTATAAGAGAAAAAGGAAGAAAAGTACCCTGAACTAGTTTCATATTATAAATGAAGATTCTTTGAGCTACCATTCTTGTCCTCTTACAAATTAAATGAAATTACTCATATCAAAACAGAATACTTTGTACCATGCATGTGTCCCTCCAGTTCTTACAACGTAACACCACAACATATCCAAAATTCAAACCAGTATTAATTGTAACTATATATACAATATATATATATATATATATATTTCTAAAATAAACTCATAAATATAAGAAATTTTTATAAAAAAAAGTTTATTTACCTTGAAAAGATAGTGCCACAGTCACATATGTATTCTTTGGTGCCACAGGTCTTAGAATGGGCCTTGCAATCTGATTGAACAGCATATTTCTTTGAGCATTTATCACATTTCCACTTCTTTTCTCCACGCTTTCTGCTGAAATGCTTCTTGATTCCGGTTAAGTCACCTAGAGCTCGAGATGGGTCATGGTGGAACATACACTTTCTTACTTATCACTTCTTTGTTGGATCGTTGTTTCAGCTTCCATGGCAGATTGTGACCTCTCTTATGAAGCTGTAGATTCTGGTCTCTTTGGAATCCTTTGTTGCAGATCTCACAAACAAATCTGTTTGTCGCCATTAGTGTTTTTGGTGATAAAGCAATCACCTCTGATTCTGGGTCTGATAAAAATATTGAAAGTTGAAAGCATTGTCAGTATGAGCTCAAGAAACACCGACAATGCTTTCAACTTTCAATATTTTTATCAGACCCAGAATCAGAATATAATAAATATGTTGAGGAAACTATAATTACCATTTACCACGCACAGTAAAATTTGAACAATACACGTCTTAAAACTTAGAAATTAAATAAAAAAAACTTAGAAATTAATAAAAAAACTTGTGTGTGTGTGTGTGTGTTTTTTACTCTCAGTTTTTTTCTTTCTTTTCTTTGTTTAGAATAAAGGTGATAAATCGAACAAAAGGTGTAAAGAAAAATATTATTTTTGGTGGAAGACCCATATAATTTTGCAAGAAGTTGAGTGTATGAAATAATTGGAACAATGAATCAAGTTCGAAACCAAGTAAAAAGTTGTATATTTTTTTCTTTTGTCCATTCTTTTCACTCGAACCTGGATTTCCTGGTTGGTTCCTTCTCTTCTTCTGAGGCTGAGGTTCAGGAACAAGGAACTGTTGTTGGTCCTGTTGTTGCTGTTGATGATGAGGGAAGTAATTAGAACCATTCACTTCAGTTCTGTTTCCTGAAGAGACACTGTTTGATCCCCAAAACCTGATGTTAGATTCGACATATTCTCCTCTTTTTGTTGTTGTTGTACTTGCTGATGAAGTAAGATATCTTTGCTCATCATCAATAAAACCTTGAGAAGAAAAAAAATAAGAAGCAAAAACAAAGATAAGAAATATAAAATTATTTCAGATCTATATATATACCTATCGACATCATCAATACTGTTAAAACAAAAGACTCTGTTTTTAGATGCCCTTCTGGTTTGATAATATTTATAGATCTGTGCCACTGGATTATTTTAAACAGAAGTTTTTTATTAAATACTTTTTAAAAATTTCCAGAAATCACAGATGTTAACCATCTCAGAAAACAAACGAATATACCTCTAAATCCCTGATATTACTGAACGACATTGTTTTGTTAAATTTTATATCACCTTCAATTGTGGGATTTCAAAGATTTTATATGGTTAAAAGATGAATTAGTTTCGAGACATCCATGCCGCCTACTATTGAGATGCCTATCTATTGTGCCCTCCTCTGATCTTCTTCAGACATCATATGTGAATTGTATTTCTTTGATGAGATTCTTTTATGTTTATCTGTTAAGCAGTGTGGGTGGCTGAATTTTTTTTATTGTTTGGGTTTCAGTTTGTGCAGATGTGAATCCTGCGAAAGGAAGAACCACCACCCTTGCTTTTTTTCTAAGGTATCATGGGCGATGCTGATTCTTGTGCTAAGAGAGAAGGTGCATCAATCAAGGCTCCCAATGGAGATGGAGAAGAATGATGATACTAAGAAAGCCAGCGACTGGGTATACTTCTTAGCTGGAATTAATCTTTGCTTGACAACCCTGATTTGATTTTGCTAAGAATCCTAATTTGTATCATTTTATGATTCTGTTCTTGATTCCAGTCACTGCGTTTCTTCTTGCGTAATGGGTTTGTTCCTGTTTGCTTTCAGTTTCTTCTTGCGTAATGGGTTTGTTCCTGTTTGCTTTCAGTTACTCTGTTTTATACTCAGTGATTTGGTATCTTCATCCTTCTTTAAAGATCTCAGTGTAAGCTTTTTATATTTCCACCCTGGATTCACATCAATAGGTTCTCTGTCTTCCCAAATTGTTATGTTGATGAAACGTTAGTACTGCATGTATACTTTTTTTATCAAATATTTGAAGGAAGCCAAGCGCTAACAATTTAATCTGAATGTGTGGGATTTGGCTTTAATTTAATCGTAATCGAGTCTTGAAAACCTGAAAAGGCTTCCCTCACATTGGTGCTTCTGCCTGTTTATCTGACCCGACCCTGAGGAGAAGAACTTCTACGGATGTCCTTTTGCACCTTTTATTCTCCATGGTAATTCTCTTTCTCTGTGTATCTATTTCCTGCTTACAAATAGAGTTGTTCGTTCTTTGAAACATGGACTTTATTGTATGTACAATTTTCTCTTTTGTTGATAAACTCATTGTTATTTGATATGCATTTTACTGACACCTATTCCATATTGTAGGCTTCAGTGTCAATGGTCTTTAATATTCCTTTATATATCGCCATTAAGAGAGCACTCTCATGTTGTTTTATTGTCTTGATAGTCAGTTATATGTTTGGTAAACGGAAACCAACAAATCATGTATATAATATGGAATTAGGAGTGATCTGTACCTACGTATAAATTCTAAGCGTTGAATCTCTTGATCAAATTTCAGATATCATATTTTACCAAAAAAAAAAGTAAGGTATATGTGCTACTAACAAGTAACAGCTGCACATTATCTACTTTCAGACCCATTTGACTTTTGAAATCCTTTATTGTTCCACGACATATTAGCAAATAAATATCTATATAATAAGTTGACAAAAAATATCTAAATAATATATTTTAACCAAAACAATAAAACGGTTAACCATATTCACATTAGTGGTAGGAGAGTCTCCCACGTTTTCCTATCAAGCTAGCACTGGTTCACTTTAAACATGCTTCTTCTTGATAGGTAAGTATATTCAGTAATAAATAAACTTTATATTTTGATCAAAATATATTTGTTTACATATCTGAGGTTTCTTTTTTTCTCAGAGGTGTCAATTTTTAGATGCGGTGAAATTTATGCAGTCCCATGTGCTGGAAATAAAGAAAAAGACGTTCATCGTTTGAGACATCAAGTAAGTTTGATCTAATTAATGGTTATTATAGCTATCTTGTGTTTTAGTATAAAAAACACAACAATATATAATGTTAAACTAATGAGAAATATTGTCACTTTCTCAAAACATAAATTAAAATCTCAAATATTTGACCCAGTATACTCTCAAAACATATCAAGTTACTATCTAAAACGTATAACTTGAATTAGTATTACGCATTGCTATAATAATTTCACTATATTTCAAAACCCAAGTATACAATGTTTGATATTTAACTTTTACAGGAAACAAATCCCGCCCTTTCAAAGGGCGGATCAATATCTAGTATACCAATTAAAAAACGAGACAAAAGAGAAAATTATACATATACATACAAGAAATGAGCTTCTATACAAAAAATTCTAGCTTCCTTCTTTGGCTTCAACCTAAGAGACAACCTCTATCCACTTTTCTGGTTCATGTTTTAAATCAACAAAAAATTATCTCAATGAAACATAATAGAAGTGGCAACCAATTACTGCATATAACATTAACAATAACTTGACAAATTCGATTTTAAAGGAACACAAAAGAAGGAAGAAAATCCAATATATCTAAAAGTAGAAAGAGAGAGAAGAGTGATGGAGATAGTGGACAAGAGAAACTCTATTATCTTCTTCTCTCTGTGTATTTGAAACCCTGAAATTCATAATATAAACAACATACAAAAAAATAAAAAATAAAGGTACTCTACCGCTAAGAAAAATAGTTTTTCTGCTCTTTTCATTTATACTGGATGATTACCAGCACCCTGTGCAGGGTGAATAGACTAAAAAAATTGTAATTTTTAATATATAGATATTCAAAAGGTAAGAGTGTGGATCACATATATTTCATGTTATATAATGACAAATTAAATTAAATTGATTACGTTTAT
Source organism: Hirschfeldia incana (assembly GCA_026261945.1). Lineage (NCBI taxonomy): Eukaryota > Viridiplantae > Streptophyta > Magnoliopsida > Brassicales > Brassicaceae > Hirschfeldia > Hirschfeldia incana. The sequence goes on from JABCMI010000021.1 coordinate 2,905,537, forward strand.
ATAAGATAAATTATATTTAAAAAAATTAAATCAAAGTTTAGTATATGGAAGTAAGTCTATAGAATAAGCAAGAACTTATATAAACTTAGTTATGGATTTCAGATAAAATGAAAAAATAGACAATTAATTATTGCGTACATAAGATAAAACCAAAACATATGAAATATAACAATATATTATGAAAGACGGAACTTATAAAAAAAAGTCTATAAACAATACTGAAAAAGCCGCAACATAAGAAAAAAAGTGGCTTGCATGGCATTTCTCTGTTTGAGACACGTAAAAATGTGTTAGTAAAAACTTAGATAAATTAATATAATGAATCCATGTAAGTTTTAACAATAAAAATCTCACTTTCCCATCTCCCAGTATAAGTTTGGTTTTCTTGAACCTCGATCCAACTTCTATTTTTTCTTGCAGATAACCTTAAAACGGACTGAAAGTAAAAGATTAAAAAGACTCAATTCTCTCAATAATGTATGACTACTCATAGGAAAGCAATGTAAGAACAATGAAAACATTTTAGCGAGTTGATGTCTATCTGTTAAATATATACTATACCTCGATGTGAATCATTAGTATTCACACAATTTTACAACAAAAAGCTAATAAATTTAGAGATTAATTGGCTGCAATCATATATTGACTTCCTTATTTATATTTCGTAACTTATACAATTAGCACTAAGGTGATCTGATATTAAGGCTCATATATATTTTTTCAAAATAACACAAAACTAATGGTAATATCAGTGTATTAGAACGGAAATATAGTTTAATCAAGACGTAAATTATGTTATTTTCCATTAACACTTATGAAGATTTTTTATTTACAAAGTATTAGTTCTTAAGTTAAGGGTTTGCATGAATATACTATGGAGTTCTTTGATTTTTTGTACTATCAGTCATAAATTTTCGTCTATTAGCATTGGCATTTTGTATCTGCAAAAATATAAAATAGACTTAAAATACAAACAAATTATTTTATGTACTTTATTATTTTTGTACATAAAAAATATATTTTATGTTTTAATTACATTAGTACTCACGCGATTTTACAGCCAAAAATAATAAATTTAGAGATTAATTGGAGACAATCATATATTGACTTCCTTATTTATATTTCGTAATTGATACAATCAACATTAAGGTGATCCGATATTAAGACTCATATATTATTTTCAGAATAACACAAGACTAATGGTAGTATCAGTGTATTAGAAAGGAAATATAGCTTAGTGAAGACACACATTGCGTTATTTTTCATTAACGTTTATGAAGATTTTTTTTTTTAGTTACTAAGAATTGATCCTTAAGTTTTTTTTTTGTCCACAAGATTACAGACTCATGTGGACTCTGTAAACCAAACTGGTTGATCTGTATACATATGGACAGTAAACGACGTATCCGCCTTTGTGTTTTGCGTCCTGGATATATGAATAATCTCTGAGCTGTGAAAACTTCTCTTGAGACTTCTGATGTCTTCTAAGTAGCTTGCAAAAGCCGGTCATTCTTCTGGTTCTGAAACCATCTTCACCAATTGAGAACAATCCGTTGCAAAAGTAACATTATACTGCCTTAAGTTCCTCATGCATTCTATTGCCCATATGAGAGATTCCACCTCCGTGTGTAAAGGTGATTGACTTGCCCTTAAGTTATGGGTTTGCATTAATGTATTATGGATTTCCTTTTTGATTTTTTCTTACTATCAATCAATAATTTTCAAAAATATAAAACATAGTTAAAATACATACATATTATTTTATATACTTTATTATTTTCTGTACATAAAAACTATATTTTCTGTTTTAATTACAAGGGATTGTTAAGTTACGGGATTGCGTGAACTTTCTATGAAATTATTATTTTATTTTTCTGTATTACCAATCAATAATTATTTGTCTAATAACATTTATCATATATAAATACAAATATTATGTACTATATAATTTATAATTCAAAAATACAATTATTATGCTAACTAATAATAAGAAAAATTTATATACAATATGCAGTCATATTTTTATTCATATTCCGAATCTGTGATAAATAGAGTCGAATACGATAAACATCCAGCAATATTTATATGTGAGTGACTGAGAATTAAAGATCTTTAATTTATTATATATAAATCAAAGGCATAATTAAGCTTGTAAATCCATAATTAACGTAGGATAATTGATCAAATCATGTGTTTTATCACACAAGTACCTATTTGATTAAGAATTCATATTTTCAACTATATTAATTTTGATTGACCAAATCATGTGATTGGGCTATCTATTTGTTGTAACAAAGGAAATTTTTTGAGAATATGATCTTCACAAAATTAAATTTTAAATCCAATTACTGCCAAATTCCATGTACTTTCTATACTTATCTGGATATGAATGTTATTCAAAATTATATATTTTCGAAAGGTTTAACGTCATTTATTTGGCCAAATCAAACCACTGGGCATATTTTTAACGATAATTAGTATCAGATTCTAAAAAAAGTTATTTAAACTTAGCGAGTTGTGTAACAACATGCCATAAAAAATGGACACAAAAATATATTATAACTTGAATGATATATGATACATAATCCCCTAATATATGTAACTTGGTGTGTTGTGTGACAACACTAAGACATTTGATTTATCAATCAGTGTATCAAATCATATATGATACATAATCCTCTAAGATATCATGAAAAAATGTGGCTTGGTCGCATGATGAATAAATTCTTATAAAAAAACTAACTTACATCAAACTTGGTTAATTAAGTTACAGCATGTCAACATCATTGATCCGAGAGTGTATATTATATACTTAGCGTTATGTTCATAAATATCTTTTATATTATTATCATTTAACTATGCTAGTAAATGGTAAGATTGACACACAATATATATTTTGAAACGATATTACAGAACATGATAAAAAAATAATAAGACATCCGTGTGAAGAATAATCGAATGCATCCAACATATTATCCGTAACTCGGAATATGATAAATAATAATGCGAGAACATAATCAGTAGAACATAAGTTATTTGGTTAGTCAATAATTAAATCTTTAGATTATATTAGTTAAGTAACAATCTAATGACCAATGACAGTTATTGTAATTAGTCTAGTAATTTAAAGGTTCTTGAAATTAGATTATGAGAATGCTTGTGGTGATGACACCTAAGAAATTACACACCTGTAAATAACACACCTGTAAATCACACATAAAATAAATGTTACTTATTTATAATGCTCCTAAAATAATATAAAGGAGATTTTCTTACAAACGAAGAGCTATATGTCCTTTCTTTATCTGCAAATTTTTTTTACGGTTTTTTTTTTCAGTTTTGTCTTTCCACTTAACTATTGAAAGATAGTTAATTCTTTTAGTTCTTTTAGTTTCTTTTTAATAAAACTATTGAAAAATATATAGTTCTTTTAATGTTGGTAACGCTGTGGCAAAAAAGACAAATAGTCTAACTTTCTCACAAGCACTGTAAAAAGCTAAAGAAGTCTTTTATACTAGTAGTTTTTACACCCCTCTAGACTAGCTGTAGACATATTTGAATCCATTTAGTTCATTACACACCCCTGTATTTTCTACTCTTCGTGAATCAGAGTTAAAAGTTTTTAGTAATTAAAAATGAGTTACTAATTTATACACAGAAAAGGTTTGTAAAAAAAAGTGAATAATGATATCAGTATTTTCTCTATTTATTTAAACATTGTTGATTTTTGAGTCGAGTTTAATTATTTTTACAGCTTTACACTGTCATTTACAGAACTAAGCTATGATTGGGTCATTGATTAATATTTGAGGTTTTGGAATAAAAAGGTTACTTTTCTATTGCATCTTCTTTTATTTTCTTTTTCGATTTGATGCTTTTCATGTCAAAATTGAAAGGTAATGAGATAGTTTACATTGGTTAAAGGGATTTGATTATTGTCAGTGCCGCATGCCTTAACTTATTTAAGACCAATATACAACAACTGAAAAATTATACACATACAATATATGGGTTCTGATGTAGTATATTTATACTGTGTGTTGATGAAAAGGTTGAAAAGAAAACGAATTATAGAGTAGTGGAAAATTTTCAACATCTAGTTGAAAGGCCGTCTAGCCAATAAAGGTCATGCAAAATAATACTTTTTTGGTGTTCAAAAAATAATAATATACTTGCTTGTCAGCATACTCCTTTTTTCTTACCTGAAAAAATCAATTTAAGTTTCCTAATTTAATATCAGTGACAAAAAAAACAGTTTCCTAATTTAATACATATACTTCCAGCGTTCAAGTAAAATATAGAATTGTGAAACAGATATATATATATATATATATATATATATATATATATATATATATATATATATATATACACTCTTATAGAACTTGAAATAGTTTAAATTGGTGGTATATATATATACATTAATATACGGGTCTAGAATGAATTAGGTCGGGGGAGATGCGTAACATGTAATTAAACACAAAATCCATGCTATATTTTTTTGTATCTAACATAATGTTATTGTGATATATCCGGGTTATTCGATAAAACATAATGTGGAAACCAAAAAGAAAAAGAAAAAGAAATATTCCACTCGAGTCATATGATGTCATCAATTTGGTGACAGTGTGACCCATGCATTTAGAATCCTACCTTGTAGTAAAAAACACAGGTCTGATTGATTTATCTTTTCTTAAATTCCTAAAAGTGAATGTCATATAATGTTATATTGTTGATTGTTGATTGTATCATGATTGTGTTTCTTGTATCATTCAAAAAGAAGAAGAAAAAAAAAGATAAAATCGACAAGATTCGTGAGTTACACAGAGTCAACTAGTCAGCGAGTTCACGAGCGGAGCATATATCAAGAAAATAGTAGAGGCCTTTGTTAATGAATATGATTGAGCTAGCACATGGACCCTACCAACTCAACACAAATTAATGATTATAACCTCGTGAGAGTAATTAAACTATTTTTAACAGTCGCACCTAATTTTCATGTACGTCGTTTTCCACCACTTACCTCCTTTTTCAATGCCTAAAAACTTTAATTTCAAAAGTCCCGGCAAAACATATAAACAATGTTAAATTAACTTTTCCTCAGAGAATTGTATCTCTTGACAAAAGGTTTTAACCAATAGATCATCTCCTTGTCGGTGAACCACCTACCTTTAGTAACACTAACACATGCACAACCTCAACAAATTTTTAATACATAGGGTTTAGCTTATAAGAAGTGGAACACTCTCATGTCACCTTGCGCAATAGACACGCGTGAAAACGACCGGTCCAGTGGACCGACAAGGAAACGTGTATATATAATTAGCCTTCCAGCAGAACAGAGCCATGCAATATGGTCGCCGACTTAGCAGACGCCCGTATAAAGAACACACACGCTCACGTGTTTTCCGTTTAACGTCTTCCTCTAACATGAAACGTCACCGTTTGGCTGGTTCCCCACAGTAACCGGACAGATAGCAGCAATTCACCCAAACTAGTTCGAGTAAACCGAACCATATTAATACCCAAAATGTAATTTTTGCGAATACAATACAACGGACCGGTTACTGTGGGGAACCAGCCAAACAAACTGGGATCGAATACAACAAAATGAATATTTTGCGGTATGAACTGGTTAAACCGAGGGAAAAAATAATAAAACCGAGTCAAATCGAGACTGGTACACGAAGACCATCATAGCTTAACTTGACATCAAGGCCTTCTGTGTCCATGAGTTTCTCCAGCTCTTCGCTCACCTTCTCGTGGTCCATCAAATGCATCATTCCGGTGAAAATGGTTCTTTTTGGTTTGATTTTACGAACTTACTCTGACGCCTGGATTGAATATGAAAACGTAAAATGTAATGAGAGAAGAAAAACTATGACAACAAGTTTACAATATAAAGAACAGGACACAGCTTTGTACCCTTGGGAGGCCAAAGTGTGTTGCTGAAGAGCGATCAGGCCTCAGAGCATCCTACAGAGAGACAGAGGAAAATAGATGTTTCTTGGGTAAGAAGCCAATTGTGAAAACATGATGCCTTTGGATTATGATGAAAATCAAAACTATCATCCTCTCTAGCTCACAATTGGCTTGATATTCGCACACACAAAAAAAAACATATTATATTGTCAGAACGAGTTGGAGGTGGATTAAAAATGGTTAAGAGTTTGAAACGCAAAGTTATGAAAGATCAGTGGAGTCGTGGACTCACGTATCTTTTAAGCAAAACTGATAAATAAAAATATAATCTAGCAACCTGTATTAAATCATATCGTAGAAAAATGTACATGTCATTATCATATGAACGAACACCGGACTTTAACTCCATATACCCCATACCCTCCTAAACTAAACCATAGTACCCCAACCCTATTCATCCTACCCTTTTATCCTTGCACTCTCTAAATTAGCCTTGCTTTATCTATTTATTATACAATTAAATAATCCAACCAGATCCAACTACCTATATGGCCCACAGAGACAACCTTAACCAATCAAGATTTTTTGCCCCACGTCTTCATCTTCCTCGTCATCTCTCCTCTCCCTCAACCTTCCATTGGCGAAAATTGAAGCTTCCAAAACAGGTAAATCTTGCTCGTTTTTGTTGATTTTTTTTGCAAAATAACCTGTAAATATCATATATATCTCGGCTATGGTGAAAAGAAGAAGATCCCTTGAAAATATGAGAGTTTTAAAAAACTTTTAAAAACTGTAAATAGAGATTTATATGCGATTTTAAGTTCGTTTTGATGATTATACGGGGTAATTTTGCTTACAGTGAATCATACTTCATGTAGAATGTATAATCGAAACAATATCGTCCTAAAAAGCGGATTTGTAAGTTGAAAGATAATTTCTGGGTATTACTAAAATATGTGGTTTTACTAGGGAAAATAAAATACTGGGATTACTAGTATTACTTGCGGTATTACTATGTATTCTTCTACTGAAAGAAGAAAATATTAGTTACGGTGTGAATAATTTATAAGCGTCTTAATAAATATAATACTAATGGTATTCTATTTTATCTCAGGAAAATGGAAAATCTGCAGTGCACATTCATTTGTTTTGATTATGGGGGATATTATATGAAAGAGGGGGCTGAAATAAAATGGATTTCGGGAGATGGTGAAGGAGAAGATGAAATTCACACGATTTTGTTTAGGAAGTCAATGGAGGAGATCACTTACTCTGGTTTGGTTGAGCGTATTTGCAGAAAGATAAAGGTAGATGAATCTAAGGTGAAAGTGAAGATTAGTTACTTTCCAATGGTATTGTATTCGTACAAGCCATCATACATCCGGAATGATGACGAAATCTTTGGTTATCTACTGCAAGTAAACCATGAGAAATGTAGAAGTGTTCTACATGTGGAGGTCACCAATGAAGAAGTGCAGTTTTCAGAAGAGGATGATGAAACTGAGGGCTATGTCGGTCTATCTGATAGAGAGGCTACAGAGGCTGGTGATGAGGATGCTACTGAGAATGATGAAACTGATGTTTATGTTGGTATATCTGATAGAGAGACTATAGAGGCTGGCGATGAAGATGGTAATGGAGGTGTGCTCACTTTTGACGAAGACATTGAGATGCATGATGGTGTCAATCATACAAGGGATGATGGTATGGATTTGGTTATAGGTAAAGAATTTTTAACCAAGGAGGCAGCAAAAGTTCTTATTCAAACCGCGTCATATCAAAATGGTTTTGAGTTTGATATAATTAAGTCGGATACTAAGAGATTTGTGGTTAAATGCCGAGGAGCCAAAGATGGGTGCAAGTGGTTTGTGCGAGTTGCAATGGTGAAGAATTCAGATATTTGGTCGGTTAGAAGTTACTTCAAGCAGCATACTTGTTCTGTCGTTACAAGAGAGGCTGGTGATGCAGATGGTACTGAGAATGGTGCAAATGATAATGACGTTTTTGGTGGTGTGCTCACTTATGACCAAGACATTGAGATGCATGAGAATGTCAACGAAAGAGATGGCAATGAGTTCGAAGATACAGAAGTAAGACCAGCAGCTAACTATGAGCCATGGGACGATGGTGTGGATATGGTTTTAGGTCAAGAATTTACCACCAAAGAGGCAGCAAAAGTTCATATTCAGATAGCTTCACATCAGAAGTGTTTTGAGTTTGATATAATCAAGTCTGATAGTGAGAGATTTGTGGTTAAATGTCGAGGAGCCAAAGAAGGTTGCAAGTGGTTTGTGCGAGTTGCAAAGTTAAAGAATTCAGATCTCTGGACGGTTAGAAGTTATATCAAGCAACATACATGTTCTGTTGTTACTACTAGAACACTGCGTGATAGAAGGAACGGCACAAAAAAAATCGTTGCATCTGTTTTGGCTGAAGATTATCCTGGTACATTTGACACACCAGTTCCCAAAGTTCTGATCAATTTGGTTCAACGCAAAGTTGGTGTGAAGGTATCATACACCTCGGCATGGAGAGGAAAAAGAGAAGCTGCTAATGAAGTGCGGGGTAGTCCAGAAGAGAGTTTTAGTTTACTACACTGTTATATGCACATGCTGGAACAAACCAATATTGGCACAAGAACACTTGTAGAAGTGGATGAGGACAAAAATTTTAAGTATCTGTTTTTTGCACTCGGAGCTAGCATAGAAGGATTCCGTGCAATGAGGAAAGTCCTCATTGTGGATGCAACACACCTCAAGAATGTTTATGGTGGAGTTCTCCTTGTTGCGACAGCTCAAGATCCCGATCATCATGTCTACCCAATTGCGTTTGGTGTAGCAGATGGTGAGAATGATGCGAGCTGGATATGGTTTATGGAACAGTTGAAAATAGTGATATCAGATGTCCCGGGATTGGTGTTTCTTTCAGATAGAAACAAAAGCTTGATCAAGGCAGTACGTCTAGTGTTCCCTGAGGCCGAACATGGGTATTGTATTTGGCATTTGTCTCAGAATGTTAAAGGCTACGTCCATAACAACAAAGATACTTGCGCATTCAAGTTTAGAGAATGTGCATACGCTTATACAGAGGCGGAGTTCAAGTACCTTTATCATGCTTTTCGCAGGAAGTATCCTAGTGCAGCGTTGTATCTTGACAAAAGTGTTGAAGAGAAGAAATGGGCTAGATGTTACTTTCAAGGAGTTAGGTACAACGTTGACACCACCAATTCAGTCGAATCTTTTAATGGTGTCATTAAGGAGGCGAGAAAGTATACATTGCTACCGATGTTCGATGTTATCATTGCAAAAATGGCTGAATGGTTTAACAAGTATAGGAAGAAGGCAGCTGAGATACCATACACAGTGAAGCTTGTGCCTATTGTCGAAGCTGAAATGAGTAAAAGATGTGTTGAGGCAGGGTTTCTCACGGTTGACGAGTTAAATAGCTTCTATCAAGAGTACAGTGTGCATAGTTCTGACGGTAAGGTTTATACTGTTGATTTGGCTATGAAAAGGTGCAGCTGTGAGCAATTCGATAAAGACAAATATCCTTGTGTGCATGGAGTAGCTGCTGCCACATTTGTAACAAAGGCGGCGGGAAGGGAACTCCATCTATCTGAGTATTGTTCAAAATACTATTTAGTAGAACAATGGGCTTTGGCTTATCACAGGACAATATATCCTGTTCCTCATATGTCTGATTGGGTTATACCAGAAGATGTTAGAGCAAAGAAAATAATTCCCCCGGATTATGAAAAGAAGAAAGGAAAACCACAACAAACAAGATATCCATCAGTAGGAGAATCCCGTGGAAGAGGAAAAAGGGGCAGAGGGAGAGCTAGAGGAGACAGAGGCAGAGCCAGAGGAGCAGGTCTTGCATCTTATTTTGAATGTGGAAGTGCTTCAGGTACTACCTAGGATTTACTGGTTTTATTATGTGTAATATGGACTACTGCCGATTACTTGTTTTACTATGTGTAATCTGGACTACTTGAGATTACTAGTTTTACTACGTGTAATCTGGACTACTTGAGATTACTAGTTTTACTACGTGTAATCTGGACTACTGGGAATTTCTGGTTTTACTATGTGTAATCTGGACTACTTGAGACTACTTGTTTATGATGTACGTTTAAACTATTTTCTGATGATTGTTTTCACTTCCTAAGCTATGTCTATGATAAATATATACATCTAAACTATTTTTTGATAAATATTTTCAATTATTAAAGAAAACCTCATCAGTTTCCTAAAAAACATCCTTAACTTTCTATATTAGTCTACTAAGTGTTCTAGTATAGTGAAGAGAAATTTTTAAAACATGTATTCTTTGAATTTTTTTTATTCAAATGTCTTCCTTACCAAGATTGACTAGGTAAAATCATTGGTTTTACTACAAAACCTTCAATTTTGTGATGGTTTAACTAGAAAAACGTAAATATTGCCAAAGTATTACTATGTCTATAGTAGTATTACTACAACCTTGGAGATTATTAGACGTATTACTAAGTGTTACGTATACTACTAAATTTATATATGACGGCTGCACGTTTTTCATATGCAATTTGACATATGCACGTTTTTCATGTGAAATTCATTTAAAAAAAATATAAATTGATTTCATCTATTTTTATTGTGTTACAACAAACCCAGTAATTCCAGTTATCACAGTTATTCATTTTTGGGCAGAGTAACACCTGTAATTCAAGTTATCCCAGCTATTCGATTACCTATCTTAAACATCCAAAACAACATTTCAACACAGTTTTAACATCCAACAACAACAACACAAGCATTCTCCTACAAGTTTCAAACATCCAAAATACTTTAAAAAACAAGCCTTTAAGCCTTTGTTTTAGTCTTCTTCTTCCCCTTTTTCCCCGCCGTGAAAGGAGTCTGCACCCACTGTGATGGTTCAGACTTCCTCTTCCCCGTTATCGGAGGTGCAGCATCAACAGCTCTCGTCCTTGTTCTGCCCCTCTTCTTAGGTCCAGCAGTCGGTGTGGCCTTTTTACCTGAACTCTTCGGCCTGGGTTTTCCATACGTTTCTGTCTTCTCCTTGCATCTAAGCAAGATCTCAGGCCGCGTCACTGCTTCTCTGACCTCATCTGCCCAACCCTTCCTATCCTCAACCACCACCATGACCCAACTCTGTTTTTCTTCCTCAGTATATTCTTTAACAACTGGCACTTCCTCCAGTTTCTCAGACTCAACCGGAGCCTCATTGACCACAGCCTCTTGTTGTACTTCTTCCCCTCCAAATTCTTCTTCCTCCACGGGGTTTTTGTTCAGATCAACTGGTGGCAATTTAAGCTTCTTTGGTGTTGTTGGAGTCTCACGTGCTGGTGGTGGCGGTATTGGAGTCGCATACTCAACCGGAGCCTCATTGATCTCAGATAGAACACTTGCCATAATGATATCTGCCTCATCTCCACTCTTTTCCTTCTCTTCTTCCTCAGCCAACTCCCTTCCAACAATTTCTTCTTCCTCAATTTTCTCATCTTCTTCAGCCTCAGATTCTTCCACCCTTTCTTCATCTCCACTCTTCTCCTCCTCTTTCTCACTACTCTCAGATTCCTCCTTCTCTTCTTCAGCAATCTTCTTCTCCTTCTCCCTCTCTTCTTCCTCAGCAATCTTCTTCCAAAATGCATCAGCTTGTACTCTACTTCTCTCTTGCAGTTGCTCCAACATTTCGTCTGTCTCAGTACCGCTTTCCTCATCACGGTTTTCTTTTTCTTTCTCACCATCTTCATCATGATTCCTAGCCTCTTGCTCAACATCTTCATTTTCTTTCTCACCTTCTTCATCACGTTTCCCAGCCTCTTGCTCAACATCTTCTTTTTCTTTCTCACCTTCTTCATCACGTTTCCCAGCCTCTTGCTCAGCATCAACTCTTTCCTTCCCACCTTCTTCATCACGTTTCCCAGCCTCTTGCTCAGCATCAACTCTTTCCTTCCCACCCCACTGTCCAAAATCTGTACGATCCCACTGCCCAAAATCCATGTCTTCACCAAGATTCGGTTTCTCACTCAACTTACTCTCGATAGATGTGAGCCTTTTGTCTATTTCACCCAGCCTCAAATCAACAGCCTCCAGCTTTTTCTCCACCATTAGGTTAAGTCCAACAAATGCTTCTCCCATGAAATCCAAAAGCCGCTGTTCCAGACCTTGCAAGCTAGAATCAGAGGATGATGCTTTTGCAGACGTCAGTTTTTCTTTGTCCTTCTTCTTAGTAAACACTCGTGCAGCTTGATCTAAATCATACAGTTCTTCCCACCAAATACTCTTCCCCTTCACAGTTAACCAGTGGTTCCAAGTCTCGCTTGGGCTCCCCTGACGGTCATACTCTCGTTCCAAATCAACGATACGAGCCAACAACATTTCCTCACCAATAGTTGGTTCCAACACACTGTGAATAGTCTGAAAAAAAACAATTAACACTAATTAAATTTTAGGCTGAAAAAAAACAATCTACTATAACTCTAAACATGTACCTTTGTGTCTCCAAGCACTCGGTATATGTCTTGCAAGGGATAACCCCTCAGACTGGTCTTCGTAAACCTGCTCTTGCACATCCTTGGACAGTCCGCACAAGGATTTTTTTGATAGATTCTAAACTCTTTCCCCAGAGCAGGAATACACTCAAAAGCAAGAACCTATAGAACAAAAACATGTCAGAAATTCATTTAAAATAAAAAACAACTTTTGTCACTTATTTAAAAAATAAAAATTATATTCTTACCTCTAAAGGAACTATGAAACCAGGAAAGGAGACTGCATCTTTATTCACTTCTCCCTTTAAATGGTTCATCACCCGTTTAATCTCTTTTATTGAATCTTCAAATGTGAGACGACCCCAGGGAAATGTTCTGCAAGCATCCAAATCATCCACCATCCTCAAGATGAAGGCGTCTAAATGTCCCTCGTACTTTGACTTTCCTCTGATAACAGTACCAAGGAAAAACAAGACCGCCATTTTCAATTTATCTGGACAATCCGGCATAGACAACAGCTTCTGCTTCACATCAGTGATGGTGATCTTCTCTATATCATGGAAGTAGTAATTCACAAACTCAGTACCCCCGATCTTCTTATATCTGCTCGGGTACTCAGTGCAGTCTAAGCCAGAGATGAGGGCATGCTCCCTCATAGAATAGCGGATGGGTACTCCATTAACCGCAAACCATGCAACATCATCTTCTGGAGTACAAATGGCGTGCAGGAGTAACATCCACATCCCCTGGAGCTTCAGGTTTTGTTCGTCTGGCATGTGAAAGAAGTGTCGAAACTGAGAATGGCTTGTGAACCATTCGGCCTGATCCTCCTTAAGCGTCTCCTTGATGACTTTGACTGTCGCGCTCACGTAACACTTTGTTTGTATCTTGCACATCTTCGTGAACTCACTGCTTTTGAAGAATAACTCAAGGGGCTGCGGTGGTTGCATTTCCTCCTGCAATGAAAATACACACAAAAAGTCTTAGTAATGCAAGTAATTCTAGTAAAACAAGAAGTCTAGTAATCCTAGTAATTCTAGTAAAACAAGAAGTCTAGTAATCCTTGTAATTTTAGTAAAACAAGAAGTCTAGTAATCCTAGTAATACAAGAAGTCTATTAGTATGCGCAAGTATTAGGAGCTCCCAAATATTAGTACTACTAGTTACACGACGACATTTCTCACTAACAGAAACAATGATACAAAATATATACCTCACTATGGGACCCCTCCCTTTCGGATTCATCTGACATTGAGCGCGGTTGGTGACTCGGTTCTCTCACTGGCGTACTCTTCTTACTCCTCTGTAAATACATATATACATGTTAGTAATCCTAGTAATGCTAGTAATACAAATAGCCTAGCAGTACTACTAATTACAAAACACCATTTTTTCACTAACAATAACAAGGATGCTACAAAATATATACCTCACTTTCGGACCCATCCCTTTCGGACTCATCTGTCACTGAGAGCGATACGTAACTCGGTTCTCTCTCTTGCGTACTCTTCTTACTCTTCTTAGTCTTCTTACTCTTCTTACTCTTCTTACTCCCTTCAGCAACTACTTGTGTTTTTGCAATAGGGGACGGTCTCGCCCTAAGGGATAGACGACGCCTTTCATTGGGGACTCCCTTCTTCTTTGCCACCTTTTGATTTCCCTTCATAACTTTCTTGTACAAGACATTACAACACTCAATCACTCTAATTCCAAACCGCAAACAACAACACAACATCAATTAACTCTCATCACCAACTCGCTATCAGTCCCATTTAAACCAAACATATCTGATTCATATATATATTTTCACCCTAATTTATAGTCACGGGTTTAACAAACATCTTACCAATTCAACTTATTAAGTAAAAAAATATACCAAAATCGGACATGTTCATCTAAAATCAATCCCCAAATTAGTTTATATCATAGCATATTCATAGCATAAAATCGCAAAATTTCACCATGAATCCCCCCAATTCATATCTGAAACTAGCCAAATACAAATAATTGACAAGTTTTTCCCAATTTCCCAAATTTTTTTTTGACCTAAAATACAAAACAAACCAAAATCAACCACAATAAATCACTTACAAAAACGCAGGAACTCAATTCTGAGATGGGTGAACTCAATTGTCACAAAGAAATAAGAAGAAGCGGAGAAAATGGAGGAGGTGGGGATGTTAGGGTCGCCGTCGGAGGGAGTCGCAAGAGGAGAGGAGATGACTGATTTTTTTGGAAATTAAGTGTTGAAGAAGGAGCACAAAACGACGACGTTTAGGGCTATCTGGGTCGGATCTGTCCGATTTGCTTGGTCTGGGTCGGATCTTGGTGGTTGGATCTTGTAAATAACTCATGTCCTTATATTAAAACCGTAATTAGCCGCTATATCGATTTAAATTTAAATAAAAAACATATAATATTATAATAAAAGGTTAAAGGGGAATTTTTTGGGAGGGGTATGGGGCATATCGAGTTATTCTCCACGAACACCTTGTGTGTATTCAATGTATACACATAGTAGCTACATAACACTTCAACGCGTTTTTGCCGTCTAAAGTTTCAAAAAACTTTAGTAATAAACAAATCAAGTTCTTATAAAATTGTTTAAACGCATGCAACTGCTCTTAAACTTCAAAATTTGAATCTTTGGAATACAAAACCATTAGCTACATATAAAGTAACGAATATATGTATATAATAGTGTTTGTGGACCATCATCGATTCTCGAGGATAAGATAACGTCTCCTTTTCATACATCTCCTTTTCAATCATTCTCTTCTCAACACACACCGATAGACACGGGATTCAGTTCAACCCTCCTCTGGATTCTCATTTTATCATCTTTTATTTCAATTTTTAGTGTTACACAAGAGGGAGGTGTTGGTGGGGGTGAAATCATATGTTCTTCTTGGCTTCTTCATCTTTCGCTTCTGAATTTTTTAATTCACAAAAAAAATTATTAAGAGAGAGAGAGAGGTAACGTTTGCAGAACGTGACAACATTAAAAAAATATATTGTAAGGTTACAACTTTTAATAAAAAAAGATTTAAATCCAATCAAGAAAGGAGCTTCCTTTACATTTCCTCTGTACCCATCCTCTGTTTTTTTTCCTCCTCTTGACATGTTCGTACTGGTACTAACAAATACACATTTAATATTCAAAATATAAATTTAAATATTTATTTATGTAAGTAGTTCGTCATCATTGCCTGTTTATTTCAATTATTTTGACTCTCATACATATTGTAAATCAATCAATATTTATTTTCTATATATTAATTTTAAATGTTTAAAACAATTAAACTCGATGTCCACTAATTCTGTCGGAAGATACAGCGATAGTTATTTGTGACTAAAAATGAAAAAGAAATATTTTTTTTATAACATCTCAAAAATTATTTATTAGTTTTCTTATGTTTTGATATAGAGAAAGAAATGATGGAAAAAAATGAAAAAAATCAATGGAAGAAGATCGTTCGTACTCGACACATTTATTTAAAAGCTAGGTTGTGACTAAATAGTATATAATAATTTGTACTGATATATCTAATACAATTTGATACCATCTTAATAGGACATAAAACTTGCTATTTGTATTAAACAAAAAAAAACAAGAAATGAAGAAAAAAATGAGAATGTTGAAATTATTCATATCACGAAACTTCAAGTAAGCAATAAACACATAATACCTTAGATGTTTATTTTAAAAATATTTTTAATAATTATATTTAAATTGCATCTTTTCGTTTTGAGAATTGCATTCATTTAAAATAAGTTGTCAATTTAAAATATGTATATTTTCATCTTAATGTTGGAATCCCATATAATGTCCAAGGATGCAACTTCTCATTTTAGGATTGTATTTTTTCATTTTATGTGTTGTCAATTAAAATATGTATATTTTCATTTTTAAATTGTGTCTTTTCATCATAGAAATTACATTGTTTAAAAAAATTGTTAAAATATCAAATTGTAGCTTTCCACTATAAATTTGTGTCTTTTTTTTTTTTTGTAACTATATAAATTTGTGTATTTTTATCTTAAGAGTTGTATTGGTTTACTTTTTCAAAAGAAAAAGAGTTGTACTGGTTTAAAATAAATTGTCAAAATATAGTATGTAGTTTTTCATCTTAATAACATTTTATCCTAAATTTGCAAAAGTTTTTAATGAGCTATCTTTTGATTCTTGTTATATCTATTATATGCAAAATAATTTTTTAATATATATATATTTCTTGAATAGTAATTGTAAACAAGATTTATAAAAGATTTGATGTTGGTTCATTGCCTAGTAATAATAATAACAAAAATGATGTAAACTGTAACAAAAAGAAAAAGGAAAAAAAGGACCAGAAAGGAAGAAAGAAACTCCCAAGTCCGGACAAGTCCAAGCGCGAATATATATACAAACAAACAAACGCAGTGAATGTGGCGACATCTTATCGAAGTTGGCTCTATACTTGTCCTGTTCCGAGGTCTTTTCCCGGCGAGCTTACGGCGATGATGGAGTCTTTTGTTATTGCTAGGCCACCGGTGTTGACACTTGTCTTCATTCTTACTCTGCCAAATTCTTCGGAAAGTTCGATTCTATCGTCATGCTTCTTCTCCTTCTTCGTCTCCCCCTTGCTGTATCAGTTTCTCAATCTCCAAGGAGCTCACAATCAAGGTAAAAGGGTTTTGCAATTTTACTTGTTATTTCGTGTTCCATGTTAAAAGTTTTCAAAGCTATAAACTTTAGACCCTTTCTTTGTTGTGTAAATCAATGGATGATTCTGTAATCGTTTTTAGCTTTCAAATCCATAAACTTTAATTAAAGGTAGTCGGAAACGCTCACGATCATTGTGTCAGAGGTTCCAAGTGAAGGAAACTAATATTATATGATTGGTTTCAATCCCTAACCTCCAAGTATTAAAAAGAAAATCTATAAACTTTAGTTAGCCCGCTTTGGTTTATTTGTGCTTGCTTGATCTTAGTTATATAGTCGTCTACTTCATGAACTTAGTTTGATGATTTTAAGATTCATCATCTACACTTGTTTCTGATGAAGACCTAAAACACCTGATTGAAAAATTGGGGGAGAGAAGTGATGATGAAACTGAGATATGGGAAGATGTTATTCAGAAAAGCAACCCTCGCGTGTCATACACTGCCAAATGCTGCAAACCACAAGTAAATAGCAAAGTTTTTGATTCTTCAGTGTAACTGTTTTTTTACAGTGAGATATAACTGAGTTTATGCTCCCTGGTTCGTGTAGGATGGTGGTCCTGTAAAGTACTTAAGTACAACGGTATTTGAGGACTGCTCGCCTGAGGTTTACATGGACAACGAATAAGACTGTGGTGGAGCACGAGCAGTTGCAGGTTGATAGTAACAGCGGAATCGAGTTTGGTCGCACAATATAGATGTTGACAACCAAGGGAGTATGTATTAGCTTTGGAGATTGTTTGTGGGGGGGATTGTTTCATCAAGGTTAACTTATGATATACCACAGTCTTTATATACACTAATCTGTTATTGATCTCTCCTCTTAACTTATTAGTTCTTTGGTGGTCAATATAGGAATGTGATCACAGTATGGTGCCGTGCCGCAGCAGAGGAAGTTATTTCAGATCTGGTTTGGCAAATCAGGAAAGGTAATTGTTCTCTTGATGTTGATTACTACCATTAGTGGCGGATAGGTTTTCAACTCTTTTGCATCTTCTATGCATAAACGCGTAGAAATGCTCGGGAGGGCAAGGGCAAGTTTTATTGTTTCATCAAGGCAACATATGCATATGATATAACTCAGGCCTGGTCTCTAATATATACTATCTGTTATTGACCTCGCCTCTTAACTTAGTATATTCACACTTTGGTTATTATCAGGAAGTGATCACAATATGGCGCCGCATCAGAGGAAGGTACGTGTAAGTTATTTCAGATCTGGTTGGAGAATCAGGAAAGGTAAATTGTCTCTTGATGTTGCATCAAAACCATATACCACAAGTTTCATTTCTTTTGCACCATGTAAGCATAAACGCTAAACTTAAGCGTGCTGTAGTTCCCGGTAGGGATGCTTGTGAGATCCACATCTTTCACCAGGAAAATTCTGTATTAAATGTTGAGATGGCAAAGCTTGCTTTCTCAAGAGGCATATGGAGTTGCGTTTGTAAGATGGAAAGTGCGCTTCGTAAGTACATTGCAACCAATCATAAGATCCCAAGGGCCCACTGTGTCTGCTGTTAGCTTAATGGAAAAGGTGAAATGTTAAATCTAATCTGAGCTCCGTTTTACGTTTGTATCAATTCAAGTTAGTGTTTCCGAAACTGGTTCTTTGACCTTGTGTTATCCCACAGGTTTCATCTAAGGTAGAGAATCATACAGATGACATCACAAACTCTTCGGGAACTATGCAGACAGGTGAAGGAGCCAAAAGGAAAAAAACTGTGGAGGAAGCCTGCAAGAAACAGATAGCAAAGGGTCTTTTACTTGTGTGCGGTGCGGTTGGTAGTGCAGTTTGCCTATCTCGTGGTCACTCTGCCTTAAGGTGCAAAGGTTGCCTTGACTTACTTCTTGACAAAGCTGAGAAAACGTGGTGCTCCACAGAGTCAGACTTCCCAGAACGCTGGTATTTAGCTCATGTATAAACTTTGTTTGATGTAGCATCTGTGACTCCGAAGCTTGTGTGGTAGGAGAGTTGTTTGTAGAAGTTCTTGATGTGTTAATACTGTCATCTAGAAAAAAAGTTATATATATGCAATGGCTCTGACCACATGAGCTCTGGATCTTCAAAGTTTTGTACACCTCTCATGTACATGTAAGGATTTAAGAAAAAAAAAAAGAAAAAAACAGTCAAGCCCTAGGGATATGGCCAAGAAAACGCATATATATATATATATATATATATATATATATATATATATATATATATATATATATATATATATATATATATATATATATATATATTCAGACAAAGCCGTTTCTGTTTAACAGGTGTGCTTGGATAATACGTCGAAACAACTTTGGTATTATATTGTGTTTGCATATTTGGACCGAACTTGGACACGGTTGTGGTCTTCTCTAATATCTTCGTTACCGTTTTTGGGTATTGAATCATAAGAGACTGAGAGGAGACTATTTTGTATTGTTTATAAACAGATCCGCATGCAATGTGCGTACAGAAATGTATAAATTAGGGAAATCTTTCGTGAAATATATAATATAGAATCTATATTTGTACTACTTCTTGCCTGAAATCGCTAAGGTTTTTGTTAACCCATGTAGATTAGTTCGATGATTGTGTAATATTCTTAATGTTAACAAGATGGTAGAAAAGATAGACTAAAAGTTTCGGATTCATTGTTACTTCTTATGAAAAGATAGAACAAGTTTTAACAAGGTTGCTTAAACAATCTAAAGGACTAGATGCAAGATGGTAGAATGGATAGGAGATGGGAGAATCATCTCAGTAGCAACCTTTCCACATGTCTTCGATTTCCTTCAAGGCACTCAGACTTGGTGAGAATTCCATTGCTTTTTCTTGCAGTATCTTAATCTTCCCCGATTTATTCTTGCACGTCAGGAGAGTTAGGACCTTCTGCAAAGTGCCCCAGAATGTTTCAGTGTATTCATAGCTTTTCCAATCATCTGCATGTTTCTCTGGAATTTTAACAGCTTCAAGTAGAATGGACACTGCAGACTTTAGATTCTGCAAAAAAAAAAAAAATAAACAGAGAAGTTGCATAATTAAAACCCTAAGTGGCATAGTTAAAACGCATAAGTCGCATTGACAGTTACCTTATCATTGGCTTGAATATCGTTCATCCGCAAGTAATGAGTAGCCATTTCTATTAGACGGCACGAGAACGCTTTGTAATTGGCGGGTCCAAAATACTCCAGTGCTTTGCGGGTATACATTTCTACTAGTTTAGCTTTCATGCTGGCTTTACTTGACTTGCCGGCCCGAAGATAATCTAAGCAAATTCCACTCTGAAGATTAGAATACTCTAAGTAACATCCTGCAGCGTCCATTCTGCATGCTTCAATCAACTTCAAAGTGCTTGTTTCGTAAATAGCGAATGCTTTTTCGAATGCAGCATCGGCGGTTAGCTCACCAGCCGTTGTTGATCCTTCTTTAAATAATAGAGCTCCATACATGTGATATATAAAAGCAAGCTCCTTGTAAACTTTGATCTTCAGTTCATCATCGTCTGGAAAGCGTTGAAGACCTTGCATCGCTACCTCGTAATAGGAGAATGACATTTTTACTAATTTTTTTGCTAAATCATTGGATCCCGCTTCATCAGCGTTGACGCCTCGAGTCCATACCACACGAGCTAGACCGTAGTTGGCTCGTACAGCGAAGTCACCAATGACCATGGAATGGGGAAGGTTCTCGATGGTTGCCAGAGCTTTACGATATTCCCTTTCAGCTTGATCAAGCTCACTATTTTCGAAAGATTTATCCCCAAAAGCTTGATAAACCCGACCACTACGTAGAGTAAGAGTCTGGGGATTCTTGGCTTTTGGACCCTCGAGGATAAGCTCATCACTACCAATCTTTCGAGAAAGCTGAAGAGAGAAAGCAAGAGCAAGAAGTTACAAACCCAATTCCAACTAGTAGAGAATAATCAGAGGTAAGAAATGAGAATTTACCCTATACGCTTTATGCTCTACTTTGCAATTTGATTGGAGAAACTTGAGGACATTGAGCCCGTGCTGCAGAACCATGCCATCGGCAAGTGAGATTCCTTTTGCTGAAGGGATCTCACTTGTGTCATAGAAGTCATATCCACTAATATGACCCTTAACGTGATAGCAAACGGCCACTGCTGGCACGTTTGCTATCACATTGCCAAGCCAAGCATCCATCCACTTGGAAGAGGTAACCTGAAGCGAAAAGGAGAAGTGGTTAGTTAAAAAGAAAAAGTATCAATCAAATTGGAATTTTTTTGTAATGATAAATCAGAACAACGTACCGCCGTTTCATCCCATAAATGTAGGCTTGTCAAGCCATTTCCGTTGTTAACGAGAAGCAACTCGTTAACAACGAGAAGGCTGATCCCCTCCAAGTTGCAACGTAAGAATTCTTGCTTGATAGGCGGCTCACTCTCCACCTGTGCGGGAGGTGGGCAACGACAGGACTTCTCGATACACAGCCTTGCAAAATTACTAAGCAAAGCTTCATCTCTCACCTTTTTATCTCCTTCAGGTCTGCATGGAGACCAAATATAACATGAGTTAACTTTTCACAAATACAGAAGTTAATAAACGAAAATGTGTAAAACAAAAACCCACCCAGTAGGACTCAAGATGATGGTATCTCCAAGAAGCTGAGCTGTTATAGAAACTGTAGCTTCTGAGTACGCTGAGGCAAAAATTTGCTTGAGAAGATCAAGATTGGCTATCACATTCGTCTTGTCTCCGTACTCCAGAAAAGCCTTGACAACAAGCTCTTCACGGCTAAAGTTGGAAGCCACGGATATATCTGCACATAAATAATTTTGCAACACATACATCGATCAGCAATGTTTACACAATTCTATAAATTATCACTACATCAAATACATCGCATCTTCTCTAATACTGGAGGCATAAGATGAAGTTACCTCCGTTTGGAGGAGAAAGAAGATCTGTCTCGGATTTAAGCATCCTGTAACTCGGAGGATTTAATCTGCAACAAAACAATTATGGATTTCAGCAGTGGATGTACAAAAAAAATCGAGGGGGTGGTGTAAACTTACATTGCTTCCTCGTGGAGGATGAAAGTTGGAACCGAGGTCGGTTCCTCTTTGGAGATTTTTATAGACGACATCTGCCTGCAACGATAACCAAAACAATAGGCTTTGACACACTCTCAAAAATATTCATTCTCACTACATCAAATACATAGATCAGCAATGTTTACACAATTCTCTAAATTATCACTACATCTGTACTACAATCTCTAAAAATATATCCTGGGTAAACTACTTCACATACATCGCATCTTCTCTTCTTAAACCCAGATAAGAAAGACATAGAAGCAAGTCTAACCTCCAGATGCAGGGGGTTGGGGGAGGGAGACAGGCGTAGAGTGAGAGAGATAGAGAGAGTTGACGGCGTAGCAACGAGTTAGCTTAGTTTCTGACAGAGAGAGAGAGAGTTGACGGCGTAGCAACGAGTTAGCTTAGTTTCTGAGACCTATGTAGTTTGTATTATTATTGGGCCATGTACCTTGGTCGGATCGATTACTTATTATTGGGCCATCTATCTTTGTTAAAAAAAATATATCAGAGACTAGAGAGGAAAAATAGTATATGTTGATGTTACATCGCATATTTAGAATTTATCTCCAACAACTATTTATACTTTTATGCCTTAACAGCATTCACACCAACTCTGGTCGGTAAATGGAACGAGTCCATGAGTTATCGGCAGTGTGACGGTGAAGGTGGTGAACCTCTCCCGGGCACCGAACTAAAGGAGGTTGGTGACTTCTCTCCTTTTCATCACCTCAATCCCCTTTCGAAAATTCTGATCACTTTCTTGTTCTTTCATTTGCTCTTAGGTAGGTCTGGACACTTGCTGACGCTCCAAAAGATGACAAATACCAACACACACACTTTGCTCACAAGATCAATAGCTTTGACACTGCCCCCAAATTGCTGCTGCCGTCTGATTCTCGGTTACGTCTCTGTTACTTGAGCAACGATTTGAAGATAAGAGAGAGAAACGAGAAGAGTTTGTTACGATCAAAATGATTTCTTATTCTCGTTAAAGCTTTCAGTTACAATGTTTAGTCTATATATAGACTTTGGTAAACCGGAATGAGTAAACCAAATCAATACATTGCACTTGATTATACCAAACTAAACCATGACTCTAATATCCCCTCTCAAGATGGCGACGAGAGTGAAAGAAGTCCCATCTTGCCAATAAAAGAATGGAAGAGACCAGGGTGCAGCGGCTTGGTAAAAACATCAGCAAGCTGATTAGTAGAAGTTACATGGAGAGTCTTGATCAAACCACACTTAATCATATCACGAACTTTGTGGCAATCTGATTCCAAATGCTTAGTTCGTTCATGAAAAACTGCATTATTTGCTATGTGAATGGCGGCAGTGGAATCACAGAAGAACGGTACAAGAGCTAGCTGAGGCGCTTCGAACTCACGGAGCAAATTAACAAGCCATTGAACTTCTCGTACTGCATAACTCATGGCTCTATACTCGGATTCGGCAGAGGAATGAGAGACGGTATCCTGCTTCTTTGATTTCCAAAAAATCAAAGAGTGACCAAGAAACATACAGAATCCACTGGTAGAACGGCGACTGTCCTTGCAAGAATTCCAATCAGCATCAGTGAAAATAGTAAAGACCAAGTCATTAGTAGCAGAGTAGAATAAACCCAAACCAATAGAGCCTTTCAAGTAATTCAGAACACGATAAGCCGCTTTCAAATGAGAAGACTTTGGGGCAGAGCAAAACTGACAAAGTTTGTTAACAGCAAACGTGATATCCGGTCTTGTGATCGTGAGATACATAAGCTTGCCCACGAGACGACGATAGAGAAGAGGATCATCAAGCAATGGTTCTTTACTATCTTGACAGAGAATACTTGAAGGTTCCATAGGAGTACTAGACGTTTTTGAAGCAAGATAACCAGTGTCCTCAAGTAACTCAAGAGTATACTTACGTTGAGTGACAGAGATTTCTTTTGCTGAACGAGCAATTTCGAGACCCAAAAAATACCGAAGTGGTCCAAGATCACGAAGCTTGAAATGATCAGACAGGGAGGTTGTAACAGAGATAGCATCATCTTCAGTTGTAGAGGCAATGATGATATCGTCTACATAGACCAAGACTGCGATATAACGACCTTCAATACGACGAATAAACAGAGTATGGTCGGAATGAGACTGTCGAAATCCAAGAAGAGTAAGAGTGGCACTGAATTTCAGGAACCATTGACGAGAGGCCTGCTTTAAGCCATATAGAGACTTATTAAGACGGCATACTGCATTTGGAGGCAAGATAACTCCAGGCTTTGGTGTGTAACCAGGAGGAAGTTTCATGTAGATTTCTTCCGTAAGTTCACCATTTAGAAAAGCATTGGAGATGTCAAGTTGCTTCAAATGCCATTTCTTGGCTGCAGCTACAGCAATGAGAGTCTTGACTGTAGTCATTTTAGCAACCGGAGAAAACGTTTCAACGTAATCGATTCCCTCTTGTTGTGTGTAACCCTTAGCGACTAGTCGAGCTTTGTAACGTTCCAGAGTACCATCAGCATTAAGCTTGACTTTATAAACCCACTTGCATCCAATGGCATGTTTATCAGAAGGTAAAGAAACAATGTCCCATTTATGTGTTGACTCAAGAGCAAGTAACTCATCATTCATCGCCTGTAACCATTCATCAAACTTCTTTGCTTGAGTGAAGGACGAAGGCTCAGGATGAAGAGACAGAGCACATATATAAGACTTATATCCTTCAGATAACTTGTCCATTGAAATGTAAGAAGCCAGAGGATAAGGAATTTCAGTCTCCGTTAGATTACAATAGTAATCATGTAAGTAAGCCGGAGACTTGCTTTTTCTTTTGTCCATATTTGAAGTCTCTGCAGTAGAACTTTGTGGAAGAATGTCATTCACCACTGCAGGAGATTCCCTCTCAACTGCAGGAACGGCATCTACAATATCATGAGAACCAGTTACTGCTTGAGATTCCCTCTCTTTTGCAGTAGTGGTATCTACATGATCACAAGAAGTATCTACTGTTGCAGGATTCAAAATGGAGAAAAAATCATTCTTCATATCACCAGTATGTTGAAATGGAAAGATGTCTTCATGAAATACAACATTGCGTGATATGATTATCGTCTCTGTCTCCAAGTTCAAGAGTTTATATAACCTTTGTAACCCGCCGGATAACCAAGAAAAGCACAATGTTTAGCTCTTGGTTGGAACTTATGACGATTCTTTGGTGATGTTGAGCAGTAAACTAAACATCCAAAGACTCTCAAGTCTTTATAATTTGGCAGGTTATGAGTTAAAACCTGGAAAGGAGACTTGTTGTTGAGAAGCGGTGTTGGAAGTCTGTTGATAAGGAACACGGCTGTCAACACACAATCTCCCCAATATTGTAAAGGTAAGTGGGATTGAAACATCAGAGAGCGAGCTACATTTAAAATGTGCTGATGTTTCCTCTCAACTACTGAGTTCTGCTGAGGAGTCTCAGGGCAGGAATGATACGCAACAATTCCTTTCTTGTTGTAAAGAGAAGTGAACTTTAGTTCAGGAGAATTGTCAGACCTCACACCCTTGACATTAGCATTATACTGTTTCTCTATCATCGTAAGAAAATCTGGGAACACTTGTAGAACTTCTGACTTTGTGCGTAAAAGATATATCCAAGTTACTCTGGTATGATCATCCACAATCGTCAAGAAGTATCTATAGCCTTCTGGTGTTGGCTCAGAGAACGGTCCCCAAATATCTATGTGAAGAAGTTCGAAAGCAGTAGTCCGAATGTTGTTGTTGGAGACATAAGGAATGTGTTTTTGTTTGGCCAAAGGACAGATGGAACAATGAAAGGTACCTTTATTCTTTTGTTTGATTCCAAGTACATCAGTTACCAAATCAATTATGTCCACAGAGGGATGACCAAGTCTATTATGCCACAAAGAATTGTCAACAACAACATTAATAAAAGGAAGAGTCTTCGAGGTTGAAGGATCCATGGTGAAAGCTCCATCCATGACGTAGAGATTAGCAATCTCTTCACCCTGACCAATCATCAATCCCTTGATAGGATCCTGTATGAGACAAGAGCTTTGATCAAAAGTAACTCGACAACCCAAATCCTTCGTGAGGTGACTTATACTCAATAAGTTCAAACGAAAGTCAGGTATGTAGAGAACATTGTTGAGCAAAAGATACTCATTGAGTCTGATATGACCAATGCCTTTGATGCTAATATTCTGTCCTGTAGGAAGTGTGACTGATCTATTTATAGAGTCAGAAAAACTTTCAAACAGAGATCGATCATGGGAGACATGGTGTGTGGCACCACTGTCTATTATCCATGAAGCAGAAGAAATAACATTATCTGTAGCACGAAGAATCCCAAGAAAACCAATAGTTGAAGAAGAGAAAGCCATACCGGGCAATGCAGTGATCGTTCCAGTAGATGTAGAGGCATAGTTAACTTGACTCGGTTGCAGTTGAGTGTTGAAATAGTCAATAACACTCTGTATCTGATCCTTTGAGAGAGTATTGATAGCAGAAGAAGTGTTATCTCCACGTTTGATGTCATTAGCAGCCAACTGAGCCACAACTGGTTTCACGATGTTGCTTTGCTTCTCAGAGTTACTCTGTTTCTCACTGTTAGGATTCTTCTTGTGTTTAAAAGATGGGGGATAACCATGAATCTTGTAGCATTTGTCAATGGTATGACCATTGTAACCACAGTGAGAGCATACTAGTCTCGGTTGTTTAGGAGTATTCATGGCATTGATGGAAGCAGAAGTGTCATCATGAGAAGCAACATGAAACGCACTAGCATTCGGTAGAGGAGCAATGTTGCGTTGATTAAAATCCTGATCAAGCAAATTGTAGACTTCCAAAAGCACTGGCATATGCTTTTTCATGATGATTTGACCCCTAGCAGTTGCATAAGAATCATTGAGACCAGCAAGAAATTTGATGACTTTTGTTTGCTCAATCTTCGTACCCATAGATTTGCAGCAAGCACACGTTTGACAAGTCTTTACACACTCAGCACCATCAAGATCATCCCAAAGTGTCTTAAGCTTCGTATAATAAAAAGATAAATCCGATGAGCCTTGTTGCAGAGACCATATTTTCTGAGTTAACTGATAGGAACGCGGCAAGTTTGTGAGATGAAATCTCGTCATCAAATCCCTCCATATCTCAGATGCATCGTTAAAACGTAAGATGCTTCCATAAATCGCTTTTGTAACCGAATTCAAGATCCAAGACTTCACCATACTATTGCATCTCGACCAGATTCTATAATGAGGATGCGATTCAGCTAATCTAGGCAGAGAACCATCAACAAATGCAATTTTGTTCTTCGCATCTAGAGCAATATTTATCGCAATACTCCAAGTATTATAGTTTGTTCCGTCAAGTACCTCCGTAATGAGAGAAGTGCCTGGATTATCACCATTTGCGAAGAAGTATGGTGAAAACTAGATTCCGCCAAAGTCGAGTGAGTCCGATGACGAGATCGGTGGAATGACCGGAAATGGAGAGATCGGAGCTCGTGGCAGTGGTGGAATCGTCGGGATTTGCACCGGAATAGGTGGATCTGGAATGGATTCCGTTGGGACGGTGTTCGATGAAGAAGCGCGAGCTGGATTAGCTGATTTTGCAGCTGATCCATTAGTGCGAACGGCTCTCCGTGTAGATCAACGTAGAGTGACCATCGTGCGATCGATGAGGATGAAATGATGAGCTCGATGATGATGGAAGCTCGGATCGTACTCGTTGAATTTCAATTCAACGCTCTGATACCATGTTACTTGAGCAACGATTTGAAGATAAGAGAGAGAAACGAGAAGAGTTTGTTACGATCAAAATGATTTCTTATTCTCGTTAAAGCTTTCAGTTACAATGTTTAGTCTATATATAGACTTTGGTAAACCGGAATGAGTAAACCAAATCAATACATTGCACTTGATTATACCAAACTAAACCATGACTCTAATAGTCTCTGATAAATATATTCGCACTCGAGGTGGGCGACATGTCTAAATCCGGCAATGAGAAGAGCATGTCTGTTAACAAAGAAACTTGTCTTGTTAAGGATCTGAAACTGAAGTATAGCTAATCTCATTCCACATCTTGTTACAGCTCGGAAGAGTGACAGAGAAGCAGAAAAGAGAACTCGTGAAGAGAAGGGCCAAAAGCTTTACTCTTTTTTATCCATAAATATGGAACTCTAGAGCCTGTATTATTAGTCTCACCGGAGACTTTAATTCTTGAATTTAAGTTGTTGTGGAAGTGATATTCTTTTTCTAATCTGGTTTCAAACAAACTTCTTTCTCTTATGAAATCCGAGAATCTAAGAGCATGCTTACAAACTATAAACCTCTCCGCACATAACTCATGAGAACTCTCTGATCCTGATTAGATATATATATTATGAAAACCTTGAACTATCTTTAAAAAGATATGTGTTTCACCTGTTAAGCTAATTTGCATGTATATAATAAGGCATAATCACCTTTTGAGTCCTGTATCCAAACTTAAACTTCCGAATCAAAATAAAAACAGGACACCTTGTCAAAAAGACAAAACAAAACCCGGGAAATAATGATTGAGAGATTCGGAACCTTGTCAAACACTCTCATACTGTTGATTTAAGGGTTAATTAGTCCTGGTTTTAAGCCGAGGCAGCTAAAACGCCTGAATAGGATGAGCCAGAGTGCTGTTAAGTTGAACGTCTGCTGCTTGGAAAAACTATGGTTTGGTTTTTTTTTTTTTTTTTTTTTTGATTAACCAGGGGGTGATCCATCCGCTTTCTAGGCGTCAGACTAATCCCCCTGAGGCCGACGGCGCCCGCGTTTTCTAGCATTTAAGCCAGCCCCGATGGCCGGGCTTCGAACCCAGCAGCGCTATCTCCCAGCCGGGAGCGCTTTACCACTAGGCCGGAGTACCCGGTTTGGTTCATGGGGCTAATGTTTCGTTTCAGAAGAAGTAGGGACTGAATCCAAGGCTGTACGAAAACGCAGACCAGAACCAATATGCTTTGAAGTTCTTAATATTTTTCATATGATATTTAATGTATATATTCTTTACAAAATATATAAAAATATTTAACGTATTGCTAAGCCGGCCCTGGTCAACCATTTTCGTAAAATCATAGTAAGACTATACATACAGTACTACTAGAGACCTAACAACATTTCGCTGTACCAAAATAAATACTGAAAAATATTAAAATGTTAAAATTGGTTATGAGTATTTGCTCAAAGAATATAAAAATGTTAAAATTGGTTATGAGTATTTGCTCAACAAAAAAAACTGGCTATGAGTAATGTTCTAGTTTTCAAATATAAAATCCAAAAATGTTTGAATAAAAAAAAAATTGGACCCCCTTCTTGAGTTCTTTCACTAAGCCCTGTGGCCGGCACTGTCTACACTTCTCCGACTTCAGGTCGTCTTTGCTGCTCCATTAAATGTTCCTGATCTCGTGGATCCGTTTTCTCTCTTTTGATCTGATCAGTTTTCGTTTTTTATTTCTCCTGATCCAAGCGTTATTCGTTTTCGATTTCAGTTTCTTTTGTGAGCTCTGTGGTTTAGGGTTTGTGATCTGATCTATCTGTTTGTAAATCTCTTTGCTCATAAGGTGTTAGCTGATTGATTCTTCTGTCTACTAAGTGTCTATGTTCGAAATTTGGGATCTTATAATTGAAAAAAAAATCCGAAATTTGGGATTAGTATTTCTTCTTCTGAACTAAGGATTCTGGGTTTAAAGTAAAAGTCTAAGACTTTGAAGTAGTTATTGAATAGATTGCAAGACTAGGTCTCAGATTCAGTTGTGTTTACATGCCGGAAAGATCTTTGCTTTGTTCAGAGACGGTTTGATCTTTATTTGTACAGTGTTTACTTATTTGATTGTTCTTTGTTGTATTGTAATATATGCAGATGCGGCTTGCTCTACCCAGCTTATTGATGGAGATGGTACCTTTAATGTCTCCGGGGTTGATAATTTTATCAAGGAGGTTAAGCTGGAAGAATGTGGTCTTTCTTAGGCTGTTGTCTCGATCATGGGTCCTCAGAGTAGTGGTATGTAAATGCAAAAGCTTTTGCTTCTTCTGGATCCATGTGTTTGGGCTGATTTTGAAGTTATTATTGGTTGGATTTTGCAGGGAAGAGTACGCTCTTGAACCATTTGTTTGGGACGAACTTTAGAGAGATGGATGCATTTAGAGGAAGGCATGTTTCTGCTCTTTGTATAGTTTGTGAGAAGAATGCTTAGCTTTTAAGATACTCCAACCTTTGAGTTTTCTTGTTTTCAGGTCCCAGACGACTAAGGGTATCTGGATTGCTAGATGTGCTGGTATTGAGCCTTGCACCGTTGTGATGGATTTGGAGGGTACCAATGGGAGAGAGCGTGGAGAGGTGTGTAGCCTCGGTCCTTGACATATTTGGTTCTTTTACTATTTTGTATCATACGCATGTTAGTATAAAATCTAGTTTTGAGCTTTTGCCACTGGTTGTGAATGACTTCGATGAAGCTTGACGTGTATTAGCTCGGTTTCATGCGCTGTGTTAATCTTAGTAAGCTCCACACGAAGAAATTGCTTTCTTAAAAAGAATATTTGAGTGCAGAATGGCTTACTTACGTACAGTTTCCTTGTATTTGGTTGTTAGGATGATACTGCTTTCGAGAAACAGAGTGCTCTATTTGCACTTGCTGTCTCAGACATAGTTCTCATAAACATGTAAGTTGTTTTCTGTACTCTACTTTCTTCGATAGATAGCAGGACATTCTGTTTCTGTCTTTATCTTATAACATACTGGTTCTTGGATGTATGATGCAGGTGGTGTCATGATATTGGTCGGGAGCAAGCAGCAAATAAACCTCTTTTGAAGACTGTGTTCCAGGTTAGTGCCTGCATCTTCTTATCAGGATGATTTATTGCTGATCTGAAGTCTCATCACTCTTTGCTTTTCCTGCTACATGCGTTCAGGTTATGATGAGGTTGTTTAGTCCGCGGAAAACGACTTTGATGTTTGTCATAAGAGATAAAACAAGGGTATGTATCTGTATTGCATTTTCTGTTTTCTCTTCTTCACCATTCTATTTTCTGGATTATAAGTTGTGGATGAATATTTGCAGACGCCATTGGAAAATTTAGAACCAGTGCTAAGGGAAGACATTCAAAAGGTAAAATAAGAGACAGGCTTTAGCTTTTATGTGCGTTGACTATGCAATCCCTTATATCATGTCCTTAAATGCAGATCTGGGATGCAGTCCCGAAGCCTGCAGCACACAAAGAAACTCCACTTAGTGATTTCTTCAATGTACGTCTGCTTGACCATATTATAAGAACATTATATCATTCTTCTTTTGCTAGGATCAAGAAATAGAGCTGTTTCTTGTGTGACAGGTTGAAGTAATTGCTCTCAATAGTTATGAAGAAAAGGAAGAGCTATTCTTAGAGCAGGTTCATTCACAATTAGCTTTACATTTTGGATAAACTCCAGGGTTACCTTAGTGATTTGCTCAACAGATGGCTTTGTATGTGATACTAATGTTTTTCCAATATTTTTTGGTAAATGAAAGGTCGCTAATTTGAGACAACGGTTCTTCCACTCTGTTGCACCTGGCGGGCTTGCTGGTGATAGACGAGGAGTTGTTCCTGCTAATGCGTTTGCTTTTAGCGCAAAACAGATGTGGCAAGTCATCAAAGACAACAAGGACCTCGACCTTCCAGCTCACAAGGTAGTTTTGCTTGCTACAGGCTCTCACCCGGGACCCGTCGTTATTCCTTCTAGTCTAGTTATTTATGCGTTGCCTATACGCGCAGGTCATGGTAGCAACTGTGCGATGCAAGGAAATTGCCAACGAAAAGTTATGCTGGTTTTATTGCGAATGAGGTGAATTTTCTTAATACTGTCATCACGTTTTATCCTACTCAGTGACTTCGTCGTTAATATTCATGTCTAAACATTGTATAGAATTGGCGTGAATTGGAAGAAGCTGTACAGTCTGGTCCTGTTTCTGGATTTGGAAAAAAGCTGAGCTCAATCCTCCAGTCTTGCTTATCAGAGTAAGATTTTCGTACTGAATTTTCCTATACAGTTTTCTTGTATGCCAACTTTATTGAGTTTTAGGTTTCTTATGCACACATTTGATACTAGAGCGGTAGGAGTTTCCTTTTCATGTTTGTCCTGATGTTTTCTTATAGGTATGACACAGAAGCAACATACTTTGAAGAGAGTGTAAGATCATCCAAGAGACAACAGCTGCAAGAAAAATTATTGCAAGTAATGCATATACTCTTAACTTGTGACTGTTATACTCCTGTTTTGTTGCAATCACTGCGTCACCTGGAAAAATTACATCGTTGTGAAGATTAGATACCTTTTATTAGGCACTCATTTTCTTATTGTCCTATGCAGCTTGTTCAACCAACTTTCCAAGACTTGCTTGGACATTTGAGATCTGGAGCACTTGAAAATTTCAAGGATGCTTTTGAGAAGGCCTTGAATACTGGAGAAGGCTTTTCATCATCAGCGGACTTATGCGCCCAGTCTTGCGTGTCTAAGTTTGATAAAGGATGTGAAGGTATAGCTTATTGTTGTTGTCACTGCTGAAAATGTTGTGATGTATTGGATAGTATGTTGGAACCTGAAGATTATTATACGAAATAAGCACTATAGATATCCGACATTAATTGGAATCACTGAAAATATGTTTTGTTGTAGAGGCTGTTATTGAACAAGCAAAATGGGATACAACTAAAACTCGGGAAAAGCTTCAGCGTGACATTGAAGCACACATCTCTTCTGTTCGTACTGCAAAGTTGTCTGAACTGACTGCTCTGTATGAGGTAAATAGAATTCTTAAGCTGAATAAAGAAAGCTTATCTAGCACCAAACAGGTGTCCACTACTATCAGGACCTTCCTAATAAAATAATCTTCATTGCAGTCAAAACTAAATGTAGCATTATCTGGACCGGTGGAAGCTCTCCTGGATGGTGCTAGTGATGAAACATGGCCAGCAATAAGAAAGCTACTACAACGAGAAGGAGAATTGGCTGTCTATGGTCTATCTGACGCATTATCTGGTTTCGACATGGACGAGGAAACACGGAATACAATGCTTACCAACCTTGAGAACTATGCACGTGGTATTGTTGAAACCAAGGCAAAGGAAGAGGCTGGAAGAGCGTTGATGCGCATGAAGGATAGGTGACACCACTAGTCTACTTTTGTTATTATCCATCACTTCCATCTCTTACACAGCTTTCTGATTAAACAAATTTCTATCCAGATTTACTACGATCTTCAGCCATGATTCTGATTCAATGCCACGTATCTGGACTGGAAAGGAGGATATCAGAGCAATCACCAAAATGGCTCGTTCTGCAGTATGAATCCTACCTTGTATATAGCTTTGACTTGATCAAATTTTTCTCCAGATTTTGATGTCGCACCCTTTTTCTCTTTCTTATATAGTCCTTGAAGCTACTTTCTGTTATGGCTGTTATCCGCTTGGATGATGAACTCGACAATATTGAGAAGACACTGACTGTCGCTCTGGTTAGTTCTACAAGCAACAATGCTACCAGCAAGAGCATCAGCACAAATGATTCACTCGCTTCAAGCACTTGGGAGCAGGTGACTAAAAACTTCACTCAGTTTTTATAATGAAAACAAAATGTTCTTACCTTCTTATTACTCGATATCTATTCTTACCTTCTTATTTATCAGGTTGCACCAGAAAAGACGTTGATCACACCTGTACAGTGTAAATCACTGTGGAGACAATTCAAAAACGAAACAGAATATACCGTTACACAGGCTATTTCTGCACAGGTACGCTGATGGTTTTAAACGTTTTAAAGATATGTTATTAGAATCTCTCTTTTCTCATTTGGTGGTTCACAAGCTAAAAGCCTACAAAACTTTAGAGGTTCAGATCTGAATAGAGTTGCTATGCATTTCAGGAAGCTAACCGACGGAACAACAACTGGTTGCCACCTCCATGGGCAATCCTTGCCCTGGTCGTTCTTGGATTTAATGAATTCATGACTCTCTTAAGGTAGTCTTTACCAATTCTTCTGAGTTGACTTTGTTTTGTTCATATGAAGGAGCTTCTCCCCCACTCACATTTCCTTTCCTTGCTTGCATCATTTGTGACAGAAATCCTCTTTGGCTCGGTGTTCTCTTTGTTGGATACCTTGTTGCCAAAGCCTTGTGGGTGCAATTAAATATTTCAGGAGAATTCAGCAATGGAGCGGTATGAGCATTTTTTCCAACCATCCTTATTTTCACTGTTCTTCAGTTAATTCTCAGTTATAATCCCTCTGTAATGCCATGTTCATCTGTGATAAAACAACAGCTACCTGGACTTATTTCCTTGTCAACCAAGTTCCTTCCAACGGTCATGAACCTCCTTAAGAAACTCGCTGAAGAAGGACAAGCTCCATCAACAAATACCAACCAGAGTTCTATGAACTCCTCAGCTCAATCCGAGGTTACAACCAATGGAGAAAGCAGCAGCAGCAGCAGCTCTAGTTCTTCTCCAGCCAAATCCGTTCCTATTGACGCAAGTTCATAGAACAAAGAAACCAGACAAGCTTAAGCTGTTTTGTCCAAGAGCCCACGAACCTAGAAACTTTAAATTCCTTTACCCTTACAAAAGGGTAGCTCTCAGTTTTGGTGTTTGATCAGTGGGATTCACCGAGAGCCATACGTTCATGTCTCTTTTAAGGCATTGGTTCCTCTTGCTGGTGCTAAAGTCTCGTCTTGTATGTTCCTAGACAAAGATTCTGATGCACACAAAAACATATGTATTATTGTGGTTTATTGTATCTGATGAAAAGAATGTGAAACTTAAGATTGGTTTGTTGATTGAAGAGAGTTTCAGTTTTCTCATTGCTATCGGTAATGCAAGTTGTTTGACTCAGTTTTCAACTTGAAACATTAAAGATCAGTTTCAGGCATGAACTAGGCATGAGGAATGGTCTGAATAATAAATGGGCCTAGATATTGATAATCTGAGCCCAAATGATATTCTTTTCAAAGCGTGCTGAAGGAACATTATCTGCGGAGGAAGGAAGGAAGTAGGTTGGCTCGGGAAGAATGGGGAGTTGCGGTCGGAGCAGTCTGAACTTCATAATAGCTTCAAGGCCGTTTCATCTCCAGCACCGGTCAAGTGGCCGTCTCTTGCCTTCTCTTGGCTTAGCTCATCTCAACCTCAAGCGCAGGCTCTCTTTATCCATCACCTCATTTTCAACCAAGATTCTGTCTCCTCCTCCTCTCCCGGACAAGGACAAGAGAAGTAATGCCCTGCCCCGTGGGGCAGGAGAAGGAGTTAAAGATGATGCGAGGAGTAAGATGCTTCAAGTAGTCTTGGTCTCTCCTCAGGTTAGGCTCAATCATCAAGAACCACTGAACACATAAAACGTTACTACTATTGCATTGCTTTTGGTTTGGTTTTGCCATCTTCAGACACTTGTGAGAGCTTATATAGATATCTACTCGTGTCTCCTTCCTTTTGACAGATTCCTGGAAATACAGGTTGCATTGCAAGAACATGTGCTGCTTCAGCTGTTGGTCTGCATTTAGTCGGGGTACATTCGTGTTATCCCCTTATACTAGTCGATTCATTGTTTGCAAGAGTTCCTCTGATGCCTCCTGCTTCAGCCATTAGGTTTTCAAGTGGATGACGCCAAAGTCAAGCGAGCTGGTTTGGATTATTGGCCGTATCCTCCCAACCTATATAATAGTTTCTTCTATATAAATGCTGGAGTATGCTCTTTTGTTGGTGTTTGACTATCCCCTGCATAAGCATCTCATCTTGTTGTTATTAAAGGTTGTGAGATACTGAGATTCATGTGATTTTGTTCTTCTTAACTTGAAGCATTTAGTTATGTGGTTGTCAAAGCACACAGCTCATGGGCTGAGTTTCAAGAATATTTCAGGCAACAGGTTTCTCCATTACCTCTCTCCACTACTACTTTCAGTTCCCTGGATATGGTGTCTGACTTGTTATTGTCTATGTTTGTCTTAGGAGGGAGAGAAACGGATGATCGCTTTCACAAAAAGAGGAACAAAAACCCATTCAGTAAGTTGCATTGCTTGTCCCCCTAGACCTCTCTGCGTTTGTTAGCAACATTCATTTAGCAATTGAGTAGCTGCAAAAAAATGGTTAGAAAAAGTTGAAATGAGTTAGATTGCATGTCTGAACAGCATCAAGAGAGAGTGATGTCTCCTCAACTGAACTTGATTTGATTGATGCAGGACTTTTCTTACAGAAGAGGCGATTACCTCTTGTTCGGGTCAGAGACAAGCGGTCTACCTCCTGAAGCGCTGTCAGACTGCAAAGACGAGACATATGGAGGGGGGACCATACGTATACCGATGGTGGAAACGTATGTGAGATGTTTGAATCTGTCGGTGAGTGTTGGAGTTGCTGTGTATGAAGCGTCTAGACAGCTTAACTATGAGCAAATTGAGTGTGCACCTGAAGGAGATTCTGTGAATGGTGAAGAAACATTGTTTGCAGATGATATTTTTGCTTGATAAAAAGAGGGACAAGACAACACAGAGGCCATAGGTGGATGGAAACTTCACTTCTTGGCCAATTTTTTAGCCGATCATATTTTTATCATTATCAAAACATAAGTGTGGGGATGACAGCTTTTCCGATTCGAATTTTAGAATTAGAAGTACCTTATTCTATTTGATATATATCTGGCCTTAGGCTTCCTGAGTAGCAACCAAGCGTTATAAAACTTTGCCAGACAAGTTATGACTGAACAAGAAATAAATAAACAGTTGTGATGTGAACCAAACTGTTGGCAGTAAAAACGGACTTGTCAAATAAGTAACAGCAGTGGATGAATAGTACACAAGGCATACTAGAGTTCAATGAACTCCTCAGAGATTCAGAGGTAACAAACCAATGGAGAAAGTGAGAGCAGCTGCAGCAGCAGCTCTGGTTCTACTCCAGCAAAATCAGTTACCATTGACACAAGTCGATTGAAAGAACTAGAAAAAACTTCTATAAACTTAAAATTTCGTTTATGTTACAAAAGGGTAGAGCTCAAAGGCATTGTGCCTTTCTTTCATTTGTGAAAGCCGAAAACGAAAACTTTGGGCCATTAGAATGTAAAATGGGCCTAATGTAATGAACAACACAGCTAATCTTGGAGTTGCATAAAAAGAGCAGCTGACCCACGAAAACAGAAAGTTCCAGACTTTTTGCTTCTTTTTTCCCTTCCCGACGAGACTATAATTCATTTGCAGATTTATTCAGATCGTGCAAGTAAAACCCTAAACCCTTTGAAGCCAAAGCCCCTCTCTGTCTCTTTCTCTACTTCTCCACAAGCGAAAATGTACAGAGTGCTGTCAAAGTTATCTTCTTCAATTGGGTACGTTTGATTCTCTGAGCTTATTTCTTATAACTTATACTCTTCTCAATCAATTCGAACTGATCTTTCTGGGTTTGATTGTCTTGCAGCTCCTCCACTTCCCGGAAACTGGTGAGTCTAGTGAACTTTCTCTAGATCTTCTTTCAAATCTGATTATAAATTGTTATTGGGCATTCTTGTTTGTGATTGAGAAACTGCTAGAAATGTTGCATCAGTGATACAAAGGAAACCAAAGTTAGGGACTTGCATCAAAAAGTTTCTACCTTTAAAGTTTATGAATTTGCAAACATTCTCTGTTTTAATCGGTTCCAAATGCTGTAGAAGGTCTTATAGGTTCTAGCTTTAGTTTTGCCAAAGATATGTAATATTATTTAACACCTTTTGTGTTCTCTCCTACCATGAAGGTTTCGGGATCTGGAAGGATTATAAGCAGCAGGAACTATGTGGCTAAGGATATCAGTTTTGGGGTTGGGGCTCGTGCTGCTATGTTGCAAGGTGTTTCCGAGGTTGCTGAAGCCGTCAAAGTCACTATGGGCCCAAAGGTATATATATATATACATATATGTTTTGTTCTAGAAAAAAGTTGTCAAGATCATTAATTTTAATTGGTTTCGGTTGGTGGTGGTGTTAGGGAAGAAATGTGATCATTGAGAGCAGTTATGGCGCACCAA
This sequence comes from Hirschfeldia incana, assembly GCA_026261945.1. Lineage (NCBI taxonomy): Eukaryota > Viridiplantae > Streptophyta > Magnoliopsida > Brassicales > Brassicaceae > Hirschfeldia > Hirschfeldia incana. Next base: position 2,943,725 of record JABCMI010000021.1, read on the forward strand.
AGATCACAAAGGATGGTGTCACCGTCGCCAAAAGCATTTCATTTGAGTCGAAAGCTAAGCATATGGGTGCTGAGCTCGTTAAACAGGTCGCTAATGCCACTAACAAGGTTGCTGGAGATGGTAAATTTGACTAGTTTGATTCCCTCTCTTGAGTTAAAACATCTTTGATACGTTTTGAAAACACGATGCAGAGAGTCTTTAACTTGTGTTTTTGCTTTTGTATGTTTAAAGGTACCACTTGTGCGACTGTTTTGACTCAGGCGATACTCACCGAAGGCTGCAAGTCAGTGGCTGCTGGTGTGAATGTGATGGATTTGCGTAGTGGCATAAACATGGCAATTGCTGCTGTTGTCTCTGATTTGAAAAGCAGAGCTGTTATGATTAGCACTCCAGAAGAGATCACACAGGTTAGTTATGATTCTCCTTGTACTTTTTTCATATGCCGAGCCAGAAGTTGTTCTCTTACTGCCATGACATTTTCTGTTTTGATAGGTTGCTACCATATCTGCGAACGGAGAGCGTGAGATTGGGGAATTAATTGCAAGAGCCATGGAGAAAGTTGGAAAGGAAGGGGTTATCACTGTCGCTGTAAGCTAACTTTGCTTCTCATGCCCTGTAATTGGATCATTTGATGTTTGACTTACCTCTATATCTCATCATCGTTCTTGAATTACGCAGGATGGGAACACTTTGGAGAACGAGCTAGAAGTAGTGGAAGGAATGAAGCTAGCCAGAGGTTACATCTCTCCTTACTTCATCACAGATGAGAAGACTCAGAAATGCGTATGTTCATATCTTTCTCTTTGGTTTTGGTCTGATGTGAAAGCAAAGAAAGGTTATTGAACAAAATTATGCGTTGTTTTTCAGGAGCTTGAGAATCCCATCATCCTCATCCACGAGAAGAAGATTTCAGACATGAACTCGTTGTTGAAAGTTCTAGAGGCAGCTGTAAAGGTAGTACCTCCATGTGATTACCTATTATTAGTATGTTGGGAAGTTCGGTTTGTAGAAGATTTTTGCTATTAGGAATACCGCTCACTTTGTTTCTCTTTATCGATTGTGGTTGTGCAGAGCAGCAGACCGCTTCTTATTGTAGCAGAAGATGTTGAGAGTGATGCGTTAGCTATGCTGATTCTCAATAAGCATCATGCTGGGCTTAAGGTATGCGCTATCAAGGCTCCAGGTTTTGGTGACAACAGGAAAGCGAGCTTAGATGATCTAGCAGTTCTTACTGGTGCAGAGGTAAAAAAAAAGTTTCTCTGGACACATGTGTTTATGTTTGTCTCACGTTTTTTTTTTTGCATTTTCTAACTCACTGGTTTACACACAGGTTATCTCTGAGGAACGTGGTCTAACTCTTGACAAAATTCGTCCGGAATTGCTTGGAACTGCGAAGAAGGTAAGAGGAGAAAATATATGTACAAGAGTTTATGCTTTAGATCCGAATCTAATACAAGTTCTTTGAATAAGGTCACCATCTCTCGTGATGACACTCTCATCCTGCACGGCGGTGGCGACAAGAAGCTAATTGAAGAAAGATGTGAAGAGGTATATGATTATTTTACACTGTCTATATCATGAATCTTGCTCGTTTTAATAAACATAGTTACATCAATACTTTTTATCCTCATACTGTACAGTTAAGATCAGCAAACGAAAAGAGCACATCCACATTTGATAAAGAGAAAACGCAAGAACGACTCTCGAAACTATCAGGAGGTGTAGCAGTCTTCAAGGTTAGTCAATCACCCATCAACCAGTTTTTGTTTAAAGACTCTTACATGGGGAAGTAACTGATATGTGTCTGGTTCTTACATTAGGTGGGAGGAGCAAGTGAAGCTGAAGTTGGAGAAAGAAAAGACAGAGTCACTGATGCTTTGAATGCTACAAGAGCAGCTGTAGAAGAAGGCATCATACCTGGTAAGTAAATAGTACTCTCTGTTTCTCACTATACTTCCTCTAATTGTTTCTGTCATGTTGCTTTTAGGTGGTGGTGTGGCTCTGTTATACGCTACAAAGGCTTTAGACAACCTTGAAACTCAAAACGAGGATCAAAGAAGAGGTGTTCAGATAGTTCAGAATGCTCTCAAGGTTTGATCTCTAACTTCTTCCAATGAAAAATCTGTCTTAAAACTGTGAACCGTGACAAGAAGTAGTGAATCTTGTACAGGCTCCTGCGTTGACAATAGCTGCAAATGCCGGTTACGATGGTTCTTTAGTGGTTGGCAAGTTATTAGAGCAAGACGATTGCAACTTCGGTTTCGATGCTGCTAAAGGTGAGAGTGAGATTGTCATTTGTGAACAATCTCAAACCGCAAAACATCATCAGACTCTGAATGTTTATGTCGTTTTTTTTTGTTTTGTATAGGTTCGTATGTTGATATGGTGAAAGCTGGAATCATAGACCCGGTCAAGGTTATCAAAACCGCATTAACCGACGCTGCTAGGTAAGAAGAGAGTGTCTTCAAAACTCAACCGTTATTGTTTCTTTAGAACTAAAAGTTAAAGTAAAGTTATGATTCATGTTGTGTTTTTCTTCTTGTATCCACAGCGTTTCGTTGCTATTGACAACAACAGAGGCCTCGGTGCTTGTGAAGGCAGAGGAGAAGACTCAAAAGCATGTCCCTGATATGGCCGGCATGGGCATGTGATGAGTCACCTTCTCTACAAAAGAAAAAACATTCAAAGCTTTCTCTTTTAGTGATTTTCTTTTTTTGCCTACAAAGTTGTAGACTTTCTTCGATTTAAATTGCTTACAAAGTTGCAAACTTTCTTTGCTCCAAAAATTCGTGGGTCCTTAGTTATGAACTTTGTGGAATGCAAACTTGTATCTGTGGTGAAGAAATGATTTTTAAACAGGCAAAAGAGACTGTTCTTCTTTTTTTCTTTACTAAGAACCTCTGTTGCCACTTAAGAGGATACAAAAGCAAAGACTTATAGGCTTACAGAATCTTTCGGACCATATAAACTGGAACAAATACAGTGTCGGATTGTTTTGGTAAATATTACTTCAAAACTGAACCCAATGACTGCAAGAACTCTGACACATTGTAAAATCGTGTTTCTTTGTGAAAACTGTATTGCGTGCAGATTTGAATCCAAGAACTTCATTTAGTTCCAAAAAACAAGAAAAAAGAGAAACGAAACTCAGAAGAACAAGACGCAGCAAAACCTAAAAAAAAAACAAAATACAGAAGAACAGATTGAGGAATAAGAAGAAACCGATTTGGAAGAAAAAAAAGAACAAAAAAAATTTGGACCATTTCTCGATTTGTGCGTGTCATCCTTGCGCAGGGGCCATGCTAATCTTCTCTGTATCGTTCCAATTTTATCGGATGTCCCCGAAGGGACAATCATCTTCGTGACTCCATCGCCATATAAACACAGCTTCCTCTCTTCGCCTGAACGATGTGGGATACTGTTCACGTCGTCGTAAAGTTAAATGGGCCTAAAACTATTTGTTTGTATGTTATGCGTTTTAAATGGGCCTATTACTAACGTACCTTTCTTTTAGATTCTTCATGGCCCTATTTTTTACTAATCAACTATCTTATTCACAATCCTATATGTAATGTGTAACTCAAGAAGAATAAATGTAACAGTTACATCAGCTTTACAGTAACTCGATGACCTGCAAAACAAAACCGACGTTGTGCTTTTGAAAAGCACACATCGCAAGCCACTACGTGTGTTTCGAAGTCGAAAACATCAAAACATTGTTTTCATGTGAAAGAAATGTGATGTGTTTCGTTGTTACAATATCTTTAGATCCAAGGGATTCCAAAACCAAGTTTAAACATCTGTTTATAATACCTCAAAATGGCTCTCGCTCTAAGTTATTTTGTAATAAGCATCAACCAAGGAGATAAGAGAATAAAACAAAGAACCAATTACCACTTAATATGAATATAACAAGAGCTAGATGTGGGGATAGCCGAATGAAATATTGGTTTGATCCTAAAATTTTTTAAAATTTTTTATATAGGTTTAAGCTCTCAAACATTAACTTTGGTCCCCAAAATTTATTGAATTCTAAAAAAATGTTTCAAACTTTCAAATTCTTAGACTCGGTTCTGAATAGAACATGCTGGTCTTTGTATAGAAGAATGCTAGTTATTTTGAGAAAGAAGTCATTGTCAATTTAAATGAGAGGATGAGAAAAAAAATCTAAATGAGAGGAATGTAATTAAAACAATAACATTTAATAAGTGAGAGTCATTACCATCCGGATCCGTGGCGCAATGGTAGCGCGTCTGACTCCAGATCAGAAGGTTGCGTGTTCGATTCACGTCGGGTTCAAAATCCCGAACTAAATCCGGAATTTAAATTTTTTGTGTTGCCTTTTTTTGCTGCGTTGCATCTGATTCAGGATTCGTATTTAGCTTAACCCAGGAATTCAAATCCGGTTTCATTCAATACAATTTTCTTTAACTCATCTCTCTACTTACTCATGAACTCTTACATTAATCACATCTAATAAACTGTTTTTTTTTTTTTTGCTAAAAGCATCTAATAAACTGTTATGATTTAAGTTGCTACCCGGTTTGATTACATCACAATTCACACGTTCACTTATACACGCAAGCCTCAGTTCTACAAAACATGGAGTCAACTACGCAGTGGCTGATGATCCCACAATCACTGTTGACTTTTAAGCAGTGGCTCTTTCCTTTTTCAATTTATGTATAAAATGAAATGATTGGTTACAAAGTTGTAGAACTTTTACAAGCATTAATGTATATAACATAACGATTTATAAGAGTTATTTTTCAAATAAGAGTTATTTTTCAAATGCAAACAAAATCAAATAAATAGTGATTGTGGGATCACTTCATTAAAACCAGACAAAAAGCAAACCTTACAAATGCCACACTCATCATGACATTGACAAATTCATGGATCCTTCTGTATTTGACACCTTTTACATCTATTTTTTTTTACTTTACTGTTATTTTGGACAACATAAACGATCTGGTCTTGTGGTATATAACCCTTGCTAAAATTCATCAGAAAAAAAAATACAAAAGGTTATAGGGAAGATTACTAAAATAACACCTCAATAAGCAACCATTTGTGATCATATGCTAGTTATATATTCTAAATAACTTTTTTTGTCAACCTCTAAATAACTAGTAGTTAAGTAATGACTGCTATGTAATCGATCTTGTTGAACCTGAATTTTCGTTAGATTTTTCTCGCTAACTATTTCTATCATGTGATTCCAGTAAAATATTTTATAATATTTGTCTTGCTGTGTTGTAAATTATGTCATAAAAACCAAATTATAGTTTTCCCCTTTATATATGACAAATGCATAAAATATTAAACAAATTCATATTGAATTGTTGGTTTTGAATTTTACAATTTACAAAAAAAAATATCAAAATCATTACTGTTATTTCGGTATCATAAATAATATTTTTGTCAAAACATGTGTCACATCAGCCTTGTGGAGAAACAAGAAGACATCTTTATTTATTTCAGTCATTTTCCACACTTTATTGCATGTGAAATTGTGAATATATATATTATTCTTAGTGAAGACCTTCGCAAGAAACGATTCAAAATTTCTTGTGGCCAAGTAAATTTTATGTGTATTCAGTCTGGAGCATAATAATGAATTTTTAATTTTATTTTGACAAAATGAATTCTAGGACAATACCGGGACATTATTTTATAAGTTTAAAATTTCAGTCATCAATAGTTCTTTAAATTCTTCAAGCTTTCAGTTATATAGTGATGATGCATAATAATTTGTCGATATAAGTTGATAAAGCGCTGCGGAGTGAGAACTAAATTAATCATCAACTTAATGAATGTTTTAATGTGTAATCAACACTAGCATACAAAGTTGTGGCAGGCCATGTGTGACATCTACTGATGTACATGAGTTTTATACATGCCACCAAGCAAAACGTGATGCGTCCCTATCTTTTGTTGATCCCACTTGTGTGCCTGCATGAGATGAGAACTAATAAGAAAAAGATAATATATGATATGTATATTACATATATGCAGAGATCGGTACCTTTATAAATATTTTTCCTAAAAAAAATATAATTTTACTTTTGAATTTTAGCAATACGTTAGCATAAGATGACTTACCCTTATATCGAATCCAATGCATATCCTCCACTTTTCTTTATGCTTTTCATCATGTGCCACATTTCATAATTAATTTCTTATATAATATTCGCTGATCATCTCTTCTCTTCCTTTTTTACTTCTCTTTAAAAGGTATCTAATCATTTTGTAAATGATCGTAAATTAAAATACAAACCAAAAAAAAGAACTTTTCAACTAAACTTTCGTACGACAAATAAGTGTTTAGCTTGGAGGATAATTAAAGTTTTGACTCGAGATACTCTAATTTCCTGAAAATGCAGTGAAATTATGAAATTGAGCTGGATACATAACTGAGAGTAATAATTCATGCAATTTAACGAGATATAATCAGTAGGGAAAATACAAACATGTGGATACACATTTATTTTAGTTTTCATCCATTTCACGTTATATGCAATAACAAAAATTGAACACCAACATATTATTTAGAAGCGTCCTTTACAGAAATTTATGCATGTGTACTGTCGCCAAATGAATATATACGTATTTACATATTTCTTTAATCGTTCGTAGCAATCAGTTGAGATACCTCCTAACATATACATGTTTATAGAACAAATAAATTAATTATGACTTACCAAAAATAATCATGAATTGACAAGTAATCGTGAGCTTTTTTTGTCTGATAAACGAAAAAAATCAGAAGTAAAATAGACAAATACGCAACAGCTTGAATCAAATATTTCTGTATAAACGTGAATCATTTTTTTTAATTCTCCTTTGGTGAACTTTCAGCGTACAATATTCTTAAAACAAAGAACAAAAGAAGAAAACAAAAGATTATATAAAAATATAAAATTAGATATGTATATATATATATATATATATTAATAATAAAATTTAGATAGATCCATTATTCATAAGTATATGAACAAAGCAACTAACTAACCCTGCCAAGGCTTTGGATGAAGCTGATCAGAAGCAGCACCACTGATGCAATTCCCGAGACTGGCAAAACTTAGTATCTCGTTATGAGACATTAACGGTCTTAGCCCCAAGAAATCTCTTGTCAAACCTTCTCCTACTCCACCGCCTCCACCACTTTTCTTCTTGTCTGAACCTACGGTTGTAGTAGTATCAGCGTTTGTCCTCAAGAACGCGCTGAATGTGTCGTCGAAGGCTTCTTCTCCACCGTGGTGATCAAACCCGGAGGCGTTGTAGCCTTGAAACAAGACTTGATTGTTGTTGTTGGAGCTGATGAATCCAGATGGTGACGTCATCATTGCCGCCATTGTGGTGGTGAGGTTGTTATGATGAGCTGATGACCTCTCAAAGTCGGTGGTTGATGGTAAACGAGGTGACTTGGTGGAACCCATTTGAGCTGCTTTCTGGAGCAATGCGGTGGCTGACATAGCCGGAGAAGCTGCAAGAGAGAACAAACCTCCTCTTCCACCACCATTACTAGGATTAGGGTTTGAAAACGTGAGATCTTGCGGCTGAGGCGCAAGCCAAGAAGGGATGCTTTGGTGGTGGTAATTGATGATATGATCATTGCTTTGTTGTTGCTCTTTCTTCACTGGAAAGGAATGGAGATGGTTGCTGCTACTATTACTATTATTAGTACCATTGTTGTTGGTTTCAAAGTGAAGGTTGTTGATGATGTTGTGTGAAGAGGAAGACGTGGAAGAGACGATCATGTTTGGCTGTGCTTGATGTTGATGATGAAAAGTAGATTGGTTAATCAAAATAGGGTTTGGTTGATGATTCTGGTTTTGTGGTATTACTACTTCTCTTGCAGTTTCTGCAGCCAATGCTTCACAAAATGCTCTATGCGTTATGAAACTATCCCTCCTGTTTAAATACCATAAGATAATCAATAACAATATGTTAATTTATACGACAATCAGATTGAGAGAAGCTATGAAAGTCATGTGGTCCATCTAAAGCATGTATCGATCACATATGTATTGTAATGAATGATTAATGCAAAGAAAGAAAAATATCCACATGAAAGTTGTTTTATAACAGAAAAAGGAAGAAAAGTACCCTGAACTAGTTTCATATTATAAATGAAGATTCTTTGAGCTACCATTCTTGTCCTCTTTCAAATTAAATGAAATTACTCATATCAAAACAGAATACTTTCTACCATGCATGTGTCCCTCCAGTTCTTACAACGTAACACCACAACATATCCAAAATTCAAAACCAGTATTAATTGTAATTATATTTTTTTGTTAAAATACAAATATATATGTAAATAATAAACTAATAAATATATATATAATTACAATTATATGTACACATATATATATGTCTATAATAAACTGATAAATATAAAGAAAATAAAAAAAGAGTTTATTTACCTGGAAAAGATAGTGCCACAGTCACATCTGTATTCTTTGGTGCCACAGGTCTTAGAATGGGCCTTGCAATCTGACTGAACAGCATATTTCTTTGAGCATTTGTCACATTTCCACTTCTTTTCTCCATGCTTTCTGCTGAAATGCTTCTTGATTCCGGTTAAGTCACCTAGAGCTCGAGATGGATCATGGTGGACACAGCTTGCTTCTGGACAAACATACACTTTCTTCCTTATCACTTCTTTGTTGGATCGTTGTTTCAGCTTCCATGGCAGATTGTGACCTCTCTTATGAAGCTGTAGATTCTGGTCTCTTTGGAACCCTTTGTTGCAGATCTCACAAACAAATCTGTTTGTCGCCATTAGTGTTTTTGGTGATAAAGCAATCACTTCTGATTTTGGGTCTGATAAAAATATTGAAAGGTGAATAGAGATGATAAATAGAGATATTCTTTCTTTTCTTTGTTTAGAATAGAGATGATAAATAGAACAAAAAGTGTAAAAAGAATATTCTTTTTGGTGGAAGACCCATAATTTTCCAAGAAGATGAGCGTATCAAATAATTGGAACAATGAATCAGTTCAAAACCAAGGAAAAAGTTTCATATTTTTTCTTTTATAACCATTCTTTTAACACGAACCTGGATTTCCTGGTTGGTTCCTCCTCTTCCTCTGAGGCTGAGATTCAGGAACAAGAAACTGTTGTTGTTTTTGTTGTTGTTGTTGATGAGGGAAGTAATTAGAACCACTTACTTCAGTTCTGTTTCCTGAAGAGACACTTGTTTGATCCCCAGAAGCTGATGTTAGATTCGACATATTCTCCTCTTGTTGTTGTTGTACTTGCTGATGAAGTAAGATATCTTTGCTCATCATCAATAAAACCTTAAGAAGAAAAAATAAGAAGCAAAAACAAAAGATAAGAAATAGAAAAACTATTTCAGATCTATATATATGGACACATATAGACATATACTTGGGTAAAACCCGAGACAAAGAGAAGATTAGACATATACATACAAGAAATGAGCTTCTATACAAAAAAAATCTAACTTCCTTCTTTGGCTTCAACCCAAGAGACAACCTCTATCCACTTTTCTGGTTCATGTTTTAAATCAACAAGAATTCATCTCAATGAAACAAAATAGAAGTAGCAACAAATTTTCCCATAACATTAACAATAATTTGACAAATTCAGTTTTAAAAGAACACAAAAGAAGGAAGAAAATCCAATATACCTAGAAGTAGAAAGAGAGAGAAGAGTGAGAGAGATAGTGGACAAGAGAAACTCTATTATCTTCCTCTCTTTGTGTGTATTTGAAACCTGAAATTCAAAATAAAAACAAAATACAGAAAAATAAAATAAACAGGAACCTTACCGCAAAGAAAAGTTGGCTTTTCTGCTCTTTTATTCATATTTTTTACAGGCGACGAGCTATCTGTCCTTTCTTTATCATTACCTGCAAATTTGTTTCACGATTTTTTTTTTCAATTTTGTCTTCCTACGAAATTTAACTGTTGAAAAATATGTATTTTTTAAAAAAAAAAATTGGTAACGCTGTGGCAAAAAGATAAATACTGTATAACTTTCTCACGAACTCTGTAAAAGCTAAAGAGGCCTTTTATACTAATAGTCTTTTACACCCCTCTGGAGTAGCTGTAGACATATTTGAATCCATTTAGTTCATTATTTTGCGTTGAAATGATAAATTTCACCATGAATCAGAATTACCAGTTTTCAGTAATTAAAATGAGTTACTAATTTATACACAGAAAAGGTTTGTGACAAAAATTAGTGAATAATGATATCAGTATTTTCTCTATTTATTTAAACATGGTTGATTTCTTAGTCCAATTTAATTACTTTTACAGCTTTACACTGTCATTTACAGAAATAAGCTATGATTGAGTAGTCATTGATTAATATTTGAGGTTTTCGAATAAAAAGGTTACTTTTCTATTGCATCTTCTTTTCTTTTTCGATTTGATGCTTTTCATGTCAAGATAAAAAAGTAATGAGATACTTTACATTGATTAAATGGATTGATTATTGTCAGTGCCGCATGCCCTAACTTACTTTAAGATCCAATATACAACAACTGGAAAATTATACACATATATGGGTTCTGATGTAGTATATATATTAATACTTACGGTGTGTTGATGAAAAAGTTGAAAAGAAAACGAATTATAGAGAAGTAGTGGAAATTTTCAACATTCTAATTGAAAGGCCGTCTAGCCAATAAAAGTCATGCAATTTAATACTTTTTTGGAGTACTTGTTTGTCCACACTCCGTATTTCTTACCTGAAAAATCAATTTAAGTTTCCTAATTTTATATATACTTCGAGCGTTCAAGTAAATTATAGAATTGTGAAACATATAAACCCTTATAGAATTTGAATTATATATATCTGTGTGTGTGCGTGTATACGTACGTTGTTAATATATGGGTGCAGAATGAATTAGGTCGGGGTAGATGCATAACATGTAATTAAACACAAAATACATGCTATGTTTTCTGTATTTTGCACCATATAAATTACGTTGAAGTTATATATATATATATATATATATATATATATATATATATATATATATATATATATATATATATATATATATATATATATATATATAATATATATATATATATATCTTACATAATGTGGAAACCAAACAGAGAAATAAAAAGAAATATTCCACTCGAGTCATATTTTGTCATCAATTTGCTGACTGTGTCACCCATGCATTTAGAATCGTACGTTATAGTAAAAAGGCTAGTACAATAATAAAACTAGCTACTACATCATATAACCCTGATAATAATAATGTGCTCTTGCTCATTTGTTTTCTTTCATATGAGGTGTTAGAAATTGTACATGTTGGCCGCCGTCATATAAGCTATTTGCGTTTGTATTTACATAGAAATTGCCAAAAGGATTTGCCTAATTTATTTTCCTAAACAATAGGTAAATCTTATACACGTAAAAGGAAAAGGAGCGTGTTTCATCCACATATTAGCTGGATTGTCCAAAAATAAATTTTGTAAAAAAAAACTTATAACAATATATAATGTAATTCGTCCTTTTGTCTTGATCTTATTTTAATCCACAATTATTAGTTTTTAATGTGATTTGTCCGATACTTAGCCAATATTAAGCACCAGCTCATCCCCCGCACATCAAACTAACTTTACAAGCAATCCATTTATTTTTTTGTAACAGACAAGAAATCCATTTATGCAAAATATGTGATCGAATTTGAATATAACCTTTTTTTTTCTTTGGATGATATAGATCCCTCGACCACGAGGTCAAACGGTTTAAACTAAATCTTCTCAAATAATAAGCATCATCACAAACAAACATAAGGAAATTTGTCGAAAATATTTGTTGAAAAATGAACCTCTAGTCGACGTCCATGTTTTGCAAACTAGAAGCAAAACAGTAAGGTTGACATAAAAATATACAGATCAGACTTGGATAGGCATGTGTATATTATCTTATTCAACAGGCCAGAAATTATGGGTCTGTAAAAGATTATACGTCCTTGTCTCCATGTCAGATATGCATGGCTTGGATTATAGTAACAAATTTCATATTCTGACACCACATAAATAACCATTTTCTATATCATTAGAAAACAGGCCTGTGCATGTTAACAATGTTTGAGTGATTCTAAAAACTGAGTATGATTATACATATATAACAGATCTGGTTCAACTAAAAAACACAGGTCTGATTGATTTATCTTTTCTTTATTGCCTAAAAGTGAATGTCATATAATGTAATAATGTTAGTTGTATGATTTGTATCATTCAAAAAGAAAAAGAAAAAAAAAAGATAAGATCGACAAGATTCGTGAGTTACATATAGAGTCAACTAGTCAGCGAGTTCACGAGCGGAGCATATATCAAGAAAACAGTAGGGGCCGTTGTTTATGAAAATGATTGAGCTAGCACATGGACCCTACCAACTAAACACAAACTAATGATTAACCTCGTGAGAGCAATTAAATTGTTTTAATTGTTTTTAACCATCGCACCTAATTTTCATGTACGTCGTTTTCCACCACTTACCTACTTTTTTCTCGATGCCTATAGATAATCCCCTTAAAACATAAACTAAAACCAATGTCAAATTAACTTTTCTCTAGAGAACTGTATCTCTTTGACAAAAAGTTTCAACCAGTAGATCATCTCCTCGTCGGTGTACCACATTATCTTTAGTAACACTAACACATGCACAACCTCAACAAATTTTGATACATAGTTTTGCTTAAAAGAAGTGATATACTAAAATTTTGCAGGGAACACTCTCATGTCAACTTTCCACAATAGACACGCGTGAAAACGACCCGTAGTGGACCGACAAGGAAACGTGTATGTATAATTAGCCTTCAAGCAGAACAGAGCCATGCAATATGGTCGCCGACTTAGCAGACGCCCGCTCACGTGTTTTCCGTATATGGCCTTCCTCTAATACCGTCACCGTTTGGCTGGTCCCCCAAACGAACCGGCAAGAAATTCACCCAAACCGTTTCCAGTAAACCAAAACATATTAATACCAAAATGTAAATTTATAGGGTGGTTTGTGCGGATAGAATACAAAAAAGTGAATATTTTATTTTGCGGTATGAACTGGTTAAACCGGGGGAGAAAATTAAGAAAACCGAGTCAAATCGAGACTGGTACACGAAGACCATCATAGCTTAACTTGACATCAAGGCCTTCCGTGTCCATGAGTTTCTCCAGCTCTTCGCTAACCTTCTCGTGGTCCATCAAATGCATCATTCCGGTGAAAAGAGTTCTCTTTGGTTTGATTTTACGAACTTCCTCCAACGCCTGGATTGGATATGAAAACGTAAAACGTAATGAGAGAAGAAAAAAACTATGACAAGATGTTAACAATATAAAGAACAGGACAAAGCTTTGTACCCTTGGGAGGCCAAAGTGTGTTGCTGAAGAACGATCAGGCCTCAGAGCATCCTAGAGAGAAAGAGATAGAGAGGAAAAGAGATGTTTCTTGGGTAAGAAGCTATCTATTGTTAGTAGAAGAAGAAGAACAGTTAGAGAATTGAGATTACCATAATTAGGAGATCACAGTCTCTAAGGAGCGGGTAAGTTTCTTCAGGTATGTCACTCACATCGCTGCATGTATTTTATAAAAATGATGATTCAAAGATGTGACATTCAGGTTGAGGGAGTGTGTGTTTGTTGTACCTTATGTAGCAGACGTCACCAAACCTGAAACCAAGGGAACGGTAGTTACTTCCATGCCACACTGGTAATGGGATGATCTGCAAACAGTTAAAAACACAACACCAAGATCATTCACAGTTCTTGTACTGATGAATACTAGATGCAGAAGAATCCAACTTTACCTTTAGATCTTTTACCATGAAAGGCTGATCCTCGTGAATGATTTTGAACTCCAACTCTGAGACTGCAGCGCCTGGTATGATCACACTTGTATCAACCAAGTAGTAATGTGTCTTCTTCATCACCTGAGATTCAAATGTCACGGTAGAGAGTCTTAACTACGTGATAGATAATAAGGGGAATGTCTTAATGTGTGTTTTGTGTAACAAGCAAACCTCAAAATCACGAGTAGCAGTGTAAATTGGAATGTGAGGCTGAACATTGTTTGTCCAATCACGGAGATCATCAAGACCTGGAGAGCAGAAAACAGAAAACAATGGAGCAGAAGACTTCAACAACATAACTTTACAGGATAAAGAAAAAAGATGGATGGGGCAAGGTTTAACTTGTCGGTTTCAGAGACCTCCAATTGCATCAGCATGAGAATGAGTAATCACAACCGCATCAAGTGTTCTTAGCCTGGGAAAAATAAAATAAACACAACTAGGTATCATGAGGAAGGCCATAGAGAAGCAACAATAGAAACTATCAGAATGCAACATTGTGAAGAGTTTCTAAGAACTCTTATGACAAGTGAATGCTGGTTGATGAAAAAAGCTTACCCGAAGGTGGGAAACCATTTAAGTGCACTATGGTAGAAGAATCTGCAAGGAGAAAGGAGTAAAAGAAAGTCAGCATACAAGATATCAAATGAAAATCATATGCTCTAAGATCAATCTTACACTCCCTCTGTTCTAAAAAAGTATCATTAAAATATGAAATTAACATTATTCAACCAATTACAAAATAAACTACAAAACATCATTGGCTACATCGTTTTTAATAAAATTAAAAATTACCTAGAAATATGAAAACATTTTTACATATTGAAACATCAAAAGATATTCTTAAACATGAGCACATTTCAAACGGAGGGGATATTAAAGGGATGGAATGGATCAAACCTCTCTTTTCTAATGCAAGCATTTGCCACAAGCTAGACATGGAATCAACACTCAGAAAACACAACAGTGATGGATGTCATTGAACTTACTTGCCACAATCAATAAGGATGTTACTTGTTCCGGATGGTCTAGTGTACCGAACAAGAATGCTGGTGTTAGGTCTCCTGTTCCTATTTCCAGGTTCTGTTGCTTTTGAGCATACCTAGAAGCATCATATAAATTCTTTCTTTTCAAAAATGTGAACCCATTGAAACCGAAGATGCAAAACTCAACAATGAAATAAAAAGAAAAATACCGAACATGTTTTGAGAGGATTAGTAAGACAGCTGACACGAGGGATGCCTTCACTAGTTCCAGTACCCATAAACACAATCTCAGAATGGTCTCCCGGTGATGTAACCGGAGCATCATCAGAAGCATTTGCATAATCTAATAATACACAATCAAACAATGTTACAAAGTGCCGCCAATACCAATTTTTGTGTTTTAACACAATCTATATACTTTAAAAATGAATGCTTTGCAAAAGAAACCAGAGATCTCTGAATATATAAAGCTAGAACCTTTCGTATATGAACGATGAATAAAAGACAACAAGAATGTGAATTTCAATGAAATCTAACGCAAAACCCATCGAAGGAATCGAGTCAACGTACTGGATTGAAGGGAAGCTTGAAGAACCCTGTTAAGCGGAGACCTCGAAAGGACAAGACTTTGGGGTCGGAGGAGTGATGTTTGTCGCCGGAGCGAATTGAAAGAGGGGAAGGAAAGGCGGGAGGGGAGAAGTGATCCGAAACCAAGAGACAGAACCGCTGAAAGAGCTGCCATTTTAGGAGCACCCAAGTCCTCAGAAGCTCTCTCTGGCTCTAACGATTGAGAAGAAAGTCAAGATGCGACTTTCTTCTTCTTCTCCTTCCCCTGTTTTTTTGGAGACCTAAATGACTTTATAATATTAAAATAAAAATGTTGTGAAAATAATTAACAGAGAAACCACAAAATTGTGAGATTTTTTTTTTTTTCTTTTGTCAAAGAAATTGTGAGATTTTATTGTGAAAATAAATAAATGAGAAACCATTATTTTTCAATTTTTGGGTTTATGGATTCATACATTTGAAATTTGAGTTTCGAATCTCATAAAATGCAATTTATCATCAATTATACATTTTTTTTTTGCTTTTTAAATGAATCTTTAATATGGTGAGTGCAAGTAAAACTATCATATGCATTAATCCACAGTGTTGAAAAGGTGCTCCATTTTGATGATTCACCAAAACCAGTTCAATTTTTACATATTGGTTGGTCCCCCATGTTGAGTGAGAATAGAACGAAACCAGTCCAATGCTATAGCTTTCCTGTCTGCAATAAATTAGATGTTCGAAACGTAAGAATTACACAGTCCAAAAGATCAAGCAGTTTGAGTTCATTTGGGATAAATGCCTTTTTCAACTCATCTATGTCTTTGTCAGACTCTCTAATGATTGAAAAGATCCGAGCATGGGCGTAAAGAAGGTAAACTGCTGTCTCTCGCTGGTCATGACAATATATGATCAAACTATTCAATAAGCATGTAGGTGAGTTCATAATGCAAACACTTAAACTAGCTGGTAAGTTCAAGCACCTTGTCCTCAAGCATATTTGTGTTGTAGGCTTGTAGCTGAAAAGTATAAGGTGTCATCAATCTGTTGTTTTTCAGGTCAGCATACCTTGAAACAAAAGTTAAACAAAACCGCAAGTTAGGTGTATGCATGCATGAAAACATTCATTAAAATTTGGTTGCTACCTTGATTAAATCACAAGAATGCAGTAGAATCACAGCCATTGGTAATCTTCTTTTCTTTCTCCAATAGCAATCTTGGATTTTAACATCAGGAACCGTTTAGTTTCAGCGACACATTAAAGATCTCTTCGAGTTTCTGCTTACGATTTCCTGTGGATTCTTGATTCTGTCACAGCACTCACAGAAAGTAATATCTGCAGTAAAGTAATGATAAAATTGAGTATGATGACAAAATTTATTGTGCAAATATTCACTGCTTCTTTGAGACTTGCTGGAGAAGGTACCATTGAGTTTTCTCCCTCCCCCCCCCCCCCCCCTCTTCTCCAAATATATAGTTTGTAACTACGTTATATATCGCTGTTTTTTTTGCAGAAGACATGGTTACAGGCTTTGGGACTATCTCTATGAGGAGAATCCAAAAGCTAACGTTGTTCTTTTTGAAACTCTTCTAGAAGATGGCAAGTATCCTTTCCTCGAGATATCGTCGAGTGATGCTCTCACTGTTAGTCAAACTATGAAGAGCTTCTTGTTAAAGGTAACAATTCCTCTCTTAGTCTTCTTCTATGCTATGCTACTTTCAGTACCATCCCCACTCGGTTGTTGTAATTAATGATCATCTCTGTCCCGGAACCTGTGGTGTTTTCTTAGAACAAGGAAGGCATCACTGAAGGAGGAACCAATGGTAATTTTTACAAAGAAGCTGACAAGTCCTGCAAAGTGATATTAGGGAGGCTCAGATGTGCAGGCATTACTAATGTGGTTCTAGCTACTGTTACTCTACTTATGCTCTATCTGACCGTGTTTGGTTTTCATTAGTAGAGCCAACTCGTGTTGGGGAAGATTCTTCTTATTATTATTATTGAATAGATTTTGACAAAAAGGTGGAATTTGCTCAATAACCATAGCGAAACAAAAACAAAAAAACAGAAGTTAAGAATGAATTATTGATGTTTAAACAAGACACATGAACTCCAGTCACTTGTCAGTAGACAAGTCGATAGGCTTCGTCAGGTTTTGGAGCTCTTCACCCTGCAAGAATATCTATATTCTTACACTACCTGATGAAGAAACAATATAAAATATCAAAAAGACAGAAGGTTGTCTAACCATTGTTGTAAACTCTTTCGTCTTCTAACTTGGCTTCTCCATCACTAACAACGAAACCTCCCAGTGTTTCATCATCATCTTTATCTTCTTGAACATCTACTATATATTCCACAACTCTTTAGTTTGAGCGCGGCCACTACAACTACTATTCTTAGGCACGTTGGATGCTATTGCTATGTAATTACATTCAATTGGCCTTTCTTTACAATGAATAAAATGCTTTAAAACGTTCCAGCAACCAGCAACTTTATAAACAAAGTTCATCTTCATTCCTCTATCGTAATCATCAACTAACTTTACATAACAAATTATTCATGAAAGTTTTAAATTATTTCTTGAGATCAAAGTCATATAATTACACAAATTAACTAGCCACCTTTCTTTCCAAAAAGTCATCATCCCTTTGCTTTGACATGAAGCTTCTTTTGGTTCTTCTTTCAAGCAAATACAAATCTTGTCTAAAAATTGGTAAAAAAACTGAAATTTGTTTCCTTACATAAAAGATTTCATGACTTTAAGTTCCCAAAATATTTTTTTTTCTGTTTTCTCAACATAAAAATGAAAAAGATGTCATAAAAGTAAGGAAATTATTTCAAATCTAGTCTTGATTGACCAAAATATATTTTACCCATTATGCTAGTTTCACTAACCCCGAAAACGACATCGTATTCATAACCGCAACTTCCTCCATCTTAAAAAAAACGCACTTCTCTTCCATCTGAAGAGGCACTGAGGAAGAGATTGGAAGCAGAAGCAAAACAACGATGACGAAGACGAAAGGAAGCAGCTTTCGATTCTACGCCACTCTCTTCCTCTATTCCTTCTCTTTCTCCTTATCTCGCGCCTTCTATCTCCCAGGTGTCGCTCCTCGTGATTTTCAAAAGGTAATAACTTTTTGTCCGATCTCTCGTTTTCCGGTGAGAAGATCGATCTAGGGTTAATGGGTCTTAGTGGTTTCGTAGTTTAGCGTGTGATTCGATCTTCAAGTTGTCTCCTTTTTTCAGCCACCGTTTCTGTTGGTAGTTCTAGCTCTAGTGTTGAGTGAGAGTCGATGAAACTTTTTGATTACCAGAGAAGAAACCAAACTGATGTTTCTGATTGATCATCATCGTCACTAGTGTTCGTAATGGTTTTTAGTCTCTTTTATTGAGAATCTATCTATTATGAGATTTTACAGATCCTGTGAACCATCTTTATAATGCATAAAATTTTACAAATCTTGTTTTTTTTTCAGCTCTTGATTTTGTTGTTTTGTATGGAACAGGGTGATCCTCTTTATGTCAAAGTGAACAAATTGTCATCTACCAAGACTCAGCTTCCTTATGATTACTACTACCTGAATTATTGTAAGCCTAGTAAGATCTTGAACAATGCTGAGAATCTTGGGGAGGTTCTCAGAGGCGACCGCATTGAGAATTCCGTTTATACCGTAAGTATAATTCTCCCATTCTTCTGGCTCTAGTTGTTGTTTGACTGCTTTTCTCATACGTTAACCACTTCATAACGTGAATTTGTCAGTTTCAAATGCTGGAGGATCAGCCTTGCAAAGTTGGTTGCCGTGCTAAACTTGACGCTGAGTCCACCAAAAATTTCAAGGAAAAAATCGATGATGAATACCGTGCTAATATGTAAATAGTTAACATAGCATCCTTGTTATTTGTATCTTTGTCTCCTAAATTTCTTTTGATTAATCTGTAAACCTAACTCGAATTACTACTGTATAGGATTCTTGATAATCTTCCAGTAGCTGTACTTAGACAAAGGAGAGATGGTAGTCAGTCAACTACTTATGAGCATGGTTTCCGTGTTGGCTTCAAAGGGAGTTATGAAGGGGTATGCCCTTATAAGATACTTGCATTTCTTTTTTTACTTTCTCTCATACCAACCAATAGTTGCTTTGCTTTTGTAGAGCAAAGAGGAGAAATATTTTATCCATAATCACTTGAGCTTCCGAGTTATGTACCACAGAGATCTAGAGTCTGATTCTGCTAGAATTGTTGGATTTGAGGTTACTCCTAACAGGTATTACCTACTGGTTGTTTGGAGTATAGAGGTGTGCTTCTGAATTTGTATAAGATAACGAGTTTTCTTTTAATCTTCTGGATAGTATCTTGCATGAGTACAAGGAGTGGGACGAAAACAATCCTCAGCTAACAACATGCAACAAGGACACAAAGAACTTGATCCAGAGCACTACTGTCCCTCAAGAAGTTGAGCAAGGGAAAGAGATTGTGTTTACATATGATGTCTCATTTAAGGTAAATAAATTATATCTAAGACTTCTTTTTCTTTACTGTTCGTCTTTTGCTAAACGTTTTCTTCGGAATATGAATCTCCAGGAGAGTGAAATCAAATGGGCTTCTCGTTGGGACACATACCTCCTCATGAACGACGATCAAATCCACTGGTTTTCCATCATAAACTCACTTATGATCGTCCTCTTCCTCTCCGGAATGGTAGCCATGATCATGATGAGGACTCTATACAAGGACATCTCTAACTACAACCAGCTCGAGACACAAGACGAAGCTCAGGAAGAGACTGGATGGAAGCTCGTACACGGTGACGTCTTCAGACCACCCGTGAACTCTGGATTGCTGTGTGTTTATGTCGGTACAGGTGTTCAGATCTTCGGAATGTCGCTCGTCACAATGATGTTCGCGTTGCTTGGTTTCTTATCTCCGTCCAACAGAGGAGGACTCATGACCGCCATGGTTCTCTTGTGGGTCTTCATGGGGATATTCGCTGGCTACTCCTCGTCTCGCCTTCACAAAATGTTCAAAGGAGACAAGTGGAAGAGAATGACATTAAAGACTGCGTTCATGTTTCCTGGTATCCTCTTTGTGATCTTCTTTGTTCTGAATGGCCTCATCTGGGGTGAGCAGTCGTCTGGAGCTATACCTTTCGGTACAATGTTTGCTCTCTTCTGCCTCTGGTTCGGCATCTCGGTCCCACTAGTCTTTGTCGGTAGCTATCTGGGATACAAGAAGCCAGCTATCGAAGACCCGGTCAAAACAAACAAGATCCCAAGGCAAGTACCGGAGCAGCCGTGGTACATGAAACCTGTCTTCTCCATACTAATAGGAGGCATCCTACCATTTGGAGCAGTCTTCATCGAGCTCTTCTTCATCCTGACATCAATATGGCTGAACCAGTTCTACTACATCTTCGGTTTCCTCTTCATAGTGTTCTTGATCTTGATCGTCACCTGCGCAGAGATCACGGTGGTGCTCTGCTACTTCCAGCTTTGCAGCGAGGATTACAACTGGTGGTGGAGAGCTTACTTAACCGCAGGCTCGTCTGCTTTCTACCTCTTCCTTTACTCAATCTTTTACTTCTTCACGAAGCTGGAGATAACAAAGCTGGTTTCGGGGATACTCTACTTCGGGTACATGATCATCATCTCTTATGCCTTCTTTGTCCTGACTGGCACAATTGGTTTCTACGCTTGCTTCTGGTTCGTGAGGAAGATCTACTCTTCGGTGAAGATTGACTAGAACACAAGACAGAACAAAACCAGCTGATAAGTCTGCAGAAAAGAGTTGTTATTGTATGTTTGGGTGATTGTAGTAGTCTGTGACAAAGTAAAAGAATCAGTTCAACTTTTTTTTTATTTTGTACTTTTTTTTTTCTTCAACACCCACAATTTCTACAGGCGTTGTCTGAATTTAATATTACATGTCATGTTTCAGCAGTAGGAAAAGTCTGGGCCAGTTTCTCACTGTGGCCAAGTAACATCTTCTCCTTCTGCTCTTCATCCACGTCATAATGTAACACAGCTGTGATGAGGAACGTAACTGGCTTGCTTCATTTTTATCAATACTTGTTTTAAGACTTTCAGTTTAGCTAACAACTCTTCCCTTCTTGGATGAGTGAGATCATTCTCGTGGAAGTAATGCAAAGGTTTGCTTATGTTGAATCCAGCTTATTCCTGGCTCTTAACCTGTGCAAAGGTTGCCACACACATCCAGCTTCTTCCTGTTGACTTGTTTACGGCCGGTTTGAAAACAGTTATCTGTTGTTCTTGTTTGTTTTTTTGTTCTTTTTTTTCTATGGAAACCATTACCATTACATATCCAAAGAGTAATAAAAAACTGAACAAGAAAAACTTTGTTAGGAAATACAAATGTTCCTTCAATACTGATGAAAGACGAGACTCGAGAAGACTAGATAGTGGAATGTGTTAATGAACTCGAAGAAGACTTTCAAATCTGACAGACAGTGAATGTTTGACAAAGGAACGTAACACCAACGTCCAAAGAGGTGGTGTTTTATTACCACATTCCCTCAGTTAGACAATGCCAAGAGCAAATAGGAACTCTAGAAGTCCAGCCTTTGTTATATGAAAACTTCTTCTCCTTAAAATAATCAGAGCCTCCGTAGTAGATGGAACCTGTGCAAAGGTTATGACATATATCGCAACGTTCTCGAGTGTTACTACTGTTGCGGATAACTTCGACAGACCTACCTCCTTGTGGGAGACGGAACTTGGACCCAGGCTTCATAAAAAAAGAGGATCCGAATACGCAATGAAGGTGGACAGTCGTGCAACACTCATCGCATGTGTAGAACCATTCCTTTGTATCTAATTGTTCTTCACACACTTCGCACCAATAAATCTCACCAGGGGTGCCTTTTTCGCCGTAGGAAAGGGTGAGTGGATGCTTGTCGTACTTGTAGTGTAACTCATCTGGAATGGTAGCACACGCATAACACAAAGCGAATTCGCATAACGTACAGTGTATATGAGACCCTGAACATCTTTTCTTGCAACCTTGACAATCTTGGTTGCTAGTGATGGTTGATATGAAAACGGGATGGTCAACATGACTTTTATGGGTGAAACACTCTGGAACCGAAACGCATCGAACATCTATGAAAGAGTCGTGTGGAAAGCCTTGCGTGAGATAGTTATGGCGTATGTACCTGAAACCAGTGGTTGCTCGGGAACAAACGTGACAAGTCATGCATAAGTAGTTGTTCTGAGGAGACGGGTATAAGAAAAGAGTCTGGTTGTGCAATGCATGATTCAGCTTTTTAGGTAGACCAGCACATACCTCGTGGAGTGAGTAATCACATTCCTCGCACTCGTAGAACTGGTCGGAGACAATAGGATATACACACGCTTCACATAGCTTTTCTATGTCTACTACAACACCATCGTGCTGCTTGAGCTTCAAACGATGATGTTCGTGACCAAAATGCTTTATGAAACCATCACCAAGCTTCTTGAAAGGTGCGATATCTTCTTCTTCGGAATCTTCTGGTTCCCATTCGAGCTCTTTTCCATCCCCAACGGTCTCATGTGTTGCACATTTGGAATGTGCTACATATGCACAACCCTCGACATCGCAAGAATATTGACCATACTTGACATCAACCTTTTTGTAGCAAATCCGGCATAAGGAACTCATAGGTGAACGGTATGGAATATAATGGAGACGGTGGGGGTGACGTGTGATCTTTATAACTCGTGGTAAGTCGATGCAACTTTGATGAGCTATATAGTTACATTGGAAACAAGCATAACTCGGTTCCAAGGCGTTCACCAAACCACAAGCATCACATGGAACTGATAATGGTCGAGGTAAGAAGACGAGCGAGTGGTGATGACCTTTTGAGTTTGCGATAGTAAGAGGTGGAACCGATCTTGCACAAGGGAGATCCAAGCAAAAGCTACATATCAAACAACGATAGAACCAGTCACCTTCAAAATCGTTTCCACACCAAGTGCATTTGTCGAATATGATCATATCAGATTTGGACGGAACAATATCCACAAACTTGGATTCTCGATCATATACGTCGGGCTTAGGGTTGGCGTCGGGGATGATGTTGGATATGGTTCCGGTTTCAGGATCGCGATAGAAGAGAGTGAGAGGGTGTTGGAGGTGATAAGGATGTGTAATCTTCCTTGGACGTTCATAACAACCGTCGTGGAACTGTACACCGCAGGTTGTGCAGTAGTATTGGACAAAATCATGCAGCCTCACAGTATATTTTCCGCCGCATGTAAAGCAGCCGAGCGGAATGACAGAGTTATAGTCCATTGACAAGTTATGATAAGTGAGAGCTGGATGAGACAATAGACATCTCGGTCCGTCTCCCTCTCCATCAGACATTTTCTCTACCGGTTTGGTTGTGATAATATGTATTTCAAGTATTTATGCTCTTCTTTAATCATCCTTTTATTTACTTTGCTTTCCTTGTGATCTCATCTTGAGAAGTGGAACAGTGTAGATAAAACAAAACTATAATTAAAATAACAAGTAACTTGTACTAAAGTAGCAGTAAACAATGAATATCAATAGTTAATAAAAGGGGTTCACATGCTATTGAAAATCTAACCGAATAACGATTAGTGATAACAGCTGTGAACAAGAACATACAAGAGCTTGTTAATTTAATTCAGAGGCAGTATACTGTATACTAGGTTATCAGTGGCTTTTAGATGGAAAATGTTGTGAGGATATCTGGGCCAAGGATGGATTATCACATATATACATTGATTTCCTAATGTGGATATTTTTGCCTCCAAATGGGATTAGTCTAGAACTTGACCCTTCTAATGTTAGAAAAACATATCTTACACAATTAACAAAAGCTTTTCCATGTATAATATAAACAATTAAGAACTGGCAGTTTAAGGAGTTAAAGAATGACCATATTATATAATACAAGTTGGAACGCTGGTCACGCCATTTGCATCAAAAGCAGCTCCATGAAACTTTTAAAAACCTAGTTGGGTTAATTTGTTAAAGATATAACTGAATACTACTGACAAGTGATAACAGCTGTAACTTGTAAGCACGAACATCAGTAGTTTGTTAATTAATTGAAAACATCATTGGTTCTTTTTTTTGTCATATGATAGATTATATTAATTTGAACTACACCAAACTAGTAAAGATGATCAATTTTTTCTGGAACCATAAGTCGGTGAGGTGATGGACACCATCCGAAGACACAGATTGGTACAAACATTGAAACCAAAAACTAGACTAAAAGATGGAAACACAGTTGAGGAGGATGGTGAAGATGCAAGATAGCATGCGACAAAGGTAAAGCTAACTGGAAACAAACGAAGATATAAGAGTGAGAGCGGTACACACCTACTGGTCTGAGTAGCAAGATAACTCCAATAGCGCTTCCATAAGTGAAACCCGCTCCAACACCACACAAGGAATTAACGAGAACTCAAAAGCAGTAAATACAGGCTGAGAAGAGTAATGAGATAGATTGGAAGAACATGAACATCACCAACACATAAACTAAATCGGGGGAGGTTAGAATCCTTAACCGTCGCCGTAAACACCTTTCAATCCCAACTAAAACTCATCATTAGATTTTGAGTGGGTTTTCCACGCTCCTCACAGCGAAGCCTATAAAGCTTCCTGAACACGACTTATTCAAACAGCCCGTAACTGGCAAAAAAAACACTCCGAATCCAGGACGAAAACATCATTGGTTCCTGATCTACTTTTCTTTCTTTAGCACATGTTTCAATAATAAACAATGAAAAAAATTGTATGTAATCATAATAGTGCGGGCCATTGATAAAATTAACCCATATAACAAATCTAGCCGACAATACATTTACCTCCCTGGTTCAGTACCGTCGTATTATCCATGGTTCAGTACATTCCAAAGAGAAATAGCTGCTTCAGAACTATAGTGAGACCACTCATATTGACAAATAGCCTTCAATAGTATATGGAACCGGTGCAACGGTGGCTACATTCATGTCAGAACAGTCAAGTGTTACCAGTACTGTTGCACGTAACTTTCAGATCACCACGTATCCTCCTGAATGTGGAACCATGTTTTATGAAGTAAGAGGATCCAAAGAGGCACAAGGTGGATAGTAATGCAACATTCATTACATGTGTAGAACCATTCTCTTTTCTCCATAGGAAAGAGTGAGTGGATGCTTGTCGAATCTGTCGTGTATTTCATCTGGAATGGTACCACATGGAGAATTCTCACACCGACAGTGTAGATGAGACCATGAACATCTTTTCTTGCAACCTTTACATATGATCTCATCTTCGCCGCTGTATGATGTTGATATGGAAACAGGATGGTCATCATCATGACTTTTGTGGAATGCCTGTTTGCATTTGCTGATTTCGAGGTATAAGTTGCTAATACATATACCTTTGCTTTACAGTTTTATTTACTCTCACCGAAGACAGGAAACAGAACAAGCTACTTATGCCATTAATGATCTTCAAGGCAGCCTCTTATCATCTGCAGACCAAGGTGGCATGCTTTTTGAGTTTTTTTTTTTTGTTCTTGTTTACTTTAAATTTCTCATTTTGCCAGATTCAAAAGAAAGACAAAAGCCTCTTGTTGTTTTGCTCTTTTACCAATAAAATTTTTAAAATCCCTTGATAACACATTTAGCAACTGTGTGTTGCATCTTACCCCCACTATACAAACAAAAAAAAGGCTTTTATTGCCAGCTTAGAGGACCACATTACTGAGAAAACAGAGGTTTTTTTACTCAATACACTTAACAAAATTAAACTTTTCGAAAGATACAGTTATGTGATTTTACTTAACCTTAATATTAGTACTGTTTGTTATGGCTTAGTTCCAGCCTCTGACCTCTTTCCCTTTCCCTTTAGTCTTGGCGTTTCACTGAACCTATCCGACCCATACTTTGTTAGCTGACCGCTGCTGTATTAATCTGCCAAGGACCGCCCGCTTCTGTTGCCTGCCTCTGAACCTGGAGTTGATGCGTAGTTTCCATCCATGATCATATCTCCTTCCAGTATACGCATCACCTTCATTATTGACCAAACCACTTTTTAGTATATACTATCATCCTGACACAAAAGACTGATTTCAAAAATTACTTTTGTTTACCTGAGACATGCGTGGCCTCAAACATGGGTCTCTACGTATGCACAACGAAACTGCGTGAACCATACAAATGACCTCACTTCCTCACTTTATACAAAACGGTCACCAAGCCTCTGATCTATAAGTTCCTCCACCGCATATTCTTCTAGTAGCGGGCGTGCCTGATATAAGCAACAACCAAGGAGCATCAGTACTAACTATTACTTCGCTGAACAGTTAAGCTGAAAATTCATTACGCATTCAGTGAGGCATTCCAGTCCCTTTGGCATAGTAATGTCAATGGATTTGCGTCCAGTGACTAGCTCAACTAACACAACACCGAACGAGTACACATCTGCCTTTTCAGTTATCTGTCCGCTTTGAGCATACTCTGGAGCTAAATAGCTGCACACCAACAAAGTACCTTAGAAAGATCGTTCAAGTTTCACTAAGTAAATGATTAGCTTTGGTTGATGTGACTCACCCAAACGTTCCTATCACTCTTGTTTCTACACCACGTTCCCCATCAGGCTGCCATCTCGCTAGACCAAAATCTCCGACCTGATAGAATTCAAAACAGAAATGAGTAAGTTCCAAAGAATATATGAAACCAACATGTTTGATATATACCAGCGGCTAATTATCATGAGTGATGAGGATGTTGTTAGGACGCATGTCTCTGTGGAAAATACACCCAACTCTGCATTCTTCGTGTAGATACCTAAGACCTCTTGCAGCTCAAACAGCAATCTTTTGCCTTGCTGTCCACTCCAGTGTCTCCCTTTGCCACCTGTATAAGATCCTTGTGAACTTGCTAGTTTGTGTTGCTTTTCTGCAACTACTTGCCCTTTTGGTAGTATACCTCGATGAACAGAACCATATCCACCTTCAGCCAAGAAGTTAGCCCGTGAAAAGCCACATGTTGCAAGCTATAACTCTGCATAGGAAAACAATCTAGGTGGTTTACCAAATACGGGGGCCTTGTGCTGGCAGATATAGCAAAGAGGAGGTGGACCAGGAGGATCGCAATCTTTTGACTAGAAGATAACTCAACTTCTACTACATCTTCGGCTTCCTCTTCATAGCGTTCTTGATTGATAGTTACTTGTGCGGAGATCACAGTGGTGCTCTGCTACTTCCAGCTTTGCAGCGGGGATTACAATTGGTGCTGGAGCGCTTACTTAACAGCAGGCTCGTCTGCTTTCTACCTCTTCCTCTACTCGATCTCTTACTTCTTCACGAATCTGGAGATAACAAAGCTAGTCTCGGGTATGCTCTACTTCGGGTACATGATCATCATCTCTTACGCTTTCTTTGTCCTGACTGGCACAATCGGTTTCTACGCTTGCTTCTGGTTCGTGAGAAAGATCTACTCTTCGGTGAAGATTGACTAGAAACACAAGACAGAAGAAACCAACTCTGATAAAATTTGCAGAAAGGACACCATCTTTGGAGTTCTTGAGGTTGTTATTGTAAGTTTTGGTTGATTGTAGTAGTCTGTGACATAGTAAACGAATCAAATCAGCTTCTTCTTTTTTAATTCGTACCTTTTTTCCTTCGACACCGGCAGATTTCTACCGATGTTGCCTGAATGAATCTAATATTACATGCCTTATTGACCAGTAGTCTCCACAGGAAAACTAAGCTAATAACACCTCTTCCTTTCTTGGATGACTGCGATCATTCTCTGGTTCATTCTCAATGAGTCTATGACCTACAGATTCCCTAATGTCTACAGATAAGTGAACCCTACAAGATACTAAAAGAGAGCTCAATACACAAGCTGTTGGTTCTGATGGCGTTCTTTTGATTCATTCAAACGCCTCCTCAGTCCAATCAGCACGGCCAAGCATATCAACGATGCAACCATAATGCCCAATGTCAGGTTTAATCCTGTAATATCTCACTAACATTGGCATCAAATATACTTAGCCCTGTGTCTTACTTTTTTCCATGGCTGCAAAGAAGTTCACGTCCAGATAGTGCTGTTAGAACACTAGCATTAGTGATGTAATTTAGACTCATCCCTTCACTCTTCAGTGCTGTTAGAACACTACCATTAGTGACGTAATTTAGACTCATTCCTTCACTCTTCAGCTTCTGGAACACTTGTAGAGCCTCTTCATTAGGCCTAGTTGTGCATAGCCAGCTGTAATAGCAGTACAAGAGACAACGTCTCTCTCTCTCAGGTGAATCGTCACATAAAGTTAAGAACATTTGACGACGTTTTATGTCGGTTGTCTACTAGACTTGTTTACTGTCTGTTTTAATACAGTTTAAGATATCCATTCTCTGTTTTAAAAAAAAAAATCAGAGAATAGATAAGTTTCTAGTTTTTTTTTTTTTGTGTGTGGAAAAGAGTAATCAAAACCATGAAACTTTGTAAAAAAATACTTCATCCGTTTTAAAGTTTACATATTTTAGATTTTTCACACATTTTAGTAAAATACATTAAATTTGCATAATTCAATCATTATTTTTTCTCATGATTTTAAGATAATAAAAATCTAATAAATGCGATTAATTTTTGAAATTATAAAAATTTAATAAAACATGCATTGAAAATGCAAAAAAATAGATATTTTGAAACAAAATCTTTTTCTAAAATATGTAACTTTATGAATGGAGAGAGTAGTTGTTTGGCAAATTTTTTCCACAAATGGTTCCTTGCAATGCTTATGAAAACAAGACTCGGAGATTTTTTTTTTTACTAAAGGCAAAGACTCGGAGAATTTCCAAATGAACATGCAATGAATGTTAAAAAAAATTAAGAAACGTAACACCAACCTCGAGAGAGGTACTTAGAGCATTCTTATCCCACGTCTCTTGCTCGTTTCTAAGGGGGAAGGGCTGCCATTTTAAGTGAAAACATCCTCTATTCGGGGAAGAAGAAGAAACATATGCAGTGTTTTTTTGCGAGCTCCGCGATACGTGGCAGTCCGTGATTGATACTGTTTTTATCTTTTTTTTTAATGCGGAAAAGTAAAAAAAGAAAAAAAAAAGATAGAAACCCTTATCCGTTTCTGGGATAAGGGTGCTCTTATTACCATTTTTCAGAGTACTTAGACAAAGCAAAGAGGAAATAAGAACTCTTGAAGTATCGCGTTTGTTGTAGGTAAAAAAATGGCCGTAGCCTTCGTAGTAGATGGAGCCTGTGCAAACTGCAAAGGTTGTCACATATATAGCAAGGCTGTTAGCTGTCCACTGTTACTATTGTTGCGGATAATATCGACAGATTTACGTATATAGGCTGAACGTCAAACTAGGCTTCATGAAAAGAAGAGGATACAAATACGCATTTTTTGGTGCAGCATCCATCGCATGTGTAGAACCATTCCGTTGGATCTAATTGACACTCTACATATATAAGACCCTGAACATGCCTTCAAAATCTTTTGATCAAGATAATTTGTTAAGACTAAAATAAATGATGTATAGTAAATGCAATTAGTAAAATAGATAGAAACAGCGAACATAAGATGCAGTAAAACACTCAAAATTTTCTTTTGTACTTCTGTAATAAATGACGATAAATTATTTGGAAAAGTTAATAGATGAAATTATTAAAATTAACTAAGAAGAATCAAAAAGATGAAATAAAATAAAATTAGGTAACTACTATTATTTGGTAGTTCAATTTTAATATAAGAAATGAATTAACTAATCAAATCTATAACGAGTTAACATCACTACAAAATGATGTTAAGTGACAAAGTCAAACAATACAGCACATTCATCTTATATTATCGAATCAATAAAATAGTATGATTAAATTAATCGGTATAGTAATTTGACAGAATGGATACGGTGCTCAGTTATTAAATACTAGTACACGTTTATCAACAATACAGTTTAATATAAACTAATTATTAACAAAAAGAGATGATCCAAATAATGTTAATTCATCCAAAACATCCACATTTGGAAATGTATTGTCAAGAAAAACTAAACATATACAATAAAGTTAATGTGGTCTTTTGGAAGACTAACAAAGTTAGCAATTAGATTAAATTAATAATATTTATATCTTAACACTTATTCATTTTCTTCCAATATGCAAAAATATTATATTGATATTTTGCAACTGGTAAATTTATATATCTTATGAAGGCTCATATTGACGGTACTACTCACAACATTCAGAAACGCTTTAATATATTATGAAGATTCACAGGCGATTAATTCATTTGGACAATGTTGAAAATTTCGGCAAGTATTTTTCATTATTATATATAATCATTAATAAATAAATGAGTGTTAAAAAATATTATAATTTGAAAAATTCTAATTATTTTGTTTCTCTTTTAAAAAAAAAATATATCAAATATCAAACCTAAGAAAAACTCAACAAAAATTTCGAATCATCAGTGAATAGTCAATCGGAGTAAAGGGGTTGCACTAGTATTTCATATCCACTCACTGCGAAGGATTTGTTTCCTGAGAAACTATCAACAATTCAACATCCTATTTTTACATTGACAATTCCACATAATCTTCTTTTCACACCTATTCTTTCATTTCTTTTAAATATAATTTGTATATGTTCAAATTAAATTAAACAAGTTTCCATTTGTATAGTTTTAAAATTACAATTTTTGATGTAACTATTGAGGAACAAAAAGAAGACTCATATTAAACAAGAAGACTCAGGAAACAAGGATTTGTTTCCTGAGAAACTATCAACAATTCAACATCCTATTTTTACATTGACAATTCCACATAATCTTCTTTTTACACCTATTCTTTCATTTCTTTTAAATATAATTTTTATATGTTCAAATTAAGTTAAACAAGTTTCCATTTGTATAGTTTTAAAATGATAATTTTTGATGTAAAACTAACAAAACAAAAAATAGTAATTCACTATCAAATGTTTTATTTAAAATAGTTGGGGTGGAAAGAAAATAAAAAACTTATAGCCAATAGTATAAAAATATATATACACCACATGCCATCATTGATCTCATTTTTATTGATTCAGCTAGTTGAATTATTTCAATCAGTATGAATCCACGATTCTCATATTATTCAACAACCTAATTGTTTTGATTAAACTGTTGAATTAAAAATTCAATATGCTCATAGCTCATGGTCTAATAGTTAATTAGTACATTTCTTGGTGTATATGAGTATCATTAAAATTCCAAGATAAAATGGAAACATATAAAGTATATTGTACATTCATAAACTGGGATCACCAAAGATTGGTGTCTATCAATTGACAAAAATAAAACTATAGTGTATATCAGTCGCTTAAATGAAGTGGCGTAATAGAGAAAAGGTTCACATATTTCGTATTCCTAATAATCCGTTGGCCAAAAGCATGCCTCTCCGCAACCTTGCCGTGGTCGTTGCTCTCCTCTTTGCCGGTGCCTTATATATAAGCTTTTCCACATATTCGGTTTCTGATCCTGTCTCCAATCTCTCACAAAATATCAACACTCCTCAGCCAGTGGTAAGTTTACTAATCATAATATGTTGAAGTCTAGTCATTTATACTGGTATTGAAGTTGGTTACAGAAAAATATATAGGGTTTCTTTCCACAGGACGATCTTGAGGCAGTGTTGGAGAGGGCGGCTTCCGGAAACAACAACACGGTGATAATAGCGCTTGTGAACAGAGCGTACGTGGAGGAGGTTGGAGAAGGGAGGACGATGCTGGATCTCTTCCTTGAGAGCTTCTGGGAAGGAGAAGGGACTATGTCGCTTCTAGACCATCTGCTGCTGGTGGCAACTGATCAGACGGCCTTTGATCGCTGCCGCTTCAAGAGGCTTCATTGCTACAAGATGGACATTAAAGGTGCTGACCTGGAGGGAGAGAAAGTATTCATGTCAGCTGAGTTCATTGAGATGATGTGGCAGAGGACTCACTTTCTCATCGACGTCCTCAGCCGCGGCTACCATATTCTTTTCACGGTTAGGTTCTAGACCTAGTCAAGAATCTTTGAGATGTGACATTGTGACAATACTATAAATATATTTCGTAATGATTTTTTTTTATTTTTTCTAAGTAAGGACACGGACGTGTTGTGGCTAAGGAGCCCCTTCTCGCGGCTAAGCAACAACGGGAGCTTGGATATGCAGATAAGCGTCGATAAGAACAGCGTGAATACTGTACGCTCGAAGATCAACACCGGATTCTTCCACGTCCGATCCAACGACAAAACTATCTCCCTCTTCCGTAAATGGTACGACATGAGGCTCAACTCAACGGGCATGAAGGAACAAGACGTCCTCCAGAACCTCCTCGACTCGGGTTACTTCAACCAGCTCGGCCTCAACGTTGTCTTCCTCAACACCACCGAGTTCAGCGGCTTCTGCCAAGACAGCCCTGACATGGGCCTTATCACCACTATGCATGCCAACTGCTGCCGTCACATTCCCCCAAAGGTCTTTGATCTCACTCGTGTTCTCAGCGACTGGAAAAGCTACAAGGCCTCCCACGTCAACAAGAAGTGGAGCCCTCATCATAAGTGTCGGGGTTCATGGAAAGACGACCACTATGTCCCCAAGCCATGATCCTCTTGTAATGCTAATGAGATTGCTTGCCATATATCTAATTACATTTAATTATTTTTAGATACTTCATGGTCACAAACTAATGAAATCGTCAACGACAGGATATATGGTCTCCCCCTAGGTCAAGCATCGACAGTTTATCATCAGGTTACCCTCGACGCGAAACTTGGGTACTTCAAATCAGAATACCAAGTGCTTGTCAAAGCAATTTCTTCGAAGCTCCATCATGCTGATCTCTACGGAATCATCCAGGACATCAAAAGTCTATCTTCTTTTTTTACTGTTGCATCGTTTGTTTTCATTCCAAAAAACCTTAACTCTTTAATAGAAACTGTTGCTAGAGAGTCTCTATGTAACCTCTATGTAACCTTCCGGTCCAGCTTAGGTTGTGTTTTAATATATTGGTGTTCAAAAAAAAACTATATTATACTTATAAATAAGCTTCTCAAGCTCGCTAGTCTTATTAAGTTACTAAGATACTGTCATGGATATTGGTGATATAGCGTAGATACCATTCTTATTCATCATATTTTTTCATATACTAGTGTTATTTTCAGAAGCAGTGCCATTTCAAAAATCAGACCAAACAAACAAGATATCAGAAAACCAGAACCAAAATTAACATATTTCTCTACCGTCTGTATAATAAATCTGCATCTATCATATTAAAAGATAAGTCATGATTTTTCATTCATGTATGATTTTTTATAAAATGAACTATTTACTAGAGTTTGTCACACTACACCTTCTATTAAAATTCAAATTAAATAAAGATTAAGTCATATTCGGTTATAACTAATCAAACAAATATCTAATTTAATTTTATTTTAATTAGAAAAATTATGGTGGAAAAAATCTAACAAAATCTTGCAACACATTTAAATATTTTAGTAGTATAATTTTGTTCAAATCAATGTAAATTTAAATTTTATTATAAGAAAATAAACTAAAACTTTTATGTTATTTTCATAAGCTTTATAATTATAGTATATATTACACTAAAATAAAAGTACTATATGAATTAAATACTAAAAATATTAATATAATAAATAAACTAATAAATATCTTATTTTGATTATTAAATTCTTATATTTTATATAAAACTGTAGCTAGAAACCTATATTAAAAAAATAACACAATTTCAAAAAAAAATACTTAGGATGTGATTGGTTATTTTTAGAGTAAGTGAGAGAAATAAAGAAAGTGAAAATGAGAGTAAATGTAAGAGCGAGAAAAAGAGGAAAAGTGGAGTAATAGAGTTACTCACGTGAAACTGAACGTAATGATAAGAGTATATGTTTTTGGCTGTTTCGATAGTAAATGGAGTAAATACAAGATAATTTAATTTCACTTGATTGGCAATATCACAGCATAACTAAGAATAATTAATTTTCCACCTTCTTTTATTGCGCCAGAGGTACTATTCAATCAAAGCCTTCATGTATATATATTTTTAAAAAATCATAAAATACAATTTTGTCAACAAAAATAGCTATCTTTTGAAATGCATGTACGGGTCAATACTAACACTATATAAAAACATTTTAAAAGTTAACCGATCTTAAAATTTGACAAGTAAAACTGAAAAAAAAAACACTTTAGTTTTAGAACATCAATAGCACATGTTTTCAATAAAATAATTTACAAAAATTAAAACGAATCATAATTATCAAAAATAAAAAGTAAAAAATAACATCTGCACTAGTTAATAACTTAATATATTGAAGGATGATTGATATTTGTAGAGATTGCTTGTACTTCAAGACTTTATGTTTCATTTGAGAGAGAGAAAACATAAAATAAATTTAACAATGAGATAACTGCTGATGTTGTCTGAATCTAATATTACAACATGCCATGTTTCAGCAGTAGGAAAAGTTTGGGCCAGTTTCTCACTGTGGCCAAGTAACTAACATCTTCTCCTTCTGCTCTTCATCCACGTCATAATATAACACACAGCTATGAGCAGGAACGTAACCGGCTTGCCTCATTTGTATCAATACCTTCTAATTACAGTTTAGCTAACAAATCTTCCCTTATTGGATGAGTGAGATCATTAGCGTGGAAGTAATGCAAGTTTTGCTTACGTTGAATCCCAGCTTCTTTTGTAACAGCTTTCTGCATCACCAATTCTCTTAAGCTGTTTACATCTTCCCAAGGTGCAAAAGAACCAGGAAGAAAGCAGATGAACATGTGCAAAGTTTGCCACACAGCTTGACTTGTTGACGGTGGGGTTTGAAACGATTATTTGTTGTTCTTGTTAGTTTTTCTTTTGGGTGGAAACCATTACATATCCAAAAAAGTAATCAAAGCTGAAGAAAAGAAACTTTGTAAGGAAATACTAATATTCTTGTTTTGCCAAACTAGATCCACAAATGGTTCCTTCAATGCTGATGAAAGACTAGACTCTCGAAGACTTTCAAATCAACAGACAGTGAATGATGTTTGACGAACTAAGCAAGGAACGTAACACCAACCTCCAAAGAGGTGTTTACCATCTTCTCTCAGCTAGACAATACCAAGAGCAAATAGAAACTGTAGAAGTCCAGCCTTTGTAAGTTAAAAACATCTTCCCCCTAACACAGCCTTCGTAGTAGATGGAATCTGTGCAAACATTACCACATAGATAGCAACGTTCTCGAGTGTTACTACTGTTGCGGATAACTTTGGCAGATATACCTTTATATGGGAGATAGAACTTGGAACCAGGCTTCATAAAGAAAGAGGATCCGAATACGCATTGAAGGTGGACAGTGGTGCAGCACTCATCGCAAGTGTAGAACCAATCCTTTGTATCTAATAGTTTTTCACACACCTCGCACCAATATATATCACCAGCGCTGATGTTTTCTTCGCCGTAGGAAAGGGTGAGTGGATGCTTGTCGTACTTGTAGTGTAACTCATCTGGAATGGTAGCACATGGATAACACAGAGCGTATTCGCATATCGTACAATGTAGATGATAACCCCAACATCTTCTCTTGCAACCTTTACAATCTTCGTTGCTATTGATGGTTGATATGAAAACGGGATGTTCAGCATGACTTTTATGGGTGAAACACTCTGGAACCGAAACGCATCGAACATCTATGAAAGATTTTGAACCGTCTTGCGTAAGATAGTTATTGCGTACGTACCTGAAACCAGTGGTTACTCGGGAACAAACGTGACAAGTCATGTAAAAGTAGTTGTTTTGAGGAGACGGGTCTAAGAAAAGAGTCTGGTTGTTCAATGCATGATCCAGCTTTTTAGGTAGACCAGCACATACCTCGTGGAGAGAGTAATCACATTCCTCACAGTCATAGAACCGGTCGGAGACAATAGGATATACACACGCTTCACATAGCTTTTCTATGTCTACAACGCCATCGTCATGTTTCTTTAGCTTCAAAGGATGTTGTTCGTGACCAAAATGCTTTATGAAACCATCACCAAGCTTCTTGAAAGGTGCGATATCTTCTTCATCATCTTCGGACTCTTCTGGTTCCCATTCGAGTTCTTTTTCATCCCAAACAGTCTCGTGTGTTGCACATTTGGAATGCGCTACATATACACAGCCCTCGACATCGCAAGAATATTGGCCATACTTGACATCAACCTTTTTATAGCAAATCCGGCATAGGGAACTCAGAGGTGAACGGTATGGAATATAATGGAGACGGTGTGGGTGACGCGTGATCTTTATAACTCGTGGTAAGTCGATGCAACTTTGATGAGCCATATAGTTACATTGGAAACAAGCATAACTTGGTTCGACCGCATTAACCAACCCACAAGCATCACATGGAATAATTAACGGTCGAGGTAAGAAGATGAGCGAGTGGTGATGACCTTTTGGGTCTGGGATAGTAAGAGGTGGAAGTGATCTTGCACAAGGGAGATCCAAGCAAAAGCTACATATCAAACAACGATAGAACCAATCACCTTCGAAATCTTTTCCACACCAAGTACATTTGTCGAATATGATGTCAGATTTGGACGGAACAATATCAACAAACTTGGACTTCCCCTGATCATTTGTATCAGATTCTTGATCATCTATGCGGCGCTTGGAAGGGTAGGCGTCGGGGATGATGTTGGATATGGTTCCGGTTTCAGGGTCTCGATAGAAGAGAGTGAGAGGGTGTTGGAGGTGATAAGGATGCATGATCCTCCTAGGAAGCTCATAACAACCGCTGTGGAACTCCACACCGCAGGTTTTGCAG
Organism: Hirschfeldia incana; assembly: GCA_026261945.1. Taxonomy (NCBI): domain Eukaryota; kingdom Viridiplantae; phylum Streptophyta; class Magnoliopsida; order Brassicales; family Brassicaceae; genus Hirschfeldia; species Hirschfeldia incana. The sequence goes on from JABCMI010000021.1 coordinate 2,980,930, forward strand.
TAGTATTGGACATAATCTTGCCACCTCACAGTATATTTTCCGCCGCATGTAAAGCAGCCGAGCGGAATGACAGGGTTGCGGTCCACAGACAAGTTATGATTAGTGTGACCAGGATGAGACAGAAGGCATCTCGGTCCATGTCCATCTCCATCTCCATCTCCATCAGACATTTTCTCTACTGGATTGGTTGTGATATCTACAATATGTATTTTTACTTATGCTCTTCTTTCATCATCCTTTTATTTACTTTGATTTCCTTAGCCATCTAGAGATGTGGAATACTTGTTTAAAGAAAATTAAAGTAACAAGCAACTTTGTAAACGATGAATTTCAAAAGTTAATAAAAGGGGTGTTCACATGTTATTAAAATATAACCGAATAACGATAGGTGGTAACAGCTGTGAACAAGAACATATAGTTTATTAGTTAATTAATAGGCAGTACTAGGTTATCAGTGGCCTTTCGGTGGAAAATGTTGCGAGGACGAGTGAGGAACTGAAGATATCTCGGCTAAGTGTGGATTATCACAACATGCAACAATTTAATTTCCTAAAGTGGATATTTATGACTCTAAATGAGATTGATCTAGAATTTGCCCTTCTAAGTTAAAAAAAAAACATAAGTTCAACAATTAACAAAAGCATTTCTATGTATATCTTCATATGAAGAAAAAAGAAAAATTGGGACTGGCAATTTTATTTTATTTTGGTCAGAAGGGACTGGCAATTTAAGGTGTTAAAGAATGACCATATTATATATACAAGTTGGAACGCTGGTCAAGCCATTTGCATCAAAAGCAGATCCATGAAATTTTAAAACCTAGTGGGGTTAATTTGTTATTAAGATATAACTGAATACTACTGACGAGTGATAACAGCTGTAAGCAAGAACATCGATAGTTTGTTAATTAATTGAAAACATCATTGGTTCTTAATCTACTTTTTCTTTCTTTTAGTACATGTCTCGATAATTAACAGTGCAAAAGTTGTATGTAATCATATAGTACTTGTCTCGCTAAAATTAACCTATATAAAACATCAGGCACAACAAAAAGCGACCGTTATGAAAAATCAAGCGGTCAATACATTTACCTCCCTGGTTCAGTACCGTCGTATTTCCATGGTTTCAGAGTACATTCCAAAGAGCAACAAAAGAAGACAGTAGCAACTGTGTTTTGCATCTTACCCCCACTAGACAAACAAAAAAAAGGCTTTTCTTGCCAGCTTAGAACATTACTGAGAAAACAGGGGACTTTTTTTTTTACTCAATACCCTTAAAAACTAAACTTTTCAAAAGATACAGTTATGTGATTTTACTTAACCTTAATATTAGTACTGTTTGTTATGGTTTAGTTCCAGCCTCTGACCTCTTTCCCTTTCCCTCTAGTCTTGGCGTTTCACTTAACCTAACCGACCCATAATTTATTAGCTGACCGCTGCTGTATTCATCTGCCAAGACCGCCCGCTTCTGTTGCCTGCCTCTGAACCTGGAGTTGATGCGTAGTTCCCATCCATGATCATATCTCCTTCCAGTATTCGCAGCACCTTCATTATTGATTAAACCTTATTTTTAGTACCATCATCCTTACTCTCTAAAGACTGATTTCAAAAGTTACTTTTGTTTACCTGGGACATGCGTGGCCTCAAACATGGGTCTCTACGTATGCACAACGAAGCTGCATGAATCATACAAATAACCTCACTCTCTACATAACGGTCCCCAAGCCTCTGATCTATAAGCTCTTCCACCGCGTATTCTTCTAGTAGCGGACGTGCCTGAGATAAACAACAACCAAATGAGCATCGGTACTATTACTATGCTGAATAGTTAAGATGTGTATTCATTACCCACTCAGTAAGGCATTGCTGGCCTTTTGGCATAGTAATGTCAATGGCTTTGCGGCCAGTGACTAGCTCAACTAAAACAACCCCAAACGAGTACACATCTGCTTTCTCTGTGATCTGTCCGCTTTGAGCATACTCTGGAGCTAAATAGCTGCACAACAACAAAGCACTTTTTCCTTTAGCAAGAGAAAGATCATTCAAGTTTCAGTAAGTGAATGATGCTTTCGTTGATGTGACTCACCCAAAAGTTCCTATCACTCTTGTTTCTACACCTAGTTCCCCATCAGGCTGCCATCTCGCTAGACCAAAGTCTCCAACAAGTGGCTCATTATCATGAGTGATGAGGATGTTGTTAGGACGCATGTCTCTATGGACAATACAGCCAACTCTACATTCTTCGTGTAGATACCTAAGACCTCTTGCAGCTCCGACAGCAATCTTTTGACGTGCTGACCATTCCAATGTCTCCCTTTTGCGACCTGTATATAAAAGCTTGATACTGAGCAAAATATTTTCCACCACAAAGAAGCACAAATGGAAAATTTAAAGCAACGTTACCGTAAAGATGGGAGTCAAGTGAACCATTGCATATGTATTCATAAACCAAGAGCCGTCTGCTACCTTCAATGCAGAAACCAATCAGCATAACAACGTTCCTGTGCTGAGCACAGCTGAGAACTTCAACTTCGGAGCAAAACTCTACATCTCCTTGAGAACTTGCTAGTTTGTGTTGCTTTACTGCAACGACTTGCCCTTCAGGTAGTATACCTCGGTGAACAGATCCGTATCCACCTTCAGCCAAGAAGTTAGCTCGTGAAAAGCCGCATGTTGCAAGCTCTAACTCGGCATATGAAAACATTCTCGGTGGTTTACCAAATACTGGCCCTATGTGCTGGCAGATAGAACAGAGAGGAGGTGGACCAGGTGGAGCATTTCGTGAAATTGATATTGCATCTCTTACGTTTCCACTAAACTCTAGATCAAGTCTACCACTAAACGACAAACCAGCTTCTACATCCAGCTTAGAGAACTTATCAAGAACCGCCTGAGATATCCATGGCTGAAATCTCATACTTGTTGACGCTAATGATTGATTTTCGCTCTCTGTTTCTGAGCCTGAATCATCATAATTCTCCTTGATGACTAATGCACCATCCTTCTTCATGTAACCACTCATTCCCAAAGGGAAGAAAGGTGAAATGCCATGGTCCGAGCTTGACACTGATGAAGTCCCAGCTTCTGTGCTTGTGAACGGTGTCCCTAGCTCAGGGCTGCTGCTAGTAGGAGTTACAGGTAGTCCTCTATCAGAATCTACCGATCCTTTTGTGTGTTTTTCAAATGCTGCTTCTGGTCCTGTTGGTGAAAGAGACTCCTTCTTAGGCGATCCAACCAAGTTTAAGCGCAAAACTTTTGCTTGAGAACGCTTCATCGCCACAATGTTACATTTCAGTTCATCCATACACCGTTTCTCTTCGTTCTTGAGGTGTCTGTAAACCAGACCACATGGCACTTATATAAGTTGGTGAAAGTAAATATATAACTGATCAAGTCATCTTATATGATGAAAGTAGATTATTACTTGTCTAGAACGACCCAGTTTGCTTGTACTTTCTTAGACTCAGCAGCAACTGCTCCACAGGGTGATCCAGAAACAATCTTAATCCTCACATTTATCTATAAAGCAATCACAAACAACAAAAAAATAGTATGAGATACATGTGATGCTTTCAGGGGATCATCATAGCTTTCACTAGAGAGCAAACCTTATTGGGATCATAGACATCATGAAGCTGGAGAATCATATGGGAACAAGTGTCAGTGAGACCACTCTTTATATCTGGTAGTGCTATAGAATGTGATTTCCTGTGACCACTACTTGCACAGTCTCCAGCAAACATAGGGAAACTCCTATTGAAACCCCAAAGCTTTCTTCCTACACATTTCATCAGAAAGCAAATGAGATAAAAGTATAAACAGAGAAAACAAGGAGAAGCTTCAATCAACATACCTGAGCTGTGAGAAGGGACAACAACAATCAGGGTAATGAAATCCCCAGGGTGAACAACATGAGTCAAGGCCCAAATCAAAGCTGTCTTTGGAATCTCCTTAGAGGCTTTAACAGCAACGATAACCTTTTTAGCCCCATCAGATACTACAGGCTTCTCCTGCTTCCCTCGCTTCAGTAGTCTACTCATTCTTGACCCTCTTTTCCTCAGAGGAAGTGTACTTTGTTGGAGAGATATAGGCTCACAAGATTCTGGAAGATACCAAGATTTTATATTGTCCCCACCAAGCTGGATATCAACACAAGAACTAGAGACTCTCTCCTTCAATAGCCATTACAGTAAGAGCTTGCAGATGAATACAAAACTCACAGGCTAGACCAGACCCTCTCTCTGCATTTATTTACTCTCTTCAAATGAATCAGTAACACAAAGCCAACACCAGCAAGATTCTGACTTCCTAAGGTAAGGGTACCTATGCTCTCAAATTCACCCCAATTACTCAGAAGGAGCTCTTTGAATCTTCTTCCTTTTTGCCAAATCACTGCGTCAAAAACATCGAATGAAATTAATAAGAAAAGCCAATAGATACTTACATACACAACATATTCATATACTAGTTATTTTACCACAAACTGCCAGAGGAAGATGAATATTAATAATGCGGAAAATAAATCTTTCACACTAGCTAAAGTTCTCACATGAATTTCAACATCATGAAAACGATTCAACCAAACAAGTAAAAGACGTAGAGAGGTGATGATGGAGTTAGTGAGTGAGACTAGACATGAAAATGATAATTACCAGAAGAAGCTAAGAGTAAGCTAATTGGTTTTTTGTCTGTCTTTCAAGCTTCGTCTCTCCTTTCACAATCAAAGCACAGCTTTTCTTTTTATATTTCTTGGAAGGGTTTTGACTTAAGCTAAATCTCTGTAAGTCTGGTTTCTCAACTTAGGTCGCTCTAGTAACAACAACATACTTACTATCTTTCTACGACTCTACTATTAATCACGCTCTACTTAGTTATTACTACTAAGTAGTACTCCCTCCGTTCCTAAAAGATAGTAGTTCTGGAAAAAAAATTTGTTTCTAAAAGATGATTGTTTTATGTTTTCTATGAAAAAAATACAAACTTTAAGAAAATTAATTGGTTATATTGGATTACTATTGGTCAAAAGTTGTTGAAAATTGAAAATTACGGAAAACAATACATTTATTATAGTGATTTAATGCGTTTTCTTAATATGTGTGAAAACACTATAAAGACTATCTTTTAGGAACGGAGGGAGTACTATCTTTTTTTTTCGTTCAAAAGTTATTACTACTATCTTTGATCAAAAAAAAAAAGTTATTACGACTATCTATTGTGTTTTATCCAGTGCTTGCTCACACTTTTCGTGATTTCATACATAAATACAATATCATGTCTTTCCCATTATAAAAACAAATAGTCTTATAATAATATGATTACGTTTGAAACTTGAATTATTTCAGCTAAAAGTTTTAATCCAAACGTTGGTTTATAATATGTTTTTTAGTTTTATCAGTTGCTCCTTGACCAAACCACTGCATTTGGAGAAATTAGTTTTTTTTAGCATTAAATATCAGTAAAGTCTAATCTCGAACTTTAGAATTTGGAAACTAATCAATTAATCCACAGTTATGTTGGTTTATATAATTATTAGATTATATTTTATATGGAGTGGTTTGGCGATGATTATTTTTTTTGCTTTTTTGACGATGATGATTAACTAGTCTTTTAAACTTACATATTGGTCGTTGCATTTGGACTATGTAGAGGATTGGTCCCAACTCCCGACTAGTTTAGTTTGCCTTTAGACCTTCATTAGTCCTAATTTGAACTAAGGACTTATGATTTGAAAAGTGAAAATTCAAATTTATGAAAGATACTAAATGTAAAAAAAAATATTTTACTCATTAATTAAGCTTTAAAAAATCATTATTTACAAAAAAAACTTGTTTTACTTGAAAATTCTAGTATTTATATTATAAAACTAATTCATGTGTTGTAACTTGCAAATGTGAAAAATTGACACTAAGGGGGGTGTATTCAACTGAGAGTTTTAGGTGATTTGTATTTAAATGACAAATCCACTGTTATTGAAACATGAATTTCAAAAACTCATTTAAAATCCACTGTTATTGAACTTGACATTTCATAAAGTACTCTGAAATCCACTGTTATTGAAAATATTTTAAGTTGTGGAGTTTTAAAGTTATTAGGTGATTCTAGGGTGTTTGGGTGGAGTTTCTTAGTTAAAAAAGTTGAAACACAAATCCCATGGTTTTAGGTGATATTCTAGAGTGTTTTAACAAAAATCACTTAAATCTCTGCAACTTACTGAAATCATCTGAAATTCTATTAAAAATCAAATCACCTCAAATGTTAATTTTAATACACCCCCCTAATAGATATTTACTATGAGTCTGTATACATTTGATAACAAAAAAAAATCCTTTCATAATAAAAATATGAATTTGAGGTTGCTTGGTTTGTAAATTGCTTGAACTGAAAGATTACCATATTTTGTTCTTTATACTTTTATCATTTGTCAGTAGTTAGTATATAGTAGCTCTGTGAGCATATTTAAGATCTTCTATCCACTCTCTCAACCACGTCCTCAGAAATGAATCAACGTCCTTACAGATGACGAATTTGAATCAATCACAGTCTCAATCTCTAAACGTGGTTTTCTAAACATATACGTAGACACAGCCGACAAGCCTTATCAAATGTCTTCTTTGATGCTGTAGGGCTGGGCGCGGGGCAATTACTTGCTACCTTTTATCTATTTGTTACTTGACTTGGCTTTGCCAAGTATTTCCGTTTACTATTTATACTCGAATTGCTTAAAACGAGTACTTGTTGTATCAAGTACTTGCCAAAAAAAAATATATTTGCAAGTTATTTGACTTGGCTTATTGTTTGCCAAATCAAGTACCCGTCTCTTAATTACTTGCAAGTAATCGAACTATACATACATATTTCATACAAAAAAACCATCACATCCCAAAGTTTAGCATTTAAAAAATCACATGAATTCTCAAAAATAGACAAAAATAAATATAAGAATCAAAAATTCACAAGAAATTTATTTTTCCTTCATTTTATTTCAATGCTCTAAAAAGATTTCAATAGTTATACGTGGGTTTTGATATTTGTTAATATGAACTTCATAATCTAATTTAATAATGGGTTTCATTTGTATATTAAACCAATGTTAATGTTATTGTACTGCAAATAGAAAAGCAAATATTGTATTGCAAGTATTATTTAACAAATTATAAGTATTTTATCAAATAAGTAATAAGTAACAAGTAACAAGGCAAACACTGAAAAATAAAATGATACTTAGTACTTGCCTTGTACTTGAGAGTAATGGAATTGATTGACTTGTTACTTGTCTTGATAAGGTTAATTACTCGATTTTTCGAGGCAAGTATAGGGCAAATAGCAAATATAAGGCAAATATCAAGTAATGATGCCCACCCCTAGATGCTGGAAGTAAATATAATTAACTAAGGCTGTCTTATACTTATTTGCAAACCATTCAAATATAATGAAGGCACATATCTTCTTTAAAATATAAAAAGACTTTACATGAATTCAAAATGGAGAATAAGTCGGATCGGATTATATAGAAATAGAGAAGTTAATTAATTAATAGTATGCTATAATGTGTAAGAGACAAGAAAAAAAGGTGATGGTCCAAAGTATGTGTAAGTAATGAACAGAGCACAATCACAGGCAGCCAGTTCAAGCTCGGTGTCATGTAGTAAACCCTTGTGGACCCGTCCAATCCCAACCAGCCATCTAATCATCATTTCTCTAATTTCACAATTTTTGACTCTTTTCCTTATTACAATATTTTTGAAATTAAATTCAAATCTTTAGATCGTGTGGTCCTCCTTTATAACAAGATTTCCACGATGGTTAATCTCACATATCTCTGAATAAAAACTTAGGGTGTGATTGAATGGTATTAATAGAGTAAATATTTACTCTCAAAATAAATTTACTCCAAATTCAACTATTTTTTTACCAATCAGGTGGAATAATGTTTTTTACCTTTTCAGCCATTCCCTGTAGAATCAGAGAAAAATACACTCTAGTATTTACTCCAACATTTACTAGAGAAACACATTTACATTTACTCCAGTTCCCATGTTCTCTTTCCTCTTACCATAATTTTTGTTTTTCGCTGAATTCCACTTTTTCATTTACTCCACTGCCTTAGTCGATTAATTATTTGAATGATTTGGGGACTTAATTTTGTTTGAATCTGTAAAGTTTTGATTAGCTGAGACGATTAGTTTCGTCATGCGTCACACAATTTTAAGTTAATGGGTCCCAGACATTCAGCAAGCTCTGTCAGACTGTCACCGTCGCGAGACGCATCATCAACGGCGGCCAATGCCGTCAAAGCTTCAATCAATCTCATCATGTCATACTACCACCCACATGCTATTAATAACTGGAGAATATATTAAATTTAATGTTTCTTTTATGCCGACAACTCTATACGTTATTGTATAATACTGTGCATTGATTAAGAACTCTCAAGAAGAAAAGAGAAGAGTCTTTACAGAAGCAACAACGTTTGGTGACGGCTGACTTTAGATCGGGGTAGATGATGGCATGAGCATGTGTGATGATGTACACCCAACTTTATAATACTTCAAAGTTATAACTAATCCCTAGTCATTACTTGACTTTCGTGGTAAAACTAGTCTCTGATTTATAGTGTACCCTTTGAGTAGCAAACAACCAAGTTTGAACTTTTGAAATAGTGTGCATCGTGGGGGGTATTTTCTTTCATGCACGTTTTAATAACGACGTTGTTTAATCTGTCTTCGTCATATTGTTTAACTAGCCGGTCCTCATCAATAGTTTCGAGACAACGACCCTAAATTTAATCGCTAACTCGTAATCTATGTAAAATAGGAGAATGTTTTTTAAAGTATAGTTGGATAAAACAAATATATGTGCAGTATTGTGATAATATTATAAGGTCCGACTTATAGAATAGCATTAAACAAATTTGCAACCATGAACTGCTCGCTTTGTTTTTGTCTTTTCCTCGGTCGAATTGCTGGTGGTCTTGTGTAAAGCAATTGGATTATTCTTTTGTGTATTGGATTCAAACCATTCCTAGTACCAAATATTATTTCTTAAATCGAATTTTTAAGAATTTACCTAACGAGATGGCATAAGGTCTATAACTTCCATGGTAATTATAAGTGCTAATGATTATTTTGTCCCATTTTCATCATTTTGACAAGGAAAATTATGTTTTTTTTTCATTCAAACACGCAATAAAAAATCTCTAAATAGTCAGTAGACTAGGTTTTTTTTTGTCACTGCATCAGTAAACTAGTTAAAAATAAATAGTCAGTATACTATTCAATCTGTACCTCTCACTGCTCCAAGTTAAAAAAGAAGATTTGTCAAATAAATTAATGTCATTTACTAACTTAGAGCATCAGCATTAGAGACTTTTAGCTGGAATTCACACACAAACTGAAGTAAAAAAATGATTAATATAAGTAACAGTGAAGAGCTCGGCTCGCGAAGCTCATTTCCCATAAATTCGGGTTGTCACGTGTCGGTCTGCTATTTAACAATATTTTTTTAATAAAAAAATCAAACGAAAAAAAAAAAAATATATATATATATATATAAAATCTAGTTATGAACTCCAACCGGGATTTATTGATGCGCATGTTCTTACGTATCTAATTGAGTCCGTAAAAACAAACCAGGGCAAATTAACTTACAAGTAATTTCTGTAAAAAAAAAGTAATTTATTTTTGTGCATCCCACCGAAACACGCAAGAACCCTGGATTCTGCAACTACTATACTAGTGTTTTCACTTTCATAATGACACTGACATAATGAATTGTCTTTACCGTCGTTAAAACTATGCTTTCTTTCGAGGTTGCGTATTGATTTTGCTAATGGATTCTTCATTCCGAGGAAAATTGCATTAAATCTTTCCAGAACGGTAGTAATATACATTTATTATCATTTTGCGTAAGTCAATAAACAAATGTAGGTGTAATTAATTATTGTACCAGGTACCTCCACCATTTTCTTAAGGTCTTTCGACAATTAAAGCTAAAGAGAGTAACATTTGAAATTGAAACAACAATCTTTCATAATAAGGTGGTTCAGTACGCAACGCATCACTGTATATACAAACCCAAACACGTTAACGTGGCCACAGGTATAGACTATAGTTCATGATGTAAAACTAATGTAGCAACAATGAAAAATGAGGTCCATTACGTCCATTTTTGAGCATCAAGTTGCTGCAACCACATTTTTCTGAGCCATGCAGCTAGTCCATTAGCACGAAAAGGTATCTTATTCAACAATCATTACAATTATACTTTCAGCTGCTGCGCATTAAAATGATTGCACTTTATACAGGTACCTGCATAACCCCACCTGGTCCAGTCATCATATACGATCCATGCGTGTAGACGCACGAACACACATGATCTGAAAGACAGAATCCTATGTTCTAATCAAAGTCACCAGGTTTTAACCATTTTTATTTTACTTTACACTTTATTACCTCGTGTTTGGTATATCAGAAACCAGAGTATATAAAGACATTGACCGTAAGATGGATAAGAGGTTTAAGATCTTTATTTTTGATATATCACAGAATTGAGATTTTAAAGTAAACGACATGTGAGCAGGGAGATGTTGAAAGGCCATGTGAAACATAATATGAATCGGGGCAAAATGTCATTGTTTTCATAGTGCGATGAAATGGAGAGACAATGACCCTACATCATTAACATTTGCATGTTAACCTTGTTTTTTCTTTCTTTTTTGCCAAGGTTTCTACAATTTAGGCTATGTAACAATCCTAAACTTTATTTACAGTTTTGCAAAAAAAAAAACATTTGCATGTTCTCTGTACACTGTATATGGGCATCTTTGGTTATGTTAATAATGACATGTAACATAACTTCATCCTCCATTTTAATCATATTATATATATATATATATATATATATATTTGTTTTTTTTTTGACATCATATTATATAATAATATCTATTCTATTAATTCTTCAACATGTCCAATTGATATGAGGTTATGTCCATTTAATTAGATCAACTATATAAGTTTGGTCCAATTTAAAAAAAAAACTAATTTTATATAACTACAAAATATATCAAAACACTAACCACGTTATGATTGTTTCTATTATTCTATCAAAAACAACTATCACGTTTTGTTTCTTTCTATGATCATCAATTAATTTCCCAATAACAAATAAATACAAACTACAATCGATCTAAATCCATTTACTTGTCTGAGACTACAAATTTAAGACAAATGCCCTGTTCGAATATGCCGGTAAGCATCTGATTACGTGCCTGTGAGACGTTGGGCGGTGCTTGGGCGTGGCGATTCGTCATATGAGACGAACACTTCGAGGTCGGAATTTTTTGTTTGAGTTTTGATTGTTTAAAACTGATATGTAATCACACAACAATCTGATCATTTACAGAAAGATCTGATCATTTACAGAAAATAGATTTACAGAGTCGAAATCCTAAAAAATATTCTGGGAAAGATGATGAAAAAAGCAGTTACAAAAAAAAATATGATGAAAAAATAACAATTATACCACTGATTAAAAAAAAAATCAAACAGAAATGCAATACGAGTTATTGTCATATAGAACCCGGGTCTGAGATAAACGGCTAAACCAACAACATTTTGCCACCAGACCACTGAAATTTAATATTATTTATAAACAGGTTTATTAATTAGAAAAGCCGGTTCAACCAATTCCAAGCTGTCGATTAGTTTTGATTCTTAATAGTTACCGTAATAACATTTCTTGATAAGTTCCTGATTTTAGTCGTTTTTAATAGGAAACCAAAATCATTTTTTTACTTACTCACAGTTATTTTGTTTTCATTATACAATTGCTATATTTTCTATTGAATTTATAGAAAAAAGTTACATCAATAATGGATTCTTTTTTTAATTCATTATACATGTTTACGAATTTTTTATGTGGGTGCGCTTAGAATAGGTTAATTGGTGTAGATAAATGGATTCTTATACAAACAACGTTTTTATCATTTCATAAATAAATTATATGAAATAATAAATCAAATTAATATTAAATATAAATATGACTTCGAGAAATAACACAAATATAATAAATAAATTTTCAAAACAAAATTTAAATAATAAATATACCCACTCTTGAAAAATCGTTTTGTGGCGGGTTTTGAGTATTTTATGGGTGGTGGGTACAGGTCAAAAATAAAACTATTAAAAATTATTGTAAAATATTTAAAAAATATTGTAAAGTATTTAAAAAATAAAAATTAAAAAGGTAAATATTTCCGGTATAATTGCTATAATTTAGTAAAATATATTTTGATTAAGATTTATACACAAATATGATTCCAAAGAAAAATACAAATATAATCACAAAAAACACATATATCAAAATCTAATTTTAAAACAAAAAAAAATATCCTAAAATCCTAACTTATTTATTATACAAATACATATTTTAGAATCTATTCTATTAATTCTTCAACATGTCCAATTGATATGGGGTTATGTCCATTTAATTAGATCAACGATGTAGAGATATAATTCTATACTTTTACGTGTTATATAACAGTATATGTAACTACCTCTTCTTCCCCATATTTGTCGGTAACAAAACCTTGAGATAACTGCTAATATTTATATTAATTAATTAAATGACAATTTGATTACTTAAAGTAGCTAAAATATAGGGAGACTTAAAGCGTAGGAATTTTTTCAAAGTAACAGATCATATTTTAACGATTTGCTTCCTAAAATCCAAAGTAAACCAAAAGTAAAACATTATTAATAGATTGACAATAACAAACCTAAAATCCTAACTTATTTATTATACAAATACAGATTTTAGAAACATAATTAAAAACTAAAAGAAAATAAGTAAAAGTAAAAGTTATAGTTCAACCAATGTTTCAACTGATAATTGGTTTCCGGGTTTTCGTGAGTTTTTGCGGGGTTTAATAGGTTTTAAATAATAGTTCCTTTTCAGAAATTCAAACAGTATTTATCTTAGGTTACTGGGTTTATCGATTCAACCGCAGGTCCGAATCGGTTTTAAAAATACTGAGTATGAGACTTTGATTTTTGGGTCGATTCTGAGTCGAGCTTTTTTTGGTACAGTTATTCTTGACTAATTATATTAAGTAACTATTAAGAAATATAATATTAGTTTGCGTCAGAAAACCCAAACCGTAATTATCTTGGGTCACCGAATTTATCGGTTCAACCGTGGATCCGGATCGGATTTCAAAACACTGAGTATGAGATTTGATTTTTGGGATCGATTTTGATTTAGGTTTTTTTTGGTACGAAAATTCTTGATTAATTATGTTAAGTAACTACTAAGAAATATAATATGTTGTAAATTGTATGAATAAAGTTTAAAAATAGTTTCTAAAATGCATATGACACAAGTATATAGTTATGCTACTTGACATATTTAATATAGTTACCAAAATGATATTAAATTAAATTAATAATAATTACAAATATCATTTAAAAACACAAATATAAATAGTTATTGAAAACAACTACCAGTTTTCAAAGGTTAGATTTTCTAATATTAATCGAGACATTGATAATTTTTTCCTTCAATAAAGGTTGGTATTCATATTTCAGATTTTGAAATTGTCTTTTACCATATTTGTTACAGATGAAGATAAAAAATATGGAAAAATGTGACAAAGAAGCTTCACATAAAGAACATCATTTTGATAATGTCTCAACAAAGAAGGCAAATCAAACTTCACAATATCAAGATTGGATGTAAATTAATAGATAGAACAAAGATAAAAGAATGAGTAACATGTTTACAAACTCCAAACAAAGTGAATTGGATTATATGCATTTTCTTTTAAACCATAACAAAAACTCGACTAACTACACATATTTACGAACTGTTAATGGAGTTTTGTATCCAACTTTTGAAAATGCTTATAATGCTCTCTTTTTTTGAACTACTATTTTTTCTTTGGGGGTTTTTTATTTCTTTGTAAACTTTCGTCCAATAATAATTTCATTTCAATATTCAAAATAAGAAGCCTAATCATTTTGAGAAAAAAAAATACACAAGTAAAATTATAAATAAAAATAAAGATTTGCCCAAAACACATATATCTGATACAAAAAAAAATATATATATATATATATATATATATATATATATATATATATATATATAATAACAAAAATGCATACGCTTAAAAATGCAATTTCAAAAAAACATACAAAACAAAACATATACCCGCCCTTTTAGGGCGGGTCAAAATCTAGTTCTACATTAATATTAAGTAATAGCTCAATGGGCCTTATTTGGCAGGCCCATGTTTATGTAGCCTGTTTAGGATTTGGTAAACGAGATACTCCTCCTTTGACAACTATATGTGAATAGCGAGTGATTTACATGCAAAAAGTGTTCTGCTAATGTGTATCAAGTTTTCAAGAGTATTATATGGATCTGATAAAAAGACTAGTATTGTAGTCGTAAATGTCACTACGAATATTAAGCGCTTTATGTAACTATATGTTCAGCTTTTTTAGTGCTAAAACTACACTAAAATAGTTTGTTTTTGTGTTCATTTTGTAGATACTAATATTATGAAGTATTTACAACTAATGTTAAGTTCTCTTTTTTTTTAACAAACGTTAAGTTCTCTCGTTTTGGAATTTGTTTGTTCTCATGCAATGTCTTTTGCTTTTTAACCATGACTGATTAAAAGATGATCAATCAGTATTTTGGCTTCTGGCTTTAATAAAATGCAATAATTTGATTTGGTTAAGAGTCATTTGTCCACATGGCATCTGAAACTGATGGTTACTTACAACTTGCAACACCCAATTGGATACATGGTATGACAACTCATGGTGTCGTGTTACCAAGAACCTTGACTAAATTGTAGTTTCAACCTCAAGTCATATACTATATGGTTTTTGTCTGTATTATTTTCTCCCCTAAAATCAAGCTCTTTCACGCAATCTACGGAGCCAACTCTTATATTTCACCATTTACTTCACGTTCTCTTCAATCATTGAAAGCTGAAACTTAAAACAAAGTAAACGTATGTATGTGGTTATTGTACATAAATACGTAACATACATTCATACACCTTTCTCCTCTTTCATTTCATCACTTGCCTTTTGATTCATGCGAAATGGAACCTCCAATCAGTGGCCTTCAGATTGAATCTCAGGTCCATGAGTTGCTCGACTTCCCGGTATGTACAAATCAGATATCATCTGCAATCGTTGTATATAGGATCATATATTAGATACTCGAATGATAAGATATTGTAACTAACACAAAACTTACTACAGTGTTCCCATGACTACACCGGAGAGCTCAACAATGATAAGGGAAAACCGTATAATTGTCCCTACTCTGGATCAAAGTGTACAGTGACAGGAGATGTCCAATGGCTGCTTCAGCATCTAAAGAATGATCATCATGTTGAAATGCATGATGGGAGAAGTTTCAGTCATCGATATGTTCATCATAATCCTAAACATCTTCATCACGCTACTTGGATGTTAACTGTAAGTTAGATTACTCAATATTGTGTTACTATTGCCGCTTTGTTAATTCTCTTTCCCGCACAGCTTCTGGATTGTTACGGTCGACAATTCTGCTTATACTTTGAAGCATTCCACCTTAAGAAGACGCCCATGTACATGGCTTTCATGCAGTTTATGGGAGATGAAGAGGAAGCAACAAGCTTCAGCTACACTTTGGAGGTCAATGGCGATGGCAGGAAGATGACATGGCAAGGCGTGCCTAGAAGCATCCGTGACAGTCACAAGACGGTCCGTGACA
Source organism: Hirschfeldia incana (assembly GCA_026261945.1). Taxonomy (NCBI): domain Eukaryota; kingdom Viridiplantae; phylum Streptophyta; class Magnoliopsida; order Brassicales; family Brassicaceae; genus Hirschfeldia; species Hirschfeldia incana. The sequence goes on from JABCMI010000021.1 coordinate 2,996,703, forward strand.
GTCAGGACGGCTTGATCATCACTCGCAAGTTGGCTTTGTTCTTCTCTACGGACAATACCAACGGCAAGGAACTAAAGTTGAAGATATCAGGTCGTGTATGGAGAGAACATTGAAGAATACAGTCTATTTTTGTTGTGAATCCTTGTAACAGTATATATTATACTTGCAATAAAATAAACCTCTTGGTACAAAAAATAAGTTGCAGTTTCGAAGGGAAATGTCTAGTTAAATAGGTGATTGATTATATCTCACTACTTCGCAACAGAAGCTTCTTAAAGTTTTAAGATACAGTTCGGCCGTAGCTTATTGATGCAAGGTAGAGATTCTTTCCCCATTTTTCCTGCACAACAAAAGGTAAAACAATGTACAAGATCTCACGTATTGTTCATGTTGTTCATGGTAATAGAGAAAAAAAAATCTCTGTGATTTTAAGTAATGTTTTAGTCTACCCACCTTGACATGTGTGCTGGGGAATTGAGAGGTACGCAATGTCTCCTGTGTCTCATCGACCAGCCTACGCCGTGGGATGCTTAGGATTAGAGCAGCTTGATCGGTTGTTGCTGCTGTTGATGTGATTCTGAATCCACCATCCCAACGCCTGTGGATGCCTTCACTCGGATACAAAAAATCCAGTTCAACAACCTGGAGAGAGAGATGATTCGGTGAGTTTATGAAACTTAAATCAAAACGATGAGGAGGAAGAAAGACATCACATGACATTGAAGTCTAACCTGTTCACTGTAGCCAGAGTTGCGTGACATAACAACACCCCATCGCGTTCCAGCTGTTGCCATGGAGGTTACATGGAAGCCTTCTCTCCACTTCTTGTTTATCCACTTGAATGGAAACGAATCGCTTACTTTGTAAGACTGCTGTGTAAACGCCGTGCCTTCAATACCCAATTTTAAAACAAAACATTGAATAAGCCATCAATGGTTCTCATGCTAAAGAGCTAGCTAGCCATAGTCATTGGCAAACATCAATGAATAAATGTTTTCATCAAAGCGGGAAAAGTGTATAGACCTTTTGACATGACAACTAAGGAGCTTCCATTGGCTGCACCAGCAATAGAACTTATATAGTAATTCTTCTCCCACTGTTCCATTATCCATTCCTGAAACAGAACAGAGTTTATTCTTAAATAAGATCATCTTGACAAAACACAGACCTAATATATAATTATTTAACAAAGAAACATTGGACAAACCTTATGCAAGAAGACAGGAGAGAGTTCGTAGACTTGGTTTGTGAAGCCAGTTCCAGCATCCATTATTAATGCCCATAGATTCGAACATGATGATACACAGCTTATTAACAACCCATCTGCCGTACCTCTCTCAATATGCTGTTCCAGTCTTGCATCAGCCACATTGTAATGATACCTGCTTGCAAACGTAGATTGTTAGCACAAAATTAATTTCACTACAGACATACTGAAGTCAAAAACTGAAGTCCTATTTAACCGAGAAACACTTGACACACAATCGCATTCCCGGTCACAAAGAACATTTTACCTCTGCTTCATTGGTTGCCTGGCATTGTAAATCGATATCCATTGCGTCGCAGGGACACCTAGACGGACTTTTTTCCTAGGGGCATCATCTTCTTCTTCCCCAATGCTTAACCTACCTCGCTTCTGTCCAACTTGAAAAATGATCTACAACCAAAAAACAAATAAAAGACGTCAAACAATAACTCCAAGGTGACTACAAAATAAGAAATAAAAGCTAAGAGGAACATGATGAAAACGACCTTTTGAGCACCCTCTGTGTTTATGGGCCTAATTGCTGGATTTTCCCCCAAGAGCTCTTGAAACAGAGATACTAACTTCCCATAGTTAGGTTCCTCGTCAAATTTCATATTTACAACGATCTCAAGAAACTGCTTGAAAGGAGGGGGGCAGAAACAGCAAAGCATATCCGGCGATGTTGCCATCTTCTTTTTGCAAACGAGGAATGACTTGTTATCTCCCTGAAAATTGAGCAAGATAAATGATTAGCAGAGGAAGAAGCATACTAACAGCATAATTTTACAAAACAAAAAAAAGATAGGTATGCAGTACCTGATATCCTTGCCATGGCAATCTACCTCGGTGAAGGAAGATAAGTGTGTATGCCAATGATTCTAGATCATCTCTTCTGCTAGCAGTTCTTCCTAAGTGAGCATGTGCACTTGCGTATCTGACTGTCCCCCTACAAAATCAAAGAGAGAAATATTCAAGAAGAGAGTAATAAGAGAGTAATCAGAGCAAGATTTGGAAGGTTCTTACCTAAACATATCAGGACGTTGATCATATTCAACATGTTGTCCGCCGCCACCACCTTCTCTCCACTTGGTTGCTGAAAAGTTAGTTAGTAATATGAGAAATCCAAATAAGCACCGAACGGAAACCACAGAGAGAATGAAATCAACGAACCTAGTCCCAAATCAACAAGAAACAGCTTCTTCTCTTGAGGCGTTGAAGGCTGGCCGAGTAAGAAATTTTCTGGCTTAACATCTCCATGCACATAACTGAAACAGAGGCAAATCATGAATTTGTTAGGCTAGTAAAACAAAGTATCTTACAGGTTCAGAGGCTCGAAAAGATGTAAAGAAGGAACCTCTGTCAACCAAGATAAATACAATGACAAAACAAAGTTCAAGGACAAACCCTTTTGCGTGCATCTTTTCAAGGATGGAAAGTGATTCAACTGCAATACAAGCTACCATTTCTGAGGACATTCTGTAGAGAGAAAAGGAAAAGAATCGTTAGGACAGTCACACTGGGTTTTTAATGGCGCTTGCCAGGAAACCAAATAAATGTTGGATAATCATGTATAAAAAAACTACATCAGTTCTTTTATTAGTGGAGGATATGTAATGACTACTCACGCTTGCCCTGAAGTATTCCATATATCCCATAAGCTCGGCCCGAGTATGTCCATAACCTGAGGCCAAAAAAAAGATCTAATATCAATGATACTGATCAGAGAAAAAGTAGAAAGGGGAGGAAGTAAAAGGGGAGAGATCCAATACCATAACATAGTAGTCTCCTTGCCTCCCTTTGAAATGTACTCTAGGTACTCCATGACTACCACCCAAGGTGCTGCTCACAACAACAACAAAAATGTCAATTTCACATTTCAACTCAAAAGAATTTTACAAATATAGTAAGAAAGAAGAGAGAATCAAAACACCCACTTGTACACTTGCCACTCATGTGGAGGGCCATAGTTACATCCCTTGCTAGTTCGATGCTCAAACTTCAACGCAACCTATTAAGGTTAAACGGAAAAAATGTGAGATACACTATAACAATATGGATCCATTATATAAATGAAATTGCATTAATATACCTCCAAGATGCTAGCTCCAGCACTACGTTCATTACCACCACTAATACGCCGTCCCACAAACACTTGTCCAAACCCACCCTTCCCCAGCTTCCTCTCAACCTTATAGAGCGGTGACCCTCCAACTTGGACCTGTCACAACTCACAAGAGACAGAACCGTTACTAATGCATAAAAGATCGTCTCCAACATAACAATCATAGATAAAGTCTTACCCTTTCAGGGAAAGGAGCAGTGTTTCCTTCTTCTTCCTGTGCTGCAGCCGCCGCCTTGTTAGAGCCACCACTATCATTACCAATCGCCATAACTTCCTTCTCCTCTTCTCTAACAGGAAGGTTCACCTTATCTTCCTCTTTCAACTTCCTCGCAGCTAACCTCGTCCTCGGCCTCTGCCTCTCCACGGCTGCTTCTGTGACCTTTTTTCTCTGTTTCTCGTCTGCAGGCAACTGTTGATTCAGAGCTGCAGCGTCGGCGACACGGCCACGGCGGACTCCACGGCGAGGCTCCGGCATAGCTCAAGCTCCATGCAGTCGAGACGGGACGGCGAGAGTCCGATCATTATAGTCCAAGCGAAGCGACGGTCTGGTTCATGTCCGTTTGAGATAGATAGAACCGCAGATGGATTGTCCGATGAGGAAGTTTTTTTTGGGGGGGGGGGGGGGGGGGAGATTATTAGGGTTTCGCCGGTGCGGTTGCGGTGAAGAGAGACAAAGATTGTGGATGGTGGAGAGAGAGAGAGAGAGGCGTCTGGAAAAAAGGCGGTATTTATCCCACGCCACTTTGTTACATGTTGTGAAAAAAAAAATGGAAAATGAAAATAAATTATTTTATGTTTGAAGTAAAAAGCCTAGTTGTTGATCAACAAAAAAAAAATGTAATAAAACCGGTCTTGTAGTCGACCAATTAACTTGGTCGGAGTCTCGACATAACCACTAGCGAACCGGAACATTCCACTTCCTCCGACCACAGCCATTTCCCTAACCTTCGAGGATACAGTGTTCCTACCAAGAACCGTGACCGTACTCCCATTGTACTTCCCTATCTTGAAAGCAACATTCAGCACCATCAAGAAGCCAAGTAGCCAACCTCTCCAGCGTAGTTCCCTTGAGCCTGGCCACCACGGTCGAATTCCTTTTATTTATTGATGATTTTCAAATCGTTTTTTTAACATGGAGTGTATATAGGACTTTTTGCTACTTTATTTTGACCCATGTTTCATGCAGAAACAGTGACATTTATTCATTTGTAGTTGAAATCAAACCTTTACAATATTACTAAATACGTTTTATTAAAAAGACAATACCTCACATCACAACGATCAGACCATACAACAGGAAATGCGACAAACCCAAACAACAACAATCGTTTAATGCAAATGTTACATTATGAAATCATAATTAACAATGCAACCATAATTATATCAGTAGTGCGAGACATAACAGTTGTACTCAACTGTTGCCTCACCGGTCTTGGAGTCGAACAACTTGGTCCGTACCTCGACATAACCACTAGCGAACCGGAACATTCCACTTCCTCCGACCACCGCCATTTCCCTTACCTTCGAGAACACAGTGTTCCGACCAAGAACCGAGATTGTGCTCCCATTGTACTTCCCTGTCTTGAAAGCAAAATTCAGCACCATCAAGAAGCCAATCTCTCCTTGTGCCGCTCCGGCGTAGATCCCTTGGGCCTGGCCTACCACGGTCGAGTTCCTTGGCACATCTGTTGTTAACGGGTCGTCCGTCATGGTGATGGATCCGAATAAGGTGGAGTTCAAGACCGGCTGTTGGATCATGACGGAGCTAGGGTTTCGACCCTTTGTCGAGTCGTGCCAATAGAAATGGAGATGGGTGAGCTTCTCCTTTTGACGAATGCCAATATATTTTTGGTTCGTAGTTCTTGCGAAGCTCGCACCATCCCTAGCGGTAGCAACTGCGGCAAGGAGGAGGATTTGTGCAGCAAGTATAAGGATAAGCTTTCTCATGTTTGTGGTTATTTGTGTTTTGATGAAGTTTTGTGCTATATTTAACGAGAGTCTCATGTATATATAGGAGAAGAAGGCATGTCGCATGTGGCGATGTGAGTGTGATATATGCAAAAGATTCTTCATCCTATAAAAACTGTATTGGTTTATCCTATCATTGGTGGTTTGCTAGATTGAGGTGGTTATATAAGTTCGTAGGAGTGTTAGATACGTAGTTTGATGATTAGCACTAGTACATAAACACTCATTTGTAATTTGTACATTACGAGTGAGAAACACACTATAACACGTAGGTCTTGAGCTTAATAAATCAATTGGAATGTTGGATACTTGTGATTAGACGTTAGAATCACAACAACTGAGATTTGTTGGGTTGTTTGGGATGTATGAAACCAACTGATGTACGCTCCTTCCTGCTGTCACGACAGTTGATTCCAATTAGAGTTATTAATATTAAAAATAAATAGAATGAAAGAATTATTAGTACAATTGAATGAAATAGAATTAGCATTCCACTTATTATAATGTTTTTAAAAAGCAGAATGATTTTTCAAAATTATATTTTTCTGAAATAATATAAATATGGAATAAATTGAAAACACATTCTCTTTTCTTAATCATTTCAACCAGTGAACATAATGAAGAATGTAAATAAATTAAACATTCATGAAGATTTTTATTCCATAAAAATATCCCAGTTGTTGTGTTAAAAATATAAAAAGAAAATAAAAATGAAAGTAATCCAGTTGCACCTTTGATATTTGTTGAAAAGTTTAATCATATATTTGTCTCAAAAAAAAAAGTTTAATCATATACCAAACTTGCGTGGGATTGTGTTTAATACTAGGAAATTTTGGACTCAACCTTTTAATCGGTCCAAATACAAATCACAACATTTAATATATTCTTTTTGTCTCGTAATCTTACTGGAACATCTGATGTCTAAGATTTACCTTATGGTACTCTTTTCTACTTGAGCTCTTGTGCCATTTACGATTTTATGATCAAAATATTACTTCGACATAAATAATATCAAAATCTTCAATAAACCAGACATAAATACCCCTGCAACAATCATCCATCATTCACACCGACACGAGTAAATAAAACCAGGACCCCAAACATAGCAACTTAAATAAAACTTGTTTAAAAAGAGAGACGCACAATCATCACAAAGTCAATAATGCAAGACATAGCAGCTGTACTCAACAGTAGCATCTCCTGTCTTTACATCCAGCCACTTAGTCCTAGCCTCGACATAACCCCTAGCGAACCGGAAGAGTCCACTTCCTCCAATCACCGGCATCTCCCTAACCTTTGTGAACACAGCGTTTCGACCAAGAATCGAGATCGTACTTCCGTTATACTTACCTGTCTTGAACGCGAAGTTCATCACCATAAGCGCAGACGCTTCGTGTTGTCCCGTGCCAGCGTACATCCCTTGAGCTTGGCCTACCAAAGGCGAGTTTACCGAGACCTCTGTAGTTAAACGGTTATCGATCATAGTGACCGCTCCGAAGAAAGAGGAGTTGGAGAGAGGAGGTCGAAGCACGACCGAGCTAGGGTTCGAGCCGCTTTGAATGTCATGCCAGTAGACACGGAAGAAAGTGAGCTTCTCTTTACGGAGTCCAAAGTGTTTCCGGTTAATGGTTTTGCCAAAGTGTTGGCCCTTTCCTGCGGAGACAACAGCTGCGAGAAGGATGATTAGGGAGGTGAGGCTGAGGACAAGGTTTGCCATTTGTAAGGATTATGGTATGAGTTTTAATTATGCCTCGTTCATAATGTGTTTATATGTATTATATAGACTATTATTAAAGTACATGAAGATGGCTTCTATGTTAATATATTTGCCACAAGAAAACATGGGTCAATATTTGAATATTTTTTGCACCATAAGTCGTATTCGCTGGCCGGATAAAAGTTAAAGAGAAGAAAAAGTCATATTCTTACTTTATCTCTATCGAGCTAATCATACAAAAAGGAAGAAAAAGTATTACATATAGATGTTATTAAGTTGTCAAATTTTGGTTTTATCTGTTCTTTTTTAAGTTTGAAAAACAAATAATTTTGAACTAAAATTAGTTTTTGCTGTTCGTATATCACTAAGTAAAATACTTATTGATTAATTTAAATTTCATTTTCGAGTTAGATTCGTCTCGGTTAAACACTTCGAAGTTGTAATAGTATACTTCATGAGTAAATGGAAAATATCCGTTGTCTTTTTATTCTGCTTAATTTATGTGTAAACATGATATTATTTTGAGAAATTTTCCATGCTACTGGTTGCTGAAAAGTTTTTGGTCAATACAGTGCGTCCACCTTGTTCTCTCGTTTGGGTCTACGAGGGACGAGTTTTTCTTTCGTTTAGGTCAACGAGGTGTCGAGTTCATACTTCCAAGTCGTTTCTTTAATAATCCCGTTATGACTTATGATGACGAATTGATAGATGTATAGCTTTGGTGGTCATTTTCAAAAAGTGTTGGTGTAGTTTGGGTTGGTAAGTTGTGAAACGTTGACATCTCTAAATACATAAATCTAGATAAATATAATTCTACCACCGCATCAAAACCAAGCGACAAGTTCCTCTCTTTTTTTTTGAACTACGACAAGTTCCTCTTTATAAACCTTTTTGCACTGAATAAAACTGAGCTCTCTCTCTAACAGAAAGCCCACAAAACCAGAATCATATAACTAAATCAGCTTTACAGCCCAACTCGGCCCATTCAAAGTAAGCTTTTTATTAGTTCTTGACACGCGGCGGGGAGGAGGCACGTACATAACTCGATTTCTTATCCTCGGATCTTCTAGAAACAAGATAAGCTACGCAAACATGTTCTTATGAGCTATATAATAAAGAAAAATGGAAACGTGGATATTATTCCCGCATGCTCATTGGTTAAGAAGTACACAAATGAGACAAGTTTCCAATTTTCTTTATTACAGCTCAAACATATAAACTTCAGAACCCTAATCTGATTTTATAACTCCCCCACCTTGGCCGCTCAGCTGATTCTGTCCTCAGCTTCCAACGTCGTCGATCTGCTGTATACTGGTAAGTAGATCATGTTTCCCTTCTTTTACTCCTTCGTCTTTTGTAATTGGCAAGCTTGATAGTTCTACGTACGGTTTTTTTTGGTTAAAGTTATATTTTCTCTTAAAGACAAAGATATTATATTGTTCCGCGGTTGTCGGATTTTGTTCGGTTTCTTGACTTCTTGTGTGTTTTTAATTAGTTACTGTCACTCGCTAGGTTATATGGATTTTATGCCACGTGGGAGATTGCGTTTGTGTCTCTGATCTTTTTTTGTGTGTGATGTTGTGATCAACTTGTACATAGTATTCTTGAAGGATGTCGGATCGATTGACGAGGATCGCTATCGTGAATAGCGATCGGTGCAAGCCGAAGAAATGCCGCCAAGAGTGCAAGAAGAGCTGTCCTGTTGTCAAGACAGGTACGTTTCCTCATCTCATTCTCGGGCTAAGTCTCCTTTCTTGCCGTTTCTTGGCTTCAGTATGTGCATAAATGATTCTGTTTGTGTGCATCTCTCTGTAGGGAAACTTTGTATCGAGGTGACTCCTGCTTCCAGCACTGCTTTCTTGTCAGAGGAGCTGTGCATAGGATGTGGTATCTGCGTTAAGGTACGTACGTTGTCTATGTATACTCTTTACGATGTTTGTGTCACCACTGCTTACACTAAGTGAGATTTTCTGGTGTGAAATCACAGAAATGCCCTTTTGAAGCGATTCAGATTATCAATCTTCCAAAGGACTTGGAGAAAGATACAATCCACCGCTATAATTCCAATGGTTTTAAACTACACAGGTTAGCTAATTCAATTCCCTCGTGGATACTCTGTTTGAATCATTTTTTTTTTCTTTAGTGCTCTGAAATAAACATCTTGATTTTGTAGGCTTCCAGTGCCAAGGCCTGGTCAAGTCCTAGGTTTGGTTGGAACAAATGGTATTGGTAAATCTACTGCTCTCCAAATCCTGGCTGGAAAAATCAAACCAAACCTTGGCAGATACAATGTAAATATTTAGCATCTCTTCTTGTGCATAGAACCTGTCTCTTATCTTATATAACTGTTACATGTAATGCTACTTTCTTGTGCAGAGTCCTCCTGACTGGCATGAGATTTTGGCTCACTTCCGTGGTTCAGAACTTCAAAGCTATTTCATCCGACTTGTAGAAGAGAAACTAAAGGTATGGTAGAGAGTAGGAGCCAATCATGGCACCCGGATGAAACATTTGCCTTGACCTCTAAATTTTAAATAGTTATTACACATAAGTCACATACACTCTAAATTGTCAAAAAAGATTAAACTAAAAATATTTTAAGGTCTCAAAAATCTCAGATAATATTTGTTTCTAAGAAAGCAGTCCATTAAGCGAGTTTGATGCCTCTCCTTGTGTGCAGACCGCTATGAAGCCACAACATGTGGATGCTATAAAGAAAGTTGCTAAAGGTACGCTTGGGACGGTCCTTGAGAAGCTGGACGAAAGAGGAATGATGTCGGAGATTTGTGATGCTATGGACTTGAACCACCTCTTGGACCGTGAAGCAACGCAGGTATCTGGTGGAGAGCTACAACGTTTTGCTATTGCTGCAGTTTGTCTGAAGAAGGCAGATATATATGTGTTTGATGAACCATCTAACTTCCTAGATGTGAGGCAGAGACTCAAAGCTGCTGAAGTTATACGCTCTCTCCTCAGACATGACAAGTTTGGTTTCTATCATTTCTTCGTAAATGATTCTCTATTTTGTTCTTGAATACAGTCTGATGTTATTGTTCTTTGCAGCTACGTGATTGCGGTGGAGCATGACCTCAGTGTACTTGACTACTTGTCGGACTTTGTTTGTTGTTTGTATGGAAAGCCGACAGCTTATGGTGTTGTGACTCTCCCCTTCTCTGTCCGAGAAGGAATCAATGTGTTCTTAGCCGGTTTTGTCCCCACTGAAAACTTGCGTTTCAGAGATGAGTCTCTGACCTTTAAGGTAAGGATTTTTACTAATGGGTTCTTGTCAAGAGAATTTGTGACTGATCATGTTGTTTCTTGTCAAGGTTTCTGATACACCAGAAGAGAGCGATGGGGAAGTGAAGTCTTATGCAAGATACAAGTACCCTAACATGACTAAGAAACTTGGAAATTTCAAGCTGGATGTTATGGAAGGAGAGTTCACAGACTCTCAGATTATTGTGATGCTTGGAGAGAACGGTACTGGGAAAACAACATTCATCAGGATGCTGGTAAAGTTTCTTTTCTGTGTGTTTCTCTGTTCCTTGTGTCTTACACTTTGAAGAATGTAACCTCTATAATGTATTACTAATGCAGGCAGGTGCATTCCCAAGTGAAGATGGTGTAGAATCAGAGATGCCAGAGTTTAGCGTGTCCTACAAACCTCAAAGAAATGATTCGAGGCGTGAGTGTACAGTGAGTCAGCTCCTGCAGGATAGGATACGTGATGCATGCAGGCATCCTCAGTTTGAGTCGGCTGTAATGAAACCGCTTCAGATTGCGGAGCTGTTGGATCAAGCGGTGAACAAGCTCTCTGGTGGAGAGAGGCAGAGGGTTGCTATAACTTTGTGTCTAGGGAAGCCTGCAGATATCTATCTGCTTGATGAGCCAAGTGCGCATCTAGACTCAGAGCAGAGGATCACAGCTTCTAAAGTCATAAAACGGTTCATCCTACACGCGAAGAAGACCGCCTTTGTTGTTGAGCATGACTTTATGATGGCGACCTATCTTGCGGATAAAGTTATTGTGTATGAAGGACAACCTGGTGTCAAGTGTACTGCTCATTCTCCACAGTCACTCACCAGTGGGATGAACCTTTTCTTATCGGTAAATCAAAGAGCACTATTCATGTTTATTATAGATTAATATACAAACTTAAACTAACTTGCTTGTCCTTTTGCAGCACCTGAACATCACATTCAGACGAGATCCAACTAACTTTAGGCCAAGGATCAACAAGTTAGAGTCTACCAAGGACAGAGAGCAAAAGCTTGCAGGATCATACTACTTCTTAGATGATTGACTGCTAGAGTAAAGAGAGAGTCAGAGGTATGCATAAATACCTTACAAAGGTGTTTTATCTTGGGATGTGTAAGTCCCTTTGATTCTGTTTTGCTTTATCCTGATTAATTCATATTGGATGTAGTGTAACCGGTTTGGTTTCCGGTTAGCAATGAAATTTATTTCATAAACAATTATTGGAAAATTGTGTGACATTTGTTCTGTTTCTGTTTGTGTGAAACATTGTTACTATTTGTGATATTTATTCTATTTTTGATTCTGTTTGCTTTAATCCTAGTTCATTCACATCGGATGTAGTGTAACCGGGTTGAAATTATTGGTTCTCAGTTAACACGAAACCCATTCGTACATTATTGAAAAACTATGTGGCATTTATTTTTCCTGACATTATAAAACATTGTTCCTCTCTTCGAAATTTTATAGAATTTTCAAAGGAAAGAGATTGAACTTTGCAGTATCAAATTCCATTGTTCCAACTCAAGTTCAAGATCACAGCCAAGATCACTTCCGTTTATGAATGTTCGGTTTCAAGGGGCTATAATACTATGCACCATATAACGTAGGTACTAGAGACTATACTATGCACATATTGATGAGTATTTTGTCTCTTGTATGAACACTAGTCCAAGCCGGAGTAGGTGGAAAGATGAATGGTGAAGCCACTAAACTACTATTATAAGTCATACTTCACCGTAAATAGCTCTAACTCTTTCTCTTTAATCTCAGCGACAAACGTGGAGTAGTGATTGATCTATCACCAAAAAGAACAATAAAAACAAATTGATTAATATTTTTTTATGATATAAGAAACACACTGAGTTTGGATGGTTCCAAATATTCGGCTAAGCTTCTGTCTGATATGTCCAACTGACTAACCAAATTCCATGCAACATGAACACGTTTCCTCGAATAGTTTTGTATTCTGGAACTATACATATAAGATTCATTGATCTGATTCCAATTAGAGAATAATAAAAAACATTAATGACAACAACAGAAACATCAAGAGCGAGCCACGAGCTCCAAGTAACAACCACCGATTCAAGCGGATCAACCGCGATATGTTAATTTTGCTTTCTAACTGATTTCCAAAATTTTCTAAATCTGTTTTTTTTTTTCTAAAAGCTTTTGATTTAAAACATTTTCCTAAGTTTTTGTATGATTGATTAAGGAAGTATGATTGCATAATGTGAAATGAATCAAACATGATATCTTGTACTATTTTTGATTGATAGAGATATCATTTTTCTTTTGTCTTCAAATCATGTTCATTTTGCTTTCTTATTGATCTCCAAATTTTCCAAAAACGAAAAATCCTTTTAAAATCTTTTGATTTAAAACACTTTCCCTAAGTTTCTATGATTGATTAAGAAAGCATATTTCATAATGTAAAACTTATCAAACTTCATATTCTTTCATAGTTTTATGGTTATAGAAATCATGTTTATTTTGTTTTCACATTATATTCATTTTGCTTTCTAATTGACTTCCAAATTTTTCAAAAAACAAATTCCTTCTAATAGCTGTTGATTTAATTTTTCTTAAGTTTTTTCTATTGATTGATTAAAGAAGCACAATTGCATATGTGAAACTGATAGAACATGTAACCTGTCATATTTTTATTGTTAGACAAATCACGCTTGTTTTGTTTTCACATTATGTTTATTTGTTTTCTAATTGATCTTTAAATTGTTCTAAACTTTTCCTTTTAAAGCCTCTTGATCTGAAACGTTTTCTTACCTAAGTTCATGTATGATTGATTGTGAAAGCACAAATCCATAACATGAAATTAATCAAACATGGTATCACGTCATGTTTTTAATTGTTAAAGATATCATTTTTTTTTTCATATTAAGTTTTGTTTGTTTATCTTTCTAATTGATCTTTAAATATTTTTAAATTTTTTTCCGTCTAAAAGCTTTTGATTTAAATATTTTTTTTCCTTGGATTGATTATGAAAGTATATTGCATAGCGTGAATTTCATCAAACACGGTATTTTTCATGTTTTTAATTGTTAGAGATATCATGAAAGTATATTGCATAGCATGAATATATTTTCCGATCTTTAAATATTTTTAAATTTTTTTCCGTCTAAAAGCTTTTGATTTAAATAGTTTTTTTCCTTGGATTGATTATAAAAGTATATTGCATAGCGTGAATTTCATCAAACATGGTATTTTTCATGTTTTTAATTGTTAGAGATATCATGTTTGATTTGTCTTCACATTATGTTTTGTTTTACCTGATTGATTTCTGAATGTTTTCCAAAAAATCTTTCTAAAAGCATTTGAGTTAAAACATTTTTCACTAAGGTTTTGCAGGGTTTATTATGAAAACATAATTGCATGACGTGCTAATCAAACATGGTATTTTGTCATGTTTTTGACGGTTAGATTTGGTTTGACTTAAAATTATGTTTTGTTTACCTTTCTAATTGATTTTTTTAAAATTTTCCAAGTTTTTTTTCTTCTAACTTTTTATGTATGATTGATTATGAAAATATAATCGACTGATGTGGAATTTTTTTTGTCAACGAATAATGTGGAATTAGCCTGATATCCTACCATATTTTTAATTTAAAAAATCACATTTTATAAAAAATATTTGAAAATATTATTTTTGTTTTCGTCACGATTTTCTTATAAAATGTATTTATAATTTTAAAAACTAGATAGAAATGCTGAGTCAAATGAGACAAAAAAAATCCGAACTTTATGTACCCTCTTAGACATGTGTATGAACAGAGCTTGTGTTGTGGTCCGAACATTGAAGTCAATATCATATGTCTCATAAGTCTTCTTGCTTCTGTAACACGTTATACCACACAACAATGAACAGAGAGTTTCAAGAAGCCATCATATATCAGTCTTCTTGCACATTTAATCGCTTACATAAACGCAAACATGAAACAAAACAAAGACATCAAACTCCTTTTAGGTCTAATTGTGATCATATATATTGGCAAAATCGATGGTTTTCTTTCCATCGTGTGCCTTCTTGAAGAAATATCTGACGTAATCAGAGTACAAAACGTCTCTATAAACTGGTTCCTCTCCATTAGCGACCACCTCATGAAGAGGACCAATCACAGACTCTGGTTTTGGATTCACAAAGATAGGAACCGAGATTCTGTTGTTGCTACCGTTAGCTAAGACACGATGCTCCACGCTCTTATAACGACCATTGCTCAAGATCTGCATGGCGTCTCCTATGTTGATCACAAAGGATCCGGGAACCGGGGGGACGTGAACCCAGTTCCCTGACGTTAGGGAACGTACGTGGAGACCACCGATTTGGTCTTGTAAAAGAACGGTGAGGGAAGAGACGTCTGAGTGACGACCAACGCCAACGGTTAGGTCAGGGTTAGGACAGATGGGATAGTAGTTGAGGTTTATTCGAACTGAACCCATGAAGAGTGACTCTTTGGTCTCGTCTAGCTCTTTTACATTTAGATTCTTCCCCAAGTACTCTAGGAGTTTTCTCACCATTTTCTTGGACTTGTTCATGTAGTCTAGAGTTTCCTTCCTAAGATCAAAATCAAGAATTATTTATATGAATTTAGGCATGGACAAAAAACCCAAAACTCATAACCAAACATTTGTATCCAACCCTAGTTATAACAATAACCGAATGATGTTTGTAGTATATAACAATATCCAAAAGTTTGAACTCACCTACACACTTCAGGCCAGTACTGTTCAGCTTCACCTTCAGAGACAAAGAAGAGACTGAGATAATCTTTCCACTCTAGAGCTTTCTCTGCACGAGGACTAAAGCTCGTCCCAAACCTAACATTCCTCGACAAAGAATTCTCCTTTGTGTATTTACTCTTCTCCTCAACAGGGAGATTAAAGAACCTATGAGTCGCGGCCTTCACGTTGTCAAGAACGTCCAAAGGAACTCCATGGTTGATCACTTGAAAGAAACCCCATCTCTCAGCAGCGTCACATACAGCTTCAGCGACTTCGTCCTTGTCGGGGTTCGACAAGTCGATGATGGGAATGGCCTCGTCTGATTCGTTGACGAACTTGTTGATGAGACGTTCTTCCAATGGTTGAATGTATTGGCGGGGAAGAGCATTGATTCCTGTTTCTGATAAACCCTTCACGCCGTTTCCTTTGTTGACTACAAACTCGGTTACTTCAGCTGGGTCTGCGAATAGGGAGGTAGAGAGTGATGGAGCCATTTGAGTTGAAGTTTTGATATAAGTATTGAAGCTTTATTTGGTTCTTGGTTAAGAATAAGACTCTGATGTGAAGATTAGTTGCAGAGAGGAGAAAGTATTTAACAGAGAAGATAATGAGCATTCTGCATATGAGCGAACCTATATGAGCATTCCCGCTTTATTTTTAAAAATTCTATTTGTATTAAATTAGTAATATTTTTTGAACAAATTAAACTAGTAATATTTCAAAATTTTAGTCAGTGTATTTGGATATGGGCATCTTTCGAAAGTGGCATGTTTTGTTAAATATTGGCTCTTAGGGGATTACTTTAGCAAAATTTCAAGTACAGAACATTAGTTTTTTTTTGGGTGCAATAGAACACTAGTTTGACAAAGAAAAAAAGAATAGCTCGTCAGTATATTATAAAATATTTTAAATTTAATTTGATCATGTATTATCAAATACTATACGTCTACTCCATGATTATGTGTACAAAAATGCAGATCTCGTGGTAATATTATCTGAGTTAGGTCTGGGCACAGATCGGATATCCGGGTTTTTGAAGATATTTGTGATTTGCTTCGTATGTTACGGATATCTAATTTTAATATTTGCTTTGCTTCGAAGAAATACGGATATTCGGAAAAACGGATATCCGGAAAATAATTAGATATTTGCGGATATTTGCGAATACTTACGGATATCTCATATGTTTTGATTAATACAAATAATTTTAAAATTTCGATGCAGATTTGTTTTGTCTAATATATTTTTAACGTGATATATAAAACAAAAATTAAAAGGTTTAGTAAATCTACATATTTTGTAAAAAATTTAAACTTAGTTAACAATTATAATAACACAAAACTTAAGATAAAATATATAATTGTCATAAAATATATGTTTTCCTTTTATGTACTACTTTTATACAAGTAATAATGTAAATAAAATATGTCAAATCATATGTCAGAATAATAATTATATAGTTTTATACATATAGAACTTTAAATATAATCAAGATATACATGTACTTATATATTTTCGGATCGGATCGGATATCCGCTTCCTAAAATTTTAATATTTGTGATTTGCTTCGTTTTTGACGGATATCGAATTTTAGTATTTGCTTCGGTTTGTAAAGTTACGGATATCCGAATTTTTTGGATCGGATCGAAGCGAATAAGGAATCAAATCAAAATTTACGAATATTTTGTCCACCCCTAATGCGAGTAGTGTTAAGATCATGACTCAGTGAGAAAATTTCAAAGGTTGACTTCCAGAACAATAATAATTCAAAGGTCATGGATTGGTTTGGTTGGTGAGTTACTAATTTCAGTAATGAATCATAAATTTTAGTAATCCAAAAAGTCGTACATACGTTTACTAATTTTAGTTAGTACGCCGGTAATCATGATAATTATAAATTTAGATGTCTTATATCTGGACATCACATATAGATTAATATGTAGTGTTTTCTATCCTTCTCTATCCAAGATTATAAGTAGTTTAGATTTTAGTGTTCATTGTCAAAATTTCAGAGGTAGTATAACAAAGTCAACCCCTAATAAAATAACAAACTATCCGTTGACAAATGCAGCCGTAAGAAAAAAAAAAAAAGAATCGAAATATCATCTTGTGACATAGACATTGAAAAAAAGCAGTTTACTTTTGATAAGTAAGAATCGAAATATCATCTTGTGACATAGACATTTAGAAAAAAAAGCAGTTTACTTTTGATAAGTAAATTTGATTTCATTTGGTAGGTGGAGACTAGAGAAGCAAGGTACTAGGCATGGTTCTTATTGTGCCAAGCAATCTAGCATTCTAATTGGCCTTTTAAAGCCGAAACATGGTTTTAAAGCCCAAATAATCACATATATATACGTTAACATTTACGTTTAGCAAATGGCTCAAATATTATTTTGTACTCTCTCTTCCTCTACCTTTTACTTTCTCTCTTTTTACCCATTTTCCTCATTAGCTTTCTAATCTCTTTCTTTCTAATCATTTTTAAGTGTGTAGAAGATTTTTAAACCAATTTTATTTAATGTTTTTTTATGTACTTAGGATATTATAAAAAAATAGTATTTCTTAATATTGGCAATAAGCATAGAAATCTTTCAAGAATCAATACAAAAGAAAGATGAGCTTACATCTTCTCAGCATTAGGACCATACTTTGCAAACTGAACAGTGATTTCTCTGCCATCAACCTCTCGTCCAGAACAAAAAACATAACCTTTCATGAAACTTAACATGAAAAGATTGAACTAAATGGTGGGTCACAAAACCATAATCTGTGATCTGCAGAGAAATCAAAGAGAGTGAGAAAGAAGAAAGACCAAATATGCGGAAAAACCAAAGCATTTGAGAGAGATGAGATAGATATTTTTGAAAGAAGAGTGTATTGATTGTATTGATGAGCATAGACATTCTTTCTTCACGTGTAGTAATGAAATATAAGGTTCAAAAATATATTAGACATTAGGTTGTAGTATAAGACGAATAAAGACAATATGAACATTTTTTTAAAAAATATGTCACTCAAAATTCCATCCCCACAAATATACAAGTTATCCGTGTATATGCAGTGTAATTTAGTAGTTAGAGGGTATGATTAGACTTAGAAACTTCTATAAATGTTTTATAAATTATTTTTAAATGTTTATAAATAATTTAGAAGTGTTAATTTAGACTTTTCCATCAAAAAAATAAGATATATATGAAAATAAATACCATTTAAGAGTAAATTAAAAAAAATCTATCAAATTTGTAGTAAAATTAAAATTCTCTAAAAATATATTGTTTGAAATACCCTAAGTGATTACCACTTTTCCAAAATATACCCAAAACATAGAAAAAGAATATAAAACACTTTTTAAACCTACAATTTCTTGTTACGCAAGAAACCAAATGAACGAATGAAATGGTGCTTTGTTTACAGTGTAGGAGAGGAGAAGAAAAAAGAATACAAAGAATTTCTAAGTCATCATCTTCTCTATTCACACAAAAAGAATAGATCAGATCTCAATAACTTTCATCAGTTATAATTGTGTGATATCTGCAGGTAATGACATTCCTCGCCATAACGGTGACATTTGATGCCTTTGCGTTTGAGAGGAGAATGAGAAGTACAGTCTTGAAACAGAACCACTTCTCGGAGACAAGTTAACTTGTTCCAGTGCTTGAAACTGAAGCTCTGATGGGTAATCTCTCACACAACCGATCCTTGGTCCTGCACCTGTTGTCCATTTGCAAGAAAGTTGTTTCCCAAGTTGGAAAGATCTAGTTTCCTTCTTTGAGTTGATCCTTTTTAGGATTGACTCTTCTGGAATCTTGACTACTTCACTCTCCTTGGTTTCTTCTTTTTCTCCTCCCTTTGGTGAGCTCTGCTCTGAAGGTATTGATCCTGTGGATTGGGGTTCATCGCCAAATGTACTAAAAGACTCCATCATTATTGGTGTTTCCATATCAGCCGTCACCGTTGCTGTTTCTTGCGCGGTTGGATCAGCCATCACAGTTTTCTCATCAGCTTCCAAATCCTCTTCTAAAGAATGGTTTCTCATATGAGTACTTCTCTGTTTGTACAAGGAGAACTCATTTTCATCTGTAGGACTCATCTGAAACACACAAAAGAAAACACTTATAAGGACATAACCCTAACAATCTCAAAGATCTAAACAGTCAATCAAATGTCTTTCTCTTACCTTAACATCAGTTATATCAACATTGTTCTCTCCAAGGAAAGAGAGAAAGTCCAAGAAGTTCTCTTCAGTAGGTTGATAATGTCCACTGTGTGGCCAAACAGCCTTAAGAACACCATTCTCAACAACTAATCTTCCTGCAGCGACAGTAGCTCCTCCAGCTAAGAAGCTTGAGTGTTGAAACACACCCTTCTTCTTCTTCCCAATGTACAAAACTTTTGATGTGCTGAGCACAAAGATCCACTTTGAATCACTGTCTTCCATTGAAGAAGTCTGAAGCATTTCTCCACTGTTCTTGTAGAAGAACTTGCCGTCTTCCACAACAACCTCATACGCTTTCCTTTCCATCTACAAAAAAACATGACAACAACAAGAAAATAAGTTTCTAGTTTTATCGGTAAGGTTACTTGTTGAGCAGGTAACAGAAATAGAAACTAACCGGACCAAGGTACTTGATGCACTGTTGCTGAAGTTTCAATCTAGAACATTTCTCCACAATATTTACTTCTTTTCCCTCGCCAATATCAAGCCTGAAACATTTCAATCAAACACATCGTAAGTTTGGTCTTCTTGATTCTGCTTAAACCTTTTGAAAGAAGTAGTTAGTTACCAGTAGAAGAAAGGTTCTCTACTCTGAGAATGAAGCCACTTATTGTAGTAAAAGTGCAAGTTGTGTCCATACCTATGTCTTGGGTCAATCTATTTCATAAAACCAAGATCAGATTAAGTTACAATCCAAAAACTGGTAGAACAAAGAAAAATGAAACTGTTGATTAATCTCCTTTATATAACTTACAGCTTCAAGCCAGTGTTGTAGAGCAAGCTTCTGTGCCTTTTCATTCTTTGACAAACCTTTACCAACCTTAGCTGCTCTAGTCCTAGCTCTAGTCCACCTAGAAACCGCGGTTTCGTGTTTTTCGATCTCAAAGAATGATATAGAACTTCTCTTCAGCTCAGCAAAATCCAATAGCTTCCACCTGTGATCGAAACAGAGCACACAACATTAGATCACCACAAGTACACAACAACTACAACAACAGGAAGCATCTTCTTGAGATTTGAGATCAAAACTAACCAGCTCTGCTCCACGAGCACTGCGCAGTCCGCGAGCTTTCGCCTTGTACGGAAGCTTTTGTAAACTTTCTGTAACTTAATTGCAGCTTCATGCTTAGGGTTACTCGGATCAAGAACTGAGATGACATTGTCTTCTAACTCAAAGCCATTATTCTCTTTGGCGTAGTCTTCTTTCAAAGCAGACCTGTTAAGCGAGATCATCCTCTCTAGCTGCATACCTTTGAAGCTAACGGATTTCTCAACAACCATTTTACCACCAGATCCTTTCAAGATAGTGGGCTCTAGAGTTTTGTCATTGAAGTTGACAGATCTCTTTGGAGTTTTGCACTCGTCGTCATCACCTAAGGTTATGGACTTAACCGTGACGGAGTCTAGAGCAGTCTCCACGTCGTCTTGCTCGGCGAAGGGACAGGAGAATGATACACCCATTCAATAGATCCCAATGAGAACAGAGAGATTCTGACCTGAAAGTGAAACATCAAGAACCTGTTATAAACAGAGCTCCAAGTCAAGTTTCACACACAACTTATCAGTAGATTCAGCCAAGGAAACAAAGGTTGAAAAAAAGATTTTAAAAAAAAACAGAAATTCTTGGGATCTAGAAGACAGAGTAAACCACTGAGAAGTTGAAGGAAAGACAATATTGGAGAAGAGAGAAGACTTGGTCGTGGTGAAGAAGATTAAGTACCTGGAATATATACAGTCGGCACTTGATAAAGCTTGTTTAAGGAATCTAACTCTTCTTGATTCTTCTTTTTGAATCTGTTATGTTCTTGAGACGATGACTCGTAAGGTATCTTTGTTCTTGTTTTTTCTTTTTTTTTCTTGGAGTGAGAAGGAGAAAGATGAAGCTCACAAATCGCAAGTTACAAACTCTTCAGCGCTGGAGTTTATATATAGAGTAATACCGTCCAACTCCAGAGCGACAAGACATGATAGAGAGAGATTTAGAGAGAGAAAGAGAAGCGGCGATATTTCCAACCACGTGTTTGTCAGAATATTCATACTAGGTCAAAGGTTCAACTCGGATTTTACTTTATTTACTCAATTAATTATCCAAAAACTAAAAACAGATATTGAAAGGTTATCAAATATTATTATTTAACTAACAATTTTGTCTACTGAAAATAATAATTTTCTGAAATATTTATTTTGGAGACTAATGTAAGTAACTTCTACGGAAAATAATAATTTACAGAATACTACTTGTTGAATTTTTTCAGTTTTATCAATGTTTATCAATTATAAAAGTAGCATACGATGATTTTTCAATCAACTGCGATTTAACGAAATTTCCTTCTTAATTCCTTTCGTGGCGACCCACAGAAATACTAATGTATTAAATTAAGTATTAGTGTTTTTGGTGGGTTGACAAGAACAAAAATTAGGGAATTAAATAAGCATGCAATTGTTGTAACATATATTTTAATCCCAACGTAATGAGGCAATGGAGCATTCAATCTTTGCATCTAGCGACACTTCATCGCGTAACTTATATATGTCCCTTCTAAATATTTGATTTCGAAGTTTGCTTCATCGTCCTCTGTCGAGATGTACAACATATGTATATGGTTTAGTTGTTACTATAGTTTTATCAATAACAGTCAAGATGGACGCTTAGTAAGTTAGTAACATGATAACAAAGTAAAAAAAAAAGATATGGGGTTTTTAAATAAAGGGTCCACTTAGTACCGGCAGTGACAGAAATTAACTGTAAAATATTTGGGGTTCCATTTAATTTTTGGGTTAATTTGTGTAATAACCAATTTTGGAGACAAAATTAAGTATATAGCATTGATTTTGACAGAATTAGTTCTTGTAGCATTTATTATCTTTTTTCCGGTTATAACCTCTCTTTCTCAAGGTTGTCGGTAAAAAAATCATAGTGATGTATACAAAAGATAAAAGTGGTCATAAAAACAAATATGAACAAAAAAAAGAAAAATTTAACAGTAAAAATGGAAACCAGAGGAACGACGATCATGTGATTACTGAAGAACCGACGTTTGTAGATATATAAGTGGCGATTGTGTGATTACGGAAGGATTCATAAGTAACATAGGAGTTTTTGTAGCAGAAATAGTTATTGTCAATTTGCAGTAGTGGTGTTGAATACTCCATAATAGATGATGAGATGCATGTACGAAAAAAGACAATTTTTAGAGAAGAAGAAGTCTAAATAGAATGGATCAAAAGAAATGGAATGGAGCATTATTAAAATAGAATAGTAACATGTGAAATTGCATAGTACATATTATTCAAAATTTTGATAGATACAAAACATTATTAGATAGATCAAATTTTGATAGATAGTAACAAATGAAATAGCATAGTACATATTGTTCAAATTTTGAAATATCTATGATTAAAGAGAAAAATGTAAAACTTACCCCAACGTCAACTCAAATCTTCCATAAACTAAACTTAAACACTAATTACTAAATCCTAAAAGAAAATATAAACCCAAACCCAAATATAAAAATATTAACGTAATATATAGTATGAAATATTCTTAAAATAGAATAGTAACAAATAAAATAGTATAGTATAAACCGTAAACTAAAAGTACAAACGAGTGGTGGTGATTACGACATAAGAGGTGGTGATTGATATCAAGGAGATAAATGGTGGTGATCATCATATCATTAACTATTAACATGCTCACATGATTAACATGAATGAGATGATGGTGATTACAATGAAATGGTGGTAACTACCTTAAAAAAATTGCTGATGAAGAAGTAGTAGTTGATGAAACAGATCAATATGAAAAAGATAATTGTGATTAGGGAAGCGGTCATAGGGGTGACTGATAAACAAAGGAAACCGGCAAACAAGGACAATATGGTATATATTGTAGAAATATTAGAGAGCTTTTATTTTTTTTGTTAGTTTCCTAATTATGCTTTATTTCATAGCTATACTGCCCAATTTCCCTTAATTTTCTAAACAACAACAAACAAAAAATATACCAAAACCTAACAACAACAAACAAAAATAAGTTATTTAAATTATTTAAGAGGTGAATACCACATAAACACATAATACATGCATATGTACACTTTCTCTTGACAATTAAGTTGATAGCGACTTGTCTGCTTATATGTCCCTCTAACAAACTCAACATATCTAAACTTTTTAATCGAATGCACCTTTATTCAGCAACAAGTTTAGTCAAATGGTACGTCATTTAGTATTTTATATTAACCCCAGTATACAACCAACCACTAATAAACAGATCATTAACCAAAAACGTGTACATTAGTTACACCGGTGATAACAAATATTCCTAAAACCATCTCCGGGTGAACACTATTTTTTTTTCTATAATCCGCTCTATTTTAGAGTCACTTTATTATAGAGTTGATTTTGTTCCAATAGTTAACTCTATAATAAAGTGGAAAATAGAAGAATGCAACAATTTTTGGTTAATTGGCATAAGTTAACCAAAAGTAAAAAGTCGCCATGGTAGATAAAAATTAACAGAACTTAGACAATTCAGGATTTACTAGTTTACACAAATATATATTAGTCATAATTAATCAAACAATTCTTAATGTTCAAAAGCAATAGGAAAACTAAAACCTTTAGGTATCCTTCTATATTTTAAATACTAACATGTACTACAAAACTGATACGGTGAAGAAAAAGTGGTTTGAACAAGAAGTCATATGTACGCGTAACTTTACACATCATACGTACGTAGCGAGATACGTACATTTCTACTATTATATCGTACATGGATAAAATAAGACGCGTAAAGAAAAATATACGTTTTAGAGATAAGAAAATGGATTTCTCCTGATTGAAAAAAATACATGTATGTTGTCAAAAAAAAGAAGAAAAAAATACATGTATAAAAAGATTTATATACAAGTGCATTGATGTGATAAACTTATAAGCCACATAAATAACCGCTCCAGCACACCTGATTAAATCCATATTAAATTAGTATATATTAATATTAACCTAAGTATTTAATTTTGTATTTTTCAAAATAAAACTGTTATTATTTTCTCAAAAAGGTACTGTTTTTATCTATACATCTAACCATATTTTAATAAGTAATAAATTAATCTAAAAACATTGATAATAACATTTGCATTGAAAGTCTATATAACTGATATTTACTTTCAATTGAAATATTATTCTTCAAGGATAATTAAATTGAAATCGATAAAATGACAATATTATTTTAAACATCGGTTGAAACGTAGCATAAAGCCACCGTGCTCCGTGCACATGCGCATGCGCGTATGGGATATATGATATAATACAGTTTGGCGAGAATACAAACAATCAGAGGCTGAAGCGTTGTTTTTGGTCTGAAACATGATATGGTTATGAACTGCTTACGAGATCAGACAAAGACAACTATTTTTTCACCAACATAAGGTTGATTTAATTTTTATCAAATGGCTTCAAACAACCAGATATATAAGTGTAAATTACAAAACCTATGTGTTTATTATGGTTTTTGACCAGCTTATTATGTCGATGTTTGTTAAATCATCCGATTCAACAAAACCTATACGGCTTATACCTCATACCATTTGAACCGCTTTTATAAATGAAAAGAAAAAAAAGTAACAGCTTTGATTTGATTGAAAGAAATAACTCAGTATCAAGCTAACTCAAAGTTATTAACACAAAACAACATGGTCATCATTCACCCGAACACGTCGATATTAAATGATTAATAGCCATTTTTTGTTAGAAAAGCATATCGGTGGACGGTGGTCATATCTTAACTAATATTATCAGCTACACATAAATGCTGGTTACTACTAGTATATAGATACAGTCAGTTAAGCCCATCTTTAACATAGACCTTCTTTTTTTTGCTAAAGACTTTAACATAGACTTCGTATAAAAAAACGTTTGGATCTATATATGTGTATAATTCAAACAAAAATATGTAAACTTTAGTACTCCATTTTTAGAATCCTTCAGAAACAGATAGCCGGATAGATTTGACATACGAACCCGAATAGCAAGAATCATATAACCCCAAAGCTTACGAAAAAAAGAATCATAAAACCAATACTTAGACTAAGCTTGAATATACTTCGCTGATTTTATTCCCTTCATTGAGCATTAACATTAAAGTAGAATTTTGAAAAGAAAAAGTACGGTAGTAAGGAAAGTCACAAACTTGTTTTGTTAATTTGAAACACAACTAATTAACGTTAGTATATTACCGTGGCATTCTTTTTTTTTGTGGAACGTATTACCGTGGAATTCAATCTATCAAAGTTCTGATGAATCTTAATTAGAATATACAACACTTGACCGTACAGAAGACGTCGGCAAGCTCAGCACGTGTCAAGTTCACATCAAACCACGAGGCCGATGTCTGCTTTCAAGTACGACACCGTACCTAACATGGAGACAACCGTATCGTTTTGACGGCAT
Source organism: Hirschfeldia incana (assembly GCA_026261945.1). NCBI lineage: Eukaryota > Viridiplantae > Streptophyta > Magnoliopsida > Brassicales > Brassicaceae > Hirschfeldia > Hirschfeldia incana. Next base: position 3,022,417 of record JABCMI010000021.1, read on the forward strand.
TCAAATTAATGACACTTTTTAATGTCTGCAAGAATCTCTAGATCTGTTAAATGGTAATTATAGACAGTTCGATTTCATTATTTTACGTCGGACCAATTATATAATCATATAACCTCTAAAATATGATTGCATCTGATCTGATTATAATTGGTCCGTGTAAAGTTTATTGGTCTCCAATTAAGTGCATTCAATGAGTATATATTTATTAGTAGTAATAATAATAAAGAACTTGTTATAGGTACAAGTTGGCTAATCTTTTTTTTGCTAATATGATTACCAAAAGAAAAACTTATGACAAACTCGACTCAAATTATTAATAATCGATAGACAGATTAAAAGCTAAATGCCGTTGTCCACTGCTACTAGTATATGGTTTACTTGGTAGTAAATGGTTAGGTAGTAGGAAGATCCTGAAGAAATAAAGTCAAAGGATGAGAGAGCGATAGCGTAGCAGCCGGTGGCCAGCTAAGAAGCGCAACGACGAATTAAATAACTTCAGAGATGATTATTTATAAGGGTAAAATCATGTTTATTCGAAAACTATTACAGTAGCAAAAAAAAAAACAATATGCAAGCAGACCAAAAGAACATAGCTGCAAGATTCCAAAAGAAGACGCGGGATTGGTTTCAGTGAAAAGCGTATAGTGCACCGACGCGACGACAAGTAAGAGTGAAGCAAACCACGTACGTTTCGGTGCACCGTCTCATAAAACTCGTACTCTATTATTGCTCACCTTTTCCCGAGAGAGTACGGCCACTTTTTGCTTTGCTGACCTTTGCTGGATTTATAGTCTCTTGTTGACTGAGCCATTCCAAAAACTCGTCTACAGTCTCTGCTTGCTCTTCTGTCAGACTGTGACAACGTGTGGAATGGATATTACAAAAATATGAGTTTGGAAAAAGTCACAAGTAAAATTGAATCTGATAGTGAAAATGTTTTTCCAGTGTTCAAAACTTTTAATAGTTATATATATATATATATATGCCTTTTGAACAGAGTTAGGCTAGCTCACGAGAAAAATATCGCTCTCGTTTAGAATCCCGAGGTCGGGCAAGTGGCTGGGATCTTTTTCCCCTTTCGTATCCTATCCGTTGGTTTAAAAGATCTTTTCCCATCGTTCAATCTCAAACGTTTATTCTAGGGCTCTTATCAAAAGTTAACTCTGCTGTAAAAATCAATCTCCAACGAAAGGAAGAATCTAGCTTCGATCGTGAAAAGTATGACTGCCTCAGATCTCGACAAAGCTCTGTTGGAAATGACGTTAGAAGAAGATGAAGAACCGTATGTGCTGCCTGATAAACCTGAGTTCTTCTCCACCGAAAGGAACTCTCTCAGTCTCATTGGAAGACTTTTAAATCCCCCGTGTCAAAAGATGTCGGATTTAATTCTCGATATGCCAAGGAAGTGGCAACTCTACGACAGAGTCAAGGGTGTGGCTCTATCTAAAGACCGTTTTCAGTTCATCTTCAAGTATGAACGGGATTTGATTGATGTGCTGAACAGAGGACCACACACCAGCAACTCTTGGTCGATTGCTTTGGAAAGATGGGTTGCGAAGCCTCCGGACGATTACCTCAACCATCTGTTTGTCTGGGTCCAAATGAGAAATCTACCGGTGAACCACTACACACCAGAGGCCATTCATGAGTTTGGAAAGTTCGCTGGGGAGGTTGTTGAAGTGCCGTATGATCCAGACAAAGTACAGACAAAACATTATGTCAGGGTTCTGGTCAAGTTTGATGTCTCCAAACCTCTCAGGAAAGTGAAGAAAATCACAATCCCTGGAGGGGAAGAGGTCTTCATCAGATACGATTATGAACGCCTACAGAAGCGGTGCTACACATGTCAACGTCTGACACACGAACAATCTATGTGCCCTATAGAGCGAGCAAGGAAACTTAAAGAGGAGGGTAAACTTCCTGTTGTCACTCGAAACGCTGAGGTGCAGTCTGTGCCGGCGATGGAAGTTGATGACCCGCTATTTGGTTTAATCCCTCCCAAGCTGATGGGGAAGGACTTGGTAACAGGCAAGCCAATGATAGCTGATGAAGTGCTGGACGATATGAGACTATACATTTCAGTAGCCTCAGGACAGGAGAAACTTGCAAGGGAAGAAAGAGTGTCTAAATCTCTGAAAGAGCTGGAAGACGATCCCCTGAGGCAGAAAACGTTGTTAAGACTTGAGCCGCCCCCGATTATTTCAAAGGACCTCGACAAAGGAAAAGGTGTTGTATTCGACTTTTCGGCAAAGGAGGATAGACAGCCAAAAGGAGTCAAGCTCATGGCCGGGGCTATCTCAGCTGGGAACAAAGTGCTGCAGTCAGGAAAAGTTCTCAGCCTGCCGTGCCCTCGTAAAGGGGAGGACGAGTCTGCTTCATCAACTTCTATTCAAGGAAGCTCTACGGGTTATAACATTGGGTTCCACGAACCTAGTGCATCCGGGGCTGCTTTGAAGAGAACTTACAAGAGACGTCGTCCTGGAACTTTTACAAGAAAGCCAAATGGCAAGGGTTTAGCGAAGACGACTGTGAACCCTGGAAAGAAGGTAGGAGAAGGAGTTACCACAGAAACGAAAAGGAAGGCTAATGATGATGTCGAGCCATCGCAAAGCTCTGCAAGGTTTAAGAAACCATTGGTGGTCCCAAATGAGGGACCGTCCAATATTTAATGGCCATACTGAGTTGGAATTGCCAGGGCTTGGGCCGTGCACAAGACTTGGTGATTCCGCGTCTGAGGGAGATGCGGAAATAACATTTCCCTGATATATTATTTCTTATGGAAACAAAGCAAGGGCGTGATGAGTTAGTGGATCTGCAAGTATGGTTGGGTTATGATAGGTTGATGACAGTGAATCCGATCGGTTACAGTGGGGGTTTGGCGCTACTGTGGAAGAACTCTGTAAATATTTCCTTCAAGTATGTGGATAAGCACCTGCTGGATTTCGGTGTACAGTTGGGGAACGATTTCTTTTTTGTTTCTTGTATATATGGGGAACCTGTTAGGAAGTTCAGACCAAGGTTATGGGAAAGATTGTCTCGTATTGGAGCTCATCGAAAAGAAGCTTGGTGCTTAATTGGAGACTTCAATGACATCAGAAACAACAGTGAAAAGCTCGGGGGTCCGAGACGAAGTGAGAAGACTTTCCAACCTTTCAATGAAATGCTTTCAGTGTGTGAAATGTCTGAGCTGCAAGCTTACGGCAACAACTTAACTTGGGGCGGTCTAAGATGCCTCAAATGGATCCAATGCAGGCTAGACAGATGTTTTGGTAACAAAAACTGGTCCAAGCTCTTCCCGGCTTCTAATCAGAGCTTTCTAGATAAGAGAGGTTCGGACCACAGACCGGTCCTTGTCAAACTTATAGCCTCTTCTGATTCCTACAGGGGGAGTTTCAAGTTTGATGGAAGATTTCTTAATAAACCGGGTGTAAAAGAGGAAATCAAAAGGGTCTGGCTCACAAACCACCAGTTCTTTGGATCTTCTGTGTCTGAAAGGCTGAAAAGATGCAGGAAAGCTCTAAGTGGATGGAAAAAGAAGGCAAACACAAACTCCAGAGATAAAATCAAGCAATTGCAGATTGCGTTAGAAGCTGAGCAGTCTTCGAGTTTCCCATCAGGTGTGAAGGTTAATTATCTTAAATCTGAGTTGATCAAAGCATACAAGGAGGAGGAGAAATACTGGAAGCAGAGATGTAAAGATAAATGGGCAGTAAAGGGTGATCTGAATACAAAGTACTACCACTCTTCGGTCAAAGCAACCAGAAACAGAAAACGAATTGTGAAGCTTTTGGATGAGAAAGGGCAGATGCAGTTCTCAGAGGCGGCAAAGGCTCAGGTTGCTACTGACTACTTCAACAATCTATTCAAATCAGGGACCGATGGGAACTTCAACCAAATGTTCGAAGGGTTTATCCCCAAGGTCACGGAGACCATGAATGAACTACTGACCAGAGAAGTTTCGAATGAAGAAGTCAGGGATGCGGTTTTCGCCATAAAGCCAGCAAGTGCGCCTGGTCCGGATGGAATGTCAGGATTATTTTTCCAGAAGTATTGGGGAACTGTAGGATCTCAAGTTACTGATGAGGTCAAAAAGTTCTTTGTTCATGGAGAATTCCCGAAAGAGTGGAACTACACTCACCTTTGCTTGTTACCAAAGATAGTGGACCCTGTCTTGATGAGTGATCTCAGGCCTATTAGTCTCTGTTCTGTGCTATATAAGATCATTTCTAAGGTTATGGTAAGCAGATTAAAACCCTTGCTTCCTGAGCTCGTCTCGCCATCTCAATCGGCCTTCGTTGAAGAGAGACTGATAACTGATAATATTCTCATAGCACATGAGATGGTGCATGCTCTAAGGACACACGAAAAGACTGCCAAAGAATTCATGGCAATTAAATCTGATATGTCCAAGGCTTTTGATAGAGTAGAGTGGCAGTACTTGAGAGCTCTGCTGCATGCTATGGGGTTTGCGGAGGTATGGATAGATAGAGTTATGTTCTGCGTCTCTACGGTGACGTTCTCAACCCTCATCAATAATCAGCCTTTTGGTAGGATTCAGCCAGAGAGAGGTCTAAGGCAGGGAGACCCTCTATCTCCTTTCCTGTTCATCTTATGTACTGAAGGATTAATACATATGCTGGAGATGGCGGTGAACAACAACAAGCTGCAGGGCATCACCTTCGCAAATCAGGGTCCGATGATCCATCATTTGCTCTTCGCTGACGACAGCCTATTCATATGCAAGGCTGAGGTCGATCAGGCAAAGGAAATGATGAGAATTTTAAAGGTCTATGAAAGGGCGACTGGTCAGAAGGTCAATCTTGCTAAATCTGCGATTACTTTTGGTGCCAAAGTAGCGGATGAGGTGAAAGAAGCACTTAAGGGAGTCACTGGTATCGTAAAGGAAGGTGGATCATGGACTTATTTGGGACTGCCAGAATGTTTTAGTGGATCCAAAACGGAAATGCTGGCTTACATTTATGACAAATTAAAGGATCGTCTATCTGGTTGGTTTGTTAAGCAGCTTTCTTTGGGTGGGAAGGAGGTGCTGCTCAAGGCGATTGCTATGGCCATGCCTATCTATGCCATGTCATGCTTCAAGCTCACTAAGAAATCCTGTGAAACTCTAACTCAGGCGATGGCAGATTTCTGGTGGGACTCTCTGGAACATAAAAGGAAGATGCACTGGCTAAGCTGGCCTAAGTTATCTTTAGCGAAAGATCTTGGCGGGCTGGGGTTCAAGGATATCCAAAACTTCAATCAAGCTTTGTTAGCTAAGCAGGCTTGGCGAATCCTCAATGATCCTAACACCCTGTTCGCAAGAGTCTTTAAGAGCAGATACTTTCCTAATTCTGAATTCCTCTCAGCTTCTAATGGCTCACGGCCTTCGTATGCGTGGCGAAGCATACAGTTTGGTAAGGAATTGCTGTTAGAAGGAATTAAAAAGAAGCTGGGGAATGGAAGAACTATATCTGTGTGGGTGGATGCATGGATTGAGGATGATGTCCCCAGAAGGCCTTTAATGAAGAATATCTTCGTTGATCTCCTCTTGTGTGTTGATAAGCTGATTGACATGGAGAATAGATGTTGGAATTTGAACACTCTCCATGATTTATTTTACGAAGAGGACGTGCGGAGTATCTTAGCTATGAAACCCATTTATGAGGAAGATGATTTCTGGATATGGAAGCATAACAAGCATGGAGGATACTCCGTCAAGTCGGGGTATTGGTTGAAAACTAGAGTGGCGAGGACTGAGGATATTAGAGAAGCGGAAGCTCTTCCTTCCCTAAATGAGCTGAAGAGTGCAGCATGGAAACTAAAGGCTCCTCCAAAAATCAAAACCTTTGTGTGGAGAGCTTTAAGCAATGCCATATCGGTGGGAGAACTGCTCGTTAAAAGGGGAATTAAGATGGATTATTGTTGTCAGGCGTGTGGCTTTCATGGAGAATCCATCAATCACATACTCTTCACTTGTCCTGTGGCTAGACAGGTATGGGCCCTGGCTAACGTTCCATGTCCCGAGGATGGTTTCGATGCAACTTCTCACTTCTCTAATTTGCATTTCTTGATGTCGTTGGGGTCCAATAAACTTATCCATCCCAAGGTCCTGGCTGCGGTTCCATGGTTGGTTTGGTTTCTATGGAAAAACAGAAACAATCTTATCTTTGAAGGAAAGCAATCAGGTTTGATGGATCTGGTGGAAAAAACTTTTGTTGAATCGGAGATGTGGACATTGGCACAGGTTAATGATAGAGAAGGGGAGTTGGAAGAAGAAGGAGACAGAGCTGAACAAGTTAAAAAGTGGACTCCCCCACAACGTGGATGGCTTAAGTGCAACATCGGGGTGGACTGGTTGAAAGCTGAGAGAAGAGGAGGCGGGGCATGGGTTTTGAGAGATGATAAAGGTAAGGTGATCTTACATAGCAGAAGAGCTTTCTCTCGGATCGGAAGCTTAAGAGAAGTGAAATTGGAAGCCTTAGTGTGGTGTATTGAAAGCATGGCGGCGCATCGGTGTAACAGAGTGATTTTTGCCATCGATGATAGCGACTTGACTCAGACGGTTCTAAGACCAAAGGCATGGCCAAATTTCAAAGGTGAAAATCTTCTCATCAGAAGCAAGTTGGGAAGCATTGAGTGGTGGAGGTTAGTTCAGGAAAAAAGAGACAACAACAGAGGAGCTCTCCTCATTGCTAAAAGTGTAACTAAAGGTGGTCATCAGCAATCGTATGTGGCAGCTGGTCCTCCTAGGTGGTTACTTAATTGCTTTGAGAATGAGGAAGTTCAATCCTCTGCTTAGATGCTTGAAAGAATTTTTTGGGTACTCATTTTTTGGTATAGGTTTGGCGACTGCAGGTGGTTTTAGTCGTGTGTACCAATTCAAGGCATGTCTTGACTTTCTTTTGGAGACTGGGGGACTGGCTGGTTTGCCTTGTAATAGTCTGAAAAACTTGCTTGATGTTCTATATAATCTAATAGATGACTTAAAAAAAAAAAATATATATATATATATATATATATATATATATATATATATATATATATATATGAGTGAAAAAAACAGCTTTGAAAGCCACTGCAAGGTAGTAAAAGCCTCTTAACTTTAATTGAAGAAATAACTCGAAAATTGTGAACTGGGTTCAGAACGCCGTGAGTCAATTCGATTTGCAGTAAATATTCCACTCTTTTAAAATTTTGTAGTGGAGTTGAAAATATTCTAAGTGAACCATGATTCAATACTAACATTTATAATGATAAATAGAAAGTTTATATTGTTTAAGCATTTATAAATTATATCTTATGAATAAAAAATCATGTGTTTTAAATTAAGAGTCCTTGTAGAATAATATTTTTTATGAAATAAATATTTTCAATGTAATACAATTTTATATCAATTTAACTCTTTTACTCCTAATCAAAACGTTTTAAAATAATAAATATTATAATATTTTTATAATTAAATAATGAAAGAACCAAAATATAACTATTTTAATATGTGTAAAAATTTAAACGACATTAATTTGAAATGGAGAAAATAATTTTTATTCTATATTATTTATAAGATTTTATAATATATTATTTAAATCATTTTAATTTATAAAAACAAAATTTTATATCATTTATTCAGAATATTTAAATTTATAGTTAATTTAGAAATAATCGCTGTAGTTTTTCAGAGCATAACGTCCATGGCTAAAAATGTTTAAAACACTGTTTTCTTTTTTCATTTCTTCGTTTACTAGACGGTAGAAGAATCAAGACCAAGGAGTATAAATCCAAAAAGGGGATTAGTTGTCGACTTTACATGTACATTCAATACTCAACCATCTATGTACCTCTTATATATTAATTGACCATATATTTTTATTATTTGATTGCTTATAATATGTTATGTTTGTATATATATATATATATATATATATATATATATATATATATATTTATCATATGTGCAGATACGATTTTAAAATGACGATGTTCGAGGGAATATCAATAAATTGGTTGTTTTAGTGTGTGATGAAAACATATTATTTTATGTCCCTTATTTCATACACAAATCTGAAAATAAGATATAAAGATATATTTAATAAATTATACATATATAGTAGATTATTTAGATATTGATGTGTTTATGTTAGAAAATCATAACTGTAATTTCTTAAGTCAGTTGACATCTTCTACCTTATAGGTTTAACCGTACATTTTTGATCGATGAATATAAGTTTTAAAATAACTATCCATACTGACTATTTTCACACGGTTTTACTTGTATTTACTTTTGATTTTGTTCCAAGTCATCAGCAATTTCGAAGTATATTTAAATTATAATTTTAATTCTAGTTAGCTTATTCATTTTTGTCCATACAATAGTATATCACCCGATGGAGAAAATGTCATTATGCTATTTCTTTGTTTTGTTAGAGATATCTCGCTTGTTAGGTTTAAGCTGCAAAGTTGGTCTAAGAGTCAGGTGTTACAAAAAAAAAGTTTTGAAAGAATCTGTTAAATAAGAAAATATCAAGTTCTCAACCAAATAGTTATTACGATGTCGTAATTTTACACATTGGTTCAACCATTTGATTTTTCTTTTCCTAACGAGATTTCAATATTGGACTAAGTGAAAACTAACCAAATTTTATGTTTTTTTTGATCAAACAATGTTTCAGAAACTAACCAAATTAATTAAATAAGTAAAAGTATCAAACTACCTATTATTGTGTTGAGGTGGTAGAACATATATAATACATACAAGACGACATCATTATTGTCATCCATCGACATCATCGGTTAACATCATGGCTATCCATTTCAATATAGGAGTATAGGACCTTCAGTTATGGTTATGTCCTATAATTAATGAAATGTTCCACTAGGTCATAGAGTTTTTTTTGTTATTAATATTCAGTTCATCTACTCTGGCAAATATATGTGATATCAAGATACATTTTTTTTGCCAAATATGTATATATAGTTTTTATATGTGCATGTGTATCATCTGGAGGCCCAACTTTATAATGTTAGCTCATCTACTTTTGCATCTTGGTTCAACGGCCTAATACATCTATAATATATATAAAGTTGAGTTTTTACTCTTCTTGAGACACCTGACAGAGGGGTTTAGTGACACATGTCCCACTTTTAAACCAATATAAAATACTTCTAAACCATTCTAAAATACCATCTTTACTAAAACAACTGAAATACCATTCATCTTCTACAGAATGAAAGCCCAACAATACTAATCTTCTTTTGGAGAACAAATGTCCAACAATCTATATTCCTATGAAACTCAACGGCTCAAACCCAAGGGAATCCCATGAAATTGTATGGTTGATGAGGCTGCCGTCGGGGATGAAGATATCTTTCGACGGAAAACATTGCCAATCGAAACTCTCGTGGATTTATAAGATGTAAAAGAAAATAATTTAAACATGTTATAAAATCTAATTACACACATATTAATAGATTAACCATATGTTTAATTTATTGTAACAAAACAACTTGAAATAAATAAAATTTAAAACCATTAATACAAAAGCGTACACATATAAAATATTATATTAACTATGAGAAGATCACAATTTCTTATTTTTCAAACTTCTAAAATAAATGTACAGAGAGAAAGTGAAAAAAAAATCTTCATATTTAGATGAATCATCTTTATATTAAAAAAAGGAATTGGCCTCAATAACCAAATAAAAACCCAAAACCTACTAACTATCTAAAAATACCCACTCTCTCCTATTTTCTCTTCCTATCTCTCTCTAACATCTCTCTAAAAATCTATTTTTTGGTTATTAAGCAAAAAAGCCCTAAGAATATCTCCTTTAGATGAATTTTTTTCCTAATACACTATGAAAAATTTGGTTTACAGTCTCATATTTTTTTTTTAAATACCATACTGACAACTAAATTATGTAATTAAATTTTTACATCAAAATAATTCTAAACAAAAAATATAATAAAATGGGTGAATCATCAAAAATAGAAACAACCATCAAAATTTAAATTAAAAATATAATTTCTCCAGACATAATAGCAAACATATTCTCAAATAAATAAAAACACAAAGCTTTCAAACTTTGGAAAAAAAGTCACATCACTTTTCAAATAATAAAATCATTGCCACCACACTTAGAGCTTCATTAGGAACACAAATACTTAACATATTTGAGGGATCTTCCACCATCAATCCCCAACATTTTCTATGTGAACTATCTTCCTAAGCAAACAACTTAGATCGTAACTAAATTTACCCTTCCTGACAAAGATCACAACACATGTGTTAATAGCTATGGTAGAAAAAGAAGGTTAGATCCCACAAACTCTCACGCAACTAAGTAACTACTCAACCAGAACTTATAACTACACGATAAAATATACAAAATTACTCACATTATCAAGTTTCACACACCTATATCGACAAGTTCCTTGCTAAACAAAAAATACTAAATCATATACAAAATTATATAAACATTCTTCCAGATCAGACCACACTAAACCTATTAACTAAAAATATCATCACCATAATATACAAAACAAACACAAACAACCGCACACATTGCTTCCCTATGGACAGAACAACCGAGCTTCACCATAACATATAATATCAAGTAAAAATGAAACAACAACACACACACTGGTCTATACACAACAATTAAACAACTTCAAAACAAACGTTAAAATATTCAAAATTTTAAGTGTTTTATAAAACTATAATAATTTTATATATAAAATAAGTTTACTGTAACTCACCCGCCCGTAGGGCGGACCAACCTCTAGTAGTATATATTAATTATTAGTCGATTGTATGTCACCAAATAGTACTAAATGCTATTAGTATTTTAACCACTAAAATTACACAAATTTACTGGCATTAGCTACAAAAATTAAGTATATTGACATGATAAACATGTTATTTATTGCTCACAATAATATTAGAAACAAAAATAGATTTAAGCTAGAGAATCATTATAGAAATCAGGGGATTTTAAGGTCTCAGCCAAACGGAAAGATGACAAAATCAAAACTTTTTAGCATTTTGATGGTTGGTCAATCTCTTGTTGTCACATCTTATACAACTTGAACCGCAAGTTAATTTTTAGCACTAAGAAAAATAGTCACAGGTGACTGTTTTTTATCCGTTAAATTGATTCAATCTATTATTCGTATATCTTAAAATATTAAAACAAAACAAATATAAAAATCAATATCTATTAAAACTGAGTCAAATTATAGATATTAACAATTTTAAAACTGTATATCTGCTCCATGTACTCTGGTAAATATTTAAATATATTTGGAATAATTGTAGAGTTTAAAATGTATAAATTTAGTCTAACATATAATTTAAGAAATTTATTTAAATTATTACTTATTATAATATTAAATCAAGAAAAGAAGATTTTTATGACAGCTATAATTTTTTTAAATTTTTTGTATTATTATTTTTAAAACTAGTTCTAAAATGTACGAAACATATAATTCCATTATGTTTTTTATTTATTTTTATTTTGTATATAACACAAAAATATTTTACAAACAAATTTTGTATCAATTTGTTTTGTAGATTAGTTGTATAAGAAAAACATATGAGATATCCACAAATATTTTTGAATATCTACAGATATTTACATATATTTTGATATATATATTTTTAAATATCTGAATTTTAGAATATCCTTATTTTCGGGAGCAAAAAGATCAAAATAACATATATAAGTCAAACTATATATAATGAAACCTTTGATAGTATTTGATCCTCGTCTATCCCTACTCACGCAGCAAGTTTTGATGATATGTAATCAAAACGTTAAGGGTCTATCCAAGAAAATTACAGTCAGTCAACTAAAGACGATTTAAACAAAATGGAAAAGAAAGATTGAAAGTAACGCTGGTTTTTGAACTATTGATTTTACACGGACGTGTGTCCCCTTTTCAGTTACGAGAATAACAAAGCCACGAAGGCATCAAGAACTTGGTGTTAGTTGTGGTGATGATCACTAGCTAGACCAATCACGTAGTTATTTATACAACTAAAAATTCAAATTTTACACATAATTACGTAACTATAAGAGAATCATGATTTTAAATTATTGAGACATCTTAGTTAGAATAGGTACGACCATATGCACAATCCACGCCTTTCAGTTGAAAAACCACAAGGTGATCAGATCTAGAAGGAGAGCATATACATCCAAAAATTAATTGAGATTTGATTTGTTTAAATACCACAAACACAAGTACTACAGCTAATCGATGTTAATCATGCAGATTATGTAAACATGTTTAGTAGTTGTACCAGTTTAATATTTAGATTATGATCTGGTTTAGTCTTAAGGCAAATTATTACACGGGTCCATAAAGTTCCCTTTTCCCAATATAACTAAAGATTATAGTAGTTGGTTACTAAACACTAAACATGTTATAATTGTAGTTTGATAAAGATGCAACACTTCTTCACAACAAACAAAATGGATGAAATTAATAATTCTTCTATATGAAAAACGCACATGTAAAAGGAAAACCTACATCATCAGCTTCTTTATAGAACTAACTAGCCAAGCTGAATGAATATGCAAAACATTGATATGTCGTCATTTTCCCGCTAATTACACCAGCAATCCACTAAGTATGCATGGTTACCCTAATATAGCCAAAAGATCTCTAAACATTAGACCACAGGAACTTCATCACAATAATGCAAAACCGTTGGAGTGAAACATTTCGAGACTGTTTAAAAATAAAATAAGAATATAATGTATATAAGAGTATAAAGGGAAATAATACTCACGAGAGAGATACCAATTATCAATTATCAGTACACTAAATCTAGACCATGTGCTTGCATCTGTAAGTTAACAATATCATTTTTCAAAATCAGAAATGCATAAAAACTAAATAAATAAACCCAACAACGATTTTAATTAGTCAAAGTCATAGGAAAACTACAATACAAGAGCACTTCGCATAATGCTACAAAGCTGGCTTGCACAACAACAACCCCAAGATGGAACCATAGATTCAGTGCAATTAGAATATTTATCATCCATACATGTCATTTGTTATATGTGACTGCCCCCGTGTGGAGACTTTTCATTGGCTCGCGACAAGTTCGAGTTACAAAATCATGTAAACCATTTTCTGGCTTTCCAGAGCTCACCTGTCATCGTCCGCTACTTACCTGTCACCCAAAACGAAATCAAGCAATTCAACAGATGCATTGATATCTCATGCTCACCTACCATTCCCTTTTAAGTCTTGAGTTTAGAACCAAGAAAATCAAGATCGCTCTACATTATGCAGGTGATCTATATATATATATATATATATATATCTGAGACCTCCATGATTACAAGTAAACAAATAAACCAAGATGGGTTTTGTATAAATATGATTTATAATTTAAAAGAGAGAATTAAAAAGGAAGATATAACTTTGAAATATAACACACTTTGTTTTGGTTCCTTCTTATCGTGAAATGTGCAGAGACAAGTACAACTAGCTGTACTTGGACTTGGAGTCATTGAAAAGATTAAGACATGAATGTGAACTGGTTTGGGAGACTAAATGCAGAAAGAAGGTACTACGTATAATAAGATCTGGGAATTATTTGGTAATTGGGTTGATTAATGAGTCACTATTGAAGCCACATGTGCATTATGTTAAGTTTTGGAGACAACGTTTGCATGATAATGCTTAACTAGGCAGAATATTAGTTAGATATATAACATCTGGGGATTGGCAGAATAATCTCTCTAAGGATTCAGTTTTTAAAAAAAAACATTGTCTCGTGCATGAAGCTGTTTGGCTCTTTGGGTCTATGACAATTTGAAGCCCCAATACATTAGCAAAGAAACTAAAGAAAGTATCACATACGCTGATTTTTATAGCAAAACTTTTACATTAGCATTTTAGCAAAATTTAGCAAAAAAACTTAAGAAAGTAAACGTATCACATATTTTTATTTTTAAAATATTATATATTCAGTCAACATATTTGACTCTGTATACGTATATAAATAAATTCTTCAACTTTCTGATTTATAAATGATTGGTTAAGTTTTAACTGTAATAAAGTTACTATCGGACCATCGTTATTATTTTTGATGCAGACGTCTCAGACATAGTTGTAATATCAAAAAAATATTCTCACAACAAGATTTTTTCAACAGCTTAATAAATAATAATTTGTAAGGATCTGGTATCCAATTTTTATTTTTCTTATTATAGCTTTAAAAGCAAAATGCATCATGATTGTTAATTTGTATGATTGTAGATAAATTTAAAGTAGTGCTACACGTACTTCAAAAAATTTCATTTTCTTACTTAATAACTTATAATAGAAAGTAAGAAATCATCAACCTTTTTTTTTTTTTTTTGAACTATAAGAAATCATCAACCTTAAGGAAATAGATTAATATGTTTAACTGGTTGATGCTATGTATTATTTAGCAAAAACAAACTGATTGATGCTATGTATTAAATTTGAAAACATACTTCAGGATATTTAGCAATGTACACTTTTCGATATTCAATTAATATAACACGTTATACGCGCTATACGATGGTAAAGCCCGCTGCATAGAGCAAGGCATTGACTTTACTTTTCTTCCAAGCAATTATAAAGCCAAAACGATACCTTTCTCTCACAACATGAGTTCTTTATAAATGTAATGTAACGAGTGTTGTGTATAAATAAAGACTCAAGTTTCTTCTATTAATTAACAAACAAACCCTTATGGGAGAGCTCGGTAAGACTTTTCATTTTAAACACTTTATTGAAGAGTCTCGTTATTGTTACCCGGAAAAACCTTAATACTGCATTATTTGTGAAAAGTATATCCCTTCCAGGTCCGTGCATTTTCGTTGTCGTGATTGTAAGTTCTACTTTCATCAAGGATGCCCTACGATATCGTTGGAGTCGAACCACACGATATATCATCCAAAGACACATGAGCACACACTCACCTTCGTTCGCAAAATGAACAACTTCAGTTGTGCTGCTTGTGGAGAGGTACACAACGAGAAGATGAATATGTACGGGTGTTTGCAATGCAATTTCTTCGTTCACAGAAACTGTATCTATTTACCGAAGGTCATAAAGCTCACCAGTCACCGACATCGCTTGTTTCAAACTTTTCAAGTTCTTGATTTTAAGAACTGCAGAATATGTGACAAACCGGTTGTTTATGAATGTGGAGGATATACTTGTATCGACAAGTCGTGTCATTATAAATTACATTCGTATTGTGCAACATGTAAAGAGATTTGGGATGGCAAAGATGTCGAACGAGAACCAGAAGATATTAATAATTCCGAAGATGTTGCGTCGTCATCGTTGTCAAGAATGCATCCTTCCCTTTGACTTTGGTAGTTTCTTGGGTTGTAAGGAATGTGATTTTGCACTCCACGACACTTGTGAAAGCCTTCCTCGGAAGATGGAACCCTCGCTCCACCACCATCCACTAACCCTAGAGGGGAACATGATGAACATCAAAGAGGGTTTCTTTTGTTGTTCTAAATGTGGACGAGAATCATGCGGCTTCATGTATCGGTGCTACCAAAAAGAATGTGAGTTTAAAATGGATGCAAAGTGTGCTTCCCTTTCTGATCCATTGTACATTAGAGGGCACGGACACCCTCTGAATCTATTAGACAGTGGTGCGCGCTGTGGCCGATGTGGCATCATATTGAATTTAAAACACCCATCTCTGCCGGTACTGGTAAAATACGAGTATGACACTCATCCTCTTACCCTATGCTTTCCTAAATCATTTCTGTGGATGTGGTTGCCGCCATTGGATTGTCAAATCTGTGAAGGAAAAATAAAACATCATTTCCCGGATTCCGAGAGTTTCTATGGTTGCACCGACTGCAATACCATTCTATGTGTTGAATGCGCGATAGGGAAATACCCATATCTAAAACCAGGTATTACAATCAGAGTGAATGGTTTTGAGATTGAGATTACGTCCAACAGTTTTTCTCGCCCCATATGCGATGCATGTCACTGTACCTGTCAAGACAAACTGGTTTTTAAGAATAAGAGAGATGCTCGCTTTTTCTGTTCTATCAAATGTATTACCCTCTCTTCATTGAAAACTTTATCTGCCAAGATAAACTGATTCTCAAAAATCCTCTCTCTTATGTTCGACCAACTGTATTATTGCATCCAATAGCAGTCTTTCTCGGCCGATATGCCATGCATGTCACAACATCTCCGGAGACAAACTGGTTTTCAAGCATAAGAGAGATGCTTTCTTTTTCTGTTCTATAAAATGTATTATATCTTCATCGAAAACCTTATCTGCCAAGACAAACTGATTTTCAAAAATCCTCTCCTCTTTCTGTTTTATTACGCTTGTGAAAAGTCAGTTAACGTTGATAAATCTCCTAGTGCCTTGTGTATGTATAAAAATGTAGATTATTTCTTCGTCCTTTTAGTTTCTTGTGAATAAAGTGTGTATCTTGTTGACAAAATAAAGAATAAATATGTACTGGTGACATGAATAAAAGCTTACTTTTGCTTTCAAATTTCATTTCTAATTTACCATAGACAGAATAATGTAATAAGATAAAGTACGAAACCACAACCTTATGAAAATAAACTAGTAAGTTCTGTCGTCTTCCCTGTAAGGCCTTCCCGTTGTATCAAATTGTAAAATAAGTCTCTCTGCCTCAATGGCGAATACAAGCCAACAAGTACTTCTAATCTCACTGCTAACAAAAAGTTTCCTATGCAGACGCAAAGGAAAATCGCTGACATTCAGTTCATTCTCCTAATCAATGAGCTCGCAGTGTCAAATCGAAGGTTTAAAGAGCCATAAATATTTTCAGATTGATCTTAATAAAAAAATTTCTACAAACTTGGGACTATATATGCGACACCATCTGTATCCAAGGTGAATGTTTCATCCGTCTATATCCAGAACCAACTATGTGAGCTAGTAGAGGAAGTTCTCACAGTTTCTTACATCTCCACCTTAAACATACTAATTCCTCTTCTTCATCATCATCGCTCCTAATGGATCCTTCAGCTGGAACGGCAGAAAGAAGGAAGAGAATCAAGGGTGTATAAATATGAGAGTGTTCAATGAGAAAGACACACAGACAGAGAGAGAATACACAGAGATAGAGAAATAGCTATGGACGACGACTTAATCATTTTGACAACGCGTTCGTTCTCTTTGTATTTCTTCCCTTTCGGCATTTAGCTTAAATACATCAATAAACTAAACCTTTGACCCCTAAACATTACTTATTGTTTGATTAAAGATTCTTAAACATGATTACTAGATTTAGGATTCAACAATCTTTATACTGAAATTTAGAAGGTTTGCAGGCAAGTAATCTCTGCTTGCTTTTTTCATGTTTATTGGCTTCTGTTATGGGAGATTGTCATGCCAACTTTTTTTCTTGGCACAAATTTATTTGTTCTTCCGGATCCCATAATGATGGTATGTGAGATTAATAATTAGAAAATTCATTATCTTGAGTTGGAGCAATGAGATTAGTAGAGATTGATGGACACAAAGGTCTAAATTTTAATTTTTTTAAGCATATAAACCCTCACTTCAAATTTTAGGTGAAACATAAACAATATATAAAACATGGATCAATCCACTAAATATCAATTGATTTGAAATCTCAAATTTAGGAAACTAAGAATTTCATCGTATTATCAGAATTTTCGGTAGTTGGTTCTGTTACTAACAAATGATATAGTTTTAATAATTTCTAGATTTCAGATGTTCTGAATTTCAATTTTGACAGATACTCTAGTACAAATAACTACATATATATCTTCTTCTTGGTCTATAAAGTATAGTGATTCTGAAAAAAACATACACTTTATACCGTATTTACTGATGAAAACTTAAAAGCACCATTATTATAAAGTTTTAATAGAATGTTATAGTAAATAATTAAATAAAAAGAATGTTTCGATATTGTTAAGAATTTTAAAACTTAAATCCAATAGTTTCTCATTTGTTCTATTAAAATCTTCCGACGAAAGAGATGGTGTTCAAGATACGGAGATGTAACACATCCAAGAATAGATATTAAAATCACATTTCAATTCATTTGTTATTTTACTAATGTACTAAATATGACCAATATACACGTTTGTTCTCTTTACCCTCATGTTACAAATGTGTCAGATTACCGTAAGTCCTTGGAGTATTACAAGAAAGCAAAGGCAGAACTTGGTGCTGCTCCAGAGGAGAAAGTGAGGGTCTACAGTCATCTTGCTGATACATATCTCAGTTTTGGAATGTATTTTAGCAAAACAAGAAACAAGTGATGCGGATTTGAGAGACTTGAGAAACATGCACGCCACATGGACATCTTAAGTTTTTTCTTTCAATAAGTTTTGAAGACATTTTTGTGTAGTGTGATTGCCGGTGATTTTAGCTTTGTTCCATGGATGATGTTTGAGACAAGACAATGAAGTTGCATGTGTTTTTATTTTCTTTTTGGTCATCTTATCTCACCTGGCGTTGTTGCTATTGGTTGGTGGCCTTGGGTTCATTACTGTTGTTTAGGTGTCCGAAATAGGTTTTGCTTCTAACCTTCCAAATTCTCCAGTCCTGTTTCCAAAGAACATAGAAAAAAAAAGCTTAACTTTTCGAATGCTCCATAGGTTGTTGTTTACTGTTTAGCTCTTTGCGTTCGCTGAGTGTTTGATTAGTCTCTAAACCCCATTAATATACTTCTCTCTGATATACTCTGTTTTCAAAAGTTGCTTACTTGATCTACAAATCCTCGTCATATCTTGTGTTTCAAGTTACTGTTACAGTATGTGCATATGATTAAATGTTTGAAACTTGTCAGATTTAGGTCACAAGCTTCTGTTCAGATCAAATGCTGCTTTTCAGGCATGGTTTTCAGAAGCAGTCCTACTCCTAATGCCAGTTTTTGCGTGTACAAACGGTAATTCACTTAATTACATAGTTGATCAGCGAGTTTCTTGTTCTAGAACTCTCAATCTGTTAAGTCTGATTATTGATACAGCTTGCACTCATTGGCGTAAACATTTGTACAGATCTCACTAACATGCCAGCACCTTCAGACATCGTAGACCATCTACGCATAGAGAACTCAGCAATACACAAATCTTGTAATAATCGCCGCATAGTCTCCTTCCTGTTGTTTATTATTGTCATACTTGGGCCATCCTTAGATATCTGCCATTGGTATCTCCAACGTTTTAACATGAGTGACGGCAACATCTCTTAATTAACTCTATTCATTTGCATTTACATTCACCATTCCATATCCCATATTTATTTTTAACCGAATGTTTTGCCTGTATATGCAGACTAATCTTCTAGAAATAATTATTAGTTTGTGTCTTATTAATTCAAAAATCAGTATAATAAATAATTATTTATGTTTTAACAAAAAAAATCAAACATCAATATATATATATATATATATATATATATATATATATATATATCATATACTGTATGATAGAAATTTTCTGTGATAAACTTTTACATATTAGAAAAATTTTAGAAAATATTTTATACAAATATTTTCGATTGATTAATATTTAATTATAAAGGTTTATAAATTTATGTATCTTACTGTTTCATAATAAAATTATTATTTTTAGATAACAACAAAAACTATATATATTAAGAATTATCTTATTTTTTTTTAAATATGTTTTTATTTTGATGATGTTATCATATTATTTTATAGTCAATTAGCTAATATAACTTAGAATTTAATACTGTTAATATAAAAATATTTGTAAACAAACAGTCAAATAGTGGGGGTCAATTCGTGAAGAATGAAAAGATCATGGACCTGATAAGAAATAAGAAGATACTGTTGTTAACGTTAAGTCAATAGTCACACACAGTTGTGTTCCTCTTTCCCTTTATGTTCTTCTTTGCTCTTTTTTATTTTATTTTATTAAAATTGCCAAATATTTAAGAGCTGGCATCTGAACATCTCTCTCTCTTTTCAATCAAAATCT
The DNA here is from genome assembly GCA_026261945.1 of Hirschfeldia incana. Taxonomy (NCBI): domain Eukaryota; kingdom Viridiplantae; phylum Streptophyta; class Magnoliopsida; order Brassicales; family Brassicaceae; genus Hirschfeldia; species Hirschfeldia incana. The sequence goes on from JABCMI010000021.1 coordinate 3,042,409, forward strand.
CTTCCTTTCGATTCCTTCAATTCCCTCAAAAACCGAAACCCTAATTCTTATCTCATTGGATCCGAGGATCAATCAGCTTTCTGCTGACGGGAGGGAGGATGGCGCGGCAAATGACGTCATCTCAGTTCCACAAATCAAAGACTCTCGACAACAAATACGTAAGCTTTCAGATTCTGGGTTTTTGAAATTTGACAGCTCCTCAGCTTTTTAGCTCTCTACCAATTCGAAATTGAGAAAAGTTGAATCCTTTGAAACTTTTTTTTTTTTTTTGATGGGTTAATTTAGATGCTGGGAGATGAAATTGGGAAAGGAGCTTATGGGAGAGTGTATAAAGGATTGGACTTGGAGAATGGAGACTTTGTGGCTATTAAACAAGTTTCTTTGGAGAATATTGTTCAAGAGGATCTCAACACTATCATGGTTTTGTTACCTTTATCTATCTATGTATCTTCGTTATTTGTTTTGTCTTAGTGTGTATCCTTTACTAACTGACTTGAATCCTGGGTGGTGTTATGTGATTCTGTATTCACCAGCAAGAGATTGATTTGTTGAAGGTAGCTTCTTTCATCCACATATTGTTCCATTTCAAGTTCTATAAGTTAAACCATTGGCTTGGCACGTAGAGCTAACTTGTTTACAAATTTGGGATCTTGTTAAGTATCTGTGAACTTACATCAAATTAACCACCTTCTGAAATTTGGCTTTTTTTTTCCGTTAGTGGTTATGTAGTCTTCTTCTAAGATGGTGTTTCATTGCAGAACTTGAACCATAAGAACATTGTCAAGTATCTTGGATCTTCAAAGACGAAGACTCACCTTCACATTATTCTGGAGTAAGTGGCCTTTTTGTGTGTGTTTATGTTGGTTCTCGCTGAACTATGGTCTGGAAACTCAAGGTTTGAAAATGTGTGTTGGCAGGTACGTTGAGAATGGCTCTCTTGCTAACATTATTAAACCAAATAAGTTTGGACCTTTTCCAGAGTCGTTGGTGGCTGTTTACATTGCTCAGGTCTGTTTATATCTTGATTTAGTAGAGTTTTGAGTTTCTTTATGGGTTGTGTACTCACTAGTGAATACAGGTCTTGGAAGGTCTGGTCTATCTGCATGAGCAGGGTGTCATACACCGTGATATCAAGGGTGCAAATATTTTGACAACAAAAGAGGTATGTTTTTCTGTACCCTATGGTTTGTATTAGTTATTCTCAGGCATGTAGAGATCTGTTGTATCCTCGGATGCTCAAGATCTGATATATACTTTACTCTTTCATACTCCAGGGTCTTGTTAAGCTTGCTGACTTTGGAGTTGCCACTAAACTAAACGAGGCTGATGTTAACACTCACTCAGTGGTTGGAACTCCTTACTGGATGGCTCCTGAGGTACACTATTCCTCATCACCATATTCTGTATAGGTTAACTTCCATTTGTAGTAAATTTTTGAAAGTATACTTGAAATTGATTTTGCGGATGCATATTGTTTTCCTAATTTGCAAAATATTTTACCTGATTATATGGCGGATACTCAACATCTGTTTCAGGTTATTGAAATGTCCGGAGTGTGTGCTGCTTCTGACATTTGGAGTGTTGGATGCACTGTCATCGAACTTCTTACATGTGTGCCTCCTTACTATGATCTGCAACCCATGCCAGCCCTCTTTCGTATTGTTCAGGTTTGGCAACATTTATCGAGTTTGGTGTTAATTAATGAAAAAAGTTTAGGTCTCTTCCTGACTTTTTTTTTTCTAATGCTTTCTTGCTGTTAATAACTTCTTTCCTTAAAAAAACTATTGCCTTTTTCTGGTTCAATGTTAGGATGATAACCCTCCTATTCCCGACAGTCTTTCTCCAGACATTACAGACTTCCTACGACAGTGCTTCAAGAAGGTAGAGTTTAATGCAACAATGTTTAATCCTTTTACCTACTCCTGCACCGCAACCTAAACATTTGTATCTTGCATATTACAGGATTCCAGGCAGAGGCCCGATGCCAAAACATTGCTTTCTCACCCTTGGATCCGGAACTCTAGACGAGCATTGCAGTCCTCACTTCGGCATAGTGGAACCATCAAGTTAGAACTTCACTCTTTTAGAGAATACTTCAAAATATAATCTATGTCATCTTCGGGATCGCACCAGTGTTGGTTGTTTCCGCTGGAATGATGTCCTTTGGCACTGAATCCTTTGCAGATATATGAAGGAAGCTGCTGCAAGTTCAGAGAAAGATGCTGAAGGTAGTCAAGATGTAACTGAAAGCCTTTCAGAAGAAAAAGCTGGGATGTCAAAATCTGTAAGATTTCTCAATTTACCATCAGTCTCTCCTGAAGATTCATTTAAGAATTTTAGAGATGAACAGGAGAACGCATCACACCTAGGATGAACATTATTAAGGTCACTGATCTGGTGTTTTTGTCCAGGATTCGAAAAGCAAATTACCTCTTGTAGGGGCGAGTTTTAGGTCCGAGAAAGATCCATCTTCAGCCAGTGATCTTGGTGAAGAAGGAGCGGATAATACAGAAGCTGACTTTACTTCAGATCAAGTTCCTACGCTGTCTATGCATGAGAAACCTTCTCTTCAAAGTTCTTCGGATGTAAAGGGGAGCTCTGAAGATGAATCAGAGTTTCAAGGGAAATTTGAACATGATGATATACCTGAGAATCTTGAAACGGAATCTTCTAAAGCTGGAAAAGGTACTTTAGATAAGCAGGCTGGAAAAGAATCTTCCATCCAGGTGAACAAGCCATCACATAGTTTTGACCAAAAAGATGAAGATCGCAGGCTTCGAAAGGTTAGTTGTGTTGTTACCTCATTATTTTCCTAGCCCTTTCTTAGACAATATAGTCAATCACGTGGGAGTATTCTGTGTGTTTGAGTTGATTAATAAGCTCCTCGTTATTTACTGATAAAAAAACCGTTACTTGGCTCGTACTGTGTTTTATACCTTTATTAGCAAACTCTACATTCTACGCATAGATGCTTCTATAATGAGGCAGGTTTTGTTTGGTGTTAGGCCTTAGTTTTTGTCTTTACAGGATTAGGGTCTTACTGCAATAATTACGCTTACTTGATGAATGGGGTGCTCAGTCTAAATGCCTTGAAGACTTACAGTCTGACTAAATATGTTTTGCTTGCTATTTCTATCTCAGGCTGTAAAGACTCCATCTAGTGTTAGTGGGGATGAACTTACTAGATTTAGTGATCCTCCTGGTGATGCTTCTTTGCATGATTTGTTTCAACCACTGGATAAAGTTCCCGAGGGAAAACCAAATGAAGCCTCAACATCATCAGCGCCTACATCGAATGTCATCCAGGGTGATTCTCCTGTCGCAGATGGTGGAAAGAATGATCTGGCAACAAAATTGAGGGCTACAATTGCTCAGAAGCAAATGGAGGGTGAAACAGGTCAATCAAATGATGGTGGTGACCTTTTCCGCTTAATGATGGGTGTTTTGAAAGATGATGTTATTGACATTGATGGCTTGGTATGTTTTGTCTCGAATAATGCAGGTTTGATCATTCAAATAGTATACTCTGAACATATTTTTTTCTATCTTGTTTCTCAGGTATTTGATGAAAAAGTTCCCGCAGAGAATCTTTTTCCTCTGCAGGTACACTTCATTCTCTGAGTATGATATTTTTCAAAATTAAGTGTTCGAGAAAAGCCATTGCTTCTTAGTTGTTTCAATTTATTGGTGACTTCAAATTCTAGTATTTATTGGTTAAGTTTGTTTTTGTAGGCAGTCGAGTTCACCAGATTAGTGAGCTCCTTAAGGCCAGATGAATCAGAAGATGCAATAGTCTCTTCTTGTCAGAAACTTGTTATCATGTTTCGTCAGAGACCTGAACAGAAGGCAGTATTTGTGACACAGCATGGTTTCCTCCCTCTAATGGATCTACTCGATATTCCTAAACCTCGAGTATGTTGTTCTCCTTCACCATCAGACACCTCAGTTCGGTGTGATTACTGACTCGCATATGTTAATGAATCTTTTATGGTATTTTCAGGTAACATGTGCTGTGCTGCAGCTTATAAACGAAATTATCAAAAATAACACTGACTTCCAGGAAAATGCTTCTCTTGTTGGTCTCGTAAGTTTTACCTTCCATTTGCTTGCTGACTTTGTAAAATTGGGTAGAGTTGGCTAAATTATTTAATCAAAAGTGTATCTACATTTTCTTTTAAAATGACAAACCCGAGCTAACAGCATTTAGGGAAAACCTTAGATAGTTTATCCCCATCACTTAGGTTTTCATAGTGTTCTCAAATAGCCAAATCTGATTTTTTTTCCTGTTGTGGCAAAAAAAAATCCCATGAAAATTGATTATTCTAAGTGAAATGGCAGATTCCGCTGGTAATGAGTTTTGCTGGTCCTGAGAGGGAACGTTCTCGAGAAATTCGTAAGGAAGCAGCTTACTTCTTGCAGCAGCTGTGTCAATCAAGGTTAATAGTCATCAAGTATTTCTTTCTTTGCTGCTTCGTGTTTTTATAAGTCATAGAGCTGATTTGGTACTTTTTTTGCAGCTCCTTAACGTTGCAAATGTTCATAGCTTGCCGTGGAATACCAATTTTGGTGGGATTTCTTGAAGCAGATTATGCCAAGTATAGGTGAGTTGGTGTGATGCTGGACTACTTTCATCGTATTAAATGCATATATTAATGTGAGATCTATTGATCATTTCATCATGAGGACTTGGACCGTTTCCTTACTTGGGTATGCTTAGGTTTATTACAAGTCCGAGTAGCATCTGATTTTGTCTTTGAATCTATCTCTTGCCTAGTTTGTGGTGTGTTCTTGTTCGTTTGAAAAGGCGGATACATTGCTTAAGAGCTGACCAGTTTCTTGATGTAGCTCTTTTCTTATAGTTTGTTTTAATCTTTTCGCTTTTTGTGTGCCATTTTTTCTATTGATATAAGCTTTTCTTTCCAGGGAGATGGTTCACTTAGCTATTGATGGGATGTGGCAAGTATTCAAACTCAAAAAGTCCACCCCAAGAAATGACTTCTGCCGCATAGCTGCAAAGAATGGCATTCTTCTTAGGCTAATCAACACACTCTATAGCTTGAATGAGGCAACCCGACTGGCTTCTATATCAGGGGGCCCATTGAGTGTGGATGGTCAAGCTCCACGACTGCGCTCTGGTCAACTTGACCCTAACAATCCTATTTTTAGTCAGCATGAGAGTTCACTCAGTGTGATTGATCACCCTGATGCGTCGAAAACTAGGCATGTGGGTGGTGAAGAGCCTTCTCGTGCCTCAACTTCAAACTCTCAAAGATCAGATATCCATCAACCAGATGGTGATAGGCCTAGGTTAAGCAGTGTTGCAGCAGACGGTTCTACGTCAGGCACAGAACCGCATCGGTTATCTCTCTCCGCCAATAGGACGTCGACAGATAAGCTTCAGAAGCTGGCGGAGGGTGCCTCAAACGGGTTTCCTGTTACTCAGCCAGAACAAGTTAGACCTTTGCTTAGTTTGTTGGAGAAAGAACCTCCTTCAAGACATTATTCTGGTCAACTGGATTATGTTAAGCACATTACTGGCATAGATAGACATGAAAGTAGGTTTCCTCTTCTCCATGGATCAAATGAAAAGAAAACCAACGGAGACCTTGACTTTCTGATGGCTGAATTTGCAGGCAAGTTTCATAGTTTTTTACTATTCATATTGTAACCAAATATATGATTTTTTGTTTGTTCTTATCATTGCAATGTTTCTTCAGAGGTCTCTGGACGCGGCAAGGAAAATGGAAATCTTGATAAATATCCCAGCAAAACAATGGCAAAGAAGGTTGTTGGTAGTGAAGGAGTCGCTTCTACGTCTGGGATTGCATCTCAAACAGCATCCGGAGTACTGTCAGGCTCGGGTGTTCTAAACGCTAGACCTGGAAGTGCCACATCATCTGGTTTTCTTGCCCATATGGTCTCTACGCAGAGTGCAGATGTTGCAAGGGAATACTTGGAGAAAGTGGCTGATCTGCTTCTTGAATTTGCACGAGCTGATACAACAGTCAAATCGTACATGTGCAGCCAAAGTTTACTCAGTCGTCTTTTCCAGATGTTCAACCGTGTGGAACCTCCTATTCTCTTAAAGGTACTTGGAAACATTATGAAGTTTCATTTTCTGCCTACACAGGTTGCATGCTTACACTGCTTTTTGTTTTTCCAGATATTGGAGTGCACCAATCATTTATCCACTGATCCAAATTGTTTGGAGAATCTTCAGCGTGCGGATGCAATCAAGCATTTGATCCCCAACCTTGAGCTTAAGGAAGGGAATCTTGTTTATCAGATCCACCATGAGGTGCTTAGTGCGCTATTCAACCTGTGCAAGATAAACAAGAGGAGGCAGGAACAAGCGGCTGAAAACGGAATCATACCGCACCTAATGCTTTTCATCATGTCTGATTCTCCTCTAAAACAATATGCATTGCCACTTCTATGTGATATGGCTCATGCATCTCGGAACTCAAGAGAGCAGCTAAGAGCTCACGGCGGTCTGGACGTTTACTTGAGTCTGCTGGATGATGAGTACTGGTCCGTGATAGCCTTGGACTCAATTGCTGTTTGCTTGGCGCAAGACAATGACAACAACCACAAGGTGGAGCAGGCGTTGCTCAAGAACGAAGCAATTCAGAAGTTAGTTAACTTCTTTCAGAGCTGTCCTGAGAGACACTTCGTGCACATACTGGAGCCATTCTTGAAGATCATCACGTATGTATCTCTCTTTTCTTTGTAGTAGATTATTTAATCATTTCAAAATGTTCTTATTAAGTGAAGTTTCAACTTCTTGAGTTTTTTATCATTCTTGAATCCAGGAAATCATCTCGGATCAACAAGACATTAGCTGTAAATGGATTGACTCCGTTGCTTATTTCAAGGCTAGACCACCAAGATGCAATAGCTCGACTTAATCTACTCAAACTTATCAAGGTAATGAACCACCATACTATAAGTCACACCACTATACAAGCTGAGTGTATTGAGTTTTTGGTTTTGATGCTGTGAAACAGGCTGTTTATGAGCACCATCCAAAGCCAAAACAGCTGATTGTAGAGAACGACCTCCCTCAGAAACTGCAGAATCTGATAGAAGAACGACGTGATGGACAGCGTTCAGGAGGCCAAGTTCTGGTGAAGCAAATGGCGACCTCTCTGCTCAAAGCACTTCACATCAACACAGTCTTGTGAGTGCCAAACAAACAAATTATCTATCCATTGGTGGGACTGTACATTTACTCCCATTTTTCAAAGAAGAGTTCACCCCCCCAAGTGTGTATATCTTCTTGTTTATTTACCGAAAGACTTTGTAATTGTTATATATTAGCTCGTGTGGTGGCTCTCTTGGGTTTTGTAGTACCTTGAGAGATGGCCAAACACTTATGGCTTTTGTAATCTATAATATGGTACCTTAGCGTTGCTCAGAAGATTTGGCTTTGTGATGTTTTCATTAACGCTATTTAAATTTTAAAGTACTGACACATACTTTTGCCTAGGTTCTTTTGGATTCTCTGAGTAAAGTTTTACTTGTACCGTACGGTTTCAGTTACTTCTTCTACGGTACGCTGACACATGCTGTTGGCTAGCTTTATAAAGGGCTGTCAATGTTTTGGTACTTGTACCTAGACATAGACGTTCGAATTTTTAAATTAAAATGATTCGGTTTTGGATTTGGTCTAGAAATTAGTTTTTTTTTTCTTTTTTGATTTGGTTTTTGGTTCAGTTGAAATAACATTGTTAGGATCTAATATCTGATAGAACTCTAATTCCAATTTGGTTATATAGTTGGGTTTCGGATAATTTTGGTATTTTAAGTAAGCATCAAAACTTTTATTTTATTTTTTGGATAAAACTATTTGGATATTTATATTCACATAATTCATTTTTTTTCTGAGTAGTTCTGTTTATAAATTTAGAATACATATTTGGTAAATAAAAATTTAACATAGTTAAGTATTTTTAGGTACATAAAAACCAGTTTTTCAAATATTCGTTAAGTTCTCTCAGTTAGGTTTCAGGTTTTTTTTTTGGGTACAGTTCCAATTCACTTTTGCTGTTTGGTTCCTGTAAGAGTGTAAGGTTTTCAGTTTATATGCACACGCGTACTTGTACCGTAGTAATTTACTAACTAGTACTTTTAGTTATGTTAATTCTTGGAAATAGATCATTTGCTTTATGTTCATTGCTTCTTGTATCGTAGTATTTACAGTCCGATTGTATCTTATGCATAACTTCTTGATAAGATAGTCTTGGCTCTTTGCTTTACAGTTGAGTGTGGTCTTGTTCAATGCCTCGAAGGTTTTCTTGCAAGAAACTAGTTGAACAGTTGGCTTTATACAGATGTGACCCTATAACATTGGAGCGTATCTCTATAGTTAACATATAACAGAGAGATTACTCAAGCAGATAGGGTCTTTAGTATATGCACAAATAAAATCTTCGAAACCATATTTTTAGAATGAATCTAAAAGCTTCCAAGAAGAACTATGTGCAAGGTCTCAAGAACAATATATTAGTGTAAAACAAAGGAGGAAAAGTGCTCAGGATTTGAATGAATGGTTGGGAAGTATTTATCCTCAATAAATATTTCAGATTAACGAGATTACATGAACCCATCATCACTGCACCCATTATCCTCATTTTGCAACAATAAACTCTAAAAAAAAAGAAGAAGAATCGAAAGAAGATGAAAACGCAGCTCTGATTTTAGGGTTGGTAGAGAGGAACACGTTACTTATAGCTCTCGCTGTCTGTATCCATGTGGTTTACAGATTAGGCCTTTTGTTCTGGCCCATTAATTTGTGGTCTAACAGATACACTAGACAAGATTTTGTTTTAGAGTTGGAAGTTTTCTCAAAGATTTCATCGATCAAAAGAAATAGCGAAACAATCAAAAGAAAAGTTAAATAAACTCATCTTTAGCTTATGCTTAAGACCATGATTAATGCAAATCTCTTAGAGAATGTTTCTTACCGAATATAAAAAATGTATCTTAGCTTTTAACTAAACAAAACTAAGAGACGTTTTTAAAAAAACAATATAGGAAACGTTTCTTAAATAAGAGATATAAAAGATATTTCTTACCTTTTTTAATTTAAAGTTAAGAGACGTACGGTGGTATCCTTGAGCTGAACTGTAGCCTGTGATTGGTGGTGCACGTACTAGATAGGAGAACACTGATTTGAGGGCCAAATTTTTAGGTTATAAAACTTCTTTTATAGAATGTTTCTCCACAAAACCAACATATTCATTATTATTAATCTTCTATTATTTGTTTCAGGTTATAGAACTTCTTTTAGTTTATGGAAAACAAGAAGAAAATAAAAGTTTTTATTTAATAAAATGGTCTATTCTTTATGTTTTGCCTAAGGTTAATAAATTGTTTAAGACGGCCTGATCTAAACTTTTATCAAAATTAACCTACGCATATTGAAGTGTTTTAAATTAAAAATTGCTAGTTAATTAGTCAATAATTAAACCATTTTTAATATTCTGGAACTCCAGTAAATAAATTCCATATATCTGCATTTCTAGCTGCACAAGAAATGATTTCTTTATAACATCCCACAAAAAAACTACGCAATGTTATATCTTGAAACATTTTTCATTTTTTAAGATTCAAATATAAAACTTTATCAGCTACTGCCCAATGACGACAATGTTTTCATTCACTTTGAAAATAAAATGCTGGTGAGGTTTGAATGCAATTCCATATTTGAATAGCTTTTGTTTTATAACCTTTTCAATTATCTAATTTTCATGAATTTTTTAATGTCGTCTATTTTAACATTTGATAATTTTTGAATATTGGATATTAGTGTTGACGAACATCACCTATATAATGCAAGAAGAACCTTATTCATCATATCTTGGACTGCATCTAGATGCGCAGATCCATCCTCCACCTGCTCGATCTCTACATCATTTACCAAGAAGAAATGTAGCAAAGGACTTTGACGGAGGAGTACATAGCTACCGCGTTCAGAACATTGGGTCCTGGGGCCATGCATCTAATGTCTTCCCATCTGAACCGACACTGATTATAGCTGAGTTTGAGAATTTAAACTCGTTAAGATGTATAAACTATTAGTTTTCGGCTTAATTATATAAGCCTATTTTGGATTTTTTTGTGCAAGTGTTTTGGGTTTAATATGGTTTGAGTCTGGACTAGATTGAAAATCATAAAAAAAAATATTTTATTTCAGATATATTAGTTTTTAAAATCGGAGCTGTTAACATTGACATTCTGTTCCAATACTCTTTGATCCAAAGCACTGATAAAACAAATATGGAAGTTGTGATTGTATTTTTACTCTTCGATGATTTCTCGAGTCACATTACGTTATGTTAATTGAAATTTTGGTTTAGTTACAATAGGATTTCAAAGTGTATGAAAACATACTTGTTAAGCCTAAAATTAATAGTTTTTGGAGAGGCTGAGATCCAGTTATTTTATACTTGTGTTGTTCTCTTTAGCAACAGCCGGTTTCTCTGGGAAAAAAAGAATCGAACCGGCTTATAAACGTTTTAGATTTGAAAAATCAGAAACCCAACTAATTAAAAGCCCAACTCACTTATGTTACAGTCTTCCTCCCCACAACAGCAGCAGTAACTAACTTAGTCAAAGCAGAGCACAGAGATGAAAATATGGAGTCTAACGGCCTCGCCGGCAACTACTCCCTCTATTTTCTTCTTCTTCTTCTTCAACGCGTATATACGGAAGAAGTTCCCGCCACTCATCTCCAACTGGAATTATTCAGGTTTATCATAGAGTAGAAAGAAAACATCTTTTTGTTTTGCGTTTGCTTCTTTTTTTCAATCTTGTTTTTTTTTTTTTTTTTACAGCTGTACTGTGAGAAGGAAAGGCTTTCAGATGATCAGTTTGAACAGTTGAAGGCGTTTATTGATATCGGTGATATTTTGGGTGCTTGTGGCTTAATATGAAGAGGACTGAGAAAGGTAAAAAATTTCAATCACGTTATAGAGAAGAAGTATTGTTGATTGATTGATTAGGTTTGTGTACTAACAACTCTCTGGTGTCTCAACTTTCCAGGGGAACTTTCGATATGTGTGAACTCTTTCTCAATTCTCACGAAATCTCTCCTCCCTCTGCCTGAAAAATATCATGGTCTTACTGATATTGATAAACGTTACCGCCAACGGTTAGCTCTCTCTGTCTTTGAAAATACTACTTGGTTTTTATTTTTATTTCACTAACCCTGCTTGATCATGCTAGGTATGTGGATATGATTTCTAATCCTGAAGTGGCTGATGATCTTCCGCAAAAGGGCAAAAGTAGGCTGATCAAAATCTTCAAACTCTCAATGAGAGCATCTAGTTTCTTTTGGTGCATAATCTCCAAAAGGAGATGCTTAGCTCACAATGTATCACTACAGCTTTCTGCAAAATTCTTATAAGATGGTTGGACTTGTTTTGTTTTAGTAGATAGTATCCGAGATACGCAAGACAGTCGAGTCTTCTCGATATTTGGAGGTTGAAACTCCAGTTCTTATTTAGTCGAATCTTCATTCTCAAATGCTCCCTTAATAGTGCATTCCTGTATGAGAGTCAGTTTCATTAACTTGTGAAAACTAGGGAGCAGCTGGTGGTGCCGAAGCTAGACCTTTTGTAACGTATCATAACTCACTTGGGAGAGATCTCTACCTGCGAATTGCAACTGAGCTTCATTTGAAAAGAATGCTGGTGAGACTCATCGTCCACTTTCATAATCTTTTGGCGTTTCTGCCTAATATAATTCATTGCGTGATCAGGTTGGAGGGTTTGAGAAAGTGTATGAAGGGAACAGAGATCTGTCTTGAGCGCCCTTGGAGGGGAGAAACCATGCATAATCTCGTTAAAGAGACAACAGGAATCGATTTCAGTGAGCTAGGGGAAGATCTCAGTAATGCCAAAGACACAGTTCTGTTGGCACTCCAAGATGTTCTTGAGCCCAAAGATAAATCTGGAATTAAAGCTTGCTCTTCTCTGGACCGTCTTCTTAATGAGGTGAAGCTTCTTAAGATTACACTTTACCAGTACATCTGTAAAATTATGTGCTGAAATTGGTTTATACTTTTCTAGGTTTTTGAAGTTGTTGTAGAGCCAAAACTTGTGCAGCCAACATTTGTTTTGGACTACCCAGTTGAAATATCTCCCTTGGCCAAGCCACATCGCGGGTAAAGTTGTTACTAGAGCTCTCTTCCCTGGCAATGAATTGATTTTTTTTTACCTTTTCCCCCTATGCTATCACCCTCTTCTTGATCATTCATCTTATGTTATGACAACTGCCCTTTTGTAACAGTAATGCATGCTTGACTGAAAGATTTGAGCTGTTCATCTGTGGCCGTGAAATGGCAAACGCATTCTCTGAATTGACTGATCCCGTGGACCTGGTAATTGGCTGATGCAGTCTTCCACATTCCCCCAGTTTTGTGTCGTCTTGAATAACACTCAACATAGTACATGATCTGCTTTTTAGCTATCTTTGTGTACTACACTGGGTCATATAATTGATTTGACTCTCTTCTGTCCGTTTGAACTCTTGAGCTGGAGTAGGAGTTTAAAATATGGTAGATGACGCGGTTGGAAGAGTAAGTAAGGCAGCATAACGCAAAGCGAGCAGCAGCGGCTGAACAAAACACTAAGAAAAAAGAGGATGATGAAGATGAGGATTCTTATGAGGTGACCCTTGACGAAGACTTCCTCACCGCCCTGGAATATGGAATGCCTCCGGCTTCTGGAATGGTATACTTATATCTTTCTTCTATTACGACACAGTAATTTTTCAGAGTCAAAAACATAAACCAAAAACTTGTATGGTCAAGTACTTATATCAGTTTACTGCTATTGTTTCTCTCAAGGGGCTTGGAATTGACAGGCTAGTGATGCTGTTGACGAACTCCGCTAGTATAAGAGACGTCATTGCGTTTCCTGTTCTGAAAATTCAGCAGTAACACCTTTACCATTCTTATGTATCTTTTTGATTATTTCTCCATCAATAAGTTGGAAGAAGCAGGTGTAACAAACACGTTTAGATAGCAAAACAAATCCAGTGAATATTTTTTTTTCTTGAAACAGAGAGACATTACAATAATACATACAAAAGTAAAGTTACCTCATGTTAGATGCTCGTCAAGTTTAATCCCATTTGACACTTGTAGTATACAGAATCCAGACAATGGTTGACTTCCACCAGTGCAGATACTCTCGCATAAGTCAACTATAAGCCGGAATAAATAAACATGTGATGTTTGTGACATTGATGGGTGAAACAATCAGGAACTAACAGTAAAAAAAAACTGATGACTGTGATCAATTGGAATCTGTCCTTTTCCTAGCATGGTCCCTGTAATTTTGTCTGTTTCTCATCTGAGCAACGTATAATTTATTAGTCTTTGGATTCTCTCCATGAGGAGATGTTTATATACTGTGGTTATTAACTCTTCCTCGACCACCCCTTGCTTCTGTTTTGTTCTTTTCAGAAATCATAACTGTTTTCTTTCCAATCTGGGCACATCAATGGACTCACAGAGTTTGTACCTTTATCAAAGACAAGATTGGTGATCTGGTGTTTCAACGACATAACATATGTTTTGATGAGGGTTTTGCTGTGTAAGATCCAGTGTCCTTCTTTCATCTGCTTCTCTAAGCCTTCTCCTCACATCTACACATCAAGCTCGTTGAAATTGAAGAACACGCCTCCTCAAGTGTCCTTTTCCACTACTACGGTTGCTGAGGCCAATGATGATGATGGTTTGTTGAATGAGATTAGAGAAGAAGATTGTGCTATAGAGGAGAAGGAAGAAGAGTGTGTCTTTGGGGAGATACAAGAAGAAGAGCAAGGTCAATGTCATAGGGAGATCTTGAAAAGCAGTCTGAAGAAGGAGGCTTTAGATGGGAGAATGGAGGAGAAGAAGCAGGTACAGTGGGTGGATGTGATGGGGAAAGAACTTGCTGAGATCCGTGAATTCGAATGTAGGTTAGTCTGATATTTTGCTTGCACTTCTTTTTTGGTTTCTTGATATGAAGATGAACTCTTGAAGCTTCAGAGTTCTAACCTTTGTCTGATTCTTCATTATACTTGCAGTGAAGAAGACGATATAGGATATGATGGTGATAAAAGCTGTGTTTGCATCATCCTGTGATCATTCCACTTCAGTTTTACCCCAAGATAAGGTAATGCTGAAAGACGAAGAAGCTTGCTCGAGATTCAGTCGTGTTTGTCTTGTGGCTTTGGAATCCATATATATTGAGGTAGTACATATTGTAAAACTTACAGTTAAAAAAATGATTTTAGAAATGATTATGAACACGCCTCAAGTGTCTTCTTCTTCTACTACTAACGGGATGATGAACTTGACATTATGTTGATGCACATGAAGAAGGTGTTGATGGTTCGTCTTCTGGCTTTGGAATCCATATACATTGAGGGGGTACATATAATAAGTTAGATGATGATTCCAGTTAGAGTGGCTGCATTCAGTTATAGGTCTAGGATTGTGAAAATAATTGCTTTGTTGAATTGCTTCATATTTTGCTCTTGTTCAGTTTTTACCAAAAAAACATTGAGACAATTTATTCAAATTGATTCCAAATTTGATAACACATTAATATGCCCTGGTTCAAAAAATCATTACACTTCCGTTAGCAAAGTAAAATCCGTTTCCCGGTGAGCTACTCTCGTCTCAGGATGTTCACTGATCTCTCATCTTCAAACAGAAAATCTGGCTGGTGTATCTCAGTATCCATATCCTGAAACAAACAAAAGTCAAAGAGATTCAGAAGATGAACATAATGAGTTAGGCTATTGTCCAAATCTTCCATCAATGTATTAGGACTAACCTGAATTGTCCATCGGGTTACCAACGGGAACCGGCTCTGGCTCCTTGATCTCAACAACCACACAGTCAGACATCAAGAACGTCTTTGCAACCGAGGCTGCATGCTCCAAACAACATCTCACAACCTGAAATAATCCATAATACTCACTCACCTTCATTGACATCTTCATCATCAACATCAAATGGTTCTAAACAGAGTGTTATGTTTGTGAAAAACCGACCTTTGTGGGATCGATGATTCCTGCAGCCATTAGATCTTCATACTTTCCAGTTGCAGCATTGTATCCAAACTTCACATCATCGTTAGCTAGAACCTGTGATAATGAATATAAATACGTCTCGTCAAGCAACCCACTTTAGATTCAAGAGCTGTACATGAGTGGAGCTTTAACGTTACCTTCTCGCTGACAACACTTCCTTTCACACCAGCGTTCTTTGCTATCAACTTCAGAGGGTAACTCAGGGCTCTTTTAACGATGTCTGCTCCAACCTATACAGTAGTCAAGAATAGTTAGAAGCCAAAAGTCAGAGAAAGCAAAGTGCTCAACAACTCAACTCCTAACCTTTTCTTCATCGTTTACAAAGGTATCCTTAATGGCATCAACCTTGGCTGCAAGACGAAGTAAAGTGCAACCACCCCCAACAACAATACCTTCCGCAACCGCAGCCTGAAAACTCAAATCATAATATGATTTAAGACAGTTCATGAGTAGTCAGAACAACGAACTCCTCTATAACCCAACTAGCTGGCTTGACAAAATTACCTTTGTAGCGTTAAGAGCATCTTCAACTCTTAGCTTCTTTTCTTTGAGCTCTGTCTCAGTTTGTGCTCCAACTTGAATGACCGCAACACCGCCAGAAAGCTTTGCAATTCTCTCATTCAACTTTTCCTTCTCATAATCTTGCTCCGCTTGCTGCACAATCCAATCAACCACTGCTATCTTTAGCATTATAATAAAGTAATAAAGTTTGATATACATAGTTTTGCAGATTGTCTCACACGTACCTCAATAAGATTCTTAATCTGTATGACACGCTTGTTCACTGCTTCCTGTGTGCTACCATCACCAACAATGGTCGTCATCTCCTTGGTGAGGACAACCTTAGAGGCGTTACCTAAAACCTCTTTCCCAGCTTTGTCAACAGAAAGACCAACTTCCTCTCTTATCACAGTAGCTGCACACACAAACACAATTAACATTAAAACAGTGAAATGATTCCAAAGGAGGTGAGCTTTGTAACAAAGACACCAGTTACCTCCAGTTAGAATGGCGATATCATCAAGGTACTGGCTCTTGCGTTCTCCAAATCCAGGAGCTTTAAGAGCTGCTATTTTCAAAGTGCCTCTGAGCTTGTTAACAACAAGAGTAGCCAAAGCTTCTTGTTCAATATCTTCTGCAATTATCAGGATAGGGTATCCGCCTCTAATAGCATCCTCTAGAACACCAACAAGGTCTCTTGCATTGGTAATCTTCTTGTCAACAAGAAGCAACTGCACAGTAGGAAGCTTCTTTAGTCTATCAATCATCACAACATCATTACAGTGGCTGAGAAAAAGAGATCATGTACCTTACAGTTATCATACTCGACAGACATTTTCTCACTGTCTGTGACAAAGTATGGGGAGATATAACCACGGTCAAACTGCATGCCTTCCACAACGTAAAGGTGATTCTCAGCGCTTTTACCCTCCTCAAGTGTCACCACACCTTTCCTGCCAACTTTGCTCATTGCTTCAGCAATCATGTTTCCAACTTCATGGTTGTTTCCGGCACTAACAGCCGCCACATCCGCAAGTTCGCTGTCTTCAACCTATGTTTCCAATGGAATAACCACTAGATTATTGACAGATCAAAACAGAGTTTTAGCACACAAAAAAAAGATAGTTACCTCCTTAGACATTAGCTTCAGCTCATGAACCAAAGCCTTTGCTGTCTTCTCAATGCCTCTAGTGATTAATACAGGATTTGCACCTGCAGCCACCACCTGAGAAAAAATACAAACTCTATCAATAAACAGTTCTTTTGACTTTACATCAGAGAAAGCCTGAAAGAAGAATGTGCAAACCTTGACACCTTCAGCAATAAAGCCTTGTGCAAGAACAACAGATGTTGTTGTACCGTCACCAGCCAAGTCATTGGTCTTTGCAGCTGCTTGCCTTACAAGCTTTGCACCAATGTTCTCAACCGGGTCCTCTAACTCGACCTAGCAAGAAGACAACCTTAAGCACCTTACAGAAGCCAATTTTAAAACGAAATGAACATAATTTACCAAAATTCATACCTCCCTAGCAACAGTGACACCATCATTAACAATTTTGGGTGATCCATACTTGCTCTCAAGAACAACGTTTCTCCCTTTTGGTCCAAGTGTGACACCAACAAGGTCGGCTAGCTTGTTAACACCAGTCTAATAAAACACACACAGTTAATTACAAACCAAAAAAAAAGAGAAAAAGAAACAATCCTAAACATTGCAACACATTCTCACTTGAAGTTTCTTTATGGTAGAACCATCCTTGTTGAAATGCAACTCCTTGGCTGCACATACAATCGCAGGACGGGATCTTCTCGGACACACATTCTGTCTCCTTCCAAATGAACTTGAAGAAAGCTTTGGGGCAATTGGAGCAACCAAGGAGCCAAGTGAAGACGCAGCAGTGAAAGTCGATGCCATTGTCACGCTGGAAATGCAACAGTTACATAAACATTAGTAAAGACCCACTTAAATTGAATAACAACCAAACATTTTAGCATTAGTTAACTGAAAAACTTAAACCCGCCAGGTGTAAAAATCGATGCTTTTTTCAAATACTAGTCTCATTCATGTAACATACTAGATACTTGTCTAAAACCAAACACTATATTGAGCATAACGGATGAAACAAGGACACTCACCGTACAGTAATATAACGACGGAGAAGCGGATGGAGAGTTTGCTCTGGATAAGGAAGTGGGAGTAGGTTTTGAAGAGTGGCACTTACTAGTTGCTTCTGAATGTATTTTTTTTTATTTCTTAGCTTGATATAAGGCGCAGTGATGATCCCCCTTTGCTCTTGAAGCTTCGAGCTAATCGTGACCGCTGGATGGATTGTTTTTGTTTTGTTATTTAGCAGAACAGTCTAGAACGTCGGATTTGGTAATCCGATTTTGGGTTATTTTTCCGGGTTGGCCTGGTTTGTTTAGGTTCTATTGGCGCGACTACTTGATAAATAGGCCCATTTATAATAGTCTTGTTAATCTTCATGATTGGCCCAAGACCGGTTAAACGACCAGCTAGGTGCATGTATCTTTCTAATATGAAAAATTCGATTTTTTTCATAATATGCTAAAATTATTAATTTTTTGGGAGATTTAGGTGAATATACCTATTTGAAGCACAAATTAGAAAAATAACCTCATTGACTTTTAGTGGGTTTTGAACTACCTTTTGGCTGATTTTTGACGATATTGCCCTTCCAAAAGAGAGAAGGAAGTGGGCATGTTGCAGGTGTAGGTCTGCACCTAGGAGATGCTTCACGTGACAATCTTCTGGATATTAGAAAGAAAGTGGATTACATATGCCAAAAAAATAATATTTTTTTTTCTGAAACAATCAATAGTTACTTTCACTTTCGATAAAACAATATCAAAATCATTATTAAATGGGTTGAGTGAAATTCAAGATTCTAGAGAAGAGGAAGAAACAAAAAAAAAAAGATGATCTTGAAAATTATAGAGTTTGAGCTGATAAAAAGACTGTGTCAAAGAAAAAGAAATGAACAATATACGAAATCAGGTAAGATATTATATAGCAGATAACATGTCATATTACCTATCAAATATATATTTAACAGTTAATGATATAGCTGACAAAATTTAAGATACTTTATAACTCTATTATTTAGCGTAAATACAAAATATTTGCTGAAAACTAATATGTTCAGAATAGGGTATGTACACTAGTCTCAGTTTTGAATTTTCAACGCCATCAATTACTCATTTTTGGTATTAAACTATAAATATGCTAACAAAACATATATCAAATAACAATCTATGTATCAGTTAGTAACCATTTAACAAACAACATATCAACTCAAAGCTATGCATCAAGCCATTTGGTAGATAACAAACCACGTTTCAAATATTTTATAAGCTGACAAATCAACGACAAGATTTTTGTAGCATCCTACAGACCATTTATCAATTGTTTGGTAACACAATATGTATCTGGTAATAAATTATTTATCAGGTAATAAATTATATATCAGATAATAAACTATTTATCAAATAATATATTAAAATATGTATCAACTAACAAAGCATGTAACATCTAACACATTATTTATTAGCTATATAAGTTATATATATAAATAATGTATCAACTCACAAAACAAATATGTATCTGGTAATAAATTATTTATCAGGTAATAAATTATATATCAAATAATAAACCATTTATCAGATAATATATTAAAATATGTATCAACTAACAAAGCATGTAACATTTAACACATTATTTATTAGCTATATAAGTTATATAAAAAAATAATGTATTAACTCACAAAACATATATTACCCAATTTATCAGCTAAGATACCATGTATGCAACAATATATAAGCTGACAAACCATTTATTAAAACATTCAATAGCTATAGATTCATGTATCAGTTTACGATAGGTATTTCTTATTAAACATATATGTTATACAGATAAAAAAAGACTTCACGAAACCCTCATAAAACTACCGCATGGGTCATTCATGAGTTCGTTTACGGTGAATCACTAAACCAAATACGAAATGTCTTTTCGGTTCGCCTTACCTTTTTTGCCGTCAAATACTTTTTCTTTACTATTCTCGTTTCACAACACAACAATTATTTTATGACACTATCATAGTTGTGATTGGAAATCTAAAGTGGATTGTGATTCAAAGTTTAAAGCAATGCATTGGTATGAAAAAATAATAAATTTTAGTGATCAGTTGAATATGTGAATATATTTACAATAAATTAGACCATATGAAGAGAAAAAGAGAAAATGATAACAAAAGAAGAGAGAGAGATTAAATACACAGCACAAAAAATAAGCAAAGGAAGAGAAAGAAAGGAAATAAAAAGAGTTTCGAATTGATTTTTTATTTTGAGAGAAAAGAGAGTAGAACACGTGAAAAGAGGAAGTGAAAACTAGTAAAGATCATTAGTCTTACACACATACTGACACACGTACAGGATGTGTAGATCTGTGGCAGAAGGGCAAAATGGGAATACAATTTAAAAGGAAATAGATGATGGTAGATTGCAAATTAGATGTCTATTTAGGTGCATAGACACCAATTTCTCTAATTTTTTTTTACAATGAAGAATAATTTTTACATTAGGTAGACATTTATCAATTTGTCAATAATCCTATTTCTGATTCATGATAACTAAACTAAATTTTATAAATATATTATTCATCAGTTAAAACATATATATAATCACTGTAAAGCTTTTTTTTTTATTTCATTAAAAATATAGCAGTAAATACACCCATTTATTTTTTTCAGTCAAAGCTTATTTTCATTTATACATTTTTGGTCTGGGCAAGCTTGTTATCTGTTTTACGAGGTTACCAATTTATCAAGGGAAGGAAGGAAGCTTCCTGGTAATTTACCAAAAGCAGACGGTCTAGGTCCTAGTCTTTTATAATAAAAGAGGAAACAAATCTTAGGGAAGAAGAAACAAAACTAAAATAGTGGAATTAAAAAAAAGGGAGGGGAGGGGAAGCGTTCGTGGATCTATTTGAATCACTCGAAGCTAACTAACGACGCAAAACCCTTTTTTTTCCTCCTCCTCCAAACCAAAAACCCCTTTCTCTTTGGCGGCTGCACGGCCAAATTCAAACCCTAGATTCCATCTCGGATTCCCTCTAGGGTTTCTATCCACTCTCTCTCTCCTTCACTCTCTCTGTTCCGAGAAAGGATCTATCAAGTCGAATCTGGTCTCATGGCTACCGTTGCTTCTCCTTCACCTGCTGATCGTATCCTTTTTGTTATACGTCTCTCTTTCTCTCTCTCGATCTGTTTTCTCTGTTACTCGATCTCTCTTTGTTTGCTGTTATTGGATCTCTAATCGAGCTTTTGATTCTCTCGCACTCTCTCTCAGTGATGTAATTTCGATTCGTACTGATATTACTTTGATTTAGCTCTTCTGGTAGCTAAAGATGTTTGCTTTTTCACTGTTCTAGTGGTTGGTTTCTGATAAAATTCACAAAAGGTCTTTGCTTTTTTTCCTTGACTCACTTTGTTTTTTTGTTAGAATCTGCTGATCTGTTGCAGAATCTCTCCTTGGACTCTCAATCAAAACCAGCTTCGGAGATTCCTGAGCCAAACAAGAAGGTATCAAACAGCTCTAACACTTTAACAAGCTTTGTGTTCTGTTTGCCACGTTTACACTTTAACAAGCTTTGTTTCTTTTGTGATTTGTATGTGCAGACGACTGCTGTTTACCAGTATGGAGGAGTGGATTTAAACGGTCAAGTTCCTTCCTTTGACCGATCTTTGACACCGTTGCTTCCCAGCGATGCCGTCGACCCTTCTGTTTGCTATGTTCCCAATGCCTACCAGCAGCAATACTATTATGGTGGTAGCTTCATCCTCATCTCCTCTATTAACTTTACATGTTTATGCTTAGCAAAGTTTCTTCTTGTTTCATTAAAACTTTCAGGATATGGGACTGGTGACTGGAGCGAATACACTGGTTACCAAACTCCTGACGGTGTTGACATGAGTTCTGTAAGTTTATGCTTAGTTTGGCTCAGTGTGCCTTTCATTTTCGTCATATTTGTTCTGATAATGTTTCTCTTGTGTATCCTCTCAGGGTTATGGGTATGCAGCGTATCCTTACTCCCCAGCAACAAGCCCTGCTCCACAAGTTGGCGGAGATGGACAACTGTATGGAGCTCAGCAGTATCAGTATCCTGCCTTTTTCCCCACTGGACCTTTTGCTTCATCTGTTGCAGCCCCTACTCAGGGAGATCTTGCTGCAAACAAAGCTGGCGGTGTGAAGACACTACCTACGGAAAGCAAGAATGTTGCATCTGCTGCTGGTATGGCAAAAGGAAGCAGTGGACCAGCTGCGGGAAAACCAAATAACCAGACTGCATTCAACACCTCGAGCAATTTGTATGGAAATGGTTATGCTACTGGGTATCAGGATGCTAGATTTAACTATGATGGATATTATGGTACTGGTTATTCAGATGTGCAGAGACCTGTTACTGGCAGTGGAGTTGCATCCTCATATTCCAAGGCAACCAGTGTGCCTTCATCGAGGAATCAAAACTACCGCTCAAATTCTAACTACACGGTATGACATCTTTCTATGTATTAACTACGTCTGTTTATTGGCGTTAAAGTTGGCCCTAAATCAATGTTGTCTATGTAGGGTGTGCACCAGCCTTCTTCAATGACAAGCTACGGTTCAACACAAGGATACTACAGTAGGATGTATCAAGGCAAGCCATATGGTAACTATGGTAGCTCGGGGAGATCTGGGATGGGTTATGCTTCTTCTGGGTATGATTCAAGAACAAATGGAAGAGGATGGGGGAGTACAACAGACTACAAATACAGAGGCTGGGGAAGGGGTGACAGTTACCTCTACAGAAATGAGAACGGAGATGGTATGAACGAACTTAACAGGGGACCTAGAGCGAAGGGCACAAAGAACCAGAAGGGAAATTCAGAAGATGGCTTAGAGGTTAAGGAGAAGACTGGCGAGTCTAATGCAACTGAGGCTGTGGAGACGGAGAACACATGCATTGTTCCTGACAGAGATCAGTACAACAGAGAAGATTTCCCAGTGGAGTATGCGAATGCTATGTTCTTTATCATCAAGTCATACAGTGAAGATGATGTGCACAAGAGCATCAAATATAATGTTTGGGCTAGCACACCAAATGGAAACAAGAAGCTTGCTGCAGCATACCAGGAAGCTCAGCAGAAACCTGGCGGCTGTCCTATCTTTCTCTTTTTCTCGGTATGTATATATAATGTTTAAATCAAATGCAATGCTTGTTGTCCTTTTTATTTGATGTTATTGAGTCATACCGTTTTTTTTTTGTTTTCCAGGTCAATGCAAGTGGACAATTTGTTGGGCTTGCTGAAATGACAGGACCAGTTGATTTCGACACAAATGTGGACTGCTGGCAGCAAGACAAGTGGACAGGCTCTTTCCCTCTCAAGTGGCATATTGTGAAGGATGTTCCAAACAGTTTGCTGAAACATATAACCCTTGAGAACAATGAGAACAAGCCTGTCACTAATTCCAGAGACACCCAAGAGGTATCAGACCTTTAAAGCTTTTACATCTCTGTAAATTATGTTCTCGGTTTGGTTTTCTTATGTTGAAGTTTCTGTGTTATAGGTCAAGTTGGAGCAAGGTTTGAAGATTATGAAAATTTTTAAAGAGCATTCGAGCAAGACTTGCATTTTGGATGACTTTTCCTTCTATGAGGTTCGACAGAAGACTATCTTGGAGAAGAAAGCCAAGCAACAGCAAACGCAGAAACAGGTAAGAGCAGGAAAGCAACTTTAAATCTTTTGTAGTCAATGTACAAACATCTAAATGAAACTAAATCAACAGGTAAGTGAGGAGAGTAGTGCAGAGGATGAGAAAAAGAAATCTGCAACTGCTGATACGGCCCATAAGGAATCTCCTCCAGCTGCTCAAACTACCGGTGATGTCAAGGTTGATGAGAATGGATCTGTTTCTAAACCAGTTGATGTGGTGGCAAATGGTTGCTAGATAGATTAGTCGATGCTGCTAACGGCTTGAGCATAAACGCAACAAGAGAGAAGGTTTCTCTTGAGAACGAGTGCCGTGAGCTTTGAAGCAAGGAGGGTCTTTAGTACCTAAGACCAAGACTGTTTCTCTGCTCTTAGAAATTAAAATCATATTTTTCTCATATCTTTTTTTTTTTGTTCTTGTTTTCACCTGTCTTTACAATTTTTCTGTTTTTTTGTCTTTTTCATTTTCTGTTGATGCTCCTACCCTGTAAAATTGCTTAATATGACCTACTAAATAGTGGGAAGTAGTAGAGAAAAAAGGAGATAAAACCAGGGTGGGACTTGTTTTCAATTCAGTTGGATTTTAGGCTGATGAAAGTTTTTTCTTTACCTTTTATGGGTTCAGACTTTCCCTGCCCAAAATTAAATCATTCTTACTGTAGTAATAACCAACCTCCTACGATCAGGCTGCTTCTATCTACCAGCAGGACGTGCTATATCTGTCGACATGTAATCCTCGATGAAAAAGGTTCTCCTTTTTGAGAAATAAAGATACTTGGGAACTCAACACAAGACTGGTTTGCTTTTAAGTTTGTCAGTCAGGTGATAGCCAAGATGGGTTACCTGAAGTAGTAGTTAGTACTTCATGTTTAGCATAGTATGTGGCGTGGACACTAATCTTTCTACATGCCAACCAAGAACAAGACAAGTTTCTTTTACTTTAAATGCTGGCTGATAGATAGTCTTTCCAGATATATTGTTCCTTTTGATCCATAATTATCTTAGAGAGGAAGTTATGGAGAAGTTTGATTTAAAATGTTATGAGGAATAAAATCTATATTCATTCTTATAATAAGTTTCAACTTTCAAATAGCGCGTGAATGAAATTTGAAATAAACATAAAAATACAGAGATATCATATAACTAGAAAAGACTGAGTCTTTGATTCTTATGATTTAACGGAGATGGTTGACCGCTCTTTTTTGTTCAAATAGTTCAGCTCATACAGACACATTTAATTTACGTATAAGTATTACGAAGTTTCAAAATCTAATATTTAATGCAATATGTTCTTCTTTTTTGCTAAATAATGCAATATGCTCTTTTTTGTATTACATTTGCTAACGATGAAAAATGTAGTCGAGAACTCGAGATGACACATGCTGACACTTGCTTCTACTCAACTTAAGTCCTTGCATTACAATACGTTAGATATTGGATTATGCATGGCTGAAGTGATTGTTTATTGAAATGGACAGCTCGTTGAACCTACAATTCAATTATCTGACTGGTATGGTATACTTTCTATCACGTTTGTTTCTTTTTCATGAAATATCGACACCTAAAATATGAATCTTTGTTTGAACTGAAAACTCTGAACAACGTTTAGATCATGACCATTTTAACACAATTTAGATCACGACTAGTGGAAGAGAAATCATGTTGCCAAAGCAAAGTACAAAACTCCACTCTTATTCCTATGCAAAATATATTCCAAAAACATTATAACATACATTAGATATATTTTTCTTTTTTTTAATAAAAAACATACATTATATATCATATGGAAAATATAAAGAACTTCAAAGGATTTGATTGTGCTCGGTTAAAAACCAGTAGCTACAATTGGCTTTATTAAATCAGGTGGCCAAAAACACTTATAAGTTATACTCTCTTTGTTTCAAAATGTTCGAAGATTTAGGATAATGCAACACTATTAAAAAAAAATTTTAATTGAAAAATAAGATTAAAAATATTAAATTCAAAATTATTTATCTAACTATAAAATTTAATTGGTTACACAGTTTTTGATAAATTAAAAGTTACATTGAAATATAAAATTATCATCTATTTAGAAATATTAAGAACTTCTATAATCATATATCTATATTAAAACGGATAGAGTAAAGTTTAAGCAAACTACAAACAATTTTTCAAACATGCATGTCTAACCGCCACTGCCTTTAGACGGTTTACTTTTACTCGACGATCTTGTATGTGCTTGTTGCGGTGCTTCTCTACCACCAGCGGGTGGCGATTTACTATGCCATGTTCCAATTTTTTCATCTATAATAATAAAAATAAACTATAAACGAAATTGATACAAGTAATTTTCATTAAAAAAAAAGAAATATGTTGTCTTGCATTCTAGATTCACAAAGTTATGATGATATTTGATTCTCATGTGTTAATAACTCAACATATATACTTATAAATACGAATAATAATGAACATATAATCAGCTAGTAATCAGATAGTAAATAGAATTAATAATACTCACCGAAATTAGGTGATATGATGTGATTAGGTAAGAGAACTTGTGATGAATATGCCGAAGGAAAAACAAGAATAAATGTTATTAGCCACAATATTCCCTGCATCTCTTTGCTTTTCATTTATTTGTCAAATTACAAGGTTAGTGAATATCATCGCTTATTGGGGGTACTATTTATATCGATCAAATCGTTGACGGGGGTCTTCACCATTATCTTCAGTCAATTTTTTTTCTTTGATGCATTATTCAAGTTTTATATTGAGGATTACTTTGTAAACTAAACATTTCCAAGAAAAAACAACACTCTTTACCAAAAAGAGATTCGCTTTATTTCACCGCATGAGTGTAAATTTCCAAACAAGTAGGCTTTTTCACACACGCACGAATATAACTGTATACTTAAGTAAATCGCAAGATAGTTGACGAGTGACGACCGGACAATAAATCGATGTTTATGCTCTTTCAAATTTAGTAATCTACGTAGAAAACACATAGAGATCGTGTAACATGGTTTAAGAGTCTCTTTGAAGAAAAAATAAGACATGCCTCGATCCTCAATTCCTCATTCATTTCTAATTTTTTGGAAAACAAGTACGCATTTTCCTTTTTTTACCTAAAAAAAAAAGAAAAGTACGCATTTTCCTGTGGCTTAAGTTTCCTATTTTTGTTGTTTTTCATACCGTCATACGATTGAACTAGACATATTGGCTGGACGTGGTAAATAATGCGACATGTCATTTATCAACTGTTTTTTCCTAATACTGTATTTTTCTTTTCCTTAGCTTTACGGCTCATAAATCACAAGATTACAGAAACAAACAAATGAAAAGTATATGCAACTTACAATTTACAAAGTATCTATACTATACTTGCAAAGTATATGTACATTCGCCTCAAAAACTAATCTCCATTGCCCATGGACGACGAATTTTTACAAGGTTTGCCTTTGCGCGTCGTCTGTGGATTGGTACCCCCTTGTCCCGCAGATGGCAAGTTATACTACATGGTGTTTCAATATCTTATTCTATAAATAAAAGAGAAAATTAAGTTGATAACTTGATACTATCATGCAGTCATGTAAAAATGGCACATATGTTTTCTAGTAAACCTTGTAAGCTATGCATCCATTCATGCTCTGTATTATTTGATCATAGTGGTAAAATTGAAATATGGTATATTAAATGTGGTTTAACGTAAATATACATGTTTGGGTAATAAACTGAATGATAAATATTAATACTACTTTCTGAGTTTGCGTAACTCATATTGCTGAAGTGAGCTTGCACCGGATGAAGACACCAACGAGAGAAGTAACAAAGAAGCTATCAGCCACACCGTTCCCTTCCTATTTTTTCTCCTAGTTTTGCTTAAACTCCTGTTAGAAGGTTAATATATTTGTATTAAGTTATGTCGATTTTTTTTCTTCTTGCGTTGAAGGTTCTTTTGTGGGATCGTGTTATAGGTCAAGTTGGAGCAAGGTTTGAAGACTGTGGAAATTTTCAAGGAGCATACGAGCAAGACTTGCATTTTGGATGACTTTTCCTTCGACGAAGTTAGACGACAGAAGACTATCTTGGAGAAGAAGGCCAAGCAAAAGCAAACCCAGAAACAGGTAAGAACAAGATAACAGTTGTATAAATCTTTTTGTAGTCATAGTGTTACAATTCACGTGTTTGCTATAAAATCTATAAATCAACAGGTAATTATGATCATTTAGTTTTTGTTTCTTTCAAGAAATTCTATCAATTCAGACATGCATAATCCAATTTTTTAAATTGAAAACGTGTCATGGAAGGACTAATGTTGAGTAGAAGCAATGTCAAGCATGTATCATGTCAACCACATTTTCCATCGTTAGCAAATGTAGTACAAAAAGAACACTACATATTAGATATTTTACTTAGAAAATTCGTAGTATTTCTTCGTAAATTAAAAATGTGTATGAGCTGAGCTATCTGAACCGAAATAGCGAGTCAGTCATCTCCCTTAAATCAAAAGAATCAAAGACCTAGTCTTCTCTAAGTCTATCTCTGTATTTTTATCTTTATATTAAAGTTATAAATTTTCAATACCAAACTTCTCCATAACTTCCTCCCCAAGATAATATATGAATCATAAAAGGAGCAATATCTCTGGAGAGACTTTGTCTCATCAACCATTTAAATTAAGATATAAATGAAATCATCCCGAAAGCCCCATCTGATTAGTTATTGATATATATATGATTAAACTTATTCACAACTTTGATTCATATAAATACACACATATGTACGTAAGCGTCATATATCAACACAAAAGATAGAAGAAATGAAGGGGAACTTGTTGTTCACTGCTTTACTTCTGATTCTTTCCTTGGTGTTCCCATCATCTTATGTGGTTTCGACTCAGCCATACAAAATCCGCAAATTGGGTGAGTAATATACATACAGAAAGCTCCATACAGTTAATGAAATCTATCAATATTGTCTATGGTGTGTTCTATATTTCCTTATATGACTAAAAACTAATTTTAAGTTATACAGGCGCAGCTATTGAAACACCGCCTAGTAGAACACCACCGGCTGGGAAACATGGCGGCAAGACGAACCGGTTATAAAAAAAAAATCTTGCTTGATCATTTTTGTTTGAGATTTTTTTTATAAGTCCTCTATTATTTTTTTCTTCTTCTTCTGAAAGCTAAGTTTAAGGAGCGTATATACATATAGCTCTGAGAGGATAAAAAACGCTTGATTATATTTATACCTGCATCTCCAAAGCAGTCTATGCAGCAAGCTCGCTTGTCTGTCTGAGTTATCTCGATCATCCTATAAGGAACCTCGATATGCAATTTGTCACTTGTCCGCCACCACCGCCTCACGATCAAGATACGTTTATTATGCTCTTACACTCTCGTTCTGTCATTTTGATAACCCAAATTGAAGGTTAACATTGGAATTATCAAACATGCAAGTATAAGGTGAAAAAATAAGAGAAACAAAAAAGTCAACATCCGGTCATGTAGCATTACGTTGACTTATATGTCACCAACTCTGGTGAGAGCGACCGTGTGACTCTATGAACTTTTATCCCCCTATTGTCTAATATTAACTAGTTTATAAAATACTGATTTTTATTTTGTTTATTGATACTTGGCAAGAACAATTACGTTGTCTATGTTTCTAACCAATAAACAAAAGAGAAAGGAGCGAAAATTAAAGAACGAGAATCTCAAGTACATGCGTCTAAAAGTCTATAACATTTGCATCTCACAATTTGACGATCAATGCATGTTATGTACCGCTAAGAGCGTGGGCCGAAACTTCAATTTTATCAAATTGTATAGTCAAATCTCAAGTACATGCGTCTAAGAGTGTGGGCCGAAACCTCACTATCTTTTTGGTTTTTGTGATAATATGCGCGAAATGCATGTTATGTACTGCTTCAGCCATCTGATAAAAATCCTAAGATCACTCACTATTAGATTAAGTTATGGGCGGTGACCAAAAGAAAGAAAGGCAAAAAGAGAGCTTTAATTTGCCTAAGATCCAAAAGAAACGAAAACAAATCCCACCCTGCTTTTATCTCCTATTTCTCTTCTTCTTCTTCTTCTTCCCACTATTTAGTAGGTCATACAAGCAATTTTACAGGGTAGGAGGATCAACAGAAAACGAAAAATCGGAAGAAAAAATAAAACAGAAAATTGTAAAGACATATGAAAACAACAAGAAAAGATTGAAAAAAAACTATAATTGGTACCTTAATTTCTAGGGACAAACAAAACAGTACTTAATAGATTCCTTACTAAGCCGAATCAGCAATTGTGGATTCCTTTTTCTCATCCGTTGTAGTCTTCGCCTCCTTTCACTACAACAAATATAGGTATTGATAGCAGATTATAATAGCACATTTTTCGTAACTGCTATGGTTGAATAGTTAGAAGATTGGATAACAAATATATAGCATTTAACTTATGCTATGCCTAAAAATCACTTAAACGAGATTAAAAACTCACTAATCTCCCGAATTTATACAGTAAGCGCCAACACTTAGAAAAAAAAAGGGGGTTTTCGCGGTCAACAATTCACAAAATAGTTTTCATAGCATTAAAAAAAAAGGGGGATCTCGTTTCTCTTCTTCTCCACATCGTCTTCATCTTCTCTTCTTCTCCACATCGGCATATCTTCTTCTCCACATCGTTCGAGCTCTGCTCTCTCTCCACCATCTCCATCTCGAATCCTCGTCCCTGAGCAACATTAATCTCCGAGCTCATCCAACCCGAGACTCGAATCCGAGCCATCGTCATCTCCGATTTCAAATCGAGATTCTAAAGGTTTGATTCTGTCAATTGATTCATGCATGTTCTGAAAGTTTAATCTGATATGATATTTGATTGATTGTGTTCTGAAATTTTAATATGAGATTAAGTTAGAGTGATTCAAGCGAGTTCAAGGGTTGATTCATTTATGTTTGATTATGTCCGATTTCACATCAACAACATTGTATCGATTGATTCATTTTCTGATTCGTGTCCGATTTCACATGAAGATTTTACCATTTTTTAAAAATTTGGAATTGAGCTTATAAACTGAAAGTTCATTGGTTTTGGCTGCTTATTGTTTTGATAATTAGTTTTAAGCCATCATCATCTCTAATTTCAAATTGAGCTTATAAACTGAAAGTGAATACTTATTGCTGTGATTTAGTTAGGTTTGATTCTCTCTATTGATTCATGTTCTGAAAGTATATAGGTTTTGGCTGCTACATATTTGTCGAATGATTTTATCATCTTTTTTAGTTCATATGAATTTCCATTAATTTCAGTTTTTTTTTGGTGATCATTTATGTTTTTTTACATTGCGTTTGTTGTTTGAGGTTAACACTTTGAAGTGTAATTTATATTCTCATTGCTGCTTGAACCATGTACGCTTGTTTGAACTGTGGCAAGGGTCTTAACAATGTTGGACAAGTCATGGGTGCATTTATGTAGGTATGTAAATTTTTATAGTTTTCAGTTTATGCATTTCGACAATTCGTGGCATTAATTTTTTTTTTTCACATGATCTTAAGAGTTGATTCTGCATATGAGAGAGGTGCGAGGAGTTTTGTTAATGATGTTACTGCAAAGTTAGGAGTTAATGGGAAGATTGTATGTCCATGCGCCCAATGCCGTAATCTAGATCGCCATACAAGTGAGGAGGTTGTCTCTCATTTGGTTATAAATGGAATGGATGATGCTTACAAGTTACGCTCGGATTGGTTTCACCATGGAGATGTTAACTCAGTTGATGTAGTGGAAGTTAAAGATAGATGCTGGAATGCTGAGATCTTTAGTTTATATGAAGCCGCAAACTGCTTAGATGAAGATTTAGCCATTAGGGGGTCAGAGTTACGTGAATCAGTTGAGGGTGAGGATAGGAAAGAAGATGAGTTTTTAGCAAAACTTGCAGTGGCTGAAACCCCCTTGTATCCAACGTGTTCGAGTCATAGCAAGCTATCTGCTGTAGTTTCATTGTTCAGGATTAAGTCTCAGAATGGGTGGTCAGACAAGAGCTTTGATGACTTACTGCAAACATTGCCCAACATGTTACCTGAAGACAATGTGCTGCACACATCAACTTATGATGTCAAGAAGTTTTTGAAATCTTTTGATATGGGATATCAAAAAATTCATGCTTGTGTGAACGACTGCTGCTTATTTAGAAAGAAGCTGAAGACGGCTGAGAGTTGTCCAAAATGCAAGGCGTCTAGATGGAAGACCAATATGCATACTGGTGAAATAAAGAAGGGTGTTCCACAGAAGGTTTTGAGATACTTTCCAGTAATACCTCGCCTGAAAAGGATGTTCCGATCAGAGCAACTTGCAATGGATTTACGATGGCATTTCAATAACAAGAGCACAGATGGGAAACTGCGCCATCCAGTAGATTCTGTTACTTGGCAGTCAATGAATGACAAGTATCATGAGTTCGCTGCGGAGGAGAGGAACTTGCGACTTGGACTTTCAACAGATGGGTTTAATCCCTTCAGTATGAAGAACAGCAGATACAGTTGTTGGCCTGTGTTACTGGTGAATTACAACATGGCTCCTGACCTATGTATGAAGGAGGAGAACATAATGCTCAGTCTGCTGATTCCAGGACCCCATCAACCGGGTAATAGTATAGATGTTTATTTAGAACCTCTGATAGAAGATTTAAAACATCTGTGGTGCATAGGCGAGTTAACCTACGATGCAGTTAGTAAGAAAACCTTTACGCTTAAGGCAATGCTTCTTTGGACTATTAGCGATTTCCCTGCATATGGGAATCTTGCTGGTTGTAAAGTGAAGGGTAAGATGGGTTGTCCTATATGCGGGAAGCACACAGATAGTTTGTGGCTGAGTAACAGTAGGAAATTTGTATTTATGGGCCATCGGAAATGTTTGCCTCCCTTACATAGTTTCAGAGGAAAGAAGACTTGGTTTGATGGAAAAACTGAACATGGGACGAAGGGAAGGATACTGACGGGTAGGAATGTCTCATTTGTGCTGAGACATTATAAGAATGTTTTCGGTAATATAAAACAGTCTGGGAAAAAGAGAGCTGCTCGAGTTGACATACCATCTGATAACGAGGAGGAACTAAGTGAATCTGATGAAGATGAAGTAATAGGAGAGAAAGACGAAGAGGAATTGTCTAGATGGAAAAAACGTTCGATTTTTTTCTCATTGCCTTATTGGGAGGTATGAATAAAGATTCTATTTTCTAGATGTTTAATTATATAGCACTTGTTCTGATTGATTTCTTTATTTTCTTTTACATGTGTAGGAGCTCCCTGTTCGACATAATCTAGACGTTATGCACGTCGAGAGGAATGTGGCTGCAAGCTTGATTGCCACATTGTTACATTGTGGCAATTCAAAGGATGGTCTAAAGGCTAGAAAGGATCTTGAAAGTCTTGGTATCAGGAAGGATTTGCATCCAAAACCTCAGGGTAAAAGGACATTACTCCCAGCAGGTCCATGGTCTTTGTCAAAGTCGGAGAAGCACACATTCTGTAAGCGGCTCTTCGATTTTAAGGGTCCTGATGGCTACTGTGATAATATATCTAGTTGTATATCCTTAGAGGAGTGTAAGGTGATGGGACTCAAATCCCATGATTACCACGTCCTAATGCAACAACTGCTGCCAGTAGCAATTAGGGGCTTACTACCCAAGGGTCCTAGGGTAGCCATTTTCCGCTTATGCGCTTTCTTCAACCTTCTATGCCAACGAGAACTTGATATGGAACAACTGCAGCTAATGGAAACTGAAATTGTGGAGACTCTTTGCATATTTGAAAGATTTTGGCCACCGAGTTTCTTCGACATCATGGTTCACTTGTGTGTGCATCTAGCCAGAGAAGCTCGACTTGGTGGTCCTGTCCATTTCCGATGGATGTATCCTTTTGAAAGGTATACCTTCTTGTGAAAAAATTAATTTTATCTTGTAGTTCGAGTTACTAATATAATTGGTATTTTCACTTAACAGGTTCATGAAAGTTTTGAAAGATTATGTAAGAAACACAGCACGACCAGAGGGGTGTATAGCTGAGTCTTATCTTGCAGACGAGTGCATGAAGTTCTGCTCTGCTTTCTTGAAGACTACCACAAATGTAGAAGACAAAGAGGACAGAAACACTGAGTACGAGAGCCATTCCATCCTTGAAGGTCGTCCTATATCAGCTGCTCGTTCATTCCAATTATCTGCAACAGAGATGAAAATAGCTCATCTTGCTGTAATACAAAATACGGCTATGGTGGATCCATTTGTTGAGTAAGTTTCTCTTACTACTTACAATATTATTCATTGAAACATATATTAGATTCTTTGGACTGAGGTTTGTTTTTTTCATATGCAAGTGCTCATTTACAACATCTACAAGAGTCAAATAGTAGATGTCGACGGGATGCAACTTATTTATGGCGTATGCACACTGAAAAATTCGCGGGTTGGCTAAAGCAACAGGTCTCTTAGTTCTTGAAATGTTTATTTATTCGATTTTATACCCATGTACTTTAACTGACCTATTTTTTTTTAAAAAAAAATAAATTTTAGAAACCTATTGATTCATCTGATGAGGAAGAGATACTGAAGTGGCTGGCTTATGGTCCTCGTAGTATAGCCAGATCTTACACAGGCTACATTGTGAATGGCCTACGGTTTCATACAAAGGAAGTGCATAGGCTAAGTCAGAATAGTGGTGTTTATTATGAGGCAACAGCAATGTGTAGATCAAGTGCAAGGGACACATCGCAGGTGGTAGACGTTGTATCCTACTATGGAAGAGTAGTTGATATTATTCTACTGGATTACAATGCCTTCTACGTGCCAATTTTCAGATGTGAATGGGCAGTTAAAGGTAACGGTGTGAAGGTTGAGGATGGCTTTACGCTGGTTAATTTCAATCAGAGCCACATATCCTTTGCAAAGGATCCTTTCATTTTAGCATCTCAGGCGAGACATATATTTTACTCAAGAGAAAACGATGAATCGAGTTGGTATGTAGTAATGAAGGGTCCAAGTAGAAGATACAGTAATGAGAAAGTGGATGAGTTGCAGGCAGAAGTAGGTCCATTGCCTAAGGAAATGGATATGAATCTAGAAGACATATCAGATGAAGCTGATGATGTCAGAGCTGATAGTGAAGGAATATATGTTTGATTTCTATGATTAAGAATTCTTGAGTTTGCATTACATTATTTGGTTGATTATCTATTATGGAATAAATGATTGATTGCATTTAATTACTATTTAGGATTCATGTTTGAGTTGGTTTGAGTATGAGCTAATTGTTGAGTTTCTCTTGAGTTTTATTGTAGGATTTTCATGGCTGGTGGTAAAGGGAGAAAGCAATCCAGGAAAAGGAAAAGCCAATTACGAGATGATGAACCTGAATTCATCGCCACAACTTACCATGGGATTGAGGAATCACTGCCTCTATACAAAGACAACCCGACACAGCCACAGCTTGATGAACCACGAGGTGCTAATGACGAAGGAGAAGAACTCAACCAAGATTCAGAACATGCTAATGCTCCTGTAGAAGAACCCATCATTGATTCTGAAGCTGCTACTGATGGTGGAGAAGAACTCAACAAAGATTCTGAAGATGCAACGGCTTGTGGAGAAGAACCCAACAAAGAGGCCGAAGGTGCAAAGGTAGCTGATGAGGATACTAATATGGTACAGCCCCGGTCTAAGAAACCTAGAGGACCAACGAAGATGAAAGATATTGCGAGAGATCCTAATGCACGAATTAAAGTGGATTTCACTGAGTTTGGAGAACCTTGTGGAGAAGGATCAGTTAAGCTATCTTCTTACTTAGGTCCCTTGGTAAGGGAACATGTTCCTGTCGTGATAGATGATTGGAGAAAAATTGGTGAGGACCGTAAGAGTGTTCTGTGGAAATCTGTTAAGGTATTTCTTACTTTTCTTAGTTACTTATGCTTGTAGTTAAGGTATTTTTTATTGATCAGTTAAGCTATCATCTTACTTATGTTATTTTCTTACTTTTTCTTGTTTCTTTAAATTTTTTATTGTTTTTGTATGTAGTTACGGTTCGAACTGGATGGAGAGTTTGAAAAAGGGGCAGTAATGAAACAGATGAGATGCTTATGGAGGGCCTCTAAATCACGCTTGGTTACTCAGATCATCAAAGCTGATAACCACTCAGAGAGAATGAAGTTGCGTCCAGACAATGTTCCACTGGCTGAGTGGAGGAAGTTTGTGAAAGAGAAGACTAGTAAAGAGTTCAAGGTATGAAATTGTATTTAGTTTTTTTTTTTCATATTCAACATTGTAATACACTTCTATATAGGCTGTGAGCGATACATACAAGGAAAGAAGACGTAAACAGATTCCTCATACATGTAGCCGCAAAGGAATGGTTAGATTGGCAGAAGATTTAGTAAGTTTTTTACTGCTACTGATCTTTAATCCTATGCAAAATGTGGATATATTTGACATTGGTTTTTAATGCAGAAAAAAGAGAGCTCAGATCTCGGTGAAGTAAGCAGACTGAATGTATGGGTCAAGTCACGAACTAAGAAGGATGGGACAGCAGTAAACATGGATGCGGCTGAAAAAATAGTAATATGTCCTGTCATTACCTTATTTGATTATGAGATTCACATTAGAGTTACCTTCATATCTTGAACATGTTTCAGGAAAAGGCCAATGAGTTTATTAGGTCTGATGATCCAGGATCATCATCCTCAAACCCAAGAGAAGACACTCTTAGTCAGCTCTTAGGACCTGACAATCCTGGACGATTGAGGGCAATGGATAGAGGAATGAGTGCGACGAAACTTGCATTGTTCGGCTTGAAAACCAAGCATATGACTGAAATGCAACAGACACAAGTTCAGCTGAAGCAGCAGGTCCACGAATTACAACAGGCCCTTGCAAAAATGAATAGTCGAGTAAGTGTTAAAGGAATCACTGTCCTTTAGTTATTGTTTTTTTAGGAAATTGGAACCTAATTTTTATGTCCATTAGCAGCGGTCAGACTCCGAAGTGGGTGAAAATTCAGCACCATCTGTAAGTTCTTCTGGATTAAATTTATACTATCCTTTGGTTATATGTTTCCTCAGCTTGAACCATGTAACATGTCTGTTGATTAATATTTGCAGAGTGTAAACAAAAGGTTTCCACAGCCTAAGTGTATTCTATACGATTGGTGTGACAAAGAATCCAAAGTAGCAGATGGTCGTTTTCTGTCTTCTGATGTGATGGAGTTTGTTAACAATGTACCCTTGGGCCCTAATTCAGCTAAGGTGGTAGTTGAGACGGCTTTTGAAAAAGATGCATTTCTTTGGAGACCGGCGCCAAAAATGTATACCATTGGTCAAGCTGTAGGAGAAACAGTTGCGTGGCCTCAGGATGCGGTTCTAGTTCTTGACGAGGAGTTCTCTCCAAATGACATTCCAAATAATGTAAGGTTTTCACTACTCATATTATTTTTATCTAAAGTTTATTTTTCTAATATCTATTAATTTATGTTGGATTTGTTTGTTTGTCAGAGCCCAAAGACAAAAGAAATGAACAAGTGCAAACTGTTACATTGGCTAACTGATGATGTAGAAGCAGTGGCTGAAGGTCGTTGGGAGAGTCGTGATCCCAACGCCTTGGTGGATGGCCTTCCTCTTGGACCAAATGCTGTTAAGGTATATGTGGATGTGGTAACGGTAGCAGAGACATTTCTTTGGCGGCCAACAGAAAAACACTCAAGCCTTCACGATTGTTTGAAGACGTTTGTAGCATGGCCAGCAAGCAGAGTTTTATTCGAGAATTCAGACACAGAGTCACCAACTACGCCTACTCCTCATACGCACTCACAAGTTCATACTCCAGCAGCTCCAGCTAAGATTTCAAACACATTTTCACAACCTCCTTCAAGTTCTCAGAAGGTTAGTCTAACTGAATTTTTGCAAAACTGAAACCCTGATGAAATTGCTAATGGTTATATATTTCTGATACTATTTGACATTGTTCTCTTATGCAGATTGTTAAAGAGGGTCAGAAGTGCAAGCTGTTGGATATTACCGGTGAGAAAGTAGTTGTTGCAGAAGGACGCTGGTCTTCAAACAATCCTGAGCAGTTAGTGCATTTTGTTCCGTTGGGCAATAATGCAGTTCGTGTGTGGGTTGATGTAGTGAAGGTGAATGATGCCAAGGTTTGGAGGCCAACGTCTGCTATTGAGTGTATGGAGGATGCTATTGGCACCACTGTAGCATGGCCTGAAGATAGAGTTGTCATCGTTTGAGGTTGAAGGCTTCTACTTTCTTTCCTTTAGTATTACTACTGAACCTATGTTATTCTGTTTTTTCTGTCAAACTTAATTATGACATTGTATTTCTACTATGGAGAAATGAAAATGGATTCAGATTCTTTATTTCTTTATGAAAATTTGCTAGTACATTATATGGATTTATTGGATTTATTCATATATACAAAATCAAAACCACATCCACAAATAGCATCTATGCAGAGCTATTACGACATAATTCATGGCTACATAATATAGCTATTTTACAAATATAAATAGCAGCACAAAAATGATATTATACAATTTTATATAACACAAATTATATGTAATTATTAAGATTAATACAGCATAACAGAAAAGCTGTTATATTATTTCATATAACACGAATAAGGTGTTATAAATATAATTAATATAGCACAAACTAAAAGCTGTTATATAGTTTCATATAACACGAGATAAGTGTTATAAATATATTTAATACGGCGTAACAAAACTGCCGTCATAAAATTTCATATAACACGAGTAATGTGTTATAAATAGCATTTAT
The DNA here is from genome assembly GCA_026261945.1 of Hirschfeldia incana. Taxonomy (NCBI): domain Eukaryota; kingdom Viridiplantae; phylum Streptophyta; class Magnoliopsida; order Brassicales; family Brassicaceae; genus Hirschfeldia; species Hirschfeldia incana. The sequence goes on from JABCMI010000021.1 coordinate 3,080,579, forward strand.
ACAGCAAATCCATAACGCTATTATAGGACACTCAACGATAGCATAATTTAAAAACGCTATCATATATAGGTACCCTATTATAGCGTTCGATATAATAGCATTTATAAAACCGCTATAAAAACCATATAATAGCGTAAATCATATGCTATGAAAAGACACATCTGTTGAAGTTACGGAGAATTTTAATTTAAATTGTTATGAAGTTTTAAATCTATATGTTAATAATCAGTTTCAAATAGCGTGTAAATGAACTTTGAAATAAACATAAAATACAGAAATATTAACTAGAGAAGACTCGGTCTTTGATTCTTAAGATTGTACGTACGGAGATGACGTAGTTTCTAAAACAACTCCTAAGCCAGTGCAATTTTTTTGTAGTACATTTGCTAACGACAGGACATATGCTTGAAATAGCGAATGATGGTCAAACTATGAAAAGATGCCATGCTAAACGCTATCAAAGACGGGCGTGGTTGCACAAGCTAACTATTTACCGTTGTTTCCCGTATATTTGATATTCGACTTATTCTCGTGTTAATAATATAAATTTCGACGTACATTTAGTTTAACTAAAAGCCAGTACTTGCAATTTCAAATATTTGTTAAAATGCGATGTATTTGTCAATTACTTATCTTATCCTATTACTTGTTATTTGAAATCTGGTTACAAATTATTTGATACTATGTATAAGTTAACCAAGTCGGTTTAGTCTAGTGGTAAAAATGTTTTAGTTGGAACTTTGGCAATGAGTTTGATTTGCATTGGTTACCTAGCCATGCCATTTAGATTTAATGGTTGTGTATTTAACTGTAATGCCTCTTATGATTAATCTTTGGATTTAGATAACATTTAGAATCTCCACAGTTATTTAAAAAATATATTCATAAATTATTTGGTAAGTATTTAATTGTATTAGTTATTTAAAAATTTTATACATGGATGTAAGGAAAGTCTATTCAGTCATAGTTCCAAACTAATCTTTCTTTATAACCATGCGATGATATGCGATGGTGGTCTACCGGTCTTGAGAGAGCTATGATTCCAATACGACCTGGCTTCGAAATTCCGCCGCATAGACTAGCGTTAGATCGTAAGAATACGTGAAGTGTCATACAACTAATCGGTTGACTTCGGTTGCTGGATGCCACAGTTATATCATTTTTTATTCTTACATGTTTAAAATCAATGTGAGAAATTAGAGGAAGAAAAAAAATTGGTTTCATCATACAGCGAATAGGAACTTTAAAAAAAAGATGTTTATATAAATATATAATTTTTATTTAATTCACTTATAGTATAAAAAATTCTGCTCAAAATTAATAGTGAATAACAAAGAAACAACACTAAGTAGTACTTTGTTTTTATATTTAGTAATTATCTTACACTCGTAAATAATTAAAACACATGAATTGACATTTAATTCTGTCTGAATAGTCGATTTTAAGTTGATACAAAAAATACTCGATTTGACGAGTCAAATACGAACCAAATAGCAAAGGTGAGTCGGATAGCAAGTAATTATTCCCAAGAGTATTGAATGTAAAGACTCCTTTTTTTTGTAAACTCTTTTATTTGTTTTCGCTCCTTTCTGTTTTGTATATTGGTTAGAAACATAGGCTGCGTGATTGTTCTTGCCAAGTGTAAACGAATAAAAAGTAGCATATTATAAACTAGTAGTATTAGACTGCTAGGCAGAGAATATATATTACAAGGTCGCTCTCACCACAGCTGGTGATATAATGCATGTAATCAGCGGATGTTGACTTTTAAGTTTCTCTTATTTTTCCCTTAATACTCGCGCGGAAGTTGAAAATAACAATGTTAGCCATCATCAATATGGGTTATCAAAAATGACAGAACAAGAGTGTAAGAAAGGCATCTTGATCATGAGACTGTGGTAGAGGACAAACTACAAACAGCATGATGAGGTACCTTAGGGAGATCAGCACAACCAACTTTGCTGCAGATACTGCTTTGGAGATGGAGCGATGGAGGATATAAATATAATCGAGCGTTTCTATACCTTCCAGTATATGCTCCTTAAACTTTTTTGTTGATCATTTTTGTCGTAATTTTTGTATAAATAGACAGAGTTTTCCTCATTTTTTTTCTGAAAGCTATAACAAAAGAAAAAAAAAACATTTTTATGATCCGTTCGTCTTGCCGCCATGACCCTTAGCCGGTGATGATCTACTAGGCGGTATGTAAATCGTTGAGCCTGTAGAAATTAATGTTACTTCTTAGTCATATGAGGAAATATAGAATACACCATATACAATATTGGTAGATTTAATTTCTTTAACTGTATTTAGAAGGGAGCTTTCTGTATGTATACTACTCACCGAGTTTGCTGATTTTGTGTGGCCGTGCCGAAGCCATATACGATGAAGAGAACACCAAAGAAAGAATCAATATTAAAGCAATGAACCACATCTTCCCCTTCATTTCATCTATCTTTTGTGTTGACATGTTCGTTTGTTTCTGGAAGTTATAAAACGCTTACGGATATGAGTGTATTTATATGATATGTGAGAGCATCATAAATTAACAAAGATCTCTTTCCCAATACTCCACAAATAAACAATACTCTAGAAACGAGTGAAAAGTGCAAGATGGTAAAATATTGAGAAACTGTTATTGGAGAAGAGACTCTCAGCTCTTGTTGGGTCATCATATGAGTGAACGTGTTTATGAATTAAAATGTTATCCTGGAGAGGAAGTTGCGGAGAATTTTGATTTAAAATGTTTTTTTTAAGAGAATTTTGATTTAAATGGTTAGGAAACACATCTTTGATTCATATAAATACGCACATATCCGTAAACATTTTATAACTTGAATGTGTTGAGTAGAATATTGGGTGACACGTTAGTCCTTCCACACTTTTTTATTTTTTTGCTAAATCCTTCCACACATATCCGTAAACATTTTATAACTTGAATGTGTTGAGTAGAATATTGGGTGACACGGTAGTCCTTCTATGACACGTTATCAATTTTTAAAATTTGGATTATGCATGGATGAATTGAAATTATTTCTTGAAATGGATATATAGCTTGTTAAAAGAAAAACAAAGTGCTCATACACATTTGAAAACTCTATAAAATTCAAGTACCTGATTGGTATGGATAAAGTTTATAATTACTCCGACCGAATCCGCTAATTGGCACCACCCATTCATTCGGTATGTAGGTTCTACCACCTAATCGACGATGGGTACATTAATTATTATTTTTAAATTCGAAAGATTTGTGTACTAAACCAACGATCACTATATGAATTTTTCATATGCTTTGATTTCACTTGTGATATTGTGGATTATTTTTCGATAGATCACATTCACTATTCCAAATCAAAAATGTTTAATTCTGATATTCTTTTAAATAAATAACTGAAAAGTAAGTGTATTTGACGATATAGGTAGTCAGTTCAAACTTTACGCTTAAATAAGAATGTTACAAATATATTCCGAAAAGTATAATCTACAACATATCGTTTGGAAAAGCCTATAGCTACAATTAGCATTATTTATTACACTTGGTGGCCATAAACACTAAAAACATTTATAGTGCAGAACGTTAAAACAAACTACATTCTGAAAAACATGCACGTCTCGGTCTAGCCGACACTGCCTTTGGGCGGCTTACTTTTACACGGTGGTCTTGTGTGTGCTTGTTGCCATGTTTCACAACCATGTTCGGGTGGCGATATACTATGTAGTGTTCCAAATTTTTCATCTATAGTTAAAAAAGTATATAAATGGGATGTTCAAGTAATCGTCGTACGTAACGAAAAACGGAAACATGTTTTCTGGATTTCGGGACTACCATAACATTAAAAAACCTAGCCAATTTTTTATTTATTCTACACCATAACACCAATCTTCATTATTCTTGTCTTTCAAATTTTTTAAAAATGTTAAATATGACCAGGATGGCAAAAACAAATAAACGTTTTAGGGGATTTGATGTGATTATGTAACGAAAATACTCACTGAAATTAGGGGTTTGATGTGATTAGGTAGCAAAAATACACACTGAAATTAGGGTATCTGATGTGATTAGGTCAGAGCACTTGTGATAAACATGCTGAAGAAAAAACAAGAAGGATTTTTCAAAAAAAAAAAAAGAACAAGAAGGAATGTTATCAGCCACGATTTTCCCTGCATCTTTTTGGTTTTCTTTATTTTTTAAAGATTGCGGATTCATCGCTTAATGGGTACACTATATATATCGATCACATCGTTGACGAAAGCTTCAACATTATTAGTCAAGTTTTTTTTCTTCCTTTGATGTCATCATTATTCAAGTTTTATTATGATGGTTATTTTGGAAACAATATAGATTATTTTATTGGAGAGAAGATCCTACATTGGAAATATGAATGAGACATGAATAATATATAAGGGACTTGGAGGACTCCACTAATCGCCAATTGGTTTTAAGTGGAAGCCCAAGAAACTTAACATGGTATCAGAGCAGACCCAGTACCCTGACCCTTTAATTCGGCCCGGACAGTGGCCCGATCAACCCATTAGCTGATGGTCCATAGAAGGTTCAGTTCTCCGAGATCGCTAGAAAATAAAGCATGATCTCGGAGGGGTATGATGGATTCTGCGAGATTAATGGTTACACCCACCATTATCTCGAGGGAGGGTATTGGAGAGAAGATCCCACATCGGAAAGATGTAAGGGACATGAATAATATATAAGGGACTTGGGGGACTCCAGTAATTGCCAATTGGTTTTAAGTGGAAGCCCAAGAAACTTATCATGGTATCAGAGCCAGGTTCAATACCCTGACCCTTTAATTCGGCCCGGACAGTGGCCCGATCAACCCATCAGCTGATGGCCTAGAGAAGGCTCAGTTCTCCGAGATCGCTAGAAGATAAAGCATGATCTCGGAGGGGTATGATGAATTCTGCGAGATTAATGGTTAGACCCACCATTATCTCGAGGGAGGGTATTGGAGAGAAGATCCCACATTGGAAATATGAATGGGACATGAATAATATATAAGGGACTTGGAGGACTCCACTAATCGCCAATTGGTTTTAAGTGGAAGCCCAAGAAACTTAACATGGTATCAGAGCAGACCCAGTACCCTGACCTATTAATTAATCCGGCCCGGACAGTGGCCCGATCATCCCATTAGCTGATGGTCCATAGAAGGTTCAGTTCTCCGAGATCGCTAGAAGATAAAGCATGATTTCGGAGGGGTATGATGGATTCTGCGAGATCAATGGTTACACCCACCATTATCTCGAGGGAGGGTATTGGAGAGAAGATCCCACATCAGAAATATGAAAGGGACATTAGTAATATATAAGGGACTTGAGTGACTCCACTAATTGCCAATTGGTTTTAATTGGAAGCCCAAGAAACTTTACATATTTCCATGAAAAACAACACTATTTTACCAAAAGGAGACACGCTTTTCATCACATGTGGGAATTTCCAAACGAGTAAACTTTTCACACACGCAATGTATTATGTATACCAGATCGCAAGAGCGTGGACGACTGGACTTCCAATCGATTATTTTCTTTATTAAAAAACTATGCTGCTTTCACATCTAGTAATCTCCATGAATAATACATAGAGCATCGTGTATAACATGGCTTACGAGTTATTTTCAAGACTTTTGAGTTACATTTCTTGTTTATTTTGTTGTTTGTTTCTTACGATTAATCTAGACATAAAGCTTACAGAAGATCTGTTTACTGAATTCTAGGGAATGTGATTTGTTATTAATTATGCAGAATAATAGAGGAAATTTTACAACAAATTTTTAATATGGTATGAATAAAACCGTTAGACATGTGGATCTTTAATAAATAGAATTGTCAGACGCGAATAATCACAAACACTAGATTTATCGGTTGTATAGTCATCTTATAATATTCTCATAATCTATGATAGTATATAACAAACGCTAAAAGGATTAGACATTAAAAATATAGGCAAAATGCGACATACAAATTGTTTTTTTTCTTACGGTTGAACTTCTTCCTTTGTCATTAAGACTCATAAATCACAACAATATAGAAACAAACATATGGAAACTGGAAAGTATACACTATTTGAAAATTATGGTATATACATACACCTTAATTAAAAACTAATCTCCATTTCTCATGGAGGACGGATTTTTACAAGGTTTGCCTTTGCGTGTGGTCTGCGGACTGGTACTCCCCTGGCCCGCAGATGGCGAGTTACTACATGGTGTTTCGATATCTTCTTCTATAAAATAAAAAGAAAATAAGTTGAGTACTAGCATGCATTGATGTAAAATGGCACATATGTTTTCTACTTTTGCTAGAAACCTTATAAAATGTCCAACCATTCATAGTCCATTTTATTTGATCATAGTGGTAAAATTGAAATATGATATATAATATGTGGTTTAGCATGTATGCGTAATAAACTGAATGATAAATATAAATACTTCTTACTGAGTTTGCGTAATTCATATGGCTGTGAAATTGCATCGGATGAAGACATCAACGAGAGAAATAACAAATAAGCTATCAACCCCACCGTTCCCTTCATATTTCTTCTAGTTTTGCTCTAATTCCTGCAGTTAGAAAGGTAATATATATTTGTATTCAGAGCAACAAAACGTGTGTGCAAGTTTCAGAAATGTAAATACTAATTAAGTAGTAGAGCAGCCAGCTACTCAAACAATTAAGTAATAGAGGTAATTAACCAGAACTGCTTAACTAAATATAAAAGTCAAAACAATTTTTTTTCAAGTATCCAAAATGGAAAAGATGTAATTAGCTATAATATAGACAATTGACATTACAAAAAGAATTCATGTCTCCAATTTCTGGAATTTTTAGGAACCAGATGTCAAAGAAAGAGCATGACCAATGTTATCTAGAGATGTGCCATTGCACGCCCAAATTTGAACGCGTACAAAAGACAAGGTCAATCTTAAAGAGCTTAAAAAATACGAGCCAGCCGGCCATTAGTTTGCTGCTTATTATTTTTTCACCTAAACTATAACGTTCATATAAAAATCAAATAAAAATATGTGAGTCTTAGACTGCATTTTGGCCTGGGGCTTGAGGCGAGTGACTCCCACCCCATTGGCGATCAAGTGTCGATTTACTCCGAGGAGCTCCGATCTTCATCATCTTTCAAATGTAGCGTTTTCTGCTATGTTTTCCTCATCTATAAAATTTTGAATATGAAAAGATGAATTGGTATATAACACTAGTAATGGCATACATGTAAAAGTAGCAAATGTTATCTAGCGTCTTACTCTCCTTTTATTATTTTCATTAGTAGAACCTAATAACTCCTCTTGTATGATTGAGCAATCGCCAGAGAGAATCAGAAGCAAAACAATCAAACATAACTTGCCCTTTCATTTTTCTGCTGATACGTTTACTGTATTATGCTTATACAGAGATACAGATAGATATCAATATATCATATATACAACTTCAGTTTTTACACGAGAAAACAACCATTAAAATCCTAAACTTTCAAATTAAGGCCATAAAAATCTCTAACTCATGTTTGAGCCAAAAAAATCATCAACTTTCAAATATTAGTCATTTTAATCCTCATATTTTATTGACTATACCATTTAAGAAATTCAAATAGTCAACTGTTAAAATTGATTAAAAAAATAAATGCATATTAATTTTTTAAACGACATCATTTTAAAAATTGATTAAAACATTGACCAAACAAATTTTTTTCCGCCTGAAACACTTAAAACATCTCATTCGTGAAACCAAAATGAAGAAGATGAAGTTGATTTGAAGTTCTGCTTTCGCGAAAGAGATGATTTGAATGTTTTAAATAGCAAATATACGTCGTTTGATCAATGTTTTAATCAATTTTTAAAATGATGTCGTTTAGAGAGTTAACATGCGTTTATTTTTCAATCGGATTTAACAGTTGACTAATCAGATTTCTTAAATGGTCAAGTCAATAAAATATGAAGTTTAAAATGACAAACTTTTGAAAGTTTGTGATTTTTTTAGTCCAAACATGAATTAATTTTTTTTTGGTTTTAATTTGAAAGTTTAGGATTTTAATGGATGTTTTCTCGTTTTTACACCAAAAATATGTCGTTTTACATAAGCTATTATATCAATTGTCAGGAAACTCCTATTAATTAATAAACACATGCTACGTATCTATCTATCTTCTATACTATTATTTGAGAAGTGATTTGGCTTATGTGTCAGCTTCTCCATATTTTTAGGTTTTTCGCTTATTTGTCATATTCTCCATGATTTTAGGCTTATTCAATGATTTTTAATAAATATTATTCGTATATTTCAATAATAAAAATATTTTAAAACATGATAATTACAATTTTTCAGTATACCAATATTTAATATTATCTTAATTATTCATTGAATTTTTGATATATTTAGTGAATAATTCTTTATTTAACTGATTATAGATTAATGTTATAAAATTATCTTGAAAAAGTAATAAAATTTCGAAAAAGAAAAGATAATCTCATATATTCATCTTGCGTTTATCTACAATTATTTTTAATTTTATATATGCATATAATAAATAGATTTATTATCATACTAAAATATTAAAAATAGTTTTACAAAAAATAAAATAAATTTATTTATATTTTTTAAACGTATATATCAAGCCAAATATTTTTTATAAACATATAATTTTATTAAAAAGGTTTATAAGCTATAACAAAAAGTTGATTTATATTTTTTTGTTAATGTGACTTTTTGTAGTGTTTTTAATTATTATTACAGTTGAAAAATAACATTTATTTGTTACTTAAGTTGAAAATTAATATTTATTTTATTTTAATTTTTTATGAGAATCATAAAGATAATATTTTCAAAATATTATTATTTTTTATTTACAACATGTACCTTATATTATAAAATTAATTATGTTTACTTTTAATTTCTTTCAAGAGTTTTACAGAGTTATGTCTTTGTTTTAATTAATTTTTTTTAAAAGACCATTATATAAAGAAAATCGTGATTCTATATTTTTTAATTAAATATTTCCAAAATTATTTGTTTTAGTGATATATAATAAATCTTGAAAATTAAAGACCAATACTTGTAAATAAATAAAAATTATTATTTAACAATAAATCAATATCTTTTTTTTTGTCGACCAGCAATATCACTTTATAGAAAGTACAATTTCTATTTAGAGTAAAAAAAATAGATTGATTATAACTTATTTTTCTTTATTATAGCTTTTAGAAATTAAAATATCAATAGATATGAAATGTTTTTTATCTTATACATTATATATTAATGTTTTGTTTATCAATATAGCTTTTTTGGTGTTTATTTAGCAATTATGGGAGGTATTTTAAAATATAATTATAATCAATATTTTAATTAAAAATGATATAATATGTAAAGCTGGATCGATTTAACATTATTGTGTTTTTGCTTTATTTTGAGATTTTGATAATTTCAAAATTTTGGTTTGAAAACATCAATTTTATTAACAATTATGTATTCATTTATTTAATTAGATGAAGGTTTTTAAATTAATATAGTAAAACTGATTAAAGATAACAGTATATTTTAAAATAAATATTGTTTTTGATATTTAACTATTAGTACATTTAATAATAAATATCTATAAAAGAATTATGCCTGCAAATTCATATGATTATTTTTAATATCTATAAAACTTTATTAGATTATGATGATGATATGTTTTACATGTGTAATAACAAAAATTATATCTTCTGATTAATTTAATATTTTAAACTAATTAAATAATTTAGATTGATTTTTTAAAAAAAAATTGTTAAAATTAAAATTAGTTAGATATATATTAGTCTGCACAAGTGTGCGGGCCACCATCTAGTATAATCATATAAGTAAAAATAAATCTTTCTGCGGAGATTATACTATTTTTGGTTCAGGCGAAATCTAACTATTTAAATTTTTATATATAAAACATTTGTAAGTTGACTAAGTCGATTAATAGATTTCTAAATAATGATAGATTTATTCGAGTTAGTTTTTAAAATATTGAAGCATATCTGGTTATACCATACAAAAAAATGTTTATACAAGTCAAACAAAAATCTTTTTTTTCTTAACCCTGTTTGGACCCCTTTTGACATTAATTAGGGTTAATAACAAATTATACAAAATATAAAAAAATAGGCAATGTAAATATATGTTCGCCGGTCCGTCGTCTAGACACCTTAACCTGCGTTTGGGGAACCTCCTTTGTTGGATTCTGAGCCTTGGCCAGCAGGCTTTGTCACACTGCCTGGTGTTTGGATCTTGTTTGTCTTGTGAATACGACTATTTTCTCTTATCTCATCTTATTACCAAAAGTAATGTACAAAACATATATTTTAGTAAACACCTAGTCTTACTTCAGCTATTATTATGTTTGGTAGTTTTATCATCAAGCTTAAAACGCTAGATCCTTCTAATAAACTAATGGTGTTTCTTAAAAAAAAAAGGATTCCTGTAGTTATTTGATATGGCAAATGTTCTTTTTAGCTATAGCAAATGTTGAGTAACAAAAAGCAAGATGGTAAATATTGATGGATCATTTTGCGAAGTTTATAGGGGTGAGCTGAGATCCTCTCAAGTGAAAACAGCAAAGATAGAACCAAAAGTGAAGCAATAAACCACAACTTGCCCTTCATTTTTGTGTTTCTATTGTTTTGTTGATTTTGTTTTGGTTGCGTGGTATGAACGTTATATAGAAAGCTTCATACACATATGGGTACTTCTGTCAAATTAAACGTAGATGACTAGAAGTTTCAGAATGTTGTTCAAAATGTTGACGACGCGAAGGTTCATCAATAGAACTACCATCTTTCTTTTTTTTATTCCTTTATATAATAAGTATTTTTTTGTCACTGCTTTATATAATAAGTTTAGCCTTGAGGATTGAGGAAAACACGTATATACGTCAGACGTGGATGAGATTTAGAATTTTAGGTCAAATAATTAATTCGCATGATATCATCTGATTAATTTACATTGTCAGTCTTTATACTAAATCTATGTCAATAATAAAATAATTCTGATGAATAACTAGACCATATTTATTCAACAAAAATAAAATGATTCTAAATTCCAGCATTCTTTGTTAGAGTATCGAGTTGAATGTTGCAACTCTTTAGAATATGGATTTAAACTCCATCTCCAAACTAATCATGTAAGAAACGATAAATATTGTTTTTTTTCTTTCTGATAATCTGAAGGTTCTCCACTTACGCGGGTCATTTCTCCGGGTCCGGTTAGGCAGCGGTCCACTTCACCCGAGAGGGTTTTACCTGGGCTGAGGACAAGGCCCAACACCTAGTACCGCATTTAATGACACGAAAGAGCAGTTCGCCTCGCCGGATTTCGAATTCGCGGACATGATGATTGGCCAACAGAGTTGAAACCGGTCGAGCTGTCTCATCCGGTCGAAATAAGTTTGAAAAGACTAATATTGTTCTGAGGTAAAGGCTGATAAATTAGGTTTCATATGATCCATATCTAACAAATTTGAACAAATCTAAGATTGAATATGTATCTCTTTCAAACATGACAGAGCTTTTCTTATGCTAACATATACTGGGCCTACTAGCTTAATTGCAGCGAACAAATTAGCCAAAAAAAAGTCGATTAACGAAGTTGTTTCGGTTTCTTGTCCAACGAGAGGACCAAAAAAAGAGAGAGGAAATGAAATTTATAAAAGCCCACCATAACCCAAAATGCCTGACCGGTTATCTTAACTAAACCAAAACCGGTTTGATTTGTTTTTTTCGTTCTAAAAAACGACGTCGTTAGAGTCCCCCTTCTCTCCCTAAGTCGTCCAGATTTGAGGATGGGGGAGATATGAATCTGTCCTTTTGTTGGATTTGAAAACTTTGTTTGATCCATCAAATTTTCTCAGGACCGATCTCGATTCCACAGGTTCATTTCTATCTTTGAATCTACTGATTGCTTCGTTGATCGCGGAAGATGCTTGAGTTAATTTCTCTGTTGATTTCTCAGGTAGGATTTGATTACGTTGAGGAAGAAGAAGATGAAGATGCAAATTGGTGTTATAGCGTTGTTGGTGGCTCTCTCTGTGGTTGAATTTGGATTGGCTTCTCCTAACACCGTCCCTGCTTTCCTCTGGTCTCCTCATCTCCAGTTACGCCTCTCTCTCTCTCCCTCTATATATACTTAGATACCCATCGCGATGAATCTTACAAATGTTTCTGCTTTTCGATGTGTTCGGAGATAACTTAGATACCCGTTTGATAAAGCCTCTGACTTGTGAACTTTTGTTTTTTGTCTGATCTGTGTTCGAACTGTTCCTGATTGGTTGCTTTGACTCTTGAGATCAGGGATGCTATAAATGTAAATCTTACAAATGTGTCTTGTTTCTGACGTGTTTGGACGTAAATTTGATTTCTATTTGATAAAGCCTGAGACTTGTGAACTTCTTCTTTTTTGGTCTGATCTGTGTTCGAACTGTTTTTGTGTGATCTGTGTTCCAGTTGTTGGGCCTTGTGGCTAAGATTACTGGTTTTGATTGGTTGGTTTGACTCTTTAAATCAGGGCTGGTAATGGTGAGTTGGATCAGGCTGTGAACTATCAGGTCATGACTGCAAAGGATCTTGTAAATTCGGTTTTCACTCATGGAAGATGGTCAAACCTTCTGGTATGGTGTTCCTATGATTTCAGTTCTCCATCTTTAGAGGGTGTGATTTGGTGTTCTGATTATCTTGCTATCTTCTTTGTCTAGTGCTCGGAGAAGAAAGTTGAGCAAGCTGTTGATGTTGCACTTGTATTCATTGGCAGAGAGGTAAAGACTATTTTCATCTATGAATGAATGATGTACTAGGAACTTGAATGGCCATTTTGGATCTTTCTTTTCTTTTTTTGGTGTTGTGAAATAAATGAAGCGTCTCTCTCTCTTCTGCATCTTGTTTGCTATGCTATGAATTCTAATACTCACAATGTCGTTCTCCTGCAGTTACTGTCTTCTGATGTTTCTTTGAAAAGGAATTCGGACCCTTCCCTTGTTAACACATTGAGTGTAAGTCCAGGTTTTTCCTTTCTTGGAAACATAACTTAGATCTCTGACAAAGTTGGTTTTTGATTTAACTTCTGCAATACGTGAACATCCAAATCTATTTTTTTGTTCAGGGTCTCTTTACATCTTCCAACTTCTCGTTGGCATTCCCATATATCTCTGCGCCAGAGGAAGAAAGGATGGAGAATTTGTTACTTTCAGGGCTTAAAGAAGCTTGCCCTCACAGTGTAGGAGTCAGCAATATCGTCTTCTCAGATTCTTGCTTTGTTGAGGATGGAACCATTCAGAAACTATCAGACTTGCAGTCTTTCAAAGTAATGTTCATTGCTCTTTATGTTTTCGTTTTCACCAGTTCCAACGGTATCAACCCTGCCACTCACTCACAATGGACTATTTATGTAATTGACAGGATCATTTGCTTGCTAGAAGAGAAACAAGGAAGGAAGGAGAAACTGACTTGGTTGTGCTCTGTTCTGAGGGTTCTGAATCATCTGGCCAGTCACATTCAGAGCGTAAGTGGAAAAATCATTGTTTCAAAAGAATGTTATAGTTCGAGTGAGAACAAAGAAGTTAAGCAATTTTTGTTACCTACTGTGCAGGTGAAAGCATCTCCGAACTTGTTAGTTCTGTGGAACAATCTGGCAGTAAATATACAGCTCTTTATGTTTCTGATCCTTATTGGTACACATCTTACAAAACCCTTCAAAGGTTTCTAGCTGAAAGTGGTACCGGAAACAGCAGCTCTGTTGGCGTTTCCACAACCTGTGATGAACTCTGCAAATTCAAGTCATCACTTTTGGAAGGCATACTAGTGGTGAGAAGTTACTCTTTATTACACTTCTAGTTTATGTTTCACTTATTTTAAACCGAAGATGTATGAACATCATGATACTGACTGCAATTCATCTGACATAATTTGATTATGATTATGAGAAAGCTAAATATGATTTCATTATTAAAAGCCTCTAGTTTATGTCTCTTTCTCGTTGTGATTTATTTCTTTCTTCTTTTTTTGCAGGGAATCGTTTTCCTTCTCATATTGATCAGTGGACTTTGTTGTATGGCTGGTATCGATACACCAACTAGATTCGAGACTCCTCAAGATTCCTGAGCAGTTGACTTCTTAAAGAGTCACCCCCACCATTTGCTTTGCTTTTTGCTTGTGGCTGCTCTTTTGTTCTGCTTAGTGCTATGTTGAAAAGGTACTTCAACGTCCATGGTTACATTACTATATGCGATGTAAAGTCCCCTTGTAACATTTATTCATCTTGTTTTGTGAGTCTTTCCTATACACTAAATTAATAATGGAGAGCAAGTAAAAAAACCAGAGAGACACTGGAAGAACTACATTCTTTGATAAACATGTTGTACCTTTCTTTTTCTGTCTTAATTTATCTGTATCTATGATTTTCTGCAGTAGAATCAGAGTGATTACTATCATTTGTGTGTAAAACTATGGTCTGCTCTTTTGACTCTTTTTTTTGTCAGCATCTGTTCTTTTGACTCTATGATTTGATTTTCTGCAAAGTCGTATGCTTGGATCCTTATGGTCCCTGCATGGACCTATTGAAAAAATTATATGATCAATCTTTCAGATTCTTTGGTTGACCACCTATCTCACTTTATAAAGAAGACATTAGTAGGGAATATAAACGAATGAGTGTTTTGTATATATATATATATATAGTTTTATTTCACTAGGCGTATCATATTTCTTTAAATTCAAATTGTATACTATATAAGTCTATAACAAAGATAGTCTATATATTGCGTAATTGCGAAAAAGTTTCATAGGCATCATTTACTTTCAATATTAAAGCTAAAAATGATTAAAAAAAACTAGTGAAGATTTTTTTCTAAAAAAAGGAAGTGAAATAACAAATTTGATTTATCTCTAATTTATTCTTTGTTTATATACGTAAATCACAGAGCGTTTTCATTTCTATTCTTCTTTTCTCTTTATATATTCAACTATATGTTACTAACATATGACATCTTACCTCGATATCTAATCCCTATTTAATAAGGATGAAAATGTAAAATTGTACGGCCACGCAAGTGACATACATACTGGAGCAGGTCCTTTTTCAGCATTTCGATGACTTTAAGATTCCACGTTCTAGTTAGTGTGAATAATAAATACTCGTACATACATAGATGTTTATTTATTTGTGCCCTTTGGAGTACCTGTGGGGATAGCTAAGGGTACTCGTAAAATGTTAAGACTCCTTTCTTCTTTCTGAAAGTGTTTTACGATTATTTTATTAAATTTCAAGATTATTTTGCAAAGGGGTTTATAAATTTCAAAGGTGTAAAGAAATGCACTATGAGTGTATGTGTATTGATATGACTATGTTTGTGTCTGGCCAATACAATACACTGGCAAACTATATCTAGTGGCACATCTATGTGGGACTTATCAAAAGAAAAAAACTGTGTGTGTATATGTATTGATATGACTATGTATAGTGTATGTGGCCCATATACTGGCTCAATGGCATCTGTTAAAGCTGCAAAGCTTTTGCAGCTTAAGAAATTTAATACAACGAGGATGGAGGAACGTTATCTCTTTTTTTTCGAATCTCTATAATTCTGCAATTATTTTTTATTACAACTGGTTTTACTTTACTTCATTATAATTTTAGGGTTTTGCATATCTACGGCCTTCTTTGGGGGAATAAATAAAAAGAACGCATCTCAAATCTGCTTTCTTTTTTATTTTATTTTTAATTCCCTCTCATCTTTCTTCACCATCTTCTATATAAGTCGAGAACAAGTGAGTCTTCTAGTATTCATAATCTACCCAAATATAACATATGTACATTCCTCCTCTTTCATCTCTACTGTTAAATTCAGGAGTAAGAACACAGAAAGATATCTTTGTCATATATACATTTCTTGGTATATATGGTTTTCATATATACATGTGTGTATAAGAAGACGTATGTGACCAAAGTAGTTTGCAGCCAAGGATGACTTGCCGATTTGAAATATATTTTTAATACTTTATTAAGACATCTTGTTAGTTTCAATTTTTTTCTTGGAGAGGCTAGGAAGAAATTACAATTCATCTCGTATTTCAAAGAAAAATATTATCGGCAAGTTTTCCTTGGCTACATGTTTCTTTGTGTCGCGCAGAGGTGAGTGTGGTAATGTCACAAGAGCTCAAGCTGATGAGGAACAAAGCCGTATAACGAGGTAAGTACATTCCACAATCCACAGTTTTTCTTTTATTTGTAACAACAACCTTAACAGCTTATCTTTATGCTTATAACTGATGAAATCATGCAATTGAACAACAGTCTCTTGTGTTAGAATGAGGAGTTAATAGTGAAACAACAATGGATCTGTAGTTATAGTAGTAGTATGTTTAATGAAAATAGGAAAGGGTTAATTAGTAACATAATACACTCACTTGTGGTAAGTTAAGAATTTTACATATCAATTATAAATACATAAAAATTTGTGGAAGTGAGTTTAATTAAATAGTGTAGGGTGTAGGTAAGGGCAAGCCCTTGACGATGCCGCAAAGGTTGGTGTTGAGTGGGATGTTGTACTCGTCTCTTAGTGATTTTTCAGGTGATAGAACACTGACGTACAGTTGCTGTCCCAAGTATCTTCTCTCCCAGTTCTCTGATCTGATGTTCCACATACCGGCGTTGTCGAATGTCAAGAGGATGGCCGACCACGACTTGGGGTACACTTGCACGGTGTGTCTGCTGACCGCATCGAGCAAGTTGTAGTTGTTTCTCTTCTCTGGTGTCCAGGTTCCTGGCTCGGAACTGTTGAATAAACGTTAGAAAAAAAAAGAGTTAGGATCTAGAAGGAATACTACAAGAAAACATGTCGAATAAATTTTGTGGAAATTCCTCGAAAAATTTCTGACGAATTTTAGTTTTCGACCAAATAGAACGGACGGACCAAATTCGTCATAAAACATTTCCGACGGATTTGGTCGGCCTGAACTGTTTTCTTGTAGTGAAAAATGTATAATGTGTATTGAATTTTGAACTGGAAGGTTATGAATTATGCTTACGCGACTGCGAAGAAGGAGTAACCATCCAAATGGAAGGACTGCATGCTCTTCTCGTGGTTCTCGAAGACGATTTCGACAAAGGTACGGAAAGTGATGTTGAGGACATTAGGCTCAACAGTTAGTGTTGTGGTCTTGGCTTCTGGCTCGTCCTTGATGACGTTGTATTTGAAGACCTTCTCAGACATCTCAAAGTACTCAGCAAGCTTCAAGGGAGTCTCGGTGTCAACGTGTGATACACCGTTAAACCCAAACCTGACCTTTCCGTTCACCACACTCTTGGTGTTGGCAAGCTTGATGGTACGGGTGATGTTGATCTTTCCGTAATGGTAAGATCCTTGCGGGTTAGGTCTAGCCGCGCTTGCGGTCAAGTTCCACCGGAAGGATCTGAACTGGTTAAGAGACCAAGCCCAGCCCACTGGAGACTTTGGGAGTTCACTTGAAGGCTGAACATTGCTTCCTTCGTAGCTCATCACACCAACAGTGCTCACTTCCTTCTTGAGGAACCTAGTGGATGCAACCATGTAGTAGTTCTTAGCCGCTTGGTCAGCGGTCACAAGAACAGCGAAGCACTGTCCGACGTGGACGTCAAGCGAGTCGTAGTCGTTTTGAAGAACGTGGGAGCCTTCCATCTCAACAAGCTTCATCTTGTGTCCTTGGATCCTGAAGTTAAGAGTGGATTTGAATCCAACGTTACAGATTCTGTACTTGTATGTCTTTCCTGGCTTCATGGTGAAGAGTGGCTTGTTCTGTCCACCGACTTTACCGGACTTACCGTTGATGAGAACACCGTCAGGGGATCCAAGAGTGCGGCCACTGTCGAGGAAGTTCTTGAGAGCGGTGTGGCTCTTAGTGTACCAGTCGTTGATGAGGACGGTGTAGTCGTCTTCGGGGTCAGCGTAAGGGACGGGGATGAGGAGACGGCTGTTGACACGGAGACCACCGAAACCACCGGCGAAACGGTGGAGAGCGGTGGATGGGTAGTAGAAGTAACTACCGATCTGGTCCTTGGGCTGGAAGTGGTAAGTGAAGTTGGTGCCTGCTGGGATTGGGCATGAGGTCCCAGTCACACCATCTTGCCATGAGTTCTTCCTGTGCTGGAGACCACTCCTGCCACGTCACCGAAACAATTGTTAGGAGACTCAATATCTAAAGTTGCCATGAAAACTAGTCATAAATAGCTATGAACAAACAAAAAACTAGCCATAAATAGTTGTAGCCATATAACCTAATGAAAAACATATCTAAAATCAAAACTGAATCAAGTGTGTTTGAAAGTCTTTTACTTTAACCTGTTTAATAGGATAAACTAAAATATTTTATTTTATTTGCATACATATAATATTTTGATTTCAATATGGTATTTGATTTTTTTTCAAACTGAAAAGAAAACCGAAAGCAAAATAAGATAACAAAACCAAGACCTATTTTTTTTTTCATTTTCAAACGAACCTACAATCTCTTTTTGATCAGGAAAATTATTAATTTGTTAATTATAAAATGAAAACATCAAACGATTTAAGATCATTACATTTGAATTTAACGTTTGGCCTTTGTAAAAAATTGTATAAAACTGAAAAAATGGGTTGTCATCATTAAAAATATTTTAAAACAATGTTCTGTTGATTAAAAAAACAACACTCTCATGCAAAAACGCCTTCTGCGTTTGAAACAATTGAGAGATATAAAGATGCCTCTTAGTAAACAAGAAACGAATGGTTACTAACCAGGTCAAGAGGAAAGGCTCATCAAGGTTGTTAAAGACATTGATGACGACATTGTTGTTAGATGTAGAGTTTAGGTTAGGACCAGGGAACTGTCCGTTGATGAGGATCACCTGTTGAGGGATTCCGAGAGGCGAGGCGGTTCCGTACGTCACATTCCACGTGTAGTAGAAGTAAGGATCGCCGGCGTTCACCAGCGCCACCGTAGAGACAAGGCACACAAACACCGTCAAAAGCTTACCACCCTGCATTATTTCTTTTATAATTTTTTATATATTCTTATTGATAAATTAACCCTTTCCTACATAAAAATTATTTTTTTCTCAAAAGCAAGAGGAGACTATGTTCTCTTGCTCTCGACGAGTTTATTTTGGTGATGTCGTGAGTAACTATTTATGCAGGTGAAGGTACCTTGTTTTGCACGGAATCGTCGCCTAATCTCACGCTTCATCTCTAATTTTGAATGTGTAAGTTCTATTTTTGAATCTCTTTCTTTGGTTCTCTGTTTCAACGTTTTGAACGAACGAACACACAAGTCGGGTCATATTCTAATAATGGAAATATTCTCAAACGATGCTAAATTAACTAACTCACAAAGTGTGTCAGGAAATTATTTTGTTTGTTTTAACATGCTTTAGCTACGGTATACACGCGGAAAAAAAATGTTGTCGTCTCCTAACAAAACTGCATAGGTTACTACACTTTGAAAGTTTAAGATTAATATGACTCGTATTTTTATTGAACATTGCATTGAGACACTTCATTCCTACTAGTTGGTCTATATCACATCCAAAATCTAACTCAGAAATAAAATAAAATTGTCATATTACTTATATATTATCCAAATCTTCTTTATCCAAACAATGTAAGACATTTAATAGGCCTTCTTGAGATGCGAGTTGGTCTAATGAAAACATGTCAAACCCAACATTTCGGATGTACTACAACAAGAGACCACTTTTACGGCATCGCTCACGACATCAGTCATCTCTCTGATCTCTTTCCCTCTATCTCAGTTTCCTTCATGTTTCTAGAGCTCAAAATGTTAGGACAGACACCTTAGCAAAATCCACTCTTAGAACTTCTATCTTCATTTGCAATGGGCCTCTCCTAGGCTGGCTAAAACTATTTTTCTTTTAAAAAATTACCATTAACAGAAAAAAGAGACCACTTATACATGATCCATAAGTAGAAAAATGTTTATATGAGAAATGTTAATAACTTCACATCAGGCTGGAAACCCTTGTGAACTTCCTCCAGTCATGTGTTATCATCCGTTTCTATTTGTAAAGTTGATCTCTAACAGGAGCTATACGCGAAAAGTTTAGATGAAAATAAATATATACAAAGTGATATTTGTATTTTGTTGCTGAATTTCTGTTGGTGTTAACTTAGTCTTTTTACTCATTGCAGTACCCTCTGAATAGTATCAGATATCTAGGAATATACTAGTCGAGAACCAATGAATTTGACGGGATTTTTACTGTCCACTTCGATGCTGCTGCACATTCACTTCCTGGCTTGGATCAGCCGTTATCTTTTGTGAGAGTAAAATGATCAGTATACTATGATGATATTTTGACTTAAAAACAAAAAAAAAATCTCTACTGATCGTAGGTGGTCTATAAAACCTTGGTCATGCAGGGTGTGTGAACGTGGTCAGTTTAACTAGAGATCTCTACCGATCTGTTTGTATAGATCATGTTATTTCCCCTTTAATTTTTTACTGTCTTCAATTGAAAGTTTAAGTGTATACAATTGTTTCTATTTCACTCAAACTTTTTTTTTCAAACAGTAAAGTTTAAAAAAAAAAACTACGTTTTCAAACTGTATGACCGCTAACATTATAGTCTTGCAATATTTACCTTGCATTTAATATAAAGTTTGTCTTAATAAGACAAATAAAACTATAAGTTTGACTGAAAATAGTAGTGCTTCAAAAATTTGTCATTTCAGCATGTGTCCACATTATTCAGACTACTCACCAACTTGCATGTACTATAAGTTATCTCTAGCTAATTGCTTCTTTTTTTCTTAAATAAAACTTTATGTTGTGTCTCATTATTTTTTTTGAAAAATCCAAAACAGAAAAAGTTTCAAAACATGAATACCAAAGCCAAACATAGAAAGAAAGAAAAAAACTAAGAAAACTTAAACACCAAAAATAGGGAGAGGTTAACCTTCAATATCCCAAATATGGACAAAAGATAGCGAAATGAGAGGAGACCCCAAAGAAGACCAGAAAAAGCAGGAGTAAATATTCGTCCTACAATCCCTATAAAAATGCCCTCGAACATTTCCACAACTCGAAATTCAAACCTCAAAGCATAATTCAAATAACAATAAGCAATTAATACCCTCCACGAAAAAACATTAAAATTGTATATGCGAGGGGTTAAACTCTTGGCCGCGTGTCTCTACCTGGCCGCAGCCGCAACGGTGGTGGTCCGAGCTGAAGACCCTTACTTCCACCATGTATGGAACGTAACCTATGGAACCGCCTCTCCTCTAGGCGTTCCACAACAAGTCATTCTAATCAACGGCCAGTTCCCTGGTCCCAACATCAACTCTACCTCTAACAACAATGTTATCATCAATGTCTTTAATAACCTGGACGAACCATTCCTCATCACTTGGTAATAACCATCAATCTCACCAAAATATTATTTATTTCACATCTGTAGAGGTTCAGCCACGGCCAGAGCAGATTTTAGATTTAGGGAGTCCTAAACGTTTCTAAAATAAATTTAATAATTTTTAGAGGATTTGGAAACGATGCGAGCTATTATAATAACTAAATTTGGATACTAAGACGAATGTTTCATCTGACCGTGGCCAAAACCGATGCTAGGTTCAACTAATCAGATGTGTTCATGTGGAAGACTCTTTACCTAATAATATTCTTCTTGTATGCGTTTTAGGAATGGGATCCAGCACAGGAAGAACTGTTGGCAAGATGGGACACAAGGGACCATGTGTCCGATCATGCCCGGAACCAACTTCACTTACCATTTCCAACCCAAGGATCAGATCGGAAGCTATTTCTACTACCCGACCACCGGTATGCACCGTGCCGCTGGTGGATACGGTGGCCTCCGTGTCAACAGCCGTCTCCTCATCCCAGTCCCCTATGCTGATCCAGAAGATGACTACACCGTCCTCATTGGTGACTGGTTTACTAAGAGCCACACCCAGTTAAAGAAATTCCTTGACGGTGGTCGTACTATTGGTCGTCCAGACGGTATTGTCATCAACGGCAAGTCCGGGAAAGGTGACGGATCCGATGCGCCACTCTTCACCTTGAAACCTGGAAAGACATACAGGGTTAGGGTTTGTAACGTGGGTATCAAGACATCTCTCAACTTTAGGATTCAGAATCATAAGATGAAGCTCGTTGAGATGGAAGGATCTCACGTTCTCCAAAACGATTATGACTCTCTTGACGTTCACGTTGGCCAGTGCTTCGGCACCATCGTTACCGCTAATCAAGAACCTAAAGATTACTACATGGTTGCATCCTCTAGGTTCTTGAAGAAGGTTGTTACAACAACCGGACTTCTCCGCTACGAAGGAGGCAAAGGAGCTGCCTCTACGCAGCTCCCTGCTGGTCCTGTCGGATGGGCTTGGTCGTTGAACCAGTTCCGATCATTCAGGTGGAACTTGACCGCTAGTGCAGCTAGGCCTAACCCTCAGGGATCTTACCATTATGGAAAGATCAACATCACACGCACAATCAAGCTCGTGAACACTCAGGGCAAGGTCGATGGTAAGCTTAGGTATGCATTGAACGGAGTCTCCCACACAGAACCCGAAACCCCGTTGAAGCTTGCTGAGTACTTCGGTATTGCCGACAAGGTCTTTAAGTACGATATCATCACCGATAGCCCTACCCCTGAACAGATCAAGAACATCAAGATCGAGCCAAACGTTCTTAACGTCACTCACCGTACTTTCGTTGAGATAGTGTTCGAGAATCACGAGAAGACTGTTCAGTCTTGGCACTTGGACGGTTACGCTTTCTTCGCTGTCGCGTAAGTGACACAAACAAACAAATAAACACTAACTTGTGCTACAAGTAACTTCTCGTTTTAACCTAATTGTTATTTATAAAGTGTTGAGCCAGGGACTTGGACCCCAGAGAAGAGAAAGAACTACAACCTCCTAGACGCGGTGAGCAGACACACAGTCCAGGTCTACCCGAAGTGTTGGGCAGCAATCTTGCTGTCATTTGATAACTGTGGAATGTGGAACATTCGATCTGAGAACACGGAGAGACGTTACTTAGGACAGCAGCTTTACGCAAGCATCTTGTCCCCAGAGAAATCACTTAGAGATGAATACAACATGCCTGAGACAAGCCTCCAATGTGGTCTCGTCAAAAACACACCTAAACCTCCCAACCCTTACGCTGGAGCCTAAGTTTAATTTTACAAAACAATGCAACACAAGAGTTTGGATTGTTCTGTTCATTTGATCGATGAGAGGCATTTGCACGATTTACTTTCCTGATTATTTTTTTCATTATTTTACTTTTTATCAAATTGATTTTAAAATAGTACATGGTTTAATCGTATCTATACATGAAATTGACATGTATATGATGATTATACCTTAAGTAACTTTTTCTTTTTAATGAAAACGCACTGATCTTTTTTTCTTGTTCTTCACTTTTATAACGCTTATGTAATTTTATTCATAATCTTCCAAGAAATAAGTGACTTGTTGTCTCCCACAGTCACAAATCGAGAGGAATGAACTATGCCAGATTTGTTTTAATATCTTCAGACACAGGAGTAAATACATAAAAACTTAAATTCGTATCATCTGAAGCGAATAAACATAAACATGGATCAAAAAAGTAAAAATATGAGAAGATGAATTTCTTAAAAATGAACCAAAGAAACAAAAACTTCATAATAAAGCAAAAATTACTTAACGGGCCTAAAACGCTAATTTAGTATACTAAAGGACCCAACCCATTAGGCTCGTAATATAGAATTTGTTTACTACAAATACAATTCCGACAACATGTTCTAATCCAGATCGGTCGGCCAGCTGTGCGCAGTGGGTTTATGTCATGTGGGCCCCATGTTTGATCTTCCTGTAATAATTTTAACTTAACCTCAATAATGTCGGCGGCTTTCTCCGTCCGTCGCATGACCATTGATTCTCAAAAAGTCTTTTAGCTTCTTCTGTTAACTCTCAAAGGGAAGCCTTCTTTGTTAGAGTGGTACGCTCCTCCTCTATCCAATTGCATTCGATTCGCTTCTCTGTTTTTCTTTTGTTGTTGTTGCAAGTTTCTGGATGATTGGTTAGGTACATGATCGTTGAACTGGAATTGACGTTATATGTTTATATGGATTGTATTTAGGAATGAATCACTCAGTCCCTGAATCTGTGGAAAACAATGGTGGTTCAGTCCCTGTTGATCATCATGAGGTTGTGAATCACAGATCATCTGCAAATGAAGAAACGATGGAGAAAGTGAGTGTAAATGGATCACCTCAACGATCCAACAGCGTTGATAGTTTAAAGGCTGAAACTCCGAAGAGAAAAGGGTTTGGTTTGAAGAAATGGAGAAGGATCAAAAGAGATGGTCCTGTGAAGGACGAGGCTACTACTACACCTGCTGATGATGATGGTAGTAATAAATTGCTGAAGCGTGGATTGACTGGTTTGGTGAATCCTCCTTTGAAACATGTAGACTTGTCTTCCGTTGAAGCTAGGCAGAGTAGTGAAGGCTCTGTTGGATCTGTGAATATGGCGGTGCATCATCATCTTCAAGGCGTAGCAAACGGGGGTTTTATGTTTAATGTAGGCCAAGGTTTTGAGAAGAGTGAAGAGCATAGTGGTAACTCTATAGCTGGCAAGAATGTAGGAGGAGGAGGGAAGATCTGGAGGGATACCATCAAGAATGCAACCCAAAAGCCTTGTTCAAGCATGGATTCTGACTTGAGAAGTAGTGATTTTGTGTTCTCGAGTGGTGCAGTCTCTGCTGCGAAGAAGGACCACGGAGAGAATGATGAGAGTATCGAAGTCCAGACATATAGCAGAAGCCAAGAGGGGGAACAAGATGAAGATGTAGATGATGAGTGTAAGATTGACAACCGTTGTTGGGTAGACAAGGATCAATTCGCAGATTCTATCAAACATCTTGCAGCTCTGCATGATGCTCTTTGGAAAGGTATGCACACAAAACCATAGTTGCCAATGTTGCATTGTCCTAAAGGACACATATTATATGAAGTTTCTAATCTAACTACGCGAGTGAAACATGTGCAGAGCTTCAAAGTTTCCAGGAGCTCGGTATGGAAACTTGTAGAGAAGAGAAGTCAACATCCTCAGAATCACAGGTACTGATCTTGAAGCACAAGGTAAAACATCTCCAACACAAACTCGAGGAAGCCAGAGCTGATCTAGATGCAAAGGAAGCAAGGATCAAAGAACTTGAATGCTCAAAGATTGAATCTGAACTTGAAGTCATTTTCCAGAGAAAGATTGAAGCTGAAATCAAGCACTTGATCCTCACAAGATCTCTGAGTTCATCACTACAAGTACTGAAAGAACAACCGAACAAGGTACATTCTCTGGTTGAAGATCCTGAACCGAACAGCGGAAACATCTTGGGGAAAACATGCAAGTCCAGTTTATATCTCTTGACACAGTTGATCTTGCTTGTCTTCATACTTAGGTTATTGCTCCTCCAATGCTCTCCTGCTTCACGTTTAGTTATACCAACTTGAAAACAGTCCCTAGACTTCATCGTTCATGTTGTGTTTCCAAATATTTTTATTTCCTCAGATTTTCAATCAAGAATTCAAAACATATACTATACGAAACAGTGTCAAAATACACATTCATTTCATTATCGCTATTTACTAGCTGGAGACAATTTCGTACTGTTATTAAAGCTATGATCGAATTATAGCGAGCAAGAGATAACATAGTTTAGTTAAAGTACCTCCCACATTCTAAACTCAGAATCAACTCAAAATATTTCAACACTCGAGTTCCTAACAACAATCACAAATACAAAGAAGAGAAAAGACTCACAAGCCACCAAACAGAGAACCAGGGTCCAGCTACAACACCATCACCAAGTACTAGTCTGTGCCACCACAGAGCCAGCTCTTTCTGTACACATCTTGAAGGAGTTTGAAGCTTTAGAAGACCAGACATAAGTATACAACACACCAGCCGGTAAACTACACAAAAGACACTAACTACTAGCACTTGCACAACACATCTATGGTGCCTCTATTGTGTTCACCGGTTCCTGTATGAGCTCTCTTTTATTCCTTTGGAGGGGTTGTGTATACTTCTCCTCTCGCTTAAAGAAACGAATCAAGATAGGAATATTTCCTGCGCCGATGATACTCAAGTAGGCTACCATAAGTGCGGTCCCATACACCAATGAAGAGCGCCTCCGTGTCAGGGCTGAACGATATTCCAGAGATCTCCCCAAAGAAGTCGATTTCCTGCTCTGTTTCATACCCTTTTGAGACGTCATAAACATGGACAAAGTCAGCTGGTTCAGCAATGGCCATGTATTTTCCATCGGATGTGTAGCGGATTGACCGGATTGCTCCAAGGTTACCCTTCAAGACAGCAACGGATTGAGACAGGTTACGGATATCCCATACACGACAGGTCTTGTCCTGGTTTCCAGTTGAGAAAGTGAATCCATCAGGATGCCACGCCGAGGCAAAGGAATAGTCCACATGTCCTGATAGTGTTTCCAGAGTCTGCAGAGGAAATTCCAAGGATTTGGCAATTATCAATCACATGCGTGGTGACCAACCATTCGAGACTAATTTACGCACTCGACCAGGATCGTGCAAACATGTACCTTTCCCGTGTTGGGGTCTACTATAAGACCCTCCGGATTGTCCCCCACAATAGCCAGTAATTTACCATTAGGACTCAAAGATGCGTGCTGTACCAACAAATGGGAAACAAAACAACACCATTTTTGTTAGATGATTCAGTTCACATGTACATGTTATGCTAAATCAAAAGTAAAGTCATGAAAGAAGCAAGGACATTACATTCACTGGCCAAGGAAAACGGAAATGCTTAACAAGCTGGTATCTCTCCATGTCAAAATCTCTAACTCCACAGTCATTATTCGAGGCAGTAAAATGAAGGGCCCCACTGTGAAAAGAAGACAAAAACGAAGTTAGAAGCAGTGACTCTATTGATTTTATCTGGACCATTCAACAAAAGACGAGCAAAAACCTGGGCTTGTTGTAGATCTCAATAGCATTGGTAATAGCATTATCATCATAAGTGGTCCGAGAGCAAAAGCTGACGCCAGGTCTATCAAGATGCTGAACCAATTTGGCAAGTAGAAACAAATGTGGCTCGTCAGCGAGAATGCCCGTAGTTAGTACGACTAATCCTTAAATCGGAAAATCTAATCTTACCTTGCAAATAAGTTCTCCTTGAAATCCACCAGCAACTAGAAAGTCGTCTTTTACTGCGAGTGTACTCACTTGAGTCTGCGTAAAACCTTCCAGTAAACTGCCAGGATGTTTCTAAGTGCACCAAACAAGAAACAAAAAGTAAGTCAGAATCAAATTATTCTAATATAGTTTACACAAGAAGGTTGAACTTTACATTCGGGAAAAAGAACTAACCTCAGATGGTGCAACATGACCGCGAACGTTGAGAACTTCCTTCTTTCCGGACGTTAGAGAAGAATAATGTGTCAGCAGGAAGTTTGACATAAGATACACGTCGTGCTTGGAAGTTGCCCACACCAAATTCCTCAACTGTGAAACCCATAAAGATTCTTGATCAGATGGGATTTTGTTAGTATTAGATAGATATTATGTCCTCAAGTACCATGTCAAAGACAATCTGTAAATCGTACGATGAATAAGACTATCAACTAATCCAAATAGGCGAAAGAGCTCTCAATATAAAAGAATAACCTGGAAATGAAGGATAGTAGATTTGATAGATCTTGAATTCCGCCAAAATTCATAGAATTTTCCCCCTTTCTGTGTGACCTTGCAAACCTGAATTCATGCAAAAAAAAAAAAATACAATGACACATTAAGTATCTTTGCAAACAATGGAGGATCAGAGGATAAAAAGACTATACTTTTTCTGATGATTCCCCTGAGTTGGGGACGTTTTCATAGTTCTTATACTGCTCTAATCTAGTTTGTCTGTATTTCTCTCTAGAAATACTTAGCCTATCCCAAGGAATCCCCTGGATATCTTTCCCTTTCCGAGCTTGTTCTGCCGAGGTATCAGCTATTTTATTATTCTGAAAAAAAAAAACAATGAAACACATAACTAAAAAATGAAGAAGCTGAAACAGAGATGATAAAGGAGAATAAGCAACAAAAACGACATACAGAGTAGTCAAATTCCTCGACATCGGAATCAGAAGCAGCGAGATCATCATCATCATCAGCACGGAACTCCTCATCCATATCATCTCCCACATCTTCCATCTCATCATCTACGTACTCCGCCGGAGCATCCCCTTGTTGGTAATTGGACATTTTTTTTTCTTTTTAGCAGAGTAGTAAAATGAAGTCCACCTGCGTAGTACATCAAACACATTAGTCAACTTTCCTCCAATATGAGAAACCACCACAACAAAAAAGAAACTCTACATTCCCAAATCCAAAAACTAGGGCTCTTTGCACATCAAAGAGTAGTGAGCTTTAGCATGTTAACTAAAACAAAACAAAAGGATTAAACATGCAATTACTACAAAGATCAATCCTCAATATCTTAAACCTAACCTACATAATTGGAAAAAAAAAATTACATCTGAAACAATTAGATTCACACAGTTCATGCGCAATACACAATCACACCAATCAAATTTTAGACATACGAGGACGATTCAAGCATTAACACAGTAATAAGAGATCACGGTGAGACAAACCCTAGGAGGATTCGGGAGGAATCAAATCTAGAACGAATTATCCACTTCTTCGATTCGATCTACAGGAAGCGACGGGATCGCGCGCCGGATAACAGCTCCAAAGACGGAAACGCGACGAGAGGGAGAGAGACGGAGATGGGAGGAAGAGCGAGATTTATCTTCCCTTGCTTCCTTCACTGCCCAATTAACTCTCTACACATGAGTCGAAAGAGACGGTTCTAATTTTGTTTTTTTTTTTATTTTAATTAATTTTAAAAGTTATCTGAAATCTAGTGATTGTTCCGGTTAATTAATTAAACCATATCTATAGTTGGATTGATAAATTATTTTTTTTTGGTGAAACAATTCGATAATTTCTTTTTCTTATTTGGCAAATAAGCCCTGAATTGATAACCAGATTTGGTTTAGAACATGTTGTTATGACGCATTCACCCTTTCTGCAAGATATTTTTTGGTTAACACTTATCTTTGGGACATTCATAGTTTTATACTGTACACTACTTTATACACTTTATAAACAGAAAGAAAAAACACGACGTGTTATGGTCCCATCCACTCCCAAATCCGGTCCTTTTTTCTCTATTTTACTCCCAGACAACTCACTATTTCATGTACATTCGATCTCGTTTGGACACTACAAACTTTTATGTTGATGCAACTCCTACAATATCAAAATCAACTTGTAATGAGAATGTTTTAATATGGCTTCTTCGGCATGTGAATGCAAAAAATGTAATGAAGGATAAGGTTAAGTACTTATCTCCCCTAACTTTCTAAGCAAACCTTTTTCATATCGGAGTTCTCTTCACTCGCTGTGTATGTCCTTAGATACAAAAGCTTTTGAGTAATTTGAGTATTTAAACAAAACTATCTTCTTCTTTTTTTTTATATACAAAACTATCTTCTTTTTCAGCACATAGCATTCCCACCTTTAAACCAAAGGGAAATAACTCAACACTGCTTGGTTATATTTCACCTTAAGGTATCGAAAATGCATAAGGCAAACAAGGCTTCATGCACACCGGTTCCTTCATCGTAGACGGACATTTTGTACGAGTTGGGACGTGGCTAGCCAGCCTAACACTTTCTTTTGAATTTGAAGTAACTTGAGCTTAAAAAACTCATTGGATTCATTGTTACCGGATGTCCCTGAAAGTTTTCGAATTACAGGGCATGGGCCACATACATGGGCTTTGCGACATAAAACAGCCCAAATATTTAACAAAACGATAATGCGCCGTTGCCGGTAATCGAACCCGGGTCACCCGCGTGACAGGCGGGAATACTTACAACTATACTACAACGACTTTGTTGTTATCTTCTCTCATGAAGAAGTAACAACATATGTATAATTCTGGAAGATAGTGCAGTATCTGTGAGTTTACGTTACATACATCCTGTTGGAAGATTTGGCTTTCAGATCTCATCTTTAAAACTGTTTCTATTTGTCAAACCCAAGTCCCAATATAACACAGATAGAAACTGCAATGTGAAATTATGAATGCCATATTTCTTCATCATGAATAGATATGCTTATATGCCATGTGTATAAGTGTAGATTATGTTAAAAAGTTTTATGAACAATCTGCATAAATATCTACCTTTCGACAAAACAAATATCCACCTATGCATGTATGTCTCGTCTCCCAGTCCTAGCACGGCCAGAATTAAATACGAAATGAACTGGCGTAGTTACTCGTGGATTATAGTACAACCGACTAAATTAAATTGTTTCGATTTGTAAAAGTGGACAATATGATACACATTTAAACATATGGGTGCGTATTGTAATACAGGCAAGTTTAAAGGGTTAAAGGAAATAAATATTAGTCGGTTCGGAGAGTGGTACACCTGCCGCGCCAGTTGCCGGTAACCAGTCAACGGTTAAAGTCAATACAATATATATTATTTCCCAAAAAAAAAATGAAAAAGAAAGCCAAGTTGTTTTCTATCTATTGCAACCTCTTTGGCTTTTTCCTCCTGTGTGATTTTTCTTGCTTGAAAAGAAAACTAGAGAGGAAAAAAAAAATCTAAAATGCAGCTTTAAATTCATCGTCGTCACAGAGAAAGAAGAAGGAGGAAAATTGAGAAGACGAAGAAGAGATGCATCTGTACAATGGATGGTTACCGCCGCCTGTAGCGGAGGAGACGAAGAAGGAGAAGGAGTCCTTCGCTCGAGTGGTGAGATGCGTCAAGGAGCTTCACCGACCTGATGATCCAGAGTCTGTTTACGGTACTCTCAAGTGGATCTCCGTTATCGACCTGTGAGTCTCCTCGATTCGATCGCTAAAACCTCGTGGAGATTTTTGTCTTTTTTTTTGTTATCTTAGGCTATTTCTCGTTCGAATTTGCGATTTGAATACGTAGATGATGGAGAATCAGTAGACGATTAGCTCAGTCAGTCCCATGAATCGCAGGTTTATATAATTATATGGTGTACAGGACTAGGACTGAAGTGAAATTTATCAAATGTTGGACTAAAATCATTTCTAGATTGGGTGAACATTTATACAGACTGGTTTCAACTGGATTTATGGCTATGTAGTAGCCTCTATGAAGCTTGGATTGATTGTATAGTAGCTTTGTGTGTTGGTTCTTATTAATTATTATGATGCACTTGGCTATTTTCTGTGGCTGTTCATGGTTTAATGAGAATTTATTTTTTCCCTTTTCAGGTATGTTAGAGCGAAGAGTGATTTGTCCGTGGAAGATGTTACCGAACTTGTGGAAATTGGATTGCAGATTTTTCATTCGTCTCAGGATAAGTTGTATGCACAGGTTCGGAAGCTAATACCGTAATGAACTCTATATTCCCTTGCTTTTTTTTTTTTTACCATTTTTATGCTTACAGTTTGAATGCTTGTTTTTGGTGAAATAGGTTAGATGGGGTAATGTTTTAGTCAGATTGATGAACAAATACCGTAAGAAGCTGTCTTTGAAAGTTGAGTGGAGGCCCTTGTATGATACCTTGATTCATGCACACTTCAGTAGGTTAGTCCTTTTTTTAACACCTGGCAGGGAGAGGCATGTGGGTCCTTTCGCTTAGATTCTCTTGAAATGGAAAATTTTGCTAGCTTCTTTTTGAATGTCTTGGTTTTTTTTCATGCTTAAATGTTTTCGAACTTTCTTTCTTTGTAGGAGTCCGGGCCCTGAAGGTTGGAGGTTAAGACAAAGACACTTCGAGGCTGTTACTTCTCTCACTCGTTCTTGTAGGAGATTTTTTCCACAAGGGGCTGCTTCGGATATATGGTCTGAATTCATGTAAGTTGTTAGCATGAGATGTTTAGATGGTAGTAGTGCACTTTAAGATGTTATGTGTAGCTAAATTGCTCGCTGTGATTAGAGTCTATTAGATGCATAGCTCTGCTGGCTTTTTTTAATATCTCCTTCTACCCACGTTCAGGTCTCTTTTGGAAAATCCTTGGCATAATTCCTCATTTGAGGGCTCTGGCTTTGTGAGATTATTCCTTCCCACAAACACCGAAAATCAGGATTTCTTCTCCGAGTAAGGACGGAATATTTATTGGTGATCAGTGATATCTCGTGTTCTCTCACAATCGAATGAGTATAAACTCTTTAATTTCTCTTCTGACCTTGTAGAAAATGGATAAACAGCTGTTTAGAGCTATGGGATTCAATACCAAACTGTCAATTTTGGAACGGTCAATGGGCAGCTGTGCTAGCTCGTGTGATAAAAAACTGCAGCTTTATCGACTGGGAGTCCTACTTGCCCATGCTTTTTAGTAGATTCTTGAATATGTTCGAGGTGAGTGAAGTTTCCTAGTGTTGCTAATGGTTAAGTTTAGAGTTCCAGCCTGAATGACAAGAGATCTTGCGTGGGTTTTACTGTGGAAAAAAATAGAAATGTTTGCTTTCATGAAATTTATGGAATTGTTGAAGAGGAAGATATAAAAATTGGTATGCTTCAAAGGAACCTGGGAATGTAAAGATAACAGAAACTGAATGAGAGATGTGTGATCCAGATGGTGTATTCTCTTTTTTCTCCATACACATGATTCTAATTTAATTCACTTCTAGGTTCCTGTTGCAAATGGAAGTGGATCATATCCTTTTTCCGTTGATGTTCCCAGAAACACGAGGTTTCTGTTTCCTAATAGGACTATGACTCCATCAAAGTCAATTGCACAGTCTATTGTAAGTTCATTTTAGCATTTCATTTTACTTCTTTCTCCTGCTCTAATAATTCTTCACGGGTTGCGTTTCCTATCTTCTGTTTCAGGTATACTTTCTGAAACCTGGAAGTTCGGCTCATGAGCAGTTCAAGAAACTTGTCAACCTTTTAGAACAGTTTGTTTTCTTAGACAGTGACTCCCTATTGTTTTTTTTTTCTCTAACTGCAAGGTTACAACCATTGTACTTACCATTCCTCTATTTGTTTCGTATATAGATATTATCATCCTTCTAATGGTGGCCGTTGGACTTATTCCTTGGAACGGTTTTTGCTTCACCTGGTAGTAGCATTCCAAAAGCGTTTACAGCGAGAGCAGCAGTAAGAAAATAGCTATGTGACTACTTTTATGTATTTAATCATATTGGTATGCTCTTTCTTATATCCTATTCCTACAGGAATCTAGATAGTCCATCAACAGTCTGTTTAGGAAAGCCAGAAAGGGTAGCTTTTGTTGACGTAGTGTTGAAGTTGATTGATCGTGGTCAATATAGCAAGAACGAACATCTTTCCGAGACCGTTGCTGCGGCCACATCCATTCTGTCTTATGTAGAACCTTCTTTGGTCCTTCCTTTTGTGGCGTCTCGGTTCCATTTGGCTTTGGAAACGGTTTGTAATTTTTATTCGCTTCTTTTAGCTTGCTGACTTTAATCCTTATTTTACTCATTTGATTTCCCCGTCAAAGGGAAGTTCTATTCTATCAGTCTACTCATTTCATAGTAAAATGTTTATGTGTATCAGACTACTGCTACCCACCAGTTAAAAACTGCTATGATGTCTGTAGCATTTGCTGGCCGGTCAATCCTGCAGTCTTCCATGTCAACTGCTAAACAAGAGCTTGGTGGTGATATGGACGATAGAATGTTTCTTGATCTTATCGGGATTTCTCTATCTAATGCATTGCTTGGAATGGATGCCAATGACCCCCCTAAAACCTTGGCAACTATGCAGCTGATTGGTTCCATTTTTTCCAATGTACGCTCCAACCTTAAAAATCTTCCAAACATTCATTGTTCAACAGATTTGTTTTTTTTTATCGGGGTTTATCCTTGTATGCTGTAGATGGCTGTCTTGGATGATAGTTCTGATGACATATCAATCATGACTATGGCTTCCTTCTCTGAGTGGCTGGATGAATTTTTGTGCCGTTTGATCGCTTTGTTACAGCATTTGGAACCCAACAGTGTTATGTGAGTAATGTATCAGAGTCAGGATTATTTACAATTCTGCGTCATTATTTTAGTCTCTTCTTCATTGTTATATGGCATTAGATTTTCCTCTACTTGGCATCTCGTGTATTATTAATTACATGAATGACTTTCTGTTGGTGCAGAAATGAAGGCCTAAGTTCATCTGCAACATCTGGGACGTTTTTGGTTGAGGACGGTCCTTATTACTATTGCATGCTTGAAATCCTACTAGGAAGGCTGTCTGGTTCTCTATACAGCCAGGTTGGTTTGTCGTTGTTACTTTAGAAAATTCGAAGTACTTTTCCATGGAAGAGAAGTTTGATTGCTTTAATCTCTAACTGTCAAACACTAACAGGCATTGAAAAAGATATCAAAGTTTGTTCGGACAAATATCCTTCCTGGTGCAATTGCCGAGGTTGGGCTACTTTGTTGTGCCTGTGTTCATTCGAACCCCGAAGAAGCAGTTGTTCAAATTGTTGAACCGATGATCCTCGCTGTTATAGCTTCTCTGAAAGAGACCCCTGTCACTGGGTTTGGAGGAAAAGGAAGTGCAGACACCCTTGGATCTAATAAGGTATTTCTGCTTGTCAATAATTTTTGTTCGATGTTTATGCGTTCTCTTCAGTTTACAAATTAATAATATCCCTTATATCTTTTTATCACCCTTTTTCAGAAAGACAAACAGACACTTTCTCCGGCGCTTGAGGCAGCTATAGATTATCAGCTGAAAGTATTGTCAGTTGCCATCACTTATGGAGGTAGCTCACTTCTTCGGTATAAAGATCATTTCGTCGAAGCTATCTCTTCTGCGTTTAATTCCTCATCTTGGAAGGTATTATTTACCGACAATACATCTTTGGAGTCAAATATTTAATGTATGCCATTTTTTGGTGATGTGAACTTTATCTCTCTTGTCTGATGATTTGATGGGCTCCTTTAGGTTAATGGAGCTGGGGATCATCTTCTTCGATCTCTCCTTGGAAGTCTGATTCTTTACTATCCTATGGATCAATACAAGTGCGTAATAACTCAAGAATGCTTGTCATCAACATCTTGGTGTGTGTGTGTGTGTTTTTTTGTCTCTTTTCTCATATAACAGTAAGTTTCTATCCTTGTTAGATGTTTGTCTCGTCACCCTGCTGCTCCTGCTTTGGAGGAATGGATAAGTACCAAAGCTTCTTCTAAGGATGAGCAGGTGGCGCATTCCAGGTGGCATGTTCCCACCAAAGAGGAGATTCAGTTTGCCAATGAGCTCTTAGACCTTCATCTTCAGTCAGCATTAGATGATCTTTTGAGAATTTGCCAATCAAACATTCACTCTGATGCAGGTAATTTCAGTTATTCCTTTATGTGATTCATTCTTACATCAATGATATTTGCAATCGTATACCTATGTGCTTGGCATTTTCCATGTTAGAGTTAAAGGCTGACATTCTATATTGCATTTGTAATATTAATGCAGAATGTATGTAATACTTATTTTCTCCAAAATTGTATACGTGTGTACCTTATTGATGCTGTTTATGGTGCAGGAGATGAAAAAACACACCTAAAAGTAACTCTTTTGCGCATAGATTCAACATTGCAAGGTGTTTTGTCTTGCCTCCCTGATTTCAGGCCATCACCTAGACACGATATGGTTGGAGAGCTGCCGTTCTTTATAGCTGGAGCATCAGGTTCCTCTGTTGGCAGTGCTGAAATGCGAGAAAGAACTGCTGAGACCATTCATGCAGCCTGCAAGTAATATGTTTTCAGTAGCTGTTTTGCTTGATTCTCTCCAAAAAGCTTATACGTTCAACTGAAAATATTGTTGTGATGTTTGCAGATACTTATTAGAGAAAAAGTCAGATGACAGCATCTTGCTGGTACTAATAATTCGCATAATGGATGCTCTGGGAAACTATGGTATTGCAGAAAGCCTCTGGCGTACTCCCTTTCTGCAGTTGACTAGCTACATGTTTTTCTCTTGATATAACACTTTACTTTGAGTTTTGCAGGCAGTTTGGAGTATGATGAATGGTATAATCACAGGCAGGCTTGGAAACTGGAATCTGCTGCTATCGTGGAGCCTCCAGCGAACTTTATTACTGAGTTCCATTCTAAGGGCAAGAGAAGGTATTTGTCTCTTTGTTCTAATTGAAAACTTACACATCATGATTTTAATTTCATGCAAATCTTCTGGTTACCCAGGCCTAGATGGGCGCTCATTGACAAGGCGTACATGCACAACACATGGAGATCGTCACAATCGTCCTATCATCTGTTTCGTACAGATGGGAACTTCTCTCCACCAGCATCCGTGACACTTTTGGTTGATGATCTTTTGACCCTCTGCCTGCACAATTATGAGACTGTTCGAGTGTGAGTACTTTTGTAGCCATCTGTGGTTCAAATATGCATGTAAATAAATAATTTGTTACAGGCTTAAGTTTGGGGAAGGATTCTGTCTGTAAATTTCTTCAACCAGAATTTCGTCTGTAATTTTTTCCTACAAGGGCCTTCCTTCAATGCAGTAATTAATTAGGCTTTGCGTTATTGTGGTATTCAGGCTTGCTGGAAAATCTTTGCTGAAGCTGTTAAAGAGATGGCCGCCATTGCTTTCAAAGTGTGTTCGGTCCCTTAGTGAGAACTTGCGAAATCCGGATGCACCAGAGAATGTAGTCCTTGGTTCTTGTAGCATTCTCTCTTCACAGAGTGTTCTCAAGCATTTGACAACGGTAGGCATTTAGTGTTAGTTGTTCTTGCTCTATTTTCAATGGCAAAATCTTATGTTTGTTCTGCTACTCCAGGATCCAAAATCATTTTCCTCTTTTCTTCTTGGGATTTTATCAAGGTAACCTTTTTTACATTTTCCTAGATCAGTTACTTATATCTCTTGGTAAGGCCAAATATGCTTGTAAAGTTAGTGTTAAGATATATTTTCAATCTTTTGTAGTTCTCATCACGAATCTATGAAATCCCAAAAGGCTATTATTGAGGTAAGAGTACACTCTTTGTTACTAGGGGTAAATGTCTTTTTTTCTTTGAGTTTCTGCCTGAAGGTTTTTATGCTTGCAGCTTTTTGTCAAATATAACATTCACTTTGCGGGACTGTCTAAAAACATACTTCGCTCGCTGGATAGCCCTGTTGAGGGATCGACTTCTGGAGATCTTGTTTCTCAGATCAGCTCCATGAGTTTTGATTCTTCTAGCTTGCATTGGCGGTAATTCTACCCTATTATTAATCAACTTTTCATTGGAAACTATTTTCATTTTCGTAGTTAAAACTTTGAGCTCTCCCAACTCTCAGTTCTCTATTTTGAAGGTATGAAATCATTAAGCTTTTTTTTTTTCCTTTTTCTTATGCCAGGTACAACTTGATGGCTAACAGAGTGCTCCTTCTGTTAGCTATGTCATCTAGGATTGACCCTACCTTCTCCTTCAAAATCCTTAATGAAACTGCTGGTACAGATTTTAGATGGTCGTACATATGGGAAGTTTTGTACTTCATGTTGTTTGAGTTTCTACTTCTTAACTGAGGTTATGTTGGTTATTCCCAGGACACTTCTTGAAAAACTTGAAGAGTCAACTTCCTCAGACGAGAATACTGGCAATTTCAGCTTTAAATACGCTACTCAAAGAATCACCTCATAAGATGCAAGGCAAGGATCAACCTCCTGCGTCTTCCCAGGAAAATGCCAACACATCCCTTGATTTAGCATTGAGCCAAATTTTCCAAGAGGAAGGATTCTTCACGGAAACTTTCGAAAGTCTTTCTCATATTCATGTCACTGACACTGATGGTTCCTCCTCTAGAGGCAATCATGGAAGTTCATCCTTCCAGAGCATGGCGGACAAGTCAATCACTCGTTTCTATTTTGAATTCTCGGCTTCGTGGCCAAGAACTCCTAGTTGGATATCTTTGTTAGGAAGTGATATATTCTACCCAAGTTTTGCTCGAATCTTCAAGCGTTTAGCACAGGAATGCGGAGTGCCTGTGTTTCTGGCACTTAAAAGCCCCTTAGAGGAGTTTTGTAACGCCAAGGAGAGGCCGAAACAGTGTGTTGCTGCTGAAACATTAGCAGGTTTACTGCACTCTGATGTTAATGGTCTTCTTAGTGAGTGGGATAGCTGGATAATGGTTCAGTTGCAAAATGTTATTCTTGGCCAATCAGTAGAATCCATACCGGAGTGGGCTGCTTGCATACGTTATGCTGTCACAGGGAAAGGGAAACAAGGAACGAAAATTCCTATAATGAGACAACAAATTTTGGACTGTATTGTGGCACCATTGCCACCAACTGCAACCACCACTGTTGTTTCAAAGCGGTATGCTTTTCTTTCGGCTGCGTTAATAGAACTATCTCCACCAAAGATGCCTTTATCAGAAGTGAAGCTGCATATCGTTCTTCTTGATGAGTTAATCGGCAATATGTCCCATTCCTCGGCACAAGTAAGACTTCTCACATTCATTTATTGTACTCGACACTCTGCCCTTCGTTTTCATGCTGAATCATGCTTTTGACAATCTTAAAGGAGCCAAAATAAAAGTCTGTTACTTTTGTGTGACAATGAACAGATAAGGGAAGCTATCGGTGTAATTATTTCAGTTCTATGCTCCAACATTCGGCTGCGGATGTCATATCAACAGAAACATCCATCTGAAGAAGGTAGAACAGATGTTGATAGCCAACTTAAGGAGGAAAATTGGTTCAAGTTGATTAGTGCAAGGGCATCTGAAGCTGTTACAAACATTCAACAAGCTAGCATATCAGATAGTTTGGACACTTCAGCAGATGTAGTTATGGAAAATGCTCAGTCAAATGGCGATTCTCTAGATGATGTTAAATGGATGGAAACGGTATTGGCTGTCATCTTTTTTAGAGAATTTTCATTTCCATTTTCTTCCTTTTTGAGATATTTTAATACTAATCTCTTTTTTTCGTTAATCCCATCAATAGCTCTTCCATTTCATTATATCGTCTTTCAAATCTGGGAGGGCTTCATATCTAGGAGATGTAATTGCGGGATTCCTGTATCCGGTGATATCCTTACAGGTATAACCCTTATATTGGTTTGATTTTCTTCCTTTAAATTGCTTTTCCTTGGCTGGGAATCATAGAAGTTGTTTCAAACTATTGAAGGAAACATCGCATAAAGATCTGTCCACATTAGCTAAGGCAGCCTTTGAGCTACTGAAGTGGCGAGTTTTCCCAGGATCTCATCTACAGAAAGTCATTGGAGTTATTCTTTCTTCTGCTGATGACTCTAACTGGCGGATAAGATCTTCAACCTTGACATATCTAAGAACGTTTATGTACAGGTAACATAGTTAATACATCATCTATATAGCAAGGTGACAAACAAATGCGTTGTTTGCCAAAGCCTAACTATTGTGACCTTTCTTACTAGGCATACTTTCATACTCGCTCATGAGGAGAAACAGAAAATCTGGAGAACAGTGGAAAAGCTCCTTGTTGACAGCCAAGTAGAGGCAAGTTCTAGTTTTACTTTCTCCTCATCAGGAATCGATCTTGTGAATACTTGTATCTGGATACATTCACGCTTAGGGCAAGCACCTAACTAAATGATATAATCTTGTCTTCAGGTACGAGAACATGCTGCAGCAGTTCTAGCAGGCCTAATGAAAGGAGGAGATGAAGACTTTGCTGCAGATTTTCGTGATAGATCATATGCAGAGGCAAACTCGATCCAAAAGAAAAGAAACCGGAGGTTTTACTTTCTTCCCTAAGCACTTTCATCTTCAACTCTTCATCGATTTTGTTTTAGAATATGTCAAAGAAACAAATGGGTGTGTTTCAGGAAATCAAGTTCAACTCAGTCCATAGCGGAGGTGCATGGAGCAGTTCTTGGTTTGGTAGCTTCAGTTTTGTCTGTTCCTTATGACATGCCCAGGTTCAAACACTTTCTACATTAAAATTGTGAGATGCAAAGCTTACATAGTCTGTGAATAATCTGAAACATCTTCAAATATATTTCAGCTGGTTACCCGATCATGTGACTTTACTGGCTCGTTTCGCTGGTGAACCTACACCTATAAAGTCTACTGTGACTAAAGCAGTGGCTGAGTTCCGGCGAACTCATGCAGATACATGGAACATCCAGAAAGACTCCTTCACTGAAGAACAACTCGAGGTAATCAGGAAATTCCTACATATTTACTTCACACTATTTTCGAAATTTGGAAAATGTGAGATCGAAGAAATAATGTGATATAATGTGATTATTTGTCCAACATTTGCAGGTCTTGGCCGATACATCATCCTCGTCCTCGTACTTTGCTTGATTCTATGTTGGAGAAAATTAAGTTTCGTTCAGAAGACAATAAAAACAATACTCTTGCAATGAGCCAGTTACATCTTTGTACTCTTTTACATTTGTTATATACTATTTATCATTTTTATGCCCGCCCAACAGATGTAATGAATGATTTTAAAACCTTGGTTTCGGTTTATATAGTTCACAACGAAACAAAATGTGTGTTTGGGAAAGAAAAAAAAAAATCGTAACATTGTTGTTTGTTGGTCATATTACAAGTCCGAGCAACGAGACGACAACACGACGAGAAATAAATCTTCAATCTTCTTATAAATTGCAAATAAACAAAACGTGTAACGTTCTAAATGACTAAAGCGTATGCATTTTTTTATGGGGGAATGCCAAAGGGAATAACTTTAAAAACGTCAAGTTTATGGAAACCACATCTCTCCCCAAAACTTCGTGTTCATGAGATCATCAGCTTGTAATTAAGACCCAGCGTGCTTCACGCCAGGATCTTCCACGAGTTTTATATACCATCTAACCAGAAAAAAACAACAGAGCAATATTAAAAAAAAAATCATCAGACTGTTCTTGTTAGATACAACGAAGAGAATTAAAAGTGCTAGTGAAATTGTTGTTTCTGGTATGCACTAATGAACCAACTAACCTTGGTGAGGATCTTCGTGTACAAAGAAACTGGCAGCGACTATCAAGTAGCAAAGAATGAGCATCAATCCTTTGAAGTAATTCGATGTTCCTTCCTGTGTTTACACATAGATGATCATCATCAGTCTTTGTTTTTTTTTTCGCGTCACTCTAAAAGGTGATGACTTAAACTAAACCCACCTGGAGGAAAAAGGCTACAACTATAACGGTTATGAACAACATCGCCGTCTCAAAAAGCTGAAAATTGAGGTCCATCTGTTCACCCATCATCCATCCAATCACCACACAGAACGGTACCTAACAATAAAAACCAGTAACAAAAGAGATTATTTGAACAAGCTTTGTAAGCCAAAGATGATATATACTGCTCTTTGCAAAATCTATTCATGTTACATACCACGAACATGGATATCTGGATAGAGGAACCAATAGCCACGCCTAATGAAAGATCCTGTAGAGGTTAAAAAAAAAGAAGGTGTCTCAAAGCAAGCTGAGAATGAAGAGAATATTAGATGTTAACGACTCTCAAGAACTAATTATCTGCCTACCAGTTTATCTTTCATGGCAAACATAATAGCTCCTGCATGCTCGGCCGCATTCCCAACGATAGGAAGCAAAATGACACTGATAAAAGCTATTGGTATGTTCCAAGAAACCGAGGCACCCTGAAAGAAAACAACAACATAAAACAAATTTATATTTCCATTACTTAGTGAAACAGAGCCAAGTTAACTACAGAAAAGAAACGTTGATTATTACCTCAATGGCATCAACAAGATAGCCAGAGAGAAGAGAGACCCAAGCAGTCAATATTGAGAGCCATATGATAGCTTCCCACTTGGAGATCTCAGGATCTTCATCTTCACCCGAAGTTTCCTCGTTCTGGTTTGTTTCCTACAGCATATATCAAGCAAATTAGTAAGTCCAGGTCGAACATAACTAACACAAACTAATGTTTGAACAAACAACAAACCTCTTCAAGAGGGCTGTAAGAACTAGACTGGCTCTTTAACTGGAAGAAGAGGTAAGCAGCATAAGCTATAAGCATTATGCAACTGCTGAACCTTGACAGGGCCAGCTCTGATGATCCGGTATGAACCTCACTATGCGTGTAGTAAAGAACAGCAGGGAAGAGTATCCCCATGACAGCCATCAAAAGCAATCCTGAATTCACAACTGCTATACCCTGGATGCAGAAGTACAATTTGAATAACAAGGAATATCAATAAACAAAAAAAAACAACAAAGGAGAATATAACAAAGTTGATAAGGATATAACTACTACTTACTTTGTCAAAGACTTGGTCTTTCTGGTGAAACACAAGCCCACCGCAGAAGAAAGCGCAGCCAAGCACAAGCAGCATGTTAGACAGAATGGATCCTAACAATGTCTGCTGAACAACACGTATCATTCCATTTTTCAAAGCGAAAATCGATATGATCAGCTCAGTCACATTCCCAAACGTAGCATTTAGAAGACCTCCAACTGTTAAAATTAGCATAGAATGTCAAAAAAAAATCATGAAAGAACAAAAAAAAAGGAAACGCATGTTTCATAAGAACCAAGTCAAGTCATACATACCAGTGGGACCCGTGTAAAAAGCCAGTTGCCTGTTTCAAAATAAATAAAAAAAACACATAAGTCTCACAAACAGAATGATGGTAACGGTAAGTTTATACTTACTCTGTGGCATATCCTAGACGTTCAGCCAACGGTGTAATACCTATCAAGCTCAGCAAGAACACCCACCCCTGAGCCAAGAGATTCAACACTTAAGAGACAAGAAACGAAATTCCACTAGTATTATTTATTAGTGCACTAGTTAACAATCTCTCTTTACCTTACTGCCTATCATGTAGTGAACCAATATCGCTAGAGGACCGAAAGGTAACAACAGATTAAGTTTATTAGACAAAATAACGATCCTGATGCTCTTAACCACGCTGTTCTTCGGCGACTTAGCCGTGTGTCCGTGGAAACTCGGAGAGAGTGAACCTTGCTCCATCATAGAAGCTGCTTTAATCTGCGTGGCATCATCTTCTTCTTCTTCTCGTCTAAATAGGCTTTTGTGCTCAAGTTCATTAACCGATCCCATCTGTTACAGTAAATCATTTTATTTTCAGATAAAGAGATACTAAAGAGGTACCAAAAGAGGAGTATTGTTGATGACGTGGACTTACTTCAACTTGTGCTTCGATAAGAGCCGGTACTTTACAATGACTCATTACCCTCTCGTGGCTTCCAAAAACATGGACCAATGATATAAACTCTCTTCTTTCTTTGTCTGAGATCTAATTTGCAAAACATAAAAAACACTTGTTACTTACTTCTCGCAACTTACAATCAATTGCTTAAAACGAA
Source organism: Hirschfeldia incana (assembly GCA_026261945.1). NCBI lineage: Eukaryota > Viridiplantae > Streptophyta > Magnoliopsida > Brassicales > Brassicaceae > Hirschfeldia > Hirschfeldia incana. The sequence continues at coordinate 3,123,935 of JABCMI010000021.1, forward strand.
AATCTATAAGTAGAAAGAAATCGAGTTAAAAGATGGAGACTTTTTGTTTACCTTAACAGTCAACGAATGGTCAGAGAAGAACCAAATCAGAGCAAGAAAGCAGATGACTTTTGATATGTTTCTACTTCTTCTTCTTCTTCTAGTTCTGATCTGATGAAGAGAGAGGAGATCTCGATAATGGTTCCAGATGATAGAAATATAATAGAGAGGGAGAGATTGTGTGATCTGGGTGTCGGTGTAAGATTGATTATAGAGAATCCCTTAGATCTCAGATGAAGATGATATTATGCTAGTTGAAGAAGAAGAGCACGAGCGAGGAAGTTTCCTTTCCTTCTCTTTTTTCAAAGTTGAAATCTTTATTTCTTCTATCAGTTTTGAAGAAGACCAATTATTTTTTTACTAAAGAAGAAGAAGAAACGTAAAAAAAGAAAGAAGGAGACAGAGGTAACGGCGACGTTTTACCTTTACGACGGTCCACTCTCAGGAAATCTCGCATCTTTGTCTTAAAAAAATAGCCCGCGCATCTTTTCCTATTTTTGGTCAACTCGTGGATCTTATATATGAAAGAGAGTCCATTACAATCATCATGTAAACTATGACGGCCCACTATAAAGCCCAATAATTCTACACATAAAGGAGGCCTAGACCCGCTAATCTTTTATACATCGATAAAGACCTAGCCCAACTTTCGAGGCCTAGACCCGCGAATCACAAGGCTTCGATAAAGGCTTCGATGAAAAGCATTGTTTGTTAGAATTGTTTTCTGGCATGCATCTATTTATTTTTTTCTAGCATCTGCATGTATCTCATTCTCAGTAACTGTTTATGATGATTTGATTATGTAATTATGTAATGATTTGTATCTTTGGATAAATTGGATTGATAATAAAAATGTTTAGCCGGGAAAATATGTTATCAACTCATAGCCTTCTTAGACCTAAGTTGGCCCCATTAGACCGGTGTCGTAGTTCACATGGCTCATCAACTATGAGAGAAAGGAACCAGCCAACGTATTTCTCAAAATAGTATGGAATGGACGCAAAACGAGGTTTATAAAGCTTTGGGGTTATTCACCTAACTTTTCCATAATATGGATTCGATAAAAAAAATACCATCCAGTTGATTACATATACAATCGTATTAGTTAAATAATTCTTAAAAATAGAATTCAATAAAAATCAATTTTATAAGCAGTTGAGAAGTACTTTTCAGTTAAGCACATGGCCAGGTAGCTTCATACCGAGTTGTCCCTCCATTATACGCATTACACCGAGTTGTTCAGCTACGTTGTTGTTCAATTAATAATTTATCCACAACCATCTTATTTAAAACATAACATTTAGACCCAAAAAAAAATCTTATTTAAAACAAGCCAAACACTAAAAACATATATCTAAGTTAAGCTGCAAATCCACGACTTCGGGTGAATGCAATGATAAACTTGTGAAACAAAGATAGTTGTTTGCTATACAGCCAGCAAAACTTAGATATATGTTTTGCTATACAGCCAGTTTCAAATTATTTATCCACAAGGCCAGTTTCAAAAAAAAAATAAACAAAGATAGTTGTTGCTATACAGCCAGCAAAACATCCCACAAACTAATATAAAATAATCTATTTATCTGGACAAGGACAACAGGTACAATATTTACAACTAATCAACTATTGCATTAGGGACTAAGGGTAATTTAGTTGTGGACTAAGGGCAGTTACTCGAATCAATAACTCACAAATAACCACCTTCCTCTTGCACAAGGGACTAATTAAGTGCAGTTACTTGTGGACCTGTGGTTGTTATTGTGCATGGTGACCTTTTTTTTCGAGAAAGGGTTTACTAATATGGTAACGCTTCTTAATAAAAAAATTTCACGATGACTGAAAATAAGAGAATATTAGTTGATGGTAGTAACAGAAATTTAGGTGACTAAATTGCATTTAAGAAGAAAATTATGTAACGTGTAACCAGCATCCGTGGAACTTGGAGTGCACTCTCCCACCAAGTCCTTGAAACAAAGTAGTAGTCCCCACCGTAACTACGTAATTAAACAAAACACCAATATAATCAACCTTATAGTTAATCATTTTATTACATTTGTAAGAAGAAAATACGCACGTTAATCAATAACTATTGCTAGTCACTCATGCCAGAATAAATTAACAACCCATCCATTACATTCACTACTAAAATACGTAATTTGTCAACCACTAAACCATCGTTCAGACTAAACACATATCAAGGACTATGTTATGCACATAATCGTATTGTCTTCTAGAAGTCCATATCCTTCTCCTTGCCCTAACCGACACGTCCTTGTCAGTCACTTTTGTCTCTTTTCTCTCTACACCATTGCGACCATAAATAAACGTAATAAATGGTTCTCCATATAAACACAAAAAGGTTCTAGAAAGGCACTGCTATTTATCTTACGGTGCGTTTTTTTGTCAACTTCTGACGGTGCGTTTATCTTCTTTAGTTTTTTGGTAAAATTTAAAATAGATTATTTCCCCCCTTGTTAAGATTATCAGCCCTTTAAAGATTATTTGTCAAAGATGCTTTAATCTGTGCTCGCACAGCCGTTGATTTGCTGGGCATGAATTCTTATTCTAGAAGCACATTATGTTTTTCATTTTTTTTTCATTTTTGTTAGTTTTGGAATCGAATATATTCTCCTAAGTACTTTTATAATCAGTGTGGAGATGACATTTTAAAAATATATTCTAGTACTTTATAAACACTATTGCCACATTTAAACTAAGGGTTAGAGACTTAGGGTTGACTGTTCAAAAAATACATCCAATAATTTTAAAATCCGATTTAGATTTCACAAACATGTATAAACAAAATTTGTCATAAAGGAAACATGTATTAACAAAAGAACAATTATCCTCAAATTATGATAATAGGAATAGTAAGTACAGTAGGATACAGCTTTCAATCTTATCGAAGCCGAGGCTGCTGAGCCGAGCCGTTAAAGGGGTCTAGAAGGCCAATCCTTTGAACTGGATGACACGTCATCGTACCATCGAAGTCGAATAAAAGTAAATATAATATTCTTTACTACCAAAACTTCCGGGCTCTATAAATAATGGGTCATTTCTCAATCCATCTCCTTCTGTGTTTCACATCTGCTTCTACAACGAACTCTCTCCCTCTCTGCTTAAATCTTAATCCAATTTTAACGCGTTCTTTCGAATTTGCCCCTCCGATTTTAATTTAATTACGTAAATGTCCGGAACCCTAATTTACTTCGCAGTTAACTCCCTCCGATTCTCATCGGGAAATAGCTTTCCTCAGCCGAAGACAACCAGACTCCTCCACAACGGAAACGCGCGGTTCTCCACCGGAGCTGCGTCGTTTAGAGCTTCGGCAGCGCAGCAGACTCTCAACGCCGAACCAACCGTAACGGAATCCGTTCGTCGACGAGCGTCGAGCCTCTACGAGCTGCTGAGAGTCGACGAAACGGCGTCGTTGACGGAGATCAAGACGGCGTATCGGAGCTTAGCTAAGGTTTACCATCCGGACGCGTCGGAATCGGACGGACGAGATTTCGTCGAGATCCATAAAGCTTACGCGACGCTGGCGGATCCGACGACGAGAGCGATCTACGATTCGACGCTGAGTGCGCGACGGAGACGAGTGCACGCTCATCGGGCGAGTCGGGTTTACACGACGACCCGATGGGAGACGGATCAGTGTTGGTAGTTTTAAGTCTTTAAGGTTTCCGATGAATTTTTTTTCTTTTTACTTAATTTCCCCTTTCGTTATTTTTTTTATCAAGGGGTAAATAAGTTTTTTTACCAAAAGTGAAAACAAAAACAAAAGCAGTTTTTTGATACACAGTTTGGAAATATAGTGACTTGTAATCAGTTTATCAGTCCCAGTGCTGCAATCTTTCTAATTTACAAGTTCCATTGATCTAATACTCGGAATCTCGTTTTATGAATCTACTCTTTTGAACTTGATCTTTAGAGATATTATGCTTTTGCATTAGTATATAATAATGCATTTCACAATGGAATATTTAATAAATTTTTGAGGAACCTTTTTTTTACAGTTACAGTCAAACTCCAAAGTTCCAAACGCTTGGTATTTTTGCCTACCGATATTCTTGACTCTCGAGTACAACCATATTTAAAATTTTAAAGAAAAAAGGAAATACAAAATTAAAAAAAAATGAAAAGATAAATTAAAATCTAAATAAAAGTAGAGATACCAAATAAGAGTAGAGATTGATTATCAACGAACAAGACAAGAGATTGTGAGTTAAAAAAAAAGACGAGATTGTGTATCACTTGCAGCTGATAATCATGGAGTTGATGACGTGCTTTATAAGTCTGATGGCAAAGACATCATTATAAGTCAAGATGGCTTTGATCTAAGGATCAGTTACTACAACTTACAATGTTCCAAGTATCCATTTAGTTTTAACTGTGAATTTTAGTGTTCAGATTTAAGAAAACCTTGATTTGGAACTTAACTGGCTGAGACTATATAGGCTTATGTTTTTGCTTTAACATTTAGAGGATTTATTCAACCTAAAAATTAGAAGTGATTTGAGCTAAAATGATAAAATTTTCTTTTATTTAAACATTTATTTTAAAAAGTTATTTAATTTGAGGTCTATAGCCAGTGATTGTCAATTATTTGGATGAAAGTTTTTAGTTAAAAACATAAAATCAAAATCTCATAAAAATTAGATAAATGTTGAAGTGTTCTAACCAAAAATCATAATAACCTTTTATTGACTCAAAATTATCTTAAAACTCATAAAATTAATCATTTCAAATTATCCAAATACAAATTAAATATATTGGTATTTGCTAATATTGTCTTAGAGTATTGATTGTTGTAATACATATATATATATACAGTATTATTTTTTGTAACACATAATATTTTCTTTTAAGAAATCAAAACAATTAATATGAAAATATTACATATATGTCGGGCCCTGGTGGTGTTTTATTAGGCCTTATTACTAAAGTAATAGACGATAAGCCTGAATCATTAATAGGCCTATACACTTAGCCCAATAGAGACTCATTATCAACTAGCTAATGATAGAGCAAGGAAACCGTTGTCAAAATACTGTTAGGATTGGGATTAGCTTTGCTTTAAAAGGCGAGAAATAGGTGTAACGTCCACGCGCACTATCTCTCCTTTTCATCTCCCACTACTCTCTCTGTCTCCACGTTTCTCGCCAACAAAACCAACAAACAGACTCTCTCTCTCTCTCTCTCTCTCTCTCTCTCTCTCGCTGATCTTATATTATTAACCTAATTTGAAGACGAATCTCTGAATCTCCGGCGACATATTCAAACAAATCTCGAGAACCAGAGGAAGAAGAACAAAAAAAGATGTGTTGTGGACGGGTTTGCATGCTATGCACGTGTTTGCTTTTGGTAGTGATCGCGATAGGCTTTGTATTCGGGTTCGGAGTATACAAGGATGGTTTCCACAAGATTCAAGAGACCGTCCATCTCGAATGCGATCCCAGGTTCAGCTGTGGCGGTGGCATTGGGCGTCGCGGTTATGGTTTCCCAGCTCCCTCCGGTCATAACTAGCTGTCTTCTCATATTAAACTCTTTCGAACCATCGTTACTGTCTCTGAATGTGTTTCGGTTCGGTCGGATTTGGTTATATCGATTATTAGGATTTAGTTTTTTCGTTATTGTTTTAAATATCCTTCCATAATACGTTACATTGATTCTTCTTGTGTGTATTCTAATGTTTCGTTAATCATCAGGTTTGGTTTTTTGTCATCATTGGTTGTTTTTTTATATTTAGATACAATTTGATCAAATTACTTTACGTAACGTCATAATCCCCTCAAGTTAATGCAATTCGCAGCCATGTTCTATTTCAGATAACACCAAATAAAAGATGCCTATTGCGTAATTCTATTAGAAAAAAATCCATGAGAGTAATTAATTTTTATTCTTTATCTACAATAATGTAATCTGCTCATAGAGTAATAATTAATAAGACAAGTATTAATCTCGTTACTGGGTAAAACCTCTTCCTAATGCATAAATTATACTCTACCAATCAGGTAGGTGTAGGTCATGTGCGTGTGATTGTTGATTAATAAAAGTTCGGAAAATATGCTTATTAGGCAATAAGTTCATTAATAAAAGTGGATTAGTTAACCTTTTCTTTCTCTTTTTCTTAATGCTTCTACTAATCGAAAAGATAAATTTTAATATGGATGGTTATTATTAATTTATTTCTTTGGATCAACTTTTTGATCAAATTCCGTCGGAATAAAATATGGAAACAATATAGGTATCTCAAATGTCAAACCGGTCGATGCCTTTAAACCAAGAAAGAAGAAAAAAAAAGAAGCTAAAACGATCCAGGGGTAATTCCGGATTTTAACAAGAGCCATGGCCCCACGTTAGAGCTTCTTTCCGAAAAAGCAGGTTTAGGGATATTTAATACGACAGTGGTTTGACTTTCCTATAAAAGACGAGAGAGACTCGAGGAAGGAAAGCGAAGCTGAGAAGTCTCAGAAAGAGATTAACAAAGACGATTATTACTACAAAGATGAGGATCACTGTGATGACCACCGGTGAACAAATCATCACCCTTGATGTCGATTCCCACGAAACCGTAAGCTCCTTTCCTCCCCTCCACAAAAAAACCCTAACTTTATTGATTCTCTCCCCTTCTCAAAATCACAATGTACTTCTGTAATTGATCGATCAAGACTCATGGGCTTAGCTACTTTCTTCTTAATCACTTGACTCTCTCGGAAATTTCGCTTCTTTTGATCCAATTAGGGTTTTTTTTGTTTTCTCTGTAGGTTGAGAATGTTAAAGCCTTGCTCGAAGTTGAGGTAAGAGGTTCCTCAGATCTCTTTTCTCGATTGATTTGTGTGAACAGAGTTCGAAGCAGCTTGAATTCTACTGAAAGCTTCGATCTTTAAGGGTTTTAGAATCTTAAACTTACTTTGTATGCAGGCGAATGTTCCCATTCAGCAGCAGCAGCTCTTGTACAACGGAAACGAGACGAGGAATTCAGATAAATTGAATGCCTTGGGTGTTAAGGATGATGATCTGTTGATGATGATGGTTTCTTCCAGTGCCTCATCTGGGTACGGTTGATTGATATCACCTCTTGCTACTACTCTAAATTCTATAATTTTGCAGTTGATCATGGTTTGTCTTGCTTGCTTTGTTCAGTGGTAGTGCGGCAAGGAGTGATTTGGGGATGAATCCTGATGGTTCAGCTTTGAATCCTGCAGCTTTCCAACAGCACATTCTCGGTGATGCTAATGTTATGGGACAGTTATTTCAGGTGTGAGTTGATACTTGATAGTAACTAGAACTTAGCTTGGAAGTTAGCTTCGGTTTTATGAACTCTGCTTTGATGTTGTGGAATTGTAGACAGATCCTGAGCTTGCACAGGTGATTACTGGGAGCGATTTAAATAAGTTACAGGATGTTTTGCGTTCAAGGCATCAGGAGCGATCTGTAGTACAGCGTCAGAAGGAGGAGGAACTCGTAAGCCTTTTTTTTTTGCATTGAAAGAGTTGCTTGTTTCTCAGTTTTTCCCACAAATCGAGTTATGCTTATGTATTCTCCCCTTGCAGGCTCTTCTGTATGCAGATCCTTTTGATGTTGAAGCACAGAAGAAAATTGAAGCTGCAATTCGTCAGGTTAATTGTTCTTACTTAAGTTACATTTACTCAACTCTAGTATATCTTCCGTTGCAATTAAATCTTCTGTGATTCCTTGATGCAAACATTCACTTCGATTTTCTGGTTGTTGTGTTCTCTCTTTTTTGTGATTTCTGAATTTTGGTGCTATATTGATACTTCTGAGCAGAAAGGAATTGATGAGAACTGGGAAGCTGCCTTAGAACATAATCCTGAAGGTTTTGCCAGGGTGGTATGTATGCTCGTCTTTTAGTTTATGTTTCTGAAGATCCTTAACTTGAACTTTTTTGTACACATACTAAGCTTTCTACTTCTCATTGCCTTAGATAATGCTGTATGTGGATATGGAGGTCAATGGGGTACCTCTAAAGGTAAAAAACTGGCAACCATTAGAAAATAACCTCTTTTTGGCTGACTTTCTGTTTTCATGTTTTCTCGGTTCCTCAATGCGCTTAGGGATCTGTAACTGAGTGCTCCGTAGATCATATGTATGTTCTAATTCTGTTTGAAACAATTTTCCAGGCTTTTGTTGATAGTGGTGCACAATCGACAATTATATCCAAGAGTTGTGCTGAGAGATGCGGGTAACTCTTACTTACTTTTGATGGTTCCAGTACATGTTTGAACATAGAATGATGGAATAATAGCGCAAGAGTCTTGTTAAATTGTTACTTTCAGATTGCTGAGACTCATGGACCAACGGTATAAAGGTATTGCTCAGGGTGTTGGCCAAACAGAGATATTAGGCCGCATCCATGTCGCTCCAATCAAGGTTAACACCACCAAAATTTTACCCTTGTAATGATGTGATCCTCTTTGTGTTGTAATGATTTTTGGAAAAGAAATTATAATATCTTGTAACTTGCAGATTGGGAATAACTTTTATCCGTCTTCATTCACGGTGCTGGACTCACCTAACATGGAATTCCTTTTTGGCCTGGATATGTTGCGTAAGCATCAGGTAACATCTCCCATCATTTGATTATTGAATTTAGTGTATGTGTTTCAACCAAAATGGTTAATTGTTTCTCTCTGTCTGTTTGTCTATATGTAGTGCACTATTGATTTGAAGGACAACGTCCTGACTGTTGGAGGAGGAGAGGTCTCGGTTCCCTTTTTGCATGGCAAGTAGTTCTCTACTACCATCTCTATCTTGAACCCTTTTTTTATTTATGTTTGTTATCTCTATTTTCAATTAACCTGACACAAATTTAAAACCGCACTTAATTCAGAGAAAGACCTCCCTTCCAGATTCTTGGATGAAGAACGTGTACCTAATCAAGCATCTAGCTCTGGAGCAGCAGTAAGGCTACTACCATTATCTTTGGTTTTGATTAACTATAGCTGGAAGTAAGTTCTTATGAGTTATGATCAAATTGTTTTGGTCCTTTAGGTTCCTTCTGGGTTTACAGAGAAGACGAATAACCCGGTTGCAAGCCCAACGAGCCAACAACCTTCGAGGCAAAACACATCAGAGGTAAAAGTCTTTAGTTTAAAGCTTTAACTCTTCACTTCTTTTGATTCCTTTTGCAGTCTCCGTTGATCATTTTCATCATGTAAACCCAACAGGGACCTGAATTTGAAGCCAAGATTGCAAAGCTTGCGGAGTTAGGCTTCTCCCGAGAAGCAGTGGTACAAGCTCTCAGATTGTTTGAAGGAAACGAAGAACAAGCTGCTGGGTTTCTCTTCGGCGGCTGAAGATTAAAACAATAATCATCTGGTCACATATACCAAATGCCAACAAACTGTGATTTAAAGAGACTCTTTTCATTTTCCTTCTTTTGTATTTGAATAGCTCTTCTTTACAGAACATAGGAAAGGTGTAACTGCAAGACAAATGTCTTCAGGACATCTCGCCTGTTGTTGATTATGCTGTCTGAGTAAGACTCTAAATGGAATTGTGTTTTTTATCATTCCTTAGAGATCACAAGTATAAGAACACTCTGCTTACTTTCCCTTGCCAAAAAAGGTTAGAGCACAAAGAACTTTATTTTCTCTGAAGATCATATCTACCCAACCGATTGTTCTGTATTCCATGGAATTACAGTCTCGTGTTCTTATTTCTCTGGTGGCATCTCTAGATCTTTGCTCAAGCAAATCAATTGGAAACTGAAGAAAGGTCTTGTGCTTTTTGGTACACAAACAAAAAGCCGTTCAGAATCTACTCAGCTAATCTAGCAGTGACCGATAGGAGCTTGGAGTAGACTTCTCTAGCTGGTGATCCCCATAATATGAACTCATTGCAAACTTAATGTTAGTGAAAGCTCCTAAGATATGAATCCTACTGTCTGCAAACACAATTCTCTAACTTGATTATATGAACCAAAAATATTTTTTCATCTTGAGGTCATTTACCCTCTTAATTGTGTGTAATTGATTTAAGCACAATAGATAGGTTGATAAATAGAATATTCTCTGACATCTCTGCTTAGTTACTAAAGATAGGTTAGGTCACAAGCTATTTGTGGTTATGATTCATGAAAGATCTAAACTTAGAAACTTTCTCTAGAAAGTAGCAAATTCTATTCATAGCAAATCACAAAAGAAATCTTGTTTAGTTTGTTTCACCAAACACATTCAGGTCGGCAGAAAAAAATCTTTTACAATTCTTAAAATCTCAAGAACCAACATGAGACCAAACCTCTAGCTTTTCAGGCATTAAGGTTCAAGAAACAACAACAACAACAACACAAAGAGTTTCCTCTCCTCCAAATAAAATGATTAACCAATTCAGCTCTGTCTCGTTACTCTACGCCATTGAGATCGCAAACGCTACGCAAAACATAGACTTCACATGGTCAAGAACCATCTCTTCACATTCCTTAACCATCAAAACAGAGAATATCAAGAACGAAGAACATGACCATCATCATCAACAGGTGAAGATAGATCTTGCAGGTTCCTCGTTTTGGGGTAAAAAGGGTCTAAAGAGCTTAGAAGCTAACGACACAAAGGTGGACGTATACTGGGACTTTCGTAAAGCCAAGTTCTCAACCTTCCCTGAACCTTCCTCTGGCTTCTACGTATCTCTCGTCTCCCAAAACGCTGTAGTTTTAACGATAGGAGATTTAAAGAACGAAGCTATGCAAAGGACAAAGAAGAAACCCTCTGCTACTGAAGCTGCTTTGGTATCCAAGCAAGAGCATGTCCACGGGAAACGTGTGTTTTACACTAGGACAGCGTTTGGTGGTGAATCATCAAAACGTGAGAATGAAGTTGTGATAGAGACTTCTCTCTCTGGTCCTAACGACCCTGAGATGTTTATTACCGTGGACGGTGTGCCGGCGATAAGGATCATGAACTTGAACTGGAGGTTTAGAGGGAATGAAGTTGTGACTGTGAGTGATGGTGTTTCTGTGGAGATCTTTTGGGACGTTCATGATTGGTTGTTTGAAACGTCTGGCTCGTCTAGTGGGTTGTTTGTTTTCAAGCCTAAAGTTGGAGATGAATCTAGAACTCTTAGCTTCAATGGTGGCTTTGATGGTGAGAATGATGATGGTGATAATGATAATGGTGACGATGGTGATAATGATGGTGATGATGATGAGTCGCCAAAGTATTGTCATGTTTTGTATGCTGTGAAAGTTTGATTCAGAGTTTGTGCAAGAGGTTTTTAATGTAATAATTTAAATAATTAGGAAGTTTCATGTATATATATATTTTAATTTTGGTGTGTGTGTTTGGACAGACACTCCATGTATGTGGTGTGTGTAAAGAAGACTAGCAGACTCAGAGGTTGTAAGGTGATGTCGACGAAAAAAACGATGTCTTAGACCAAAAGCAACAGCAGACATGCATTGTGTCAAGCCCAAGATGTGGAGCATCTTCTTGGTAAAGAGCAAGCTCTTGAATGGGATGCATCAGATAACCTGATGATACCATATGTTCTAGCCATTAGGGTTCTGGCCTATATGTATATATACAATGTTAGCACCATTGTAAAAAAGATAAAGTGATAAGAAATGAAAGAATATTCATTGACTACATTATTATTTTTCTACAGTTCATCTTTGCTAACATATAATTCTTAAATCAATTTTAAGATCGCTAATTATTTAATTACAATCAAATTTCTTAGCGAGACGAAAATAAGCAACAAAGACTCAGAGAAGAACATAAAGATTGTTCTCGGAAAGGCCAATGCAAGGAAGATGATGGAGAATCATAGAACAAAATATAAAGTAAAGAAAATTATTTACCAACATAATATAAAGAAAAATCAAAGCCTGTCTCAATATTTTATATACAAACACACATTTAAGAAGTTTAGAATTGAGAAGAAAACATTTCATTATATGTTATTTTAGCCGTGTGATGACTTCAGGACTTGGGAGAGCTAGAGGAGGTAGCATTAGAGCCTGCTCTTCCAGCCAACATGGAAAGGTTAGACGGAACGGATACGCCACGTGACATTCCAAGCCCAGCATTACGACGGTGGTAACGGCACCTGAAGGAGCCAGGGTGTGTGGTTGGCGCACATAAACAGCTTAGCCTCACACTCGACGACTTCACCATACCTGCCGGGCCACCACCACCACGTGTACGTGGGGACATGTTGTAAGCCTCTTGTCTTTTGACGTCTTCTTGGGTGATCTCTTGTTCTGTCTCCTTGAGTTTGATCTTATTCAGCATCGTCCTCCTCTTCGCTTCTTCTTTCTCTTTCCCTTCCATTTTTTATTGTTCTTTCTTCTTTGTTTCTCTAACCTTCTTACAAATAGAGAAACCTCTAAGAATAGATGACAATGAAATTGTGAAACTGAAAAAACGCTTTTAGAAAGTTTGAGAAAATTTAGTTAAATGTAAAAAATATATACAACTAAAAATAGTGAGTTTCTATATATCATTCTTTACGTTTCTGAATGTCCGAGAGTATCGTTTTCTTTACCGTAAATAGATGTTTTCTTTTTGTTAAGGAGTTCTCTGATGAAAGAAAACTCTTAGGTGTAGCTACAAGTTAGGGATCTTTAAACACATAAAAATAATTTTAAATCCCTTTTAACCATAAACAATTACTATATACTTCTAGAACAACAAAACCTATATAAAAAGTTGACAATAAACTACTTAAACAAGCACTAGCTCAAAATCTAACCAGAGTTCAAAATTCAAATCTATAGGCATAAGAAAAGACAACAGGAAGCATTCAATATGAGGGCTAAAGATTGATGGATTCATCACCTTAAACAGAGATTAATAAGATAAATCTTATAATAATGCATTCTAATAAAGCAATGTAGGATGGGAACTAAAAATTAATGATGAGTAATGGATCATCTAACGAGAGAGACTACCAAATGATTATTCTTATAATCTTATGGCAGCGAAACAAATCAAACTCCAAAACCCAAATACGCTAAAGTCAACAAAACATAATCAAAGTTTAGATATGAAAAACAACACTTAAATTAGACACACACTAAAAGATGTCTACTATGGCAATAAAATTTTATTTGATGCTCTTTCTGTCTTTAGCAAAACCTTCCTGATGTGTCCGCTACATAATAACTCTAGTTTCCTCTAGAACGCAACTAAACATGTGAGCAGCTTCTATAGCGTCTACGGTCTACCAAAGGATCTGAACAGTATTACTTCGAGCCTATCTTGCATATGGATGGTATCGACTACAGTCGACTGCTAATATAACCCCTCCAATCACCTGGCCCACCAGATACAAAGGCCCCACCATATCCACCGTAGCTTCCCCTCCTCAAAGACCATGTCCTCTCCCACCTCCATAACCCTCACTACTAAACAAGGTCAAAACTACTATAATAGCCAAGGGGAGGTGGTTCATTTCCCACTGCTGTCCTTTTCTCTTTCTAATGACAGCAAAAAAATAAGATAATGTTGACAGTGGGATTTGAACCCACGCCCTTTCGGACCAGAACCTTAATCTGGCGCCTTAGACCAACTCGGCCATATCAACTTTGTTGTAAGCAAACAATTGATGTACTTATTTAACTTCTGATTTGTGAAATCAGACTAGATATATACAGAGGTCAGAGACGGATCAAATTTGCAAGTGCCACGGTGTCACTGATGAGTAAGAGATTAGTAGGAGCTGAGAAATAGCAAGGAAGTCACGCGCATAAGATTTTAATTATAAACCATATAACATTCGTTGATTGGCTTCGTCTGTTTTAGTAGACAGAATATGAAAGCCCTATATGGTTCATTCATCATACAGACATGTAGCAACGGATTGCTCAATCACTTCATGTATCTGTGTAGGAACTTTCTGTGGAAGTTATTCCTGATTGTATCATTGATGAACTTCAAGATGGTGTAATTGTTTTGTTCCATCTTGTTTTTTCTTTCTTTTTGCCAAGATGGCTCAGACTCTAGATGTTACTTTGTGATAATCTTTTCATCATTTATATGATATTTACAGTTTAGCAAAAAAAAATCATTGATGAAACGCTTAGTGCTTTTATTTCCCCCACGTGCCTGATTCTTGAATACCACATCATCATCCCACCTGCAAAAGAGTAGAAAACAATCAAATATCATGATCCCACGACTGATTCATGAATAAACAAGATATTAAAAGGGGGTGCTAACCTCCTTTTGACACTAAACGAAGCTGGAGTGTTGTTTAGCAATGGGTTTCCTTTGAGAAGCTCTTCTTCTTTGGCGTTTACCTCTTCCATCTGCTGCTGTTTTTCCTGGAAATAAGTGTATTAGAAATTTAGAACACATTGGCACAAGACTATTCTTCCTTATGTCAAATGTGATTAGAGAAAATAAAGCCATCCTAATCATTTTAAAATAATAATCTTAGCAGAGATATCACAAAAACTTTCCTTGCCGTTTGAGCGACTACAAAACGGCGGGTTGTGTGGTGTGGTTATCTAAGACTACTGATCAGATTCATTAGAAATTTAGAGAAACGTTAAATACACTATGGGCTCTCATCATATAGTTTTGGTCGGCCTTAATATAAAGTCGAACATCAATCATACTTTTCTTTTTATTTTCTAGGTTCTGTCACTTTTATCTCCTTTATTTCGTACGTAACATTTTAAAGTACGTTACATAGCAAAATCTGTGATCAAATCCCAATGGCAAAAAACCCTAGAGTCTTCCTCGATATTGCCGTCGACTTCAAAACCGTTGGTCGGATCGTGATAGAGCTCTTCGCCGACACGAACCCTTTGGCGGCCGAGAACTTTCGTGCTCTCTGTACGGGCGAAAAAGGCATAGGGGAGTCTGGAATACCTCTCCACTATAAGGGATCTATCATCCACAGAGTGGCCCCAACTGCATTTTGGTACGCAGGAGATATCACTCATGGGAACGGATTTGGAGGCGAATCGATCTACGGCTATTATTTCAAGGACGAGAACTTCACGAGGAAGCACGACCGTAAAGGTGTCCTCTCCATGATCAACTTATGTGATTATACTGGCGAGAGAACCTACGGATCTCAGTTCAGTCTCTTCATGAGGGAGTGCCCCGGCATTGATGGCAAGCAGGTCGTATTCGGACAAGTTGTGGATGGGTATGATGTGATCAGTCGCGTTGACGGGATGGTCGGAGATGGAGTGACGTACCCTTCCAAGCCCGTGACAATCGCCGAGTGCGGTCAGATTCTTCCAGAAGCTGAGATCACTGGTGGTTCTATATCAACAATGGTAATAACTTTTGTGGTTGTTTGTTTTAATTGGCTAATGTTGCATTAAAAAAACAAATCTTATATGTATTGATGATAGTTTGTTCTCTAATCTATCATTTTGCATCATGTATATTGTTTATTTGAGCTTCGTTATTTCTGATTTCTCTGTTATTCAGTTTTCGTTTTTTTTTATCATTCCTGAAGGCAGGTTCTTCGGACCCAGCAAAGTATCAGAAGTTGCTGAATCAGTTAAGATTTTGGCAACTGAAGTTCGCCGATATGGAAAATACACTAGGAAAGCAGACCATTTCATATGCAATGGGATGCCGCAAAATCAAGATAGAGGAGTCCATGGCACTCCAGGCGCTGATCATGGCACCTCGTACCTACAGAGCAGTAGAGCAGTCGGTGCAACATGAAAGTGAAGGAGAAGGCGCTGGTCATGACATACCTGAAGAACTGTAGAACACTGTGGCATTATTTTTTTTGAATACCTCCTAATTTTTTATTTGGATACTTTTAATAATGTTAAGCTTAAAAAGAAAAATACGTTACATTACATTGCTACGTATCATATAATTAACTTTCAAAATCAAATAAACTATATAAAATTTTGGGTGATCTATTTATCAAAAAGAAGAAAATATCATATAAATGTATATTATAGATTCGTGCATTCAATTTGTTTTTTAAATATAGATTCGTGCATTATGGTACGTTCGTCACCAGTGCTGGTGGCTTTAGACATATGCTCACAGTTCTTTTGCACTCGAAGCTTTATTTTTTTATACTTTTTTTTTCAGAACTAGTGTTAAAAGATAAAATTAAATCCCAATTTAGATTGACAATAATATATATTTTTTGATCAAATTAACGATAATACAAGAACAACAATTTGAACCCATAAACTGAATGAACCGGGCATGTTCCTCACGTCCCCGAGCATACTCATGAGCGAATTTCGACCACTAAATCTAAGTTGTATGTATGACTCGTAACAAAAAAAAAGGTTAACTGCTAGCAATAAATATTTAAAATTATCATAATTCTCAATTTTAAAAATAAAATAGTTGGTGTGTTTACAAAACCACCAGATAATCGTACAAAGTAAAGCAGGGTTCATTTTGCAAAAGTAATCTTAAGGACTAAAAGACAAAACCATCCGAACACCAAAAAACGATGTCGTTTCTCTCCCGCCTTCTCCTCCGTAGCACCAACAGCTCCATCACCACCACAAACACCCGCTTTTTCTCCGCCGTCACCGCAGCCTCTCAAAGAACCCCGTCACTCATCACCCTCGTCAACGACGAAAACGACCCAAAATACATCACAGAGAAGTTCAAAAAGGCTTGCCAAACGGAATGGTTCCGCAAAAACAAACCCGTCTACGAGAGAACCGTCCGCCGCCTCGCCGCGGCCAAGAAGTTCGAATGGATCGAGGACATCCTGGAGGAGCAGAACAAGTACCCCAACATGTCAAAAGAAGGATTCGTCGCGAGAATCATCAATCTTTACGGCCGTTCCGGTATGTTCGAAAACGCGCAGAAGGTGTTCGACGAAATGCCTCAGAGAAACTGTAAAAGATCAGTTTTGTCTTTCAACGCTTTGCTTAATGCTTGTGTGAACTCCAAGAAGTTTGATTTGGTTGAAGAGATCTTCAAGGAGTTGCCTGGTGAGATCTCCATCGAACCGGACATTGCTTCTTACAATACTTTGATCAAAGGGTTGTGTGGGAAGGGTTCTTTGTCCGAAGCTGTGGCGTTGATTGATGAGATTGAGAAGAAGGGTTTGAAGCCTGATCATTTCAGCTACAACTTGCTGTTACATGAGTCTTATACAAAGGGGCGTTTTGAGCAGGGGGAAGAGATATGGAGGAGGATGGTAGAGAAGAATGTTGGTAGAGATATACGTAGTTACAATGCTAGGTTGTTAGGATTAGCCTTGGAGATGAAATCAGAAGAGATGGTTGGTCTGTTTGAGGAGCTTAAGGGTAATGGGATCAAGCCTGATGTGTTCACATTCACTGCCTTAGTTAGAGGATGTGCTGGTGAAGGTAAAGTTGATGAAGCTAAGATGTGGTATAAGGAGTTAGAGAAGAACGGTTTTCGACCGATGAAATTGGTTTTTTCGTCTTTGCTTCCTGCAATGTGTAAGGATGGAGATTTGGAGTCAGCTTTTGAGATCTGCAAGGAGATATTCAGTAAGCGTTTACTTGTGGATGGGGACATCATGCAAGAGGTGGTTGATGAATTGGTGAAAGGGTCAAAGCGAGAAGAAGCTGAGGAGATTGTTGAACTTGCGAATAAGAATGAGTATTTACAGTTCAAGCTACGTCTCTCTTCTGAAGAGTAAAGTAGTAGTTCATTAGCTAGCTTATCCACTAGTTTCTAGTCCACTCGTAAGTGTCTTGTTGTTTGCACTTGAATAACTGAACTGCCTGATGTTTTGTGACTTGTTTGAAATTTGAGAGTTAGTACTTCGACTTTGTGTTGATGCCATAACAAAAGCTATGCAGTTCCCAACATTATGAGTTATGACTCAAGAGCGAGAGGTCTGACTTGGAACAAGATGTTCACTGATGCAGTTGATCTCACTGATGTTATGAAGGCTGTAGGAGTCTCTCGAGATTTGCGTACGTACAATGCTTCCATCAATGGTTAACCGCGGTGATAACAATCTGGAACAGTCTCTGAAATGGTACAATGAGAGATGAAGGAGAAAGGTGTGATTCCTGATTCAGTGACTTACTGTTTTGTCATTTCACACAATTCACTAGATGTTCTTTTGAGCTTGTGTTGTGTACCACTGCAAGCTATGTGCCACGCCTGTAGAGTTAAAATCACAATTATCCTAGTTAGATGGTACACAATTAACTTATTTGACCCGACAACATACCATAGTCTCGTAGGAGCACCCACATGCCCCAAGAGTGATTCAACGCTCGGTATGGCTTAACCAAGAAAACTTGAAACCGGCGGTTAGACCTAGCTGAAAAGATTCATTGTTGGTCGAATTGGACTTGGCTCTAACTATATATTGACTGACCCCTCTTTAATCAGTTCAATTTTTAACGATAAAAAAAGTTATGGTTTTGAATGTCCGTCCATCTCCATAGGGCGATGTCTAAACTAGGTTAAATCAAACTCTTATTAAGAAAGTAAGCCATTTCTAATGAGAATTAAACATGTGGTGTCCTCTCATTCTCTCATCATTTGCTAGACCAACTTTATACATCTATTAGTTGATCCAATAGTTTTATCCACTAGACCAACTTGTTGGTCATCAGTTCCAGGATTAGCCATGAGTATTCGGAATGTTAGGTCCACATCCTTTCAATTCACAGCACACACTGGCTTCAAGGAACAGAGTACTGGTTACTCTTACCTCAAAACTGACCTCTCATTCTCTCATCATTTGCCTTTTGTGGTTGTCCAACTTCACCACCTACCTTAACCCCCTTCACTAAAACTTTCTGTTTTATAATTTTCAGTTAAGAAAAAAAGAAAAAAAAAATTAACCAAGAAAAAAACAACAAAAGTTGAGCTATGCACCATAGCTTCCTTTTACATACTTGAAAACAATTGCATCTCTTTACTTTTCATCCATCTTTCCATATCAACTCAAACAATAGCATCTGAATGCATGATCTTTCCCAAAAATACTGATTTGTTGTACACGTTTACGAGTCTTGTGACATCTTTTACGAATATATATTTCCCGGCATTTTACATATATTTTTTTTTATATTACAAACTTTCAAATTAAATAACATTAACTTTTACATGATAATGATAAGGCTAAAGAATAGCAGGATAAACTTGCATGAACATTCCTCATGATAGCTGAAATTTCATACCCATGAAACAACTTAGGATTCATTAGGAAAAAATTAGTAAAACCATTAATGAAATGAGAAAGTAGTCAGCGATATGCCCATGACCATGGCAGCCATGTTTCCCTCTCCCTTGTACTATCTACGTTTCCAAATCTTGGTAGTTGATAAGAGGGTTTGTCTAATATTTTTATGATCTTGGCATTTTACAAATATTTAATGATCTTTGTTGGCTTTAGATTTTTGAGCATCATTGAGCATATGATTGTATTTGTTGAATTTGATCATTTTCCTATCAATATTAATTGGACCCACTTAATTCTAAGAGTCTGATTGTTTATACTATTACAACTCGATACTTTTTTGTTTGGTTTCGTTATCCATTGATTGAGTTTACCGTTCTTCTCCATGGATTCTTTCAGTGTTACTTTATTTTTCGTTTGGATTTTTGGTAATGTATAAATAGCTCCATGATTGATTGATACACTCTTTCATTCCTTGTCAGGAGTTATACAATAATACAAACCCAGATGCATAAAGTCGTTCGTTCGGAATACTTACAAACGTGTTGCAATCACAGCCTAATATCAACATATAACTTGAGATAAATTGACCCGTTTATATAGTCATCTCATTTTCTCTCATACATGTATGTATGATCAGTTGATCACGAGTGGACATGCTGTGTTGTATCAAGATCGTATAGTCTATTACTAGTCGATGGATTTTCCGCTCTAAGTCATTTTCTTAAACTTAATTATTATAAGAGAAAGAATGTATATATATATGTGTAATATTTATAGTTGTAATTAATTATATACAATCGAGTACCTAATATTAATATTCATTATACATACACTTCAAATATATCATCCTTGCTTGTTTGATACATGTAACATTACTAAACTCCTTTTTCCGGCTCGCTCACTTTCTTTTGATTAATGGGGTTTATCAATTGAAGTTAGTTACAAACTTATGTCACATGTTTTCGTTTTAAATACCAACCTATATATCGAGATGAATAGAAAAGAAAATCGATATCACATAATATAGAACGTGTTGCTAATGTACTTAAACTTGTTTTGGAAAAAGGTTAAAGCCTGTTGACTAGAAGGTTCTAATTAAAGCTTCAATGTAACATCATTTTGAAAATATCCAAATTAATTATTATTTTTGAGACTGGTGGTGGATATGTAGGATAGTGGGAAACTGAAAGAAAAAAGAATAAAGCATGGAACTCTAAAAACTAAAAGCGAAGATGAGAGAATCTATGGAGTCTTTAAAGCAAAACTATTTCCGCTTTTTTAAGTTTAGATTCGATTACTCGTTGATAATTGTTCCACTATTTGCATATGGATAGATGGATAATGTGATTATACACATACACACACAGACTCAACAATTTGACGCTAACTTAACATTATTATTGATTATAAACAGTAGTGAGAACCTAAAGTTTGTGAAACTATGATTTTAGAGTTCGATACTACCATATTCAGAGCAATGGGTAACATAATCGTTAGATGTTCCCCTAGTTTACAGTTTTATACGGGTCAGGCTATGGGATCATCGCATCGGATACACTAATTTTCTTATGTTTCATCTTGATATGGATCCAAACGTTCCCAGATCAAGAAATCAATCATTTTGATATAAAAAAATCAACGGCCAAAAAGATCAGAATTCATGAATAAAGCCATCAAATATCATATCTTTCCAATGGAAAATTCATAATATGCAAAAATACACGTGTGCGTAGCAGCATTGTTCCGGATACTATCGGGTGCAGACAACGCATAGCTAATAATGTCCATTGTACATCAGTCTAGGATATAGAATTAATAATAGAGATCGATATGATACGTGTATGGACTATTTATATGTGCATATAGTCATAAGTTGATCATGATCAATCGTACCTACTAAATTGTTCTCTAGTTGTATTGCATGCATTTCTCTTATGATGAGCTCCGTTTTTGCATGAAATAAAGAGTAATACCACTAAATGACATTCTCACAAATATAATGATTGCATGTCTTTTTTAAAATAGAGTAGATTTTATGTGTGGTTTCAAAACATTTTATGTTGTTTTACTCAATGACACATTGTTCTAAATAGTAGTTATGCGTACCAAATACAGTAGATCTTATATATGTCATATCGTTAATCCAGTCAGTTTGGTAAAAAAAAACAATTAGTGATATATAGTTGATTTCTCTTTGAATTGCCACTATATTTTTTCAACTAATGTTAGAGATAGCCAAATAGAATGTTATCGGACTAACATATAAACTGTAATTTTTGTTTCAACTTTGACCACAGTCATGAATGCAATACACCAAATATTTGTGACAGGGCATGTCGTGGCTACCACAAAACACCTTTTAATAATATATAGCGTAACGCGAGTTGCATTCAAGAAATATTCCATTAAAAGAGATACTCAAAGTACAAATGACATGAAGAAGAGTCTAGAAAACTCTATATGACCTTATTGCATGCGTTTAAACTTAAACATGAGTAACTTAACTAGAAATCAGACAACGATCAGTTGCCGTCTAGCTTCGATTCTAAGCTCTTCCTTCATCTTTCTAATGAACTCATCAAACTTCTTGTTCATCTCTTCCTCCGTCACCACTCCCACATTATCCTCCTCTCCCTCTATATCACCATTATCTGTTAATGGCTCATCATACTCTCCTTCTTCTTTCCCTGATTCGGTTTCTTGATCTTCTTTCTCTTCTTCGGTTTCCTGATCTTCTTTTTCTTCTTCGGTTTCTTGATCTTTTGTACTAACTTCCTCTGCAAGAAAAGACTCTGATCCTCTTTCATGAACAGTGCAATACTCAAGCTCCAGTATCGCATCGTAACTCTCGAAATCTCTGTAATCAAAGGTTTTATCTGTTTTGCTCCAACCTTCCTCTACTGGTTTTGACGTAGCGATGCACTTAGCGACAAACGCTAAGAGAGCATTGCAGAGTAGGAACATGTAGTTCTTATCTACCGCGTGTGTTACAAGTTGAATTATGAATCTATATAGATAGCAGTTGTGAGTAATTAAGAGAGACGAAACCCATATCAAAATCACCATGAACTTGGTAAGTTTCTTCAGAATCTCAGGCTGTATTTGATCCATCTCTCTGGATTGTTCGTTGCTTTTGTGTGTGAGTGATGAGAGATAAGAAAGATAGAAAAGGAATCCTCAGCTTTAAGACTTAAGTGTAGTTGCGCAGAGGTTTACACTCAACGGCTCTGGTATATATAGAAGTTATTGGGACAGTTGTGCCAATGGGAATCTGGAACGATTTTACCAAATTGCCCCTTTGTTCTGATTCTGCCTGCCATGTGCTAATGGTGTCTTTTCTCTTAATCATGTTGATCAAACATAATCTAAGTTCGTTTCTTGTATCATAAACTAATTAATCTTCGTCTCCTTTTGGCATATTATTGGTTTGATTTTATAGAAATGAGTCAAATGACTTCCAAAGCTTTCTTTATACACACGTTCTTTTATTTTCTTTTGTTACTATTCTAACATCATGCAAATAGTTATGCTATATATTAAGGTGATAGTTCATAGTTGCTCAAATATAATTTATTTAATATCGTTGTGTGTTTGTTGCCATATATTTTAAGTTTGGCAGAATGTAGTTTAATACTAAATTTAACAAAATGAAATAGAAGCAACTTCAAAGGATGATTGGTCTTTCAGGTTTCGATAGGGAGTGAGGTCGTGTGGACAATTCTTTCAGAATATGTCATTGTCCTTCTACTTGACTAACTAAAAAATAATCGTGTAATACGCAATGATTGTGGAAAAAAGTGGACATACATATATGCAAACGTGAAGGGTGAAGTCGATAAAATTATATTAAACCACAAAAAATCATGCATGTCAACATAAATCCAAAAGACAATAAGGGAAAAATCACATGTGTTCGTTAAAGATTTGGTTCACATTCATTTCACCTGATATGTAATATGTATTTATGGCCTACTTAATGTGTAAACAACAAACCACCTGTATTAAATTTTCCCCATGATTTAAATAAAATGCAAACAAAATAAAATAAAAGTAATGGGAAATAATTAATGTAGATACATATTCTAAATTATGTTTCTGATCTTTATGCTTATGGACATGAATATATTTTATTCTTAGTTATTAGAATATCTTGAAATAATCATATATGGTAGATTTGAAGTAGTTAGTTTATATTAAAGTATTAGAGTTTAGATTAAAAATGATTATACTTATCTATCCAAACATGACTCTGATTTCAATCACCTACAAATACAATGATTGGACTTTTGAATCCAACTTTTTACAACTGTAGTACGTTTGATCCATAAATTCACGGAAATGTTTATAAGACATGATCATTTTTCCGAGAAATACATAAAGCCTATCATTAATGGCGTCGCAATGCAATTTAAAATATTGGGCCATATTGATATTTATTAGTGGGCCTTTTGTTTCATTAAATGGGCTTTAGAGATCCACCAATAAAAAAGGTTTTGGATGGATAATGGATAACTCTCTGAAACGAAGCTGCGGAGCTACATCATTGCAGCGTTACGAGGAAGAAGAAGAAGAAGAAGAGCAATCGATCCTCTGTTTTTGACATTCAATGGCGGTATCTTCTGTAACTTCATTCGTATTACCCTCTTTCTCCAATCCCACCTCTGCTACCAAACAGAAAGTCTCTCTGCTTCCCTTGCTCAAACCATCTTCTTCTTCTACTCATGCCGGCATTGGCTCCTCCCTCCTTAGCAAACCCTCCATCTCGTTTACGAAGAGGGTCTCTGCTGCTCCAGAAACCCTATCTCCAGAAACTCTCGATGAACCCGTCTCCGAGGTATACACTTTTCTCCTCTCTCTCTCTGTCTATCTCTTTCTATGATTCTTGATTGTGTGTAACATGTATGGAACAGCTGTTTCTCTCTGAATCATTAGACACATGACATCACCCTGTCTGTTTTCTACCGTATCTGCTAATAAAGCTGCAACCTTTATGTGTTACAGTGTTTGTTCTGGTGGAGTATTATCTTACATACTCTTGTTTGTATCTGTGGTGTTGATTCAGGTTCCGAGCTCTTCCTCTATCAGTGTAGACTCGGATAAGGTATGTTCTGTTTCAGTCAGAGAGGTCACTCACTACATGAAAGTTATCATTTTTAGATGAGCGTTGGAGGTTTTATGGAGAATTGGTTTTGTGTTTTCTTGGTTCACTGGGTTCTTACATTACTCTGAGCTGTCTTCTGTATATTAAGAAATGACATTAAGTATATAGTTTTCGGACCAGTATCATGTTTAGATGGGGAATGCTGTTGTGTACTCTTACTGAAG
This sequence comes from Hirschfeldia incana, assembly GCA_026261945.1. Lineage (NCBI taxonomy): Eukaryota > Viridiplantae > Streptophyta > Magnoliopsida > Brassicales > Brassicaceae > Hirschfeldia > Hirschfeldia incana. The sequence goes on from JABCMI010000021.1 coordinate 3,148,394, forward strand.
TTGAAATACATTTGTCACACCAGAGTTATGTTTTCTTTGGAGGTTTTGTGGAGATTCATTGTTTTGTTTGGTTAAAGTTGAGTTGTGTGTTTTCTTGTAATTAGATGGCGCCAAAGCAGAAGATTAGGATCAAGCTTAGATCATACTGGGTGCCTCTGATTGAGGACTCATGCAAGCAGATACTTGACGCTGCGAGGAACACCAATGCGAAGACGATGGGTCCTGTACCGTTACCTACCAAGAAGCGTATCTACTGTGTTCTCAAGTCTCCTCATGTTCACAAGGACGCAAGGTTCCATTTTGAGATCCGGACGCACCAGCGGATGATTGACATTCTCTACCCGACTGCTCAAACCATCGATTCCTTGATGCAGCTTGATCTTCCTGCAGGTGTTGATGTCGAGGTCAAGCTCTGAAGAATCAAACCGTAAGGACCATGGTAACAAAAAGAAAGCTCTTTCCTCGTCCTCTTTTGAATACATTACAGCTTAGACTAGAGCTTGTTCTTAACCAAAGTTTTTCTTCTTCCTCACAGGTGATGGGGGCACTTGCATTTCATGAACAGACTGTTTCAGATTGCTTAGAACTTGTAAGCGCTGTATAATCTTTTTGAGAGCCTCTGTAATGAGTATTCTCTGTTAGTGATCCTTGTTCTTAGTTGATGAACAAATCCACATGTACGCAAGTTCAAAGGAATCCTTTCTGTGTGTGTGTGTGTGTTTTCACTAATTATTTTTTATTCACTTTTATTAAAAGTACTATAATTTTTCTTGAATATTTAATTGGGATCTTTATTTGAATATAAGTATGAACGGAAACGAGGAAAATTAAAATATACGAGTTGAGGAGATTTAAGAAAATAAATAAGTTGGAATCTTGAAAGCAACTTCATTTATATAATTGGTGTGCTGTGTGCAGGTTGCATCCGCAAACTTAATGGAGTTTACATAGGCATTACTAAATTGGCATTGTGCATAGATATTCAGCTAACGTATATATTTAACTTGGAGAATATTCCAATCATAAACTGTTATTTTAACTGTACAAAATGGAATGATTACTCTGGTTTAGTAAGCGGTTACGTCAATGTATGGATCATCTCTGACCAATAGAAAAAATAATGGTCGCCAAGTTGCCTTCTTTCTCAAAGCTTGTGGCAGAGTATACAAAGAGTTCAGACTCCGAGTTCAAATGAAGCTGTTGATTAGAATGACAAAGATTTCATTATGCCAAAACAAAAGCTAAACAAAAGTTTACCCTAAAACAGTTTTTTGAGAAGTGTTGGTGGCCTAGTGGTCCCAACAAAATCTTCTCACACACGGCTACCCGAGGTCGCCAGTTCGATTCTCGGGGACAGCGGGGTGGTACTATGCCTCTCCAAATAAATCTTTCTTCAGACGAGTAGGGACAAGCGGTGTATACTAACCAGTAGGTCCAAGCCGGAGGGGTTTCCCCATACGAGTAGGGGCAAGCGGAGTATACATTAATCCGTAGGTCCAAGCCGGAGGAGAAGGATTTCCTGGATTTGGGGCCGCGCAAGCGGTGGGGCTAGTCACTATAAAAAGTTTACCCTAAACAGTTTCGAGAAGTGTTGGTGGCCTAGTGGTCCCAACAAAATCTTCTCACACACGGCTACCCGAGGTCGCCAGTTCGATTCTCGGGGACAGCGGGGTGGTACTATGCCTCTCCAAATAAATCTTTCTTCAGACGAGTAGGGACAAGCGGTGTATACTAACCAGTAGGTCCAAGCCGGAGGGGTTTCCCCATACGAGTAGGGGCAAGCGGAGTATACATTAATCCGTAGGTCCAAGCCGGAGGAGAAGGATTTCCTGGATTTGGGGCCGCGCAAGCGGTGGGGCTAGTCACTATAAAAAGTTTACCCTAAACAGTTTAGAGAAGTGTTGGTGGCCTAGTGGTCCCAACAAAATCTTCTCACACACGGCTACCCGAGGTCGCCAGTTCGATTCTCGGGGACAGCGGGGTGGTACTATGCCTCTCCAAATAAATCCTTCTTCATACGAGTAGGGACAAGCGGTGTATACTAACCAGTAGGTCCAAGCCGGAGGGGATTCCCCATACGAGTAGGGACAAGCGGAGTATACATTAATCCGTAGGTCCAAGCCGGAGGGGAGGGATTTCCTGGATTTGGGGCCGCGCAAGCGGTGGGGCTAGTCACTATAAAAAGTTTACCCTAAACAGTTACACGAGAAGTGTTGGTGGCCTAGTGGTCCCAACAAAATCTTCTCACACACGGCTACCCGAGGTCGCCAGTTCGATTCTCGGGGACAGCGGGGTGGTACTATGCCTCTCCAAATAAATCTTTCTTCAGACGAGTAGGGACAAGCGGTGTATACTAACCAGTAGGTCCAAGCCGGAGGGGTTTCCCCATACGAGTAGGGGCAAGCGGAGTATACATTAATCCGTAGGTCCAAGCCGGAGGAGAAGGATTTCCTGGATTTGGGGCCGCGCAAGCGGTGGGGCTAGTCACTATAAAAAGTTTACCCTAAACAGTTTTGAGGAGAAGTGTTGGTGGCCTAGTGGTCCCAACAAAATCTTCTCACACACGGCTACCCGAGGTCGCCAGTTCGATTCTCGGGGACAGCGGGGTGGTACTATGCCTCTCCAAATAAATCTTTCTTCAGACGAGTAGGGACAAGCGGTGTATACTAACCAGTAGGTCCAAGCCGGAGGGGTTTCCCCATACGAGTAGGGGCAAGCGGAGTATACATTAATCCGTAGGTCCAAGCCGGAAGAGAAGGATTTCCTGGATTTGGGGCCGCGCAAGCGGTGGGGCTAGTCACTATAAAAAGTTTACCCTAAACAGTTTTGAGAAGTGTTGGTGGCCTAGTGGTCCCAACAAAATCTTCTCACACACGGCTACCCGAGGTCGCCAGTTCGATTCTCGGGGACAGCGGGGTGGTACTATGCCTCTCCAAATAAATCTTTCTTCAGACGAGTAGGGACAAGCGGTGTATACTAACCAGTAGGTCCAAGCCGGAGGGGTTTCCCCATACGAGTAGGGGCAAGCGGAGTATACATTAATCCGTAGGTCCAAGCCGGAGGAGAAGGATTTCCTGGATTTGGGGCCGCGCAAGCGGTGGGGCTAGTCACTATAAAAAGTTTACCCTAAACAGTTTACGAGAAGTGTTGGTGGCCTAGTGGTCCCAACAAAATCTTCTCACACACGGCTACCCGAGGTCGCCAGTTCGATTCTCGGGGACAGCGGGGTGGTACTATGCCTCTCCAAATAAATCTTTCTTCAGACGAGTAGGGACAAGCGGTGTATACTAACCAGTAGGTCCAAGCCGGAGGGGTTTCCCCATACGAGTAGGGGCAAGCGGAGTATACATTAATCCGTAGGTCCAAGCCGGAGGAGAAGGATTTCCTGGATTTGGGGCCGCGCAAGCGGTGGGGCTAGTCACTATAAAAAGTTTACCCTAAACAGTTTTGAGAAGTGTTGGTGGCCTAGTGGTCCCAACAAAATCTTCTCACACACGGCTACCCGAGGTCGCCAGTTCGATTCTCGGGGACAGCGGGGTGGTACTATGCCTCTCCAAATAAATCTTTCTTCAGACGAGTAGGGACAAGCGGTGTATACTAACCAGTAGGTCCAAGCCGGAGGGGTTTCCCCATACGAGTAGGGGCAAGCGGAGTATACATTAATCCGTAGGTCCAAGCCGGAGGAGAAGGATTTCCTGGATTTGGGGCCGCGCAAGCGGTGGGGCTAGTCACTATAAAAAGTTTACCCTAAACAGTTTTGAGAAGTGTTGGTGGCCTAGTGGTCCCAACAAAATCTTCTCACACACGGCTACCCGAGGTCGCCAGTTCGATTCTCGGGGACAGCGGGGTGGTACTATGCCTCTCCAAATAAATCTTTCTTCAGACGAGTAGGGACAAGCGGTGTATACTAACCAGTAGGTCCAAGCCGGAGGGGTTTCCCCATACGAGTAGGGGCAAGCGGAGTATACATTAATCCGTAGGTCCAAGCCGGAGGAGAAGGATTTCCTGGATTTGGGGCCGCGCAAGCGGTGGGGCTAGTCACTATAAAAAGTTTACCCTAAACAGTTTTCCTATAATAATTCTGTAAAGCACTCTCTAAAAAAAACCTCTCTAGAGAAAGCCCCTTTTCACTGTGCTAGGGTTGCCGGCGGCGCTTGCTCTTCCGTAGTCGCCGGTTGCCCCCCCCCCCCTTGCTTGATTGTTTCTCCCTTCGCCGCTCCTCTCCTTCCTCCTTTCTGCTTCCTTTCTCGTGGCTCTGTTTCTTTGCGCCTCCGTACGGGTTAGATCTGGCGCGTTGGACTCGGATCTCCGGAGAAGCATGGCGGAGGAGTGGATTGAGCGGTTCCTTTGGGCGCGTGGAGTGGTGGGGGTTGCGGTCTGGTGTCAGATCGGGACTTTGGTAGTGAGATCTATCTCCTTCCTTTTTGCCTTCTCTGTTCGTTCTTCTCCTATGGGTGAAAGGGTTCGCTTGGCTGGTTGCGTCTTGGGTTCCTTCAGACGGTGGAGCTGCGGTGCTGCTTCTTCTTGTCTGGCCGGTCTCCGGTGGTGCGTCTTTAGGCCGGTCAACCTCTTTCTCAGAATCTTCTCTGAGTTGATGTTGCTTCCAAGCCAGATTGATCAATGGCGGGTACTCCGTCGTCGGGGCGTGTGCGAGGAGACTAGCTGTCGGTCTTGTCAACTGCGTTTTAGGCTTCTCGGTGGCGGCGCATGCTGAAGCAGCAGGGCTCCTGGATTGATCTAGGGCTTCCTTGGGTCCACCTCGCCTTAGGGTGTTGGTTGCTGTTTCTGTCTTTTGGTGCAGGTTCGATGGCGTGTGGCGGCTCATGGGTGCTTCTTCTCCAAATAAAGCTCGACCTTCTGTATTCTGCTGTCCTTGGTCACGAGTGTAGCTGTCTGCTCTTGTTTGGCCCCGGATTAGGTGGACTTAGCAAGCTGTTTTTGAGAATCCGATCTTAAAGAGTTGGTCACCGGGGAGGCCAAAATTACTGGGTCCAAGCTCTCGTTTTAACTGTGGGTTCGATTCTGTGGCAAGCGAATGTTCGGCCTCTGATGTTTCCTTCTTGCTGCTGCTGTTATTCTTGTAGATAGGTCCTGTAATCTTAGGTTTGAGTCTCTGTTAGTTTATTTATGTTGCTCTGTTTCTTGTCTTCTCTGTATGTCTGTAAAAAACTGGAAAATGGTAATAATTTAACATGTTTACCAAAAAAAAAAAAAAAAAAAAGCTAAACAATTCTTTTTTTTTTTAATCCAAACATGCCATGTTTTCTAAATGCGTTGGACTTTTCATTAGCTCATTTACATGCAAGTGGCTAGAGGAAAAGTTTGGACAAGGACTCGTTAAAGTACTTTACGACCCAGTGGCTATGATTATGAACATATCCGCATGGCTCCATCTCGTGGTGGAATAAAAAAGCCTCATGAGCTGTTTACATGATTAGACTATGGACTTGGTGTATATTTGATCACTGATCATATTATAATGTCACTATTACAAGAAAAGAAAGCATATATTATATTGATAATGTGAGACACAGACTAGTAGTCATTGACTGACGAAACACAGACTTTTCTACTTACTTGCAGCCCAATCTTTAACATATCTCTTAGTTTTCTCTTCCCAAGAACTTAGCACTATGTGACAAGTTCCCAAAATATTCTAAACTTTTAATAAAGTGTTGGACTATGTGTGGTGACTATTGAATAATAAAGCCTACAAAATGACCGATCCAATAATTTTCTTTATAGTATGATACTTTAAAATTTTGTCAAAAAGTAGTATTATACTTTTGTAAACTGTTTCACATTTTCTTTTGTCGAGTTACACTAAAAAGGATGATAATTCGTTTTACATAAAAATTGGCAAAAAAATATATGTCAGATGTTAATTATTATTCTGTATAAACCTTACTTTGTTTTTTTTGTCAATCTTTTTTTTTTGTCAATCTACTTTGTACACAATGATAACCATATGATGAAGAACTAGTTTGTACACAATGATAACCATATGATAGTAATGATATCGATTCACGATGGTATAAACCTTATACATTACGTTGTTCATCTTACTTTTCCCTTTTACAGATCAAAAACTAGTTTGTACACAATGATTACCATATGATAGTAATGTTACATTGTTACCGATTGACAATTGTTAATATGTAGTATTGTTGTTATTATTAGTGTGTCAGAATTTTAACAGATGAAGGACAACTTCATTTATAAAGAAAGCAGACTAAACATAGTACATGTATAGATGAAGAACATTGAAGCTTGAATCATAAAATTAACAACCACATGATATAAAATAAGCAAAACTTACCTCAAACAAGTATAGCAGAGTAGTTGAAAAGTCAACATAATAGTTGTGGAAAAAATGGTCTATCAGGTAATTAGTAAAGTAATTACTAGGTAAATAACAAAGTAATTATTAGGTAAATACGTAATCAATAACAAAATTTGTTTATTCATCTTCTTAAAGTTCCGTATCAAAATACTTTGGAAACAAATCATGTCACGTTATTAAACTAGGGAAAAAAAAGAAAAAAATAACAAAATAGAGAGAAAATAAAACAGAACATCCTGTTTTAGGCTAACAATTGCAACAAGAATTTGATTATTCAACAGTTGAATGACTTAAAATACAATAATGTAAAAAAAAGATCCGTGGAATGCGAAGAAAAGTAAGAAGAACCCTTTTCGCCACCAAAGTGGCCGTATCCTCTCCTCCTCTCTAGTGGGGTTTGAGAAAGAGAGGAACGTTTTGTCTTCCTTTCTTCGTAGTTTCTTGAGCGTGCTCTCCAAGGGTTTACTGTCTACATCAGCCCTCGTCAACTCTTGTAACAGAGAGAGAGAGAGAAACAGAGCAAAGCTATGGACATTCTTGGTTCCACGAAAGCTAATGGTATGTTAACAACGTTCTTGCAATCTAGGTCTTTTCTTTTGGAACCAAGATTTGTCTCTGGTTTCTTGCACGCGGTCTTGTTGCTGGTTCTGTTTTGCTCATGGGTGCGTAACAAACTTAGGGGAAACAATGGTTTTGGTTCTGTTACGGAGAGGTTAAAAGATAAGAGAGGTTTTGGGTTTAAGTCGGTTCTGTTTTGTAGTTTAGTTCTGTCTCTACTCAATCTCGTGTTGATGTCTTTGAGTGGTTTCTACTGGTATGAGAGTGATTGGTTAGATGAAGAGCAGCTAGTGTCTCTCCTCATGTTTCTATTACCGACGGTTTCTTGGGGAGTTTTGTCGGTTTCCTTGTATCGCTGCAGTGATTACGAGCAGAGAAAGTCTCCGTTTTTGCTTAGGATCTGGTTGGTGTTCTACCTCGCGGTTTCTTGCTACGCTCTTGTAGTAGACGTAAACAACTCTCTTGTTATAGACGTAAACAAGAGACATGTTCATCTTCTAGTGTACGATATAGTTGCTTTTACTGGCGCTTTACTTCTCGGATACGTGGCTTTCTTCAAGAAAGCTAGAGGAGACAACAACAACAACAACGGAGTATTGGAAGAGCCACTACTGAATGGAGCTTCTACTGTTGGTGGTGGTGAGGGGAGGGATGAGGCTACTCCTTACTCTAGAGCTGGCCTTCTCAGTCTCTTAACTTTCTCTTGGATGGGTCCATTGATAGAGATTGGAAACAAGAAACCCCTTGATCTTGAAGACGTTCCACAGCTTCATGATAGCGACAGTGTATTTGGGTTGGCTCCTAAGTTCAGGACTATGCTTGAATCATCATCATCAGATGGCGGTGGTGAGTGTGAGAGAAGAGGCGTGACAACGTTCAAGCTCATGAAAGCGTTGTTCTTTTCAGCTCAGTGGGAGATACTAGTGACTGCATTCTTTGCTTTCATCTACACGGTGGCGTCATACGTTGGACCAGCACTCATTGATACGTTCGTCCAGTACCTCAACGGACGTAGACAGTACAACAACGAAGGGTATGTGCTAGTCATCACTTTCTTTCTCGCCAAGCTTGTGGAGTGTCTCTCGCAGAGGCATTGGTTCTTCAGGTTGCAGAAGGTTGGTATCAGAATGAGATCTTCATTGGTGGCAATGATATACGAGAAGGGTCTGACTCTTTCATGCCATTCAAAGCAAGGACGCACAAGCGGTGAGATTATAAACTTCATGACGGTGGATGCTGAGAGGATTGGTAATTTTAGTTGGTACATGCATGATCCATGGATGGTTTTGCTACAAGTTGGTCTAGCTCTATGGATCTTGTATAGGAACCTTGGATTAGCATCTATAGCAGCTTTGATTGCAACCATTCTAGTAATGCTAGTGAACTTCCCATTTGGGAGGATGCAAGAGAGGTTTCAGGAGAAGCTAATGGAAGCTAAGGATAACAGGATGAAATCAACATCTGAGATCTTGAGAAACATGAGGATTCTCAAACTTCAAGGGTGGGAGATGAAGTTTCTGTCCAAGATATTCGATCTTAGGAAGTCTGAGGAAGGTTGGTTGAAGAAGTATGTGTATAACTCAGCTGTTATCAGTTTTGTTTTCTGGGGAGCTCCTACTTTGGTGTCAGTCTCTACCTTTGGTGCTTGTATACTTCTTGGCATCCCACTTGAGTCCGGTAAGATACTTTCAGCGCTTGCAACGTTCAGGATCTTGCAAGAGCCAATCTACAATCTTCCAGACACTATCTCCATGGTTGTGCAGACCAAAGTCTCTCTTGATAGAATTGCATCTTATCTCTGTCTAGACAACTTACAGCCAGATGTTGTAGAGACGCTTCCTCAAGGAGGTTCAGACATAGCCGTGGAAGTCACCAACAGCACTCTATCTTGGGATGTTTCATCTGAAAGCCCAACTCTAAAAGACATCAACTTCAAGGTTTTTCCTGGGATGAAGGTTGCAGTTTGTGGTACTGTTGGTTCTGGGAAGTCAAGCTTGCTTTCATCTATACTTGGAGAAGTACCAAAAGTATCTGGAAGTCTTAAGGTTTGTGGGACAAAGGCCTACGTTGCTCAATCTCCTTGGATTCAGAGTGGTAAAATTGAGGATAACATCTTGTTTGGTAAGCCTATGGAAAGAGAGAGATATGAGAAGGTGCTTGAAGCATGTTCTTTGAGCAAGGACCTGGAGATACTCTCATTTGGTGATCAGACTGTTATAGGAGAGCGTGGGATCAATCTGAGTGGTGGACAAAAGCAAAGGATACAGATTGCACGTGCTCTATACCAAGATGCAGATATCTACTTGTTTGATGATCCTTTTAGCGCTGTGGATGCTCACACAGGGTCACATCTCTTTAAGGTACCTCTTAGCCATTAGTGTGATCTTTATCTTTTCTGACAGCATCTTATTAACTTTTGTTGTTGTTGTTCTTTCAGGAAGTTTTGCTGGGACTGTTGTCTTCCAAATCAGTTATATATGTGACTCATCAAGTTGAGTTCTTACCTGCTGCTGATCTTATTCTGGTATGTGAATATTGAATAGTATTCTTTATGTTTCATAAACAGTGTCATTTTGGCACTTTTTTGTTATACAAAGAGTGTCAATTTATACTTAGTTTAAGCTCAGCATTAATTGAAAAATGCATTGATCTGATAAGTAATTCTATTTATCTCAAACAATATTTGGTTAGATGAAATTATTAAGAACATAATCATTTTATTAATTTGTGTAAAAATGTTTTTTATTAAACGAATGGAGTTAGTTTCTTTTATCTTTTCAATAAAGTGTCTCTAAGGATAAGTGACATTATACAAACTCATTTGTCTTGTGTTTCAGGTCATGAAAGATGGAAGGATCAGCCAAGCTGGAAAATACAATGATATCCTCAGCTCAGGAACAGATTTCATGGAGCTTATAGGTGCTCATCAAGAGGCTCTTGCAGTAGTTGGCTCTGTTGATGCTAGTTCTATTTCTGAGAAAGCAGCTCCGTTAGGCGGAGAAGAAGCTGCTATTGGTCTTGATGCGAAACAAGAAAGTCAAGATTTGAAGAACGACAAGCCAGACACTGAGGAGACCAAAAGACAACTGGTTCAAGAGGAAGAGAGGGAGAAAGGTAGTGTTGCTTTGGATGTATACTGGAAATATATCACACTAGCGTATGGAGGAGCTCTTGTGCCTTTCATAGTTTTGGCACAAGTCCTCTTTCAGCTTCTACAGATTGGAAGTAACTACTGGATGGCTTGGGCTACTCCTGTTTCTAAAGATGTGGAAGCTCCTGTGAACATCTCCACGTTGATGATTGTCTATGTTGCTTTAGCCGTTGGAAGTTCCTTATGCATTCTTGTTAGAGCTACACTTCTCGTCACTGCTGGTTACAAGACTGCTACTGAACTGTTTCATAAGATGCATCACTGTATTTTCCGCTCGCCCATGTCTTTCTTTGATTCTACTCCAAGTGGGAGAATCATGAATAGAGTATGTCTCTTTACACTATAGTTATGTGAGAGTTTCCATATATCTCTATCTTGTGATCAATGTTTTTTCTTTTTATGTTTACAGGCTTCTACAGACCAGTCTGCGGTGGATTTGGACATACCATATCAGTTCGGATCAGTTGCTATCACAGTCATTCAGCTTATAGGAATCATTGGAGTTATGTCTCAGGTTTCTTGGTTGGTTTTTCTTGTCTTCATCCCTGTGGTTGCTGCCTCCATATGGTATCAGGTACTGTCCAAGACTCTTCCTAATCTAGTTGTCCATAAGAGTATGTTTGTGACAAAATGCTTTCAACTTCGCAGAGATATTACATAGCTGCAGCAAGAGAACTTTCGCGGTTAGTTGGAGTATGCAAAGCCCCACTGATTCAGCATTTTGCAGAAACGATCTCAGGGTCAACAACCATCAGGAGTTTCAATCAAGAATCAAGATTCCGTGGTGACAACATGAGGCTTAGTGACGGTTACTCTAGGCCTAAATTCTATTCAGCTGGAGCAATGGAATGGCTTTGCTTTCGTCTTGACATGTTATCTTCCCTCACATTTGCCTTTTCACTGGTTTTCTTGATCTCTATACCTACTGGAGTGATTGATCCAAGCCTAGCTGGATTAGCAGTGACTTATGGACTCAGTTTGAATACCCTGCAAGCTTGGTTGATCTGGACTCTCTGTAATCTTGAGAACAAAATCATATCTGTAGAGAGGATTCTTCAGTATGCAAGTGTTCCTAGTGAACCACCTCTTGTGATAGAATCGAACAGGCCTGAACAATCATGGCCTTCACGTGGAGAAGTGGACATTCATGATCTTCAGGTACCAAGATTTCATGCTATACCATTTTTTCAACGCTTGTTAATTATGTTATTACAAACTACGACAAATATTACATAAAAGTTCATGCTATAGATCCCCACTTGTTTGTTTGCATTCTTAACCATCTGTGACACATTGTTAGGTCCGTTATGCTCCACATATGCCGCTTGTGTTGCGAGGAATAACATGCACATTCAAAGGAGGTTTGAGAACAGGTATTGTCGGAAGAACAGGAAGCGGGAAATCAACTTTGATACAAACACTTTTCCGCATTGTGGAGCCTTCAGGAGGTGAAATTAGGATAGATGGAGTCAATATATTGACCATAGGGTTGCATGACTTGCGTTTGAGGCTTAGTATTATACCTCAAGATCCAACCATGTTTGAGGGAACTGTACGAAGCAACTTAGACCCTCTTGAGGAGTACACTGATGACCAAATATGGGAGGTGGGTTGGTTCAGTTTCTTTCTGTCTTTCTTTAACTAGTCTGAAACTGTTCTGTCTTGAGACTAATGATTCATTTGTGTTCTTAGGCTCTTGACAAGTGCCAACTAGGAGATGAGGTGAGGAAGAAGGAGCTAAAGCTGGACTCATCTGTGAGTGAGAATGGAGAGAATTGGAGCATGGGTCAGAGACAGCTTGTGTGTCTTGGGAGAGTTCTTTTAAAGAGAAGCAAGATCTTGGTGCTTGATGAAGCAACTGCTTCTGTGGACACTGCAACTGACAATCTGATCCAGAAAACGTTAAGAGAACACTTTTCAGATTGTACAGTGATAACCATTGCACACAGGATATCTTCGGTTATTGACAGCGACATGGTTCTGCTTCTTAGCAATGGTTTGTCTGAATCTATTTCAAATAATTTTGATAGAAATGTGTTTTTGAACAGATGAACCATTGAGGAGTGTGTTGTTGTTTGTTATATGTGCAGGGATCATTGAGGAGTATGATTCGCCAGTGAAGTTGCTGGAGAACAAATCTTCATCTTTTGCTAAACTAGTGGCTGAGTACACGGCAAGATCAAGTTCCAGTTTTGATTAAACATCTATTTTCCTAGTGATGACGATGAAAAAACTTAGGGAAGCATGAGTTTCACTGTTTCAGTAACACTTATCTTACTTGAAATCTTTTCTTCTTACTTGTAGACTGTGTAATGTCTGAAACCAAAAAACACAACCGTGGTTTCTGCATTGCTACTTTAAATAAAATTCGATAAGGAATGTTTATAGTTCTTATCAGAGTCTGCGGATTCACTTCAATTAAAAAGTTTCCGTTCTAGTTCAAATATATGCCATTACATTGTTTTTTTTTCACTTTGTCTTTATATATTGTATCTTTTGTGGCTCGTGCCTTGAAGTTCTGTAAAAACTAACTTCAACCTACAGTTTAGTGTAGCCTATGTAGAAAGAATTAGCACGTATAGTCGGTATAATTCAATACTGTTTGAAGATCTTTCTCCTTTTACTATCTTCTACACTTGAGTTGCAAGTTGTTGTTTACTGAACGGCAATTTGATTACATAGCATAATCATACGGATTATTGCTATCACATAAACACTGTAATGTCTGATGATCTCTACATAACGATAGGGCTCCGATTCTTCAGTGCAGGACTGTACCTTGAAATATTAATTTATTTTAATAAAATATTATGCAGATGTTAAGAGAATTATTTTAAAATAAGATATGGTTTTGTAGTTTAGAACTTTAGATATTGGTGTTCAAAAAAAAAGAAAGAACTTTAGATATTAGAATCATTACGATGATAAAATATTACAGTAACAATAGAGAATTTAACTAAAAGTGTACTTTCAAAAAAAAAATAAACAAAGAGGTGTTTTTCAACATAAAATCTCATGTAAAAGTATTTATCCAAATTTTCTCTGTAGTCTATAGATTGAAAAGATTTTATTTTCGAGACCAAGTTCAATTAGAAGAATGAAACATCTTTTAGTGCATAAATTTGAACTACCGTTTCAGAATCATCTGTCATTTGGCTTAAACATTACAAGACATAACAAAAAGCAAAAGCTTTTAAAACAAACTATGGAAAAGTATTTATTTGCATCATCATCATCATATCACCAAGAAAGCAGAGGTTTACTCAGAACCGGAACTTGATCTTGCGGTGTATTCAGCAACTAGTTTAGCAAAAGACGAAGACTTATTCTCCAGCAACTTTACCGGCGAATCATACTCCTCAATGATCCCTGCACATGTAATGTAACAAAAAAAACACACACTACTCATCTGTTCAAAAACACATGTTCAATCAAATGATTTGAAAAAGTTTCAGACAAACCATTGCTAAGAAGCAGAACCATGTCACTGTCAATGACCGAAGATATCCTGTGTGCAATGGTTATCACTGTACAGTCTGAAAAGTGTTGTCTCAACGTTTTCTGGATCAGATTATCAGTTGCAGTGTCAACAGAGGCAGTAGCTTCATCAAGCACCAAGATCTTGCTTTTCTTTAGAAGAACTCTCCCAAGACACACAAGCTGTCTCTGACCCATGCTCCAGTTCTCTCCATTCTCACTCACAGGTGAGTCCAGCTTTAGCTCCTTCTTCCTCACCTCGTCTCCTAGTTGGCACTTGTCAAGAGCCTAAGAGCACAAATGAATCATTAGTCTCAAGACTGAACAGTTTCTTACAATTTAAGCTAAACCAACACACCTCCCAGATTTGATCATCAGTGTAATCTTCAAGAGGGTCCAAGTTACTTCTCACAGTTCCTTCAAACATAGTTGGATCTTGAGGTATAATACTAAGTCTCAAACGCAAGTCATGCAACCCAATGGTCAATATATTCACTCCATCTATCCTTATTTCTCCAGCCGAAGGCTCTACAATGCGGAAAAGTGTTTGTATCAAAGTCGATTTGCCGCTTCCTGTCCTTCCAACAATACCTGTTCTCAATCCTCCTTTGAATGTGCATGTTATTCCTCGCAATACTAGTGGCATATGTGGAGCATACCGGACCTATAAATGTGTTAGATATGGTTAAGAATGCAAACAAACAAGTGGAGTTCTACAGCATGGAATTTTCGTAATTTGTAATAGCATAATAAGCCAGCGTTAAAAATATATATAGCATGACATCTTTGTACCTGAAGATCATGAATGTCTACTTCTCCACATGAAGGCCATGACTGCTCAGGCCGGTTTGATTCTATCACAAGAGGTGGTTCACTAGGAACACTTGCATACTGAAGAATCCTCTCTACAGATATGATCTTGTTCTCAAGATTACAGAGAGTCCAGATCAGCCAAGCTTGCAGGGTATTCAAATTGAGTCCATAAGTCACCGCTAGTCCCGCTAGGCTCGGATTAATCACTCCAGCAGGTATAGAGATTAAGAAAACCAGTGAAAAGGCAAATATAAGTGAAGATAACATATCGAGTCGAAAGCAAAGCCATTCCATTGCTCCAGCTAAATAGAATTTTGGCCTAGAGAAACCATCACTAAGCCTCATGTTGTCACCACAGAATCGTGATTCTTGATTGAAACTCCTGATGGTTGATGACCCTGAGATCGTTTCTGCAAAATGCTGAATCAGTGGGGCTTTGGATACTCCAACTAAACGTGAAAGTTCTCTTGCTGCAGCTATGTAATACCGCTGCAAAGTTGAAAGATTGATATTACAGAATCAAATCTATATGGACTAGACTACTAGATTAGAATGAGAAAGTTGTACCTGATACCATATGGAGGCAGCAACCACAGGGATGAAGACAAGGAAAACAAGCCAAGAAACTTGAGACATAACTCCAATGATTCCTATAAGCTGAATGACTGTGATAGCAACTGATTCGAACTCATATGGTATGATCAAATCCACTGAAGACTGGTCAGTAGAAGCCTGTAACATAAAAACAACATTGATCACAAAATAGAGATACATAGAAACTCTGATATAACTATAGCGTCCAGAGACATACTCTATTCATGATTCTTCCACTTGGAGTAGAATCAAAGAAAGACATGGGCGAGCGGAAAATGCAGTGGTGCATCTTATGAAACAGTTCAGTAGCAGTCTTGTAACCAGCAGTGACAAGAAGCGTGGCTCTAACAAGAATGCAGAGGGAACTTCCAACGGCTAAAGCAACATATACAATCATCAACGTGGAGATGTTCACTGGAGCTTCCATATCTTTAGAAAAAGGAGTAGCCCAAGCCATCCAGTAGTTGCTTCCAATCTGTAGAATCTCAAACAGAACTTGTGCCAACACTATGAATGGCACAAGTGCTCCACCATAGGCTAGTGTAATATATTTCCAGTATACATTTAAAGCAACGCTACCTTTCTCCCTCTCTTCCTCTTGAACAAGTTGTCTTTGGGTCTCCTCATTGTCTGGCTTGTCGTTATTCAATTCTTGACTTTCTTGTTTCACATCAAGACCAATAGCATCTCTCACAACACCATCTTCTTCACCTAAAGCTGCTTTCTCAGAAGAAGAAGTGGTATCAACAGAGCCAACTACTGCAAGAGCCTCCTGATGTGCACCTATAAGCTCCATGAAATCTGTTCCTGAGCTAAGGATGTCATTGTATTTTCCAGCTTGGGTGATCCTTCCATCTTTCATGACCTGAGACACAAGACAAATGAGTTTGGATTGAAAAGATGAAAGAAACTAATACTCCATTTGTTTCCTAAGAAATGTCATTTTGATATTTTTTACACAAATTAAAAAAAAAAAAATTATGTTTTTAATAAATTGCATAGTAATTCTAAAATGATACTATTTGTATAAGAAAAAAGTTTTAAAGTGACCTTGTTTATGAAACCGAGAGAATACCATTCAGTATTCACATACCAGTATAAGATCAGCATCAGGTAAGAACTCAACTTGATGAGTCACATATATAACTGATTTGGAAGACAAAAGCCCCAGCAAAACTTCCTGTAAGAACGATAACAATGAAAATCAATAAGATGCAGTCAAAAAAGATAAAATCACAGTATGGCTAAGAAGTACCGTAAAGAGATGTGACCCTGTGTGAGCATCCACAGCACTAAAAGGATCATCAAACAAGTAGATATCTGCATCTTGATATAGAGCACGTGCAATCTGTATCCTTTGCTTCTGTCCACCACTCAGATTGATACCACGCTCTCCTATAACAGTCTGATCACCAAATGAGAGTATCTCCAGATCCTTACTCAAAGAACATGCTTCAAGCACCTTCTCATATCTCTCTCTTTCCATAGGCTTACCAAACAAGATGTTGTCCTCAATTTTACCACTCTGAATCCAAGGAGATTGTGCAACGTAGGCCTTTGTCCCACAAACCTTAAGACTTCCACTTATCTTTGGTACTTCTCCAAGTATAGATGATAGCAAGCTTGACTTCCCAGAGCCAACTGTACCACAAACTGCAACCTTCATCCCAGGAAAGACCTTGAAGTTGATGTCTTTTAGAGTTGGGCTTTCAGATGAAACATCCCATGATAAAGTGCTGTTGGTGACTTCCACAGCTATGTCTGAACTTCCTTGAGGAAGTATCTCCACAACATCAGGCTGTAAGTTGTCTAGGCAGAGAAAAGATGCAATTCTATCAAGAGAGACTTTGGTCTGCACAACCATGGAGATAGTCTCTGGAAGATTGTAGATTGGCTCTTGCAAGATCCTGAAAGTTGCAAGCGCTGAGAGTATCTTACCAGATTCAAGTGGGATGCCAAGAAGTATACAAGCACCAAAGGTGGACACTGACACCAAAGTAGGAGTTCCCCAGAAAACAAAGCTAATTACAGCTGAGTTATACACATACTTCTTCAACCACCTTTCCTCAGACTTCCTATGATCAAATATCTTCGACAGAAACTTCATCTCCCATCCTTGAAGTTTGAGGATCCTCATGTTTCTCAAGATCTCAGATGTTGATTTCATCCTGCTATCCTTAGCTTCCATCAACTTATCCTGAAACCTCTCTTGCATGCTCCCAAAAGGGAAGTTCACTAGCATTACTAGAATGGTTGCAATCAAAGCTGCTATCGAAGCTAATCCAAGATTCCTATACAAGATCCACAGAGCTAGACCAACTTGTAACAAAACCATCCATGGATCATGCATGTGCCAACTAAAATTACCAATCCTCGTAGTATCCACAGACATGACGTTTATAATCTCACCGCTTGTGCGTCCTTGCTTTGAATGGCATGAAAGAGTCAGACTCTTTTCGTATATCATCGCCACCAAGGAAGATCTCATCCTGAAACCAGCCTTCTGTGCCCTAAAGAACCAATGTCTCTGCGAGAGGCACTCCACAAGCTTGGCGAGAAAGAAAGTGATGACTAGCACATACCCTTCGTTGTTGTACTGTCTACGTCCGTTGAGGTACTGGACGAACGTATCTATGAGTGCCGGTCCAACGTATGACGCCACCGTGTAGATGAAAGCAAAGAATGCAGTCACTAGTATCTCCCGCTGAGCTGAGAAGAACAAGGCTTTCATGAGCTGGAACGTTGTCACACCACCACCGCCATCTGATGATGATGATTCAAGCATAGTCCTGAACTTAGGAGCCAACCCAACTACACTGTCGCTATCATGAAGCTGCGGAACGTCTTCAAGATCAAGGGTTTTCTTGTTTCCAGTCTCTATCAATGGACCCATCCAAGAGAAAGTCAAGAGACTAAGAATGCCAGCTCTAGAGTAAGGAGTAGCCTCATCACTCCCCTCACCACCAACAGTAGAAGAATCTCCATTCAACAGTGGCTCTTCCAAAACTCCATTGCTGTTGTTGTTGCTTCCTCTGGCTTTCTTAAAGAAAGCTACATAGCAGAGAAGCAAAGCACCACCAACAGAAGCTATGTCGTACACTAGAAGATGAATATGTTCGGTCTCTTCACTCTTGTCTACCACAAGAGAGTAGCAAGAAACGGGTAGGTAAAAAACCAACCAGATCCTAAGAAAAAACGGAGACTTTCTCTGCTCATAATCACCGCAATGATGCAAGGAAACCGACAAAAGTCCCCAAGAAACTGTTGGTAATAGAAACATGAGGAGAGACACTAGCTTCTCTTCATCTAACCAATCACTCTCGTACCAGTAGAAACCATTCAAGGACATCAACACGAGGTTAAGGAGAGACAGAGCTAAACAACAAAACAGAGCCCACTTAAACCCCAATCCTTTCCTATCTTTTAACCTCTCTGTAACAGAAACATTGTTTCCCATAAGTTTGTAACTAACCCATGAGCAAAATAGAACCAGCAACAAAACTCCGTGCAAGAAACCAGAGACCCATCTAACGAAAATAGGTTCCAGAAGAAAAGACTTAGATTCCGAGAGCGACAAGAACGTTGTTAACACACCGTTGGCCTTCGTTGAACCAAGAAAATCCATAGCTTTTCTCTCCTCTCTCTGTTTACAAATGATTTGGTTTCAAGAGTATTAGCATTTATACAAGAGTTGACGAGAGTTGGATGTAGACAGTATCCCATTGGAGAGCACGCTCACTAGACTACGAAGAAAGGAAGAGAATAACGTTACTCTTTCTTATCTTATACCCTACCAGAGAGGAGATAGACAGTACCGTGGATCCTCTTACTCCAACCATTTTTCTGTTGACTTTTCGACTACTTTTACTTTGCTTGTTTTTTTGTTCATATTAAGTTGTCCTTCCTGGCTTGGCTTCCTTCCTCCCTTGTGGTTGTAAGGTTTATGATTCAAGCTTAATGTTCTTCATCTGTTACGTGCTATTTTTGGTTTGCCATACTTCTTCTTTTTTGGAAAAAGTACCAACATATACAAACAGACAGTGGCTGAGGGAGACATTTGTTTTGTGAGGGTCAAATCAATGATACATATATTTTACAAGTCATTAGGCTAAATTATCATATATTTTCATAAGTTATACATGAAAAAGAATAAATCTTAACAAATTCACAACATGATTGCGGAGCAGAGTAGTTAAGTCATCTGTAAAAAGGAAAGAAAAATTAGGCCTAAGACCATCCGCATCGGTGACTTTCGGGAAGAAGATCGTAATTTCACTTTTTATTATTGTTTTTTTAAATTTTTTCCGTTTGATTTAAAATAATAAATAAATAAGTTGATTATTTCCGGGCTGCCACGTGGCGTGGAATCCGCAAAACAGTCACGACTCGGTATCACTACAGTGACCAAAATGCGATGTGGATTCAAAAAAGTTGGATTATTTTAATATATTTTTTTTTGTCGGGAAGCATGTGATCTTTTGTTGTGGTCCGTTAATGCGAGTGTCCTAAAAAGAATATGAACAAAGTAAGGTTGTTAAAAAGTAATAACAAAAATTAACATTCGGGTTGACCCGCGAACCCATAATACAATTTCACGTACCGGATCCCCAACCACCTTCCTTCTCGAAGATTTCAAACCGGATTGGTTCACTAAACCAATATGATGGCCTATTTTACAAACCTGTTGGTTGCCTGGTTGTGTAGGAACAAGAGGGGTACTAGTGTCATTTAACAAAGTATGCCACTTGCTCGTGACTTTGGTCTGAAAAATTTGACGGGAGGAGGAAAGGCGCATCCTTTTTTTTTCCTTTCTCCGCAACCTCACCATTTTCGTACAGGGTTCATCTTCTCAAATCCAAACTATGAACCCTAGCTCACAGTTTCAAACTCACCATCTTGTCTCCACCAAACAGATAACTACCCTCTTGGTTTACCAACTCTTCACGCTAGTGCTTAGCATTTAGAGAGGAGCCGTCTTATCCTTCTTCCCTCCCTACTTTGGCTCTTCCCACACGTTTCGTAACTTTGGTTTCTTGCTGTGCTCTGTTCTTACATTTCCTTTTTTCTCTAGGATCGGATTCTTATGGCACTTGAATTATCGGTTCTGGGTCGGTCCGTCATTGGCGCAAGAGCCTCAAGTTTGAAAAGATATGGTCAAAGATCGAAGCTTTCAGGAAGACTTCACTGTCCTGCTGTTGTGTTGAGTCCTTATGAAAACTGCCCATTAAGTTTCAGATTCAGACCAAGTTGTGAATTTAGCTACAGGAGTAGTGGTTGTAGCTTTATGCTGTTTAGCTCGAGTCAATGTCACGAGGGTAGTAGCCAACAAAGTTCTGATTCAGGGGAGAAGGAGCTGGAGTCGGTTAAGGTTTTGCTGAAACGTGGGATTGTTGTTGGAGCTGTGGTGTGTGGAGTTTTCTTGTATGGGTGCCGTAAGGTTTTGGCGTCAGCAGGTGTGGTGGAAGCAGGGTACGAGGTGTTTGGTCAGAGCGTAGTGTTGTTCAAGAATGCTTTGCCGAAGATTTATCAGGTTCTTAAAGTTCTTAGAGAGCAGGGTTTAATATTGGCTGCACTGCTCAGTCTATCAGCGTTCTTCTCTATGGCAGAGACGTCCATTACCACGTTGTGGCCGTGGAAGGTAAACTCATGTCCTCCCAGTAGTACTGATTGTGAGCTCCTTAGTAATGACAATGCTGAAAATAGGTAGCACGCCGTTGAGTTGTATTGAATCTTTATGCTCTCTTTATTAGAATACAATCTTTAAATTCTATTTATTGGTAAGAACATGTTGTTTAAGTTAGGAAACGTGAGACTTTCATGGATTTTGAATTTGAGATTTATTTGAAGGAGGAAGATACAATTGTGAGATGTTGTCCCTGAATGTTTTCTGAGAGTGCATTGTGTCACCTCATGTCTCCTGTCTTGTCTCTGATTTTTTAATTGGTATTGAGTTATTGGTGTTTGATGTGTGGTTCATCTCAGGTGCGTGAGTTAGCTGAGAAAGAACCAGAGAATGGTGTATTCAGAATGCTACGGAGTGATGTAACCAGATTCTTGACGACTATACTTATTGGAACAACGTATTGCTTCTTCCCTAGCTGCAATTTTTCTTATTGCTTGAAAATTTATCTCCTATCTTAGTCTTGTGGTTTTTATTTTAGTGTTGTGAACATTGCGGCAACTGCATTGGTCACCGAAGCAGCAACAGCTATTTTTGGAGAAGCTGGTGTTAGTGCAGCCACTGGATTGATGACAGTACGTATAATTGTTACAATACTTTGTCATATCTGTTAACTTTTGAATCCTTTATTTTGGTTTTAGTGGATATTCTTTGATCAGCATCATCACTTCCTAAATGGCTATATAGGTGGCTATATTACTCTTGACTGAGATTACTCCAAAAAGTGTCGCTGTTCACAATGCTCAAGAAGTTGCAAGGATTGTAGTAAGTTTTAATCGATTAGCATTGGTTCACATTAACAAAACTTACATGCACACCTATTGTCATTGCTCGTTTTGAGTCTTTTGACCCTCTTAGAGGAAGTAGTAGATTACAACGTGACTTATGCTGTCTGACTGTGCATCTAGGTCAGACCAGTGGCGTGGCTTTCCTTAATTTTATATCCTGTCGGGAGAATTGTCACATATCTTTCAATGGGCATACTGAAAATTCTTGGTTTAAAAGGACGGAGGTATGCACATAGGCCTGGACTTATTTTAATATCTCTTATAGTAGTTTTTGTATGTTAAATAGAAAGGTATAATTGATTTGGTTTGCTGCATTGTCATGCCTTTCTCTTCATAAAAAGTTGGCAGATCCTAGTTATACAATCCCTTGTTTATGTTTTGTGTGTGTCAGCGAACCTTATGTTACTGAAGATGAGTTGAAACTAATGTTGCGGGGTGCAGAACTTAGTGGCGCCATTGAAGAAGAGGAGCAGGTATGAGTTATGTTGTAACATCTTAGTTTTTTCTTTTCTAAAATCTATATCATACCTACATTGATTATAATGATTGCTCTGCAGGATATGATTGAAAATGTGTTGGAGATTAAAGATACTCATGTTCGAGAGGTGATGACTCCTCTTGTTGATGTAGTTGCAATTGACGCCAGTGGCAGTCTAGTTGATTTCCAGAGTATGTGGGTGACACATCAGTACTCCAGGTAAAACAAAATTTCCAAAGGCTTCTTTCTGAATCCATTTTCCTTCCTTGGGGATTACTGATCAAGCTCAAATGTTTTCTTCTCAGGGTGCCTGTTTTTGAGCAGCGTATAGATAATATAGTGGGAATAGCATATGCTATGGATCTTCTAGATTATGTTCAGAAGGGTGATCTTCTAGAAAGTACTTCTGTGGGAGACATGGCACATAAACCTGCCTACTTCGTCCCTGGTAATCATCTATGTTATGTATCTAGGCATTTGATTACTTCACTGGGAAGAAGATCTTATGGTATATGATATATTGTGCAGATTCTATGTCAGTTTGGAATCTTCTTAGAGAATTTCGAATAAGAAAGGTTCACATGGCAGTTGTCCTTAACGAATATGGAGGAACCATTGGAGTATGTGCTGCTCTCCTTTCTATGCTTCTCTACTCTTTCTCTCTCTTCCACAATTTGCTAATCTCTCTTTTTTGTTCTTGCAGATAGTAACTCTTGAAGATGTGGTTGAAGAGATTGTTGGTGAAATATTTGATGAAAACGATTCAAAAGTAAGTGGTCCTAGTTACAACTCATTTAGAAAAAAATTCTTGGTCTACTGATAAGACCTATCTTACATAAACATAGTTTTCCATTAGTGAGGTTCTGTCTCCATCATATCTGGTCTCCATGATTTTTTGGCTCGATAGGAGGAGATTCAGAAGAAAACAGGGTATATTGTGATGAGAGACGAGGGGGTATATGATGTTGATGCCAATACATCTATAGACCAGTTGTCCGAAGAGTTGAACATGAAGATGCCAGAGGTAATGTAATTTATGGCAATGGCTTTGATAACTCTTTAGTGCGTCCTCAAAAGCATTCCTGAAGGCTACTCAATGTTTGTTTATATTATGGGAAGCAGGGGATTCAGTATGAGACAGTCTCAGGCTTTGTCTGTGAGGCATTTGGGTACATCCCAAAAACTGGAGAAAGTGTGAAGGTTGTTCTTGAAAAGGAAAACTGGGAAGAGGAAGGTGAAGAAGAGGAAGGTAAACAGGAGAGGCAGGAGCCGAAAGAAAAGCACCAAATCTATAGAGTAGAGGTATTGAATGAAGCTCATAATCACATTTCCGGTGGTTGAACAAAAACATCTTTGTGGTCTTGAACTGAGAATAGTCTTTGTGATGTACAGATACTAGCAGGTAATGCAAGAAAAGTGAGCGCTGTACGGTTTGAAAGAGTCAACGACATGGATCAAGTTTCGGAGGCAAAAGATGTGAGAAGCATGGTTCCTAAGTTCGTAAGGAAATGGAGCAGCGAAGAGGATGATGGGAACTCCACTTACCAAGAGAAAACATGGAGCAGCGAAGAGGATAATGGTAACTCCACTTACCAAGACAAACCATGGAGCAGCGAAGAGGATGGGAGTAACTCGACTTACCAGGACAACAAACCCGAGAACCCTGTCCCAGATGAACATGTATTGGCTGATAATAGCAAGAAACAATAATGACATTGAGACAACAGTTCATTTTTTTTTCTTTCGCTATGCTGCATTTTTCAATTCATCTTTGAAAAGGAGTGAAGAACAACATGCATTAGAGATGTCAAAAAGCTCTTTAGGAGACAGGAGACCACAACTGTATCCAAGTTCGGTCTAACTGTAAACACCCAATCTATAGTAAGAAAGTTGTTTCAACATATATTCAAGCACACATGTGAAACAGAAACGGATGAGTCGTCTGAATATAAATGTGTTTCTTGGCCATATCTTTAGAGCTCGACTGTATTTTAAAATCCTTTTACATTCACGTCAAGTTATACACACACACGTAGTGTCTTTCAGGAGAGGTGTACAAAACTTTGGAGACCCAGAGATCATGTGGTCAGAGCCATTGCATACATAACTTTTCAATCACTTATATACACAACTCTCCTATCACACAAGCTTAGGAACCATAGATGTTTCATCAAACAAAATCTATACACGAGTTAAATACCAGCGTTCTGGGAAGTCTGACTTTGCTGAGCTCCACGCTTTCTCAGCTTTGTCAAGAAGTAAGCCAATGCAACCTTTGCACCCAAGGCGGAGTGACCACGAGACAGACAAACTGCACTACCAACCGCACCGCCCACAAGTAACAGACCCTTTGCTACTTGTTTCTTTGAAGGCTTTCTCAAAAGTTTCTTCCGTTTGGCTCCTTCACCTGTAATGATAGTTCCCGAAGAGTTTGCGATGTCATCTGTCTGATTTTCTACCTCTGGTGGAATCTGTGGGATAACACAAGGTCAAAGAACAAGTTTCAGAAAATTTGAAAATCTTTAGACAAGGACAAACTTCTACGACTTGACTGTAAAAGTGAGCTCAGGTTAGATTAAAATTCATTAGCACATCTCACCTTTTGCATTAAGCTAACAGCAGATACAGTGGGCCCTTGGGGTCTATGACTGGTTGCAATGTACTTACGAAGTGCACTATCCATCTTACAAACGTAACTCCATATGCCTCTTGAGAAAGCAAGCTTTGCCATCTCAACATTTAATCCAGCATCTTCCTGGTGAAACATGTGGATCTCACAAGCATCCCTACCAGGAACTGCAGCAAGCTTAAGTTTAGAGTTTATGCATAGGAGATGCAAAATAAAAAGAAAACTATTCGCCACTGATAGTTAACTATCATTAGACAAACTTGTGGTATATGGTTTAGATGCAACATCATCAAGAGAACAATTACCTTTCCTGATTCTCCAACCAGATCTGAAATAACTTACACGTACATACTTCCTCTGCTGCGGCACCATACTGTGATCACACTCCTGAGAGAAAATATAATAAGTTAAGAGGAGAGGTCAATAAGAGATAGTATATATTATTAGACCAGGGCTGTGTTATATGATATGCATATGTTACCTTGATGAAACAATAAAACTTATCCTTCCCCTCCCACAATCTCCAAGCTAACACATACTCCCTTGGTGTCAACAAAGGAAACTTCTTTATCGTCCGACCAATCTCTATTCCGCTACTACTATCAACCTGCAACTGCTCGTGCTCAACCACAGTCTTATCCCACTGTTTCCTGTACTCATTGTCCATGTAAAAGTCCCTCAGAACCTCTGGCGAGCAGTTCTCAAATACCGTGGTACTTAAGTACTTTATAGGACCACCATCCTACAAGAACCAGAGAGCATAGAGTCAGTTATCATATAGGCCACCATAAAATCTCACTGTCAGACATTTAAGGATTGAAAGCTTTGCTATTTACTTGTGGTTTGCAGCATTTGGCAGTGTATGACACGCGAGGATTACTTTTCTGAATAACATCTTCCCATATCTCACCATCCTCACTTCTCTCCCCCAGTTTTTCAATCAGGTCTTTTAGGTCTTCATCAGAAACAAGTGTAGAGATTCTGCAAAAGCGTGATAGTCTATAGATGATGAATCATAAAATCATCAAAGAGTACAAGACTACTAAACTCATGAAGTAGACAACCATAACTGAGATTAAGCAGGCACAAATAAACCAAAGGAGGCTAAAGTTCATAGATTTGAAAACTTTTAACATGGAACAAAGAGGTGACAAGTAAAATTGCAAAACCCGTTTACCTTGATTCTGAGCTCCTCGGAGATTGAGAAACTGACACAGCAGGGGAAGACGGAGAAGAAGCATGACTAAAGAATCGAACTTTCCGGAGAATTTGGCAGAGAGAAATGAAGACAAGTGCAAACACGGTGGCCCAGCAATAACAAAAGACTCCATCGTCGCCGGAAGCTCGCCGGAAAAAGACATCGAAAGAGGAGAAGCAAAGAGCTAACTTCGATAAGATGTCGGCGCCACTATTCATCGTCTGACGACGTATCCCGAATCACTCTCTTTCTCTCTCCGTGTTCCTAACACACAATCACTGCGTCTGTTTGTTTGGAATCACTGCGTCTGTTTGTTTGGTTTATTCGCGCGTGGGACTGGTCTGGTTTAGGTTGCAGAGTGGCAAAGGCAACAACGATTTATTACAATGGTTCGGATTTATCATTTGGCCTGTCCGGACTTGGGAGTTTCTTCCTTTCTGGTCCTTTCATTTTTTCTTTTTGTTACAATTTGCCCCCTTTTTGTTATTATTATTTTATTTGACCCTCTTTATCAGATTCTTTTCCAAGTAATCTAACACCATTCAATAAATGATTCTACAACCACTAGTCTTACTTGTTTAATTAGGACTGATATCTGATAGTTTATTTGCATCATTTTTAAACTTTCTAACATTAATGAATTCTAATTCAAACCACTACATTTTAAAAAAAAAAAGACTTACACAGAATAATTAAAATAAGAAGTAACTGACAGTTATAAAGAAAAATATATATAGACCAAAAAATCTATATCTTCAAAAAAATCTTTAGAAACAGTCACAAGTTAAAATATTTTTAAAATTTATCTTTTCTAAGAAATAGATAATATCAAAGACAAGTGATTTATAAGCCTCGTTATGTTCAGTGATTCATAACATTTTACAAATTTGAAAAAGTATTTGTTTGCTTGTAGAAAGGGTCAAGAATCATATGCTTATCAACCACACAATCTAGTGTTCCTTTTGACAGTCACAATCTATCTATCTTTTTTTTCTCTTATTCATTTCAGAAAATATGCAAATAATATGGATAAGGCAATCATTGACTTTTTTGTCTCCTCTCAGACTCACAAAGCTTTAAGGATTGTGTGGAGAAGGAGATTCCAACAAAGAATCAAAACTTGGAGATGAAGAAAGCATAGAGCTTTTCACTGATGGGTGTAATCTGCGTATATTATTAAACACTGCATGTAAAGACATATAAAGCAAATTTCCAAACAAAAAAAAAGACTTATGAAGCAACATTTTATAGTGTTTTCATAACATCATCTTCTTTAGTGCCCTGGAACTAATAAGATCTGTGGGGTGTAATTGAGTCGTTGCCATGAATCTGATCTAAAGGCCAAGAATAAGGAACTGATTCAAACCAAAAAAAAAGAATCTTTATAAGTAGGTAAGGACAAAGGATCTTTCCATATATGTAAAGTTACATAGCAAGAAATCAATACGTAGGTAAGAAGAATACTTATTACAGTAACTTACTAGTTTTGTAATTTTGCTTGGATGTTTATAAATGATCATAAAAGAAGCAAGGAATCAAGAACAAACAGTGTTGATATAAATGATGCAACCAAAGTGAAAAGCTTTACCTTATCTTAATGTTGTCTGTAAAGGGCAAAGCTTTTACTACTAGGGCGTTATGATAACGCCATGGACATGTTTTTGTTTCCTTGGGGCTCAGGATAAAAAAAAATGTCATTTGACAATATAAATATACCATGACATAAATAACCAAATTATTATTTTTTAAATCTCTCAACATATATCACTATATACTAGAAATCTGAATGTTACATTTTTTTCCAACTAAATGTTCATTATACATCTCTATAGTTTGTTTAACAATCAAGTTTATACAATATACTGCCGTGTACATGAGAATCGTATATCATGTTTCTACTCTACAACGGTCAAAAGAATTGTTGGCTATACGGACGATGAAGAGGGCTCTTCGGACGTAGAGATCGTATCCGTCAGTTCACGGCCACTGGTCTCAAACGGGAAGAGACAAACACAGATTCCTGATACAAGAATCACAATCTCAAAGAGAAGAACTGCTATTGTCTGATGGCATCCATGAACCAATCCAACAGCCACTAGTGGACACAGTACTCCTCCTATTCTCCCCACCGAGCTCCCCACTCCTACACCAGTTGCTCTCACCGCCGTTGGATATATCTCAGGAGCGTAAATGTAAACCACAGTGAAAGCTGATGAGATGCAGATACGGCCGCCGAAGAGAAGAGCGGTTGTTAAGGTTGGGGATTGATGAGTTAACAGAGGAAGAAGGAAGATGCAACATGTGAATAGCATTGATGACATGGAGGCTTTTCTTCCAAGCCTGTCCACCATTGCTGCTGATATAAGCAGTCCTGGAAACTCTGTGCAAAGCCAAACATGATCAAGAACCAAAAGGGTCAGACGTTTTCTTTGTTATGGTTACAACTAGCACATTTATCCGGAACCAAAGACCCGAACAGAACCAGAGAATGACTTTTAAAATATTATTTGTAAACTGAAATACCCAAAAAAATTACCAGAAAACTTTTTATCCAAAATATTAAAAATTATCCAAAATTTTATCTGAAAACTCAAAATAGTCTGATATTTGATCCAAAAAACTCAACTATTCTAACTTTTTAACCTGAACTAACCAAACGGAACTGAACCAAAATTTCTAAATACCCGAATGGATCCTAAACCTCTAAACCCGAAGAACCAAAAGAACCAAACCGAGAACCAGGGCTAATTAAAACCAATGATATATGTATGTTGAATGTACCTGCAAAACTGGCAATGAAAACATCTCTGTAGTTAACATCATTTGAAGAATGTGTTACCCCTTTTTCACTTGGATAACAATTGTTTTGGGAAATTTTCAGCTCGGTGGTGAGAAGGACAACGCCATAGTAAGCAAAGGCGTTTCCAAAGAAGACAACCCATAGTAGCAAAGTCCGTTTGATTAGCTCTGGAGATAGAAGAACTAGTAACGGTCCCTTGTTGTCAGGTTTTAGTACTATCTTGGACACAGGAGGAGGAGCTTCTTCGACTTCACCAGGCTTGAGAAGACGAGTGTTCTCTGTTGGATGGGTTTTAGTCTCTTCCATCTCCGTTTCCATCTCTGAGCCGAGAACACCTTTAGGTAGTTGTGTTCCGTTGGTTCTCGCTATCTTCTCCAATATGGAAAGAGCTTCAGCTTTCCTGCCTTGTAGGATTAAGTACCGAGGAGACTCAGGCGTCCACTTATAGAACATAAGAAGCAACGATGAGGGTATAGATGAGAGTGCAAGTAACCACCTCCAACCCAAACTTGGCATGATTAACTGCAAACAAACAAAGATTTATCATCATCATGTTGCTAGCGTCCAAAGTATGATGAAAGCTGAGAAAATAAGGTCATTAGCTTTAGTACCCAAGCGAGGGAAGCCTCAAAGATGGTTCCAACGGTCCAGAAACCCGAGAAAATAACCATCCAAGTCCCTCGGTTAGGTGCAGGGATGAATTCAAGATACCAAGAGACGAGAACAGGACCTCCTCCCAATCCGAGACCAACGAAACAGCGGAGAACGATCAACCACGTGTAGTTTGGTGCAAATGCGCTCAAGAAACCAGCTATGAAAGTCACCACCGCAGTTATGATAAACCCTCTCCTGAGCAAGATAAAAGCACAAACATCAAATCAAACGAAGCCACAATGACAAGATACATCGGAATCAAAATGAAAGAAGCAGTCATAGAGACTAAACATACAACTTGAGAGACATCATTTAGTTCAAGACTATATAATATATGAGTAAAGGGCAGACCAAGAAGCTTGAGGGGTAAGTTACCTGCGGCCATGTTTGTCAGCAACAATGCCCCAAGAGTAAGCTCCAATAAGCATACCAGCAAAAACGACGCTAGTTATCAAGCTTTCCTCTCGTGAAGAGAGATTCCAAAGCGATTGAACAGCAGGTCCAACGAAAGAGAGGAGCATCATCTCCATTGCCTCTGCAACCATACCCATTCCAGCGTAAGCAAGGACGCAGAGTTGAAACTTCCCAAATCCCATCTCCACGAGTGCTTCATCCACTGTGAAACTACGGTTCCCATCTTCCATCTCAAAACCTGTAATAATAATAAAAAGAAGGAAACTTTCGATCTCAACATCATCAAGATCGGAGACCCATCTTCAGATTTGGGTATTACAATGCTCCAAGTAACGGATCAAATCAAAAAGTAATGAACTTGGGCAGAGGAAATCAAAATCTGGGTACTGACGAACAGAGAAAAACAGAGGAAGAACAGAGAAAAACAGAGGACGAACCTCAACGACGTTGAGCTTGAAGACAAATGAAGATCCTATCTTCTAGGAGGATGAAAAGAAATAAGAATGGTCAGAGAATTCAAAAAGTCAACGCCATTAATGAACGAAAACGAAGCATAAGCACATGTGGAAGTCTCAAATCTGTCTGGTCGTGTCTTGTCCGAACGTTGGACGAAGATTTTGACCGACTTTGAGCCTCCGTTGATGATTCCATTGACCAGACTTTTTAAATTTGGGCTTTTTCTGATAGGCCTATATGTTGATGGACTATTTTATAAGGCCCAAATTGTTAAACGTCTGATCAAACGACAGGACATGCTTAATAATTGAGCAATGAGTGGACCCAAACTCGTGAACTAGTTGAAAGCGAAACGTATGACAAAAGTAGGCACCCATGTTTGTACTGGCAAATACAAACTCAGAATTGATTTATTAAACCTTTAGTGAATATACACATTACTTTTTATATACTATATATATATGCAAAAAACAAGTATGATGAGATTCGAGTTTTAGGGATAGAGAATGGGCTAAAGTGATATGAATATACCCCACCAACCAATAATTACTTAGAAACACATTTAAAATTATATATGTCGTCAATTACAAAAATTATATACGTTGCGAAATGAATATTTAAATTATATAGGGATCGAGACATTCTACCACTTGATGCATCAAGAGCCTCTAACATGACTATTCTTCACTTCGCACTCCAACTAATTTTGAAATTCTTTTAAACAAATTTAAAAAACTTTGTTTCTATATTGGAATATATTCGTTTCATTTTCAGACCATTTCTGGTTTTATATCCATATATGCAGCAAACAAAAAATGATCTGAAACTTTCAAATTTATACAAATTCCACATTAGTTTTCCAGCTAAGTGATGGGACTGTAATATAATTTGTTAAAGCCGTCCAGCTGATAAAGATGGATCCATGCTTTAAATTTTGAATTGTTGATAAACCACAAACGAAGTCCTTGGTTTTAATATTTAAGTTGAATTTATAAATTGTAGTATTTTTTATTTCCAAGCATCATGCGAGCTTGTTTGTCTTCCAAAGTTACAAGACGGGGAAAAATACAAGAAACTAATTGAAACTTAATATATTGGATGAATCAAACGTATCTCACAATAATTCAAATCATTTAGAAATAAAACTATATGACTCCAAAGATTAAAAAAAAGCAATAGATGAGCTCATTCTCTATAATGAGAATTCAATTATAATTATCTTTGTTAAACGTAAAGACTAGAAGACAAACCAGAGTGGACCATCTGTGTGGTTTAGATATGGCTCCCATCGATCCAACTTAATGGATGATGCATGCTACTTTGTCTTTCCTTTTGGACGTTTAATGATTATTAATTTTACCACTAAAATAGTTCATTGTCCCTATTACTCTGATGCACCACAGATCCATCATTATCAGTTTGGCTCATTCAAACTCTCATTATTCGTTTCTATATCAACTACTACTATTCTTTAATTTCTTAGTTCAACATCTTTTCTTGAAAAACTAACAGCATACTTAAGTATGATATAAAGGTGAAGCTATCATTTACAAACACCCAAACTTCCTTGTACAGCTAGATTACTCCAAGGTCTCGTAAAAGAAGTTGAGCTGAGTTTGTTATTAAATTATAAACCATTTACAAACGTAAGATACTTCTCATTTTTATTTTTGCACACATACATAAAAACACCTTCAACTATTAATCAAATTCTATATAGTTGTTGATCAAATACTACATAGTTTAATTTAATACTAAACAAATACCACTAGCTTAAAAATAATGATTAGAGGAAAGATGATTAACAAAAGAAAACATGGTACGGTATGACGTCATCAATTAAAAAAGGAAACTAAAATAAAATAGAACGGCGTGTGGCGATCCGCACACAACCACTTGGATCCTACGTGGGAGATATAACAAACGGTTTCAATTAGTACGTGAGTTTCAACGTGAAGTAAGTGCGCGTGGTATGAGAAAGAAAGTACAGAGAGATGAGGCGGAGACCAATCAAGAAGAAGTACACTTCCTCCCCTCGATTGGCTATTCGTAAGCCTGCGTCGCCACATCTGCTCTGTCTCCTTCCAAATCCGCTCTGCTTTCTGTTTCGGGTAGATAAAAACTTCATCACTCGCTCCTCTCTCGAAGACATGGGTTTTGTGTAATTTTCTTTCGTACTTTCACTTAGAAAGTTTCAAAATCTTTCCGCTTCTGATGTCACATTTGGTGATTCTCAAGAGGATCATTTCCTCGAAAGTGTTGAGCTTTTGAAGCAGAAGAGTTACGAAAAGCACGAGACTTTATATCATCCTGTCAGGTCCGTTTTTATATTCCTCTGTTCTGTAGTTAAACATTTGCTTTCCATTTTTGTCTCTTGACTACTTCTTAGTCTTCTTCAACCGTCTCTTTTCTCAGAGACCTGATCTGTGTCCTCTGTTCATGTTTTAAAAGTTTAATGCTTTGTCGGTGCTTCGTTATTACATTACTTGAATCGGTAAATTAACCGCCGATCCTCTCAATATCTTGAGAATCTGGTTAGTCTCTCAGAGAGACTCTCTCTCATTGTAGGATGTGTAGCCATGTACTTTTGTTACTTCAGTTCAACAGTTTTAGTTCACAACGAACATGTAAACTCTTGTTTTTGTTTGCTTGGTTTAGTTTTTCTATTTGGCGATTTTTAGTCAAAGATGGAAACACTGTATAATTCTATCTATATGCCTTGTTCTGGAAGTTAACTTACACAAACTTGACTCCACCCTTGTCACTAACGTGTTTATTGATCCCAACTTTTTAGATGCTGATCAACTTCCTCCATCATAGTTTGGTCCTCAGCTTCTTGTAACGCTTCAAGTTTATGGCAGATCTTGATTAGTGTAAGAAAACCGATTTGATCGAGGAATCATGAACAGGCATAGGCTTGTGTCAACTGCACAAGACGAATGCAATAAAGGACTTGGTCAAGCTTGCTCATCTTCTCTGTCTCCTCCTGTCCATAACTTCCTAAATGTCTTGCCAGAAAACAGAAAGTCTCCTTTGATACGATCACATTCTCCAGATTCACCTGGTCAGCTCTGGCCAAAGAATAGTCCTCAGGGCACATTCTCACGGTCTTCCACCTTCTGCACTAATCTCTACGTGTCCTCATCTTCAACCTCTGAGTCTCAAAAACATCTAGGAAACACTCTTCCCTTCTTCCCTGATCCTTCTTCTAATAGCCAGCCTGCTTCTGCTGTGGAGTCTGCAAGATCTCCAACTATCTTCAGTGAGGATATGTGCAATGCATTTGATGGAGACAATGTCAAAGACTTCTTTAATCTTTCTGGTGATGCTTGTTCTGATAGAGGCTTTCATGATCTTGACTGTTCAAATGACAGCTACTGCTTATCAGATCAAATGGAGTTGCAGTTCTTGTCTGATGAACTTGAGCTGGCCATCACAGACCGCTCTGAAACTCCCAGGCTTGATGTAAGTTTAACTTCAGTCTCTCCATCTTTTATGACCACTTATGGACTTAGCTTTTAAAATTCGGCCTTGTTGTTGATACACTTAGCTTTTGGTTGAATCAGGAGATCTATGAAACGCCATTGGCTTCATCAAATCCAGTGACTGGACTGAGTCAAAGCCAAAGAAGCCTCTCTGGAGCAATGTCCATTGAGCCAGTATCATCTCACCCTTCTCCAGGATCAGCAGCAGCAGCCAATCACAAGCCGAGAATGAGATGGACCCCTGAGCTCCACGAGAGTTTCCTAAAGTCTGTGGACAAGCTTGAAGGGCCTGAAAGTGAGTTTTTGGCTTTTAAGCTTAAGAAATTATGCAGCCTGCAGAACTTATAAGATATTCTCTTGCTTGCTATTGGTTAGCTATCTTTTGTTTGCTTAACCGGTATTGCTTGAAAACATGTAGAGGCCACTCCCAAGGCTGTTCTGAAGCTCATGAATGTTGAGGGCTTAACAATCTATCATGTAAAAAGCCACTTGCAGGTACTGAATCAATTTGAGTGTAACCAATTTTACAAGTACATGATACCAAATTA
The DNA here is from genome assembly GCA_026261945.1 of Hirschfeldia incana. Lineage (NCBI taxonomy): Eukaryota > Viridiplantae > Streptophyta > Magnoliopsida > Brassicales > Brassicaceae > Hirschfeldia > Hirschfeldia incana. The sequence goes on from JABCMI010000021.1 coordinate 3,182,460, forward strand.
GCTTGAATATCTCTGGAAAATCATGAAACTTGCAGAAGTATAGACTAGCCAAGCATATTCCAGAGAAAAAAGAAGGTAAATCTTCCAACTTGTTATTGTGATTACTTACACACAGAAACTATGTTCCAACATAACTACTGACCTTTATTTTTTTCCTCAGCAGAGAGAAAAAATGTTAACTCAGAAGGGAAGAAACTGGCTTTGAGTAATAGTGAAGGTGATGAGAGAAAGAAAGGGTGAGGCATTGTGTTTTTCTTGCACTGGATTTAACATTATCACTTGAAGTGATTCTCTTCTTCCATGGACAGGGCAATGCAGTTAACTGAAGCCCTGCGTATGCAGATGGAAGTTCAAAAACAACTGCATGAACAACTTGAGGTAAGTAGATTACAACTTAAGTCCAGCAAAAGAATAATTCAAGATTTTGTTAGTATAACCAATCTTGTGAACTGATCAACGTGCAGGTGCAACGAGTGCTTCAGCTACGAATAGAAGAGCATGCTAAGTACTTGGAAAAGATGTTGGAAGAACAACGCAAAACCGGAATGCTTATTTCTTCTTCTTCTTCTCAGACATCAGATTGTCGAAACATGTCCAAAACCGAAGTATCTTCCCTGTCTCAGCCAAAGAACGTAGCTTCTGAAACCGAAGATGATAAATGTGAATCCCCTCAGAAACGTCGCAGGGTTGAGAATGAGAGCAACACCGAATCTGAAGATCCTGAGAGATAGCAAGTGGTGTTGTTGTCACTCAAAAGTAGATGTTTGTATTGTAATGTAGACCTTTGTCGGACACGTGTAAACTTATTTAAGTGGGCCCTTCCATTTGCTTGCTGAATTCAAGCTGTTTAATTACTCTTTAAGTCTGAGAAACATTTTGCAAAATCATAAGGTTGATTAGAAAGAGAGAGAGGGAGGTTACTATTAATAGACGAGACCTTCATTAATTACAATTATCTGACAAAACAAGTCTTCCGCTTTCATCTCTCTAGAGAACAAGGGTTCCGTTTCTCTCACCTGGTCTTGTTGCCTCCTGTTACTGACTCGACGCGTAGACTCGCTTTTGACTCAGCCACTCAGGTAACAACGAGTCTGTAATAAAAGTTGTTTGCTTTGATCTTCTTTATCACTTAAAGAGACAAGCTTGAGCATTATGCATGATTATTCATCACTGTTACAGCTTAAAGTTTCGTTCTTTACTCTCCCTCGTCTCTTGATTTGAACATGCAAGATACTAATCGTTGTTAGATCAAGTTCAGGATTCAAAGTTTTGATTTTTATGCATGTTCCTGTTTGTGAATTGTGAGATTGTCTGATTCACTCTCTCTCTCTGTCTTATGATTTAGTTTAGACGGAATCTTTGAAAGGCTGATACTTCAATGGATATTCATGAGCATGGAGTTTGGGTAAACAAGAAGAGAAAACGGGTTCGATGCAATTACTGTGGAAAAGAGATCTCTGGCTTTCAACGTCTGAAATGTCACTTGGCTGGTGTGGTTCGAGTTATTACTCCCTGTGGACAAGTTCCATCTACTGTAAGAGAGTCGTTTCGAAAAGTGGTTGCCGAGGAGAAAGATAAACTTACTGCTGATAAGAGTAAGAGTGATGGAGGAGTCCAACTTGCTAATAATGCTCATAAGCGTGGGAGAAGCCAAGATTCATCCGGAGAAAGTGTGGAGGCTAACAAATTGGTTTTGTTGGCAAACAAATCTCAGGAGTGGATTGGTCAGTGCTCTTCTTATGCAAGCTCTTTGGATTTTTCAGCTGTGGAGTTCTCATGCTTTAGAGAGATGATGATGAATGCAGGTGATGGTACCATCCGTGATTTTCATGATTTAAAAGGACGGATGTTTCAAGAAGCGTTGGTAGAAGTGGGAGAGTACGTGAAGAAGATCAAAGATTCGTGGGCGGTCACTGGTTGCAGCATCTTGTTGGAAGCTTGGGTGGACAGTAAAGGCCGTGACCTGGCTACTTTCGTTGCGGACTGTCCAGCTGGTCCGGTGTATCTAACATCTTTGGATGTCTCTGAGATAAAACACGACAGCAACGCGTTGATATCTCTAGTGGATGGGCTTGTTGATGAAGTTGGAGTGCATAACGTGGTTCAGATTGTTGCAAGCTCGGCTTCTGGTTGGGTTGGTGAGTTAGGCGAGTCTTATGCGGGTAACAAGAAGGGAGTGTTCTGGTCTGTGAGTGTATCTCACTGCTTTGAGCTTATGCTGTTGAAGATTGGGGACATAGATTCACTTGGATATATAGTTGATGCGGTGAATATGATTACAGATTTCATCAACAACAATCCACTGGCTTTGAAGTTTGTCAGAGATCAAGATCAGAGTCTCTCAATAGATATGACTGCCTCCTCGGAGTTCGAGTTTTTCTTGCCCTACTTAACTCTAGAGAGTATTTTCAGGGTCAAGAGCGACTTGGCAGCCATGTTTGCCTTATCTGATTGTAACAACGAAGAAGATGTAAGAGTATCCAAATTGGTGAATGATGCAGCTTTCTGGAAAATTGTTGAGAGAACTCTTAAATGCACGTCTCCTCTGATTCATGGTCTACTCTGGTTCTCTAAGGCCAAGAACCAGCATGTTGGGAATATCTATGAAACTATGGATGTCATAAAGGAGAGTATCGCCAGGGAGTTTAATAACGAGGAATCATGTTATGAGCCGTTATGGGATGTGATTGATGAGGTTTGGAACGAGCACCTTCACAGTCCTCTTCATGCTGCTGGTTACTACCTGAACCCATCTACTTTCTACTCAGATGATTTCCATCTTGATTCAGAAGTAGCCGTCGGTCTTGGCTCCTCTCTGGTTCATGTAGTAAAAGAAAGTGACATTCAAGTTAAAGTTGTTACTCAGCTTGACATATACAGAGTTGGTGACGATTGCTTTAACGAGGCCAGTCAAGCTGATCAGATCAGTGGAATCACTCCAGGTGTGTGTGTGAACCTCTTGACTTTTTATGTATAATTATAATTGTATTCTTCTGCAGACACTTGTATTGTTGGAATCAATCAGTGAGCAAGTTTTGTCTTCTTCTCTTCTGAATCTCTCTTTGCAGCTGAATGGTGGGCTCAAAAGGTGCGCAAACACCCAGAACTGCAAAGTTTCGCAATTAAGGTTCTGAGCCAGACATGTGAAGGTGCTTCAAGGTACATGCTAAAGAGCAAATTAGCAGAGAAGCTGGTGCTCACTGAAGGAATGACAAGCTCTGAGCAAGAGCGTCTTGAAGATTTGGCATTTGTTCATTACAATCTTCATCTCAAAAGCTGCAAAGCCAAACCAAGTGAAGAGCAGTGAAAGAGATTGTGCTGCTGGATATTTATATATATGGACTGGCACATTCAACTTCTTTTTGTCAATGTGCAGATAATAGTTATGTAGTTTGTATGTTTATGAAATCTCCATCTTTTGAATCAGTGTTGGTGAATGAAACAGCAGATATGTTGCAGTATTAATATTGATCACGCAGCACAATGATCAACTTAGTCTTTTTATATATATATCTTTCTCCTTAAATCGAACTTGGTAGGCAAGAGCTACACGAATAACTTCAAACCAGAACATTGCCATATGTATTAAGAGTTAGTAAATAACTTGACTGTGGTTGTGCAGGATAGACGGCTTCTCAGTGTTATCTACAGTGGGTTAGCGCAACATGACAAGGCCATGAAGCAGAAGCAGTTATTTTAGAAGCTGTTGGAGGTGCTGCGTGCAGAGGATGCTGCAAATATGGAGGTTGCTTTGTTGGGGAAAAACAAGGAAGAGATCTTTAAGGGTGTTGTTAAACAAACTAAGAAGGACACTATAACCAGAGCTATGGTGCTCATATCAATGTCGAAGGAACAAGTTTGCTGATTCATAGAGGTGTTTGGAGTTTTCTTAAGGTATCTTGAGTTCGTTACAATAATCTTCATCTACAGCCACACACTAAGAAAAGAACACTCAACAGATTGTCTTAAGTTTTTAGTCAATGTGTAGATTTTTATTTATGTAATTTGTATATTCACTCACACAAAACAATGATCAAACCTTTTTTGTTCTCCTTTAATCTATAAGTGATTTTAAAAGTGTGAAAATTTGGAAAGCATATGCACAAGAATCCAATAGATTTAATACAAACAAATCGTATGAACACTAGACAATTATTTCAACACAAAGTTGTTCTCTACTCGTTGGTTTTCAAATTTTCAAATATTAAACTCTTATAAAAATCTTGAAGTATTGTTTATAAATTGTCAACAAAAACAAAACATAAAAACTCAGTAGAGTATCAGGCTCCAGTCCACTAACCTCTGACCAGAAAGCGACAGAAAAAAAATTACTTAAACATGTATTCTTGCATGTGATAATGCATCAAGATTTTTTGTGATTTTCTCAAGAATTTTTTTTAGTTTCTTCTCTTCTTTTTAGTTTTATTCACTTTTCTTTGAAACTATTGAGAAAAAGACATGAAATTGCAAGTGCCCGTGTAAATTGAAAGTAGTGTGTTGCAGATTCTCTCCTCTGTTCTGTTCAACTGTACCTTTGTCTTGTACACTCTGCCCAATTACCAACTCATTATTTTAATTCATTATTTGGTAATAATAAGAAAGAGTAGACCTTTTTTGAGATAGCATTAAATGTTGACTCACAATACAGATTTTTTTTTGAAATTCAAATTGAGAAACTTTTTAAGATTGGAAAATAAATAGAAGTGTGACCACATAATAGTACCCCTAAAGCCAGATAGATAGATTACTGTGGGAGAATCTAGCAGCATTTTCAGAAAAAAACTTAAGGGTTTTGTTTCTTGAATCACAAAGCTCTTATTTTTCTCTCTGATTCTTGAATATTCTCTTCAAGCCATTAGAAGAAGTAGAAGAAACAAAAAAAAAAGGTTCATTTTTTGTTCCCACTGTTCCTTTCTCTTCTCCTTGTTTGAGTTTTGTTTTTGTTGCACACGAATGGTCACCCTCTCTGATTAAAAGTTTCAATCTTTTTCTTTGTTCTGGCCATTGACTTGGGTATGTTCTTAAAGTCAATTACAAAGATTTGATTTTTCAGTGACCACTTGTTATGTCTTTTAGGGATAAGGTCTTTAGCTTCTGTCTTCTCTTTTCATCAAAGTTATGTATCTTCTTTATAAGGCTACACAGTACATTATATTACAACAAGAAAATCAAACACACATTCTGTAAAACTCCACCAAATCTTGAATTGCATGTTTGAAGACAGCATCTTATGGTTACTTTAAGCTGGTTCTTGAGCTATCTCGAACTGATAACCGATTCACCTGTCAAGACCTATCAATGTGAATTTTTGACCATGTGATGCGTTTAGCTGTCTAGTCGTTTTAAGAAAACAACATGCTCCTGTGATTGTTTTCTGTATTATAAATTAGATTTTGTCGTTATTAGATGTTCACAGGTGTAACAGTGTTTCTCTTGCCTCTTCATCTTGTACTTGGACTATATGTGCTAAGAAAAATCCATAACCAAATTTCCATTATTTGATTAATGTCTTGTGCTTAGTAGACAAGTTACTTTGGTTTTATCTTTCCTCTAAGATATTATCTTATCTCATTTATTATGTGAATCTGATTTTGTTCAGGGATTATATCATTTAAGTCTTATGTACTTTAAAATAAGAAGCTGAAGTATATTTGTTGGAGAAGTTCATCATTTGCTGTTATGGTAGTAACTGCCAAACTCCAGACCCTTGAGGATGTATGACTCTCAACTTTTGAAATCCAAGTAAGGAATATCATTTCTTCTTATTTATATGTATCTTCAACTACTGTATCTTGTTATCAAATCTCCTTACTAAATTGACTTGAATGTTTCATCAGATCCAATTCATTATGGGGCAGAGGAACCAAGTCAGAGGTATGAACATACATCAAGTCCAGATTTTACCTGTTGAGTTTATGCAGTCTTTAAACAGCAATAAGAGCTTGCTTGAATAATTTGTTTACAGGGCATAGAAAGTTGCCAAGAGTCTACAAGTGGAGAATCTTTTCCTTATAGATACCAACTTGAAGAGGATGTGAGCTTCTGAAAAGAAAAGTCTCATTTTTTCTAAATATTTAAAGTGTTTACAGTTCTAAAAGAAATCTTATGTAACAGGTAAAAAGATTGCAACTTCAACTCCAAGAAGAAGTGGAGTTGCATACTTTTTTAGAGAGCCTCGTAGAGAAAGATCCTTGGGAGCTATCTTCTTCTTGTAGTGTTCCACATCCTGTATGCTCCCTCAACTCATGCTATTGTGATTGCTTTTTGATATTATTACCATGTTGCTTTGCTGATGATTCTAAAAATGGGGCAGGCTCAAGAACTTATTTCCAATATAGCCACGCTAGAGACTGCAGTCACGAAGCTCGAGCAAGAAATGATGTCACTGAATTTCCAACTTAGCCAAGAACGAAACGAGAGAAGACTAGCTGAGTATCATTTGACACATTCAGCTTCTCCACCACAACCAGTATGTATCTTGTTTGTTATTCATCATTGTCTTGTTTTTTTATTGTAATCTGTATTGGTGTATAACTATGTCCTAGTTATGCAGAGTTCTTCTTCTTCCTTGAGATATTTGAATCATTTGGATTCTGAAGACAGTCCACGTCAAGACCAAACAGTCCAAAACCAAGAATCTTCTTCGGAGTCATCTCAGGCAGAATCAACCGTTGAGGTATGAACTCATATTCAACCCTTAGGATACGAAACAGTAATTGTATCTGACATTGTTTGCTTACTAAACCAGAAAGCATTGGACTCGAGTAATCAGTTTCTTGAGAAGAAGCTAATGAGGAAGACAAATGCTAGGAAGCTACCTAGAGGAATGCCACCTAAATTCATGTGGGATCACCCTAATCTATTATCTGAAGAGATGGTGAGATGTATGAAGAACATCTTCATGTCTCTTGCTGATCCGACAGCAACTTCGAAAGCATCCTCAAACGAGAGCCAACTCTCACCGGTGTCAATATCACCACGTGGGCATCTATCAAGCTCATCTTCCTGGTGGCCATCAACAGAACGGTCAATGCTCTCTTCATGGGTGCAAAGCCCCCAAATAGATATCCAAAACAACACTGATGTCTTGGCCACAGGAAATGTCTTTGACCCTTATAGAGTTCGTGGCAAGTTGAGCTGGGCAGAGATTGGAAACTACAGTTTGGCGTCCGAAGTTTCTTGGATGTCTGTTGGGAAGAAACAGTTGGAATATGCTTCTGGGGCTCTGAGGAAGTTCAGGTAAATGGAGTTACTGCAACGGTTTTGTTAATCTTATTAACTATAAGACTCAAAATAAATGATCATGGCTGATTCTATGAATAGGACACTGGTGGAGCAACTTGCTAGAGTGAACCCAATTCTTTTGAGCTGCAATGAGAAGCTAGCTTTCTGGATAAACCTTTACAACGCGTTGATCATGCATGTTAGTTCCTTTCTTTTTCCTTCTAACTATCAAGAACCATTCTGAGTGTTTTATGAGAGTTGTTGTGGTCTTTTAAATGCAGGCGTATTTGGCTTATGGTGTCCCAAAAAGCGACTTGAAGCTCTTCTCCTTGATGCAAAAGGTTAAATATCACTTGTTACATGCTTGGTTGTGTTCTTTGTTGTCTTATCTTATTATTTTATGTTTTGCTCCACAGGCTGCTTATACGGTTGGAGGGCACTCATACACTGCGGCGGCAATGGAGTATGTAATACTGAAGATGAAACCTCCTACGCACAGGCCACAAATTGTATATAAAGCTTTTATACTCATCTTTATAGTTCTTTTGTTTGCCTTTTTCAGAATCAGATAACATTTACTCTATTTTCTGATGTGCAGGCTCTGCTTCTTGCCATCCACAAGCTCAAAGTATCAGAAGAGCAACGCAAGGCAAGCATTGATAGTCATGAACCTCTTCTCGCCTTTGCACTAAGCTGCGGAATGTACTCTTCCCCTGCGGTTAGTGACTAAACAAACTATCTTTCTCCTTTTGTTTGGAATAAAGGAATGCGAACTCATGCATCTTTGTTGCAGGTGAGGATCTACACAGCCAAAGGAGTGAAGGAAGAGCTACTAGAAGCTCAAAGGGATTTCATACAAGCATCTGTAGGGCTGAGCAGCAAAGGGAAGCTCTTGGTACCCAAAATGGTCCATTGTTACGCCAAGAGTTTGGTGGAGGATTCGAACTTGGGAGTGTGGATAGCGAAGTACCTTCCACCACATCAAGCAGCTTTTGTGGAACAATGCATCTCTCAGAGAAGACAAAGCCTTATTGCCTCACGTAACTGTGGAATACTCCCCTTTGATTCTCGTTTTAGATATCTGTTTCTCCCCGACAGCAACAACAACAACTCGTCTAAGTAAGAACCTTTTAAAAGCTCTGTTTTGTCTGTAAAAAGCCTGTCTGACTTCATAAGAACCAAGAGCCATAAGAAGCCCTGTTCATCAAACATGATCATATTATTATTCCCAGCTTAGTTTTGGGGCTTATCAGTGTACATTGTAAAAATAAAATTTATGTGAAAAGAATGTTGTTAAAAGTGTTAAAAGTTGTTGCAAATCTTACAAATAAATTTATTATTTACACACTTTCAACAACATTCTTTTCACATATTTTATTAGCTTGTAGCTTTGCCAAAACCAAGGGATCAAAAGAGTTAAGATCAACAACTCAATAGGATTAAAATTAAAAGACGCACCAAAATTTGAATCAAAATCACATATACACATTCGTCTGTACCTTAAGAATACATCATGTAAATAATAAAACATCTAACTATATACCTCCTTGTGGAACCTAAATTAGCAATAGCTGTGTAAGAGTCTCGTTTTGCTCCAGACCTCCTAAAGTGACTTCCCTCGTCATATTTTTTCCATTTGCATCCTTTCTTCTAAGCATGAGCTCAAAAGGCACCCCTTAATCACATAGACGAGAGATATAACATGTCTGTCTATGTTGATCAGTCAGAAGTGGAGGGTTCTGCGTCGGCGGCTCTCTGCCGCACCATCTCCTTCACAGCTGCTCTTCGTCTTGAATCTGCTTGTTGTTGCTTTCTACTAAAATGAGCTCTCAACTCCCTGTCACAATGTCACATCATTAAAAAAAGAATTATCATTTTTTTCTTGAAGAAAAGTCATTTTTAACTAGTAACTAAGTAGCTTCACGTACCTGCATTTGGGTACTCTACACTGGAGATCTCTGCAGCTCCGGGCGTGCATTCGGAAGAGGGCCCACATTCTCTTACAAGGAACGCAGGAGTTTCTGTTCTTGCATACAACACCATGTCTGAATAGAAGCTTAATCATGCGACACCTTGGATACTGGCACTGCGCGCTGCAGCATGCCATCGCGTGTAGCAGCAGCTCTGTTAGCTGCAGAGCCAAAACAGTATTAGCAAATGAGAAGAGAAAGCAATTTTGAAAGAAAAAAAAAATTGATTACCTGTGCAGTTTGGATTTGATTAGTTTGTGTGTTCTGTACGACAGAATCAGTGGCAGATGGACGGCTAATGAGGCCGTGTGGATGGTTGATGCCCTTCGAGTAGCAACCACTGCAAACTTCATAGTCAGGACAAACCTCGCAACGCCAACCTTGAGCAGGTTCAAGCTCTTGCTGGCAGATGGCGCATGCCGTTGGGAATGCAGGGACGGTTGGGTTGTGAAGATGATAGAGAATCATCATAGATGAGTGTTTTGCTCGCCTCAGTGTGTCATACTGGTAGTGGTTTCCTTGGCAAAGACTTAGGAAAGCTTGCCTAGTATCAAAGAACTCGCTCTCAAGGATGTCATCACTGTCCTTGATTTCGGTAGGAACGTCCTCAATGGCAATCTGCAGAGACCAAAAACCTTGTCATGTTCCAAACCAACATGAAGCAAACCAAATGTCTTAAAGCTTTGTCAACGTTAGAAACTTACAGGATATAGTGCATGCTTCTCCCTCTGATTCACTGGATGTCTCTCCTTTTCTACACGGTTCTTTTCCACTTCATGGCACCTGCAGTAAAAGAAGAAAGCTCGTGAGATGCAGCCAAAGAGTGTGCTAAATCTTATAATGATCCAACGTATACTCTCCACTAGTTCAGTGGAGAAAAGTCTTTTGGCTAGATATTTCTACAGGATATTGAAATTAATATAGTAAAGTATGAAACAAATAAAAATCGAGACGGAAAGTAGAACTTACTTGTCACAAATCTGAAAGTTCTTACACTGGTGGCACACCCACCGATGTCCAGAAACCATGAGAGTGCAACAATGCTTGCAGCAATGTTGCAAATGAACCATGATGAAATCTTCCTTCATTGGGAGGATGATCTCACCCAGCTACAAAGAAGAAACAGCAATGAAAAGTTAGGTGGCGATCTCTTACCATAACAGAGAAAGAGAGAGAGACTTACTTTATGCATTAACAGGAGATCCTTAGTGGCATTAGCAGAAAGATCCAACTGACCTACAGCTTTTAAAGCCCTTTTCGATATGACCTTTTTAGGCATTACTTTTCTATTAGACTTCTTGCCATCTTCTTCTTGGCTCATTTGATCTATTAGATCCTCAGCAGCGCCTGGCCAGTAGTCCCCATCAAAATATGGCAACCTTGCTGCTGTTACCTTAGCTCTACATTCACCAGACTGGACGAAGAAATGATCATAGAAGTTTGTACATTCAACAACCACTTTTTCCTTGGCTGCTTTCCTTAGCATTGCTAAATACCTGAAAATGAATGAGTCGTGAGTATTATGCATCTTGGTGAAAAAAAACTACTCCAAGAAAATATCATTACATACCATTCCCTTAGTTTGTCAGTCTTTGGCGTTTTCTGAATCTCAGGATGACAGTACAGAATGTAATCTTCACCCTTAAGAGGGGGGCAAGCCCATATATAGCAGCTTGAAAAGCCACGCTTCTTACAGTAATCAAGATAACCAATCTGAAATCCATAAAAGCCATTGTTGAAAAGACTTGTGAAGTAACACAAGGGGCCAGGAAGCAACTGGAATCATAAGAAAGAATAGCTTACCAGAATTTCATGGTACACAAAAGTACGGAGGGCCTCCCCAGACACAGTTCTAACGTCAGGTCTGAAGTACTTAACCGAGTCCAGATATGAAAGGTATACACGCCGCTGATTGGGAGATGCAGAATCTGTTCCAAACTCCTGGACGTACATGCCAAATAGGCAAACTTCAACACCTTCAATCTTTTGAAACAAAAGAATGGCCTGAAAGAAATAAAATTCCATATAAGTTAGCATAAAGCTGATAGTCAAGAGCATCATGTAGTAAAAGGAAAAAATGATTAGAAGATAAGAACCAAGAAGTTGTACCTTAGACTTGTAAGGGAACTCTGATGAGTAATTTTCTTCCCTGAAAATGTCAAGAAAGCGTGGCTTTACTTCTAATATTTTGTCGACAGATGCAACAACTCTGATAACAAGTGAGTCGGCTCCAGGAACCTGTTATATCAATAAAGAAAGAAACTAGGTCGTTATCTTCCTAAACTCTAGTTATAGAAAGAGCACCAGAATTTTTTTTATGCTGGTTAATTATGTTATTACAAACTATGAGAAACATTACATGTCTTAAGAAAATTCACTGTCTGCCTAAAGAGGATTCAGGTCTTAAACATCAGCGGCTTTAAATAACTATTTTGTATCTTTTTGTAAACCCAACTTAATATTTCTCTCTATACATCAACATTTACATAAGAAGTTAATAATTTACCTCGTCGTAGCTTTTTCCTTGATGCCTAGCCCTCTCCTGTCTTTCCTGTTTCAGTTTCTTGAACAACCGCTGTTCTAAATGGTTGCTAAGATTACTGGCCGGTAAACTTTTTGCCCCCAGAATAACACCTTGTGATATTGGCTTCCTTTCTCCTTGTTCCACCTCTTGCATATAGCAATTAGGGCAAGTGTACTCGGCTTGCCCATGATTCCTACGGCCGTTGAACAAAGCACATATTTGATGCTGCCATGCTTGACATTTATCACATTGCACCCACTACACAGAATCATTAGATCAGAAACAGAAAAAAAAAGAGAGAGAGAGTAAAGCAGCATAGCTTCCAAAAAGCTGAAGAGGCGTACCGATTCTTCAACCTCCTCATCATTTTTCTTTTTCTCAAACCTTGGCTTCGGCACAGGAGTTCCATCAACAGTAACAGTGTTCGTACGCGTTTCATTGTAGCAAGGAATACAGACATAGTGCCGTGACTCACCAACCACAACAGTGTAGTGCATAGCATTTCTCTTGACACGTGCGCCACAAGGTGTGCAATATATAGGCGTTGGCTCAAATGCAAGCCTCTCAACAGCACATAACTGGCAAGAGTTTTCAGACATGGAGAGTCCCATTGCTTTGTTTTTCTCTGCCTTGGTTTTACTCTGAAATAAAATTACACACAACTGTTAAAGTCCATGTGCACCTCAAAGTATTCTTAAAGAGAAGGGAAGATTCAGATAACAGCGTAAAGAAAACATTTCTTGGTAAATCTTTCTCTTATCAAGCAAGAGTTGCATCTTAGAGTTTGTCAGCTTACCTGGCCTACCCACTGACGAAGACCACGGATATGCTCCTCTACTTGCTCTGGAGTGAAGAGTTCAATCAATGAGACTCCCTTGATCTTTGACTTTCCGCTATTAGACACAGACTGTTCCACTTTCTCTTCTTTAGGTGCGCTTAGTTCTTTCATACGTTTTGGTTTCTCGCGCTCTTGTGGATAAACACTTTCACCATTCAATGAAGAGTCTCCAGCATGTCTTCTCATGGGGGTATCTTTGCAAACAGGCTTCTCCAGCTCATGGGAAACTGGACCATTCCTCCTCGAAGAATCAGGACTATCTGCTTTCACAGGCACGTCATTTTGTAGACTACTATACTTCTCTTGCAAAGTCATTGACAAATGACCTTTACCGACACCAACAGCTCTCCTGGCTGGGATGCTGTGTGTGTCAGGATAAGCAAACTGGGAGTGTTTCTCTACTTTCACGCGCTTCGGAGAAGGTTGTAGATCATCAACAAGAGATGGACCTTCAGAGTCTCTTTCACTAGAATCACGCATAGACTGAAAGGGTTCCTTGCGTCTATGATCTAAACTACCTGAGCTAGGCTCAGCTTGTCTGAGTAGAGCAATCTTTTCTTTTTGTTTGTCCTTGAAGTTTTTGACATAAACACAGACTGGGCATGCTTCATTCCCGCAGTGCTTATTATGATGAATCAGTTTCCGGGTTTGAAGACAATATCGATATGCACAAGCAGGAGCCTTGCAGTAGCTGATATGTTTCAGTAGCGTTTTGGCAGTAAAACAATACTTGCTTTCACAGCTATCCTCCGCTGCACTGCATTTGCGAACATGTAGCAGGAACAAAAGCCACCGCCTCTGGTTTATGTAACTTGAATCACAGTCTCCATTCAACTGTTTACTCAGTGTGTTGCTTCCTTCTGGGAGATGCGGAGCCTCCAGGGTGCTTTTAGGTGCAACAGTTTGGCAGTTTGCAGGCTCTCTTACAGACAAACTATCATTGGTAGCTTCAAGCAGCACAGGTAATCTTTGAGATGAGTTTACCCCAAACTGTTCTCTCTCTCCATTAGACTCTTTTGATGTTTGTGTCAAGTTCTGAGATGATGAACGCCACTGACCCAGACTTGATGCTGGCTGCACTCCAACTGAGAGGGTATTTACATCTCTCCATTGTGATATCTGCTGCGTCTGATGAGATTGTAAATTATTTAGCTGGCTACTAAAAACTGGTGCACTCTGAGCACCAACATACTCGTCCTTGACAGTGTTCTGGTTATACTGGTTTTGCAGCTTGGATGGATCTACTTGATTCATAGACTGCAGCTGAGAAGCTTCATTGTACAAGTCCACGCTAGGTTCGTGCTTAACTTGGCTAACAAAATTTGAAGCTCGCTGAGATTGATGATAAGCATTATTGTTCAACAAGTGATCTTGCTGCTGGTACTGACCATGATTAGCTGCCTGGTTGAATTGATTCTCTACTGGTTGATGACTCACCTGAGCCAAATTTTCTTTGGTACTGGAAGAAGATTGGAAACTCCCATTCTCAAACTGTTGAGGTAGGTGACGTTTCATCAATGGCGTCCTTTCCACTGCGTGTAGGCTTGACTGATTACTACCAAAAGAAACATCAACTCTCCGCATAGGATTCATATCCACAGCGTTTTCCACTGAGCCAGATGATCCATAGAGATTACCAGTCCCATAAGTATCAGAGTTGCTCATTGAGTACCCTTCAGATGAAGAAGAAAAAAAAAAGCAACAAGCAATTAGCGTACAACTATGAGTTAAATTAAAGAGAGCATTGAAATTTTAAATAGCATAGGAAAATTGGAGATATTTACTGTGAACATGTGACACCTGCTGCAACTGATCAACAGGCTGCTGCAAAGGTTGAGATGAAGTTGAAAAATGTGTGGAACTAATGACCCCTTCAGAGCTCAAGGGCCCATTAGCAAGGTGAACACTGTTCCCACTCATCCCTACACCAGCATTGTGAGGTATATTAATCATCCCAGACGCATTCTGGTGCATATTTGACCTGAAACCACCTCCCATCTGCTGATCTAGGTTGTATTGTAGACGGTCATTTGAACCAACAGCATGTTGCCTCTGCAGCTGAGACGGATTCCCAGCGGCCAGAAGATTGCCACCATCTCCATTACGAAGAGACTGATATACATCAGCATTAGCAGCATTATTAAATCCAGGAGTAGGAATCATCTGGCCATTATCATTAGAACTAACTGAAAACCCCGCAGATAATTGCTGGTGGCCATTAATCATTGAACCTGTGAAAATATAAGAGAATCAGTACAAACTTAGAGGTATACAGTAGAATCTTACATCGGATCTTACTGACATTACCTCCATTCATGCGAGTAGTTGGCATAACCCTTGTTGCATCTGCTAAGTTATTATTACTGTTAAAGGTGCTCGTATCCACCATAGGGGTAGCTGTATAACTTTGACGCAATCCAGTTGAAACAGCAGGTGTCTGAACCATCATTCCGACCGAGCTTGAAGGATTAACAGGGCGCTGACCAAACATTTGTTTCAGATTAAAGTTTATGCGAGCCTCAAGACTTTGGAAATCTAAGTAGTCCTCCTGCGAATAAAAACAGAAAGTACCATCAAGAACAGTGACCAAAGTTTCTATATAACAATGATAAGACCAAAACTGGAGGGTACCTTTGAGGTAGCTGTTTTGAACATTGCACTTTCTAACCGTTTTGAAACCTCAAATAACTTTGCTTTGGAGGCATCATCAGTCTTTGAAGGTTGCCTCTGCTGTAACCAAACGTAGCTGGAAATAATAACTCAAGTAAATAAGTGTATTTTCAATATATACAAACTTTTTAAAAAAAACATAAGATCACTTCACACAAAACTGTTGTTATTACCAAACTAAACCCCAAGATGTGTAATTACACATCGGTATTCCTCAATTAAAAACTGTTTTAATCAACTAGAATATTATTAGATGGGTATTTCGTCCTCTTAGCAAAAAAAGAATAGAAGTGTTAAAAGGCATTTGTAACAGTAAACTACTTATGTCTAAGTGTTATATATGCACTAACCACATACACTAATGTAATATAGAGCAAGCAAGAGCCACGCCAAGACATCATAGGCAAAACAAAGAAACAATTCTTACATTCTGTTCAGCATCTCCTGCCGCAATCTGATACCATCTTGGTTTACACCATTAGGCTGAGAGGAAACAACAGAAGCAGAACTCTGCATTTGTTGTCCTGGCTGAGGAGGAACCATCCTATGCTGTCCCTGAGCCATTCTCGAAACACTTTACAACAAAGTGTATGGAGCTAGCTCTATGGAAACACAATCATCACCACAACAATAAAGCTACAGAGCCTGTAATTTAAATTTAAAAACAAAAAACACATTGAGCTCGTTGAAATGTAATAAGCAAAAAACGCATTGAGACACAAACAATCTCAGTTAACACCACACACCTCGTGAATTATACATTAAAACTATCCAATTACAACGAATCGTCGAAACTCGATCACCAAACCCTAGCTTCGAGATCAATCAAAAATCAACAAATGAAAATGGAATTAAACAAACCCTACACCTGAAATTCGTTGATAGAATCAGCAATTCGATGGAACACGACGGAGATTGAAAGGTCGCTGCCGGAAAAATCGATGCCCAATTAGGGAAAGAAAGACGACGGAGAGGATTGGTCGGTGGGCGTAGGATAATGACGGAGCTATAGCAAAAGTAATGCTTTTTTGGGCAAAAAGGCGATACTTTTTTACCAAACGAGTCATAAAAATGATTGCTTTATTTTTTATTTTTTTTTGGAAAAGTATCTTTCGAAGCATCAAACGGACAGAACATAACAGCCGGAGTTTTTACCCAATCAGATCTTCAGATGAAAACCATCATTATTTTCTCTCTCTGTCTCCTCTCCATAAAGTCAATCAATTAAAGTCTAGTGGATATTACTTACTTACTAGATGAAATTTGGATAAATATCTGAACATAAGATTTTATTTAGTAAATTACACAACTATTTAAATCTTTTTAAGAAGACTAAATTAGTTTTTATCATGATTCTAACATTCGAATTTATAAATTTAATAGATATATAAATAATTATCTAATTTGAGTTTAAAAAAAAAATTGGCAAAAAAAGTTTATATTTTTTAATATTTTAATAGCAAATATACCAATATCAAAATCTTGGTGAACACTAATAGCAACACTGAACTTACGAAAATTAAATTACAAAATATTGGTCTGGTAAAAAAACAGCAAAATTTTATATTCTTTATTAAAAAATTTGCTTCTTCGGAATTTTAAATGTATTCACAGAATCACATTGATACGTATATATTTTTCATTTCTTTAATATATCAAATTATTTAAATTTTGAATATGATGTTATTATCTAATCCATATATGTATAACAGATTACACAAGAGGTGTAAATAAATAATGTCTTCAGTTATGAACAATATAGATTCATTTGCGTAATCATAGATTTCTGGTAGTGATCAATACTTCCAAGCATCGTGGCTTGGGATGCCAATGTCGGTTAATTGGCTCTCCGAGCTTCCTTCTCCGTAACTCTGTGATTCTTTGCCACTCTTAGTGAGTTGGCTTAGCAAAGCACTGAGAACCATCTGATCTGAGGAAGGTTTGGACAACGGGTCGGGGTTCTTGGCGTCAAAGCTGGATTGGTTGGTTTGGTGCGAATTGGAGAAGCAGGGAACTTGCTGGTTGATGCTGTGGTTATGATCGAAGTTGATGTAAGAGTCCATCAACGCAGTTTGGTTTGAGCAGCTTCTCATGTTGTTGTTTATGTTGACTTCGTTGCTGTTCTTGTGAAAAACTCTACACAATACCCACTCTTCCTGTTTTGTCCAACAAACCAACTTGTTTTAGTTAAAAAAGCATATATAAAATCTAGCATTTTTCAAATATGGTTATGAGAGTAGATTTTTGTGCCAAGTCAAAGATCATCTTAGGTAAGCCACAAATAAATCTTTATAAAATCGTCAGCAAAATCCCTTAAAAGATATTCAACATTCAAGTTGAATGTGAAAAAAAAATAAAAGTCAAAACTTTTGCCATAAGTCATGGGATCATAGGAATTTGTCATCCCCTGGGGGCTTGCTTCATGCTTAATTTGATACTTACATCCAACAAACATATACTACGTTTCCAAAATGTATTGTTTATCCAAATATGACTATAAATCAACCAAACAAAAAAAATTGCAGCTTTGAGTGAGTCATGATCTTATGATATGGATCTCGAAACGGTAACATGAGTAAATATAGTAATTTACCTTTAGAGGATTAGGAGTGTGGTGAAGAAGTGTTCCCTGGAGACGAAACTCATGCATGACCCAATCAGTTTTACGACCTTTAGGAGCTCGACCTTTGTAAAATACAAGTGTCTTTCTCATGCCCACAAGACTGTCATTTCTGTGGATTGATCTATCTTTACCGGTGGCTTTCCAATAACCGGTGGCCGTAGCTCGGTTTGTCCTTTGTCCCGTTGCGTATTTTCGATCTTTCTGGCTGTAAAAATACCATTCTTTACATCCCACTCTCGCCGTTTCTGTACAAAGACACAACATTTTGTATATACTAGTAAATGGTCAGAGGTTAGGGCAGTGGATGTTTTCAAAATGTTAGCGGCGTTGAGTGCTATTTCTCTTGCATTTCGCATATAATAATTGAATACAGAGAGGGGTATTTTCTCTATTATTTAGTGGATATTTTATATAATGAGAAAATGATGAATCTTTTCGGAAATTTTTTTATCGTTTTTGTCTTTATCTTGATGATGTATTCAATAATATCCAAATGAATTTTATCGATCCGCAGGACCGCATCATATCTTAACGAACCAGGTTCCCAATTGCCAAGCATCGAATAGGCATTAACACGTATGCTTGATTAGGATAATTTTTCTTTTTTTATAATACAACACTGTCTATATTTAAAAAAAAAAAAAAAAACTTAATATATACGTCTAGTGAGTGTATGACAGCCATTAATAATTTTGCAGTTAAATAGTCTTTTTCACGACAAAATAGTAAGAAAATATACTAATTGCAGGTGGCTCGCAAGTTGAACTTTGTTTATTTTCTTGGTTTTGTTTGTTTGTCAACATGTATGATGGTCTTGTTCTCGTAATATGAAAGAAACTACAAACAGATAATGTTGGCAACAAGAACTACGGAACATAACATGCTTAATTACGATCGAACGGCTAAACTATATGATTGATGAGTTGAGAAAATTCTTTGGATAATTTAAATGAGTCTAAAACAAAAAGTAAAATAGAAGCAACAGAAAACTTACGAGGAATGTCCCAAGGCTCGCAGTTGTTGAGATCAACCTCGATCAAGACAACTGGGTGATAGAGGCTACGAACTGTTCTTTTCATTAAGTAGTCGCAGACAAGCTCGTCGTCTGTTGGGTGGAATCTAAACCCAGGAGGCAATTTAGCTTCAACCATACTTATACTGCCCTTGTTCTCTTCTTTAACCTCCATTTCTATTTGATATCTAAAGATTTGTTTAATAAGTGTTTGTTATCATCTGATGATAGGTTAATATATGTATGAGTAAAGAGGGGAAAGAAAGAGGGATGAGAGGAATAACGGGGTTCTTAAGCACAAGATATGAAAGAACGGTGGTATAAATAATTAAGAAACCATAAAGTCAACTTCGATATTTTTTCTTTTCGTTCTTAAATTAAAAACAAAATTTTACAGATTGGATACGGAATTAAGAGGAAAACGTTACGTTGGTGAAGTTTGAGTTTGATTCTATCATAGTTATGGTGTTGATGGATTTCATCTTTGAACACACGATGGTGGTCTTTATACTAGAACTTGTTCTCTCTCTTTTTTGACAACCGTTCTACTATAACTTGTTAGATGCATGGATGATGATTTGATGCTTTATACTCAATTTTGAAGTAACTACAAATTTTATTTCGCTCGAATTAATTACAAAATGTATTCTGCTGTGAAATATATTAACATTGTAGCTAACAAACGATTTCTTTACCGGTAGTTAATTATGATATTATAAAAAATTAGAATTATTACATAAACGACTTTATAAATAGTTTTACATATTTTTATTAGAATTCAACTTGACTTCACCGCTCTAAATTGTTTTATGTCAATTCACTTTTGACAATTCTACTTGCAAGATGCCAAAGATTTCATATAAATATTTTTTCCATTAATCTAAATAATACATTTTTCTGAGACTTGAAATCCATATTTTCGTATAGAGAAGCATTAATGAAATTTCGGTAAGAGAAATTTTACAACAAATGATAATTACATATATGGATATAACCAATTATCAATCTTATGAATGGTGGAATGCAAATGAATGAAATAAGCAAAGTTATGAAATAAGAATATATAATTTGATAATTTTCTAACATATCATTTACAAGATTTTTTAAAATGGATATTTATAACATTCCGTTTTTCATATGTATGCAAAATGATTGTGAACAAGAATTATTTTTATTTTATTTAAATGGTAATTGTTTTAAATCCAAAAGAATAACAATTTCATCCAGTTTTACTCCAAAAATTAATGATCTAGTTGCATCCTATAATTAGTAGGTGGGTGTGACAACATTAAATAATTGGATGTCATGAGACAGAAAATTATTTGTGTTGCCACAAAGCAAACAAGTAAGTACAGAAGTAATTAAAACTCGGACCATTTATAGTTTTACATCTGGATTTACGTTTCGCTATAAACACCGAGTTCTCTCATATTGTCGTTTGCGACTTAAGGGAAACTAATAAACCTCTGGAAGTTGGAACCAGCTCAATTAAGGGGAGACAAAACCGTGGCTTTGACTTGTTTTTGTAGTAGCATATCTCTGAACAAAATATTACAGATTCTGACGGACTCGTACTAAAATTTGGTGTTAAACGTTACATAGACAGAGATGGAGTATTGCATCATAAAAAATGTTCTCTATATAATGCAATCTATTGTATTTGGGCCTTTTAACCCGACCCGACTCGAATTTTTACGTGAAATTATTGGATCAAGTTAAACGAAGACACGTGCGTGCGTGCTGTAAATGTGAGAATCTGAGCTGAGTTGTATATATTGCGTGTCTCTGTCAGTGTCACTTCTTAGAAAACCCTATAAACTCTCTCTCTCTCTCTCTCTCTCTCTCTCTCTCTCTCTCTCTGTACAGTAAATGACGACGGTCTGCGTTAAAAATGCTGGTACTTCACCGGAGAAGATATCAAGAGCGAGTTACTCTTGTAGAAGCTCCAAAATGTCAGCGAAGAGTCAAGAATCTCAACCGTTGGATCATCACTTGAAAACCGAAGGAGATCCAGCAGGGGACTTTGAGTTTCTTCTCGAAGATCCCGTCACAATGCTAACCGCCGACGAGCTTTTCTCCGACGGAAAACTAGTCCCACTTAAGTTTTCCGGCGCGGTAGTTAGTTCGAGGGAGAAGAAGAAGCCTATAACAACAACGTCTGTTATTAACACAACGGCGGCGAAACCATGCCGAAGATTGGAGATGGAGATCGATCCTTACACCTTCTCTCCTAGAGCTCCTCGTTGCACAGTGAGATGGCGTGAGCTTTTGGGCCTTAAGAGGCCCACCAAAACGCCGGAAGAAGCGTCCTCGCCGTCGCGGCTGTCTACTTCCACTCCAAACCCCAATACGGCATCGTTTAGACATTTTCTCAACCGGAGCTCAAAATCTTCTAAAGACTCAGACATCTCGATCTCCTCTTCGCGTCTCTCCCTCTCCTCATCCTCTTCCTCCGGACACGACCTAGACGAGGTTCCTAGACTCTCTCTAGACCGCGACAACAAACTCAACAACGCTCCAAACCCGTTTGCTCCGTCACGTGCCCACCACCACAACCACCTTAGGAAGCCACGTCGTCATTCACCGGCTGATACAACGACGGAGAGGGCCTTGACGGTGACGGCGGATAGTCCGAGACTAAATGCTTCGGGGAAGATCGTGTTTCATGGACTCGAGAGAAGCTCGAGCAGTCCCGGTAACTTCACCGGCGGACCAAGAATGAAACATCACCATGGTATGCCGAGATCTCAGTCTGCTAATGTCAGAATCACTCCTGTTCTTAATGTTCCCGTCTCTTCCCTTCGTGGTGGTTCGAAACCGGGTCTCTCCTTTGGCCAGCTCTTCACTTCTTCGTCTGGGAACAACATTACCAAGAACCGTACCAAGACTAGCTAAACCGGATTCTATTGTAATTACTGGCTTTATTAGTGGGGGTGATTTCATCAGATGAGGTTGGATTTGGGTTCAAAATGTAAATAAAGAGAAATATATGATTTTCTATTGTGGTTTCTGCATGGAGCGAGTTGTTCGAAACTGGAGAAAACAAGACAGTGTTTAAAATACTGTAACGAGAGTAAGTAGTGCTTCCCATGTTCAGAGATTGTATTCCAAGATATTAAACCACATGTTTTGATAATATAAAAATGTTTTGGCTCGTTATCTACGTACCATTGTACTTAATTAGTATCATTCTTGTAGTTACACTTCAGGTGAGCGACAGCTTTTGTTATTTTTATCTTAATCTCCTGTTTAAAGTGTAATGATTCTGCATGTTTAGAGACAATCCAAAATGCAAATCTTCTCCGTATCGGCCTAGTTCATCTACTGCACCTGTTTGGTTATTATTTTATAGCCAGTGTCGTCAACTTAGTGTAAAATAATTTGAGGATGAAGATATAGCTTTAACTGAGGTTGGTCATGTGTTGGTCCAGATCAAGACTTGCGACATATTTGATCTCCAGTGCGTACCTTATCCGTAACACCATAACAAATATATTGTAATCGACTAAGCATGTAGATTTGTAAGGACGCTTGTCACTTCAAAATGCAAGACATAACTGTTCACTAATAATTGAACGTTTGCTTATAACCAAGAATGGTCAAAGCGTGAAGAAAGATGTCAGTAGCTGCATTTTGTTCGAGTAAATAAAGACTGGTTCCGATAACTTTTTGTCTCTATATAAATGCATCAGAAATAAAATGTGATCGTCATTCTCGAGCACGAGGTTTTCAATCCCATCCGTTGGATATTTCTTTCTTCTCCACCTCAGTTGAGTGACAGTACATATCATGGAGTAGAACAAAGATGGGACTGCAAACACATATAATTGTTCCATTACAAAGACACTCTAGTATTTGAATGATAAGTAAAATGGAGTATAAATTTCGCGACAAATATTATTGCTATTAGCTGGTGATATAAATACTGTGTAATAAATCCATCGGTGTTAGCTCAATCAAACTTCCCACCATTGCACAGATAACAAAAGTATGATAAAAATGTGACATAACTAACTGCAAATATAGTTTATTACATTGACTTTTTAAATTTAATCATGAATTAAGAACTAGACTTGGAGTTATGAATTCATGCTAATTTTGAAAATGTACTATTATAAATTTTTAATTATAATACTAGTTTACATAATATACTAACGCACACAAAAATATATTTATTTCCATAGTATGCCTACGAGCATGTCGTTTGATAGGTTTAATATGACATGGCATGCATGTATATAATATAACAAAGCAGAGTACCTTCTCTACGGTCTTCTTGACTAACTTTTGAAGAATCTACGGGGACCCATATATAGTCCTCTTGGTCATTACTTGGTTTTTGGCTGCCACATTCGGCTAAAATTCCGAACGTACTCCAGTATAACTACAGTTTTAATCACTGAATTCATAAAAAAAAGCCACTTGTTTATAGGTTGTACTCAATTAAAGGGATGTTCTCACGAGTTGCATCACACTACCAAAAATATTTAAATAATGAAAGTAGCTAGTTATCTATGCATCGACGAGTTAAAAATTAAACATTAACATGAATTCATGCATGTCGTTTTATTTATCTTAGCCTAATTAAGCATGCAGTATCACATTTACGAAATGTTAATATGTATCCAGGGACAGATAACAAAAAAAGTATATAATATACTATATAGTAGGTAATAAAAATTGAACGAAGGAGAGAACGTGAGGGTTGGCAGTCTTGCGCCCTCTGATAGATTCTCTATCTGCTGTTTGATTCTCATGGTGCTTTTATTCAAATGTCTCTTTGCTCTTTCTATATATTTTTTGCATATATTATTTTTTGATGTCTCTGCATGATATATTGGGACAAAGTGTCACGACAAGTGGCCTAACTCCTAATAGAGAAGGCCGACATGAAAGGAGGTATTAGTTAGGAAAAGATACCGAGTTTAGTATGTCAAATAGACTTAACATGTTATACTTTTTACTTTTCATAAAAAAAAAGTAAATACCAAAATCCAAAAAATAGTCCATTACAAGACCCTGTAGACCTAGCTAATCTATCTTATTGGTCCTGTGAGACTGATTGAATTATATTCGTTACGAATTTATAATATGGTCTTATCCAAAATTTGTGTTTGAACTATCATCTTGTTCTAGCTTTAAGATTGCCTTTTGGCCGGAGACAGTACCCACTCTATGAACTAGGATAATGCACGTCCTTATCCAAATTCGGTAACAATTGACAAACTATATGATGGGTATAACAAATGCAAGAGAGTAGTAATAATTTCACCGCATTAAACACAGTTTGGTGGTAGCCCCTTTTATTAGACAATATGATTGTACACATAAATAAATAAAAATATTTCCATTTTTATAAATTAATTTTCATATATTTTTCAAAATGAAAATATCTAACTAACCATAATTCCAATAATAATAATAAAATCACATAATATAGAAAGTCATATAATATAAAAATTATTAAATTTTAGACTGAAAACGTTTATTTAATTTGGAAAAAAAACTCTCTAGAATGTAAAATACTAAAAACCTGAGAGAAGGTTATTATTAGTTTTCTTATAAGCATGGAAAATCTATATCTTTATATATATATGCACATTGGCATTTAGTGAATGTGGATGTGAATGAAATAAGGGGACATATATATTGGCTGCAGAAAAACGAGAGGGCAGCTTGAGCTGGGTTCTTAGCTGTCGCCACAGTTAACCAAATGCAACATTCAATAGTAAACATTTATTGCTTTAACTAAATTGCACAGTGTGAG
The DNA here is from genome assembly GCA_026261945.1 of Hirschfeldia incana. Taxonomy (NCBI): domain Eukaryota; kingdom Viridiplantae; phylum Streptophyta; class Magnoliopsida; order Brassicales; family Brassicaceae; genus Hirschfeldia; species Hirschfeldia incana. The sequence goes on from JABCMI010000021.1 coordinate 3,207,088, forward strand.
GAATGGGAAGCAACAAAAATACAAAACAAAGAAGAAAACAAGCGACAAAAATGAACAAGTGATTGCAATGGGAATGAGTTATTACTGTTAAAGTCAAAATCGGAACTATGTGTCGATCTGTAAGAACCAGCGTCACTTTGTTTTCTGTCTTCTTCTCATATCTCTAGTTGTACATCTTACATACTCTCTTGTTTCTTGTTTTTCCTTTTTACCTTTTATCGTCAAGTACCATTTAAAGTCATGATGCTTAGATTGATAATAAAATTATACTGAAGAATAACTCTATCAAACTATATTTGATTTACACTGGACAATAAAATAACTCTAGCTATAGCCTCCTTTGTTAAAGTAGAGACATGAACATAGCGGCTCATGAGAATATAGACTAAGCTTCAACTCTCGAAATAATTGTGCAACAGGCAGAAAGTGGTTAGCTTAGATATAAAAGATAGTTAGCCCATCGAATTTGTATTCGTATCCACCAAATCAGCACAAAATAACCTCCAAAGTAATCTTTCTATCTAGACATATAAGTTCTATCTCGACATATAAGCTTAGTGTTTGTGACTCCACCCTAACTCATGATCTACTCTAGACCACAAACTTGACCGTGATCCACCCTCTAATTACCTGCTTTTAATTCAAATCCATATATGGGCCTTCAAAAAATATTAAGGAAGGCCTGTTTAAAGTATTAGGGCCTTGTCAAATCATAATTTAAGGGAAGTGGAAACCCTAGCTATATATAGAGGAGAGATCGATGAAACATAGTCGAGCATCCAAGTTCGGCGATTTCACGATGAGAGCCAAGGTATGAGAACTTCCTCTGTATTCTGCATTGATTCTCTTACATATAGTACTACCTCAATGCTTATAGCTTCGTCAGGATTGATGATACATACAAGTTTGTTAGAAGCTTAGATCTCAAGTTACAGTTCTTGATTCTGTCATTTCTTGTATCTATTGAGCGGAAACAAACTTGTTGGATTTACGGCATTGTTGTGGTTTGTTTGTGTAGTGGAAGAAGAAGCGCATGAGGAGACTGAAGAGGAAGCGCCGAAAGATGAGACAGAGATCTAAGTAGTCTTGTCCTGCTTATCTCCAGATCACTGTTGTTGCTTTTTAGTTGCTTGAACTCTTTATGTTTTGTTTTTTTTTACATTTTGAACAATGGTGTGTAGAACATGTTTTGCTCACTCTATTTTATCTTTTCTGGTTATTCGAATTTTTGTTATTTCTCTAGTAATTTAGAGAGGCTTGATGGATTATCCAAACCTAACATAACATAAAGGAATATTAGGTTTCAAGTCTATTAATGAATTGAAGAAATTAGTTGCAAAACCCTTGTTATAAATCGAACTCTTATAGATGAGGTTGGTGATGATGCTAAGAGAGTGTGACAGCACAATTGGGTCGTTCATATTCCTACACAAGGATAGAATGAGACCTGCTCAATTGACAAACAAAATAATGGTTCATGAATTTCTATCACTTTGAAATTGTCTTGCTCTTGCCAATATTCGTTGTTTTTCAGACTTGAACACAGACCCTATCTTGTGAAGCTGAAAAAGAAACATTGGACCATTATTTCAGAAATAAACTGATGGGCCTTGGTTCGAGCCTGTTTCGAAGAACCATCCTAATGAATATGTCCAAGACTTCTATGAACATGTAACATGCATAAAACATTTGTCCAACTGAAATTCAGGTTTAGAATTAGGAGCACAACAAGGCATACGTTTAAACCACTAGCAAAAAAAAAAACAAAGTTGGGTTCCAGGCTAGCTTATTGTCAAATGGAATACACGAGATATGAAACTATCAAAAAGATAAGACCTGGAAATGGGATGGACCACTAAAAGCATACTTACTAGAGCTCCCAGATTGGCATAGACCATTAGCCATCATATACATACATAAAACATGTCGCATTTTATGATGGGTACAGAACGCAGAGTGCCAAAAAAAATGTCACAGTCTCACACTGGTCACATCCCACGGAATAAGTCGATATAATTTATGAGCTACTAGTCTATACAGACGCACACATGTCTCTGCCTGCATATATATCAATAAATTTGTATTTATATAAACTTGTATGGAGCAAACAAGTTTGGTTGGGGAGAGTGTGATAAATTGGACAAATTAGTGTAATTATAGAGGAGTAGAAGAGAGGGGCACATCCAAATAATACAAACGCGCATCTACCTTCCTGTCAGCATTTTATTATTATTATCTCACTCTTTTATACAATTTTTTTTATACAATTTTTTTAGTTAATGTGCGTTACATTCAGACAATTAATTTTGTTATTTCACATCTACTCATACTAAACACGTGATTTTTTTTTCCAAAGATATTGGACATAAATCCACAGAGAAATGTGGTGCAATGGAATTGGAGGAGAAGGGAAGCAGAGCCGGATTTGGGGACAGTCGAATGAAACATTGGTCTCGACCCCCAAAATTTTTAACAGATTTTTATATAGATTTAAGTTCTCAAATATTAACACCGGGCCCCAAATTTTTTTGAGTTCTTAAGAAATGTTTCAAGCCTTTAAATTCTCAGATCCGGCCCTAAGAAGGGTTAGTCATTTTCTGACGACCCTTATCTTTTCTACACATGTTCATGTACTCTCTTAAACTTGACAGTGAATTCACGTCTTCTCATCGTCGCACAGTTTATATATCAAGCATGTTGGTATAATCTTTAATATGTATTAATCCTTACATGCATTTAGAAAAAAAAACTATCAGTTTCACTCGTTTCTGTATATGTCAATATGTGTGTAGTGGGTGGGAAGGTGAGGTGAGGTGATGGTTCCTTTATCTTCTTCACCCAAGAATTTATTATTCCATCAGCCATATGTTAATCAATCTTGGCAGCTGGTTAGCTCGTTAATTAATTAATTTAAATATGAAAAGTTGAGTCAAATTTGAGCTATAAAATGATTCATATCTAACATGGAAAACTGAGTTTAGTTCTGGTATTTGATTCCAAAAATGGTAACGTGGAAATGGGTCACAGGGATTAGGTGAAAGCATAAGAGTGATAATAGAGGGTTGTCTTCTTCTTAATTTTTTCTTATATTACATTTATGATTATACATACATGTCATCGATAATTACGGCCCCGTCTTGATCTAGAAATGGCCTTGGATTCACGTCACGTATGTGAGACTCGAAAACTCATATGATATCTTTGCTATTCTACTCAATTGTCACTTTACCAGATAGATTAGTGCGGGCAGTCGGGCACATGGGTGGGTGCATGAAATCGAGTGCAACGGTAAAAGAAATCGTCGAATGTATAATTGTTGCATGGAGTGGAAAGTAAGGTCCTAGTGTAGCGTGTCTCCTATAGAAGTAAGATGTTGATAATGAAATCGATTTGCCTATGCATGCACCTCATTTTTCTGCACCAAAAACTCTCATTTAAGTGACTAACATTCATAGCTTTTAAAACCACCATAGCTTTTAATTCTTATACAGTGATATACTCTCTCCCTCCGTATATAAAAGGATAAATGATGTTTTATACTTTTTGTTCGTATTTGAAAAATTATTTTTTTGGATTGTAATTAATGTATTTTATTTTAAATTTATAATTTAAATATAAATATGAATGGTCGTACATTTATTGAAAAAAGTAAAAAGTAAAAATTTAATATAATCAGAGAGAGTATTTTAGACTAGAACTATTATCAACTGAATGCGTGCTTGTTCTTTTTTGAGAATTTAAACACGTGCCCGTTGTCAAGTTATAGTTGTGTTTTTGTAATAGTGGAGACTTAGAGTCTTTGAAAAAATGAATTCGCTTTTCTTATTGTAAAATACAAAATATTTTTGGATTATATTGTTGATGATGAGAGACGTAACAAAGTGGAAACACATTATTGGGGTTTATGGATTATAATGACACATTGCTCCACTTTCTCCAATACATGTGATGCGATCTCAAGCCGCATCCAATTCCTTGTAATCAACCAACTTTTCCGATGCCTTGCTTTCACGTATCTTGTGTATATCTACATGCATGACATTCATCCTCCATATACGGGATGTACATATTCTTTACCTTTATAAATATAAAAAAGTAAGACAACAAGTACACATTTTTTATACAATGGCATAGTCGCATAGATGACCGTGTCTATCAAGAATATATGTAGAGGACCTTACTAACACTTCGCAATATTTTATGCATATAGGGATGATGAAAACGATATTCCTTCAATAAAGGAATAATAAAGTTTGTTCCATAGACCAAACTAGATGGCTGTTATGTTTGTGTGAAATTGTGATTCTGAGTTATGATGAGCCGTTGAGATGATGTGAGTAATAAATCAACAACTTTTGAAAGTTCAACTAAAGGAACTGAAAGAAAAGGAACCACTGACCTATTTTGCCTCAGTGGAGTCATATGTCTTTGCCCTCAAAAGCAGGCAAGCCAAAACCACTGACCTACTTTGATATTAATCTTTGGTACTATTAGAATTTCTTTAATGATTTCTTCACTACACACCTCCTGGATAAAGTAAAGCAAGATGATGAGCATGTTGATACCATTATACTATAAGCTTAAAAATAAAAATAGTGCAGATGTGAGAGTTGAGACTCATTCAAAATATCTTCTCTTTTTTATATCTAATGCCTATGCAAGTCTCATACCATGGGAATGTGTCTTTTTAGAACGAGGACTGCTTTGGCTATTATACAACCTGTATTTTATTTATTATCTTTTGTGAGCGATGAAAAATGAAATGATAATGGTTTGATACTACGATGTCAGGTGGACCCAGACAATAATAAAATCCCGATACAGGTATACGACTAAATGGTAATAATATAAGGATAATGGTCTGGAAAGCAGATGATGCAAAACGCATGCCCCATCTTAATGCGTTAGCTATGCTAACCTCGTGATTCTATGCCTCTCTTCGTATTTTTTTTTTCTATGCCTCTCTTCATGCTCTAGCATTCCCAAGATATGACTCAATTTATCAGCTGGTTTAGATAGTGTGCGTCAGATATAATTTAATCATAACCTGTGATAATTCATTCGTATTTATTTATCCTCTTACTACATTTGATCGCCAGAAAACAAGAAGTCTACCCGCACTTAACAAAGAAAAAGCTGTATATTCGTGTAAATGAACAAAAATCTATCACATGGTCCACCTCTTGCGTGCATCTGCATATTAGCTATATGATCGTGTAGAGTTCAACGCAATAATTTATCCTAAAATATACGTTGGAATTTCGGACGAGTTAGGTCGATTTCATACAGAGTATAGCCAGACGCGATAGCGGACTAAACACATAATGGAAATAAGATAAGCAGAAGGTTTTAACTAATGAATGAAAACGTATGCTTGTTTTATTAATCAACTAACACCTTTAAAAACGATAATGTTCATAAGAAACTTATATAGCATTGACATTCTTTTTTTTTATAAGAAAACTTATATAGCATTGACATTCGGTGCAGACATTGCTATTATGAATAATTATCAATCACGTATTAATACTATTATAAATCAATTGGTCAAAACATATTTATCATTAATATCATTTTTGAGTAAACATCAACTACAGCTAATAAATTATGTTTAAACGGATAAACTTGGAATATAATTATCAGTTAAATATAAAAAATGTAAAACCAAATCATATATATAATGGGACACTTTCTTCTTTTCTGAAAGTATCCACGTCAACAATTTTTAATGATTGTGGGGTCCATGTTATTTTCGGTTTATTTTGGTCATGTTAGGTTGGAATTGGGCCTGAGATGTGTTTAGAACGTTGGGTTAGATAAATAACTTAAACGCTGCATTTATCTTAACCTCGCCGTCTTTTCCAATGTTTCTCCTCTCATCTCTTAAGCTTCCTTCCGTATCGTCGATTTATATTTCCTGTCGTTCATGTATTCATTTTAATTCGTCAATAACTGTTTTTGACTTTAAACCCAGAAAAGATTTCGAACTCTCCGTTTCCCTTACCTCAAATATATAAACAGGAGAGTTTTGAGAGGGGATCCTCAGAACCACAGACTGTTTATCTTCTTTATCAAGCTTAAGAAAATTCTTACAAATGTCTTCCTCTGATGCTGCTTTTTTTTTCCGGATGCTGTTGTTGAGGAAGTCCTTACCGACGATCCTCTGATCAATATTCAGAAGTTCATTCCTTGCCAGTATGTCGACCTTCATACTCTTGCCAACACTAACTTAGAGTTCCCAGGTATGTTTTATATTGAAACTTTGTTTACTGTTTATGTTTTCGTTTTTAGCGAATCATGGTTCAAAACAAAGTGGAAGATGACGAAAAAAGTAGAATCTAATAATAATAAGAGCATTGTAGAAGTTAAAGCAATCGGTCATCAGTAGCTCACGAGTCTCTTGAGAATAAGAGCATTGTAGAAGTTAAAGCAATCGGTCAGTAGTCTATCTACTTGAGTCATTAGAGGCCTTATTAGAATAAGAGTTTGGAAAGATTTTGGGATTTGATAAAATTAATGGATTTTGAAGATTTGGTGGGGATTTTGAAGATTTTGGTGAGGATTTATGTGGGATTTTTTTATAGTTTTTCTTTTTTTAAAAAAAAAAAACTTACAAGAGAATGTGTTGTATCTCAGGTTCATCCGAGGATGATATTCATTTTCAGAAGAAAATGTCAGTGTGATCTGTTGAGATTGGCAATGGGAGTGTGCTAATGAGGAATCCACACATTCGTTTGCTCGGGAAGATCTGACTAAAACCAGGTCACTCTCTCCAGTCGAGACAAGTCATTCATCAGTGACTCAGTGATGCATACTCACATTCCTTGAAGCGTGTTGATATTGGAGCAATAAGAGAGATTCAGAGTATGTTGGAAAAGCAATAAAGCAAGAGCATCTCAAGAGGTAAAATACCCTTACTATATATATATACCTTCAAGACGTTCTGTACATAAGCTCACAGCTCAAAAAAATTATATTGTTGACAGGACCAAGACTAAAACTCGAAGAGTGCTTGTCCTTGGGAGCCATAATTCACCACTTTGTAGTATAGACTTCAAGGTGAGTTTCAAGGACTCTGTTAATGTGTTGAATATCTGCATTTGCATGTCTCATATTAAAGAATTTGTGACAATGGCCGTGAAAAAAATGGTACTTCATTGTAGGATGTTATCAGCTTTAACGAGTTCATAGAAAAACTCACCGGGAAAGAAACTGATAAAGCACTTCCTCATATTGACTCTGTTACCCTCCCTGATAGCTGCTACACCGATCATTTAGCCTCTCAAGGATATTAGAATCCAATTACAATTCCATAAACAAAAACTCTTTCACCAAAATCAGAGCATGCAATCAAGTATCCCACAACAGCATGTAGCAACCTGCCAGTTCCAATGAAGTCAGAGAAAACTTAGAGCGAAGAGCTCATCTGGATTAGAGGATCATGAATATATATATATATATATATATATATATATATATATATATATATATTATTTTTCGAAATTCTATCTGTTTAGATGTTATTCTTCTTTATTTAGTTTGACGTACAAGTATCTTTTTTAATAATCCAAAAAACTTTTGAGATATATAATTAAAGAAATCCATATTTTTCAAAAAGGAGGGATTTGTTAGGAGTTACAAATGCTAAATCAATAAGAACTTTTATAGACACCATATCCAATAACAGAGGATTAAACAAAATCTGAAATTCTGTGAAACCTATAATATAATCAGCCCCCTAGATCTTTCAGGCTTTGTCACTCTTACGCCTGTTGGGATCTTCAAGCAAACCATTTGCCTCAGTTTGTAAGAAAAAAGTTCAAAAATTTGAAAAAACTCTTTTCTTTTTTTATATAAATATATACCAAACGCATTTCCAGGCTCGAGAAACTGTTCCTTGAGTTTATCTCTATGCATCTTGTCATGGTCTGTCTTTTGAATATTCCGGCAAGAAACTGACTCTTTCTTCGCTTCCAGCATTTTCGCAGGCCTGAAGAAAAAAAGATAGCAACTGAAAACAACTAAAAAGCTTGAGACTAATACATTTTCAAAGCCTCAAAACCTGATACAAGAAGAAGAATGAGAATTCATCAGATCAGGAGAATTCAGGAGAAGTTTTGAGCTTATTGGTTTGTTCCATTGCAAAATTAATAAACTCGCTTCCTGAAACTAAAAAGGATATTTTAAGATAAGTTGGTTTCTTCTTCTAGGTGACTATAGAAAAACCGCGGTGATAATGGTGGCGGACGCGGACGGGGAAAATCAATAACTTGTGCTCCTCATGCGCCAGTGGAGTTGCAAATATTACAAAACCTAATTCAAAACAATTTACCTCCCCTCTGCCAAGGACTTAAAATACTAAAACATATAATGATATCAAACATGTTCACGATGATTCATGCGTATGGTTATGTTAACCTCATCAGTATGATAAGGGATTTTAATCTACGGAGCAAAGGTACACTCTACAACCTCAACGATGTCCGCATATAGTTTAATCAAATCAAAAACACAACATAACACATCACCTTCAAATTCTTATATAAAGCAACAATAATCTCAATGACTCCGCGCTTGCGCGGGGCTTCGCTCCTAGTCATATATATAATGAGGCACTTTCCTCTCTTCTTAATATATCCACAGCAGATTTTATTAAATGTTTGTGGGACCCATCTTTATATTTTAGTTTTAAGATAATATGCATTCATATGAATATCATAAAATATCACTTAGTGCAGTGGTTTATGTATCATTGAAGAGGTTCACAACCCGGGTTCGAATAGAGAACATGTGCTTTTGCATTTTTTTATGATTAAATTTAATAAAAGACAATTGTGATTTTTACAAGTCGTCTTTCTCTTTATACTTTTAGACTTTCTGCAATATTGACTCCGAGAACTCATAATTTTTCAAGAGTTATACATCAGTTTTTTCGTTTTTTCCATTTTCATATACTACTCGATTATAGGATAAAATGTGTGAAAAAATAAGTTTTTAAGAATTTTGATTTTTGGATTGAGTCAGTATAAATCATCATCGTTGGTGTCTGAATTACGTTTTCTCGGTGATTTTACGGTCCTCGGTAGTGAGTTTTCGAACGTGATTATGTAATGAATTAATAATTGTTGAGTGCTTTTAACTTAACTTGCGGCCTATGACACTTAGTTTCTACATAACATTCAAAAGGTAATGCTGATGCATCAGACATACCCAAAAAAACTTCATAATCATCTATTCTTTTGCACAGTCTCTGAATATGGCCAATGATTCTCCCACTTTGTCGCTTAACTCTCACATCCGATGATAAACCATTACACTCTAAACTGCTCTATTCAGTCACATATCATTGAAACTCTTTAAATTGATAGAATTCCATAGTCCTACTGAAAACTTGATTAGTATAACTTTTTTTTGTTCATTGTTATACTTTTTGAAGTTGTCCGCTAAGACATGTACGCCATGGAGGGATTCACTAATTTTTCATACTTCAAATTTGAATTAGAACACACTAATAGTTTCAAGGAGGAGGCGAACAAAATCGTTTACACAGCTGATAACTACAGAAAAACCAATGAAAAAGAAACACAACTTTTTGGACGGATCAAGAGAGTTCGCATAGACCTGAGAGGAGCTCATAGAAATTCATTTTTTATTTCTGTTAAAAAATTCCACATTGACTATTTTTCTAGATATGTATATATTATTGCGTTATATTTAATAAAGTGTTTTATTATTATATGTATATATTATTGTGTTATGTACAAAGTGTAGCTATCTATGGTCCTTAAGACATTATCCATGTCGTATTCTTTAAAAAAAATATCGCATCTATTTTACACAAAGCAAATGAAAAGCTGTCATTTACATCGGAATATTTAGGGCTACTAATTAATGGGCTTACAATACTGAAACAGACATTGTTTACAACTCAACCAATTTTAAAACCACCATCACCTTATACATTAAAAAGTAACATGTTAACTAAAATGATCACCACCTATTTAGACTACTTACTTTATCAAAAATGATTTAAAACTAAATCAAACCAAAAAGTAAACAAACTATTTTAATTGATTTATATACATATAACTGATTTATATACATTTGTTTGAGTTTAACTCAAAATAACTTATTTAGACACATATGTAATATTATTATTGCACCGTTTTATACAATTTAAGATTTTAATATTTGAAGGCATTTGATTAAATACAATCCTCTAACATACATCTCCTGAGCTATATTAGCAACTTTCCTAAAAAAATATATGAGAATCTATTAAAACTTTAATATTTATCCACACAAGTTTAACAACAACATTACTACCAAGGTTTACTCCATCGTAAAATTAACAACTACACAAGTGTTTTTTAATCGTCATGTGTTAATTGCCTTTGTTTTTTCTTATTCGAAAAATCAAAATGCAGACTGATAGTCAACATTTTCTTTAACTCTTAAATTGTAAAGTGCTCATAAATATCAACCCATAAATGATTTTCAAAATTATAAAGGTCATGGTATATACATGATTTACGAGATACATTGAACAAACATGCAAACAGTGAATGAGCTTGCAATAGAACGATTGCTAACCATTTCAGTTTATCAAGGAACCCGATATCATCTTCATTATAGGTTTTTGGTGGTCCTAGAAATCCAATTCAAAGAATGGTTAAAAAACAATATAAAAAGTATTAAACAAATTTTGCCACTCAAGAGAAAAACAAAGATGTTGCAAACTACTGTTTACAGCTAGAATAAACAAGCTAAAAATAACCAATTCTCACCAATACAGCTACACCCGAACTTAATATATCAACCAAAATAACACAATGAAACACATGCACCTCATGAAAAATTAGAAAATCTTTTCCCAGCTCCACAAAAGACGGAAAGATTTTTTTTTTGAATTGGCTTAAGCCCCAACGAAGATCCAAACAGTACAATGTGGTTTTCTAGCAAAGCATACGCTACACCAACGGCAGAAAATATGTATCAGAGTTTATCACTACCCCTCAACCCTATTACAATACATATCTTTGAAAATTAATAACCACAGTAAACACACAAAAATCACAAACAAATCATCGTATGAACATACTGAAATAGAGCAACATAAACGTCAACGACCCCGCGCTTGCGCGGGACTCCACCCTAGTACTTATAGAGAGAACAGATACACATATAATTATCCACCTAGCTAAGCTGAACGTAAGACAACGCAAAAATTTCCTTGATAAAGAAGACATTAATAAAACAGATATTAAAGAAGACATGAATAAAATGTTCTTTTTAAACGTTCATAAAAACGTCAGCAATAAATTTTCTTGTAAAAGATGGTATGCCAACGTCTAATGATAATGAGAGAAAGAGATTAATTAATTAATCCTCTTATTAATTTTCATCTCTCAAGTTTCTCATTAACACTAACATTAGAATAAATGATGAATAATGCCAACCTGGCACTTCAGACGTGGCCCATGCGACCCTCGTATCGTATCCCGGCAACTTAATCACACGTGGACTGTATGTCCCACAATTTAAGCTTTTTGTCTTATTTGACACGTGGAATTGTCAGTGTCCGTATGGTATCTAGTCCTCTGCCCCATTTACGGATTCGCCCCCTTGGAATCTAACGGAGCTTAGGATAAGCATGCCTCCTTTTTTTTCGTATTTTCCGTTTTATATACTCCATTTGATTTTAAATAATAGATACTCCCTCCGTTTCTTAAAGATGATTGTTCTAGGAAAAAAATTTGTTTCAAAAAGATAGTATTTTTACTTTTTCAATGTATGCTTTTATGAAAAATTGTAAGTTTCAAAAATATTAATGGTGTTTATTGAATTTCTATTGGCTAAAAGTTATTGAAAATTGTTATTTGCAAAAAACAATGCATTTACAATCAAAATTAATGAATTTTCTTAATATATGTGAAAATTCTAGAACTACTATCTTTTAAAAACAGAGGGAGTATTTTAGAATTTTCACACTTTTTAATTAAACACATTAAAATTTAATTATTAATATATAGTTTTATGTAGTTTTATATTTTTAATAGTTTAAAACCAATAAAATTTTATAAAATGCAATCTATGTTTTTGAACTTCATAATTTTTTATTATCAGTTGACAAAAGTTACATTAAAAATATAAAAAATCTATTTTTTAGAAACAAATTTTTTTTTGTATAACATCTATTTTTTAGAAACGGAAGGAGTAAAATATAACAATTTAATTGATTCAGAATTTTATGAGCTTGATGTTTCAAATTTACATGCAAAGCAGTTACAATTTGGAGTTTTTAAAAAATAGAAAATAGAGTAAATCCAATATACTGGCACCGTGGCACGTATTCTGTAATTATAATTTATATGCAATGTATGCACGTATGATTTGGGAGCTACGTTATTTAATATGATACTGGCATGTTTCAAAACGATACGGTAACTAATAATTTAAGATTGTCACAAGACACAACAACTCTTGTCACATGACCCACCTCTTTTGTAGTACCACAATTTTGGCATTTATATATCAGCATTTACGTATGTATAAGTTCATACATACAATGAATCTTCCACGGTTACTTACACCAAACATTATTGTAACCAATAAAGATTTTTTATTAATTGTCAGGTTTTGACCAGTGAAGTTAATGACGAAGAAGAAGAAGAAAACAAGACAAGAGTTAGGCGAAAGAAGTGAGAAACAAGAAGTTTAGAGTTAAAAACCAAAGAAAGTAGAAGAGTCAGATATAGATATTATGATTTTGACCGTAACTCTGAGCCAAAGATTTTACATGTGTCATTGTCAATGTTTTCTTTTTTATCATGAAGAAACGCTGGAAAAGACAACTTCCTTAATGGTCACTGGTCAGCTTGATAACGTAAGAACCCTCATGCTTAATTTTTAGAGAAAATTTTAAAATTCTAGTTTATTTAATAATAGAAAACAACAAAACTGCATTAAATAAAATAATCAAATAAAAACACATCACATCTTCCTCTCTGTTCTCTATAAATTTTCAGACAAGGGTGTGTTGGGTTTTGCTTTGATATTTGCTTTTAGTTTTTCCTCTCTCCAGAACTATAATTAAAAGCCCCACATCTTCCGTTACTTCTTCCACCACCATCTTTCGTTGCATTCAAGTTTCTAGTGATTCCATTTAATAGCTTTTAAACCAGTCTCTCAAGTCAAAAACGTCGATGGCCGTTGAAGCTCACCATCTTAACCCTCTTTGCTCTTCTAACGTCGCGGGTGATTTTCTTTACAAAGACATGTTGCATCCACTTGAATCGAACGGCTTCATCTACAACAACCAGTTCAGATACGGCAACGTTCAAGCATTTACGACGCCGTTTTACCCCACCGTGGAGTGTCAAACCTCTATGTTGAATCCATTTCACAACATCCCACCAGTCGATTGTTTGGTTCATCAGTCTATGAAACCGACGATTCCTTCCGTTGACAGCTCCGTCACATTTAACGGCGAGAATAATGGGAACAACGTTGACTTTCTTCGTCCTGGTTCCTCTTCGTCTCTGAGAAAACGCTCGAGAGACGAATCAGTCCTTGTTAATCCTATACCAAGCCAGAAACGTTACACTGATCCTCTACTGTTCCTAGGTCAAGACTTGTCTTCTAACATCCAGCATCATAGCTTAGATATCGATCGCTTGATCTCTAATCACGTAAGCGCCCTCATTAGTCATAATTATATTTTATATAGAGACATAATATAAACATTTGTATGGTTCATATCGACTAACGTTCGTCAACAATATTTTATCAGGTCGAGATAATGAGAATGGAGATTGAAGAGAAGAGAAATACACAAAGTAGGAAAATAAAGGAAGCCATCGAACAAGGGCTGATGAAGACACTAAGAGCTAAAGACGAAGAGATCAACCACATAGGAAAACTAAACCTCTTTCTCGAACAGAAGGTTAAGTCTCTATACGTAGAGAATCAGATATGGCGTGACGTGGCACAGACTAACGAAGCCACGGTGAACGCTCTACGTTCAAACTTACAACAAGTCCTTGCCGACGTGGAACGTAGGGAGGAGCCTACGGCGGCTGAGGACACGCAGTCTTGTTGCGGAAACAACGACGAGGGTGATTTTGACGAGCGGTGGAGGTTAGTGGGGGAGGCGCAGGATACGATAACAAGGACGATGTGTAGAAGCTGTGGTAAAGGAGAAGCAAGTGTGTTACTGTTACCGTGCAGACACATGTGTCTATGCACAGTGTGTGGATCTTCCCTTAACACTTGTCCGGTCTGTAAATCTCCAAAGAACGCTAGTCTCCATGTTAATCTTTCCTCGTGAAAGTAACAATACTAGTAAACTTTTTAAATGGTCTAAAAATAGTAATTAGTTGAAACAGTTTCTTTTATCAAATCTTGGATATAAAAAAAATTGTTCATTCTTTAATTTTTTTTCTCTGTGATGATGATGGAACACGAATCTTTGACATAAGTGTCAGCTCTTTAATTTCGAAGGGGTTGATGAAAATCGTGGGTTTGGTTTACACCCACTTAGCAATGTCTTTTCCCATCTTTGTGTGAAATTGCACCAAATAAAGGGGCAAGTTTCGTGGTTCAACTACTATTCTTTACTCCATATATCAACGTCACTTTCACGAGATGGGGTTTTCGCTAGCATATGCTTTTGTTGAACCATTATTACTTTTGTGTTTTTATTCCATACAAGGAAAAAGATAAAGCAAGTGGTATAATATAAGTCGTGGGTTATGCGTGACAGTCCATCAAACCAAAAGCCCTTTCGACTTTTTCCTCTGTACCGGAGTGAACTGATGCTGAAAAGACTTGAGGAGTGGGGGTCAGGTGCAAGTTAGCCAGTAGCAGATTTCAAGCGCAAGTTAGATAAGCAACCGAGGTTTGACTAGCCGTTAGGAGAGAGCACTGAACTGGCGCGTGGGGACATTACGGTGGCGGTAAATGGCAAAGACTGACGTGGAGGACGCGCGCAAATGTCGCTGTGCGGAAGAGAGTGGGTCCAAAATTAAAGTTATCCAGTTTACTGTATTTTCTTTTCTTTTCTTTTTTACTCGGTTTACTGTATTTTCTAAAAGTAAAAAAAAAACGAGAGCTGTAAAAAAGACCAAATTATTTAAGAAATAGGAGTTTATTACATCTTTTGTGGCAATTTCATCTTGAACGTAATAAAAAATCAACTTTAAGAAATCCAAGCCAGACTTTAATTTCTTTCTAGTTCGAGATAATTTTTTCATATCTTATAATATGGTGTAAATTATAATTTTCACCGAAAATTCACTAGGGGTCTAGCTAAATTTTTGTCTTTTTTGTGATAAATCACTAGCCAGATGCATCATTGATAGCATATGTTAATCTTTGGACCAAATTGGAAATACTTGAGATAAGGATACAAGAGGTAATAAAACAAGAGGTATATATTATGTAATTTTTTTGGAGGAATAGATTTGTGATAAATATACGAGAGGTATATTATATATATAATAATGTTTTGGAGGTAAGATTTGTACGGCGGTGATAAACTGAGATATTGATACGATAGAGTCAAGAAAGGTTTGGATTAGAACATAAATAAACGTATTAAAAAGCACATGAACTGATAGATTGGCTTAGGGAAGAACAAAGTGAAATTAAAGAATCGATGTGCGTTAACACGCCTGTGTTGTCCCTTTCATATCAAAGACACGCAATTTTCTAATTTGTACTAGTATATATATTATCTGACTGCCTCCATTCCACCCAACATATAATCACTATATCGTATTCGTATTTAAATAGTAGTACCTTTTTTGGTTATAAAATATTGCAATGTCAATATGTGTTTCTCGATCATTCATTGCTGTATTTATAAGCCATCATGCAATCAACCACGGCATGATCAAGTAAACGGGAATTATAAATGTTATGCACGTCAAAAGAAGTTTGACTGAGAATAATATAATGGTCGTTTTGATTTAGTGTACCGTTGGTGAGTTAATACGCACGTAAATGTGTATGATCTAAAACTAGAGCGAGACTTCGAGGAACCAGGGACCGGTTTTTGTTTGTTTGAAGCATGCGAATGCAGTTGGTTCACGTTCTCTCATTCACGTTACTTTCTAAATAGTTTGTTTGTTGATATTATCTTTTTCTTTTACATCTTTTGGAAAACAAATACCGAAACATTTATATCAGTAGAAAGAGATCGTATAAAATTCACCGCTATAATGGCACTTTGTCATTGATTATGTCGTATATGTAGTACAAATAATTTGAGCACGACTCTGAACTTATTTATGGAATGGTCCCGGCTGAATCATCAATGGTCACATTATTATTGCCGTCTCTTCACGCTATTTTTTTGTATTTTTGTAGTATTATTAACTTAATTGTTACTATTAACAAGATACGGACGTCTGCAATTGTGTATCATCGAGCCAGGTCAAGCAATCAATTACTCCTCGATCCTTTTCTTATATTTAAATCCATACGAGCTACATTAACTAACTTACTAATTCATCCATCTTTCTTCTATCACATACCAAAGTCCAGTTTAGGTTCTGATAGGGGCCGTTAGGTTATGTATGTAAAACCTACGCTCATCTTTCTTCTAACACATATACCGAAGTTCACTTTAGGTTCTGATAGGAGTTGTTTGGTTATGTACGCAAAACCTACCCTTATCTTTCTTCTAACACATACCAAAGTTCACTTTAGTCTCTGCTAAAGGCCGATAGGTTATGTGTGCAAAACAATAGGCACCTACTCACCACTTACAGCGTACGAGTTTATATAAGTAGTAAACTTGAGAATTGGTAACTTGAAGAAGGACAAATTGTGAGAGGACATTGTCGGCAAGAAAAAGAAGCTATTTTAGTTAGGGAACAAATCTTAAAAGCGGAGTCCACAAAGAAAAGGACAGGGAAGCCAAACTCGAGCATCTAAGACCAACTCCATCGGCAGTATGTTGGAGGGGTTCTAACAATTAAAAATAAAACAGAAAATAAGAAAAATATGAGAGAGAAACATGAAAGGTCCTCAGCATGGCATCTCTAGAACTGGGGTTCTGCATAAAGTAACAGATGTCACTCTAATAACCTTCCCAACTGTTTTAAAAAGATAAGTATATTATAATATTAATTTTTGTTTCTTTTGGAGAACCCATCATCGATTTTACCGATGGAGTTGGTCTAAAAAACTCTTAAAAACATCACACAACACACATCCACATCGCACTCTGGGCTGTTTAAGTTTGGCCCACTTCGGGGACCGTTTCTTCTTTATTTCCCCTTCTCCAACACGTGAAGTTGATTCTAGACTTGGACTTTCCTCGACTTCTTCCATTTAAATATCAAACAAAACTCTTCATCTTACACGTTATTATATTTTATAATCCATCAGTTATTACATTATCAACTGTGAAAATTAAGATGATGGGCCATATCGGCACGAAAGAGCTTAACCTTCTAGTTGTGAGTTGTGTGAGTCACCTCTTCACCATCTGATAGTCACATTGAACAAATGATTTTTTTTTCTTCTGAAACGAGCTTTCACAAAAGTCAATGCAATACAATAATTTGGTGACATTATTAAACACTCCAAACAATACAATAGAATCGAATAGGCGGAATAGTATTAAAGAAATTTAGTTAGATTTCCGAGTGGGGTCACGTTATAAAAGGTTATTCATTTTGGAATTTCTCATTCTCCTAGTTATTTTTTTTTGTAATATTGGTGAAAATGCCATAGTTCATGTACTCGGTAGCTAGATGAATGAACATGATTCACCCATTCATATATAAGGAATAATATATTCCACAAGTTGGTTTTGAGAATATTATCTATGAAAAAGAAGAGAAATTTCAATGGCAAAGATGGCATTAGAAAAGTTGTACGAGTTATTGTCATCATCATTTCGAAATTGATTGATTTGTGGGTCAGTTCCTCATTCGTTATCGAGCCAAACCTCTAGCGATCATCGTCCCAACATCATTAGCTGCAGATAAACATGTACATATATTAAAAGAACAAAAACTTGGACGGGACCTCACATTCATAAATGGGATACCATGTCAACCATGGACCAATGATGACATCGATGTCCCTTTTTCTTTTGATTTTCTTCTCTCACAAGTCACAGCCCTTTATCAAATATTCTACCTTTCATACCAAAGTGGAACCCAACTTTCGGCTTCTATCAAAGTCGTCCATAGACTCTGACCAATTTAATAAAATTGTGATTAAGATGTGGATCGTTTGTTTCAGTTGACAATTGTTGCACTTGTCATGTATGTGATTTGTATTTTAGATAAGTAATCAAAACATAGCCATAGGAACGATTCAGACCTAGCCTTATTTTACATAGTCTCAGCCGCCCAAGAGTTACTAAAGTTCTAAAAGGAATAATAACTGACTAACTGATTAAAAGATAAAATATGAAACAAAATAAATGTTTAGAAAACACACAAAACTTGAGAGACGTGACTATGGAGCAACAAAGGGCACTGAATCATAATTCATAATTTCTAGACTATATATATATATATCGCTCGCTACTTTCTGGTGTGGGAGTTGAGTTCATTTGATACTCTAAATAACTTTTTTTTTTTTTTTTTTTTTTTTTTTTTTTTTTTTTTGATAACCGTGGAGGTCCCAGGCTTCGCCCAGACTAATCCCACGAGGCCGACGGCAACCCACGTTTTCTTGCGATTTAACGCTAGCCCCGGTGGCCAACGCGGATCGAACCTGCGGGGAGCGTATTGGAGTTTCTTCCTCAACTACCTCTAGACCAACCCGTGTTGGTTTAAATAACTATTATTATTCGTGTAAATTTGCTAAAGCCATAGGTAATTTTTAATATTTTCTCTTAGCCAGGTCTTGGATCTATCAAATGTTGGCAATTAAAACATTGTAATGATAGATTTAACTGTGTTTTTGATTAGACAACAAAAGATGAAGTTTCGAAAAGAGGTGTGAGAGTACATCAAGGGGTTACAGTAAAAGGAGTTGCCTATAACACTGTTAGCCTACTTGGCCTAATCCTATGCAGATATCATATGCTCACCTACTAAATTGTACGAAATATCAAACACCATGTGGTTTAGTTGAGGATATTAATTAGAAGTTTATGATCTATTCGAGACAAAGCAATATAGTTAAGACACGACATTGACATATTTGATAGGAACAAGACATGATGAATATTTATGGGTAAAGACTGTACTTTCGTTTGGATGAAAAAGGTGAGGATATATTTTGGTTATTGTCCACATTAGGAACCAACCACTCAAAAATATAATCTAACGATTAATATCATGTATAGTTCTTTAGTGAAGGCAAGTGGGAAAGTAACTGGGAGCTTAGAATTCAAACAATTATCGTAACCATGAATTTCGAAAGAAAGAGTAAAGCAACGATGGTATGAAGAATAACTTCCAAGATAGAGAATATGGTAAAGCTAAAAAGAAAAATGACCATTTTCAAAAAAAAAGAAAAATGATAAAAAAATTACCAAAAAATGATAGAAAAGCAAGATATGCGTCAGCTACTTTGTCAAAGGGATCAAAATAGTAAAAAAAACAGACTTGAGGTCGAAGATGACACACTAACTTACAAGATAGCAAGAAATCATACACCATATCATATACACATGAAATATTCTTTTATTTGTTTAACTAAAATATAATCATGAAGATCACCATCGATTAGGATGATATGATTATGCGATTTAAGATTCGAAGAAGAGTTTGATTTTATTCTTGCCAACTACATGATAATGATGATGATTAGTAGTAATGGTGCTAGCAAGGAAAATGAATGATGTGAAGTGATGAATGAACGGTGTCCTTGGTGTCCAGCAGACTAAGACAACAACACAAACACGATTACTTAATTGAATCAAGAAAGCAATATGGACCCCATCCTCCATAAAACTCGACCATACAGATTGAGTCCCTACAAAATCAAGATGGTAAGTTGGATGACTGTGACACACTTGATTTCATATGTAGGATCCAGTTAATCGTATATATACTGTTGTCACATTTTACAAGTGAAGGAAAAAAATAATGCTTCTAACTTCGTAAAGCAACGTGATCAACTTGCAAATTTAAGAACAAGTCATTCGCATAGTTTTCTTAAAATCCAAAGTATCACATGTCTATACGGCTTCCACTATGTGGATGCAATGACATGTTAAGTTCAGCTAAAAAGTTGAGTCTATTCTTACCCAAAACATAAAATGACTTGTCAATGGGCCGAAGAAGAAGAAAATGGAGCACTCAGACATACCAATAAGTCCAATATGAACTGAAATTACATATGATTCACTTCAAGCTCTTACAAAAACTAACCGCAATTTGAGATAGAAACTTATGGTCTAGCTGCAAAACATGCTCAAACATCCATGAAAGACAAGAGTATATCATTTACTGAAAGGATTATCAAGAAAATAAATAGGTCAGAATATTTGTAGGTGAAATGGAGAATTATAAGTACATGGATCAATATGGATGTATAATCAGGTACATTCATATACACAATAAGATCCATATTACATATATAGACAGAAAACTGAAAACGGATGATTAGTGTATCTTTGCAACAACCAGCAAAAGGTCCAAGTACTAAGAAAATTTATACTATTAATTAACTAATCAGTTGAAACTTGAAAGACATCTAACCAAGAGAAGGACCGAAAGCAAATTCCACAACTGACCGAAGCTCGTCCCAGTTCTCGTAGGTTATATTGTAAATGTTATCGTTTGAGAAATGTGGACCCGAAATATCAACTTGTGTAGTACTAGCTGTATCCTTGACAAAGGGCTGGTGCTGATTAGGCGTTTGGTGAAGCTGAAACACGTTCTTCTCATAGTTACCCTTGCTTTCCATAATGTTTATATCATTGGTGCTAATAGTACTTTCATTGTCACCAAAACTGATATAAGCTTCTTGATACTTAGATTGCTGCGGCCTCACGCGTTTCCCACCTGCTAACTCTCTCCATTCCGGTGTGTATTTTCTACTCAACACGTTTCTCTTGAATATCCGGCACAACGTCCACACTTCCTGCAGTTGTATTATATGAACCAATCATGAGCATTCCCCGTTGTACAATATATATTTTAGGATTAGGGAAACTACTTTCACTTGATAAGAAGGTTTTTTAAAAGAGAAAAATATATTGGATTATAAAGTTATACTAGAGCTGGACCCGTCCGACCGACGGGTATTTATTTTCAATTTTTATATAAATAAATATTATTTAAATGTTTATCAGTTTATATTTTTAAATATTTACATATTTCTAAATTTTTATAAACACAACGGACAAATAGTTTATGTGCTGTAAAAATAGTATTTTGTGCTTGTTATTAAACTTTTAAAATATTAATATTGATTTATTGATATTTTGTGTAATATTTCTTGTAACATAAAATTGTTTGCCAAATGTAAAAAGAATTTAAATATTTTGATCAAATATGGATAATATGATAAGATTTAGATATGTTAGAAAAAATATATTTGGTTATAAGCATTAAACATTGATTTACAAATAATTCAAATATATTTAAATTTCAGTATTAATTTTTTTTGTTGAAAATAATTAATAGCAGCCAAAATGCTTAAACATATACTTTAAAAATTATGAAAAATATATAATCTTAGGTGATATTTAATTATATTAAAATAATATTAAGTTACAAATATTTCATCTTGTTCTATATGTAGTTTAAAATATTTAAAATTTTAGCATATATAGATTTTATTATTCAAAATAATTAATGGTAAGTTAAACATATATTTTAGGAATATTAAAAATATTGTTTAATGTCGAATTTAAACTTGAATTTTGTTCAAAAATAATTAACCGTAACATTATCCAATTTTAATATTGTTAAAATAAATTTTAAATATGAATATTCCTAAAAATCAGCTATTTTATTTTAGGAAATATATTAAATACGAAATTAAGTTAAATTGATTTAGAAAACTGTTTAATAAATAGAAAAAGACAATAATTTCTTAAATATATGTTTATTTAATTACTTCGCATGCCATTGTAAATAAAATTGAAAACTAATGGGTAATTTATATTTGTACTTCAATTTTAATAATAGAGATAAATATGGATCGAAAGAACTGCAAATTATTCATTCAAATAATTAATATATAAACCTTAAGATAGATATTTGCCTAAATCAAATCTGGATTTCTAAGTTCTTTTAGCCTTCTTCGTTTTTAATTACTTCTTTTAACAACAGGTGGCCCCCATAATAGGTATGATCAGGAATTCATGATTGAGTAGGTTGCAAACTTACAGCATGTAACAAGGAAGGTGGAGTAGGGTTAAGGTGAGTGGAGCCACCAGGGATTGTGTCATTGGCTGTGGGGAGGCGAAACTCGTGCATCATCCAATCTGTCTTGCTTCCTTTCCCGGCGCTTCCGATGTAATAAACGAGTGTCTTCTTTAAACCAATCACGGCTTTACTGGATCCATCTGAGTATACAGGCTTGTCGATTCCTGTGGCTTTCCAGAAACCAGAACCAGTCACTCGGTTCGGTCTTATACTGTTTCTGTACTTCCTTCCTCTCTTACAGAAGAAGTAGCTATCCTTTTCCGTGTCCCTTAACCCTTCACAACAAACACAACCTGTACTCAGCAACTTATATCTACAATCTTATGCGTTTAATTTTACTACACAGACTTGCATGCAGTATCTATGTATCTTTTTTCTATTTGTGATAAAAAATAAACAGTTCAATACTTTGTTATATATATAATTCAATCGTTTGGAGCAAAAGAAAGAATTAAGAGTGAGCAAAAATACTTACGAGGAAGATCCCATGGATCAAACTTATAGATATCAATATGGCTGATGATCTCATCGATCTTGCTGGATTTCTTTTGTAGTACTTTCTTAGAGAGATAAAACCCGACAAGCTCTTCATCGGTAGGATGAAACCTAAACCCTGGAAGCTTTAACTTTTGTTCCTCCTCTTGTTCTTGTTCTCCCCTTCTTTTGTCCCTTGATCCCATCATCTCTTCTATGCCTTTGGTTTACTATTTTCCCGTTTGGCTTTTAGGACTCGTACATAAGAATCTTCTTGAAATTATATAAGAAGAGTTTTTGTAGTGTGTGCCCATAAAAAAATAAATATTTGGTCAAGTCATTCATGTTGACTTATTGATAGCTGATAGCCTGATATATACCTTTCAATCAATGATCCGACTCGGTAAAAGTCATTCCAGCTTGAGACTTTAGAATTAGTCTTTCCGCATCAATGCCTCTGATGTGTCCCTGTGCGGGGACCCAGTATGACGCTTTTACCCTTCGTTCACTGGAGAATAAGGAAAACGCCAAGGAGAGGACTGACTTCTGGCACCCTAATTTATTTTTTTGTGGACTTCTCTTCCGATATTGTCTCAGCTTCCAGATATTAGATTTCTTCTAGGCTCATCATTGTTGTTTGCATATTATATACTCGAACACGAAGAAAATATCATAAGACTCTCTCTCTATTTTACAGAGAAGCATGTTCTGAAAAAAAGAAAAAATATGTATCCTTACAGTTTATGGATCTTTTGTAATAATGATACTGTGAACAAAAAAAATAATATATTCATTTTGTATCTATTGACTTGAAAATTTAAAAATACATAAATAATTTATTCATAATTAAAAATTAATATTTTAAATAAAATTTGTAATATATATTCGTTTGAAACAGAATATAGCATGACTTTAACCCATATTCCAACGTCGTGCTCGTAAAGGTAAGATTTGTATGCTTTGTTTCAAAATTTTAACTTGGAGAAATGAACAAAAGAAAAAGAGAAACACATGAGGATTTTTATATTATTTTTTCTATTAGATAATCTATACTATTATTTGCGAAGTAATTTTTCTTAACAGAGCTCTCACGTTGAAAGTTAGAGTGGTTAATATCGATATTACCCTTAATGAATTTTTACATATAATCTATACTATTATTTGCGAAGTGATTTTTCTTAACAGAGCTTTCACGTTGAAAGTTAGAGTGGTTAATATCGATATTACCCTTAATGAATTTTTACATATAATTAAAAACGAAAATTAGAATAAATTTGTCAAATATATATTTTGAAAAGTAAGATAATTCTTAGATATACTTTGTTATTATCTGAAAATAATATTTTTATCATAAAATCTCATGTTAAAAGTTAGAGTGATTAATATCAATATTATCCATAATGAATTTTATATTTAACTTTTATATAACTAAAAATAATTTTATATTACAAATATTAGATTTATATGGTATATTAGATAATTAATTATAGTTTAATCTAATAAATTGCCGAAAAATATTTTAAATATACATAAATGTCAGAGTGATTAATAACAATATTGCCCATATTTAATTTATTATATAATTAAACGAATTTATTATTTGCGAAGTGATTATTCACAATGGAACTCTCACGTTGAAAGTTAGATTGGTTAATATCGATATTACCCTTAATAAATTTTTTTTCATATAATTAAAAACGAAAATTAAAATAAATTTGTCAAATATATATTTTAAAAAGTAAGATAATTCTTAGATATACTTTGTTATTATCTGAAAATAATATTTTTATCATAAAATCTCATGTTAAAATTTAGAGTGATTAATATCAATATTATCCATAATGAATTTTTATATTTAACTTTTATATAACTAAAAAAAATTTTATATTACTAATATTAGATTTATATGTTATATTATATAATTAATTATAGTTTAATCTAATAAATTGCCGGAAAATATTTTAAAAAATACATAAAAGCCAGATTGATTAATAACAATATTGCCCATAATTTTTTTATTATATAATTAAACGAATTTTATATTTTAATACCAGATTTATCTGTTATATTAGATAATTAATTATAATTAAATATAATAAATTGCCAAATATATATTTTAAAGAGTATGTATTCTCAGATATACTGTGTTATTATCTGAAATAATATTTTAAATTTAAATTTTAACAAATTCAGATTTAATATATTTTATATTTAAACATTAATCAAGTAAAAGCATTTGTATAATGATATTTTTCTAAAATAGTTTAATATGTAAGTGTTTTTTAAATTTAAGCACAATAATAATCATATATATTATGACAGATAAAACAGTTCTCATATATAAATAATTTGATGTTTAATTCAAATTAAAAAAGAACATAACTAATAAATTATCATGCTGATTTTGAATTAATAAAATATAAAATAATAAGTATTCATAAGAAAACTATGCCCGCATGTGCGGGCAAACCACCTAGTTTCTACATAATTGACAACGACAAAGCCACCTAATGAAGACCGAATATTACCATTCAGCTCCTTTCTCACTTCTCAAAAATATTTTACTAGTTATTATAGTTCAACTTAATTAATTTTGTACATGAAGCAATTGTTAAAATCTGTTTTAACACGAAAGTTAAGTATCTGACCTAATTAACAAAAAGGTAATTCGGATCTCTATCTCAACATATCACAATAATACTTATTAAAAAAATCACAATAATGCTTCGACTCCCACTTTGGTCGTTTTGTTTTAATTTCAAAATTTTAACACAATGTATATATCCCAACAGTTAATTATTTAAAATAAAACTAACCCCTAAAGTTAAAAAAAATATATTTTGTATTAGCAAGAAGTTTTTTGACCAAAATAAAAACGATGAAATGTTTATTTCACACGATGATAGCTTAGATGATTTTTAATGCCAAATGCATTTGTGGTGATAACTGATATAGGTGTTAATGTAACTATCTGCAAACCACGAGTACCAAATCTCTTGATCGAGAAGCCTGCGCAAAGGTGTGGCAATATTGTAAAGACTTAAAAAGAAACTGAAAGCAGTGAGATTAACACTATAAAGACTTAATGCGACCAATGTATTTCTCTTGTTGTCAAAAATGCTCTCATAATTTTCCACTACACCGAAGAGTTTTCACATTAATACGCGCGCTGCTTCTTGATAAAACTCCTTAGAGAAAATAGCTATTCAACACGATGCTGGTTCTGACTTTTTGTCCAAAACTTTACCACATCCTTAAAAAGGCTTTTGGTAAAGGAACAACACAGTCATATTTACCTTTAACTAAGTTTGTCGGAGTGTATTAGGAGCTAAATTAACAGTAGTAAAGTAATTTCGATATAAAAGTTGAAAGCCCTTGTCAAAAAAAAAATCGATATAAAAGAGAAAGTAGCAATATATGGGACAATAAATTAAAAACACAAGTTGATAATCAGTACTCCCTCTTTTTTTTTTAAAGATTGATGTTTTAGATTTTTCACATATATTAAGAAAACTCATTAAATTTTGATTGTCAATGCATTCTTTTTTGTGAACAACACTTCCATATATTTTTAACCAATAGAAATTCAATAAACACTATTAATTTTTTTGAAACTTACAATTTTTCATTAAATCATACATTGAAAAAGTAAAACATCAATCATTTTGGAACAATTTTTTTTTCTAGAACATCAAACATTTAGTAAGGGAGGGAGTATGTTTTGTCATCGGTGAGTATATCACATGCCGTTTAAGATATTTCACATATATCAATAAAATATTTATTTTTCTTAGTATTAGTTAATGCATACATTTATATGAATTGATAGTTAATAAAACTACAAAATTTAATAATCATTCACATGAAAAATATACTCCCTCTGTTTTTATATGTAGGTAGTTTTAGCCAAAATTTTTTGTTTCATAATGTATGATGTTTACATAATTCAAAGCAACTTTTATATTTATTATATAATATATAACCAATCAAATAATCTCTTTTTTTTTATTATTAGTTGAATTTATATATTAAATGTCTTATTTTTAAAAGTAATATTTTTTTAATATTATCACTTTTAACCAAAATTATTTACATATAAAAACAGAAGGAGTAAATGATTACTCACAAAATTGAAAATCCGAAAATAATATGAAAATAATTGTTATTTAATCATATTATAATATAGATTATAGGAAGATAACATTCAATATTTGAGTGAATATAACTTCAGCTATTTATGTGTTTGTTTAAATTTGTAGATATAGTCAATTCGTAGCGGCTGGTCAAGTCAAAGAATAATTCAACCAGTCATCAATGATTGACCCCAAGTTGTTCACGTTGGACATCTTCCTCACCATCTATTCTAAACCATATTTAATTTATCATTTATTCTTTTGGCAACTGATTTATCATCTATACGATGCATAGAACGACAGAAATAAATTATCGTGGAAAAGTAAACTAGAAACCTACATATGAATTAAGTATATAACCATGTCTATCCATATACCTCAAGAGTTTTGCACATTCTCATATATACTCAGTGTTCTAAAATACGGCGTATCAGTTCATATATACAGCGTATATATTTTATACAGTAGTGCACTGTACTGTATTTTGGTATACGGTAAAATAATACAGTTATGGTTTTATGACGTTTATACATCGTTATATGCCGTATAAAACGGCATTTATACAACGTTTATACAACGTTTAATTTGTTTTCTGCTAAATTTTGGCGTATTTTTTTTTAATTATAGTTTTGATTCTTTTGTACCAGTTAATTTATTTTTTTATTTATTTTAAATATTCCATAAATAAATATAATGTATAATCTATTTAATTACGCTTGATATATATTTTATTGTTTACATATAACTTATGTAGTTACTTTATTATTATATCATTATTTTATTTATTATTATGATATTTATTTAAAATATGTCTACCGTATATACTTCGTATATACATCCGTATATACATCCAGACGCTATACAGTAATCCACCGTCCGAGTAACGTATAGCGTATTTTAGAACACTGCTCCTAATATACGAAGCATTTAATTTTCTCTCACTATAATATTACATGCGATGCGACGCCAAACAAATAGAGAGAAAAAGTTACATGGGAGTGTGACGAATCGATGATGAGAGCATGCCTTGATCAATACAGTATATATAATTCTTTATTTAGAGGAAGACACGAGGTAATTAGTATAATCATAATGGGTCGTCGATTTAATCATATCGTAGTGACTTTAAAAAGGACAAAATTACATTATACTTTCGAGTCATAAACTTTTTCGTGTAAAACTAGATTCTTTAAACCTGTTGTAGCCTAAGAGTAACGTTTCAAGCCTAGCTAAGACTATATATATGTTCACTGTTTCTAAAAAAAAAATAGAACTGTTGTAGCACAATACTTTATATGATTTTGTAACTTGGTAGTGTAATACAAATGCAGCTGATGAACATTTGATATTAACATTATGACCTTGCACAATAATAATGTAGATATGAGTACAAGAAAGCTAATTTTTTGAATTACTAGTAGGATATTCAAACACGTTATTTATCATAGAATTTATCGAACCCGAGTTAACGACTTTTAATTAAGCTTGAGTGATAATTTATAAATAGAAGCAATGGCACGAGATTTGAAAATATGTAAACTTCCAACGTCACAACGTCACAATGTTTGAAGTAAATTAACTAGAAACAAACTAGAAACGTTTAGTAACTTGACGACGTTAATTGGAGTAAAATAACACGGCTAGGGTTTTGGAGACAGCTTAGGCGATTTTGAACCTGTAGCCCCTTCGGCAAGCAAGACGGACGAGAGGGAGACTACCGTACACTCCTCTCACCACCGGTGTCCTGCGGAGAGTGCAGCGTATCCCTGTTTTTTAGATCTAGATTTTGGTAGCAAGTTTTCCACCATTTGGTGCGTATCGGGAGACCAAATTTTCTTTCGGATCTGTGATTTACTATCACAGAAACCTAATCGCAATGAGTCGTCTCGTGGATAACCGAGGCAGACGAGATAACCATCGCTTGGGGAAACGCAGAACCCAAGAGGAGGAGGAGATCATACGAGTTCCAGCCTTTGATAACTCGGATCTGATTGAGAAATTCAAACTCACCTTGATAGGACGGATGTTCCATGAAGACGGTAGAAGTGTGGAAGCACTCCTCAAACACATGCCCAAAAGAAAGATATGGGACGTTGAAGGAAGAGTAAGAGGAACAAATCTGGGTAATAACAAGTTCCAGTTCGATTTTGACTCGGAAGAAGACCTCCAAAAAGTTTTACAAAGAAGGCCATGTCACTTTAACAAGTGGAGCTTCTCTCTGGAGAGGTGGATTCCGACCATCAAAGAAGAATTCCCGAACTCTTTACTTTTCTGGGCGGTAGTCTCAGGCATTCCAAGCCATTACAGGAAAGAAGAGACCTATGAAAGTGTTGGGAAAGCCCTAGGAATTTTCGAAAAAGCTGATGTGGATGGAGGCAAAGTACGAGTCTGTGTTAATGGTGATGAACCATTAAAATTTGAAGCGAAAGTAGGTTTTGCAAACGGAGATGTGGTTAAAGTTAAGATACAGTACGAAGACCTCTATCGTTATTGTTTTACCTGCAAAAGGATTTCTCATGAAGAAGGCACATGCCCAGAGCTTTCTGCAGGACAAAAAGAGAGAAAAAGACTGGCCAGGATTGAAAAACAGGAAGCAGAGGAACGAGCTAATTGGGAAGCATTCTCGATTCCTCAACAGGTCAAAGTTGATCTGAGAAGGAGGTTTTCACCTGAACCCAGAAGAGAAAGGGCGTTCCGTAATGAGGAAGCTAACTCATCAAGAATCTGGAACAGAGCTAACTACTCTGACACAGACAGGGATCTCAGGAATAAACTTACTGAAAAACGTGTCTTTCAATCAAAAAACGTTTGGAACAGACTGGATGAAGATATTTCATCGAAACAGAGGATGCGAGAGAGATTTCATCCCTACCACCAGTCGTCAAGGATGGGTTCTAGAGACAAAATGAGAGACACGGCTTCATCCTCCGAGTGGAGAAAGAAAGAAGCCTCCAGCAACAGAGAGAGATTCGAAGAGCCTTCAAGGAAAACGATATATAGGAGCCAAGCCTCACCAGATTCTCAAAGGACAGTCTCAGAAATTCCGAGACGTCCGAGTTACAGAGAAGAACAGTGGGGCCGGAAGTCAAGATCCCCCACTCAAGTCCGTATGGAATGGAGACCTACTTCAAGAAAGAAGGATGACCGGAAAAGGATAAACTCTCCAGATCCAACAGAGCAGGATGCCAGAGAGCAAAACAGTGATAGAAGAAGTCAGGAACAGATAACTAGGAGAAGGACAGAGCCTGAGAAGGATACGGAGAAGGAGAGTGAGATGCTCTCCCCCCAAAGAGAGCTAAGTGAACAGAACATAAGACAAGATGCTTGGAAGATGACAGAAGAAGAAGAGATATCGACGGGAAGACCCAAGACAAATGAAGACATTCTGGCTTGCAGTAATAATATGGAGACTAATGAAGATGCTAATCTCCAAAGCCAAAAGGGTAAAAACAAGAACAGAGAGATGACGTCTACGGAGGAGGACAAGGACGAGCAAGCTCTGGACAACCCCGTAGATGACCTGTCTGAAGGAGAGATGGAAGCAGCAATGTTAGAAAGTGATGATCTTTTGGAAGAAGACCTCATGAGAATGGAAAAATCTCAAGAATTGCTAGAAGAAGGACAAATTGAAGCTCTGTCCGATCTCTTGCCGGATATCCCCACTGAGAGACATCCCAGTTCTTCCAAAGCTCCTGCTGAGAAGGAAGTAACAGGAAAAAATCAATCAAGAAAGCCAGGAAAGGGGAGCACTTCACTGAAAGGCACCCGAGGAGGTCTCCCACCGAGTACTTCAGGGAACAAAAGAGGTGCAAGAAGCCCAGAACCAAAAGGATTAGCGGCTTCAAAGAAATTAGCTGCACGAGGAAGGTTATCACCAAAATCGAAGCAATTCAAGACATCCAGAGAGTTGGTGCTTCCTGTACGCCATACTACTAAAGTCCCTCGCCATGAGGTGTATCTTTCTGCTAATAAGGGCAGGAAAACAGTGTCTCTCTCCGGTTCGGTGGTGTCCCAGAAACCACCCAGTACTCAGATATGAATGCAATAGCTTGGAACTGTCAGGGGGCAGGAGCGTACCTGACTAAACAACATCTGAGAGAGATGTTTCGCTGTTTTCGTCCTAATTTTCTTTTTCTTTCTGAAACTAAAAATAATTACAATTTTCTGCAAGACTTTAAATTTGAATTTGGTTATGATAATTTGTTTACCGTTGAGCCAGTGGGGCGAAGCGGTGGACTTGCTTTGTTTTATATGAATGATGCTGATGTGAAGGTGGAATTTTCAAACGATAGAATGATCGATATAGAGGCAAAGATAGAAGGTCACAAAGTGTTTATTACCTTTGTGTATGGAGATCCGGTGGTCGAACACCGAGAAGCGGTATGGGAGAGACTTATGAGGATGAGTTTAAGACGTCAAGGTGCTTGGCTAATGGTGGGAGACTTTAACGAGATAACGAGTAACCTGGAGAAAAAAGGAGGCCGTAAAAGACCAGACTCATCCTTTCTTCCATTCAAGAATATGATAGCGGCGTGTGGCATGATCGACTTCCCCTTTTCTGGGAACTCCTTTTCATGGGCCGGAAGACGAAGGTCAGGGAGAGTTCAATGCAGACTTGACCGCGCACTTGGTAACGAAGATTGGCACCAAGAGTTTTCCCACACTGATGTGGAGTATCTACTTAGGTGGGGCTCAGACCACCGGCCTGTTCTTGTAAGAATAAAATGGAAAGAAGCAGTGATGCGAAGAGGTTTCAAGTTCGATAGGAGATGGCTTGGGAAGGAAGGGTTTACGGACACAGTGAAGCAAGGTTGGGGCCAAGAGGACCAGAGAGACCCGGCACCAATCTTTGAAAAGATAGGTCGCTGCAGAAAAGCAATTTCAAAATGGAAAAAAAGAAATCCCTCCAACAATTTGAAACTCATAGAAAAGCTGAAGCAAGAGCTGGAGAAGGCACAAGGAGATGATAATATATCGAGTGAGGAAGAACTCGAACTAAAATGGAAGCTATGTGAAGCATATAGAGAAGAAGAATTGTATTGGAGGCAAAAGAGCAGAGCTATTTGGTTAAGAGAGGGAGACCGGAATACAAAATTCTTTCATGCAAAGACGAAGCAACGTCGAGCTCGCAACCGCATCACAAAACTCTTGGACTCTTTAGGTAATTGGGTGGAGACAGAAGAGGGCATTGAGAACCTAGCTACCTCTTACTTCAGCTCATTATTCACGTCATCAGGTCCGAGTGATCAAGAGGAAGCCTTCCGGTTTATTACCGCGTCGGTCACCCAAGAGATGAATGCATCACTAACCAGGGAACCATCAGAGGAGGAGATCAGGGAAGCAGTGTTCTCAATTAACCCAGATAAAGCACCGGGGCCTGATGGAATGACTAGCCTCTTCTATCAACGGTTCTGGAACGTAGTTAAAAAGGACATCATCGGAACAGTAAGGGATTTCTTTAATACTGGGGAACTCGACGAACGCATAAATCAGACTAACATTTGTTTGATACCGAAGACGGAGAGACCAAAGACTATGTCGGAGTTCAGGCCTATTAGCTTATGTAATGTAAGCTATAAGATAATATCCAAAGTGCTCTCCT
Organism: Hirschfeldia incana; assembly: GCA_026261945.1. Lineage (NCBI taxonomy): Eukaryota > Viridiplantae > Streptophyta > Magnoliopsida > Brassicales > Brassicaceae > Hirschfeldia > Hirschfeldia incana. The sequence goes on from JABCMI010000021.1 coordinate 3,239,652, forward strand.
CGCGGCTTAAGAAAGTGTTACCGAAGTTAATTTCAGAAACACAATCGGCCTTCGTGGCTCGTAGACTCATTACTGATAACATCCTAGTCGCACAAGAGATGTTTCATGCATTACGGACGAACCCGAGTTGTCAGAGCAAATACGCAGCCATCAAGACAGATATGAGTAAAGCGTACGATCGCGTCGAATGGAATTTCCTAGCGACATTGATGGAAAAAATGGGGTTTGACGCGACTTGGATACAACTTATCATGCGGTGTATATCATCAGTTTCTTATCAAGTCCTCATTAATGGAGAAGCAAAAGGAAATATTATACCAGAACGGGGACTGCGACAAGGTGATCCGCTATCACCTTTCCTCTTCATTCTCTGCACAGAAGTGCTGATATCTCTGATCACCAATGCTGAGAGAGAAAAGAAGATCACAGGGATAAAGATAGCGAGGGAGAGCCCTCCGATCTCTCATTTACTTTTCGCTGATGATAGCCTATTTTTCTGCAAGGCTGATCAAGGTGAATGCAGTGAACTGATGAGACTCATAGATGTCTACGGGAAAGCCTCAGGACAACAACTGAATAAATCAAAATCTTCAGTTCTGTTCGGTTCTAAGGTCGTAGCATCCTCAAAAACTGACCTTAAAAGGTCGCTGAATATTACTCAAGAAGGTGGAATGGGTATGTACCTCGGGTTACCGGAGAAGATTTGTGGATCAAAAAAGCAAGTTTTCAGCTTCGTCCAGGAAAGACTACAAGATCGAGCCAATACATGGTCGTCGAAACTTTTATCGAAGGGGGGAAAAGAGATCCAGATAAAGGCTGTTGCACAGGCAGTTCCTTCGTATGTCATGTCTTGCTACCTTATACCTAAAGGAATCACAAAGAACTTAACTAGTGCCGTCTCTCGATTCTGGTGGAGTACCAAGATTGATAACAGAGGCCTGCACTGGGTAGCATGGGACAAGATCTGTGCTCCAATGGATAAAGGAGGACTGGGGTTCCGTGACTTTAATGATTTTAACGTGGCCCTTTTAGCTAAGCAACTGTGGAGACTGCTGAAGTATCCCACCTCTCTACTGGCTCGGGTTATGAAAGGCCGTTACTATCGACATACAAATCCGATGCAGGTGGACAGAGCCTCAAACCCCTCATACGGCTGGAAAAGCATCCTCGCTGGTAAACAGGTGCTGCAACAAGGGCTAAGGAAAAGGATCGGAAACGGCTATGACACCAAGTTTTGGGAGGAGCCATGGATGCCAACTAATCCACCAAGACCACCTGCTTGCCGCGATGTAATCAGAGATACGCACCTCCGGGTTCACCATATCATCAATGCAGAGACAAGCTCATGGAACCCTGTATTGCTAAGAGAATTTGTCGCCGCGGAAGATATTCTAATTGTTGAATCTATTCGTGTGACCAGAACAGGAAGAAAAGACTGCTACAGCTGGGACTTCACAAAATCTGGTTTGTATACGGTAAGATCTGGTTATGCCGTAGCAAATGATCTAAGAACGGCAGTACATCAGCCACTGATCTCGGAACCAAGTACAACGGAGCTAAAGAAGGCAACATGGAAGCTTAAAGCACCAAGGAAAATAAAGCACTTTATTTGGCAAGCTATCTCAGGATTTGTGGCTACAGCGCAGAGCTTACGGGAACGACACTGTGGAACAGATGGCACCTGTGTTCGTTGCGGTGCAGAGTCGGAAACAATAAACCACATGATGTTCGAGTGTCCCCCTGCTCTGCAATGCTGGGCGCTATCGCAAATCCCGTCAAGTCCGGGGTTATTCCCGCGACCGTCTCTGTTTGAGAATATAAATTATCTACTATGGAAGGCAAAAAAGTTAGGAGCAAGCGAAGAGATGATGAAGAGTTTCCCGTGGATTTGTTGGTATATTTGGAAAGCACGCAATGAGAAACTCTTTAACGCCAAGGAGGTGACACCATTGGAGACTCTGCAACTTGCAACGAGTGAAGCGAACAGTTGGCATTTAGCTCAGATAGTACCGATTCTGGAGGAAGCAATCATCGATTCAGAACAAGGGAACAGGCAGCTGGAACCACAAACTCCGACTCCACCAAGATGGAGATGCCAAGTCGATGCGTCGTGGGTAAATGAACGTGATGACATAGGCATAGGCTTTGTGATGATGGACGAAGGCTTCACCTTCCTCTACGGTGCAAAGAGAATGAGGAGATCGGAATCCCCTCTTCATGCGGAGGCTGAAGGACTACTCTGGGCAATGCAAGAGACCCTCCAGAGAGAACAAAAGATTATGCACTTTGAAACAGATTGCCAACAGTTAGTTAAGCTTCTAGAGAATGAGGAAGAAGAGTGGCCGGCAATGGCGACAGAACTAGACGAAATAAGAGACCTTGCAACCAACTTCACTATATTCTCAATAGCGTATGTCTCAAGATCTTTAAACCTCCGTGCGGATAGCCTAGCGAAGGGAGTCCGTTAACGCGATCTCCTGGAACCTTTTGTGAACTGCTGTGCTCCAAGATGGTTAGCTCCTGCAGCTAGCCGAATGGATGCGAACTAAGCTCGAACTATTATGTTTTACTTTCGTTGTCAAAAAAAAAAAAAAAAAAAAAACTAGAAACGTTTAGTATTCATGTCACATCCAGTTTCAGATATGTACCTTAAATTTCTTATTAACAAAACAGTGTAGTAATTTAAATATAATTGTCGTTTCGTTCTCTTATAGACAACTGAAAATTGGGACGACCTTAGATAGAAGCCGATGTGGCGATGAACGTCTAAACCGCCATGAAAACGAGATGAAACGTTGAAACAAAAAATTCAAATGAATTAGAAAGAAATGAGCAGAAAAGTCTCGATATGTAAATTGGAAATCCTTGCAGAAATTGGTGAAAGAAAATCACGAAAGAGATAATCATTAGTTAGGTCAGACTAGCACTTTGAAATTTTCGTTAGAAAATCCAACTAATTCATGAACATGCCTTGTAGTGGGGTGGTAGTGGATCGGGTTGGAACACAAACACGTTTCAGGTTTGATTTTTCTGCTACGCTAAATTAAATTACTCTTTCCTAAACGCAAATATAGATTCATGTTTACGACCAACTTAAAAGCTTAGGGGAAGAGGTCTATCCGCGGAATTTGACTCCTTTAGATTCAACCAGGTTTTAAAAAATTCTCAAAAGAAAATCCAACCATTCAGCCTAGCATGCATGAAAATTTCATTAAGTTGGATCACGTGTTCTCTATAGAGTGCACACGTATATTTATTAATTGCGAGATAACAAAAGGAAACAACGTCGCACATTATGGTTGTTCTTAATTTGGCACGTAGAAACTGATAAAAGTGATAATATGTAGTATCAATTGGCACAAGCAAAGTCGAGAGATTTCTTGCCGTCGTGTGGCTGGCTGAAGAAGTTGTTCATGTAGTCTTGAAACAACAGCTCTTTGTAACGAGCCACACCGTCACGTTTCACCAATTCCGGCAACGGACCGATCTTCTCCGAGGGATTAGGTGCCGTGAAAATGGGCACAGAGACTCTCGATCCGATGTTTGTGGTTCGCACTCTATGCTCCGCACTTTTGTACTTCCCATTGCTTAGAATCTGTTGATAAAATTTAATATAATGCATTAGAGTATTCTAGGTAGAGAAGAATTAATCTAGCATTGTACATATCGTATAAATATCTATATAGTTTAAGCCATTAAATCATTGCCAAATGTGTTCTGACTATATGAGAAACCTGCAAAGTATCGCCAACATTGATGACTAAGGCTCCATTGAGAGGAGGGATCTCTGCCCAGTCACCGTTGTCTAATCTAACGTAGAGACCACCAATGCCGTCTTGTAGTAAAACTGTCAACATACCCATGTCGGAGTGACGACCGACGCCTATGGTGAGCTCAGGGCTGGGACAAGCTGGATAGTAGTTCATGTTGACCATTTTGGTCCCCATCAAACTGTTCATTCTCTCTTCTTCTAGTCTCACTCCTACATCCTCCATCAATACTTCAACTACTCTTTTCACCATTTGTATGGATGATTTCAAAAAAGCAAGTGCCACCTCTCTGTCACACATATATATATACATATCCATTAATTAACTTTCTAGGGTTTATAATTTTAAAATTTACTGAAAATGAGTGAACAGATGAATCTCTTTTATAAAATAGTTTGCGTGTCACCTTAGTTCAAAATAGCATGCTCTACTTGTATAACACAACTTTGATGGTTTTTTTTCTTTTGTGCACAACTTTGACGTATTTATCATTTCAATAGTTTTTACATATGTACCTGCATGGTTGAGGCCAGTGTTGAAGAGCCTCATGGTCATTGGTATAAAGCATGCTCACATAATCCTTCCACTCAATGGCCTTCTCCTTTTCTGGCACGAAGCTCGTTCCGTACTTAACTAGCTTGCTTGGACTCACTTCTTTTAGATAAATAGCCTTTTTCTGAGGAGGTTGGGAGAAAAACTCATGGGCTGACGTTTTTAGCAATTCAAGCAGCTCCACCGAAACACCATGGTTCACCACCTGCCATTTGTATTTATTCCTCTAATTATAGCCTTCTCTTATTAGACATGGATTTGGTAAGAGACGATTAATTAAATATACTAATTAACACACATTTTTAGCTATTAGGTATCTAACGTTACGTATGAAGGTCAAATATAAATATTCACACGCATATATTGCTCTCTCTCTCTCTCTTTTTGTGGTTTTTGCAAGAAAAAATGTTCTACACCAACCTAAGATGCTATATGTCTGAATGCCATGCCATTACTTACCTGGAAGAAGCCAAGCGTCTCGGCAGCTTTAACGATTTGATTGGCCACCTCCTTGTGGCGTGGACCGTCTAGCTGGGAAAGATCGATTGGCTGGGAAGCTTCACATGTATGGGCGTTTAGGGTCGCAATTCGCTCAGAGGGTAGTTGGACAAAGGGCTGTGGAACACAAGACATGCCAGAGTCTATCAGTCCCTTCACGCCGTTACCTTGTTTGACCACGAAGTCGAACAATATGGTTTGGTCCTCGTAATTGAAAGCCATTGTCTCTGTATTCTTCTGCTTGATCGAAAATGAATGTTGAGAGCTCCTAAAAGAGGGCGGGGGTATAAATAGTGAGCAAAAATGTGGAGATGAATACTACTCCTGTTTTGGTCTGAGAGATTAATACTTTAAGATAATATTTTAAATGTAATTCATGTTAGTTATGTGGGATCACGTTATACTCACTTGTTACTCCCCCAGTACTAGTAGTTGATTTGACTAATCACAAGCGTGCATAATGCCATTTTTGTTAAATTTTTAAGGAAATATAGGAAAGAACGGTTTGAATGATTTGATGATCATTTGTATTTGATTTGATCATTTGTATTTGATTTGATAGTTTTTTTTTTGCTTAAATTTGATATTTGATTTGATGGTTTGTACCTCCAACAATGGTTTGTCAATATTTACCAACAAATATATTTACCTTCCTATATATCAAGCATGTGCACACGCTACTAGATACAATCATACAAGTAAACATTGAATCAATTCAAAACCTTCAACCAACACTGCTAGATTTTAAATAAACAATTTTTCTACACTGACGTTTTTAAGCTAGTTTCTTTCAAGAGAACGAACTTTATATGGTATGCGTCTTGCCAGTAAACACAATGACATTCATAAAAAAATAGAATCAAAATATTGCGTAGGTTGCGTAGGGTATATAGAAATGTGTGAGTGGGTATATTATATAGCAAGTACTTATACATAACAGCCTTTTATAATTTCTCGTGGCTTTCATATTTGGCTATCAAATACAGTATGATTTATCTCTAATCTATAAACCATGCTTGATACTACCATGAGCCACGCCTTCCAATTTAATTACTACTCTATTGGTCTTTGACTTAACATATCGGACAATGCTTAGACCATGATCAATGGGATCTCTTAGGGTGAGATCTTATTGTAATATAAGATAACTTTTACCTAAGAAAAATTAAAAAAACGTTATAAGATACATCTCTTAAATTATATAGAGGTGAATTTTTGCTCTAATGCTTTGGATCAATTAACTTTTAGAAAGAAATATGAATCAACTCATATTGCCTTTTTCTGTTCAAATTGACCAGTTATCATAGAAGACACACAAAGTTTGAAGATAGTGGAAATTCACCGACATAATTGAAAATATGGGTACACACTGATTTTATCTTTCTTGGTGTATGAAACAACCGGGAAGATAACAATTAATGATTACTTGATGCGGGGGAATTTATATCTTGCTTTTGACTTTAACATCTTCGTAAATTGTGTACTCATGTCAAGGAACAGAGTCAACTCACTTCAGTAACGTCAACGTACAATTTTCTGTTATTTTTTTTTGCTAAATTGTAAATATCATAAATAAATAGAAGATAATACAAGTAGAATCTTAGTTTCGAACCATCTTGACAAAAAATATTAAGATGGATCACAAATTTTACTAGCAAAACTAAAGGTTGATGAGAGAGACTTAGAATCCGAGTCGACACGAAAACTATAGATCTGAGAAGAAAGAGCTGCTGTCACTGCAATTTTAACCGCCAGCGTCTCCGCCACAAAAAACGAAGGAACGAATCGGTGAGAAGAACCCTGTTCTTCACAAGCATCCATAAAATCCCAGAGTTGCATATAAATCTTTAAATCTGATACGGATATGGATATATATATAATTTCTCATATATATATATATATCGCATATGCAACTTTTATTTTCTGTTGCACCAAAAAAAACTTATGTTTTCTGGCTTACTCCACCAATAACAATGAAGTCGATTTTATACACTTTAAACATAATAGTAATAAAATGTCGGACCAACAATGTTTTGAATAAAGTAAAAAATACACACACACACACATATATATATATATATATATATATATATATATATATATATATATATATATATATATATATATATAAGTTTGTTGTTAAATAGATAAAAAAATTCACAATCAGCAGTTAGAAAACGAAAATCATAACTAGAATTATAAAAAAAGGATACATATATATCAGTTTTGTTGTTAACAAGATACAGAAAATTCGTAATTAGAATTTAGAAGCGTGTTTAAAATCTGGAAAAGAAAAAGAAAAGTTTAATTAGCAGAGCTTCGGCCTTCAACTTCGCATATATTCGTCCAAGCAGAAAATATAGGGGACAAGTTAAGAGAATATAATTTACAGATTTTGAAAGCCTTATTATATATGTTTGTCTCAAGAATTATATGTCTTAAAAAGGTGATTGGAACTTGGTTCCGTATCATGTCTCTCCTCTGAGTCCTCTCCATACTCTCTCTATATTTACACTGCATCAGTACACCCTATCAATCTTGCTTTAATTTGTAGACAATATTCTCTAGCCCATCCATCACCTATCACTGCCAAGAATTTTGTGTACAACTTATCATGTTCCTGTGTTTTGTTGTTACGACCCAGTCGGCATTGTTCTTAATATATCCATTCATATATATTGTTACGCTAAGTGCCTAAGTCATTCGTCTTATGGTTAAAATTTACATCATATATTCCTTAATAAACATTGGTTCCTTGATTCCACAAGTTAGTTAATATTTTGTCGACTCATCGATTCCTTCGAATCGTAAAAGTGGCCCTTTAGCCCACAAAAACATCTTTTTAACTCCTTCATTCCACAAGTTAGTTAATATTTTGTCGACTCTTCTCTTTTGTTCCTCGCCTGGAAAATATCCAAGCAGACTCTTTGGCTCGAGCAGGTTTAGCTCGATTAGCTGTGTAATCTGAACCAGTATATTTAATGAAGTTGTTGATTGAAAAAAAAAAACCCTCCTTTCAAGAATCATCTTTTTTTTTTTACAGTTGCTTAGTTTCTGTAAAAGAGATACAAACAGCAATAACTTGCACTTGCATTGAGATTGGCTGAGTAATTCTCGCGTCATAGACACTATGATGTTCAAATGAAGTTCTTTTATATATTTACTAGGAAGAAACTTCATGCTCATCAAACCCCGTCAATAGTTAAGTACATTATGATAACAAATATATCATAAAACAATTGAGGTTCTTATAATTAAACTAAACTAATCAAATTTTGTAGCTCCATGTGTTTGGATGATGAGCATCGCTAGGAGCGTCCAGTTCACAAGGAAAATAAATCAGATTAGATATTGCTTCGTGAGGCCATCCATCTTCGTTTTTCATCTGCTAAAAAAATTGGAATGCAATATTGGTTAATTAGTTTTACAACTGATTATAATAGATAAAAAACTGTTATGAAATAACGACATGAATTATTATAATACTTGGATTAGGTAGTCGTCTGATCCTGAAAATATATCTTCGTCTTTTTCAGAATGGTTGTTTTGATTCTTAGACATGTGAGATTGTTGCTCGCATGCGTCATTGTTTCTGGCAAATCGTCCTCGAACACGAACACGCCGGTCAGCTAGGGTTTTACGACATACATACTGCATTTATAGTTATATTTTGTTATAAAACTCTCTTTCATAATAATAGACACTAAAAACAAATATTAATTTGAGTATATTTACATATACGTACCTTGATGGTCTTATTGAAGTTGCGTTGGTTCTTCTTCTTCAAGTACCTTACGATTCTGTCTTTGCGTTCTTCAACCGAATAGCGTCCCACTTTTGGGTTCGGCTCAGCTTGTGTCACTCCTTCATTATTTTTCTGCTTCATACAATTTTTTCATGATTTTCTAATGTATATTAATATCAGTTTGAGATAATATACGATGTGGAAACGTGCATGTATACCCAAGATTTCTCTCCAGAGGACTGACGGAACACGGTCTCGATCTCCGGTGAATAGCCGTAGTATTCTTGATCTCCACCATGAAAATACTGGGTGGCATTATTTACACCCATTTTCTGATAATATTTATTGTACACCGGCATATAAATATCAGAAATTCCAAAAACTTGCGGCAAAAAGGTGGATTCTTGGTTAGAAGATGTGTTGAAGGAACGGTAACCGTCGCCGACGTAGTTGGATAGAGCAGCGATGTCAGGACATGAAAAAGAGCCGTGAAACTGAGAAGAAGTCTCGCTGGAAAATGTGAAATCAGTGTAGAACTGAGGAAGGGATGATGCCATAGGAGAACAAGCTTCTGTTAGTTTTGGGGTTGTTTGGGAGGGAATATGTGAGTGTTTGCAAGTGTGTGTATATTGCACCAAGTTTTAGCCAAAGAAAAGTGTGTATATATAGAGATGAGTTTATGTGGGATGTTCACAAGTTGTTGGGTTCGGGCAGGCCAACCGTAATACAAAACACCAAACTTGCAGTTATTAGTGAGCCTCTTCTTTGTTAATAACTTCTTACATTTTCTTTTCATGCTGTCAAAACCTATTTATTCAGGAACTTTCTTACCTTGATACTTGATTATTGTCAGCTCATTCTTTTTTTATATGTTTTAACTATTTCTATTTTAGTGTTGTTTTTGCTTTTCTTTTGAAATTCATCCACCTTATAAATTTTTCGTATTCGTTTTCTATTAGTTTTCATTAACGCTGACTTTTTTTTTTCTGTAAACTTACTAACGCTGACTTATACCATTACAAATTTCAAAAATAATGTTACAAGATGACTCCATAACCAAATATCTAGTGATCCTTCTATGTATCCATTAGTTGTCGATGACATATTATAAATTTCAACATAATCGATCGTATAGATCACGTTGTGTTTCACATGATTTTATTAATTAATGGGATGTACATTATTTTTATAGTATAGATTTCTGGATGCTAGCTTATTTGACTCGCATGTGTGTGACAGATTGGTAATGGTGCAACTATATCCTTTATTCGAAACAATTTACCGTAAAAATCTTTAACATGAAAATTTAAATTAATGTTAGAGGAAAACATATGTAGAGTGGTGTGATAATGGAGCACAGCCCGCGTATATATTAGTTATCTAATTTAAGCCACACCATTTGTCCTCCCTCAGCTTCTGATGTTCTTGTCTCATCAATTTTTTCTTTCATAAATCAGAAAAATATTAAGAACATAAGAATAATTTTTTTGCGTTATTGCAAGTAGCCGTACACAAACACACACGTTATGAGAACTAGGTAAAGAGAAACCTCAACCCCTCGCTCCCGAATCAAAAACACATGCGTGGTCTTCCAATATTTTACACCATATTAAATTATTAATTACTCGTCCAAGTTCAAAACAGCCCCATTATTTCAGAATCTACTCTCTATGATGTATAATTTATTTATTTGCTACAAACGTATCCCCAAAACTTTTTTGCCATATATCTGATGATCCTTCAACCTTCCTACTACCACGAGTTTTTTTTTTTTAAAAGGATAAGAAAAAAAATTAGTTATTTGCAAAAAAAAAAAGAACAAAAAAATTAGTCTATGCAAAAATCAAATAAGGGTAATGGAGACATTATATATATATGAGATCATATGCATAGTTATTAAACACAAAGGGCCGCCCAAACATGTTCAGTGAGATAGGAGATTCGAAGATAGATGATCAGAGCCGTGCCTGCATGGTAAATTTTGAAGCTTTCGCCTACGGCAGCTGTTTTTTTTCTTAAAAAAACAGGGCATCTTTCGTTAGTTATTATTTTGATTAAAGCATTATTTATTAATTATATTATTTTAATCCTACATAATAGAAAGTATGTATATATAGTTTACGTTAGAAGTTTATATTTATTTGAATATGCTTAATACGGACTAGATGAAGAGAATCATTGTTGTGGTTTTAATGGTCTTGTGACTAGTTACTGATATTTTAGTAGTTATAATAGTAAAATAAGCAGATAAAAATGTAAAAAACAGGTAGTATCATAAAATAAGATAAAATGAAAGATAAGTAATTGGATATTTTTGCACTGAAAAAAGATTCATAAGCCTTTGAAATTTTGGTTATCACTTTTGTAAAAAACAAAAATAATATTTAAAATTTTAGAATGAATATTTAGCTTGTTGATTTTTTTTACCATATAACTATAGTGTTTATTATTGTAATTTGAAATGTTGAAACATTTTATTTTTAACCGCTTCCGTTAGTTAAAAGTGTTCGCACGGCTCTGTAGATGATGGATGGGTATGACATGACTGAATAGGCATTCAAAGATTAAAGTTAGACATGTTTTCCAATTCTTTATGATCTTGTTTTTCTGTGAGTAGTACAGCGATTCTCTTTACATGGTCTTCTTAATTTCAAATTCGTCTCGTGAAGAGAGTGAAATATTTTATGAAAAAGAAGATTTTCCAAATATCTCAAACTACATGCATGCATCATATATGATGTCGGTTATATATGTGTCTGCAACAAAATCACCTTAATTCTTTTGGTATTATTATTTGTATATTAACAAATTGCTTTGCATTCATGTATTATGGAGACGTCAAAATTATCTACTACACTCTTAGCCTGTTCATAGATTCGGTTATGCCCCAAAATTCCGCAATCTTAAGTAACATGAAACAATAAATATTCTTTCTGATACTCCCTCCGTTTCATATTACGTATAATTGTAAAAAATTTGTTTTGTTGTAAAATAAATGTCGTTTTCGCATTTTAATATAGCATTTATTAATTTTATTCTCTTTTTTTTAATCAAATATACTTTACACTCCCTCATAGAAGCTTAATACAAACGAAAAATGGCTTATTTATTTTCTATTTTATTTTTCTATTGATTAAGATTTATAGATAATGATATTTTTATATAAAAAAATATACAAAATTAAATAATTTTTTAATTTATGTGCGTGAATTTAGAATCTATACTATTATTTGAGAAGTGATTTGGCTTATGTGTCATCTTCTCCATAATTTTAGATAATTTTGCATATTTGTCATGTTTTTCATAATTTTAGGTAATTTACTTATTTATCATAGTTTTAATAATTTTAGTTTTGATTATTATCATATTCTCCATAATTTAAGTTATTTATTTACTTGTAATGTTCTTAATAACTTTAATTGGTAATTTTATTTCTTTGTCTTATTTTTGAATATTTTTATGTGATAACTTTAGTTTTCCTTACTTGTCATATTTTCCATGATTTTAAGATATTTTATTTATTTGTCATGTTTTACTATTTTTAAAGCATATTTGCCATATTCCATTATTTAGATTGAGTCATTAATTTTAATACATAACTTTTTGATTTGTTAGTTTTTAAATATTTTTAGTGATTATTTTAAAAAATATTTTAATTACACTCAAAGATAATTATTATTAAAGAGTATTATCAAATTTTAAAAATAATTTTATATTTTTGCAAGATTTTATTTTAAAAATGTTAAATCGTTTAATATTCTTTATTTTTTTAAGTTTACTTCACTTTTATGCAACTGAATTATCTCACATATAAAAAAATAGCTAAGTAGTTCGATTCATTCACATCAAAATCATGAATGTTTGATGTTGGTAATCTATATTAGGCATGATACATTGCTTTTGCGAATTTCAATAGAAGAGTGATGAGGTAAAAAATACAAACTCTTGCCGTTAAACGTTAAAAAACTAGGTTTTACTATACATATATAATTTATTAATTTTAGTTTATAATTTTTTTACGTTAATAGAAATATTTTTAATTATTATATATTTTGTTAATATGTGTCACTATAAACTTAAATGAAGAGAAAATTCATATAAAATGCAATTAAGACTTTATGAAGAAAAGTTTAATTTCATAAGTTTCACTGTTAATTATTGCTAATGGTTTATTATGATGATGATATGTTTTACGTTTGTAATGACAAAATTATATCTTTTGATTAATTTAATATTTGAAATTAATTAAATAATTTAGATTGAAATTTTAAAAGAAAAAATTGCTAAAATTTGAATTATTTATATATATATATATTATTCCGCACAAGTGTGCGGGCCACCATCTAGTAACATTTATAATGAAACCGAAAAAGTATTACAAGAAACTCTAGCTAAGCTGGATAAACTTTCTTGGTTATGTTTTCTGTCTAACCGAAAAGAGAACACTTTTAAACAGTTGAAAGAGCCTACGGTTCCAAATCTGAATGTAAAATGATAAAATTTAACTTGTTCTTTTGTCTAAAACGAACTTACTACTACGTTTATAAAATAAAACAGAGAGTGTGGGTGAAAAACTTCTAATACTACAAAAACTTGTCTGGTTGCCTACTCATCAACCTGTGACTTGGCTTTCTTCTTTTTCTTCTTGCTATTACCATTATCTGTTGTTGTTTCCTCTTCTACTACTTTGCTTTTCTTCTTCTTTTTCTTTGACTTCTCCTCTTCTTGTTCTTCCTCATCCTTCTCCTCCGTCTTTCTCTTCTTTTTCTTCTCTGAGCTCTCCACCGCTTTCACTTCTCCCTCGTCTATAAAGAGAGAAAACACACATCACAAATAAACCATTAAACATCAAAACACAGAGAGGATATTATATAATACCTTTCTTCCCAAGATTCTCCATCACTTCTTTCATTACATCCACATTCTTACGTGGTGCAACACCTTTGTCATAAAAGTCTAGTCGTTCCTCCACTTGTTCCTTAAGTTTCTCACCAAAAGCTGTAGAGCTGCTATCTGTATAAGAGATACACCATTATTTTTATAGTTAACTAACACATCATCTCACAAATATAATACCATATACACATACACGTCGCTCACCAGCAAAACAATCAATCCGGGAAGCAATGGAACACTTGTTTGCAAGGTAACGAGCAATACGTCCCTTGTTTTTAGCAGCTGCGCGTCCGATGAACGAAGACTGGAATATGAGACCGTACTTGGGCGTGTTCCCGCGTGTTTTAAGCGCCCTGAAGAGTGCCTTCTCAGCGCCAAGAATCTGGAGAGTTGAAGAGGGGCACTTGGCGAGATTCGTAAGACTCCCCGCATGTGAGATAAGCCTTGCACCAACCATATCTCCTATCAGTGCCGCCAAGTTTGGAGCAATGTCGCTCATTTTAGCAACAAGGTAGTCGTAGAGCTTCTTTCTGTAATCAGCTAGGTCCATCACTTTCTGAGCAAAGGTCTGGACGTTGATCAGATCAAGTGGTGACAAATCCTGGCCTGCAAAAGAGACATGTCTGAGAACCAAGAGAAAGAACAGTTACGCATGATTATCATTAGAACAAGCTCTTACCCATAGATGCTTTTCCAGCTTCAACGACCTCTCTTGCTTTATCTTCATCCCCAAGGACTTCAGTAAGCATAGGGATGTGCTCTTCAGAGAGCTTTGACTTGTCCTCAATCATCTTCGAAACACGGGAGTAAAGATAGTTGTCATTGACTATCTTCACTAGTTCAGGGAAGTGCCACGAGTACCATTCTCTGCAAAAAGAACATAATACAATCTGTCTCAAAACCATTTGTTCTTACGGCAAGAGACAAGACATAATCTGAAAGGTAAAACAAACCTGACTCTCATGGCAAAGGAGTTGATATCCTTATCAAGAGTATCAAGCAGAAAGATGGCTTGAATAACCATGTTGTCCACACGGTTAACGTTGAACTTCACCTTTGCTCTGCTGTAGCTGTGAGCTAGTCCAAGCTGAGCTTTCTCCAAATCACCAGGCTGCATCATTAGAGAACATGAGATTGAGCATGAATTGCAGGAGGGAAAAACACTATATATAGAGATGTATGTAAGCTCAAAAAAGGTCACACCTTAAGGTTTTTGATGAACCTATCAAAATGCTGACGAACACCTCTAAGAAGCTCAAGAACAAACTCGTTGCTCTGGCAAGGAATCTTCGTGGCTTCAAAGATGCAAGAACCAATCTTTGGCTCAGAGACTCCTAAGCTGAACTTGGGTTTCTTGCCTTCCTTCACTTTCGGAAGGTTCAGCTCCAGAAAACTTCTCAGCTCATCACTCATATACCCTACAAGTTTCAACGCAAACACAACATCAAAACCCCAAACCAAAAACAGAGCAAAGTTAATTGATTCTCATTGTAGTTAAAAGTTGTATGCTTTGTTTCAAGCAAACATTGAAGAGAACAGAACAGAGTAAGCTGTTTCTAATTACAGCGAAAAGTTGTAAGCTTTGTTTAGGGAAAAGTCAAACATGTCCGTACAATTACATAAGAGCTCTGTTTCTAACCAAACAAGAACAGAGTGTTTCGTGTAAATTAAAGTGGAAAGAGGTCTAATTTCGATGGAGGGCTACCTTCAGAGACGGCGTTGATTTGGTTGAGAGCATCGAGTGCAGACTCTGAGGGGTGGAAAGCAGTGAGCTGGACGACACGACCGAATCGACTTAGGTCCGAGACAGAGCTTCGAACTGCCTCTGTGTTCTGTCCGATCTCATCGAGGCCGTGTGCTTCGAACAGGCCGTACCCGGAAGATGATTCGTAGAGAAGATACAATGACATTGTGTAAATGAAGCTAAAACCCTAGCCGTCTCTGAGAAGTTGAAAGCAGAGTATTTATGCAGCTTTTTTCGTTTTGGAGAAGAAAGGGATTGATTAGGGTTTAAGGTTGCTTTGTAAGCAAGAGGATGGCTTTTCCCTCGGTTTAAATACATGGGCCTGGCCCATTATGGGCCCCACCAAACTGCACTTTATTGGACTAGTCCAGTAACTCTTGGGCTTATCAGTACTATTCAAAGAAAATAAAATACACTACATGATGGGCTTATGTTTGTTTTGTCAACCAAAACAACACAATATGGTAAAGAAAAGTAAACTGATGTGGTACTATAAACACTAAAAAAAGGAAAACACCCAAACGGCCCAAAGATTTTATAATATCCAAACGACCAGAGAATTAAATTATATAAACCCTTTTATCACTTGATCACAAAAAAAAACCCTTTTATCACATATTTTATGGTCAGAGTTGTTGGTAATCCACTAGACTAGTCTAAAGTCTTAACTAACGAGCATGGCAATTGGAATCATCGAAAGTAAAAAAGATTCGATCAGGAAAGCAAATGATGATCCAAACTTTATTCAAAACACGAGCACACGACCGACCATTAAGATTCACTAAAATCATCACATTATCAGTCTACAATACTATATACTTCATGAATAAAGGGATACCAAAATACATTAATGCTTAGTCAGAGAAAGGATGTAAAGGAGGGTGATGAGTCATAAGAACGTCATTTCTCTCACCAAAAAGTTTGAAGAAAACAACATAAAGACAAAGGTGGAGCCAGGAGGCAAGAGAGTGAGGTCAGTATACCCTGAAAGCTGAGACCAAGGTGGGCACCCTCCACTTTGAAACTGAATCATCTATATGGACCACAAGGTTGAAAAAGTATTGCATTTCTACTTTTATATTCCGTACTTGTTATCACTCCTCTGTATTTCATTAAGAACATGTTAAAGCATATGATACGGAAAAGTAGGAGCGACAGTGTCGTGTGGTTGTCCTGCGTCCGGCTGGACGCATGGCTGGACGCATGGGGGGTTGTCTCTTCATGTTTGGAGTCAAATATTTCGACTCAACTTGTTTCACCACAACCATCATCAATATTGAATGCGTAGAGACATATAGAGGAGTAAATGAAATGATCTGCTTTCTACAACAATTTAAAGAAGATTGTTACTGACTTGTTATAGAGCTATAAAGGTGATGATGATTCACTCACCAAAGTCGACCGCGTTCAATGTTTTTATTTTTGTAGAGTCGTCTTCTTAAATATTACCAAATGCGTTGTGTCAGTCTTTGTCTTTGGACGACATTTTTTTTCAAAGTTCCGTGAAATAATCGGTTGTAAATAAAAGCTGAAATGCATTAATTTCTTCAAACTGGAATTTTATTATGACTTTAAACAGAAAAAGAAACTTAAGCAGGACTGCAGGAGTATACGACGGTTTCATGTTTTCCCCTAAACGTATAAGAGGGTTTTTATGAGCTATTTTTTGGCCGACAATTGATGACAAGTATTTTTGACATTATCTAACTATAAATGACAAGTATTTTTGACATTATCTAACGATAAATTTATAAGAAAAGACTATTAAATCGAGAAAAATGAAAGAGAGAGAAGGATAGAAGCAAACGGCGTAACGGGCAATTGTGATGGTGGAGAACAGGCCCCATAAACTTTTTTATTTCGTTAGTTATTTTATTTTATTTCGTATTAAATTGCGAAGAATAGTCACGTTAGTTTGTACGGTATGACACGTAAGGGAGCGGAAAGAAGTTGAAGTGGGTAGGTTACCCTGTACGACAGCACCGTACGGATATGTTTCCATTCCCTTTGTTTATGTAACCCAAATTTAATTCACCCATAACTCCTTTCTTATGACTCCATTCCTCTCTTTATGACTAGCTGTATTTACTTAGTTATTTCTTTATTTACTTAGTTTCCATTCCCTTAGTTATTTACTTCTTCTACCTACCAATTTGATTCAATGCTTTAACAACCATTTGATTATCACTATGCTATTACTTAGTAAAAATGGCCGCCTATGTGTTTTTTTTTCTCCATAAAAAGAACATATTCGTTCGATGGTTACTGCGACCTTCCACTGCGATTTCAAATCATTAAAAGATCCAATAATTTGAACTGTGGTCGATCCTTGCGACTGCCGGCTGGTCATATAATATTACGATACGCCATATGAATAAATATCCGATCACATGTCACAGTTGTAAATAGCAGCGATTAGTAAACGGATAAGGCTGTAAAACCAGCGTGAGCAACATCAAATAGCTTAAATAATTACATTCGGAGAGAGCTAAGCATATGAATATCGAAGCGGTGACATGCTCATCAATGACAATGGTGCAATAACGCGTTCCGCGTTACAGCTAACACATCAGAATGAAGTTTCAAGCTGTTGACGTGTGTCTCAATGATTGAAGGTAATGCCTACTTAGTCGTTATAACCTTTGCAGTTGGAGGAATATTCTATCGTCTGTGTCTTTGCATAAACTAATAAGTTTGCTTATCTGTCTAACTATTTCTTTATTACATCCTTTTTCTTTAAAAAAAAAATCAAATACATATATGTGAACATCAGATGCTTGTTTCTTTGCATATCTTAAATACATTTGATGTCTATCTGTTTGTGTTTGATTATTTTATCCATTTTCGTAAAATAATACTGCTTAATTGTTGACAAAAATATCAACGAGCAACTACAATGCCTAGCTTTGAGTTGTCTATTGGGTAAGGATGGATACAATGGATATAATGTACTGAGTACTGCATGATTCAAGCCGTCTTTTCGACTGGACAATGGATATATATAATATATCACTTTAGTTTAAAAAGCCATCTAAATCTAAAATATAGTCAGTGATCAAATTGAGAATGGCAGTATGCGTGAGGTTTGAGTATTATCAAATCTTCAAGAAGTTGAAAAAAATTTAAGAAATATAGGAGTTCCAGGGAAATTGAAGAAAGAGTTGTAAAGGAATCAACTACTCGAAAGCTTGTTATAATTTCTAGACACAGTCTCCACCCTACTTAACTGCTTCTGTTTAATATATATATATCATAATCTAAGAATCACCAAGTCTAAATTCTAGTTGTGGTAAACTTAAAACTTGGGAATTCGAAATTTATGAATTAGACGAAGAATACCAAAGATGCATGTCAGTATGTAATTAATTTTTATAACTATAAGTAGTGGGAGAATACTTCAGTTTGATTAATCCATATCATATATGAGGCATAGTTAATATATATAAATTACAACAAAGTTAAGAGACATAATAAGGGGTCTAAAGTTGCAACCCCTAAGTTGAGTAAGGGGACACACACTTTTGATAACCAGTGAAAGTTAGGTGACATCACATCCTTGCCTTTAAAGTTCTATTCTTTACAGAATGATCCTATACAGCTCTCTTTACTTTTCTCCCTCTCTCTAACACACACACACACATACACATCACACATGGTGATGGTCCTTCATGATATCTATGCATGGCATTGCTATGACGCTCTAATCTATTTTTCAAAATACATATGGAAAATTGATATATGTGTAAGTCACAAAGCATATAATTGCGTTTTACTCCATCCGTTTCAATATAGATGATGTTTTAAAAGGATTATTTTGTTTCAATTTACACGAAATTTTGAGATTTTAAGATTACTTTAACTTTATTGGAAACTGTTCAACCAATTAGCTTAACATGTCTTTTTATAATTAGTTTACTGAATTTAAAATTATATATAAGAAAATTAATATCAGTTAGTCTCATCGTGAACCTATAATCAAAATATACAAAATAAAATGCTTAGTGGGATGCTCTTCTAGAGGGTTAAATGTTACTATCTCCGTTCCTGAAAGTAGGATTTTCTATAGTTTTCACGTTTATTAAAAACATAATAAATGTTTACTTTTTAATTTACTATTTATTTAATGTTTTTTTTTTAATTTACTATTTGTTTTCAATAACTATCGACCATTGAGATTTAATCGATTCAAATATTCACAATTAATATTTCTTAAAAATATACAAAATTACCTTAAAATTATAGAAAATCCATCTTTGTGAAACAAAAATTAAATCTAGAAAATTTTACTTTCGGAAACAGAGGTAGTATATATTATCAACATTAACTCGTGTCGTCTGCTGCCAAACATGACGGATCACTTCTCTATAGCTTGGTTCAGTCAAGACGTTACTCTATTGTACTTAGTGTCTGCATAGGTTATCGCAATTATGTTCTAGAATGGCTTGTGTTTACACTATGAAAGTGATATAGATTTATGTTTACACCATGAAAGCGCAATTTGTTTTATTTTATAAGTTATGATCTAATAATTTAGTCTACATGGGCAATTAATTAATTAGATTTTGAAGAAAAAATATCATATAGTCGACACTTACAAGTAACTAAGTTTTGTTCTAGTTCTCAGTGATGGTTACGTGAGGGTTTGAATATGACCATAAGTTAACAAAACGAACCAATGAAGTCTTTTAAGTCGTTGGGGGTGAGTATATGGACCTATTTGTATAATTTGACTTTTCGAAAAATCATATTTTACACAAATGGTTTATACTTTCACAGTTAGTCCAAATATATAAGCATTTAGCATTGTTAGGTGGTCACAATTTGTTTTATAATTTTTTGCATTTAGAATAATCGGCTATTCACCACTGGTTTGGTTCCAGCATTTTTAGTGTGTTTTAAAGCCGGCATGCAGTTAGACCATGATAAATCTTGGCCAAGATTATAACAGATTTCTTGTACTCGAACAATAATAACCAATATTGTTATGCTCGTGGAAACATATAAGGTAGAATCGATTATTTTTATTTTGGCGTCGTAGATTCGATTTAAGTTATAACTAGATCTCCACCCGCACAACCGTGTGGGTATTATTTTTACTTTAATTAAACATTTAATTTTCTATATATATATATATATATATATATATTTATTTTAGATCATTATTTAATTTTAGTCTAATATTTAATGTTTCTTTAAGAATTTCAAATATAATAATTTTTAGTTTATATATTGTAAAATGTTTAAAACCATCACATGTGCTGATGACATAAAAACCACCACATGTATTTTTTCTTCTTATTATATATTTATATTATTGTATTTGTATTTAATTATTAAACAAATTAATATGGCATGAAAAACATATTTGATCATTATTTTGTATTTAATTTATGTTAAATTTTTACCCGTCCTTTAAAATTGGATTTCATTTTAGTAATATTTTTACATTTTTTTTACATAATACAATATTGTATATAAAAAATCTAAGATATTTTGTTTTTATACATGTATTATAGTCTTTCATCAAATTATTATGTTAACATAAATATTTTATATGTATAAAAATAAAATTTATAATCTATCACTTTAATATAACTTGTTCATATGTAGTTCAATATAATATTTTTATTTTAACATGTGTAGTTATGATTATAAAATAGATAAGTGTATGATAGAATTTTTATTTAAAATTTAATAAATACTAACTGTATATATATTATTGCATCATAATATTTCATTGGTAATTAAAAAATTAGTGAAATATTACATACATTTTTTTAAAAATTAATATATTGTTAAAATATCTAGGTCAACATAATAATTTTCTTTTAATATGATTTATTTTGATTATATAATTGATAAAAAATATAATATTTATTTTCCATTTTGTAAACAATAACTGAATATATTAGTGTATAGTATATTCAAAACTAATCACGAAATTAATTAACATATTAACATATAATTTTTGGAAATTAATATCTGTTAAAATATTTTTAAAATTTTAAATAATATATATGTGTGTGATTTAAATATAAGTTGGATTCATTATATTTTTAATTTTATTTATGAAATCCCTAAAATATTGGGAAGTTATTATCTTTTATATAATATTAAAGTTATTAATGTTTGAATAATGTAATGTATTTTATCTAATATGAAAATTAATGGTGACTAAAATATGATGTGACCAACTCTAGTAGATAGTTCATTTTATTAAAAATCACACATGAATTAGAAGTCATGACTTCTCTTTTAATATAATAGACTAGAGTTTGACCCGCCCTTTCAAAGGGCGGGCAAGATTTTTTTCTGTCATGTATTGATCTTCCTCGTTAGTTAAATGTATGAGATTGGTTTAGTCAACAAATTTATTAATCCGTCTTTTTATTCCCCAGTATGTTTAAATATAATGTTTGGTTTTCGGTTTTGGTTTTAGGTTGTTTTTCTTTTTGGATTTTGGTTTCAGTTTGATTATGGTTTTTCGTTTTTTTTTGGTTCAAAAGATATATAAACCATTCAGTTATTTATGAAATAACTTAATATATTTATACATGTGTTTACCCGACCCGGATCTATGGGATTATTTTTTTTCCAAAAATTTATTTACTAAAAATTAGAAATTTCATACATGTATTTTATTAAAAAAAGTTTATAGATAAATAAATTAAAATTAATAAATATAATTTTTTGATAATAAGATAATTCATTTATAAAACCCGTCATTATTAATTTCACTTATATTTTAAAACTGTATATTATAGTAAAAGAATATTTTTAATTTTTATATTGGTCAAAATATATTTCATTCAACCCGTATCATACTTTATCGAATTATTTTTAATATTCAAATTTATATATCTTACTTTACTATTTTATTTTAATACATTGAAGTATGTGGTAAAATTCATGAATGTATGTTATTATTTAATTTTAGGATTTATAAAATATTTAATGAATAAATTAAGTTACTTTTTATTTATTAGTTGATGTATTAATTTAATTACGAATATAAATATTGTGGGAATTTTATTTTTTATTCTATAATGAAAGAATTAATATTCGTTAATAATTTACTTATATTAATTACGAATTTTATTATTTAAAATAAATATTTAAAAGAATTTTTGTTTACATCTTAAATAAAAATATATTAAATGATATTTTTATAATAAAATCTTAGAAAAAGATACTTGAGAATATCTTTTTAGATATCTTATTTTGAAAATATTTTTAAGTTAGTTGTAAGAGAAAAAATAGGAGTTTAAATAAATTCTATTTTATAAATATTGAAATATTAATAGATAGTGTTAGATTAGAAAATCTTTATATGATAATAACTAATGAAATTATTTTAGTTGGACTGTTATGACTTTTTTGATAGTCCAAAACATAGTCGATAAAAAGTTCTCCTGTTTTAATAGTATTGATTTCCATTGTAATCATGCATGCCGGTGGCATAACAACTAACAAGGCGCTGATGTTTATAACTTGATACATAGAAGAACAAGGCGATATGATGTCTATCCCTCCCTTTATCATGTATATTCTGAATAGGATAAGCGAATAAACTTGTTAGCTACATAATCTAGGATCAAAATCCATGGAAATAAATATAAATAGCATCTAAAGCAAAATTTGTTGTTATTATTATGTGTATCTAAAGCAATATATATGTTGACCTGAAGATATAGTTCTTGCTTAATTTGCACTTTGAAGTTTAGTGAATATTGGCCACTTGTTTCATCAATCACTTGCCCTGTTGCCCATTGCCAGTAATAATCTTATTGTATTTTCTTTCTAAAAACTACTTAACCAGCAATTTGTTAATGATTTTTGATAAAAGATAATTTTGTTGATTTTATAACATCGGGAATATATATTTTGAGCTGATCACGAACCTCGTTTTTCATACGACTCAAAGATACAGTTTATACTAAAACAAAGATGTAATAATATATCCTAATAATTGATAGAATAACCAGGCTAAGCTAATTGGTATCGTAATCCCATTATTCATAATACATATAATCTAACTTAATTTTAATTCTGTATTATTTAGATATATCCCGTTAAGGATAATGCAAGAATGTTATTGTAATCCAAAAGGATAAGAAATATCAGAAATCTAAAGAATCACAGCCAGAGGTAAATAAATCGTTATAATAACACATATATCTTTATATCAAATAGTTTCCCATCTCGTTTAGAAATTGGATTTGTATATTTAAAATTCAGTTATAATCTTGCATGATACTGTTTGTGAAATCCAAACAGTTTTTTTTTCTACATAAATCAAGAATATCAAGAAATAAGATTTAAGTTTTCCATTTTGTTTAAAGATTATATATATTTTGTTTCAAAATCCGGCATATAAGATTTAAGTTTTCCATTTTTTTTTAGTTGCAAAAAAAAAATTCGGCATATAATATTTTTAACCCTAAGTCGATATTAACGAGTCAAGTGTACCTGGCAAGTACTCCTTCCCCGTACCTACTTTAAGTTAAAGCCTAAATTCCCAAACTACCCTCGCCCCAATATAAAAGACGAACCTCCTCAGTCTCCTTCCAACAAAATCTTCTCATTGATTCCTTCGTCAAGTCTCAATCACTTTCTTCACTCCTCTCTCTCTCTCACAATTCAACAATTCGAAGAAGATGAAGCACCTCATCCGCCGCCTCTCCCGCGTCGCCGACTCCGCAAACTACAGCCTCCTCCGCTCCGATTCTCAACGACCTAGCCGCCGTCCACCGGCGCCTCGCCGCTCAAAGAAGCACGCATCCTCCGTTCCCGAAGGCCACGTGCCTGTCTACGTGGGAGACGAGATGGAGAGGTTCGTCGTGAGCGCGGAGCTTCTTAACCACCCGGTTTTCATCGGTCTGTTGAACCGATCTGCTCAAGAGTACGGTTACGAACAAAAAGGAGTTTTACAGATCCCTTGCCACGTGTTGGTCTTCGAGCGCATCATGGAGTCGCTTCGGCTCGGGTTAGCGGTGCCGAGCGATCTACAAGATCTAATCGGCGACGAGACGATTTGACGACTGCGAGGAATGAATCTTTGGTAGTTAGAGAGAGATATGGATCTGGTTGTTTTTTTTCTGGCTCAGATGCAGTACGACGTCGTGTTGATGGTGTACATAGCTATGTATATTTTTTTTTCTGATGATGATGATGATGAAGAAGATTGATGTTCAAACGGGAAGGGGAAAGATTAGCGAAATTTTTAGGGCTTTTCTTTTTTTTTGATTTTTCTTTTTTTAATTTGTTTGTTGCAAATTTCCTGTTTTTCGCCGGTTAAAGAACCGGTTTGAGACTCTTGTGAAGGTTTATAATGGAAATTGCAATCGGTTTGGTTTATGTAATCTAAGCGTGATTTCTGGGTTTATTTTGGAGAAGATTCCTTCCTCTTCTTTGACATGATGTTTCACCGAGATTAACGGAAGGGCATAATCGTAAATTGATAAAGAAAAGATTATGATGATATTCTGCGGCCGTTACTAGAATATTTCTCTGTAGTCTTACCCGTTTCTAACGCTTTTCTAGGTTGTAGTTTTCTGTTACTTTTTGTCAAACAAAAATATTATTTTTTCTGTATTTTCTAAAGTAGGTATACTGCCAAAATGCGTAGTTAATATATTGAAATAAATAATTGAATTTCCGGAGAAAGTTATTAAATCACGTAGTTCAATCTTTTTCAAATCCAAACACAAAACCTTTAATTTGATGCCAAGTCCAATATAATATGCCAAGGTCACAAAACTATGTAAAAACCAAGAATAACATAAAAGGTTTTGAAAGAGCAGGACCATTGTTGTAGTTTAATGTGCATATAGTAATTAACAACGATTAATCAACTACATGGTAACATCTTGGAATACCAAACCAAACTGAACTCCTTGTAAATAACCTTATCATATACTCTATATATAAATGTAAATATATGTCCATGTCGCTTTATTTGCATTTGAAGCATCATTAGCGCATATCTGTTGCACACATCAAGATTATGACCTTTATTTCAGGTAACCTTGGTTTTATGTTAATAATCATATACCACCAGCACATGTGTATACGACCTGAGTGAACTACATGTGGAAGTTTAACTGCCCCACATATATGGATTCTCAATGATGGTATGAATCCATAGTGATCATAGTTTAATTAAAACTAATTATTAGTTGCGTGACCAATCTGAGGAAGGGGTAATAATAGAGTTTGAAATTTCGTCCATTTATATGATTTCCCATGTTGCATCACCTGCAGCATCACATGCACGTTATATAAAGCAATTCACAGTCAATCATTTACTGTATGTTTCTTTTGTTTTGTTCTCCTTATTGTCAACTAATACCTTTTTATATATTAAGTACTCCAACTATCTAATATAACCTGAAATTCAAAAGGGTTGGTGTAAATGCACATTTAAATCAACGTACATAGTAATATTTGGTTTGATACTTGTATGTATGTGTAGTTAATTACAGTGTCCAAATGATAGAGACACATATGAGGATCTGAATCCATATATCTAATTTCATTGGAAAGTTTGATTACAGTATGATGGAAACAACAAAGTTTTCTAGTTTGCTTACATTTTTTTCTAATGTAACATTTATTATGTTGATTATGTAAGTGTGAAACCGAGATTTTCTTCACGACTAGAACAAAAGGAAACGACAGGGGGACATGTACAATTAAGATGCTATTGAAATGAAGTGGCGATGACAAGATTTTTGGATATGATTTTCATTTTAAAAAGAAGGTTTCATAAATTGCAAGGCACAGTGATAAGAAAGTTTGGGCAGCTCATTTCAAGTATGAATGGGATTATGTTGCTTCGGAGGAAGCGGCTGACCTCGTGATGCTTCAATTCTTTAAACTTTTATTTCAATATCTTTCATTCATTTGGGATCACATTTTATTATACTTATCATATTTCTTTGGTATTCTACTAACTGTTTGATCCGTGACATTGACACATAATATAAGAAACGGAATAGTAGTTTAAACATATTGTCAATTATTATTCGTTTGGTAAAGAATACCGTGATCTCAAATATTCCATATAAGTGAGAAAAACTATTCTATTAGAAACTGTACACAACGATAATGATAAACATGATCGGAAAATCCCATGTGTGCCTTCTAGAATTTGCCTCCTCAATTCTTCATATGAAAAACCAGAAAATTATATATTTTTAACTGTTGTTCAAATGGTAAATGAGTTCCAGCTGAAATTTTCACCATTTGGATTCGATTCGTTTTGATCACCTAGTCGCCCTTTAACTGAAATAACATGTGTCCGGATACAAAATCTTGTAGAATTAGTTTTTATACTTAAAAAAACTTTTCTCACAACTATAAAAAAACAATAAACATGATCGGTCTTAAGATCAAGAACCTTAAACAATTTAATAAAATCTTAAATAAGTTTTTGTTAAAATAAAAACTTATATTTATATATATTATTTCTAAAAAAATTAGGAACTCAAAACCGATATTTTGCATTATTGCGCTAAAAAATCAGTTCTGATGAATGAAACACTAAAGTTGTTACAGTTTTTTTTTTGAGATTTGCTTCTAACAACATTGTATGCATGTGCATATATATAATTGTATGGCGTTTCTCTCAAATTTGATTTGTTTGAATCAAACGATCAAGTTTAGAGAATTGTACCATGTTTATGCCCTTAGCTAGAAGCTATTGTTGAAGATTACAATTTTGTTGTTGTTATCTCAGTATCAATAACAAAGAGAATGATATTAACTTCAGGACTAAATATGTATCGACTCCATTACCGGGCTGGGTTTTAGAATCTCTATCAGCATGACCACTGAAGGACCCATTCTAATTCCAATGCTCACATAGCCTCTTAAATGCGCGGCCCAGACACTCTGGAAGTCGAAGATTTATATATTCTTAAATTATCCCATTTCCAGATGATTAGATGAACATAAATTATCAGCAAGCTTTAATAATTTGATCTTACAATTTGAAGATAATCTGGCACGTGGAGACTTGAACAAGTAAAATGACATCGTGTGTTTGGTACATAGAAGACACACAACAGAAGCGGAAATCACACATCCTTATTTTATCTAATTAAGTAAAATAAACGAACAAGTATCTCTTTGGGTTTCTTTTTATTTTCTTTTTCAAATTCGAGTGAATCTTTTTTATGTTGTCAACTAATTTATAGGTTGATATAGAGATGTTATATAAATTGACCACTTAAGTTTACATGCAATAGTGGGGCGACACCTTAGATTTATAAACGTATAGATAATCTCCATATATATACGCATGCTTCTTTCAGAATAAAATCTTGCAATTGTAGTGGTTCTTAAAAATGCATACTTTCTTAAAAGAAGAAGAAACCAAAAATAGAATTACAGGATTACAGGATTCGTCTTGGCATAAATAACATGAAGTCAAGTTCCAGATCCACTTCCAGTCAATGGTGAAAACCAAGAGTCAGTATTCATTATTTACTTTTATCAGCATCTAAAATTAATAATATTTTTCAATTTGAAATGTAGTAAATTCGGCCAGACAAAACAATGATATAAATTGGTGTAATCAAGAAATTATAGTCTGAAAACATATACTTTTTTTCTCTGAATACGTCTGAAACCTTATACTAAAATCCAACTTTCCAGGAAAAAATAATTTGAGTAAACAATAGTTAATATTAATAAATTAATATGATATATTTAGGCCTTTAAAAAAATTGAAAATAAAGTTTTGTCATAAATCATAGCGGTTTTCTCGTGCCCTCAGTAGATTGTGAACATTACAATGAGATATTCTTAGATCAACTGCCGGTTTTAGTTTTTGGCGTCGCATACATCCAGCTCTTATGGGTTTCATCTTTTAGATAATCTCTCTATCGTTTGATAAAATTGCATCTTTGGAAAAAAAAGGAATAGGAAAGAAAGTTGATCTAGATAGGACATGACATTGATGCAAAAATAATGAAAAGGTCATATGATTGATTCACTAAAAAACACAGGGAAAATAGATACTCAGATTCCGTTAATTAATTTAAGTAGGTTTACTCGTACATGAATAAGTGGCATGACCCTTGTGGTCTCACAGCCCTTAGATATCTTTTTCTCAAAAAGAAAAACCCTTATATGCCATGTTGACACGTACATGTCTGTATATAAACATAAATACCTCTATCAGATTCTCTAAAACTTAAAGTCAGTGTTTGTGATGGGGAAAAGAAGAGCACCGCGTAGTGACAATAGCCAACAAGTGAAGAGAGGGCCATGGAGTGATGAAGAAAGTAAAAGGCTCGAAGCTTTTATTCTAAAAAATGGTCATCACAATTGGAGATCTCTTCCTAAACTAGCTGGTAATTTTTGATCAAAAAAAAAAACTAGCTGGTAATTTCTTGTGGTTAATGGTAATTAATCTTAATTGCTTTGTCCCCTCTAAAGGTCCTCTCTAATCTCATTGCATGTTCACTCAATTCATTTTCAAGTATTTTATGTTTGTAGTTTCATTTTGTATCACCCTCTACCATGCTTAAGTTCTTTGATGTGACAAGATGATGCAATATGTTTTCTTTTCTTTCTTTGTTAAAAGATACAGTATGATCTTTAAATTTGATAAAAATGAATATTGATTTATTTGTTGTAGAGATGTTCATAGGCGGGTTATAATTTCTATATTTTTTAAGATATGAAAATTAACGCAAACTGTGTTTGCATTTTTCAATTTTACGATCTTGGTGATTTTTCATAGAGGAAGCATATTTTCTTTTGAAGAATAAAATATGAGATGTTTGACCACAATTGCACTGTAACGTTCGTATATATATTACCTATATATTTCCTTAAAGTTGAATATGCATACAGATTCTTCCGGATGGTGAGATAAAAGTTTGAAATAGACAAAAAGTTTATGTAAATAAAGATAGGTAAATAGATATGTCAAAACTTAAATTTCAACCGAACATATGTACCATCTGATGAAATCTCCAGTATAAATTCATTTTCTGAACTCTTAAGTTAAGCTCGTAGTTTTGGTGTTCATGATTATTAATGTATGTTTTAACTTAAACAAAATAGGATTGAAGAGATGCGGAAAGAGTTGCCGTTTAAGATGGCTAAACTATCTGAGACCAGGTCTCAAACGAGGTAACTTCACCAAAGAGGAGGTAGAAACCATTATCCACCTTCACCAAGTTCTTGGGAACAAGTAAAACTATGTCTCCCTAGTTTCTATCATCCCCCATCTAAAAATTATATAACAGCAAGCAAGAAGAATAATAGTGCATTGATGTTAATCAGGTGGTCAAAGATAGCATCACACTTGCCAGGAAGAACAGACAATGAGATAAAAAATGTGTGGAACACTCATCTCAAGAAACGACTGGTGAAGAGCAACTCATCAGCATCAGATGTTACTAACCAAGCCTCTTCCTCTTCTTCCTCAACAGTCTCTAATAATGTTATTAACAGCGATAAGCATAATCAAGAAGAGGAGTTGGACGAGATCTTGGTGGAGCATATTTCATATGGATTTGAGGTGAATGCACCACAATCTCTAGAATATCTTTTTGAAGATCGCCAAATCACTCCTCTCCCTATATGTAAACCGGACTCTCTAGAAATCCATAGGCAATCACATGATGAGCTGTGTAGCCAAATGGTTGAACCAGGGTTAGATGTTTACAATGAGTGGCTCAACTATTTTGATAATCAAACGTTGTAGAACACAATGACTTGATCCACACTGTTTATTTTTATTGCATTGACCTTGTCTTTTTTTTCTTGGAAGATGAATTTGGGAAACATTAAGAACATATTCAAACCATAGTGTATCAAGGAAGCTCTAATGTAACCGAGTCACGAAGCACATGTACAATAGAAGCATATTTTATTCAATATCTAATGATCTTTGGTTACACAAAAAAAAATTATGATGCTGGCGGTCGTGTAGCTTATGATGCTGGCAGTCGTGTATCATTAGTAAGCAATTATAATGATTGTACGCCAATAGTATAACTTTGTATAATTTTCAAAGTGTAATTTAGTAAAACTAATAAAATTATTTACAAAATATATTCATTGGTAATCAATTAAAATTAAAAATTAAAATTTGTTTTTTTTAAAAGGGTAAAGTAAATTTAGGATTCTGTTGTAGTATTGTTTCATTAAGAATAAACAATTTTCAACCTTAATTGAAAGTATATTAGACGACTTGCTTTTGAGTTTTAATATCATTTGGGAATTTTACTTGAATACGAAGACTGGGTCTCATAACCAATTTTCTTAAATTATTTTTAACTAATCTGTAAACATTTATGATTGTTTACCAAATGTGAATGTGTCAATAATTACAAAATTTAATTAATTAAAATATAATCCCAAAAAATTGTATACTAACTAAAAGATATACAGTACTAAATTATGTGTTTTAAAAAAAAATATTATTACCGGGATGATAGATATACTGTAAATCGTCATTTGTAGAATTTTTTATCAATTTTTTTAAATAATTTCTAAAAACGTGTAGATAGGAGTATTAAACTAAATATTTGGTCAATTATTTTTAAAAATAATTTTCTTAAAACGAGGAGATATTAAACTAAATATAGCAGCTGGCAGTTAGGTAGTAACTAGTAAGAAGAGGAACATAAGTGGGCTTTAAGCTTATCTTGTTTTGTCTTGTCTTTAGCTTTTGCGAATCTGCACGTGGACCAACTGGTGATCATGGAATCTCCCTTCAAGCCTGATGTGCTCAAAGGCAAGGTTGCTCTCATCACCGGAGGCGGATCCGGAATCGGTTTCGAGATCTCCTCTCAGTTCGGCAAACATGGCGCTTCCATCGCCATCATGGGACGTCGCAAACAAGTCCTCGACGCCGCCGTCTCTGATCTCCGATCTCTCGGGATTCCGGTAAATCTTTAAAGAGCATTTTCGCTTGATTGCTTGTTGAATCGTTTCGATTCCTTTGTTGAATTGTTTCCTCTCTTTCCAAAGGCTATTGGATTGGAAGGTGATGTTCGTAAGCCAGAGGATGCGAAGAGAGTCGTGGAATCTACTTATCAGCATTTCGGTAGGATTGATATTCTTGTTAATGCTGCCGCGGGAAATTTCCTCTCGGCGGCTGAGGATTTGTCTACCAATGGCTTTCGTACAGGTGGATCCACCTTTTTCATTTCATTTATCTTTTACTTTCGAGCTAAAATTTGGAAACTATGAAATAAAAATAATTAAAAAGTAATAATTTAAGGAAATAGACCAATAGACAGAGTTTGATGCAGTAGATGAATAATGATTTTTGCGGTTTTCTTTACTTGTTCAATTTGAGAACATTTTTTGTTGGTCTTGTCTTGTGCAGTTTTAGATATTGATGCGGTAGGAACATTCAACATGTGCCATGAAGCACTCAAGTATCTTAAGAAAGGAGGGCCTGGTAGAGACTCATCAAGCAGCGGTGGGTCCATTCTCAACATTAGTGCTACTCTGCACTACACTGCTTCTTGGTACCAAATACATGTTTCTGCAGCCAAGGTAAACTAACTACTCTGCTTTGATATCGAGTGGTATTATAGCAAAAAATTGGATGGTAGATGTTTTTGAAACTTGAAACAGGCTGCAGTTGATGCAACGACAAGGAACTTGGCATTGGAGTGGGGAACTGACTACGAGATTAGAGTGAACGGGATTGCACCGGGACCGATCGGGGGCACGCCTGGAATGAGTAAGCTTGTACCCGACGAGATTCAAAACAAAACCAGAGAGTACATGCCTCTCTATAAACTTGGAGAGAAGTGGGATATCGCCATGGCTGCAGTCTACCTCAGCTGTGATACTGGTATGCTGAGTTTAAAATCACTCTTTCGTAATGTAAAAACACATGGAGAGATGATCAGAGTAGTAGTAACATATGCGTGAATATTTGGTTAACAGGTAAATATGTGAATGGACTAACAATGATTGTTGATGGAGGATTGTGGCTTAGCAAGCCTCGCCATTTGGCGAAAGAAGCTGTGAAGGAACTCTCTCGTGTTGTGGAGAAGAGGTCTAGGACCAAACCTGTTGGTCTGCCGACTAGTAAACTTTGAATAGCATTTGAGTTTCTCATCTCAAACATTAAGAGTGTGTTGTTGGGTTATTTGATTGTTTTACATTGGAGACAAATAAAATGGTGGTGACTCCAGCTTCATTGTTAAACATCGCAAATGTTTTTAAATAAAGATTTATTATGTTATTATAAGGTTATACGCACATTATGTCGGTCTTATGATTCCACAAAAAAAAGCAATGGATTTTACTAACGACCAATTGAAAGACTTTAAAGAATATTTTCTTTTTGATGTTATGTGGTCTAGTTATCTATTTTCTATTGTAATATTCCTACTCTTTTACGTACAAAACAGAGTATAATTCGATACAGAGAAACCAAGAAGTTGGCTAAAACT
Organism: Hirschfeldia incana; assembly: GCA_026261945.1. Taxonomy (NCBI): domain Eukaryota; kingdom Viridiplantae; phylum Streptophyta; class Magnoliopsida; order Brassicales; family Brassicaceae; genus Hirschfeldia; species Hirschfeldia incana. The sequence continues at coordinate 3,272,298 of JABCMI010000021.1, forward strand.
ATAAAACAGAGCAAAAGTTAAAACACACTAAGCTAAACCGAAGCGATAACTGAAATCTTAACTAATCCGAATTTGACAGAGTTTTGTGCAGAGAGTGGTTGATCTCTTCGGACAAGGATCTTCATGTTGACCTTTAAAGCCTATACAAGCAAACAAAAGTTGTGAAGGATTAAATACTTTAAGTTTTACTTTGGTTAAGAAGTCAAAAACATACATACCTCTCTATCTCTCGACTACGTTGTGGTGCTTCTCCTTCGACGATTTTTCCGGCCAAAAGGAAAAGGGTTTACGAACCACTCTGGTTTGTGTGAAGTGAGAATGTATCCAATCGTCAATCCCAAGACAATACCAGGTACGGATCCTATTGCAGCTGCTATCCAACTCAACACCTCTTCGTCTTCTCCTTCCTTTGATTCTGGTGATCCATGATGTTGCTGCGTCCGAATATCTCCACAAACTTCGTCAAGAGAAGGACCAAAAAGTCTCATGTTATCCTCAAATGAAGTGCAATTCTGCCTACGAAACTGAGTGCCCCCTGGTACTAGACCTACAAGCCTGTTATGCGAGAAGTTCATGTACGCAAGGAACGAGAGGTTCCCAAGCTCTTGTGGTATCTCTCCTGAAAGCTTGTTTCGGGAAACATCCAACGACTCGAGAGCCGTCAGGTTTCCCAAAGATGAAGGGATGCGGCCAGTGAAACCATTGTTTGACAGGTTGAGAACATGAACCTCTTTCAGTAGACCGATGGACTTTGGAATCTCTCCTTCGAGTTCGTTTCCCGAAAAGTCGAGTGCTGTGTAGATTTTTAGGATGCTTACCAGCTCCATCTCTAAACCTCTATTCATCAAAACGACTGAATCATGGTAATATCCATAATCTACTTCATCTCCCATGTACTTCACATCCATGTAATTTACTTTCGACCGATCTTCTTTGTTTGTCCCGAGTGATGACATAGCACTCCACTTCACAAAGTAGTCCATTGGCAAAGATCCATTGAAGTGATTACGCGAGATGTCGATAATCCGCAACTTAGGGAAGTACGAGGCTTGATGTATTGGTCCATGGAATGCATTGGATCGAAGGACGAGAACTTGGAGATTTTGTAAAGAACTTAACCATAGAGGAAACGTGTCGTTGATTCTGTTGCTTTCCACGTTCAACGTTTCAAGAGGAGATGACAAAGATCTTGGAAGCTTCCCCGTCAGCTGGTTATGACCGACGTCAAGCGACCTTAGATTTCCAAGTATATTCTCTGGAAGACCTCCACTTAGACGATTATGACGAAGGTTTAGAACCGAAAGACTGCTCTTATGGTTTGCCAAACAACGAGGGATTGAACCGTTGAAGTTGTTACTAGATAAATCGAGAATACTTAGAGAAGGCAACACGCATATGAAAGAAGGAATCTTGCCCGTGAAGTTGTTGTTGGAGCCGAGAAAGTTCCTTACAGATGGTTTCCAGACATTTTTCGATGGTGTTTCGAAACCGGTGAAAGTGTTGTTTGAAAGTTCCAGGTTCTCCAAGTTTGGTAGCATCCATAACCAGCCAGGCACTTGACCTTTGATTTTGTTGTTGGAAATGTCTAGAGTACGCAACCGCTGCTGTGTTTTTAGAAGCTCCGGGAAAAAACCATTTATACCGCATTGTGACAAGCCCATATACACTAGCGATTGTGAAGGAACTGAACTTTTGTTTTTTGCGGCTGAAACATGATTGCCTGAGAGATCCAGATAGCTGAGCCTCTTGAAATATGATAAGATATCATTCAAGTCAATCGTTGTGGTTGTGTTCAAATGGGATAGGCCAAGAGATTGGAGTGACTTGAGATGCGAGAAGATACTAAAGTCAACTGGTCGTCCTTGGGTGTTGAAACTGGAAAGGTCAAGTTCCTCAAGGTTGGTTAATTTGGAAATGGAACTCGGGATTGGCCCTACGAAGTTGTTGCTGCCAATACGTAAGGATTTTAAATTAGGTGGTGAAGATGTATTCCCAATCTCAAGCGTGCCTTCAAGTTGGTTTTCACTCAAATCAATAGAAGTCAAAGAAGGAATGGTGAAGAGAGAAGAAGGGAGAGTTCCATTGAGAGCGTTGTCTCTAGCATCAAAGTACTCCAACTTGGATAGTGAAGTGAAGTTAGGAGGAAGTGTGCCTGTGAACTGATTTGAGGAGAGTATTAAAGTTGACAGCCTTGTCAATTTTAATAGTGCGCTGGGAAAGTTTCCATGCAGGTTATTAGAGAACATGCTTAAGCGGATCAGGCGGTTTAGATTGCCAACCGAAGATGGGATCTCACCGTTGAAGTTGTTACTAAATAAGTGGAGATAAATGAGCTGAGAAAGGTTACCAATCGAAGACGGAATCTGACCACTAAAAGTATTCTGTGAAAGTCCAAGGAAGATAAGTTGAGAAAGGTTTCCAATTGAAAATGGTATATAACCTGAAAATTGGTTATATGAAAGGTCGAGTGAGATGAGCTTAGAAAGGTTTCCAATGGAAGGGGGGATTTCACCTAAAAGTTGGTTGTAGGAAAGGTCAAGAGAGTTGAGATGAGAAAAGATTGCAACAGAAGAAAGAATCTGACCAAAGAAATGATTATCAGAAAGGTGGAGAGTGGTGAGATGAGAAAGATTTCCAATTGAAGATGGGATATGACCACTAAGATCATTAAGTGAAAGGTCTAGATAATGGAGGTTTTGAAGCCTGAAAAGGCTGCTATTGGGACGAAACTGGCCATGGAGGCCGCTACAACTAAGGTCTAGCTCGATCACTTCCCCAGACTTGGAATTGCACGTGACACCCTCCCACTTACAGCAGTCGCTGCTATTTGCCCATGACCCCGTCTTCGAATAGCCACTTATACAGTAAAAAGAAAGCTCTCCAGTCTCAAACTCGTCCTTAAACTCGAGCAATGCATCCCTTTGTTCAGGAAGACACAAGTATCTAGTAGGAGCCGCACACACATCTCTAAAATTAAAAAGGAATAAGAAGAGACAAGATAAACCTCTAGGAATGATACTCGATGAGTTCCAAGAGCCTTTCATTTTTCTTGAAATTGTATGGTAGTAAGTAACATGGTTTCATGCCCATGTCTTTATATACTAACTAATGATAAAGTCTTTCTACGAAGTGTTCTTCACGGTAAACGCAAAGAATAAAAGTCTTGTTTATGAATAGTTCAGTCAATTTCCACAACATTGCGTCTTACTTAAGTTATGTACAGGAGAATTCAAAAACTTGTTTGTCCAATAAATGATAAAGAACGAGTTTTTCAGCACTTAGATGATAAAGAATGATTTAGTTTCCACAAATTGAGTCTCTTTACTTTAATTAGGTACAAGAAATTTCAAAAACTTGGTTTTTTTTTTTTTTTTTTTTTTTTTTTTTTTTTTTTTTTTTTTGATGACCCAGGTCTCCGGTTCGCTAATTGGACGACCGACTATCCACCCGAAGGCGGTCCTGGACGCTGCGCCCCGCATGTTAAATTTGCGCAGTGGCCGGGGTTCGAAGCTGGGTGGCGGGTGCCTCAGCCGAGGTTCCTTTACCACCAGGTTACGAAGCCCGGTTAAAAAAACTTGGTTTTCACTTTTAAAGAAAATCAATTGACTGGCGAGGAGCGATATTTCAAAGGTGATCCTCTGTTTCATTTTAGTTATTGTTCCGGAATAGTTTTTAATTTTAATGTATTACTATTATTTTAGAATTTTAGTGTAAAATTTATAATTTTATATATTATATAATCTTTATATTTTGTAGTCAATAATTCTGTTAGTTGAAATATGGTTAGATATATAAGATAGTAAAATATGCTAAATTTCATTTTTAAATTCAGAATGTTAATCTTATATAATTAAAATATATTTTAGTTTGGAATAACTATTAACTTTTCTAAGTTTTAAAATATACTTTGTTTTCTTAAATTATATTTATAATTTTTATAAATTTTATTAATCAAAATAAATAATTTTAAAATGAAATTAAATTTAATAGATTATTGTTGGTGTAATTTTATTCAAAATCGACTATAACATAAAATGATATATTATACAAAGTATGTTTTACTCTATTTTGTAAATTTAAATAGTTTTCTTAAAGAAAATTCTATAAATGTTCCATTTTTGAACCACTCATCAACGATAAAGATAATAATATAAATACTTCCCAATCTCCAAAAAATTCACACTTCACATTGTGGTCGCACACTCTCTCCTCACTCTCATCTCCTGTCTGATCATCTTCAACCTCCAACATGGCTTCCCTCGCCTCAAGTCCCGCCTTCTCCCTCCTCAAATCCACCGGAGCAGCCATCGCTTCCTCCGCCGCAACTCGCGCACGCGCCTCCCTCTTACCAATCCCGTCAAAATCCATTTCCACGCGTCCTCTCGGCTTCTCCGCCGTCCTCGACTCCCACCGTTTCTCCCTCCACGTGGCCTCCAAGGTTCACTCTGTGCGCGGGAGAGGGACCAGGGGAGTCGTTTCCATGGCGAAGAAGAGCGTCGGTGACTTGACCTCTGCTGATTTGAAAGGGAAGAAGGTTTTCGTGAGAGCTGATCTCAATGTTCCTCTCGATGACAGTCAGACGATCACTGACGATACGAGGATCCGTGCAGCTATTCCGACGATCAAGTATTTGATTGACAATGGTGCTAAAGTCATCCTCTCTACTCATCTGGTAATGATCTCGGACACTAACTACATTTGACACTCCTCCATCGCACGCCTCAGATTAGACCTAGGCTTCTCGGTTCGGTTTGTTTATTTAGGTTTTTGGTTAGTTCGGTGTGCTTAAATTTGTGCCGAATTTAACAAAAAATTAAGGTGATGATTGTTTTCCTAGTTTTTAGATTTTAGATTTTGGTTTTTGGTTTTTAGTTTTTGGTTTTTAGATTTTAGATTTTGATTTTTGGTTTTTGATTTTGCAGTAGATTTTAGTTTTTTGAAAAACATGAATGGTGATTTTAGATTTTGGTTTTTAGTTTTTTTCTTTTTGCTTTTAAAATAATAATAAAATATCAATGATAATAAAATATTTATTCTGGAAAAATAAAGAAAAAATAAAATAAACTAATTCTGTCTAAACTAAATATAAAAATTCTAATTTTAAAACTATTTTAACTATATATATATATATATATATATATATATATATATATATATATATATATATTTTATAATATAAACTTGTGTAGACATAACATTTTAATAGATTTTTCATAACTATAATCTATATATGTATTCAATAATGGGTAACTACAGAAATTTAATTCTATGTGTAGAATTTAACTATATATGCTTTATGTAAAATTCAGAATTAAATAACAGTAGATAAATAATATTTACAAATGTAACAAATATATCTGAAATTGTGGCTAATATAAGTCTACACATATGGTATATATTACATAATAAAAATATTTTCTAATAAACTAAAAATTAATTATATTTTAAAACATAGCAAAAGAATAGCTTTATCAAAAAATTTTATATAAAAATTAATATTTTTTTTTAAAAATACTAAAACTAATTAAAGTGTAGATACATTTTAAATTTATTATTAACAACTTTAACTAGTCTGATTTAAAATATTTATTAAACATTACTAAATTAACTTATCTTAACAAATTTTAATTACTTCAATAAGCAGTGAAGATAATTAAGTCCAACTGCTTAGTAAGACAATGTGGTTTGATGTGTGTTGTGTGGTAAGTTATTTATTTTAATTTAATGATATTTGAAAAAATAAAAGATGCATTTGGTTTTTTATTGTAGCAAAACGTATGGAGAAACCAAGAAAAATGAGATTTTGGTTTTTAGGTAGAAAAGTGTTAAAAGAATCAGAAACTAGTTTTCCTAAAAAATAGGAAATCTACTTTACCAAAATCATGATTGGGTAAAAAATAGATTTTGGAAAATCAAAAACCAAAAACCAGTTTAAAAACTCCAAACAATCAACCTCTAAGTTTTTGAATAGATTTTCGGTTTAGTTTGATTAAAAACTCAAGAATTCCGTTCGGTTCAGTTTGGTTTAGTTTTCGGTTAGTTCGGGTAGTTAGTTCGTTAGTTCCGTAAACCGTTCATAATTTGCTTAATAGAACCGAACTCTAAACCAAACATGAACCAAAAAGCTGTAAATTTCGGTTTAGTTCGGTAGGATTCAAATCCGCTGGCCTGGTTAAGACCTTTTAATGCGTTTGAACGATCTTTTTTTCAGGGAAGGCCAAAGGGAGTGACACCAAAGTTCAGTTTGGCTCCTCTTGTCCCTAGGCTATCCGAGCTTCTTGGTATTGAGGTAAAAAAGATTCATGCTTTGTCTTCACTAAGATCATCTTCCCGAGGGAAACCAGTATCTTGAGAGTGAATTTTGTTGCAGGTCAAGAAAGCTGACGACTGTATCGGTCCAGAAGTTGAAAGCTTGGTGGCTGCTCTCCCCGAAGGTGGAGTTCTGCTTCTTGAGAACGTCAGGTTCTACAAGGAGGAAGAGAAGAACGATCCTGAGTTCGCTAAGAAGCTCGCTTCACTAGCTGACCTTTACGTCAACGATGCTTTTGGAACTGCTCACAGAGCTCATGCTTCCACCGAAGGAGTCACAAAGTTCTTGAAACCCTCAGTTGCTGGTTTCCTTCTACAGAAGGAGCTTGATTACCTTGTGGGAGCTGTTTCAAGCCCAAAGAGACCATTTGCAGCCATCGTGGGTGGTTCCAAGGTGTCTTCCAAGATTGGAGTTATTGAATCGCTTCTTGAAAAGTGTGATATCCTTCTTCTTGGTGGTGGAATGATCTTTACGTTCTACAAGGCGCAAGGTCTTTCTGTTGGCTCGTCCCTTGTCGAAGAAGACAAACTCGAGTTGGCTACGTCTCTCCTTGCTAAAGCTAAGGCTAAAGGAGTCTCTCTTTTGTTGCCAACCGATGTTGTGGTTGCTGACAAGTTCGCTCCTGATGCCAACAGCAAGGTCTCTCTCTTTCTCTCTCTCTCTCTGAACAGCAAGGTTTGCTAGAGCTTTGTTTCTGAGTGAAGTATGTTTGTAGGTTGTGCCTGCTTCAGGTATTGAGGATGGATGGATGGGACTGGACATCGGTCCAGACTCGATAAAAACATTCAACGAGGCTCTAGACACAACACAGACAGTCATTTGGAATGGACCTATGGGAGTTTTCGAGATGGAGAAGTTTGCAGCTGGAACAGAGGTAAGAAACTGATTCCTAGTACAGTAAAAAAACATAAGGTGGATGAACATGTTTTGGTGTTGTTATGGTTTGGTGCAGGCGGTTGCGAATAAACTAGCAGAGCTAAGTGAAAAAGGAGTGACAACTATAATAGGAGGAGGAGACTCAGTGGCTGCAGTGGAGAAAGTAGGAGTTGCAGGAGTCATGAGTCACATCTCCACTGGTGGTGGAGCCAGCTTGGAGCTCTTGGAAGGTAAAGTACTTCCCGGTGTGATCGCTCTTGATGAAGCCATCACAGTCACTGTTTAGAAACTCACCCGTTTGATGAGGCGAACTGATGTATACTCATGAGTTTCTTTTGCTGTAAATCATCATCTACTTATTCAAGACTATGACCTTTTTTTAAAATAAGTACTTGTTGGTCTTATAAGAAATCTTACCAATATTAAAATCTCTCAAACACAATAAAAAGGTAATTAAATTACATGAATGAGAACTTGGTCCAGGAGTTTTGGTGTCTGGCTGTCTCTTGAGATGAAGAAGAGTTGTACTTGTAGTTCTCTCTTACTGAAGACTCTTTCTCCTTGAATTTCTTCAGCTCTTCTTTAAGATCACTGTTGAGAAGATGCTCACAGTAAGCTTTATTGTCTTCAAAGGCAATGTACGTCTTCAAGAACATGTTCTTATCCCTCTCCTTGTCCAAATCCATCTCATCCATCATGTTCCTCAGAATGAAAGCCCCCTTCTTCCTGAAGTGCCCTTTAACGAAATCCTCAAACCCCATGAGAGGGCGTTTCAGCATATCCACCATCTGATGATATGACTTGTTGGTGTTCATCATCACAATCTCTTCAATGTGGAGGAACACATCTAATATTTTGTAACGGCGTTCAGGCCTCAGTTTCCTTTTGGTTCCAAGATTACTCAAAGGAAGACCATATGGATGGTAGAAGAAACTTGGTGCTTTGTATGGATACTTCTTAGGGAACTTAATGTCAAAGAAGAACAAACTGTGACTCTGATCACCGGTTGTCACAGTTGCAGCAACTCTCATCAGCTCTTTTTTCTGAGTGTAAGTTCTCACACAGAAGCTGACTCGCTTGGAACCATCTTCCTTCTTCTCCCACAAGTCTAGTTGTCTGTTTAGAATCCCCCACTCTCTCTGTACATTAATGTTTGTGCAGAAGCAGAAGCAAGAGGAGTAACAACACCTGTATTTGTAGAAGTGGTGATCCAAAGGAGCGCCTCCATCAACAGCTTCAAAGTTGTTGAATGTCTTGAAGTTTAGATCCACTTTGTCTCCCAACTCCATGATCTCTTTCTCGAAGATGTCAACTATGAAATAGTTGTTTTGTCCCAACTGCACCACATCACCAACTTTTTCTTCTGGTCCCTGATTAGACTCCAGCATAGGCTTTTGAGATTCAACCTCTGTCTCTTCTATGGTAGAAACTGCCCAAACTTTCTCTGCACGTCTCATAAATCGATCAAGAGAATTTGACCTATATGGATGGGTAGAATTTGACATAACCTGGTCTGCAAGTAGTAATCTAGATTTACTTGCTAGATCATCATCAGATTCACTACTCACTATATCAATATCTTTCGTCATAACTTTGTATTGCTTTTCGTTGAGATTAGCAGTACCACTTATTATGGTACTGCTTATCTCAAATGTTAGATCCGTATCATCAAATTCGCTCGTTGTTATATCAATATCTTTCGTCATGATTTTGTATAATTTTTCGCTGAGATCAGCAGTACCACTTATTATGATTTTTGCTTATCTCAAATGCTATATTCTTCCTTATCTTAGTATTTATGGTGAAATTGTAAGCAGATGATATTAATCTCGTATAAGATTAAAAAAAATCATACGAATAATTAATGAATAACAATAAAATCTATTAAGATATCGTAAACGATAAGATTTTGCTTACGTGTTAAACATAAACAAATAAGATTTTGATATTTTTTGTTATTATCTTTTTGGATATTTACTCTTAGATTTTATTCTAATTTCACAGTGTATTTTTTAATTTTCTATTTAAATATGATATTTGATGTTTTATTTTACTAGTTAAAACTCTAAAAATACTTACAAAAAAGTGTAATTGCATAAAACAATAGAAGTGAATATGGTGAAAATGACAAAGAATGACAATGTCGGAAGTCTCTTCTAACTTCTTCTTTCTTCACAATAAGAACTCTTTGCCACTCAATTTTCAACTTTAAAACTTTATTACTTCTTATGTCACAAAATTTTGGTCTTAAGAAACCCATCTTCTAGACTCATGTATAAGCTTTTAGGATTCATGTTCTTGCTTTTCTCTAGTAGGTTCAGCCTAAACTTTCTCAACGCGTCTCCTAAATCGATCAGTATAATTTAACCTACATCAATCAGTAGGATTTGACTCAGTCTGCAAGTATACTCTTTTAACTCGTAGATCATCATCATCAGATTCACTTTTCGTTACATCAATATTTTTGGTCATGACTTTGTATTGCGTTTTTCTGAAACTAGCAGTGCAACATATTATAATTTTGATTCTCTCAAATGTTTTGTTCCTTAGCTTAGTATTATAACGACATTGTAAGCAAATGAAATTCATTTTGTATAAAATTAACAAATATATTTGGATAATTAAAGAATAAAATAAAATTTATTATAGATTTTGTAAACGATAAGATTTTACTTACATGTTAAACATAAAATATGAAGAAGATTTTGATAACTTTTGTTATTATCTTTTTGGGTATTTTTATATTAGATTATGTTTCTAATTTCTCAATATACTTTCAATTTTCTATTTCAATGTAGTTGATATTTTATCTTTCATAAATTAAAACTTTAAAAAAACTTAAGAAATTGACTAACATAAAAGAATGTGTTATTACTTAAAACGATGGAACTGAATACGGTGAGACTTAAAACCAAGAGATAACATTTAGTTATCAGGACCACCTCGCTCCATAATTTACTGCAAAATGGAGTGGAAATTAGAATGATGAAGAAACAAAAATCTCATTATTCCATATTTAGAGTAATCACTTTTTTGTTTCTTCGTTACTCCATCCATTCTATTTTGCAGTAAATTATGGAGTGTGATTGGAGATGCTCTTAATTGTTTGCAACTTTAAAACTTTGTTCCTTCAGTTGACACTAACTTTTGTTCTTGTGATCCCCATCTTCTAGGTTCATGTATAAGCTTTTGAAATTCATGTTCTTTCTTTTCTATTAAAGAATAGCCTAAAATTTCTCATTGCGTTCAATCAGTCGAATTTGACTTGTAACATATATGTATATTGTATATTATATCGAGTACTGCAACATAAATGTATATTGTAAAAAATAATGAGATTTGGAACATTGTAAAATAGAGCTGATTTACTTCTCTCAGTTGACAAGTTACTTTTCAACAACGCTCTTGTCATACAAATACTCAACGAACTCATCGATGAGGTAAGGCCATGCTCCTTCTGCATCGTAATTGGACAGTGCTGGGTCCACCGTCTGCATCACAAACTACTGTCTCAATCCATATCTCAACACTAAGCCATAGCTGCAAGTAATATATAAGCTCAATGACACAATTGCATCTCGTTGTTCTCACTTACTCTTGCAAATTCCAGGAGCTGTTCCCATGTGTCCTTAGATATGGCCTTGTTATGACGATCCTGAACTCGAAAAACAAGATTGTATCAGAAGCAACAAGAATATGATAAGAACATTGCCTTAATGACGAGTGTTTTGTTTACCTACAAGAAATCACACCAGTGATTTAACAGTGGCCACTCTCTTTCTGCAAAGAGCAGCTGCCACATCCCAATCGCTGTATCTAAAGCAAGAGACTTCTGACCCTGAAAACGTTTTACAGTTGTTTATTTGTCACTAGCACAGAGAACAACAACAACTACTGAAAGCAACTAAGTTCAGATCAAGCTTTTTTTTATTACCTTCTCCTTCGCCCATCCAAAAGCAAAGTTGTATATTTCATGAAACTTTTCTGAACAAGAAGAACAATTAAACACATGTCAGCCACCCAAACAGAGCTTTCCATAAACCAAATCATAAAAACAGGGTAAGGAATGGCTAGTTCAAGTTTACTTCTTACGTTCATCTTTAAGCTCGGAACGCATAAATGAGAGCTTCTCCTGCAACTTCTTAATGGAGTCTACGCTGCCATCAGAAAATAGAGTCTACGTTAAACTCCACACAAAAAAGGTCACAGGACAGGCCACAACGTCACATCAAGACTAGAGTTCACTCACCCTAATGACTGTAACCCACCAACAAATTCATCCTTGGAAAACTCACACGCTGTGGCAGCGTTCATATGCCACGAAAGAACCAACTGAAAGTGGAGTAAGTACCCACAGTTAACTAAATGGACAGAAGATGAACAAGAAAGCCCAGAGTAACCCTAGAACAAAAGCAAGTATAAATGTACCGTGACAATGTCTTGGGGTTCCACCTGCAGAAAAAAAAAAAGAATTCAAGTCAGTTGTTATCAAAAGATGAACTAAATCATTCTTTACCAATATTCAAGAAGATAAAAAAATAAAAACCTGAAGATCACTACACAGAACAGAGGTGCCCTCCGCAAGAATCATATCAGAATAAGGGTCTGCAGAATGTAATATGAAACGTCACACAAATGATATATATAACCTTGACGTTGAACAAAAAGTAGCTAAAACCTTTATATCTATTGTAGAGCTCCTCCAAGCGTCTAACAACAGCATTGCTTCTAGGCTGCGACTGGCTGTAAAACACATCTAAAGCTGCTTCGAGCTGCCATTCGCTGGATTTAAGAGTCTGAAGAGCATTCTTCTCACTGCCCCCACACATTAACAAAAAAAAAAGTCACGCCTTTGCTCTCAAGATACAGCACTAGTTACTGTTTCTTGTTATACAAGAAAAACGTATTTACATTAAACAAAGACAAGATGGGGAGTTTACCTAGCTCCAGTGATGGCCACGAACTGCTGAACTTTGTCGCGGTTGCTTCTACTCAACTTATGCTGAAAAAAGGGGGATCATATGATTGAATCATTATTAGCCGCAAAGCAAGGGACTTTAGAGGAATTATCAAAAACCCTAAAAGCAAAAGACATGAAACAAAGCTTATCAAAAGGTTTGGTTGAGGAGAAAGCGCGTTACCATTACTGTGTCTGTGTGAAGAATTCGCAGACGAAAAAAACCCTAACAAAGGTAATCGAAGACGTCTCGTTAGAGCGAAGGGAGTGGCTCAAGAAGAAGACTCGAGAGCTTCACGATTGCTTCAGCTCTCGCGTTCTCTCTCTCTCTCTCTGATGAATCTCTCTAATTCATAGTGCAAAGAGACTCGGTTAACTAAATCGGTTCAGATTCAATTATCTCGGGTTTATGAATGGACCGGAAGATTTTTATTTCATTTTTTTTGAAAACTAAGATTTTTATTTCATTTCGGTACCTTTTCTTTTTCTTCTTAACATTTCAACCGCTACATTACCTCTGCTTTCTTTTACTAGTCACAAGGAAATAGCAATTTTTCTTCATTTTTTTCTGTGCACAAGGAAAATTGCAATTTAAAGTGAATATTTTTTTAGAAGAAAAAAAAGTAAATATTTTATATAAATTGCAACTTTCCTTGTGGGAGAATTCAGCTTTCTATAGGAGAAATTGTCAAAAATACCACAAGTTAAGTACCACTTTTCAAAAATACCTTCAATCAAAAATATATAAACATTTGGGTTTACACTTTAGTGATTAGTGTTTAGGGTTTAGTATAAAGGGGTTTGGTTTGGATTTATACATGTTTTATAAATATTTTGAAAAATTAGTTTAGTGTAATTTTATCAAAAATTTAGGGTATTTTTGAAAATGTCTATTTGTTGATGGTAAACATGAAAAGTGGTATCACTAAAGTGGTATAAGTGAAGTTTCCCCTTTTGTAGTTTATTTTCTTGTAATATGATTTTGGAAAATACACATTTGGTATGTTACACACTTAGAGAAAGTATAAACTGTATAGTATTAAGAGAAATGTCAATATATTCTTGAGTAAATCAATAGGGGCAAAGCAGATGAAGATGCATGTGAATTGATGTCATGCAGGTTTGATGGATCATAAAGAATACATGTGGCTGTGGATCGATCATTATGTCAACTCCGAAAGGTCTCAAGCAGATGACTGGTCTGTCCCATTAAAGTTTGAGAAGTTGAAGATCAAGATGGCTTGGCATGGAGTTCCTTTTGCATTGTATATAAAGTATAAACTCTATTCTACGAATGTACTAATGACTTTCTAGTTAGAATCATACCTTGAATCTTAATAGTAATTATTTTCAAAAAAAAAAGATATATAAAATGAACTGATAGTTAAAAGGCAGAGAGGCAGCAAATATGGATGGGGCAGAAAAAATGAGAGGTAGCTTTCTCATCTGTGTAATGGTAGCAATCTTTAAACTGTTACATCTATAAAATACACATCATTACTAGCAGGTTTTGGCTGAAATTACAATCAAGGATAAAGAGAAGATTTACATGAGCAGATGATGTATACAGAGTCTTTGTTTACCGACCTCCTCCTGGTACCCTGTTCCATGACAAGTAAGTAGGATCTCCAAGTCGCCTACAAAAGCACACCACCCAACACCAAATCAAACATCTATAATAGCCAAGGATAAGAATCATATGATATGTGTATATACCTTGGTTTCACAAGGTACATGATGGTAAACGCAAGTGCCAAGAAGAAGCAGATTCCTCCAACTGTGAGGTAAGCAATGCCTAGAAAGTCATTCTTCCCACCGAGCCAACTAGTTGTCGACAACACAAGCTTCTTCTTCCCATCGAAACTATACGTGTTGTAGTTGTTCTCCAGAATCACGTGTATGGTATCATTCTCCTGCAGGTCAGTCTCTATCTTCCCATATAGTTTCCTAAACGTTGGCAAAGCTGCAGTCCTCATCCACACAATCAGATCCTCTTGCTCACTCAGCTGCAAAGAGAATTGGTAAGTCCTCAGGTGTTTTTGCAACGGATATGACTTGAGTTTGAGTATTAAACGCTTACCGGTATACTTGTATTCAGCCTACCACCACCGGTGATATTGCCCATCTGAAAGTTCTTGGGAAACACGTTTTTGCCGAACTTGTGTTCCCTGTCACTCTTCCACGCGATCCCTCTCTTGTTTACATTCAAAGGCTGGTTGTTTTTCGATAGAACGTATGTGTCGTTAAAGAGACTCCAAGCGATCAGACCACACGGCACAATCGGCTGTCCGTTGACATCATCCTCAGGCTTGCATGCGTCAATTTGACGCTCGTCTCCCACACTTCTCAACTGCGCATCACTTCGGCTTTTCACATACCTGCGGTGGTTCTGGTAGAAGTTCTCAAGCTCGTAATAAACGTAGATAGGCTGCTTCATCTTCTTAGGAACCTAACCAATGAAGAAAGACATTCAGAGGCTAACCATTGTCTCAATAGAATGAAACAGTGTAGGAAAAACTCACAACTATAGTCCGGTTACAAGTTTTATTAGCAGCTCCTTGAATGAAAGCAACCTTGTTAGTCCTAGCAGGCGAGGGGACGCAATCATTATCATACCGATCAACTATCTCAACAACCTATATAACATTAAGAGACGAGATCATGTAAGATACAGAAACATTTTGGGTTAAGATGAAGAGATCATCGATTCTTACATCCTGGGAAGCGAACAGAGAAACAACTCCGAGGGGGATGAAGATAACACTAATGACCAAAAACGTCAAAATCACCTGCCAAAAAATGAAACCCATAAGTAAAAGTTCATACCTTTTTCAAAGAAAACAAAATGGAGAATGAGAGCTTACCCAACCAGGAGTGAGAATGGGCTTGCAAGCTGGAAGTTCCTGCTGTGTAAACTTTGAATCTGCAAATCAAATCATTAGAGAAAAAGAGTCACCTTTTAGCTATACCGTTCTTGATCCCTAGCTGAGTATCTTATAAAGTTCAATTCTTTTTGACAAGAAAGTAAAAACCCTTATATAGTAATCCAGGTTTCTAGCTAAGATTCTTATAAAGTTCAATTCTTTTAACGAGAAGACAAAAAACCCTAATAGTAATCGAAAGACATAGCTTTGGTTCTAAAGTTTCTATGCAATGAACTTTGCACAAATAGAGTTTTGTGTAAGAAGCAAGAAGCTGGAGAATGAATTATAAAAAAGAAACTAAACAGTGGATTGCAGATCAAATAGTCAACGAGGGGATAGAGAGGAAGAGAGACATACACTTGGGTCGTTTGGAGTTTCTCCGGGTGGTGGAAGAATCGGCAGATCCGGCT
This sequence comes from Hirschfeldia incana, assembly GCA_026261945.1. NCBI lineage: Eukaryota > Viridiplantae > Streptophyta > Magnoliopsida > Brassicales > Brassicaceae > Hirschfeldia > Hirschfeldia incana. Next base: position 3,287,775 of record JABCMI010000021.1, read on the forward strand.
GCGGCGGCGGCGCTGGACGATGCTGTATTATTGGAAGACATGGCTGACAAAAAAGGAGATACTTTTTTGGGGAATGAGATGGTGAACAGGGAGACAGAGGGGAAATAGAGAAAATAGGAGAAGGAGAAGACTGGTCGTGGTCAAAGACGACGGCTTAAAAGTCCCACTCGTTTTAAATCAAGAAGAAGAAAAAAAATCGAAGCTTCGTAGAGATTTGATGACTCACGCCAATTGGTAAAGAACTTAAAGATGCTCCTTTTTGTGGTAAAAAATATGCAAAGAGTGGGTAGAAGCTGACCAATGTCATGTTATGAAGAGAGGAACGAACACTAGAGACAAAAAAAATGACGAGAGAAAGCGGCCCGATAAAATATGAGCCTTTGTTCTTTGGGCCTTATATCTAGTGGATAATGCTTGAATGGTTTTTTTTGTTGAAGTCGGCCTTAGTAGCTTTCTTCTTGGCTCCAATGTTTGTATTGCTGAATGAAAAGAAGCCTACCTTTTGCTTCAGCTGTGTGTACTTGTGTTGCTTTGAGTCATATGAAAGGGAACAAATTCATCTATTATCTATATATCTCAAGAATAAAAGAAGAATCCATAAATTTAATGAGACAAGAGGCAACTTGAAAACTAAGCAGACAAACACAAGTACTTTCTTACTTCTTTTTTTTCCCAACCTGCATGATTCTCCAGTTTGTTACATACAAACTTGAGGGTCTTGAGACAAACTATTGCATGGACATCTCACGATTTTGGGAACTCCATCAGTATATTGCATGGATATCTCACGATTTTGGGAACTCCATCAGTATATATATTAATATCTCATTTTTGAGAATCTTTCTTTCATACTAGAGATGAGCTTGCTCTAAAATGCTGAACAGAAGTGTACAACAAGTACCATATATTACATATTTGATAACGAACATTTTTATTTCATTCACTAACAATTAAAAAACAATATCTCCCAAATAATCAAAAGTAATACTCACACAAAAGAGAGAAACGGACACCTAATTAAAGACATGTAGAAGGAGCAAAAGACAACGTTGAGGCCACAACATCAAACTCCCAAAAATAATTCTGCTGCATTATGTTCCCAACAACATTAGTAGCCGGCGCTCCCGCCGATACAAACCCTAAACATTTCACTCCATGCGCAGCATCTACTAAGTAGCTTCTACGATGCGGCTCAAAACGTGCACCGCCCTTGAAATGAAACATCAACTGCGGCAGCTTGCTCTCGTTGAACCCTGACGTGACATCAAAACAATACTCTATCGGTACTCCTTCTAGTTTAACTCTCTTCAGCCCCACAAGGTAACGCTCTAGCCCCGAAACCACCGGCTTGTACGCGGCTTCAGCCAATAGCGTGAGGCTGGTTCCTGAGTCCAAGATCGTCCCACCACCGCTTGTTGCGTCCCATACTTGCGAGGGGATGTCAAGCATGTCATCACCGAGGGAGATTCCAATGATGTTGATGGCGTAGAAGGGAGGAATAACATTGAGATCAAGAGGGGTGGTTCGTGTTTTGGTGGTTTTGATGGTACTAGAGCCGAAGATGAGATAGCTGGAAACGTTCTTGTGGGAACGATGGTCAACGAGGCAGTATGAGAATCTGCCACCGAAGAGATTAGTGGCTTTGGAAGTGAAGGAGTAATCGCTCAAGGCTAGACCAAGTACTCCATCGGCTCCTTGGAAGCTATCTCCGTTGAAGGAGCTGCTGCAACCGATGAGGAGGCCATGGAGTCTAGCTACACGACCGTTGGTGAGACCAACTGTGAATGTCTCCTTTGCGAATACTCCTTGTGCTGCTGACCCGTCCGCGTATCTGATATTAGCATTAATAACATGGATTAGGGAATTTGCATTTGGGTTAATAATGACGATAAGAGAGAGGCTAGAATTTATGTATGGCTCAAACGCCAAACCTAACTCACAAGTCACGTAATAAGTGACATTTATGTAATGTGATGAATGTAGCTCAAAGCACATTTAATTTCACCGCCTCTCCTTAGTCCTCACAGACACTTGCATCTAAAATCTATGGCTTCTCTAAAGAGTTGGGGAAAGTGGAGACAGTGATATGGTGACAAGAGAGAGAGGTCCCTCTCTTCTCTCATTGATGACCACCCAACGTTCTTTCTCTCCAGAAGACACAGTTTCTTAAAGAGTAAATTGTGTTCCGTAATAATGTCTGGAACAGTGTAACTTCAACTCCCCAATAAGAATGTATCATTTCATATAACTCCATCTGTTTTAAATTAATTGTCGTTTTAGAATACTTTTTTTTGTCAGAAATCAGTGTTGTTTTACAAATCAATGTACTAATATAGATTTTTGTTACTTGTAATTACATCATTGAAATGGTAAACTATAGAAATATAATTGAATATTTAGCTACTCTCTTTGTCTTTGTTTTGAAAAGATCCAAAATTTAGAAAAAAAATATTGTTTTAGAAAGATACATTTTCAATGCATTGCTTAATTCTAGATTGTAAACTTCAAAAGAAATAATGTATTCATTAATATTAAACTGGTTAAAATTGTGTGAAATAGTTAACTACAAAAATAATATACTGATAATTAAAAAATTTAATATATATTTTTTTGGTCAAAAATTTTAATATATTTTTTATATGTGTAGAAATTATATAACTTACATCTTTTTGAAATGGATAGAGATTTTTTTTTTTTTTAATTTGTGAAAAATCTTATAAAACTACATATAGTCTAAAATGGAGGGAGTAAGTCACTACTAATGATCCTTAATCAACTCCTGATCAGTCTCTACCTAATCACATATCTCTGTTGATTATAGGTAATGCAGTCAACACCATCAAGAGAGATGAAGTACCTACCTATAATCGTAGGAGCATGGAGTTGAAGGAGTAGGGCAATTAGAGAGGGAGAAGAGATTCACGAGATCAACTTTACAAGTCTGAGTCAGACATCCAACTTGTCTGAAACTGGAAGACTCCTCTGCTCTGAACACTCGACGTTTCTTCACTTTCCCTTCTCCTTTCCCACGGAACATGCAGTTCACCCACGTCAGCTCGCTCCCTGTATCCACCACCACCCTAAACCTCTTCGCCGGCGTTCCAACTCTCACATCAGCGAAGTACTGCGCAGCTCCGTAGTCGGAACCTGATCTCAATACTAGTTTAGCTCCTCCTCCTGCCTTGGTTATTCGTTTCTGAGATATCAGGCTGTGACGCTTCTGGTCCTCGTTGATGATGTCTTCAATGCGGTGGAAAGATGTTGGGAAGAGAGTGTCCCGGTGAGACATTTCGAGACGCATTACGGTATCTTCGGTGGAATATGCAGCGGCGATTAGGAGCATTGTGATGAGACACAAGAGCGCTCTCGTTCTTCCCATCTCTTATTCTGTTTGCCCCAGTTCGGTTCTGTTTCTTTTTTTTAAACACTGAAAATTAGATTATATTACATAGAAATTACAGATTTGTCCGGCGAATACCATCCCGGAAATACAGAGTCCGGCGGACAATCAGACAGTCCCCGGAAAAGAAAGCCCACAAGAGGGAGATAACATGAAACAAGAAACTAACATACACATGCAATAAACATTCGAAACCAGACTAAACCTTAAAACAGATCAAATTTAATTCCAGAATCTCAAGAAACATACATGCAAGAGACATAGACAGCAGGGAGTCTTCTTTGAACAAAGACAAACCGATTAGAGCAATCATGGCCAATTCTTCGATTTGCGAATCCTCCTATAGTGAATAGCACATGCAATTAAAGAACACTGCTTCAAATTACCAGCAAGTCAGAACCACTGTATTGTTCTTGAGCTTTAAACCAGAGACGGCGGGGTCGGAAGAGACTTGAAACGCCTAAAAGAAGCAAGACGAAGGGGAAGGTCTCGATCAGACCTTATAGTTGATGACAAGGAGCGAAACAGAACACCACCAGGTTCATTCATTCTCAAAAGAACGAGAAGGAATGAGATCGAGGACCATAGGTGAACCAAAGAGACTCAGAAACGGCATGCAATTGTTTCAATCGATCACTGGAATTAGGACAAAAGCAGATCTGGATAAAAGAGATGAAGAGCAAGGTTGTCTAGTTAATGCATGTTGATATTAACAAAAGATGAAGCCCGACTCCGGCTTTGAGTGAGCAGCCGGAGTCGGAGAAGCGAACAGATCTGAAAGTGTTTCTAGAGAGAAGGTGGAGGTCTATACGACTTTTAAACGGCAAAAAAAGACTTTTTAGTTCGGTTCTGTTTCTAAAACAGAGTATTTATATATATATTGATAACGTTTCTCTCTCTCTCTCTCTCCCTCTCCCAAAATAATAGTTTAGACCTTAGTAGTTTTGTAATTTTTTGGTTCATTTTTTTTTCTTAACTACTATTTTCAATCTGGACTTTATTTTTCATAAAGTTTTGAACATATAGTATTGCTACTATTATCGAAAATTCAAAAAAAAAAAAAAAATCCCAAATATAAAACTCAAAAAAAAACAAATTAAGAAAAAATATATATTTTGAAGGTTACAAACATCTTTGTTATATCAAAAAGGAAACATCTGAAGCCTCGAAACAATGTTTTCTCGGTATTATTGGCAGTAAACTCTTAACAATTCAAATGCAATGAGTATAGGCTAGTCTTAAATATCAATGCATGTTCGATTACTTTCCAAATCTTATTAAATTTGCGGAACTATTTATGTAAATGGTCTATGACCGAATTGTTCGCATTTATTCCAAAACGTATTTTTCCCTTTCTATTTATATTCATTGACACTAATTCAAATATCTTTAAGACTTCAACAAACATTAAGCCAAAAGATGATTTACAAAAAGCAATAATTTGTAAGATTCTTATCACATATCAAAGTTAAATAAAATGCTTAATTCCGCTCATTTTTATTTATCAGTTCAAAAAATAGTTAGACATGATTGGCCTATTAGAGTAGGTATATATGAAATATTTGTATGGATGGATAGACGTGAGGAGAAGAGTCCAGGGGAAGTGGGTCAAAGTCACAAGGGCCAGAGGAAGATTAGGAGCTGTCTTAGTGTCATTGCTTGGCTGTTGCACCCTTGGATTCTTCTAAAAATCATTAGATTTATATTCATCGATTAAAATATTTTAAAACTAAAAAAAACTGAATTATAAGACAGAGAAAACACAAAACATGACAAACATATATTGGATTATCCAAATCGAGAGAGATGCGTGTGCAGTAAGATGCGCTGAACTCCAATCCAAGCCACGGCACTGTCTATTGTCCATTTTATTGTTTTCAGTTATATGGTATTTGTCTATTTCATTTTTTTTTTTGCCAAAATCTATTTCATATTTGTCCACCAGATAATATATATGTATATTAAACTAACAGTGAGATTTGTTTTTTGTTACTCATTGGTGACACCGAATGTCTCAGTTTAGATTATAAAAGTAACAAAGCTATAGATAGTAGAAAATCTTAACTGCTCTGGAAATATGTAATGAACGACAAAGACAGTGGAGGAAGGAAGATTAATTAGAACTGCCAGTATGCACCCAATAACTATACATTTAAAATCTTAAGGGGGACGACAAAAGAATTAAGGACTGTCTTTGTGCATGCACTGCTCATGCATTATCTTAACACACGATGGAGGCTCATAACAATTGGAAGAAAAACTATAGAAGAAAAACGTTATGTAGCTTAGAGCTAGCATTAGGCTACTGATGGCGGCATCATTCAAAAATAATTGGGTCATTTGTGTCATAAAAAATAGACAGTATTGATTTATACAGGGAGGCATTACTGGGTTGACGTTTTGAAACTGAGGTTTTCTTATTTGATTTATAAAATCACGGGTCTGTTCGGTGATTTAAATAAAACTGAAATGTACATAGCTAACACTTACAAGTAACATGAACGCGGTTTTAATTCCAATTACTTATGGTACTATGTGTGTGATATTTATAAAAAGGGCGTCTAGATTAGCTGTTGACAAAGCTAATATCATGTCTGGTAAAACTGTTTTAAATTAGTACAAGTATTATATGTGAGTTTCAGTTTCAAAAAAAAAAAAAGTATTATATGTGAGAAGGCCAGATGCACTGAGAAAATGAAGTATATTAATAAAGGGAACAAAGGCCGGTGTTGATTCTCCGCCGCAAGTATAGAAAAAACGACTTCCCTTAATAGTACATGCAAGTAACCACGTGATGATATTTATTTTAGGGTCAATTTGCTACAAACACTTAAAAGAACTCAATATTAAGAATCTACCATTTCTATCTAAAATGGTAGATAACTGTAGCAAATTGGTATTGATATTCCTTTAGTACCCTTTTTCTACTCTTAATCCTTTTACAAAACAAACCAAATAAATATCTGAGTTGAGAGAGGAGACGGAGGCGAATACGGCGGTACAGCGGAAGAAAGGAAGGCGGATGAGAAGGGAGGAGAGAGGAATGGAGAGTGGAGGGAGGAGAGAGAGAGAGAGATCTCCGCGGCGGCGGAGGAGAAGCTTGGGGCGTGGAGATTGTGGAGGTGGTGATCTGGTTGCTGGTGAAGATCACGTGCTGCTATGAAAGGGGTGGAGGATACGAGGATGGAGGCGTAGCCGTTGGGGAAACAGTCGTGGAAAAAGAGGCGGAGCGCGGCGGCGGAGGTTGTGGGAGTGGTGATCCGTATGAACAAAAAAATTGATAATGAAGGAAAGTGGTAATAATAATACAGAATAAAGGAAGTGTATACGTATATGTCAATGAGTGAGAGAGATGATGTTGCCTTGTGATTGGAATCACTGTCAATTAAACACAGAGAAGGAAGGGGAAAGGGAACTCTGTCAAAGGAGAGAGCAGTGTTTTTGAGAGTAGAAGACAAGGTTACTTTGGTATTAAAAAAAAGTGAACAGTAAAGAGGTATATAGTTAATTATAGAATAATATTAAGGTATGGAATGCAATTTCCCTTTATTTTATTTGTTCGGTAGTCATTAATACCATTTTCGAGAGGTTTTTGATATGATAAACGTGAAAATGATTAGGCGAGAAGAAAATAATAACTCAACAAAGTGTAATCTCTGATGTCTGATCACTTCGTTTGTCACTCTCACTCGAGCTTAGACTTAGAGGTTTGATCCATCTTTCGAACCAAAAAAAAAAGCTTTGATCCATTTTTTTGTGGAATAAACAAATAGTTTATGAGCTCGGGTATACATAAAAGAACCGAAACAAATGCAATTTTGATCCTTTTTTTTAAAAGGTGAAAACATTTTCAAAGTTTTTAGGATCACAGAAGTTATCACAGTCGATGGTATGATTGTAATCGGTGGTTAGACACAGACAAGAAAAGTCTAACAATATTTCTTTATTACCTAACGGCTCGTTGGATTTTTCTTTATATATATGTTAAACCACTCGGGACGTTTTAATGGACCAAACGTCTCTACTTTTTTTTAGAAATGGACATACTTAAGAGAGTGTACATATAAACTTATCGTATAAGGAAAGGAGAAGATGGTGTGTAAATTGTAATGTTGTCGTGACCTCATCTATGCCCCGCCATATGCGTAACTTCCGGATCATATCTTATAATTGTTTTTTTGTATATATCTCTTTGACCTTATTCACAAACACAATTCATATTTCCCTTCCTTCTACTCATCATATAATCGAAGAAGTAAGAAAACGATCCACTTAGTCGGTTCCCGTGTCACTAGATTTTCAAGTTTTTTTTTCTTGTGAATTTCAATGGAAATTTGCTTACACAAATCTATCTATCAGAAAATACCTTTTCTATTCATATATATGGATAGAATTAAAAAAAAATAGACAAGAAAATAATATTAGTGATAATATTGGAGACCAAACCAATGATATAATTCTACACTAAACCGGTATACACTAATACTAAACCGGTATATACACTAATAAATAATGTTTCAGCAAGAGCAAAGTAGAAAGCCTTAAAAAAAACAAGAGCAAAGTACTTTGTCTGTAGACTATGTACCACACGGTAGCTACATGAAACGAAAACAATTAAACAAGTATCCATTTTGCATATTCGTGAAGCTTAAAACTTGTCAACGATATTAGAATGGACCTAAATTCGTTTCAGGCTTTTCATAATATAAGCTATACGGGCTTTACTAAATAAGCTCATGAATTCATGACAGATCCACGAAGTACAAAGATCAAACCCAATACTATATGTTTATAAATTCCCAGCCGTTCTCTCGTCGCGGCGTTTTTTTCTGCGACCGTTGCAACGGCTTAATAGCATAATTAACCAAGAAACTCCAACTCTTAATGATTATTTAATTAATAAATGTAGTTAAGATTTTTTTGTTACAAGACACCTAGATTTTGTACTCTTCCAGTGCTCATCTTATTAAAAACAATTATTAAACATTCTCAACACTTACAGCAACATTATTAGAGAATTCCAGATCAAAGTCCTTAACAAATAATTTTAAGGACCTTTGTTTTTAGGACCTCTCAATAATGTTATTCTTAGTCTGTTTATAATGATGAAACAAGCATTAAATAATCCAATAAATATCAGACAATTATTTTTAAAATTTTATAATTTAACATTAAATAATCCAGTAAAAGAAAAGTATGGTTTTTGAAAGATTTTTTTCTGAACTTTTTGAAACGGGAAGAAGTGTTCTATTTGCTTCGTAACAAATGTCATTCTAATTATACAAAAAATGTCATTTTATAATTACAGTGCAAATTAACTAATTTTTACCGAAAATTAATATTGATTTTATAAATAATTTTATTTATCAAAAATACTATTAATGTAATTAATAACAATTTACATATATTTTCGTTATTTTTTTTAATCTGTGTAAAAAAATGTTAAAATAACACTTTTTCAAAAACGGGGTGGATTATTATTATGCAAGCACTTAGATCGATCGAGTATTTTTAACGCTAGACCAATTTTTAGAACAATCATAACATGTAATGCAACCAAACAACAATGCACCACTTAGTCAGAAAAGCGTAAGCACCAATTATTATCTTTCACAACTTAATAATTAAAGATCGTTTCCAAGCTTCCAAACAAATAAAGAGTTTATGAGTTTAACAACTTTTCTCCACCTTATTGCACTCACTTTATTTCTTCTCGAGATCCAAGCTTGCTCCTTCTTTAGTGTTTTGAGTGATAACTTGAACTCTTTTCACTGCCCATCTTCTTTTATTTTCTTGGTTCTCAAAAAGCTGATCTGATCTTTTTCATTCTTACACTCTGTTTTTCATCGTCGCCAACTCTTAACCACCCCGTTACCAGACCGTCATGAGCACCCAGAAGGATGACATCACGACCGCAAACGCCAAATCAAGCTGAGAAGTAATGGCTGAAGCTGAGCTTGTTGAGTTGGCTTTGCTGGAAGGTGCCTTAGCAGTAGCAGCAGCCTTAGCAGCAGCAGGAGCATGAGCCTTAGCAGAGGATCGTGGGGATGGTGGGGATGGTGGCTCGTCATACTCATAATCATCATCATTAGGAGCTTGTGCAGGAAGCGGCGAAGATGAAGTATAGATAATATCAGGATTACTATCAGGATTCATGATAGGTATATAGCTACTGATATGAAGCACCGAGATGTTAAACGGTTGTGACGCAACCGAGTCTAAAAGCTGAGCGTCAAGGATAGACCCACGAACCGCAGATCCAAACATAACGTCGCCGTTATCTTTAACGGTTACGTTTATGAACCCTTGCTGACCTTTAGCTTGGCCGCTTTGTTGGAAGAGAGTGGTGAGTATCGCTGTTTTCTTGCTCAGGCTCTTGAGTTTCTTGATGTCGTAGTAGTCTAGGACGACGTGGAGGCTGAGGCTTATCTTGTTGTCTTCGATTGATTGGCTGGAGAAGAAGGACATTGCGTCGTTGGAGAGGGCTAGGACGGTAATGGTTTGACGGGAGTTGATGGTGGAAGCGATTTGGGTTTGGGAGAGGAGTTTGTTGAAATCGGAGAAGTCTTTGTTTTGGCTTAAGATGGTTGTGATGTTGAATGAGATTGATGGAGTGTAGAGGAAGGTAGAAGCGAATAAGAAGAAGAGTGTTAGTGATGAAGGAGAAGACATTGTGTTGATTGATGATGATAGATGAGGCTGCTTTGTTATGGATGTATGGTGTGAGGTTTATATAGAGTCGAGGATCTGTGAGTTTGATTTGGTGTCTTTATTGCGCGTGAGGACGAGAGTGTGTTTCTCCAAGGTTTGAGGATACTTTGTGTCGTGTCTTTTTTGGATCGAGAGCACTTGTCGGGACCCGAGTATAGTGGTGATATTTTAAGTGTTTACGTTATTTTAACTGATCTTACGTAAGCCACTTGTACAGTTGTATGCATATTACTATGGAACTGATCAATTTTTTTTATACCCGAAATATTCAAAAAATAATCAGATTACATATTTAGATTTTAGATTTTTTTCTAGAATTTTTTAGATACTCGTAATTTTTACAGTCTAGTTTAGACGGATTTTTAGGTATGAAAACAAAAATATTTTATGACATCTACCTAAGAAAAAATACCTCCTTTTTTTTCACGATCAAGATGGTCTGATATCCAGTTTAAAACTCAAAGAAGCAATAAAAAAACAAAGAAAAAACAAAAACACAACCAGCTTAGATCTATTAAATGGTCTGATATCCAGTTTAAAACTCAAAGAAGCAATAAAAAAACAAAGAAAAAACAAAAACACAACCAGCTTAGATCTATTAAATGGTCTGATATCCAGTTTAAAACTCAAAGAAGCAATAAAAAACAAAGAAAAAACAAAAACACAACCAGCTAGTAAACGTGACAATGGCCTGTTCCTTCATTTTAATGTTCCACCGAGTACGTTGTGCGCCATGACCAGCGTCTCGAGTGCATTGGGTCTGCTAAATTGACGTTGATAGGCAAGAGTCTGCTTTGCCGTTGCAGCCTCCAGCTCCCCCATCTTCAGTTGGGCATCTCTCAACTGTTTCAGCAACTTATGATAAATGGCCAGGGCAGTGGAGTCCGAAATAAAGCCAGAGTAACCCACCATTGTTGACGCAGAACCGGACTCGGGAAGAATCTGACCGCAGTTGGAGACTGTCACGGGCTTGTAAGGGGTCATAAATTCATTCCCGACAAACTCCTCAACCCGAGTGATCATATCAAGACCATGCAAAACTTGTCCAAACGCGATATTCTCGCCATCATCATAGTCAGGGGACTCCTTCGTGAGGAGGATGAACTGAGACGTGTAGGGGTTTTCAACATATTTCTGCATAGAGAGGATACCTGGACGGTCGTGCTTCCTGATGCAGCCCTCCTCCTCCGGAACTTTTTCGCCGTAGATAGTTTCCCCACCAGCTCCGTTCCCGTGAGTGATATCCCCGCCATGCCAAAACGACCGGGGTTTATACCGTGGATGATAGATCCCTTATAGTGGAGGGGTATACCAGACTCCCCTATGCCTTTCTCGCCGGTGCATAGAGCCCGGAAGTTCTCAGCCGTCTTCGGGTTCGTGTCGGCGAAGAGCTCTATCACGATACGACCACACCTGCTGGAGCAGATGGCAATATCGAGGAAAACTAAAGGGTTTCCCATCATCGGATATTATTTTAGGGTTCCTACGAATTGAGGAGAGAGGATAATAAAAAATACCTCATTTTACGAGAGAAATAAAGAGCAAAATCTTTTTTTTTTTAATTATATAATTATGTTTTATATCAATCATTAATTTTGCGGGTTTTCATATCTTTCCCGTAGTCTTTTCTACAGTTTCTTTCAATTCTCTTTCTCATTTTTTCATTGTCATGCAAATCGGATATCCGGATTTTTAAAAATATTTGTGATTTACTTTTATGTTACAAATATTTAATTTTTCGATTTATTATGCTTCGAAAAATATGGATATTCGGAAAACAAATATACAGAAAATAAATAGATATTTGCGGATATTTACAAATACTTACGAATATCACATATGTTTTGATTAGTACAAATAATCTAAAAAATTCGAGACATTTTTTTTTGTAAAATATATTTTTCCATGGTATAGGAGACAATTTAAAAAAAAAGAAATAGTGGATCTACATATTCTCTAAAGTATTTACTTAGTTAATATTTACTATGATAATATATAAATTAAGAAAAATTATAATTGTCATATTTTTTGCTTTTTATGTAATACTTTTATATAAGTAATAACATGAATATAATTTGTCAAATCATATGTTAGAATAATAATTATATAATTTTATACGTTTAAAACTTTAAATATAATCAAAATATATATGTATTTAAATATTTCTGGATTGAATCGGATATCCACTTCCCAAAATTTTAATATTTATGAGTTGCTTTGATTTTAACGGATATTGATTTTTACTACTTGCTTCGATTCAAAAGTTTACAGATATTCAGAATTTTTGGATTGAATCACAACAAATAACGAATCGAATCAAATTTAACGATTCAAATACTTCTGGCTAGTTATGGCTTAAGCTTTACTGGTATAGATATCAGATGAAGTCCAATAAGTCAAGGGCATGTACATCAAAGGTACATGACCCAGGTTCACACACTTCTCCATAAAAATAAAATATTATAATACTCACTTTCCATGACTTCGCCTCTCAACGCATCCTCCCGGTGAAACGGGTTCACAACATTTTTGCGGGCCCCACACCACGTGGCGGCCCGCTATTGGTAGACTATTTGTTTTTTTTTTTTTTTTTTTTTTTTTTTTAAAGTTAATCGAAAAAAACAAAAAAAAATTAATAAAAAAAGAAAATCTTGAACCCCACTAGGTTCATTAATGTAGATGGCCTTATGGTATGGAATGAAGAGTTTTAATTTGATGGATCGGGTCATTTTGAGAGAGTGAGCCCATAAAAATGGAAAAAAAAATGGTTGGTCTTTCTCATAAGTCAAACCAATACCAAACCCGTTCGTTAATAAACCCTAGTTACGTAAAGCTTCTTTTCTCTCCATATCAAATCCAGCAACGACGAAGACGATGATGATCTCTCGTCGATTAGCTTCCAAATTCCTCAAACCCTTGTCTTCCTCCTCATCCCTCAACTCCTCCCGCCACCATCTCCATTCTTCCACAAGAAACCATTTGATCCACGGATCTAAAATTCACGAGCCAAGTCTCTTAAGACCCTTCTCTGCTCACCTCACCAATCCCAACAAGCTCCGATCTCAGACATGCCCAACGAGGTACTTCTCAACACCAACCGGAGACGCCAATCCGAATCCAGTGGAAGAGCCCAAGATGAAGCACCAGGAGATCGAAGGACCGACGGTGGAACGCGACGTGTCGGCGCTAGGTAACGAGACGAGACAGGTCTTCGAAGGGATGATGAAGAACATGTACAGTCTGAGCGGAGCCATGGGACTTCTCGGTTTGACTCAACTGGTTGTCGGAGGCGCGATTATGTACGTGAATCGGTCGAATCCGATCCACGAGATGACGATTCAGAGCTGTATTGCGTTCGGATTCCCTTTCGCGATGGCGTTGATGCTGAGACGATCGTTGAAGCCGATGTATTTTTTCAAGAAGATGGAGGAAGCGGGGAGGTTGCAGATTCTGACTTTGACTCTTCAGGTTGCGAAGAATCTTAATGTCTTGTTCGTTAGAGCTCGTGTTGTGTCCGTCTTGTGTGTTGCTGGGTTGTCTTGCGGAAACTTGTACCTTCTGTTATCTCCGTGAAAATGGAACAGTAGAGAGCTACTTCAAATACATTTTTTACATGTCGTTTCTTTTTCTTCTGAATATCATCCATACAAAAAGAATCATAATGTCATCAATAAGGAAGGAATATGAAATGAGAAAATCTGATAAGGCAGATTCTTGCTTTTGTTTTGTCTATCAAACTGTTCAATGTCCGTCTGATTGTTATTCTGTTCGGACGTAAGTCATGCTACGAGTGCTTGGGGGTGCGGTGTTGTTTCCAGTCTCAGCTGATTCGCGTTTCCATTGCATACTTCTGGCTCCTCCAGCTCTTACAACAGCACGACCCCTGAATGCACCACCAGGGATACTTCCTCTACGGTAGGGTGAGGCTCTTGCGTACCTTCCTGATCGAGCCCATGACGCAGCCTCCTGTTGTTGTTGTTGCCCATTGCTTCCTTTCACAATCTGCATCCATTAGATTTACAAACAAGTCATCCAACTAGCATTCTCACCATCCCTAAATATGAAATATAAAGAAGTTTTCAATGTGATTACCTTGAGAATCCGAGACATGAACGAGGTACCGTCCAGAGACAATGCATTATCTGCAGCTTCTTTGCGAGTGAACTCAATATATGCTGATCTGCAAAAGGCACACAACTTTGGTCATTAAGGTGTCTCTGATAAACGAACGTTGCATAACATGTGAAGACAATTTACTATATGGTCGTGAATGCAGACAACTTACCCACTTGGTTGCCCTGTCGCTGGGTCTGTAACTATTACAGCTTTAAGCACTTCACCACACTTGTTAAAATGCCTTGAAAGGCTATCCTTGGTGGCACCAAAATGAACCTGTCTTACGACCAAACCACATTCAAATCAATTAACCAAATGAAAACTTTTTGTTCAACTCCAGTTCAGGAGTAAATAAAGAGTTACAATCATTACATTGGCGACAAAGATGGTTCGCGAAGTAGCATCTTCCAGAGGGCGGGTAGTAGTAGATAATGTCCCTGCAAATGCCAATATTGTTATCATTAGACCTACTCATGCAGAAAATACGAACCAACAGGAACCAATGATGTAAACTTGTCATGGACAAATGAAATTCCGAAACCCATGAATCTTGAAAACCTGATATAATTTAACAACTCACCAGGAACAGATTTCTTCGTCGCTGTGTCTTCTTTCGCATTGGTAGCAGGTCTTATCTGTCAAAGAACAAAAAGACAGGTTGTATGAGGACGAAATAAATCAATGCAACATAGCCAGGAGGGGTAGACCATTAACAATAAAATTCTAGGATATTTTATACGATGAAAGTAGCTAGTATCTAAAACAAGGAACTTACATTTCCACTCCCAATTGTAGGTGATGCTGTGAAAGCTTCACTAGAAACTACTCTGCCTCTGTCCATATAGCTTTGCAGACCCACATCTGGCACTTTCATCTGCTCCTCTAACTTCACTGTTTTCCCACTACCTGCATTGCCAGAGAAACCTGCAGCTTTCTGCTTGGTTGCAACTTCAGTAAGGTGGTTTTGATAATTCGTCCCTTTAACTCTTCTAGGGTCATCTACTAAACGATCCTGCAGACTTCTCGGATTGTTAACTCTGTTCCCAACAAAAGAACTTGGGTGAGACACATTAACATTTGAGCGGAGTCTGCTTCGATCAGATGAAAAGTTTGGCTGCGGGCCAGTTTCAAAAGTGAACATGTTCTCCAAATATGCTCCATTGTTGTCAACATGCTGCGTGTAATGATGCTGTACCGGTCCCTGCTCTTCGCTAAAATCCCTACGTTCTTGGTTCTCAGGGGAAACTTCACCAGGTACCATAAGTTGGTCCAGAGTCTCAGAAACCCCAGAGGAATGACTAATTCTATCAAAGACACTTCTCCCAGATTTTGGATTTTTGGCATCTTCAGCTGCTTCAGCGACAGCTTTGATAACAGTGGCCATGGGATTCACAACCCTCGCAGCAGATCGAATTTTCTGAGCTGGGTTGGGGTCCGATGAGTCCTGAGTCGATGCGGAAACCACTGAGCGGAGACGTTTTAGCGAGGGTTCAGCCGGCTTTGATATAGCCAGAGCATCTCGCACAGCAAACTGAAGCAGCCGGCTAGAAACTACAGGTTTATCCTCCCTCTGTCATGGAAGTCAAAGATAAGATCATCAGAGAACCATAACCACTACTCGTACATTAGATTCACACCAGGCAATGCTTTAGAAGACTAGCAAAAGGCAACACAGTCACACAAAGTTCAGAGTAGTAAGAGAGGACGTCTCAGACATGTTAGTTCCATATAAAGCAGAACGCAAAAGTACACTCTGACCCAAATTTAACTATAGGAACGTCTTCATAAAACGATATGATATCCCCATCCAGTGAACTAATTCAACACATTTTCAATTTATCTACTCCAAGTATAGCGCGGTGACGCTAGGATGCAGAAAATAACAAAATAAACAGACCTGATCACTCCGTGAGCTGTCAGTTTTACTCTTTTTCCTATGGGACTGAGACAGCGGAGGAGACGGAGACCTTTTACCATGCCTTTCTCTGTGATCTCTCTTCTCATAGTTATGAATTTTGTGAACCTCAGAACTCAGAAGAGGAGGAACATCAGGCGTCGCATTATTTAGCTGGCTTCTCCATCCTCTGCCTCGACGAGCACCAGACCTTCCTTTCTCAGATTCAGAATCCATTTCCACTAGTGATTTATCCTCATTACGACTGCTTATAGTAGTTTTCTCAACATGAGATACACTAAAGTATTCATCCATACTCTCAGCCAGATGATCCCACAACCTGCATATATACCTTCCTAATGAGTTTAAAAAAAAAAAAAAAATCTATAAAGAGATATTAAGGTACGAAACATTAAGATATACCAGGCGACAAATGAATCGCTATGATCAGCAAGAAATATCTGCAATTCATTCTTTGCTTCCTCTTTCCTTCTCCCGTTTTTAAGCAGTACTATCACATACTCCTGCAAGCAACATACTTTAGTGTCATTTGGATTCTAACTTACTAACTTCTAAGAGACTTTTTAGCATCAAAATGTACACAGCAACCCTAGCTAACAAGAAACCACCAATAGAATACTTAAAAGCCTGTAACCAATATCGTACCACTAGAATGTCATCGGTGTAATCTCCCATGTACTCTTTCAATTTAACTTTCACTCTCTCTTTCAGCTTCGCAACTCCTTCCTCGCTGAAATCACCATTGAAGGTCCGATCATCGACCGGATCGGCGCTTCCCATCTCCGCTGGAAGTTCCCCTTCGCAATGACAGAAGATGACAAAAAAAAAACAAGGAATCAATATATAGACTTGGCGAAACTCTAATTCAATTTCGAGAACGGAGAGGTTCTACAACCTCCGGCTCTGGTGAGGTTTCTTAGGGTTTTTGGATCTCTCTGTGTCGTGGGGGAAATTGAAAGAGCACCCCGCTCGATTTCTGATTATAGATGGAGACCACCAATATTAGAAATATTAATATTAGGAACCATGTAAAATCCTTTTTTATTAATAAAAGAAAAACACGTAGGGCTTATGCTTATAAGGTAAATGGTTAGGCTTATGCTTATAACAAACATACGGAATTGAGGAGTTTTCATCATTGGGCTTTTGGCCAATCTATACTGGTCCACCGAGTTGGAATAAAAGTTCCTAGAAAGATTTGCGCCCATGAATCAGTCTAGCATTAGTTTCAAATCTCAGTGTTTTAGACATTGGTTCTTCGGATAACCAAAACGATTTTCTTAGTTAAATCAGATAATTGGTCTAAGCGTCTCACTTAGGTTTGAATAATTGGACTGATCGTTAATTCTCTATTAGTTACGGTCTTATCAATTTCTTTAACGTCGACTAATGTAATACCAAAGACGTGGCACGGCGGGAGACATCTTTTTGTACTCTCTTCTCATTCCGAGTTGATGTGTGACACTTGAACTACTTCATGTGCTGTCGCATTATTTCCTGGAAAAAGTGACTAAGGGGGCAGAAAGCAGAATTTTCTAGTAGGGCTGTTGTGTGATAGTCATTTTATTCACTTTACCATAATGATAGTTGCGTGAGAGATATAACTCCTGTGAAATTACATGAAGATTATGAAGTTGTTAACCAATATTCCCAACAAGTGTTAGCAAAGTATCCCAATTAAAAAAAAAAAAGTATCCCAATAAAAAAGGATAATATATTTTAAAAAGATCGAACTTAAAATAATCAAATACGACTAGAACACGTTACTGGCCGTCTCTTTTTACACGCCAAGCGAAACTTGTCGAGAGAAAACTGGATGGTGAGTTGTGACGCACAAACAATGACTTGAATAATAATACCAACAAACATCGTGATAAGAGAGAAGAACGCGTCGCCTAAATTACCAAACCACCCTTCATTTTCTAACGAATCTACATACACATGCCACTCGACACAACTTGTCTTGATGATCGAGAGAAAAGATCACACCAGAAGCAAAGACAACAACAACAGCAATAATCATTTCACTAAAAAAATAATAATTAAAAATAAATTGAGGTTCAGACTTTAATCATCAAGCAGAGATTCTCTCTCTCATCTTCGTTTTTAAACACCGACGTCCTCTCCGTTGATCGGAGCTTTGTTGAACCACCACCACGATTGAAGAAGATTTCCTCCGTCCGATCTGAAACATCAACTCAATTTAACCATCTTCGCCGCCTTGACGACCGGATTCTCCCTAGCGATCGCCTCGCGACCGGCGGTTTTGTAGTCGTAGCTGCAATCGTGGCGATCGGAGTAACGGTGCTCGGCGCAGAAAAGGTCGCCGCATCGGCACCTGAATCCGGTCAAACCGACCTTCTTCCGGCAACCGGAGCATCGGTTAATCGTCTGCTGATGATATCTCTTGACCGGATCGATCTCCCTGGGACGGATCACGACTTTGGCCGGCGTTGACCGGAGACCGACGGATCTGGCTGATCGTTTTAAGATCGGATTGGAATCTACACCGGCGGCGACGGAGGCGTTGAAGCAGTTCTGACACATGTTGTTGGTCGTTGGACTCGCGGTGACGCCGCAGTTGTTGGAGCAGAGCGTCGTGGTCGTCAAGGTTTCGAGGACCTTGAACTCCGTCTCTTCCTTCTCCGTTCTCTGCGCCATCTTTATTGATTTTTTTTTTTCTTCCGGCGAGATAACGAATGGTATTGAGAGAGGAGAGAGGAGAGAGAGAGAGAGAGAGAGAGAGAGAGAGAGAGAGAGAGAGAGAGAGGAAGGAAATGAATGGAAAATATGGGCCTCATAGAGACGCCGATTCCTACTCTTATCATCCACCACCACCCTCGCTTTCCGTCTTTATGACGTAAATACCCTCGTTGATTTCGCGGAATTACAGATGATTTAAATATTTGTATTTCAGTGATTCTAGAAGACGCCCTTGTGACAACCATACAGCGACGCAATCTGTGTTCTCTATCATTTCCCTTTTTTCTGATTTTCTTAAGAGGTACATTATGATTTTTATAATTGAGATATGGATATGGGCCAAGTTGTTTGATTTGATTTTTTTTTTAAATATTGGGCCAAGTTGTTTACAATTTACACAGATCATGTTTCCTCTCTTTTATTTAAAACATAATATAATGTGGATATATAAAAGAGACTATATAAAACACAAAAGCAAAACAATATAAGTTCTCAATTTGTCACTGGAGATGAATAAAACATACTCTTAGAAGTGCTAACTAAACATTGGAAACAAAGTAGGTTATGTATGTGCATAGCATATCTGTTGTTAAGGACAAGTTACATTTTTATGTTAGAAAGTAGTATGAAACTATTCGAATATAAATACAAGAGATTATGCGATCACTGGAAAACTGAAAGTCTAAGATTCTACGTACAACAATGCCAATTTGCAGATATTGAGTTTATCTGTGGTTTTTTTATCATTAAAGGGATGTTAAATGTTTGTTTTGGGTAGGAGGAATATCAAAAATTTGATACATTTGGGTGTTCAAAAGCATCTATCTTTAGATGAAAGTGTGACGCTTTGAGGGAATGGTTATCAGCAACTATATTACGAATGTTAATTAGTCCCATGTTGGAGACGATCTTCTGTGAAGGGATAGAACATTCGAATAGAGGAGATGTTAGTGTGGAAGGTGAGATGTAAATTGGTACAAAGATTCTCGTAACCATGTAGCTGGAGAATTTTCAATGTCTGTTATTCAAGCTAACAATCTACTTGTAGATCATAGTAAGCTTGAGTCTGGACCCGTTACCGTGTTTGATTCGGTGCATATGATGGTCATGGAGTTGAGGCTGTTGCATACAGATGATCCTCAGATTGTGGTTTTGAAGTACAGAGTATGGCATCAGTTGTTTCGTAGATCCTATACTACCGGGTGCATCATCTACCACCTTTGCTTTTTACAATGTATCAGCATGAACCTAAACTAATAGGTCAATGATACGATAGAGACAGATACTGTGGTTACTTCGTCTTTTATGCCAAAGACAAAATAGCATTGCTTTTTAAGGCCTGTGGATTCAAAAGATCTTGTCATCCATAAATTAAATAACTCTTGGAGTATAATTGAAAACTGTCTCAGTTAAAAAAAAAAATTCCGAGCAACATTTCGAAAGTTTAAACAATAATAATATAAAAGAGTAAAAGACATTTAGAAAATAACAAAAAGAAAAGATCACACAAAATTTAAATGAAAATGAAAACTAAGAAAAAGCTTATGATCTATCTTTACATACTTACATTCCACTGAATTCGAGTCCAGATAGTGATTCGCGGGAGACACTGCATACACTTTATGTACTAGGATTTTTCAAAAACACTTATATGAAAACATGTTAAAGTTATGTGTATTTCAAGTTAGACTCGACTACCTTGTATTATATGAAATGATAAAAGAAAAAAAAAGTTATGTGTAAAAACTTTACAAATGGTTTAGTGCCGTGTGTCGATCAGAATTATTTTGGAACTGAGCAATGATATAAAAATGAATATACCCATACATATAAAATAAGAAGAAGACAACTCCATGAGAATGGATCTTGACCCTTGCCATGTGATGGGCGTTGAATCATGTCCTAACCAATACAACGCAAATTACGAGATATGCTGATCTAGGTCATAAATGCTGGAAGGCTCTGATAATTATGATTATAAACATTACTACTTGCTAGTATTCTGTCATCAATGTTATATGTGATATCGTAAACTACAAGTAAATTACTAACATCAAAGCTAATTCGATCAAATGCAACAAAGATTGATAATATTATGGAGTATAAAAAAACCAATCAAGAAAAGATAAGATATTGGACAGAGGATGAGATGCTTACTCGATTAAATGCTTCTTCTGGAGGACCCCATGAGTCACATGTAAAAGTATTTATGGAGGACCAACCATATTTTTGGTTTATTAATTGTTGTCTGTAATTATTGGTAAATTATCATTCGTAACTAGTCATACAATGCTTTATTGATGTGAAGTTTTGGAGTCGTAGTCATCGGGCAATCATGTTGATTGCTAATATGACAAATGACCTTGTGAGATATAAATGAAGATGTTTTACATGGAAACTCAATGCATGTTCTTTAGTTGTAGTAGTTACTTGTATTATACACGGCCATTTCGTACGTAAGAATATCAAGATCTCTGGGTGGTTGTAATGTTAAACATATAACTAAATAAACTAAATGAATTTATTTTCGTTTCATATTCTAAAATTTTAATTTTAATAATATCAACTTATATAATATAGAACTGATAGAATTACAAATCAATACGAACCTATTTTCACGAGATCAATGTTGGGAGTATTAAAGAAAGTAAAAACTGACACACACACATGATCCTCCTCTTTGTGGTTAACACAATAAATGAATAGCATAAAACTACATTCGTAAGGATAACATATAGAAATGTTCAAAAGAAAAAAAGAAAGATAACATATAGAACGATAATAGTAACTAGTACCATGCACATGCCCATGATACCCATGCACATGCAATGTCTTTCTTTTCTCGACTCAGCGCTTCTATATAATCCACACCGCTCTCTTCACTACTAAACATTTATTTCAAAAATGACAAAGCTGTTGCTATCGCCGTTTAGCTCACTACTCGCCGTCGTTTTCATCTCCTTCATCTCCATCTCCCACTGTTGCTCCCCTAAAGATCAAACGGCTCTCAATGCTTTCAAGTCGTCACTGAGCGAACCAAACCTCGGAATCTTCAACACCTGGTCCGAAAACACCGACTGCTGCAAGTCGTGGTACGGTATCAGCTGCGATCCGGATTCGGGTCGGGTCACGGATATCTCTCTCCGCGGCGAATCTGAAGACGCGATTTTCCAAAAGGCTGGCCGGTCCGGTTACATGACCGGTTCGATAGACCCGGCGGTTTGCGATTTGACCGCGCTTAGTTCATTCGTTCTCGCCGACTGGAAAGGAATCTCCGGCGAGATTCCGCCGTGCGTAACCTCCTTAGCTTCTCTCCGTGTCATCGACCTCGCCGGAAACAGGATCACCGGAGAGATTCCGGCGGAAATCGGTAAACTCGCCAGGCTCGCCGTTCTGAACCTCGCGGAGAATCGGATGTCCGGTGACATACCTCCGTCGCTGACGTCACTCGCCGAGCTGAAGCACCTCGAGCTGACGGAGAACGGAATCTCCGGCGAGATTCCGGCGGATTTCGGTTCGTTGAAGATGCTGAGCAGGGCGTTGCTGGGACGTAACGAGCTAACCGGGTCGATTCCCGGGTCGATCTCGGGTATGAAACGGTTAGCGGATCTGGATCTATCCAGGAACCATATCGAGGGTCCGATACCTGAGTGGATGGGTAAGATGAAGGTACTCTCTGTTTTGAATCTCGATTCCAACTCGTTAACCGGTCCAATTCCCGGTTCGATTCTCAGCAGTTCCGGTTTTGGAGTTTTGAATTTGAGCCGTAATGCGTTGGAAGGAACCATACCGGACGTATTCGGTTCCACAACCTATTTCATGTCGCTTGATTTGTCACACAATAATCTATCGGGTCGGATCCCTGATTCGCTATCGTCCGCTAAGTTTGTGGGTCATCTAGATATCAGCCATAACAGGCTTTGCGGGCCTATTCCAATGGGCTCCCCTTTTGATCACCTTGAAGCGTCGTCGTTCAGCGACAACGAGTGTTTGTGCGGTGGCCCTTTGATGAAGACATGTTAAGTAATAAATGAGCAAGTCTCATGTCGGTCTTGTTCGTCGTATCCAGTTTGTTTATATTCTTCGTTTGCTTTTCCTTTTCTTGAAATTATAAGCCCTATACAGCTAATCTGTTCTGCTAGCAACGAATGGCTGGCTACACCGATCCAAATCTGTTCCTGGTGTATGCATATGGTAGGGCATGTATAATGTATAAGCAATGTTATAGATCTTAAATGTTTTAGAAAATATGTCTTTTGAAAATTATTACATTATTGGCATAATGATGAAGCTATCAGAAGTTATGTTGTCATATTTTAATCATGATAAACAGCTAATAGTAGCACTGAAAAGGATATTACAATCAATCAACAGCAAACAACTTCTTCATTTTGAATGATACTAAACACAATTGTTATGAGCTGTCTTTCCTTTCTTATTAAACTTTGATGAAGACAACTATGGAAACATAAAAATAATTGAACTTTTTCAAACTTTGAAACTCCTATGTTTCGCAGTCACAAGCGTCTCCATGCATTTAGACTAAGAAAAAGAAAGTAAAAAAAACAAAATCGAAAGGAAGGAAACCAACTTCAGAGTTTTTATGAACATTTAAACTTTCAATCTCCATCAGCTATCTCCTCTCCTTTCCCCATACTCTCCTTATGCCATTTACAGAATCCTCCAACCAGCGCATCTTTCATCCAAGCGTGCCTGCACTTCTCTACAGCTTCTTCAATTGTCAGCCATGTCCTTGTTCTAGTCTTCTGTTCCGGCCACGTCTCTAGCTCTTCCTTCACATACAAGGCGTACATTGCCGCTTTACATAAACCTTCTGGACTAAATTCATCTTGGTGTGTTTTGCTTTTAAACTCATAATCTCCCAAGAAATCCTGCAAAACATTCTACACATTAAATACCAGGCTCTGCTAATAGTAACAAAGGGCTCGAAAGTGTCTTTACCATTAAGATCCCACGGACTCCTGCTTCTTCTACTGCTTCCCTTACTGCAGCCTCCCTGACTGTCTCATCATTCTCCCACCCTCCCTACATGAATCAATCCATGTTTACTTCGAAAATAAAGCAAGCAGGAAATGTTTTGCTTTATACCTTGGGAAACAAAAGTCCAGGGCCACTAGATGAGCTGATCATCAACACTTGAACCACTTTCCCACATTCAGAATTTATATACCTAAACGGAATACACCTACAGAAGCGTGACACTGAACTTGTTAAGCAAGTTACATCATCCCCAGAAAAAAATTAAAGACACAAGTAGGACTTAGCATGCAACTAAGACCAGATACAAGACCAAATCAAAGACTAACGCAATGTCGAAACTACAACGATCTGCTTGTTAAAATTAATGCATGAATCCTCTCAAATAGAGATTCAGACCAGGATACAGACCAAAGCACGAACTCCATAGAGACACAACAAAGGCTAATTACATCTCTGCTTCCTATATTGTCTGCTTGTTCCAACCAATGCATGAATCCTCTCAAATAGAGATTCAGACCAGGATACAGACCAAATCATGAACTCCAAAGAGACAAAAATATACGAACATAACAAAGGCTAACAAATCTCTCCTTCCTATAATATCTATCTGCTTGTTAGAATTCAATGCATGATCATTCCTCTCAAATCAAGATTCAGACAAACAGACCAAAGCATGAACTCCAAAGAGACGCAACAAAATGTAAGAAAATGAACCAAAAGGTGGATTTAATTAAAAAAAACACAGTACCCGGCGACGAGACGCGAGCCATCAGCGTACCGTTGCTGAAGCCGACCCGTACGCGCGACCAAATCACACATCACCAACCACCGAAATAAACCAATAAAAAAAAAATAGCTAGAGAAAATTCGAGTTATTGGCCATTGAGAGAATAATCTTTCACGACTCTTCTACCTCCACCATTGCTGTCTCCTAAGATTCCAACGGTCCAGAAGAGATCTCCTCATTTGATTTTGATCTGACGGCTGGGGTTAGATCTAGGGTTTCGAATAGTCTCTCCCCGCTAATAGACTTGTATATCAAAAACAGAGAATTTGTATTTTTATTTTCCTTGGTCAACAATGGCAGATTTGGTTACGAAACAGCACAGAAAATAATGAATGTAGTGATTTTTCTTTAATCGGAAGAAGCAAACCGAGAGCGCGAAGAACGGGATCGGTACGTCTTCTAGCTAGCCACGTGTGTTATTGGGCCCATGCCTCTATTTCGAAATGGGCCCACTGATAGGATACTGGATTTAATACGTAAACAAGAGCATATGTGATACTGAATCTATTTCAAGTAATTCTTTTGTTGTTTTTGGTTGCCATTATCTAATAGATTAGATACTAACCGTGTTTATGATTTGTCTGTACAAAAAGCCTGAACCTTCAACGTCAAGCTATAGAAGGGATCGCAAAACAAACACCCCGAACCAAATGTCAAAGTCTAGTTTGATGCGTTCCAGCTTTCGCAATTTTATAACTAAGCTTTCAAACCAGGCCCATTTCAGTTATTACAACTATATCCCAGATGTCACATAATTAAAATGGGTCATGCTAATCTCGTGAAAAGTAACTAAGTAATGGGCCAGGCTTATCTCGTGAAGAAAAGTAAATAAAGAACCCCTCAGACATCATTCGAGTCCCTGAGTGAGATCCATTACTTTGTTTCTGTATAATTCGCTTCGCTTCTGGTTTCCTGGAGATCTGATCCTTTCCCATCGATTCCCCTCCTTGCAAAACGGTAAATCTCGCTCAAATTTTACCATCTACGCGTACTGTCTTCAGTCTGAGTTTGTTGTGTGTGTTGATGTGTTCTCGCGGCAAAGAAGTGTTTTCTCTGGGCGCCATCTGTGTGGTGGTCCTTTGAATCCTAATCTGTCGAATGAACTGCCAATTTATCGTGTCGGATTGTGTCACGTTTTGAGTTTTAGATGCTTTGAGTCTCGAATTCTTCTCCAATGTGATCCCATTCGTTAGACTCTGTATCTAAAGGTCGTGGGTTCGATACCCCGGCTTGGATCATCTGCTTGGCTTGTTTTTTATGTGTGTAATACCAGTAATTTTAGCAATGATACAATTGACTAGGTTTGTTTTTTATTGACGGAACAATGTTGTTTGTGTTTGGTGTGCAGATGATCGATGACCGAGACTTGGGGTTTATAGTCAACTTCCTTGGCATCTTCATCTTCGCGTTGGTAATTGCTTATCACTACGTAGCTGCTGATCCCAAGTTCGAAGCCACTTGAGTGAATGTATTTTTAGATGATTTAAGGCTCTTTTTGCTTTATAATAACAGTCTTTGCTAGGGTGAATATGTTATCAAGATGTTTGTAACCCGTTGTTCGCAACTTCATTTCTTCGCTTATATCTAGCAGATTGGTTTAGATTGGTTCACGTTCACATGAAATAGCAATAGCATGCAAAAATCTTTTAGCACAACCGACCTAGTCGTATGGTTCTGATGCTATTTGAGGTGACGAAAAAGCCAAGAAACAAGTTAATTGCTCTAGTTACGACTAACATTGGGATATATAATATATCGAGCCAAATGAGCTTCTAATTAAGGTCAATAAGCTAATCTTATATCGTTCCGACAACCTAAGAATATGTTAACCAGTGATCAATATACGTAACAAAATCTGATTTAAATGAAACGGTTGTTCAAAAAAATTTCTCAATATACTTCTTGTTCTTCTTTGTACTGAACCTCTTTTGATTATAACGAAATCTATGTTTAAAAAATATCTGGTTTTGGTATTTGATATATTAAAAAAGAAGTTTATTGACAATTTTAATGCCAATAGTACTTGTATGAACATATCCTCATCATAATTCTAAAATTCTAAAGTGAAGAGTTTTAACTATATTTTGTGGTAATCATGGATTATTTTTCTAAAAATGAAATAATGGTGTGCTTGGAAATTTTGTGATATTTATTTTTTTTATTATTTTATTTGTCAAAAAAAATATTATGCGGAAGTACAAAATTACTGTGCGTAAACGGTCAAAATGTAAAAAAAAAGGAAGTAAATCTCTTTTGATCGGGGTTACCTGGTTGGTTAATTACCTTTTAAAACGGTAGTTACACATATTGAAAAAGAGACCTCTGGAAGGAGCTAGAATCTATAACAAGTTAACAACAAAAAAGGAAAGAGGCAAAGAAACAAGATCCGACGGCTGAAGTCTCGCCATCTGAACATTCTCGAACCTCTCTTTTACCGACCCTTCACTCATATTTAAACACCTCTCCCCTTCCCCTAACTCAAATCACAGAAAAACGAAAAGAAGAAAATAAAAAGCTCCAACACACATTCACACAATCTCGAGTTTTGATTAATCTAATGGCGGGCAAAGGCGAAGGTCCAGCAATCGGTATCGATCTCGGTACCACCTATTCATGCGTCGGCGTTTGGCAGCATGACCGCGTCGAAATCATCGCTAACGACCAAGGAAACCGCACAACTCCTTCCTACGTTGCGTTCACGGACAGCGAGCGTCTTATCGGAGATGCAGCCAAGAATCAAGTGGCTATGAACCCTACCAACACCGTCTTTGGTAAGATTTCAACTGCTTTTCATCTTAAATCATTAACTCTGCTCCGGTTTTCGAATAATAGGTTTTCTAATAACCGGTCTTACCGCCAAATTAAGGTATAACCGTCTATTAAGGCGGCAAATCGATGATCATAGACCAAAAATATTCTTTTTAAAACATTATTTTTCTAAAAATTCGTTGAGAGCTACTTTTCTACAAAACTTTTGTTGCGGTTACCGATAGCTTGATTGTAGAATTTTCTAATTAGCGTTCAGTCAGTTTTTGATTATCATCTGACTATTTTTAATTACTTATTTTTTTTTAATTACCGAGTGACTTTTAAATTACTGCTTTGTTCTATGTTATTCTAAAAGTTTAACTTAACGACTTTTTTAGTTATCGTTTAAATAAGTTAAGCAAATTTTTAATGACGGCTAAGCGATTTCTTAATTAGCTAGAAATTTCTGTATAATTTTCTTTTATTACAGACTAGATTCTTTTTCCGCGCTACGCGCGGAAAATCCTTTCACATATTATTTTCGGTTTAATAGACCCAAAAAATAGTCCCTCTATATTATTTATAAATTTTGTGTATTTTTTTTTAAATAATGAATTTAGAATTCATCAAACAGAAAATGTCTAAAACAATAAAACTAATGTGTTTAGGTTGAGTTTTTTAAGGTTCATGTTGCTATTTGAATATGACATTTGTTGCTGTCCAAAAAAAGAGAGAATGCGACATTAGTTTTCTATATAATATATGTTCTTATTAGCTTCTGAGTGGATTAGTGTGATTCATCTTAGGTAAAGTGAGAATAATATTTTATCCCGAATATTGAGGTGAATTATAATTTTCTGTACTGTTTAAAAAAATCAATTAGCAAAAATCAAACATGATAATGAAAACTATTTTCCATTAACCTTTGTATATGTTTGGATTAGTGATTGTTACCAAGATAATTTATTTTTACTCTTATATTCTTTGAAATTGTCTAAAATATATTGTTCGGCCATTTCTTATGAAGAAATGTATAAAAGTTATGTGTAAGATATTTACAGATTAAAACATTTTTGTAATTTTTTTTTCTGTTTATATTTTTTGTTTATACTTCTAGAAAATCAAGCCTAACGAATTATGTATTTAGCTTTTTTTCTATCATTAAAATTTTCTATGACGGTTGATAAAAAAAATAAAAAATTGTGTTATTTTCCCAATAACATTAGAATAGACCTTTGAAAAAAAAATTGGAATTTAAAAAAGTGAAGAAAACTTTATTTTTAAAATTATCTAACATGAATGTGTTTATATGTGGCTAGACATAACATTTGATTGTAAGTTTGGCCATAACATTTTGGGTATTTTTTTTAATAGCATTATTGTGGTTTCTTGGGTGATTTGAATGACACGTGAATACAATGGTAGAATGTATTCTTTACCATTTTTAAGAAAACACTATAATATGTATGATATATATGTATATATATATATATATATTGATGGTATATTTTGAATAATATGTATATATATATATATAAATCAAAGATCCTTAATATATGATTTTAATCATATATATTGATGTTTAAATTTAAATTTAAAATATTTGTAAAAATATAAGTTTCTTTTTAAAATTTGATATATCTATTTTTATTACTTGCTTCAATTTGTTTTTGTAGCAAAACAAACAGACTCAATTTGATATATCCTTAATGTTTTATTTTCTTCTTACTTCTTTCCATATTTATATTAGGTATATATTTTTATTCATTTTATTTATTAATTTATTATTATTTCATAGTTATACTGACAAAATTTCAGAATATTTTATGTTTTGTTTAAGTGCATCATCTAGGGGGTGAATCTAAGGAGTACTCTAAAACTAATTGATCATCGTTGTAAAAGTTTAAAAAAAAATATTTTAGAGTATTTTTTTTTGACAACCAAATATTTTAGAATATTTAACATTACATTTTCAACAATTGGATAACCACAACATATCCAGCAATTATAATCCCAAAATTTTAAGTATATAATGAATATTCAACAATTTCAAATACTATGGTGAATTTTAGGTTTTGTTTTTACATTTATAAGTCTAAAAGAATCTACACTCTATATGGTAAAATAGTGGTGAATATAACTTTAGATTTTGGCTGTATCTAGTCACAAAGAAAAAGACGAAGATTTGAACTGTACTTTTGTAAGTCCAACATAATCTACACCAACACCATAGTCCGCTCTATAACTTTATAAAGACAAAATTAAATTGTCAACATGGACATGCTGGAAACTGGAAAGCCTAAATTTTAATGTTAAATATTTTTCAAATAATGTAATGGCATAAAAATAATAAACTAAAAATACTTATATATAAGTTTGTGCAAAAAATACAGAATTAACTCTGGATACATCACACAATGCCACGATTTTTTTCTGAAAGTAAAATCTTAACCAAAATACTTTATGAAGATCTTATGTTCAAACTGTAGCAAAGTTCATAAGAAAATATTAGTTACATAAGAGAAGACAATGATTCTTCGTAAAAGAACAGTTAAACAGTGGTGTATGCTTCCAAGTTCTAAATGTAAACCTTCATAGTTGTCTTCATTGTAGAATTGCATATAATGCTCCGAATCTTTTTTAAAAAGAGGCTATGATTGGTGTCAATTCACAATAATATTGCATAAAATTCCCATTGCCTATCTCATGAGACTTTTTGTTCTAAATAACTTAACATATTATCTTCAATATTCATATTAGTTATGTTCTCTGAGTGTAAAAAATGGAAGAAAGATATCACTGCATTCTTTGATCAAATATATACATCGCTGCATTCTTTGAAACGAAGAGCATGTTCTTGTGATGCATAAAAGAGGACGTGCATGTTCCTGTGATGTTCTGTGAGTAAATTGATGGAGTCCTCAGAGTTCTGTTATAAGTTGAAGCGGAATAGCATAAAATGTAAACTCCCGGTGGGCAAAAGAGTCATGATATATTTCGCTAGGCGAGATTAGTTTATGGTATCAGGAAAGAAACTCACAAACGTCTTCTCTTTTGCTGCAGCAAGAGAGCCAGCAGAGACAAAATCTTCATATATTGCAACCTGAACCCAAAAAGAAACAATTGAAATGATGTCCTCTTTTTAAACGAAACATAATGATACACAGTCGAAATTTTCAATTTTAATGACCAGGAGGTCAATATTCAGAGCAGAGAGTACTCTAACTGAACCATAGATTCAATAAGAGGAAAAATGTTTATAACCTCAAGTTCTAATAAAACCCTTTTCAAGGTCAGAATGAATGACAACAGTAGCTAGTAGTACTGCATCAACAAAATTGTCTACCGAACTCCCCCATGCTGAGAAAATTACTGATAAGAAACTCAAATGATGGCCATGCTCTTGTTTCCGCCGATAGATAATTGACGTTTTAAAACGGTATGTTTTAAAATAATAAGCTATAATGTCTGCCTGTATATGTTACTTTACTTTTCACCAGAAGTAAATGGCGTCTGAAAACCCAGCAGACTGTACATTGCCCTGATGAAGTTCCCAAGCCACTTTCTCTGACTGTACAGGCTATCCTTGGGATCAACTTTGCCATTCACATGAATAATGTCGTTGTACTCAAAGCAGCGCACCACCTGATGAGAAAGCAAATCAGTTATTACACATAACCAAGGAGGTACCCGAGCAATCAGTGAGGGAGCGAAAATGGTGAAACATGGAGGATAGAATCAACTTCTCAAATGCTCAGTTTTTATCCATCAGCATCATCTCGCAATCTGCAATTTTATCTTGCGGTGTATATCATACTCGGACCATAAGAGGTAGTACAATGCACATGTATTTAACTAATGGTATTGTTAGACTTACCGCATAAATTGCCTCTAATTTTGCAGCTTGCCCTTGATGTCCTTGATGCACCAAACATTTCAATTAACTAAGCTTCTGTATCAGCACCAAATATTTACAGTAACTACAGAGATTAAGGCGACTCAAACAACAGTCAACGTCAAGCCATATTTCAATTTCTTGAACATGCAAAGATTAAAGAGGAGCAAGGTGTACGTATCTTACAGCTTCAAAATCTTTGACTTATTGCAGTTACATTGCTTACATGAATCTCGTCCTCTTCTTCGGGTCCAAAGTTGCACCTGCATAGAAGAAAATACCTACAGATTGTATAACTTTTCTCAGGAAAAATCTTTCTCTTAAAATCTGTTTAATTCAACTCTTCGAACAACAATTCTTTGAGAGATTGGGACAGAACACCACAATTAAAATAACTATGTCAGAAACACTGTTTAATTAAGGTCCCAAAGATAAATATAATCATGAATTAACCTGATTGGGAACCACAACCGAAGGTTCATTATCATTGCTGGATCCATTGGGTATCTGCTCCAAAACTGCGTGTCACCAACATAGCAATGTTTTTGCAAACGATGATTAGTGGTTAAGCTCTGGCAACAATATTATTGGCTAAAGCACAAAAGTTTTCTTGCAAAATCACTACAGATCAATATAATTTTATCCACAATAACAAAAGTAAAAGAAGCAACATCTGAGAATCTGATCAAGAAAGAGTAAAAAGAGGTTAAAGTACAGGGTGAACAGGAGACTTTCCCGTGGTTATAACAGGGTTCATGGCCATAATCTTCTATTGTGGAAACAAAACATGAAGAAAGAGGAAAAGACGCTATTGTTGAATGATCAAGTGTGGTGGTGATAAGGTAGATTTAGAGAGAGATGAAACGATTAAAACAAAAAAAAGAGTTGATGGGTTCTCATCGGCTACCTACAGAGTTTTTTGAAGATGGGTTTAAACTGGGCCAATGCAAAATATTAGAAATCCAGGCTAATGACCCAGTATCGCTTTTCTCGAATAAAAGCTGTAATGACGTGGCAATTTAGAACTCTCTGATTTGCTAATTTTTTTAAACGACGTGGACAGGCTATCCTTGGAGGATATCCCCCTTTTAATATAGTATATAGATTCTTTGAACATTTATCTATACATTTATGTCTGATACTAACCCGAAACGATTGTTGTTTGCAGATGCTAAACGTCTTATTGGCAGAAGATTCAGCGACCCCTCAGTCCAAGCAGACATGAGGCACTGGCCATTCAAAGTCATCTCCGGACCAGCAGAGAAGCCAATGATCAGCGTCAACTACAAGGGAGAGGAGAAACAGTTCTCAGCAGAAGA
Organism: Hirschfeldia incana; assembly: GCA_026261945.1. Taxonomy (NCBI): domain Eukaryota; kingdom Viridiplantae; phylum Streptophyta; class Magnoliopsida; order Brassicales; family Brassicaceae; genus Hirschfeldia; species Hirschfeldia incana. Next base: position 3,320,370 of record JABCMI010000021.1, read on the forward strand.
GATCTCCTCCATGGTCCTCACCAAGATGCGGGAGATAGCTGAAGCTTACCTCGGCACCACCATCAAGAACGCAGTCGTAACAGTCCCGGCCTACTTCAACGACTCTCAGCGCCAGGCAACCAAGGACGCAGGAGTCATCTCTGGTCTCAACGTGATGCGCATCATCAACGAACCTACAGCAGCTGCGATAGCTTACGGTCTTGATAAGAAGGCGTCGAGCGTTGGTGAGAAGAACGTGCTTATATTCGACTTGGGAGGTGGGACTTTCGATGTCTCTCTTCTAACTATCGAGGAAGGGATCTTTGAAGTGAAGTCCACGGCTGGTGATACTCATCTTGGTGGTGAGGATTTTGATAACAGGATGGTGAATCACTTTGTTCAAGAGTTTAAGAGGAAGCATAAGAAAGATATCACTGGTAATCCGAGAGCTTTGAGGAGGCTGAGGACAGCTTGCGAGAGAGCCAAGAGGACTCTGTCTTCAACCGCTCAGACTACGATAGAGATTGATTCCCTCTACGAGGGGATTGACTTTTACACTACTATTACTCGTGCGAGGTTTGAGGAGCTGAACATGGATCTCTTCAGGAAGTGTATGGAGCCTGTGGAGAAGTGTTTGAGAGACGCTAAGATGGATAAGAGTAATGTTCATGATGTTGTGCTTGTTGGTGGGTCCACTAGGATCCCTAAGGTGCAGCAGCTTTTGCAAGACTTCTTCAACGGGAAGGAGCTTTGTAAAAGCATCAACCCTGATGAAGCAGTTGCGTACGGAGCTGCTGTTCAGGCGGCGATCTTGAGTGGTGAAGGGAACGAGAAGGTTCAGGATCTGTTGCTTCTTGATGTCACTCCTTTGTCGTTGGGTTTGGAGACTGCTGGTGGTGTGATGACTGTTCTGATCCCGAGGAACACGACGATTCCGACCAAGAAGGAGCAGATATTCTCTACTTATTCAGACAACCAGCCTGGAGTTTTGATCCAAGTCTACGAGGGAGAGAGAGCGAGGACCAAAGACAACAACCTCTTAGGGAAGTTTGAGCTCAGCGGCATCCCTCCTGCTCCACGTGGTGTCCCTCAGATCACTGTCTGTTTCGACATTGATGCAAACGGTATCCTCAACGTGTCTGCGGAAGACAAGACCACAGGGCAGAAGAACAAGATCACGATCACTAACGATAAAGGAAGGCTGTCCAAGGAGGAGATTGAGAAGATGGTGCAGGAAGCAGAGAAGTATAAAGCTGAGGACGAGGAGCACAAGAAGAAGGTTGATGCTAAGAACGCGCTCGAGAATTACGCCTACAATATGAGGAACACGATCAAGGATGAGAAGATTGCGTCTAAGCTTGATGCGGGTGATAAGAAGAAGATTGAGGATGCGATTGATCAGGCTATTGAGTGGTTGGATGGGAATCAGCTTGCTGAGGCTGATGAGTTTGAGGATAAGATGAAGGAGCTTGAGTCTCTTTGTAACCCGATCATTGCGAGGATGTATCAAGGTGGCGCTGGTGGTGATATGGGTGCTGGAGGTATGGATGATGATGTTCCTGCTAGTGGTAGCGGTGGTGCTGGACCCAAGATTGAAGAAGTGGATTAAGTTTTCTAGCTAATGTTGTTTCTGAGTTTTTGCTTGAATCCTTATGTTTTTTTTGGTTGTTTCCTACTTTTGCTATGATGTGTTACTTGGAACCTGCCTTGTTAAACTATGAAATCTATTATTGCCTTTAGTTTCAATGATTGGTCTCTCCTAAGAAAGAATTATGGACTTTGAAATCAATTCGGTGACAGTAAGTTACTGCATTGGTCTCCACAAGAATATGTCTAATATCATATCGGTGACAGTAAGTTACTACATTGGTCACTACGAGAATAAATGAACCACCCACAAGAGTGACATGAAAGAATTAACAAGAATCTGTCACCATTGTTAGTGACCTCTGTATCCAAGGATCTTTTGTTTGAGAAAGTTGCAGCTACTGCAACACCAAATCGCCCTTCTAGTCTATCAAAGCATATAAGAACTCTAGCATTCATATCGTAGACCAATGAGCCGAACAAGTTACTTGGCTGCAGCATAACCTTATAAAAAGCTCAAAGATGGATTTGAACTACAGTCTACAGAGCTTCACTTACTTCTGCTGCTACAAGGAGATGCAGATGTCTTTCTCCTAATTGCTTTGGCCTCTTTTAAATGACTCCACAACTGGGATGAGATTCGTCCTCTGTTTGGCATGTGATGACTCGACCATCCTCAGCCTTTGGTTTGTAAATGTATATCCCTATTTATGTTGTATAGTAATGTTTGTAAAAAGACAATAAAATTGATTGGGTTACACATGAGAAACAAGCTTACTTTAACTGGAATAGTGCAAATATAAATGATATATTGGAAAGTTTTTGGATGATGGTGATTGTAAAGTCAGTAACAGATTTTTTGAATTTTCAAAAAAATCAATTTAATCAAAATTCAGAAAAATATTTGTTTTTTACACACTCTGACACACATATGTAGAACAACATCATTCCATGCTCCATATACACACCAAGTGAAGTGTCACATCTACAAAGGCAAGAGATATCGAAACTCGTATTCATGAGGCCTCACTTCCACCAACTTGTTCACAGACGACTCGCCTTTCTTTTTCAACCACTCCACCGCTGTTTCCTTGACCTGCAAGCAGCGTTGAACTGGTGGTAATTGGCTGCATATCCATTCAACTAATGCCCCTTCATCCTCTGCAAAATCTCGTAAACGCTTGTGCAAGAATCTTGGAATCATGATCTTTTTCCTCCCTGAGATACCTACGGAAACTTCTAAGTACTCTGTTCTTGCCTTGATTAATTCGTTCACCACATCTTCTGCTGTATAGACTCTCAACTGTAATCATGTATACACAGTTTCTTTGTTGGTTACTAATTTTGAAACAGAACTTATGATAATGCATGAGGGAACTTACAGCAGGTGAAGACCAGTCTCCACGACAGAGAACAAACATTAGGTTTGGTTCGATGCATCTGAACCCGTACCGTTTCTGCAACCTCATTTCGTTATCACCACTTGAAACCTTTTTGAATCGGATGTAGAAATTAGAAAACACAATTTTGATATTCATTTGTACAATTTCAAGTGGTTATTATTTGTGTAAACATCAATATACTTACAGTTTCTCTTGGCTCGCATGGACTCTGCAAGATGGATCCTTCGATATCTAAAGCAGACAGTTGCATTCCTCCCACGTCAATTGTTGCCTTACAACACAAGTAATCTTGAATAAGTATGAAAGTTAAAAGATTTTTTTCTTTATTGTGTACTATTAATTACCATTTTGAGAATAGTCAGTAGTTTCTCCTTTGATGAAGGTAATCCATGTTCTAGAAATCCCTGCAAAACAAATTTGGGTTTTCAAAACAGTTGACTTTGGTTTTATTGTACTCCAGGTTCCAAACCATTTTTGGCTACATAATAATTTAAATTAGAATATCTAAAGACTGGTTAAAATTAACAAAGAAAAGATGCATGTGTTGAGTTTTCGGAGCTAATTACATTCATGACGCAGGCGTTGTAGGTATTGATCCAGAATGCCATCTTTTTCTTGTGGTTCAAGAAACTCAAATCAACTTTGCTCAACTTCTCCTTTAAAACCCTACATGTATGTTTTTGATTATATACAGATCATGAAATCTTGTGATCTCAGAAGATAATTAAAGAAGGAATCTGAAGTACCTTAAGTTGACAATAGAAGTTGAGCAATCAGACAAACGACTAACATCAATGGAGGTTCTAGTAATGTGGATGAAGTTCTTGTACTCTCCAATGTCTCTAAAAGAAGTCCCCATCACAACTCCATAAGGATCAAGATTCGATGCGTTCTGATCATACACCGATTTGCGTTTAAAAGAAGCATTCTTCAAGTGTGAGAGGCTCAGCTTTGAAACCGTTCTTGACCCTTCTCGCTCGCGAGATGACCTGTTGAGTTCAAGATAGATTCCCATCAAGCACTTCACCAAATCTTCAGATACTCCATTTGGTGTCGTCTCTTGCACTTTCCTCTTCTCTTGTGCTCTTGATGATCCATCAGAAAAAGTCGAAGAATGGATTCTTGATGAGAACTCCGTGGCTGATCCAACTGATGCGTGAGTGCCAAGACTGTTCAGTTGAATATCCTTGACGAGATGAGGATTCTCGCAACTATAGGACTTGTATCTTTGTTTCAGATCCTCAGGTCTCATCTTTGTAATGGCATTGTCAGCGTTGCAAGGAAGATGGTTCTGCCTTTGGAGTAGTCTCTTAGGAGTCATCATCCTCTCTTCTTCTTCTTCGTCATCAAGATTGGCTTCAAGTTCTTCATTCTCTTTCCTCTCACTATGCACATCAAGTTTCAGGTCTTGGATTCGCTTCTCAAGGCAGAGTATCTCTGCCTCAACCGTCCCAAGCTCCTCTATTAGCTCTTGAACCTATACATTTAATTTTTCCAAATTTTAAATATTATAAGAGTTATTCATTTTAGAGATTTAAAAAAAAAATCTTTAGAAATCCTAGAGATTTTTGATTTATTAAAAAGGTTAATGAAATTTATAAGTTGAAGTATTTTTTATCGCATTTTTCCTTTCAATTATTCATTCAAACATTTGATTCGCAGAGTGTTTTTTTTGGCAAGGTTTATGAAAGAAAAAACTTGCCTGAGGAGGAAGAAGCAGTAAAGAGAGACGAGGCTGAGACATGACAGGACCACGAAGCATATCACGTAAAGCCTTGTTGAGAGCTTGCTCGTCCTCTAGCTCTCCTTGCATTTTGGTCACATCCCTTTGAAGACGACGCTTTTGTTTCTTCTTTAACAAGTCTTTCTTCTCGTCTTCGCTCTTATAATCATCCTTCACTTCTGTTGGCTGCAAAAAAAAGAGATAAAGAACAGATAAGTTATGAAGTGAAGATTCATCAGAATTGTATACGAGTTTTGACACTTACTAGCTGTTGCGATTGCTGGCGGTTTAGACGGCGATGATGATCAAGAAGAGCTGCTACGCTTTGTTGATCTTTGGTTTCTTCTTCCCCAAGCAAGTCTTCGAGTTTCATTTTGTGTGTTTATGGAGTCTTGACAAAAAAAAAAATCAAACTAATCATGAGTTTAGTGAAGCTTCCTACGAATGATATTAAATGTTGGAAGATATGAGATCGTAAGTAACAATCGTGCGTGCAGTGAAGCCTTGTGTTGATTCAACATTGGCTTGTAAATTGTTTTTTAGATTAAGAGAAAGTTGTCAATGACGTGAAAGCCATTACCACAAAAAGGATTTTGATACGTGTTACAGAAGTCAATTTCAGTTTCAATTATATAATGAAAGTCTTGCTATGAAGTACGGATACAGCACAAACATGGCTTTACCATGTATTTCATTTGACTAAAATATATAAAAACTCAAGTGGTGGTTGCCATTATATATAATGAATCAATCAATGATCAAATGGATCCGGTTTACGATTTTGACTTCGGTTTGAATTTGGTTCAATTATAATACCGCGTCTAACCGAAACCTACAATGCGGAGTTCATTTCCCGCCAAACGTAGAAAAGACTATTCGAAGCTTTTTAAGCGACGCCGGTGATCGGAACCCTAACGCAGGTAATCTCGGGGATCTGATCTTCCAGGAATCGTTGGATCACACTAGAAGTTTATATCTTAGATTCATTTTGCTTGTAGTACATGATTTTGCTGAGATCGAGAGCGGAGGAATTTATGTAGACAAGTTGTTCGATTAAATGTCAACAAGGGATGAGATGAGACTATATACCACTTTGAACTTTCTCAGCTTTGTTTTATAAGTTCTATTAGAATGTTCCTCATCAGGACTTTGAGAGATTTGTGGATGATATATAAGTGTGTAGCTAGCGATCATCTACCCTTGAAATAAATTTTGGGTGTGAGTTAGACTCACTAGTAATATGTTCTTTGAGTATCAAATGCGTGTTCGCTGCTTTTCTTACTTTGGACTTCATGTTGTGTTATGCCACACACTAGTAATCTTATACAAGGATTCGTCTGGTCTCTTCTCCTTTTTGATACAGTGTTTTTTCTTTCTTTCCCTTTAGGTGTGTGAAATAAGATTTCCTAGAGATATATCCATGGCTGCACAGACTGATCTCACTGTTTTCTCCTGAAGAGGTAATCTCCTCCTCTTTGTTCGTATGTGTTTCTCCCGTCTGCAGTGATGTAACTGATTTTAGCATTTTCTACCAGAGTTTATGGTAAATGCACTTTCCGGCCACCACAATGGTTGTCTGTTGGTAAGAAAAATGTTTCACATTTTATAGATGAAATTTTGAATGCTTAAGTTTTAACTGTTTCTTGTTCCTTCTTCCTTTCCGAACTAGACAATTTGACTCAGATCTTGGAAGCAGAACGGGAGCCTCAGTTGAAATTTCCGGCATTACCATTTAGTTAGGTGGAGATTGCTAGACTGCCTTTTCATCAGTATGTGATTCTTTAGACTCTACTTGTTTCGTTGCTCTCCCCTTGCATCTTTAGTATCTGAGAATACTGCTGAGTATCTGAAAAATCTTACTTTTGGCAGTGCACGTGATGACATTCCAGACATGTATATGGTAAATTTCATACATCTCTCGCTTTCCCATTCCATACCCCATGTGGTTAAATCCTTCAAGCGTTTAGAGCTCTTCGTTATTGAATCTTTGTATAGTTAAGATCGCTAGTCGAGGACATTAGAGATGTAAGGCTTCACAAACTGGAGATTAACTTGGGATCATTTCAAGGTACATCTGCGGTAAAGGTAACTATCTCTATATTGCCTCTACTTGACGTTACCTTTTTATCATTACATTATAAGGTAACGTCAAGAAGAAGCAATATAGAGACAGTACCTTGTCATGCTTATAAAACGCTTACAAGGCTCTTATAACAAACGGGCGGACTAGGTTCATTTCCATCGCCTATACATTTTCGATCTGATTTTTTCCAATATTGTTTCATTTGAAGTATGTGGGGTTAGAACCAATATCAGCAGTATCGAGCAACACCTAATGAAATACACATGTTGCATATTTAAAACGTGGAGAGTCAAAGGCTTGTTACCAAAACAGTAAACATACTGATTGATTATTAAGACACGCAGTCTTAATGTCTTATTAATAATCATAATGAATGTAGACGGGTTTGCGTCCTCATCCTTCATCACTAGCACTACGCTTGCTTTCTGTTTCTTCATGCTACAATCAGTGATACGTGGCTCTTCATGTTTGATCTCATTCTTCCTACATCCCACCAAATTCCGATGTCTAACACCGTCAAGGATCTCACCGCCTCCTCCTCTTCTTCTCCGGCTATTCCGGTTAAGATCATTCCTCTGCGGCATCCAGATACCACTTCTTCTGATGATCCTCGCCGTCCCTCCATTTCATTCCATGATTTCTTCTCCCGATGGACGGCCAAGATCAAGCGTATGACGTTCTTCGACTGGTTGGATACGATATTTCCTTGCTTTGTTTGGATTCGAAGTTACCGGTGGCATCAATACTTTAAGCTCGATCTCATGGCTGGTATCACCGTTGGTATCATGCTTGTCCCCCAGGTAATCTCTGTTTCTTTTGATTCTCTCACAAGTCTTATCTTTGTTCTTCGGATAACTTTTGTTTTCTCATATAATTGAGCAGTCAATGTCGTATGCAAAATTAGCTGGGCTTCAGCCAATATACGGTTTATGTAAGTTCATTTTGACTCGGGATACTTTTATGAATTCATCTATCTATTAGTATAAGCTCAGTTCATTTTGTTTGGTTGTAGACTCCTCATTTGTGCCGGTGTTTGTTTATGCCGTATTTGGCTCATCTCGTCAGCTTGCAGTTGGACCTGTAGCATTGGTTTCTCTCCTCGTCTCCAACGCTTTGGGAGGACTTGTTGATCCATCTGAAGAGCTATACACTGAGCTTGCCATTTTGTTAGCACTTCTTGTTGGGATATTTGAGTGCATCATGGGGATTTTAAGGTCAACTATAGTATTCTCTTCACTGTTATAGCCACTCCTATAGCTTACTTGTTAGAAACAAGTCTTTCGTTTGTGTTATCAATCCAGGCTTGGATGGCTTATACGTTTCATTAGCCACTCAGTCATTTCTGGATTTACAACTGCTTCAGCTATTGTGATTGGATTATCCCAATTGAAGTATTTTCTGGGGTACAACGTTTCCCGTAGCAACAAGATTGTGCCACTAGTTGAGAGTGTAATAGCTGGAGCTGACCAGGTGAAAACCTTATATGACAGGTTAAGGACTTAAATATGGTTCAGTAGAATTCTTATCTCTAACTTCATCTGGGTTTCATTTTGCAGTTTAAGTGGCCACCTTTCTTGTTGGGATCTACCATTCTGGTGGTCCTTCTAGTAATGAAGCATGTGGTATGAGCCTTCTTCTTTCTATGTTAGTTCGTGCTTTCCCTAATCACTTTTATTATGCTAAAGCATGATGTGTCATGGCAGGGAAAAGCAAACAAGGAACTTCAGTTCATACGAGCAGCAGGGCCGCTCACAGGGCTTGCTCTTGGTACAACCATTGCGAAAGTGTTCCATTCACCTTCAATCTCACTGGTCAGATTCTTCACTGAAGCCACGTATTTGTTTTGTGTTTGTAGTAATTGCGAAGTTCTTAGGATTTTTCAGGTGGGAGATATACCTCAAGGCCTTCCAGAATTTTCTTTACCAAAAAGTTTTGATCATGCAAAATTATTGCTTCCAACAGCGGCTCTCATCACTGGTGTGGCCATCCTGGTGAGATATAATCTTCATAGACTTTCTCCAAATGGACGTTTGCGAAGTTCATCTGCACCTAACCACGAGAAATTTTTAAGACGTATATGACTGAAATATAGAGTAATCTGACCTCTTGAGTAACTTTTTTGGCATGTTCTGACAATATGTACTGATTCGTTGTTGACTGATGTGCTAGTTCAACTTTCTTGTAATCTAGGAATCTGTAGGTATTGCCAAAGCACTAGCAGCGAAAAACAGATACGAGTTGGATTCAAATTCAGAGGTAATAACCCTACAGAATAAACAAATCAAGTGCTTGCCCAATTGTTACCATATGACTTGTTCTTCTGATCTTAACTTCTCATGGTAAAGTTTCTCCTGTGACTTGACAGTTATTTGGTCTTGGTGTCGCTAATATTTTGGGATCATTGTTTTCTGCATACCCGACTACAGGTATCTGATATTGTGATCCTGACTCTGGAGATGAGTAAAGCCGTGTCAGTATGTTGTATGTGTTACCCTGATAAATTCTGAAAATGATGGTTCTGACTTCTAAGCTATACCTCGAATCTGATGAATCTATCATTAATTCCCTGACTGTATCATTATAGGATCCTTTTCTAGGTCAGCAGTGAACAGCGAAAGTGAAGCGAAGACTGGCCTATCAGGTCTTGTAACAGGATTCATCATAGGATGCTCTCTACTGTTCTTAACCCCTGTGTTTAAATATATACCACAGGTAGATTTTTCATCTTTTTTTCTACTTCAAATTAAGTCCTTATAAATCCGGAACTCTGAAGCTGTTGAAAGCTGGCTCTCAACTCCATGTCAAATTCACAGTGTGCTTTAGCAGCAATAGTGATCTCTGCTGTTAGTGGCTTGGTAAGTTCAAATCAACCCATCAACCCATTACAACATTTGTACTACTGCCTTTTGGTTAACGAGCAAGTAGATTCACATTTACTCTTTCTGGATGTCTACAATGTTAGGTGGACTACGAAGGGGCTATATTTTTGTGGCGTGTGGATAAGAGAGATTTTACTCTTTGGACCATCACTAGCACCACCACTCTGTTCTTTGGAATAGAGATCGGAGTCCTCGTTGGTGTAAGTATGTTCAGATTCACTTAGCTTTACCTCTGCAGCCCATCATATATCTCTTTGTTTTCAAAACGGTGATGATATGATAATCTTTATGAATTGTGAAATGAAGTAAGGACTCACAAAGTTTACAATGCTTGGCATTTCAGGTTGGTTTTTCACTTGTCTTTGTTATACACGAGTCTGCAAACCCTCATATTGGTAAGAAGAGTTAATGTTCTTCTCAGAATGGTTTCAACTCATCTTCATGATTACTTTCCATTACATATATTTGGCAGCTGTCTTGGGGCGTCTTCCAGGAACCACTGTGTACAGAAACATGAAGCAGTATCCAGAAGCGTACACTTACAATGGGATTGTAATTGTTCGAGTCGATGCTCCCATATATTTTGCCAACATAAGCTACATCAAGGACAGGTGAAAGTTGTTTACTTACTTATCTTGCTGTATGATCCCACAGGAAGAATTAATACAGCCATGTGTTTCCAAGTTGCAGGCTAAGGGAATATGAAGTAGCTTTTGATAAACACACTAACAAAGGACCAGAGGTGGAGAGGATCTACTTTCTTATCCTTGAAATGTCTCGTAAGTTCCAACTTTATTCTGATTCAAAGCTCGAACCTTGCATTAGTATAATGGAAGTATTGAATACTTTGTATGTAACGCAGCTGTCACATACATAGACTCAAGCGCGGTAGAAGCCTTGAAAGAACTGTACGAGGAGTACAAAACAAGGGACATTCAGGTATCATCTTCCTTCGTTTTAGTAACGTGCTTCTTCTCATTTAGGAAAACATGTTTGATGATTGTGTTGGTTTTCGATGGAGCAGCTTGCGATTTCGAACCCGAATAAAGAGGTTCTGTTGACACTGGCAAGATCTGGGATTGTGGAGCTTATTGGCAAAGAATGGTACTTTGTGAGAGTACACGATGCAGTCCAAGTCTGTCTTCATTACGTCGAGAGCAAGAACCAGACACCCACGAATGTTGATGAGAGCAGCAGTTCAAGCTTATGGAGAAGGTGTAGTAGTGCGAAAAACACATCACATACTAAACTTGTTTTGAAGGAGCCATTGTTGTCCAGCGAGAAATAAGACATTTATAGCATTGCGCTTTCCTTTCACAAAAATTTAGGTGTACTGTATATCTTAATAACACTTGCACTTAAATAAAATATTTAGAGAGAGAAAAGGTGGTCATGGTCATGAGTTGTTGAAAATTTACTATGTCATGAATGGATATTAAATCTGAGTCCATTATATTACCTCATCAACACGTTATTCTTGCAAGTTACAACAAAGCCATGCATATATAGTAATTTTAATTTGTTTAGCCAAACAGATTTTACAAATGGTAAGATTTAACATTGTATCAACTTTTTGTGGTTTTTATTTGTTTGTTACACGTCCTCATATTAACTGTTACCTTGCTAACAATTTAAGGTGTAAAGTTATAAAAAAACAATTCAAGATGATGTCTCATGCCGCGCTTATGGTGAACTGTACATTATAAAATAAAATTTAAATTATCGTTGCTGTATATATATTGTGGAGTACTTAAATACACACACACATATATATGTTAGTGGGTGTATTATATTAGGTTTGATATAGGTGTGATTCATGAGAATTAGGGTTGTACAGTAACTGACTCATGAGCTTCAGAGAGTGTGGTCCACTTATTGTGTAGACAAAATTATAGACCAGGACGTAAATGTGCCAAATCAAGTTGATGGTGACAAATTTTAGAAAAATTTGTATAAAGTATAGTAAACATAAAAACGAACCTAGTACTGTTCTTATCTTCCATTGTATCAAGCCAACCCACCGTATTGGGGATATCTGGAGTAGTTTGTGGCAACCCGTGTTTCATCAGCTTAATCAGGGAAGATGGTCATTCTAGTGACTTATGATTCATGAGCTAGCAAGAGGGTGGTCCAGCTATTTTGTAACAAACTTTATAGACTATGAGATAAATGTGCCAAATGAATTGGTGGTGGCGAATTTAAGTACGTCTTGTATACATAAAAACAAACTTAGTAACTGTATAGACTAACTATGCAGTATGTGATTAATTGATTGTATATTGCATATTGCTATATATATATACCCCCTACTTGCCTATTAGAACAACCATACAACTCAGAGAAAAATGAAGACTTATTTACTCCTCTTTCTCATATTCTCACTCCTCTTATCATTTTCTTCCGGCGAGCAATGCGGTAAACAAGCCGGGGGAGCACTCTGCCCCAACGGTCTATGCTGCAGCGCGTTTGGATGGTGCGGTGACACTCCACCTTACTGTGGGCAAGGTTGCCAAAGCCAGTGCACTCCCACTCCCGCTCCTCCCACTCCCACTCATCCTAGTCCCACCCGTCCTAGGCCCAATCCCACTGGTCCCCGCGGGGATCTTTCGGACATCATTTCGAGAGAGCAGTTCTATACAATGCTTTTGCACATGAACGATATTGCTTGTCCTGCTAGAGGGTTCTTCACTTACGACGCCTTCATCACCGCTGCTAAGTTTTTCCCTAGTTTCGGAAACACCGGAGACCTTGCCACAAGGAAGAAGGAGATCGCAGCCTTTTTCGGCCAGACTTCCCACGAAACCACTGGTAATGATCACTACACTTCGGTTTCGATATTATTTCTTTTTCTAACACAAGTTTTTAAATTTAGTTGAAAAACCATTGAGAATACTAACTTGTTTCTTAAATACAAAAACACCAAACGCAAACAAATATATTTTGTTCAAAATAACTGAAAGTTTCAAATTTATATGAAAATTATATACTGACGTAACGCACAACCAAACAAAACAATTGTATAAAATTTCGTCCTATCCTGTTCCAATTTCAACAGAAAGCCCATTTTTAATTATTTTAATCTGTTTAATAAATGATGTACGAGGAAAATGGTAAAGGAAATTAATTTACGGAAAATGGTAATGGAAATTAATTTACGATAAATAACATACAAAGGGAATATTTCTGAAATATCATATTATAAAAAATTCATAGATATATATCCGTCAAATTTCTATAAAAAAAATTGTTGAACATTTACTAAAAAATCGTCTAAAGCCCCTAAAATCTTATATTAAGTGATACTAATGAAAAGTACGGTTACATGTTGAAGGTGGGTGGCCGGGTGCACTAGACGGAGCAAATACATGGGGATACTGTTTCAAGGACGAAATTGACAAAAGCAACCCCTACTGTGATAGCAACAACTTCCAGTGGCCATGCGCACCTGGCCAATTTTACTACGGAAGAGGACCGATGATGCTATCTTGGAACTACAATTATGGACAGTGCGGGAGAGACCTTGGACTCGACTTACTACGCAGGCCATATATTGTATCCAGCGACCCAGTGATCGCTTTCGAAACCGCAATTTGGTTCTGGATGACTCCTCAGGCTCCTAAACCATCGTGCCACGACGTCATCACCGACCAGTGGCAGCCGTCGGCCGCCGACATTTCAGCGGGGAGGTTACCAGGTTATGGAGTGATTACGAATATCATTAACGGTGGATTAGAATGTGGTGGTCGCAACGTCGCACAGGTCCAAGATCGGATATTGTTTTATTCAAGGTATTGTGGCATGCTTGATGTTGATCCTGGAAGTAATCTTGACTGTGACAATCAAAGGCCGTTTAGTGAAGGTAGTAAGGTTTTCCTGGATGCTGCTATTTATTAAGGAGTATTAATGCAGCTGCTTTCTTGTATCCAAGCAATAAGAGAAGATCAAATTTAATAAAACTCCTTTTTATTGGGTAACGTGTTTTATAAGTAATCTTTATTTTATTTCTCCATGCATCGTTTTTCAGGGCCGGTCTTGGACAAAACTGAACGAAATATTTGCCACTCGTTCTTTAAGTTTTTGAAGAAAATTGCATAGACATAAAACCCTAATATCACAGGGCCGGTCATGATCAGTTTCTCGAGTGGTAAGCTATATGGTGGTATGTAAAATTGGTCACAATAACCGGTTGAGACCAAAGTAAACCAATCTAAAAGTCCAATAGCCACCTTTCTTATGCATTGACAAGACCAAAGGTCAATTGACATGGAATCATATTTGAATAGTATCAAGGAAAATATATAACCACAAGAACCATATAAGGTACTGTGTTCTTCATCTCAACGACTCAACCACATGGAGCAACACCATTACTTGTCCTTCTCCTCTGTTATGCGACTTTGTAAGATATTTGAACTTCTGATGAATAACATATAAGGATACATTAAGAATTTTAAAGGGCGTACAATCTTTGATTCATTACAATACTTGGAAACAGGAAGGAGATTTTGACAACATAAGAAGCATTTTCTAGACTAACCGCTAAATGCTGCTACTCTATTTATGTCCTATTTGGTGCTGCTTTGCCTTAACCTTCTTCGTCATAATCTTTCTCCTCGTCCTCGTCTATCCTCTTAGACGAACTTGCAAAGTGTGCTGGATCTAGTTTTCCTAACTGCATAGATCAGCACGTATTTCCCTATTTCTCCAAGGGCGTGGTTGTGTATGTGGCTGCGACTGGTGCCAGTTACAAGGATGCAGTTTAATCCAATCGTCATAATCTATTTTAAGCCCGCCTTCTACACTTGGAATACGAGGATGCTGTTTAATGATATTTTGCCTCACTTTAATGACACATTAACAATAATTTAGGGGTGGGCGTTCGGGTACCCATTCGGGTTCGATTCAGGTCCAATCGGGTTTCGGGTTTTCGGGTTTAAAAATTTCAGCCCCATTCGGATATTTCTAAATTTCGGTTCGGGTTCGGTTCGGATCTTTGCGGGTTCGGTTCGGGTTCGGATAACCCATTTAAATAATTTTTAAAATTTTAAAATTTATTATATACTTTAAATTTCTCAAAATCTATAAACAAAATACATATTACATATAAATTTGAATAGCATATGTCAAAATATATAAAATTAACCTATAAATTGGTTTATTTTGAAAATTTCGATTGAGAATCAATAGATATATTTTAAATATTTTTGGTGTTTTGAGTATATTTTAGCTATTTTAGACATGTATGTTTGACTATTTGTATATTTTTTAAGTATTTTGGATTACTAAAAAGTATTTATATACTATGAATGTTTTTAATATACAATAAATCTAAAAAATAGTTAATATATATAGGTATATGAATCTATTTCGGATATATTCGGGTACCCGAAATACTTCGGTTCGGGTCGGGTTCGGTTTCGGTTTTTTAAATACCAAAAATTTGAACCCATTCGGATATTTAATCAATTTTGGTTCGGGTTCGGTACTACTTTTTCGGTTCGGGTTCGGTTCGGTTCTTCGGATCCGGGTTTTTTGCCCAGCCCTAAACAATATCATGACGATCTTATCAGTGTCTAAGGCAAATAAATAGACGTTCCCATACCTACAATAGCAGGCGGGCTTCTAATTAATACTAATACTTCTCATGTTTTGAGAGATTTTCTTCTTTGATTACTTTTATCAATATTGTTCATCATTAGCTTTAGGAAGCCCCATGAACAATTTGAAAGCAAAACACAAACCATAACAACCTAAAACCCTAAACGGATTTTTAGAAGTAAAAACTTAAACACCACAACCTAAGAAAACTTAGACTTTTAGCTTAAAAGATAACACTTTGGTGACTAAAATAGAAAATCTTATGCGGAAATCTGTTGTTGCCGATTCACTGATACTTTCTAGAAAATCAAGTTTGGACTCTTCACAGTAAAACACTATGTCTTCCAATGAATAACCCATCGAACTATCACAGATGCAACCGAAAGCCACCCAATAAAACATCTTCACTTCCAGATTCTGCCAAAATCAGAGTCAGATCTAAAAAAAACTCTTCATGACACATACCATAGATTTTAAACTCTTACACAGATAAAATTCTCAAGAAAAAGAATAAAAATTAAATTGACACCCAGCGCCTAAAAGCTACTGGACGTTGGCCAGAAAACAATTGAAGAAGAAAAAATTCCGAGAAAAAAAGAGACGACTTCAGTTTCAAAAAAAAAGAGGCGACTGCCTAGGGTTTTGAAGATTTTTCTTTTAATTTATTAGTTTTGCAGAATAATTGTGTAGGTTATTTTCAACTGAATAATGAAAAAAAATTTAGAAACTCATTTTAAAATCATGACAAATTTTGTTCTGTTATGAAAGCTCCATAAATGATGAAATTTGATACTAATTCATGACATATTTTATGGACTGTATTTTTAAAAATGTATTTAGTTTTTTTTTGCAAAAAAAAACACATCCAAAATTTTTCATAAATTTACAATCAAATTTTCAACTTTCAAAACTATCAGATATGGCACATTGGCACAGGTAAAACAATTTCACCCGCCAGAAAGTAAATTTATTGGTAAAATTAAAAAGAACTAAAAAACATTATTTACATAAAATTATGTAAGGCATATTGTAATATAAAACTTCTAGCTTTTAAAATTTCTATTTAAAAACATTTTAAAATATAATCAGATTTTATCAATTTAGCTAGTCCAAACAAATTTTCAAGCACACGTCAAAATCTTGTAGTAATTTGAGAAAAAAACATTGTGTCAACTTTTTGAGGTTTTAATTTGCTTTGTCAAAAACAATAGGTTACCTTAATTTTAGGTGTAACGCTTAAAAAACGCAGTTGAAGGTATACTAACTAGATGATGATGCTTCGTGGTATAAATAATTGTCGCAGGATCTAATAGTGTGCGGTAAAAAATGTGTTATTGTGTGTAATTTATGCTTGTTATTAACGCGTATAGTATATTTTAACCAATCATGTTCTGTTTGATTATCCTTTTAGCAGAATACACTTTGATTGATGTCTCATCTCTCGTCTCTTCCTCTTCAATTTCTTCATATGCTTCAATGCTTCATCTTCCATTGTATCAAGCGAACCCATCATATTGGGGGGGGGGGGGGTAAGCCGTAATTAGGGTTGCACAGTCAGCGACTGAGCTTCAGAAAGGGTGGTCCAACTAGTGACTCGTGAGCTAGAGAGAGAGTGGTCCAGACAAACTCTAGAGACCATGAGGTAAATGTGCCAAATGAAGTGGGTTGAGGAAATTTTAGAACAATTAATATCAAAGTATAGCAAACATAAAAACAAAACAAGAACCGCTTGTCTTTTTTACCAATTTTTTTCTTATCAAAATGCAGAAGAAGAAAAATAACGAGCCATTTAGGCTTTAGTTGTTTTGAGATTAACCCAGATGATTGTTTTCAGCCTAGTAACATTAATTAAGCAATTTCAATGCTTATCTAGCACTGCATGATGCAGTGCTTATCTTCCACTGTATTTGGGATATGTGAAGTAGTTTGAAATTCATGATGAGATCGAGAGTGGTGGTCCATCTATTGTGTAACAAACTCTATAGACCATGAGGTAAATGTGCCAAATGAACTTGGCGGTGGCAAATTTAAGTACGTAGCACTGCTTTCCCCCGAGATAACTCTAGGTCTAAAGTTATAAGAAAGAGCAGTTTAAGGTGTACAAACTAGATGATGTCTCATGGTAAATGTTAACATTATAAGATCAGTTTTAAATAATTGTTGCAGGATCTATAGTGCGCAGTAAAAAAATATCTGTTATTGTGTGTATTTTATACATATATTCTATTTTGACCGATCATGTTCTATTTGATTATCCTTTTAGCAGAACACTTTGATTGATGTCTCAATATCTTTCGTCCCTTCCTCTTCAATCTCCTCATAAGCCTTAATTAGGGTTGTACAGCTATAAATTTCAATACTTAATCTTCCATTGTAGGGGTATGCGATTCATGAGCCTTAATTAGGGTTGTACAGCTAGCTAGTGACTCGTGAGCTTCAGAGAGGGAGGTCCAGCTAGCTAGTGACTCGTGAGCTAGAGAGAGAGAGAGAGAGAGAGAGAGAGAGAGAGAGAGAGAGAGAGAGAGAGAGAGAGAGAGAGAGAGAGAGAGAGAGACCATGGGGTAAATGTGTCAAATCTAGTTGGTGGAAGCAAATTGTAGAACAATTAATATCCCAAATATAGCAAACATAAAAACAAGAGAAAGTAGAAAAATATGACATATAGAACTTGAGTTTGTCTCAACAGGACTTTGTTTAAGATTTTCCCATTAGAATTTTAACCAAGGTTAATACGATTATACCGTTAGATTAATTAAAATTTAACTTAATTAAAATATTTGTTAATACAATTTCATTTTATAAGTAAACAAGAAACATAAAATACAACTCCAAAACAGTCTGCAACTCCGCTTCTTCTTCGATGAAACTGAAGCTTCCTTCACAGTTCATGGCCGACTGTTCTTCCAAACTTCAACAAAGAGATGTCATCCCTCTTCACACCTTTAGCTTTTAATTTCATTCATGGACTCCCCAGCTAGGCAATATATAGTTTTTTCTTATCAAAATGTAGAACAAGAAAAATTACAAGCCATATATAGGCTTTAGTTGTTTTGGATTACCCCAGATGATTGTTTTCAGCCTAATAACAGTAAGAAACTTTAGAGCTTATGAAGCCATGCAGTGCTTATCTTCCAGTACTGTATTGGGGATATGTGAAGTAGTTTGCGATTCATGGGATCCAAAGAGGGTGGACCGTCTATCTACCGACTCATGAAAGCTAGAGAGAGGGTGGTCCAGCTATTGTGTAACAAACTCTATAGACCATGAGATAAATGTGCCAAATGAACTTGTGGTGGCAAAATTTAAGTAAGTCTAGTAAACATAAAAACAAACCCAGCGCTGTTTTTTCCCCAACATAATTAACTAACTATTCAGTATTAGAAAAATCGATATTTGATTTAACATTAATTGCTTGTATTGCATATTGCTATATATACCCCTACTTGCCTCTTAGAACAACCATCAAACTCAGAGAAAAATGAAAACTTATCTACTTCTCTTTCTCGTCTTCTCACTTATCATACAAATTTCCTTCGGTGAGGGCGAGCAATGCGGTCATCAAGCCGGGGGAGCCCTCTGCCCCAACGGTCTATGCTGCAGCAAGTACGGATTTTGCGGCAGCACTCCACCTTACTGTACGAATGGTTGCCAAAGCCAGTGCCATTATCATACTACTACTCTTGCTCCTCCTCCTCCAGATCCTTATCTTCCCGTCCCGCAATGCGGTCATGAAGCCGGGGGAGCACTCTGTCCAAACGGTCTATGCTGCAGCAAGGAAGGCTATTGCGGTACCACTGAACCTTACTGTGGGCCTGGTTGCCAAAGCCAGTGCGATTATGTTCCTCCTCCTACTGCTCCTCCTCCTCCCGATCCTTATGTTCCCGTCCCGCAATGCGGTCATGAAGCCAATGGAACACTCTGCCCCAACGGTCTATGCTGCAGCAAGGAAGGATACTGCGGCACCACTAAACCTTACTGTGGGCCTGGTTGCCAAAGCCAGTGCAATTATGTTCCTCCTCCTACTAGTCCTCCGCCTCCCGATCCTTATCATCCCGTCGAGCAGTGTGGTCGTCAAGCCAACGGAACTCTCTGCCCTAACGGTCTATGCTGCAGCAAGTGGGGATGGTGCGGTGACACTCCACCTTACTGTGACCTTGACAAAGGTTGCCAAAGTCAGTGCACTCTTCCTGCTCCTGCTCCCGCTCCCACTCCTCCTAATCCCACCATTCCTCGCAAAGCGTTTAATTTCCTGGACGCTGTAATCTAATAAGATGCAGCTTTGTTGTATCCAAGCAATAAAAGAATATCAAACTAAATAAAACTCCTTTTTAATAAGTAACGTGTTTTTTTTTCTTATAAATAATCTTGTTTTTTTTCTTCTCCATGCATCGCTCTTCTGGAGTGACACGCTTACGTAGTATATACAGTTGGTTACAAGAACCGATTGAGACCAAATTAAACCAGTCTAAAACTCCAATAGCCACTCTTTCTTATCTGCATTACAAAACGAAAGTTAAACTGATATGGAACCATATATATCTGAACAGTATTAACTATTATGGATAACTAGTTACAGACATAAACTTATATCTGAACCGAAGCTAAACTAAATTAAACCAAAACCGTCCCGGATACATTTTGCGATTTGACTTCGACGACTGAAAACAGAAAATATTTAAAAGTTTCAGAGCACCGAACTTAGTAAAGGTAGGGAAGATGATGGAATGCCGTTTCTTACAAAAAAACGAAGCTTTATAAAATAAAAATGTGGGTGAAGCCATGGTTGAACTATAAGAAATTACATGAGGTGAAGCCTGCCTGTAATAATGCCCCTACCACTAGTTCCTCCGATCTTATCTGCAAAAAGGTATTGCTATGAGTAACGACATTGATAATATCGGGGGATACGCACATATATATAAGAATAATTTGATCATGAAGTTTTAGTTTTGTGGATCAGATGACCTTTGTGTGACCCATTCGATCTATCTTTCTATCCTCCATCACCGAACCAACCAAAATCAGAGTGGTCGTTCCTAGAGTTGCACTATATTCTGAAATGAATTTCTAAAAAATGTTATAAATGGTTTAAGAACATTTTATGAAGGGCTTGGAAACATATTTTGAGTGGCTCTGAAATATATTATGAAGAGTTCAAATTCTTTTCTGAAGAGTTCATAATTCCTTTCGCAAGGGTTCATACATGTTCAAAAACGTGTTCTGAAGGTTTTTGAAACATTTGAGGGCTTATAAACATTTTTTGAAGGGTTTATAAACATCTATGAAAGTTCCATAAATTACGAATTTTGGTACTAATTCATGACAAATTTGATAGACAATAGGTTTTTAATGTATTTAATTTTACACTAAAAAAAACACATCCCTTTTGACCAAAAAAAAGAAAAGAAAACACATCCCATACCTTTTCATAAATTTAATATCAAAAGTTCAACTTTCACAACTATCATATATGGTACATGTAAAAAATTCACCGCCAGAATGTAAATGTATTCGTAAAATTAAAAAGAACTAAAAACATTATTTTTACAAATTTTTGTAAGACATTGGAATACAAAACTTATATATTTTGAGATTTCTAATAAATTATAAATATTATAATATTTTATTATTTTAGTCAAAAAATATCTCAAGAGCATGTCAAAATCTAGTAATAATTTAAGATAAAACATTTTGTTTACTTTTTGAGGTTTTTATTTGCTTTGTCAAGAAACAACATAATATTTCAGACCACATGATTTCTACAATATCAACTGGTTACCTTGTTAAAAATTTTAGGTGAATTTGTTTTAAAAAAAAAAACAGTTTAAAGGTTTACTAACTAGATGATGTCTCATGGTAAATGTTACATTATTGAATCAAGTTTAAATAATTGTTGCAGGATCTATAATATGCAGTCAAAAATATGTGTTATCGTGTGTATTTTATACTATGCTTAAAATAGTACGAATTGTGGTTTTAATTTACCCATATAATCTATTTTGACGACCAATCATATTCTATTTTCATTATCCTTTCAGCAGAATACTTTGATTGATGGTCTCATGTTTCGTATCTTTTTTTTTTCTGAAAGATAATCAACTTTCCTATCTTGCTCTTCAGTCTCTTCATAATCTTCCATGCTTCATCTTCTATTGTATCAAGCGAGCCCATCATATATGTTGGGGTATGTGATTCATGAGCCTTAATTAGGGTTGTACAGTACGAATCATCAGCTTCAGAGATGGAGGTCCAGCTAGTGACTCGTGAGCTAGAGAGAGAGAGAGAGAGTGTGTGTTCCAGAGAAACTCTAGAGACCATGAGGTAACTGTTCCAAATGTAGTTGGTGGAGGCAAATTTTAGAACATTTAATATCCAAGTGCAAACATAAAAACAAACCTGCCTGTGTTTATTTCTTTTACCATACTCCATCCGTTTCAAATTAATTGTCGTTTTAAGTTTATGCACACCGATTAAGAAAACATTTAATTTTACTTATTTTTAAAATAAAAATACTATTACCAATGTACCTAACCATATTTCATCCAATAGAAAAATAGATTAGAAAATATTGTCAATAAATTTTGCATTAAAAACCAAAAAGATACTTATTTTGAAACGAAAAATTTTCCCTAAAACGACAAATAATTTGAAACGGAAGGAGTACTTTTTCTTCTCGAAATGCAGAACAAGAAAAACTACACGCCATTTAGTTGTTTTGGGTTTATCCCAGATGATTGTTTTCACCCTAATTAATAACCGTAAGAAACTTTAATGCTTATCTATCACTACATGCTGCAGTGCTTATCTTCCACTGTATTGGGGATATGTGAAGTAGTTTGCGATTCATGAGATTCAGAGAGGGTGGTCCATCTGCTCACTCATGTGCTAGAGAGAGGGTGGTCCAGCTATTGTGTAACAAACTCTATAAACCATGATAAAAATATGCCAAATGAACTTGGTGGTGGCAAATTTAAGTACGTCTAGTAAAACATAAGAAGAACCGAGCAATGTGTTTTTCCGTAGCTATACTCAACCCACATATATGATAACTAACTATGGAGAAAACTCGAAATGGTTAAAAAGTTCAAATTTCACCGCCAGAAAGCAAATCTATTGGTAAAATTAAAAGAACTAAAAAAATTATTTACACAGATTTATGTAAGACATTGTAATATAAAACATAAATCCTGAGATTTCCAAGAAAATAAACATATAAATATAATTAAGTTTTGTAAATTTAGTTCGAAAAAATTTCTCGATCGCATGTCAAAATCTAGTAGTAATTTAAAATTAAACATTGTGTCAACTTTTGGAGGTTTTATTTGGTTTGTAAAAAAAACAACAGATTTCAGACCACCAGACTTCTATAACGTCATTATACCAACTGGTTACCTTGTTAACAATTTTAGGTGTAAAGTTGTAAAATAGAGCCGTTTAAGGTGTACAAACTAGATGATGTCTCATGGTAAATGTTACATTATTGGATCAAAGATCATATTTAAATAATTGTTGCAGGATCTATTTTGACCAATCATGTTTTATTTGATTATCCTTTTAGCAAAACACTTTGGTTGAGGTCTCATCATTCGTCTCTTCCTCTTCAGTCTCCTCATGCTTCGTCTTCCATTGTATCAAGCGAACTCATCATATAAATTGGGGGGGGGGGGGGTAGGTGATATTCATGAGCCTTAATTAGGGTTATACAGCTAGTGACTCATGAGAGAGAGAGAGAGAGAGAGAGAGAGAGAGAGAGAGAGAGAGAGAGAGAGAGAGAGAGAGAGAGAGAGAGAGAGAGAGAGAGAGAGAGAGAGAGAGAGAGAGAGAGAGAGAGAGAGAGAGAGAGAGAGAGAGAGAGAGAGAGAGAGAGAGCATGAGGTAAATGTGCCATATGTAGTTGGTGGAGGCAAAATTTAGAACAATTAATATCCAAGTATAGCCAGAGCTGTGCCTCAGTGAGAACAAATGAAACATTCGCTTATGGCAGCAGATTTTTGTAAAAACCTAAAGGCTTCATTTTTACTAATCTTAGGAAAATAGCAAGGGTATACAATTATTAAAAGAACATTAGTTCATGCGAGGAAATCACTGTGGTAATTAGAATAAAGAAAAATTGGAAGTATGATTAAAACTTGAGTTTCTTAGATAACAAAATGAAACAATTGCTAACTATTAGAAAATAGAACAGTTAGAACGGTTTTTGAAATGAAACATTCGCTTATGGCAGCAGATTTTTGTAAAAACCTAAGGCATCATTTTTTTACTAATCTTAGGAAAATAGCAAGGGTATACAATTATTAAAATAACATTAGTTCATGTGAGGAAATCACTGTGGTAATTAGAATAAAGAAAAATTGGAAGTATGATTCAAACTTAAGTTTCTTAGATAACAAAATGAAACAGTTGCTAACTATTAGAAAATAGAATAGTTAGAACGGTGTTTGAAATGTTTTAATGCTAAAATAGAGAAAAGTGTACCATTTTATAGTAGTATTGCATAAGCAACATCGACTGATTTATTTATTTTATCTATAAAAATTATGAAATCCATTAAAATTATTTGTAAAAATAAAATAAGATTCTTGTAACTAATATTTTGTTTGTTATTCTAATTTATATAATTCTACTCTACAGTAATAGGTATTATTATTTTTAATGCAGAGGGTTTTGTGAAATTTTTCTATTGTTTATGGTAGCTAGCTATAAGGGTTCGCACGGCTGCTTTGAGTATAGCAAACATAAAACAAACCTGCCTCAGTTGTTTCTTTTACCATAGTTTTTCTTATCAAAATGCGGAACAAGAAAAATTACAAGCCATATATAGGCTTTATTTGTTTTGGTTTATCCCTTTTTTTTTTGTAACACTTGCATTTAGAATAGAAAGTCAAAGAGGTCTCAGGCCCAAAACAAAGAGAAAGTCAGCCCATTAAAGGGTTTGCTACACGGGAAAGGGAAAGACACGATTTTGCTAAAGCGTCGGTATCATGATTGAGGGACCGAGAGATGTGATGAAACGAAATATCGACAAACGCAGGGATGATCTGTTGGATGTCTTTGATGATACCAAAGATCTCTTTAACCTGTGTGTTGCCGTTGGTAGCTCGGATGAGCGTTGAGTTGTCAGAGAAAACTCGGAGCTTTAGGAAGCCGAGATTCACTGCAGAGAGGAGCCCAGCTCGAAGTGCAATTGCTTCTGCAACGAGGGGTGATGCGACGAAATCGATAGTCTCTGCTCCATGAGCGAGCTGATTTCCTTCCGGGTCTGAGAAGATCCATGCGATTCCGGCTCGCCTCAGCTTTAGATCGAGAGCTGCATCTGATTTGCAGAGTATCATAGATCCTGTTTCCGCCGATTGTGACTCAGCTTGCCTTGTTACAGGTAAGCGATCCTTCCCTGTGCTGCTCTGTGGTTGAAACGAATGCCATTCTCTTGCTAAACGGATTGCCTTTAATGATGTTTCTAGTGGCGAGACAGAGCGGTCTTCAAATATTAGCATGTTACGGGCTGACCAGAGAGCCCAGCATACCCAGGGGAGGAGCGTTGTTGGGACTCCTGTTGGAGGGAGATTAATAGCCTGTCTGAATCGTACTAGCGCTTGTTCGAAAGTCACCTCCAAGTCAATCGGAATTGCTTGTTTAAGGGGGATTAGCTTCCAAACTTCTTGGGCAAAAGGGCAGGAGAAGAAGGTGTGCATTGTCGTCTCGCGTTCCTTGCATCGCACACATACTACATCTGAGTTAATTCCACGTTTTTGCAGGTGTTCTCCTAGTGGGATCGCTTTTTGGATAACAGACCAGAGGAAGAGCTTCATTTTTGGTGAGCTTCAGATGGACCAAACGTCTTTGTACCAGTCAAAGGAATCTGGATCTTGGACTCGGCGGTACTTGCCCTCTGTGGAGGCTACAATGTAGCCAGATTTTGTAGTGTAGATGCCAGATTGGACAGGTTGCCATATGAAAGTATCTTCTGTGGTTCTGTGGCCAGGCTGTAGGAGCTGTATTTCTTCTTTCACTTGAGGTAGCAGTTCCTCGATTCTTTTCTTATTCCACTTCATGTCCGTTGTTAGTAGATCCGAAACTGTGAGGTCTTGGTCGAATTCTTTGATAGGACTGAAAGGCTTGAGATCAGAATCAAGAGATATCCAGGAATCCTTCCAAACTTTAGTATTGATTCCATTGCCTATTGCTTTTCTAATATGTCCTCTAAGTAGATCTCTGCCATGTAGAATACTTCTCCAACCATGTGAGCAGACAGTGGGTAGTTGAACGTCTAGGAAAGATTTCTTGTGGCAGTACTTGCCTAGTAGTACTCTAGCTAGAAGACAATCCGGTTTGGTTAGGATCCGCCATGCTTGTTTAGCTAGGAGAGCCTGGTTGAAAAGTTGTATATCTCTTAAACCTAGTCCGCCCATAGCTTTAGGCCTGATGATCTTATCCCAAGCCACCCAACACATTTTCCGAGAACCATTTGGGGCATCCCACCAAAATCTAGTCAGAACTGACTTTATTCTTTTGCATAAACTGACAGGAAGCTCGAAACAGGACATTGTGTATGTGGGAATGGCAGTCAGTACTGCTTTGAGCATGACTAGCTTTCCTGCTCTAGAGAGATGTCTGGTGGATCGGCTTACAGCTTGTTGTCTGATGCGATCAACTAGCTTAGTGAAGAGATCTTTCTTTCTTCTCCCAAAGTGTTCTGGTAAGCCCAGATACTTTCCATTTCCCCCTTCTGCTTCCACTCCTAATGTTTCCTTTACTCTTGCTTTTACTTCAGGAGGCGTTTTAGAAGAAAACGTGATCGATGATTTCTCGGCATTTATCTTCTGTCCAGAAGCTTTCTCATACTCATAGAGTATTCTTTTAAGCTCCTCACAGCTGCTTTGAGAGGTCTGACAAAAAAACATGGTGTCGTCTGCAAATAGAAGGTGGTTCACACTTGGACTGCCATTTGCCACTCTAATTCCTTGTATGGTTTTCTCCCTCATAGCTTTCTGACAGAGGCCCGATAGAACTTGGCTACATAGTATGAATAGATAGGGTGATAGGGGGTCGCCTTGTCTTATGCCTCTACTAGGTGTCACTAGTCCATGAGCTGAGTCATTGATGAGGTAGGAGTAAGACACCGTAGACACGCATTGCATAATAAGATTCACCCATAAAGGGTGGAAGCCTAGTCGTTGTAGAACCCTTGAGATGAAGCTCCATTCCACTCTGTCGTAGGCCTTAGACATGTCTGTCTTGACCGCCATTGTGCATCTTTTCTCAGCTTTAGAGCTCTTTAGGAACTGGAGCACTTCGTGAGTTATTAGAATATTATCTGCTATAGCTCTTCCAGGGATGAATGCTGACTGGTTTTCAGAAATGATTGAATGTAAAACTGGCTTTAACCGCAATGATAGAAGCTTTGAGATGATTTTGAAGTACACATTGCACAATGCAATGGGACGATAGTCTTTCATTGTTTTTGCTCCTGATATCTTGGGTATTAACCTCACATGTGTTACATTTTGCGAGGGACGGAGAACTCCTGTGGAGAAGAAGAGCTTAACCTCTTGGATGATCGACGGGCCCACCACTTCCCAATTGGCTTAGAAGAAGCTAGCAGAGAAGCCATCTGGCCCCGGGGCCTTGTCTGGGTGTATTGCGAAGGTGGCTTCCTTAATTTCTTCCGGGGAAGGTTCTTTGATTAGCGTCTCATTCACTTGTTGACTTACGCAGGGCTGGAGTGACTCTTCAATGATATTGAGATTCTCGGGTTGTGAAGAGACAAATAGCTTCTCATAGTAGTTGCAAATGACTTTTGCAACTTTATCCTCCTCATACCAAGGTATACCCGCTTCATCTTCTATGACGGTCATTCTATTTCTTGCTTTTCTGATCTTTGTAGTAGCATGGAAATAGCTTGTATTGGCATCACCCAATGTCAACCATAGTTGCCTGCTACGTTGTTTCCAATATTCCTCTTCTAGTTTATAGGCCACTAATAGATGTGAATTGATACTGTGTATCAGATCATCATCTGAGGTGGGGTTGGACATAGCAGCATCAAGTTTGACCCGTAGTTCCTCCACAGTTTTTCGGCTATTTTCCTGGTAAGCCTTGCTCCATTTGCAGATAGCTTTACGACAGAGTCCCAGCCTCTCTTCCACATCTAAGTGGGGATGAGACTTCCAGATTTCTTGGACCATTTTTTTGATCTCAATATTATCTTTGAGTCTCCGATCAAATCTGAAAATTTTTGAACCCTTCTTTCTTCGTGTATCCAAGAAGGTCAGCAAGGGGCGGTGATCTGATGCCTCATACCGGAGGTATTGACTTCTGCAAGAAGGGAAGAGATTCATCCATTCACTGTTACTCAAGGATCTGTCTAGTCGGCACTGCACGAGATGTGAGTTTCTCTTTCCCCTCCAAGAAAGGAAATTTCCGTAATGCTTAACATCAAAGAGTTCATTTTCTGAGAGGAAGGTTCTGAATGCGCAGAACGTACCCTCTGCTCTCTCCGGTCCACCCTTCTTTTCGCCATTCTCTGTGATCTCATTGAAATCCCCTGTCAAGAGCCATGATTCTCCATCAGGTGGTTGAAGGGTCGTGAGTTCGTTCCACACTTGGACTCTCTTGGTGTGGTCTGGCTCACCATACACAAAGGTCATCTGGAAGGTAGAACCTTTCTCTGTGATTACCGTATCAATGTAGTTTTTGTTGCTCGATCTCACTGTGAGCTGAATATCATCTTTCCAGGTAAGAAACAGTCCACCACTTCCTGGACTGTTGGGAGGAACTTCATGAAAGTTATCCATAGGGAGCCAATGGAGGGTCTTCTTAACCATATCTAAGTCGTTTTTGGTCTCCATGAGGAATAGGATATCAGGTGCATTCCTCTTCTGGATCTCCCTCAGCCGCTGGACTGTTGCAGGGTTCCCCAGCCCGCAACAGTTCCAGCTCAGAGCTACTAAGGAACCCGGGGTGGAGCAACCCGAAAATCCCCTGTTTTACGGGTCACTGCTGGGATTAGTTGAATTGGGGGGTTCCTCGGTGCCTGGGAAGGTCCTGCATTCTCAGTAAGTTGCTTCTTTCTTTTAGCTTTGTTGCCCCCACTGGTTGTTTGACTTCTACTTGTTGCCCCCGGAGAGCCTCTCATTTGTGAGATGTTTCTCTTTTTAGAACTGACTCCTTGGAGTATGTTAGGACTGCTTCTCGGTTTCCTTTTGTTAGTTCTCTTTTTGGTCTGATTCCTTTGTTTAATCTGGAATTCCATTAGTGTTTCCTCATCGCCTCCAGGTGATTGATGATCTGGAAGAGTCTCCTTACTCTCCTCCTCTCTGTTATTAGGACTTATAACAATTGATTTTAATCTCCTGTCTTTCTTGTTTGCCTGTACCGAGGTTTCTGAGGTCGCTGGTAGCGGGTCCTCTCTGGAGTTTGATTCGAGCACCGCAATTTCTCCTACCGCTAATCCTTCTTGTATGCCTGTTGTTATTGGGGCCTTTGAGCTGTATTGAGCCTGAGCAGGGGATCTGACCCCAAGATGTGGGTTCCTTCCCATATCCTCCTTCCATTCAGTGGGGAGGCTTAGCGAAATGGGGTAGATTTGATGAGATGTTGTTTGGGGATGGTGAATCTGGGGGGGTGGAGTAACTGGGTTACTGAGGTTCCCTGAATTCTGGTGATTCAGCGTTCGTCCATGATTCGAAGCTGCTAATATAGATGCCGTCGTGTATTCCATGAGGCCTTCTTCGTTCGTCATCTGTACTCTCCGTGCTCTAGCCGCGGCTTCCACGGGGTCTGAGACACTCAGGTATTGCCTAGTAACATCATGTAGTTCTTCCATAATAGCTTCCTTGGCTTTTCTTTGTTCGCTAATATCAGATAGTTGTATGGGTGGTTTAGATGACGTCCCTTCCGTTAGGATCGGGTTTCTGTTCTGCATTTCTTCCGGTGGGTTTGGAACCACCACCAGTTTAGGTCTCCACTGGCCTTCACTCCTTTTGGGGAAAAGATCTTTCCTCTGATGAGACTGTTTGTTGAATATATCTCTGTGTCTAGTGTAGGGAGGAGACGGATAGCTAAGTTCCCGGTGGGGGGAAGGTCCCCTGAGCTCCTTGTTCTTGATTCTTTCTGTTTCCTCTATCTTCTTCTCAGGAGGGGGGTTACGAGTTTGCTTAGTGCTTACTCTGTCACCAAAAGGTTTACCATACCTGTCTAGCCTCTCATGGAAACTTGGTGTCACACGTACTGGGTGTTCAGTTGTGTTGTTGCGTTGACTTCCAATGTTGTCATCCCTCTGTCTGGGTGGTTTCTCAGAAACCGAGAGATTCCAGGAGGTTCGCAGCTGGCCAGCATCTCGTTTTTGTAAGGAATCCTCCTCTTTGTCTGGTTCATAACTTAAAAGCTTTTTTGACTCTTCCACCACTTTCTCAGGACAGTGGTTTCTATGATGAAGCAGAGAGAAGCAACAGGAACAGTGCCTTTCTAACTTCTCATATTCCAAGGTGATGTAGCTCTCTTCCCCTGAGTCGAAATCCACAACTGCTTCCTTTATCAGGGGTTTTAGGCCATCTATCAGGACTCTGACCCTAGCTGTCGTCTTTGTTAGCTCATAGTTGTCTAAAGTGCCCAAGCCTTCGCCTATTTCGACCACCATGTTGTCGTGCCAGTAGTGAAGAGGGAGTCCTTTGATGCGAATCCAGAAAGGAATAAGACTGGGGAAAGATGTTGATATGACAGGTTCCCATCTCTGGAGAATGACCATCCAGTAAGCAAAGTGGTAAGGTCTGTTGTCTAGGACTTTGCGTAGATCTTCCTCTAGTTCGAAACGAAACTGGAAACAATTGTTTCCTAGATCTGACCCCACTGCTCGACCTTGTAGATTCCAGTTGCGCGGGAGAGCTGGGATGAGCGCTGAGATTCTTTGTTCTCGGGGGTTTGTGATTCTTCCAATGAGGGTTAGGGCATTATCTCTAATAAGTGCAGTGTTGTCCACGTTTGGAGCTTTAAACCTCTTTATGGTACCTCTTGTTACCTCACCCAGCTGTTTCTTTCCTTTCTCTTCTTCAGTGAACCTAGGAGCCATGGTTTGCTTCTGAGGGAGGAGACCCTTAGCTTCGGCTTGGTTCCTGTGATGGTCGCGATTAATTAGGAGACGGTGTTATTTGAAAGGGGAGGGTTGCTCCAGGTTGAAGGTGGTAGACGTCGAGCAGGAACGTTGATAACTTGAAAAACTTCCGGAGGAGCAAGCAGGAGAGCAAGATCTACCGAATTCTAGAGAATTTTGAGATTCAAAAAACTCAAGATCAAAGGTGGAGGATGCTTCTTTAGGATAAAAAATAGGGCTTCCGGTAGGATGCTGAGCTTGGACCGAAGGTAACTTGCCTAACTTGGTAAAGAAGTGAGTAGTCACTATCTTCCTATTGACCGCTGGATACCTGATGGTGCCTTAGCATCGAAAGTTGTGTCTGGGAGAGTTTTCTCACCGAGACCACTTGCATTCATCATCTTAATTATTGTTTTGGTTTATCCCAGATGATTGTTTTCAGCCTAATAACAGTAAGAAACTTTAAAGCTTATGAAGCCATGCAGTGCTTATCTTCCAGTGCTGTATTGAGGATATGTGAAATAGTTTGCGTTCATGGGATCCAGAGAGGGTGGATCCATCTATCTCATGAAAGCTAGAGAGAGGGTGGTCCAGCTATTGTGTAACAAACTGTATAGACCATGAGATAAATGTGCCAAATAAACTCGTGGTGGCAAAATTTAAGTAAGTCTAGTAAACATAAAAACAAACCTAGCACTGTTTTTTTCCCGACATAATTAACTAACTAGAAATCGATATCTGATTTAACATTAATTGGTTGTATTGCATATTGCTATATATACCCCCCCCCCCCTACTTGCCTCTTAGAACAACCATCAAACTCAGAGAAAAATGAAAACTTACCTACTTCTCTTTCTCGTCTTCTCACTTACCATACAAATTTCCTTCGGTGAGGGCGAACAATGCGGTATTCAAGCCGGGGGAGCACTCTGCCCCAACGATCTATGCTGCAGCAAGTACGGATTTTGCGGCAGCACTCCACCTTACTGTACGAATGGTTGCCAAAGCCAGTGCCATTATCATACTACTACTCTTGCTCCTCCTCCTCCAGATCCTTATCTTCCCGTCCCGCAATGCGGTCATGAAGCCGGGGGAGCACTCTGTCCAAACGGTCTATGCTGCAGCAAGGAAGGCTATTGCGGTACCACCGAACCTTACTGTGGGCCTGGTTGCCAAAGCCAGTGCGATTATGTTCCTCCTCCTACTGCTCCTCCTCCTCCTGATCCTTATGTTCCCGTCGAGCAGTGTGGTCGTCAAGCCAATGGAACTCTCTGCCCCAACGGTCTGTGCTGCAGCGCGTTTGGATTTTGCGGCTCCACTGAAGCTTACTGTACGAATGGTTGCCAAAGCCAGTGCGATTATGTTCCTCCTCCTACTAGTCCTCCTCCTCCTGATCCTTATGTTCCCGTCGAACAGTGTGGTCGTCAAGCCGGGGGAGCACTCTGCCCCAACGGTCTATGCTGCAGCAAGTGGGGATGGTGCGGTGACACTCCACCTTACTGTGGGCAAGGTTGCCAAAGCCAGTGCACTCTTCCTGCTCCTGCTCCCGCTCCCACTCCTCCTAATCCCACCATTCCTCGCAAAGCGTTTAATTTCCTGGACGCTGTAATCTAATAAGATGCAGCTTTGTTGTATCCAAGCAATAAGAGAATATCAAACTAAATAAAACTCCTTTTTAATAAGATTCAGCTTTGTTGTATCCAAGCAATAAGAGAATATCAACTAAATAAAACTCCATTTTAATAAGTAACGTGTTTTTTATTAACAATCTTGTTTTTTTCTTTTCCATGCATCGTTTTTCTGGAGTGATGCGCTTACGTAGTATATAAAGTTGGTTACAAGAACCGGTTGAGACCAAATTAAACCAGTAAAACTCCAATAGCCACACTTTCTTATCTTCACTACAAAACGAAAGTTAAAATGGACATGGAACCATATCTGAACTATTAAGGAAGCTATACAATTTTTTACAAACATAAATTTATATCTGAACCAAAGCTATACCAAATTAAACCAAAACCGTACCGGATACATTTTGCGATTTGACTCTCCACGACTAAATACATAAAATATTTAGAATTTCAGAGCACCGAACTAAATAAAGGTAGAAAAGATGATGGAAGGCCGTTTTTTTTTTTTTTTAACTAAAGGCTTTCAATCAAAAACATAAAACATTACAAGGTAAGGCTATAAAACCTTAAGTTTGATAAAGTTTGCATGAAACACTTCATGATAAGATCAGTTTCAAACCTAAGATTTAGGCCGAAACTAGAAAGAACAAAAGAAATGAGAGACAATAGCTAACGAGAAGAACTACACACGTCGGCCACGTCTACCTCTCCCTTGTACTGTCTTCCATTCCAAGTCTTGAAATTTGATAGGAGGTCTTGTTTCTCTCCCACCCCTTGTCAAGCTGAGAGAGCTCATATGCTCTGGTTCAACTTCATCCACCACTTCTAACGCAGTGAAGCGAGAAGGGCTCTCAAATTCACTAACTTGAAGTGATGTGGTTAAAGGATCAACAATGGATGGTTTTTGAACTTCCTTGCTGATAAGGTTTGATGGAAATGAATCCATAATAGCTGCTGTAATGTGGAAGGCCGTTTCTTACAAAAAAAAACCCGAAGCATTACGAAACAGATGTGTGGGTGAAGGATTTATAACGGATTTATAATTTCTTTCTGAACAGTACTTCACACAACGAAAGTTGATTCGGAACTCTATTGTTTCCTAGTTTATCTGAACTCCGGGATTTACAAAATGAAGTTGACTCGGAACTCTTAATATATTCTTTTCATTCCTTTTATTTTATTTTTTGTTAAAATTCTTTTCATTCTTTATACACTAGAACAGTACATAACCAGCTTGTAAAAGTCTTTTTCTAGTCACTGATCAATAGATTTGACATTACAATAATTACATACAAAAATATAATGTTCCAAAAGAAAGCCTTGGCATGATAGCAATGTTATCAATTCTATGTGCGTTTGTATGAAAACGGTTGGGTTTATAATCAGTTTAATATAACCTAAATGTTTAGTTATAATTAATTTAAACTATTTTCAAATATAGTTTTTGAAAACTAATATTTTGAAATAGTTGAGTCATTTATAAACTAGCACATGTAATGTAATGACAATTTCTAAAGAATATAGAAATTCCTAGAGTATCTGGACATGTGCCTACGCTCTTGTACGATGTGTAGTAAAATATTAAATTGATGAATCTGAGTCTGGTTTGATCCCATCGCTTTTCTGTCTGGACAACGCGATAGACAGATCTGATTGTATTTAAAATAAAATAAATCAATCTGCCGACTGAAAAGTACATTATATAGTTGTTAAATGTTGACTGCAACTTATAGACAGATCTGATGCGAGTGTTAAGCTAAATCTCAGAAGCTCATATTCAAAACCTTCTTCAAAGCAAATCAATGGCGATCACCGAGTTTCTGCCTAAAGAGTTCGGATATGTCGTTCTTGTCCTCGTCTTCTACTGCTTCATCAACTTTTGGATGGCCTTTCAAGTCGGCAAAGCTCGCAAAAGGTTTGGTACAAACTTCCCTCCATTTTCCTTTTCGATCATCTCCCAGCTATTGACCTCCATCGATTTGTATTGATTAGAGATTAGACTAGGTATGGAACCCGTGTATATATAATAAGAACGTCTATTTCGATTTCGAAAAAGTTTTACCTGTCACAAAACATAGATTGCATACAATTACATTCCTTACTTACAATGCTAGGAAGTAAGAATGTATATTTATTTTACAGGTTCTGATTATAATTAAAATACAAATACGTAAATATCAATTAAAATATATGTTAGTGTAGGTAAGTTATTCTGAATCTTGATTACAATCTAAGATATTTTAAAGTAATGAAAACAAGCAAATACATTCAAACGTAATCATTTACTGTGTTTATAAATTAAAAGATCTTGTTAAGTAACATATTCATGATTTACTTAAAACAGTGTGTGGGAATAAAAATGATTAAATCAATACTATTAAAGGACTCCTTTTATGAAATTACATCCATTCTTTAGTATATTACGTTTTATGTCATAACCTTCATATTTGAGGTAGTTATTTGTAGATTGTACATTTAACATGATCAACACATTCTTTGGATGTAAAAACACATTTTTGTGATGAAAAAACATCTATAGACATTTTCACTACGTTGAAAAGACACAAAGTATAGATCATTTCATTATTTGACAACTTTTAAAAACTAGTCTTATTTTTATAAGGAAAAGACAAATCCTTTGGGACTTTTTTGTTGTTCAACATTCTTTGGGATTTCTATTATTACTTCACAACCTTTTAAAACATTGCATGTGAAAAGATACAAAATTTTATACATATATTATTTCATAATTTGATAGCGTGTAAAACTAATCTTAATTTGTAATGAAAATGCATAACCTTTGACATTAATGGAGATTCCTATTATTGGGTACTTCTCTCTGTATTTTTTGTGACCTCAGATGTGACAGATACGTGTTATGTAATCCTTGATGCAGGTACAATGTGCAGTTTCCAACATTATATGCTATAGAATCAGAAAACAAAGATGCTAAGCTCTTCAACTGTGTTCAGGTTTGAAACCAGTGACCTTTCTTGCATCCGTTTCTGTTATCATATCTGCATACTTCTCTTCAAGCCAAACTTATTTAAACTTTTTGGATGTAGAGAGGACACCAAAACGCTCTAGAGATGATGCCAATGTACTTTATACTAATGGTTCTTGGTGGGATGAAACACCCTTGCATCTGTACTGGCTTGGGTTTGGTCTACAATATTTCTCGAATCTTCTACTTCAAAGGTTACTCTACTGGAGATCCCACGAAGCGCCTCACCATCGGGTTTGACTTTTTTTTTTCTTTTTCTTTTAATTAATATTTTCAACTTGCTATCTATATCCTCTGATTTTTGTAAACTCTATATGTTGTTACAGGAAATACAGTTTCTTGGGATTGTTTGGTCTCATTTTCTGTACCATCTCCTTTGGTGTCACTCTCATCCGCGGTTAGGCCAGTCCTTTGTGAGGTTGATGATTCGATGGACTTTATATCCGGTCCTTATGAGTTGTCAGCAAACTTATTCAAAATTGTTAGAGTTCGTCAGGTTGTTGCTTTTGCTTACGGAACTGTTTTTCAAGTTGTAATAAAATCATGGTTTTAGTTACTTAAAAACAAAGAAACTTCACATCCCTTTGCAAAGGTTTCAAGTTTCTCACCGGGCTAGAGGCTATTTGTTATTAATATATTTATACTTCCTCCACATTTTATGAAGATAGTAAGTAGTTTCGAGATTCTTATTTATTTCATAAAAATAATATTTTGTGTTTCAATATAACTTTATAGCTTCTTTACGAAGCAAAACATGTATGAATATGACTTAGGGGTACATATATATATCAAGCCACCAGTGATTTCAGTAGAGAACTTGTTGGTGTTCAACAACGTGTTTGCAAAAACTGATCTTAGCTAAGACGTTAAGCAACGTTTGGTTCCGAAGTGGCGTCCTACGCGATGAATGCAAGATTCAATGATAACTGTGGTTCAAGGTGAAGAAGGTTCACAAGAACCATGAAGATGTTCTTCATCTCAACCGCATGAAGCAACACCATGACTAGTCCTTATGTTTATGTATCTCTCTGTAAGATACTTTTGACTTCTGATGCAAGTCTTAAATAACATACAAGGGTAAATAAAATTAAGAATTTTTGAATGGCGTACAATCTTTTGATCCATACAATACCTGGAAACTGGAGGTGGATTCTTATCACAGAAGAAACATTTTCTAGACAAACCACTAAAATGCTGCTACTCTATTTATGTCCTACTTGTACTACTTTGCCTTCAACCTTCTTCTTCGTCATAGTCTTCATCGTCTTCGTCTATCCTCTTACCCAAACTTGCAAACTGCGTTGGATCTATTTGGCCTAACTCCATAGACCAGCACGTATATTCCTCAGAGGCCGTGGCTGTCTCTGTGGCTGCGACTGGTGCCGGTTTGGTCTCGTTTAGGTCGAGAGATTCAGCGTTGAGATCAATGTCAATGCCTTCTTTTGGAGTTTGAAGTTGTTGCTTGGTGTCTTCGTTTGATGATGCAGTGCCGTCCTTCTTCTCAATCTCTTGTGGCGATGACACTGACACATGCATCTGGATACTGTCTTGAGGAGGTTTCTCTTCCACCATGGAGGACTCAATTTCCATCTCGCGGTTCAGATTCTCTCTTTCCGCTGCTCTGGCCGCTCGTCCACCACGGCCTCTTCCTCGTCCTCTCCCTCTACTACCCCTGCCACTAGGCTTAGCATTCCCCATCTCTTGCTGCAATAATTAGCACAGTTCCAAAAACAGTTCAATGGATGTGAGTGATGAACAGGAATAAGACTAAATGAAGAACATGAGCTCACTGTTTTGCTTTTCTTAGATTCCTCGTCGCTGTCATTCACTTCGTCACTGGTGGGCTTCCTGATTTAACCAACCATTACGCATCAACTTGATACTGTCTTATTAAATAAAATAAAAAACCAGAATATACATGGACGCCAAGAGATCAAACCTTCTCTTGGAGATGCTGCGATCATCCATGGTGACATCACCAGGCCCTTGACCCTGCCCTCCATAGTCAGGAACCTTGCTCACAACTTCTCTCAGAAAATCAAACACGTTGTATCTTTCCACACAATTTTTTCTGTAAACACAACAAAGCACCTTTAATAAACGTGGATGCAGTAGTATCACCAAAAACCATAAGTAGAAAAAAAAAGAGCAAAACAAACTCTATACCAAATTAGTGGTATAAAGTTCTGTAACATCAACAACATCCTCTCGGAGTTGGACGCAGTCAAAACAGAGCCTATGAGTTGGAAAGCTCTTCCGCTTAATAACATCTTAAACCAGAACACTAATAGTTACAACATCTGACACCTCGAGTATATAAAACATATTCAAGTAAAAAACCTTTCATACTCTTCACGCAGTGACGATGTTAACATACAGAGGGAAGTGAAAGATAAAGGTTAAGCAAAATGTACTGCTTACAGGTGCAACGAGCTGACGGTCTTGGCTCCTCGTTCAAGGGTAATCTCATAGGTACGATCACAAAGGTCTTGCAAGAACAATTCCAAAGATTTTGCTGTAATTAAAGGACAAAACTCAGTGTTATATATAATAACCACAAGTGCCTTCAAACTGAAGTCTGCGATCAAAGAAAAAAAAAAGCATGGCTTACAAACTAAGACAGGTACAGCCAAAGCTATCTTGCCAACATCCTCGTCAGCTTGCATAATCTTTTTAATCCGAGCCTGCAAAAATCGCACATCAAAGACAAACACAATTTTTAAAAGAATCATAAAGCACATGAGAAACACCAAGTGAGGAGCCCATAAATAATACATTTAACACTCGAACGGAAAAAATCTCAATTCTGTGAACGATCATGCACTAACCAGTAACCTGTAACCATCATCAGCACTATATTAATGTACGTTACTAACTTATGAAATTGTTCAAGAAAGTGTTCACAAGTGATCTAGGTAAGAAACTGGAAGGTTCAATCAGCTCAGTGAAAAAAGATTAATCAGAGACACTAATCAAGTATCAACACTATCTCTAAACCCACCAATAGCTGAAAGTCCTCGTGAAGAAAAAAACGGCATCTTTTTTTTTTTTTTTTTTAAACAACTAAAGCCGTTGCTAAGACCAATTCGCCAGAAATGAGATTAATCTAGATTCGTCTTAGGACAACACGTGATTTAGCCAGAACAGTGTTTGGAAACTTGGTCCTAAAAACAAAAGTATGTTGGAGAAATTGAGATAATCAATTTAAAACTTACAGCTGGGAAGCGAGTATCGAGCTTCTTCCTCATCGTCTCCTCCTTCGTGGATTACCACCCAACACTCCCAGATCCGGCGACGGCGGTTTCCTTGTTAAAAACGGTGGATCACTAGTATTAGCTAAATTGACCATACACGTGGCGAGGTAGTATTGGATTGTAAAAGTCTTCTCGTCACAGGCTTATTAAGGGCAAAATAGTCATAACACTCAAAAAGACGCGTATAACAACATTACTTCTTCCTCTCTACAACCAAAACATCCTTTCTCTTTCTCCTCTCCAATCAGACTTTCCCCAATCGCCGTCTCTCCACCGTTAAGAATGGTTCCGTCACCGTCAAACCCGCAACAGATCCAACAATTCCTCTCATCCGTCCTCTCACAGCGCGGGCCCAACTCCGTCCCATACGACGAGTCCACCAAGTGGCTAATCCGCCAACACCTCCTCAACCTAATCTCATCCCACCCTTCCCTCGACCCCAAAACGGCGACGTTTATCCACAACGACGGCCGTTCCGTTAACCTCCTCCAAGCAGACGGAACGATCCCTATGCCTTACCACGGCGTCACATACAACATCCCCGTCATCATCTGGCTCCTCGAATCCTACCCTCGCCACCCTCCCTGCGT
Organism: Hirschfeldia incana; assembly: GCA_026261945.1. Classification (NCBI taxonomy): domain Eukaryota; kingdom Viridiplantae; phylum Streptophyta; class Magnoliopsida; order Brassicales; family Brassicaceae; genus Hirschfeldia; species Hirschfeldia incana. The sequence continues at coordinate 3,359,189 of JABCMI010000021.1, forward strand.
CTACGTCAACCCCACCGCCGACATGATCATCAAACGCCCCCACGCCCACGTCACCCCCTCTGGCCTCGTCTCCTTGCCTTACCTCCAAAATTGGGTTTACCCTAGCTCCAATCTCGTCGATCTCGTCTCCGATCTCGGCTCCGCCTTCGCTCGCGATCCTCCTCTCTACTCCCGCCGCCGTCCCGTGCCATCGCCGTCTCCTCCGCCGTCGTACGATCGTCCTCCTCCTCCTCCGACGGTGGATCAGAGACCGTTCCCGCCATCTCCGTACGGCAGAGTGCAGCAATCGGAGGACGCGGCGGAGGTTTACAAGAGAAACGCGATCAACAAGATGGTGGAGATGGTTCACGGAGATCTAACGTCGATGAGGAGAGACAGAGAATCCGAGGCGGAGTCTTTGCTGATCTTGCAGGGAGGTTTGAAGAGGAGGGAGGAGGAGATCGAGAGAGGATTGAAGGAGATGGTGGAGGAGAAGGAGACGCTCGAGCAGCAGTTGCAGATCATATCCATGAACACTGATGTTCTTGATTCTTGGGTTAGGGAGAACCAAGGGAAGACGAGTAGTTTGGCTGGTGATGTTGTTGATGTGGATAAGGCGTTTGAGTGTGTAGACGCGTTGTCTAAGCAGATGGTGGAGTGTACTGCGTCGGATTTGGCGATTGAGGATGCGGTTTATGCGTTGGATAAGGGGTTTCAGGATGGGGCTGTTCCGTTTGATCAGTATTTGAGGAGTGTGAGGTTGCTTTCGAGGGAGCAGTTCTTTCATCGGGCGACGGGTTCTAAAGTTAGGGCTGCTCAGATGGAAGCTCAGGTTCATGCCATTGCAGGGAGATTGCATTCGTGAAATGTGTTTCAAGTTATTATTTTTTTTTCCTTTTGTGGGATGTTGTGTCACTATGCTTATATATATATATATATATATAGTCTGTGGCTTTGAATTAAAATGTCTATAGACTATGTGTGTGTGCACATACAAGTTTGAATGGATCACGCCTTTTTTTTCATTGTTCAGTTTTTGATCTATGACTCTCCATTACTTGTTTCTGGGATGTTTGTGATGAATTAGTTAGGTTTGATAGTGGTTAGTGTCTATTGAATTGGGACACTTTCTATTCTCTTTTCCTCTTCCGTAAGAAAATGGTGTTTGAGTTTATTCATCATGTGGAAGGAAACTTGGCAGACATTAAAATCCATAGCCCATTAGCTCTTCCATTACTCTTGTAATGTCTTGGTATCAGCAACTGCAGCATCCTTCAACCTTGTTTTTTTTTTTCATCACTTTGGGTGGAACAAATGAAACGTCTTCAATCTGTGCATTTGAATTCTTGTTGCGTTGTTGTTGTCTTGGATAAAGCCAGATACTTCCTTGCAACTACTTGGCCTCTTTCCTTGGGGAGTTTGGTAATAAACATCAGATTTATGCAGCTTTCTCTTAGAACCAAATCTTCCACTTGCTGCACTCTCTACACTATGCAGCGTATTGACAAAAAAAAAACAAAACAAACGGAACAAGCAAAGGTTATAAACAAAACGAATTGTCATGAAAAGTTAAAGAAAGCCCTTCATAAAACAACATATTATAACCTTTACTTATCCACCGAAGGATTTGCAAAAAACTCGTACCAGTGGTGATTGCAAACACTTAAATTCAATAATTTATAAGGTTTTTATTACTAACTAGTGGTTGGCCCGCCCTACGGGCGGGTGAGTTTACATTAAAAATATAACATGATTGATTTATGCATCTGAACCGAATGTATCATTAATGAATTTGGCTTTAAAGATTTAATTAAAAACCAAAAAGCCCAATATTAATAAATATGTTTGGAGATATTGTGAACGTCTAAAGTTAAGCTTAGCCTTTGATATTCAGAAGAAGACAAAGATGAGATTCTAAGAAGAATGTTTTCGTAGGTTAAGTCATGGATAAGGAATGAAAGATTCAGAAGAAGATGAAGTGGAGATTGCATGTTGATTGTTTTTAATGGTCAAGCAATGAGAGTCTCGATTACGGTGATGATTTATGTTTTCGACGACTCAATCTCTAATGGTGGTTTTGAACTATCTCAGCAGCCTTTTAATTTCAGGGGCTTCTTCTAGGTTTGGATCAATGGACCTCATTTATATTAGTTTTGTTATAGGTTTCATCTTACGTTATAATATTTATGTTAGCATAAAAATAACATGTAGTTACAATATTTATATTAGGTATAAAAACATTATGTAGTTTTTAGGTTAAAGAGACAGAAAAACGACGTTAGATGTTAAGTTTCAATAGTTGATCATTAGACTTCTATGTTATCTTTTATAGTTTGAGGATGGCTCTACAATTTGCTGATTTTGTTTCGTCTACCTTTCCAAATACTCTGTCATCTCATTGCAGTTTTCATCACTGCTTGAGTCTCTAGTGTCTCTCTATTTCGTCAAATTTGGGATTCAAGGTAAAAATAGTTTTTTCTTTTGTATATGCTTTGTAGATTTATAATGTATTTTCTGGTCTCAAGTTTGGGCTCTTATTTTTTCGCACTTAGATTTATTTTTTAGTCTAAGTGCGCAAAGTTAGTTTCTTGAAATTTTGGTGTATTCTATCTAGAATTTTTGTGATTTAGTATGGGCAATTTTTTGTGATTGTTTAGTTTGTGAGGTGCTTCGTACCTCTTAACTTGTGGTTGTTCTTATGGTCTGTCAAGTATTTGTCTTTTTTTTCGTGGCAATTTTCGCCTTCTGTTGAATATCTTTTCTCTCTCACGCTTTCTTGATTCTTTGTGTTGGTCCTTGATCACATTTCTTTGTATTCGAGAGATGATTTGTCTCAGAGTTTATCTTTCTACTATTTTCCGACATATCATTGTTATGGGTAATATATTCTATGATTGATCTAAGTTAGTTTTTGTTATTGATCCGTTTCAGCTCTAAACCTTTATTTAGTTAGTGTGTCTTTGACATTTTGTTTTTCTCTTTGATTATAGAGATTTTATGTTTCGATTATGAGTTGTGCTCTAGTTTATTTTTCTAGTTTGGTCAATATTAAAATAAACATATAATTTGTAAATAAAATAATTTAAAATAGTAAAAATTAATAAAATAATGAAAATTTATGTTATTTTTAGCTGTGAATAAATTTTTAAAAAATATATCTATATATTATTTTATTTATTTTTTATTCATTTGTAATTTGCAATCAATAAAATGGATAATCAAACTTTAAAAATGGTTAATATGAAAAAAATTAGATAATTTACAATTAGAAAGTGGTGAATTAAATTGTAATAATATAAAAAGAAAAAGGATCTAAATTATAAAAAGATGAAAAATTTGGACACATGTCAACAAACCCCCCTTCCACATGTCACAAGAAGAGAGAAAAATCTCCTTTATATATATAGATACAACAAGGAAGATACTTTAAACCACACCTAAGTTAAACCACACCTAAGTTGAAAAGATGTTGGTTTTGGGTGGTAAGCTCCATGATGGCAGAGACAATATATCCATCAGCAGCGATGCATATATTGTAAATCTGAGTCATTACAACTCTTGCGACTTATCTTTGCAAAACAAAACCATGCATATAAAGTAATTTAAGTAATTCAACATTTTATCAACTTTTTGTGGTTTTTATTTGTTTGTTTCACGTCCTGATATTAACTGTTACCTTGTTGATGAAAAAAAAACGGTTACTTTTTTTAACAATTTGAAGGTGTAAAGTTAATAGAAAACAATTCACGGTTTACTAACTAGATGTCTCATGCTGCGCTCATGGTGAAATCATTATAAAAAAAAAAATTTAATCATCGTTGCAGTATATATATTTTGGAGTGAAATGTTATTGTGTGTATTTTGCTAGGTTTGATATAGTAGGAGTTATGGTTTAATTTTAAGCATGTAAGCTATTTGATTATCCTATAAGCAGAACACTTTGATTGATCTGTCATCTTTTGTCTTTTCCTCTTTAATCTCGTCATAAGCTTCAATGCTTCATCGTCCATTGTATCAATGGAAATCCATCATATTGTGGGGTATGATTTTATACGAGACTTAATTTAATAAGTCAGTGACTCATGAGCTAGAGGGAGGGGGGGGGGGGTCCAGCTATAGTAATAGTAGACATACAACACATCTATAGCAGTGCTTATCTTCCATTGTATCAAGCGAACCCACCTTATTCAGGATATGTGAAGTAGTTTGTGGTAACCAGTGATTCATGAGCTTCACAGAGGGTGGTCCATCTAGTGTCTCATGAGCTTGAGAGAGAGTATTCTAGGACAAACTCTATAGACAATGAGATAAATGTGCCAAAATGAAGTTGGTGGTGGCAAATTTAAATACGTCTACTAAACATTAAAAAAAAAAACTAACTATGGAGTATTAGAAAATACCATGTGATTTAACATAATTAATTGGCTATATATTCCATACTGCGATATATACCCTTACCACTTACCGCTTAGAACAGCTATCAAACTCTGAGAAAAATGAAGACTTATCTACTTCTATTTCTCATCTTCTCACTTCTCTTATCATTTTCCTCTGGAGAGCAATGCGGTCGTCAAGCCGACGGAGCACTCTGCCCCAACGGTCTATGCTGCAGCAAGGATGGATGGTGCGGCACCACTGAACCTTACTGTGGGTCTGGTTGCCAAAGCCAGTGCAATCCTGGTCCGTATCCTCCTCCAGCCGCGCAGTGTGGTCGTCAAGCCGGGGGAGCACTCTGCCCAAACGGTCTATGCTGTAGCAAGGATGGATGGTGCGGAACCACCGAACCTTATTGTGGGCCTGGTTGCCAAAGCCAGTGCACTCCCACTCCGACTCCTCCTGCTCCTACTCCCACTCCTCCTAGTCCTACCCCTCCTGGTCCCACTCCTCCTGGTCCCACCGGGGATCTTTCGGACATCATTTCAAGAGACATGTTCTATGAAATGCTTCCCCACATGAACGAGAATGATTGTACTGCTAAGGTTTTCTTCACGTACGACGCCTTTATCACCGCGGCTAAGTCTTTCCCTAGATTCGGGAACACCGGAAACCTTGCCACGAGGAAGAAGGAGATAGCAGCTTTCTTCGGTCAGACATCCCACGAAACCACCGGTAATTACTACTTTGGTTATATTTTTCTGTTACTCATTTTACTATAAATTAAGTTTTATTTTTGTTGAAAAAGTACTATAAATTATGTTTTGATCAATCAAATTACTCCTTTGGCTCTATATTTTCAACACATAAGTTTTGAATTAAAATAATTATTCAAAATACTAATAATCTGTTTTGAAATGCAAACACACGATTCTTATTTCTTATATAAAGAACACCAAATTCAAACAAATATATTTTGACCTTTATGATTCTTTCTAGTTCAAAATAATCGTACCACTTAAAAAAAAAAATACTTCAGTTTCCGATTTATATTGAAAGTTATATACGTTAAACAAACAATAGGAAGTATTTTTTTTTTCTTTTTCTTTTTGCTAAAACAATAGGAACTAAAGTTATATACTAACCGTAAGCACAAGCGAACAAACGTTTGATAAGAAAAAGCGTAACAGTTTGGAAAGTTGTAACTAAAATAAATATATAGATAAAAGTTTTAATAATTTTTTTTAAAGATATAATTTTGTGTGTTTATAAAAATGTAGTACTAATAATAGTAAATTATAAGTTATCAAGAAAAATAGTTTGTTGAATTACTATCGGTTTATTTTTACTGAATACTAATAATCACAAAAAAAAAACAATGTGTTTTTTTTTTTGAAAAAGAAAACAATAATGTGTTTACTCTGTAAACTAATATGATTTCTGAAAGTAGTATCTTTATCGATTGTATATTATTAATCAAAGTTACATGTTGAAGGTGGGTGGCCGGATGCACCGGGAGGAGCAAATACATGGGGCTACTGTTTCAAGGACGAACTTGACAAAAGCGATCCCCACTGTGATAGAACCAAGCCCGAGTGGCCATGTGCACCTGGACAGTTCTACTACGGAAGAGGACCGATCATGCTATCTTGGAACTACAATTACGGACCGTGCGGGAGAGACCTAGGACTCAACTTACTCAAGGACCCTACCATTGTTTCCAACGACCCAGTAATCTCTTTCCAGGCCGCGATATGGTTCTGGATGACTCCTCAGGCACCTAAACCGTCTTGCCACGACGTGATCACCGACCAGTGGCAGCCGTCACCAGCCGACATTTCAGCGGGGAGGTTACCAGGTTATGGAGTGATTACCAATATCATTAACGGTGGATTGGAGTGTGGTGGTCGCAATGTCGCACTGGTTCAAGATCGGATATCGTTTTATACAAGGTATTGTGGCATGTTTGGTGTTGATCCTGGAAGTAATGTTGACTGTGACAAACAAAGGCCGTTTAATGAAGGTAGTAACGTTTTCTTGGACGCTGCTATTTAATTAAGGAGAGTGCTTTTAATGCAGCTTTCTTGTATCCAAGCAATAAGACAAATATCAAACTAAATAAGAAACTCATGACCCAGTGTCATGTCTAATAAAAGTCTTCTTAGGACCAAATTAGTGTATCATCAGCATTCACATTTCGTTTAGAACATATTATAACTGGGGAGAAACCATTTGAGCTCATAACGTTGATCCGCAAACACTTGATAATATTCGATATCAAACCATAATCGAATTCAATAATTTATGAAGTTTATACTAATACAACACTGAAAATCACTTGAAGAAAACATGAAAAAACAAAAATTCCTGAAACCTTTTGACAACATAACTCAAGTTAAAACCACACCAAAGTTGAAAGACATTTGTTTAGGTGGTAAGCTCCATGATAGCAGAGACAATATCTCCATCAGCAGCCTTGAGAGCCTTCACTGCCCTTGGCCTAGGCACTCCTGCTTGGGTCATCACCAACTCAATGTCCTTTGGCTCAACACCTTCCTCGTCAACCTCCTCATCATCATCCTGCACCACTGCAGCACTCGACGAAGATTCACCCTTTGAGATCATGCTGCTGAGATCAGGAGCCTTGAACTGCTCTGCAGCTTGAGACTGGATCTGAGAGCTCAAGTCCTCGATCTTGGCCTCTCCAAAGATCACGTATGTGTCTGAAGCTGGACTCTTGAACACGTCAGGTTTTGATATGACGAACATGATCTGTAATCCAAAGCAATATCCCAACAATTTTATTCACATTTGAATGTGTAAAATTTATAAAGATTGAATGTGCAAAAGGAAATAGAAAAACACAAACATTCTTGCTCTTCTTGATGGTAACACGGCTGACACCAGTGATGGGTTTCATTCCAAGCTTAAGCATGGCTTTGCGACTCTTCTTCTCGCTTCTGCTTTGCTTTGACTTGCCTCCTGCTTCTCCCTCTTGTCCTGTGTTTCACGAAGCACAGCTCAAAAATGAGACACACAACAGAGCATTACCATTTAGTTCCAAAAGTTCTCAAGCATACGATCCACACAGTGCAAGGATCCATTCTACAAATATATTTCATTTCAACCTTATTTGACCATATATATCTTTCTATCTCACATATTCACATAGAAACTGAGTCTAAAACAATCTTCCCCAGACATAAACTAACAGAACACTAAGAACCGCACCGTATTTTGATGAACTAAACGAACAATTTTAATCAAAAAGAACCAAAACAAAGAAGGACTTACCCTCTGCGTCATCATCATCATCAGAGTCATCCTCATCGTTGTCATCATCGTCCTCAACTTCAGGCTTATCAAGCTACAAGCAAAACACATCGATCCCAAAAAAAACCAAACAAATCAGACCAGATACCAAACTAAATCTATAACTAAAATTCACGGAGCTCTAACAATACATAAAACAGATCTAAAGTTGCATAGCTCCAATGTTAGCATATTCGAAACAGAGCACTACTAAGATCTGAACTGAGCCTAGTAATGTTCCAAGTAAGTAGAGTAAGAAGATGAGAAAATTACATCGATCTTCTGCTCTTCCAATTTGGCGGCGAGGATCTCTTTCTCTTCGGTAGTCATGATAATGATATTTGTGTGTTGAAGTCCGAGAGAGTGTGTGTGAACTGTGCGGAAACCTTAAAACCCTAGATTACTGACTGAGACCTAGCTTGTTAAATCAAAAGGCCCATAACTAATCTTAATGGGCTATTTACCTTGTCCGTTGGGCTTAACAACTAAAATAAGCTGGAACGAGTTGGTTTGATATTTGTATAACATAACAAAATACTGAATCTTTTCTCTTGGATTTTTTTTATTCCTTCTCGAATTCAAGTTCAGTACGGAAAGAAGTTGTGGCTAGTTTATGAAGGGAAAACGGCCAATTCCCCCATGAACTAATCGATCCGTGCTTATTCACCCATGAACTTTTTCACTATGCTAAAAACCCCATGAATAATTCAAAATGTTGAATTACATACACGAACTAATAATTTTAAATCAATTGCCACAAAACCGTAAACGGTGTTATCAAAACGTTAACAGGTTTACTTAACCACTTAATATCGGTTAAATAAAAACAGGACGACGTCGTTTTGCTCTTCTTCCTCACTTTGGGATTAAAATTGAAATTAGGTTTAAGAGGAAGAACAATATCGAAGGAGAGAGTGACACAGAGGCAAAATCTGAGAATGAGGTAAGGACATTGTTTCTCTCTGAAATTCTCAGAATTAGTTCTTTTAGTGTTGTTTCCTGTCGTTTTGATGGTATGTGCTTTTCTTTTCAGCGACGAACATGGTACGCCAAATGATACAGAGAGATATGAGTATGAGAGAGAGTCGAGGCCTCCATGTGATGAAGAAGCAAGAGTTGAGAGTAATGTGAGAGATTTTGTAGATGAAGAGGTTGATTTGTTTGCTACACCAGTCGCTCGCTCTGTTTCACTCTCTCCTTCGATATTGTTCTGTGTCTAAAACCTAATTTCAATTTTAATCTCAAAGTGAGGAAGAAGAGCAAAACGACGTCGTCCTGTTTTTTATTTAACCAAAATTAAGTGGTTAAGTAAATATGTTAACACCGTTTACGGTTTTGTGGCAATTGGTTTAAAATTGTTAGCTCGTGTATGTAATTCAACATTTTGAATTATTCCTGGGGGTTTTAGTATGGTGAAAAAATTCATGGGTGAATAAGCACGGATCGATTAGTTCATGGGGGAATTGACCGTTTTCCCTTTATGAAAGGCAGTAAAAATCAGATGATGCCATTGGTTTTTTTTGACCTTTTCGTGTATAGTGACTATAGTCTCAAACATGTCGGCATGGAAACATTCATTGACTGTCTTGTCTCTAGTTTATGTTTTTCCTTGGGTTTGGTTGAACCATACAGAACTCAGAACTCTCCTCATTACGCCTATCAACGAGTAATTTTTCTCTCAGAGTTTCTGCTGGTTACAGTTGAATAAATGCTTTGGAAACATTATGCTCTTATTCATATGAAGTCTTAGCCTCTTAAACCATTAAGCATTGCCACACACTACTCAAGTAAAAGCCTTACTGCAGTTTAATTAAAAAGGGACCAGATTCTTTTGAGACGGACCAAAACTGAATTTTACAACACCGAGTCATATATATATACAAGCATATACACATACGACGACAACAAAAGACTTCAATACAAGAAGCTGATGATGAGGCGACAGACAATGGTTGATCTTTGATCCAGGTTAGAAGCTACTGTACTCTCTCTGGTAGAGGAAAGTTGCTTATGTTGGATTCCATTTTGTTGTACGTGAGATTTGCAACGGCTCTATCGATTGAGTTTGTTTCTGCTTCAATCTCTTCCTCTCTACTCAACCTGCAATCAAAATAAGTGTCACTCTGATCAGTCTCCATATAAGAAAAATCTAGACTTTGATCCCTATAACACACAAATAGATGAGTCTCATACCTGGTATTGTCACCATAATCATTAAATCTGGACGCTTGCATATGGAACTCTCCTGAGTTGGTATTGTCTGAATCCAACTTCTCTTGTGAGCTTCTTGCAAGCCGGTAAAACGTATCTCGGAAACACTTTCTTGTCTCATCAGTTAACTAAGAAGAAAGACAAAAACAGACCTTAGTTTAAGACAAAGTCTAAGTTAACAACAACGCAAGTCCACTGTATCAACGACAGGAACTTAGGATGTAAAAATCACACACTAATTAACTCACCTTTTGTGAAGCTCTCTGTAGATCCTGCAACACTACTTCTTCAGAAGACATCTCATCATCCACATACTGTGAATCCAACATGTTCTCCTCAGACATATCCGAGATTGTAAATGGAGCATCTTCCTATAAACCAGATTAAAAATGGAGATTGTTAGGCTTTTGACATCACAATCAATAAATTAACAGGAAAACACCATAGACCCATCAGCTATTCAGTAACTGTGACCAATAATCAATGTTTAAAAAGTCAACTTTGGCGGCTAATCTCTTACCTTTAGAGGCATGGCCTGACAATGAAACATGGGGACAACACCACCACCATACATAGAAGAGGAACCACCACTGTTATTGCTACTAGAAGCGCGATGTACATCACTCCCTGGAGCATCCTCCAAGATAGAACTCCTTCATTAAAACCAAAAACAGAGAGACAAAAACATAAGCCTATGCAACTTGCAAACAATTAAGAATAATTAGTGATGAAAGATGAAAGAAGGAGGCTTTACAAGAACATATCATCCATCTGTTCGATTCCTTCGAAATCATGAAGCGAAGAAGCACAGCCATAGAAAGCCTTTGATCTCTTGGAATCTTCTTCTTCTTCACTCGTCCTCATACCCATCTGGCTGTTAAAACGATCGTAATCAAAGCATTTCTCAGCAGCTTCAGGGGAGTTCATGCTCCATCCACCACCCCACATATCATTAGCCGGTGACGTTTCTTGATAAGTAGGCACAACAAAGTCTTCAAAGTTCCTTCCCGTGTAACAATCCATGATCGATTTATACAGATCTATAATAAAAATCAAACAAAGATCACAAATTTCAGAAACCCATTAGAGAATTAAGAAGAATCTAACTAAGATGAATCGAAGAAAAGAAACTTACTTTGGTTCAGACACAGATCAATAAGCTCAGATCAAGAAGAAAGAGAGAAGCTTTCGATGCTAGAGAGAGAAGAGAGAGAGAGGGGATTGTGTTCTGTAATGTTTCAACTTCTCCTCTAAGAGAGAGTAAGTAAGAGAAAGCAAGCGCGTGAGGTTGGGGAACGCGTGTGGTAGATCTTGTTCGTGGCTCAGAATTCATAGACGAGATTTGTGGCTTAGATCTTTCCTCCATCTAAAGCACTCTTCTCATTGGTCCACGTGTATATCCATATCTTTACTTGCCTTTAAAACCCTGCAAGTTGCAGTGTTTTAGGCCCTACGTTTCCTGTTATTCCGAAGATAACCTTCACAAGCAGTGCTAGAGTGACCTGGTCGGTAGAGGATAGATCAGTCATTTTCATACGCAGACGTGTCTTGCTTGGCTGATATTTACTGCATACGTGGAAAACTGTTTGTTGGAGAACAAAACACGTGGCATGTGATAAGCCGTAGAATGGAACGTCGGTATCATTGAAGGAGTGTAGCTAGCCCATGCTTTAATGAGCCGTGGTCCAAGACTTAATGGGCCGAAACCCAAAACGATTAAATAGGTAGCAATCAATCGTCTTCCTCTTTACGCATTGATTCGATAAATTTTATTTCAACAAGGAGCTTCGGAGAAGCAGGAACATGTTCAAGAACACGTTTCAGTCTGGGTTTCTGTCTATTTTGTACAGTCTAGGGTTCGTTGTTTTGTAATTTTTTTTGTTTTGTTTTATTATTGTGATTGATTGGAATCTTTCGATATTCTCTAAACTTTTTGATATAATTTCTGCAGGAGTAAGCCTCTTCAGATATGGGACAAAGAAGGTAATAAATATTGTTTTTTTTAATAATTAATTGAATCCACTGTTAGCACAATCGTAAGAGATTCAATGAAGTTTAGTGCTTAGCTAATCATTTTTTGTTTGTTTTGTTTTTTTTTTTAATTCATAGTTGAGGATGGACATGTGAAGCGTTGCCATGATGATGAGATACAATCCAATGTGCTTGAAGTAGTTGGATCAAACATCCAGTCTACATACATCACTTGTCCCGCTGATCTTTCCGCAACTCTTGGTATCAAACTTACCTTTTTGGTATTGGTTGTGAAGAACGTGAAGAAGTATTTCTCATTCGAGATTCAGATTCTTGATGATAAGAACGTGCGTAGGCGTTTCCGAGCTTCTAACTTTCAAGTACGTTTTGTCTTCTCCCCATTGTTTCATTCAGTCTCTGAATCCTCTTATTGATGTCTTTGTGTTGAACTATTATTATTATGTTTGTTTTGTAGTCTGTGACTAGAGTAAAGCCATATATTTGCACAATGCCGTTGAAGATGGATGAGGGATGGAATCAGATACAGCTGAATTTACCTGATCTTACTAGGAGAGCTTATGGGACTAATTACGTTGAGACATTACGCGTTCAGGTTCATGCTAACTGCCGTCTCAGAAGGATTTATTTTGCTGAACGTCTCTACTCGGATGAAGAGCTTCCTCCGGAGTTCAAGCTCTATCTCCCAGTGCAGGTTTGAATCTCGGATATTAGATACTTACCATCTTCTCCACTTGCATGACTCGTTTTACTTACAAGACTCCTTTTGTTCGACTGCAGAAAGCATGAGAAGTTATTCTTCTGTCATTTTCCTTGAAGCTACTTTAGATAATAGACCTAGAAGCGTCTTAGGTGAGAGTTTCAGGATGGTTTGTAGCATCCATTGTGTTTGGAATTTGACATACCTTGAGCAGCTTTGACTTTGATAACTTATGTTTGTTGTGTCTTTATGAAACGGGATCATTTACGCTTAAGATTTTCAGTGAATATTGTACATGATCTCGAATCAATGCAGACAAGAAAATATATAGACTGAAGCATCATTCATGATTGTGTGCTAATTTTGAGGAAATAAACATTCAAATGGAATGCAAATTCAAATTTATCTGAGAAGAGTAATGCCATATCAAGCAGAGAACACAATTATAGATATGGGTAAACTCCAGGATCTTCTATAATATACAGAGGGATGTTTTACTGGCCAATGATCCGCTTGGCACCGTCTAAGGTGTTCCTGAGCAGCATTGCCACTGTCATTGGGCCTACACCACCAGGGACAGGAGTAATGAAACCTGCAACTTTAGAAGCTTCTGCGAAATCAACATCTCCAACCAAACGGTATCCTGATTTCCTACTCGGGTCGCTGACTGCGTTAGTCCCAACGTCGATCACTGCAGCCCCTGGCTTTATCCAGTCTCCCTTAATCTGAAAATGTCAAAGACAAGAGTTGGTTTTGAATTTGTTGAAAACTATTCACATTTGTCTACTCTGCTACTGGATTATCTTCCTAAAAGAAGAGTCAGAACAATCACCATGCAGGCTTGTCCAGCTGCAGCAATAACGATGTCAGCTTCCCGTATGATAGCCTCCGGATCCTTGGTGTGAGAATGCACAGTTGTAACAGTAGCATCAGCCTTGAGCAATAGAAGTGAAACGGGCAAACCAACAATGTTACTCCGACCTACTACAACTGCTCGTTGCCCTTTTATCTTTATACCACTCCTCACCAAGAGTTCCAAACATCCCTGCACACAACAAACTCACCTCATCAATTATCCCCAAGAAAAGAGACTGAAGTCTAAAGCAAAAGAAGGAGAAGTACCTTTGGGGTGCAAGGAAGGAAGAGGGGTTCTCTGCCTTTCATAGCTAGCTTACCAATATTCAAAGGATGGAATCCATCTACATCTTTGTCAATGCTGATTGCACCCAAAACGTTCTCCTCGTTGATATGCCTCGGTAATGGTAGTTGAACTAATATACCTGCAAATCAAGTTCTAGAGCTCATTAATGTACGGATTTTTACCAATGAAACAGACAAAGTTGCAATAAAGATAACTAACCATGGACTTCAGGATCGGAACTGAGTTGATGAACTTTGGTTATAAGATCAGCTTCAGGAACATCCTCAGGTAAGTCAACATCAAATGACTTGATCCCAACCTCAGCACATGTTTTCCTCTTCATATTCACATAAGTCTGTGAATCTTTCCGTACACCAACTATGACCACCGCTAGTCCTGGGACCTGCACGAAGCAAAACTTCATACTCCTTTCATTCTTGTGCTTTCTTACAAAGAAATTAAACTGTTGTCACACACTCTCTTCGTTTATGCTTTGTTACAATGATACCAAACCATATAGACAGAAAGTATGCTACTTGAGGTAACCAAGAGAATACTAATGAATAGAGTCGACACAAAATGTTAATGTCTGATCGTAAACCTAAGGCAACACAAAAGCTTACTATAAATAGAACTAACAAACGGCAGACGCAGTTTCAAACAATTCAACTGAAATGGCGTTTACATTTGAGCTTGTTAAGTTAGTGCAACCTAAGCTAATCATAGCTGTCATGTCAAACCTTAAACCTAATCACTTTATGACCAATCACGCTACTATAAGGTAGGTCTAACCTTGCCGTGTTTGTCAGATAAATGGCGAACTTCGTCGGCGATCTCTGATCGGATGGTGTGAGCAATGGCCTTTCCATCGATTATCTTCGCCGTTTGATCAGATGGTGACGCCATGTAGTCAGAATCTCACTCTCTATATGACTATATCTGATCAGTAGTAGTGTATATCCACTGTCAAAGATGACCAGACTTTTATATCTGAATCTATCAGCGAATAGGAATATCCTACTCCTTCAACCAAACGTTATTTAAATTTTATCGAACAAAACGGCGTCGTCGGATGAGGTGGGCCGGATTTTAACTTACACGAGGCTTTATGGCGGCCTCTGACGCCGTTAATACTATTAACACTCAAGCCGTAACGGCGAATCGATTACCTTCCCAGCGTTTCACGGATCAGTAAAGAAGGTTTTTTGGCGGTAAATTGGGGACAAGGGTATACGTGTCGCTATATCAGTGGTTAATAGTGCGCGTATAAATTGTATACGCACGTGTATAAATATGTATACTTGGTGTTGTTTTCCCGCGCCAGATCAAATCACTTTTTTAGGGTTTGCCGTAGAATCAGAGAGAGAGAGAGAGAGAGAGCGAGAGAGAGTCAGAAGGCAAGAAGAGAGAGAGTTACGTAGATCTCTCTCAAACCGTTTCCTTCTTTAATTCCTCGATTTTAAAGCGGAGACGTTAGCAGTGAGAGCTCTTAAATTTTGGATCTTTCCGTTCAGCTTTTAAGCAGCGACGTTCCGACTTTAGGTATCTGTGATACCGAAAAAACACATGTCAGATCTTTCTACATATCCTTGGATTTATAATTTGTTATTCGATTGCATCTTCTAGATTGTTTTCATATTTGTGTGATCAATTCGTTCTTATTGCCTTGAAAAGTACTCTCCTTTTTCTTCTTCAATTAATCAGTTTATTAGGAGGAACAATTAGCTTAATTTGTGTGATTAATTCTTCAAATTGAGAAAAAAAATTCAATTTGTGTGATTAATTTTTTTTGCATGTTTTCAGCTGCGTTTGGAGACTATGGAAGAAGTTCAGCCTCCAGTGACACCAACCATTGACTCTAGTGGAGATAGAAGTGAAGCAACACTCTTGGACTTATGCCAGGTTTTTTACTCTTATCTCTCTGGTAATCTAATTGCATAAATATCAAACACCATGACTCTACTCCCTATAATCAATTTTTTAATTATTGCAGAAAGTTCTATCCCTTGAAGGGAGGATTTGCGATGAAGCTTTGAAGTTGTTTGCAAAAACCAAACTGATTTTGTCAGAAAACATTGCTAACATTGGAAGTGGAACGGTGATATACACTTTTTCCCTTCTTTTGTTTCCTTCTCCCTTATCAGTTAAGAGTATGACTAATTCTTTTTGTTATTCTGCTTATTTAGATGGAGGAAGTGGAGAGGTTCTGGTTTGCGTTTATTCTCTACTCGGTAAAGATGCTTTCTGTGAGAAAAGAAGTGAACGGCCAGTCAGTAGTACCTGCTGGTGTTAATGGGTTTCATCTATGTCAGATACTAAGGGCTTTAAAGCTCAAGTACGTAACGATGCGCCATTTCACTCTTCCCGTCTTAGTTTTACTTTTAATACCTTTGTTTTGATGATATTTCTTTGTTTATGTTTCAGTATTGTGGATTTCTTTAGGGAGTTGCCTCAGTTTATCGTCAAGTCTGGTCCTGTGCTTTGTGAACTTTATGGTTCAGACTGGGAGAACAGATTTCAGGTACTGGCCCTAGCTCTTTTATATATAGTTTTTTTTTCCTTAGTCAATTGCTGCTAATTTTTGCTGCTCTCTTAATCTGTGTTTGACTTCTGCTGATTTTACTTACTTAGGCAAAGGAGGTGCAGGCGAACTTTGTGCATCTTAGCCTTCTAAGCAGGTGAGTTTAGTTCCTCTCCTGTGTTGCACTCTTTTGTCGCTTTTCTTTCTTCCTGTGACATCATAGTGGTTGGCATAGATACATTTCGTTACACCTTAGTCCGAGAAGAAAACTTTCTCACTATACAATAATCAGAAGATGGGCTTGAATAGTTCCTTCAAATTTCTGTAATGAATTGTCTTATATGTATAACGTTTTCTTGGTACAGTTACTACAAACGTGGGTACCGGGAATTCTTCTTGACATACGATGCAAACGCAGAAAGTACCTCAGCAAACTCTGCTAGTTATTTGCCGGATAGTTACCGTTTTGGATGGTTACTCTTTCTGGCACTCCGAAACCACGCTTTTAGTCGATTTAAAGACCTTGTGACATGCACGAATGGCCTAGTTTCTATACTGGTTAGTGACTACCTCTGTAACTCTCCTTATTTTGTCATTCATTTTTACTCTTATTATACTTCATTACTTGACAGACGCTTCATTTTCAAAATGTAAATAAGTAGGGGCTAACTTTTCTTTTCGATGTCAGGCTATTTTGATCATACACGTCCCTTGTCGGTTTAGAAATTTCAACATCCAAGACTCTTCACGCTTTGGTAAGTGTTTATTTTCTTGTAGCCTTTGCGGTTTGAATATATTTATCAACCATTCTATTTCCGTGATGAATTTCAGTTAAGAAAGATGACAAAGATGTAGACTTGATTGCATCGCTTTGCAAGATATATGATGCATCAGAGGATGAGCTGAGGGCAACAATGGACAAGACCAATAATTTGATAGAAACAATATTGAAGAAGAAGCCATCTACTGCATCCGCATGCCAAACTGACAAGCTAGATAATATTACCCCAGGTTGGTCTAAGAACATTTTTTTCCTTTCACAAAGTCTAGTAAGTTGATTAACAGTTACCTGATTTTTCTTCAAAAATGGAGTTTCATTTTCAGATGGTCTGACCTACTTTGAGGATTTACTGGACGAGACATCCATCTCAACCAGCTTGATCACACTAGAAAAAGATTACACTGATGCAGTCTGTAATAAAAGCGAACTTGATGAAAGGATCTTCATCAACGAAGAGGATAGCTTGCTTGGATCTGGAAGCTTATCTGCAGGAGCTGTTAATATTACTGGCATTAAGAGGAAAAATGATTCTTTGAGCTCACCGGCGAGGACATTTATAAGCCCACTCTCTCCTCATAAGTCACCTGCCGCTAAGACGAATAGTATTGGCGGTGCTAACAGGTTGACAGCAACACCAGTGAGCACAGCAATGACAACTGCCAAATGGCTCAGGACTGTTATATGTCCGCTTCCGCCAAAGCCTTCTCCTGGGTTGGAACATTTCCTGAAATCATGTGATAGGGATATAACAAGCGATGTCACACGAAGAGCGCATGTAATATTGGAAGCTATTTTTCCGAATAGTTCCCTTGGTTACCGATGTGCAGGCGGAAATTTGCAACCTGCTAACCTTATGGATGACATATGGTCAAAAGAGCGGAGATTAGAAGCTATCAAGCTATACTACAAAGTTCTTGAGACAATAAGTAGAGCAGAAGCTGAGGTTTTGCATGCGACCAACTTAAACTCTTTACTGACAAATGAGAGGTTCCATAGATGCATGCTGGCGTGTTCAGCTGAATTGGTTCTGGCTACCCACAGAAGCATAACAATGCTGTTCCCGGCTGTTCTGGAGAGAACTGGTATCACAGCCTTTGATCTCTGCAAGGCTATAGAGAGCTTCATCAGACATGAGGATTCTCTGCCTAGAGAGTTGAGACGGCATCTGAACTCACTGGAGGAACGGCTGCTTGAGAGTATGGTATGGGAGAAAGGCTCTTCAATGTACAACTCTCTGATTATTGCCAGGCCATCGCTTGCACTGGAGATAAATCAGCTCAGATTACTAGCTGAACCGATGCCATCTCTAGATGCAATTGCAGCGCTTATTAACTTCTCTGAAGAACTAAATCATGCCTCATCTGTTCAAATGCATGAAGGTAAGTTAGTTCGTATTGAGTCAAAGTAGTTGAAACGCCCTTTTCGAACCTGTTGTTAGTGATGTGACTATCTTACCAAATTTCTCTTACTTACTGCCATACAGGACAAAATGGGGATATGAAGTCGCCCAAAAGACAGTGTACTGATTACCACAGCGTTCTAGTTGAGCGCAATTACTTTACATCACCTGTAAAGGATCGTCTCTTGGCCTTTGGCAACGTTAAATCCAAAATGCCGCCACCTCCGTTGCAGTCTGCATTTGCTAGGTACATTTTGGGTCATTGTGAGAGTCAGTTGGTTTGCTTTATGTCCGACACGTTAAGTTTAACTTTAAGTTAAACGTTAAGTTTAACTTTTTGGATATCTGTGTACAGTCCGACACGGCCCAATCCAGGAGGTGGAGGAGAAACTTGTGCAGAAACTGGGATCAATATATTCTTCACTAAGGTAGATCAATGCGATCTTTGGTGCTAAATGTACAATACAACTCATAACTAATCGTTTGGTTGGATCTAATGCTATTGTCTTAACTACCATATTTGACTACACGATGGTTTTCCACAGATTAGTAAATTGGCTGCTGTCAGAATCAACGGAATGGTGGAAAGGCTACAACTTTCTCAGCAAATAAGGGAGAGTGTATATCGTCTCTTCCAACATGTACTTGCTCACCGGACTTCTCTTTTCTTTAACCGACATATTGACCAGATCATTCTCTGTTGCTTTTACGGAGTGACCAAGGTAAGCAGAGTGATTCATGGTCTTAACTCTTATCTTTTTGTGGTTTATATATAATGGCTACTCTTCTGCTAACGCTTTTTTCCATGAATAACCCTCTAGATATCTCAAATGAGCCTGACTTTCAGCGAAATCGTATTCAACTATCGGAAGCAACCACAGTGTAAACCACTAGTTTTTGACAGCGTTTATGTGGATTCTTTTCATTGTCGCCGTAGAGGGGTAATATATGTACACACTTAATGTATAAGTTGAACAAGTCTCGTTACTCTGTGAAGACGGCTAAAACTTGTGACTATGGCTTGTGTAACAGAGAGTAGGGCCAGATTATGTTGACATCATCACATTCTACAACGATATATTTGTTCCTGCCGCAAAGACGCTGCTGGTGGAGGTAGTTCCTGTAAGTGACGACCAGGCTGTGGAGGCCAATAATAAGCCTGAAGGTAGTTAAGAAATGTTAGACGTGAGCTTTATCCATGAATCAGTACCTAGTACCTAAAGCTAATTGATTGTCTTATATTGCATTTTTACAGGTCATTGTCCTGGATCCTCGAAAGCATCGGTGTTTCCAAGTGTTCCAGACTTGTCCCCTATAAAAGTATCTGCAGTACACAATGTTTATGTTTCTCCACTTAGGGGATCAAAGGTAAAGAGATCAAAGTAATTGGACTCTTTTAGCATGATATGACCAAGTCTTGTTCTGACTAACCTTCGGTGAATTTGCAGATGGATGCTCTTATTGTACACAGCTCAAAGAGTTCCTATGCTTGTGTTGGAGAGAGCACACGTCCTTACCAGAGCCCTTCGACAGACCTATCTGCCATCAACAACCGCTTGAACAAGTAAGTTAAAAAAAAAACACATCTCTCATCAGCTTCTTCCATATATGCACAAGATTTGGCTAAAACATTGGTGTCACAGCAGCAGCAGAAACAAGCGCAAGAGGATGCTTAACTTTGACGTAGAACTGGTCAGCGATTCTATGGTAGCAAACAGCCTTCCCCTCCAAAACCAACAAAACCAAAATGGAAGTGATACATCGTCCTCAGGTGGTGCACCCCTCAAAACTTAGCCACTACATCTACATTCATAGATCATCTTTCTCTCTATCTGCAACGACATCTATCATCTGTAAATCCTTTGCCTAGAGATTTTTTTTAGATGTTTTTAGCTTTCTAGTCATCACGTCAGGCTATGAGCCGATGGATCCATTTTACTCTTTATCTTTTAACATTTATCAATAAAACAAATATTATTTCACCTCATAATAAAAAGGAAGTTATCCACATCCTTGTTGTTTATCAAATGGAAGAAATGAGTCCACTAATTGGTTACAATAACATTCATAGATTAAATATCTGAACAGGCCAACGACGCTTCAGACCCTTTGAGCTCACCCCTGTAGCCTCTAACGAGACATCAATGCTGCGATGCTCAGACGCTCGTGCAACACTCACACGCAGATGGATGCTTGTCGCTGGACTTTCTTCCGTTCCAATGGCTCCTCTTCTCTCAGCACCAGACAAAAGCGTGGCCGGTGCCAGTGATATTGGTTCTTGAAACGTCAAGACAGTCTGAGCCCAGTGTGTTGGGGGAGTGTAGGGTGATGTGGATAGCACGGTTGGGTTTTCCTTGCAGAACCTGTTGGTGAAACCTGTGTCAAACCACAACACAACACCGTGGCACAACCTAGCTTCTGTTTCTGACTCAATGGCCTCAAGCGTTGCTGTAGCTGTGAAATCTACTTCATCTTGCTTCATGTTAGCTAGGTCAAATGCCTACAAATGAAGAAACACGTCAATTCAAAGGAAGTTGATTCTTAGATAGAAAGCAAATAAAATTTGAGTGAGCTTTCAAACCTTGAGAAGGGCAGGTCCAGTCACTAAATCACGGGCCTCGATAACGTCAACAACGGGAATCCGAGTAGTATCTTCAAGAACTTCCTTGCCAATTGAAGACATGTCAAAGCCATAGACATCTTCCCAGAACGGAAGACTTGTGGCGCCTTTTCCAAATCCAGCAACAAACTGATCCCGAGGAGAAACACAAGGGATACAATTCATCATTATGATTTTTCAGAAGAAGAAACAAAACATTTGGAGAGAAAGACAATAACAGTCACCATTGTGGCTGTGTCAGGGAGGATTGCACCTCCAGGCTTCAACCACCGGTCTCTTGCATAGAGCACAGAGCTGAGCATTGACTCGTATAGAAGGCAGTATCCCATCCATTCGCTGACTAACACATCAACACTTTGAGGTTGAATCTGTATGGACTTATCTAGCTCTTCAACCATTGAGTGTGCTACTTCAAGTACCCCATTATGCTCGTTATCATTAAAGACTTTGTTATCCTTAGCAATCTATTAGAAAAAAAAAAACAATTTCAAATGGGAGAATCAGAAGAGTTAATACAAAGAACTATAAAAAAATAACGAAAAAAACTTTTAGAAAGTGGAGAAAGCTAACCTTACTTGCAACTTTGGCCATCTTTTCACTAGCTTCAACTGCAATTACCCTTGACGCCCCAGCTTGAGCAGCAAAGAGACTGCAGGCAAAGAAGACGCATGTTTTTTAGTCATTAAGAGAAGGAGATGGCCACTGTAGAGTAATATAGATAGCAACTAACTCACCTCAATATTCCAGTTCCACAACCAACATCCATCACAACAGAGCCAAACAAGAGACTCGGATTTTTCAAAAGAGCATCCCTGTATGCTTCTGTTCTAACCTATGAAGGAGAATAAACAAAATGAAAAGCATCCAAACAGTTGATAAACAGACTCACTCACATATCAGCAAGTGCATTTACCTTATCACTTATCATCTCCTTGTGAATCCCAAACGAACTATAGGATCCAAAATAGTTCTCATTCACCTTCCTAACGTTCCTACCAGCTAACCTCCCTTCACAAACTCTAGCTTCTTCATCTTTCCCATTCACTACTGTCAAACCATCAGCACAACTTTGTTTCAGATCACTGCAGTTTGAGATAAGAGTAACATCCTTACTACTTGACACAGAACTTCCCACTATAGCATCATCATCAATACTTAAATCCCCAAGCTTCTGCAAATCCTCAATCAAACCCTCTCTATCTAATCCCTCTTCTTCTTCGTCTACTACTTCTTCCTCGTCGTCAGCAAAGCTGTACAAAAGTGAATCCTCCTGCCAAAAAGGCTTCAGATACTTCTCATCATCCCAAGGAAAGTTCACATCTTTAACATCAATAGCTTTGTTCTCAGCCACCTAGTTCACATCAAAAGGAACCAACTTTATCAAAAAAGACAAAAACTTTGCATAACAGGAAACACAAGAAGCCCATAAAGGAACCAACTTTAACAAAAAGACAAAAAAACTTTGCATAAAGTAACTAACCTGTGACCGAACATAGTTGATGAGTTTGAAGGAAGAGTAGAAGTCCAGCTTCAGCTCCTTTCTAACTCCGTGGAAGTCAAACCCGTGGCTTACACGACAGTGCTCGAAGAGTAGAGAACAAGAAACGTAGTGAGAGTCGCAGAACAAACAGAGGAAGTCAGATTCGGAGCCGTCACCGTCTTCCTCCACACCAGCTTCTTCCCAGTCTCCCCAGTCTCCGTCTTCTGAGAAGTTCTCTTCTGTATCATCATCATCGCTGTTGTTGTGAAGTTCCTCTTTAACCATCTTCGTTGCCGCAGCAGCCATGAGTGTCAGCACGGCGCTAAGTTCTGAAGAGAGGTTTAAGACACAACGGCGAGGATGGAGTAGTGAATGACGTTTATACTCCTCTCCATAAAACCGTTTGGTTCAATTAAATCTGACTTTAACCAGAGAGTAAACCGAAATCTTAATTTTATCTGCACATTTTCGCCACTCAACCCAAAAACGACGTCGTCAAACATCTGGAAACATTTCAGTTTTTTTCTTTCTCAACAAATAATTACGACTTGTTCCCTCAGAGAAAATATTTTATCGATTAGGCCCATCTCCCCATTGGCCCATTCAATGTTAAAACGACGTCGTTGACTGTTTCTCTCTCAAACCATTCTTCTCGTTATCTCAGGGAAGAGAGAACAAATTCTCGAGAGATTCAGACAATCAAACAAAAAGCGTAAAGATCAGATGGCGGCACCTTTCACGTTGAGGAAAATCGGCGTACCTCCGAACTCAGCGAACCTGACGGAAGCTCGCCGCCGTGTATTCGATTTCTTCAGAGCGGCGTGTAGATCCATCCCCACCATCATGGACATTTACACTCTTCAGGAAGTCGTCGCTCCTTCTCAGCTCCGTTTCGCGATCTCTGCTCAGATTCGTAACAACGCTCACGTCACCGACCCTAAGGTAAAGCAATCGCGACCGTCAAGTAGAAGACTTTCTTTTGTCTCCGAATTGGTGCAAGCGTTTTGACGAATCATTGAGCCCTTTTTGCTTGTTAATCTGTGTTCTGTTGGGCTTTTGACTTTGTTTAATTGGCATCTATGTTTGAAAGTTGAGAGCTTTGGGGACTTAAATCTTCTGGGTAGTCGAGTCTTATCAATGATTTGAGTGTCTTGTGGATTGGGTGCTGGGTAAGAGTTTCTCAGAGCGGAAAGGTGTGAGCTTTGGGGACTTTGTCTTCTGGGTAGTCGGGTCTTATCTATGATTGAAGTGCCTTGTGTGTTGGGTGCCGGGTACACAGTTTCTTGGAGTGGAAAGGTGGGAGCTTTACTACTCGCTATGGAGTAGCGCTTTTAGTATAAGATGGAGTGGAGATGGAGATGCTCTTAGTACTTCCTGCTAAAGCTGTGCTACCTTGTGTGTTCCTTCTGTATGTGACATTAGACAGTTTCTTCTTTGCATTTGTCATTGCTGAAAACCCACTACAGCAGATATATATCACTTCTAAGAATAAATTTGGATTCTTTCTACATTTGGTACCTTATGTTAAGGTTTTGCGATTTGTTCGAGTTTCGAATCATCAATTGAATGCATCTGTGTTAGGATGCAGTGATCTTGGGTTTTGTCATTCTTCTCTATTGGCTCTTTTTTTATAGTGCAATCTATAGATTTCCTGATGATAGTGTGTTACTTCTGCTAATTAATGGATTCTTTCTATTTGGTACACTCTCTATGCTGGCGATTTGTTTGAATTCTGAAACCTTTAATTGAGAGCATCTTCTTGTGTTTGGCTGCATGTAATCTCCTCTTTTTTTGTTTTCTGTTGGCTCGAGGTGCGCTATCAGAATGCAATATCTATAGTATCCCTAATGATAGTGGTTACTTCTGCAGGTAATTGATCTTCTTCTATTCAAGGGAATGGAAGAGCTGACTGACATAGTGGATCACGCTAAGCAGCGTCACCACATCATCGGTCAGTACGTGGTCGGTGAGGGGCTCGTTCAGAATACCGGAAGCAAAGATCAAGGAAAGTCTGATTTTCTCAAGAATTTCTACACCAGCAACTACTTTTGAACTCGCCTTTTGGAGTTTCACATAAGCCTTTCCCAGTACTGTTGTATTTCATGACTTGAACAAGTCTTCTTCCCAATAATAACTAGACCTTTTTTTATTTTGTATGAGTTTGGTCAAACCTCTCTAAGTTTTATCTGTGACAGTGTTTGTTGTGCAGATATTGCTATGATTTAACTCTCAAATTTAAACTGAATTGGTCTGTTTGGTTTATGATCATTAAACAATCCAAGTTCCTGAAAGTGTATCCCATCTTCTGTCATGTTGGTTACTACCACCACCTTACACTGATGAGCTCAATATTCAAAGGCTATAAGCATTCACTCTCTAGAAACTACACAACCTGATTGGCTAAAGATTACAACACACAACACAATCTTAGTCTTTGGGGGATCTCAGAAAACCATTTTCAAGATCTACAGTTTTCTGTAAGAAGACAAGGCCTTCTGCTTTGTGATCGATCTCTACCGATTTGAGTTGTAAGATTATGTATAGAGCTGAGCAAAAAACACTATGCTTGTGTTTCATTCTCTTGGCCGGGCAAGCCACAAGGAACTAAGAGCGCGTAGTCGAGATGAATAATCGTGTATGGCAAGAAAAGCACGAGCTGACTGGCGAGTGGTTAAGACTCTAATCATCTGTTGCAGTGTCTGCAGCCTCAAGTTATCAGCCTGCCACAGAGATGCCCTATGAACTCCATTATAGTCAAATAACCTCCGTATAAGATATATATCTTTCACATGTCAAAACGTACCTGGCGGATGAATCCTTCGAGGGTGCCTAACTGCCCCATTGCCATAGCCATCTGACCCATGTAGCTTGCAACGTTATCAGATGAACTAGAACCAAGAGTTCCACTAGACAAAGTATCAGCTAACGATTGCTGTAAACTCTCCATCCCTTGAGATAACGCATCTTCAGCCTGCTGGGACGTCTGTTGCAAGCTATTTATGCCCATCACCTGTCGTTCTGTCATTGGTTCCAGCTGATTCGCAAGTAGCTGCCGTCAAAGTATTGATTCATTATTATTAGAGTTGGTTCATTTAAAAAAAATTCTCTACGAACTTGTGCAGAGCTCCTCACCTTGAGAAGTTCAGACGAACGGAACCCACCAAGCCACAAGAAACATCTCTCAGCTGGTGTTTTCCACATTCCAGATAGTAAGTGGAAGACATCATTCTTAGCTGCATTGCTCTTGATCCTGAAAAGCTCCTCATAGTGAGACATCACTCCATCCACAATTATTCGGAGCTCAGCATCACCTGCATGAGCATTCAGAGCAGATCTCAGCTCGTTCATTTGCTTGTTCTTTTCTTCAAGCCATCGTGAATGTTCGGCGTCAAATGCCAAAGCCCCTTGCAAAAAGACAAGTGTACAAGATCAAGACATTTTATACCTTGCAGACTAAAGCTTACACCAGTGCTAACTAGACTCTTGAGCCGTTAAGCCTTAGCATATTGACATTAGATGACTTATTCATCAATCAAATGGAGTATATGCAAATTCTATTTCCTATATATAACCAAAAATATCAATCTGAGAACCAACGGAGAAGAAAAAGAACATACCATTTCCACCAGTAGAATGGGCTTGGTCTCCTGAGCTTGAGATGAAAACGCCCTAAAAATGTTATATTTTTTTCCTTTTTATCAGTTTCACATGCAGAAGTTACAAACAAACAGTCATAACAAAGAATCACATAAAGAACCAAAAAATGTTTCTCTTTATTCCTTCAACATCCGATAAATAAACCAGAACAACCTAAGGATAATTCGAGAGAACTACCATCGAAGACTCTACTAACTAGTTACCCGACTGAAGTGAAGTATCTTCCTCATGAAGATTTTACTAATCAGACAGAACAAAACCAAATAAGAAAGAAAATGATAAACCTGTTGCCTTGCTCTCTGCAGCTCCTGCTCAAGTTGAGTCAGCTTCAATCGGCTGTTCTCCAGCTGCTGAACATACGCCTACGGAGGAAACAATAACATATACTCAAGGCAATGGCAAGTAGATATTCTTCTAGAGATGTTATATAATAATTTTTTAAAAACAAGAGCAAAAGCAGAAGCGAGATATATATATACCTTCTTCCTCAGTCTGCTTTTTCTTGCTGCCTCTCGATTCTGAGCAAGCCTACGAACGGTCTATGGATCAAAACGAAAAAGGAAACAAAACAGATTATGCATATGCACAATATAAACCATATACTTGTTGATCCACAGAGATGATGAATATGACCACCTTCTGATCCAATTTATCCTTTGATCGACCACTGGAGTCAGAAGCAGCAGCAAGTATCCCTTGCCCTCTCTCAGACTGCATGTAATTAACATCAGGAATCAGTCCTGTAGATATTATAGAGAAAATGAAATAATAAAATGATGATAAGAGACAGATTACAGAGCTAACCCCCATATCTCTAGGATCTGTGTCGCCATCAGTTGAGGCATCAGTTCTTGAACTGGTATCAGCCATATTAACTTCTGTACTTATATATATATATATATATATTGATGCAGAGATTATCCACTTGTGCTCCCTTTTGCAGTGTGGCGATTTACCTACCTCTAGTGCAGAGTTTAAACACTAGAGGGAGAAAAGACTGAAAAGATGCAGGATAAGGAAATTAACAGATAGCAGAGAAAGAAAACATGATTAAAAAAAAAAGATGCTACAGAATCTTACCAAAACAACCAATGTGAATGGATAAGGAACAACCAGTGAACCATTGACTGAGCTGAATGAAAAAAAAGAACGTTTAAGTACTTACTTTCTCTTTTGCTACATATTTTTTATATAATCCAGACAAAGGGTATATATAATACCAGATTGGTGGTTGGTTCTGTTTCATACAAAATTAAAAAGGATGTAAAACTAGTCCTTATTATTGAACTCATAGAAGTATTCTCCAAGGGAAACTTAGCTGTTTCATACTCTATATGATGATATATCAGAAAAGACCATGTGCTTATAATACTGCTTATAAGAATCTAGTACTACACAATAAAACACTAGAGCTTTGCATGAAAACTAAAGTGAAAGACATTACCAAAAGCAACTCATTAAGCAGCCACCAAGAACAAAGCAAACCCAATATAGTTCTATCCAACCAAACAAGTGGAACTTATTGAGACTTACTTTTAACTACAACGGTAGAGAATGTCTAGCTTTAGAATTTTAGGCACACGCACAAGAGATCAGGTTCACTGAAACAGGCCTAAATCAAACCCCTAGTTGCTTACACTATTCAAGCCTCTCTATTAGGAATTGCATTCGAAACGAAGAAGACAACAACAAGTTATGTAATTAACATCAACTGAAAAAAAAACAAACGGAGGATTCTAAATCTTGAAGAGAATATAGAAAAGTCAAAATCATATTAACATTTGAAATCCACAAAAGCTTGAAACTTTTCGAGCTTGTGAAAGTCAACTCTCTACTTTCTAAGGCACAAACACACACAAAGTGAAAAAAAGAAAAAGTAAAGGTTTCTTCCCAAAGAGATTGAGTTTAAGAAAGAAACTGACCTGAGAAAATGAAATCTTCTGACCGAGTAAAAGGTTGTCTGAAATCGGATTTGAAGGAAGAAGACACGATCCGTAGTTGTTTTAATCTCCCAGACGTCGTCGTTTTTGACCCCCCATCCCACAGAAGAACATCGATCAAATTTAATTAGAAATTGCACATGAAGCCTCCATTTTTATTCTTATTAGCTTCAAACGCACTCTATGTCTGTAAATTACAATACTACCCAAGTGATTGATAATGATAGTATAATTTTTGTCTTTTGGTGGCCTAAAGCACAGCAAAATTAAATCATTACAAAATATAATTAGTTTAACTAGTTAATTTATTAAATAATTAAGAGTTATTGTTCTTGTTCTTTTTGTTGTGAAAATATTCAGATCGATTTCATGTTTCCCTAGGCGACTATAGCTTCGATAGGAGATTTTGTTGTGGTTTTAAATCAAGTTAGACATGTTCTCTCTTCTGTCTGATTTGGTTTGATTCAATAAACTATTTGTGTTTTCCGGCAAGTCCGGATTTGACTTCACCCCTTTCCCCAACATATATCTCATCCCGTGAGCTTTATTAGATAGAGCTATATATCTTCTTCTCCGGTTATTATGCTCAAGCCCTTCTTTCCATGAGAATATGAGATTAAATCTCACTCTTCTCCTTGTGAGTTGTAATGGGATATAGTTTCATAGATGAGAAGATAGTTTGAGATATTGGATCTTTGATTAACCTTTTGGAGAGATTCAGCAGAGTTGGCGTTTTTTAAGACGGTCCAACAAAGGACCGATTCTAATGTTAATTGTGTTTTCCCAGTATATGTCAAGAGTTACGGTTAAGGCGGAGGTGATAATATTAAGAAAAGGAAGACAAGCTTCGTCGTTTGTCAGATGGCTGTGGCCTGTGGGAAGTCGCGCAGAGAGGTGTTTCGGGCGGAGCAGAAAATTTCTGGAATGCATGCTCTTTTTCTGAAGCGTGGAAAGCTTTCTTTGTCAAACATACACGTGTAATCTCATGCAACGTGTGTATTTCTCTACTCTTTTTATTATTTGTGGGTTAATGAAATGAAAAACTCGACAAAAATATAGTTTTAAATACAAGTTACATTCTTAAGGCAACGCCAATTCATTATGGATAATTAAATGCACCTGATTTCTTATAAAACGTTTTTTTTTAATACTCCATTGAGCTAAAGATACTATCGATGATTATTCATGTGCCCCCTGAATTTTTTTTTTCAATATAAATGTGGCTATTTATCCAGTGTGCAAACTTCAACGCACTTTAAACACGGCTCTGTCACTTCTACGTGGTTCTTCACGTTCCCAAGGGTTTTATTATTAGACCGTTTGATAAACACCTAATACTGTTAATGCAAATATGATCACAAGTTTTCAAAAAAAAAAAATAAAAAAAAAAATATGATCACAAGAAGGATTTGGGTAGTCCAGCCGCATCTGCCTCTGGTGGTGTCCTTTTAAAAGAAAGCTATAAATATTCTTCTTCTTGGTTCTCAATTATTACGAGACATGAGTAGTTGGGTACTGTACTCAATAAGCATCTTCATTTATTTATTTAAATATATAAATGTGTTCGTCCTACACGAGGTTAACTCAAAAATACAAAGAAAACAATGGGGAACAAGTTGTTGTTGCTTCTGCTTCTTTCTCTAGTGCATGCTTATTCAGGAGAATCTACAGTCAGATATCTTCCTGGTTTCCAAGGCCCTCTTCCTTTCGAGCTTGAAACTGGGTTCTGTTCTTCATCACCTCAACTAGTCTTATAAAATAATGAATGAATCTTATGTTCTGATTTTTTTGACATGTGTCATTCAGGTACATTGGTGTTGGTGAGGCAGATGAAGAACAATTTTTCTACTACTTCATCAAATCTGAGAGAAACCCAAAAGAAGACCCTCTTGTTATCTGGTTAGCCGGAGGACCTGGCTGCTCTTCTATCTCTGGCCTTGTTCTTGAAAATGGTAATTTATATGTACATAATATTCTCTCCACGTAAATCTCGATGACTTGGTTTTCAATTTGAGAAAAATGCAGGACCTCTGGCTTTCAGTATTGAGTCTGACAGTGGAAACACCCCATCATTGGTCTCTACTACATATTCATGGACTAAGGTTAACACACTATACATTCATATGACAGAAAACTCTTTGGTCATCTTCAAAGTTTTTGGATGATTGCTTCCTTTGCTATCAGGTGGCGAATATAATCTATTTGGATCAGCCAGTTGGGACTGGCTTCTCTTACTCAAAACACCGAATTGCTAAAATACAAAGTGACACAAAAACAGCTAAGCGGGTCCATGAGTTTGTTCGTAATGTAAAAGAAAAACTCAAACTGTTTCAAGTGTTTTTTTTAATGTCTTTGTGGATAGACATTTTGTTGTGGTTTGGTTATTGTTGTTGTTGATTCTTGTGCAGTGGCTAGCCAAACATCCTGAGTATTTATCCAATCCTTTCTATGTCACCGGGAATTCTTATTCCGGTAAAACGGTTCCAGCTGTTGTTCAAGAAATCTCAATTGGTAATTTTTTTCATATTATTTCAATAATAAAAGTATCATTTCAATTTTTTAATTTTTTAACGTTCTAAACCTTTGTCTTACAAACTGTTAATTCCGTCTATTTTGGATGGATGAAAACAATTAAAATGAAGTGCAGTGTATTAGTTGAGGGTTTTACTAGTAACAAAAAATAATTATTATGTAACTTAACTTAAAATCTTGAAAAAATAATTATATAACTTAACTTAACTAATCTACTTATATTTGTCTATTCCATTTTTACCTCATCCAGTTAGAACCTTTCGTCATCATGTTCTCAATAAAAACATACTGCTTCCATTTTTCTACCAAAAATTAATTGAGATATTTCTTCCGATTCACTAAAAGTTATCACTTTTATCTCAGGAAATGGTTTAGGCTGTAAACCTCAAATAAATCTTCAGGTACATCATAGGGCTTATGCTTGCATCTTACATTATATGTGTATACCTTGTCTAGAGCATCAAGAACTGAGAGTCTTGTACACTTGTTACACCCTCTCTATAGGGTTACGTGCTGGGAAATCCTGTAACAGAAGAAGATCGCGATAAGAACTGGCGCATTCCATATGCTCATGGAATGGGTTTGATCTCTAATGAAATCTACGAGGTACAGACTTACAGTTACTTTGATGTTTTCTTCCCTACATCATAACGAAGCAGCCAAGTTGAGAAGCTAACTCAATATTCTTATTTGCAGTCGCTAAGGAGAAGCTGCAGAGGAAATTATGTAAAAGTGGATCCTCTTAACACAGAATGCATGAATCTCGTTAAAGAGTTTGACAAGGTAAACACACACTGCACACATACTCTGAAATATTAGACACATATAAAAGGAAGATCACAAACTTTCCGGCTTTGTATTTATATGCAGTGTGTTAATGGATTAGATATGGCATATATTCTAGGACCACAGTACATGAACCCGTCTAACCCCTATGACACCAGCCCGGATGGGCATCGCTTGACTGTGCAGTCATCCCGCTGGGCCAATGATGAGAGTGTGCGCAGAGCCCTTCATGTGGAGAAGGTTGTATATGCTATTGATGATTGATGACAAAGTATTAATATAAGATGGTTTAGTAATAATAGAAAGGCTTTTTGATTGATGGTTATAAAACCGTGAGAATCTGCAGGGGAGTATAGGAGAATGGTCTCGATGTCCTCTGAAAATGCCTTACAAGTCAGACATTGACAGCTGTGTACCATACCATAAGAACAACAGCATCCAAGGATTTCGATCTCTCATCTTCAGGTCGTCCACAACAACACTTCTTTATTCATATGAGGGTTTTGACAAAAGCTTTTTTAATCTTGGCATGATGTTTCTGGTGAACAGTGGTGATCACGACATGATTGTCCCTTTCTTTGCAACTCAAGACTGGATAAGATCGCTCAACTATTCAATTGTTGATGATTGGAGGCCATGGATGGTTCACAATCAAGTTGCTGGGTATTAGGCTTCTTTTTGTCATTTTCATCACATAAAACACATGTTAAACAAACAATTTTTTCTTTTCGGTTGCAGATACACAAGGACTTATGCCAATAAGATGACATTTGCCACTGTTAAAGCAAGTCTACATTTTTCTTATTACATAAATGAAAACATTTATACTTGAGAGAGCGATCAAGTTTCTCAGTGTTTGTGCGTTTGGTTTTATAGGGCGGTGAGCACTCGATAACGCATAAACAAGAGGAGGACTCCGTTATGTTCAAGAGATGGATTAGTGGCCAACCTCTGTAACAGCTTATCAGCTATTTGGTAACTGAGCGCAAGTTATGGGGCAGTTTGTATTACTCGGCCGAACACGCAAAAGACTTTTGCTATACATAGCAGCACTTGCCTTGTTGTAGTTCAACAACTAGGGAAATGGATTCTAGATGAGATGGTTGATCTTTATAGCGAACATGGGCGTATTTAAGATTTAGAAGACCATAACTATTTTAGGTTAAGCTTAGTTAGTTTAAAAAAATAAAAATTGGGACCACATAATAACCTATTCTTTTAAAATTTGGGAGTCAATATAAATGTTTCATCTGGTTGTGTTCAAAACCGAATCTGATAGCGAATCATATAGAAAAATACCACAATAAAGTCCGTACAGTCTTGATTATGGGCGAGCTCATAAAATCTTACAAATATGATTATAGAGAACTTGTCTAGTTCGGTAGTTCCATCTCTTGAATACTTTGAAGGCAATTTCTTGTATGATTCGGCCAAGCACTCAAAGATAGTATATTTTGGGGTTAATTCCAACTTATTTTTTTACATGACTCAATAACGTTCATGTTGCTTAACAAATCAAGATGCATGCATTTTTGCATGGGGCTATAAAGACCTAATCTAAAACTCGGTTGATCATCACTTCTTCTTACGGTCATTTGATCAAGTCATATGTTTTTTTTTTGAAAGGAAATCAAGTTATATGTTTCTAACGAGTTTTAATGATTGCTTTGAAAAAAATAAAAATAGAAGATCACCGTATGGTCCTCCCTTGTCTTAGAATTCGATTCCTACCACCAATATGCTCACATGTTACCCAAACAAGTTTTTGCTCTCTCTTTTTTTGAACTGGGTTTACAAACCAAATAAGGCTGTCTCAGTACAATTTGAAGCTCTTGCACATCGAAGCTTTTTAGATCCTAGTCATTAATTTTTTTAAGAAAGTAATGTTATTAGAAAATTAAATATTTAAAATCGTTTTAAAATAGCTATTTTATTTAATTTATTTCAAATTAAAAAAAAAATTGATATTACCATATTTTTACTATCTGACTTTTTTTTTAAAAAAAATTGAACTCGAGTTAGGACTAAATTGATTTAATGGAAGAGAGCGGATAAAACAGCAAATCATTTGAATCCATAAATTACATAGTTTACTGAAAACTAGGTGTTTCCCTGCACCATGTGCAGAAAAAAAAATTTTAAATTTAATTTATATTTAAAAAATACTATTTTTATTAAATATTATAGATTTTATTATTTTACCAATATTTAATATAGATATGATTTAGTTAAATGCTAAATTAAAATAAATTGATTTTGTTTATTTAAATATATATATATATATATATATATATGTGTATAATTTAAATTATAATCATAGATAGATTTTTCAATTTATTTGTATTATTTAAATATATTAAATTAATTTGTATAAAACTAATAAAATGATATAATTATAAAAAATTAAAACTAAACAATATATATATAAATAAATATATATATATATATATATATATATATATAACAAACTAACGATCTTACGATTAGAATTTTTTTAAAAAAATTGTAGCAATTTTTGGAAGGTTTAGTAATACAAATTGTATAATTATAAAAAGAAAAAGAAAATAAAACAATATTTCAAAATTTAAAATTTTATATATGAATATATTTATTTTATAGATGATATATGAGTTATTACCATATTCTAAAAAAAAATCCAAATATATATATCGACACTAAATGTAATATATGAGTTATTGCCATATTTTAATTGTCCATGTCATATTTTTCGGAAGACATGTCATTTTTTTTAGTAGCCATGTCATTATTCTTTTTGGTGAGAGTAATTGTAACGACGACATGTGGCAAAATCACTTCGCAAATAATGCATAGGAGATATATATATATATATATATATACAAATATGATATTCATATATTCTCTATAGCTTTTTTTTTGCCGACATTTGTAAATATGTAAATATGTAAATTTACTTAAATTTTGTATTCCTATTTGTATTCCAAATTAAATATGTAAATCAATAAGCGTGACATGTCATATTCCTAAATATGTAAATTTACTTAAATTTTATATTTCTATTTGTATTCCAAATTAAATATGTAAATAAATAAGTGTGACATGGCAAGATCATAGTCACAATTACCATAAATTAGTATGAATTGTGCATGTCATATTTTTTATGTGCCATGTCATTATTTATTTTGTGAAACTGATTTTGGAGAAGACATGTGGCGAAATCACTTCGCAAATAATATAAATTGTATAATTATAAAAAGAAAAAGAAAATAAAACAATATTTCAAAATTTAAAATGTTATATATGAATATATTTATTTTATAGATGATATATGAATTATTACCATATTATAAAAAAATTCCAAATAGATAAATCGACACTAAATGTAATATATGAGTTATTGCCATATTTTGAAAATTTTACCAAAAAATAAATTAACATTAAATGTAATTGTTCATGTCATATTTTTCGGAAGACATGTCATTTTTTTAGTAGCCATGTCATTATTTTTTTTGGTGAGAGTAATTGTAACGACGACATGTGGCAAAATCACTTCGCAAATAATGTATAGGATATATATATATATATATTAATATGATATTCATATATTCTCTATAGTTTTTTTTGCCGACATATGAAAATATGTAAATATGTAAATTTACTTAAATTTTATATTCCTATTTGTATTCCAAATTAAATATGTAAATCAATAAGCGTGATATGTCATATTACTAAATATGTAAATATGTAAATTACTTAAATTTCATATTTATATTTGTATTCCAAATTAAATATGTAAATAAATAAGTGTGACATGGCAAGATCATAGTCACAATTACCATAAATTAGTATGAATTGTGTCATGTCATATTTTTTATGTGCCATGTCATCATTTATTTTGTGAAACTGATTCTGGAGAAGACATGTGGCGAAATCACTTCGCAAATAATATATAAGAGATGTCAATGCATACTGGTTTTTGGCAATAACGAAGAGAGAAAAGAAAACAAAAGGCATACATTGCTGTTTAGAAGTATTCTTCAAGGGAGAAATTTAGCTGGACTGTCCTAATATAACAAGTGGTCAGCATTCATTTGTGCCCCGGATTGAAAATGCAAGACCCATCAAATGAGAAGCTACGTTTTAACAGAGAGGAATATTAAAAGCAGGATACTGGAAAAGAACCAAAGGCACCTAACAAGAGAAAGAGATTACAAGGGCTTGTTTATAACAACAGAGGAGCAAAGCTTGCAAACGACAAGAAACTCTTTTGCAAGTAAAAATTAATGCCATAAATCCGGCCATCAACAACAACCACCTAGATATCATAAGACGAAGAGAAAATCAAGAGCGCATGCCCAACCTAATTGAATGTGATGTAGAAGATCAAGAGTACATAAAACACTAGCTTGAAATAAACTAAAGTGAAAGCCATTACCAAAAGCAACTAACTCATTAAGCCACCAAGAACAAAGTAAACCTATTTAGTTCTATCCAGCAAGAACAGTTAGCAACCCCCTTAAAGATTTAATGAAACCGGCCCAATCACACAGCAGTTGCTTAACTACTCCAGCCTCTCTCTCTATTAGGAATTGGATTCGGAACGAAGAAGACAGTAGTTTATGTCCTAACATGAACTGAAAACCAAACCCGAGGATTCTAAATCTAGCAGTTCATCACTCAAAACCAATCATACCTCATCACCAGGAGATACAAAATCTATTATTCTTTGAAGAGAATACAACAAACACATGAAACTCAAATCATATTTAACATTTGAAATCCCATGTATTGTGGTTGCGGAGAACAAACAAAAAGGTTGAAACTTTTTTGAGCTTGTAAAAGTCAACTACGTTTTTAATTTCCAAAAAGTAAAACAAAAGAACATCAATCAAATTTAATGGTTGATGATAAAATAATTAATCACACAAAAATATAATTAGTTAACTTTAAATGCAAAATTACATTCTTAACGCAATGCATTAGTTCATTTATGGATAATTAAATGCACGTGACTTTTTATAAAACGTTTAGAATAAAATATTCCTTGAGCTAAGACAGCCTAGAGATCAAAACCACATACAGCAAGTTTTACTAATTAACGAAATGTGCTCCTTGAACTGTTTTTTTTAATGGGGGTTAAGTCCAGTGATTCATGTGCTTTAAGAGCGGAACATGCATGAATGCTCCCATGTGCAAAAACTTCAAAGCACTTTCACTTCTACGTGGTTTCTTCACGTTCTCCAAGGGTTTATTATCAGATCGTTTGATAAACAACTAATAATGTTAATGCAAACATGATCACAAGAAAGATTGGGTATTGAAGCCGTATCTGCCGCCTCTGGTGTCCTTTTATTTAAAACTATAAATATTCTTCTTGGTTCTCGATTATTATGAGACGTGATTGGATACTATCCATAAGCATCTTCATTTGTTTAACACTATAAACGTGTTCGTCCTACATGGGGTTAACTCAAAAAGTCAAAGAAAACAATGGGGAACAAGTTGTTGTTGCTTCTGCTTCTTTCTCTTGTGCAAGCTAATTCAGGAGAAACTACAGTCAGATATCTTCCTGGTTTCCAAGGACCTCTTCCTTTTGAGCTTGAAACTGGGTTCTGTCCTTCTTCATCACCTCATCTCCATGTATACTAGTCTTATAAAATAATGAATGAATCTTATGTTCTGGTTTTTTTGAACGTATGCCGTTCAGGTACATTGGTGTTGGTGAGGCAGAGGAAGAACAGTTGTTCTACTACTTCATCAAATCTGAGAGAAACCCAGCAGAAGACCCGCTTCTCATCTGGTTAACCGGAGGACCTGGCTGCTCTTCTCTCTCTGGCCTTGCTCTAGAAAATGGTAATATATAAAATACTCTCTCCACATAAATCTTGATGACTTGGTTAATTTGATAAAAATGTAGGACCCTTGGCTTTCAAGACTGAGTCTGACAATGGAGATATCCCATCATTGGTCTCTGCTACATATTCGTGGACTAAGGTTAACACACTATACATTCACATGACAGAGAACTATGTGTTCATCTTCAAAGTTTTTGGATGATTGCTTCTTTTCTTATTAGGTGGCCAATATAATCTATTTGGATCAGCCTGTTGGCACTGGCTTCTCTTACTCAAGAAACAGACTTGCTGATATACCAAGTGACACAAGAGCAGCTAAGCGGGTCCATGAGTTTGTTCGCAATGTAAAAGAATAGCATCAAACTGTTTCAACTGTTTTTTTTTTTTTAATATCTTTGTGCATAGACCTTTTTGTGGTTTGGTTATTGGTGTTGTTGATTCTTGTGCAGTGGCTAACCAAGCATCCTGAGTATTTCTCTAATCCTTTCTATGTCACCGGAAATTCTTATTCCGGTAAAACGGTTCCAGCTGCTGTTCAAGAAATATCAATTGGTAAATTTTTATTATCATTTCAATTGTTTATTTTTTTTTAACGTTTTAAATCTTCATCTTAAAAACCATGTTTGTCATCCTCTGTCTATAAGACCGTCTTAGCTTAGTTGAATGGTATACAAACTCATGATGCAATTTTCAGAAGAACAGAGTAAGTGAATAAAAGTAGATATGTTTTTATTGAGAAGACAATCGAAATGCTCTGATTAGTTGTGGTTAAGCTGGAATAAACGAAGACAATTAGATTAGTTATCGATTAAGAATATAATATGGTATTTTCAAGTTTATGTTTAGAGTTAAGTTTGTTAGCTATTAGTGTTAAAATCTCTCAACTAATACATTTTCATTCATTTTAACTATTTACCATCCAAAACGGCATTGTAGACTAGACTAGGTGTGACATATGTTAATGGTTTATAAATTAATAGTTAAAATATTTAATTAGTTGAGAAATTTTCTTCCGATTCATTGAAAGTTCTCACTTTTATGATCTCAGGAAATGGTTTATGCTGTCAACCTCAAATAAATCTTCAGGTACACCATTGGTCTTATGCTTGCATCTTACATTATATGTGTACACCTTGTCGAGGGCATCAAGAACTGATATTCTTGTACTCTTGTTACACTCTCTCTACAGGGTTACGTGCTGGGAAATCCTGTAACAGACTATGATAACGATGAGAACTGGCGCATTCCATTTGCTCATGGAATGGGTTTGATCTCTGATGAAATCTACGAGGTACAGTTACTTTGATGTTTCCTTCCCTTCATCATACCAACTTAGCTGATGAGAAGCTTACTCAATATTCTTATTTGCAGTCGCTAAGGAGAAGCTGCGGAGGAAACTATGCTAATGTGGATCCTCTTAACACAGAATGCATGAAACTCGTTGAAAATTTTGAGAAGGTAAACACACACACTCTGAAATATTAGACAGTTAAAAAAATATAAAGGAAGATCACTAACTTTCAGGCGTTGTGTTTATATACAGTGTGTTGATGGATTAGATTGGGCATATATTCTAGGACCTAAGGTCGTAAACCCGTCGGATCCCGCTGACACCAACCCGATTGAGCATCGTATGAATGTACAGTCTAACCGCTGGGCCAATGAGGAGAGTGTGCGCAGAGCCCTTCATGTGGAGAAGGTATAATGCATGAGGACAAAGTTTTAATATAAGATGTTTTGGTAATGAAACGGTGAGAATTTGCAGGGGAGTATAGGAGAATGGTCACGATGCGATCGGGAAATTCCTTTCAAGTCTGACATTGACAGCAGTGTACCGTACCATAAAAACAACAGCATCCAAGGATATCGATCTCTGATCTTCAGGTCGTCCACAACAACTCTTCTTTGTTCATGTGTTATGGCTTTCTGAGGGTTTTGATAATTTTTTTTAAAAGAAAATCTTGGTATGATGTTTCTGGTGAAACAGTGGTGATCACGACATGCTTGTCCCTTTTCTTTCAACTCAAGACTGGATAAGATCACTCGACTATTCAATCGTTGATGATTGGAGGCCATGGAGGGTTCACAATCAAGTCGCTGGGTATTATGATTTTTTTTTGTTATTTTCGTCACATAAAACACAAGCATGTTTAAACAAACAATCTTTTTTTTCCGTTGCAGATACACAAGGACTTATGCCAATAAGATGACATTTGCCACTGTGAAAGCAAGTCTACATTTTTCTTATTACACAAATGAAACATTTATACTTGAGAGAGTTTCTCAGTGTTTGTGGGTTTGGTTTTATAGGGCGGCGGTCACACGATAGTGCATAAACAAGAGGAGTACTCCGTTATGTTCAAGAGATGGATTATTGGCCAACCTCTGTAACAGCCTATCAGCTATTTGATAACAAGATTAAGAAAAACTGCAAAATCTTTATATGGTGATGTCTACGCAATTTATCTTTGTAACTGAGTCCAAGCTATGGGGCAATTTGTATTAGTCGGCCGAACATTCATAGTTTTTTGCTATATATAGCAGAACTTGCTTTGTTGATTCTAGATGAGCTGGTTGATCTTAATAGCGAACATGGACGGATTTAAGTTTTAGAAGACCAGAAACATTTTAGGTTAATCTTAGTTAATTTTTAAAAAGAAACAAATTGGGGGCCATGTAACCTATATGTACGTATAATGGTCTTTTAAAATTTGGGACTCAATTTAAATGTTTCATCTGGGTGTGTCCAAAATCGGATTTCATATAGGAAAAAAACACACCACAATTAGGTCTGTACAGTATTGGCAGAGCCGGTCTTATACTTTTGGAGGCTACAAGCCAAAAATCAAATTAAGGCCAAAATAAAATCATACACTAAGGTAGAATTGAACCCAGCGCCTTTCACAGTAGAAAATAACCTTAGAACCGCTAAGCTAAAGGCATAATTGGTAAAAAAGTTGGCCGATTTAATACTTAAAAAAGTGGCGGCCGGAAGTACATGCTTCCTTCGCTTGTGCTCAAGGCCGCTACTGAGTATTGGTTTGGACGAGCTCATAAAATCTTACAAACATGATTATAGAGAACTTGTTCAGCTCTCTCTCTTGAATACTTGAAGGCACTTTCTTGTATGATTCGGCCAAACACTCAATGATAATAATTTTGGGTTAATTATTCCTACTTCTTTCTTACGTGATTCAATAACGTTCAAGTTGCTTAACAAATAAAGACCTAATCGTTTGTATCTCCTTTCTATTTCACAAAAGAAAAAAGAACTCCATTGATCATAACTTCCTCTTGTTACGGTCATTTGATCAAGTCATATGTTTCTTAAC
The DNA here is from genome assembly GCA_026261945.1 of Hirschfeldia incana. Taxonomy (NCBI): domain Eukaryota; kingdom Viridiplantae; phylum Streptophyta; class Magnoliopsida; order Brassicales; family Brassicaceae; genus Hirschfeldia; species Hirschfeldia incana. The sequence goes on from JABCMI010000021.1 coordinate 3,399,777, forward strand.
GAGTTTTAATGATTGTTTTCTAAATAAAAATAGAAAATAAGTGTATGGTTCTCCCTTATCTTTAGGTTTCGATTCCCACCAATATGTTCATACGTCACTAAATCAGTTTTATCTATTTAAAGACCTAATTAAAACGTATGTTTCACATATCATAAATTCTGTTTTATCTCATGAGAGCTACTAAATGAATCAGATAATGAAGATCCCTACATTAATATGCATCACAGCATTGGTCATACTCTCGACATCATTTCCTGCTCAGAGTAAAAAAATGACTCCCGCTGAAAGATCTTCCTATGTACTATGGTGCAATATACATCTTGACTACTGCTTGGACCGTGTTTCGAAAAATAAAAACAAGGAAGACGACTGTTGTAAGATTCATTTTAATAAACCACCGCCACCAACAACCAGACCGGCATGTGTCTGTGAATATATGAAAGTCCCTGCCAAAAGGACGATTTATGGTAATCTTATGAAAGCTTGTGGACGAGAGGGTCTCACCCCATTTAATTACAGATGCAATCAACGAAAATAGTCAACCAACCACACAGGGTTGGGCATAAAACTCTATTAGATCCTACAATATTTTTTTTTAATAATGTTATTAGAAAACTAAATGTTTAAATAGCTTTAATATAGCTATTCTATTTATTTTATTTTATTTTTCTTAAAATATATTAAAATGCTGGATTGGGCCACGGGAAGATTGCACTAATAACCGCCTCGTATACTAAGCCGATACTGCAACCGAGACGAGATAGTTGTACTGATCGGTTCTTGTACTAAGCCGGCATTGCAACCAGACCATCAAGGATCGTCTCACCAAACTGGAGAAACAATTGTCTTCTTTATGTTTATGAATAATCATTTTTCCTTCTCGTATGAATTATGGCCAGCGCCGGTCCAAGTATATCAAATGTCCCACTCAAAACAAAATCGGTTCCGTAAAATTTATTTACTGTGAAAATAAAGAGCATATTTAGCTGTAATTTTTTTGAAAAACGCTTAGACCCCTAAGCCACCGCTTATAATACTTACGCTCCGGACCGGACCTGATTATGGCTCCGTGATATCTTTGTTTCATGTATTTTTCTTTTATTTTAAGTAATCACATTTTTTGTTTCCAATTATTACAAATTTCTATCATTCAAAATAAAATTAATAGAGTGGTTAAAACTAGTAAAAAACGCATAAATCAAAACAAATAAAGTTGATCATCGTCCTCAGTGTGACTAGAGTTGTGATTTTTCTTAACAAAAGACAACTATGATAAGGAGAAAGATGTAGAACCCGACCTTGTTTTCAAAGTTAATAACACATAACACTGCAGTCACATCGATAAGATCAATAAACAATGTGTTTGGTCAACTAAGAAACAATAATAATATGGATAGGGAGAGAGACTTACAGTCTTGCGTTATAGCATGTTAAAGAAAGAACACGAGACACATCAGGATGAATAAACTCTCAACCTTTCTAAGAGTTGGATCAAAAACAATGATGTACGTAGCTTATTGTTTCTGACAACCAAACCAACGATGAAATTAATTAAGACACATTACAGCAGGACGAACATGAAAATCCGACAAACAGATCAAAGTAAACCGATGCACTAAGTAAAAGAAAGTATATATATATATATATATATATATATATATATATATATATACATTTACAGACTGAGACGTAACAGCAATATATAGGATAGGACTCAGCAACATTGAGGTTTTTGCAAGTGTACACGCTTACAACTTACAAGCAAAGCAATTGAGATTCAATGATAAGATCATGGTCAATGATGGGATACGTGTGGCTCGGCTCCTATATTAATGGGAAGTCTCCCACTTGTTCAACATGTTCTTTAGTAGTTTAGTTGGAAGTTATACAGTTGATACTTTCCTTTGTGTATTTAAGTAACGAGTTGTTTATGGAATGGTATATAAAAAAGAAAAATTGCAGTATTGAACTCATCAACAACAACAATAACACGATACGACTCAACAGCATTTCTTGGCAACTGGAACAACCCTAAACCCCAATCGAGATTTTCTGTGTATTCATTATATTGAGCCTTGAGGAATATATATATATACTTTTTACAGTCTGACCTAATCACCAACGCTTACAAGCCAAGCAGTTGAGATTCACATGCCATAAATATCTACACTCATATATACGAAGATACTTTGAAGATGCGCTTTTTATAATGATTTCGAATCAAATACTCTTACAAAAATTTATTCATTCGCTTTGCTTCCACTTTTTGATTATTTTTTTAAAAAAAATTAATGGTTTGCTTGAGTTGGTTAATCGGTTTCCCGGTAAAAAATCGGATTTGATGAAGACAGCCGGTTAGACACTATTGAACCGGTAACCAAGGGGCCAATAAGTAAAGATATACCGGCTGAAATGAGTTTGGCTTTAGGGTGAAACTTTCTCTTGTCTACGTATCAAATGCCTAATCCGAGACTATTCACGTCGTGATCTGGAATTATCTGGACATTTGTATCTGTTATTGTTTGTTTAAGAAGAAGGTGATCCCACGATGTCTAATTTGTATGGAGATTACAACCAAAAGATCGACTACGTATTCAAAGTCGTGTTGATCGGTGATTCCGCCGTTGGAAAAACTCAGCTGCTTGCTCGGTTCGCTAGGAACGAGTTTAGTGTTGATTCTAAAGCAACCATCGGTGTTGAGTTCCAAACTAAAACGCTCGTCATTGATAACAAAACCGTCAAAGCTCAGATTTGGGATACGGCTGGACAAGAAAGGTATACTAACTTCCACTTCCTTTATATGTAATCATTCGTTGAGACAGTGGCATGCATTAATATTAGTAGTGTGGTAATGACATTATCGGTAAACACACAACTAGTTTGGTGCTTATCGGAAACGTATGTCTTCAGATATTAGGCGACTTATATATGATTCAAGATTAATATGTGTAAATATATGTGGAAAATAGATCACGTTCTTCTGGATTATTGGGGTAAATAGACAATCCAACTCATCAGAATGTTAGACCGACAAGGTCTAATATATAAGTAGTGTTCACTTACTTTTTTAGTCTGAACTTTTATGGAATCATGAGCTAGTTTGATGATTCTACTCTTATATGTCATGTCAAATGCAACATGGCTATGTGAGGTTTCATAGATATCTCGTATGCTATAGATTGAACATAACTTTGTTTATGAAATTGTTTGTTGTTCCTCTTATTTCAGATACCGGGCAGTGACAAGTGCATACTACCGTGGAGCGGTAGGGGCAATGCTGGTCTACGACATGACCAAACGTCAATCATTTGATCACATGGCAAAATGGCTTGAAGAATTAAGAGGACATGCGGACAAAAACATAGTAATTATGCTAATAGGAAACAAATGTGATCTTGGGAGCCTAAGAGCAGTGCCAACAGAAGACGCACAAGAGTTCGCAGAAAGAGAAAACTTGTTCTTCATGGAAACTTCTGCTCTTGAAGCTACCAATGTTGAGACCGCGTTTTTGACTATCTTAACAGAGATTTATCGTATTATCGGCAAGAAATCATTAACGGCTGATGATGATGACGCCGATGGGAATTCGAGTCTCTTGAAGGGGACTAGGATTATCATTCCGAGTGAGCAGGAAAATGAGAGGAGAGGTGGATGTTGCGGCAAAACGTAACTCTACTAGCTAACAGACAATTTTTTGTTGCTTCTTGTTGTTGTTGTTTGTTTTTTTTTTGCTCCACCTTATAAATCTTAGGCCACTCGTTATTGAAACGAAACAATAAGCCAATGTTTACTACATAGAAAGAGTATGAGGCTAAAACCAAGAGCCCTCGTTTTCTACATACAACCATTATCTAAAAACCAAACATTTTAAGATTGTGCAAGTACACTTCCTTGTGTATTCTTTTTGTTTGTTTGTGCAAGTGCAACCATACTTCCTTTTGTCCAATGCACCACTAAAAATAACTCTTCTTTCCCAGTGGCACACATGTGTTTCATTTTTGTGGTTGTTCACACAATGTGATCTAATATTAATGGTGTCAACTGCCAATGTTCTTTAAAGAACAAAAAAATAAGATATGTGAAAAAGTTAGCTAATCAATTGAAAGACATGTTTAATCTATAGTGTAACTCTAAAATATCATATAAGAAATGTTTCAACTCCAACAATTTCATGAGGAACAATAAAAAAAGAAGCAAAATTTTATTAGCTGCATTTAAAAAAAAACAAAAGAACACAAGACAGCCAATGAACGGAGACCCCAACTCTAATCTCAATATTAGCGGTGGGCAAAATATCCATAAATTTTGATTCGATTCGTTATTCGCTTCGATCCGAATAATCTGGATATCTGTAACTTTACAAATCGAAGCAAATATTAAAATTCAATATCCGTCAAAAACGAAGCAAATCATAAATATTAAAATTTTGGAGAGCGGATATTCGATCCGATCCGGCAATATATAAGTACATGTATATCTTGATTATATTTAAAGTTCTATATGTATAAAATTATATAATTATTATTTTGACATATGATTTGACAAGTTTTATTCACATTTTTACTTATATAAAAGTAGTACATAAAGAGATGAAAACATTTTATGATAATTATAGTTTTTTCTTAAGTTTTGTGTTATTATAATTGTTAACTAAGTTTAATTTTTTTACAAAATATGTAGATTTACTAATTCTTTTATATTTTTATCTTATATATCATGTAAAAATATATTATACAAAACAAACCTGCATCGAAATTTTAAGATTATTTGTATTAATCAAAACATATGAGATATCCGTAAGTATTCGCAAATATCCGCAAATATCTATTTATTTTTCGGATATCCGTTTTTTCGAATAACCGTATTTTCCTGAAGCAAAGCAAATACAAAAATTAGATATACGTAACATACAAAGCAAATCACAAATACCTTCAAAGACCTGGATATCCTGTCTGTACCCTGGCCTAAATCTCTAAATCTCATATCATATCATTGGCCTTTCAACTTTTTTTTCAGGTTATGATGCCACTGCAAAAAGTCAACCTTTTTGGATGGATAAAGGATTCTCTCAAAAGAAAGACCAAACCTACACAACGGGGCCCATATAATGACAGCGTAGCTCTTGTCCGGTCTTCCTATTTTCATCGGTCTCTCTCTCTCTCAGGTTTGTCTCTTCACGCTTCTCTTACCTAATCGTCTTCGTCGATCTCTGAACAATAACGATTGCATTCAATCCCGTATTCTTGACTCCCAAGTCAAACCTTCCGATGATTCCTCTCTGAAGCATCCAAACCCCAAATGACGACAAGATTTGGCACGCTCCATTACCACATATACGGAGCCCTTTATGCACCGGACGAGGATAACGCCGCCCTTCTTCTCACGAGGATGGGGGTGGTCCCCAAGCTTCGAGCTCCTCGAGCGGATGTCTAAACATCTCTTCCTCCCCTATGTATCTCGAAGGCCATAACAACTGGCCACCACCACCGTTGGTCCGTCCTGTGTTGGAGAATCGTATGGGAGACGAGTCGCTTGGCTCGGACCTAAAAACGTTCATCCCCAGAAGATTTCCTGTGTTGTTCGTCTTGCAGGTAGCATTATTACAGATACTCTTGTTAAAGTTGGTTCCTTTATGGACAGAGAAACAGAGTTCGTAGTCATAGAACTAGTTGATGTGCTCTATGGTCGAATGGCTTGTTTAGTTGCTTAACGTTGGGTATATTACGTATAATATATCACATCGTGAAGATAGAAACTTTACAGATTCTTGTGTTGTTCAGTATGATTCTTTATTCACATGGAAACAGAGTTCCTAGTCATAGAACTAGTTACTCTGCTCTATGGTAGAATGGAAATGTTTGGTTGTTTATGTGATCTTGTTCTGTGCACACTAGTTTGTGGGATATATGTTACAATAGGTATTAACTTGTAAATATCATATCTTGCTGAATGATTGGCATTGTTATAGGCACATGTGATCATACATATGAGATTGCGTCTAGGTGGAACTTTGGTGGCTAGACACCGAGGAAGGGTTTGGAAAGATGGGTGGTTTGTCGGCTTAGTATGGGTAAGTTATGAACTAAACTTGTGAGCTATTGCCTCTCACATTTATTGAGTGACTTGTTCATTGCTTCCACTGAAACTTGAAAAGTGTTTTGTGAACATGTTAAAGGAGAAGTACATGCTTCGATGGTGAGATCGTTTCCTCCAACACCAGCTGCAGCACTTCCGTTCCTATCTCCACACTCTGCAGTAGTTGCCTTCTGCGAAGGAATACTAAAGTATGGAACCGCTTGGCAGGTACTAAGGGACGAGCTTGCAGCCGCAGAAGATCACAATGACTCTTGATGAAGTCAGAGAGAGGATGAGAACTGTTCTCTCCCTCGCAAGATGGCTTCCCTATCCCCACAAACCCCAATGCTGTTATCTTTGTTGCTGCAACTGTAAGTTAGACAAAGCAATCCATAACTCACGATACATTGCTGCTGCTGATGATGATATTGTATGATTGTGTGTAGGATGATGGGTACATACTGAAGCACTCTGTGTTGGAGCTTCAAAAGGCGTGGCCTGGTTCAGTAGTGAGATGGGTTACAGGTGGACACGTGCCCTTTTATTCTTCACAATGATGAGTTTCGTAGGGCGATTGTGTGGACGGTCTCGATGGAGTAGACTGGAGAAAGGAGTCATGGTGACTCAACATTACACAACACAACTCCATCTCACAACTTATGTCTTTGTGGGACCCCTTCTTAAGCCTTGTTATAATTTGGTTTTAATGGTGTGAATAGCGAATAATCAAAGCATTTGTGTCTGTATGATGATGATGTGTTAATTACCACAGTGAATATTAAGAAAGCTGTTGAGATGTTTCAAACTTCTAAGTCTGAGAAGGAAGAAGAAGAATCAGGTACATGTTGGGCCCATGGGCCGTAGTTGCTCTTCCTAATGGGCCTTATAAGTTATTAATTCCCAAAACGCGTCGTATCGTCTTTAAAATCGAGTGCTCGGCGATGATGTCGACGCCAAATCCCCATCCGAGTCCCCGGTGGAAATTCGATTCGTAGCTCTCTCTCTCTGTGCCCTTCGCGTAAGGATAATTTCTCTCGACAAGGGAAGCAGTAAAGATCGTTTCCTTTTCCTCCAATTCCCTCATTTTTTTATCGTTTCACCTAGGCGCTAACCCTAAAACCCACCAATTGCTTTTCGCGCGTCGGAGTTTCGCTTCGAGATTTCTAGGGTTTCGTAATCTGAATCTGTGGAGAAACAGAAACCCCTCTTTGGTGGGTTTTTTTTTTCCTTCAAGAGCTTCTGAAAAACAAGAGGTATGTACTAGCATTTTCGCCCCCACATTTTGAATCTTCTTCGAGAGCAATTAGAGCCTTAGGTGTTCGACGAGGAACCTGTTCATAATTGGCTAGTTTTAGGCACGGAATTTTAAAATTAGGGTTTAGGGAATGGTTAACCGAGGATAGGGTTTAGGATTTGGAGAAAAAGTGTTGAGCTTTATTGAATTAGAGTAAGCTGAGCTATGTTGTTTATATTGCTTCAGCCTTTTATTTTTGTTGAATTATCTTTTGGGTGGCCTCAAAGTTGTTTTACCAAACTACATAGTGCTATGGAGGCACAAATTCATCAACTTGAGCAGGAAGCTTACACTGCTGTTTTAAGGGCCTTTAAAGCGCAGTCTGATGCCATTTCTTGGGTGGGTACTCTCTCTTCCACCTTTTGGATTTGATTAGGTTACTATGTGTTCCGTCAGTCTCGTTATGGATTGTAATGTCTGTACCACTTCCACAATTTAGGATAAAGAAAGCTTGATAACAGAACTGCGTAAAGAACTGAGAGTATCTGATGACGAGCATCGAGAGCTTCTGAGTAGGGTCAATAAGGATGATACTATCCAACGGATAAGGTCTGATTGTTTGTCTGCAGACGCCGAATACAGATTAGTAATGTATCATGAGTATCCGTTTGTTTAATATGTTGTACATTGCAACTGTACCAGAGATTGGAGACAGGGAGGTGGAAGCCAAGTTGTTTCTAGACATGGAGCTAATCATGGTTTTGATGTTGTTCCTAGTCCTACTTTCTCAGCTTCTCGGAAGAAGCAGAAGACATTCCCATCTGTAAGTCTTCTCTTTTAGTCATAAGTGTTTGTTCTTCTGTTTTTCTCTTATGTTCTTGGCCATTTAATCGGTGATTTGTATGCAGTATCATCCATCAATTGGGCCAGCTGGAAATAGGTCATTCAATAGCCGTGTCGTTTCCGGTGGCATATCAGGAGATGGATCTGCTGAAGCACTTATCGGAAGAAAAGTGTGGACAAAATGGCCTGAAGACAACCACTTTTATGAAGCAATTATAACCCAGTACAACGCAGTTGAGGTACTAACATCTGAACATCGGTTCAAGTTTGCAATTTAATGACTTGTTGTACTCACAGGGTCGGCATGCGTTGGTGTATGATATAAACGCATTAAATGAAACGTGGGAGTGGGTTGATCTCAAGGAGGTAAGCTTGACATGTATATTTTTACTTGGTAGTCTGTTTATGATTACCATCCATTTCAGTAAGTGGATGGTAAACAGGATGAGGATCTTTGATAAGAGATGACATTATATGTGTTTGTAGATACCACCGGAAGATATAAGGTGGGATGGAGAGGATAGTGGAGTAGCCTTAAACGTTGGACCTGGAAGTGGATCAATCCGTGGCAACAGAAGAAACCAAAGCCATTTTGGTAGAGGGAGAGGACCAAGAATTCATCAACCGAGAAGAGAATTTTTACCACCACCAACACATCAGAATGGTGGTGGTGGTGATGATATTGAATTGTTCAACACAGACCTGCTCGTGAAGGAGGTCAGGTTTTATTTATCTGTTGTGTCCATTAAAGCTTAATGGGTGTTCTAAAGTCAAAGCATTGTTTTAGGTGGAGAGAGTTTTCGATTCGACGCATCCTGATCCTTTTGAACTTGACAAGGCCAAGAAAATGCTCAAGGTTTGAGACTAATACCCTTTCTCTTGGCTATTGCGAGTGGTTTAATGCTGTGGTTTTAGGAAAATAACAGAAAGTTGTTGTGATGGCAGGAACATGAACAGGCGCTTATGGCTGCCATTGCAAGGCTTGCTGATACTTCTGATGGTGAAATTGGTAATAGTAACAAACGCAAGGTTTCATTTTGTTTGCAATCTCAGAATAGTCTTGTATTTTACCTTTCATATGTCTGCCCTGATGATAATACAAAGGATAAAATAGCAAACCGAATCCCACAGAAATACTAACACATACTTTACTCAATGTGTAATTACAACTCAATAGTATTTAATCTTTACATACATGAATTGCTTAAAAGTGGGTCTTGCTCTGGAACTTTGGACTGTGTGCTTCTTTATTGCAAACGTGATATGATTTTTAATGGTTTCCTGTCACCAGATGGAGATCCACGGTATTCGCATGAGCATGCAATGCAACAGGGATGAAGGAAAAGCTGTATGTAACTGATGGTTTTTGGTCATGATCAACCCATCAAGGACTCTGGATCCCTAAAAGATACAGTGTGCTCACCTGACAAAGAATTTGGTTGAGAGATGGAAATGAGCCAGCCTTCTGCTTCTTCATTTAAGTTAATGGTTTCACCAAAATGTATGAAAGAATTGTTAGTTTAGGATTGGGATGTAGGATTATGTTTGTAAGCAACAATATTTTTTGGTTTTAGAGAATTTAACCTGTGACTATGATTGAGCCATGTGTATGTTCTTTACTTCTCTCCGGAGTCCACCTTCCAAGGGTTAGTCAGACCTGCCATCAAAAATGCATACAGTTTATGTGTTCTTGGTTGTTTGAAACATGTGCATCATGCAATCAAAATCAAAACAAAAATACTCTTATATGTTTTGATTTCTGTTTCTTGTTTTGTAATGGAAAGATTGCTAAATGTCATTCTATGTCGTAAGATTCGGAGAAAGTTGTTGATTCCCTCCATGGTGCTTGCTGAATAAGGATGATATTTCAGGTTCCGGACTAGTTGGACATACATGAGAAGAAATATCTAGCTATATAACATGTTAAAACTGCGTTTGAAAGATAATAGCAATGATTAAGATTTTGAAAAGAAGAATGTTAAACTCCGGAATTTCATCATACCTGGGAGAAGGAGAAACGCCGTAGAGATTTTGACGGGATCGGAGTTTCTCTTAGGTTTCATCGTCTAGAAAACTTAAGAAGAATCACAAGATGAAGAGGAGAAGAAGATGATGCGATTGCTATTCGTCGAAGTCGTCAAGGAGGTGAATAGGGAAGAAAAGGAGAGAGGATTGTTTAGACGTCGTCGATAACCAAAGAATAGAAGCAATGTTTGTTGACCTCTTTCTCCACGGAAAAAAAAAAAAGCATTATTATTTTTTTGTTGCGATTCCGGTTTTACCCTTTTTTTTTGTTTGTTCAATGGGCCCACTCCGGTTTACATTTCGAACTAAAAGCAAATCGACAACTCCGGTTCATCTTTGTCTCGACGACAACCACATTCAGATTTGTTTTTATCTTCTTCCATTTCCCGATCCCGATTTCGATTCCGATTTCGATTTCTTCTACGATTCGCTCTCTAGACACACAATAGAAACGGTTTCTATATCGAATTCTGTACTTTTTAGCCATGGATACTAATCGAAAGAGAGGACCGCCTGAAGCTGGCTTCAATGGTGGCGGCGGGTTTAAGAAGTCTAAGCAAGGTTAGCTCTTTCCCCTCTTCCTCTTCCTTTACTCTCTTTCCCTTGTGTCTGAGACTGTTTTAGCTATGAATGTCGTGTTGAATTATATACCAAAAAACCCCCTTTCAATTCTAGTCGTGCTTTCACTAACTCTTGAAAAGGTGAGATCTTTGTTACTGGGTTTGAATAATTCAATTGAATGATTTCTTCAATTTGAACTCACTGTACTATAATCTTTTGTGTTGTTTTGCTATTTTACCAGGACGCAAGTTTAAGTCTTTTTTTTTCCGTCTCACTGCTGTGTTTTGATGTCTTCTACTTCTTCTTTCGTTACATCACTTATTTGGATAATTAGCGAAACTGCTGCCGTTTTATAATTGTGCAAATCTTAATTTTTCCGTAATCTTAGATCACCATTCCCAAAAATCGAGTTAATGTAGCTTGATTTGAACTTAGGCAATTTCATGTGTCTCAATTGTTGGTAAACAATTCTTAAGAATTTACAAAATATCATGCAGCTTTGTTTTTTAAGTCTCATATTTCATCATCATATATATGAATGATGATGATACGTATGATTCTAAAGCATTTATTTATTGAACTTTAGAAAAAAGGCTTAACTAAAGAAAACGCACTTAAATGTTTGGATACAGAGATGGAATCTGGTTTAGGAAGCAAATCGAAGCCATGCACTAAATTTTTCAGGTTACTTACTTATTAATCCTTCTTCTTAACAGGACTAATACTCTAAATTGTTATTTTATCTTCAAGTGTATCCTTGAGAGTTAGCAAGTAAAACTGTAAGCTAAATTGCTAATGATGTCAGTTGTTAATTGTTATTACAGTTACGTTTAGTCGCTCATGCTAGTTTGGATTATAATTTTGAAAATATTTAACTCAAACATACACAAATCATCCCAAAACTTGTCTTTTCTGTGAGCTCTGAGTCTGTGACAGTTGTTGAGTCTGTTTGATGGTAACGTATTAGTGCTTTTGTGTTTGTGTCGTGGTCATATATGGTCGGGTAAGGTTCTTACGTTACTGGTGAATATGTCCTTCATCGACAAACAGAACATAAAAAAAAATATATAGTAATTTTCTCTTCAGAATTGTATCTTCTCTGCAACTAAATGTTACCGCCTTGTGTATAGTGTTTGCTCTCTTGCGTCATCTTAAGAGGATTGTTTCTTTTAAGTTTAACTCTCTGATGTATTTTATTATGCTTCTGTTGCAGCACTTCTGGCTGTCCTTTTGGGGAGAACTGCCACTTCTTGCATTATGTCCCCGGAGGATACAATGCTGTCGCACAGCTGACAAACATGGCACCACCTATGCCTCATGTTTCAAGAAACATGCAAGGATCTACTGGTGGTGGTTTAGGGAGATTCTCAGGGAGAGGAGACTCTGGTCCTGGCCACGTCTCTAGCTTTGGTGCCTCGGCCACTGCGAAGATCAGCGTGGACGCTTCATTGGCAGGCGCAATCATTGGAAAAGGTGGAGTCAGTTCTAAACAGATATATCGTCAAACTGGGGCGAAGCTAACGATTCAGGATCACGAGAGAGACCCGAACCTGAAGAACATCGAGCTTGAAGGAACGTTTGAGCAGATAAATGAAGCGAGCGTGATGGTTAGAGAGCTGATTGGGAGACTCAACTCGGCAGCTAGGAGACCACCTGGTGGTGGTGGTGGGATTGGTTCTGAAGGGAAACCGCATCCAGGGAGCAACTTCAAGACGAAGATGTGTGAGAGATTCTCTAAAGGAAGCTGTACATTTGGTGATAGATGTCACTTTGCACACGGAGAAGCGGAGCTACGCAGGTCAGGAGGAATCTCCTCCTAAGTTATTATTGCTGGAGCTATCAGAGAAGTTTACTTGCAAAACAAGTCTCTTCTTCACCTACTTACTTTTTTTTATGTTGTTTTTGTTTATGAGAATACGATGTTTGTTTCATTGTCATTGTATGGTTTTTTAGAATTTAGTTTTTGTTAAATCAAGTTTGGGAGGTTTCATGAATGATATTCACAAACTTGGAAACAAACTGACGGGGGTATAAGCTGTTTTAAATGAAACGGGATCAGCATAGGCGATAACCGTCGGTTATTGTTTAATCGAAAACGGTTAAGAAATAACCAGCACGAAAAATCCGAAACTACTTTCAGTAAAAGGAAAGGAGACGCTAAATCGATAGGGAAGAAAAAATAAAAAACCAAGGTGTATCTTGTTTTAATAGTATAGATTTTCCATTTTGTATTAAAGTTTTCTCAATGCCAAATCATATTTAAATACATTGTTTACCCACATCTTTAATGGTTAAATCCTAGCATAATTGAGTTATCGTTTTATCAATTTGCAATGTTTAATTAGAAATATCAAAACCAAACTTTAAAATTTTTCTACATTGTAAAGAACCCCAATTACTAAATTTCAAATATTATATCACATCTATTATATTTTAGATTCTGATTAATTTTGGCACTCATGCAATTACATGAACCTTACGAGAACGGAGAACCAAACAAGAAGACTAGCTTGAGGATTCTAATAGCTCAGAAAACTAATCGTTTTTTATTTCTAATGAACAAGAAATCGCATCCTTATAACGATCCAAACAACAACCAAGTATTATTTTGGGTTTATTGAACATAAAACATGGTAATAAGTTTTCTCTCAGACAGCAACTGAGGAACTGGTCTCATTAAGAAGACCATGGAATGTGTAATACTCTGAAGTTTCTTTAAATCCAGGAATCAACTCCGACAAGACCCTCAATATTGCAGCCAAATGCTGCATATCATTCGACGCGAATGCTGCTTCCAGAAACAGCGACGATCGCACACTCGTCACCTGCAATGTCCACACACACCAAAATAAACTTTTAACCGAAACCGAATTTAATGTAATAAAAACCAAAAATCAATTAAAATTTCATACAATCAGATTATTATTCAAGTACAATGTGAAACTGATATTTTAATCAAAAACCAAACCGGAAAAAAACTTGTGTTCTAGTTGAACTAAACCGAACCAAAGTAAACAGAATGGCCACCACATGTTAAGAAGTTAAGAAGTGGTGTACCTTACGCTTCTGAGCATAACGAAGAGCTTCAAGATAGTATCCATCTTGCACAAGGGAGGAGATGTACTCATGGTGCAGCGAGAGCTGTCTCAGCATATCAAGCCCAAGTTTCCTCACCCGCAGGCTTTGCCCACCACTCTCGAGAAGCTGGAGCGCGACTTCCTTTGATGGTTCGATTATCTGCAGTGAGATCATGTAGCCTAAACTTTGTGAACAAGGAAGAAACCACAGACGAGACTCTGTGTTGTTCATAGAAGAAGGTAAGTAATACAAACCTTGTTCGTGATGAATAGTGACAGTTCTGCAAATCGTTTACTGCGAGATAAGAGTCTGACGGTCATCACATATATGTTGAGATCCACTTTGAGTTTCTCTGCGCTTATGCTGCAACAAAGGAATCAAGGTAAGAACGCTGAACTGATGACTGGAAACTAGGCCTAGTCTGAGAGTTAATCTTTACCTGCGAAGGAACTCAGTTATGATAGCAACTAGGTAGTCAGATTCCTCAATCATCGTTTCCTCCACAGATGCAAACACAAACTTGTAGAGCTCATCAGGTGAAATGGCTGGTGACGAGAGTTGAGATTCCTGCTGCTCATCAGCAGAACCAGATGGTACGTTCATTTCAACTTCTTCTTCTTCATCATCAATACTGCTTCCAGATGCCCTACGCCTTTCGTTATCTTGAGAAATCGAAAGTTGATAAGAGGACAAGATGTGTTAGGAGATTGCAACTTCTTTAGATCATTCGTGCCCAAATCAACTTTTTAGACTGAATAGGTTTTACCAGGAGATGCACCATCGGTTGGAGGAGTGGCAGTGGACTTTTCGTTCTTTAGTTCCTTGTATATACCAGCTTTAACCGAGTATGAATATGCTGTGACCAATACATCTATTGCCTGTGTAACCTGAGTTGCTGGTCGGCGTTCCAGAATAAGAGCCCTTGCTATCCCCAAGCACAGTTGTTTGGCCTGATACAAACGCACTCATTAATCTTTTCTAACAACCGCATCAAAAGCTCCAACCATGTTCAGTTGATTACAACCACAACTAACTACTACGAACAAATTCCTTGACCCAACTTCCCTGAAGACACTTATAAATTGACAGTAATCGTAGAGGAAACAGTCATAAACCGCTGCAAACACCAGTGTATAACCTTCTCTAACTATGCAAGAACCCGAATCTAAAGTACTAACGTTCTTTAGCAAAGGAAAGTGTGGGACCTTATTTGCTTCCAGCTTCCTTCGCTGTAGGAATTCCAGAAGAGACGTCCTGTCTGAGCTGCTAGCGGAAATTGCCTCAAGATCCAAATGCACCCTCCACAGAACCTTGTTAGTCTGATCCAGAATAAGGTCTGGAACCAGAAAGGTCCACGCATCTTCATACATGACTATGTTTTCATTGCTTGTAGATGATTCAGAGCTCTCGTTTTCCTTGTTAGTAGCTTGGAACGACGGGTCGGAGCCTTGGTAACCCCTCCACAGCAGAGGAAGAGGAGCAGACACGGGAGCTCGAGAATCCACAAATAAGTCATAGATGATAACAACCTTTGCATCGATTTGGTGGACAAGCAATAAGTTGTCAACCACACTCACCGACAATTTACTTGAGTATATCGGCAAAGAACCCTGTAAACAAGAGGCAATGGAATGAATGACGGAAGAACAGAGATTTGAACAATGACCCCATCCCAAGAAAAGTAGACACGCAAGATAAGGTTGTTTTAAAGTTAACTTGCAACTTTCAGATTTTAAAGGATCAAACTCAAAGAGACACACCAGAAGCTAATCAAACAAGCTACAGCACGTTCAATAAAGATCAGCAAAGTACATAGAAACTGGTAACTGAGGAAAAGCAAACTTACTTGTTGAACGACTGCATCTCGGTAGAACCTGTATGTATGGAATAGCATAGCTTCTCTGTCCACTTGTAAACAATATATTCGGCCATAGCTGAAAGAGAATGGTAAAGATTAATCTCCAACTACTTCGTGTAATGAATAAAGAGCAAGTGTGTGGAATCGTACACAGTGATTAAGTGGACATCTCCAGCGGAGATAATAGGTTTGCTGTTCGATTCAGTTGTAGCCAGAGTCATCTCAAATTTCGGCAAACGAACAACTCCTGCAGTGGAAAGCTGTAGAGTAGATACAAAAAGGAACATCAGGCTCATATCTATAATATCTAATAAGTTAAATAAATGTTAACTTAATCATAAAAGCTCATTGACAACTCTAGCATAGACATCATAAGGACTAATATCTATTTTTTGATCAAAAAGGACCAATATCTATAAGAATTCATAATTCTTTGTTTCTTCTTCTTGGGGTTTGTACAAATGTGTTGGACAAACATCTATAAATTTAATTTAGTTCAGTTGATGATAAATTTTGTGTAATACCTGAAACCCAGTAATTGTCTTGCACTGCAACCCTGATGCAAGAAGAACCAGTCGAGATTCGTGTGTGTAGATGTACCAATTCACATTCACTTTTTTGGTTTCCACCAAACGTAAATTCATCGCAGAATCACAAGCAAACAAGTCCATGCCACTGAGACAGGAAAGAGAAAGAAATAAGTAACTTTCATTAGAGAGACAAATGCTTAGCGAAATGTAAAACAACTGAAGACAGGAACAGCTATGTTTAGGTCGCTCTTTTGAGAACCGAATGTGCAGACCCAATTACCAGATTCTGAAAATGCTACTTTCCCTAGTCAAAGTATATTATAAACACACAAGTTAACAAGCCAGTATACTCCCATTTAATGAAGTTATATAAATTTCTCAAATTTAACCAATTAGTCTTCAAAATTCGTTGCAAACAATCTCAAAATTGGGATATCGTTCTATGTAGATGAAATATGCAGAGAATAAAGCAAGCCCTCACCTGGTTTTTACAACTGCAAGATCACATAATGGAGAGTCGCTCCAGAAGAATCCGAGAATGCTCTCTGATCCTGGCCTGCATTTGTGGGTAAGTGTCTTCTTGGTCTCTCGATGAAAAAACTGGATTTCAGAGTCAGATCTCTGGACAGCTATCACTTTTTTATCAAGAGAGAGTCTGACAGATAGGATAGGCCCTTCAGGTATAGAATCAACTGAAGGGGATACATCAGGATTAAAGGGAGCCGTTTCCCATGAAAAAACCTAAACAAACAAACAAACAAACAAAAAGAAGGAAATAATCAACAAGGGATAATCGTATATGGATCATCAAGCTTATAAAGAAATCAATTATGGTTGCAACAAAAACAAAACAATAAATTCAAATGAAACGCAAAAAAAAAAACACCTGAGTAGATGTGGCACATATTAGCAATCTGTTGGCATCATCGTAGAATAACCCCCTGGAGTCAGGAACATTGCAACGTAGGGATGGATGTTGTATATACGCATGTGACAAAGCACCAGAGCCGACACTTGTCTGCGAACTTGAAGGCCTGCTAGACATACTCTTAACCTTTTAGCTATCTATATTTCTCAAAAAGAACCAGAATGTAAGTCCAAAATGTCCCATCCTGTGACTGGACCGAGACACTTAAAGTTGTATCAAAAACATATCGCAGGCTATCACTTATAAACACTACACAAGATGATAAAAGAAAAAAGAATGGCTTACATGTTAATCAATGCTGATAAATGCCTCTAAAGAGAAGGAGGAGATACAATCGTGATTCAACCCTTTCCTCGGATCTGTAAGTGGAAAAAAAAAACACAAAACCAGAACAGATTAGTCTAAATTAACGAAGTTAAAAATTATCAAGACAAGTCTTTTGAGATTAAATTGCATTTATACCGTATGTTGCATACAGCTCTTCAGTGCAAGAAACTCTTTTAGGCACAAGTCTTTTTCAATCTCGTGGACTTTAGACGCAACGCAGCTTCCGTAGTCTTTGGCCTTGTGACAACAAAGTTAAGTCAATAACAAGGATACACATTGCCACAAGACAAAATGTAAATGGAAGCTGCTATGCTTAGAACAAACCTGCTTAGAACAAGTAGCTAGAATCCTTCCAAGTGTAGAGGCCGTGGTGGTGGAGTTCTTTTCTTTCATGCCTGCATTGCTCTGAAGCTGAGAGATGAAACATCATTAGAAGTAATCGAGTTCAATCTCATCAAAAAAAAAGACAAAACCAGTAGATTCATTTACCAAAGCTGTGTCCGGAAAACTAAATAAATTATTCAATTTAAAGAAAGAAGATCATAATCAGACAACAATTTCATCTCAAAGTGGTGAAAACAGAGAAGCGTTACCTACGAAAACAACAATGATGGAGATCAATTTAAGCACAGTGATGATGGGGTTTCTTCAGATTCAACCAGCAGAAACGAAACGAGCTAAAAGTTTCGATTTTGATAACGAACAGACCTCTCTGCTTTTGTCTCTTTGGTTTGGAGATTGACGGTAAGGTTCTTCTTCTTCAACGACGATCAATCACCGTGTGAAGAAAGACCCAGGCGGATCAAACACGTGTGGATTAGACTCGGGCCTAAAGGCCCATTTTGTTTTTTTTCTCAGCTCACGAAGGACCATCTTATATATTAAAATAGAAGTCACAACTTATTCATGTGTGATTTTTTAAGTTGGACTTATTACTAGAAAATCCTGTTACATTTATTTTCTAATCTTATCATTATTGATTTACTATAACATTCTATAAATTCATAGAAAATCTGTTGAGAAAATCTAACAAGATCTTACCAAAAAAATTAAATATTTTTTTTTTATAAAATAATACATTAACTAATTTCGTGATTAGAAATATTATATTATTATAAACTAATGTTAATTAAAATAAAATTGTATGCCATAGTTTATAAAACTTATTATAGTATATAGTTTATTAAATTAGATATGCTATATAAAACACATATAACAAATTTTATATATTAGTAAAGCAACCTAATTCATTTTTCAAAGTTTCTTTCACATAAATAATAAATAAATAAATATCTAATAAATAAATAAACTTTGAAATTTTAATATTCATTAAAAATATTAATAACAGCTCAATTTAAACAATTATGTTTATTTACTATTATAAAAAAAATATTGTTTGAAAAATTTGAAAAAAATACCAAAATTTTAAATATTGTTTTTATAAAATAATTCAACAATTTAGTAAAAAAGATTCAAAAGTCATATATATTAAAATTCGTACTTATCAATTACTTGTTCTAAGTCTTGGTAGATAGTTGCTGACCTTGAGTTTCTTATGCTGACCTTGACCAAAAATATTTTTTGCCAAAACGTCGTTGACCGAAATATTTTTTTTGCTAAAAGAAACATTTGTTGCCCAGATAATTTTCTTTTGACTATTTAAGATTCTAATTAACCCCTTACATTACAATAACCCTGAATATAAAAAGGGGGAGATGTCTCCTCCGTAAGAAACACTCAACATCCTTTTTTCAAAAACAAAAATAAAAACACTCAATATGAAATTTCAAATTAATAAGAGAGAATACATATTTTCAGTTTTGGACTTTGTTTTAGTACTGTTCTTGATCTCTACCGTTGATGCCAAGGTTCCTGGAGGTCCAGTGTTCGATGACAACTATTTCGTTACGTGGGGAAACGTCTTGAAACTCAACCAAGGGAGAGAAGTCCAGCTCTCCATGGTCCAAACTTCAGGTTCATTAAATTATTATTTTTTTTGAAAAAAAAAATAACGTTGTAAAAAGATGTGGGTGCATATGTATTGGTTTCAGTCGATATTCTATATATGGCACAATGTCGTCGATTTCAAAATTTCAATTCAAACTTAATCTTCTAACATTTTCTAAAATTAATATTCATATATCGATATTGACTAAGAAAATGATCGTGTAATTTGTCATCTTTCTGGATTCAAATTATCAAAATACATGTTAGTGACAATAAAACCGAAACAGTGAAGAAAAATTTAGCCTTTTAAATTACAACAAGTAAGAAAAATCCTTCCAAATTTTCCTTTTTATGTGTATATCTCCAGGTTTCAGAGTTTACAGCTTTTTTTTTCTTTTTGTCAATTTCCTACATTTTTAATTTAATTTTTAGAAAAACTGACTGTTTAGCTTATAATGCAAGAATTTTGTCCTCATGTTATTTTGTATATCTAGTTATTGGATATTTGAACTGCATTTATGCATCTCATCATGTTTAAGCAAGTGTTAAGATTTTATGGTTTATGATGATTTGGGGTTATATATAGAGAGTTTGGGATTTCCTATTTAAATCGTTTACGTTGTTTAACTAGCTAGTAATGTTATTGTGATATAAATATGATTTAATATCTGAATTTATATCACAAACAGGTTCTGGTTTTGAATCTAAACACAAGTTCGGATCAGGATTCTTTCAAATGAGAATCAGGGTGCCTCCAAAAGATACTGCTGGTGTCGTGACAGCTTTTTATGTACGTTAACGTTTTAATTTAGCTTTTCCATTACATTAATTTGAACTCTTTTTTTTTGAAGTTTCAATATTGTGAATATGTTTCTTTATACATTTTGTGTATTGGTTTCAGTTGACTTCGAAGGGAAATACCCAAGACGAGCTAGACTTCGAGTTTCTGGGGAACAGGGAAGGAAAACCGACACTGATTCAAACAAATGTCTTTATCAATGGTCAAGGAAATAGAGAACAAAAGTTTGTTCTTTGGTTCGATCCAACCACAGATTTCCACACTTATGGGATTCTCTGGAATCCCTATCAAATTGTGTATGTTTTTTTCTCTCTCCCTTTGTTCTATTAAATTTTAACAATTCTACAGAATTGCTAAATTTTAACAGTTCTTCTATACAGTGGAAAATTTGTTTTACTTTTCTAACACAGACGTTAGACCAAAAACTTTAAACATTTAACAATACAATTCACGTTCATATTTTCGGGCACCATGATGATTTCATAATATCTAATTTTTGTTTCTCCTGATATGGTAGGTTTTACGCGGACAAAGTTCCAATACGAATATTCAAAAATAACAAAAGATATGGCGTGGGCTATCCATCAAAGCCGATGACACTGGTGGCTAGTCTTTGGAACGGCGAGGCATGGGCAACAGACGGTGGTAAGGCCAAAATTAATTGGTCTTATGCTCCTTTTAAAGCCAATTATCAAGGGTTTTCTGATTCTGGTTGTCACGCGGATGGTCGGAACATTAACGCGAAAGTATGTGGTTCAAAAAACTACTGGTGGAATACGATCCAATATAGTAGGTTAAGTGCAAATGAAACTGCGGCATTCAAGAATGTGAGAGCGAAGTACATGACATACGATTATTGTTCTGATAAGACTAAGTATCATGTTCCTCCTATGGAATGTAGATTGAATCAGTGATGGGTATCTAAAACCAATTATTAGAGAAAAGTATCAGACTAGTGCATGCTTGCTATTAAATATATCATTATAATTTCGACGAATATTCAGCGATAATTAATAATAATTATACGATATTATATCACACATACGACTCATATATTCTTGATCTAAGTGAAGTCCTTAGACGTGTAACGTTTTATTCTTGCCAAAAACCGTACCAAATTCACTTGTAACGTTTTATTCTTGCCAAGAACGTATCAAAATTCACTCCTACTCTTAGAATACGCGCAGTGTTTAACCAGTTTTTTTGCTAAGAATGCTAACATCAGTTAATGATTGTTAGGATTACAGCATGTGTAATCTCATGTCTCCCCTAGATTCAATGATGGGTACCCAAAAAAAAAGATTATTAGAGAAAAGTATTAGATTAGTACTTGCTATCAAATATATCTTTAGAATTAATACGAATTTTCAGCAAAGAATGATATGTACTAATAATTATACGATATATATATTACAAAGACAACTCATATATTCTTGATCTAGGTGAAGTCCTTAGACTTGAAAGTTTTATTTGTGGCAAAACCCGTATCAATATTTATTTGTAATGTTTTATTCTGCTAAGGAAGTATTAAATTCACTCCTACTCTAATCCCCAATAGAAGATACATCAAAGTGAAAGACTTTCTCTTCGTATATTTAAATGGACTAAACAATTAGGTATATATCCACATGGTCGCACAACGGAGTGTAGTAAAGTATTTTGAATTAATGTTGCTTAGCAACTCAAGGCTCGACTGCCATTAAACCACCATTGAACGGTTTCACTATCCGTATAGTCTAGAGTGTTTTCGTGCCAAAAAGAAAAATTCCTTATGAGAACAATTGAGAATATAAAGTGAATAAAACAATGGACAAAATAAATAAAATACCTCATAAACCCCTATTGTGCAGCGCAAGACATGAGCAGCTGCTGGCAACTCTAGCTCCCCTTCCCAAGCGTTAGAGTCAGTCTTCATCCTTTTACAGCAGATGTTCTACAACTCTAGCAGCAGCTCTTCCTCAACTCTAACAAAAAAAAGAGTAAAAAAAGTGAGGTTGGAGTCTTGGAGATCAAGTCAGATAAAAAAAAACAAAGAGCTTGTTTTTCAAGCTCGGATCGAAATGATTATGATTGTATTAAGGCTTGGTAAATTATTGGGCGTCAATCTACCCAAAAAAAAAATAAAAAAATTCATGTTCGTCAAGTAGCATAGGACAAGTCAGACTATCTCAAATAGAAGGAGCAAGCATTGTCCTCATTCATGTCATCATAGGAACGGAATGTACACTAGGAAGCATCGTTTTAACAAAATAAATAAAAAATGAGAATACCTTAGCATTCAGGTGATGCCGATTGTCTTATTTGACCATCTCCATGAGAGCAACCTCAACTCTTCAGCTCTACCATTACATATGAAGTGATCAGAGGAATAATGAGGAGATAATATAAAAAGTTCAGGCATGATTTTGAATCTCCAAAGTCATATACTAAGCTAAGAGATTAACCTTAGTAAAGCATATCGTTTCTCCTCAACCAAATTGCAGAGTTTACCCTTCAACCAAAGAACCTGGAGAAGTTGTTGAAACTCTTTATATGAAAAAACATTAAAAGGTGGGAAAAATGTTATCATTATATATTATAACATAGAGAATGACAGAAAGTTAATTGTCCTTGAAGGTCTTGAAAATAATCTCTCTCTCCATCCCCAGTCAGACTATAGTCAAGACATCATTTGTGTTACTGGATCTTGATTCAGAACGAGACAAGATTGGATCGGAAAAAATTCAACACTATCACCCCTCTGAAGCTTAAATCGTAACAGCTGTGAGAGATTAAAACGAAATTGACAAGATCAGCGAAATCAAACAACTAGAATTGTTTAACTAAATCAGAAAAAATGAAAATTTATCAGGTGGAGATAGAGAAATTACATTATCCCCGTTGGTGGGATTGAAACCAAAAAGTTTTAATCGAGTACCCGAGAACGTCGTGGAAAGAAAACCCGACTCCATCATCGCTTTCTTTACGCAACACCCATTTGGTTTGGAAATGTTAGCCCATGGGTAAAATTGATCTTTAACCCGATTAGACCATTAATTATTTGGGTATGACCATCACCCACGCATGCTTGTTTGGGATGGATTAGCCCATGGGTGGCCTAACCAATTGACACCCCCTAGTTCTCATTAGTTTTTTTTATCATCTAAAATCATCTATATACAAACCTTGTGCACAAAAAATTAATATACAAACCTTAAAACGTCTTTAATCTTGTAATTTATATAAAATTCAAAGAAATGTACACTATTATATAATAATAGTTTTGTTTCATCAGTCACTTGAACTGGAGATCTACGACACAATTGTCATGATGATGATGCTTTCTAATTGATGTAATGCATCTGGTTTTCTCAAGATTTTTGATTCTTGGCTTTGTTCCTTGACATTGATGTTTTATCAAAATTTAGCTTTATTTTTCTATAATCCAGATCAAGAGACCCAGGCTGATGTTATTAAGTACTTCCATGACGCCTTCCCCGAGCTGCTAAACCAGACCTACTACCTGATCAGCAAGAAATTTGGCACAAATCCATCTTTCGTTGATTTTGCAGATAACAACAAAAAGATGTGATTTTATCTGTTAAGTTTATCGCTCTTGCAAACAATTTTATCTTTAGAAACATGCAAGGCGATAAGAAGAAGAGAATTGACTCTGAGGTTTTTAGAATGAATGTTATGAATCTTAGGGGGATGTATTCAACTTAGGATTTTAAAGGGTTTTGGAGTGTTTTACTTTTGGTAGGATTTAGGTGAGTTTAAAAGTTATTTGAGTGATTTCATCTATATTATTAAAATTGAAGTACACTTATAAATTGTGCACAAAAAATTAATATACAAACCTTAAAACGTCTTTAGTCTTGTAATTTATATAAAATTCAAAGAAATGTACACTATTATATAATAATAGTTTTGTTTCATCAGTCACTTGAACTGGAGATCTACGACACAATAGTCATGATGATGATGCTTTCTAATTGATGTAATGCATCTGGTTTTCTCAAGATTTTTGATTCTTGGCTTTATTCCTTAACATTGATGCTTTATCAAAATTTAGCTTTCCTTTTCTATAATCCAGATCAAGAGACCCAGACTGATGTTATTAAGTACTTCCATGACGCCTTCCCCGAGCTGCTAAACCAGACCTACTACCTGATCAGCAAGCAATTTGGCACAAATTCATGTTTCGTTAATTTTGCAGATAACATCAAAAAGATGTGATTTTATCTGTTAAGTTTATCGCACTTGCAAACAATTTTATCTTTAGAAACATGCAAGGCGATAAGAAGAAGAGAACTGACTCTGAGGTTTTTAGAATGAATGTTATGAATCTTAGGGGATGTATTCAACTTAGGATTTTAAAGGGTTTTGGAGTGTTTTACTTTTGGTAGGATTTAGGTGAGTTTAAAAGTTATTTGAGTGATTTCATCTATATTATTAAAATTGAAATACACTTATAAATTACCCCTTAGTTTTTCATATTATTCACAGTATCATGCCACTGATGTATTAAATGAAGTTATAATTATGGATGTATTAAATGAAGTCATTTCATGGAATAAATGTGTCGTAATTCTATTCTTAACAAAAACTACATCTTCCTTTAAACAAAACGTATCCAACATTTAATTAGTTATTTTCGTATTAAAATATAAATTTATTTCATTTACAAATCAAACGAGTTTCTGTATACATGAAACGTACAGTACATTGGTTATATCATTATGTTTGAAACTCTTTTCCTTTTAAATTTTACAAACCATACAAAGCCATTGTATAATATAAACCTTTTTCAATTTAATTAATACAAACCATACCAGTATTTTTTAATATAAAATTTAATATTATACATTTTTGATATTAAAATTATTATCATCATAGACCACGTTTTGAGCTTCACCGCACATAGACTTGCGGAACAAACCAGCCCAACATGAAATTAGAAATTCTTAAATCTTTGTTAATAAACATGATCCTACTTACAAGAAATATTTGATCCCCATATACTTAAAATCTTTAACTATCTAATCTTTATCAATATATAGAAAATCGTTTTCAAAACGGAAGGAATACTTTCAATTGCAGAAAATCTTTGGTTAATAGACAAGACATATGGAAACCATATATGCCCCAACCAAAACACATCAACACTATAATTATGTTACCTAATATATCTTTGCATATAATTAGTTACCATAATCATTCTCTCCCCTAACCTTGCGGATCAAACAACATTTATTTTAAACACTTAATACTTAAAAACCTATCCATAATTAACTCATTTCAAACGGAAATTTAGAATGAAATATCATTCTATCAAACTACAGTATAACCTATATTCTTGGTAACAAAAATATTTAAGATACACAAAAATTCGGTTTAGTTGCAAAGTGGACATTCAATATATTTAAATTTCCCGGGGTTTCCTATCTCCATTGTATATACATATATAGTTTCGCGAGTTACAATAATTAACCACAACTTTTCAACGCTAACAAACACTCATGTTATCAAACAAATCTTTGCTTTTGCTTTCCAAGTTCAAACCTTTCAAGTACAAAGATAAAAATTAAAGCGAAAACAAATATTTATACGGTCACGGGTCAAGCATCTACAAATAAACAATAACAACGCAACATTATTTTCGTAACAAATTTATTTTAATTGAAATTATAGTTTCAAGTATTTTTATATATTTGATGTATTTAAAAAAATTATTTTCTTTGTTTTAAGGAATGCTAAGATTTTGGACTTGAAGAAGATTATGACCATCTCTATATTATTTTAGTTAGGAAATTTAAAATTTATATCAGAAAATTTTATCAAACTTAATTTTAATTTATATTATAACTGCAAAGATTGATTTACAATCTAAATTTATATTTAAATATTACAAATACATTATTTAATATGTAAAAAAAAAACTTAAAACATAAAATAAATACCCGCCCGGTTGGGCGGGTCAAGATCTAGTTCATCTAAAATCATCTTAATACAAAAAAAAAGATGTTCAAAAAAAAAAGTCAAACTAAAGGAAAGAACATATGATATGTTATGTCATTTGGTCCAAAACACACAGAAATCAATTTCACGTGGTAAAGTTATTGACCACACTAGTAGTTTGTTAAAATGAATTTATGAATGGCTTGAAAGTCAATGAATGAGGAAATAACCATTTTCTTGGCTGCTGGAAAGTAAACTATAATCTAGGATTAAGACATAAACCATAAAAATTAAAATCAAACCATCCTCTTACACATGTAACAAACAATATAAATAACAGACGAGAAAAAAAAAGAAGAGCATAGAAGATTTAAGTGGTGAAGAGAGAGACATGAAAGGTGTAATACCAAACTATCATCACTCTTACACCTTCTTTTTCGTTATATTGGTTCTGTTTCCTCATGCGTTCTCGACCAATACTTTGTCATCTAACGAAGCTCTTACAATCTCAAGCAACAAAACCCTTGTGTCTCCTGGTGATGTCTTCGAGCTTGGTTTCTTCAAAACCACCACAAGGAGCTCTCAAGATGGTAGTACTGATCGTTGGTATCTCGGTATTTGGTACAAGACGACCTCTGATCATAGAACATATGTTTGGATTGCCAACAGAGACAACCCTCTTCACAACTCCATTGGAACGCTCAAAATCTCTCATTCATCAAACCTCGTCCTCCTTGACCAGTCTGATACTCCTGTCTGGTCAACGAACCTTACGGGAGTTGTGAAATCACCAGCTACGGCAGAGCTTCTCGCTAACGGTAACTTCGTGCTTAGAGGCTCCTATACCATAGACCTAACCCACTTCATGTGGCAGAGTTTTGATTTTCCGGTTGATACTTTGCTCCCGGAGATGAAACTTGGTCGGAACCTCATCGGTCCAGAACACGAAAAAATCCTCACATCTTGGAAAAGCCCTACTGATCCATCAAGTGGAGATTATTCGCTCATACTCGAGACCGAAGGGTTTTTACATGAGTTTTATCTATTTAAAAATGAGTTCAAAGTGTACCGAACCGGTCCTTGGAACGGAGTCCGGTTTAACGGTATACCCAAAAAAATGCAAAACTGGAGTTACATCGTCAACAATTTCATAGATAACAAAGAAGAAGTCGCGTACAGTTTCCAAGTCAACAACAACCACAACATCCATTCGAGGTTTAGAATGAGTTCCACAGGTTACTTACAAGTAATCACATGGACTAAGACGGTACCTCAACGTAACATGTTTTGGTCTTTCCCGGAAGATGCATGCGACCTGTACCAAGTTTGTGGTCCTTACGCTTACTGTGACATGCACACGACTCCTATGTGTAACTGTATCAAAGGCTTCGTTCCCAAGAATGCGGGAAGATGGGATTTGAGGGATATGTCAGGTGGTTGTGTGAGGAGCTCGCCGCTAACCTGTGGAGAGGGAGATGGGTTTATGGTGTTGGGGCAGATGAAGATGCCGGAGACGAGCGAAGCGTTTGTGGAGGAGATGATCGGGTTGGAGGAATGCAGCCAGAAGTGCGTTAGAGATTGTAACTGTACCGGGTTTGCGATTATGGATAACATGAATGGTGGGTCGGGCTGCGTGATGTGGACCGGTGAGCTCGTGGATATGCGGAAGTACGATGCTGGAGGTCAAACTGTTTATGTCAAGGTAGCAGAAGCTAGTGTTGTCCCCTCGTTGGCATGATGAATCCAATATGCTAAAACTTCAGGTGATTCGGATTTCATATGTAGATATCCGAATGGTTTTTTTTTTTATATATATATCTTAATCGATTAAAAGTATCTAAAAATAAATGATATGAAATCCTTATTATTATCCTTGTTGTATATCAATTAAACGTTTATTCATCAATAATTTAGTGTTATCATATCACTTGTCTATTAGAGGAACTGAGAAAGGAAATTGGGTCTTATGTATGTATGATACCGAGTCCTATGCATATGCATTTAAAACACATCTCAACTTCTGTACATATGGAAGTAAGTATGCTCCTCCAGAGAGAGATATAGAGACTCATTGCCCACAAGAACACAAGGCAGCTCCTAAGACTATAGATATTTTTCCATTTCTTTGCATTCTATTAGCAATTTGTGTTGACAAGCTTGTAAGTATTCACAGTTCACTATTTCACGACCACTTGATTAATAAAATTACATAGGCAGTTTCCAGCTACTAAGAATTTGATTCGACTCAGTTACGCACCAGATGGAATCACTGACACCGTTAGTCATGGAACTGGCGATGTGCTTTAAGTTACAAGCTTGCAGAAGAAAGAGGGGCTGAGAAGAGGATGACCTAGTGCAGAGCGTAATGGACACGCTCCAGCAAATGTACAACTTGGTGTAGCATGAGAGGCGGAGAAGGACACTGTTTTGAACTTTCTTTTAATGTGCTTGACGACGGCTGAGGTGTTGATAAAACTGACTCTTGCTGTCTATTTGTAAGCTCCAAGAACTGAGCAAGCATGTCACCGTCCAGAATCTTTCTCGCTTGGGGCTGCAACATTGTGCAAACAACTTACGTTTCATACTACCAATAATGGATAAGAGATAATATTTAGTAATATCTTCTGTATAATGTCCACCCAATGCAGCCAACGAAGTGTGAAATCAACTCTTAGAAATGATATTTCATCTCACATCTAGAAAAAATAGAGCTGTTTTTTTGGTCCACTTACCGGACTCTCTCGACCTCGGAACTCCTTGTGATCATTACCAAGAACAGGAGCAGTCAGCGGATGAACCACAAGCTTTGCTTGGACGGCTTCTAGGAGCTCATATTCTTCCCTACAGAAATTTTGTGGTCAGTCACTCAACTTCCCATGGAAAATAAGCACAAAAAGTAATTTTCGTGCAATCGTAAGGGTGACAAAGGCATGCCAAAAAAGCTTCAACTTGGTGGAAAAAAGGCCATGCGAATGTATTTCTTTGCAAACACTACTAATATATAGTCAAGATACTCAAACCATACCTTGAGATAGGAGCAAAGACGAATATACTTCCCAATAGTGTGCCAGCTATGATAGTATCATCAGCTGCGTCAATGCCGTTATTAAGACCATAACTTCGCAGCACATCATCAGCTGGAAGCTTGTAAATGTTGCCACCCTGTTCATAGGTAGGAGTAAGCAGTAATGAATCGACATTACAGATATCCTATATACGTAACTGCAATGTCCAACACGAAACTCAAACTAAAACTCTCGAGTGGCTAGGTATACTAGTTGCCATGATAGTTCTGAGAACATAGATTGAACTTGCACCAACTTAAGCTCAAGGAATTGTTAAACTCAGAACAATGCGCCAAAGCAATCGTTTTCTATAACATAAGACAATAGCATACGTTTCTAAAGAAGGTAAACACCAAAAGTCCAAGCTTGTAACAACACAATAATAGCACAACACTACGTGAACAGAAAGCAAATCAAAGAGAAGTAACTAACTTTTAAAGTTATGGTAGTGGTACACTGATATACTCACTGCAAGTTTAGGATTTACCTTTTTGATAGCCATGGCAACCTCACCCATGTGATAAGCACAGTTCAGATTCAGGTTGGATTCCGGATTTGAATACTCTGCACCATTACGAGGTATTTTCAGTTAGCAAATTCTTCTGAATCATAGCAAACCCTCTATTAAGAGTATTTTTCAAATCACAAGTTTGTTCCATAGCATCTGGAAGAGTCCTAAGAATAAGGAAGATCAGTGAAGACTAGTTACTAAGTTTTAGTCCCAATATCAGCTACTCCATTTCAATGACGATGC
This sequence comes from Hirschfeldia incana, assembly GCA_026261945.1. Taxonomy (NCBI): domain Eukaryota; kingdom Viridiplantae; phylum Streptophyta; class Magnoliopsida; order Brassicales; family Brassicaceae; genus Hirschfeldia; species Hirschfeldia incana. The sequence goes on from JABCMI010000021.1 coordinate 3,429,741, forward strand.
CCTCTTCCATATCACAGAAAGCTTGTGTTTACTTAAAGAACATAAACATCCAAACAGTCGCCAAATAACCAGATTTCTAGTTCGAAAGAAGCTACAAAGAGACCTATTTCAAAATTGGATAGTAAAGCTGCCCTAACCATTAACTTTAAGCTACATGTTCTGCAAATATGATTGCATACTCATCCAGCTGTGATACGTCTTAGCTGATACAGCTTGTTGGACAGGCTGTATCATTCACACTAGTAAAATAGTTGCTTTATCATCTACAAGCTGACAGTCACCATTTTGGATATGGATTCCATGTCCCACTGTCGAATTGTTCCATAATCTAAACTCTATAAGAATGAGGGAAAATACAGTAAAATCTGAGCTAACGATCATAAGTAAGTGCTTCGTACCAAAGTCTGAATGATCTTTGCAAGACAGGATAGCTATACTCCCCTTGCGATCAGATACGGCAACAGAATTGGCATCCATTAGAAAGCAATCAGCAACTAACCGCTGCGCTGGATCACAGAAAACTTGGTGAAGTTTCTTCACGTCCTTCAATAACATGAAAACAAAAAAAATATAACAAATATCAACAGCTTTTAAGTAGGCAAACAAAGAAAAGGACACATAAGAAAGGGACCATAGAACAAACCTCATGATAAGAATAAAATAGAACACCATCACGGCAATCCCCAACGACAATTCTAGTCAAGTATGTGCGCAGAGATGTTATCATGAAACGAGTCCTTCCCACCGCAAATCTCTTCATTTTGTCAGGACTATCGTTCGGGAAACCACATACATAGAACTATTGAAGAGAAGCATATTTGTTAGCAGATTAGCACGCTAAAACAAGTGGCAACAAAACAATAGATTATCAAAGTGGGACTTACAGCATTGCCAGCAGACGCCAGGAAGAAATGATCAAGGTACGGACAGATCGCAAGTACCATACCCGGCCAAGTGGTTGCACATGCCAATTTTAAATGCCATGCTTCAGCTTCGTCAAGTTTGATATCATCATCATCGCTGTTGTCATCTGGACTGCTGCAGAGACTACTGCTTGATAGTTGTTCATCACGAAAAGGTGATGTACGTTGGGAAGATGAACCATCTTTTGAACAGATCGTCATTGAACCACTATCCGAGTTTTGAGTGTGTACTAAGCAGAGGATGAGTATTCGTCCTTTTGTACTGTAAAATAGCCATTCAAAGGTACACAAAAGCATAAAAAAAAAGTTCGTCTAAAATTATAAGTGGCTTAAAAACCAGATTTTCAAACCTTTCAGCTTCACCACTAGGTAGTATAGCAGGACCAGATGACAAACTCGTCCCAACCACAAGGACTTGCTCATTTCCCACACGTACAAGCTCCATAGACTTTCCAGCTTCTCCAGGTTTGAGCTTGTAGGATGACAACACTGATCCACTGACCGGGTCCACGCAGCATATATCAGACGTACCCGCATCACACACATCAATTCTCATCACAATCAACAGTTTGCTTTCACTATGGTAGATGACCTTTCGCGGAGTGCCTCCAAGGTGAAACTTTTGCGCATTAAGCCGTTTGCTGTGCACCATCTCCACCTACAAAACAAGCTAATACGTCAGGCAACTGAACTGTAGAAAAGAAATGATTTATTTCTTTGTTTGTTGCTAATAATATTCTAAGCAAACTACATAAGAAAATTAAACATTGACTAGCATATCGTTGTCCAAAGCAAAGCAATAAAGTCAGTGAAGTATGGAACTAAAATTTGTAAAAAAAAGAATATAATTACCAGATTTAAACAGTTCTCTGCAACAAAAAGAATTCCTTGAGGGCATTCAGACGAGCACACAGGAGTTGCATGAGTAGAAGGTTGGAACGAGATGGAAGTGTAGGAAAGGCTTTGTCGAGCTGTGTGTAACAACCATGGCCTGTCACTAAGAGCTATGATGTCTGAATCTAGTGAATCACTGAACGGAACCAGAAAAACAGGTGTGATGCCGATACGTCGGGTGGCAATTAACACAAGGTTGACGGGTGAATTGTCTCTTTCACCCACAACAATGTCCATCTCTTCTTTACAGTGAGGCCACTCAAAACGAAGCAGCATCCCATTTCTTAACCCAGAAAGGACATAGATTTGATCAACCAACACGAGTCTCACATCCTGTGGAATACATCCACGAATAGCCGTTCCCATTGTATTTGTTAGAGATACCATCCCGGAGGCAAGGACTCTAAGACCACCACCATCTTCTGAGAAGGAGAGGACCTCAACGGAAGGCTTATGTGTGCCGATCAAAAACGTATAGCCTCGCTCCATACCAGAAGGAATCTCAGCTCTGCAGCTATCATCCAGAGCAGAAGCGCGGGATCTCTTCTTCCCAATAGATTTTTGAGGAACTGAAATGCAGGAAACTTCGTACTGCAATTCCACCCGTTGAATTTCATAGATCTCGCAGCAGTGAGATGATGATACTGATTTGACCCCAAGAACAGACAGGAAACAAGGGTTAGACGTAGACACAACTATCAGATTTTCAGCAACTGCCCCCAAGCTGATACTGACATTTTCCGGAAACCAAGAGGAGACAAATGGTGAAGAACCATCAGACTGAGCAGCATCCATGTTGGGCATGCACAGCCTCACTGCATCTTGGTGAATCTGTACCAATAAACCATCGGCAACAAGCCCACATGCCAAGGTGCAGACATCAGGCTGGAAACCAACTGAATCAGTGACATCTTTAAAACTTAATCCAACTGATAAAACCCTGGTCTCCTCAACAAAAGACAGAACAAGAAACGAGTGGTACACATCATGAAGCTTCATTTTAACAGTCCAAGTACCAGTTATTCCCTGATAAACAGGGGCGGTTTTCAGAAGTCTTTCTACATTAACGCCACTACGAATAATTCTTAAAGAGCCTTCAGGAGTTACACCACAGCAAGCAAACATTTGGTCTCTTTTCTCATTCTGGTCATCCACAACCGAGAAATCCAAGATGGGAGCAATATTTTGAATGGAACTCATCCAATGTAGCTTCTCTTTTCCCAATTTGAAAACCGTCCCATCCGCCATTTCAGTAAACGTGGCCAGGAATCCACCATCCACCCATAAGATTTCTTTGCATGGTAAACCTTTGTATAAACACTCTGATATATTAATCTTAATACCATCATCTTCACATATGAGTTCAAACTCGAAAAATTCACCATCATCTAAGCAAATAATCATCCGGGGATTATATATATGATCCGGTTCCCAAGTCCATGAAGAGACATGCTTAGAACTCAACCTTCCAGTGTCGCTTTCCGTATCTATGAACATGGGATCCCAATCGCTAAGCTTTAACAAAGCAGATGCAGCGACATTAGAAAGACCCTCATCATCTCCATCTTGTACTCTACACGACTCTTCAACAAAATGTTCTTCCACTAATGAAGCAGGAACAAGATCTAAGGATGTCCTAACCAAACAGCAAGGGTTTTGAGGATCTCTAAGATCCATTAAGAGAGCATCACCAATTCTAAACAGAAAGGCTAATCCAGAGGAGCGAGGAACTTCAACAATACTATGTGCCAGGGGCCCAGCTTCAACATACTCTGATATTAAACATATGGATTCCTCTTTGATGTTCCATCTAAATAAAACCAACTCATTCAGGAGAGATCCTTTCCTATACGATCAGAAAATTACTGAGGTAAGCAACTATTGGGTCACAGACTCTTATGGAGAAACACAATAACTAAAAACAAAGCTATTTGAATTGCAAGGATTTCATACCTATTTAAGACAATGGCAAGAACAGGATCATAAACCTTGGATTCAGTATAACCTTCAGAAATGAAGCACATGCTCCAAATAGTACCAGTTAATTCTTCTACAGAGCTAGTCTTTCCTCCGTCTTCAGAAGGATAAAAAATCCTCTAAAAGTATAAAACAAGTTAAATTAAAGTAAATCACTCATGCCATGGTTAAAGGCAGCTTTCCTGTCCAATGAAGTTACAAGATGTTTCCAAAGTTGGTGATAGAAACCAATACCTCCTGAATAATATCAGCCATAGACGATGATGAGAGGGAAAAGAGAGCAAAGCGATCATGATATGCACTGACAGCAAGAAACAGACCACTGCAAAATGCATAATAGGACACGATATTACTCGTTGCTATTGAAGATATAAAAAATGTATGTTTAGAGAAGTGAAAACTCCAACGAATTCAATTTTCTATAAAATCCAATAGTGACCAGTTCAGCACTCGGAAAAAAATATACAAAGGAGATACAGCTAGTAACTAGTGGCATCTAAAGTCATCAACAGAATGATGTACGTAACAAAATCATGTAGGATCCGGCACGAAGAACTTGCCTAGAATCTACAGTGAGCATTCTTCCAAGCTGAGTCCTCGAGTTTCCTGGACTAGAAAGTTGAACATGTTGTATGGGAGAGAATCTACACCAAATGGCAGAAAAGATGAGTAAGATGACAATCACACGGGGAAAAAAAACAAGAAAACACTAGAAAGAAACCTGTGCATTTCATTGCTAAATGAGAGAAAAGAGAGCTTTCCAGAATCAGAAAGAACAGCCAAAAGGTCTTTTCCCATCTGAAAAAGAAGATAACAAGATGATTGACATATCAAATCACAGATATACTACCAAAACCAAAGCTAGCTTGTTACCCATCTAAAAAAAAACCTTTGCACAAGTGAAACTCCAGATCACTAAAATAAACTATTCCGTGTTTAGATGTAAGACGCTTACCTTACTCCGAGGAATAACAGCCAAATCCTTAATAGTTCCAAATACATTCTGTTCACACACCGATTCAACAATCCCGTCTACACCTACAACCACCAGCTCTAGACATGTCTCCTGAAGTGAGAAAAAAAAAACACAACATTCTAGTTACTGATTACAAATTAAGATTTTAATATAGCATTACACCTGGCACACACACAAAATGCTCTAGGCAAAAAGCTTTAGAATAATCCTGGATCCATGATGATGCCCTAATTCTCTAACTCATCCTAATAGTATCCTAACGCAACTTCCAATTTGTAACCACAAGAAAGCATACAACTTTTTTAACCTCAACACAAAAGCAGAGTGAGAAACTGAAACAAGTGAAGTCTGTTGCATGCCAACTTCACAGAATCTCAATCCCTAAAAAGGAACTGACTTTCACATAAATAAATCGAAACCCAGATCCTAAAAGTAGAGCAAGGAGGAGAAAGGTGGGACCTTTCCGAAAACGACGTCGCGGGAGGAAGGAGAGCGGAAGTAGCCATAAGCAACCTGGAGAACGACGCTGGGGGGGAGGACGCATTTAGCGAGGTAATGATCACCGGCGGAGGGAGGAGGAGGAGGAGTGGGAGCCGCAGTGGCGGAGGAGGATTGGGACTGAGCGGAAGATTCATCCTCCGGAGCTGCCATCGTCAAATCAAATCAAACACACACAAAAGGAAACGGCAAAGCGTCGTGCTTTGTTTTTGGCTTTCTCTCTCTCTGTCTCTGTCTCTGGAAATAGATTAAAAAGGGAAGATCTTTATCAGTGACCCTAAATTTATTTAAGTTTGCATTTGGAACCCAAAAATGATTAATCTGTAATGTATAAAGTGATAGTAAAACAAACAATAAAAAAAATCAGCTTCAGAAATTAAACTCTTTTTTTCAGTAACAAACAATAGTTTTTTTAAAAAAAATTACTTCCATAATATTCATATGTTTACTAATTTTATCATATCAATAATTTAATTTTGGTCAATGAAATTGTCGACATCAAATTAATCATATTCTTAGGGAGAATAATAAATTCATTACGATTTTTTTAATACTCGATAAACCACATTTATATATAAAAAAAGAAATTAGAAGCAATAGCCATAAAAATATTATAATTAGTGAAATAACCATTATAATATCATAGAATATCAAAATCTATTGTCATTTAATTATTAATTAACTATATTTAATTTGATGTTATTATTAGGAATCGAATCTGCTTGTAAAAAATTATAAAAACCAAAATTTAAACACTATATTAAATATTGCAAGAAACAGATACCATTTATAAAAAAAATATATATATCTTAGGCTGCTAAAAAAAAATAATTAGAAGAGAGGACCAAAAGTTTGTGGTGAAAGAAAAGAAAAGAGACCGATTATTGCGCCAAAACCAAAGGTGTTGTCTCCCTCTCCTCCTCCTTCTTCCTTCCTCCTCCTTCTTCAATCAGATTCCCCCTTACAGCCCCCTCTACTCCCTGCGATCTCCTCACCGTCTGTTCCATACACCAATTCCACGGTAAAGTCTCGTCTTTTTTTATCAATCCAACAGTTGAAATTTCGAATCTTTCCTGTGTTGATCGGATTCAAAACTCGTCCCGTCTGAATCGATCTCTTTTTCTCGTAAAATTCAAGAAAGTCTAGACCTTTTTGTCCTGATTCTAATCAACACGTGTTTCTTCATTTCGTGTCCAGACACAAAATCAATGGATCCACCAGTCTCAGATCCCGACAAAATCGACGACCAAAAGGAAAAAGCACCTTCCTTCCACTGCGATCTCTACGACACGGAGCTAGTCCACAAGATATCCCAAACCCTCCTCCCCGGACTCTCCACCGCCTGCGTCGACAACACGACAGGAGACATCTTCCGCAGCCCAGGCTCCGTAGCCGCAGACATCCGCAAAGAGATGATCGATTACCTAACTCTCCGTAGCGAAACCTTCGTCGCCGAGCACATCGTCCTCCAGGGAGGCGGTTCGGACGCAGAAGCCTCTCACCATCCTTTCGACATTGTCTCCGACTTCATCGACGACTTCGCTACCTCCAAAAGGAACCTCTTCAGCCGCGTCTCGGGTTGGTTGCTTAGCGAGAGGAGGGAGGATAATATTGATGATTTCGCTCAGGAGATGGAGATTAGCGGGTTTTGGTTGAGTGATCATAGACAAGGACTCGCGCAGACGCTGCTTAAGAACGTTGACTTTAAGAACCTTTCTCATTGTGAGATGAAGTTTCAGACGGAAGAGGAGGTAGCTGGACACGCGTTGAGCTGTGGGTACAGGACGATGGACTGCGAGAACGAAGGTTGTAATGCGGTGTTCTGCAAGAAGCAGATGGAGGTTCATGATTCTGTTTGCCCGTTTAAGATCGTGCAGTGCGAGCAGGGGTGTGATGAGAGTGGTATCATGAGGCGTGAGATGGATAGGCATTGTATTACTGTGTGTCCTATGAAGCTTGTGAACTGTGCGTTTCGTGCTGTTGGTTGTCTTGATGATGTGCGTCAGTGTGAGGTTCAGCAGCATCAGGTGGATAGTGTGGGGTCTCATTTGATGTGTGTTCTCAAGAGTATTTACAAGGAGGCTTCTGTGGATGATCTCAAACCTCGAGCTGAGCAGATACAGCAGGTGAGATATCAGCAAATACATTTAGCTTAAACAATGAGTTTTTGTTTTTTTGTTAAATTTTGTGGTGTGTGTTGCAGTTGTCTGCAAGGTTGTCTGAAGCCAAGAATGCAAGATCGCTGACGAATCTTGTTAAGGATATTGATGCAAAGCTGGGGCCCTTAGAAATCAAACCAAAGAATGTTACTGTTTTAGAGAAAGGTTTAGAAGAAGCTGAGGTCAAAGGAAAGCCAGAGACAGCTGGTTCAGTGGAGCAAACCGTGAGGGAAGATGAAGTGGTTTCAAAGGAAGCAGAGGTTTTAGTAGATGATGTGAAGAAAGTTTCTGAAGCTGAGATAGCAGAGAATGTTAACGAAGAAGGGGAGCTAAAAGCTCAAAAGCTTTTAGAGATAGGCGAGTTTATCAAAGAAGGAGACAACCGCTCTGCAGCTGATTTGTCAGAGAGAACTGAAACCAAAGCTCCAGAAGTTGTGGTCATGGATGAAGATAGAGAGGAGGATGAGAGTGGAGAGACAAAACAGTCAACAACGAATGAAACCAGAGGTTTAGAGACTGAAGCCAATGAAGAGAATAGAGAGGCAAAGAAATCAGATGAAACCAAAAGCGAAGCACCTTCAAGAATAGCCATGGATAAGGAGGAGAATGAAGAGGGAACAGAGACAGTCAACTTGAATGCTCCTCCTTCTGCTGAAGATAGAGAGGAGGAAGAGAATGCAGAGACAAAACAGTCAAGAGCAAATGAAACCAGAGGTATAGAGACTGAAGTCATTGAAGAGAATAAAGAGGCAAAGAAATCAGATGAAACCAAAAGCGAAGCACCTTCAAGGATAGTCATGGACAAGGAGGAGAATGAACAGGGAGCAGAGACAATCAACTCAGGGGTTACTGCTTCTGATGAAGCTGAAGCATTGTCAAAGAGCTCAGAAGCTTTCTCTAAAGCAAAAGCTGAAACCGAACCAAATATGTCTTGACATCTTTGATTTAACATGGTGTGTGTGTGTGTTTTTCCCTTATGTTTTGTCTGTCTGAAAATATTAACCTCGTTGAATACACTATTTGAGTCATCATCAAATGTAATCCAGTTTTGTATTTACTTAACTGACTCTTTTTTTTCTTAATTACATCGATTGATTATGGTTTCAACTTTTGTCAAATGTATACATTTTGTAAGACAGATGAACTAAAAATTGAAATGATGAAGGTTATTGGACACACAACACAACTTTTTAAGTCACCAGTGACCTATAAAGAGTTATAGGACTTTTTGAATAGATGTCAAGAATATAGGGACCAAATTGCAAATACAATCTCTTTATGGTCGGTATAACCAAACCAAAAAAAACAAACAAACTTGGTCGTGTAAGAGCAAGTAGCAGAGCAAAGAGTTTGTGTGGCTAGTGTCATCAATGGAACTCTCGATCTCGCAATCACCACGTCTTCGATTCTCGTCTGTATCACCTCGTTTCTCAGCAGCTTCTCATCATCATAGGCCTTCGGTGCATTTACCTGGGAAGCTTCTAATCCGTAAAGATGCTGCCTTTACGAGCTTATCAAGTTCGTCTATGCGGTCGAAACTTGTTTCAACTAATTATAAAAAAAATTCGATCCGGGTATGGTTCCATTCTATGTTCCCCTTCGGCTCACAAGCATCTTAGCCGTTGCATTGACTTTTAGTCAAGAAAGTTCAAATCTTTTTAATCTCTTCGCATTCGATTGGTTCCAACAGAGAAAATACCCATTTTAAATATTATCTTATGTTGTTTCTCTAAGACGTATTCATTTCTATACTATTATATAGTTTTGATTAATGCACAAGAGTAGATACTATCAGGCATCTTAGCCGTTGCTTTGACTATTAGTCAAGAAAGTTCAAACCTTTTCAATCTCCTAGCATTCGATCTGTTCCAATGGAGAATGCATTCAATTCATTTGAAACATTATCTTATGTTACTTCTCTAAGATGTGTTCATTTCTATACTGTTATATAGTTTTGATTAATGTTACTTGTGGGTGTGTGTGTTTATATGCCTTTTCAATGGCACTGACAAAAGTACATACTTTCAGGCATGTTCTCAGGTTGGTGCGGCTGGTTCTGATCCAGTTCTTGATAGAATCTCGCGTTTTCAGAATGCTTGCTGGAGGTTTCTTAGGCCACATACGATCCGTGGAACAGCTTTAGGATCAACGTTAGTACATGTTGCTTAGTGATTTATTGAAAAGGGCTCTATAATTCATTTTGATTTTGAGTGTTGATTTTTGGATGGCAGTGCCTTGGTGGCAAGAGCGTTGATAGAGAACACTCATCTCATTAAATGGAGTCTCGTTCTTAAGGCTCTTTCAGGTCTTCTTGCTCTTATATGTGGAAATGGTTATATAGTTGGCATCAATCAGATCTACGACATTGGAATTGACAAGTACGTTGGCACCATTTGATCTACATTATTATTATTAAATGCAGCATCACTATGAAGAATCATCTTGTGTGCAATGTGTTACTTCTTATGAGTTAAATGCATATGATCATTACATCCAAATCAGTGTATCATCTAACTTATTGCTGCTTTAATTTGGATTTTTTTTTTGTCTTGCAGAGTGAACAAACCATACTTGCCAATAGCAGCAGGAGATCTCTCAGTGCAGTCTGCGTGGTTGCTGGTGATATTTTTTGCAATTGCAGGGCTGTTAGTTGTAGGATTCAACTTTGGTCCATTCATTACATGCCTATACTCTCTTGGCCTCTTTCTGGGGACCATCTACTCTGTTCCACCACTTAGAATGAAAAGATTTCCAGTTGCAGCTTTTCTTATTATTGCCACGGTAGGAGCTGTCTTATCCTTCTGTATCTTAATGATTCTACTAGTGGCTTGTGAACTTAGTAACATGTCTTGTGTATCGACATTTCCTTATCAGGTAAGAGGTTTCCTACTTAACTTTGGTGTGTACCATGCTACAAGAGCTGCCCTTGGACTTCCGTTCCAGTGGAGGTTAGTCTTCATATGCACCATAAGTCATTAACATAATTGAGTATGTTATATTACTCAAGTCTCTATTGGGCATTTTGCAGTGCACCTGTGGCTTTCATCACGTCTTTTGTGACGCTGTTTGCACTTGTCATTGCTATCACAAAAGATCTTCCTGATGTTGAAGGAGATCGCAAGTAAGTAGAATACGCGTGTAGCATTTTTTACGCCTTTGTTCAAAGCATGTTTAGTTAATTAAGCATGTTCCTTGTATTTGATTTTTGAATAGGTTCCAGATATCAACACTAGCAACAAAGCTTGGAGTGAGGAACATTGCGTTCCTTGGTTCTGGACTTCTGCTAGTGAACTATATTTCTGCCATATCGCTAGCTTTCTACATGCCTCAGGTAAAAGATCTGTCTGTTTCCACATTTTTTTTCTGCTGGAATACTATTACTTGCTTAGCATGTGCAAGCTCAATCCATCCATCTTTTAACATTTGACAGGTTTTTAGAGGTAGCTTGATGATTCCTGCACATATGATCTTGGCTATATGCTTGATTTTCCAGGTAATGCATCCCAAGATGCTCTTATATAAATCTTACAAGCTATGGTCAGGCTGAGATAATGTCAACTTCATATTCATCAATCTCATCAGTTAATAATATCACTGCTGTTGTTCTTATTGTAGACATGGGTACTAGAGAAAGCAAACTACACAAAGGTAAAATACTCCTGCAAAAAAAAAACAATTCCTTGAAATATTTCACAAGAGGATGATGATGTGAATGATCATTGATCAGTGTAGTGTGTATCTAATGGAGTATTAAACTTATTTTCATTGTTGCAGGAAGCTATTGCAGGATATTACCGGTTTATATGGAATCTTTTCTACGCAGAGTATCTGTTATTCCCATTCTTCTAGCTTTCATGGTGAACCCTTGCAGTTTTCTTAATTGGCTGGAAATCAAAATCAGTTTGTTCATGTACATACTGACAGGATATATGTGTCCTTTTGAATTTTGATATCTTGCAACGATAATGATTGTACCAATACCAATTGAAACCGATGATCACTGGCTAACTTAAACCAGACAAGATAGAATAAATCAAAATCAAATCAAAATATTGGGAAACCTAAATCCATGAGTTCAAAACCAGCTAACCATAAGAAACCGTGTAACACGTTAACCGGTTCTCGCTGCATAACCGAAATGGAAGCCCATTTTGAGAGCTCCACTAGAGCCCAAAACCCTAAATCCACAACTGTATAGTATAAATCGCTCTTAGGGTTTTCATCCCTCCTCTTTAAGCTTTTTGATCTCTCATTCTCTCCGCCGTCACTCTCTCCCGTGCGTAGCTCACCGATCTCAGGTGATCCTCTTCCTCCGTTCTCTCTCTCACACTCTCTCATTGTACATGTGGATTTTGCTCATACTCTGTTTCTATCACAGCCATGGCCGCCGCCGTAGAAATCGACGCAGAGATTCAGCAGCAGCTTACCAACGAGGTCAAGCTCTTCAACCGCTGGACCTACGATGACGTCTCGGTAACTTCCCCCACCGACTCATTTATCCTCTTTGCTTTCGCTTTCATTTGCTCGGCTCTGTTTGATTCAGTCCTCGCTTGCTTCATTTTGATGTATCAGACTTAGCTGGAACCTAGCCTTCATTTATATGCAACTCTCTCTTTACATTTGATGGATCATATCGCAATCAAATTAGCTTCAGCATATAAGTTATTATCAAATTGTATAACCTATGCTCCTGTTTTGGTTTTAATACTTCATTTTGATGAATCACACGATCACTAGTATGCAACTTTCTCTAGTGATGATTTTCACAATCACATTAGCTTTTGCATATATGTTAAGATCAAATTGTATAACCTATGCTCCTGTGTTACACTTGTTCTAGTGATGTAGATTATTCCCCTAGCTTTAGTTTTAGTGTTGGATTGAGTTCTGCTGGTATATTTTCTTTTGAAATTTTGTTCTATATATTCATTTATGTGTCATGAGGTCTGAAATGTTGCGACTTATCTTATGTTGTAGGTTGCAGACATCAGTCTTGTTGACTACATTGGAGTTCAGGCAGCTAAACACGCCACCTTTGTCCCCCACACCGCAGGAAGATACTCCGTGAAGAGATTCAGGAAGGCTCAGTGCCCTATTGTTGAGAGGCTCACCAACTCTCTCATGATGCACGGGAGAAACAATGGAAAGAAGCTGATGGCTGTGAGGATCATCAAGCACGCCATGGAAATCATCCACCTCTTGACTGATGCCAACCCGATTCAGATCATCATTGATGCCATTGTTAACAGGTATATAAAGAACCTTTTGATGTGCTAAGCAGCTATGCTGTGATATCGTTTGCTAATATTGTTTTGTTGCTTGAGCCAGTGGTCCACGTGAAGATGCTACTAGAATTGGATCCGCTGGTGTCGTTAGGAGACAAGCTGTTGATATCTCCCCTCTGAGACGTGTCAACCAGGCGATCTTTTTGCTCACAACCGGTGCTCGTGAGGCTGCTTTCAGAAACATTAAGACCATTGCTGAGTGTCTTGCCGATGAGTTGATCAACGCAGCCAAGGGCTCGTCCAACAGGTAAAAGACACTCTCCACACATCTCTTTAGCCGTTGCGTCTTTATGTGTTATCAGCTAAGCTAATTATCATACCCCAAAATTCTCTTGCAGCTATGCCATCAAAAAGAAGGATGAGATTGAGAGAGTTGCCAAGGCCAATCGTTAAGGAGTTTCCTTTTGCCCTGATGGATACAATCTTATCGATGAAATTTATGTTTTCTTTTCACTAGATTGGGAATATGTTACAGATGTTTTGTTCTTTTGTCTTATGAAGTTTATTTCGTCTGAACAACTTCAATAGAGAATTAAGCTATTTCGCATCAGTTTATTCATTTTTTGCATCAGTTTATTCATTTTTTGGTTCATACAAGTGATAAGCTTGAGTCACTGCACAAACTACAGGTTACATACTGCATTTATTTGGCTTGATTCAATGTCATTGACATCAGTACTCAACCACACACACGCAAGTTCAAGCACACGAACGTACGACACACTTTCGCTCGTACAGAAGTGACATTATTACTTAACTAGTTATCTCCTTCGGTGGCCTCACGATAAGGATGGGACATTTGGCGTGATGAGCACAGTAATCGCTAACGCTCCCAAGAAACGCTCTTCCAAAACACACAAGGCAAACAAATTGACACAGCGGTCAAAAAAATTGATGCGAACAAGTTTTGTAATATACCTTTTGATCTTGCCAAGGCCACGACTACCGACAACGAGAAGATCAACGTGCATTTGCTCCACCGCCTGGCAAATCATGTCCTTTGCATCGCCTTCAAGCACCAGAGTTTCAGCACGTATCTGCATATGCATCAGAGATAGGACAGGGTCTGTATATAATTAGATTTCATGCCAAATAGTTAAATCTAGTAAGTTAATGAAATATACTCATCAAACTGCGTAATTCAGCATTGGTAACCCGGTGATATTACACTATGCATCAAAACATGTTTGGTAGTAGTGAATAATCATCTTTACATTTATATGTTACTCAAATAAAACTATAACAAAATAGTAAAACACATAGGTTTGGTTTGGTTTGTTCGTGTACTACCTAACCGGATCGGAATTACTAAAAAAAAGTGATGGAAACCTGTTTGAGTTCCAAATGGTTATAGTCTTATAGATCCGGCTATAAGGCTAGTAAGTTCCAAGTAACAAACAGAATTATGTGTACGATCGAAAGTGATACATAACCTGTTTGGCTCGACACATTTGGAGTGCACGAGAGAGAAGAGCTGCAGAGGTCTCCTGTTGTGCTTTTTTCACCGACTCTATCATCGCGGTCGATGCGTAGACTGCTGCTATATGTACATCGATTCACAGAACCAAGTTATAATTATATCGTAACAGATAAATAATATTGTAGTGGATATGTTTTTGGCTCACCTATAGTATAGAGCAAACTAAAAACTACAGTATATTGATTTATTATGAAAGTTAATTAAAGGAACAAAATCGAAAAAAAAGAGGAAGTGAGCGAGATCAGTTGACGGACCTGTTGCGCCGCCGGGTCCAGCCGGGAAGGCAGCAAAATGATAGAACGGAGACTGCACGTGAACCACCGTGAGCAAGTCACCTTCCGCTTCAGCTGCCTCAGTGGTCATTAAGAGGCTAGAGAAATGGTCAATGACCCATCGAAGAGCATAGAAGCTCGAATCGCTCTCGTCTATGGCAACCATCATCCTTTTTGTTGTTGTCGTGACTCTTGTTGGCTCAGCCTCCGTCGTCACCGGCTGCTTCTCCACCGTCGATGTTTTCAACGCCGCCGCTGCTTGATCCTCCGCCATTGATCTCCTTTTTATTTATACTTTCAACTAAATGATCATGCGACAAACTTTTTTTCCTTTGCGATGCTTTATATTACATGCAAATGATGATAAGTCATGAAATTTAACGGACGCGTGGCATGCATGGTTCAGATTGTAAACGTGGACGAAGACAGACATACCTCCCTCCACTTTATGTTTTGTTTTTCTCTTTTCTTTTCAACAAAATATCATTATAACCCAAGAAGATTTTAAACCTGAGAGCCAATTAATAGAATCGAATCAACATAAACAATAATAAATGGTAGATTCTAAGCACCTCGTGCAAATTAACAGACGATTATATTTTTGCTTTTGGAAAATGTTAGATACCAAAGTTCTATAACAGCTTAGTGAGCACTGATTTTTCTATCTATATATATAAACTGTTCTCACTGATTAAAAACAATTTGTTACAAACATCATCCCAAAAAAATCTTCATTCATATGTTGCTCAAATAATTTTACCATCTTTCATTCTAATATATATCATCATATTCTTTGCTGTACTAAATTTATTGTTTTTCGTTTATATTAGAAAAATTATGTTATTTTTCTTATTTAAAATGTTTAGAGCGATTGAATACCATAACTTATTATGAATTAGGATAAAAGCTAATTATTAAATATTTCTTTCACAAAAATGATGATTTCAAAAAAAATATACTGTAAATCAAATTTAGGTATAATATCCTACTATATTATTATTATATTTTTTTGCAAAGTAGGGGGTACTACAGTATATAATTGTTCTGATAAATATTTATTTTAACAAACAAAATTGATATTTTTGCAGACAAGTTAAAAACTTATAAATGAAGGTGGATGAGTATTTCAATATTGTGATTATTTTTAGCAGATTATTCATGATTTAGACAAAAAATCTATAGAAAATCTCGAAGCATTAAATTATATGTGTTTTCCTGATAAATATGAAAGATTTATTTCTATTTAACGTTATCTCACCATAATGATAATCAAAACAAAGATCTCCCAACACCGTCACGGTCACAGTGACGGTCAGTCCACGTGGGTGATTCTTATTCGTTCTCAGCATTTTAAATACCTGTTGCATTCTCTTTAGCCTGTCATCTTTTCACTGAAGAAACCCTCAGGAGAATCTATAAAATCAAAACCCGGAGAGGATTTACCATACAAACCCTGAACTTTGCGAAAATATCGCAATTATCCCTTGATAAAGCCAGAAGGATCGATTGATCTACTCTGCAAGTTTTCTCTATTTTTCTCTTCCCTCACTTCTTCCTCCCTCCCTCCCTCCCCTGTTTGGCGCTCTCTTTTCACTCTTCGACATGACTGTGATGACTCCGCCGCCGATAGATGTAATCTCCGATTAAACCTTATACTTCGTTTTGTGTCAATTTTGTTTGTCGGTTTCTTCGTTGATTTCACCTGAGCCTTCTTTGGGTTTCGTTGATGATCCATTAGGGCTTTGTTTTGTCTAGAATCGTCTAGAAGATACTGTGATTTCGTGTATTGAGTGATTGACGTTCCGATCGCGAAGTCGTGAAAATTAGGGTTTATAATAGTCAGAACTCTGATTTTTTTTTTCTGTTTACGATTGTTTACAGCAGCAAGAGGACGAGGAGATGCTGGTTCCGCATTCCGATGTTGTCGAGGGACCTCAGCCCATGGAAGGTAATTTTCTTTTCGGGCTCAATTGAATTCGATCCGCTTCGAGTATTCTCCTCTATGCTATAGCACTTGTGGATAGTGTCGCTGTGACCGCTAGGGTTTTACCGATTTTTTGGTTACTGTTTTCTTAAACAATGTTGTTGATGGATTTGTAGTTGCTCAACCTGAGGCTGCTGCTGATGCTGCTGCTGTTGTGGAGAATCCTCAAGTCGAGGAACCTCCCACTATGAAATTCACCTGGCCTATCCCAGGTTTCACTAGGCTCAACACCAGGAAGCATTACTCTGATGTGTTTGTTGCTGGAGGTTATAAATGGTAATAGCCAATACATTTTTTCGATGCTTTTTTGTTTGCACCAATTGATTTCTTGATGTGTGTGTATATATTAATTTGCTGACATCAGAGATTCTTTTTTTTTTTCTATCTTGCAGGAGAGTATTGATTTTTCCGAAAGGAAACAATGTGGACCAGTTGGCCATGTACTTGGATGTTGCAGACGCTGCAAATTTGCCATACGGGTGGTGCAGGTATGCACATTTCGGCCTGACTGTTGTGAACCAGGTCAACAACGGATATTCCGTGAGAAAAGGTATCTTATTCATGTTCACACTCTGAATTCTATTGTATAATAAGCAAGTAAAATTTATTTGTTTCTCGAAGTTAAGAGTGTTGGGTTTGTAAAGGAGTTTGTGGTGGAACTTGTGACTGAGTTGAGCTCTCTTTACTTTAGCATTAATCATGCTTTACTTGTAAAGTGAAGTGAGGATGAATGGATGATTAATGAAGGATCGTGTACCTTTTGAATTTTATCAACAGCCAGTGACGCCGCTACTTTTCTTTTTTTGAGTCAACCTGCTGTTTTAATAAGATGCAGTCTCATGGTAATTCTTCTTCTTTTTTTTATATGGCTGCAGAAACCCAACATCAATTCAATGGAAGAGAAAGCGATTGGGGGTTTACATCATTCATGCCTCTGGGCGAGCTCTACGATCCCACTCGTGGATATTTGGTTAATGACACTGTTCTGATTGAAGCTGAAGTTTCTGTACGGAAGGTTGTTGATTACTGGGCATATGACTCAAAGAAAGAGACAGGTTTTGTTGGGCTTAAGAACCAAGGTGCTACCTGTTACATGAATTCTCTCCTGGAGACGTTGTACCACATACCTTACTTCAGAAAGGTGTGCTGCATGTCTTGTTTTATTCTTTTCAATTTGCTTAATCAGGATTTCACCAAATTCTAGATAAAGACATCTCAATACTGCCCGGTTCTTGTAGGCTGTTTACCACATGCCAACGACTGAGAATGATGCACCTACGGCGAGCATACCATTGGCGCTCCAGAGTTTGTTTTACAAACTTCAGTATAATGACACCAGTGTAGCTACAAAGGAGCTGACAAAGTCGTTTGGCTGGGATACATATGATTCGTTCATGCAACATGATGTTCAAGAACTCAACCGAGTTCTCTGTGAAAAGCTTGAGGACAAAATGAAGGTATGTCTTCTTATACATTGCTTTTTTTTTTCCATTTTCACTTACTGATTTGTGTGTTTAATTATTTTTGTTTGCTCTTTTAAGGGAACTGTTGTGGAGGGAACAATACAGAAGTTATTCGAGGGTCACCAAATGAATTACATTGAGTGCATTAATGTAGATTACAAATCCACACGGAAAGAATCATTCTATGGTATGTAATTTTAAACATTAACGTATTTCATGGCGTCTGGCTTCTTATTTTATCAGGAGCTAATATGCTTTATCAAGATAACTTCACATCCTTGTAATTTGTCTATTTTCGCAGACCTCCAGCTTGATGTTAAAGGCTGCAAAGATGTATATGCTTCTTTTGACAAGTATGTTGAAGTTGAACGCCTTGAAGGAGACAACAAATACCATGCAGAAGGACATGATTTGCAGGTCGGCTGTCTTCTTTCTTTTCTTTCTAGCTATCTGCATATCATATGGTATAGAATTTGTAATGTGTCTGAAAGCTATATTAGGAATGAATTTATAGAAAGCATTATAAAGTAAGAACTGTTCGAATTTAATTAGTTGTATTTGATTCATAGTTACTTTGTCCCACTTATAATGTTTTATTTAAATTTTAATGTTTTCAGGATGCACGAAAAGGTGTTCTGTTTACCGACTTCCCACCTGTACTTCAACTGCAGCTCAAGAGGTTTGAATATGATTTTATGCGAGACACAATGGTGAAGGTAAGTATTTTGAAGTTCCTCTGAGCTTGCGTTGACTTTATTTTAGGTTTGCACTAATATCTGTCGGTGAGTGCTGACTCACCATTATTTACAGATAAATGATCGATATGAGTTTCCTCTTCAACTGGATCTCGACAGAGAGAATGGAAAATATTTATCCCCTGATGCTGACAAGAGTGTCCGTAACCTCTATACTTTGCACAGGTATCATTTCCGTTGTATCTTGCCTTATTATATGGAGAGTTAACTTTCTATGACACTTATATGGAGTGTTGTGTCATTAACTTTCCTTTAATTAAAGCAAAAGACATTGCTTAACCTGCTTGCTTGTTTCTATGCAGTGTCTTAGTTCATAGTGGTGGAGTTAATGGAGGGCACTATTATGCTTATATTAGGCCAACACTCTCAGACCAGTGGTATATATACTTCTATATTCTCCACCTCCCTGTCTGTTGCTCCGTTTATGCTAAATTAAGTTTTGTATATCGTAACCGTTGAAGTAGTTCTATTGAAAACTAGTTTGTTCATCATCTACGCTAAGCATGGTTGAATTTATGTATTGTGATACTTAATATATTGTTGGATTTCTTTCTGAATCTTTACCCTCATCACTAAACTTGTATATAGTGTGATATTGGTTTCATACTTGAGATTCACTATATTAAGAGATCTTTATAGTTTCTCCGTGTGCCCTTTTTCTCCCGGTCTATCCATTGAAATAAATAAATGGTGTATTTTTCTGTGCTTTCTAGTGTGTGTTCAGATAGCACTAATTAATATGATTTAATTCGTTCAGGTATAAATTTGATGATGAACGGGTGTCAAAGGAAGATGTGAATAGGGCACTGGAAGAACAATATGGTGGCGAAGAAGAGGTAAGGTTCTCTGGTCTAGATTTTATATGTTTGCCTTGTAAGTCATATTTTTTCTCACTTCATGTATCTCAAATTTGACGTCTCTGCAGTTACCACAGAATAATCCTGGTTTAAATAATCCACCTTTTAAATTCACAAAGTACTCGAACGCATACATGCTTGTTTATATTCGGGAGAGCGACAAGGATAAAATAATATGCAACGTCGATGAAAAAGACGTTGCAGAACATTTACGGGTAAGCAATTCAATTAAACGCTTTTTCCTGTGCCTATCTGTCTTGGTTTTGCGTCAATGTAATGAGTTTAACATGTTCTGACAGGTGAGGCTGAAAAAAGAACAAGAAGAAAAAGATGATAAAAGAAAATACAAGGCTGAAGCTCACCTTTTCACGACAGTCAAGGTTTGCTGCTTTTTCTTAAATTGGGTCTCAAATTTTTTTCTTCTCTGATCTAGTTCTGGTATAGATTGATACTGATGTTACTAATGCAATTTATGCTTCTATGAAGGTCGCAAGAGATGAAGACATCACAGAGCAAATTGGAAAGAATATGTACTTTGATCTTGTTGATCATGAGAAGGTCAAGAGTTTTCGAATCGAGAAACAGACCCCCTTCCTACGTTTTAAGGTAGATACCTCTGTCTTCCTAATCTTCAACAGAAGATTGGTCTTGTGAAAAAAATTCTTTCTGGTGAAGTAAATCTGTGTTGGAGTAGATGAATAGTGATCAGAGGATTTTATGAGAAAAAAATATGCTCTTCGGAGTCTGGTTCTTATACGTTTTCTGATAAGATGCCATCTTTGATGGGAATATTTCCAGTTGTTGCTAGTAATCTAGTTCCTTGTGTACTTAATCTGTAAAATTTATCCTCATGTAGGAAGAGGTGGCCAAAGAATTTGGTGTCCCGGTTGAGTTGCAGCGGTTCTGGATTTGGGCAAAGCGGCAAAACCATACCTATCGTCCCAACCGCCCCCTGTTACCCCATGAAGAATTACAGATGGTACTTATCCATTTTTATATAAACAATTCTTTTCATGCATATGGGATTATTTATCTACTAGACATATGGGATTATTATGGGACCTTAAAACCATTTCTGATTATCTGTGTACAATTATCTGCGTTAATACATATTAGTGGAAATTATTCTTGTACTAGGGGTGGGGCATTTTTGGGTCGCATCATAAACTGCCATTGCTTCTCACAAGCTTATGTTTTCCTAATTTAATACTCATTATTACTAGTGGACTAAGTCAAACCCCCTTCCAAATAACTGTATATGTATAAGTCAGTTTGTTACTATATAATAGTCTCTTTGTTTTGAAGTATATAGTTCTGAATATCTTATTGTAGGTTGGACATATAAGAGAGGCATCAAACAAGGCAAACAATGCTGAACTAAAGCTGTTTTTGGAAATAGTGCATGGACCGGTAATAATTCCTTGTTGCCTCGTTTAATTTTTTGAGTCCAATTCTTGAATGAAATTGTGAACCAATTTGTCAACGAAAAAAAGAAAATAGTTTTGCTAATTATTGAAATATATTTAGGATGGACGTCCTATTCCTCCCCCAGACAAGTCGCATGAAGATATTCTTCTGTTCTTTAAGCTCTATGACCCTGAGAATGGAGTACTAAGGTAATTCTAGCATCCACAACAAAGGTGGTATACTGCTACTATAATCTTTACTCCTAAAGCACTGTCTTTCATTTTCCTCGTGAATGAAAAAGCTGTCACCCTTACTCGTATTCTTCTCTCAAGTGTTTTATACTCTCTGGAATTTACATCTTTCATTATTGTTACAAAATTGTCGATTTGGTCCAGATATGTTGGCAGGCTCATGGTGAAAAATTCCAGTAAGCCAGTGGATATAATAGGGGAACTGATTCAAATGGCGGGCTTTGCTCCTGATGAGGAAATAGAACTTTTTGAGGTAAGGGCTGATGCCATTTAATTCTACCATTTCATCATAATCATGGCATTAAACGATCCATTGAATTACTTTTCGTGCCCATTTCAGGAAATCAAGTTTCAACCTTGTGTAATGTGCGAACATCTGGATAAGAATGTGACTTTTAGACTATCTCAGGTAATGTTTCTCTCATTGTATTAACTGCAATTATTCATGGTTTGGTGTCTCTTTTTTTTTTTTTTTGAAATGGTGGGCTTCTTGCGTTCAGATTGAAGATGGAGATATCATTTGCTATCAGAAAGCTCTTTCTATCCAGGAGGATGAGTATCCATACCCGGATGTTCCATCGTTTTTGGAGTATGTACAGAATCGAGAGGTATAATTAAACTGGGCACTTGAGGCAATAGTGAACTGGGCTTGAGTTTCGTGTTATAAATTTTTTAAAGTTGAAAATTTCTACCGGACCCTGTCAAAGGTGTGATCATCCGTGTCTTAACGTTGTTTGTTAATCCGCGCAGGTGGTGCGTTTTCGTACCCTGGAAAAACCAAAAGATGATGAGTTTACAATGGAGTTGTAAGTACCTCTGTGGACAACATTTTTTCGTGTATCCAGTTTTGATTCCTAATGCTTCTACTTTCAGGTCAAAGTTGCACTCATATGACGATGTTGTGGATAGATTGGCTGAGAAGATTGGCCTTGATGATTCATCGAAAATTAGGCTTACTCCTCACAATTGCTACTCCCAGCAACCCAAGCCTCAGTATATCAAATACCGTGGCGTTGATCATCTTTCAGACATGTTAGCTCACTATAATCAGGTGATTGACGTAGTTTTGAGTGAAGTTTATATATTCTTATTTCTATGTCCATGCAGATTTTCTTATATAAGTGCTTTCTGTTTTTTTTCAGATGTCTGACATTTTGTATTATGAAGTTCTGGACATTCCTCTACCAGAATTGCAAGGTCTCAAGACTCTAAAAGTAGCTTTTCGTCATGCTTCAAAGGACGAAGTACGTGTTGAACTTAGATTTGTGAAATTTAGCTTGTTTCAATTAATGTAATTATCTTCTAAGCCTTATAGCTATTAAATTTGTAGGTGATAATTCTCACTATCAGACTTCCTAAGCAGAGTACTGTGGGAGATGTTATTAACGAGCTTAAAACCAAGGTAATTCAATCTACTTGCAATCTGGTTGTTTTAATACTGCATGCATATCTACGTAGCAGCCACATTAAAGCATTTTCTCTTCCTGTCGGTTAACGTTTTTTTGGTCTGTATTTGTGCTTCAGGTGGAGCTTTCTCATCAAGATGCAGAATTGAGGTTGCTTGAGGTGTTTTCCCACAAAATCTACAAGGTAACATGCTTAATTCTTCTCTTTGACATTGCTTTTTTTTTTTTACTATTTTAACATGATGGCTTGTAGATTGTACCAAATTTTGTGTGATGTAATTTGGCAACTTCTGAAACTTTTCAAATTTTGATCCAATCTGCTTTGGAACGTTTTGCAGATCTTTGCAACTACCGAAAGAATTGATAGTATCAATGACCAATACTGGACTGTACTAGCAGAGGAGGTAAATCACCAGGCCTTGCCTTCTTTGTCTCTAGCTCTGTCATTGTCCAGACGTATTTTCCTTGTGGCCGTTTTTGTTTTTTACTTATTTATCCCCCTTGTTTATATGTGGATGTTGATTCTTGTTTCTTTTTAGGCTAATTGAATGCTTGAGAGGAATAGTTGTGTTTGAGCTTATACTAAATAAGATAGTTGCAACTTTTACACTGGTAAATGACTTCAAAGATGCTGACTTTCTTCTTTAACTATCTTGTGAAATCTCAGATACCTGAGGAAGAGAAGAATATTGGTCCCAATGCTCGGTTAATCCATGCGTACCATTTTAGTAAAGAGTCTGGACAGAATCAGGTGGCAGTCGCTATGAAGCTCAAGTTTCTTATAAAAAAAGTTGTTTGAGGTGTCCGTTACTGTTTTTTGACCATTGTTTATTTTGCAGCAAGTTCATACTTTTGGGGACCCCTTCGTTTTGGTGATCCACGAAGGTGAAACTTTAGAAGAAATGAAGACCCGTATCCAAAAGAAACTTCATGTACCTGATGAGGACTTTGCTAAGGTATGCATGTCTTTGTCTGATTTGATAGTAGCTACTGAGATGATAATAAAGGTTGTTGAATGGTTTTTTTCTCCTCTGATGTTATCCAGTGGAAGTTTGCTTCTTTTTCAATGGGACGTCCCGACTACTTTCAGGACACAGATGTTGTTTACGATCGCTTTCAGGTAAAGAAGTGACTTATTATCCTTTACTTCTCAAAAAAGAACAAAAAAAATCAAAGATTTGATCCTTTCTTTTTTTTTTGAAAACTGAAATGTTTTGGGAAACAGAGAAAGGATGTATATGGTGCGTGGGAGCAGTATCTTGGGTTGGAGCACGTTGATAATGCTCCTAAAAGGGCTTATCAGGTAAGAAGCTATCTCTTGTCTATGTCTCCTCTCTAAGCACTTTCTCATTCTATAAACTCTGTTATTAATATGTTTGAACGCTCTTGTTGTAGAACCGGCACGCGTATGAGAAGCCGGTGAAAATATACAATTAGGAGAGGAGCAAGAGAGAGAGGAGACGTGGTGTGACCATCCATGGAGGAATATTTTATAAAGGGTAGTTTTGGTGTGTGAGGGTTTTAGGACGTAGCGTCTCAGTTTAGATTTTTATGATAACCAAAAATCAAACATATCTGCCAGGAGAATGGTTTTATTTCGACCCTGACGGTAGTAACTGTGGTCTATTTTGGCTTCCAAGAAAAAACTACTCTTTCGGTGTTAATATACTCTTGTCTGAGACTATTTTTTACCGTGTCACTCTATTCTACAAAATACTCATTTTGGAGGCAGAAGCCCCGTTCTTGAAATTGGGAAGGCGTTGGCTTTTTTTTGGTTTTCAGTCAGGATCTGTATTTTCAGGAACAGCTTTTTCTATGTTGAAAATGTTTCATTCTTTAGTCAAAAAAAAAAAAAGTTTCATTCTATGCTTCATGTTTGATTTTCCGCTGTTATTACTTGCTCATGTGCCTTTTTAAATGATTATCGTACCGTGCTTCTATTCTGATGAAAACTAAACATTTCGTAACAATTAAAACCCCGTAGTATAGTCAAGTATTTATATCATTCTTTGTATGCATCAACGGTTCGGTAATATTGAGAAAAAACGAATGAGACACAGAAAAGTGGAACGATAAAGGTTCGGAAGTACTTTTTTTTTGTAACGAAGGTTCAGTAGTACTTATTAGTTATTACTAAAGAGAAATAGAAAAGAGGAACGATAAAGAGAAAAGGATATAAACGATTTTGATACTACTCATAGACATCGGTTGCGCCTGTAGCTCAGTGGATAGAGCGTCTGTTTCCTAAGCAGAAGGCCGTAGGTTCGACCCCTACCTGGCGCGTTATCTATTCACACTCTTTTCCACTCTTTTTTCATTTTACTTTTTTTCAGACTGTACTCCATTTCACATCATTTCCACATTTAAAAAGAAATGAACTTGCTTTTGCAAAACATTTGAAACCTGTTATTATCAGACAACAATTTTGGATTTTCCCAATCCACGATCGTCCGATATCAAATTCATGTAGAAAAGCTATACATGGTTCTTGGTCTGACCCTCTGACCAACTTTCAGCTGCCGTGTTCGTTTTACAGACTCGCTTGCTTCCCTTGTTACACTCCAACGATTGTGTTGTATGTTCCATACACAGCAAAGAGCAACCCGCAAACCACGATGAACACATCAACTGATTTGCTCCACATACTTAGCGATGGACCGAGCAGCGTGAGGTGGTAAGAAGCCGGCAACACAAATGATATGAGTGCACAGAGAGTACTTCCAACCAGAGATGCAAATGTCCCAAATCCCGGGACTAATGACGCTATTGCAGCTAGTCCCACCACCAAAAGCGTCCTCGTGGTGAAGATTACATATTTAGAGACGGAACTTGTCTCATTGCTGTAGTTATTATGATTATGCTTTTGAAGCCAATCCACCCTTTTCAGTTTCTGCTCTATGATCTCGTTAAGCGGATGTACCATGATCGGGAACGTAAACGTCAATCCCACACATAAGCCAATCTGTTCAAACCAAACAATACAAAAGATACATAAGCTAAGAATAACCGACATGGTCAAGAAACACTGAGACGGTAAAACATAATGTCATAAGCAAAGTGAATCTAAAATGAGAGCACAAAGTGAAACATAAACGGCTCCAAATTATTACAAAACAATGTTTATTAAAAGATTCTAGTAGTTTTTGGCCCCCAAATTTCAGGACCCGCTTTAGATGAAATATAAGAAACATAAAGTTTATATAAACTTTATATTCACAATGGTGTATATAATTTACCTGCACGGCAATGGCAGACCAATTCTTTGGGAGGTTGAGTGTAATAATATCCTTTGTTTCATCTCCATAAGCCATATAACCACAGAACCCAAACAACACGTACACAAACGTAATACCAGCAAGCACTTTAGCCAACAGCTTAGGGAAAGCTTCTCTATCCTTCATAGAGTTCTCAAGAGCCAGCGTCATCGCAAAACCCTCGAAACAGAACACAGCAACACCACCAGCAAACGGCAAACCTCCAATGGTAGACGAAACAGCTGTTCTATCACCAAACGAAAAGTCACCTTCAATCACCATCTCCACGTTCTCTTTCACAACGAAACACATGGCTATGATGTTGCAAATATCAGCAAAGATGCTGAAAGGCGAGAGAGCTGATAGAGAGGTGATCCAAGACAAGGCGACTTCGATTGGGACAAGGAACAAGATGAAAGAGACCATGCTTAAACCGTATGATGCGAAGATGGATGACATGTTCCGGCCTATGAAGACTAGGTAGGCTACTGATCCACCGCACTGAGCTGTGAATATGAGGAACTCGGTTAGATATCGACCTTTTGTTCCCATGCATTTGTATCCCAAGTCACCGTACGTTTTCGATTCTTCTTGTCCTTCTTCTGATTCTAGCTTGTCTCTGCATTGAATCTGCAAAAAGAAAAAATATCAAAAATAATGCAAAGTGTATAAACCTGGATCTGTATCCGAACATAACCGATCTGAACTCGAATGGATATCCAAAAATACCCGAAAATTAATAAAAGGAACTTAAATATCCAAATTAATATCTGAAATAAATATGAAATATCCAAAACCTAAATACATAACACAAATACTGAAAAATTTGTTTTTAATTTGACACGATATTAAAAATATTCAAGCTTGACGTATTATTAATCATATCTAAAATGAGTTCTGATCCAGAGATAAAATCTATTCGAATCCCAAATATTATTAACCAAACTTGATTGGAACATATATAAACCCGAATAAACTCTAGGATTCTGATCCGAACCAGTATCCGAATGCCCAAACCCAATCCGAACCTAATAGAGACACCAAATTGAGTTTCATTTTCAAGTCAAGGAGATTAAGGAGGAGATTGGAGAAAGGAACTAACGAGAAGGAGCATGCAGTAATATGTAGCGAATCCAACGATAATGACGCCGAGAGATCCAGCAAACCATCCAGCGATGCGAAACGCGTAAGGAAGTCCAAGGACACCTGTACCAACGATGGAGACTATAATGTTCCCGAGCGTCTGAATAGCCGAGGTTCTATCTCCGATCTCTCCAGACCGTGGTGATTTGATCAGAGGAAGAGATGATGCATCATCTTTCGTCGCAAGGTGGTCCTTGATCGCCATCTCTCCGAGATTCGCTCCTCTCTCTCTCTGAAAATATTAATGGAGACGTACGAAGTCCTCCGCCGCAAATCTTACAACCAGCCAAAGATTCCTTCCTATGACGTGGCACCTCGAACGCTCCTTACATGTGGCGAGTGCCGAGCACGCGATTCGTGGATAGATAGATCTGTGCGCACATGTGAAAGAAAGCCTACTTAAATTGTCCTGAAAACAAGTAGTGTCTTCGTTTTTTTTCTGACTAATCTTGTCGTGTGATGTAATAATAATGTGGGACGGTGGGGTCCATTGTTTTTTTATCAAGTTATCATGTCTGCAACAACTCTTCAAATAATACTGTAGTGTACTTTACAAATAGGCATAAATATACTTGTATTTGTATATACACAAACTACGCTATCTTTCTTTCTCTTTTTTCTTTCACTTTTTTTTTTCAAACTACGCTATCTTTAAGATTACGTATTAGAATATGCTGCAAGATCTTGAGATTCACTGTGTCACGATGTTAGCTAGTTTAGCACATGTCACGTTAACTTTGCAGAGATAGACATACATATAGTAAGGTAAATTTCATCACGTTTCATCAAGTAGTGACAACTCTGCATTTCACACTTACACCGTTACACGTCACGATACAAAATAAGATGTTGACATTGTTGCATTCATGATTCACCACATACATTTTCCACGTTACAACAGATTGTTCCAGTTACGTTGGAATAATTCAATAATCTAGTTGATTTGATTCATTAACAACATGATTTGGGAGCATCTGAAGAACTTAGGCCTGGTGTTATTTGTTGAACCCCCTAGGTCTGAGAAAGTGGTTAAATGTCTTACATGTAGATAATTATAATCAGGGGCGAAGGCAGGGCCACAATACAAGGTGCACGTGCACATCCGATTTTTTTGGAAAATTAGTGTTAACTGCTATGAATTTATGATTGTTCACCCTCAATTTTCTGAAAAATTAATGTTAACTGCTATGAATTTATGATTGTGCACCCGCTATGAAAACTTTCTGGCTTCTCCCCTGATTATAATGATCAAGATGACTCATTAGAATAAGAGATGGCATGAATGATATAGTTTTTTTATCATTAGAATAAGTGTATCTCATACATAGCCGCCCATTGGGCCAAGTCTAGGAAATCCATGCTTAATGCTTTATTTAATGAATTTAATTCAGCCTTGGGTCTAGTGGCTGAGTGTATTATAAAAAAATAAACCCCATCCCACTCCACCTTTTTTGACAACAAATTATGTTTTCTCGTAAAAGTGATCACGTTATCATTTTTTGCTTATAGTCAGGACCGGTCTCCTAGTGGTGTGACTGAGCAGAAGCTCGAGGCTTAAACTTCCGAAAGCAATCTTGGTGATCCTGATATAACGAAACTCTAAATGATACTTCAAGCACTGGAAGCTGACAGGGAATCGATGAAACAAAATTAACGCTTCTTTCTATCAGGGCCTTCTCGGCCCAAATGGAACTGTTGAAAAGAAATTGCTCAACATTTGTCAAAGGAAGTTGTTCGTCAACGGAGGATGTCTCTACGGAAAGCATCCAATGCTGGGCCATTGACTTTGACACCAGTCTTCTCTTTAAGGTGGTTTCTGCTTTCATCATCCCAATTCTTGGGTTGTCATGATTTCTTTTTGGTCAAACTGTTGCCATGAAAGACAAAACATAGTGATAGAAAGCATCTTCTTTTAAAAGGTGTGTCTCACTCTTTAAATTTTTTCTTTTGATTATTGTTCTGATGCAGTGGATCAAAACTCTTTTTACCCTGGAAAAGAAAGACTCATTGAAGCAGGTAAATTGTTTGTAAACAAACTTTGGTAGTGAAAAAAAAAACGAACAAACTTTGGTTAGTTTTTATTTAGGAAAAAAAACTTATTGCATGTAAAAGATCCTTGTGCTACATGAAAAGAAAAATGTTAGAACACTGAAGCAAAAATACACGATACAAAGACAAAGTTGATCTCTGACACTAGAATCTCCACCATAGATATTCCAAACACAGAGATATTGTTGCGTTTTGATAATCGGAAGTTACGGTTGGTATTTACGGAGCTGATTTTGAAAGACTTGCATTTGTCTCGGTGTAGGTACATGTATGTCAGCAAAGAACATGGGGCTTCTAGAAAAGTTCCCTCCATCACCGCGATGGCGATGTCTCAGGAGCACGCATGTGTGAAACATATCCAGTCCATTCATGCAAACAAAAGCATACGCTTGACTCTAATTCCAAGCACATATAAATCAAATACTAATAGATTAGTTTTTTTTTTTAACTAATGGATTAGATTTCTATGGTTTCTAACATGTATTGTTTTATTAGTGTGTATTATATCTCTCGCTGGACTCACCACTCGGTGTTTAAATCAAGAGAAATTAGGACGTATATACATAGAATAGGCTGAAATTAGGAAACTACCATCTCACTGTGTATTCTTAAATTAATACCAGTTTACCCCTATAAATCTAGAAGCTAACTATATCCTCTAGTGTATGCAGCGTCAGAAGCTATCACCTAGACAGTCCTATTACACGTCAGGTTTTGAATATAGCAACTTTAATTAAGACGTGGAGGTAAACAAAAGGCATAATTTATGGTGTATAATCACTAGGAACTGCCTTTTGATCAAAAAAAAAATCACTAGGAACTGCCTTTTCTAGACAGATACATTCTCTAAATTGTTCTTCGTTACTTATCATGTACTATTTTCATTAAAGCCTTGATAGTTTCCATATAAACAACACTCATAATAACATAAACCTCTCGAGAATCTATGTGTGTTAATAATAATCTTGCTAGTATGACCGGACGTAGTAATAGCATTAAAGTGACCATGTTAAAGTACTAGTTCTTAAAATACAAATTATTTCGGAAATTTACGATTAAGTTATGAAGTAAACACTACCTAATAATCTTTTAGTCTTAATCATTTTAGTTACCATCAGCAAATAGTCTTAATCATTTTAATCATTTTATGGTAGAGAATAAGGTTCTATGTGCATGTTATCTTAGAATATAACGTCTAAGATTTTTAGTAGATGCCACATATGACAGTTAGTGGCCACCTCCCATGATAGGGTCACAGATGTGGGTGTAATATCTATAATAGATGATGTAAGTGACACTCCCTAAACCAAAGCTGGTCTAGGCTGGGATGATGATAGCGAGGGACAACGTGTTAACAACATGGCTTGCTTTATACGTGATGGCCATGTGTTCAAGAAGGAAATGTGTGTAGGTTGTCTTACCACCAATGATCTCGCAAGAATGAGGAATAAGAAGAAACATAAAGAAAATGAAGCTAAAGAAAGAGATGCATGTCATGAACCATTTGATGTGGATGTTCAAATGATGCTATCTAACATATATTGTAACAGAAACAAATGTCATTAGCATATACCATATATGTATATATGATACGCAACATAGTTTTTAGCAAAAAAAACATATATAGTTCCATCAAAATATTGCATGGTAACCTATAGTTGCTACATCTAATAAAATATATTAGATGCTAACATCTAACAAAAGAAAAGAAAGCTAAGGAGAAAAAGAAAAGATATATTTGCCCTGAACAATTTGATGTGAATGTTCAAGAACCGTACTATAAATATACCCTCTTAACAGATACTGTAAAATAAACAAATGTCATTAGCATCTAATATATATATATATATATATATATATATATGATACTAAAGCGTAATATATTTCCATAAAAGTATTGCATGATAACCCACAGATTTTACATCTAACAAATATATTAGATGCTAACATGTATTTAAAAAAAGAAAGTTACCATAAATCTAGAATTACCATTGAATCTAAGATATTTACCTATCCCTTAGGTACATGATAACATAGTTGTTAAGTCTAACAATCAATATTAGGTGCTATCATAATAAGTATGACAAAATTAAATTACATTTTCTAAAGTAACAGATTGTTCACTAGATGCTAACATAAAAAGTATTTTTAGCTTACTTCAACCTCACGGCTATTCAAACTCTACGATGAATATATGTGGGACACGGAGAAATTGAAATATGATTTCTCCTTAAGTCTCGACAAACAAAAAAGTAAGATAAAAATATGATTTTATGAGAATAATTGTCAACAAACGAAAATTAACACAAATAATAAATCTGTTGTTAAGAAGTTAAGAAAGAGAAACAAGTGGTTGGGGAAACATATAGCTGCATGCTACATCTAAATAGGCATATAGAGACTAGAATTGTACTAAGAAAGATCACACGAATCCATCTGCAATCTCTTGCTTACATGTCATGAGCTTAGGGGTAAAACAGGAAAAATTGAGACAATTAACTACAGTGTCTGGGTTTTTTTGAGGTTTTGGGTAGATTGCTAATATCTGGTCCATTTATGTATATTGAGCCAATAATCTCTTAAATCAACATATTTCATGTTTTTTTTGTTAATGGGTTTTCATGACATATTTCTTGACATGTTTATGTCAACATATTTCATGTTACTGATAAAGAAAACTCTAATTACATGTTTACCATCTAAATTCTAAGGAGTGTACGTATTCAATTTAAAATTTAAAACCATTTTATTGTCAGTAAGTCTTAGATGATTATAGGTGAATTCAGAATTTGTTATGTTTTTTTTTGTTAAACTTCTTTAGAATTTCATTTAAAAGAATAATATTTTTATTTTTTAACTATAAATTTTACCAAAACACTCAAAAATAACTAGGCTAATCTTAGAATTCACATTTTAAAATATTTTCAATAATACTGAATTACAAAATTGTTTATCAAATAATAAATTAAATAACAGTTAATTTTTTTAAAAAATCATATTTTAATAATAAATGAATTTTCATTTTAATACAAACTATTTCAATACATTCAATTGAATACACCCACAAACGAGTAAACGACTGATCTTAATATTATCACAATGGTTGTCCTAACATTAGATTCTCGATCGTCAGGCGCATACAGCCACAAGTGGTCGGAGTTGGACCAAAAGCCCCACGTGAAAGGAATAAATATCTCACTATGTGGTCCAATATAGACTCTCGAGTCTCGTTATCTGTCGTCTAGTTAAAAAAAAAGTGACTCAATTGCATGTACTTTCAGAATGTTCTACTTGTACGTTATAGAAGTCAGTCATATATGATGCGTACTTATACCAGACAACCGATAATAGTCAGGAGTGTTCGTGAGCCACGGTTCGACACCAACCCAATTTCTTGAGTGGCCTTTTCTTGTAACTTGTAAAAGAAGATTAAAAGATGCAATGTATATAACAATGCAGCCAATCTGATTTATCTTTTTCAAGAATTTTCACGAACGAACATATATCTTTTTTTTCGAGCAACCACGAACGAACGTTAATCTAAGAACTTCTTTTGTTCTATGATATTTGCAGTCGTCATGCTCAGTTTTATTTAGTAGAACATAGTATACGAAGAATTTTAAAAATGGACTTCTACGTTTTGAAAAAGTCAACTCTATTATTTTGTTCTTATATATTTTAATTGTTGACGTTAAAGTTAAACAAACATAAAATTTGTGTGAGTTAATAGCTTTAAATACCCGAAACACTTTCTATTTAATCCGATTTGATTTAAGCACAATCTTATTTTTCTGGTTCTCTTTAACTTGCTAGGTCCAGCTCAATCACACGTTTAGTCTAGTGAGTTTTCGAACGATCATAATAGTTTACTTTATTTGTTAAAAAATATTACATATTGTAGCAATAAAACCATGACAATAGCCTAAATAAATAAAATTAGGAAAGAGCATATAGAAAAAAAATGTATCTAATTCAAACTATAACTTGCATAATTAATATTCGATCCCCCGTAATTTCTTTTAGTTTCAAAAAATCATGCATAATTAATTATTTGCACAGGAAACTAGTGCACGTGTCTGTGTTTGATAGTGAATATTCTTGTTTGTAGAATTCAAAGTTCGACAAAGTCTGTCCTCAAGTAAACGCAGCCGCCACCTCTTACCCTCCACCACCACTTATGATACATCATTTTTTTATGATACATCATTATGGTTATTTATATATACACACAATGTTTCTACAAAACCAAGCATTTTTTTTTTCAAATGGATCATGAAGGTGAGGAGATTGAGATCCCTAGTTACTTCATCTGCCCGATTTCACTCGACATTATGAAAGATCCAGTCATAGCCGTTTCTGGCATCACTTACGACCGTGAAAGCATCGTTAAGTGGCTTGAAAAGGTCTCTTCTTGTCCCGTGACAAAGCAGCCGATTCCTTCTGACTCCGACCTTACGCCTAACCATACTCTTCGCCGTCTGATCCAACACTGGTGCGTCGAGAATGCGACGCGTGGTGTTGTTAGAATCCCTACGCCTAGAGTTCCTTCGGGGAAGCTTAACGTAGCCGAGGTGATCAAGAATCTCAAAAAGTTTGGAGACGAAGGTATTATTGTATGGGGTTTGTAGGATAACGGTAATTTCGTACTAGGTTTGATGTTGCAAAATTTTATTTTGGTTTTCCTTTGAGCCAATAATCATATTTCAGCAAAGAATTAAAGATGTTTTATTAGGTTTCATCACTTGTTTGTAGCACGGTATTTTGGATATTTATTATAAGTAACCTGACCTGAACGGTTATCCGATAAAAATAACTTTTTAAAAAAAAAATCCCTAAAACAAAATCAATGTTATTAGCTGAAAAGGTATTCATAACCTAAATAATTAACTTAAACACACAATTTTGTGTTTATTTTTGGTATAGGATCATATATTATTCAAACTTTATATGTTGTCTATTCATTTGTATTCTATTTTATTTTTGATTCTAAGTGTTTTGGGATAGTTGATAAATATTTTAGGTCAAAATATTAGAACTATTCCGAAGACCCCAATTAATTCAAGAAAATCGTTGACAAAAAAAAAAGACTCAAGAAAATTCAAAAAACAAAATCAAGAATTCGAACAAGTGCCTGAATCCAATCTACAATTTTAAAAACTCAAATGTGTTACTCCCACACTATAAAAATCGAATGGATACTGGAACATCATGTCTAGTTTTTAAAAAAAGAAATTGGTTTGGCTGGACCAAATTTAAGTTCAGTTAGGCTTTGTTCATCTTGAATTTTCTTATACCGATTGTTTAAGACAAACATTTGTTTCTGTTTAAATTGAACAGCCTTAGCAAAACAAGATACGTTGAAGAATCTTGAAGTTTTGGCTATGGAGGGAGAGACAAATAGGAGAATGATGCATGAAGGAGCCGTACACAGGTCATTGATCTTGTTCGTAGTAAAGTGTACTCGTAAAGAAGAAGAAGAGGAGGCGCAACGTCGTATCCAAGTGCAGCTATATGAATCTCTACGTCTTCTTCACTTGATCGGTGTTCCATTACACGACGCAAGAAAAATCTTGATGGAAAACGATCAGATCTTGGACTCATTGTGTTGGGTTCTAAACCAACAAAACTTCCTTAACAAAGCTTATACAGTTGTCCTCTTGAGGAAACTAACGGAAAACACTTCCTCTCATATCGTCGAGAGATTAAATCCCGAGATTTTAAAAGGGATAATAGGTTTTCTCAAGGAAGTAGTAAGTAGTTTCAATCGCACAAACCCTAACGTGAGTGACACGGGACAATCGTCAAACCCTAGTGTGAAGAACACGGTACCTTCAAAACTTGATTATAACTTGGTTATTAAACAAGCTGTGACCGCCACGCTGATGATTCTTCTAGAGACATCTTCGTGGAGCCGCAACCGAACAACCCTTGCTGATCTCGGTGCGGTTTCTCAACTCATCGAACTCGAGATAAGCTCAACTGGTGACAAGAGAGCCACGGAGCTTGTGTTAGGAGTCTTGTCTCGTCTATGTTGTTGCGCAAACGGTAGAGCCGAGATTCTTGCTCATGGGGGTGGACTCGCTATTGTGACAAAACGGTTATTGGGAGTTTCGATTGCAGCAGACGATAGAGCTCTCTCTATACTAAGCACGGTGTCCAAATTCTCGCGGGAAAAGGCGTTGGTGGAAGAGATGGTTTGTGTTGGGACGGTGGAGAAGCTTTGTACCGTTCTAAGAGTGGACTCTGGTTTGAGTTTGAAAGAGAAAGCGAAAGAGATACTTAGAGATCGTTTTGATGAGTGGAAGAAGTTTCCATGCGTTGATGTAACTATGCTTACTAAGCTTCTAAGCTCTTCACACGAAGATCTACTTGCCCAGTTTTACTCACAAGTTAATGTTTAGCTTTATTTCATTGTGTATGACAAGTTTTACTATAACCAAGATGTACATATAGATAGCATGCAGTGCCTAAGTCTTGCCACATTAACCAAAATAAAATTTAGTTCGGTACTCGGTTAATTCAATGTTGAAAATTCTATCGAACTTTTAACTAGAGTTTTTGATTTCATTTAAATTATGGTTTAATTTTATTACTGTTTCGTATAATCTTTTTTTAGTTTCAATTAAATTTCGGTTCAGTTTAGCTCTGGTTCAGTTTAGCTCGTTGGGCAAAAGTTCGCAGGACTATATATAATTATGGGTACAGAGATACATCACAGACTGGATCTGCTACAGTGACTCATCTTCGTCATTTGATCCAATTAAGCAAATGTAGATGCAACAAAGACCACTCTGAATTTCACTTTCACAAATTGTATGACATACGTCAACAAACACAAACACAAACACGACACTGGCTTCTCGATCAAGATCAAAATTCAACAAAACTAAAATTCAGAGAAGAAGCTTGCAAGTTTGCCATAAGATTAAAAAAACTTATCGCCTCCTCATACCACGGCCACGACCTCCACCGCGTCCTCTTCCCATAGCACCTGCTGCAGCGTCTCCCTGTGCGCTCTCAGACTGCATTTTTTTATAAAATTATTAATACAAGTGATACATAGATCGGCAAAACATACAAAAGAAAATGAGAGCAAATGTTACTTTAGGGTTCTTCACGGTTTCATCCACACTAAGAATAAGGCAAGCTGCTTCAGTCGCAGCGTTTATAGCATTAATCTGGCACAACAAAGTAAACAACCGATCATCAATAAACCTTTCCATGTAAGATTGTCACACAAAATATAATATACCCAGGTAGACATTTTCATAACTATTACCAAAGAAAAAGAGTTAACTATAGTACCAAAGAAAAATTGAATTTTGCTATACCTTTACAACTGCTGGTTCCCAAACGAAGTTAGCATAGGAATCAGCTATTCCTCCAGTGTTGATGTCCACTCCATATGAAGCTCCTTCACCTTTTAACATGATACACTCATCAAATGAGATTACGCTGCCTGTCGAAAGATTAATACACCAAGCTTGTGACCGCGAAAGAAAGGCTCACCGCTTTGCAGGGCGTGTTTTTGTCTTAATTTATTCAAGACATCAGTTGCATCAAATCCAGCATTGTCACACAATTGCCGTGGAATAACCTGTAATACACACCATAATCAGAGTGAGCTAAAACAAACAAATTTCAAATCGAGGCTAAATATTAATTTTGACACTCCTTAGTTGTTTACCAGATTTCTATTGTACACAACAAGCAGACAGAAAACATCACTACTCTAACAATGCCTAATTACACAGAACACAGCTACCAAGCTCATCTTAATATGCGCATAGAAGTTATGGGATTTCCAGAAATCAGAAGGGACAAAAGCACATCTTAGTCAACCAGAAGTGTACCTCCAAGGCTTTGGCATACGAGTTGATGAAAAGCTGTGACTTCCCAGCAATTGTTCTTGAATGCTGCCTCAGGTACTTGCTTATCTCCATCTACAACAAGGACCGGTCTCTTTCATTGTCAAAGTTATTAACATGCGTGCTAAACTGTATCATCAAACCATGGTGGATAAAAGATACTCACATCGATAGCTCCACCTCCAGGAACAACAGTTGAGTTCTTCACAGCTCTTCTCACAATCATAATCGCATCATGTAAACTACGCTCAGCTTCTTCGATGAACTGCCATTAACGTTTCAAAGGAATTCATATTAATATGGGTTTTTTTTTCTACTTCATTAAGCTTTCCAATATTTGAAGTATACCTGATCAGCTCCACCACGGAGGACAATAGTTGCTGTACGTCCTGAAGGGCAACCACTGAATATGTTAAACCTCTCCCCACCAACTTGTTTTTCCTCAAATATCTCACAAGTTCCGAGAACCTGCACAAAATTAAAACCAATCTCTGATCAAAGGAACATGATCAACAAACCGCTCAAAAATTGTAAGCATATCTAGATAGCAAGCAAGGAAATCCATTTCTCACTAGCCTCGGATATTATATTGTTAACACTTGTCTGAACTGTTCCTCCAGCTGCAGCAGCCACGCGGTTAAGATCTTCTTCTGCAACACGGCCAGCGCAGAAAATATCACGATCGGCAAAATACTGCAACAAAAATGACACTTGTCTTCAGTAAAATGAGTACAAAAAGGGTAAAGAACTCTCTTGAGTAATACGAAAATGAAAAAATAAGATGCAACGTATCGCTCTGAGCAATATTGATTGACAAGAGCAACGAATATGATAGGTTGTTGACGAAATAAAACATCTTCATACGCTAGAACATAGTATCTATAACCAACCAATGTAATTACGCCTCAAAGATTCTCTATGGAAATAAAGAAAGACGTCAACAGCCAATCGAGAAATTAGGAATCGACAAACCTGAGTAGCTAGATCACCAATAGCCAATCGAGAAAGAACAACTTTAGCTCCACTTTCGACACATTTGTCTAGCTTGTCATAAATGATATTCCATTCTGCATCAACTATTGACTGGTACTGTGATGGATCTGACAGTCTGTGAACAAATGACAAGAATCAAGTTAAGTAAGGTCTAAGAATGCTCAACTGAAGGGACTTTTAGCAAAAAGAGCCCCTATTCCAACCTAATCTCCGCGTTTTCCTTCTCAGATTTCAACTCCAGCTCGATGTTAAGCAAGAGGATTTTGGGATTAAGAAACTTCTTTGGCTGTTGTTCAAAACCCGCATATGAGAATGTCTTTTTGAAAGCCACACCATCAACTAGGAAAGAGTCTCGCATGTTACCACCAGGAACCTGCAGAGCATACCATAAATCACCTTCGATTCAGCTAACCAAGCACAAATGAAAATTTTCATTTATACGACCCCGATTTTAAAAATCAAGTAACACGAACTTAACACCCAAAGCAAGGCCATTTTAAAAAACATTCCAGGATACTAAAGGTCTAAAAGAAAAAATAAAAATAAAACTTACATTGATAAAGTATTTACCTTTTTGATTCCAATCAAATTTAGCCTGTCGTCATCCCCAATCGCCATAACAGCATCAACAACCATTGTAGCAAAGAACTCTTTCTCTCCACCAATAAGCTTAGAGGAAAGAGTGGTAGCAGCACATTTAGCCAACAAACCTTTCTTCTCCTCTACACTTTTCCCCTCGATACTAACAGCGAGTTCTTTAACCTTCTCAATTGCCTACATAGTTAAACAGTGGTTATTAGAGTAACCAAATATCCAAATAATCAAAAAGAATTGCAATTATACTAAGGAGAAGAAAAAAAGCACAAACCAAAGTGCTTGCAGTGCGATAACTCCTAATCAGATTCTGGGAGTGAACACCATCCTCAACAAACGGCTTAGCCTCCTTCAAAAACTCAGCTGCAAGAAGAACAACCGTAGTTGTCCCATCACCAACCTAAACAACAACATAAGCAAGAGAATAGTCAGAGCTCATGAACTCAATCACGCATATTAAAATAGATAACCGTGATTCAGTATTGGTTTAGTGTGGTTTAAGTACTAGTCATTGCATAGAGTAACAAACCAGTATACACATTATTTTCAGATTAGATCAATTTCAAAGAGTTAGTTACGTCATCTTCTTCGCCTAGCTCAAGCTTCACTAACAACTCACAATCCAAGATCCAGCTCAATAGTAACAAAATCACTATTCAATTTTCGAAATCGCACCTCGGAATCCTGAGATTTGGCGATATCGACGAGGATCTTAGCGGCGGGATGGACAATGTCGAGGAGCTTCATGATGGTAGCGCCGTCGTTGGAAATGGTGACGGATCCTTTGTCGTCGTGGATGAGCTTGTCCATCCCTCGTGGCCCGAGCGTGGTTCGAACCACATCGCCGACGGCAGTTACGGCGTTGATGTTGCTCAGCAGCTGCGCTTTCCCCTGAGAAGTGTCCGTGCCTTCCTTTAGCAGTATGATTTGCGGTTGCTGCAGTGAGAGAGTGAGTGAGTGTAGATTCGCGTCAGCTAGTGTATGAACAGATATATATTTGCAGAGAGAGAGAGAGTGTAGATACGACTTACCATCATCGACGCCATCGTAGATGCGTGGAAAGGATTGAAAGGAGAAAAGGGAGGGAATTGAGTGTAGGAGAGAGTGAATTTAGGTTTACTTTAGGTCTTGTGTTGTTCATATAGAGTAACGAGAACGACCGATGATTTCAGATCTAGACCGGCCGGTCGAACCGATAAATCTGGAACCTAGCGGAGAGTTTGATACGGATGAATCCGAAAGTCTATAAACCCGATCCGAAACCAAATGGGTACGTTAATGGCGCTAAAAGACATCTATGAGTCTTGGTGTGTTTAATTTTCTGATTAATTTGGGCCTCCCTTCGGCCCAACAACGGCAAGCGATTGCTTTGTTATGCATTTATCTGCTTACCATATAACGACGCTACACGCTTTCACTATCACCTTCCCTTCTCCGCCATCATTATTCGTTACGAAGCTTCCAAGTCAATCACCAAGTCCTCCTTCTTGACTTTCTCCCTCCTCTCCTTTTTTGACCTTTCTCCAAAAACATATATTAGGAAAATAATTAAATTTTGGACTTTTCCTCTCTCTCTATATACCTTCTTCCGTCGTCACCAAACCGTGGAGAAAATGGTTATTTAATTCCTCAACTATTTGAAATCGGCAAGTTTAATCCTGAACTATCACTTGCATGATTTTATTCCCCAACTAGTAGTTGACTCGGCAAATTAGTGACCAAAAAGTCAACTGTAAAGTCATAAACGATTCTCGTTAGTTTTTTATCAAATATCTCCGCTATTAAACTTCGAAAACTCGAAATTTTCAAATTCAAATATTTAACTTTGAGTGAAGACGATTTTTGGTGACAGAAAAACGTTTTCCGGTGATATTTGTTTCCGTGATTGCACTGAATTTTCTAACTTTTTACCGGAAACCGTCATTCCGTCACCAGAAATCGATTTCACTCAAAGTTAATGATTTGAATTTGTAGATTTCGAGTTTATCAAATTCAATGACAGAGATAATTGATATAAAACTAACGAGATATCGTTTATAATTTCATGGTTGACTTTTTGAGTTACTAATTTGCCAAGTCAACTATTAGTTGGGGAATAAAATCATGCAAGTGATAGTTGAGGTTTAAACTTGCTGATTTCAAATAGTTGAGGAATTAAATGCCCATTTTCCCCCAAACCGTGTGATTGAATCAGTACGACTTTCTTCCTTCCTTATTAAGTATCTCCGTTAATCCAATCCGATCTGAAACTCTCTCTCTGGATTGTTGAGTTTGATTTTGATTAACGATGAACGATCTGTTTTCCAGCTCATTCTCTCGCTTCCGCAGCAG
Organism: Hirschfeldia incana; assembly: GCA_026261945.1. Classification (NCBI taxonomy): domain Eukaryota; kingdom Viridiplantae; phylum Streptophyta; class Magnoliopsida; order Brassicales; family Brassicaceae; genus Hirschfeldia; species Hirschfeldia incana. The sequence continues at coordinate 3,470,560 of JABCMI010000021.1, forward strand.
CGGAGACAGCGGCGGCGGCGGCGGAGTCCAGATGACGCATCCGGCGGGAGTGAACCTCGACAAGTTCTTCGAAGACGTCGAATCAGTCAAAGAGGAGCTGACGGAGCTAGATCGGCTCAACGACGCGCTCCGATCCTCTCACGAGCACAGCAAGACGCTTCACAATGCCGAAGCCGTCAAAGATCTCCGCTCCAAGATGGACGCTGACGTCGGAGTAGCTCTGAAGAAGGCGAAGATGATCAAGGTGAAGCTCGAGGCGCTCGATCGCTCCAACGCGGCTAATCGGAGCCTCCCGGGCTGTGGACCTGGATCCTCCTCGGATCGTACCCGGACCTCCGTCCTTAACGGTCTGAGGAAGAAGCTGAAGGACTCGATGGATAGTTTCAACCGGTTGAGGGAGCTGATCTCGTCGGAGTATAGGGATACTGTTCAGAGGAGGTACTTCACTGTCACGGGCGAGAATCCGGATGAGAGGACTTTGGATCGTTTGATCTCTACAGGTTGGTTAAATCGCTTTCACCTAAGATTGTATAGTTCAGTGTTCATCTTGAATCGTCATTGATCTGTGGGTTCGGTTTGTTCGGGTACTTCGGTTAGGTTAATTCAGATTTCGGTTGGTTCAATTAGGTGAAATTGTGCAGAATTAGACCAAAAATAAAATTCCATTCGCTATTCTATTAGTTCGGTTTGTGAAAATTTTGCAGAAATTAAGCGAGGTTTCTGGTTTTTTGTTTGATTTTTCGGTTTAAATTGACTAAAACCGGTTCTAGTTTCAGTTACTTCCGTTAGTTCATGACAAAATTCCGGTTATTTCCATTTTTGGTTTGTTTTTTTTTCTTTGTAAACCGAACTAACAGATTTACTGTCAACCAAACCGATAACCGACACTTCTTTTAATTGAACCTAACTCAAAAACCAAACTGAATTCGGTTCGGTCATGTTCAAATCCGCATACGGCATTGATTTGAAAATATACTTGATATCAGAATCTAGACATACTTTCAGGTGAGTGGTGCATAACATTGGGGAACTGTTTTTATTGCAGGAGAAAGTGAGAGATTCTTGCAAAAAGCAATACAAGAACAGGGAAGAGGACGTGTCTTAGACACCATTAACGAGATACAAGAAAGGCATGACGCTGTTAAAGACATTGAGAAGAATCTCAGGGAGCTTCACCAAGTGTTTCTAGACATGGCGGTGCTGGTCGAGCACCAGGGAGCTCAGCTCGACGACATCGAGAGCCACGTGGGCCGAGCCAGCTCCTTTATCCGAGGAGGAACTGAGCAGCTGCAAACCGCTCGGGTTTACCAGAAGAACACCCGTAAATGGACATGTTACGCTATAATCATTCTCATCATAATTATAGTTGTTGTGGTTCTTGTTGTTGTTAAACCATGGAACAACAACGGAGGTGGCGGCGGCGGCGGCGGTGGTGGTAGTGGAGGAAATCAGCCAACTTCAGGTCAAGGGACACCACCAAGTCCTCCTCAGGCTGCTAGGCGTCTGCTATTGCGTTGAAATGAGTTTGGTGATTTGCAAATCTATTCTTTCTTTGAAACCTTTTTATTACAAACCAGTAGAATATTTCCTTTGTATCTATCTGTGATTCTACGTTGCTATTATTTTGGTGCATTTTGTGTTTCTTGTTGTGTTTGGCTGAGGTATAGTCTTTATTCATGAAACAGTTACAAGCCATGTAATAAAATACAGTAAATATATATATATCATGATCAGGAGACCACGTAATAATACAAACTTACAAAAGTATCAACCCACATAAGAAGAAAGAAACTCATCAGAAGAAGTTACTGAATTGGCTGCTAAGTGAATTCTTTAGATTGGAGTATAAGCCATAAAGCGAGTACTGCTGCAGATTTGCAACCTCGTACCACGAATTCATCGCGGTGTAGTGCTTGTCCGTGCCAGAGAACGCCAACTGGACCCCCAAGCTGCAATCTACTTGCCCTCCTTGGTTCTTGCAGCTTTGTCTTCTAATGGCGCATTGTTCTTTGTTGAGGCACACGAATTTGGCATTTCCGGAACATTTGGAGCATCCGTCTTTCTTCCAGAACAAGTTCTGAAGCCTTCCTTTCTGGAACTCAAGAACCTGGAAAGATAAATAGCACAAAATAAAGACCATAGAGGTAGAAGTTTCTATTAAGATGAAAATTCTAGGATGATATGAGCTTCATCTAATTACAAGGGTGAAGCTTGTCACGACGTGATCGTTGTCTGCAACCATAATTGGAACTGATCTTGCAGCGTATTTTGCACCAGCGAATGCTACCATATACCCCTTTGATGAATCCTGGAATCACAAAGTTTCATCATGAAAAGCTAACACATACATTCAAGACCTCAGCTACTAAACAAAAGTGATAATTTTTAGTAAATCACATATCCTGTTTGGAAAAGAGGCTACTAAAACCCACTTTACACGAGTTCACTAATGACATACACAACATAGGCTAACCTGCTTATCACCTAAATGCAGAATTAAACAAGACTTTCCAGGAACAGAGACTAGTTACAAAACCTTTTCTACATATTAGGACAGTGATACAAGAGATGTCGACCATTAGCTTTGCATCAAAGACAACTGATTTTGACAGACCAACAGACTAAACTAATCTGGTCTGAGAAACTCAGATCCAAAACTGAAACTCCCCTACGACGGTCCTAATCTTTTCTGATCTGATCAAACCCTTAATTCACCGTGATAGATCAGAGAGTGAGAAACGAACCGGGCGGAAACTGGAGGAGCTCGAGGATGTGTTGATGGTAAGGAGTGTGATCTCATCGACTTTAGGTCTGAACACGGCGAGCTCGGAGTTTCCGTTGAGGGAGAGGCGGCGGCGATCGCAGGGAGAGTACTGAACGGAACGATTGGTGCCAAAGAAAGAATCTCTGGCAGCGAAGACAATGCCGAAAGTGAATCCATCGCCGATCGCGACAGTTGAGTCTGAGCAAGGGGAGTAGACTCTGTTGTCGTCGGCCGCTTCTGTAATTGATGACGTCAGCGCCGCCGCGAAGAGGAAACAGAGGAGAAGGGATCTAGCCATCTGTCAAAAAGGACAAAAGCAAAAGCTGGTTCGAAACTTCTCCCTGCTGTTGTGTCTCCCAGTAATTTATCAAATAAGCCTTCAAACTTATGGGCCTGAGCAAATCGACCCAAATTTAAAATATGTTTAATGTAACATAATTTAATATTTTTTATAGAAAAACACGTAAATTATAGTCTTCTAAAATTAAATTTTGCTTACAACATAATTTACATAGATAATAATAATATCGATTTTTGAATGTGTAAATTCTCTTAAACTAACAGATAGTTATGAAATTAAAAATGATTTACATTAGTTATTATTCTACTACAAATTATAATAATTTACATATAGATCTTTAAAAAAATATATATTTTTTTTTCTATTTTGTATGTATTCACCATTTAAAATATTTTTTGAAGATCAATGCTCAATTATTTTTCAAAAAAAAAATCAATGCCCAACGATTCTATTTATATAATGATGAATATTTTATATGATTTTCTATTAGTTTACATAGTTATTAGGAAATTATTTATAGTGTCAAATAATTTTGAATCTTCATTCAATTTACTAGAAGTTCTTCACAACAAATATTTTTCTTAATAACTTCCACAACAAATTAGCATATTTAAAAAAAAACGTCCACAACAAATCTTTTATAGTTAGATTTTTAATGATGGAAACCCTTTATTTGTTTCCAAAATAGTAGTCAATTATGAGCTGTATTATTGAAAAAACGTCAAATCTGAGCTGGCAAATTCCAACTATTTTTTGGTGCCAAGTGATAACCACAATTGAAATTATACACAAAAATCCCACCTAACGGTTTGTTCACTGCCAAATCCTCTACGGTTTAACCACATATTCTACAAAATCTAAACCGTCAGTTTTCAATAATCAAGGACCCACCTAAACGAACGGTCAAGATCTATCAGACATTCCTTGTGAAACGAGAATCCCGATTCAAGCATGTATGTTCTGTCTCTTTGCTTGTTTTTAGTCTCATTGTCCTCTCTAATCATCATCTCAAACTCTGAAAAAATAAATCCTCTTCTTTCTGCTCCGAGAATCTATCAATCATGTCGAGATTTGCTCTAGCTATCTCTTGTCTTCTCTTCGTCTCGACGATTGTTAGAGCTACCGATGTCAGTTACTGTGGTATGTCTGGTCCTTTCGAATTCAACTGTGTTTCGTCTTGTTTATATTACTTTTGATCTAGTTGTGATAAAGTCGCTGACTTTTGGTTCTGGGTCGTTGTAATTTTGATGTTCCTGAGATGGGTTTTGATGTTTGAATCTTAGTTTGAGTTTGAAGTCAATGTCTTTGATGTTTGATTCTGTTAACTTTAGATTGAAAGTCAATGACTTTTGATTCTGGGTAGAGATTTGATGATGTTCTTTGAGATGGGTTTGATGTTTGAATCTTAGTTTAAGTTTAAAGTCCAATGTCTTTGATGTGTGATCCTGTTGAGTTTAGAGAGAAACCTGGAATCTTGATCTGTTATTTTTTGTATGTGTTTGGTTGCAGATAATAACGAAGAGTATCAAGTAAAAGTCCAAGGAGTTGATATATCTCCTGATCCTATAGTTCGAGGCCAGCGAACCAACTTCAGCATTTCTGCTAACACAGGTACACATTCATTAAATATAACGCACAGATCTCTGTTTGCTCCGTGTCTTTTGATGTTATGCACAGATCTTTGTTTGTTCAGTTCTTTGTAAATAATGGCTGGTTTTGTCTTCTTTGCTTCGTGTATTTGAAGGCAATGTGATCTCGCATGGAAAGTTGGAGATCGAAGTTTCATTCTTTGGATGGCATATTCATTCTGAGACACATGATCTTTGTGATGAAACAAGTTGTCCCGTGGCAATTGGAGATTTCTTGGTGGCGCACTCGCAAGTTCTACCTGGTTACACTCCTCCTGTAAGTTTATTGAGTGTTCTATTTTTTCTTTCTCTTTTTGCTTCTATCTTTAGATGGGATTGTGCCTAGATACGGCCCTGGATTTGTGGGATATAGCACCAGGCTGATTCATTAGAGGCTCGTTTGAATTTGATGTTATCCTAAAGCAAAGAGAATAAATTGCCTAGTAGTTGTCTTTTTTTTTTTTGATCAAAAAATTGCCTAGTAGTTGTCAAGATTGCTTAATATGATCGTTAGTTTATTATATTTTTCATAGCAAAAATTGTTGGTCGGATTCTGCATTTAAGGAGTAATCTAATCATGTTTTTTCTCATAGGGTACATACTCTCTTAAAATGAAGATGCTTGATGGACACAAGAAGGAGCTAACATGCATCAAGTTCTCATTCAAGATTGGATTGGGATCATCATCATCCGTGGCCGACATGTAGAGAGCTATTTGGTCCCTGGGATCACTCCATTTGCTTTGTATAAAAGAAAAAAAAAACTCTTTTTCTTTACCAAAATTGTTGATCCAAATTCCTTTGAAAATCTCCCAAAACTTTTTTCTCATGTTGGACAGTTGATAAATTCCTTTTTTTTTTTACATATTTAGATAAATTACAGGCATCTTACAATCAAACATATACCATTAGTGACCCTTGCCAGAAAAGATTAGTTTGAAGCAATGTATGAACGAGGCGTTGTTGAATAAGCTTAAGCTTGTAACAAATGTTAGAGCCCTGAAGCAAGACTCAGCTTTCCACAAAAACTATCTAAGCCAAATGTTGTTCTTATCTAGAGTACTATCGGTTACTTATTCAAGGAACTGAATAAACCCGAGAACTTTGTGTTCAATAGAGACAAAGAGAATTGTATCCATGAAATTATCATATATTCATATCCAAACAAAAACCTCAAGACTTTCACGGATTCTTATTGCATATTTAAATAATATATATCAAGAATCATTCGTTCAAAATGGTTTAGTCTTCAGAATCTTCTCGGTTAATGTCATCGAGAATCACAATGAGAGAGACTATAAAAGCATAATCAACATTCGGATAGACAGTGACCGAGAAGTTACTCTTTCCTATTAATATGCTTTGCGCTGTATGTTTCTTGTGCATCTGAAAAAACATACCGTAACAAAAAAAAAAACCAGTTAATACGATCAGATTCAGAGAATAATAAGAGTATATATTTAGAACCGGCTCTGTATATAGCAACTATGGACAGGTAAAATATGATTACCTGAGCAACAATGGCATCAGATTTGCCGGCGTAGACGACACATGACCGGTCGATCCAACTTCCTTTGACATGGAAGTCGCATACCTTCATTTCCTTGTTTTGAGCCAAAAACACATCTAGTTTTGGCTTCATCAGCTGAATCATCGACGATCGTTTCAACGTGAACACCAAATCATTTTGGTCAGTGCTTTTTCCTCTAAATACTTGCCACCTATCGTGCAGGCTCACCCTCTACAATTTTTCATAATAAAAAATTAGATAACGTGCATTAATCCATGCACAAGTTATAAAAAGGTTTTGTGTTCTTACATTTTCTCTCAAGGTCAGAATCGGAGTGTCTGAAGCATCAAGTAAGATCCTTTTGTCGGAGAGGCTAAACAATGGTTCCTTAACTTTGAAAAGGAGATTTCCGTTAACGTCTGTAACAGCGAAGTTGCCGTCTGTTATGGTCATCACCTTACGTACGATACCCAAATCTACTGGGTACGGTGCGCAAAATTGAGGTCCCACGATCGCCATTTTTTTGTGTGAATCTCTCTCTTTACCTTTTTGTGATTCTCGTATAAGATCAAGATCGAGATTGAGTTCTTTTGTTGTCATGTAGTGTATTTATAAGTAGGATATTGTGATGAAAATATCACTGAGTTTTTAAATTTGGGTTTTGTCTATTTTTGTTTTAGCTAAATTTTGCTAGGTTTCAAACGCGTTGGTGAAAAGAAAGAATAGATGGATTTGATGGGAACACAATAAATGACAAATTAGGGGATTGGAGTACCTTTTTTAGCATGTGGAGACAGATTAAAACAAAAATGTATATATTGTGATTTTGTTTTTTTTCTTTATTAACATAGAGTAAAGCTATCCAATGGTAGTATGTTAGTAAAATGCAGTGACTTTTAAATTATCATATTTTATTCACTTACAAGAAATATGTAAGCATGTAGAATAGCATTTTTATGGGTTGTTTCCATTAACTATTTTACAATTAAATAAATTTTAAAATTAAAATAAATGAAATGAAAAATATAACTTTCTTAGCTAGATTCTCATAAATACACTATTAATAAATATGGCATATCATAATGGGTTCCTTTTATGTTACAAAGTTTATTAATCTTAAACAAACTAAAAAGAACATTCTTGGTATAACAACATTTTTTTGAAAACAAACTGATTTACAAGATATGTGATTCTGTTTTGAGTACTATATGGGATCAAAGTCTCATGGTTAAAAGTAAGGCAAATTAGGTCCAATATACAAAAAAAAAAAAACACAAATTCACTAACTAACCAAAATCACCCTCTCTCTCCTTATTTTTATTCCTATCTCTCTCTACCTTCTTACTAAAAATCTAATTTCCCATTATTTTTTGGTTATTTGAAAAAAAACCCTGAGAAATTGTTGTTGTCAAGTTTATATTGCTTCAAATTTTCCTTTTCATTAAAATTAAATTTATAATTAACTAGTAGTTTTCCTTGCTCAAAAAAAATTAACTAGTGATAAGTAGGTTACTATTCATGAGATACTGAACAATATTGATATACTAAATGACTCATCTGAGATACTTTGTTGCTGATGATGATGATGATGTTAATGAACACTAGATAGCTTCGTCTAGCTCCAAGGTATGAGCCCGGCCCACTCACTATAGCAAAAAAGCCGAAAGAAGATCAAGCCTAAAGCTTCAACTACGTAAAGAAATTAATGAGACAAGGTCAAAGCTTCTTTTATTGTCACGAGACAAAGTAAAGGAAAATAATTTAAAAAACCGTAGAGAAAAAAAGAGAAGCAAATCAACTATCGAAGTCGTGGGGTTCAATCAATGTTCTCACAGCACTTTTTAATCGACACGCCTAACCGTAACCTCTCCTTTTCTTTTCCTAGAAAAAAAGCGTTTTCCTGGGAAAACTTCTCGATCCACCAAGAGCTTTAGAAACCATGAGCAACGAGTAGTAAGTGCTTTCTTCTATCGCATTGTCTCACCTTCCTCGATTTCACAGCTCAATCGTCTTCTATCTTCTTCTTCCTTTTGTAGCGATTATCTGTTCAAGCTTCTGTTGATCGGCGACTCCTCCGTTGGAAAATCATGCCTCCTTCTTCGATTCGCTGTGAGTTTGACTTGTTTTCTTCGATTCGATTCTACTTCGAAACGTTGAAGATGCGAGATTCGCTGATTTTTTTTTATTCGATTTGTGATTTTGTTTTAACAGGATGATGCGTACATTGACAGTTACATAAGCACCATCGGTGTTGACTTCGTCGGTTCCTCTAAAAATGATCATATATACTATATAGTTTTTTTTTTATATGTGAAAATTTGATTGTTTTATCATAAAGTTGCTTATAATGCTGGTTCGAATTTGCAGAAAATTAGGACGATTGAGCAGGATGGGAAGACGATTAAGCTCCAAATCGTGAGTTTAAGGGCATTTTTGTAACTTTGTTTCGTATGATTATTATGTTTAAAGCATCTGCTGTTGATGTTGAGATCATTTGTATATAACATGTTTAGGATAATCATGTGTTACTGTTTCTTGCCATCTTCAGTGGGATACTGCTGGACAGGAGCGTTTCAGGACCATCACTAGCAGCTACTACAGAGGAGCTCATGGAATCATCGTGAGAGAACTCTTATCCGCTTTCTTTACTTACTTTTCTGTGTTTGTTAGTGTGATGAGACTTATCACTTATATGATGATACGGCAACAGATTGTGTATGATTGTACTGAGATGGAAAGCTTCAACAACGTGAAGCAGTGGTTGAGTGAGATCGACAGATATGCTAATGACACTGTGTGCAAGCTTCTTATTGGTAACAAGAATGATATGGTTGAAAGTAAAGTTGTTTCCACCGAAACTGGAAAGGTTAGCTCGTATCCATTATATCTAGATGAGTTGCTAGCATTGTTTTTCCATATTAACTTTTCCATTTACATTTCATCATATCATTGTATCACAAATCTTAAACCTTGTGATGATATGTTATACCACAACTTAAGGGGGCTATGGCTATGAATGTGTACATGATCATTGACCAGAGTCCAAAAAGTTAACTTGCTTATCTTACGCTTTCATCTATTCGATAAAACACTACAGGCCTTAGCAGATGAGCTGGGAATACCCTTTCTCGAGACCAGTGCTAAGGATTCTATCAACGTCGAACAGGCATTCTTAACTATTGCTGGCGAGATCAAGAAGAAGTATGTTCACTATCTTTTATATTTTTCCTCATAGTTTCTGCAACATTTTAGTCTATGTTCCCTTGTGAAGCTTGTCTATATTTTTCTCATTGACTGCCATTATACATCAAAGCAATCTCTGGTTTTATACTGCTGATATTTATGAAATGAACCATTCATGTAAAGTGTTGAAAGGGAAATACGTTTCTGGAGTCGTGATGCCTACTGGAAATAAAATTTACAAAGATGCTGTTTTGTCAATCTCTTGTATCCTCCTCTAGCTCGTTTACTTGAGTTTCTGTTATTATATCATATGATAAGATTTTTTTCATGTGTTTGTGTACATCTACTGGGTCAGTTTCGTTTTTACTGAGTCTGATCATGTTATTACTCGTTACTCTGTTCAGAATGGGAAGCCAGACTAATGCAAACAAGACATCTGGGAGTGGAACTGTCCAAATGAAAGGTCAGCCAATCCAACAGAACAATGGTGGCGGTTGCTGCGGTCAGTAGTTAAGCAAAAGTGTTATCAAAACTATCTGAGACTTTTCTTTTTCTTACTATGCGTTGTGAGAACCAATGGCTGTCTAAAGCAATGACACTGGAAACTTTAATACTCCATGTCACTTCGTGTTCAATATATGGTGTTAGTTGCAATTTCCTTTGTCTCTAATATAGTACAACTGCAATTTTGACTATAAATTTCGAGTTTGGAACACATGATTTTAGGCTGATCATATTCACTACATATAGATTATGATTTTGAAACCTGTAGCTACGTCTATAAAATTGAGAACAAGAAGATGAGATAAGTTAGAAGATAATAAACCTGATTTATACTTCAGAGATTCGAGCTCATCTCAACTTCCTTGAAAAGCAAATCAATACTATTAAAACATGATCAATTTTTATCTACTTACAAATAGTCTAGGTTGTTCCATGTCATTTATTTTTTTATTTCCTTATATTTAGCTTTCCTTTATTTCTAATTATATATAACTTAATAATATTAAATATAAATCATGCCTAAAATTAAGGAGCTAACTAACAAATCTATTATTTTTTTAAACTAATGAATTTAAATAATATTAATACGAAATTTAATAATAAATTAATTATATTTTAGCTATTGATGTAATAAATAATAATATATGTCTATTAATTTGTATATATACAGCTATATATTAATCAATGCAAAAAAAATAATTTCTTCAAAACCCTCACTAAATATATAAAAATATAATTCTTATAGTTAGAGTATTAAAATTAGATATATATATATGTATATAAATGATAAAAAATAGCAATAGTTCGATACTATTAATATTTAGAATACGATGAAACATGTTATTATTGATATTTTGATGAACATACTTTTACGGGTTATTCAAACACATATAATATATTTATCAAATATTAACTAATCCAACAAATATATTAACACAATTATATAATAAAAAACTACGACATAAGTTGATGCAAGAGAGTATGGATCAATAGTTTAATTAGTTGTAAAATATAATTTTATATATATATATATATATATATTATAAAAATATAAATCAAAATTAAAATTAATAAATATTTACATTTCTAATGCAATTAATGAAATTAACTTTAAAATTTAAAATAAGTCATAAACAAAACATCAAAAAATCTAATAAATGTGAATAACAAAAGTAAACTTACTAAATAAATGAAAATTATATTTACAAACATAAATAATTAAATTGTAATAGACTTATATAAATTGTTGATCATTAAATATTGTATATTTAATTTTAGTATGTATCCTCTCAAATATTGATTCATTACACTTACAATAAGATGAAAATTAAGTTTGACAAAAATGTATTAAAATTGGAACACCGCTTTCATTATATATCCACTTCATATAAAAATTCATGAATATATATTAGAATACTTTAACTATAATAATTTGAGTCAAACCGAATTGCATATTGGGCCACCTATCAGTTCAATCGATAACCAGGATCTCAGGTACTAGCTGTAATTATGAGTTTTATAGGATTTTTAAATAATATTTTATAGAAAACTAAACTGAATTACATATGAAACCATATAATTTGCCGATTTAGCAGCGGATCGGGACGGATTTTAAAATACTCAATATAACGTTTCATTTATAACAAAATAAATACAAATTAATATCAAATAAATTTAAAATGTTTCGAAAAATTATCCCGCGGTTTGAAACCGCGGGTCAAAATCTAGTGATACATTACATCATCTTAACTCATCATATACCCACATGGTTTCCAAAGACCCTAGATGCATCGAAATTACACACACATTTTTATATTTTATTATAAATATCAAAAATATGGTTCTGTTTTTATAGAATCGATTCAAACTTAGATTCACGCATCCACGCAAAATTTCAAAATGTAGTTTCATACGTGCACAAGCTTACCTGTGAAATACGTTATTAAGATTTCACACATGCACAAACAATAAAATTTTAAGTAGTCTTATTGTTTGTGTTATAGTTTGATGAGATCTTTTTTTTTTTTTTGAAATCATCAAAAAATGACAGTTCATGCACAGCGAGTAAAGCAACATATAAATATGCTCTTCAATATTTAACTAAATAGATTAAAATATTTATTAATGAAGCATCGGATAAACTATATAAAATTAAAATATTTATAATTTCAAATTGTATTTTGTTTCTGACAAAACAGAAAAAACATTTCAAAAAAAAAAACAGAAAAACAGAAGATCATTCAGACAAGTTAACTGACAGCGACACTTAACCGACCTCGTCCGTTTAAGTCTTAACAAAACAACTCAATCCGTTTGGAATGGGCGCGCAAACTCTAAGCATTTTGGGAAATGAGACATTCTTCTTTTTCTTCTTTCCCAGATCCTTTTTTCGTATTTTCCCGAGAAAATGATCAAGATTATTTAATTACTAGTATTTGAGAAAACATCTCCACGTTCTTTGCCCATCTCGTAGGTTACGCTTACTCATATCAGCAGCTAGCTGAGTTTCTCTTCTCATTTCTCCTCCTCTTTCTTTACCCACGAAGCCCCGTGATCTAGACCACCTTTGATTTTGAATTGAGGATTCATTTGTTTTCCAAAGGTGTATGGAGAAAAAACGAAAGATTTGTGAGTACAGAGAGAGGCTTGACAAGACCTTGGCGTCTCCTGACCTCACCAATGAGCAAACTCTTAAAACAATAATCAGAAATCAGCTAAATGAAGAAGGTTTTCCTTGTTTCTCATTTGCTATATGAGGAAACTCTCTTACTTGCTTTATCTTTGCATTGTTATAATATGTTTCTTTTTCATGTTTGATGACAGAGTGTAATGTAGATGTATTGGATCAAAGAGTAGCTGATTTATCTAGTGTACTTGAAAACCTCAGGAGTGTATCAACAAAGGATCATGATTTGTCTAAATCAACCAACCAAGCATCCTCTGGTGGTGATTGGAAAGTATGTTTTTTATTGACCTGCTTCTCTAACTTTGAGAACAGAATTGGCATCATGTTAGCAAACAATTATTTTTTTGTTTCTTCTTGTTTGCAGGTGAAACATGATCATGAAGATTGTCGTGTCATGTACCGTGAAGGATTTGAAGGAAGTCCATTTCACACGTTGCTTGTTGAAGGTTACATGGATGGGCCTATCCAAGACTGTAAGCTATGTTATGACTGATATAGAAGATTTTTTATTTTTCTATTTAGTTCTAACTGCGTTTTATGCAGGTTTATGTGTATCATGGGAATCATCGCTCTATGAAAAATGGTAAGAGATTATGCGTATTTTGGGTTTCAAACATCTTGATCTTGCAAGACAATGTGCGGTTTTTCTCTTAAAAATACTCAATTGCCTAAAATCTATACAAGCAACCTATTAATTCTCCGATGTGAAAAGTAATGTTTTCTATGTTTTTAGGTGGCCAAACTCTGTATTTCCAGCATTCGGGATCTTACAAAGTAAATGTTTTCAAAAGTTCCGGATCAATGAACAGATATGTTTAGTGAGGTCAGTTTCTTTCTATTTTCATAAAGCTAATCTGAATCTGAACATTTTGATAATAATATTTTTTGTTGGGGAGAAAGGGTGAAAGTACCATGGCCAATGACAAACAGAGAAGCTATTGTGCAGTTCTTCTTAATCGAATACTTAAAAGACGGTTTAGTTATCATCCTACTAAACTCGGTAAAACCATGTCAAATTCTTTAATTGTTTTCATCATAATCAACTTTTTTTTAATAGCCTAAACTATAGTATGTTTGTATATCATCTTTTAGATCTCAGCATCACAACTAGAGAGCATCGGTATATCTGAAGAAGCAGAGAATGCTGTGAGGATTGATTTAGTAGGTGGAGTTGCTATACAAATGGTTTCTCCGGAGAGGAGTTATTTAAGGTGAGTGATACATTATATAACCAGAAACTTGAAATGTTCTTTGGTTTTCTAATAAACTGTTGAAACTTTTGTAGATATATAGTGGACTTCGATATAAAGCTGGACTTGATCCCTCCATCTCTGATAAATTTTATGTCTAGGCAGCTCCTAGGCAACGGTTTCAGACTTTTCAAGAAGGTTATTTTCAGCTTCTTGTTCATAAAGCCTTGGTTTCTCAGGTTGCTAATTTTGTGTGATGTGGTTTGTTTACTTGTACGTGTATAAACAGACTATTGGTTCTGTGGCTAACTCCGAAGATTACGCTATAGTTTTAGCTAAGCCATTGTACACTCGTATACGTCAAGCTCTGTATCCTACTGATGATAACACTGATGAAAATTTCCAAGCAAGTGAACGTGCACCTTTCAAAGGTAATGTTCATGAGATTGAGGAAGAAGAATGTGATGATGATGAAGAGGATAAAAGTGTTTCTTCTTATTCTTCATCGGAAGAGGATGAAGATGTCATTGGGAAGACACAAAAAAACAATGGTAAAACACTTTTCTGCCTAAGTCCAGAGGTGAAGCAAGCGCTAGGGACACTAGAGAGGGTGATATCAATGGTTAGGAAATCTAGAAAAGATGATAATACCTCAACCTCCTCAGACGAAGAAGAAGTTTCAAGCAGCAAAGTTTGTAGTCAAGATCCTAAGACTGAAGTTCTTGATGAAGCATCATCCCTCACACATTATCACAACCAAAAAAACAGCAATAGGTAACAAGACCAAAGAATCTCAAGAAAGTGGTTTCCTTAAATATTAAATGGTTTTTAATATTTTTTAGAGTTGTTAATATAGGCAAAGTGGATCAAGTTTTCTTGCTGCATCTCCTATGATCGATCTTACAATAAACTCTGAAGAGGTGACAGGGATAACAATCTCACAAGCCACACCTCTTTTTAGCCAAACAGAAGAGAATAGTGACGACAAACCAAACGGTTTAAGTGGAGGTAGGAGCTCGATTCTGCAGAAAAAACGTAGACCAGGGTGCTTCGGAATCAGGTCATGGATGAGAAGGAATTGAAATAGCCTCTAGGGAGGTAAAGCCAGAGATTTAGTGTCTTCGAAGTTGCAAAGAGTTTAAAGCAACTACTATGCATATATATGTAAGGAAACATCAGTCGTTTCAACTTACATGTTGGATAGTGTAAGATTAGCAACAAGTGTTGACAACACTACTATTAGGGATGTAACGTTAATAAAAGAAACAACGCAATCAAGATGTGTATGTACAAAGATGAGGTCTGTTAGTTCTCATATTACTACTCTCGTAGAAGAAAATTTATCTTTGATTATGCATTTGATTTGTGAATTTTAATCATTTGTAATTTGATACTCCCACTGTTTCAAAATAGAAACTACTAAAAAAGCTTTTTTGTATCATTAAAATATAAATTATAAAATAGACTATGAAAATATTATTTGTTACACAATCTTCTATAAAATTAAAAGTCACATTAATATATGAAAATATCATCTATTTTGAAACATTAAATTCCTCTTCAAACATCTTGAAACGTAGAGATTAGTATTTTTTTTGTAATTAATGTAATGTAAACTAAAGTCGATAATCAATAAGTTTGATTTGATCAAGGTAACAACAAATCGAATTAAATCTGCACTCAAAATCGGTTACATACAAACGAACCGGTTCGGTTTGCTAATAAACCAAATGACTAACTAACCCGCGTAAAAAATAAAGAATAATAAAACCCTAAAGAAGACTTCCTCCTCACTTTCATCCTTCTTCGCCGTCTTCTGGATTCGTGTAACCTGGAAGAGCTGATTGTTATGGAAGATTCGTCTAATCAAACCGCGCAAGCGATGTCGAAACTATCCATGGATGCTGCTCCTTCTTCGACTGGTGCTGCGGATGGAGCTCGGAGTAAAAAGTAACGTTTTTCTTTTCTCTTCTCTCTCGATTAATTATTCTCGTAACGGAATCTGATTGTATCGGATATGGTGTTTTCGTTGGCAGTGCTCTGAAGAAGGAATTGAAGATGAAGCAGAGAGAGGAAGAGAGGAAACGCAAGGAAGAGGAAAAAGCCAAACAAGTAACAAAAGCAATCACTCTCTCAATTTAATTCAGATTATCAGGTTGATTAAGAGATTTGATTTGATTTGATTCAGGCTCCGAAGGCAACTTCTAAGTCAGTGGCATCAGCTGATGATGAGGATATGGATCCATCGGTATTATACAAAATTCAAAAATTCAATACTATCATTGATCTTATTGTCTTATTATGCAATCCAAGCTTACTTGTGTGTATGATATGATGTTTTCGCAGCAATACTTTGAGAACAGATTGAAGTATCTGGCGGCTGAGAAGGCTAAAGGGGAGAATCCGTACCCTCACAAGTTTGCTGTGTCAATGTCAATTCCTGAGTACATTGAGAAGTATGGTAGTAGTTTGAACAATGGGGATCATGTTGAAGATGCTCAAGTTTCTCTAGCTGGTATGTTTTTGCTTTAATGTCATTGTTCTTAGAGTGAGTGAAAAAAGGGATGTTTATTTTGATTTCTTGTAACTTTTGCTAGGGAGGATAATGAGCAAGCGGGCTTCTTCTTCCAAGCTCTTCTTTTATGATCTTCACGGTGAGGATTTCAAGGTCCAAGTTATGGCTGATGCAAGGTGAATGCTTTATTTTTACTGGTGGTGTCTCTTGTTTGTTAACTTGGTGTTATTGAATAGTTTTACTTAGGTGTGTTACTTTTTTTCTTGGTTTAGTAAGTCAGGATTGGATGAAGCTGAGTTTTCTAAGCTCCATGGGAATGTTAAACGTGGTGATATTGTTGGTGTTACTGGGTTTCCAGGTTAGTGTAGCCTCTGTGTTTTTTCTTTTAATTATTCATTCTTTTGGCCTATTTAGCCATCCTTTCTTACTGTTTAAGTTACTCTGTTTTTCAGGAAAAACTAAGAGAGGAGAGATGAGTATTTTTCCTAAATCATTTGTTCTTCTGTCACATTGCCTCCACATGATGCCAAGAAAGGCTGACAGTGTTAGCGCAAAGGTAAAAGCAAATCCACTGTGGCTGTTATATTACCTTACAGTCGCCTTATTTGACAACTGACACTAACATGTTTAACTTTTTCCATCACGTAGAAACCTGAAAACTGGGTTCCAGGTGAACCGAGGAATCCTGAAGCATATGTTCTGAAAGATCAGGTCATTTTTTTTTCAAAAGCTATAAAGATTGTTGTTGCGTCTTACAATATTGAATGTATCTTTGGTTGATCGCTTTCTGGTTGTGTTTTAATTATCCGAGCAAGCGTTTGATGTTACTTTTTCTGTTTTGTTCCCTGTCAGGAATCTCGGTATCGCCAGCGTTACCTTGATCTAATGTTGAACGTGGAGGTTCGCCAGATATTCAAAACCAGAGCCAATATCATTTCCTACGTCCGGAGATTCCTTGACAATCAAAGATTCCTGGAGGTTGAGACACCTATGATGAACATGATTGCTGGTGGAGCAGCTGCCCGACCCTTTGTGACACATCACAATGATCTAGACATGAGGCTGTACATGCGTATCGCACCTGAGCTCTTCCTCAAGCAACTTATTGTCGGTGGCTTGGAACGTGTTTACGAGATTGGGAAGCAGTTCAGAAACGAGGGTATTGACCTGACGCACAATCCGGAGTTCACCACTTGCGAGTTCTATATGGCTTTCGCAGACTACAATGACCTGATGAAAATGACTGAGGATATGTTGAGTGGCATGGTCAAAGAGTTAACAGGTGGTTACAAAATCAAGTATCATGCCAATGGGTATGACAAGGAACCAATCGAAATCGACTTCACTCCTCCATTCAGGTTTAATAATCAATCAGTATCTTCATTGGTTAAACAACAACCTTCAGGGGGTTAAAGCTTATCTGTGGTAATTGTAGGAGGATTGAGATGATAGGAGAGTTAGAGAAGGTGGCTAACCTCAGTATTCCAAAGGACTTGGCTAGCGAAGAAGCCAACAAATATCTGATTGATGCTTGTGCCAGGTTCGACGTGAAATGTCCACCTCCTCAGACTACAGCCCGTTTACTAGATAAAGTAAGAAAAATCTTCAGCTTCCCTCTTTGATGTTTGTGCATAGAAGAAATTGAAATCTGAGATGTGGTCTCTTTTTGCAGCTTGTTGGAGAGTTTCTGGAAGTGACATGTGTGAACCCAACGTTCATCATCAACCATCCCGAGATCATGTCGCCCTTGGCAAAATGGCATAGATCGAACAATGTTCTGACTGAGAGATTCGAGCTGTTCATCAACAAACATGAAGTAACCACAAATCTGATCCCACACACATCTTTCCTGTATACTTGTTTCACTAACATACTATAAACGTTAACGCAGCTCTGCAACGCCTACACGGAGTTGAACGATCCTGTGGTTCAGCGTCAAAGGTTTGCTGATCAGCTGAAGGATAGGCAATCTGGAGACGATGAAGCCATGGCTTTAGATGAGACTTTCTGCAGTGCTTTGGAGTATGGATTGGCTCCTACAGGTGGTTGGGGATTGGGGATAGACAGGCTTGCCATGCTGTTCACCGACTCACAGAACATCAAGGTCAGTCTCTTATCTCAATTCTCTGCTAATGATTATTAAATCTTGCAGATCAAACTCATGAACTGAACTGATAAAATGTTGCAGGAGGTTATTCTCTTCCCGGCAATGAGGCCACAAGACGATCCAGCATCCGTTAAAGGTACTTAGATCTCTAGCTGAGAATTTAGTTACGAAAATCTACGGTTATTTTCCCGTTGGATCGCAATTTCAGTGTTTTTTTTTCTTTTCTCTTGCAGCTTCTTTGCAAGCAGAGAACAAAGGAGAATAGAGCACAGTTTTCATCTCTTTTGCCAGTCAAATTGCTATTATGGAACAGGCTGTTCTCGGATCATTCTTAACGCCACGTCTATTCTTACAAACAAAACTTTTTATTATCAAAAAAACCTTTGTAAGACCTTTTTGGAAATTGGTTTATTGTTTTATCGTGATTTTCCTCCAATAGGCAAATACACCATGTATTAGAGTAGAACACGAGCTTTATTAGTCTAAAACAACTAGCTGTATTAGCAAAGTCATGAGTTGAAAAAGCCATACGGCTATCTCATAAGACGGACATAAGCCAACTCGATCTTTTTTTTTGGACAACTCTGATTGAAAATAAATGGATTCAAAAAATTACATGGGAATGGGGCTTGGGCCAGCCTGTAAGCAGGCCTTAGCATACTGGTCCTCAAGCCCATTCAGTTCCCTTTTGACAAACGAAAAATGACAAGAAATTGTAGAAAGACGAGATAGCGAGCGACATCCGAGAGTACTCCGTAGAGCTTTGTCGGAAACCGTTCCGTGCTGATTGTTTCGATGAGCACTTGTGAATCTGATCTTAGCCGGATTGTGTTGAGATGCAGTTCGATCGCGTGTTCCAGTGCGCTCCTTATGGCAAGGACTTCCGCGATACAAGCAGAGCCGACGTGGGCTTGGAAGCGACAGCCCCTGTTCAATTCATTTACACGGTGATCGGTGAAGACCCAAGCCAAGCCTGCTGTCCTCAAATCCAACTGCCAGACTGCATCTGTGTTACAGCAGATCGTGAGGGGTTGAGGCGTGTTGAAAGGATCAGATCGATTTGAGATCGATTGTGTGGATGGTGGAGGGCAGAGCTTCTGAGCCAAACTCGATCTCCAGTAGGGCAGAGTTTCTGAGCCAACTCGATCTCCAAACATGTTTTATTATCTTCCCTCATACCATATACATTTTATATATATATATATATATCCAACCGAGATGCATATTTTTTGCCAGATGCCATGGCACCAGCAATTCCTGTTTCTAATTCTATGATGATGATAATGTTACCAGCCAAGTTGATATTTAACAACAATCCACGGGTAAAGTACCAAAAGAAGAAAATATCCTAACGAGCCAAGAAAAAGGTGGTGGGTTCTCTGATCTTTTTCTTTCGTTTCCCACTTTATGATTCACTTTTAATACATCAATTCAGTAAAAGAATGAGTTCATATAAGAGCGTGAGAACCAAAAAATAATAATGAAATTAGAGAATTTTCCATGATAGGATAACTTTGTCTCTAGAAATTAAGGTACCAAAGGAGGGGGGAGAATTTAGAGTATTTATCTAATTAGGGAGAAAGTGGTGTACACATGATGCAATTTCGCTTCATATAATCTGATTCTGATTTACAATTTCTTTATTAAGAAATTGCATAATGTATACACCAATTTCTCTCTAATTAGGTAAATATTCTAAATCCTCCCCTTTGATAACTTAATTTCTAGAGATAAAGTTGTCCATCATAGACAATTATCTAATTTCATCATTATTTTTGGGTTCTCAACCAATTCACGCTTATTTATTTGTGCACTCTAATGTATAATTTTGACAACCCAAAAATCAAACCACCCAAGAAGTAAAATTTATATAGAAAACCCAACAAACCCTCTTTCATGTTCCTTTGAAGATTGATTTGAATACTGACGTTCCTCTCTAATAATCGAAGAAGCTTCTAATGATTCTTAGCCATGTTTGATATAATGTCCAAACTTTTTCTGGAACACAATTTTTACTGTATAGTGTTTTTCAACCTAGTAGGTACAAAATGGATATGGTTTTTTTTATTATTGCTAGAATTATTAATCATTTTTAATTTGCAGAACCTTTGAATACTCCACCAGGAGATCAAGCAGCTGATATCCAGATAAAAGAATGATGTGTGGATTTATTGGACGCCAACCACCTCCTCAAGACATTACAGTTTTGTCTAGTGATGGCGGCTTCATAAGCTCTATTGAGATGCTTGAACGGGTGGGTCACAAAACCACTGTCATCTCTGACAGGTTTAAAAGAAACTTGGTATTCCTAGGGTTTGAAAACAGGGAATGGCATGATCTTCTTGTTTGGGGATACCTTATTAGAAGATTTGTAGATTGGAAAAAAAAAAGAGAATGAAAAGAAAATAATGGAGAAAGAGAAGCAAAGAGAAATATTCCATTATCTTCTCATGTTACAGTGTTGTTGTTTGCTTTCAAGAGTCTGAGGTTGTTATTGTATGTTTGGGTGATTGTAGTAGCTGCTGTGACAAAGTATGTACACTCATTATGTAACTCTTTCTTTCGTTTACATTTGGATATTTTACTGGAACCGAAAAAATAAACCGAAATCGATCATACAGTATTGGTGCAGTTTGGGTCCAGTCAAAGGCAAAGTACATATTAGATTTTATTTGGAAATTGGTTTATTGTTTCTGATCGTGATTTTTCTCCAATAGTCAATAGCCCATGTATATTAATATCTCACAAGACAGACATATGTCTATTGAACCAAATGTCTTGATCGTATATTGTTAAAACCAATGCTAACAAAAACATTTTTGTATATAAGTGGGACACTTTCAAAGGTATTGTAAATGATTCCCCCCCCCCCCTAACCAAGTAGGAATTTAAGCTACATTGTAATATAACCTCAAAAATTTGGTTATCAGTATAAACCTCAATTTTTGTCAGTTTTTGAGGTTATATTACATCCGAAGTGACCTTTGGTGTCCTCTTTTGACCGACCATACGTTCTATGAGAAGACCCATGTTCTGGTCACATTGATCGGTTCCGTAAATAGCCATGCACTACGCCTTGTTCGGATTTATCACCAAAACATTGTTTTATGAATGGTCATGTATGTCTAAGAATTGACAAAAATTTGTCCTCAGAAGTTCATAAACAGAAAAGGCCTAATGGCTTAATTTTCTACTATCCGACAGTGCCGGCCTTGGAAATATATAGACTGGATGCAAGTAAGAAAAATAAGGCCTATTCATAAGTAGAAATATTAATTAATCGAGTGTTCGTAAGTGATATATATTAAAATGTTTATGTATGAAGAAAATGACATAGAACTATAGAAGTCAATCGAACTCGTCACTTTCCCTTCCAAAATAACAACATTTACCACTACACTAGATAAGAATCTTTGTAAACAATTGGCCGGAAAATAACTTTAAAAAACAAAGGCTTCTTTCTCATGTAACCACCAAAACTAGATATTGTAAACGAACAGGTGTCTTGTACCACTAGCTACACACCGTCACACCCACAATGAAAGTATCTACTCACTTCTTCCGCATCCACAAAGAACAAGCGTCTTGAACAGGTCTAGTAAAGTAATCATTACAAGAAAAACAGGTTAAGAAGAGAGAGAAACCACATTGAATCCTACTTCTCCAAGCGGGAAAATGGAGATAACAAGACTTTTATTAATGGAAAATGAAGTTTCAAGGATTCTGGGGGACAAACTGGAGATTCAAACAAAGGAATGTTCAGCGTTTAAAATAAAAACTCAGCTCACATACAACAAAGGTTTCGTAGATATTTCTAAGTAGCTGAGAAATACTCTTTGCTGAGCTTGGGGTCAGGTTTCATTGACTTCTCCCCTGGTTTCCATCCTGCAGGGCAAACTTCATCAGGGTTCTCCTGGATGTACTGTAATGCCTGCAACATTAAGAATAATATATGCATCACACAAACAGTAATCAGATAAAGAAAAAGAACAGGTTTTGAACTTGAGAGTATTTATACCTGAAGGGTTCTCATTGTCTCATCAACACTTCGGCCAATACCAAGATTGTTGATAGTTGAATGTTGGATCACACCTTCCTTGTCTATTATGAAAAGCCCTCTCAACGCTATTCCGTCTTGCATTTTGGTTAAACTTATGTTTCAGATTTTAATATTTTAACTTATGGATATTTTTATATTTTCTTATAATTTGGTAGCCATTTCTATGCACGTATCTAAAGATTTTAATTTTGCTGTTTCCTGTCCTCTTTTCCTGTCCCCTTTCCTGTGCCCGTTCCCGTCCCAGGTCTGCGTAGCCACCGACTTAACATGCCGTTGCATGGCTTTCGTTTAGGGCCCATTAGTTTGATGTGTATATAAAACGGAACCCTAGAACGAAGTAAGAGGACTTGTGTGTGTGAGAGATAGATTAGTTAAAAGGGGTATACAGGATGACGGCGACGGCTGAATACGCGACGGCTAAAATAGCGGTGTGGTGGGACATGAATGACTGTCCGATTCCGTGGGGTTATGATGCTGGTCTGGTCCGACAGAGTTTAGAAGGGGCGTTCAAGGAACGAGGCTACTCTGGTCCAGTCTCCATCACTGCCTATGACGAGCAAACATATACCCGTGCTTACGTCCTGGAACGTCTCTTATACGCTGGAATCTCTGTAACACATACCAGATCCGGTTAGTTATCAATCTCTGGAACTATATATATATATAATATGTTTATTTGTTTGGATAATACTAATTAAATACAAAAACACTGAAACAGAAAGCGTAGACTACATGATGTATCGGGATATGGTGGAATGGCGAGGTCAAAATCCTCCGCCGGCTACAATGATGATCATATCAAATAAGGTGCCAGGTGTCTTTGATTGGGATCTGCTCCGGCTACAACAACGGACGCGATACAACCTTTTTCTGGCTTATTCAGTTGTGCCTAACGTAGCAATTCTTCTCTCCACAAGTGAAGAGTGGTGCTGGAAAAGTTTACTATATGGGATTGAACTATGCGGATCAATTGCTGTTCAGGGTGCCAAGTTGTATTGTTATTCTTGCAATTTCGATACCCAAAGCCTGGAGAAATTCAGGAAGCATATCTGGAGTTACAAGCATATGCGACAGGTAAGCAGATCCTCTTTTTCTCTTTTTATTTTTGTTGTGTAAACATAAACAACAATTTTAATAAAACTTTATTTATTTAATTTTGGTGTTTTATAATCGCAGGAGATTATAAACCCTACGTACGACAAGGTCGTATGTGTAACGGAGAAGTGGGGAAAGAACTACAAGGCTACTCCTGAATTTGCGACAGCTAAAATACAGGTGTGGTGGGACATGACGTCTTGTCCGCTTCCCGAAGGTTATGATGCTCGTCGGGTCCGTCCCAGTCTAGAAGCTGCATTCAAGGAACTAGGCTACTCTGGTCCTGTCTCTATCACTGCCTATGGCGACCATTACCATACTCCCCTGCAAGCTCTCTCTTCCACTGGTGTCCACGCTTTACATAGCGTTCCCGGTTTCACAGACCTGGCTTCAGTTGTGGAGAAGTGGCATTATGATAATCCTCCTCAGGCTGCTACTATAATGATGGTCATATCGGATCATGTGGATTTCATTTCACATTATCTTGTCGAGCTACTACAAGAGAATAATTACAAGCTTTTCCTGGCTTATTCATTTAGGCCTTGCAAACCGTCATTCCTGCTCACTTCTGCAGAGTGGCTCTGGGAAAGCTTACTTGCAGGTCCTCTCTCACTTCTTTTTCCACCACCATTCACGCTGTCTGTCTCTAAGCTATAGTTTGTTTTTTACATTTCCACAGGTTTCGAACAAAGAAGACTTGTTCTTAACAGTGAAAGCGGTGAACCTACCGCTACGTTTAATTGCAGTTTGTGTCACTTTGGTACCAAAAGCATTGATCAGTTCAAGAAGCATCTCTCTACTGATAAAGAACATGCAAAGGAAGTAAGCACTCTCTCCATCTCCTCTCTGTATATTAACATTCTCTAACCATTTGATCACTAACCCCCTGTTGAACTTTTTTCATCTCGCAGGAGATTAGACTTGCTGCCTCTCGTAAATTTAATATTAAGGAGAATAGGCGATCGCGAGTTGCTGCCTTCGATCGTTCTTGATGCATGGTGTGATCTTGTTACTAACTTATCAGCAGCAGCTCTTGCTTTTCGTTTCCTAGTCTATGTTTTAATTTGAAACTATTAAATATTTTATAATTACGTACGAATTCATGCATTGTGCTAATTAAAAGATTTATGTTTTCATTTAAAACTTCTTACATATTATAAATACATATTTAAAATCACAAAATAGTCTGTTTTCAATAATATAAAATTAAGAATTTTTATGATATTATTAGTTATGTGTTTTATGTTTTTGAATTTTTAGCTATTTTTTTATGGATAATAACATAATATATATAGTAATTATTTTTTTATTTAAAATTTTATTTTTACATTTTGGATAATTCTTATTGTTAATAATTTATAATAACTTATCTGATCAAATAAATTTTAATGGAAAATGAAGATAACAAAGACTTTTATTAATGGAAAATGAAGTTTCAAGGATTCTGGGGACAAAGTGGAGATTCAAACAAAGGAATGTTCAGCGTTTAAATTAAAATAAAAACTCAGCTCACATATAACAAAGGTTTCGTAGATATTTCTAAATAGCTGAGAAATACTCTTTGCTGAGCTTGGGGTCAGGTTTCATTGACTTCTCCCCTGGTTTCCATCCTGCAGGGCAGACTTCATCAGGGTTCTCCTGGATGTACTGTAATGCCTGCAACATTGAGAATAATATATGCATCACACAAACAGTAATCAGATAAAGAAAAGGAACAACTTGAGAGTATTTATTATATACCTGAAGGGTTCTCATTGTCTCATCAACGCTTCGGCCAATACCAAGATTGTTGATGGTTGAATGTTGGATCACTCCTTCCTTGTCTATTATGAAAAGCCCTCTCAACGCTATCCCCTGTTATTTTTAACACACAAAAGTTTTCACCTTTATTAGTTCCTTAACACTTCAGAAAGTGAAGATTGAGAGGGTAGCAATGTTACCTGGTCATGGATGAGCACTCCAAAAGACTTTGAGATAGATTTAGTGACATCTGAAATAAGTGGATAGTTGAGATCACCAAGTCCTCCAGATTTTCTGTCTGTTTGAACCCAAGCAAGGTGGGAGAACTATGTGGACATCAACACACAACAAGTAAGGATGAGTCAAAGCAAGTTTTTCAAACAGATAAGGAATTGTCGTACACTTGTGGAGTTATACTTACCACACTATCAACAGAGACACCGAGCACTTCTGTGTTCAACTTCTCAAATTCTGCATACCGGTCACTGAAGGCAGTAATCTCTAAAATACAAAAAAAAAAGAGAAAGGAGAGAGAGATAAGGATGTGCAGCGAGGCCTCAGATATATTGAACTTGGGTATGATTAAATAAAAACCTGTTGGGCAGACGAAAGTGAAGTCCAAAGGGTAGAAAAAGAGAATCACATACTTCTTCCCAATGTACTCAGAGAGCTTAACCTGAGAAGGAAACCATTTAATTATTCATCAACCACCTAAGCCACATACAAAATTAGCCAGCAGATAATGATAATAACATTTTGTTGGAAGAAAGGTTGTTTAGACAAAAGATAGTAGTACCTTGATGAACTCCTGATCGAACACAGCCTCAGCCTCAAAATCAGGCGCCTTGTTTCCAACCAGTGGAAGATCGTCCTATCAAATACAGAAAAGACAAAATCTTGAACCACATCAAGGTTTAAGAAGCAAGATGAGCGAGATTCTCATATAAGTCATCGAGTATAGCTTAAAATGTCATTCTCAATTTCACTAACGCAAAGAAGTTTGAATCCAACAAAACTAACAACCCTATGGAACAAAAACAAGCAATCCTGGAGCAGATTGTCGCTAAAGTTCTGGACTTGTAATGAAATCTCAACATCCCTATGAGAACAAAACGTCGCTAAAGTTATGTATGAAATCTACTCAAAACCACAATTACAGAGACTATGGGATTCTTAATCCAATCATACAGAAGGAGAAAGTATCGACATTTTAGATAACTTACGGTCTGGGCCTTGACAGCTAAGCTACGGCGAGAAGTGGAGCGGATTGAGGTGAGGGAAGAGCGTTGAGCAGACCCAGAGCGGAGAGGAGGAGAAGAGAGGGTTGGAAGGAAAGAGATTGAGGGAGATGGAAGCGACGACTTGGGTGGGAGAAGCCTAGTGGAGAGGGAGGAGGAGATGAGAGTGGTTGAAGAAACTACAGACGCCATTGAGACTTTGTCTCTCTCTCTCTCTATCTGTCAAAACACTTATCTGTGTGTGTGTGTGCGTGTCAACGAACGAGACCTCTCTTTTGTAGTGGGAAGTGTGAGGTGGAGATGAGCCCAAAGAACTACCAACACTAACGCGACGTCGTATTAACGACATTAAAAACGACGTCGTATTCGAAACGGCGTCGGATTAACGATATTCAAAAACGACGTCGTAATAGGGCAATGTTGAACATACGAAACGACGTCGCATAAACGATTCCAAAAAAAATGCGATGTGGTCATCATCATCATCTTCTTCAACCACCACCGTGGGTAACTCCGACGCTCCGCAGCTTTCTTCCCCCGATCGGTAGTTCGATTCTCCAAACTGCTTACTTCTCTGCTTCCAGGTGCATTTCTCTATGCGTCTCTAGTCGGTTTATTAGTCTCTCATTGATTCTCTTTCTCGCCAGTTACAGGAGAAGATATACTAGGTTGAATCTTGTGATTTCAAATATGGAGAGTGAGAAGGAATTAATTAACAAAGCTAAAAGACATGTCACTTCCAGATTGTGCACAGTCTCTGGGTATGTATATATTATTAATTAATCCATCTTTTTACTCGAATAATTTGATTATAAATTTTTTCATATTTGTACTTTTTTGATTTGTGAATTCTTAAGTTCGATGACGGAGGTGCTGGAGATTCAAGCTGAGACTCCCAAGTTTCATGTATTGTTCATTCCGGGAAACCCAGGTTACCTTCTATTCTTGTTATATAATTAATACTCAGTGCACACATTGTTACTAGATTTTTGTTATGTTTGAATACATTTTGGTTTTTGTAAATCTTCAGGTGTGGTGTCATTTTACAATGACTTCTTGGAATCTTTACACCAGTTTCTTGATGGTAATGCGTCGATCACAGGTATATATATGCACACTCCACCTTTCGAGCTTGGTTCCATGAGTTTTGATTGGTTTGTAATAGTTTGACTGGTTTTGTTTTTACTTCTTGCATAGCTGTTGGGCAAATATCTCACACGTGCAAGGTACTTTTAAATACTCCTTCTTAGCTTTATTGATACTTAAATGATTTGCATTCTTCTTCTGTTTCACGCTTCAAGGACTGGGAGTCTGGTAAGCTCTTCTCGTTGCAAGAACAAATCGATCATAAGGTAATAATAACATGTTAAGCATCTTAATTGTTATGTTTCAGCAATTTACGCCTCTTTACCTCCCCTGAAGTTAATGATTATATAATCTGTTTTTGGTACATACAGGTTGAGTTTGTTAGACGGGAGTTGGAGAATGTGGAAGTTCCTATAATATTGGTAAAGACTATCTATGTCATATGTATACAATGAACTACCCCACATGTGTGACATACTACTTCTTGTGGCAAAATACATAATTACATACATCCATTGATCGAATGGATTTATTAAACAGTTTCAAGAAAATTTTCAACTCATATCTGGATTGCTTTTTGTAGGTTGGGCATTCTATTGGATCTTATATATCCCTTGAAATATTAAGAAAATGCCCGGAGAAGGTATATACTGATTCCTCTAAAAGCATTAGTTCCTCTAACACACTTTCTCTCTGAGCTATGTGATCATGTAAAATTCTCTGGATTGCTTGTAGGTTTTATATTGCATTGGCCTCTATCCATTTTTGACTCTGAACCAACAATCAACAAAGCAATCACTAATTGGGAAACTTGCAGCGTGAGTTTTCCTTCTCAATACCATATGGGCATGAAACAAATAAGCAATGAAATCTGAATGTCACCAATACTTAATATTACGACATTGTTGAATTCCAGGTCTTCTCTTCTGTCAGCTACTGCAAGTTTTCTGGTTGCATCACTGGGACTTTTACCTATGTGGGCTGCACGTCGGCTCGTATCAAACTCCCTTGGAGCTTCATGGTCTGATACTGCTGTTCAAGCTACTTGCACTCACTTGAGGCAGGTACTGGTCTTGTTGTATAAAATCTTTGATGGTATTCGAGTTCTTGCAACCTACTAAATTTTCAGGCGAGTTAGCTTTTGATGTCTTTTTCTTTTCTTCCCTTGCAGTATCACACTATGCGTAATGTTCTGTATATGGCGATGACAGAGTTTAGAGAGGTATTCCTTTCTTTTTTTGACAATGGGCTTATGGAGTTTACAGAGTTAAGATTTGAACTCAAATTATGCCTATCCATTTTGGATATAAGCTCGCAGCAGAGCCAGATTGGAAGTTCATGAGAGAGAACCAGAGCAAGCTTGCGTTTTTATTTGGCATTGATGATCATTGGGGTCCCCTTCATCTCTTTGAAGAGGTTAGTAGATTTCCTCGTAAATCAGTTAAATCTAAAATATATTTTAACTGAGACATGAAGTTTGAATCTCCATTGTCCACAGATTTCAAAGCAGGCGCCTGGTACTTCCTTATCTATCGAGAGGGAAGGTCACACTCACGGGTTCTGCTGCACCGTGGCTGGCTCGGTGTGGGTTGCGCAGCGCGTTGCCACTCTTATCGAGACCCGGTTGCATCAAAAGCGTTTATAACAGTTAATGGGCTGATTAAGAGTCTGTATAAGTTTCAAACAAATCTACTTATTAAACATATCCATAATTGCCGCGACAGTTGCATCAAGTCAATAAATCGCGATTAGTGAGGATTTAAAGATGATAAAGTGTTTGGTAAGCGGAGAAAATTAAATCAGAGGAGTCACTTATTGATGATACTGCCTTATGGAAGAATAAAGAGAGTTATAAGCCCGGGTTCTTTTCAAAGAATACTTGGCTTATGATCAGGGAAGAGCACAGTGTACAAGTGTGGAGCAAAGGCGTTTGGTTTAAACATGCAACACCGAAGTTCTCGTTCCATGTTTGGACTGCAATGTTGAACAGACTTTCAACCTGCGACAGAATGATGAAGTGGAACCCTGCAATTGACCCTGTGTGTGTTCTTTGCAGGCAAGATATAGAAACAAGAGATCATCTGTTTTACACTTGCTCCTACTCGAGTCAGATTTGGAGGAAACTGGTAAAAGGATTACTGCTATCAGGATATACAGAAAGATGGGAGGAATTAACTACTATCTTGCTAGATAAAAAGGTAGACAGAGTGAAGCTTTTCTTATTGAGATACACATTTCAAGCCACTGCCCATTCAATCTGGAGGGAGAGAAATCGTCGAAGACATGGTGAGAAAGACCTCCCCCACATTCTGTTGACTAAACTCATAGACAAGAATGTGAGGAACAGGTTATCAACCATTAAAAGACTTGGAGATTACAAATTGGAGAGTGGGCTGAGAGTGTGGTTTGAAACTAGAGAATTCTGAACAAATAGGAGCTTTTTTAAAATTTTGATCTTTCAGATTAATGTTGCAGTCTCATGTAAATACAGTTGTTTTTGAATAAAATTTAACATTTATTCAAAAAAAAAAAAAAAAAAAAAGCGGAGAAAATTAGAGACCTATAGCTAAAAATACACCAATCGCATCGTATGAGGAATTTTAGACAACTAATTTTATTGGAGGAACTAAATTCGTATTATCATACTTACGTAACGCTCATTGTTCTCAACATGCCTCAATTACTATTGCATTTATACTTGGTTTAGATGAATTCATCAATTTTAACCCCTTGCATTATGAAACTGAAAAGGAAAAAAAAAATTGTATTTGGCATTTGGCAACCTAATAGCATTTGGTTTCATAAGAAAAACTAACAATCTTTCAGACTTTAATTTTTAGCTACTGATAAGATTAAATGATGGTTTGTTGTTTTGGACTTTAATAAAAAAAAAATCGTTCCTTTTGTTGTTTAGATATATGATGGTTTGTTGCTCAAAAAAAAAGATATATGATGTTTGGTTTTAAAAAATAAGATATATGAAGGTTGTACTTTTCAAAATGCATATTAGGTACGACGTGAGTTTGGTGAATGGTGAGTATAACTATTCGCGCCCCAAATAATGGTATATAAGATCTTTTTGACATTGTGGTATTTTGTTTCATCCCTAACCAGTTCTAACTAGGTTTTCTAGACAGCCAAAACATTCAACTACATCTCAATCAACCAACTGATGTCTTTTTTTTTATGATCAGCTGATCTGGTCAACACATGGAAAAACGTATTTAATGGTGTATAGTGGAATTGTTACCATACTGTTTAATCCCAGTTTGGAATAGTTTCTGATTAATGGCAAGAGTAACTGAATCACATATTGCCCAACTACCATGCAAACAGTCAAACCAAAATTTTCACATAGTTATAATTTTGGTTAAAGAAAACTCGAATCCTAGGAAAATTGTTGTAACATATTCTCAGGTGACCACAACCATGCAAATGAAACCGATGTCTTACAATTATTATAGAGAATTAATCTATCATCTCTTGGTGATTATCTCTAACCATTTCCAAATTTAAATTCTTTCACTGTATTTCTTTGTTCAGTGGTCCAACTAAATCTCGAATTTTCCTTTGACAATTTAAAAATTCAAGAAACAACATTTGAAAATTTCTAAGAAACAGAGGACAGTAGTCTGTCAAATCTCCAAGGTGCAAAAGTTGGGAAGCACATAGACACACAAAGTGCAAATGTTTCAACATACTGAACATCATTTGCTCTGTTAATTTCATATTGCATTTAAAGCAAAGTTAGTGCTACTAGCGCTCCACTTCATGTTCGGTCTAAACGTGGAGCGTGATTATTCTCTAACACCAAACAACCACGAGAAGAAGCAAAAGAAAAATATAGAAACAAAAACAAGTACGGTTGGATAAGCTAGCCTATAGGTTTATATTCGGACAAAGGGTTGGATTAAACAAAATGGTTCCACCATGTCTTATTGCATTTAGCGGTGTTGGCAGGAGCAGTTGTAGCGGCGGAAGCGTCTTGGTTGAGAAAATCGAGTAGGACGGTGCTTTTGCATTGTGGACATTTTGGGTCATCTTGAGAGAGCATAACATACATAAGGCAACGAGGGCAACCAACAAGTACCATTGAGATTGTTGTCTCCATCTCCTCTTGATACGTTTCAGATGAAACGCATGAGCTTGGCGAAGTTGTGTTGGATCGGCTTGGAGAACGAACTAGACTCATCAGGTTGGCTTGAGAAGGAGGTGGCGAGAGGTTAAGCTTCAGCTCGAGCTTAGGGCCGTTCTTGTTCCTCTGGCTCATTGGGAAAGAGATTTTGGTTTTTTGAGAAGTTTACTCTTGTTGATTCTTGTGAGGCCGTTTTATAAACACACACATACACACACAAATCACTGTTCAGAGAGAGAGAGAGAGAGAGAGAGAGAGAGAGAGAGAGATTTTCATTAAGGCTCAATTTAATTACGACAGGTGAAATAACTATGATAGCTAGATAGACTAGTCTTTTAGTTCCAACAACTATTTCTGCTTAACCGGTTAAAAACAATTCTACTTTTCCTGTTTAAATGGCAATGTTGACATATCGTTTAAAATTAAAGCATACATTTATAATTAGGTTTTTCTTATTTTTGGATTATGGCATGATGATAGTACTACTATCAAACCAATATACTACAAACTTTAGTCGGTGGTTTTGATTTTGATATCATGTTTTAGTTTTCTTTTTTAATGTTTTCAGTTTTGAAATATTTTTACTGATTATTATATGTGCTAAACAAACCTCAGCTTGCTTGGTGATTTTGAAAATGCTTTAACCATTTTCCAATTTGGTGCTAAACTTTTTTTTGTCATCCATTTTGTTGTTAAAATTTTCGTAGGTTTTTAATGTGTTTGTCAAATATGGTAAAATACAGTAGTATTGTATGGTACGTGTTTATAGTTTGCAAAATTTATTTTCCAAAATAAAATCTATTAATATTATATATACAAAAATTGAAATCGTAATACATTTGCTATAAAACAAAACTGAGTCCTAAATCAAGTAAACTAGCTTTGTCAGTGTTCTTTAATTTTCTCCGAAATTTCATTTGGTACATATTTATCAAGAACTAAGAATTACGAATAGTTTGTTGACAGAAGAAAACGAATAGTCTTTGATTGTATTTAATGAAAACAGATATGTATACGTCTTTATGTATACCACCTACGTACAAGTAAAGGGTCTTAATCGAAGCAGGAAGAGAATTGAATGTGTATTAATGTTAATCACAGGATTACAAAACTTATAAAATATAAAAAGATGGCCATGCCAAAGTAAATACTATGACTACAATATCACGTAGCTTCACACCAAAAGCAAGCTATTAATATTTGCAGTGTGAGTTAATTTCCCATGTGAAGTTATTTAATGGTTTATTTGAGGAAGAAGGACTCTGTTAAAACAAATTTATATTTTCTCTATTCAAAACAGCAGACTACACTTATAGTATAGTATATCTTCCGAACTACTAATGTAATTAAAGCTAGCAACCTTACAATTAATTTCATTCAACTGAAACTATGACATGCTTGGCTGGATTTACAATTAATGTTATGAATGAATAACCAATATTCGGATTTCGTATCGTAAGTTAAAATAGCCATAGGAATGCATGAAATTATATTGTTTGGAGACTTAAACTGCACGAATGGGAGCGCTTATAGAATATTGTGGAGAAGTAACACTTCTTGACCAAACCAATCTTAGAAAAAGAGTTTGGTGGATTTATGGGTTTTAGAAACAAGGAAAAGTCCAGGAAAACTCTGTTATTGTAGCCTTATCAGCTACATTCGGTCAATGGCATTACATTAAAGGTTATAAGTGCAACTCGAAATGAAAAAAAAAATTCTGTTATGATCTGCAAAGCAAAGATATGAGAAAGATTGAAATCAAAGGTAAATCGGACTTGTATTGTGTGGATAAAAGATACACACACGTTTTGATTTGATGTTTATGGATCACATCGAAAGCGTTATGTACTTGGAGAATGATGATACAACAATGCTTGCGTGTTTTAGATCAAGAAGAATATATTGTGATTTTATAATTTTGTTCTAAAGGAGTTAATTAACCTTGTTTCTTCTGTTGAACTGGCTAAGTACTTGCAAGGGCTCAAGTTACGTATGCTCGATCAGCAAGTTTCTTCCCACCAAAAACTGTGGTAGAACAAAAAGAACTCAGTTACTCAAGTCACTGAAGTCAACAAACCTAACTTTTATATATGATCCTTTCTCGCGCCTTAAACCAGTGTTTTTAAACCTTTGAAGTCTAGGAACATGCCTGATCAACTATATCGTGGACTTTATTATTATCATGCAAATAAGCCCAAATAAGAAGCCCAGCCAGTTAACTGTGTGGTTACTCTTTAAACAGATTCTGCACGAGACCGCAGTCAAAAGTTGAGAGATTTTGAAGTGAAGGGTTCTTTAAGGATTTAGGGTTTATGATATGAATCTCCAATTGAAAGACAATTTATGTCTTAAGTATCAAAAAAGCTCGTACATGGTTGGATCATACTGAAGTCTAGGAACATGCCTTTTTGTTTGTCAACTTAGACAAAACGTAGATCATTAGTACATGTAAAAGTCTTTTACATTCTATTTTCTCTAGACTCTGCTGTCTTTAGCTCATTACCATCTTGATCTTCTAGCACTCTGGTTTTCACCTTTAGCAGCATCCGATAACCGCCAGTTCGGAACCGAACCACCACGGAAGTTCCTTAGTCTTGGACAAGAGAGGATATGATGATCTTTTGAAAAAGGCTTGTTTTGTTTATAAGATTGCGTGTCATCCAAGTAACCTTCTATAGACCTTCCCCAATCCATTTCTCCTCCATCATCTCCACCTTTTCGAATCTTCTCGCTATGTACAACCCAATCTGATATGCTTCTTTGTAAAGAAAGGCTTTTATCAGGCGTTGACTTTCTCCCTCTGTTGTTATCTTCCCCATAAGGCCATTTATAGCTCTTGTCTATTATGTTCAGTTCTATGGAATGAAGATCATCTTCTTCGTTTTCATCCTCAACTTCTCCATCTTCTTCCACGTGGTGGTTAAAGTACTCTTCACTCTCTTGGTTATGTAACTGCTTCTCTTTACATCTTTTTGCTTTGAGGTAGGTTTGAAGCTGGTTCCTCAGCTTCTTATCAACAGCTGCGTTTTTCTCCTCGAGCTGATGATGCTTAGCCTCAGAGAGTTTCCTCTGCACTCTCTCCTCGCGCAACGCATCAGCTAACTGCAACATCTCTCTTTCTTTAACTTTCACTGCTTTCATCAGAGCTGCTTTTGTTGCAGCAACTTCTTTGCCTAGCTTCTTGTTCAACCCCTCGAACCTTCTCCTTAGTTTCCTCTCCGCTTCGAGCTCACCAGCAACTGCTTCGATCGCGGCTTCAACAACTTCTTGCTCGTTGCTTTTCCACGCAGTTTTCTCTTCGGCAAAACGCTTCATCAAGAAGGTGATGTCGTTGCTTTCGGGTTTATGCTCGTGGATTAACTGGTTGACTTGTAAACGAGCTCTCTCGAGCTCAGAGTGCAAAGCAGAGACGAGAGACACGCTGGAAGATGGGCGCTCTTCTTGTCCCCACATTTTGTTTATGATCTTGAGAAGCTCTTTTGATGTTGTGAGAGCGTTACTACACTCCTTTAACCGTGTTTTGACTCCCCTAGGTGGTGTCTCGGCCCGTGATCGAGTCCCAATCTGCATTGAGAAAAAAAACATGTTTAAGTATTTTTGCTTATCGCTTTCTTGAACGCAAATGGATTTATGTAGATTATAACCTTTACATGTCAATGTTTACTTATGTGAATAACATTGAATGAGAAACTATATATTGTATTGAATAAAAAAAACAGGATAATTATGCACTTTCATCCATAGGGCATTTGATAAGAACATGCTTAAGAATTAAAAAAGGCTTCTCATATATAATCTAAAAGAAACACAATCAAAAGGAACCAACTTACATCCATGAAGCTACCATTGCTAATAGGATCCCTAGTCCCCACATTGAAATCTCCAAGCTTAAGCTTTTGCGGAGCGGAGGATCCTCTTCGCTGGCGACTTCCAGTGCTTGATCTCTCCATCCTCTACAAAACCAAGGAGTTTGTCAGGTACCTAACAGAGAAATAAAGAGAGCAAGATCGCCACATTGTCATATGAAGCATTATATATACAATCTTTGCTTAGGTCTCAATTATAAGAGAATCTAGACCTACATTATTCCTAATAAACCAACCTCTAATAACCAACCAACTACTTCCATAGTGATGAATGAAAAAAAAAATAGTAATGATGCAAAACTAATCGGCACCAACTTATAAAGCAAACATGAATTCATATTTTTTGTTGTATAGAATTCAAAGACTCAAATAAAAATTGCTCTCTTATTATTAACTTGAGAAAATAACTCAAAACTCAAGCTCTCAAACTCTAAACTCTTGTAAGTAACATTACATCTCAATGCTTACTTATATAGAGCTTATAAATTCCTAATCCTAATGAATAAACATAACTTAGATAACTCCTATTATATTATGTCTTTCAAATCCATGTCTCGGTAGGATTAGGTCTCGATGCTTGTTTCCTAAGCTTCCTTTTCCTTCAAGCTTAATCCAACATACTCCCCCTTAAGCTTGAACTCAATGTTACTCAAATCTTGCACTCCAAGAAATTCTCTCATCTCTTTAAACTTGATTCTCCCTAATGCTTTGGTTAAGATATCGGCCTTTTGTTGAGTTCCAGGAACATGCTCAACCTCTATTACTCCATTCTCAACACACTCTCTAATGAAGTGATATCTAGAGTGTATATGTTTACTGCGTCCGTGGAACACAGGATTTCGTGTAAGAGCAATAGCCGACTGATTGTCGATTCTTATAGTAACCTTCTCACTTGTTGAACCGTTGATTTCCTCAAGCAACTCACTGAGCCATATTGCCTGTCGAGCCGCCTCTGTCGCTGCCATAAATTCTGCTTCGCAAGAAGACAGAGCCACCGTTTCTTGTTTCTGCGAGCACCACGTAATTAAGCTCTTGCCATAGTAAAAGACATGACCCGTTGTGCTCCTACCATCATCAGGATCCATATTGTAGCTACTGTCACTGTATCCAACAAGCTTTATTGATTCTGATGTCGACTTCTCAAATACAAGACCATAAGCTGTTGTTCCCTTTAAGTAACGTAAGCACTGCTTCATTGCCGCGCCATGCGATTCCTTGGGGTCTTGCATATATCGGATTAGTACTCCAACGCAATAAGACAGGTCTGGTCTCGTATGAAGAAGATAGCGGAGGCATCCAATGTTGCGTCTGTAGCTTGTTGCGTCGATGGACCTTTCCTCTTCTGATTTTGCTAGCTTAAGACCAGGTTCCATAGGCGTGTGCACCATATTACACTCTTTCATTCCAGACTCCTCCAATATCTTTAACGCATAGTTCTTCTGACTTAATAAGATCCTGCCATGATTTTGAGTAACTTCGATTCCAAGATAGTAGCTTAGCTTCCCTAAATCACTCATTTCAAACCTTGAAGCCATATCTCGTTTAAACTCGCAAATAACATCAACGTTGGTTCCTGTAACGAATAGATCATCCACGTACACAGCCACAACCAACAGATCATCACGTACCTTCTTTCGATACACCGATGGTTCTTTTGAACACTTAAAGAACTGAAGTTCCTTGAGAATGGAGTTTAGTTTATTGTTCCATGCTCTAGGCGCTTGTCGGAGCCCATACAAAGCCTTTCTCAAACGATATACCTTGTTCTCCGATCCTTTAACCTCAAAGCCTTCCGGTTGCTTAACGTACACGGTTTCCTTTAACTCACCGTGCAAGAATGCGGTTTTGACATCAAGATGGTGAATCTCCCATTCATTAGCTGCTGCAAGGCTTATTAAGAGCCGTATAGTCTCAATTCTGGCAACAGGAGCGAAGACCTCATCAAAATCTATCCCTTGAACCTGAACGTAGCCTTTTGCAACAAGGCGAGCCTTGTATTTGTTTATACTCCCATCTGAATTTCTTTTCAACTTGAAGACCCACTTCAGACCAATTGCCTTTGCACCTATAGGAAGATCCTCAAGCGACCACGTTCCATTCCTTTCAATTGATCTCATCTCTTCAATGCATGCATCAACCCACTCCTTGGTTTCTCTTGCTTCATCATAGTTCCTTGGTTCATTATTAATGCACATGAGAAGAAATTCTCCTTCGTTCTCAGCCATAAGTACGTAGTCATCTAGGTATTTTGGCTTGCTTGTTTGTCTTGTTGATCGTCGTAGCTCAACAGCCTCTGTTTCAACTCTTTCTTCTTCGTCATCGTCTTCTATGGTGATTGTACTTGGGTCATCTTCCTCGGTTTCTGCTTTAACTCCTTGTTGAGCTATTTCTCCACTCAATCTTTCTTCTTCGATACCGTGATTTCCGAATTCTCCTAAGATAATCTTAAAGCTTCCAGACATGCTCTGTTCTGGATTACTTTGATGCCAATTCCACCCCTTTGATTCATCGAAGATGACATCACGGTTCACCACTATCTTCTGCGTCATAGGGTCATACATTCGATATGCTTTGGACCCAGGCTCTGTGCCTAAATGCACAAGCATTCGTGATCTGTCCTCAAGCTTCGTGAGATGGGGCTTAACTGATTTTGCGTATCCAATGCATCCAAAAGTTCTAAGATGACTCACATTCGGCTTTCTCCCACGCAAGGCTTCGTACGGAGTCTTATCTTTGAGTACCCGTGTAGCTACTCGGTTTAGAAGATAAGTGGAATGCCTTATGGCCTCACCCCACATGTAGTCTGGTACTCGCATATGCTTGAGAATGCTTCGTGTCATCTCCATCAAAGTTCTATTTCGTCTCTCTACGACCCCATTTTGCTGCGGCGTATATGGGGCTGTAAGATGTCTTTTGATTCCCATCTCCTCGCAGAAATCATTAAAACTTCTCGTGACAAATTCTCCTCCTCTGTCGGTACGGAACGTTTTTATCTTCTTGTCTGTCTCCTGTTCTACCATCGTCTTGAACCTTTTGAATTTCTCAAAAGCACCACTCTTCTCCTTTAAAAGAATCGTCCACATATACCTTGTGTGGTCGTCAATGAGTACAAATATATATCTATTTCCACCGATTGTGCTTGGTGTTATAGGGCCACATAGATCACCATGAATGAGCTCGAGTGCTGATTCTGCTCGATAGGAGGTAGCTTGTGGAAATACTTGTCGGGTCTGCTTGCCCAGTAGACAAGAACCACACACGTTCTTCTCGAGTGTCATGTTTGGAATTCCTGTTACCAGCTCTCTCTGTATCATAGACCGAATTGTTTCAAAGTTAACATGTCCCAGTCATGAGTGCCAACGGCTTGAGTGATCTATTGATGTTGACAGTAAACACATGTTATCCTTGATTCCCATTCGAACTTTGTAGAGCCGGTTTTGAGACCTTGTTGCTTTGACCAATAGCTTTCCATCGTGATCATGCATGGTCAAGTTCTCTCCTTTTAGCCTTATGTCACATCCAGCTTCAGTAGCCTGCCCGAGACTAATTATATTGCTCTTTAGATCAGGTATGTAGTAGACATCTCGCATTATTCTTGTTTCTCCGTTTCTGTCAATGAATTCGATGCTCCCTTTTCCTTTGATGTCTATACGAGAATCATCTCTGAACTTGACCTTTCCTGTAATTGTTTCATTTATCCTCTTGAAATACCGACGATCTCCACTCATGTGGTTGCTGGCTCCATTATCGAGATACCACATGTTGTCTTCTCTGTTTGACTCGTATTTACTTGGCACAACTTTGCCCTCGTTGAGATAGACTATTTCATGCATCATTAGCTCGTCTGCACCATATGTTTCATCCTTCTCTTGTTCTTGTGCTTCTTGTAACTTGAGAAGACGATCAGGACAGGTAGAGGCGTAATGCCCCTGCTTATCACACCTGAAACATGTGATTCTTGAAGTATCTCTGCCCCCATTCCAGCGACCGCGACCTCTGCCTCTGTAGGAACGTCCTCCTCCTCTTCCACGATTACTGCTTCTGGTATCTTCTTGATAATCTCGTGTGGTTTGCTCTGCATACATAAGCTTATTTTGTTCCTCTTGTCTCTCTTCTGATGCTCGAATACGTTCCTCATAGGCTTTCATTCGTCCCACGATGTCTTCGAACTTCGTGGTTTTCAAATCAAGTACTTGTTCCAAGGATGCCACTATGTTTATATACTTGTGAGGAAGAAGGTTAAGAAATTGCTTAACCAACTTGGTTTCTTCAATCTCCTGACCTAGGGAGAAGCATGTTGATGCAATTCCAGATAACTTGCTTGCGAAGTCATCAATCTTCTCAGCATCCTTCATCTGTAATCTATCAAAATCTGCCATTAGGGTTTGTAGTCTAGCCTCCTTAACCATCTCTGCACCAATATGTCGAGCTTTGATAGCTTCCCAAACCTTCTTTGCTGTTCTCAACTCTCCGACTTGTAGTACTAAGGCCTCAGGTATTGCTTGGAACATTAGACCAATTGCTGTTTCATTCTTCTCATCACTTTCGTCTTCTGTCTCGACAAGACTCCATACCTTGTGAACCCTGAGCACGTTTCTCATACGAATGGCCCATACCGTATAGTTCGTGGAGGTGAGCATCGGAAATTTTATAGATGGATGCTCGCCTTCCTTTGATTTCATCGGTGATACTATGGTAAGATCTCCCATTCTAAATTCCTTCAGGCTCTGATACCAAATATAGAATTCAAAGACTCAAATAAGAATTGCTCTCTTATTATTAACTTGAGAAAATAACTCAAAACTCAAGCTCTCAAACTCTAAACTCTTGTAAGTAACATTACATCTCAATGCTTACTTATATAGAGCTTATAAATTCCTAATCCTAATGAATAAACATAACTTAGATAACTCCTAATTATATTATGTCTTTCAAATCCATGTCTCGGTAGGATTAGGTCTCGATGCTTGTTTCCTAAGCTTTCTTTTCCTTCAAGCTTAATCCAACAGAGCACATGACAAAAAGATTCCGAAGATCAACAGTTTTCTAAACTTCTCTAATCCCACTTCTCAACATTCTCCAATGATGAATAAAATACTCATAGAGGGTTGCCGAGTTCATAACTTTGACCATATTCAAACCTCAGAATCACACAAAGATTATAATTTATCACTTAAACAGAGTTGAATACTCTTATCCTATAAACATTCGTCGAAGTCTCTTACCAATACATGTCGGATGTCGATCGTTAAAAACTATGGAATGAATGAAGAACACTTAGAAGCTAGTGTTTACAACAGATTATATAGAAAAATTCAAAGAGAGCTAAATTGGTCTTCGTTCGTATTAACCTACAACATAGTTTTTCGTGTGGTAATTATGTAGACTACTTAGCATGCAGTGCTAGCAGCTTTTTTCATCAGTGATATATATGTTGTTTCTTTACCATCATTTTGGATTTGTAAATCATTTCTATAGTAGTTTAGATATTTGTTTGTTTTGTTTATACTGTCGCGAACAGTTCTTTTTTTCTCAGGACTCTTTATACGGTTAAACACTTGTAACCTTCATGGTGAATTTGAAAACAAACCTTTATAAAGAAAACTATTCAACCTAATAAATGTTTGGGTGTGCACATAAATGAAACTTACGTAAAGCGTGATAAAAGTTTAAAGGTAAGCACAATCCGGCCCAAATCAAACCCAGTACGTAACCAAGGAATTGGTTGCCTAATGTAAAAATATTTTGCTTAGTAATTGGTAACAAAACGAAGATCGTTTGTTTCAACAAGATGTCGATGGATTATTACTGGGATATAGGTTTTTTCAGTTATAACACTTGGCAAATCGCAAGAATACTTTACAGATGCATGAACATATAGTCAAAACCGTTATCAATCTGCGCCTTGTATATCGTAACTTTACATCTACTATGGTCTAAAATGAAGAAGATTGTAAGTTGATGAAATAAAAATATAATACATAGACATCTACTGATAGTATCTTCATCTGATTGATTTGTTTATTCAATTTACCAGTTGTATTTTTGTACACCTAACTCATAATTTTCAGGGTTTTTTTTTATGCGAAACCATAAATCACATCAGAATAATCGAACCTTCAAACTAATTCTCTTTTCGTAATTGCGTTAATGCAAATTACGTGTGGACGTTTGTGGAGAAACTAAATAAAATGACAAATGAATATATGCCAAGGAAAGATAATCCAAAGCGTGAGGGTGGCTTTCGGATAAACACAGAACTTGTCTCCATTTTCTTTGGAAATTTTGGGATCATGGGCGCTGTAGGACCCATACTCTCTCAGCCTGCTACTGCCATAATGTGGGTCCAGTTTAAAAGCCCACTCTTGTTGTTTTCTTAACCATCTCACGTGAAAACCACAAATAAAAATAAATTTATTTCGAAAAAAAGAAAACTCAAACTTTTGTAATGAATATTGTTGAATATGTTGATAAAAAATATTGTTGAATATTTTCCAAGTGAATATAATTTTATTCTTATCTGAGTTTGTCCACTAATGATATTCCAAAACACGTTCGCTCTCGATGATAGAGAGTTATGAATCAAGAAGTATAATTTATTCGGGGCTGGAGTTAGACTACTTCTGATCTTAATTTCATCATTTTACGTACATATAGAATCCTGGATTGCTGAATCTTTTTAATCAACTTTTCACCATGAAACATCATTTTCATGCAAAAAAAAATTATTTTCGGCAAATGAGATAGTTTATTTATTAATATATATTTTGTAAAGGCAGAATGGTTATAAACTTGAAATGGGGCCTTTACATATAATATAAGTGGGACCTGAATCTTTGAAGCAATGAAAGAACTCAGAAGAAAGAAGATAGAGGCGTGCAAACGTTTTGTTTCCATTGTCCTACCAGGCTACCATCCATTTCTTGTATCTTTTTCAACTCAAACTTAGCCGCACCTTTTATTTATTTGTATTTCTCATCAATTAACGTTTTGTGTTTTCTTTTCTTATACGTCCAAGATTCAAATAGTTTTTCACACTCCAGTCCACACTCTTAAACTTATCCTCAAACTTGGATAAATTTTGGATATGTTGTAGTTGGTACCATTGTATATTAATGTACAATTTTGACTTTTCAGAATCATTAATACTATAATTTTTAATAGTTGTTACTGGAGCAGTAGTCTGATAGTTCAAAACGACTAGTAATACGAATAAGGTCGCTAAATAAATGTAGCATGTGCAGTCAAAATATAGAATAGATGAATAACATAGCAGATCGATATTGAAACAACAACAAAAATATCATAGAAAGTTATTTGCCTCAAAACTTACGTGAATGAATTATTTATATTACCAGTTTATATTTTTGAAAGTGTTGATAAGCTTTCATTTTAATCTATTGGTGTGATTTACTCTACGCAAGGTTATTCGTAAATTTCTTACAGTTTCTCAAATTTTGGTCTAAGTCTAAGATATGCGAGGCATAAATTTTAGGGTCATATATATATATATATATATATATATATATATATATATATATATATATATATATATATATATATATATATATATATATATATATATATATATATATATATATATATATATATATATATAT
This sequence comes from Hirschfeldia incana, assembly GCA_026261945.1. Lineage (NCBI taxonomy): Eukaryota > Viridiplantae > Streptophyta > Magnoliopsida > Brassicales > Brassicaceae > Hirschfeldia > Hirschfeldia incana. The sequence goes on from JABCMI010000021.1 coordinate 3,513,786, forward strand.
CTGAATATCTGAAGATACTGAACAATGCAGATATTTTTAACAAGAAAAAAATAAAAATGTGAAGGACATATGTGGTCCTCTCTCCTCTGCTTCCGGCCATTTAGCTTTGGTTTCATAGAAAATACAACAAATAGCTTTGGTCCCCTACTTATGGTAAATAAATAAATAAAAACAACATGCAAACGAAGATCACCATCGTGTTTATTAATTTCCTGATATCAGACTAAAAGTTTCTGATTGTTATTATTCTTGTCTCCAAGTTATGTTTATAAATAAAATACAAATGTTTTGAAATCATACAGTGAAACTTTTAGTTTAACATAGCCAATATGTTACAAAAAGTCACTTTGTCTGTCTTTCTCTTATGATTTATTCTTGCTAGCTCGCAGTATCTTGATAAATACATCACGTTAATGACGTATATACACATATTTATTTATTTTTACCAAAAACAAATAGTCTAACCATAATATGGCATATATCGTACGAAATAAACTTCATACCGTTTATGTAACATTATATTTCTTTCCAATCTTGAGGTTACGATGGTGGTTAGCTGATAAATTTTTAACGCTTCGACCAAAAAAACGAGATAAGTCATCGCTAGTCTTAGTTTTCTTGATTGGTGTCGACGTACTTTGTCATGCAGAGGAGCTACACCATTGGCTTCAACATGATTTGCATCATTTATTGCGCAGAATAAATCTTGTCCTGTCGTGATCAAATTGATATTACTATAGCAAAAACTAAATACTAATGTTAGAAAAATTACAGCTCATACAGCAGTTTTAATTTACTAGGGAATGGAGAAAATGTCAGAAACAGAAATAATAAAAAGCAAAAGTAGCAACTTACCCTGAGTTTCATGAAGCTTCTCGCAACACTTTCTGAAAATAACAAAATAATTTTGTCGTCTTTTAAACATTTATATAAAGAAATGTGCAGGTTTATCATTTTAGGAACCCTCCACGAGTTACATTGCAGTTTCCTCTCGTGCCTTTCCTTAATTTATACCCAAGCGATCAAACATCAGAAACCGTATGAGTTTCTAAAGAAATGCTTTCATTTGCACCCATGGTGTTTAATATAAAAGGTTTTCTGAAAAAAAAATTTAAATGTGGTTCTTTTTTACAAATCAACCGCAAACTCAAAAACCCACAGGTTAACCTTCCAAGTGCCAGTCAAACCGCAATATAACCCCCGACCGTATATATGTGCATTTGACTAGATATAATTTTAACATTTTTCAATACTATATCGTTTTGACACTAATATTTTAATGAAAAATTTAGTAGAACTCAGATTTCAAACCTTGAACCTCCAACACAGTGTGCATGCTACATAACCGTCTCTGCCAACTTATATATTTGTTCACTTAACAAACGCAATTATATATAATTCTAAATTTATTATGAAATGACCTAATTTATAACATTATATATTACCAATTTTTATTATCTTTATTCTATAAAAAACTTATAATTGTTAACTTAATATGTTTACTAATTATTTTAAATAGTAAAATAATTAATAAAACATTGGTTATTTAAAAAAATATATATTTTTATGTTATATAAAAGTCGATATCTAATTATATAAAGTAAAATTCACAAAAGTTTATGGTTTTTTGGTATAAAACCAAAAATCGATGGTATATAAACCGAACCGAACCAAAGTAAATATGGTTTTAATATGGTACCTATTTTTATAAACCAAAATACCAAAATGTATTTAGAAATATATATAATTGAGTTTGATAAGTGAACAATTATATATGTTGGCCAAAATATTTATGTAGTATTCAATGTTTGAGGATCAAAGTTTGAACCTTGGTCTCTACAATTTTTTTCAATAAAAAAATTAGCGATAAAACGACGTAATACAGAAATATGTTAAAATATTGCGGTTTGACTGGCACTTTGAGGATTGACCTGTGGGTTTTTGAGTTCGCGGATTAATTTGCAAAAAAGAACCGCATTCAGAAAACCCTAATATAAAATACTAGATGATAATAAAGTTTATTTATACTAAAGTTCATTTATTAAATGATTTTAATATTTTGTATCACTATAATTTTTATCGATTGTAAAATGACAAATACAAATGTTGGTCTTTTCGTTGTTGAATAGTTAACGTATTATAGCTCATTTTAATTATTTTAAAGACTTTATATGCATAAAAAGAATTAAGTTTTACGGCTGATGCAAAATCACCAAAATCATATAGTTGATATCGGTTGTAAAATGACGAAAGGAGATTAGTTTTTCTGCTCTCGAATTTTTTACTCTTGACATTCCATAAATGATTTCATTTTCTACCTCTATAAAATTATGTTTTCATTCTCGTTTCAGTTTCACTGATATGAGTTTTTCAACTTATTATATGACTTTCAGTGAATTACTCGTAATTCTAGAGCCTGCAGTCGATAGAACACATAGAAGTCAAATTCATCGACGATGAAAAACCCAACTAAAGGGTTTCGAGACCGGTTGAAAACCGTCTTTAAAGATGCATGGATTTCCCAACGTTGCAATTAGATTTTTACTATTTAATAATTTATAGTGGTTTTAGAAAATTCAAAATACAACATATAAAAAAATTATTACATGATTAATATGATTGTTTAATTTAATTTAATGATATAAAACTAAACAAAAAAGAATACAAAAATTGTTATGAAATTATATATATATATGATTCACAATCATTAATTATCATATATATGTTAATCATATTAGGTAATTTCATACCTTTTATTTGAGAAAATAATTTATTTAAGACAATTCCGTGGTTTTAATTTATTAATTGATTTAATTAAAACTATAATATATATTTATATGAACCAACTTATTTTTCTAAAGATTCTAAGAATCATCGTAGTGATGACATATGTCTACAAAAATATGTTGTAATGCTCCAAGATTAATATATTCGGAATAAATATGTCTGTAATTTAATAACTTACAAGCCAACAATATAAGTTTTGTTATACAATGTTTTGAGCGATATTAATTGATTATTTATATATTTGGTGAATTGCGTGTTGGGTTCTCGTTTATGACTGTGATGTTTTGAATCTTTATGACTGCTTGTTGGGTATCAACTACTCAATAAGCATCAAATTATAGAATGGTGGTTATTCAATATTGTAAATAAGAAAAAGAGAGACAGGGCCACAAAGTCAAGTCGATTTCACAAATAGTTCATTAAGTCTTTATCTTTCTCAATTGTAAAATGATCAGAGAAAAATAAAAAAAAAGGGAGATAGAGAGGATGAACATTAAGGGCTGTTATGAATTATATGAAGTAGAAGTGAAGAAGATCCATGCGATGGTGTGTTGGAAAGGCAAAGCACATGCTCCATATTGTTCACAGCTTGAGCTTCTCACTTTCGTCAGGGGTAAGTATCCTATTTTAAAAAAAAAGTATCCTATTTATGTACCTTATTACTTTCACTGATAATTTACCCTTCACTTCTCAGCCGTTGGATCCCGACAAATCGCAACATATTAGCAAACTAACAAAAGAAGATAAATAAACTTAATTTGAAGAGGAAGGAATTGTAATCGGATAATGATGTCGACGATCCTGAGTATAGACAAATAAAAGATTTGCATATTGCCTCTCAAATTCAAAAAAAAAAATTACATAAAAATAAATCTCAAAAGAAAAAAAAAGAAAAAAAAAATAAATCTCAGGACCGGAATGATGTCATAGCGTTTTGTTTAAAAACCAGAAAGTTTAGATTCTTTCACTCATTGTTCTCAAACCGGCCGGTTTGAATTCTGATCGTTCCAAAGAAAAACAACGTAATCAGCATTCTTGGTATTATATCCATTACATTTCTTACACGTATTTATAAGCATACTCGTTTTTGCTGCTAAAAGTTTAACCATATAAGTTCTTGAATGACATGTATTAACTACTAAGAATATATATAGTATACATTAGGGCAAACCTCACTACCCTTACAACTATTTGATTGCAGTATATAGAACCTCTTAAGATCTATTAATGTCATTTAGGAAAAGACTTCATCCAAAGAGAAACTAACAAAATTTCAATACTATATATTAAAAATCTTTACTTCATATACATGGACTGCAAAAACTGCATAAGTATAATAATGATTGAAAAGAAATATCATCACGCAAAACCTTAAAAGTACTATCGATCATGTCCTCTTCATTTACATCAAATAGTTCCCACAGTTTCACATCAATTTAACTATTTTCACAGTTTTTTTCTCTCACTCTCTCTTTCCTACGCATAATACTATATTAGTACCATTACCCATCTCTCTTTCACCACCAAACACCTCTGCATATCCTCTCTACTGTCTCTCTCTCTCACTCCAGAAAATGTCAGGCAACCATTACGCAAGAGACATCCACCACAACACTCTCTCGTTGCACCATCACCAAAACGACGCCGTAGGGTATAGAGAGTCCTTGTTCGAGAAACCACTCACACCAAGCGACGTTGGAAAGCTAAACCGTTTAGTCATACCAAAACAACATGCCGAGAAATACTTACCTCTCAACAAGGGAGGCGGTGACGTGACGACGGCTGAGACGACGGAGAAAGGGATGCTTCTTAGCTTCGAGGATGAGTCAGGCAAGTGTTGGAAGTTCAGATACTCGTATTGGAACAGCAGTCAAAGCTACGTCTTGACCAAAGGATGGAGCAAGTACGTCAAAGACAAGCACCTAGACGCAGGGGACGTTGTTTTCTTCCAACGGCACCGTTTTGATTTCCATAGACTCTTCATTGGCTGGCGGAGACGCGGCGAGGCTTCTTCTCTTTCGCCCATGTCTCAAGAGGCTAAAGTTAACACGATGGCGTACTGGAGCGGCTTGACTACACCTTATCGTCAAGTACACGCGTCGACTGGTTCTTACCCTAATATTCACCAAGAGTATTCACAATATGGTAAAACTATTTATTTTCTATCTAGCTCATGTTCTTTCTTTTTGTTTTCTTTCTTATATGTGAGATTAATACCCTTTTTGTTTGTTTTTAAAGATATTTTTTTCGTAGATCATGTCTTTTTTCGCAAAAAAATATATCTTCTTTAATATTTATTTTATAGCACATATATGTATATACTACTATTATTTTATGCAGTGTTTTTTTATAAGAATGGTTTGCAGATTCACATGGTATTCTACAAGAACAATCATCTTAAAAGACAAAAATATTAGTTTGTATTTCCTTTTATGTTCAAAAATATTAGTTTGTTACATCCCACATCTCTTTGTTATTTTGTCATGTATGTCTAAAATTAATTCTTGACAAGAAAATAATCCTTCGCCAAGTTGTACTTGTATCTAATCCCTTACACGCGCGTGAGGAAAAAATGCAATCCTCTTAGACTAACGTGCTCATTATTTCTTCCTTTAATTATTTTATAAAAATAAATTTAACGAAAAGACATGCACGTGTCGTGATGGTGGGAAATTGTAGGCGCGGTCGTTGAGACACCGACGGTGGTTGCAGGGAGCTCGAGGACGGTGAGGCTATTCGGAGTTAACCTCGAATGTCACGGTGACGAGGTTGAGCCACCACCGTGTTCCGACGGCTACAACGGCCAACACATTTACTATTAGTCAACTCCTCATCCCATGGTAGTAACTTTGACATTCTTGTCCTATCAATTTGCTTACGTTAGTATAAGCAAGTATATGTTACTATATGATTGCAAATTGGATTGTTTTAAGCATAAAACAGACGTCGTGGCTGTTTCTCGAGATGAGACATATGAGATTAGTATTTTTTATAATAGACCTGAAGAGCATTTTAATAAATAATATAAATAAGGAATCAGGGAGAATAATGCTACACTTGACTATAATCGCACATGGCCAATTTGTTGATTACTTGTAGCCTAGCATGGTTTTGATAGCCTACATTTCTCTTTTTAAAAGTCAAGTTTAATCATTTGATCTTATATACGCCTCAACTATCTAATTAGCTTTTACCATTCTTATTTGTTTGGCACCGTATACCGTCATGTTTTTGTACAAGTCAAAGACTGATGCTAGAATTGTCGTTTCCATATATATATATATATATATATATATATATATATATATATATATATATATATATATATATATCTTATTTGTTCCTTAGACACCAAAACTGACATGGTAATATTATACAAGTGGTAACTTGTAAAGTTATTAAAAAATATATTCAACATGGTATAATATTATGTAAGTGGTAACTTGTCGCATTGTATATTAGATTGATATTGCATCCATCATAGTTTCAGTAAATATTATAATTTTGAATGTAACACACATTGAACCGAATGATGGATTTATAACTGTTTAAATCATACAAAATGGAAAATCAAAAATATATTGTATGAATATTTTCAACAGCATTCTCTTACAATTTTGTGCACAAAATAATGAGAATGATAACAGTAGCTTGCGTGTTGGTTTCGTGAAACAGAATATCTCATTTGCTGAGGAAACAATGGAGCAGGTTGGAAATGGACGAGGTTGATGATATCCAAAGAGAAGTGACAACTTTTTAGATCTTGACGTTAGGTTTTGGGCCCCTACTTGCAATTGGCGCAATTATTGTCATAGAGAAAACACCACAAAAGGAGGAGAACTAATATCTGGGTGACTTCCTAATGTATTTATAAATATTAGTATCTACTATTCAGCTAATTTATAAACAAGAATAAAAAGAGGATCTTTTTTTAATAGAACTGAGGCATATATAGAGCAAAAAATGTTAGCAAGTGTTTATAAGCTGATGCCTGAGAATCTGAGATAAATTCAATGAAGCTTGCAAAAAGTCATTTATGTGCATATATACTGAATCAATGATGAATAAAGTTGGTTTTGGGAAATGCTGAGATTCATGGGATGAGATTACAAGAAGAAAAGAGTGTGGGCCTAACAAATGATAAAAGCAGAGGGCGTAGCATGTGTAAAATGTAATGTTGTGTCACAGCTTACATCGCCTTTTCTATCTGGTCCAAAGCAAAACCTAAGGACCATTTTATTCTATATTACTCTGCTTTTGAATTTTGATTCTCTATTTGTTTCTTTTTGCATTGCAAAAAAAAAAGTATGGGGGAATATCTGACACATTTCTACAATATATTTTGACAAAATTGAGTCTAGGTTCATATTCTTTCCTTGCGTTTACGGTTGTGTTTCTATGACTATAATATACTAACATTGTAATGCAAATTCCAAATGTAAAGGGAAACGAAAAGAACGGGAATTTAGTATCCACTATTCTTCGTGACAAAAAAAAAAAAAGTATCCACTATTCCTACACTCGTGGATATTCCCGTCTCCTCTCTTCAAGAGTTCTCTCATCCACACCAGATCAAAGATGTGTGCTGTCACTCTTTTTATGGGCTGGGCTTTAAATCTCAAAGCCATCTGAATTTTCGTGGACCCAAATAGAGTTTGGGAATTAACATAAGTGTAGTAATTGTCTTTGTCAACATATATACCAATATAGAAAAGAGAAGATTACAGGTAGGTGTAGGTGATACCGTGATAGTATTATATTTTTAAAACGGAGGTAATTAAACTTTAGCCAGAGTGACATTTATTTATTTATTTTTTATTTATTTTTACACAAAAGGAACTTACTAACTTAGTAAATTGAAAAAATAAAAATAAAAATAATAATTGTATGAACGATTCTTTCTTTTTACAGAAACTAATCGTCTGATTCTTCAATCTCATTTTGTTACTTCATTTCCAATAATACCTACTAAGTCTAAAATATTGATTTTAATTTTTAGAAAAAATTAAGCAAATTAACATGCACTATTTGTGTGATGTATTATGTTTTTTAGCTATGACAAAAACAAAGTTTTTTTTTAAATATCTTTTTAAAAAAGATTATAACAGTACTTTTTTTAACTGAATTACAACAATATTTTCGTATTTTAGCAGGACAAAAATTGTAAAGCCACTCCGTGTTGAAATAAAAATTCCACATTAGATATATGATAAAGACTTAAGTAATATATTAATGACTTGGATCATTCTATTAATAGCCAATTAATTTTATGTTGAAAGCTAAAAAAATTATCGTGATATCAGAGCGAACTCACATCATTACCCTTTAATTCGATTCGGATAGTGGTATGATCAACCTATTAGCTGATGATCCAGAGAATACTCAGTTCTCCGAAATTACTAGAGAATAAAAATCATTGTCTCGTAGAGATATCATAGATTTTGGAGGGTGTTGAAATAAAAATTCTACATTGAAAATATGAATGAGATATAAGTAATATATAAAAGACTTAAATCACTTTACTAATTGTCAATTGATTTTAAGTTGGAAGCTCAAAACACTTATCAGTCGGCTTTAGTTATCAGAATCATTAAGCTGATGTATAAATTTGCCTTATTTTATTGATCAGATTAAAGAAAATATACAGATATAAATTTGAATTATCTTGGGAAGTTCATTGTAATCTCGATCTAAAAACATGTAGAACCGAACATGGTAGGAAACGTATTTTATTATACGTTAATTAATTTTTGTGGGATGCATCAATTAATATTTGTGTCTGTCACATGGATGAATAGATAGTGGATCTATTAATAATTTAATTACGAATTTATTGCGTTACAGGAACATATATATATTTATTAATACTTTCCCCTGTCAAAAAAGAAGATCGCATATTCACAATCTTCACGTCTCCTCTTTACAAAGAGAAAGAGATCAAATCCTGTGCCGACATGGATCATCATCAAGAATCGAATTCTCCTCTAAAGCAACTCTTCCCTCTATCTTCATCTCCTTTCTTCTCAACCTTCAAGATCAAGAAACATATATTCGTCGGAATCTCTCTTCTCATCAGTTTCTTGATATTCTCCGTTACCTTCGTGGATCTTGTCGGCATCAAGCCTCATATCTGTTTTGGATTCTTTTCTTCTTCATCGACGAAGGAACGAAGAGATGACCATGTATGCGACTTTTCTCACGGAAAATGGGTTCGTAGCCGACAACGTGACGTGGACGGAACCTCTTATGGAGAAGAGTGTCGGTTTCTAGACCCTGGGTTTCGTTGTCTGAATAATGGAAGAAAAGATTCTGGTTTCCGACAATGGCGATGGCAACCACACGGTTGCGATCTTCCACGGTATGTCGTCACACTATTTATGTAAATTTGTTCCCTTGGAGCTTAAGGTATCGATTGGTCTTGATTAAAACAAACATCTAGGGTTACAACCAATTCATCGATCCGTTAGAGTTTCAAATTTACAATGCAATGCTTTTAAAAGTACAAACCTAATTATAACCAAAAGTTGTCATAATGGATATAACTTTTAGGGGTAAAACTAGAAGTTGAAGTGAGTTGTAGCAAAATGATAATTTCATTGTTATTTAAAAATAAAATTTAAAGAGTTAAAAATACAATGTTATTGAATTTGTAATGTTGGAATATACTGTAAAATAAATTGTTCTTAAAAATATTGGATGTAGCAAATTTAATGAGATTTCTAATGATCTTAGAGTGTTTTGGTAGAGAGTTTAATGGTTAAAAATATAAATCTTCAAATCCAACAGTTTTAGATGGAGTTTTACAGTGTTTTTTAACTAAAAATCTGGTGAATTCGATAACTCACCTAAAATCATCCAAAAGCTCATTGAAAACAAATCATTCTAAATACTTTCAAATACTCATTGAATCTTTTTTTAGATTATCTAATATGAATCTAAAAGATCACAAGTTCAAAACTCGTTCAGATAACTTTAGTATCTAAAATAGAGTTAATTAACATGTTATAAACTTTATCATTGATGAACCTACCAGAACCTCCTATTTATTATTTTAAAATTAAATATTACAAACCCATTTCTCATAGAAAAATTTGCCCACTTTAATTTTCTAAAATTACTTTAAACTGCTTTGATTTAAAGGTTAAGACTTTTAGACCTTTCGGTATGATTCTGGCGGCAATCAACTTCAATTTTTCTTTACTTTATTCTTCAACTTTGGTGACTTTGTTTACGTAATGTGAAACGATTTTAGATTCAATGCTACTGATTTTCTGGAGAGGAGTCGGAACGGGAGGATAGTGTTCGTCGGAGATTCCATAGGAAGAAACCAATGGGAATCTCTTTTATGTATGCTTTCACAAGCTGTCTCTAATCAATCTGAGATATATGAAGTTAATGGTAACCCTATAAGCAAGCACAAGGGCTTCCTTTCAATGCGGTTTCCAGAACATAACCTAACGGTCGAGTATCATAGAACACCGTTTCTGGTCGTGGTTGCTCGACCACCTGAGAACTCACCGGAAGATGTCAAGATGACCGTTAGAGTCGATGAGTTTAACTGGCAGGCGAAAAAATGGGTCGGGTCTGATGTTCTTGTCTTCAATACAGGACATTGGTGGAACGAAGACAAAACCTTTAACATGTAAGAATGACACATGAAATTTTGAGGGCTATAGACAATTTATTAAGAGTTTATATAGTTTGTTTTTCCAAATATGGAGGTATATATGTATGTAATCTTTTTAAAAATATTTGGGGTTATAGACCAATGCTTCACTAGTTTAGGCTTAGGACCGGCTCTTCAAAGGTGATGGATGAGTTCTCTTACTGTGTTTTGTTGTTGTTGATGCAGAGGTTGCTATTTTCAGCAGGGAGGTAAACTGAACAAGACAATGGGAGTAATGGAGGGCTTTAAGAAGTCTTTAAAGACATGGAAGTCATGGGTTCTAGAGAAACTAGATCCTGAGAGTAGTTATGTCTTCTTCAGAAGCTTCTCTCCTGTGCATTACAGGTCTGTTTCACAATAGTCTATGAGGATTAATCATCAGACAAGAGTCTAAAGCTTTTTCGGTTGTTTCAGGAACGGGACATGGAACTTAGGTGGTTTGTGTGATGCAGATACAGAGCCAGAGACTGATATGAAGAAGGTGGAACCTGACCCTATCCAAAACAAATATGTCTCTGAAGTAATTCAAGAAATGAGATATGAACATAGTAAGGTTAAGTTTCTGAACATTACATATCTGACTGAGTTCAGGAGTGATGCCCATCCTTCACGGTATAGAGAGCCTGGAACTCCTGAAGATGCTCCTCAAGATTGTAGTCACTGGTGCTTACCTGGTGTACCTGACACATGGAATGAAATTCTCTATGCGCAGCTGTTGGCAATGAATTACACAACAAATTGAAAAGAGGCACGCTTCTTTCTAGTCACTTGCTATTTCCTCCATGGGTTCGTGGGGCTAAGTTCCATGGAATCTATATAGAGAAAAGGTGTGTGTACCAGTACCAGGCCTGGCACATATCTTTGAATTGCAGCTAGCATAGCAGCGTGACCGACCGCTGTAACCTGTTCCGTAGAGCTTACTCATTCTATTAGTCCCATACTATCAAATGGAGCTGTGAATGAGAAACGTTTACGCTGCAAAGGTTTGGCTTCACAGTTTTGTATAAACAAACAAACCAAGTGTAGCGTGTAGTAGTTCAGGCAAAGTGTATAATATTATCTGAATAGCATAAAAAGTGAACACAAACTTGTCTGTAAAGTTATTTTTGACTTGTAATAGGATCATTATAAAAAAGATGAAATTAGAGAGAATCATTTCGTTTTTTTCTTTCTTTGATAAAAGCAGAGTGTATAACATTATCTGAATAGCATAAAAAGTGAACACAAACTTGTCTGTAAAGTTATTTTTGACTTGTAATAAGATCACTATAAAAAAGATGAAATTAGAGACAATCATTTCGTTTTTTTTTCGTTCTTTGATAAAAGCAGAGCTACAATCACACTTTCATTGTCCTTTAAAAAAAAAGATTAATACAAAATACACAAGGCAAGGTGAGTAATTTACACAGATGACAAACGCACAATAGTTTTGCTTTTACAGTAATGAACACATATTAAGAAGGTGCTGATTAGTGCCTCTTGAGAGCGACACCAGAGAGGACAACGAGGATGGTGAAGAAGACAACGGCTACAAAGGAGGAGACGACAGCTCCGCTGCTTTTCAGACAGAAGTCACCAAACTGCTGGCAAATGGGGAGCCAGTTCGTGTTCTGGTTCCCATTGTGTGCTAGATACGATATCGCTGCCGCCGATGATGCAGCCGCCATGTTAAACGCCAGTGCCGCCTGATTTAATCATATACATTTTAGTTGTTAGATGAAGTTTTAAGACTATCCAAAAAAAATAAAGAAACGTTTAATTTTCTTATGAAAAACATAATTAGTTTACCCATTAAACCATTATTTAGAAATTTACAGAATACTAAGAAGCTGAAAACGTTATATAATTATTAAGTAAAAAAAAACTGAAGGAGTAAATAATACTATACTGAGAAGGTTTTGAGTATGTACAGTGTCAAGAACGAGCAAGAGAAGTCTTGGAGCGGTGGCAAGAGGGCGAACGATGGTGACGACGGAGATGGGTAGAGACAGGACTAGATATCCTGAAACGATGGACATAGCAATCACAAAGAACCTGAAGACAAACACATGACATAGTTAGATAACTTGCTGCACAAGTAAAACAGTGTAATCGATCAGACAGTAACGACTCTTAACTGGTAAGTCGGTAGGTCGTCGTAGCCAGCTTCAAACTGTAAGAACTGTGTAAAGAAAGGGAGGGTCTCGTCGCTTGTAAACATGGTTCCAGCTGCTACTGATGCTGCAATAATGGCAGCTAAACGAAGGAGGAAGTCAAAGATTGAGAGACCTCTCTTGTATCCACCTGAGGCATTAGGAGTAGTGTGGTCTTTAGCCACACCGATTAGAGGAGCTTTTCCTTTCATGGCTGAGCTTGATTCCGCAGGGACATCAATGATGGTTGATTCGTTCTTCATCTTTCTTGAGAATAGTTAGTGTTTTGTGTTGCTTTGAAGATGAGAATCAATGTAGAATGTTTTGATGCTTTGGTGGTGAAGGAAAGTAACAAGACTAGGGCTTTTATAGGACTTTTTAAGGTTTTGGTGAAATCAAATGGAGCAGATGAAGTGGGAGTTGAAGAGTAGTTGCTTGCTTCACACTAATTAATTCAAGAGATATGGAGTTGGCAGACATAAGTAAATAATTATACAAGTCAAAAGCCTGCAAGACTTTAACTAAAACAATAGTGTTTTCATAATAGATGGTCTTCACTTGTCTCCTTTCTCTAACCAACGAGGAAGGAATATGCCAACTATTTGGCTATAAAACTATCATATGATTCATTACCAAACACATGAAAACAAGCATTAAAAGAAGCCTTAAAACCCTAACTGATACAACATTTTGATTTCTCAGATGAGAAGAAAAACTCCAAATCCACTTCCACATAAACTTGCCAAGAATCGTTATCAAGCTAAACTAAGAATACTATTCTTTTTACTACACAAGCAGTAATCTAAACATCTATTCCTATAGTCTTGGAAGTAAACTAAACGTCTACACATGGACTCTCTTTCACTATCTTTCACCCATATGGGCCCAGAATCTGCAAAGGCATTGAGTTTGCTTAAGTTCTATTAATCCCCCATTATACAGCAGCTCGGTTTCTCTGTTATCCTGTTTTTGACTTTTAACTAGTGGAGTCCATTTTCTTTGAGAGCTGCCAGGATTGGGTTGGTAAGGAAGAAGGAACAGGAGCAGAACCATTGGCCTTGAGAGAAGGTGTGGCTTCTCCAGTAACGTTGAGTCTTGATGAGATTAAGGGATCTTCTTGGACCTCTTTCTGCAGCTTTTCCATCCGTCTCAAGGACGGTACTTCACCTTTGCAGTAGGATCTCCACATATTTCGGTATGCGGATTCAAGGGCAACAGCAAAGGAAGGACCGTTACAAACAGGAGATCCAGCCATTAGATCCCTGAGACTCATTCTCAGTTTTGAAAGAGCTGTGACATCAGAAGCTAGATCAACAGATAACTGCACATACTCATCTTCATCTTTAGCAACCAGGCGTTCCAAACCTGAATCAAACAAACGGTTGCATAAGCTTAAACGATGTCTCGGGTAAAAAAACAATTTTGGCATCGAATGCTTACCAACTTTACTGAGAAGACTGACACCAACGTTATGAGCATGTACTGAACCAGCCATAGTAACACACGGAACTCCCATGTAGAGAGATTCACAGGTAGTGGTGGTTCCAGCATAAGGGAATGTGTCCAAACTGCATAGAATGTAAATTCATACTCATAATTTCATATCTAAATCTATTAGCGTTTTTTTTCAGTAAAACCATTACCTTATGTCCATCAAGGAATAAGCTTGCATATGGTCGTGGTTGAAAAGAATAAGCGGCAAGAGATCAACACGCTTTGATTCTAACCCAAGCTGCTCAAGCGTCGTGAGAAACCTCTGCCTAATGCTGTCAGAGCAGAAAGGTTTGCATTTTACCACAAGGCGAGAGTTGGGAACTGCACACAGTATCCTAGCCCATACTTGCAGCACCTTAGGAGTGATCTGATTTCAGAAACGCAGTCATAAAACCTTTCAACCCCATTAAAAGACAAAACAACGGGAGGTTGGTTAATGTGTATGATTCAAGGACAACTATATCTAACCTTTGCGAGATTGTTGAAGCTACCAAATGTGACAAAGCCATTGGAAAGGGCGGGTGTTGGACAAACAGGACCAGCCTCTGGGGATGGTGTATAACAAAGAAAACACTCCGGAAGCCTAACCAGCTCCTCAACCTGTCTGCAATTAAAATGCACACAAAAATAAATATTCAGGACTCTATTAAGATCACTCTGAAACTCAAGAAAACCATTTTGTTATTAACAAGAACGTACTTCTGTTTGGTATCTAGTGGATCAGCCAACGAATCTGTAATCCTGTAATCAACAGTGGGCAAGCCTGTAGTATTTGGATAGCCGATCCAAGTAACCTGATAGTTTCAACTAATTAAAGTAAACTTGAAACGGAAAGTCACAAAAAAAACATTGAGATAGTTTTATTAATCCTCTTACCTGAACAGGTGCTGGTCTGCATGCCATTGTGCCCAGCTTGTTATTCGCTGTATGGCCAGTGAGTTCTACCAAAATATCGATTTTGTCTTCTCGTACCATACTTGCAATCTTTTTCTCGTCTATTCCGTATATATCTTTCCACACTCCACCTTTCTTCAACACTTTATCCCTAAACCTGAATGTTTTTGCATCTGCCTGTAAAACCATGAGAGAGAAAGGAAATGAATTGCTTTGACATAATATATATTCATCTACGGAGAAGTATTTTCAAGAAAATGCGTACCTTAACTACCGCAGAATAAACCACAACTCTGTACTTTGTGTAGTCATGATGCGTGAGGGGAGCTTCAATGAAATAAGATACTGAATGAGTGAAGAAGTCTGGGGAGATATATCCGATGGTGATAGGTCTCTCTGGATCTTTGAGATTATCCCACGAAGTGTACTGTGGGTGTAATCTTGTGAAACGCCAACCCCAGTCTCTGTGTTCACAAGAGTTTCACAGTGTAAGTCCCATAAAAGCAACAGAACAGAAACCAAAGCTAGTCATAATATATGCTCTAACCTGTGAGCCTCATAAAGTTTGTCATCAAGTCCTTCATTTATATAGTTCATGGCAAGCAATCGGTTCTGGCCAGCATTGCGAGAATCTGGATCTATCTTAAGGCATTCCTCATAAGCATCAATAGCCGCTGTTATGTTTCCAGCGTCTCTGTAAAGAACACCTACATTTGTATCGCACCATGAAACTGGTTATACCAGAAACTAAACGACACTAAGGACAGCGTACAGAACAGAAGAGAGAACTCAAACCTAAGTTGTTAAAAGCTTCTGCATAAGTGGGATTTGCAAGGATTGCCTTCTCAATCATATCAGCGGCAGCATCCATTTTCCCCTGTAATATCAGAGGAATAAGCATTCTACTGACCCTATAGATTCTATTAAGAAAACATTTGAGCCACTGCTAATCTATATCAAACCTGGACTGTGTAGACGACACCAAGGTTGTTAAGCGACTGTGCAAAATTCGGTTTGATAGACAGCGCCATCTACAAAGGTTGGGAGTAGTATCAGCCACAAAATAGAATGAAGTAATCATGAAGAGCTGCAGATTCTGCATATTTAGTACCTGATAACACTCCACAGCTTTATCAAGGTTGTCACGGTCTTTGTAGAGTACTCCTAAATTGTTGCAAGCCTCAGCACAATGTGGGTTGAAGTGGAATGCAAGCTCATAGAACACGATTGCCTGCACAAAGAGAACACATGACGACAAAAAGAAAATACCATGTATCGGTTAATGAGAACATGGAGAGAACGAAGCAAATGTAGGTAGACAAACACTAACAACCAAACACATAATTACTGCAATACAGAAATGAATAGATCACAAATGAAATACCATGTCAAACTTCAGCATTTCACCATAAGCCACCCCAAGATTATACATAGCATCCGCATAGTGCCAGTTATAATAGAGAGCCTTCTTGTAATATGCCACCCCTTGGCTGACATCACCTTCAAGTTTAACCTGAAACATCATTGGCAAGTTCAACCAAAGGCCCCTTATGAAAATTTATACTTGAGTTACCGAAATTTTGATAAAAGTTAAGGATCATTACCTTTGTTCCTAAATCTGTCAGAGCTATGGCCATATTATTCTTTGCGATCTCAAAGTTTGGAGATACAGCTAGACATCTAATGCCAGAAGAAGAAAATAAAAATCAGCGTCACACTTGTACCTTCAACAAAGCAGCAAGACACCAATAAAAACTTAGAGATGAAAGCAACAGAATATGTTACCTCTCATAACAAGTGATTGCCATCTCCAGGTCACCACGGTTCTTATAGATGACACCCATGTTACAATATGCTTCAGCATACATAGGTCTCTCAAGTGCAGCCTTCTCGTAGCAGCCCAAGGCACTGTCATATTGCATCATTTCGGAGTACACAACACCTAAGTTGTAATACGCAGGCTGCACAAATAACATTGTGCAATCGTGGATCAATTAAATGGTACCAAAGAAAACTATATAAATCACAATGAAAAAAGTAGAGGATCAGAAAAAAAAAAGTTACAGCATAGTGCGGATCAATCTTAAGGGCTTCGTAATACTTTTGAATCCCCTCCTGCGTATTCCCAGCCAGCTTCAAACTAGTTCCAAGGTCGGTCAAAACAATGGCTAAACACTCAGCTGCTGGCTTGTACGATGCATCTGCCATCAGTGCTCTCTGGTAGGACTGTTACAAAGCAAAGTTAATAAATTTCACAGTATTTACTAAATCAGCACAGATAGATTTGAAAAGTAATGATGTCACACCTCAGCAGCTTCGACGAGCCTCCCTTCTTCTTTATGAAGTATACCACAGTGCGTGAGTGCACAAGCGTTACGCGGATCCAACCTGATTGCTTCGGAGAAACAGTCAAAAGCAAGGTTCCCTTTGTTCTGCGTCTGCAAGCATATCCCTTTCCCGATGTGGGCTTCAACGTTCTTGCTATCTTTCTCAAGTATAGCCTCGTAGAGAGCAAGCGCATCGGAAAACTTGTTTCTTGCGCGAAGAACGTTGGCATACGAAAGTGTATCATTCCCTTGAACGGCCTTTGGTGATGGAGTGGCGAAACCATTCTCCACAACTCGTGAACTCCTCTCCCTCTCGGCGTTATCTTCTAGCTCCACCATTGCCTTAACCTTTGAAGCTAGTTAACCTTCAAGGAAACAAGAACAAGAAAATAAAAATCAAATCTTTGCGCTGTTGACGTGATAATGAAGCTAAAGATTTGATCTTTCACAAAAAAGATCCAAGCTTTGGAATCAAAGTAGCAATTTGGAAAAGAGAATGAACAAACCCTAGAGGATTGAGGTGATTAGGGTTTAACAAAAACTTACGGCTTGTATGTCTAGTGAGGACGATAAGAGACGAAATCAATCGGATAGAGAAGACTATAAGGAGGAATGGCAACAGCGAGTAGACATAGGAGAGAGGCTGATCTCCGCCACCGCGCTCCTCCGTGAAAACAGAGAGAGAGAGTTGATCAGTGGGTAGCAATTTAGGGATTTGTAGCTCTTACACGAAGCCAAGCCCAAACGGTGAAGTCGTTCCCTTGGCCGAGAGAGTGGAGGCGGAGAAGGCGTAGCCTCTAAGCTTGGGGACAGGACAAGGGAAGAAGGTACGAGGTCGGTCCGAACCAAGCTGACAGAGGCAACGACTCAGATTAGCTCTCCTGGCTTCTTTTTTCTGTTTTTTAAATGATATTTATTGCGTCATTATTGTTTTCTCTTAAATGTGCGATTGTGACAAGACAGAAAATAATAATTTTCAAAAAGATATAGAAGCTTGAAATTCGCAAAAATAAAAATCAGTATAAAAAGTTATAAACTTATATGTTTTAATTCTAAAAAAGAAATTTGAGTTCCAACAAATCTTGAAAAGTTTTTTTTTTTTATCTAGAAGAACATGTTCTTGTTGGCTTTGTGTTGTACAAGTACATTCCTTTGTGAATAATGCACTCCAATTATAAGTTGGACACAGGGTACTTTATCTTTTAACAAAAAGAGATATATTATTTGAAAGAAAACAAAATTAAATTCTCGAAAAATGATAAATAGTTACATATCCTAATTAATCTTCCGGAGTTGGGTATTTTCTAATCGTCCTGAATGGCTACATCCAATCATATTTTCTCAGACATAAATTATTCAAAATCTATAACAATTCAAAATGACTCTCTCTATAATTAAAGATTAATATTTTTATTTTTTTAAAAAATATTTTGAATTTTCACACAAATTAAAAATGATAAATATTTACATATGTATGTTACTTTTTGCTTTGTTTCTATTTTTCTAATAAATATTTCAACACTCACATTTCTATATTTTAATTTAAAAAAAAATCATGATGAAATAATAGGTTTTGTTCTACCAATTCATAAATAACTAAGAGAATTTTTGTAAAAAGAATCACTAAATAAAAATATTGATAACCAAAATAAACCAAACCAAAAGGATGGATTCAAAGAAAACCAGTTTTATAAGGTCGTACTTTTGGTTAAGTAACGACTTTGACACGGTGTTTCTGTTTGTTTAGCTCCCAAATCGCCGAGTCCATCCTTCTTCTCTTTCCAGTCCACCGGCCATAGCTCACGACTCGATCACCGTTGATCAGAACTTTCCAAGACATGGCTATGACCATCGAAGGTAAATAAATCAATAACCTTTCTTTCTCTTCTATTAATCTTCCCTGATGAGCTCGAATCAGATTTGGTAAAGCCTCATGATTTGTTAATTGTTTTATGAGCTAGGGTTAGGGTTTCTCGTGTTTTGAATTGTTAGAATTCACTAATTGTTTTGCTTTTTTTTTCATGTTCCGATGTGGGTTTCTTCTGGATTGCTCGAATTTGCTTTTTTTGGAACAGTGTAAGTCTAAGACTTGAAGCTCTCCTGTTACTTTGTTGTTACTTTTAAAGCAAGTGGTCTTACTGATTTGTTTTTTCTTGATACACAGACTTGCTGGACTTGCCTTCATGTTTTCATCTAGTATCCTCCTACAGATCCTGGTAAGGTTAAAACTGCGTGCTCAAGAATCAAGATCATGACTTTTTAGATCCAGTTCTGTGAGCTAAGGCTTAGATCATTCTTCTCATCTTAGAATTTTCGTTTGGTTACTTATTATGTGCTTACTTGTCACACCTGACTGTTTATGGCAATCCTTTTTTTTGCTGTGGTGACGAGTTTAGTTGCTATTTTGGTTCGTCATACATCCTGCTTGCAACACATGAACCTTGTGCTGTTTTGCATTATCTAAAGTTTCCAGCTTTACTCTCTTGTATGTTTGATTAAATAGCTCAAAAACCATCCATAACCATAATAACGTGTAGAATTGTTATCTTTGTCACGTTTCCATAGTAACCAACGTAGACAGTAGACTTTTAGTATATGCTGAGCTGACAAACTCAACTGCATCGCTGTTCAGTTATCTATAGTAGATATAGGAAGATAACTGTGATAAGCTAGCCAATGCACGGGCTTACTCAGTGTATAACTTGCTAAATGCCTTTAGACTTTCTGAACAGCTTTTCCAAACCCAAGCATCTTCCTTTGTAAAATTATATAACGTCCTTATTATCTATTTTCTTATTCATTTCAGTTACAAGAAGCAATGTTAATCAGATTTTTTTTTTCGTATTTGATAAATTTATCATATGATTCCCTTCTTAGCAGAGAGTGTCATTCATTGGGTAACACAAATACTAGTCATTCTGTAACTGTTTGTTTTCTAATGGCCAGGCGTGTGCACTATATAGTAACTGGTGGCCAATGCTATCAGCACTCATGTATGTGGTTGTGCCTATGCCTTGCATGTTCTTTGGTGGAGGCTCAACACAGTTCCTAATTAGTCGAGATGGTGGAGGGTTAGTTAACTATATACAGTACTTACTACTAGTACTAAATCAAGATTACAATACATGAATTACCAGATTTTCTCCCTCTTGAAACGCAGGTGGATAGATGCAGCTAAGTTCTTGACAGGAGCATCAACAGTAGGAAGCCTGGCGATTCCAATCATATTAAGGCATGCAGGGATGATAGAGACGGGTGCAATGCTCATAGAGTTCACATCGTTCTTCATATTCATCTGCACTGTCATGTGTTTTCACCGGGCTAGCCTCGATGACTATGATTGGTAACAGATAAGTTGGTAGTGGTGATTTACTAATTGGTCATGATCAAAAGAGAGCAGAGAGGTGGGGTGTGAAGAAGATGAGTTGAAGAGAGTCATCTTCTTTCTCCCTCGTTTGTAAAGCTTTGTATCACTCGGTGTCTGTAAAAATGTTTTATTCATATAGTGAACCTGATACTTGTGTATTGCTTATCTCACTCTTGAAACAAGTAAAGAATACGTGGTTGCAGATGTTCAGTTCTCGATTCTAATTGATAGAGAACCTTATATAGTTTCTAACAAATTCAAAATAAAATAAAGATTAAAGTCTTCCTGAAGATTAGTAAAAATGAATTAGATCAAATTCTAAATAATTAACAAAGATGGAGTGAAGAGTTTGTTCTCATTTGTCGCCAGTGCTCTTTTAACTAACAACAGACATAAAAGGCAAGGCAAAATTGTTTAGACTTGTTATTTATAATTACCAAATATATAGTAAACGTCTGTTTCCGTCCAACCTCGTAATTAATGGAGAGAATATGTAAGGTACTAAAATTTGAATCAGGTCATTAAATCCGGATTAAAGCAAAACAAAAATGAAATATTTTCTCATGTACTAAACAAGAATTTGCTAGCGGTGAAAACAGTAATAATCAAAGCAAGAATCTCCCAAAAATTCAATCTCCACCCCTTAAAAAACTTGGGGACAATAACCCAATGTCTCACTTGGATGTGTTCAAAAAGTATTCGGAACCTGAGAGATGTATTGTTGCTTTGCTTTCACCAGCCAAGTCACCTTTGTCTGTGTTCTTTGAAGAAAGACTTGGTCAAACACTCTGCAATGTACTTGGATCTCTCTAATCTTCTTCTTGTGTAAAATGTTTTCTTTTTTCCCTGTTGAGAAAACTGATTGCTTCCTTATGCATAATGGATTCCAAGTATTATTACTGAAATTCTATGAGTTTGAAGCTGAGCTTAAAACAGTGGCTTCTTTCGGGAAAATGGGCATTTAATTCCTCAACTATTTGAAATCAGCAAGTTTAATCCTCAACTATCACTTGCATGATTTTATTCCCCAACTAATAGTTGACTTGGCAAATTAGTGACCCAAAAAGTCAACCATGAAATTATAAACGATATCTCGTTAGTTTTATATCAATTATCTCTGTCATTGAATTTGATAAACTTGAAATCTACAAATTCAAATCATTAACTTTGAGTGAAATCAATTTCTGGTGACGGAATGACGGTTTCCGGTAAAAAGATAAAAAATTCAGTGCAATCACGGAAACAAATATCACCGGAAAACGTTTTTCTGTCACCAGAAATCGTCTTCACTCAAAGTTAAATATTTGAATTTGAAAATTTCGAGTTTTCAAAGTTTAATAGCGGAGATATTTGATAAAAAACTAACGAGAATCGTTTATGACTTTACAGTTGACTTTTTGATCACTAATTTGCCGAGTCAACTACTAGTTGGGGAATAAAATCATGCAAGTGATAGTTCAGGATTAAACTTGCCGATTTCAAATAGTTGAGGAATTAAATGTTCATTTTCCCGGCTTCTTTCTTATAAATCACTTTAAGCTCAGTTTGGTCTAAGAAAACTTTAACATGGTTTATGCATACAAAGAAAACGACGCCGTTTTTAAGTAAGGGTAATAACGTCAATTCCAACAAGGGGTTTCCAATGTAACCCTAATATATAATCAGCATTGTAGCTTCCAGCTTCCAGAGACGCGCATCCCACAAGCCCTAAGCAAATCGTCTCTTTTCTCATCCGTTGGTGAACATCATGGTAAGCTCTCTCATGCTTCGAACTATGTACTGATCGATAGTGTAGTATGTATGGTTATGTTAGAACAGTGAGTGATGGTGTGTGTGTGTGTTGGATTCGATCATTTCTGTTTAGACCAGTGGAACGAACGAACGATTCTCTGTTTCCTCATAACCGTTTTGTTGACTTGGTTTGGTTTTAATTAGTCGAGGAGAAAGACAAGAGAGCCCAAGGAGGAAACAGTCACACTCGGACCTGCTGTTCGTGACGGAGAGCAAGTGTTCGGTGTTGTTCACATCTTTGCTTCTTTCAATGACACTTTCATCGTAAGCTTCTCTTCATTTTATTTTAATTTAGTATAATTAATAATTATTTCTCTGCGTAGTCAAATTCGACTCATGATGTTGTTGCTGTTGTTTGGTGATTTTATTTGCAGCATGTGACTGATCTCTCTGGAAGAGAAACTCTCGTCCGTATCACCGGTATGCTTGATCAAAGTAGTATGCTTTGATTATGTGAATTAAATCATTAAAATACACAATTTTTTTTTGGGCAGGTGGGATGAAGGTTAAGGCTGATCGTGATGAGTCATCTCCCTATGCTGCTATGCTTGCAGCTCAAGATGTTGCTCAAAGATGCAAGGTCTAAAACTGTTCTGGTTTTTATTCTTTTTTTTTTCATAGTGTTATTGTGCGTTTGGATGTTAATAATCTTTAAATCCTATTATGTAACAGGAGCTTGGCATCACAGCAATGCACGTGAAGCTCCGTGCCACTGGAGGGAACAAGACCAAGACTCCGGGCCCTGGTGCTCAGTCTGCTCTCAGAGCTCTTGCTCGTTCTGGCATGAAGATTGGTCGTATAGGTATAACACGGAAAAGCTTAATCTCTCTGTCTAGTTACTAATTGTTACTCTTGATTATCAGTTAATTGAGAGATATCTTGAATCTTATTTTGCAGAGGATGTGACTCCAATTCCCACCGACAGCACACGTAGGAAGGGTGGACGCAGAGGAAGAAGACTTTGATTTCTCAATGAGCCTAATCATTGTTCAGTTGTGCCTTTGATGACTCTTGTGGTTTCTTGGATACACATTTCGAAATTAGTTTTTGTCTCTCTCCAGTTTTATCTTTTCAAGTTGCTTCGTAAAAACATTATAAGCTGTGTCTTTCTTCAACGTTGTAAACTTCTGCATTTGGAGTGTTGGGAATGAGATTTGAACCTGTTATGAGTAGATGAATAGCCCATAGGCTACTTCCTGTATGGATTGGTCTAGAATTAACAGAGAAGTTGCTTAGATGGTTTAATTCTATACGAATGTTCACAAAAAAAAAATTGCTAGGCCTGATTGTACTCTGATGAGTTACACACTCGGTTTCATTGAGAGGGCTTTTCAAATTGAGGCCAAAAGAAGTGACACCGTCAACAATGTCAGAGTCAATATTCAAGTCAAGGAAGGTACTTTTACTTGGAGTGGACACAGTTACTTGCTACTCAGCTCGTACCTTACTTGGTACGTACTTCATTCGTAAAATCGAGAATTTGTCTTGATAGTGGTATTTACGTGTGGTCCACGATGATGTTATACAGATTACAATTGCCAAATTTCCAATAAGTCATGAATAGCTTTTGATTATTCCAAGTTAACTAAGGATATGCATGACTAAATGGTAAAAGCAAGAAGTTTTTTTTTTTTTTTTTTTTTGATAATCCAGGGTTCCCCGCTTCGCGGGTCATTCCCTGGGCCCGGTCAGGCAGCGGTCCACTTCACCCGGGAGGGCATTAACCTGGGCCGAGGCCCAGTACCACTAATAGTGACATGGAAGAGGCAGTTCGCCTCCGGCTGGCGTCGAACCCGGAAGCATGACAATTGGCCCCCAAGACTCTAACCAGTAAAAGCAAGAAGTTAACATGTCATTAAACTCAGAACGTGGAGTCTCTTATATGGACTTACAAGACCATTAATGGCTATAATACCATCAAGAAAAATTAAGCAAGAGAATCAAGCCGGAAGAGGGGAAACCCTGGAATTTATGGAAAATTCCTCACTGGCGAAATTATAACAAAAGATACATAAGGCCAACATCCAGTCAACTACGATAAAAATCATAGCCACGGGGATACTGGGGAGGTAAATAAAAATATAAGTGCCGAAAAGGCAAGACAACCAACCGCAAAGAAGCGTGATATAAGCATGCTTCATATCCATCCTAAATTTATCTGATAGCTGAATCAGACCTGTCCCACCGATGAACAACGATATGGTGAACAACGACATGGACAACACAAACGATATGTCATGATTCGAATAGTATAGCGGAGATGTCAGTAATGCCAACGAGGCAAGCTCTGCAAAGACAACCTGAGGAATCCTCTCTTTGTTTGTAGTAAAATCCTTGTAACCATTAGTGGAAGGAGGTTCGGTGAACAATAGATACATGAGTACCGTCACCGCATAGAATGTTGTGGCACTCACAGCGCCGTCCCTGAGGAACCGAGACAATGCTGGTGACTTTCCCCCAGGTGGCCAGAGAAGATTGAGTGATATGGAGAGGCCAACGAGTGAGAGTAGAGTCATTAAGTACCATATTCCTCTGAATACAATCACATCTCTTATACTCATTTCAGTATTCTCCGTTGTATAATATATATATTCTCTTCTCTCTTTCTATTTTTCCTTTCGTTATGGAGGTTTTCGTAGCTTGCTATAAGGACGACTGAATTAGGGTTATTGAGGGGTATAAGATTATGATGTATATAGAGAGATCTCACAAGATCACAACTGACAAATAAATTATAAATAACTAGATCACTACGGGTCCAACTGGTGACCAAGGAATGGAAGAGAATAATGCATTTCTTGACATTTCTAATAAATTTTACCATTTATAAGGAATAGTCATTCCTTCTTATTCCTTTTCATTCCTTTAATTGTAGAGAATTAAAGAACAAATTTGTTCCTCACTAAATTTGATATGGAATGACTATTCCTCATCATTCCCATAAATTTATTCATATTCATTCCTTTCCTATCCATTCCTATTGTTTCCGATGTGGTTACCAGTTGGACCCTACGTATTTATCTGTTTGATAATACTCAATGAAGAAACAATTAAGACTATTCGGAAATAAATTTTACAATTAAGACTGAGGGTAAACTATACATTTTCCAACCAAATTTTCATATCTATATTATTATTTTCAAGATAATTCTTATGTATTGCGTTGTTATGTTTAAATAATTATTTCTATTATAAATGTTAAAAATAAGATAAAACAATTTCTCTATATATCTATACCATTATTCGTGAATTTAATTTATAATTGAAAATGAATTTATATTAATAATATTAAATCTTTTAACACAACATAATTCTAATATATTTTGTTATTATCTTAATATAATTTTCTATTATAAAAGTTAAAAAAATAAAATCTAAAATAATTTATAATTAATATTAATAAAAAAACGTATAAAAATATTCTAATTTGCTATTGTTTTCGAAATATGAATACAATAATAAACATATATTTTTAATACAATTTGTTATTGTTTTGAAAATGTAAATAATAAATTTTGATAACACACTTAATAATACTCATACTAGGTAATTTGTCCGCATATGCGGCACAATATTTTTATAAAAAAAACTTTACATCAATTAAAATACCATTATGTTCTTTTCATCCACTCAAATATTTAATAATAAATAAAAGAAACAATTTTTTATATACAAAGTTTTTCATCATAACATCAATATTTTTATTTCATAAACTAAACTTGAAAAACAATCATGTATAAATAAAGATGTATACAATATATATATATTTATTTATATTCCTTTTAGATAGATATTTTCAATTAATTTTTTAGTTTTTAATTATGATGTAAATAATTTTGTGGATAACACAATATAAACTATTTTTATATAATAAGATTACAATCAAATCAATGGAATTTTATTTTAACTTAAAATTTTATTATTAATTAATATTATAAATATTTTATAACACAATATAAATTATTTTTAAATGATAATTATTCAATCAGTGATTTTTCGTTTTTAATTATTGTTTAAAAGTATTATATAAAATTTAAATAACAACACAATATATAAGAATTATATTTTTATTTTAAAGTATATTTTTATACTAAGTGTTTGGCTGGCAGATGCGTGCATAAATATTTTATAACTACTCGTTAATATATTTGCTACTAAATAAAACTATAATATACATATGGTTATTTATGTTTTTATCTAATTTGCTTATGTCTTATAATTGTTATTTATATGTTTATCTAATTTATATATTTTTGGAAATGATAAGGAATTGAATATTCATCTCAATTCAAAACCTAAGATTTCTATGAGGATCTTTCGATAACAAATGTCTAAGCCATTATAGTGCAAAGAAAAAAAAATGGAAAATCGTATTTCAGAAAATCCGAACAGGTATTAACACATAAAGCTGAATCTCTGCCGTAGGTACTTTTGATTATTTCAGACAATTGTGCGGTTTGGTTGAGAGGAATTTTTCTTGAAAGTGTTTGCAGAGGATGCGACTCCAATTTCACTGACAGCAGTACACGTATAGAAAGGGTGGACGAAGAAGGAGAAAAGTTTGATTTCTTTTTTTTTTTTTTTTTTTTTTTTTTTTTTTTTTTTTTTTTTTTTTACTTCAACTTCATTTCATTAAACTTCCAAGGTGAGACATCATTTTACAAATAGTTCAGATAAAAATATAGATGAAAGGAAGCAAGCAAAACAAGCTAGAAGAAATAAAACACGTGTGAGCTTCATGGTTGAGAAATCTGTGAGATCTGATGCGGAAGATGCAACTATATCTGAATGAACCTGAACCAGTTGAACAAGAAGGAATCTTGACTCTGGCTGCGGTTACTTGTGGTGAGTCGACGAGAAGAGCGAGCTGCAGCTTGATCAAGGCCAGCAAGCTTTGCTCTCATTAAAGTGATGATGTCTTTCCTAACAGCATGAGAAGGTTTTGAGGGACCTGCATGCATTCTGGAGTTTCTTTCACGCCAGAGAGAGTAGATTGTGGTCTGGTAAAGCAGGTGGCAGATTGTTTTAAGCTTCGGATTAGAGGAGCAACTCCGAAGCCAAACCAATGCTGCCATGTAAGTTGTGGGAGGAGACAGCGAGGGGTGATTGAAGAAGGAGTTCCAAAGTTCCATAGAGTAAGCACATTCAAAAAATAGGTGAGAACTTGTTTCTTGAAGAGTCCCACAGAGAACACAATCTGGCGGAACCGCAATACCCCAACTGATTAGCTTGTCTCTCGTGGAAAGCCTATTCCACATCAGGACCCAGACAATGAACGCTTGCTTAGGAATTCTTTCTTTGAACCAGACCGATTTGTACCAGGGGACCGATGGGGGAGAAGGATGCAGAGAAGCCCAGGTTCTGGAAGCTGAGAAGAGACCAGGGACATCATTTGGATCATTCTGCCAGAGGTAAGTGTCATGTAGAGAATTTGTAGTGACTGGAGGGTCTTGCGTGATCGTCTGCCTTAACAAACGAACTACCCGATGTCGACCTCTAGGGAGAGTCCAACTTCCATTTGAAGCAGCTTGAGCTACCGATGAATTTATAGGGATTCCAGTGACCATAGGGCCTATTTCACCTGTCAAACTGATAAGTGGTCCTGACCCCGTCCAATTATCGATCCAAAAGGAAGCGTCATTACCTGATTCAATATGACAATGGACTCGCGAACGAGCAATGTCTCTCAGCTTTAAGACCCTGCGCCAAATCCAGCTCCCGCAGTTTTGAAACTCAGTAGTCCAGAAGATCTTATTTTTGATGAGGTTTCTTTTTACCCAAGCGACCCAGAGAGATCCATGCTTTGAGAAAAGCAACCAAATTAACTTTAGACCAAACACATTAATGACACCAGCAAGTCTCCTCAGGCCTAAACCCCCTGCTGATTTTGGTGTGCAGATCGTTTCCCATGAAACCTTAGCTCCACGCGCATGCGAAGTGTCCCCATTCCATAAAAATGCTTTACAAATTTGTTCTAGCTTCTCAAGACAAGCATTTGGAAGAGGGAAGACAGCTCCCCAGAAATTAATGATCCCAAAGATTACAGATTGAATGAGCTGCAATCTACCTGCAAAGGAGAGATGGCGCACTGTCCAGCCCGTAATTCTCGCTAAGACTTTGTCAATCAGAGGCTGATAGTCCAAAGGCTGCGGTTTGCGAGGCAGGAGAGGCAAACCAAGATATTTAACCGGGAGAGCTCCATGTGATAAGTGAAACCTTGAAGCCAACTGCTGAGTGAGGGTAGTATTATGTCCATCCAAAAAGAGAGAAGATTTCGCAAGATTAATTGCCAGGCCAGAAACCCGATGGAACCCATTTAAAACACTTAAGATTCCTTGCAAGGACCTCTCTGTCCCGTCAAAAAATATGAGAACGTCATCTGCGAAGCTTAGATGTGTGACCAAAGGATCTAGACATGTCGGATGAGGAATAAAAATTTGAGATCTTGCTGCTTTGTCTAAATTCTTAGACAGAATATCCATGGCGAGGACAAAAAGCGTTGAAGAGAGAGGGTCTCCCTGTCTTAGCCCCTTCCTACCAGGGAAGAATCCCACAAGTTCCCCATTGAAGCAGATGGAGTAGTGGGGAGTTGAGATGCAGGAGCTGATCCAAGAAATGAAGATTTGTGGGAGCCCAAAAGCCTGGAGGATGTTGATAACAAATGCCCAGTTTAGATTGTCAAAAGCCTTGGAGATATCAATCTGAAGACAACCTCTTCTAGTTGGACCCGGTTTATCGAAATCTTTTACTAGTTCAGAGGCGAGCAGCACATTCTCACAAAGAAGTCTGCCCTTAACAAATCCCACCTGATTATTCTGAATCGCCAAGGGGGCCAATAGCTTCAGTCTAGCAGAGAGGAGGCGAGCTATCACCTTATAAACCGTGTTGCATAATGAGATGGGCCTGAAGTCCTTTAATGAAGACGCTCCTGGAAATTTGGGAATCAAGGTAATGACAGTAGCATTAACTTGTCTCAGCATATTTGATGAAGTGAAGAAGTGTCGAACAGCCATGATGAGATCACGACCCACCAGATCCCACGAAGATATAAAGAAATCCACGGTAAACCCATCTGGACCAGGAGCCTTGTTGCGAGGCAATGAGAATACAGCCGCTTTGATTTCAGAATCTGTGGGAATTGCTGAGAGGATGCTGACAAGATCAGGGGCACATCTGTACGGGTGTAATTCCTGAATTTCTTCCACTGAGTAAGGCAAGACTCCAATCGATGGGGTGCCAAGAAGAGCCGTATAGAAATTGAGAGTCATGGATTTCATGAGAAATTGATCAGAGATCCTTTGATTCCGGCCATCCAGCAAAAAGTAAATTATGTTCCTGGAGAGATGAGCAATTACTGAACTGAAGAAGAATCTCGTATTTAGATCACCCTCAGCTAGCCAACGAATTCGAGATTTCTGTCTCAGAAATGATTCTTCAGCAGCGGATATAAAAATCCAATAGTCTCGACATTTTCGCTCTTCTTCAAAAAGTGCTGGAGAAGGAGAAGAAAGAACCTGCTGCTGAACAGTTTCCAACGCTTCAAGTGCTTGACGAGCTCTGTTCTGGATTCCACTGAAAGTGGATTTATTAATACTCTTACAACAGTCTTTCGCCGCACGCAGGCGCTGATAGAGAGAGAACATTGGATCCGCAGGAATGATCTGAGAATGCCAAGCAGATGAAATCAGAGTGGAATAGTCTGGATGAGTAATGAACATCGAGTAAAAGATGAATCGAGAAATCCGTCTTGTAGATGAGGCAGCAAGGGAGACCAAACAAGGAGAGTGATCTGAAGTTCCAGGGACATCAAAGAAAGCATTGGAATCAGGAAAAGTCTCAAGCCATTTCTCGTTGATAATTGCTCTATCCAGTTTCCGAGCCTTAGGGTTAGTAGGGCTCTTATTTGTCCAAGTGAATTCACAGCCCCGACTAGCAATATCCAGTAATCCACTGACAGTGAGACAGTCTTGTAAGTCTGCTAATCCATCAAGAGGGATAGGAGCCTGAGATAAGGAGTAAGCCTCAGAGACATTTAAAATCTGATTGAAGTCTCCCAAGAATATCCAAGGTGAAGAATTGAAGAGCTGGGATTGAGAGAACCTCTTAATCTGGTCCCATAGAGGTTTTCTTTCTGAAACTTCATTTCTAGCATAAATAAATCCAGCCGTGAATGATTGAGAGGTTACGGGATCAAAGACACCGCAGAGAATAAGTTGATCAGACTTAAAGTAGGTGATGACTGAGAGCCTTGGATCCCAGACGAGGATAATTCTTCCATTTTCTGCATCAGATGAATGATTGGAGTCTGATCTCCAACCAGGAAAAGCTTGTGAAATGATTGAGTTCATATTAGAGTACTGCACACGTGTTTCCAAAAGGCCGCCGATAAGAGGACGGTTAATATGTAGCCACCTTCTGAGAGAACTAATTCGCACATTGCCGTTAAGGCCCCTTACGTTCCAAAAAAAGCACTTCATCAGAGGTCCAAAAAAGTGTGCCTAGGCACTAGATATTAGGGGGTGGAACCGATCGCGAACGCGATCGTTCCGAAGCAGAAGTAGCATCCTCGGCTGTGTCGTCAGAGCCAATGAAAGATTCTGCCCCATCTAATGCATCATCAGTAGAGGAGAGCCAGAGTATTTTTTGTCGATGATCACGCCTTGCTTTCTTTCTGACTGAAGCCGAAGCATTTGGAGGAATATTCAGTTCCGCTGTTGCAAGTCTTCGACGTAGGACCGCCTGCGCCGCTTTGATGACTTCCTCATCAGCAGCAAGCTGAGAGGAGGTCGCGGAGACCGCAGGTATGGGGGAAGCAGCCCGAGTGGGGCGTCTTGATCTTCGCTTAATAGTTTCCCAGCCCTCTAGATCATCCTTTTCCGGCGGTTGAAGGTTGTGATCAAGGGGTAAAGGAGAATCGTTTACCGCAGGAGGATGAGTTGAGGCTCCCACAGACGAAGACAACGGGGAAGAGCTGTTAGGCGCTTGAGGAGGCAACAAAGGATGATCTGCTGCGGGTACATCAGCTGCGGCAGCTTGAAGGGGAGGGGGGTCGCAACCAACATGAGCATTTGAGGTGCTCTCCTCGAGCGGATGAACAACAATCAGCGATGGAGCAGGATCACAACCAAGAACAGGAGGAGCAACGTCCTCAGCAACAGAGTCAGCGATAGGCAAATGGTCACCTTCCCCTTCTGGTGGTAAAGAAGAACCCGGAGCAGAGGCTGAACGACCAGCAGGAGCCTTAGATTTGTCACTAGAAGAGGGACAGCGCAGAGGAAGATGTCCGAACTCTTGACAAAGGTTACAATGAGGAGGAAGCTTAAGAATTTCCGCAGATACTACCACCGAGTTACCAAGCTTATCCTTAACTCTAACTGAGGTAGACTTTGCCGTGGCTAGAACAACTTCGACCCTTAGCTTTGTGATACCGTTTGTGTAAGGCTTTAAGGTTGGATACTCCGATTGGACTGGATTCCCAAGTCCAGAGGCGATCGTGCTAAAGCCATCTGTCGACCAGAGGTCTTCGGGAATATGGCGAATGAGAAACCAGACAGGAGCCGATACCAGTTTCTGGGGGACCAGATTTGCTGTCGGAGACCACAGAGCTGGCGTGAAAGAGCAATTTCCGGATTGCCAGTAACCAACCTCAATCACCCAATTCCTAATAATTTCGCAAGGAATATAGATGAGGTAGACTCTCTTCGAGTGATGTTTCACTGATATCCTTCCCTGCGTTCCCCAAATAGGGTTGAGATCTGCGAAGACCTTTGCCGGAGAGGGTGGATCTCCATGGAAAACTGCAACAATATAGTTGTTCCAACGATTTGAGGATGAAAGGGTGATGGAGTCTGGAGCCTGAACGGTGGGGATACCATCGTCCGAGAGGAAAGGGGTTGAAACACGGGAGAGATTTCGATGAGCCGACTTCAACTTTGAGATCCAGACCGGTGGAGCTGCTGGAGTTACCAAAGAAGAGGAAGGAGCCTTCAAGTTTGAAACTTTTTCACGGAGAACACCAGCAATTGGTAGATCTGGACAGAGGTTGCTTGAGCGAATAGGAATTGACTCTGGAACTGAGAGAGAATTTAGGCCCAAGATACAGAGGAGATCAGGAGGGCCAGGAGAGGGATCTGAAGGCACCAAGGGCACAGAAGCAGGGGGGGAGGGGTCGGGAGTTCTCATCGGCGAGCGTGGGGCTTCGCCGACGGCGTGTGGTTGCATTTCACAATCGCACTTTTAGGGTTACTGTTTCAGAGCGTTTTTTTTATTCAGTTCTAGCTTTTAAATACCGATGAAAAGTTTGATTTCCCAATGAGCTTCAGCATATATAGTTGAGTTGTGCCCTTGACTCTTGTAGTCTCTTGGGTACACTTCGAGAACTTTATAAGCTTGTCTTTCTTCAACTTTGTAACTTTTGCATTTGGAGTTTTGGTAATGAGAAAAAATGAGAATCACGCTGTTATTGTTATCGCCATATTGGATTCTTTTCTCTGCCTTTAACATCGAATGCAATTTTGATAGTCATGATTAATCAATCTAATCTAATAACAAATCTATAGGTTACTTCTGACCGAAACATTAAATCAAAAGGTTTACGTAAAAGTTGTTTGACAACATTGATTATGTTTCTTATCTAAAAAAAAAAAAAAATGTTTCTTATCTGACCAAAGTGTGGCGGACACTTCTCTTCATTAATTATCACTGAATGAATTTGAAATCGAGTCTAAAAATGGAAATAGGTATTACTAAAATCCAGTTAGGAGAAGGCATTTACTCAAAAAGGGTGTTTGGTCTAGTGGTATGATTCTCGCTTCGGGTGCGAGAGGTCCCGAGTTCGATTCTCGGAACACCCCTAAATTTTGTTTTATCAGGTAAAAGACTTTTGGGCCTCCAACTAGTAAACGAAGACGTCTGTGCCTCTCAAGATTTTCAGCTCCACTTCCAATTCTCTCGCTCTGTTGAGTTATGAACTGAGAAAAAACCCTAAATCTATTGTAAATTAAGGTTTCAATGTGACTCTTAAGAAAATGCAATGGTCAGAACAATGACTAACAACGAGCATGTTTTAGTAATCAATGACTCTTAAACGATGCAATGGTCATAAACTAATTAAGCGTCTACTTCTGCTAGTCTCAAATCCGTGTAAACAAGGTGTGTGTGTGCTGACGAAGATTCGTTTACAATATACCCCTGGGAGAATGATTCTATTAAAAATGCAATGGTCAGGACAATGACTAATGACGAGTATGTTTTAGTAATCAATGATCTCTCAAACAATGCAATGGTCAGAAACTAATCAAGCGTCTAATCAGTGTGAACACGTACGGTGTGTGTGTGTGCTGCCGAAGATTCGTTTACAATACCCCTGGGAGAATAAGATAACTTATATGCATTACCAACATCAAAGTCCTTTATAATAATAGCAAAGACGTGTTTATAAAATTTCTAATTTTCTGACCAAAACGAATATTAGTGCTGATTAGTGCATTATATACATGCATGTAGAGTCTTATAATAATATGCCTTGTTATGATATGTGTATGTTTTGTCAGTACGCAATCTTTCCAGCCATGTGGAACACAAAATATATTTATTCCTATGATATTTGATTTAGTATATGTCAGTCAAATTGATGGTACGTACTTCACGTTTTTAATGAATATGATAATACGTTCAAATTTCCTCGTATTAAAGAACATGAAACTGACTTAATCTCAAAGTTTTCCGGCGATGCCGTGAGCTTGCTTCTCAACGCAATCGAGTTTCACTCAAAATTCGTTGTCTCTATGTCTTAGAGACTTGAGTTTTTATTATTGTTGTAATGTTTTATGTTTTTGGAATCAATGATTTATTGTCTCTCCTAATGTATAGTCGGGATATTCGAATTTCCCAAAAATAAATAGTACTAAAAAGCATATGTTGATCTCTTCCTGTGGGTTTACCATTTCTTTTGCATGGAGCATTGTAAAATGAATGAAAAACAGTTATCTCCCTCTTAAAATCTCAAAACATAACCTTGTTAGAAGATTTGCTATAAGATCCAACCATGTTTTCGTTAGCTAAAATTACTTATTTAGTTATTTTATTTCAGGATTATAGAGTTTCAAACTGGTTTACACTATTTATCAAAAAAAAAATGATGCAGTAATTATCATATTTCTTAATTACTACTTTAGCATATTCTGAATACTTTTTTATCTTTAATTAATAAATTACATTTGAAAAGAATAATGACTAAATTTATGCATTATTAAAAATTTATTAATTACAAACAATTATACTTCAATGATTTCATATAAAACGTAGTATGTTTTATATTATATAGATACAACCTGTCATTTACTACAACAATCTGACCTTAAAATCAAAGAAAGTACAACACATTGATGAGTTTTATTATTAATTACATTACAATAAATTAAACCTAAAAATCAAACAAACACACAACAGCTTACAATCACGATTTACTTTCCAAGACTAGAATGCCATTATAACATGAGTGGGCGAGTCTTGGAATACATTAATGGAGAAGAAGAAATAATATATAGTAGATTGTGGATACAATTGCATAACCCACAAAAGTTAATTATTTCTTAGTCAATGAAACGACAAGAGTAACACTCGTTTTGTTCCTGCAGCTCGCGTGCTTAGCTACATGGTGTGCATACCTATCAAACAAGATATCGATAATATCCTCTCCAAAGTGAGCAACGAGCATTGGTTCAGTAACCGCTCTTATACAATTAGCTTCATTATATCCTGGCTCATATTCATCTTCTTCCTTGTTATTGTTGTTACTAAGGCCAAGGTCGAATGCATGTTTCTCTAAGTCATTGATTTCAAAAGAGCCTTCGTTTCGTATCACTTCTTCGAGTTCTTGTTCGTTTGGATCATAAAACGGCATGTTGAATTCATCCAGTTTTGATTCATTCACGCGGCCCTGTTAATAGATAGATTGATATGATGAGGACCATGTCTAAATTCAACATACTGAAATAATAATAACCCTAATAATTTTTGGTCTTTGTATTTTAGTAAGACATCAAAACAAATGTTAAAATATAGTTCGCTTAAAACAAAACAAAGCTGAAGATTTGTTCTCTTTAAGAGGTATATAATAATATTCATGAGCTAGTTGGTTTGTTCTGCTTCTTTAACTTATAATAAAATCAAATGGACGTATTAAAAATGTTTGAAAATAAATGAAGAATCTGTTTTTATATACCTCGAAGACTAGGTCACGGAGAGATTCGGATAGCAATGTCCAAAAGTGACAACAATCTCTATACAATGGATCATTGTTAAGTGTGTTTCTACCGATGAAGGTGAGAACCATACGTCCATTTGAGACAATTTCTTCAGAACGTAACCTTAGAAACATGGTGAAGTCCTTCTGGAACTGATTCAAGTAAGCTTTGTATGTACTTTGAGGACTTGAACTTGTTATGTACACACTTCCCTTCTCATTCCCATGCTTTTCAGGAACCTTTATATAAGCACATAATCACGTCGTATGAATATCAAATAACCCAATGTTGTTATACAAGTAAAAACGTTAAAACAACGCCCTGCGTACCTGAGAGAGAAAATGGAGAGCGTAACAGGAATGAACAAAATGGAGGCTGTTGCGAGAGAAGAGCCTAGAGTAGAAAGAGCCTGGTGCTCCATAGACGAAACATGATGATTTGTTTGTGATCATGAGCTCCTTGTTGAAGAAAGGAACGAATTTGAAAGTCGTGTTGAAATCATTCTCCGGGAGATCATTCAGACAACAATCGATTTCTGGTGGGTTTTGGTCCAATTGCTGGCACAACACATTGACGGTGTTGATGATCTCAGACATAGCCACAAATGAGTTCTGTCCGGACGAACAACCCAGTTCAGCAACTTTGATATAGCATGGAAAGTGTAAGTTCATCATCATGTCTTCTGTGTTTTTCACCAATACTGGTTTGGCCATTGATAAAACTCTTCTCTAGAAACCAAAGACAATATGCTAGTTAGAAAAGCGCCTTTTCTCCCTGTTCCGAGTGAGATTATTTCGATGATTCGTTTTCAAAGATCAAGGAAAAATATTTATTGTGATAGTTATGTATGTATTGGAAACGAAACCATATAACATTTCGATCCGTGACATATGATACGTCACATTAAATGGGACCCAACTTTACATGACGACAACAACCATGTATAATTTATTCTTTTTTTTTAGCAAAAAAATATTCTTTTTTATGTTACTGTTTTATACATATATGTTTATTTATTTATTTTGTAACAAATATGGAAGTTAAAATGGCAAATATGACTTCCAGCCAAGTCTTATCCTTAATAAGAACCTGCTGACAACCTTTTTGTCCTAGGTGCTATCATTTGTTAAGTTTTTGATTAATATATTGTACTTTTGCGTGCCAAGAACCGTCACTAACCCTAGTTAGAACTCCCGACCATATGTTAACTCAGTAATTCTGTACCAAGTTAAAGATTCGTCGAACATGTTTATGTTCGACTAACATATATGCATTTATATAAGTATATCTGTAAGTGAAAAATAACTAAAGAACATTGTCTTATCTCATTCAAACTTCTTTAAAACAAAGTAGACATATGACTTGAATGAATTTGACTGGGAAAACGATTATGAATTCTCTTCATGATTCATGTTCATGAATTGACATATGAATTTAGATCTACTGTATAAGTCTTGATACAAAATCACGGTAAAGATACGTCGAACATGTTTACATTTAAGTAACATAAACATTTCATGTATATTTTGAATGAAGTATACCCAACAAACATTTGTTTATCTCATTAAAAAAATTTAGCATCTTTTACGTATTTTGTTTTCCTACATTTAAGTTCAAATTTCTGAAAAACAAACCTAAAATATGACTTAAATGAATTTGATCAGGAAAAGATTATGAAAAAATCTCTTTATAATCTCTATTCCAGTAGCGTTCATCAAAGACAACTAATCCAATATATATATATAGACACATATATCTTTTTTTATCAACGACACATATATCTGTATATGTGTATTAGTAATTAGGTGGTAATTTATAGTTTTCTATATATAAATGTTGTAGTAATTGGTAATTTATAGTCTATTTGGATTATGTTCGAATCATATGAAGACTTTGGTCTTATACTGCAGATTTAATTGATGTTAATTTCATGAACCTGAAAATCAGTTTGTTACTGTTTTAAGTTTAACAATTTGATGATCATGAAGTGATTGAAAAACCTGAAGAAGTGAATTTGCAGAGTAACTGTTGGCTCCATCTCCACCACTCATACGTAGCGCTCTCACAAACGCATATTCATCATCACTTTTATCATCATCATAGCTGCATGGCGATACAATTGTGTTATATATATTGGTACATATACATAAAGTACCATGCATATATGTATAAACTAAACTCTACACATATACGCGTTAATTAGAGAGAAGAACCTTAAGGAAGGAATCGTGTCGACAAATCTTGAAC
Source organism: Hirschfeldia incana (assembly GCA_026261945.1). Lineage (NCBI taxonomy): Eukaryota > Viridiplantae > Streptophyta > Magnoliopsida > Brassicales > Brassicaceae > Hirschfeldia > Hirschfeldia incana. Next base: position 3,551,738 of record JABCMI010000021.1, read on the forward strand.
CCATTATTTTTATCGTACTTCCTAGGTAATAAGATTTAAGGAGAATTGTTTGAAGATAGTTTGTGTGTGTGTGTGTTGAGGATGCACCTCACACTCTTCTATTTATAGAGGGACGGAACTTGTTAAGGTACCAACCACATTAAAAGAACACGAAACACGGCAAGTGTACTCAAAGTCGTTGCCCTTGAGACTAATTAATTAATGTCGCTTGATGATTAGTTAATTTTAAACACCCCTGAAATAAGGCGAAATCTAAAGAATATTCTTTCTCGTTTTACGTTTTGTAAGATAAATACAGAGTAATGTATCGATATTCGAAGGGAATATAACATTTAAATTCACCTATATAATCAACGCCAATCAAATTGTTACATGTGATTAGTAAATAAGGAAACTAAAAAAAAAGAAAAATAGCTAGCTTAACAAATATAAGAGATGACGTATTAGAAAAAATAAAACGTAATTTTTTTTTTATCAATTAGGTTTTGAGAATTCTCTTGAAGTTTGATAACATGAAATTATTTCCAAGTAATTCTTAGCCTGAATTACAGTTTCGAAGTTTTGCATTTGTATGTTGTTCTACTTTCTTTTATCCTCTTTCAAATTAAGAACAATAATTATCTAAAATCTCTTTTAAAATAATTTATAACCAAACTTTATATTCTAAATTCTAAACCCACCATAAAATTTGGGTTTAAGATTTTCGATTTGAGTTGAAGGTCTAAGATTTACAGTTTAGGTTTAGAGTATAGAATTTGAGTTTAATGTACAGTGAAACCTCTATAAATTAATAATGTTGGGACTCTAATTTTTTATTAATTTATAGAGATTATTAATTTATCGAGATACTAATTGAGCCAAAAACTCAATTTTGGACTATAAAATTGTATTAATTTATAGAGATATTAATTTATAGATTATTAATTTATAGAGGTTATACTGTATAGAGTTTGGGTTTGTGTTTAGGATTTAGGGTTTAGGGTATATGATTTGGGTTTAGGGGTTAATGTTTAGATTTAGGGTTTATAATTTAGTATTTATGTAATAGCATTAATGTCATTAAAATTGAACTTCTTTTTTTTTCTTCTGGATTTTAAAGTATTTAAAAATAAATAAATTATTCTTTTATTATTAGTCTATGTGACAATTTGATTGGTGGTCAAAGATGTGGTGAATTTAAAGGTTCACCCTCTAAGGTGAACCTAAGTCTTGCTCATTCGAATCAATATACTTCCATGCCTTTTAAAAATAGAAGTAAAGTATTCACGATTTTCTTTACTTTCAACTGAGATTTGATTTTAGTATTTATTAGTATTTTGGATCAAACTGGAATATGTAACAATTGAAAGCTGTTATTAGGAATATTTGAATAATCCTACTAAAAATGTTTATATCTAGTGATTAATTAAAAGGAGAAAAAAATACATGTGAAAACATACATAACCTTTATTTTTTAATTGTTGGAGAGGAGATAATCTTGTGATGAAAAAGCCAAAAATGTGATAAAATATACATTCAGTAGTTCAGTGCTATATATACTATTCAAAATATGTAGTAGGATAAGTTTCACATGTCAAATTATATTTATAGTAAAATGTTTAGACGTTTATTCTACAAGAATTTGAAATTATTAAAATGAACGAGAATATGCGAATTGATTAAATATTAAAAGTCCGAAGGTCAGAAACCGTGACAGGGACGAAGCTTCTTCTGCTAATCTCAAATAAGTGTGAACAGAGTACGTGCTGACGAGCATTCGTTTCATCAAACGAGTACAATACTACTTAAATTAACATGCATCAACGTCCCTTTTAATTATATTGTAGCCTTTGTTTATAATACACAAATTAATCTTCTGACCGTAAACGAATAATTGATTTCACTATTTGTGTAAAATGTAATGCATGTTCCATGCCATCTACACCACAAAACTCCGATTATCTATATTGTTTCCTCTTTGTACTGAATTATTTTCAGCCCGTCAAGTTTGTGGTACGCCAGTCCACTCAAAATTCTAGGTACATGAAAGAAACAAGAGGTGGTCCTTCATGAAATATGTTATATATGTGGTCCATACATTATGATCTACATAAAACATATTTGAAAGACGAGATTTTTACACACGATTATACATTACAGTCACATATAACACATGAAATATTGGATCATATTATCAAAGACGAGATATTTTCAGTAAGTGAGGAGAAAAGACGATAAGTAGAATATGTATAAAGAGGTGCCGTGGAAGCTACGTTGTTAGGATTACGTACTATCTCTGTCTGATCTTCGCCAAGACATATTAGTGGTGGTTGCCATATATTTCCATGTTGGCTGTCTTAGTTCTAGCTTGTAAAGTAACTGAAAATAACTGCTTGGTAATGAGAAATTTAATAACGAAAAACGAAGTTTTAACAAACCAAATTCAAAGTATATGAATGTATGCTCTTATAATATGTGTATGCATTGTCCTAGTTGTACATGTTGTTACTTTATATGGCATATAGGCCTTAAAACCATGTGGAACACGAAAATTCGATTTATGTATCATTTCTTTCTTTCGTACTGATTAAATAGTGTCCGTCAAAACGTCACGTTTTCCTCAAGAGGAAATTGGTCTCAATTATTCGTTCAAGTTATATAATGTAGTCTATGTATTTGGAAAACGGGACCACAAGTTTATTCGGAAATGCCACAGGATGGCCGGTTCTCGCCAACCGGTTGAACTGGAAACATTTGTGTGTCTTAATCAGTTTTAACATTTGAGAATGCAAAATGTAAAAGCAAACTTCATTACCCTCAAGACTTTCTGCCTTCTAGATATCAGATTCTACTCCTGTGATAGCTTGTTCAGAAGCTTTTATCAGCTTTTCATACAAAAATGGATGACCATGAGTATGTCATCGGTGCTCTCTCGTAAGTCTTGAAAAGTTTCTGATAAATTATAATTTACCACTTAAAAATCTCAATTTTGTTGATATATCTTAGATAAAATGCGGCATGTTACTATTACAAACCAAGCATACAATAATCCTATTGTCGATTGGTTTATTTATTTTCTTGGTACTAGTACAAACCAAGACATTCTCATTAGTTGTTAAGGTTAATTTAAGAGAAAGGACGCTGGCACGTTTACCAGTAGATAGAACATGCACTGGCCAAAGCAAACTTACAAGTTTCTATCTTAGGTGACACCAAACATAGAACTGACCTAATTAATTACAAAGCCAAATGCGGTTACTCTTTACCGGATTTGACATCATCTCTAGATAATTATAAATGCTTAACTCAAATTAAAACTTTATTACAAAATTCTACTCGAATTTTTAAGCTTGTAAAGTAAGTATATGTTCTTTTTAGAATATATATTTTTTTAATTTAAATCCATCTGTAGTGCACTCCACGAAATTATCCGAGCATTTATGTTTGTGAACCACCAGTGACGATCCTTGCACGAGCAGAAACATCTTTGAAATAGTGGAATCAGGATGCATCTCTTACAACAATTCCGATTAACTTGCTTACCATATTGATGAACACATGCATGACAATCTTCACAAACCCTCAGGTTCCTTATCACAAGAATCAACGTTCACCGGTTCAACTGGCGTTGAGTCTATAAACTCGGAACTCCATAGCATCATCATCTAGTTGACCAGCTCTTATGAACGACGCAAGCGTAGTGTTCAGGACCAGATTACTAGGCCCAAATAACTGGATAAATGGGCCTAGGCCCAAACTATTTGTAAATTGGCAAAATAAAAAAGAATTAGACTTATCCGGACAACCAAACCGGTTATAATCTGATAAGTTTAGCTTTTATCTACTACTTCTAGTAGGTTAACATATGTAGATGAAACCCTAAGTTAAACAATCTTTTTGTAATCTTTGCAACATAAACAAGGGTGGACTCTGCCCTTTTTCTTCATGTCGATTGGGAGAAGAAGTAACTCTTCCATGAAGCTAATTACATACTCTAATGAGCTCGTGCATGGAAAACCATTCTACGCCTCTTCCAATTCTCTTCCCGTGAAAGGTTTAAACCGCGAACCTGCTGGTCACGCCTTCCACTCAGCTGCTCGTAAACTTCATGGATATGCAGAGAAACACAGTGATGGTGGTAAAGGTAGCAATAAGAAAGTTGGTGATGATGAAGAGGAGGAAGAGTATGTTCCTTCTTTCAACCCCTATGGTAACAAAAGAAAGAAGAAGAAGAAGAAGGAGAAGGAGTATTATGGTACACAGCAGCAGCATCAGCAGAAACAACAAGACCACTACGCCGTATTGGGATTGAGACACTTGAGGTATCACGCAACGGAAGACCAGATCAAGAAAAGCTACCGCGAAGCAGCGCTGAAGCATCATCCCGATAAACTCGTTTCTCTCATTCTAGCAGAGGAGACTGAAGAAGCTAAAGAAGCTAAGAAAGAAGAGATAGCGTCTCGCTTCAGAGCGATCCAAGAAGCTTACGAGGTGCTGATGGATCCTACCAAGAGGAAAGTCTTTGACTCTACGGACGAGTTTTACGATGATGATGATACGGATGATCTATCTCCGGAAGAGTTTTTCAAGGTGTTTGGTCCAGCTTTCAAGAGAATCGCTGTGTGGTCGGCGGCGGGAGGGAGTCATCAGCGTGTACCTGATTTGGGAGACGAGAACACGGAGCTCAAAGAGGTTGATAAGTTCTACAGCTTCTGGAAGGGTTTCAAGAGTTTGAGGGAGTTTCATGAGTATGATGTTGACAAGGCGGATTCTCGGCAGGAGAGGAGGTGGATGGAGAGAGAGAACGCCAAGAAGACAGCAAAGGCTAGACATGAGGACGATGTTCGGATCCGGAACCTAGTGGACAATGCGTGTAGAATGGACCCGAGGATCTTGAAAAGAAAAGAGGAGGAAGAGGCTAAGAAGATGAGGAAGAAAGAAGCTAAGGTTATGGCTAAGAAGAAGAAGGAAGAGGAAGCCGCTGTCGCAGCTGCCGAGGCAAATAAGAGGTGGAAAGAAGAAGTAGAACAACTAATGAAAGAGAAGGAGAAAGAGAAGAAACTCTTACTCAAAGAACGGAGGCGTCTTAGAACTCTCTCAGCTCATGTCTTGGCTCAACGTCTCGTATCCGAGAAAGATGTAGAGAATCTATGCATGTCACTTAACATCGAGCAGCTGCAGAGTCTATGCAATACGATAGGATACATACAAGGGCTAGAGGAGTTAGCAAAGTTGATCAAAGATCACGAAGCCAACAAATCTAAAGAGAAAGAATGTGAGAAAGAAAACTCTGAAGAGAAAGAAAGTGAGAAAGTCAACAACTCTAAAGAGAGAGAAAGGGAGAAAGTCAACTCTAAAGAGAAGGAATGTGAGAAAGCCAACGGTGGTGGTGAGGCAGAAGAGCCTACTAAATTAGATAACACTCAGAGGAAGAAGGAACCATGGAGCAAAGAAGAGATTGATAAGCTGAGAAAAGGAATTATAAAATATCCAAAGGGGACATCTCGGAGATGGGAGGTTATATCAGATTACATCGGTACAGGGAGATCAGTGGAGGATATTTTGAAAACAACTAAGACCGTTCTACTCCAAAAACCAGATTCTTCCAAGGCGTTTGACTCGTTCCTGGAGAAAAGGAAACCCTCTGTTACAATAGCCTCACCTCTCTCCACGAGGGAGGAGTTTGGAGAATCTATACCAATGGCAAAACCACCAGTTAAAGAGACTGTTGTTGGTAAAAGCTCAGACGACAGTGGTGAAGCAAGTGGGAGTCCGGAGACAGATGGTTGGTCGGTTGTGCAAGAGAGAGCTTTGGTTCAAGCTTTGAAGGCGTTCCCTAAAGAGACGAGCCAAAGATGGGAGAGAGTAGCTGCTGCTGTTCCTGGGAAAACAATGATTCAATGCAAGAAGAAGTTTGCAGAGCTTAAGGAATTAATCAGAAGCAAAAAAACTGGAGTCTAAAGGAAAAAATAAAAATAATCAGAGCTCCATGAGAATTTTGGGTTTTAATCTTCTTGGGGCACCGTTACTTTGTGAGATCAATACCTTGAAAATTTTGATTTGTTTACTAATGACTCACTAATCACTATCATGTATGGTTACCAAATCTAACAACCATAAATCTTTTTAACAACTACAACAAACCGTAAGTATGAGGAAAATACAGAAAGATCAAGTTGTGATGTGGTTCGTTTTGTCACAAGGACCAAACATGTGGCATATTAATACCAAGATGGCCCAAAAGTCACGTAACTGTTTCCAATGTCTGCACCACCAAGAAAAAAGCGCATGCTGAATATTTTAACGTCTTATCTTATCCGGGACATTTGAATATCTTTTCTAGACTATATCGAACATAACACGAGGTCAATGTTTTAATCAACTACGCTAGCTTCCTTTGCCAACTTGCTGTATATGCTCTTATCATACACGATACATGCACACCAAAGTGAGAGATAAACATCAACATACCAGCGAGGGCTTCGTGCTTTCCTCTCTCAGTGAGACTTTCATTGTCTCGTTGATTATTCCGTTGTACTTAAGTAACCAAAACATAACCGGAATCTTTTGATTCGTACTAATAAAATTTAAATCAGAAGACTAAGCCCATACCAGCACCGAAAGCAACGTTAACATTACTGAGACCGACATTTTATAACAGTGCAACCATAAACTAAAACTTGTCAAGATTGTTATACATAAACTAAAACCAACGTCATATTCAGTAACTGCACAAAACAGCAGTATCATAGTTCCTTTCAAGATATACATATGGCAAAAGATCAAAGAACAAAGAGCAAAACGAAAGCTTGAAGAACACGAAACGAAAACCCTAATCATCTCTTGCCCATGGAAGAGGGATCATACTTGGAACGTACACGTAGCCACAGACGCGAAGGCCCCAGAAAAGTCATGCACGTTGTATCGTTTTGTCACCGTTCTATCTCTCACCCCATCCTTATCAATCTCATAATTAGTAAGGCAAGTACAAACCTTATCACCTTCTCTTTCAACTCCCACGCACCAGACGATGACACTCTTCGGCTTCGCAAAGTAGTACACAGGACTAGCCGCATTTTCGTGGACCCGTAACGCCGGAAGAACCGAACCGGACAAGCTGAAATATTTGCTAAACGAGACATCACCATCACCCAACTTGCTTGAAACCCACACTTGGATCTTCTTCGATGCTTCGTCTTGTTGTAGCAACGACAAGCTATCTCCGTCGAAACAAGACAAGTGACTATCAACATAAGAGGTTGGACAGAAGCATATGTCCTTGAACGTTTCATCTGAGAAATCGAAACAACGAATGAACACTTCTTCTTCATCATCTTCTTCAACTCTACAAGCAATCCAATACATGTTACCCATCACAGCCACCCATTTACGCATGACACCTACATTATCAAGCTCGACATCAAGGGTTCTCCAAGAACACGTCTTGAACTCATACATCTCAACATCTCCATAACCCTCGACCTCCCCAGGGCAACTAATAAGCCTCAAGATCTTGTAACCATCGCTACGGTTGTTCTTGTCGTATCCAATCCCGTGGAGATCATAACCCTTGATACCTCGTGAGGGCTCGACCCATCTAAGGTTTTTCAAAACAGGATTCCAAAGCGCGAGGTTGGGGAGTCTTCTTGATCTGTCGCTTCCGCAACTACAATCATCATCGTACACAACCAGCATGAGTCCGTCGCAGTGAACCATGAGTGGTTGCACCAGAGTAATCTTGTACGGATGTTGCCGTAGCTCGTCTGGGACTGGTGAAACTGAGCCTGTCGTGGTCACTGGATCCATGATTTGCACCGTATCTTCGAAGATTCTTATGAAGTGTTCCTTGGAGCGGTTGAAGTGTTCGTTGATGAATCTTTTGTCGGTGATGAGAGCGTACCATTCCTTGCACGTGGGTTTTGATCGGATGAGAGCTTCCGCCGGAGTCTTGTAAAAGATTTCTTGTAGTATCTCCGGTGGCATAAGGGACAGCGACCATGAACGCCTTGAAGACGAAGCCATGAGCGCGCTCTGAGAAAGATTCGAGTCGTATCAGAGATTCTTGGATAAGAAGAAGGAAACGACTAAAGAATGTGGTTCTTTTTTACCGTTAAAACAGTTAAGGATTCAACCGAAACGAACCAAAAACATGAACCGGTTACCCTTATTGATTGAATGAAGCAAACGAACCGGTTTGTAACCACCTTTTTTTTGGTAACGACGAGCAGTACTATGGTCAGATTTTCTTGGATAAATCTTCTTTTCGTCCTTGTGAGTTTATAATATTTTTTTATTTAGCCTAATCTTTTAACCTCGACTGAAAAATAAGTGAGCCGGTTAAAGATTCAACTGAACCAAAAACATGAATATTTGAATCTCATTGACTGAATAAAGCGGACGAATCGTAATCACCGTTTTGGTAACGACGGTTTAGTAACCACCGGTTTGGTATTACTCAAGCTTGTAGACTTAGGTGATTTTTTGTCTGAATTATTTATTTATCGAGTCATTATCATATATGGTTACCAAATCTAATCTTTTCTCAACTATAACAAACCGTAAGTAGCAGGAAAATACAGAAAGATCAAGTTGCGATGTGGTGTGGTTCATTTTTTCACAAGGACCAAACATGTGGCATATTAATTAGTCCATGGGCAAGACCCCAACGCCTCCTTGTGCTTCTGACCTAATGATGGCCCAACAGTCACGTAACTGTTTCCAATGTCTTAACCCCCAAGAAAAAAAGCGCCAAGCTGAGTATTTTAACATCTTATCTTATCCGAGACATTTGAATCTTTTCTAAACTAGATCGAACATACACGAGATCAATGTTTTAATCAACTACGCTAGCTTCCTTTGCCAACTTGCTGTATATGCTCTTATCATCCAACGATACATGCACAGCAAAAGTGAGATAAACATCAGCATACTAGCGAGGGCTTCGTGCTTTCCTCTCTCAGTGAGCCCTTCATTGTCTCGTTGATTCGGTTGTACTTAGTAACCAAAACATAACCGGAATCTTTTGGTTAGTACTAAAATTGTTTAGGTTTTCGAGTTTGTTTTATATCATCTCCAAAGATGAACACTTCCTAATCCTTATTGACATTTCTTTCTCATTTCCTCCTCCTTCCAACAACTCGCAGCACTGTCTCCTTGGTGCCTATCAACAAAAATGTATATATATATATATATAACTATAAAGCTTCAAAACCTAATCTCACATAAAACCAATATGAACAAAAACAAAAAACACTAACCTTGTTCCAGTACTCAGGATCCATCTTCATCGAAGTCACCAATATCCTCTTCAGTTCACTAACCCGAGAATACTCACTCTTCTCGCAGTGACCATAGTTCTTATCAGCTACACTATACCAAGTTTTCGTCCCACTATCACTCACATCCTCTGCTCCATCAATGAAATAAGTGACCGGACGCTCACACGGATCAGAGTTCAAGGGTCGGGTGTTAAACGTGAAAGGCCCATCGCTAAAAGACCGCCAGGTTTTGAAGGTTTGCAACGGCGTCTCTAGATCCTTAGCGGTCAAGAAGTAAGTATAGACCTGAATGGAGTATCCCCAAGAGATGGATATGGACCATCCACGCTTGTGGTCATGGCAATTAATCTGTTGGAGTATTCTATGAGGGTCTAAGGTGAAAGGTTTCATAAGGGTTTGTAACGACTCGATGGGAGTTTTGTTAGGGAATAATGGGTCTAAGTAATCGAGGTGATGCAGAGATACAAGCGGTGATAGGGGATGCGCTGCTAGAAATCCATATGGATCTCCTCTTATGTCAAGCTGCAGTTGATTTATTTTCAACACAACAAAGAATGTTGTTAGTCCAAACACAAACTCCATGTTAATACTGGTACATCTATATACTTAAACAATCACAAATAGTATTATTTAACTAGAAACAAAATTTACTGTTAATACTGGTATATAGATGTTAATACTGGTACATCTATATACCCGGTTGGGCCCTGCTATTTTATCTTTTTTCAGATCAAAAAAAAAAAACTAGAAACAAATTTACTGTTAACAACAATAATCTTTGACATTTTTTTATTTAATTCTCACAAATTTAAACCAATAAAATTCCTTAAATATAATCAATTTTTAAATAATATTGATAATAAAAACTACATAAATATAAAAATGTATTTTAAATATATTCTTCAAAATATTTATTTATAGAAATATAGGAAGGTATATCATAACGACATTACCACGTGATCCAAAAATCAATTTAAACCCCCAATAAATAAGAAATATTTTTTTGCAACAATTATGGATGGACCACAAGCAACTAGCTTAGGAGTTAGGACCATTCATAAAACAAAACAGAAACGGTAGGAGAGCATTCATCTAAGCAAAAAACTATCACACTTCAGTCTGTTTCATTAATTAAACGTATGTAAGTCAGATTACCGAGGCTAATGTATCTCTCTGTAACTGACACTGTGTTTCTTATTTGGTCAACAATTGCGTGACTATATTCAATAACTCAAATCCTAATAAATGCTTTTTCAACACTTACCTAAGTGATTAATAGGTTTGACTCTAATTCCAAACTCTATTCATATATAAATCCACGTGGCAATAATTCCGCTCAAATCTAGCAATACTCAGCATCTTAAACTTTTTGAATTTGTCCATCAAACGACTGGACACGTGTAGTCCAACCAACCAATCAAAAACAGAAACATACCTGGTGAAACCCGCGTTCTTCGGTGAACGGAACGCCAATCTCGCTAACGCAAGCCGCGATCCTCTGATCCGAACCGTAGAAGTAGAAATACCGTTGTAGACAACCGTCCATCGCGGCCGCCAAACGCGCCGCGAGCGGACGGCTAATCGCGAACCCGCCGCCTCCAAACGCCATGTTGTAGTCGTGCATCACGTTCTGCTCGACGCTCTCCGAGTTTCCGCCGATGTACCACATCTCCTCGTGGTCATACTTGGAGAGAACCTCGACGAGGTTATCGGTGAAGAAAACGGTGTCGTCGTCTCCCATCACGAACCACCGCACGTCCGGTAGTTTCAGCCGGAAGCTATCCCAGATAACACGAGCGATCCGAACAGCGGCTTGTGAGCTGGAGAATCTAAACCGAGTCCAGCTTGCATCGGAAACTCGAACCGGGATCAAGAACCGGTTATCATCGGAGTTGTTTTTAGAGATGTTAACCGGTTTATCCAGCCAGACGAATCCACGTGTGGAGTTGCTCCACCACAAGGAGGTGTAACGGCTCCGATCGAGCCATGTCTCGGCTGCTCCGGCGATACAGAACTGGATATGAGAGATATTGATCGTTCCGACGGATCTCGCCGGCGGTATAGCTAGAGCTTTCTGAGATACGGCGGGGAAACGGAGACGGTAGGAGTACGGTGCGGAGGAGGATGAGAAAGTGGCGCGAAGAACGAGAGTGACGGAGACGATGAGGCACGTGAGGATGGAGAAGCGAGTGAAAAGCACGAGATAGTCACGTGACCGCTCAGCCATGGAGGTTAAGCTAGAAAACTTCAGGGCCTCGTGGTTGTAGCCGAGCTCTCCACCGCCGCGATTCAGTTTCATCACCGGAGATCAATTAGTTTTCACAGTTACCGTCTTGCATACGCCACGGGAGCTAAGTTCGTTTTGAAATTTACGAAAGTATCCCCAACGGTGGCTGAGATTGTTTTTAGTGGCTGAGATTATTTGTTTTTAGTAGTTTTTTTTTGTTTTCCCCTTTTCTGGAGTGATAACTCTGCTATAAGCATATATAAAGGGAGAAGAAGATGAAGACAGTGTACCAAACACTCAAATGAGGGAGATAACCTCAGTCAACGATTGAGAAGACTTTCAAATATATATGGCATTATATTTTATCAGGTATCGAACTATAATAGAACCACAAAAACAAATGGGTAGTTTTTTAACCTAACATGTTTATTATTATTATGGGATATATAATTGTGTTTAGTGTTTTTTTTTTGTGAAAAATGTAAAATGTGCTTAGCTTTTTTTTTGTCAGTATGTGTATTTGAGAGAAACATATGAATTGATTACTAAGAGTAAATAAAGGAAAAGAATACAAAATAAGAGAAAAAGTAGGACTTGTTATATATAGAAGTATATAAATAGAAAGGACTACGTGTGGACTTCTTTTACAGGCATGGAAACACGTATTCATGGAGCTCACTTATGTAGTGATAAACTAGGATATATTTATAAGATATGTTTTGACTTTTGATGCATGAAGCATCCTAATCTTGGTGACTTTGAGAGCTTGAGGATCAATTAAGCTGCACATGTCAACACTACATTGTGAATCCTTCAACATGAGTTCATAAAGAGAAAACTCGTCTTCTCCTGTTTAAGTAACAAACAATATAAGACAGGAATTAATTGCAAATTTGCAATGATGCTCCACTCAGTCCACTAGGAGTCTAGGATGAGTTTTATTTTGCGGGTCTTGACAAAGAGGAGCCAAAACAAGATATAAAGTGGTTTTCAAAGTCTTTATCTCCGAATTATTACTTCAAGATACAAAGAAAAAAATCACATTTGAAGGCTTCAAGGTCGAGAGAAAACACACAAACCGGTTAGTTTATTGGACTAGACAAAGATTGTTCGTCACTGGTGACTGGACCCTGTATTCTGAGGAATGTATGGAGTAAAATGAATTGAAATAAAAGATGATTAATATGTAGTAATTTGAGAGATAAGATGAATGAGATAGATATTCTATATACTTTATAAGATTCAAGAAACATGACACTACACATCGCGAGTTGCTTGTGTTCAATTAGAACATGTTAACTATGTGTTGTGTAGATATAAATTGATAAGTAACCTTTGAAGATTTGAAACATGCCTTATGTATTAAAGATGAAACAAAACATCTCACCAAATCAACAGACAAAACGGTTGATAAACAAGAATCCACAGCAGGAAAGATGAAAATGAGAAAAGTTTTTAAAGGACTCGAGACATTTTCCTAAGTTGGTCTTGGAGTAGCCCACTCAACCCTGAGGATAAGGTTATCGTAACCATAACCATTCAGTTTGTTGATGGCTCGTTGAGCGTCTTCTCTTCTCACGAAATTGACGAAACCAAACCCTCTGCTCACTCCAGTTTTCTGATCAATCGCCACATAGACACGAGTCACAGCTCCAAACGGATGGACGAGCTCCATCAAATCTGGCTCACGGGTGTCTTCAGACAAGTTGGTTACACGCACAGAGTTCTCATCGTTCCTCCTCCTCATGTCTGAACCACCAGAGCTTCTGTCTGCACCTGCTCTCATGCTAGGCGGGACATAAGCGGCCTTGCCAGTTGCCACCAGGTGCAGCGGGTACGGCAGATGTTACTCCTGTGGGTGGCTTGTCGACAAAGACATCGGTTGGTGCAGCTAGATCCTTGTAAGGGCATTTTGATGTCCAATGGTCACCTTTCTTGCCGCATGTCCTGCAAACCATGAGGACTGCACCACCTTTAGTCAGTTGAGACAAGCTGTCTCCTGCTGCCTTTGATTCATCTGCTTTGGTGCCTAAATTTCTCTTTTAATGCATTTTTGATTTCTTTTCCTTAAGAACCACCTCCCTAAACCCACGGATGGAGGTGGTCTCATATCCTTGGCAGGAACATTGTAAAATGAACGAAAAAACAGTTATATCCCCCTTAAAATCTCCAAACGTAAAAAAAAAAAAAAATCTCCAAACGTAACCTTGTTAGAAGATGAATTTGCTATCTAACCAACTTTTCGTTAGCGAAATTACTTATTTAATTATATATTTCAATTGAAATATTTTTTTTTAAAAAATTGTATATGGATATTCCGATTCTCACATAAATAGATCTAGATTAGTCACATATTAACAGCCTACGTTTTCTTCCCACATGTCGGTTTATTATCCCTGACATTGCTGAAATGTTAGTTTTCTATTGGTCGAGATTTGAACCATGATAGTTTTACCATATTGGACTTTACCCTCAAGCCAATCACTGCTAGATTACAAATCCTGGTTCAATAGAAATATTGTTTCCAACTGGTTCACACTATACAAAATGGTGCAGCAGTAGTTATCATATTTCTTAGTTACTACTTTAGCATATTCTGATACATTGTATCTTTAGTTATTAAATTACATTTGAAAAGAATAACACTAAGAAAAAAATAACAGTAAGAAGTTTGATTAAACATTATTAAAAAAATCTTTAAAACAATTATATACAGTACTTTAATGGCTTCATATAAAACGTAGTATGTTTTATACCAAATATAGATACAACCTGTCATTTTCTTAAACAAACTGACCTGAGAAAAACAAAGTACAACATCCTGATAAGTTTTATTATTAATTACAACAAATTAAAGTGGCCTTAAAATAAAACAAAACACAACATCTTACAATCTTGATTTACTTTCCAATACTAGAATGCCATCATAACATGAGTGGGCGAGTCTTGGAATACATTACTGGAGAAAGTGAAATAATATATAGTAGATTGTAAATACAAGCATAACCCACAAAAGCTAATTATTTCTTAGCCAATGAAACGACAAGAGTGACACTCGTCTTGTTCCTGCAGCTCGCGTGCTTAGCCACATGGTGTGCATACCTATCAAACAAGATATCGATAATATCCTCTCCAAAGTGAGCAACGAGCATTGGTTCAGTAACTGCTCTTATACAATTCGCTGCATTGCATCCTGCCTCATAGTCATCTTCCTCGTTATTGTTGTTACTAAGGCTAAGGTCGAATACATGTTTTTCTAAGTCATTGATTTCGAAAGAGCCTTCGTTCCGTATCACATCTTCGAGTTCTTGTTCGTTTGGATCATAAAACGGCATGTTGAATGCATCCAGTTTTGATTCGCTCACGTGACCCTGTTAGTAAAGAGATTGATATGATGAGGACCATGCCTAAAGTCAACATACTAAAATAATAATAACCCTAATAAGTGTGGTCTTTTTATTTTAGTAAGACATAAGAAAAAATGTTAAATTATAGTTCACTTAAAACAAAACAAGCTGAAGGTTTGTTCTCTTTATAAGAGGCATATAATAATATTCATAAGCTAGTTGGTTCGTTCCTTATCACATAACATTATCAAATGGACATACTAAAAATGTTTGAAAAGACATGAATAATTTGTTTTTATATACCTCGAAGACCATGTCACGGAGAGATTTGGATAGCAATGTCCAAAAGTGACAACAATCTCTATACAATGGATCATTGTTAAGAGTATTTCTGCCAATGAAGGTGAGAACCATGCGTCCATTTGAGACAATTTCTTCAGAACGTAACCTTAGAAACATGGTGAAGTCTTTTTGGAACTGATTCAAGTGAGCCTTGTATGTACTTTGAGGACTTGAACTAGTTATGTACACACTTCCCTTGTCGTTTCCATGCTTTTCAGGAACCTATATAGAAACACATAATCACATCATATAAATATCAAATAACTCAATGTTTTTATACGAGTAAAAAACGTTACAACAGTCTTTCAATTTGCTAAGTACCTTAGAGAGAAAATGGAGAGCGTAACTGGAATGTACAAAATGGAGGCTGTTGCGAGAGAAGAGCCTAGAGTAGAAGGAACCTGGTGCTCCGTAGACGAAACATGATGGTTTGTTTGTGATCATGAGCTCCTTGTTGAAGAAAGGTACGAATTTGAAAGTCGTGTTAAAATCATTCTCCGGGAGATCATTCAGACAACAATCGATTTCTGGTGGGTTTTGGTTCAATTGTTGGCACAACATATTGACGGTGTTGATGATCTCAGATATAGCCAGAAATGAGTTCTGTCCGGACGAACAACCCAGTTCAGCAACCTTGATGTAGCTTGGAAAGTCTAAGTTCATCATCATGTTTTCTGCGTTTTTAACCAATACTGGTTTGGCCATTGATAAAACTCTTCTCTAGAAACCAAATAAAATATGGTAATTAGAAAACTGTTTTGTACTAGCTATTAATTCCAAGTGGAAATATTTTGATGATTTGTTTATAATTATCATGAAATTTATTTAAAGTGATATATATATATATATATATATATATATATATATTGGAAACGAAACTATATTAAATTACTCTTTTATTTTTCTTTCGCATTTTAATATTAAGAAAGTTTCTAGTAAAAAAAAAACTATATTAAAATTCGATCCGTGACAAATAATACGTCACATTAAGAAAACACAACTTTACAGGATGACGACAACCATATACGATTGATTCATTTTTGTGTTACTGCTGGTATATATATATTTTTGTGTGTGTGTGTGTGTCAACTGTCAAATACTTCCAAGTAATATTTTTTAGAGTTTTCAAGTTTATTAAAAATTTAATAAATATTTATATTTTAGTTTATCATTTATCTATACACTTTCCAATAACTATCTACCAATCAAATTTAATCAATTCAAATATTTACAATTAATGTTATTTAAAAATATATAAAATTATTTTAAGAATATAAAAAAATTAACTTTGTGGAATAAAAATAAAATCTAAAACATCATATTTTGGGAAGGTGTATAAGTTAAAAAGGGGAAATATGACTTCCAGACATATCTTATCCTTAACAAGAACCTGCTGACAACCTTTTTGTCCTAGGTGCCATAATTTATTAAAATATCATATTTTTGCTTGACAAGAAACCGTCACTAGCCGAATATGTTAACTAGATAACCGTCACATATCCTGTAGTTAACTCAGTAATACAGTGTCAAGTCGAAGATTCGTCGAACATGTTTATATTAGACTAGTTAACATAAACATTTTAGGTATATCTGAAGTGAAAAATACCTAACGAACATGGTTTATCTCATTTAAATTTATTACTAACTTCTACGTATTTGTTTTCCTATACCGGTGTTCAAACTTCTATTTAAAAGCAAGTAGACATATGACTTGAATGAATTTGATTAGGAAAGAACTATGAAAGTTCTTTTTATAATCCAGTTTCATGAATTGACAAATGAATTAAAATCTTATGTAGGAACAAAGTCTTTATACGATTCTAGCAAAAATCACGGTAAAGATTCGTCAAGCATGTTTACGTTAGCATAAATATTTTACATTTTAAATGTAAACATTTATTTATCTCAGTTACTAATTTTTTAGCATCTTCGTATCTTTTTTTTTAACTCAAAAAAAATTGAGATACATAATATTGATAGAAACCAAAATCAAAAAACACAAATCAAACAAAAAAAACAAAGACATAAACAGAGCCTAAAACCCATCTATGTTCACACGTCTATTTCTTTTGATATCAATGAAACATCTTTGTATCTTTGTATTATGTTTTCTTATATTTAATTTAAAACTTCTTAAAAGCAAACAATACATATGACTTAAATGAATTTCATTAAGAAAAAGTTATGAAAAATTCTCTTTATATTTTCTCTTTCAGTGGTGTTGATCAAAGACAGTCCAAAATATAGACATATCTAGATATATCATGTGTTTTTAGTTATACGCACACAATCACACACACATGTATAGAATTGATAATTTTCTATAAATAAATGTTGTTTTTTTGACATCAAACGACAATTATATTACTCAAATTTGAGGTGGTCTGGATAACCAGACCGGAATAGAACAACCAACAAAAAGTAACTCCCTATGAAAATATCTAGCAGTTTTAGCTAATGATATGTAATCTATAAATAAATGTTGCCTTATTTAGTAATTTGTAAGTTTTTATATTTCCTGCATATTATATGTTTGGATTTTGTTCGAATCATATCAAGACTGTGTCTTCACAGAGCAAACTCGTCTGTCAACTCATGAACTTGAAAATAGTTAATGTTTTAAATTTTTACAATTAGATCATTCTGGTGATTTGAAAAGGTTATTTTACAATTAAGGAGTATTGAAAAACCTGAAGAAGGGAATTGGCAGAGTAACTGTTGGCTCCATCTCCACCACTCATACGTAGAGCTCTCACAGACGCATATGCATCATCACTCTTATCTTCATCATAGCTGCATCACGATACAATTGTTATATATATATTGGTACGCATACAAAGTATGAAAGTACCATGCATATAGGTGTATACACAAACATATATATGAAACACTGAAAGCAAATAAACTAAATCGAAATATATAAGCGGTTTAAAATGAATTAGAGAAAAGAACCTGAAGGAAGGAATGGTGTCTACAAATCTTGAACCCATTGTTTATCGTACTGATCACTTGTAGTAAGACTAAAGGAGAATTATTAGAAGATGGTGGTGTGCGTGTTGAAGATGCACCTCACACACTTTTATTTATAGAGACATGGAACTTCATCAAAGGTACATGAAACAGTTAAAAAACATGAAACACGCAAAGTGTACTCATAGTTGTTGCCATTGAGACTAAATAATTAATGTCACTTGATGAATAGTTAATTTTTAACCCCCCCCAAACAAGGCCAAGTCTTAGAATATTCTTTCTCGTTTAAATGTATCGACATTCGAAGCGAAAGACATTAAGGTCATTTTAAATATAAATATTTGTGATTTCTTTACTCTCAACTGAGATTTGATAATTTTATTATTTATTTTTCTGAGTAAGTTATAGTTATTTTGGATCAAACTGGAATATATAACAATTTAAAGCAGCTATTGTGAATATTATTATAATACTACTAAAATATTTCGATCTGGTGATTAATTTAAGGGAGAAGAAACAAAAATGTGGAAAACCTAATAAAGCTCA
Organism: Hirschfeldia incana; assembly: GCA_026261945.1. Classification (NCBI taxonomy): domain Eukaryota; kingdom Viridiplantae; phylum Streptophyta; class Magnoliopsida; order Brassicales; family Brassicaceae; genus Hirschfeldia; species Hirschfeldia incana. The sequence goes on from JABCMI010000021.1 coordinate 3,570,427, forward strand.
TATTTTTTTTTAGAGCAAATTAGCTCAATACCCTCAAAGATTGCAGATACCATAGAAAGGGGGGAAATGGTACATTTGGGGGGGAAAAATTTAGGGAGAATATGGGTAGAGGGTGCAAATATAGGATAAGTCTAGTATAGAGATTACAAATTCCCTTTTTTTTAATTGCTGGCGATAATCTTGTGTGTTCAATAAGACAAAAATGTGATCGAATATACGATTAGTACTATACTATTCAAAATAGTAGGATTTATTTCACATGTCAAATTATTTTAATAGTACATACGATGTTTATACAACAAGAACTTTCTATTATTACATCAATCTTCCGACCGTAAACGAATAATTGATAGTAGTGCATGTAAATTGTTTCACTATTTGTGTAAAACTTAAAGCATGTTCCATGCCATCTACGCCGTAACTCCGATATATAATTCTCTATATATATATATATATATATGTTTCTATTTGTACTCACCCTCGTTAGTTGAGCCCGTGAAGTTTGTGGTACGCCAAGCTCGATAGCATCGATAGCATCAGCATTGCTGAAGTTTCTTTATCACATTTCTTTATGCATTATATTATTATTTTAACACTATATATTTATCTGTTTAAATTTTAATAACTAAAAGATAGTTACACTAGTAAAAAGTGAACAACCTGTAGAGTCAATTTCTCTTCTACGTGTGCAACATCTCTTTATCAGCATACGTTTCTCATTTTCTCCATTGTCTCTTTCTTACTTTTTTATTTTATTATTGTTTTGATTAAGAAATTTTGTGTAGAGATTACCGCTAATGGTGCTCTTAAGTCCAATCAAGTTTCTAGGTATAAAGATAGAAACATCATGTGGTCCTTCATGAAATATGCTATATGTGGTCGACAGCCAGTCTAGCATTTTTAAATGACCAAAGAAACTTTAGCAAATGCCTTTTCATTTTGATCTATATTAATTCAAAATAGAAATCACGTTAACAATTTCTAAATTAATCAACTTCGTTTGCGATTGGTGAAGGTAACTTCGTGAAGTCAACTATATAACAGTTGTTAAGGTAAATATCAAAAATATTTGACTATACTCATCAATCATAATTTTACTAGTAAAATCATTTGTTGTACGAAATTCCATTTACTCAATATATTTATTAATAGAAGTTTCATAAACAATGCTAAAATTAGTACAATTTTTTCTATTATAAGAAATTATAAATTCTATTTACATATAATTAGTAACAAAAATTCTTAATATGGAAAAATAAAATGAAAATGTAATTTTCAAATTTTATGCCTTAGTAAATCATTTGAATCGCTTTAGTACATACATTATGATCCACCCATACATTTTGGCCAAAACATATTGGAAAGACGAGATTTTTACACATGATTTACGTTACAATCACATATATAACGCGTGAAATCTTGAATCTCATTATCAAACATATTTTTAGTAAGTGAGAAGCATATAATTAAAATTTGTTAGGCCTTAATTGGTAGAGCATTAGCATTAGCATTATACTTTACATTATTCAATCAACATTTGTTACAAAAGCATTTAGAAGAGCATTTACTAAATGCTAATGCTCTCTAAATGCTCTATAGCAAATGCTCTCATATGAAGCTTTTGGAAGAGCACTTGCATTTGTAATTTATAAATTTTTAAAAATATATATAATTAGTTCATTAATTTGATTTAATAATATCATAAAATTATTTTTATATCCAGAAAATAAAATTTTAATTTCTACAATATATTTACGATTTAAATATATATTTTTAAAATATTTGTTAACTTTTAAAATATAATTTAATTATATTAAATTAAATTAATATATAAATTATATTTTAAATTAATTAAATAAAGAAATTATATAAATTAAATATATTAATTAATTATGTAAATTTAATAAATTAATTATATAAATTATATTATATAGAAATTATATTTTAAATAAATTATATAAATTTAAATAATAGTTTAAAATATTATATAATTAAATAAATTATATAAATTAAATTATATTTCAAATGCAAAATATTATTTTAAAAATAGATATTTTAATTGAAAAATTATTTTTTTAAATAACATTTTAATTGTAAACATAATTTTAAAATTAGTAAATAAAATAACTGATTATATATTAATATATAAAATAATATATATATAAGTATATAACTGGTGTTAGGGCTACGTACTATCCTTATAACAGTTATATTGGAAGCTACGTTGTTAGGGCTACGTACTATCCTTATCCGATCTTCGGCAAGACATATAACTGGTGGTTGCCATTAATTTCAGGTTGTAATAATGTCTTAGTTCTAGCTGGTAAAGTAACGGAAAACAATTGTTTTGTTCTGTGAGAAGGCTAATAACGAAATAATGAAGTTTTAACAACCCAATTTCAAAGTATATGGTCTTATAATATGTGCATGCAATATTTTCCAAAATGTACGTGTGGAACATTTTTATGAATGTATGGTCTTATAATATTGGCATATAATCCTTAACACCATGAGGAACACGAAAATTCGATTTATATATCATTTCTTTCTTCGTACTAACTAAAAAATGTAGGTCAAAACGTCACGTTTTCCTCGAGAGTAAATTTGTCTCAATTATACGTTCAAGTAATATATATAATGTCGTCGACGTTTTGGAAAACGGAACCACAAGTTTATTCGAAAATGCCACAGGTAGTCGGACCTCACCAACCGGTTGAGCTGGATACATTTGTGTCTTTATCGATTTAAATATTTGAGAATGCAAAATGTAAAAGCAAATTTCATTACACTTTTGGTATTTCTCTAAACAAAAAATGATAACAAGTTATAAAAGGAAAAACAATAATTTAAAAATAGTGAGGTGATGATAACATCATAATACCATTATTAATAGTCATAAATGTTATTTAAATATTGTGAATCCGTATCATGCATTATATATTCGGATCGTTCGTTTTTGAAAACTGACGGTAATTTTTATACAAAAAAAGGTTGGAGAAAAGCAATAGTTATATATGTGTGGCGCCGTTCGGGTAAGTGGGTTATGCTACTATTACAAACCAGGAATATGATTAATCCTATTGTAGATTGGTTTGGTTTATCTATTTTTTGGTACTAGTACAAACCAGGACGTTCTCATTAGTTGCTAAGGTTAATTTCAGAGAAAAGGACGTGGGCACATTTACCAGTAGATAGAACATACATGCACTGGTCAAAGCAAACTTACAAGTATTATTCTATCTCAGGAGTGATGAGTTTGAATAGATTAGGTGACACCAAACATAGAACTGCCCTAATTATAACTCACCACCTTCAAGATACAAAGAAAAAAAACAAACCACACTTGAAGCCTTCAAGGTCCAGAGAAAACACACAAATCTGGTCGTTTATTGGACTAGACAAAGATTGTTCGTCACTGGACCCTGTATTCAGAGGAATGTATGGAGTAAAATGAATTGAAATAAAAGAGAATTAATATGTAGTAATTTGGGAGATAAGATGAATGCGATAGATATTTTATAAGATTCAAGAAACATGACACTACACATCGCGAGTTCCTTGTGTTCAATTAGAACATGTTAACTATGTGTTGAGTAGATATAAATTGATAAGTAACCTTTGAATATTTGAAACATGCCTTATGGTATTAAAGATGAAACAAAACATCTCACCAAATCAACAGACAAACCGGTTGATAAACAAGAATCCACAGCAGGAAAGACGAAAATGAGAAAAGTTTTTAAAGGACTCGAGACATTTTTCTAAGTTGGTCTTGGAGTAGCCCACTCAACCCTGAGGATAAGGTTATCGTAACCATAACCATTAAGTTTGTTGATGGCTCGTTGAGCGTCTTCTCTGCTCACGAAATTGACGAAACCAAACCCCCTGCTAACTCCAGTTTTCTGATCAATCGCCACATAGACACGAGTGACAGCTCCAAAAGGATGGAAGAGCTCCATCAAATCTGGCTCACGGGTGTCTTCAGACAAGTTGGTTACACGCACAGAGTTCTCATCGTTCCTCCTCCTCATGTCCGAACCACCAGAGCTTCTGTCTGCACCAGCTCTCATGCTAGGCGGCACATAAGCGGCCTTGCCACCAGGTGCAGCGGGTACGGCTGATGTTTCTCCTGTGGGTGGCGTGTCGACAAAGACATCGGTTGTTGCAGCTAGATCCTTGTAAGGGCATTTTGACGTCCAATGGTCACCTTTCTTGCCGCATGTCCTGCAAACCATGAGGACTGCACCACCTTTACTCAGCTGAGATAAGCTGTCTCCTCCTGCCTTTGATTCATCTGCTTTGGTACCTGAAACATAAAATAACCCTTAGATCCTAGAGCACCAACGAAAGAAACCAACAAGTCACTGAAGTGAATCACATATAGAAGCCTCTTTTTGTAGTAGAACCAACGAAACTAAGCATCCTAATCACGGCTTTATAAGAACAATTCATTCACATATGGAGGAGATTTATCAAGAAACCAACTACTAACATTAACAAGGATGCTGGTGACTTCTCCATCTTCACACAAAGAATACAAAGCTGTAGTTCTACAGAACAAAAACTTCTAGATTTGATAAACTAAAAGAAAAGCTTCATATCATCACATCAGAAAGTAACATTGAATGTGTACAGTAAGCAGCCAGAAAAGCGAGAGCACATGTCTGCTCCTACTCGCAATGGACTACAAACAGTTAAAACTGATGTCGGTGACATACTGACCAATCACACAAAGAAGTAGCCGCTTAGCTAACATGTGATCGGCTAATTGGTCACCAAAGTCATTCGTAGTGTCAAATAGATTAAGATTATCTCTAATAAGATAGTTCATGATTCTTATAACCCATCAAAACTATAAGACTAATGTTTTATATTAATATAATCCTAGATAATGTAATTAGAGTGTTTCATCATTCGTATAACTAAACAAAAACTAATGTAACAAGACTAATGTTTTAGATTCATATAATGTTAGATTATGTAAGTAGACCAATGTTTTAATTCACAACTCGTATAACCAAACCAAACTAAGGTAATAATACTAATGTTATAGATTCGTATCTCTTAGCTTATGTGATAAAGACTAATGTTTAGTTCACAATTAGTATAACTAAACAAAACTAATGTTTTAGATTCGTATACTCTTTAGATTATGTAATAAGAATCAACGTACCAGGAGCCCTAGGTCGTTCCATAAGAATCTCTTCGGTCGAAACCATGGTGAGACGGCTACCAGCATCCTCGTTCGCGGCGTCTCCGAACTTAGGCCAGCTCCTCCGCTCCATGGCTCGTTTGTTGAGCCTCGCGGAAGCTAGCTTGCGGACGCGCGACTTGGTCGTGATCTTGACCTTGTTGCCTTCGTCGTTGAACTTGTACTCGATCACCGTCTTCAATCCGTTTTCGTCCGGGCCGATCACTTGCTTCGGAGGGAGAAGGAAGTCGAGATCGTCGTCTTCGTCCATCTCCCCCCATTTGAACTTGCTCGTTTTCTGCTGTGAATCGGTCGTCATCTTCAAGTTTTTTTTGGATGTCAGATGCGCCGCTTGTTGTTGGTTAGATGATGATGCTTTTTAGGGTTTGGGATCTTATCTGTGTGCTTCCGATAACCGCTGTCTGAAACGCATGTGTTCGAAATGTTGTTTTGGGCCTTTTCTTGAGCTTAGCAATGGGCTTATGTAACCTTCTCTTAGGTAAGCTCTCAGCCAGGTCTTCAAGACATAAGAAAAGAAAAATGGCACTAAATAATGGCTAAATAGATTAATGAATTCGTATTTATTTTAACTTTTTTAGCATTTATAAAAACGTAATTCCATATGATCCATTCTAACTTTTTTTTTTTAAATAATCATGGAATAAAAATGTTATTTATCAAATTTAAGCATCATTCTGTTTTTTTTTCTTTTTCCTTTTCAGTTCTACTGGTTTTTTTTTCATTTCTGTTCACTTTGATGGTCACAGTTAGAATTTTTTCTTTTCCCAATATTGATTCTAAGCAAGGGCCAAGGTAAGGCCACACATGTTATGTCTGCCAAATTTTGTAACAGGATTATAATGCACTTTACTATTGTAGCTCAACATAAAAACCTCTAGCAAAAGTAGATATTGTAAAACTGAATTACCAACACACTATAAATCTAGAGTATGGAACCATCATTACAATGGAATTGATGATGAGCAGTAGCCTTACAAGGAACCTTGAGAGCACAACACTATATCCTGTCAGCGATTTCAACCCTGAGGAGGGGCATCTTCCATCAGACAAGCGGCCTAACAATTACCAGCTAACTAGAAGTTAACAAATAACTGCGATTGCTGTTTGCCAACATGACAAGGAATCGGAGTTTATGCCCTTACTTGAAACAGTGATATCCCCGCTTGGTTTTGCATCAAGAATGAAGGCTTCCTGTTGACTTAAAGTTCACTGTAGTTACGCCAGACAGCCCTGAATTCTTCACGGAACGTGTTCAAGCGTGCCTTGAGGTTTGGAGTTCTCAGGCTTGCATGAAGAATGATCACTATGGAGAAGAAAAGAATCTCAAAGTTAGAAGTTTAAAACCGGATCAAAGAAATCATTGGAGGTGTAATAACTTACTGAGACAGGCAGTGGTAAATGCATAGAGGACCCATAACAAACCGCAAGAAGTAAACCACAAGACAAAGCTGGCTACATAAGAAAAAATAGTACTTTACATCAGTTGCATATCAAGATAGGGTGAGAGTTCATATAACTTGAGAGAACTTAAGTTAATTACCTGTTAAGCCAAGTAAGACAAATACCAAACGTGGTTGGCCACAAACGTAAACCTTCTTTCTAACTGCAGATCGCCCACGAATGACGGGCCTGAAACAAACAAGTAGTAATTAAAAATGTAAAGATAAGCTTCTGTAATCTTCCCTGAAGATCAAAATCAGAAGAACTTACATGTGGGGAGGTCTCATCTTTGCAGCTAAATGTGGGGAGAAATGCCTAATGGTCCGGATCGTCTTCTCATTAAAAGTAGCTGCAAAGCTGCAAAAGACAAACATAAAGCATGAACGTTCACTAGATGCCACTGAACACACACGCATGATTGCATAAACATACAAATCCTGCAAACCAATGGGTCAAGTAACCACTGAAAGTAGAGAACCTTGCAACACTTGAGTTTCAAGAACCAACACCATAAGCTATTGAATATAATATTAAAGCACACACGTTTGAAGGGATAATCACTTATCTATAGAGAACAACTTCCTAAAACATTCAATAGATGCAAACTAGCACCAACAGAAACTACGAATGCAGCGATATAAAGTACTGAGCACATCCATTTGAGAATCCTCACAACAGTTGGAATTGTAAGAACTAATGCCATATCCGCTTGAATCTAATAATACTAAGCATATCTATTTGAGGACTAGTCAGTTAAACCTAGAGAAACTTTCAATAGATGCGAGCCAACACCAATAAGTTCTAAAGAGCGATATAAAGTAAGAATACACTACACGATAATCACATAAAGTACCTGTCGTTTAGGAAAGCTAAGCTTAGGGCTGTAAGAGCAGCACCAAGAATGGCCAGAGGTCTCGTGATAAGTGCAAGACCTGGGAGCTCAAAACAGCACAGAAATAGGATAGTAAATCAAAAACCAAAATTTCTCATTCATAGCTTTAAAAAAAATCAAGTCTTTGACATACCAAGAACGAGAATCAGCAGTAAGAAGTAATTCGTCCTATAGCTGCAAACAGGAAAAAAGAAAACACAGTGAAGATAGAATCAAAACCAAACACAAACACGAATACGCATAATATAGAAACAGAGAGAGAGAGAGGGTGTGAAATACTAGTAGAGATTGCATTTGAGACGACTCATCCACTTATAGAAAGAGCGAGGGAAGGCGAATCTTGAGAAGAACTCGGCGAAAGAACGAGGACGCGTCGACCACTCGACCTCTCTTAGCGCCTCGATCACATCCTCAGCAGCTACGCTATCCCAATCCATCTCTCTTTCTCAGAACTTCAGAAGCTAATGGCACACAGGAAAATAAAAATTCTGCTCCGAACTCCGAATATTAGGGTTTGATGGATTTTTTTTTGATTCGAAGATGTTTGATTCTCAGGTTTTTTTTTTCCCTGTGGATCAAGCAAGCAATGGGAAGAGAAAGTAAAATCTTTCAATACACACGTGTGTATATATACATTAGCAGATGATGGCGTGTCAGTATATTACTGGAGAAATGACGAAAACGCGGCAAAAAAAATGTGTCTGAGCCCGGGTTCGAACCGGGGACCTCTAGTGTGTGAGACTAGCGTGATAACCGACTACACCACCCAGACTACATGTCTATTAATTTTATTAGTATACCTATACTGGAAATATGACACCAGCTATTTATTATTATTTTTTTCAAAAAGATACGTTATATTTTTTGAAAATTTTGGTAGCATTTGTACACCAGCTATTTATTTGAGTTCAGTAATCAAATAAAAGCTCTTTCAGTTCTCAAAGAAGAAAAGCTCTCAAAATAAAAAGCATGTACTAACTACTAACCATAAAACTTGCACGTTTGGATCTTTGAGTTCCAGTGCATGAGATGTGGACTATCAGATAGAAGCCAATTGCTCATATTTGCAATCAAGATAGAACATCTAATTATATAAAGTTGAGTTTGGATCCTTCCTAGGATGTCCACCTAGGATTCCAGCTCACTAATTCATGTACTGAGAGCTTGACACGTATCCCGCCTATGCAAGACGCTATCCCTTCATTTAGTTATACAGTGCATTTGGTTTCAATGCGTATGGGCAGGTTTCTATGGTTTTTGTTTCAGTTACATTTAGGGTTTATATTAATCTTTAGTTGGGCCTGTTACAGAAAAAAACCCCCTACTTTTGCTACTTGGGGCTGTCGACATCTGTTGGTCGTGATCGACTTTCACATTCATCTCCAACAATGGAGTTTGGGGAGAGCTATTCTAGACTAATCGTGATGATAATTTTCCAGAACGAGAAGCCATACGGTTCTTCTCTTTGGGACCGTTACGCAAAGAATTGATTGTGTCTCATTAACTACCTTATTAACTCCTACAAGGCGGTGCATCTATGCTATAAAAGGTTAGTCTACAAACCTCAAATATCATCTTCACAAATCCAAATAACACTCGGAATTTTTTTCCCAGTAGAATGACGTCGTCTCAAGGCAGGTTCGTAAGCACACAGGAAGCTGATAGGTGTCTTGGGGGATGGATTCGAAGGGTACGTGAATTTGGTGACGGAGGAGTGCTACAATTGAACGGGCAGAATTCGATCATTATCGTAGGTGGTGCTAATATGAGAGGGTGATCTGAGAAGATGATCAATGGTAATGATAATCATTGACGAGCTTCAGATCGTGAGGAATGCTGGTGTTGTGCAGCTTCAAAGAGAGATAGATCAAAGGATGCAGATTCAGATTTAATAATTTAATAGTGTCTTTGAAAAGATGTATCATTTGAAATGAAACGTAGATTGATTATATATTATTTGAACCATCATGACGAGGTGCTAATGTAACATTATGTTGAGTAGACTTCTCTACGCCGTCTACTTGGGTTGCTCTTACTTTTCGATTCATCTGTCTGGAGCTATAGAAGGCATGCCTAAGTCAAAGCGATACAAAGGTCTGATCACTTTCTTCTTTACGTTTTCTAAATTATTTTAAAGGAACTTTTTTGAATAAAGCGTAAAGCTTTGCTTATATTTCGAATCGATTGGTGAATGGTTCCTAAAAGTATTGTTTTGTTTTTGTTATTGCAGTCACTTTGTCTAAGACAAAGAAGAATGGAACGGAGAGAGCTCATGTATTTGTTATATCTATGTTTTATATTTTGAAAACATGAGAAATATTGAATTCAAGGAGTTGATCGTTTCTTTGTTTTTTTGTAACTAATAACATATGGGTATTGGTTGAAAGTAACTGAGATTAATATATGTTTCATTTAGTCTTTGATTTGTAGTTTAGTACTTCTTTTTGGTTCAGCTTCTTCCAGGCAAACAAAGTGATACGGTTTTTCCTGGGTCCTTCTGCTTCTGATGATACTGATCCTCTGAAAGTCTTCAAGGTTGTGTATTCTACTTCTTAGAATAGTTGTTTTATAATAGTTGGTATTTTCTCACCAGTTGCGCTTTTACATATGATTTGGAATTCTTTCCCAGTTGCTTCATGTTGATACCGGGCTGTTTTTACGGATATGCAAAAGGAAAAGGTCGAAAGGTATCATCTTTCTAGGAGCACTCTTTTTTCCCAGATGCTTCATGTTGGTACTGGGCTTCTGATGATATCGATCTTTTTTTTACTGTCAGTTTAGAATAAGTTATTTAGAATAACTTAAATATTTTTCTACAGTGTAAGGAAGTTATGTGTATGTACATGATGATGACATCATCAATTCCTTATTCTCAATTCATTTCTTAAAATACCATTAGGAACTTTATTAGCAACTCTGTTGACTCTCTGCACGTTCTAAGAAGCGTTACAACATCCCGTAAGCTCTGTCCACATTAACGATTTCGTGATGAAAAGGTAACTGCTCAAAATGGGACTACTACACGCCATCAACTCGCAACACATTTTTTTCCAGAAACACCACAGCTCATCTCATCTGCACATGTTTTCCCACTAGATGACAACATATATATCAATCCCTTCCTTTTCAGTAACTTTTAGTAAATACACATCGGGCCTTTTTCTTTTCTTGGATTCTCTTGAGCTCTTATAAGCTCTAGATCGTTAAACATATATGAAATATCTCATCAAAAGTAATGGAGAAGACATAGGCTTTGTTAAGGAGACTTACTACACCAAAGTTATGAAATGTTGCCAGGTTACCTACTATTCAAGTTTCCATACTAAATACAAAAATTTCCAGGGTAAATAAAAAATCTTTCAGAACGAAATAGAAAAATCTATTTACAATATTGTTTTTGAAGTGATTCTCATGAAATTTGCGATTTCTTTGTCACTAAGCTCAAGCTAAAGAAATTAACAAAAAAAAACGTAAACCATGACGAATGATTAACAAAAAATATCAAAACATATATATTTTTATAAAAATTAGTTTAAAATTAAAGTTTACAAGATATAAAAAATAAAAAAAATATTAAAATACATAATATATATATACAAATTGATATACATACACAAAATATTTTCTGTAAAAAAGTAAAATTATCTAATAAATAATAATAAAAATATCCATAGGACTATCACCAAGTATCGACACACTTTTGAAGAAGCAAAATGACATCATAACATCGTTTCTTGAACTTTAACATTTAAGCAAATAACTTCAAAGTTCTGATAAACTGCGATACACAAAAAGTCTACAAAGAAAACATATGATAATGGATAATCTCAAATAAATCAAATAAGACAAAGGAAATGCGCCGTCTGATAAAATAATAATTATCTTATTAAAAGAATCAGAACTATGTAATTATGTAATTTAGTCATCCACGCTTATTTCAGCTCTCAATACTGTAACATGTTCTATAAAAAAGATCATGTATCAATAATGTTTCATAAAAATAGATATCTAATTTTTCAAAACTTAAAACAAAAAATATGATCTAAACACTTCAATTACGTCAAAATCCCGCGCGAAGTGCGGGCTCGCCCTAGTATATATATATATATATATATATATCCAGACTCTTTGTATCTGAAGCTAATGGCTGATAAACACTCCTGAATTGTATTATCACACAAGCAAGATTAATATCGTTTACAATGAAGAAAAGCAACTTCTTTAGAGAAATATATAAAGACTTGAGAAGCTGACTATAGGAGTGACCTTTTGCACTAGTTAGACTTTTTGTTTGTTCAAAGCACTAGTTACACTTTAATGGGTTAATATGTTAGGACCGTAAATGTTGAGAAAAATAGTAAACTCATTGATCTCAGTGCTTATTCCCAGTAACCGGAACCGTTCCCAGACAGAAGACGCCATGAAGGCCTCCAACCAAGTTCTTTGTTGTCATTAACTTTATTTGACTTGGTAAAAAACAAAAATATCGCTGTTGCCGGGGATCGAACCCGGGTCACCCGCGTGACAGGCGGGAATACTTACCACTATACTACAACGACTTGGTTGATGATTTCCGAAACTGCACCAAAATCTACTTGAGCTTCATATGAACTGAACATTGGTTGATCAGTTTGTTATGCCGTCTTTTGGTTTGGAAAGTCCGACAGTATAAGACAGAGAGATGGGGGTAGGTATGGAGTATTGCCACTAATTGATTTTGCTAGTAAATCGTGTCAACGTTTAGATAAACGTCGAAACTTATCATCAAAGTGTCTGCAAAGACATTGAAAGTTGATGAGTTTCTTGTTCAAAATATAGGTTTCATCTTCTTCTTTTTAAATGTTGACAACATAAAATCTTGTAAACCAACAAGAACTCAAGTTTTAGAATAGAAAAAATAGGCTCAGAAATAATAAGAAAAATAATTTGTACATTTATCATTTCTAGAATCATTAAGAAGATGGCCGCATACATCTATGAACAAAGTCTGGATATCATGAATCATTTATAAATCTCTAAGCAACAGTTACCAAAAAAAACATTAATTTAATCAAATTTACTAAGAGGAATAACACCACACTATCATATATGATCTACCAGGCTACCAGCAACCGATGGTGCATGGCATACCTACTCATTCGTTTTGTGTACAAACCAATGGCCGATGGATGCATAGTCCACAGAGACTTACTTTTGTTTACCAAAATTCATGTAAATACCATATGGCCAAAGCTCATCTTTCAGCAGTTAATGCGACTGTTGCTCTTCTTTGTAGTTGCATTTTTCTTTATATTTCAGAGATGTTTAGATTTATCTCTCTTTCCACTACTATTTCTCTTTGTACTGATTGTCTAAAAAAAAAAATTTAGTATAAAATTTAATATATAGACCTAAAAATCCAACCAACCCAAAAACGTTCAATCCAAACCAAAAACTTCCGAGACAAAAAAAAGACTTCAAAAAGAATTAGTAACTGCTAAAACAATACCAGTAACTACTACCCCTAGCGAACCCCAAATAGTAATGGTCTCTCCTCCACAAAGCCATACCATGCATGGAACAATTCCAACCCCAAACGAAGTAGCCGTAAACATAATAAACACATCCTTAAACAACTCAAACTGTAACCCTCTCTTCTTCTTCCTACTCGACTTCATTACATCCCTTGTCTTCACTTCATTATACTTCTCCTCCTCACAATAACGAGAGATCAGCAAATTCGGAATCCTTGAATCAAACTCGTATCTCTCTGGCTTCCACTCGTTGAATATATCTTGTGCTCCTTTTACATCGTCTAGTTTCAACAAAGATCTAATCACACTTCGATACCCTTCATTACTCATGTCACTCACGTTATTTTTCTTGTACTCATTCCATAGACGGTACACTTCCTTTTTACTACATGTCATCTCTATCGCCTTTAGTGTTGACCCTTCTGTTTCGTAAGCCTTTGCTATTGCATCCATCGTCCTCACTTCAAATTTGATTTCTTCTTCCCATTCTCTAATGTACTTCTCCATGCACTCTATGGCTGATACATATGCGTTTACTCTCAAAACGTTGTTCATTGTGACATTATCTGGCTCTATGTTCTTCTCCTTCATCTTTTCAAGAAGCTTCATGACCTTGCTTCTTTTTCTTATCTCACTGTAGAGAGATATCATTGTGTTGAATGGTGTGGAGTTTAAGAGGAACCCTAGCTCACTCATCTTCTCGAAAGTGGCTTCTGCTTTATCCACAGTTTTGGATGATCTTGTGTATGAGGTTAAGAGTGCTGAGTAGACTGAGTAGTTCTTCATGTTCTCAGGGATGCTTCTTTTGAAAAACTTCTCTGCTTTTTCTAAGCCCAATACATTGTCAATGAGACAAAGCCTAGATGCATAGTCCTCAGGGAATAGATCATACAACTTTCTCTCACTCACCCATGTTGATGCCTCAAGTGCTTTAGAGTATTGTTTTGAGTCACAAAGATCCTTGATGAGACCTCTCATGTAGGAAGGCTCCATTAGGTTCCCTTTTTTGCCCCATTCCTCAAGCAATGGACCAATAGGTCTAACCATTTTTTCATTCCTTATAGTCTTAATCATGAGCTTATCTGCCTTCTTAACCTGTCCGCTTTCGCGGTAACCAGACGCCAAGATGGTTGGGATTCGGTAATCAAACTCAAGACCAGAGCCATCCCACTCGTTGTAGTAAATCTCTTCTGCTCCATTGAGATCATCAAGCTTCAAGAGAGATCCAAACAAAGCTCTAAACCCATCACTGTCCTGCTTCTCTGTCATCTTGTACAAGTCCCATATGCGGTAAACGTCTTCCCTCTCTCCCGCTTCACCATATAGTGTCAAGAGTTCGGCGTAGGATTCAGGATCTATCTGGTCCTCCTCTGTTCTCAAAAGCATCTCTCTTGCCTTAACCTTGTTACCATTTCTTAGATAAGCCTTTGCCATGTCAAGCGATGTGAGACAGTGCAGCTTCACAGTCCCTTCCCAAACAGAAAGAAGCTTCTCCATAGCCAACATGTCAGACACAGAAGCATACACTCGCAGAGCTGTGTTCACGGTGAGACAATCGATCGCAACGTTGTTCTCCTTCATCTCTTGCATGATCTCATCGACCTTGTCTCTCTTTCGGACAGAGAAGTAGAGAGACATCATCGAGTTGTAAGGCAAAGGTTTCAAGAGCAGACCAATCTCTCTCATCTTCTTGAAAGTACCTTCAGCTTTAACAAGATCTTTCTTCACAGTGTAACAGTTCAACAAAGCGGTGTAGATTGCTTCACCTCTCTGGCTCTCCGGGACGCTCTCGAAGAACTTCTCAGCTTCTTTCAACCCCAACACGTTCTCTATCAGATGAAACCGAGCTGTGAAGTCTTCAGGGATGAGGTTACATAGCTTATGCTCAATCATCCAGTCTGATACCTCTAGGGCTTGACGAAAACGTTGCGAGTCTTTAAGCTCCTCTACGAGTACTCTCACCATCGAAGGGTTTATTTGTTTGCCTTTTTGTTGACGTCTCCATTGTTCAAGAACCCTAGTGACTGCTGTTTTGTGTTCTGAAGCGGCTTCGATACGACTCTGCAGAGTAGTAGTGTTGTGCCTTGGAGAAGACGGTAGGGTTCCGTTTGAGTAGGAGCAGAATAGTAGAGTCCTGCTACTGTGAGTGAGGATACTCCGAGCGTGGTGCTGGAGATTATGCGACATCATGTTCAGTGTTTGATGATGATACAGAGAAGACTACTCTAGTAGCTAGGGTTCTGCTAACTCTTCAATTTAATAGGGTTTTAATTTTTTTTTCCATTTTAAAAGTTTACTTCTGTGCCGTGGAAATATTATAGCTTACCAAAAACAACTTTAACATGCGTCAATAATTCAATAATTCTAAAGTGAAAGTTTCCATAATCAAATGTCTACTTCTATTATTCTACATCCTTATAAAAAAAAATGTCTACTTCTATATTTTTGAGAAAATACAACTTAAGTTAATATAGTAAAATTATAAGAAAAGTTAACGTGAAAAATAGTGCAGTGCATGGTAATATAGTAAAACTGTAAAAATAACAATGGTGTGTTTTCACTTTTCATAAATTTTATATTAAACATATATTAACAAATAAAGTTGTGGAGTTTTTGACTATTGACTAATGTACTAATTAAATTATTACACTATATTAATATTAAACCATTTTATGCTTTTTTGGAGAAATCGTAAGGTATAACTTTTTTCTAAACACACTTATAATACAAATTATGGAGTACTACATAAAACTGCTAGTAATCACTCCAAAATTAACCATCAAAACGTCTGCATCGCATAGGCAAAAATTCAAGAAAACCTAGCATCATTAATATAAAAATGAAAGGGAGGGGGGGGGGGGGGGGGTGGGTGGGGGGGGGGGGGGGGGGGAAGGTTGCACACAACCATATATAACAGCCGGTATAAAGAGAAGAGTCAACCCCATATCTTTCAAGAAGAGCTTAAACTCCGTCTCTTTCACCTTCTTTCAGCTTGGTCAAGCTCTTCACTCTTGAGATGCTTATCACCAAATGCTTGATAAACGCGACTTTTGCGTAGAGTAAGAGTCTGATGAATAAAACTCTCGACTCCTGGATGCTCCTTCATCAATGTTGTTCCGTTGTCATCATCGCTCTTTGAAAGATCAAATAGTTGAAGATCATCATCACCAGTCCTTCGGTAAAGCTGAAGAGTTGAAAGACAAATCAAAGGGTAAGGAGCTAGTAGTAGTAACAAATCCAAAATTTCAACTAGTTGATATATAATAATAATCAGAGGTAGGAAACGATAACTTACCCAGTAAGCTCCATGATTTTGATTGCAATGTGATTGCAGAAACTTAAGCACTACAAGTGCGTTATGAAGAACAATACGATCGGCATCGGGAGAGGTTCCTTTTGCTGAAGGGATCTCACTTGTCTTCAAGAAGTTATATCCCTGGACTGTTCCCTTCTCGTGATAGCAAATGGCGACCTCTGGCACACTTGCTATCACATTGCCAAGCCACACATCCATCCAGGTCAAAGGCGTAACCTGAAGAGAAAAAAGAATTAAGAGTTAGTTAACAGATACATCAATCTATTGGAGATAATACGATGAATCAGAACAACGCACACCGTTTCCGTAAGATCCCATAAATGTAGGCTAGTCAAGACATTGCCGTTGCTAACGAGAAGCAACTCGTTAGCAACAAGAAGGCGGAAGCTCTCAAAGTTGCAACGAAACACTCCTGGCTTGATCAGCGGCTCACCTGACGACTGTCCCTCTGTCAGTTCGTGAGGTCCTGGAAAGCAACCGCAGGACTCAACGCTCAGCCTCGCAAAGTTTCTAAACAAAGATTCATCCTCCACCGTTTTGTCTCCTTCTTCAGGTCTGCATGACAAGAATATAAAAATGACTTGACTCTTCACAGAAATTACAAGAGTTAACTAATAAACGAAAATGTGTAAGAAACGCACCCAGGACTCAAGACAAGAGTATTCCCGAAACACTGAACTGCTAAGGAGACTCCAGCTTCAGAGTAAGCTGTGGCAAATAATTGCTTGAGAACATCAAGATGCGCAATCACGTCCGTCTGGGTTTCGTACTCCTCCACTAAACTCTGGACAGCAAACTCTTCATACTTCTGGCTAAGGTTGGAAGCAACGCTAGATAGATCTGCACAATGAACATTGTTAATTTTGCAACAAGTAGTAAATGATGTTACATAACATGCTGGAGGTATAGAAGTTACCTCCGTGAGAATCGGGATAAAGATCTTTCTCCGTGTTAAGCATCCTGAAGCTTGGAGCAGTTACTCTGCAATAAATAAATAAAAAGTTCTCAGCAGCGGATGTAGAACAAGTTTCGATGAATAATAGGGGATGTAAACCAACTTTGTTTCCTCCTCATGTAAGGTGAAAGTTGGAACCGAGGTCGGTTTCTCTTTGGAGATTTTCATAGACAACATCGGCGAAGCTTTTTTTTTTGGAATAATTCGTGCTAAAACCTGCAATGACAATGCCTTACGAATTTATAAAATAATAAAAACTGATCGGAGTAACATGAAGGCTTTGCCACACTCTCAAAATTAATCACATATTCACAGAAGCTAATAATGTGAACTGAAAATATACACAATTTCAAATTCTAACTACATCTGTAGTGGATTCTCTAAAAGTATACCCTGGTGGACTTGCAAGACATAAGAAATAGTCTTAACACACAACACAGAGTAAACTTGGGTGTCAAACAAGTGACGAAGCAACATCTAAAGTAAACTTGGGTCAGTGACTCAAAACAGTACATCAATAGGCGTAAGACCATAGTCTTAAGCTATTATTTTTCACGAAACCCATCCGCAAGATTGAAAATCAAATATATCGCATCTTTGAAGTGTACATAGCAACCTAAACTGAGCCTAAAACTATGAATAATCGAGGACAGTCTCAGCAATGTTAAAGCTCTTGTTAAACCTAGATAGAGGAAGACATTTAAGCAAGGTCTAACCTCCAGATGCGGGGAGAGAGAGACAGGCGTATAGTGAGATGGAGGCGGAGGGAGAGTGAGGGGCGGAGGGAGAGAGAGGGGCGCGGAGAGAGAGAGAGTGTTGACGGCGAGAAAATAGCAACGAGCTGCTTCTTTTTCTCTCTTTTGGAAACCTTAAAACCCTAGAAGACTGAGACCTAGAAGCCAAGGTACATGTACCTTGTGCGTCGGGCTTTACTGCTGAAACAAGTTGGTGGGACTAATTTTTTTTTTTTTTTTTCTTTTGATCAAGGTCGGATCGATCTATATTAGAGCAGAATCCATAAAATTCATTTTCATGATCAAAGGCCCTATACCATCAAAACCCCATCAAATCATGTTTTTCTTTTCTCATAATAAAAATCAGGATATTATAAATAATTAAATAATTATTATTTTAAATTTCATTTTCAAATTACATCATTTATTTTTAGTTCTCTATATCAAAATTTTCTTTTGGTGGCATAATATGTTTTTAAAAAAAATATAAAGAATTAAAAATAAAATAATTTAGTCAGTGTTTTGTATAATAAAAATGAATAAAAGTTCAGTTCTATTTTAAAAATATTATAGGGGTCTTCTGAATGTTTAACCAGTATCAAATCACGGGTTGATAAAAGTTTTTTCGAGATCTGAACAGAATTTTAATTAACAGTTTAAAATTACATCTAAACCGGTTTATATAGAGTCATGGATTTCTTCGGTGAAACCGCAAGTCCAAAATACATAAGAAATATTTGATTTCATCTAATTTGTATAATTTAGTCAAAAAATAATGTCCACTTTATATGTTGGTTAAAGATAAAATAATATTACAATATAATTTGAAACAGTTAAAATATAATTACTTAAATGTAAAATTTCTATTTAAAAAAAATCTCGCGTTTTTAAAGCGCATATCAAAATTTAGTTATTATTATTGCTTCTGAGTTATTGAAACAAACTTGATGATATTATTCATATTGAAGTCTTGGGCCGTTAAACATATATTGTCACACACAACTAAAGTAAAAACCTTACTGCAGTAGCAACTCACACAACTAAAGTAAAAGCAGTAACTAACTAGAAAGGGACAAGATTCTTTTGAGACGGATCAAAATTGAAGTTTGAGTCAAAACTATATTCACACATACGACAACAAAAAGGCTTCATATAAGAAATCTGATGAGGCGACAATGGTTTATCTTTGATCCAGGCAGAAGGTGCTTAACTCTCTCTCTCTCTGGTAGAGGAAAGTTGCTTATGTTGGATTCTATCTTGTTGTATGTGAGGTTCGCGCTCTATCGATTGAATTTGTTTCTAATTCAATCTCTTTCTCTCTACCCAACTTGCAACCAACTAACTGTCACTCAGATGCATGCGTATGGAACTCTCCGGAGTTAGTGCTGTCTGAATCCAACTTCTCTTGCGAGTTCCTTGCGAGACGGTAAAACGTCTCTCGGAAACCCTTTCTTGTCTCATCAGTTAACTAGAATGAAGGAAACCATGACAGGAACTAAGTGGATGCTCAATGACATGAACATGGGATGTATATTTGAAAATCGAGAGATATGAGGAAGAATTCTTGTTAGTGACATTATGTGATGATGTTATATCGCATATTTATATGTATTTCCAACAACTTTTTTTTTAGTTATTTTAAAATAAATTTAATATTTTTAATTAGTTATCTACATGATACTTTGATTGTTCTCTGATTGTTTTTAAAAAGAAAGATAAATTTAAAGATTTACTTTAGGGTGAACTTAAGTTTTGTTCGCGTATAAACATATTTATAATACAACTTATGGAATACTACATCAAACTGCAAGTAATCACTTCAACCAAAATTAACAATCAAAATGCCTGCATAGCATAGGCATAAGATCATACATGAATGAATCTGTTTTATGTAACGTAGAATATTAATCTTTCTTGATGTCTGGAACACACACATCTTCTCCAAATGTCTAACATACTTGGCATAATAATTCTTAAATAAAAACTGTTAAAAACCTCCTAGACAACTAAAATAAATTGGCTAGCCGGGCAAAACAAAACATAGCATCATAATAAAAATGAGAGGGGGGAAGGTTGCACACAACCATATCACGGACGTAACCACCGGTAAAACGAGAAGAGTCAACCCCATATCTTTCATGAACAGCTTATACTCCGTATCATTCACCTTCCGTCTACTCGAATTCAACATTTGCCTCGCCTTCATTTCATCACCTTCTTCCTCGCAATAACGTGAGATTAGCAAACCAGGTATCCTAGCATCGAACTCTGCTCCTCCTTTTGATTTTTCCCACTCTCCATACATCTCTTGTGCTCCTTGTACATCACCAAGCTTCAACAAAGACCTAATCACACTTACATACTCTTCATTACCCATCTTTCCCATCATGTTCCTTAGACGGTACACTTCTTGTTTACTCGTTGTCATCTCTATGGCCTTAAGTATTGATCCTGCTTTCTCGTAAGCCGTTGCCATTGCTTCCATCGTTTCCACTTCGAGCTTGAGCTCTCCATCATCAACCCATTGGCTCTTATGCTTGTCCATCAAGTCAACGGCTGATAAATACGCGTTTACTCTCAAAACGTTGTTCATTGTGGCACTATCCGGCTCTATGTTCTTCTCCTTCATCTTCCTTAGAAGATTCTCGATCTCAACTCGTTTCCCTAGCACGCTGTAGAGAGATATCATCGACTTAAACGGTGAGAGTTTGGTGAGGAAACCTAGCTCTCCCATCTTCTCAAAGATAGCCTCAGCTTTATCAACATTCTGGTGTGATCTCGTGTATGAGTTCAAGAGTGTGGAGTAGACAGAGTAGCCCTTCATCTTCTCAGGGATGCTTTTTTCAAAAAACTTATCAGCTTCTTTCAAACCAAGCACTTTCTCGGTTAGGTCAAGCCTATCTGCATAATCTTCTGGAAAAAGATTTATAGCCTTTTGATCACAAAACCATGAAGATGCCTCAAGTGCTTTAGAGAACTGATTTGAATCTTGAAGGTTCTTGATGAGGTCTCTCAGCTCTGAAGGCTTCCCCCACTCTTCCAGCAACGGAGTGATTTCTTTATCAGCAAGTCTTTTGTTCCTTAAAGTCTTGTTCGTCAAGTTATCTGCTTGTCTCACCATACCCTTTTTTCGAAAACCAGACGCCAACGTTGTTGGGATTCGGACATCAAACTCAACACCAGAACACTCGTACTCTATGTAGTACATCTCTGCTGCTCCTTTGGTATCATCAAGATTCAAGAGAGATCTAATCAAAGCTAGATACCCTTCACTGTTCTGCTTTCCTGCCTTCTTGTATAGGTTCCATATACGGTAAACATCTTCACTACACTTCCCTGCTTCACCGTATAGCCTCATGAGCTCCACATAGGAAGCGGGTTCGTACAGCGCCTCTGCTTTAAGAAGCATCTCTCTCGCTTCTCTCTTGGAACCAACTCTCAGATAAGCCTTTGCCACATCAAGAACTGTGCGCAACTGAAGCGTTACGGCCTCTTCCAAACCCAGCATAAGCTTTTCCATCGACGCCACGTCGGATTCAGCAGCGTACGCTCGCAGAACGCTGTTCACGGTGAGGCTATCAAGCTTAACGTTGTTATCCTTCATCTCTCGCAGAACCTCGTCGACCTTAACTCGGTTTCCAACAGAGCTGTAGAGAGAGGTCATGGAGCTGTACGGTGAAGGTTTCAATAGCAAACCTAGCTCTCTCATCTTCTTGAAAGCAGCTTCTGCTCTATCGAGAGTCTTCTTACCAGACTTTGCGTAGCTCTTTAGTAGAGCAGTGTACATAGACTCACCTCTTAGATTCTCAGGGACCCTCTCCAAGAACTTCTCTGCTTCTTCTAAACCTAATACACTCTCAACCAGATCAAAACGTGCGGTGTAATCTTCAGGTACGAGTCTGCATATCTTTCTTTCAGCCATCCACTGTGATACCTCTAGGGCTTGAGGATATTTCTTGGAGTCGCGGAGCTTCTCGAAGATTCCTCTCACCAGAGAAGGATTCAAATTGTTCCCTTGTTGTCTCCATTGCTCAAGCACCGTACTGATGTTTGCCTTCTGATTTAAAGCCGTCTCGATCCGGCTCTGCAAGGTTTGATTCGATGCCCATATGGTTCGGTTTGTGTTGGAGCAGAAGAGACGAGCGTTGCGGCTGTGAGTGAGAATACGCCTGGCGTGTTTGTGAAGACTAATCATGCTCAAGTTCGATGTATGGGAGAAAGAGCTTAGGGTTTTATGTTAGTTATTTTTTCAGTTTGATTTATGTATATGTATATCTAACTAACCGTACGTGATATTCAACTTTGCCGTGACAAACACGCAAGTGATACATCATTATCGTTAGATAGATTGGGATATTTTCCATTAAGAGTTTTGATAATTTTCTATTAATAATTGGTTCTGAAATTTTGCTTTTATATTTGTTTAAGATTTTTTTTTCTACAAAGTTGTATTCAAGGTTTCATATAATTTCCTAAACATTATTTACAAAGTGATCTTACACATGTTATCTTTACAATCATTTTCACGAAAAAAATATGACATTCCCTAGACATTGACTTAGTCGTGATAAACACGTAAAGCTTGGTGAGTTTTTGTCACCAAAAAGAGCACAGACATTAACATAGTCAGGCCACCCATTTGACAGCAGCATTACTTGCAGTATAGAACACATACAGAATCTCCAATGTTTACTATACATAGCATGATTCTCAAAATCACTCATAAAAACATTATAAACAACTAATTATACCTTCATTACTAATTTCCCCTGGAATTTTACCAATTAAAACAATTAAAAATCAAAATAACAAGAAAACAAAATGGGAAAATTTGGAAAAGTACATTTAAATGAGTTTATATTTTGAGAAATACATCATTTATTATTATTTTTGTAAACTACACTTATTTATAAGTGAAATAACTAAAATACCCTAATTAGATATTTATAATAATTTTAGATTAAGATTAAAATTAATATTTAAAATCAAATATCTATTGGCAGTCATGAACAGACTCGAAACTCACAACACAAAGCTCCGCATGGTAGGAAGCGGCCCCGCCGCACACAGCAGCAATCTACACGGCCAGGCCGGAACTAAAGCCTCTCCTCTTTGAAGGATGGATGGCCAACAACATCGCTCCGGGAGGCCAGCTAACAACCACCACCGACATCAAGAACTTCCCTGGAAACCCCAGAATTAAATATTACAAAAGAAGAACAAAGACGAGCAGCTTAGAAGAAGCTACAGAGAAGAAATTAAAGAACGAGAGAAGAAGAAGAACGTGGCTTGAAGCGCAAGAAACAAAGAAAGAAGAAGAAAAAGCGTGAAGAGCAAGGAAGGAAGAGGAACAAGAAGTCAAGGACTTGGTTGTGTAACTAGAAGAGCGAAGTTACACAACAAGAAGAATTAAAGTCTAGTTAGTTTAACTAAGCTAACAAAAGAAGAGTGAAGTGTTGGTTTAAGTCTAGCTAGATAGAGTTGTTAGGAGTTGTTAGTAGAGGTAAGGTGTGTGTAGTAGTAGTCAGTGAGAAAACGACTACAAGTATGTGTTTGTGTTGATGTAAGAAACATATCCAATTTTAATAGAAAGAAGTTTGAGAAAGATAAAATGTAGACATACAAAGAATAATCTCTTCTCTCTCTACTAGAGCATGAACAACAACCAACGTAAAAAAGAGAGAGTAAAGAGAGTGACTGTATGCGTGTACAATGAAACACAAGTGAGAAACAGAGTGTGAGAGTGAGTGAGTATAAGAGAAGTGTGGAGAGGCCAAGCCAAGAACAAGAGCGAGAAAGTCAACAAAGGCATCCTCGGCTCCGACCTAACTGACAACTTCCGCCATCAATCGGAGCGATTCGGCGCCAAAATCTTCACCGAAACGGTGAGGAGAGTCGACTGCTCCTCGAAGCCGTTCAAGCTCTTCACGGACTCCATGATCCTCGCCACGGGAGCCGTAGCGAAACGCCTCGCCTTCCCTGGTTCCGGCGAAGGCCCCGGAGGTTTCTGGAACCGTGGGATCTCGGTGTGCGCTGTCTGAAGAATTTGGTTGAAGAATTTGCTTGAGCTGGAAGCAAGGGGAGCTGTGCCCTAAACTGTTGCCATGTGCGTCCATGGATGTTGAGACTTGGGTTAGAACTGCTGTATACTTCTCATATGTTACCCTTTTTGTCTCGTGGTTTTGTTTTCATTGTCGATCGGTTGGTTGTCTCTTCACTGCATCATCTCTAATAAATTAATAGAGTTATTTGTGATTTCAATTTCTTATTTATTTACTAAAATATGGGCAAAAAAGTCTTACAAAATATGAATAAGTGTACTTTTCAAAAAAAATTAATGATAGTATATATTTCAAATTTCAAATCTAAAATATAGTATTTTGCAAATTATCCCAAACAAAATTGTTGAGAACGGAATGTTCTTTGAAATATCTAAATAAAAAATGAAAAAAAAAATCTAAAACAAAAGAGAAACATTTATAAATTAATAACTCTATAAACTAAAAAAAAATATTGTACTCACAGCATTACTAATTTGTAGACTTTTACTGTGACTCTGTTGGGACGGTGAGTACAAGAAGATTACTAAATAGGGGCAGGTGGATGCAACCAAGCATAGCATGACAAAAGAAACCAAAAGCTGGGGGTCGGTAGCTGCAGCATGCAATAGAATCAACAGAGGAGGAATCACTAAACAGAAAAGCACCACCCCACCCACTATATTTTGCATAAACCTCTTAATCTTCTCACCAATCCTTTCACCACCGGACTCTGTTCTTCCTGATGATTGTTCCCACTCTCCATACATCTTTTCTGCTCCTTGTACATCACCAGGCTTCAACAAAGACTTAACCACACTAATATACTCTTCATTACCCATCTCTCCTGTCTTGTTCATTACACTCAAAACGTTGTTCATTGTAACACTATCCAACTCTATGTTCTTCTCCTTCATCTTCCTTAGAATGTTCTCTATCTCAACTCGTTTCCCTAGCACACTGTAGAGAAATATCATCGACTTAAAAGGTGAAAGCTTGGAGAGGAAACCTAGCTCTCCCATCTTCTCAAAGATAGCTTCAGCTTTGCCAACATCTTGGTTATCAAATTTAGTGTACATTTTCAAGAGTGTAGTGTAGACGGAGTAGCCCTTCATAGTCTCAGGGATGCTTGTGTCAAAAAACTTATCTGCTTCTTCCAAACTCAACACTTTCTCAGTTAGGTTAAGCCTATCAGCATAATCTTCTGGAGAAAGATCAATCGACTTTTGATCACAAAGCCATGAAGAAGCCTCAAGTGCTTTGGAGAACTTATTTGAACCTTGGAGGTTCTTGATGAGGTGTCTCAACTCTGAAGGCTTCAGTTGAGTTCCAACCTTGCCCCACTCTTGCAGAAATGGAGTGATTGGTTTATCATCATCAAGTCTTATGTCCCTTACAGTCTTGTTCATTAGTATATCTGCTTGTTGGATCATACCCTTTTTGCGGAAACCAGACACTAACATAGTTGGGATTCGGACATCAAACTTAAGAGACGACAGCTCGTACTCTTTGTAGTACAATTCTGCTCCTTTGGTATCATCAAGATTCAATAGAGATCCAATCAAAGCTATATATCCTTCACTGTCTTGCTTTCCTAGCTTCTTGTATAGATTCCATATACGGTAAACATCTTCACTCTTTCCTCCTGCTTCACCGTATAGCCTCATGAGCTCCTCATACGAGTCCGGATCATTCACTTCCTCTGCTCTAACAAGCATCTCTCTCGCTTCTCTCTTAGAACCAACTCTAAGGTAAGCCTTTGCCACGGTCAGGGTATCAAGCTCAACATTGTTCTCCTTCATTTCTCTCACTATCTCATCTACCTTACCTTGGTTCCCAACAGAGATGTATAGGGACATCATGTGATTATACGATGAGGGTTTTAAGAGCAAACCTAGCTCTCTCATCTTCTTGAAAGCAGCTTCTGCTCTATCAACATCTTTCTTTTCAGACTCTGTGTATCTATTTAGTAACGCAGTGTACATAGACTCATTTCTAAGATTCTCTGGTACCTTCTCAAAGAACTTCCCTGCTTCCTCTAACCCTAACACTTTCTCGGTCAGATGAAAACGTGTTGTGTAGTCTTCAGGTACGAGATTGCATATCTTACCTTCAGCCATCCACGTTGATACCTCCAGGGCTTGTGGATATATTGCTTGGAGTCTCGGAGCTTCTCGAAGATTCCTCTCACCAACGAAGGGTTCAGCTTGTTACCTTGTTGTCTCCATTGCTCAAGGACGGTACTGATCTTTGAGTTTTGATGTAAAGCTGAATCGATCCGACTCTGCAGAGTTTGATTCGATGTCGATAGGGTTGCCTTTGCGTTGGAGCAGAAGAGACGAGCGACGTTGCTGCTGTGAGCGAGAACACGCCTTGCGTGTTTCTGAAGGCAGTGAATCATCATGATGCTCGAGTTCAACGTCTGACACGGCTTAGGGTAGGGTTTCTGTAATTACGTGTCTTCAATAAGCCTTGCGGATGACCTAATGAATTGAGAAAAAAATGGATATTAATCAGGATCGACATAAAATAATTTAGAATATTTTTAATTATATAGAATTAACATTTCAGCATGAAACCCAATATTTCTAAAAGATTTAGAAAGTGGTATTGAATTTCAGAATTTTAATGATTTCAAAGAATTCACAAATATTAGAAATCGAAGTATCTGGAATGAGTCCTCAATATTTTTTTGCATTTATTTAATTCGTGTGTTTTATATTTTAAAGGAATGTATACAAATTAGATTAAAAAAACTAAATTCATTAATTTTTAATCAAGAAAAACACGCTTACATTTTGGCACACATCTGTTTTAAATTTCAAGTTAATTGAAACTTGAAATTTACTTTGCTCTGATAAGAGAAGGGAATCAAAAGATTACACTGATTGGTAACTGATTAAAAAACAAATTACAAAGTTGATGACAGAAAAAATTAAAAAGTACTCATGATCATTTAAATAAATAAAAAAATACTTAAAAATTTGTGGAAACTTCTTTAATTTAATGGTTTGATTAAGTGTTTAACAATCAAGAAACTTAAGTTTCGAGTATTAACAAATGTTTTTTAAACAACTTAATATAGCTTTGTTACTAATTTGCGCTATAATTTTACCAATTAAAATAATTAAAAGTAAAGTAACAAAGAAAATATTTTTTTTGATAATGGATCGTTCTCTGAGATATCTAAATAAAAAAAATTGAAAAAATCTAAAACAAAAGGGAAACATCTATACTATTAAAGCAGAATCCCTCATAGGATTCTGCCCCTGTCTTTTCAACTTATTTACAACCAAATGCCACTGCCTTTCTTTAAAAGAAAATCGCCATTTATTTTTAACCAATCAGAAGTCTTCCGTTTTTAAAGCATAACAAATCATTTAAAACCCATTACCGGGGAAAATGAATGTTCAGCCCATCACAATCACCTTCACGATCAAATCCCATCGAAATGTTCTTTTTTTTTTGTCAAGCCATATACCCTGAAATTATAACAGCATAGTCATAGATAAACAGAAATATACAACATATAGTCGTAGATAAACAGAAATGTAAATTAATGTTCATAATAAGCTTATTTAAATTATATTTAGATTTAGATTATACATTAGACCTACATATATGTTGTCTCATTTACAAAATGCAATTTATAATAGTTACTGCCTTTAATCAAACCAAAAAAAAAATAATCGACACTTTAATCAAACCAAAAATATATATACAAGTAATTAAATTGAAATGTCAATTCTATTCCAAGTATATTCTTTGACTCATTCTGTGATTTCTTTTTCCTATTAAAAATCGAAAAAAATAGATTATAGGATATAAGTAAAATTAACGTGAGGACCACGAACAAAATATATTTTGTTTGAGACTGGTAACCGAATCTGGTAAGATACAATTTAGAGTATCCCCCAAGTTTCTACAATAACCTACAACAATCGATAATATTTAAGTACAATACTCAAAAATCAAGTTAGTTTTCAAAATGGTAACTAAATTTACTCCTATTACTCCATATATTAACTATAAGATCTCGCAGAGATATATAGATTATTCACTCTTTCGAAAAACCTAATCACTCCCTATCACCTCTGTCTAATATAAATAACCATGCCTCCTCCTAAACATATCATACCGTGAAACAGACAAATGGATTCTAACATGCAAATCAAAACGTTCTCATCACCTAATGAAGCAAAAATCTCCATCAACGAATTGAAGCCTAAGCACACCACTAAGATGGTTCATGTCAATGTTCTACATTCTTGGACACAAAACATTCAACCAGTTGGTGAATCAATGGAATTCGTCTTGGCTGACGAAAATGTAAGCGATCCTTCATGGTCATTATTACGTTTTCATTTGTGTTTTTTATTTCTATTTACTTTGTACTTGCTTCTTATTGATTTCTATATTTTATGTGTATCTGTAACATGAAAAAGGGCCATAAAATTCATGCCTCTTGCAAAAAGACTTACATTCAGAGTAAAGCAAGTGATCTTCCGGTAGGAGTATGGCGTAACATCCGAAACTTTCATGTTAGGACTGCGGGAGGAGCTTTTCGCACAACAACCAGTACCTACAAGATTGTATTCAATCAAAATACATCTGTTACTCGGTCCAGTTTCCTAAATGATGATTTGTATCTTAATTTGGTCGAGTTCTCTGAAATATTGTCTAATAAAAAACTCTTTCGGTTTATTCCCCTAACTACAATTTTAAGCGTTTAAAAGTGACTCACTTGTGTTCGTACTTTTTGCAGTCATGTCTCTGTCCCATGTCCTTCAAATGGGCTTAACTTCTGGGTCTAAACCTTTGACAGCTCGACCTGCACAAGAATTGTTTCTATTAAGTCAACTCAGTAACGAAAAAAACATATACCTTTTATCATGTATAACGAAGAAAATAAAGCTATAGTCAGAGACTTATCTGTGTCATGTATGGCTAAGCTAACTTTGCGTAATGTCCTTCATCTATACTACACCACCTGTACATCAATTATATATCTAATTAAGTCAAAGTCACTAAAATCTAAAACATATACCGTTTCTCATTTATAAATCAACCAAATAAGACAAATATGACCTGCAGATATACGCTATGGCTTGGTACTCGGTGAATCTACCCATTATTCAAGCTTCTGTTTCACTCTGCTCTGTTTCTTTAAAAAAAAGAAGAAGAGAAACAGTAAGCAACCGATTTAACTAAACTGATTACTTCAATCGGGCTTTTAAAACCCTACCTGATTTTGTCAGATCTTTGACCCCGACATCAGATTATTGCTTTTCACACGGAGAAGAAGTGAGAAGAAACAGATTCGCCAATTGCTTTTCACAGGAGAAGAAGTGAGAAGAAACAGATCGCCAATTGCTTTTCACATGAAAAAGACATCAGATTATTGTTCTATAATCGAATTGGAAACAAACTGATCGCCAATTGATTTTCACAGGAGAAGAAGTGAGAAAAGGAAAGTGTCGGCAAAGCTTTTGCCTTTTTACTTTCCCTATCAATTTTTTTTAATAATATAGATAAAGACTCAATTTTTTGTCTTTTTTTTTCAGTTAAACATACGTAAAATATTAAATATATTTTGGACAATCTTATATTGTGTTTGGAGCTTAGTTAAATAAACAAATAGAACTTAATGCATATTCCAATTTGTAATATTAATATTGAAAAAAAATGTACACATCCAAATAAACAAATCTAAAAATATGATATTGGTTTCACTTAAAAAAAATCAACACAAATCATCATCTACTACCCTTGCATATACATGATTATAATCCAAAAACAAAGAAAAAGTACTACAAACGCATACAAAAAATATATATATATATATTTGTAATTTTAAAAATTACATATATTTATTAATTATTACAAATTTGCATGGTGAGTTTGAGGTATATGTATTTCTTAGTTGTGATATCAACATATGTGTGATATTTTAAAAATTATGAACCCAATTAATATTTGAACTCTTTCAAAACCGATCTCCACTATATATGTATATACTATTAAATAAGCATCAGAATATTATATATAGATTTACATTTATATATCAAATACTTATCATCCCAATTATAAAACTACTAATACAAATCTATACTATTATTTGCGAAGTGATTTTTCTTAACAGAGCTTTCACGTTGAAAGTTAGAGTGGTTAATATCGATATTACCCTTAATGAATTTTTACATATAATTAAAAACGAAAATTAGAATAAATTTGTCAAATATATATTTTGAAAAGTAAGATAATTCTTAGATATACTTTGTTATTATCTGAAAATAATATTTTTATCATAAAATCTCATGTTAAAAGTTAGAGTGATTAATATCAATATTATCCATAATGAATTTTATATTTAACTTTTATATAACTAAAAATAATTTTATATTACAAATATTAGATTTATATGGTATATTAGATAATTAATTATAGTTTAATCTAATAAATTGCCGAAAAATATTTTAAATATACATAAATGTCAGAGTGATTAATAACAATATTGCCCATATTTAATTTATTATATAATTAAACGAATTTATTATTTGCGAAGTGATTATTCACAATGGAACTCTCACGTTGAAAGTTAGATTGGTTAATATCGATATTACCCTTAATAAATTTTTTTTCATATAATTAAAAACGAAAATTAAAATAAATTTGTCAAATATATATTTTAAAAAGTAAGATAATTCTTAGATATACTTTGTTATTATCTGAAAATAATATTTTTATCATAAAATCTCATGTTAAAATTTAGAGTGATTAATATCAATATTATCCATAATGAATTTTTATATTTAACTTTTATATAACTAAAAAAAATTTTATATTACTAATATTAGATTTATATGTTATATTATATAATTAATTATAGTTTAATCTAATAAATTGCCGGAAAATATTTTAAAAAATACATAAAAGCCAGATTGATTAATAACAATATTGCCCATAATTTTTTTATTATATAATTAAACGAATTTTATATTTTAATACCAGATTTATCTGTTATATTAGATAATTAATTATAATTAAATATAATAAATTGCCAAATATATATTTTAAAGAGTATGTATTCTCAGATATACTGTGTTATTATCTGAAATAATATTTTAAATTTAAATTTTAACAAATTCAGATTTAATATATTTTATATTTAAACATTAATCAAGTAAAAGCATTTGTATAATGATATTTTTCTAAAATAGTTTAATATGTAAGTGTTTTTTAAATTTAAGCACAATAATAATCATATATATTATGACAGATAAAACAGTTCTCATATATAAATAATTTGATGTTTAATTCAAATTAAAAAAGAACATAACTAATAAATTATCATGCTGATTTTGAATTAATAAAATATAAAATAATAAGTATTCATAAGAAAACTATGCCCGCATGTGCGGGCAAACCACCTAGTATAACATAAAACACAGATTAAAAATACATGTTAAAAATAATTTATGTTAAACATATATTTGAAAATAAGACAATTCCGCGCTTTGAAAGCGCGGGTCAAATCTAGTTATAAATTATTATAAGATACTGTGTTCACAGCACTACTAATTTATAGAACATTTACTGTGAATCTGTACGTCGGGACTTACGTTGGGGCGATGAGAAGAAGAGGAATAATAAGCATATTGACAAAGGAATCAGGTTGAAACTGCTCTCTGTTCAAGGGAAAGGACACAAGCATCTTGAAGGGGGTATGATGGCTTGGTTTGAAGCACAAGAAGAGTGACAAAGACCGATTAGTTTTTATTCTTTGATTCTTTACAGCTAAAGAAACCAGAAGCAGTAAATGTAGTACAGTTTTGATTGAATAATAATTTTACATTCTTTAAAAAAAGAAGAAGAGGATTAATAAACAATAGGGGCATGTGGCTGCACAAGAGAATAGCAGGGCCGCAGTAAACGATTTAACCGCAAGGAGGGGGTCGGTAGCTGCAACATACAATATCATGAACAGAGCACTCACTAAAAAGATAATCAGCACCACACCCCCAATCTTCTCACCAATCAACTTCTTCCTTTCACCACCTTTCTCTCCTCCTCCTCCTCCTGATGCTTGTTTCCACTCTCCATACGTCTTTTGTACATCACTAAGGTTCAACAAAAGGCTTATGTTCCTTAGAGTCTTGTTCATTAGTATATCTGCTTCTTTGATCATACCATTTTTGAGGAAACCAGACACCAACATAGTTGGGATCCGGACATCAAAATCAAGACCGGAACACTCGTACTCTTTGTGGTACATCTCTTCTGCTCCTTTGATATCATCAAGATTCAAGAGAGACGCAAACAAAGCTAAGAACCCATCATTGTCTTGCTTTCCTGTCTTCTTGTATAGATTCCATATACGGTAAACATCTTCACTCTTTCCTCCTGCTTCACCGTATAGCCTCATTAGCTCCTCATACGACGCCGGATCCTCCAGTTCCTCTGCACTAACAAGCATCTCTCTCGCTTCTCTCTTAGAACCAACTCTTAGATAAGCCTTTGCCACACCGAGGTTATCAACCTCAACGTTGTTCTCCTTCATCTCTCTCAGTATCTCATCTACCTTACCTTGGTTCCCGACAAAGATGTATAGGGACATCATGGAACTATACGGTGAGGGTTTCAAGAGCAAATCTAACTCTCTTATCTTCTTGAAAATATCATCTGCTCTATCAAGATCTTTCTTCTCCGACTCTGCGTAGCTTTTCAGTAGAGGGGTACATAGACTCGTTTCTAAGAATCTCAAGGACTTCTCTGCTTCTTCAAAGCCTAACACGTTCTCCATGAGATGAAAACGTGTTGTGTAGTCTTCAGGTACTAGACTGAATATCTCACGTTCAGCCATCCACGCTGATACCTCTAGGTCTTGTGGATATTGCTTGGAGTCTCGAAGCTTCTCGAAGATTCCTCTCTCTAACGAAGGGTTTAGCTTGTTACCTTGTTGTCTCCATTGCTCAGGGACGGTACTGATCTTTGAATTTTGGTGTAAAGCTGAATCGATCCGACTCTGCAGAGTTTGATTCGACGTCGATAGCGTTGCCTTTGCGTTGGAGCAGAAGAGACGAGCGACGTTGCTGCTGTGAGCGAGAACACGCCTTGCGTGTTTGTGAAGGCTGTGAATCATCATGATGCTCGAGTTCAACGTCTGACACGGCTTAGGGTAGGGTTTCTATAATTATATGTCTTCAATAACCCTTGCGGATGACCTAATGAATTGAGAAAAAAGTGGATATTAATCAGGATCTTTTTAATTATGACCTAATAATATTCTAAATTATTTAATGAAATGACATAAAATAATTTAGAATATTTTTAATTATATATAATTAATATATTTAGGAGGTGGTATTGAATTTCAGAATTTTAATGATGTCAAAGAATTCACAAATAATAGAAATCGAAGTATTTGGAATGAGTCTTCTAGATTTTATTGCATTTAGTGACCGCCTTTGTTGGAGTTGTCTTCTTGATGATCTTGAGATTCATTCTTAAAGCAGAAAGACCACCAGGTCTTTCCATATTCAGTCCACTGATCAAGAGAGCTGAAGATTTAGCTTTCCTGGAGAAGGAAGGATCGTTAGCCTCTCTTGAGCTCATTGGCAAAGGAGGCTGTGGAGAAGTTTTCAAAGCGGAACTACCAGGAAGCAACGGGATGATCATAGCACTGAAGAGTGACACAACCCTCTAAAGACACAGCCGAACTTGTAGACGAAGAATACAAGTCCCTGAACAAGTTAATGAGACAAATCAGGTCAGAGATCAACACACGGTAGGTCAAATCCGGCACATGAATCTGCTCACGTTGTTAGCACACGTGCCAAGATCCGAGTGCCACTTCCTTGTCTACGAGTACATGAAGAACGGGAGTTTGCAAGATACTAACCGACGTTTCAGCTGGAAACAAAGAGCTAACGTGGCCAGCAAGGCACAAGCTTGCTTTAGGTATAGCTGCAGGACTTGAGTACCTTCACATGGAAAGTAACCCTAGGATCATCCACAGAGACTTGAAGCCGGGTAATGTTCTTCTTGGCGACGATATGGAGGCTAGGATCACCGATTTCGGGTTGGCAATGGTAATGCCTGATGCAGTCACGCACATTACAACCACTAAACTTTCAGGTACTTGGGGATACATAGCACCTGAGTATCATCAAAATCTCAAGTTGACAGATAAGTGTGACATCTATAGCTTTGGGGTGATTCTTGGGGTGCTGGTGATTGGGAAGCTTCCTTCTGATGAGTTTTTCCAGCATACTGATGAGATAAGTCTTGTAAAGTGGATGAAGAAGGTACTAAAATCGGAGAATCCAAGCCTTGCGATTGATCCGAAGTTGGAGGCGCAAGGATTCGATGAACAGATGCTTCTTGTTCTGAAGATTGCTTGTTATTGTACTTTGGATGATCCTAGACAGAGGCCAAACAGCAAAGATGTCAAGGCTTTGCTGTCCCAGATCAAGCACTAGCTCGTGCCTCTGTATGATATATTGTTTGCTTCTAAAAAATTGTGAATTAGAATGCTGAAAGTGTTTTTTTTAACTTTGTTAATGAATATGAAATTTAAAAAAACAGAGGCTTTCATTTGATTCACAATAGAAGATATTTTATTCAAGTACTCTTGAACAATCTTTTTTCCTTCATAGTCAAAGTTTCAAAAAAAAAAAATCCGTAGAAACTTCACCATATGATCACTTTTTGTACTCTCATATATTCTTATTTCAGTATCTCCCACGCTTATGAGCTGTGTTTGCTGTTGAGATCTTTGAGAATATATCTTAATTTGCTGCCAATTTGCATCTTTCTTTTGTTTCTTTCACAGAGGTTAATCAGGTTCTTCTGGATTCTTATCTTCAAAACCAGATTTGATCACATCCCATAGTTCATGCGATCGGAACATCATCTTCATTTTGAGACTACATAGATGATAATTATTTCCTTTGAACAAGAGCCTGCATATTTGATCCGTTGCTCAACATCCTTTTTACATAAGAAACAAATTACAAAGTTGATGACAAAAAAATTACAAAATACTCATGAATATTTAAATGAATAAAAAATATTTTAAAATTTGTAGAAGCTTTTTCAGTTCAATGTTTTAATTAAGTGTTTATTAATGCTTATACATCAAGATGTTTAAGTTTTGAGTATTAATGGATTATTTTTTAAAGAGGTCTGCATAATGGATCAACCATAAGACAATCCTAGGTGATGCAGTCATGAGTACTTCTTGGTAAAATAACCAATGATTTAAAAACAAATAATTAAAATCTTAATAAATAGGAACGTCCAGTGTTAGGTAAGCAATAAACCCATTACTCTCTAAAATCTAGATCAAACTTAACTCAATCCACAAACCAAACCAAAAAAAAACGGACAGAACAAAACAAAGAGAAAGGGACGCTGGTCTAAAACAACCATATAATGAAAAAAATAATCGGTGGGCAGAGAAAAACAAACCCCATATCTTTCATGAACATCTTAACCTCCTCCTCGTTCATCTTCTTTCTACACGAACTCAGCACTTGCTTCGACAATGACCGAATCTCACTAAGATACTCTTCACTACCCATATTTCCTATCTTGTTCCTTAGACGGTACACTTCTTCTTTACTCGTTACCTCTATCGCCTTTAGTATTGATCCGGCTCTCTCGTAAGCCTGTG
The DNA here is from genome assembly GCA_026261945.1 of Hirschfeldia incana. NCBI lineage: Eukaryota > Viridiplantae > Streptophyta > Magnoliopsida > Brassicales > Brassicaceae > Hirschfeldia > Hirschfeldia incana. The sequence continues at coordinate 3,606,204 of JABCMI010000021.1, forward strand.
CCATTGCTTCCCTCGTTTTAGCTTCAAGTTTATACTTCTCCATGAATTCCACGGCTGATGCATATGCGTTAACTCTCAAAACGTTGCACCTTGTGACACTATCCAACTCTATGTTCTTCTCCTTCATCATCCTTAGAAGATTCTCGATCTCAACTCTATGTTTCCCTAGCACACTGTAGATAGATATCATCGACTTAAAAGGTGAAGGTTTGGAGAGGAAACCTAGCTCTCCCATCTTCTCAAAGATAGCTTCAGCTTTACCAACATCTTGGGGAGATCTAGTGTACATTTTCAAGAGTGTAGTGTAGACAGAGTAGCCCTTCATAGTCTCAGGGATGCTTGCGTCAAAAAACTTATATGCTTCTTCCAAACCCAACACTTTCTCAGTTAGGTCAAGCCTATCAGCATAATCTTCTGGATAAAGATTAATCACCTTTTGATCACAAAGCCATGAAGATGCCTCAAGTGCTTTGGAGAACTGATTTGAATCTTGAAGGTTCTTGATGAGGTCTCTCAACTCTGAAGGCTTTACTTGAGTCCCAAACTTCCCCCACTCTTCCAGAAGCGGAGTGATTGGTTTATTACCAGATCTTATGTTCCTTAGAGTCTTGTTCACTAGTATCTCTGCTTCTTGGACCATACCCTTTTTGCGGAAACCAGACACCAACATAGTTGGGATTCGGACATCAAAATCAAGACCAGACAGCGCGTACTCTTTGTAGTACATTTCAGCTGCTATGTTGATATCATCAAGATTCAAGAGAGACGCAAACAAAGCTAAGTACCCATCATTGTCTTGCTTTCTTGTCTTCTTGTATAGATTCCATATACGACAAACATCTTCACTCTTTCCTCCTGCTTCACCGTATAGCCTCATGAGCTCCTCATACGAGGCCGGATCATTCACTTCCTCTGCTCTAACAAGCATCTCTCTCGCTTCTCTCTTGGAACCAACTCTTAGGTAAGCCTTTGCCACGGCGAGGCTATCAAGCTCAACGTCGTTCTCCTTCAACTCTCTCAGTATCTCATCTACCTTACCTTGGTTCCCAACAGAGATGTATAGGGACATCATGGGACTATACGATGAGGGTTTCAAGAGTAAACCTAGCTCTCTCATCTTCTTGAAAACAGCTTCTGCTCTATCAACATCTTTCTTATCAGACTCTGTGTATCTCTTTAGTAGAGTGGTGTACATAGACTCATTTCTAAGAATCTCTGGGACTTTTTCCAAGAAATTCTCTGCTTCTTTAAACCCTAAAACGTTATCGATGAGATGAAAACGTGCTGTGTAATCCTCCGGTACGAGACTGCATACGTTACGTTCAGCCATCCACGCTGATACCGCTAGGGCTTGTGGATATTGCTTGGAGTCTCGGAGCTTCTCGAAGATTCCTCTTACCAACGAAGGGTTTAGCTTGTTCCCTTGTTTTTGCCATTGCTCAAGGACGGTACTGATCTTTGAGTTTTGGTGTAAAGCTGAATCGATCCGACTCCGCAGAGTTTGATTCGATGTCGATAGGGTTGCATTTGCGTTGGAGCAGAAGCGACGAACGGCGTTGCTTCTGTGAGTGAGAACACGCCTTGCGTGCTGCTGAAGGCTACGAAACATCATGATGCCTAAGTTCAACGTATGAGAACGCTTTAGGGTTTATGTGCGCCTTGCGTGTTGCTGACTCAATATATAAGTTTTTTTTTACAATGTAAGTTATTTTCAAAATTCAACTCAAGATTAAAATAATGACAAATAAGCTTTACATTTTTGAAATATGATTTAGCATTAGTCATCCTTGCGTGTTGCTGAAGGCTACGAAACATATAAAGTTTGCGTGTTGCTGAAGGCTACGAAACATATAAGCTTTAGGGTTTGCGTGTTGCTGACTCAATATATAAGTTTATTTTTACAATGCAAGTTATTTTCAAAATTCAACTCAAAATTAAAATAATGACAAAAAAAGCTTTAAACTTTTAAAATATGATTTACCACTAGTCATCCTCTCTCTCTCTCTCTCTCTCTAATTGAATACTAAAATATTTTTTAATATTTATGATTTTAACTGAAACTACTTATAATTTAAAACAGAAGAAACATTTTCTTATTTTGTGTTGTTGTGGATGCTCTCAATTGAGACATGCTCTCTTTACTGATTTTGGATTACAAAAAAAAATTCATCAGCATTGTTTTCTTTAATGTTCTTTGTAAGAAATTAAAAAAAAATTGAAGTGGAACATGTGATATGAAAATGGTGATTATAGAATTAGAGAATATTAAAGTTGGTTTGGGTTAATATGAGTGGTGATTATAGAAGGGGAGAAAACACGAATAATACAATCCAACTAAATAACAAGGTTTAAACTCAATATTGTAAGAAATTAAAAAAAAAATGAAGTGGAACATATGATATGAAAATGGTGATTATAGAATTAGAGAATATTAAATTTGGTTTGGTTGAATATGAGTGGTGATTATAGAATGGGAGAAAAACACTAATAATACAATCCAACTAAATAACAAGGTTTAAACTCAATATTGTGCTTTTAATTTTGATCTGAAAAACACTTACAGATCCATGAAATCTAAATTCAAATCAAATCCCTACACAAATCATTGCTATTGAAATACACAAACCAATAATACTGCCACAGAACCAATACCATTGAATTTGGTTTGAACTTTTAAATTTACTGAAATACAAAAAACAATAAAGCTAAAGCTAGAATTATTCTTGAAGAATAGACTCTGATTTTGAAACTTGAAATATATAGAGTAATCATGGTTTGAAGGTTCATCAAGGAACACTATTCAATAGACAGTCACAAATTTTATTGAGATATCATGAAGTTTTTGAAAGTAACTTGAATACAAACATTTATGAGTGCACAACTTTTGAGCAATATTATTGTGAAATGTTCAGTGTAAACACTTGGTGTAATAAATATTATATAGATTGTGCACAAAGGCAGAGGAAAATGTTGTTAATTTCATTAAAAGATTTGTTAAAACATTCAATATATATAAGCACATAACAAATATATAGAGTTAGAAAGTCAGCCAACCGAGACTTGTGTTATTGGAATATATAGAGTTAGAAAGTCAGCCAACCGAGACTTGTGTTGTTGGTTCATGTTGAATGAATAGCGGTATCAGCCTCCAAAAAATGCAGATCAAAAGCTTTGACTGCAGTCCGTAACTATCGTATAGCGATAATCTAATATCCATGGTGAGCACAATGACCTTTTAGACAGCTGCAAGCAAACCACAAAAAAACTTGTAAATTATAAAAATCAGTAGGCATCAGGTTGTAGTACATCAGTATACCTCTTTATAAGGCACTTCAACTATAACATCGAGTCGTTGCCACTCCTCCTTTAAAATAGGATACAAAGCGTCAACAAGATCAATAAATTGACTGGTATCAGCATCAAGAATGGACCGGATCCTTTGGTACACGAAACACCTCAATAACACCACAAATACTAATGACTTGTCACCATAACTCTTGCTTCCAAGCCACGAAATAAACTTCCTAGGATGCATTAAAAAATTGTCCTCAAGCTGTTCAACGGTAACCAACACCAGGATATCTCTATCCTCCGATAAGACAGACCAAAACATGTTGACTTGATCCTCCAATGTGAAACGTAATGATGAAATCACAAGTCAAGCCAAAGGTTGTCTATAGACCTTTAACCTATCAAGAAGTCTATCCTGAGCCTCATTCTGAGCGGCACTTATCCTCTCAAAGGGAAGCTCACTTATTTTGAAGGCCACCATGAGACATATAGTGATGTATGTCATGACTATTCTCACAACTTTTAGTTCCATAGAAACGTTTGGCGAAGCTTCTAGTTTTGCAGATACCATAAACGATACTGCTATTATGCTGTCAGAGATGCCCAACCTGTCTTCACTGGCCAATAACTTGGATTGGGAACAGAAATGCAAATACGCTAACATGAACGATGCGATTCCAAAGCCATCTAGACCTTTGTCCCTCTCCAATGCGTTCCCAATTTTGACGAATAAGAGAAGAACACCTATGCTCCCGATGGCGCGAAGGACATGAAACAGAAGACGGATTCCGAGAGGGAGAGCGGTTGCAATGATTCGGTAGATAAGAGCAAGGCTGTCCTTGTTCCAGAAAATCACAAGATATAAAGAAACAACCGAGTAAACCACGAAACCTACTATCGAGCTCTTCGAACGTTCACCACCGATAGTCAGCATAGCGAGACCGATGGACCACATCAAGCCTACTAGGACTTGTCCCTTGAGAAGATTATCGCGTCCGTAGAGAGAATGCATGAAGCTCGTCCGTTTCGTGGCAGTCTCCGGCAGTAATCGCGGTCGAGGTTGGACCTCCATAGCCGTGTAAAGATGGAGAAAAAAAGTGACGGAGATGGAGGTTGTTGATGACAGCTGACAGAGATAGTGACGCCACTCTGAAAAAGCTTTGACTGGACTCACTAGACGACAAGAAAATCATTGGTTACTTAATGATTATCCATTCCGTACGTTGACACGTGTGACAGTGATTATTGATAGCTTACGCATACTTCCTTTCTTATGACGTCTCACTCTTTATCTCTATTTTTTTTCTTTGAAAAATGATCCGGGATCCGGCTCGATCCGATTCGAAAAAACGGGTATTTGGAGAGTCCGGATCCGGATCCGAATACGGATTCAGATAGTGAAATTTTTGGTCCGAATATCCAGATTCGGATCCGAACTTTTTATATATTTAAAATATAATTATATTTATATATGCATACTATATATAAAATAACTAAAATTTTAGTTTAATTAACTTTCAATAATTTTTCGATTTTATTTTTAGGAATAATTTTAAATAGATTAAATAAATAGTTAATTAGTTGGTTTTTAATTTAATTTAAAAAAAAATTCAAAAACCTGCTCGGATCTGAATATCCGTGGGTATTTGGATTTTAGTACGGATACCCGAAAGATCCGGATCCGAATTCAGGTAGCAATTTTACGGATCCGACAAATCCGAATCCAGATTTGGATATCTTAAAGTACCCCGGATATTCGATCCGTTCCACCCCTACCCATCATTCTCTATCTCTTTTTGTGTTTACTATTTTTCTATTTATATTTTTGAAAGCTAGTGTTTTAGTTGTTTTTATCTTCTACACAATAAAAATTCTCTAATCATATTAAAAATTCAAAAGATTTTTTTTAAAAAAAACAGAAGAATTACACTATAGAAGAAGATGAGACAGAAAATATTTGTTAGTTGAGCTTGTTTAATAAATCACCCACAAAGTATTTATCTGTGTAGCTACTGATAATATGATTTTTCCATAACTAATTATATAAGAGTGAAATCGATCCATTTTTTTTTTTTCATTTTAGACCACAAAAAGAGGTCCGATTGATTCATGAGATCAATAGCGGATCCAGAAAATGTTTTGACCGGGACACACAATAAATATATTTAATAATATTAAATTATTGACAATATAATTTACATTAAAAACTTTTATAAAACCTTGTGTTTATTACATTGAGTCATTAGGTTTTGTATTTTTAACTACCGTCTATTGTATTACTAACATTGAGACAAATCCAACATTTATAAATAATTGTACTTATATAAAATATAATACTTTTTGAATGCATATATAATATATGATATAACATAGTATAGAAGAAATATCTTGCATTATTAAATTTGAGAAATCAAGTTACAAAAAAAAATATCTTGCCTAACTTTGCAAGGCGAGAATCATGTATTTAATACCAAAGATGACATTAATAACCATTGTATATGCTTAGATTGAAAGTAGACTATTCTGTTCCATAATACTTATTCCGTTTTAAAATGTTTTATATTTTAGAAATTTCACACATATTAAAAAATCATCTTAAATTTTGATTATAATTGTATTGTTTTTTTAGGGTTACAATTCCCATAAATGTTAACCAATAGAAATTCAATAAACACGATTTGTTTTTGAAATTTGAAATATGCCATTATTAATTAATAAAAAGTTCATTGAAAATGTATCTTTTAGAAAAAAAAAATATTTTTTTTCTAAAACATGGATCTTTTTACAATAGGGTGAGTATTATCTATTAGTAATCTAGATTTTAGGAAGTAGGTTGAACCCAAATAAAAAAAAATGATTTCTGAATTATTGTCATACATTTTTAATAAATAGAAAACATTCTTAAAGATTGTGTGTGTCAGAAAATCATTAGTTTGTTAAGTTATGTTGTGAATTATATCATATATCGTATAGCCAAATCAGTGGTAGATTAATTCAGTGATTGAATATGATTTATTGGCAATCTAAATTAAAGGAAGAAATTTGGATTCAAAAGAAAGGAAAGAAAACGTTTTCTGAATCATTTCTTGAATTTTTAATAAAGAGGAAAAAAATTTAAAGGTTGTATATGTTCAAAATCATCTGTTTGTTAAATTTTACTATGATCTAAATGAAGACATACTTAGAAATATTTAAATATTTTGAATAAAAAACGAGTAATTCAGTTCTTTAGATAATTTGGATAATTTTAAATACTGTGGATAAAAGTGTTTGGGTATTCCGGTTTTTTCGAGTAGTATGGTTTATATGTAACATTTTAAAAATATTTGATAGTTTTAGTGATGAGTATAACTATTTTATTAGGTATATAATTTTTGAACTTCTGTGTGGTTTTGGATTTGTTTTTTTTTCTGTTCTGCTCCGGTTGGGTTTTTCGGTTGTTGGTTTTTGTGCCCAAACCTAACCAGGTAATAAATTGTAATATATATATATACACGGTATATAAAATATTAGGGTTAAAGAAAATTTAAGCAATAGTTTGGATTCTAATGATTACAAAATAATTGGTGAGCTGTTTTTTTTAAAATTGTTGGTGAATTAATTATTTAAAGTAAGTGGTCAAGATTTTCGAACTCATTTTTACATTAAATTTTCATAAATATATTTTTTATTGACCACCAAGTCATGGGAAAAGAAAGATTTTGGAAACATATTAGATGATTTAGTTGCTATATATTATAGAGATAATAAATAATCCTTATTGATTATGTATGGATGGACTTGCTAAGATTTTATGGTTTGTATTTTAAATTTATTTATTTTATTTGTTTAAAAAATCTAGAAAAAATGGAATTGGATAAATAATAACTTTAAAATGAATACGTTTGAATTATGTATGGATGGACTTGGAAACATATTAGGCCTATAGAAATAATGTATTTATTTATTTGTTTAGAAATGTTAGAAATAACCTACGTGTATGGATTTAATGATTTCAATATTTTTTTTCTTATTCTTTTCTAATATCTTTTTTTCTAATTTTTGGTCAAACAAAAACAAATTAAACTTCCACTGCATGGATTTTCAATTTGTCCAGTTGGTCAGGATTTAACCCAAAAACTAAAATAAATTATCTTATTGTTTTGTACATAGGTTCATCAGCTATAGGTGAATAATATTTCTTTTACGGATTCTATTTTAAGAAAGCTATAGATTTAAGTTAAATTATGTCATAATAATGTCGTATGATAGCACATCAATTTTGATCTCCTTATATATTTTTTTGGCATCTATTTCCTTAATTAATTGTTGCTGATTTTTGGTAAAATCATAATAAGAAAAATCATTAATCAACAGAAATTGACAACATTAATGGAATTAATTGAAGTAAGATTATTTATAACTTCAGTGGTATTGGAATGTAAATAACTTGCAAAACAAATGGACAATTTATAAGTGTGTTTCTATTTTAATAATATAGATATAATATATTATGTAGTATTTGTAATACTGGTTCAACTCTTATTTTATTTTTCATATAGTTTCACTATTTTTTTGAATGCTAGAAAAACCAAGTACCTGATCATAGGAGTCATGGAATTGACATTGCAAGTTAAGTTCAGATAGTCTTATATTAGATGAATAATTAATCGACTTAGGGTTAATTTCTTTATAGCTTATTTGCTTTCAGACATCATGTATTAGCAGTATCGACAAACACCTCTTACTGGAGAAACAGAGGGACGCTAGCCACAAGTGACTATCTACATCTTTCTTCTCAGACTCTGCGTATCTCTTTAGTAGAGTGGTGTACATAGACTCATTTCTAAGAATCTCTGGGACCTTCTCCAAGAACTTCTCTGCTTCTTTAATCCCTAACACGTTCTCGACGAGATGAAAACCTGCTGTGTAGTCTTCAGGTACGAGACTGCATGTCTTACGTTCAGCCATCCATGTTGATACCGCTAGGGCTTGTGGATATTGAATTGCTTGGAGTCTCGGAGCTTCTCGAAGATTCCTCTCACTAACGAAGGGTTCAGCTTGTTACCTTGCTGTGTCCATTGCTCAAGGACGGTACTGATCTTTGAATTTTGGTGTAAGTTATTTTCCAAATTCAACTCAAAATTTAAATAATGACAAAAGAAGCTTTAAATTTTTAAAATGTGATTCAGCATTAGTCATCCTTGCGTGTTGCTGAAGGCTACGAAACATATAAGTTTGCGTGTTGCTGAAGGCGCTACGAAACATATAAGTTTGCGTGTTGCTGACTCAATATATAAGTTTTTTTTTTACAATGCAAGTTATTTTCAAAATTCAACTCAAAATTAAAATAATGACAAAAAGCTTTAAACTTTTAAAATATGATATACCACTAGTCATCCTCTCTCTCTTTAATTGAATACTAAAATATTTTTTTAATATTTATGATTTTAACTGAAACTACTTATAATTTAAAACAGAAGAAACATTTTCTTATTTTGTTATATATTATTATCTGTATAACGAATCAATATAGTGTCGGTGGTTATTATGTTTATCCAGTTTTCTTTTTTAAGTTGTGGATTAGAGTGCTGAAAACGGTGGTTTTTTTATTTTGTCTTTAACGAATATGAAATTAATAAAATGTCTTTATTTCATATTCACCAAAGTCTACCTGCAAATATTAATTTCCCTCTTTCACCCATTTTTTACAATTCATTACGATTTTAAAAATTTCTCTTGCATTTTTATTTAATTATAATAGAATTTCAATCACAAAGATGATTTTAAGCTTAAATTTTGTTTCTCTGTTAAAAGTTCTTTATAACAACATCTTTGGTGTTATATTTTAGTTCATTTAATATGTTACATTGATTTGATATCAATAAAATTAAGATGTCATAAGAAAATGATTTTAAGCTTAATTTTTTTTTGATCAAATTTTTTTGTTTATTTTTAAAAACAGTTTTTAGAACATGATGTATCATACCCACGGTTGGCCCACTTTATCTAGTTAGACGATATTCTAAAACCCATGAAAGGCCCAAATCGATTTATCTATTATATTCCTAATCATTAATGAACACGTGGCGACTTGGCAACAGAGAGCCGGAGCGAGAGAGAGAGAGAGAGAGAGAGGAAACACACAAGAGAGAACGTGGGAGAGAACAATCTCACCACTTCATCATCTGATCATCATCATCATCAATTCACACCGATTCAGATTCAAAAATCTTCTCCGAGAACACTCTTCACACGAACAATGGCGGCGGATCCAAACCCCAAGAAGTTCCCCGTCCTCTCCTACGTCTTAGCTCGTCTCCCTTCCTTCACCCCAACCAAATCCTCCTCCTCCTCCGCTCCCGCCTTCGATGTCGAGCAACCACAATCATCGATCGAGATCGTCACGCAGATGCCTCACCTAACCGAGCCAGGCGTCCTCGACTCCATGACCAAAGCCATCACCGACGTCGCCGAGACCCGATCCGTCCTCCGAACCCTAGGACCGAGACCCGATCACGAGGCCGTCGACAAGGCGCGCGCCAAGCTCTCGGAGATGTTGTCGGAGTCCTTCGAGGACATCGCGCTGAACGAGGCGGCGGGGAAGGACGAGGAGAGGAGGCGGGAGATGGATGAGGAGAAGACGTGGTGCGAGTCGATTTTGAAGTTGGATGAGGTTCATGGATCTTACGAGAAGCTGTTGAGTGAGGCGGAGGAGAGACTTGTGAGGATTTATGAGTTTGCTGAGAAGAAGAAGAAGGCTGAGGAGGTGGGTGAGGGTAGTGGGGGAGTTGAGGAGGAGGAGGAGGTTAATGAGGAGGTTGTGGGGATATTGCAGCAGGCGTTGGGTAATCCGGTGGAGAGGGTTGATTTGTCTGGGAGGAAGCTGAGTTTGCTCCCTGAGGCTTTTGGGAGGATTCAAGGGTTGCTTGTTCTTAATCTCTCCAACAATCAGCTTCAGGTTAGTTTTTCGTTCCTTCTGAGATTCAAGAATCAAGATTAAAGCTTGCTTGCTACATTGTTTTATTGGTGAATTAAAGATGCAAATTTCATTTAGATCCTAAATGTTTTGGGAATTTGGTAACGTAAATTGATTTGGGGCATTTATACAGTTGCTATTGAGCAATCCCTTTAGTAAAATGATGAGGAGTGATCACGAGGTTACTTGTTTAACTTGGTTCTGGCCTTTGTTCTATTGAACAACGCCTTATCTGAATGTGATTCTAAGACATTTTATATCGATGGTGTCTAGTCTGATGTTAGAAGATGCAACTTTCGTTTAAGATCCTATAGCTTTGAGAATGTGGTAACGTTAAATTGATTGGGAGGGGGAATTAGACAGTTGCTGATGAGCAAACCATTTAGTAAATGATGATAAGGAGTGATCACAAGATTGCTAGGTGCATTTGGTTCTGGTCTTATTTCTATTGGTGACGATGAACAATACCTTTTATGATGTGATTCAGTGACATAATGTATCAGTGATGTCTAGTCTGATGTGAAATTTAAGAGATTCTGGCATATGTCTGTTTGTTTTGGTTTTGGTTTGGCCTTGAGATTGGGGCCGTTAGTGAATTATAGTTTTAAGAGGTTCTACATATCTGCTTGTTTTTGATTCTGCCATCTTTGACATAGTAAACCCTATGTTTGATAAGTTAGTTATATAACGGAATAGGTTCAGGTATGGCTAATGGGTTCACTTGTCTTTACCTGACCGAGGTTTATGTCCAACAGGCTATTCCTGATTCAATAGCAGGATTGCATGGTCTTGTTGAGTTAGATGTCTCCGGGAATCTTCTGGAGACATTACCAGATTCTATCGGTCTACTGTCAAACTTGAAAATTCTGAATGCCTCGACTAACAAGCTCACCCACTTACCTGATTCCATCTGCCGTTGCGGGTACGTAATACTTAACTTCACTTAATCAAGTTTTTGTTTTTGTTTTTGTAATCAGTTTTTAACCACTTTCTTACATTCAAATTCTCAGGTCGTTGGTTGTGTTGGACGTGAGCTTCAACCGTCTCACCTACTTACCAACCAATATCGGATTCGAGCTAGTGAAGCTAGAAAAGCTCATGATCCAATATAACAAGATCCGATCCTTGCCTAGCAGTATAGGCGAAATGAGATCCCTAACATACCTCGACGCCCATTTCAACGAACTGCACGGCCTACCTGACTCTTTCGTCTTGCTCATAAACCTAGAGTACTTAAACCTAAGCAGTAACTTCAGCGATCTCAAGGAGCTCCCTTCCTCGTTCGGCGACCTCATAAGCCTCCAGAAACTGGACTTGAGTAACAACCAAATCCACTCCCTCCCAGACACATTTGGCACGCTGGAGAGCCTGGTGGAACTGAATGTGGACCAGAACCCGCTCGTGGTCCCACCATTGGAAGTGGTGAAGGAAGGTGTGGAAGCAGTGAAGATGTATATGGGTAAGAGAAGGATCACTATGTTGGAAGAAGAAGAGAGGAGGAGACTGGAGGAGGAGATGGAGCAGGCAAACGCAGGGTGGCTCACACGAACTACCTCGAAGCTGAAATCTTATGTCTCAGATGTTTCTGAGTATCTCAATCCGACTTCTCCTCGAGACCCTTACCTTGAGAGGGAACTATGAATGTGACTTTGGCTTGAAGAAACGATGGTTTATCCTCTCCTTTTGGCTGGTTTTGTCTCATATTCCCTCTTTCCAATCAGAGTATATAATGAAGGGTTCTCTCTTCATTACGTTTGTGAAATTTTTTGTGATAGGTTATTCCTGTCATTTAACACGGGTTCATTTTTAAGATGAACCTTCTTGGATTTTGCCGGTTTTTAAAGAAAAACAAATGTTTTGTGGGTTAATAAAAGCTCAAGGAGTTTTAACTGAGTTATGTGTTTGAGCTATGTGTATCTATATTCTTTTGGTTAGTTTCCTTGGCTTGATGATTGCATTAATCAAGACCATGAGTTAAAGTCTGATGATTATGATCTTATATCTGAGAAACATGAAAGGATCTACTTCTTACGTTTTCTGCTAGTTTTGTGCAAAATTGGTTGTGCATGCGTCTCTCTTTGTTTTGATGTATTGGGAGCACTTTGCACATCTTAGCTTCGTTTAATTGACTTTAAACATGGATTTGACTTCCAAATGTGTCTATGACTGTGAGTACTTATGGTTCATAAGCTTAAGTTTCAATAAATTGACAGCTAGAGCCCGAGATTCGGATTCAAGGATGTAAGGTCCTATAAGTCCTAACTATTTCAGAACCAGTTCAGGAACAAGACCGGTCTAAAGGATCTCTGGTGACTTATCTTAAGGGATGATTTTATTGTCGGCTGGTAGTGTACTAGTGTTCATGCAATAAGATCCAGCACGTTGCGTTAAGTCAATAGACAAGATCGTGCTCGTGCATGGCCATGAACTGCTAATCTACTTCACGATGTCAAATCCCGTGATTGGTGCATAATAAATAAGATTATCTAATAACCAGAAAGTCGTATAAAATTAGCATATACTCCTATTTTACTACAAACAGAATATTTGAATCATTGTAACAAATGTGACAATTACAAAGAATCGAACAATTGACATCTCAACAACTTGTCTGCAACTACCCTTCTTATTTTGGTTGGTACTATCCATAACTATTTAACAATCACTTAATTATTCATTTGTTTCACAAAACTGCATTTTAAGATTTTAATTTTATTTCGCAAAAAAATATTTTATATCTAATTTTAACTTCATTATATTATTTGAAGAAAGATTGTTGGTAATGTATCAATGATAGACAAAAAAAATTCTAAAAATTTTCTTTTGTGAATGACATTTTTCATAGAACAGAGTGAATACTTTTAGCGCATATGATGATCCTTACAACTTTATGGATTCAATCCTTGAAGATCAACCTTTTCTGTTCATAATTACATAAAATGCTATTAAATTAAACCAAACTGAACATTAAACAACAACGTTTATTACTACTATGATTCTATAAAGAAGGTAAGAGAGTTAAAAACTAACGTTCATTTACCACTTTGATTATTACTCCCTCTGTTTTTAAAAGATAGTAGTTCTAGAATTTTCACATATATTAAGAAAATTCATTAATTTTGATTGTAAATGCATTGTTTTTTACAAATAACAATTTTCAATAACTTTTAGCCAATAGAAATTCAATAAACACCATTAATATTTTTGAAACTTATAATTTTTCATAAAAGCATACATTGAAAAAGTAAAACTACTATCTTTTTGAAACAAATTTTTTTCATAGAACAATCATCTTTAAGGAACGGAGGGAGTATTCGATTAAATAAGTCCACAAGCCAGTTAAAAAAAATTATAAATGCACTTATCAACGAATTAAATTTAAATTTACAGAAACTCATATAAAATACATAACGCATTGGGAAAAAAATACATAACGCGTAGTTGCAGCTTTAACCCCAAAAAAAAAAAGAAAAAAAAAACTCGGATTTGACCTTTCCTTCCCTCTTCCATCTTCACTAATCGCAGTTTCTCCAAATCTAGATTCCAAACACTCCATTGGATCTCAATTCGAGCATAATCCGATCAGATCGGGTGGGTGGGGGTGGTTTCCACAAACAAAATCCGATGAAGATGGCGGCGAACGGCCGGTTTTTCACGATCGGGATCGTGGCGTCGTGGTACTCGTCGAACATCGGAGTGCTCCTCCTGAACAAGTACCTCCTAAGCAACTACGGGTTCAAGTACCCGATCTTCCTCACCATGTGCCACATGACGGCCTGCTCCCTCCTCAGCTACGTGGCGATCGCGTGGATGAAGATGGTCCCTATGCAGACGATCAGATCCCGCGTCCAGTTCCTCAAGATCGCGGCCCTCAGCCTCGTCTTCTGCGTCTCCGTCGTGTTCGGGAACATCTCCCTCCGGTTTTTGCCGGTTTCGTTTAACCAGGCGATCGGCGCGACGACGCCGTTTTTCACGGCCGTGTTTGCGTATTTGATTACGTTGAAGAAGGAGGCTTGGTTGACTTATGTTACGCTTGTGCCTGTTGTCACTGGTGTTGTTATTGCTAGTGGGGTGAGTGATTTGATTTGTGTTTTTTTTTTTTAATTTGGTTTATGAATTATTGAGAGTGGTTCGATCCGGTTTAATGGCATTTGGTGTGGAATGTGTTGTTATATGGTTGCTAGGAATCTTAGGTAGGTAACATTTGTGTTTTATATGTATTCTTGCATTGCTCTAATCACTTTACGTTATCTCAGTTACTTCGAAAGGAATGTGCTCTTTGTGTTTTTTATTTGATGAGTGTTGAGATTGAAATGTGTTGTCATGGTGGCTGATGAAGTTACTAGCATTAGGGAGATGGTGATGTGGATGTAGAGTCATGACGTTTGATTTTGATTCGGTCTCGTATGTGAATATGTTGGTAGAAATCTTAGGTAGGTTAAGGTTTAATTATATGTGCATTTTTCAGTTCACCTTTGAAGATTGCTCTGAGCTTTCGAAGCTGCTGAGTTCTGAAAAGTTTCTTAATTTATCTCAGTCGCTTCACACTACAAACTGTTTTTTTTTATTTAGAATATATGTGTGCAGAGTAGTTTCATTCTCTGCATTGAGTTGAACTCTCTATCTGATTTTTTTTCTCTCTCTTAATTTCCATGATTTGGTCAGAGTGAACCAAGTTTCCACCTGTTTGGATTCATAATGTGCGTCGCTGCCACAGCTGCGAGAGCACTTAAATCAGTTCTTCAAGGGATTTTGTTATCTTCAGAAGGGTAAGAGATGGATAGCATCATATTTTAAAAAGTCTTTTTTTTTTTGTTAAGAGGGTTGCTGAAATATTTATACTGAATTTTGTTTTGAAGGGAGAAGCTAAACTCCATGAATCTCCTCCTCTACATGGCTCCCATAGCTGTTGTGTTCCTTCTTCCTGCTACTCTTATCATGGAGAAGAACGTTGTTGGCATTACAATTGCACTCGCCAGAGACGACTTTAGAATCGTTTGGTATCTTCTATTCAATTCTGCCCTCGCTTATTTCGTGAACTTGACTAATTTCTTAGTCACTAAACACACCAGCGCTCTGACTCTCCAGGTAAAACAACTCATCTCTTCTATACTTAACACTTCTTCTTTAAACGATAACAAGTGAATCTTGAACTTGTCACAGGTGCTAGGAAACGCCAAAGGTGCAGTAGCAGTGGTGGTATCGATCCTAATATTCAAGAATCCTGTCTCAGTGACTGGAATGTTAGGTTACTCGCTAACGGTCATCGGAGTAATCCTCTACAGTGAAGCCAAGAAACGAAGCAAATGAAGTTAAAGAAACGTCTACAATTTTTATTTGTTAGGGTCCTTGCAGGTAAAACACACATAGACGAAGTTCCTTTTGCTGTGAACAAAAGCAAAAGGAGGTGTAAAGCAACACCAAAAGGATCAGAGCGAGTACGTACCATAAGCAATAAGTGATTTTGTTTCCTTCTTTTATTTTTGTTCATGGATCTTCTTCTACAGCTTTTGTCATAGGTTGTTCTAAGAGTAACTTCGATGTAGCTTCCTTTTCTTTTTGGTCGATTCTTTACATCTACTTTTGTGACATCAACATTTATAACACTGATTAATTAATGGAAAGACAATGCTTTTTTTCTTTCATATGTATGTTGTGTTCTGTAGTTCCACTATGATTTGGTAAACTCTAGAACGAATCCAAACTGAATTTGTACATAACAAGAATGTACACTGCTCTATCTCTTTTATGTAGTAAAGAACTTCGGGAACGAAGTTAAAGCTTTGATAAATAAGATAATGAGATATATTCTAACTGTATGTGTTCTACAAGTGGTTGCAACACAAAACAATTAATCTCTGAAGGTGTCCTAAAGGAAGATGGATGGTTCACAAAATGAGAACATGAAAAGAATGATAGAAGAGAGGAAAGAGGAGGGGAAGAGAATGTACAAATCAGATAATGAGTTATTCGAGAAAAAAGCATGCATGCATCATCATCATCAATCAATCATCAGTATCACTATCTCCAGCTCCAGCTTCAGCTTCTTGAGCCACCCAGTAATTGTTCCCATCTGGACCCCAAACCTTGTACCTGTCAAGAATACGAACACACATTCATCCATCTCAACTAAAGAACCAGCGATTAAAGATGAATCAGTGTACTTACCTTTCAAGTACAGATTTGCCTTCCTTGTACTTTTGGCTCTTCTCAACAGCAAACTCCTGAATAACAAACAAACCAACAAAATGTTGTTACCAAGAAGAAGCATTAGATTAGCTTCTAAAACAAAAAACATTTGTGAAGTTTTGCTAACATATCTCCATCCAACATAAGAGCCGCATTTGACGCAGTAAATATCAACAACGGTGTGCATTCCAGTCATCATCATCCTGTCTTCCTTCTTCCCAGCATACACATTTGCTCTGTCCACACACAAAAAAAAAGCCACACACATTACAAAAGGATCGTCTGCTTATCTTCAATCAGGAGGATAACCAAAAAAAAAAAGAAGCTAAATCAAACTTTTGGAAGTAGTTTAACTTACACCTTACTGAAGAGGTAATCTTTCCCATGGCGTGATTGAAAAGACTGTAAAAAAAAAAACCCAACATAGATGTTGTCAGTATCTTCTACGCTCAACAAAGCGCAAAAAGACATTGGCATATCTTCAACAATGTGTGAGCCTTAAACACTTTTAGAATAAAGTAATCAGAATTGCATTTAGCATCTAAACCAAGTAACCGCAATCAAATCCACACAGCTTAGACAGTTAGGCACCAACTAAATTATTTTATATGTGATTGAGAGAATGCATGAGAAGTCTCAAGATCAAGTCGCCGTAGATAAGAGTAGCAATGTTTGGATCACATGATTGAGAATTTTGAGAGGCTTTGATCAATGTGATGCAATGCAATTATCATGGAAACAACAATATGATTCTCCTCCTCCACAGTCATTTAAGATGATCTGATTGCTTAATCTATTAGATTTGAGCATAGATAAAATCGCAGAACAAGATTTAACAGCAGTAAAAAAGAAAAAACCTTGGAGACGACATCATCGCAGAGGGCGATATCAGTTTTGCAATGACGGCAACAGTAGGACTTGCCTTCCAGTTCCACCAAGAACAATCTCCCCATCTTCTTTTTTCGAATCGATCTTTACTACTAGTAGTGGAGAGCAAAGGAACCGATCTTTATATATATATTAATAAAAATCAATGGGAGATATGAGATCATTTAATTACGGAACAAGGCGTTTGGATTATTTTTTTGGGTGAAAGAACCAAGAAAAGTCTATAAAAATGGAGAAAACTCTGAAATGTGTTCGGTATTATTACTTCCTTTTTTGTGTAGAAATGTGGACCTGAAAAAGTCATGGCCCCCTATGGGATGGAATATACGTTAAACTATTTCTTTTATGCGAATTCACTTACGTACAACTCTCTTCTTACTAGATTGATGCGAGTGTACGTCATTTGCTTCTTCTTATCCTATTAAATTCTTCTATGTATCATCTTGGTCACACTATACTTGTCAACAATACTACTTTAATATGTTCCCCTAATCACTTACTCGCAAAACCTCTTGGCCATAAAGAGTATATACAAATAGACCAATCTCAGTATCAATGCCATTGACCCAAAGACAAAAGAAGATGTTGTAAACATTTAAACCAAACTTTTAAACAAAAGGATCGTATCTGATGTTTTGATTGCAGATCTTTATTAATATACAGGTGGCTCTGGTAAATACTTGGGATTACCTGAACATTTTGGAAGAAGAAAAAAAGATCTGTTCACAGCCATTGTTGACCGCATCAGACAAGCAGCAGCGAGCTGGTCCACAAGACATCTATCCAGGGCAGGAAAGCTGACCATGCTGAAAACAGTTCTGACTGCTATCCCCACATTCACCATGTCCTGCTTTGAGCTACCTGTTAGCTTGTGCAAGCGAATTCAATCAGTACTAACTCGATTCTGGTGGGACACATCAGATGGGGTTAAAAAGATGTGTTGGGTGTCATGGGATAAAATGACTAAACCTAAAGCAGGAGGAGGTCTAGGCTTGCGAGATATCCAGCTATTTAACCAAGCCCTCCTAGCTAAACAAGCGTGGCGGATCTTAACTAATCATGAGTGCTTACTGGCTAGAGTTCTACTAGGAAAATACTGCCACAACAAACCATTTATGGAGGCTTCAGTGCCTAAGGTTTGTTCTCATGGGTGGCGAAGTATCCTACACGGCCGTGAGCTACTAAGAGGAAACATAAGCAAGGTCATAGGGAATGGTCTCTCAACTAAGGTTTGGAAGGATTCGTGGATAGCACTAGATAAAGATATTAGACCTCATGGACCCATTCACGAACCTGCCCTGGACCTAACAGTCTCGGATCTCCTAACGTCAGATATGAAATGGAATAAGCGCAAAGTGGAACAATTATTACCTCATATGACAAAGGAGATCCAACTAATCCAACCAGGAGGTCCAGATACGGCTGACATCTTTGCTTGGCAACCTCTCCAGTCTGGAAAATACACAACAAAGTCTGGTTATTACACCGCATCAATGGGTAATCACAGAGCACAAGAGGTAAATCCGGATTCTTTTGACTGGATAAAGAACGTGTGGAATAGTAAATGCTCACCTAAAATGAGAATCTTCATGTGGTCGATAATACAAAATGCGCTTCCTTTGGGAGAGACTTTGAACCAACGTGGTATACAAACCGAAGCCCTCTGTGTCAAATGTAAACAAAAGGAGTCAGCTACACATCTATTCTTTCATTGCCCTTTCGCTATAGAAGTATGGAAGCTAGTACCTTTGCACCAAGTAGTTCACCTAGCTACGGACTGTGATTTCAAAGAAGCGGTGATGGCCTTTAGAAACATCAACTGTCTCCCACCCGCAGGCGTATCGACTACTATACTGCCGTGGATTTGCTGGGCTCTCTGGTCAGCGCGTAATAAACAGATTTTTGAGAAGAGAATCCTCACACCTATAGAGATAGTCACAAACGCTGTAAGGTTAGCAAGGGAGTGGATTAATGCTCAACCGATTAAGGGCAAAGAATAGAGTGGAGTACCTATTCCATCAGGAGCAAATCGATCGAGATCGGTGATGAAGGCAGTACCAACATGCAAATCTGATGCAGCCTTCAACCAACAATCGAATCGGGCAGGATTGGCTTGGATCATCTACGATGCATCTGGAAAACCTCTAAGGCAGGGATCTACACCCCAAGAATTTGTCGCCTCTCCCCTGGTAGCGGAAGCACTGGCACTCCGTGCTGGAATCATCTCTGCAGTAAGCCTTGAGCTTCCAAAGCTCAGGATGCTTTCTGACAACGCAACGCTCATTCGAGCTATCAACAACGACACGCAGGCTAAGGAGATCTACGGTATTGTCAAAAGTATCCAGCAGATCGCCTCTGCGTTTGTCGAGATCACCTTCAATCACGTCTCTCGATCTTCCAATGTGGAAGCCGACCGACTCGCGAAGCTTTCTTTGTTTTCGTTTTCATCGAATGTATCAAACCCGTAATGGGCTACTCTTGGGCCGAGGCCTCTTTCGATTTATTAATGCAATTCAGGTGTTACAAAAAAAAAAGATCTTTATTAATAAGGAGAATTTTTTTTCTTTTTTGGTACGTATGATTACAAGGAGAATTATTACATTATTACATATGATTAAACTGGTTTTGTCATGTCCTAGCATGTAACATAATTTGATTTCATCCACGCAGTATATTATAATCGATCATTTTAGACATTTTATTTCGAATCTAAGAACAAGCTTTGGGAAGGAATACACTCGATAGAACAGAAGCATATTTGATCTTTTCCATAGAAAACATGTTTGTCTTGGCAAATACGGTGACAGGTTTGACAAATGGGGCGAGAAGCACCATCGTTTGAAGCAATCTCAACCTCGAAACCATTCACTTTGATCCTATGCCCACCTTTCAGATAAGGGTATTTCCCTAGGATGCAGTCAACATGTATAGTGGTGAAGCAATGGTCGCATGTGTAGAAAATTCGACTTTTCTCTATAAATTCTTCACATATCTCACACCACCCACAGAACTTATTATCTGTAAGATCATGGTATAAAGTGAGTGGATGATCGTCACACTTGTATTTCATGAGTCCTGGTAAATTCAGGCATTTAAAGTCAAAGCAGCGCTGGAATACGCCTTGGTCACATCTTGCTGCGAACCTTGAAGGTTGCCCGCAACCATTACACCAGTAAAAGGATTCGTTGAAGACTACTCCCAGATAGAACGGATAAATCGGGAGAGCAGAATAGTTGAATGGCTCGACGAAAGAAGCACACTTTACATCCATTTTGAATCCACAATCTTCTTGGATACATATGTACGATATGAGTCCACAAGAGTATTGGTTGCACACAGAACAGGTGAAGAATCCATCCTCGGTATTGTACATCGTTTCGACATGTAGAGTTACGGGATGGACATGTAACCCGTGCTCCATCTTCCGAGGAAGACTCGCACACGTTTCGTGGAGAGCAAAGTCGCACCCCTTGCAACGCAAGAACTTACCGGTTTTGTAAGTGGGAAGAATGCATGCTTGACATAACTCCTCACCTTCAACATCTTCGAGTACTCTCATCAATAGGTCATGGTCATGGCTAAAATGGCGCCATATTGATTCACCATCTATATCCTCCACCAACAACAAGGGCGCGGCAACGTCATCAACTTCAGAAGCAGCAACCTCTTCTTCTTCAGGCTCTCCTTCAACATCTTTGCCATCCCACACATTATTGTTGCGAATAATACAATAAGAATGTGCGAAATAATTGCATGTCTTGTCAATACAAGAATATCCTCCATACCCATCATCATCTGGTTCCCGACAAATTCCACACACGTTGTGCCCGTCAGACATGCTGAGAACGTGAGAGAGACGGTGCGAGTGACGTGTGATCTTTATAACCTTTGGTAGGTATATACAATGCCTATTTACGAAGAAATCGCACTGTAAACATACGTACATCTCATCGGGAAACAGCAACCCGCAAACATCACAAGGGGTGGGAATCTTCCGACGAATGAAGGTTAGTGTATGCTCATGGCACTTTGGATAATTTACTGTGAGACAATCCTTGTGAAAATTGTATCCACACCCTTGACAATAGTAAAATGCGTTGGACTCCTCCTCCAAAGAAACCTTGTTTTTACAAAGATAGCAAAGTCCATCTCTAAATTTGCATTGCTGAGATTCTTCAAATACATGTTTATAATGATCAGCGCTGAAGAACATCGCGGCAATGTAGATATTTTTTTCTTAAGGGAAAAATTAGATTAACTTTTACGTGTATTCAATTCACAATACGATCAAACCACGTGGTATAAATAGATATCTTGTTTGTTCGCCTTCCTTTTAGGTTCAAGAAAGAAGAAGAAAAGTAACATTGGCTTTTACGATGCCTGGACAAAAAGCATACTCCACAATCATACAGATACTTTGCCATGGGCTTACGCTGTTGCACACGTCCGTTCTTCTTTTCTTATATGTCAAATATGATATTAGTTATATTCTTCAGGCAATCCATTTAGACATACAGTATATGGACTTTGGTTCCGTCGATTACGGGGCATGTTTGTTTGGTCATCTTAGATGGAAATAAAAGCCGATGTTTATTTTTGTGTTTAAATGGAGGGGCGGACCCAAAAAATAATTCAAAATGTGGCACTATATATATATGTATATTAAAATAAATTATAATATTCACTAAAATTTTACATTTTATAAATTCAGAAATAGATCATATAAAAAGAGAAAGTTTTTACAATTTTAAATATCCTATTTTAAGTAATATATAAAATTATTTATAGCACATAATGTTTTTATTACAAAAAATATTTATTCATTTTAGCCTTTATTTTAAAAGAAGTACTGAAAAGTTTCTTAATTTATCTCAGTCGCTCTCACATTACAAACCTTTTTTTTTTTATTTAGAAGAGAAGCTGTTCTTATATGTGTGCAGAGTAGTTTCATTCTCTGCATTGAGTTGACTCTCTATCTGATTTTTTTCTCTGTCTTAATTTTCATGATTTGGTCAGAGTGAACCAAGTTTCCACCTGTTTGGATTCATAATGTGCGTCGCCGCCACAGCTGCGAGAGCACTTAAATCAGTTCTTCAAGGGATTTTGTTATCTTCAGAAGGGTAAGAGATGGATAGCATCATATTTTTAAAAGTCTTTTTTTTTTGTTAAGAGGGCTGCTGAAAATATTTTATACTGAATTTTGTTTTGAAGGGAGAAGCTAAACTCCATGAATCTCCTCCTCTACATGGCCCCCATAGCTGTTGTGTTCCTTCTTCCGGCTACCCTTATCATGGAGAAGAACGTTGTTGGCATCACAATTGCACTAGCCAGAGACGACTTTAGAATTGTTTGGTATCTGCTATTCAACTCCGCCCTCGCTTATTTCGTGAACTTGACTAACTTTCTAGTCACTAAACACACCAGCGCTCTGACTCTCCAGGTAAAACAACTCATCACTTCTATACATTACCACTCTTTGCTAAACGTTATTAAGTAAATCTTGAACTTGTCACAGGTGCTAGGAAACGCCAAAGGAGCAGTAGCAGTGGTGGTTTCGATCCTAATATTCAAGAATCCTGTCTCAGTGACTGGAATGTTAGGTTACTCGCTCACGGTCATTGGAGTAATCCTCTACAGTGAAGCCAAGAAACGAAGCAAATGAAGTTAAAAAAAAACTTCTTCAATTTTTATTTGTTAGGGTCCTTGCAGGTAAAACACACAAGACAAAGTTCCTTTTGCTGTGAACAAAAGCATCTTTGGACCAGAAGCAAAAGGATGTGTAAAGTCAACACAATTGGATCAGAGAGCCACCATAAGCAATAAGTGATTTTGTTTCCTTCTTTGTTCTTTTTTTGTTTTTGTTTATGGATCTTTTTGTCATAGTTTGTTCTAAGAGTAACTTCGATGTAGCTTCCTTTTTTTTGGTCGATTCTTTATATCTACTTTTGTGATATCAACATTTATAAACTGATTAATTAATGGAAAAGACGAGGCTTTTTTCTTTCACCTGTCTGTTAATCCAACTCATGTTCTGTAGTTCCACTATGATTTAATACTAAACAGGAATATGTACACTGCATTTCAAGGTATAAAAAAAACTTTAGAAACAAATTTAAAAGCTTTGATAGGGGATAGGATAATGAGAAATATTCTAATTGTATGTGTTCCAGAAGTAGTTGCAACACAAAGAATTGATCCTTGAAGGTGTCCTAGTGGAAGATGGATGGTTCAGATATTGAAAAGAATGATAGAAGAGATGAAAGAGGAGGGGAAAAGAATGTACAAATCAGATAATGAGTTATTTGAGAAAGAAGCATGCTCATCAATCATCAGTATCACTATCTCCAGCTTCAGCTTCTTGAGCCACCCAGTAATTGTTCCCATCTGGACCCCAAACCTTGTACCTTTACAAGAATATGAACACACATTCATCCATCTCAACTAAAGAACAAGCGATTAAGATGAATCAGTGTACTTACCTTTCAAGAACAGATTTGCGTTCCTTTTACTTTTGGCTCTTCTCAACAGCAAACTCCTGAATAACAAACAAACCAACAAAATGTTGTTACCAAGAAGAAGCATTAGATTAGCTTCTAAACAAAAACATTGCTTACATATCTCCATCCAACATAAGAGCCGCATTTGACGCAGTATATATCGACGACGGTGTGCATTCCAGTCATCATCATCCTCTCTTCCTTCTTCCCAGCAAACACATTTGCTCTGTCCACACACAAAAAAAAAGCCACACACATTACAAAAGGATCGTCTGCTTATCTTCAATCAGGAGGATAACCAAAAAAAGAAGAAGCCAAATCAAACTTTTGGAAGTAGATTAACTTACACCTTACTAAAGAGGTAAGCTTTCCCATGGCGTGATTGAAAAGACTGTTACAAAAAACAACAACATAGATATTGTCAGTATCTTCTACGCTCAACAAAGCGCAAAAAGACATTGGCATATCTTCAACAATGTGTGAGCCTTAAACACTTTTAGAATAAAGTAATCAGAATTGCATTGAGCATCTAAACCAAGTAACCGCAATCAAATCCACACAGCTTAGACAGTTAGGCACCAACTAAATTATTTTATATGTGATTGAGAGAATGCATGAGAAGTCTCAAGATCAAGTCGCCGTAGATAAGAGTAGCAATGTTTGGATCACATGATTGAGAATTTTGAGAGGCTTTGATCAATGTGATGCAATGCAATTATCATGGAAACAACAATATGATTCTCCTCCTCCACAGTCATTTAAGATGATCTGATTGCTTAATCTATTAGATTTGAGCATAGGTAAAATCGCAGAACAAGATTTAACAGCAGTAAAAAAGAAAAAACCTTGGAGACGACATCATCGCAGAGGGCGATATCAGTTTTGCAATGACGGCAACAGTAGGACTTGCCTTCCAGTTCCACCAAGAACAATCTCCCCATCTTCTTTTTTCGAATCGATCTTTACTACTAGTAGTGGAGAGCAAAGGAACCGATCTTTATATATTATAAATAAAAATCAATGGGAGATATGAGATCATTTAATAACGGAACAAGGCGTTTGGATTATTTTTTTGGGTGAAAGAACCAAGAAAAGTCTATAAAAATGGAGAAAATTCTGTAAATGTGTTCGGTATTATTACTTCCTTTTTTGTGTAGAAATGTGGACCTGAAAAAGTCATGGCCCCCCTATGGGATGGAATATACGTTAAACTATTTCTTTTATGCGAATTCACTCTCGTACAACTCTCTTCTTACTAGATTGATGCGAGTGTACGTCATTTGACTCATTTGCTTCTTCTTATCCTATTAGATTCCTACTACTACTACTACTTGTCAACGATACTACTATAATATATCCCCCTAATCACTAATTACTCGCAAACCTTCTTACGCATAAAGAGTGTATACAAATAGTCCAGTCTCCGTATCAACAACAATGACATTGACCCAAAGACAAAAGAAGATTTTGTAGCTTTTGCGTTTGTGACAAATCTAAAATATGGTGGAAGATGTTTGTAAACATTTAAACCAAACTTAAAATAAAAAGGTGATACTTGGATAGTTTTATTGCAGATCTTTATTAACAAGGAGATTTTTCTTTTTCTTTTTGTTACATATGATTAATTACAAGGAGAATTATTACATATGATTAAACTGGTTTTGTAATGTCCTAGCATAAAGATAATTTTATTTACTCCACACAGTAAATATTATCATCGATCATTTTAGACATTTTATTTCGAATCTGAGAACAAGCTTTGGGAAGGAATACACTCGATAGAACAGTAGCGTACTTGATCTTTTCCAATGAAAACCTGTTTGTCTTGGCAAATACGGTGACAGGTTTGACAAATGGGGCGAGAAGCACCATTGTTTGAAGCAATCTCAACCTCGAAACCATTCACTTTGATCCGATGGCCACGTTTCAAATAAGGGTATTTCCCTAAGATGCAGTCAACATGTATAGTGGTGAAGCAATGGCGGCATGTGTAGTAAATTTCTCCTGTCTCCATAATTTCTTCACATATGTCACACCACCCACTGTTATGGTCATCTTGATCATAGTATAAAGTGAGTGGATGATCGTCACCCTTGTATTTCATCAGTCCTGGTAAATTCAGGCATTTAAAGTCAAAGCCGATGTTGCCTTGGACATATCTTGCTCTGAACTTTGATTCTCGCCAGCAACCGTGACACGGGTAACGGAACATGCCGTCTACTCCCAGATAGAGCTGATCATGCGGGAAAGCAGAAAAGTTGAATGGCTCGACGAAAGAAGCACACTTTACATCCATTTTGAATCCACAATCTTCTTGGATACATATGTACGACATGAGTCCACAAGAGTATTGGTTGCACACAGAACAGGTGAAGAATCCATCCTCGGTATTGTACATCGTTTCGACATGTAGAGTTACGGGATGGACATGTAACCCGTGCTCCATCTTCCGAGGAAGACTCCCACACGTTTCGTGGAGAGCAAAATCGCACTCCTTGCAACGCAAGAACTTACCGGTTTTGTAAGTGGGAAGAATGCATGCTTCACATAACTCCTCACTTTCTTGATCTTCGAGTACTCTCATCAATAGGTCATGGTTATGGCTAAAATGGCGCCATGTTGATTCACCATCTATATCCTCCACCAACAGCAACGGCGCAAGATCATCAACTTCAGAGGCAGCAACCTCTTCTTCTTCAGGCTCTCCTTCAACATCTTTGCCATCCCACACGTTGAAGCGAAATATACAATTACAATGTGTAACATAATTGCATGTCTTTTCAATACAAGAATATCCTCCATACCCAACATCAACTCGACCCCGACAAATTCCACAAACGTTGTCGCCATCAGAGATGCGAAGAACGTGAGAGAGACGGTGCGAGTGACGTGTGATCTTTATAACCTTTGGTAGGTATATACAACTCCTATTTACGAAGAAATCGCACTGTAAACATCCGTACATCTCATTGCGAAACTTTCCCGACCCGCAAACATCACAAGGGAAGGGAATCTCTCGACGAATGAAGGTTAGTGTATGCTCATGGCACTTTGGATAAGTTACCGTGAGACAATCCTTGTGGAAATTGTATCCACATCCTTGACAACAATAAAATGTTTTCGACGACTCCTCCACCAAAGAAACCTTGTTTTTACAAAGATAGCAAATTGCATCTCTAGATTTGCTTTGCTGAGATTCTTCAAATTTGTGTTTAGGGTGAGAGCTGATGAAGAACATCTTGGCCATGTGGTCTTTTTTCTTAACGGAAAAATTATATTAACTTCTACGTGTATTGAATACATGATACGATCCAGTCACATGGTATAAATAGATATCTTGTTTGTTCTCATTCCTTTTAGGTATAACAAGAAGAAGAAAAGTACATTTTGGCTTTACGATGCCTGGACAATAAGCATACTCCTTAATTCATACAGATACTTTGCACAGGGGCTAACGCTGTTGCACACGTCCATCCTTCTTTTCTTTATGTCAGATATGATATTTGTTATATTCTTCAAGCAACCCATTTAGACATAGGATACAACCGTTTTAAATTAATAATTTATAAATTAATATATACACTAAATTTTTTAATAAAATAATATAATTTTGTAATCTCAAATTGAGTTTTTGGTTCAATTAATATATCGATAAATTAATATTTCTATAAATTAATAAAAAAAATATATTTGGTGTAGTCTCAACATTATTAATTTATAGAAGTTTCACTGTATATGGATTTTAATTTCGACAATTACATGGGATGTTTATTTGTTCATCTGGATATGGTCATCTAGATGAAAACAAAAGTTGATGTTTCTTTTGTTAAAATGGGTATCATATCAAATGATCCACCGAATGAATTTTAATTTTTTAGCATAAATTGAAATTCATTGCACATCTAGACAGGATTGATTTTTTTCAAAATAACAAATGATAAATTTATTATCATCCAAATAAATATTTAGATCCAATTTTAGACAAACAAATAATCATATATATTTTCTCAAAAAGTTGGAAAACCCATATTTTTCTTAAAACTGCAAAATATTATTTTTTTCGCCATAAAGGTAAAAATTAATTTTCTCACTAAAATTGTAAAATTTTATTTTTTGCCAAAGTTATAAAATTATATTCAAACAAAAAAAGAAAACATATTTTCCCACAAAAATATATTTTTATTTTAAAATATTTATATAGTGGCCATACAAAATTTGATATAACTACTAAAACAGAATAGATAAAAGATATTATTTTCTAAAAATATGTAAATGGAAAAATACAGAAAACCAAAAAAAATATTTTAACAACCCCAATAAAACCGAAAAATACTTGAATATATTTCGAGAAAAGACTGGATTAGTTTGGGCCTAAGCCTAAAATAGTTGAGCATACGGCCCAAAAAGGATCTCCCAAATAAATAAACCTCACCTAGAAAACGACGTATCTTCAATAGCCAAACCTTTTCGCTGACGCAACCAAACTCCCAAAAATAAAAATAAAAATAAATATTTTTTTAATTTCGGTCTTTTTTCCTCGTTTCTTCTTCTTCTTCCTTCTCCATCTCTCTCTATATCTCCTTTTTCTCTCTCCACTTCCGAACACATCGGGTCTCAAGAAAACCATTGATGCAGACCTCGATCTTTCTCCACTAGCTACTGATCTACACCCTTACACAAACCGTATATACATACAATACTCTGTAAAATCTATGGCCGCCGTTTCCTCTAACCCTCGCACCGTCGAAGAGATCTTCAAGGATTACACCTCTCGTCGCTCCGCTCTTCTCCGTGCTCTAACCAAAGGTCTTTAAACTCACAAAACCCATCTCGAAAGTTTCTATCTTTCTTCGTAATAATGCCTTTGGATTTTCCCTTAAAAAGTGTTAATTTTGGGATTTTTCTTTCTCAGATGTTGATGATTTCTACTCTCAATGCGATCCGGGTAAGTTAGTGTTAGCATTTAGGAGCAGAAAGGCTTCGCCTTTTTTTCCTTTTTTGTTAAGAGATTTGGTTTGGTTTTTGTGTGTAGAGAAGGAGAATTTGTGTTTGTATGGACATCCGAACGAGTCATGGGAAGTGAATCTACCAGCGGAGGAAGTTCCTCCTGAGCTTCCTGAGCCTGCTCTTGGTATCAATTTCGCTAGAGATGGTATGCAGAGGAAGGATTGGCTCTCTCTTGTTGCTGTTCACAGTGATTGTTGGTTGCTCTCTGTTTCTTTCTACTATGGTGCTCGCCTTAACCGCAACGAGAGGTCTCTTTTTTTCTTTCTCTTTTTTTTTAAATCTCTCTTTTTTTTACAAATTTTGATTCAGGTTTGAGCTTTCATTAAGACAAGTCTTGCATTTTAACTTGGTTTCAATGGGTTTTACTCTTGACTTGAAGCTGTTTCAAGAGTAAAATGTATAGTGAAAAGATTGGAAACTGTTGTGGTAGTCTTTGAGTTTGTTTGTATTTGCCCTTTGTTGTGTGTTAGACTCATATTTATACTCGTCTTCTCTAAACTTTTTCAGCTCTTTCTAGCATCTTTGGTTATTGTATTAACAAAACTTGGAAGTTGTTTTTTTTTTGGGTCATTCATTACTTGATTACTCTCCCTCATCTCAAAGGGCAGTTATCTTCTATGTTATAACATCTTACAACCGATACTTGGTGTAAGCATGTGATAAATTTCACCGTTTCATTGTTGCATGTGAAAACTTATCTTAGTAACTATAAAACCGGTGCATTGGAATGCCAAGAACTTCGCTGAAAAAAGGATATGTGAAAAAGTTCCATGTTGACAAAATGGCTCTTACATTAGGTACTAATAAGATCATATTACTGTTATATAGTTCTATAAAACTCATATCTTCTATGTGCAGGAAGCGGCTGTTCAGTCTGATCAACGATCTCCCAACTCTATTTGATGTAGTGACTGGTAGGAAACCCATCAAAGACAACAACAAGCCAAGCTCGGATTCCGGAAGCAAATCCAGAAACGGCACTAAGGTACATTATTAAAACTAGAAGCTCACCCTTCTGTTTTGGATTTGTAGACTCTCCTTTAGAAGAAAAAAGAAATTGGGTTTTGTTGCAGAGATCAATAGAAGGGCAGACAAAGAGTCCAACACCAAGAATGATGGAAGAAAGCTTCGAGGACGAGGATGAAGAAGAAGACGAGCATGGAGACACTCTCTGTGGTATCTGTGGAGGCAATTATACACAAGATGAGTTCTGGATTTGCTGTGATGTTTGTGAACGTTGGTATCATGGAAAGTGCGTGAAGATCACTCCTGCTAAAGCAGACAGCATCAAGCAGTATAAATGCCCTCCTTGCTGTGCAAAGAAAGGAAGACAGTGATCATCATCTCCCAGAAACTCTGGTCCTCATGTCTTAATATTAATCAACCTTTTTCTCCCTTTTTCTGTTTTCTTAACCTTTTAATTTCAAAGCATACAAAACTCTCTTTAGATCTCCATCGAGGATTACAAGAAGTGGAGAGAGTGTAGCAACTGTTTGAGTATTATTATTCATATAAGAAAACTAGTTTGTTCTGTCAAATTTGTCATGGGATTTGTATATTTAGTCAAATTTTAAGCATTGTACTCTATGTTTAATGTTCATTGATTAACTGGCTCCTTGACAAGCCTGCAAACGGTCCCTCTCTATCTTTCTGAGGGACTGGCTGTTTATGCAACAATGTACAAACCATGTATAAACTTAAGAAGGATGAATAAGATAATGCAATGTATCTTATATATATAGCTTTAGTACTGAAAACAAAGTTGTTGTTTCCATCTGATTGTATTCAGAGATACTAACTCTCTAGAGGGAGTAACCCAATAACTTGGCATTAAATGGCAAAAAATTAGCTGGTCAGAAATAGAAAAAGCTTCTCTATCTCTCTGCCTGCTTCATTTCAATCTGCTGTTACTTTGATCTCTCCATATAGATTAGGATCTGCTTTATAGTATACAACATCTCCTTCGTCGCTCACATAATGATCTTCTTTCATACTTTTTGCTAAGATTCCCAGTAAATGTAATGGCAAAGGTCCAGACTTATCAGGCTCCCTGTAATACTTCCCTAATACTGGTTTAGCTGCTTCTGTCTGCAAAGGAGAAAATGGCAAGCAACCAGAAAAAAAAAAGACATAATAAGCGCATAAACACGCCAAAATAACTAAAGATCCTAACTCTTTCGGTGTTTTGTTTCAATTACTTACCGCTTCTACTAGATGATAATGTGGGATCTGCGGGAAAAGATGATGTATCACATGAGTTCCAATGTCATGATGGATGTTATTGATCACTCCGTAGTCACGATCCAATGTTGTAAGCCCTCCTCTCAAGTAACTCCATTCCTGTTTTGAGAGAAACATGAGAATTTAAGTAACAGTGGCTTTAACCTCACAGAGAAAAAGAGAGAGAGCTAATATTGTGTTGTGTTCAAAGAACAGTGAAAGGCCAGAGCTAAGCATATTTACCTTCCCACGGTACCAAGGAAGCTTATCTTCATGACCATGGTGATGCAGGTAAGTCACAAAGTCCAACCACATCACATTTATCTGTAGTTGACATGATAACCATTGTCAGGTTAAAGCAAAAAGGTAATCAATCAGGAGAGGAAGATGCTGCATTACCCAGTAAGGGATTCCATAGAGTTTGAGCATTTGCATAGGACCCATCACAAAGTTGAGACAGACAAGCAGAGCAGCCATTGCAGTCCAACAAGCTGTAGAAGTAAGAACATCCTTTCTCTCTTTAGGGAGGAACAAGTCACTGTCCGGATGGTAATGAGAACCCTTCTTCCCCGGACTTCGAGCCCACTGAAGACAAGAGATGATGAAAACATAAGCTGAAGTTATTACAGCAACAAAGAGATGAGTTTTTTTCTTACCAAGTAGAAAGGGTATGCGAGCATCACGAGAGGCAGTGTAAATCTAAAGAACCGAGTCGGTCTATCCAAAGTCTTGAAGATTTTCTCAGACATCTGCGGTTACAGGAAACAGTATAAATAAATAAAAAAACAAACACCCTTAGGACTGAAACAAGAGCCAGTGTTAGTTTAACTTACAGGATGCCAAGATTCGTCGTTCTCAACATGTCCATGGTTCTGGTGGTGAGTTCTGTGGCTAATTCTCCTATAAATCAATCAAAGTTCAATTATTTACACACAGAAGATGTTTTTATTTAAAGAAGAAAATGGTTTGAAAGGAAAACTAACCAGCCGTGGTAAGGGACTAGGATTGAGGAATGAAGAAGGTGACCAACCACACTGTTCAACCTTGGATCATTTGAGAAGCTACCATGTCCACTGAAACACACAGATTATTGTGAACAACTAGAAGAATGTCAAAGAACATCTACAAAACCAGTAACTATTTGCCATTGGTCTACATCAGAACTCATTTATGTCCAAGAGAGCCATTGAAGTCAAAGAGATATGGATAAAAGATTAAAGCAAATACTTTGTTTCAATTGGTTCCAAATTAAAAGTGAGAATCATCCAAAGTTGACCAAGTCAAAGGCTAAACAAGAAAAATAACGTTTTAAAATATTATTTATTTACCAGTCATGGCCAAGGACAAAGAGAGCCCAGAACATGGTTCCTTGAGCAAGCCAATAGAGAGGCCAAACAAGCCAACTGTTGAGGTAAGCAGCTCCAGCAGCCAATGCAAACACAACGGCAACATCTCTCACGACATAGCTCATGGACTTCCATGGATTCTTAACCCAGCAATGCTTGGGAATAGCTGCTCTGATATCAGCTAAGTTGAACGGAGGAGGCGCGCCTGGGTCGAATCTCTGCGTCTCGTGTTCCTCCTCGATAGGAGGAGAGGGGTCGACTGTTAAAGGTGTGGTTACATTCAACGCCCAGTTTCGAGAATTCAGACCAAATGAGAGAGAAGAGGAAGAAGAAGAAGAAGAAGGGGATGGTTTGAGTTTGAAGGTGGTGGTGTTAGAGAGGAAAGTGGATCTGGGTGTGGTGTAGATTCTGGGGAGAGGTCTTATGCCACATTCTGATAAGACCAAGTTCGTCATTGTTAGAGCTCTCTCTCTCTCTCCCCAGAAGAAGAAGAAGATGAAAGACTCTGTTTTTTTTGCTCTGTTATTTAAATGAGAGGTTAGAAAAAGAGAAGAGATAATGTAATGAAAGACTATTAAAGAGAGAGAGAGAGATGTAAACTTGTGTTTCTTGTTTGCTTTTCGTGTCTCTCTCTGTGTCTATCTTCTGGTTCACAAAGTGTTTTCCTTCTGAGGTCGGCAATTTAGATTACATAACTGAATTTATATGTAAGTGTGCGAAAAGATCTGCAAGTTGAAAGGAGAGAGGAAACTTAGTGCTGAGGACCTGCGGCTGAGGTAAAGATATTTTTCATTTTTGTTCTCGTGTGGAAATTTTGTGACGGTCTATTTTGGGCCAATTTGTCAACCAGACGTTTTTGTTGAACTAGTGACATTCGTTGTGCAAGTTGAAAAGAGAGAAAACTTAGTGCTGGGGTAAAGATATTTTAACTTGAGATGAATTTTGGAGAAGAAGCCAATTTTTTTTTCTTACACAACAAATGTCACTAATAGTACCATTGGCACAGACATGACGCAAAGGTTCAATTAGAGCAACTTTTTCGGTGTAAGATGATTGATACAAATACAATCCTTCTGAACTTTTATTTAATTTTCTGAATATTACTTGTTCACTGACTTTAATTTCTACTGTCCAAGAAAGTACACTGCTCTCTTTACTAATTACACGTAAGCTCATAGCTCTAGTAACCAAACTACTGTCGAGGCAATTACATATATCCTGTAACAAGATGAGATATAAAGCACATCCAAAAACCATAAACCTTTTATACTAAAACTCTTGTTAGTTGTTTCCATTCAAAACATCTAAGCCGCTAACTGATAGAAGGCCATACACTGTCTAGTCAGATTTCACTTAATAAAAGATTTTCCCTGTGTAGCACCATCACCTCAAGGCTCATGAAGCCCTAGTGGAATCCACAAGTAAACGTGAAGACAGGGATACAAATAAATAAGACTCAGCCTCAGACTATAGTGAAACATCAGTGACAACCACTATCCTCCGTACCAATTATATAATTTTCACTCACTCAATTTTTAACTAGACGAGAAGTCCACCTAGCATAGTAGTACATGTCAACATCACTGTCTGTTTTGCGACAAACCTCGGCCCATTAACTAGCTCGGATCAAATTCGACCCGATCCGACCCGTTAAAATTAGCACGTCGTCTCCTTTTTTGTTCTCTCTCTCATTATATTCTACGAGTGACTCCGATCCGATCGCTGTTCACCTTTAGCGTTCACTTGCCTCAGATCTGGCAGCGATCTCAAACCTTCTACACGTTCTCTCGCATCGAACCTCTCTCTCTTTCAGCCGCTGAGGATCTCTTCCCGGCCGTGGATCTGATTCTATCCCCGGGAGATTCTCTCGCTGCGATCTGAGTTCAAACATGGCGGCAGCTAACGCCCCCATCACGATGAAGGAGATCCTAACGGTAATCTCTCCCTCCTCCTCCCTCTCCATTTTTAGAAACATATGTAAATCTCTTCAAAATCGAGCTAGATTTGGCCGTAGTCTCCGATCTCCGACGATTTGATTATGCTCAGACTGTTATATGATTGATTCCATCCTCTTACTATCGATAGTTTGTGTAGTGCATGTCTCTGACCAGATCATACCCTCAGATCTGTGTTATATACATCAATGTATAGTGTGCTGATTCAATCGGATCTTTGACGGTTTATTTTTTTTTTAAATTTCGCAGCTGCCGAGCGTTGGGATCAATCAGCAGTTCATCACGTTTACGAATGTTACTATGGAGTCTGACAAGTACATTTGTGTGCGAGAGACTGCACCGCAGAACAGCGTTGTGATTATTGATATGAATATGCCGATGCAGCCTCTGAGGAGGCCTATCACTGCAGATTCTGCTCTTATGAATCCAAACTCTAGGATCCTTGCCTTGAAAGGTAATTAGTCTGTTTCCTTCTATTAATAAATCGTGCACCTAGAATGGTTTCCTTTCGATGATTTTTCTTGAACTATCACTAATAACTCCTACTTGGTTTAAACAAGCATGTACCTGTTGTGATACATTATTTGATAGAATACATATTATATTAATTCAGTATGGAAAGTAACTACACTGATATGTCTCGGATTCTATGCTTTTTCGTTGTGTAAGATAGTATCTCTAACGCAGACATCAGAGTAGAGCGCTGTGGTTTCTGACGTGTGATACCTTTCATGGTTGTGTTGTGTCAATTAGTGTGTAGTAGATGTTTTTTCCTTTGTTGCTCACTTTTTTTTTCTTTAATTTGTATATAGCTCAAGTTCCAGGAACTAGTCAGGACCATCTACAGATATTTAACATCGAAGCAAAAGCGAAGTTGAAGTCTCATCAGATGCCTGAGCAGGTGAGCACCGAAACAAACTCTTTGTTACTCGGTATCTTTGGTGTTGTACTTAAATTTATTTTGGATATTAACCACCCGTGTTTTATAGGTTGCTTTTTGGAAATGGATTACACCGAAGATGTTGGGTCTGGTCACACAAACTTCTGTGTATCATTGGTCGATTGAAGGTTTTAAATCTCATATTACTCTCATCTTCTTCATACATTCTATATGTTGTTTCTAATTTTGCTCCCATATTTCCAGGTGATTCTGAGCCAGTTAAGATGTTTGATAGAACGGCCAATTTGGCAAACAATCAAATTATTAACTACAAGTGCTCTCCTAACGAGAAGTGGTTGGTGTTGATTGGAATTGCTCCTGGCTCTCCTGAGGTAGGTTTACTGCGCCCCATTTTAGGCTGAATGGAGACATCATAATGACAGACATTTTATATGTTCTTGACTGGTCTTTTCATTGTTATCTCCTCTAGAGACCACAATTGGTAAAAGGAAATATGCAGCTTTTCTCTGTGGATCAACAGCGGAGCCAGGCCCTTGAAGCACATGCGGCTTCATTTGCCCAGTTTAAGGTAAACAATGTGCTTCTTTTGTTAGTTCATTCTGTGGTTTGATCCTGAACTGTAGTATGACAAGTATAACATTATTAACGATAGGTCCCTGGGAATGAGAATCCTTCTATTCTTATATCCTTTGCCAGCAAGAGCTTTAATGCTGGACAGATAACATCAAAATTGCATGTCATTGAGCTTGGTGCCCAACCAGGTGAGCTTCCTAGACTGTTCTATATTTTCATGGTTGTTTATTTAGGGTATTTGGTTACGTTTTAGTTGGTAATCGTCTGATGTTAAAGGTGGGCAATTTTTTTCTTCAGGAAAACCATCATTTACCAAGAAGCAGGCAGATCTCTTTTTCCCCCCAGATTTTGCTGATGATTTTCCTGTAGCCATGCAGGTTTGTAGTTGCATTAGAAGTTCAGTTAACGTCAGTATGTTTCTGGTGAAAATTTCATGACACCATCCTCTCCTTTTCTTCTGACAGGTCTCTCACAAATTTAACTTGATATATGTCATCACCAAGCTTGGCCTGTTGTTTGTATACGATTTAGAGACGGCTTCTGCAATCTACAGAAATCGGATAAGTCCAGACCCAATTTTCTTAACTTCTGAAGCTTCCTCAGTTGGGGGTTTCTATGCCATTAATAGACGAGGACAAGTTCTTTTGGCTACAGTAAATGAGGCTACGATAATACCTTTTATTAGCGGTCAAGTATGTTTTACCCTTTTCCCAGTTTTCCTTGATACAATCTATCTATTTGATCATGACATGCTAAGAACTCTATGCTTTTGTTTAACAGTTGAACAATTTGGAACTTGCTGTCAATCTTGCTAAAAGGGGAAACCTCCCTGGTGCAGAAAACTTGGTATGTGATGTTTACCTTGGTTCAGTTGTGTAGATATGTTCTCGTGCTGAAGTAATCGTAGTTAACAAAAGCAACCTGGACGAAAAGAGTCATTCGTTGATGTGAAAGTTCTCATATTCAGTTTGGATGTTGCAGGTTGTCCAACGGTTCCAGGAGTTATTTGCTCAAACAAAGTACAAGGAGGCTGCTGAGCTTGCTGCTGAATCTCCTCAGGGGATTCTACGGACACCTGATACGGTTGCTAAGTTCCAGGTATTTACTCCATATTCAAGCAAGTAATCCTCTGATAGATTTAAGTAACACCAACATGAAACTACAACGTCGGACCATTCAATTTTGCAGAGTGTTCCTGTACAAGCAGGACAAACTCCTCCATTGTTACAGTATTTTGGGACCCTTTTGACTAGAGGGAAGCTCAATTCATATGAGTCTTTGGAACTATCTCGCCTTGTTGTGAATCAAAACAAGAAGAATCTCTTGGAAAACTGGTTGGCAGAGGATAAGTTAGAATGCAGTGAAGAACTTGGAGACCTTGTTAAGGTAATCATAAACTTGACCGTTGTCCTTTAATGTCTCCCTTAGCATGTTGTATTGATAATCCTTTCTGTTCCAGACTGTGGATAATGACCTTGCTCTGAAAATATACATCAAAGCTCGAGCTACTCCAAAAGTTGTAGCAGCTTTTGCAGAGCGAAGGGAGTTCGACAAAATACTGATTTACTCAAAGCAGGTAAGTAATAAGTTTTAAATTTTCCGCCCCCCTGTTATGGTTACCCGGGAAGTTAATTGTGCTGAAAATGTACCAATGTTTCATATTGTGACTTTAGGTTGGGTACACGCCTGATTACATGTTTCTTCTACAAACCATACTCCGCACGGATCCTCAGGTTAGTGTGGTACATTTTTGATGCGAGCAACGTATTAAACTTTGGAAAGACTGATTTACTGGATGTTTGCTGCGGAAACACAAGAGTAGTCATGAATTGATTAACTTCTACAGATTAATTTTAACTTGATATTTTTATAATACAGGGAGCAGTGAATTTTGCTTTAATGATGTCCCAAATGGAAGGAGGTTGTCCAGTTGACTACAACACTATCACTGATCTTTTCCTTCAGGTCGGTAAATAAGTATAAACTAGTGTATACCAAAATATCCATAGCTCCACTACATGTGAGTTTTCATGTGCTAATTTACTTGTGCATATACAGAGAAATCTGATCCGTGAAGCGACTGCTTTCCTTCTCGATGTTTTGAAGCCAAATTTACCCGAGCATGCTTTTCTGCAAACTAAGGTTGACAAGAGTTGCCACCTTGTATCTGTTTGTGCTTTCCCAGTTCATCACCTTTCTCAGACCTTTTATTTCACTGTCAACTTAGGTTCTGGAGATCAATTTGGTAACCTTTCCAAATGTGGCTGATGCAATTTTAGCAAATGGGATGTTCAGCCACTACGACCGCCCTCGTGTTGCTCAGCTTTGTGAAAAGGCTGGACTTTATATCCAATCTTTAAAGGTTATTGATCAATGTTTACTTGTTTTTAGTTGGTTTAATATGTGTTTTTTCTTCTTCTTCTCTTAATTTCTTTTCCTTTTGCTTTGTGCAGCATTACTCAGAGTTACCTGATATAAAACGTGTCATTGTGAACACACATGCTATTGAGCCACAGGTAATACCTCGGAACTATTTTTTTATTGCGAACTCCTGGATGTTGTCGAGTTGTTGAATATTTATCTGCTCTATGCAGGCTCTCGTTGAGTTTTTTGGTACCCTTTCCAGCGAATGGGCTATGGAGTGCATGAAGGATCTTCTGCTAGTCAATCTGAGAGGCAACCTTCAGATAATCGTTCAGGTAAGTGCGGTGTTGTGGTATGATATGAATTTTATTGGTTACTGTGAAACTGACGCGTGCATATCATTTCAGGCTTGCAAGGAGTACTGCGAGCAACTTGGTGTTGATTCATGCATTAAACTCTTTGAGCAGTTCAAGTCGTACGAAGGGCTATACTTTTTCCTTGGTTCATATTTGAGCATGAGGTGATTTATCTATAATCTAATGTCAGTCCCGTAGATAAGCACAATCTCTGTGTTTGTATTCTGATGATATTTTCCCTGTGTGTGATAGTGAGGATCCTGAGATTCACTTCAAGTACATTGAAGCAGCTGCCAAGACTGGTCAAATAAAGGAGGTTGAGCGTGTGACTAGAGAGTCTAACTTTTATGATGCTGAAAAGACTAAGAACTTTTTGATGGAAGCCAAGCTTCCTGATGCCCGACCTTTAATAAATGTCTGTGACCGTTTCGGCTTTGTCCCTGATCTTACACATTACCTGTACACAAACAACATGCTTCGTTACATTGAAGGTTACGTTCAGAAGGTATGCAGTTTCTTGAGACTATTGTTAATGTGTGGAACTTTGGCATTTTATGGTTAAAATATTCCAATTGGATTCCTTTTGCAGGTGAATCCTGGGAATGCTCCCTTAGTTGTGGGGCAGTTGCTTGATGACGAATGCCCTGAAGATTTTATAAAAGGCCTCATTCTCTCTGTTCGTTCATTGCTTCCTGTTGAACCCCTTGTTGAGGAATGTGAGAAGAGGTGTGAATCTATTCAGTCATCTTTGTTTCCGTCCATAGACCCCTTTAGTTCTTAAAGCTCTAATATGTATTTGTCTACTCTATTCAGAAATCGACTCCGTCTCCTCACCCAGTTCTTGGAGCATCTAGTTAGTGAGGGAAGCCAGGATGTGCATGTCCATAATGCCTTGGGTAAAATTATCATAGACAGTAACAACAACCCTGAGCATTTCCTGACCACCAATCCTTACTACGACTCTAAGGTTGTGGGTAAGTACTGTGAGAAACGTGATCCCACGCTGGCTGTTGTGGCATACAGAAGAGGACAATGTGATGAAGAACTCATCAATGTCACCAACAAGAACTCTTTGTTCAAGTTACAAGCGAGGTATTTGATTACCGCTAACCAAATTTCTTATTCCACAATGGTTCATATGTTGTCTGCTTTGCTTATGCACGATTTTCCAACTGCAGGTATGTGGTGGAGAGGATGGATGGTGACCTCTGGGATAAGGTTCTTGTCGAAGAAAACGAATATAGAAGACAACTTATTGACCAAGTTGTGTCTACTGCTTTACCCGAAAGCAAGAGCCCGGAACAAGTTTCTGCAGCTGTCAAAGCATTCATGACTGCTGATCTGCCGCATGAGCTTATCGAGCTTCTTGAAAAGATTGTGCTTCAGAATTCTGCCTTCAGTGGAAACTTCAATCTGCAAAATCTGTTAATACTGACAGCTATCAAGGCCGATCCGTCTAGAGTTATGGATTACATCAACAGACTAGACAATTTTGATGGTCCGGCTGTTGGAGAAGTGGCGGTTGATGCCCAATTGTATGAGGAAGCATTTGCCATTTTCAAGAAGTTTAACCTAAATGTCCAGGCTGTCAATGTATTGTTGGATCACGTCGGCAGCATTGAGCGTGCCGTTGAGTTTGCTTTCCGGGTCGAAGAAGATTCTGTTTGGACCCAAGTCGCCAAGGCTCAACTCAGGGATGGACTAGTCAGTGATGCAATCGAATCCTTTATCCGCGCTGATGATGCCTCTCACTTCCTGGAGGTCATCCGCGCCTGTGAAGATACTAATGTTTATGATGACTTGGTCAGATACCTTCTTATGGTTAGACAGAAGGTGAAGGAACCCAAGGTTGATAGTGAGCTCATCTATGCTTATGCAAAGATTGAAAGGTTGGGTGAGATTGAAGAATTTATTCTAATGCCAAACGTTGCTAACCTACCAAATGTGGGTGATCGCCTGTATGACGAAGCTCTGTACGAGGCTGCAAAAATAATTTATGCGTTCACATCGAACTGGGCTAAGCTAGCCGTCACACTTGTGAAGTTGCAGCAGTTCCAAAGTGCTGTTGATGCTGCAAGGAAAGCAAACAGTGCAAAGACATGGAAGGAAGTTTGCTTCGCTTGTGTTGATGCTGAAGAATTCCGGCTGGCTCAAATATGTGGACTTAACGTTATCATACAGGTGAGAATAAACACCTGATCTTGTTGAATTTTTTCGTCAATTTTGCATGATTTTGTTATCCTACGGGCTAATCTTTGTGTCCTCTAACAGGTGGACGACCTGGAAGAAGTCAGCGAGTACTACCAGAACAGAGGATGCTTCAGTGAGTTAATCTCACTGATGGAGAGTGGACTTGGTCTGGAACGGGCTCACATGGGGATCTTCACCGAGTTGGGTGTACTGTACGCCAGATATCGCTACGAGAAGCTTATGGAACACATCAAGTTGTTCTCGACTCGCCTCAATATTCCCAAGCTTATACGGGCCTGTGATGAGCAACAGCATTGGCAAGAACTTACCTATCTTTACATTCAGTATGATGAGTTTGATAACGCTGCAACCACTGTGATGAACCATTCTCCTGAAGCATGGGAGCACATGCAATTCAAAGACATTGTCGCCAAGGTTGCGAATGTCGAGCTGTACTACAAGGCCGTTCACTTCTACTTGCAAGAGCACCCTGATATAATCAACGATCTTCTCAATGTGCTTGCTCTTCGATTAGACCACACACGTGTGGTTGATATCATGCGCAAGGTTCGAGACTAACCCTTGAATGTTATTTTTTTCCAGTGTCTTAATGATGATTGATTTTCTGATGATTATTTTTCTTCGGTGATTCTCAGGCTGGTCAGCTGCGCCTTATTAAGCCGTACATGGTTGCAGTTCAGAGCAACAATGTTTCTGCTGTAAATGAAGCTCTGAATGAGATATACGTAGAAGAAGAAGACTATGACAGGTTGCGCGAGTCTACTGATTTGCATGACAGCTTTGACCAGATAGGCCTCGCTCAGAAGGTAAGGATTTAGACCTATCGACTTTACGTTTTACATCTTCCCTTATATTATTTCTAATTAATCTTGGTGCGAACAGATTGAGAAACACGAGCTCGTGGAAATGAGACGTGTGGCTGCGTACATCTACAAGAAAGCTGGTAGATGGAAGCAATCAATTGCGTTGTCAAAGAAAGATAACATGTACAAGGACTGTATGGAAACTGCTTCACAATCCGGTGACCATGACCTTGCAGAACAACTTCTGGTTTACTTCATTGAACAGGTACGTAGTTCAAGCACGATTACATCAAACGGGTATGCTTTAGAACGGAAGATAAAGCTAAGAAAATCTTCTTCTTTTCTTACAGGGGAAAAAGGAATGCTTTGCTACATGTCTCTTTGTGTGTTATGACTTAATCCGACCAGATGTTGCTCTGGAACTTGCATGGATCAACAACATGATTGACTTTGCCTTCCCATATCTCCTCCAGGTGATTTATCCTCCACATCACTCAAACGAGATATACGAGCTATGTAGACTCCGTTTATGATCAATCTTTTTTTTGTATGGCAGTTTATCCGAGAATACTCTGGCAAAGTGGATGAACTGATCAAGGACAAGCTAGAGGCACAGAAAGAAGTGAAGGCCAAAGAGCAAGAAGAGAAGGATGTCATGTCCCAACAGGTACTTGCTTTTCAGAGCTACATTCATACATCATATACCCCAAAATGCTATAAAAAAAAATTAGAAAAACAAAAGTGACGCTTACGTATTGATCTTGTTATGAAAACAGAACATGTACGCTCAATTATTGCCACTGGCTCTACCTGCACCACCGATGCCAGGAATGGGAGGAGGTCCGAGTATGGGAGGCGGTTACGGCCCGCCACCACCGATGGGAGGAATGCCGGGAATGCCTCCGATGCCACCATATGGAATGCCACCGATGGGCGGCTACTAAGACTATCAGAAACAAAAGCTATCCGTGCAAGTAAACAGTTGCGCAATCTCTACCACGGTGGTATTCGTCGGAATGTTTCTTTCTCTGTTTGATTTTATAGGTATGTGTGGATAATAATCTCGTACTTCTGTTTTGTAATATTCTTTGGGCGGGTCTTTTAGGTGAGTCATTTTTGATTTAAGGACATTTTATTACATTTCTTTGGAGGGGAGAGAGGTGACTCCTTGATAGTCCTATCATTTACTTTGATCTTCTTTCATGTTGGTTGTTCTTTCTCTTGACTTTTGAGCTTATTGTTTTCACTTATGAATTTCCATCATTTTAAGAATTTGAAGAAAATGACAAGAAACCATGAAATGAAATATATCAGGGAAAAAGATAGGTAAATTGCAAATGCTAGCGCATGTCAAACAATTGAAAATTAACATATTTGTGAAGTGATTAAACAAAGTAACGTCTGGCAAAAGATGGAAGCCAAACTTGTGGTCTGAAGTGTGCTCATATTGTTGTCCAAAAAAGTGTGCACATATTGAGTCCAAATACAAAGTAGCAGTAAATATGCCTATATAGACGCATAGAGATATCTTTAATCGATGTGGTCTTTCAGGAACCGCCAAGTACTACGCATAGAGATATCTTTAATTAGAAACCGAAATATTATATTATCTAAATTAATAAATTGATGATTTAATCTAAAAACTAATAAGAATATGACAAATAAGCAAAAATAGTTAAAATTATAGAAAAAATGAAACTATACAGCTTAAAACATCTTACATCATATGAAAATAAGAATTGGTCATAACTTTTTTTAAATAATTATAGTTGTAATTCCAATTAAAAATTTTGAAATAGTTATGTTATTTAAACTAATAAATTAATGATTTAAGCTAAAAAAATAATAAGAAACTTGTGAAAGTTAAAATAATTATGATCATAATTTCAATTAGAAATTTTGAAATATTTATATTATTTAATTTAATAGATTAATTAGAAATCGAAATATATTGATATTATCTAAATTAATAAATTGATGATTTAGTCTAAAAACTAATAAGAATAAGACAAATAAGTAAAATTAGCTAAAATCATGGAGAATATGACAAATCAGCAAAATCACTTCATAAATAATAGTATAGATGGAAAAGTCAATTCAGTAAAAGAATGAGTTCATATAATCTGATTTACAATTTCTTTATTTATGGACTCTAATGTACAAGTTTTGTAATTCAAAAATAAACCACCCAAAAAGTAAAATGTATATAGAAAACCCAAATGAGAAGAATGATGCGCAGATTTATTGGACGCCGACCACCTCCTCAAGACATCGCAGTTTTGTCTAGTGATGGCGGGTTCATAAAATCTATCGAGATGCTTGAACGGGTGGGTCACAGAACCACCGCCATCTCTGACAGGTTTAACAGAAACTTGAGACTCCTAGGGCTTGAAAACCGAATCAAATCGAACTTTTAAAAAATTATTTTAAAATCACGTTGACAGAGTTTATTATTATGTTTATCTTAAAATCACATAAAACATGTTAGCCATTTAATTTTTTTTTGTTAAGAATATCTTTAATTTCAAGGTTTATTATGGAAACATAAAATTTAGAGGTTTAAAGTAGAAGTACTTACCACTTTGAAGGTTTTTCATGGGATTTTCGCTAATATTTTCTTAATTTAGTAAAGTAGTGTTGAAATGTCCATAGTATTACTAGAGTGGGTTCATAAAACCCACATTTGAAAAGGTTTTACATTATGATGATTCACCAAAACCAGTTCAAAGACATGAGACAAGTGAAGCCTAATATTATATTTTTATAGCACTTGTTTTTTCTTGATTATCATTATTAATTATAAACCTTTTGCTACTTTTTAATATTATATGGTCGTAGTTTGAACTATGATATTGAGTTATACGTTGCTAAGATATCTATATATATAAAGTTAGGTTTTTACTCTTTTTGAGACACCTGGTAGGGGGATTTAGTGACACATGTCCCACTTTTAAACAAATTTAAAATACTTCCAAACCATTATAAAATACTATCTTTACTAAAACAACTGAAATACCATAGGTCTTCTGCAGAATGAATGTCCAACAATACTAATCTTCTTTTGCAGAACGAAAGCCCAACAATATATATTCTTATGAAACCCAACGGCTCAGATCCAAGGGCATCCCATGAATTTGTATAGTTGATGAGGCTGCCGTCGGGGATGAAGAGGACTTTCGACGGTAAACATTGCCAATCAAAACCCTCGTGGATTTATAAAATGTAAAATAAAATAATTTAAACATGTTATAAAATCTAATTACACAAATATTAATAGATAAACCATATATTTAATTTACTGTAACA
The DNA here is from genome assembly GCA_026261945.1 of Hirschfeldia incana. Lineage (NCBI taxonomy): Eukaryota > Viridiplantae > Streptophyta > Magnoliopsida > Brassicales > Brassicaceae > Hirschfeldia > Hirschfeldia incana. Next base: position 3,651,069 of record JABCMI010000021.1, read on the forward strand.
AAATAACTTGAAATAAATAAAATTTAAAACCATTAATACAAAAGCGTACACATATAAAATATTATACTAACTATGAGAATATCACAATTTTCTTATTTTTCAAACTTCTAAAATAAAAGTACAGAGAAAGTGAAAAAAAAAATCTTCATATTTAGATGAATCATCTTCATATTAAAAAAAAATTTAGATGATTTTTTTTCCTAATACACTATGAAAAATTTGGTTTAAAGTCTCATATTTTTTTAAATACCATACTAACAACAAAATTATGTAATTAAATTTTTACATCAAAATAATTCTAAACAAAATATAATTAAATGGGTGAATCATCAAAAATAGAAACAACCATCAAAATTTAAATTAAAATTATAATTTCTCCGGACACAATAACAAACATATTCTCAAATAAATAAAAACACAAAGCCTTCAAACTTTGGAAAAAAAGTCACATCATTTTTCAAATAATAAAATCATCGCCACCACACTTAGAGCTTCATTAGGAACACAAATACTTAACATATTTGAGGGATCTTCCACCATCAATCCCCAACATTTTCAATGTGAACTATCTTGCTAAGCAAACAACTTAGATCATAACTAAATTTACCTTTCCTGACAAAGATCACAACACATGTGTTAATGGCTATGGTAAAAAAGAAGGTTAGATCCCACAAACTCTCACGCAACTAAGTAACTACTCAACCAGAATCTATAACTACACGATAAAATATACAAAATTACTCTCACATTATCAAGTTTCACACACCTATATCGACAAGTTCCTTGCTAAACAATAAATACTAAATCATATACAAAATTATATAAACATTCCTCCATATCAGACCACACTAAACCTATTAACTAAAAACATCATCACCATAATATACAAAACAAACACAAACAACCGCACACATTGCTTCCCTATGGACAGAACAGCCGAGCTCTACAATATTATATAATATCAAGTAAAATGAAACAACAACACACACACTGGTCTATACACAACAATTAAAAACTTCAAAACAAACGTTAAAATTTTTAAAATTTCAAGTGTTCTATAAAACTATAATAATTTTATATATAAAGTAAGTTCGGCGGGTCAACCTCTAGTATGATATAGAGAGATTAACATTAGGTCACTTTTTGAGTTTGTGTAACACAATAAGTCACTTTCACCTCCTAAGACACTTTTCTTAACTAATCTCATTCAATGTTAACTAAACTATAACTAGATCAAAATTTGTAGGACCCACCAGCTTTTCATCACTCTTCTTCTTCAATTTTATCTTTCTAGTCAAACTAGAGTGAGTTTAATTACGGCGGGGTTTTTCTAATTTTGGGTTTTGAAATTCAAAAATAAAAGCCAAAAGATTTATTTTTTCGTATCGTCTCTTCCATATCAACCACTGTAAAATGCTAAAAATGCAGATTGAGAAACCATGGTAGATTGCAACATTTTCGTTGGTTTCGAGTCTTTTCTCAGCCGCAATAACACCGGAGATAGCGCGATTGAGAAACTGTAACATGACTGAACAGCCGTTCGTTGTCTGCGACCGCAAACGGCAAGCTCCATTCCGACAAAGCTCTGAGCAATCCGCCTCAAATTCAAGTCATCTCCTCCTCGTCGTAGTCGTCATGCTCGGGATCGGAGCTGTGACAACCGGAATCGTTGTCGATTGGTGTAGCAGTGGCCAACTTTTGATTATTTTCATAGATGGTCATCTATCTTTTGCTTATTCTCCAATTTGTCTCAGACTTCTAATCTTTACAATTCTTTTCACGAATCTGCCCTGAAACTTTTAATTGGGCAATCTAGACCAGAAAAATATTTCACTTTTACAACACCGATCTCTGCCTTTTTTTTCGTTTTAGGCACAGATGTTTCTGATTTGCAACTAAAACCTTTTGATTTGGTCCCAAATTTCCAAATGTGCACTTTAGTATTTTATATTCATTTTAAAATTAAGCTAAATGAGATGTTAAATACCATAAAGTTATAACACATCAATGGAGTGTGCTAAAATACCACTAAATCATATGTACATGGCTATGTAAGCAAAATTTTCATTAAGATTATAAATACATGAGATTGTGGATACAATTTTTTCGTATCCACGTGTACAATAATTCAAATGTAAAACAGTTAACTTAGGCAAAGATACACATGTACATTTTAAAATGATTAAAATTAAGCTAAAAGAGATGTTAAATACCTTATAACACATCAAAGAGGTATGCTAAATACCATTAAAAATCATATGTACATAATACTTTGTACAAAAAAACTCATTAAGATCATATGTACATGAAATTGTGAACACAATATTTTTACTATCCACATGTACAATAGTTCACATGTACAACTGTCAACTTGAGAAATGATTTACATGTACATAATGTAATTTTTTGGATTATTCATGCATATTAAAAATACTATAAATATTAAAAGATCAAAAATCTAAGAATCTTACTTTCTTAAAACAAAATTAATTTTACGTCAAAATTTGTGTTTCTATTCTTTAGTTTAGTGAAACAAATATTTGTCTATCTAGATTTGGGGTACACAATATATGGGATATGAGCTAAACTGAGTTTTATCGTAATGTCGATGAATATCTTATCATTTGCGGCTGATGCGTAGTTTTCTCATGTAATGATGTAACATGTGTATTTTCAGCCAAAATAAAAATAAATTAGCTATAAAAATATAACAGAAACACACTATTAAACTTTTAAAAATTCATAAATATGAAACTGTGAATTAAAAAAATGTATTTGTTGTGTACATTATACCATGTACACATTTTATTGTTCATATTTACTGACATTTCATTGTTACTAGCTCATCTGAATGTACATGTTGTGTTGTATTGTACCTTTTGGAGACATCAATGCAGGGTGTGTGTTTACTTGTTGGTGTGTACACCTCTTTTGATGTCCGTATGTATATCAATATTATCGTGTACAAGCACCTGATATGTCCATATATATTTTTTGTGTACTATTAAGAAATCGTAACATATGTATAGTTGTACATGCGATCGGGTGTACACATGGATGTATTCGATTATGTTGTACACATTTCATTAATGATGGAAAATTACAAAATAGCTTCGTCTTCTTCCTTAGCCATTGTCGACGAGATGCGACGAACGATGACCACCAGTGGACGAGACCTCACATCTTGGACGGAGGAGCTGAGCACGGAGAAGAGGAGATGAACTAGAGCTCTCTGACTGTATACCTCACTGGAGAATAAACCACAAACTTCTTCACCCGGGCAAAAATTGTCTTGATTTTTTTTCTGCTCCGTTTTCACAAAATTCAACAGAGATAGAACCCGTCAGAATCATGGTTGAATTCATCAATCTTCTATTATCAGAGATCAATTTTGTCACCAGAAAGAACTATCACGTTTCTTGTTGAAAACCTAACCATTTTTTCTAAAATCTGTGAAGAAAATTAAAAGAAGGAGATTCCAGAAAGAAGATAAGGAAAGAGAAGAAAAGCAAAATATATATGTGTCTTGTCTAGATCTGTAACATTAAATCTAGGCCGTCCATAAATTATATAGATCTATGACTGAAAATAAATGCCATTAGTTTATTAGTTTAGTTAAACATGTGATGGTTGATAGAAAACTAGAAAAGCTAATTCCTAACCAATTCTGGTATAAGAAAGTGATTCAACCTGATATTCATAAGTAGTAAAGTGAACTTCAATGTAATTATTTCTATGATATATCTATGTATATACTACATATTTACACAAAACATGTATAATTTACAATCTTCGCTTTGAATAAATCACTAAAGCCTTATTAAAAATTGCTTCTTTCGTTGATAAAAAAAAATAGAGAAGAAGAAGAAAGAGGTCAACATTGCTTCTTTGGTTCTATTATCGTCGACGACGTCTAACCATCCTCTCTCCTTCATGACTTGGACGAAAAGCAATCGCATCATCTTCTTCTCTCGATCGTGTGATTTCTCTAAATTTCTCTATATTACTAATGTCCCTTTCATATTTTCGATGTGGGATCTTCCCTCCAATACTTAGTGAAACTCGATCCCGCCAAATCTCTACGGCGTGTTTCTCTCCTTCTCCATGTATGATGAAATTCTGGAGGGTCTTCTTTTAAAAATATTTTAATCATTAACCTTCATGAGCTATATATTACGTTTCCATCGCTGTTTTTATATATGTTCTATAAGCCTGAGATTTCTCTTGTATACTTAGTCCGGAACCTGATTTATCCTAATTCAGATATCCTAGGGATTAATTAGAACGTAATCGCCGCCGCAAACTGGTGTCCATGCTCATCTTCTCATGTTTGAGATCATTTCTATTCAGCAAGCAACAACTTTGATCAAAGATGAATGCAAAAAACAAAGGGGGCAGCAAGTGTTTTCTGTAAGTCACACATAGCATGGCAGTTTTGATTTTGTATTGTTCATGGATGTTTGAAGAACTATACAACAAAACACACATAAAATGTATGCGTTTTGATGGCTCAATCCTAGTCACAGGTTAAATTCTCTAAAAACCAAAAAAATAGTGTTGCTTACAGACAGAATCTTACTACGTCCCGATCCTAACTAACATACATTTGGTTTTGACCTCATCTCTCCACCAAATTCTTCTTTGCGAGACTCTTCGATCTCTCAATCCAAAGAAGAAAAGCCATTCCACCATAGAGGCAAGTAGTCTGTGTATTATCATTGGATGCGCAAATAGTTCCGGGAGTAGCTGCCTTGGGGGATTTCCTTATGTCCTTCTCGTAAACTGTGGTAAATTGAATCCACTATAAAAGTTATTAATTGTGCTTCAAGAAAGTTATATCTGTCACAAGGTGGATCAAGATTTCCCTTTCGAAACAAGTTTTGCATGTTTTTTATATTATTTTGACTTTAGGTTATTATGTCAATAATGAATACTAACACGGAGTCACCTACACATTGGATAACTGGTAGGAATTCAATTTTTTCAGGTATTTTTCATGTATACTCCACCAACCATGGGGTAACCATGAGAGCATTGAAGATTGCGTAGAGGAAGTACTATTTAAGTTAGTCTAGTCATATGACCATTTCATCAAAATACAAGCTCATAACTGTAAGTGAATTGTAAAAAAATGGAAGGCAAAAGTGTGATTTTAGGTGTGCTCATAATGAGTCTGGTCATGGTGCAAATTCAAGTAGAAGCAAGAGTCTGCTGCCCATCCCAATCGACTAGAAATGCCTATGACATACTCCGTTTTCAGCTTCCCAAGTCAATTTGTCTAGCTATTACTGGATGCAAAGAAGTTTCTGGAAATGTATGCCCTTCAGGATATCCTAACGACATTCTCGAAAACTCAGGTAAAAGTGATTAAGTGAATCATTTTTATATGGTATTTTATTATGCAGTGGCAACATGGATCAAGATTTCATTTTGATGCACGTTTGCATGTAATTTTTTTTTTGTACTAAAGGTAATAATATCAACGAATACTGCAAGTTGGGGTGTACATCCTCGGTATGTGGTGCCATGATCAGTCTCCATAACTCGGGTAAAGCATTCCGCCAAGCTCATTAGTTATCGTTATACTGCTACTTTTTGTTGGAACACTAGACATGACAAGAATAATAGTAATACATTTGATTTTTTTTTGACGTGACTAGGTGCAAGTGAAATTGTGAATGAAGCGTTTGAACAGTGTGCCAATGCATGTGCTACTTTCTGCAACAAGGGCTCTGTTAGGCCTGCAGCTGAAACTTCGTAAAGAAGCATATCTACGGAAGTATCACATGATCTGATTCATAATCTGATTTTACATCTAAGTGTTTGTTGGTGTCTTTGAAATGTGCTAGACTTTGGTGCTAGTATTTTAATAAGTTGTTTCTGGTTTGTGTATGCTTTTAGAAGGTTAACGTTCCTAGATTGTATACGCCTTCTACTCGCTATCCTATCATCTAAATAATGAATAAATGTGTGGTCTTTTTTTCCATGTTTATTATTGAAACCATTAACAACATGATTAGGATGGAATTTACCGAATTAGAGCAACAAAGACATGAGCTTAAGTAACATGTACGATAATTTAAGCAAGTCTAGATGCATCACCATTTCATCAAAACCCAAGCTTAACTTTGTTTTCCTCCTTACATAAACAAGTAATCAATTACAGGAGGGTAGCTAATAGTAACATTTGCAACATCTGAAACTTAAAGGTCTCTCAGGCGCGTCTAACTTAAAGAGGATATCAATTATAATTACGTTAACGTGATCATACTTGAAGAGTAAATATAATCTGAGAACACATGTGAATAAACAAAACACTTAACCAGAAACATAACGTTGTATTAATATGGTCCAAGCGAAACACTCAAACCGAAACTCAAGAACAGAGTGAACAGAGTTTGGTTAACTTAAAACGAAGAAACAGAGATCGTTCGAAAACACTAATTAGATCGCTGTCTCATCTTTCGTCTCTTCCTCTTCAACAGAAAACACTACTTAGGGCGGCTACTAAGACTACCAGAAACAAAAGTGTGAAGATAAGAACTTGATGAGCAAGTCTTAGCTATATTCAAATGCTAACCAAAGAAGAACTCAGGTTAAAAGTCAGGTTTACTTGGGGTTGAGTTAGCAGTTGTTGGACCACAAAGAGAAGCTTTACTATTGGTGTATAGTACTGAGCACAAAACAGGACAGCTTGTCTGTATATGTTTGGCCTTATCACAGCTGTAAAGGAGAAGGCCTTTTGGCGTTTTGTAGCTGCACAAGAACCAGGTTGCTTCATCAATAAATAGAAGCATTTGGTCCAGAGAGAGAAGTAGAGCAGAAGTGAGAGCGTGAGAACACACAAGAAGCATTGTAAGGGTGAGAGAAACAAGATGTAAAGGCATAAGCCTTGGGTAGTTTCTTAGGGGTTTTACAGAGTGGTTTCCTTAGACATTCTTAGGAGAATCACTTGTAACCTCTTGTAATCCCTTTTGTTCTAGTGGATTCCGAGCATAGTCTCGGCGAGATGTAGCGACCCTCGTTAATGGGCGTGAACTCGTTAAATGCGTGTGTCTTCTCCTTTTTCTTCTCTCTCAAACTCTCTTACCAAAGCTCTCTCTGTTTCATCATCTCTGCATAAATCTGTTCTGCACCTTTAAGTTAACACAACTAGAGTCTTGTCTGTTGGAGGAAATCTTAACAGATTGGTATCAGAGCCAGGTTTGGCGAAGAAAAGCTCTTGTTTGTGGTAAAGCTCCAAGCTTTATGGTGAAAGCTTCAAGATTTATGGTGAAAGCTTCAAGCTTTATGGTGAAAGCTTCAAGCTTTATGATGAAGCTTCAAGCTTTGTGGTGAAAGGTGCCAGCTTTGTTAAGAAAGCTTCAAGTTTCAGACAGAGATGCAGAAGTTCATGAGAAAAGGTGTAAGCTTTATCTCAAGTTACCGTCGGGAAGGGACTGGGTTGAGAACGTCAAAGACAGGGTTTTCTGCGGAAGTTTTGAGTTCTCGTCAGAGTTTCAGATGGGTTTCAAGAACAGAGAGACATGGGTCAGAGGTGGAGACGTTTCTGCGTCCGTGGCCGTGTCTGGTTGAAGACGGATGTTGAGAGCTGTCTGGTCAACGTCAAAGCACTAGTCGGAAGTTTCAGAGAAAGTCGCCGGGTCTCGTTCTGATATTCTTTGTTGAGGAGAGACGAAAGAAGAAAAAGGCTTATGGAGGTTCCATGAGCGGCGAGACTCAGGGATGGTGGCGTAAGAGTTGTTCTTTGATTCGTCGGAGGAAACGTCGACGACGAGTGACGGTGGTGGGAGGTATCACCATCGATGGAAGCAGAGGAACAAAAGGTGAAGTGGGCTTTTCAGTCATTGTTTCTCTTTGGGCCTTTATTTCTTTAAGTTGGTCAAAGAAAACAAATGAAGCAACTGGGCCTAAGTTATTTCTCTGCTGAAATCAAAGAAAAGTTCAAACTCGGGTTTCTCAGATTCGTTGAGAAGACGGTGAAGAAGCTTCTGGTTGAAGATGGATTCACAGTTTCTCTACAGGAGTCGCTAGTGGTTGATGTTGGTAGTAACAGAGGTGAAAAGGAACAGAAGTAAATCTGGTCCAAGATAGAGAAGAAACTGGTGAAGGGAATACCTCAAGTCCAAAACGAGACTCTTTCCCGGAAGTGACACCGGCTTTCTTTGATGAAGTGAAGTCTGATGAGAAAGACTTCTAAGTTTCCCTCGGTGAAGAAAAGAAGCATTTTTCGAGATGCTTAGAAGATAAAGATTCACGGTAGAAGATGAATCAAGTGTTAGAGACTGGATGAAGGAAGTCAGTATAAGCTAAGGTTCTTTCATGAGTGGCTGATGGTTTTGGACTCTAAAAAGGCTGAGTGCAAGTTTTGTGACTCAAGGTGTGTTATTAGAATCAAAACATCAAAGCTCAAGACTCAAGTTATTGGAGAAGTAGAGGCTGTTTCCGCTGCAATCACAAGGCTTTTGTGATGCTCTGCTTGGAAGTTTCAGGTTTGCTAAAGTTCTGGAAATTCAATGGAAAAGAAGACTCTTTGGACACAGAGGATATGTACTGATTTTGCAGGGGATTTAACAAGATTCAGAGAAGGGATTTTCTGTTGTGTTTAATGGTTAAATCAGTGTGTACTATCAGCTTCAGGAGGTGTTCAAGTAGAAGTTATTCAGCCTCGGTTACTCATAAGGTCTTGGAACTAAGGGACGCCTTAGAACCTTTGAACTATATGACTCATATAATATGAGTGTTATAAGGCTGTATTTATATATCATTTATGGTATGGGTTATTTCATTGAAGAATTTGTATGAAGCAAAGTTCTGGTTTTCTCAGCAAATGGTTCTGAAACTTCAGTGGCTTCAGTGAGTCTTGAAAGGGGTTTCTATTCAGGTTTGGTCGACGTGTGTGAGGCTTTTGTTTCTCGGGAATATGGAGGTCATCAGTTGGCTGGTCATTAGAGAATGGAAGCTTCATCATTGCTATTTTCAGAGGGATGCAATGATGATTATGCTTTTGTTGCGGTCTGAAAACGTTCAGTTGATCAGAAGGTATTACACTGAGGTTCATTGCTATTTTCAGAGGGAATGCAATGAATATGGGGCTTTTGTGAGCTTGAGTGTATGCACAGATGTGTTTGAGTTCTTAGTTCAAGAAGTGTAAGCTCTTGAAAAAATGAAGATTCATATTTTGAGAAGATTTGTGTTTGGTGTAACACATGGAGTTTTCTGCTGGATTGAATCTTGGTGAAAAGGAGTAGTTTTGTCTCAGGTGGAGCATTGTTTTCTCAGGAGGTTATCTTGTATTTGAATCAGTTCTTCAGGGATTGAAGAAGATTCTGGTGGTCTAGAAGCTGAAGGCATTGGAGATCATGATTCATGATTCATGAGAATTATCTTTGAATGCATTTTTTATGCAACATGGTATACTACAGTCTGGTATCGAAAGTCTTCCTAGCTAGAGGAGTTAGGCGGCGTGTCCTGTTTATCAACAGCGGTGCAAGACAAGTATGGTTGCATTTTTTTTTGGCGACAAGAGTACAAGATTTCTGGTTTGTGGGATAGAAGCATGGCTTATCGATGTATCAGCCTAAGCTATCACACGGCATGAAGAATGCTCCATAAGAAGAAAAAAAGACAAGGCGACTAAAGTGAAGGTTCTTAGTGGTTCTTCAGGTACTGATGGATCAGTAGGATTGGTTGCATGAAGAAAGGAGTTGTGTCATGTGTTTGGCACACATTCTCAAGCAAGAAACCATGTGAATAATTCTGATTTCTATCCATGGTGAGTTACAGTGAAGGATGGCTTTAACTCCATATGGTGAAGCTAATTTTACAGAGACAGAGTAAATATATTATCGTTCCTGGTGGAGTAATGTTGCTACAAGAAGAGCAATGCATACCCAAGAGGGTATTTTTTCTATTCCAGGCGGAGCTGTGTCTATTTTGAGGTTGTCTCGGGTATGTCAGATCGTACAAGTGATCTGGTTGTGATTAGCTCAAAGAGGAGGAGTTAAAAAGGTTCCACACTCACTGTTGGATCAGGTTCATGGGTTTGCAAGCTGAAACCAAGAGGTACAACACGTTCAAGCAGAATATGGGTAAACTGAACTGGGTTTACATGTGGTTTGAAGCTTGCTGTTGGTCAGAGGAAAGTTGCAGGTTATCTGAGAAATTCAGAAACAACACTAAGGTACAGGATGGAGATAAAGTCACTGAAGTTTATTCATTGAATTCTATAAAGAAGAAGATGAAAGAGACAGATGCAAGCGTGCATGAACTGTTTCATGCTCACATCGAAGTGTTTGCGTTGCTGTGTATCTAGCATGATACACAACTTATCTCACTGATGGTGTTGGCAACTGAAAAGAGTCCTAGGCAAGATGCAAAAGCATAGGATGAAGCTGCCTGTGGAAGACATACATCAAACAGTTGAAGATGTCTTATTTGCATCAAGGGAAGAGAAGATTATGTAAGTATCTTCTTGATCATCACTTACAAGTTAGTGAAGTGGCAATCATCAATTTCAGAAGCATGCCTAAGTAGTATTAACTATGGAGGAGGCATTTCTTATTCAAGATCAGAAGTTGTTGATGGTGAAGATCAAATTCGTTTTTTGGGTGAATCTGCATATTTGTAAAAGTGTTGCAGGTTGTTGTTACAGCAAAAAATATGCATCAGGAGCTCTAGAATTGATGTGTACTGGCTGTACAGAAGGGTCTCGTGTGTATCACAGTGTATTGGTGATGAGAGACAAGTTTTAAGGCTGCTGGTAGTGTTTAAAATCTGCTGGTGGATGCTCTGTTTTTCGACAGGAACTTTGGACAAGCAAAGTGCTCAAGTTCAGTTGGTTTGTTAAACAGGTTGATCTAAAGGGATAATCTCAGTTGTGAAGTGAATTTTCAACAGGCTATAGAGATTGTTTACATGGTTGAAGGGCTTCAAGTTTAGAAGCGAAAGAGGTTTTGTTTCCTGCAATTGGTGAAGTGTTTATTGGTTCTTGTCTCAGTGCACATGAGTTCGAACCAATGGCTAGCAAGAGAACCTGGTTTTGCAGAGAAACAAGGTGTTTTTTCAGTCACTGTGATGGCTCATGAGTCTGAACAGAAGCTATGTGAAGGCTATGTGATTGGAAGGGTCTTAAGCCATAAAGCTTAAGGAGAATTCTGTTGAAGATAATCAGTCTTGGAATTTAAGTTTGTTGTGGAGTTTTCTGCGTGGTTATCTCAGGTTGTCAAGAGGTGATCATCAAGAGTTGAGCTTGATACATGATATGTATCAAAGCTGGTTTTCACAACTCTGGTGATTTATGAATGCTCAGATGGTTCAGTATCAGAGATATGAATGGGCACAGTTGCAGAAGGTTATAGCAGGTTTATGGTGTTTAAAGAGCTGATTATCAAGGCTGAGTGAGTATACTCAGGAACCGAGACTGGAATCCAAGGAACTAGAACAAAGGAACTCACGTTATCTCTCTCTATCAAATATGTGCAGGCTGTTGTGGTTAATCATCATGTTCTTAGGTGGAGATTTGTGAAGATAAGAACTTGATGAGCAAGTCTTAGCTATATTCAAATGCTAACCAAAGAAGAACTCAGGTTAAAAGTCAGGTTTACTTGGGGTTGAGTTAGCAGTTGTTGGACCACAAAGAGAAGCTTTACTATTGGTGTATAGTACTGAGCACAAAACAGGACAGCTTGTCTGTATATGTTTGGCCTTATCACAGCTGTAAAGGAGAAGGCCTTTTGGCGTTTTGTAGCTGCACAAGAACCAGGTTGCTTCATCAATAAATAGAAGCATTTGGTCCATAGAGAGAAGTAGAGCAGAAGTGAGAGCGTGAGAACACACAAGAAGCATTGTAAGGGTGAGAGAAACAAGATGTAAAGGCATAAGCCTTGGGTAGTTTCTTAGGGGTTTTACAGAGTGGTTTCCTTAGACATTCTTAGGAGAATCACTTGTAACCTCTTGTAATCCCTTTTGTTCTAGTGGATTCCGAGCATAGTCTCGGCGAGATGTAGCGACCCTCGTTAATGGGCGTGAACTCGTTAAATGCGTGTGTCTTCTCCTTTTTCTTCTCTCTCAAACTCTCTTACCAAAGCTCTCTCTGTTTCATCATCTCTGCATAAATCTGTTCTGCACCTTTAAGTTAACACAACTAGAGTCTTGTCTGTTGGAGGAAATCTTAACAAAAAGCTATCCGTGCAAGTAAACAGTTGCGCAATAGCTACCACGGTGGTATTCGTCGGAATGTTTCTTTCTCTGTTTGATTTTATAGGTCTGTGTGGGATAATAATCTCTCGTACTTTTGTTTGTAATATTCTTTGGGCGGGTCTTTTAGGTGTGTCATTTTTGATTTAAGTACATTTTATTACATTTCTTTGGAGGGGAGAGAGGTGACTCCTTGATAGTCTTATCTTTTACTTTGACCTTCTCTCATGTCGGTTGCTCTTTCTTTAGCTTTATTGTTTTCACTTATAAATTTCGTCATTTTTTTAAGATTTTGAAGAAAGTGTCATGAAACCATGAAATATATCAGTGAAAATAATAAGAGGTAGTACAAATGCAAGGGTATGGCAAAACACAACTTTCTGCGAGTGGTGGGTGACACAAGTCATGCCTATGTTAACTTTGATGTCTTCCTTTTAGCATCTTCTTCTTTGTAACATCATTCATCAATTTCAGAGGCTACAATGGTGTTCTCACCAGATTGCTTTCCTTTGATGAATACATTTTGATTTGGTAGAGTTAGTCAATTAAGTCACCAACCTTATCATAATTGTCACCTATACATATGGTTGGAATTCAATTTTTTCAGATTTTTTTCCATGAATACACCCACCAAGTATGTGATAGCCATGAAAGCATTAAGTAATTGGAGACTGCAGAATAATTACTATTTAAGATAGTCTACTATCGTGACCAGCTCATCAAAATACAAACTCATACCTATAAGTGTATTGTAAGAAAAAATGGAAAGCAAAAGTCTGATTTTAATTGTGCTCATACTGAGCCTGGTCATGGTGCAAATACAAGTAGAAGCAAGAGTCTGCTGCCCATCACCATCGGGTAGAAATGGCTTTACCGTATGCCGTCTTCGTTTCCCCATGTCAATTTGTTTATCCGCCAGTGGATGTATAGAAGTTTCTGGAAATGTCTGCCCTTCACGATATCCTAACGACATTCTCGAAAACTCGGGTAAAATTGAATTAATTTTATATGGTATTTTTGTGTGTTTACCAAAAAAAGGTATTTTATTGGGCAGTACAAAGCTGGATCAGGATTTCATTTTGATGCAAGTTTGCATGTATTGTAATTGTTGATTTTTTTTGTCATTTAAGGTAATAATGTCAATGAATACTGCAAGTTGAGGTGTACATCCTCGGTGTGTGGTGCCATGACCACCACTCTCCATAACTCGGGTAAAGCAGTCCACCAAGCTCATTATTTATCACTATTACTATTTTCTATTGGAATCATAGACAACACAAGATTAATAATAACTAATTAATACATTTCAATTTTGTATGGGTGACTAGGTGCAACTGAAGTTGTGAATGAAGCGTTTGAACAGTGTGCCAATGCATGTGCTACTTTCTGCACCAAGGGCTCCGTTAAGCCTGCAACTGAAACTTCATAAAGATGCGTATCTGCCTAAGTATCACATTTAAGTGTTTGTTGGTGTCTGTGAAATGTGCTGAATAATGTGTGGCCTTCTACACGATACTAGATTGTATATGCCTTCTACTTGCTATCATTCTAAATAAAAGAATTAATGTGTGGTCTTTTTAACCATGTTTATTATTGAAACCATTTGCAACATGATTAGGATGGGAATTACCGAATCAGAACAACAATTAACAAAGACATAAGCTTGTGTCACATCTACGATATTTTAAGCAAGTCTAGATGCATCAACCATTTCATCAATACAAGCTTAATTCAGTTTTCCTCTACACAGTGTGGGTAAAACAAGTAACATTTGCAACATCTAGAAAAAAAGCAATCACCGATTCATTTTAAAGGTCTCTCAGCCGAACCTAACTTAAGAGCATCTCAATTATCATTGCGCATTTTGTTTAACGTCGTCATACTTGAAGAGTGACTATAATCAGAAAACACATATGAATAAACAAAACTCTTGAATTGAAACATAACGTTGTATTAATTTGGTCCAAACGAAACACTCAAACCGAAACACAAGAACATAGTTTGGTTAAACTTAAAACGAAGAAACAGAGATTGCTCGAAAACACTACTTAGATCGCTGTCTCATCTTTCGTCTCTTCCTCTTCAATCTCCTCATACGCTTCTTCTTCCACTGATACAATCCAAATGTAACATCTTTTAACTTTCAGATTCTTACCAATCTAGAGAATCTATTAAAATAACTAAATACCTATCACTCACCTTAGCCCTCATGCTGAATCCACAGAAGCTTAACTCCTCCCTTCTCCGACTATGTGCAGCTCTAACAAAGAAGCGGCCGAGAAGTCAAAAAGATTTTGATCATTTCGCTCTTATTGCTTCTTCCTCTATATGACAGCAAAACCCTAATGGGTAGAGACTCGTTTTCTGTTTTTCTCTTATTGGGCCGATGATGCTAACTAAAGGCCCGGGGAAGCCCATATTTTCTTGTGCCAAGCCTCTTGGGTAATACTATTAACTAACTCGGACTTAATATTTTTGGTCAACTGCATCATTCAGTTGTAATTTGTTCTCTTCTTTTTTAAAAAACATTCAGTTGTAAATATCTACTACACTATAATTCATTGTCATCACAGTACAAGAAGATCTTTTAATTATAAAAATAATAAATATCTGAAGAACAAGAAGTGATAAAAGCTTCACTGTCATTGATTAAGACATTTACATAAAAATCTTTTTATTTCCAAAGAATCTGTAACCATTAATTCCCCGCCCATTCCTGTCTGTGTGTAACAAATATCTTTACTCACTATCACCCAAACACTCCCTTTCGGTCTCATTGCAATGACACGGACGAGTCTACTCGGATTGAGACTCGGCAGAGAGGACAACTCGACTCGGCCATAAGCCACCGGTCCACACACTCGCAGTGGTAACAGTGGCGACACAGAGGAAGCACTTTTATCTTCTCTCCCTCCTCGAGACCACCGAGGCATATGCAACACTCCTTCATCTCTTCCTCCGCAGCTTCTCTCCGGCATAGCACCACCGGCAAACTCCGAATCTCCGCCGGGTCAAGACCTCCACCAGTACCCTGTGAGAATATCGGAGGAGACGGCGCGTTGAGGTTGACGGGGTCGCGAACCAGGCAGCTCCGGTGGATGTAGAGAGTGAGCACGGCGAAGAAGAGGATAACGGAGAACAGAGTCATGAAGGAGAAGATTGTCCGGCCGTGAATCTGGACGTTCGGGTCGTCGTACTGGTTCTCGTGCCAGTACAAAACCATTGAGGCTCCTGGAGGCGGTGATGATGACGTCATCTCTCGGCTGGTGGTTATAGATGTTTTTTTTTTGGTCGTTGCTCCTAAACGCACAATGTGTACAATATATATACACACACTTTGTTGCTAGTCACGTGATTGAACATTGCGAATATTAATTAGAGTTAAGAGTCAGGTATGAAGGAGAGTGGATTTTACAATTGTTTTTATTTCTTCAAGTGCTTTTAGAAGTACTTTCGTTAAAGACCAGAGTAGGCGCCATGCACGTTTATGTTTTCTCAACCATCCAAATGTTAGCAACATATTATCGATATAAAAGAAATAATAGTATAGTTAAATTACTAAAACATGACTGAAAACATATTGGCTTATCTTTTATTAGCATGCATGTACTAAAAATGATATTCTAATTAACTTGCATGATGAACAACAAATATAAGACTCGTTTATATTGACTAAGATTGAACAACTAGTCATGCATGCAAAGAATCGTATCCCACTCCCAAAGAGCGTCAAAGTTAAGTATTCTCAGATTGAAGAGTTTATCATTTCCATCAGCTAGATTGGATTAAAAGACAATATCGATCATTGAAATTTTAGCAAAGAAAAAAAAGACAATAACTGAAACTGATTAACATTGATAAACCTAAATATATTTTACTCGTTTCAAACGTACATCACTTTCATAGCCAGCGCTGCAAATCGTGCTTTTAGTTATATATGTATCAAACGGTGAAGATATTTTTGTGAACATAAAATTGGCTAATTTGGAAAAGCCGAACGCTTTTTCAATCTTACCCACATACCACTGCTACTTTGGCTCTTCGATAACCAACACTATCGACAAAGAGAAAGTCACCTTTCTACATGTCGCAGGGAGATTTCGGCCAAAAGTTTAGTACTCGTACGAAAAGATGATTAGGCAAGGAGTGGCATATTAATTGGCGTGAGACAGCAAAAGGACATATATAATAGACAAGACACGGCACGATAACGAATACTATATAGTCCAAGACCTAACTCGTTTGGGATGATCTCTCTTACGTTTACCTAACCATTAGCCTACTCACCTTTTACCTTAATTACATTCCACTATTATAGTTTTTCACTTCCAAACTCTCCTACTACAAATTTACAATCTAGTACCACAGCGTAACGTATATGATTCCACTTACATAAGACATTTGTTTCCAAGTTCCAACTATGACATTAATAAACGTATCTCTATAAACAGATAAGGTCTCATCTTTTGTATTCTTTTCCAGGATATTCATGCAAATTGTAGAAATTGATCTGTTCTCTCATCTCTGTTTCTCCGATATTCAATAAATAACACAATCTGTTTCCAACGATTGTATAATGTGCAAATGAGAGTTGGTTATTTTGCACTCTAGTCTTAAACCATTTTCTATACAATCTTTTATTTGTTAAATAAAAAAAAATATGTGAGAGATTATATGCTTAAAGATTCAAAATTCTAAGGTTTATCTCTGTGCTTCCTTTATATATTATGGGAAATCAACTTTTATATTATTGGACTCATCAACTTTTTGCAAATAAGAGTGTTTTGGAGGTAAGAAAGATGTGAACACTATGGGACAAGGCAGGGGCCTATTCATCATTTGTGTTGGCTTGAGCTTTTTCTTGACAATTACATGATTGTCTCGTGGGTTTGAGTCCAAGCTCGTAGGTAAATCATAATGATATACAGTACTTCTCTGT
This sequence comes from Hirschfeldia incana, assembly GCA_026261945.1. NCBI lineage: Eukaryota > Viridiplantae > Streptophyta > Magnoliopsida > Brassicales > Brassicaceae > Hirschfeldia > Hirschfeldia incana. The sequence goes on from JABCMI010000021.1 coordinate 3,668,206, forward strand.
TTTGACGTTGTCCACTTGGTTGCTTCGGGACCTTTAAAAAATAAAGTCAAAAGAAATTATCAGAGCCAGGTTTCGATCCTGGGACCTGGGGGTTATGGGCCCACCACGCTTCCGCTGCGCCACTCTGATTTGTTGATTTCTTTGTATTTCTTGTTTAAAAATCCCGTGCCATAGAGATTGTTGGTTTATCTTTTTAGTTTTAACTGAACAAAACCATATAGATAGTCCTGACTGAACATCATCTAGTCAATGTACTTTGAAGCAAGAACATTCGATCGCTGAAGGGCTAACTTACTGAATAGAAGAATAGCTTGGTCATCTGTTTTATGGTTTTTCGTATACTGTTCTGTTGATGTTATAGATGTGTAATTGAATTCCACTAGTTCTCTTTTATTGATTTGTTTTCCATCTCAAGATCGTCTAAATTTTTAGTGTAGGAAGGAACAAGAATTATCCAGTTTCATAGAAGCAAAGAAGTTGGCTTAAAAACAGAGCAAATGAAAAAAAAAAAAAAAAAAAAAAAAACACACCAAACTAAACCGTAAAAATAACCGAGATCTTAACCAATTCGGCTTTGGTCATAGTTTTGTGGCTTTTGTTTTCTTTTCTAGCACATATAGTAGCTGTTCAATTACAGAGTTACAACTTACAAAGAGAGAGAGAAACAGAGTACAGAGAAAAAAACACAAAAACTAAAACATAGTTGTTGCTTTGAGTTCCAACTTCCAGATTCTGCATGTTTAAGTTATATAAACGCCTACACAACCAAAAGAAAGAAGTTTATCCAGATATAATGTTTTGTTTCTTCCTCTGTTTGCAAACATATTGGTTTCAAAAGTAAGAACAATACCTCTTTAACGAGCTGCGGTGTTTCTGCGTCTGCGTTTGTTTCGGACAAAAGGGTTCACGAACCACTCTGGTCTGATGGAAACAGCTATGTATCCAAGCGTTACTCCCAAGAAAACACCAGGTACGGCTCCTATCACAGCTGCTATCCAGCTCAACACCTCTTCCTCTCCTTCCTCTGACTCCTTCGTTCCATTATGTGATGCTGGCATGTGAATACCTCCGCAAGCTTTGTCGAGAGAAGGACCAAAAAGCCCCTTGTTATCCTCAAAGGAAGAGCAATTTTGCGTACGAAATTGAGTGCCTCCTGGTACTAGACCTTCAAGCTTGTTATGAGAGAAGTTCATGTACTCAAGGTACGAGAGACTCCCTAGCTCTTGGGGAATGTCTCCTGAGAGCTGGTTTTGGGAAAGGTCAAGCGACTCGAGAGCGCTTAGGTTACCCATAGATGAAGGGATGTGACCGGTGAAAGCATTGTTAGATAAGTTGAGCACATGAAGCTCTTTCAATAGACCAATGGACCTTGGGATCTTTCCTTCGAGTTTGTTTCTTGAAAAGTCTAGTGCTGTGTAGATTTTTAAGATACGTACTAGCTCCATCACAACACCTTTATTCATCAAAACCAACGAATCATGGTAATAAACATATCCCATGTATTTTTTGTTGAACTTGTCTTCAGTAGTCTCAAGTGATGACATAGCACTCCACTTCACAAAGTAGTCTGATGGCAAAGTTCCATTGAAGTGGTTATGCGATATATCGATGATTTGCAGCTTAGGGAACGAAGCTTGAAGTAACGGTCCATGGAACGCGTTGGAGCGTAGTACAAGAACTTTTAGGTTTGGAAGAGAACTCAACCAGGACGGAAACATGTCCTTGATTACGTTGTTTCCCACGTTCAAAACTTCAAGATTAGTCGAATGGATCAAAGCTCTTGGAAGCTTCCCCGTCAGGTGGTTATGACCGACGTCAAGTGACCTTAAACTTTCAAATACATACTGTGGAAGACCTCCGTGCAGACGGTTCTGACCAATGATTAGTTCAGAAAGAGTTCGGTTGAGATTTCTCAAGCAAGGAGGGATTACACCACTGAAGTTGTTGTTTGATAAATCAAGTGACATTAGAGAAGGCATATCGCAGATGAAAGACGGAATATTACCCGTGAAGTCGTTGTTGGAGACAAGCAAATGTGACAAAGGAAGCCCAGCAGGTCCCATTGGTCTCTCAAAGTCAACCAAAGTGTTGTTGGAAAATGGAAAGATTCACGAACCGCAAATATGGGAGCGTCCATAGCCAGCCAGGAACTTGACCTTTGAGTTTGTTGTTGGAAATGTCAAGCTCAGCCAGAGGTTGTTTGTTTTTTAGGAGCTCTGGAAACTCTGTGATACCGCAGCCTGATAAGATTAGAGATTTTGTCGGGGGATATGAAACTGGACTCTTGTTTGTGGCTGAAACATGGTTGCCTGAGAGATCCAATATATCTAAGCTCTTGAAATATGAGATGAAATCATTCAAGTCAACTGTAGTGGTGGTGTTCAAATGGGATAGGTAAAGACGTGAAAGCTTCTTGAGATGCGAGAAGGCAGTAAAGTTAACTGGGCCTTGGGCGTTGAGATTGGAAAGGTAAAGATTCTCAAGGTTGGTTAGTTTAGAAATGGAGCTAGGGATTGGACCTATTAACTTGTTATTGTCAAGGTATAACTCTACTAGCTTAGATGGTAAAGATGTATTCCCAAAGTCAAGAGTGCCATTGAGTTGGTTTCTTCCAAAATAACAGTTTGCAAGGAAGGAATTGTAAAGAGAGAAGAAGGTATGGTTCCAGTGAAAGCGTTGTAAGACCCATCCAAGTAGATCAATTTTGATAATGAAGTAATGTTAGGAGGAAGCGTACCAGTGAAGTGATTTCCCAGGAGGGTTATAAGTGACAACATTGTCAAATTCAGTAGTACTGTGGGAAAGTTGCCACTGAGCATATTGTTATCAACCGAGAAGGACTCCAACTGGTTTAAATTTCCAAAGGAAGAAGGGACTTGACCAACGAAATGGTTACTAGAAAGTCCGAGAGAGTTGAGCTGAGAGAGGTTTCCTATTGTGAACGGAATCTGACCAGAAAAATTATTACCACCGAGTTCAAGGTCAGTAAGATGAGAAAGGTTTCCAATCCAAGATGGAAGCTGACCCGGAAGTTGATTTTTATAGAGGTGAAGATAGCTGAGATGAGAAAGGTTTCCAATCGAAGATGGAATCTGACCTGAAAACCGATTATAAGAAAGGTCGAGGGAGGTAAGTAGAGGAAGGTTTCCAACTGAAGACATGATTTGACCACTGAAATCATTATTTGAAAGGTCTAGACTGGTTAGAGAATGAAGGTTTTGGAGATTGATACTGGAGTGAAGCCGGCCACGGAGGAAGCTGCAACTAAGGTCTAGCTTGATCACTTCACCTGACTCGGGATTGCAAGTGACACCTTCCCATGTACAGCAGTCGTTGTGGCTCTCCCATGACTCCGTCTTTGGATGAGGGGCTACTATAGTACCATTGACATAACAGTTATAACCAAAGGGAGAGATAAAAACCTCAAGCTCGTTCTTCAACTGGACAAGCGCCTCCCTTTGTTCCGGACGACACAAGTGCCTAGTAGGAGCAGCAAACACGCCCTCATAGCTATAAATGGATAAGAAAAGAACATAAAGGGTGACAGGAATGGTACTCTTCGTTATGTTCCAATAGCCTTTCATTTATATTTCAGCAATAATGAAAGAGCAGAAAAGAAGAAGAGGAAAGGGTTTAGTGGTAAGATGCTTCCATGGCTATATCTCTTTATACGCTACAAATAAAACCAACACAGCTCGACTCCCAGTCTCCCACTATGACTAGTCTTTCTACCAAATCTTCTTCACGTCCAGAAAATCCAAACCTTTGTGTTGGATCGTATATTTTCCACACATTTTTGGTCCCCCCTTCTTTAATAAAATGAAAGTTAAGTCTTATTGACTTTCTCCCCCCTGGAGTAACGCTCACGGCTATTTTATAGGATTTTCCAAACGCTTGCTTTTGGACTATTCCTGATTATACCAATAGTCCTTAGTTCTGATGGTAAATAGTAAAATACTAAATGAGATAACTACTAAATTATGTATGTGTACCTTGTTTAACAAAAACAAACATCAAAGTTTTCAAGCCAACAAATATTTTTCCACTTTTTATTCCTCTTAAATCCAAAAATGAGAACTCCATGCAAACATGACAAAATAATCAACTCTTTCAAAAAAAAAAAAACCAGATTCAAACATATGCCTGAAACCAAATACTCTGCCAGACATTGCGGAACAGCTTAAGAAAAAGAAAAGAGGCCATATCTTATCGAGTGCCTTCTTCAACTCAAATTCCTCAGGCCGAGAATGTCAGGAAAAATCCAGATTTAGCTCGATCGTGTTCTTGCTTCTTCAATATATGGCAGTAGTTAATCTGTCTCATAACAAAAGATGGTTAGTTTTGGTGTTAATCATCTGACTTTCATTATATAAAGTATCAAGATAGGAGATTAGTGATGAGAACCAAACCTCCATACGGAAAAGACTAGTTGGCAAGACGATTCCAGCACCAACCGAAGTTCTAAACGTCTCCAAAAACGTTGGAGCATTCAAGTTTCTAAACTCATTCTCTGATAGCTTTTCCATATTCCCCGCACAAGCAAACACATGTCCGTGCACTCCTCTCTCTCTTAACCATCTCACTGGCAAATCAAACGAGAGATCCGCAAATGCAGTCACAGCAGCGTCTCTTCCAACGAAATCTCTTTCATCATCACCTTTCCTCTTTGTCTCGTTGGGACCAAGTCCTCTGGTCTTGAATCCCCATAGCGCAGATGGCCCACCCAAAGAGCATACAGGAGATGAATTGCCACCTAAGAAGAACCTCTGTGGCACAGAGGAAGGGCGGTTTTGGTATCCGCTTCCCCATGGGAATGTGACACCTCCAGAGAGACCAATGTTTAGAGCTGTGTTGTAAAATCCAAAAGAAACAGCACACCGAAGATCGATCTCCTGAGAAAACAAATGACCATGGATGCTAATAAGTTATAGAGATCTAAGTTAACATTAACGATGAGGGGGCAAACCTGTTTCAAAAAGCGTAGGCTTCGACTATCAGGAGCAAGCCCACCAATCTGAGAAGTGGAACTGAAAGCGTATCCACTTGTTGGCCTCAGGTACGAGTCTCTCTGGTCGTACTTAAATGTATACTTCAATGCAGAAAGCAGACTATGTCCCAGCTGCCTCCTTGTACTAGACCTTCAAGCTGGTTATGACTCACGCCATATCTAAAAAATCTATAGCTTGTCCACAATGAAAAGAGTACGCGGGCATTCGGCTACACGGGTCGGGTTCGGGTCGGATAGTTTCAGTTTCGGGTCTTTCGAGTGGATTTTTCGAGTACTAGAGGTTAGGACCAGATCGGGTAATTCGAAAATTTCAGTCTTGGGTCAGTTGGGGTTGTTTCGGGTTCGGGTCGGGTCGGGTAGTTGGATCCACTCGGGTAACTAAAATTTATTGGTTCGGATTCGATTCGGTTTCGGGTCGGGTTCGGTTCGAGTTCGACCTGAAAAATACCTAAAAATACAAAAAAATATCTGAAAATATTTATTTATTCAAAATTTATGTTTTTATTATATTAAAGTAGATATATATATATTAAACTATACAATATATAACAACAATTTGATATTTCTTAGTGGCTGACTTCCTTATTTTCTAGACAAATAACATGTCTTCGATTCCTGTTCAATGCATTTTATTTAATTAATATTATTAATTTGGGTACTCGTCGGGTTTTGAGTTCGATTCGATTCGAGTCGGGTCCAACACTTGCGGGTCCGGATAAAATGCCCAGCCCTACGTCACAAAGCTTTATCATTCATTACCTGTCTAGAGTTTACGTAGACGGAAGCCTCAAAAAGACATATCAAAACATTTATCATTTACTTAGGCAAGTTACTAAGAACACCTTTTATAGTTTTATGTTACTTCTTAAGAAACTATCGAACTGAAGTTCTAAATTTCTTTGAGATATCCAATAATATTTTGTTAGTATTTTACTGTTTGTTGAGAAATTTATTAAAAACAACCTCATATCGATCAAACTTATAAATTATTTTCTTCATAATTTGAACACCATCAACGTATTGATATTTCCAAATCCCAATGTTTGACTGTTGAAAATGTTCCTTTTTATCTCTATAAAATGATTTTACAATTTACTGGCAATACTCGGGGAAAAAATGAATTGGCCGTCCTAAGCTCCTTCACGTCCTTATTTTTACTATGTAAACCCGAATCTCACGGTTAGTGCAAGCACAAACGCATCACCATTCATCTAAAAATTACCGATTAGACTTGTGAGACAGTATTGACAAAAAGACTTGTGAGACAGTAAATCTAACGTTGTCATTTTACCCGTATTAATATTTAGTATTCATTCTAATAAAGAGAAGCGAATCCTATAAATTTTCTGTTTTAAATTTCTTTATCCAATTGTAAGAAAAAAAAGGAAATTGAAAATAAAAAGAGAAAAGGAAAAAGGAAAAAAAAAAACGAAAGAGGAGTCCTTTATAAATAAGGAAATTTGGCAAATAACTGAATAAGCTTTTTATAAATAGAGGTTCTCTTCTTTCTCAAAACACACGTCAGAAAAAAATTGTTTGCTCTAGACAATATCACTGATTAGAATGAATATGATGGAGAAGGAGGAGCAACGGAAGAGCCTAGCAGTGTGGGCGCACAAAGAAGAGTTTCAACGAAGCATTAAAGAAAACAAGATCGTGATACTGTTCGGTGAGAGAGGGTGTGGCAAATCGACGCAGATACCACAGTTTCTGTTGGAAGCACTGAAGCTGGAAGACCCTTACCCTAAGTGGTTGATTGGTTGCACGCAACCTTGTGAAGCTGCAGCCATGTCTGTGTCCCATCGTGTCGCACAAGAGATGGATGTCGAGATTGGGGAAGAGGTCGGTTACACGGTTCCTTTGGAGGATCACACCAGCTCCCAAACGGTGCTAAAGTACATGACGGGCGGTATGCTTGTGAGAGAAGCTATTGCAGATCCGGTTTTGGGGAGATACAGAGCCATTGTTCTCGACGAGGCCCATGAAAGAAGTTTGGCCACCGATGTGCTTATAGGCATTCTTTGTAGGGTCGTGAATCGTAGACCTGATCTGACTCTGGTTGTGATGAGTGCTACCCACCAAGCAGCACACAGGTTGGAAAGTTTTTTTAGTCGCTGTACGATATGTGCACCTCTTATCAAAGTTCCTTGTAGGCTCCATTCAGTTGACATCTTGTATGCTTCTCCCCTAGAGGAGGAGGACTATCTCGAAGCTGTTATACGCACTGTAGTTCAGATTCACAAGTGTGAGCCACCTGGTGACGTGCTTGTTTTCTTAGCCTGTGAAGAAGAAATTGAAGACGCTTGCACAAGGATATCCGCTAGACTACCTGATGATCAAGTTAACGTTTTGCCACTTTATTCCTCCACTCTTCTTCAGAACAATAATAATAATATATTCGATGTGAGGAGGAAGATTCTTGTCTCCACCAGCATTGCGGAAGCTTCTTTAGCCATTGACCCTATTGTTTACGTGGTTGATCCTGGTCTCTCCATGCAGAAAGTCTATCTCCCCAACATTTGCCACGAGTCCTTGAGGCTGTCCTCAATATCACGAGTAAGTGCTCACCAGAGAGCAGGTCGTGCCGGGAGAACACGGCCTGGCAAATGTTTCAGGCTTTACTCAGAGGAGCGTTACAATGAGTTTGCTCCGAAGCAATATCCATATCCCGAGATGTTGAGATCAAACTTGGCAAACACGTTACTATCCTTGAAACAACTGGGTGTGCATGAGTTAGACTTCGATTTTGTTGATTTTCCTCATCCTCCGGCCTACTTTAAGGCCTGGCACGATTTGCACCATTTGGGAGCCATTGATGATAAAGGTTACTTGACTAATACAGGTCGGATGATGAGTGTGACTTTGTGAACGTCTACTTTGTCACTTTTAACGTTTTAATTGTATTTCCTATTTTCTGATTATTATTGTCTTTGTATATGATTTATCAGTCCTCGTTTTTTTGTCCTATTATTTGTAACCCATTCAATTTAATAGTCTCAGATAAAGATAGTTTGACTATGATATACGGAATATGTGTGTCATATTGTATTTAATAACCATATTGTTTAAAACCACTCATATTCCAAACAAACAAAAAAACTCTTCTTCTTTGACTGAATGGAGGTAAAAGTAAAACTAACTCACATCCAGCGTGTTTTTTTTTTCTGCGGATTTTTTCTATAGGAGTCGCGGTCTGGTCTTACGGTTATATTAGTTTTGGCATATCCCAAAGTAAGCTAATAGGTAATCTGGTTCACATCTCTGTTCTTTCTGTGTCTACATTTTTTGACTTGTCTTCACAGCTCTGTTCTGTATTATCATGTGGTGTCCACTTCTGACTGTAGATTAATACCTGTCTTCATAGTTGGGCCAGTTATTGAATGTTTTTAGTGCAGTTGTTGAATCAAGATCCTGTTTTCGCTGCATCTTGTAAGCTACATTCCAGGAAAAGTAATTCATTGATTGTAATCTGTAGATGGAATCAATAAAAAAAAATGGAGGTTGTTGAGAGGAAACGATCCAGATGAGGGTTTTTTAAATCTATTTGTTTGGCCTGGAAAGTCACTGAAGATTAGAAGCTCTTCTCTTCCGGCAGCCCTCAACTCTCTGGTGTGTGTCTACAAGTACAGCCTTTGTAATGCTCATAACTAATTAGCAATGTTTGGTTCAGTTCTTGTGAACTCTCAGGTGTGTGTCTACAAGTATTGCCTCTGTAATGCTCATAACTAATTAGAAATATTTATTTTTAATTCTTGTGAAGTCTCTGTGGCATGTAGTTATGTCTTGTTCTACGAGAATGTACTTCTCGTTAGAAGGATGGTTAAAGACAATGCACTTCTTGTTTTCAATATCTGTGGTCTGGTTGTAACATGTTCTGTTTTAATCAGTAATCTCAAGTTTTTTTGTACCAGAAGAACCAAAGCAGACAGATCAAAATGAAGTTGATGAGAGATTGGCAAGAATTGAAACTACAACACAAGAAGTGACTCGAGCTGTTGTGCATCTTCTGTTACCAGTGATGATGGACTGGGGGCAAGATCCCCGAGTGTGGTTGCAAGGCTTATTCAGGGGCTTTAGAATCATTGCCGGTACCAAATGACCAAGAACCTCGGTTCCGCGTTCAAGAAACACAAACAAATGGAATGAGCCTTGGTTATGTAAATCGCCGTAGTGACTATGATGGAGTATCATGGGAACATTTGGATTCAAGAATGAATGATGGCCGCAACATACCAGACGAGAAGAGAGCATCAAGATCAGTCATAACACCGTTGTTCAATGGGAAAAAGTAGTTCTGAGGGTTTGAAGAGTAGAGCGAAGCCACCTTATGTATCTGCACAAGAGAAGGCCAGCACAACGCCCTTAAGTGTGTCATTATAAACTCTGGAAGCCTCAAGGAGAAAGCAGATGAGCTAGGGAGATGATGATGGATGAGCTTGATGAGAAAAATATGAGCAGTTTCCAAGTGAGTTGGCTTGATTTCGAGAGAGACTTATGAAACAGGTATTGGACATTGAGGGAGAGATAGTATCTACGTTGGTTGATAATTTTAGTTATTGGTCTTGTCTCAGTGTTCAAAGAAGATCATTGAAAGCCAAGGAAAAGTGTGAGTTTCTGCTTTGTTCGAGTCTAATCTTCTCTCTCACATGAGAATTGACATCGAATGAAATGCAAATTTACTGTGATACTTTGTTGAACAATCTAGCAATTGGATGTTAAAACTTTTACGATAACATTTGATGCTTTATTTCAACATTTTTTTTGTCATGTGTTAACACCAGTATCAAACTTGAACTTGCAAGAGTTTGATCTCATTGGTATTTGGTGAGCTGCACGAACTCTTATCCGAACACTCACCAGAACATGTGGCAGACCAACAAAAACCAAATTACTTAAAGCTCGAGAGACTATTTATAAGGAATAGACCAGTCACCAACTTGTCTTGTAGCTGCTTCAGTTTCACCAACTATAAAGTATGTAGTTGTACTGAGCAACCTAGCCTTCTTTTACCTACAGTGTCACACACACCACAATCATCACTTTGAAAAGTATTAGAACATCTAGAATAGTTGGTTTCATTTTCATCTCTTTCAAAAGTATTAGAACATCTACAATAGTTGGTTTCATTTTCATTTTCAAATGTTTATTTCTATAAGTGATTAACAAAAATGTTTAAAAGTAAAAGATGAGCTTATTTATCTTCAATTCTTTTTAATTGAATTAACAATTCTTAAAAAGAGAAACAGAGTACTGAGAAAAAAACACAAAAACTAAACCATAGTGGTTGCTTTGAGTTTCATCTTCCAGATTCTTCATGTAAGTTATAAAAACGCCTACACAACCAAAAAAAAAAGTTTATCCAGATATAATGTTTTTTCTTTCTTCCTCTGTTTGCAAACATATTGGTTTCAAAAGTAAGAACAATACCTCTTTAATGAGTTGCCGTGTTTCTGCGTCTACGTTTGTTTCGGACAAAAGGGTTCACGAACCACTCTGGTCTGATGGAAACAGCTATGTATCCAAGCGTTACTCCCAAGAAAACACCAGGTACGGCTCCTATCACAGCTGCTATCCAGCTCAACACCTCTTCCTCTCCTTCCTCTGACTCCTTCGTTCCATTATGTGATGCTGGCATGTGAATACCTCCGCAAGCTTTGTCGAGAGAAGGACCAAAAAGCCCCTTGTTATCCTCAAAGGAAGAGCAATTTTGCGTACGAAATTGAGTGCCTCCTGGTACTAGACCTTCAAGCTTGTTATGAGAGAAGTTCATGTACTCAAGGTACGAGAGACTCCCTAGCTCTTGGGGTATTTCTCCTGTAAGCTGGTTTAGGGAAACGTCAAGCGACTCGAGAGCGCTTAGATTCCCCATAGATGAAGGGATGTGACCGGTGAAAGCATTGTTTGATAAGTTGAGCACATGAAGGTCTCTCAATAGACCTATGCTCCTTGGGATCTTTCCTTCGAGATTGTTTCTAGAAAAGTCGAGTGCTGTGTAGATTCGTAAGATACGTACTAACTCCATCACAATACCTTTGTTCATCAAAATCAATGAATCGTAGTAAAACAAATCTTGCATGTACTTCTCTTCATTCGTCCCAAGTGATGACATAGCCCCCCACTTCACAAAGTAGTCTGATGGCAAAGCTCCATTGAAGTGGTTATTTGATATGTCGATGATTTGCAACTTAGGGAACGAAGCTTGACGTATCGGTCCATGGAACGCGTTGGAGCGTAATACAAGAACTTTTAGGTATGGTAGAGTACCCAACCAGAACGGAAACGTGTCGTTGATTACATGCAAAGGGAGAGATAAAAACCTCAAGCTCGTTCTTTAGCTCCACAAGCGCCTCCCTTTGTTCCGGACGACACAAGTGCCTAGGAGGAGCAGCAAACACGCCCTCATAGCTATAAATGGATAAGAAAAGAACAGAAAGGGTGATAGGAATGGTACTCTTCGTTATGTTCCAATAGCCTTTCATTTTGGTTTCAGCAATAATAGAAGAGCAGAAAAGAAGAAATAAACAACTAGTCTTTCTACGAAATGTTCTTCGCGTCTACAAATTCCAAACCTTTGTGTTGAATCGTTTGTTTCCACACATTTTTTGGTCCCCCCTTCTTTAATAAAATGAAAGTTCAAGTCTTGTTGACTTTCTCCCCCCCCCCCCCCCCCTGGAGTAACGCTTACGGTTATTTTACCGTTTTCCCAAAGGTTTAGGTTTGCTTTTGGACTATTCCTGATTATATACCAATAGTCCTTAGTTCTGATGGTAAATAGTAAAATACTAAATGAGATAAGAGTTTATTTCACTCTAGGTCACTTTATCTGTTTTTATTACACTGAAGGTCAGTTGTTGCTATTGAGGTACTTTTTCATAGTTAAATACATAACTGTCCTCAAAAAGCTTAACTAAATGAGGAGTTTTGGGTAATTCCCCAGTAAACTAGTGTATTGAGCTGGTTATGATTTTTGAATTTTGAATTTGGGCTCGTTACCTTTTATTTCATTAAAGCTGTTATTTATTTACAATTATATTATAATTTTTTTATCACTTTCTGTAAAAGAGAGAGAGATCGAAGATTTCCAGCGAACGAAAACGCCATGGTGACGGCGGAGGCTGACGGAGAAGAAGATGTCATGGCGACGAAAGCTAGCTGTTAAGGGAAAAGATAAAGGTAGATTTGGGGTGGGGTTGTATACCTTTTTCTTGTTCGGATAAGGTTTCAATTTGGATTTCGATTTCCATTCAATCTCAGACAGTAGCGATTCTGGGTTTTGCGGCTAGGGTTTTCTAATTTAGTGTGGGGTTGTAGATGTCTCTTGATCAGTTTCTGATTTGGTGGATTAGGGTTTCAATTTGGAGATGTGTTTTCCGTTTTAGAAGATTGAAAACCTTTAATTAATTTTAGTATGTGTGTGTTACAGAGATGGTACAAGCAGAGGAGAGATAGCTGTGAACGAGATGGTGAAAGCAGAGGATTTGTGCAAAGATTGAGTTTAAGGCTTCGTAATCGCATTTATACATGTGTACATTGATATGTTAGTGTATACGTGTACAACCAATTTGTAGTGTACATTGCTTTAGGATTGTACATGTGTACAAAGGTTTGTCAGTGTACAAATGTACTACTGTGCGCGTCTTCGTTTATATATGTAGATTTCTTTTGTTTGCATTTATGTATAAGCACGAAGTTGTTGATAAATTCAGATTTATACACCTTCCAACAACATCCACATCTACAATGTTATAATGTAAATGGCTGCTGAAATGAAGATTTATTAAAATATGACCATACACGTTTGATGTTTCAAAGTTATTTGATAAATTTAGATATGTACAGCCTCCAATAATATCCATATATACACATATTCCACAATATCACTTGTACAAGAAACATATGTAGTATACACATGTACACTTTAAAGTTGACTTGCCTATGTACAAGTACAATGTGAGCATTTTAGATGTAAGTGTTGCATCTTAATTTAGTTCATTTAGATTATTTAAGAGAGATTTTAGTTGTTAATATTTAATTTGCATTAAATTTCATAGATCAGGTTCTGTAATGCATAATTGAAATATTTGAGCCAAAATCAGATAAAAATCTGCAAATCTGCAAATATTTGGGGCAAAATTGTGATTAATCAAAAGCTAAAGAACCAAATTGCATTAAAGAAAAAGTTTGATGAATTTTGTTTGACGATTGTGTGTTCGTGACTGAACGGACATTGACAGTGAATTAGCCCCTGTGTGATTTGCCGGTGGACGTAAAGGAGGAGAAGAGCACACTGGCAGAGAAGAAGACTCATACGGTGCTCACACAAAAAAAAATTGAAGCATCTTTCTCTTCGTTCTAACCTAGCCGTCAACGTAAAGAGACACGAGCAGCCCAGATTAGTCGCATTTGTTACTCACCACAAAACCAGTTGATCTCGTGACATGTCTAGAAGAAGCTTCACTATTGCCACTATGAAACATCACCATCGGAGTCATCACTCTCACCAGAGGTAGGGTTGAAAATCTTGGATTAATTAACAAAAAAAATTCTTCTTTGATGAACTCACACAAAAATCGACGATTTGAAAAAGGAGGAGGAGGAAGAAAGATAATAATGTTAATATTAGAATAAAATCTGGGCTGTTGAAAATAGGAGAAAGACATGTAGATCGAATGGTTGTGATTAAATGGTAGATATGTATTTTCTCCAGATCTGTTCAATTTAATCTCAGCCATTGAAGCTTTTAGAAAATCAATGGTTGGAGGTTAATCCCGCCAAAAGAGAATCTAGTTAGCTTTTATGTGATTGGATCTGACGAAAAAGAAAGGAAAGAGTTGAAGAAAGTGTCCTAGTAGCCATTTGTGACTTATTGTGTAATAAAAAGATAGAAATGTGACCTGCAGTGTTATTCTTTCATGAGATAACTACTAAACTATGTATGCGAACCTTGTTTAACAAAAAACAAATATCAAAGTTTTCAGGCCAACAAACATGTTTCCACTTTTTATTCCTCTTGAACCCAAAAATGAGAACTCCATGCAAACATGACAAAATAATCACTCTTACAAAAAAAAAATTCAGATTCAAACATATGCCTGAAACCAAATACTCTGCCAGACATTGCGGAACAGCTTAAGAAAAAGAAAAGAGGCCATCTTATCGAGTACCTTCTTCAACTCAAATTTGTCAGGCCGAGAATGTCAGGAAAAATCCAGATTTAGCTCGATCATGTTCTTGCTTCTTCAATACATGGCAGTAGTTAATCTGTCTCATAACAAAAGATGGATAGTTTTGGTGTTAATCATCTCACTTTCATTATATAAAGTATCTAGAAAGGAGATTAGTGATGAGAATCGAACCTCCATACGGAAAAGACTAGTTGGCAACACGATTCCAGCACCAACCGAAGTTCTAAACGTCTCCAACAACTTTGGAGCAGTCAAGTTTCTAAACTCATTCTCTGATAGCTTTGCCATATTCCCCGCACAAGCAAACACGTGCCCATGCACTCCTCTCTCTCTTAACCATCTCACTGGCAAATCAAAAGAGAGATCCGCAAATGCAGTCACAGCAGCGTCTCCTCCAACGAAATCTCTTTCGTCATATCCTTTCCTCTTTGGCTCGTTGGGACCAAGTCCTCTGGTCTTGAATCCCCATAGCGCAGATGGCCCACCCAAAGAGCATACAGGAGATGAATTGCCACCTAAGAAGAACCTCTCTGGCACAGAGGTAGGGCGGTTCTGGTATCCACTTCCCCATGGGAATGTGACACCTCCAGAGAGACCAATGTTTAGAGCAGTGTTGTAAAATCCAAAAGGAACAGCACACCGAAGATCTATCTCCTGAGAAATCAAATGACAACAATGATGCTATAAAATGTCAAAGGTCTAAGTTAAGTTAACTACAAGGAGACACAAACCTGCTTCAGAAAGCGTAGGCTTCGGCTATCAGGAGCAAGCCCACCAATCTGAGAAGTAGAGCTGAAAGCGTATCCACTTGTTGGTCTCAAGTACGAGTCTCTCTGGTCATATTTAAAAGTATACTTCAATGCGGAAACCAGACTATGTCCCAGCTGCCTCCTTATCGATTTCGAAGCAGATCGAGACGGGTCTATCAGGTTACGCCACGCAACAGTATAGACAAGCTCGTGATACTTGCTAGAGAGAAGCCCCAGAGAAAGTCCTAGAGATCGCTCTTTATAAGAAGAAAAAGCAAGCCAGTCTTGAGTAGAAAGGTAAAGACGGGAACTAAAAGGAGTAGGAAGTCCTTTAAACCTCGGCAAATACATCCCCATGCCAACCTCAGCAGAGTTGTCACATCCATAAATCATAGACCCGTCCCAAATATCTCCATACCCAAAAATATTCTTATACTTTAAAGACGCTTCAACGCTTGATGATTTAGCCTACAAGAACATCATCACAGTCACGTCCACATTAAACATGCAGCTTCAAGAAGACCACAAATTTCAACTTTTAAGAGGTGAATAAACAATAAAACCAGCTCAACTGAAACATAATATTCTTAGACTTCAAAGATGCTTCTACGCTTAATGATTTAGCCTACAAACATCATCACAGTCAAAACAACTCTACAAATTTATCAAACAAGATCTCACACAAGTATAAAAGAGCAATCCACATTAACAGGCAGCTTCAAAAAGAGAACAAGTTCAAATCTTTAGAGGTTAACACCCAATGAAACCAATCGGTTGACACATAGCAAGTAGAGAAGAGTAATCTCACTAACATGCAGCTTCAAGAAGACACAAAGTTCAACACTTCAGAAGTAAACACCCAATAAAACTAACTCAATTGAAACACAGCAAGTATAGAAGAGCAATCTCACTAACATGCAGCTTCAAGAAGACACAAAGTCCAAATCTTTAGATGTGAAAACACAACAAAACCAATTCAATTGAAACATTTAGCAAGTGAATCGATGCGATTAGGGTTTAATACCTCAGCTCTAGTGTAAGCTCCGATTTGGCCAGTGAGAGGGCTTTTACTCTCAACAACTTCGATGATCACATTGGTGGTACCAGGAAGCTCCGGAGGACCCGAATCGAGCGTGACATTGACGGAATCGAAGATATCGAGCGCCCGGAGATTCGAATTCGCAACCCTAGAAGCTTCTAGAAGCTCCTGCAACGTGCTGGCCTCTCTCACAGCATCCAATTCGGCTTCGATGATATGGTCCTTGGTCTTCGTGTTTCCTTTGACGATCACGTCGTGGACACGCACAGGCACGGGTGCGGATCTCATCCGACGGAAGAGAGATTCCGTCTTGTTCTTGTAGGTACTGGATCGGTCCTTGAGAGATTGAGGATTGGAGAGGGTTTCATCGTCTTCTTCTCCTTCTTCTTCTTCGTCGTCTTCCTCCTCTTCTGCTTCTCCTTCGTCGTCGTTCAGTTCTTCTACTTCGTCTTCGGGTTCTCGGGTTGGTGGATTCGGGTCGATATTTTTAGTTGGAATCGCCATGGGGACACAGAGAAAGCTGCTTCGACGACTAGAAGAAGTCTTATGGGAAGTCTCTAACTAGCTTAGAAGGTTCTGTCTCGGATCCTTTTATAAAAAAGCCTCCTCGTACTGAAGGTTGTTAAACGGTGTCGTTAAGGACATAATTAGGAAAAAAAAAACATTTTTAACATATCATTAGCAAAATAATTATTACGTCTTGACATCATTAGCAAAATTATTATAGCTTGAACAGAGAAAGGAAACATATTAATAATGCAACTTGGATTTGTTATGGGGAAGATGGACTTTGTGGAGGGTTTTAAAGCTTTCTTAAGCACCACGGAAGCAAACAGCTGAGAAGTGAGAAAATGTACTGCCTTGCTGCAAAGATAGGAACTTATAAATAAAAATACAAAAAGAGTTGTCCGGAAACAGCATCCCTCACTGAAAACGCTTCTCATCATGCATCTAGAAAGCATCAGGTTATTGGTGAGACAACAGGTTTTGTTGGTGCCAAGAGGTCTCAACAAAACAAAATACACTTTGTAGTATTACATAAGCACAACCAACTCAGTGCGAATATATCACTGTGTAACAGAACTTAAGTAGATGATTATCTGTGACTTCTTCTTTGATGAGTTCTAGCCGGAAGGACTCACCAACCTTCACTCCATTATCTTCACAAAACTTTATACACCCTTTTCCCAATCTCATTCTTCCATATTTGTCATCAGGTTTAAGACTCGTTGTCTTTCTTACACCGTATCTGTCAACAAGGATGACCTTCCTTACGTTTTTGATACCATTCGCCATCACAAATGCAACCGGTAGACACTGCCATATAAACTGAAAAACATTAAAACAACTCTGATTAAAATGTCGTAATGAAAACTTACTTACCAGTTTACAGCTCTTGATATGGTATTGCTTGAGAGTTAGTGTCACGAATCTGTCTTGGCTTGTTGAAGAAGATGAAGAAGAAGCTCGGTTGTAAAAAAAATTAGGGTGGGGCACGTGCCACACCCTGGCCCCACCTGCGTCCGCCCCTGTGTACACCGACGCATGCAACTGGAGAATAGGTTTTCTCCCTGTTTGCACAAGTTTGAATGTCAGTACATCGTTGGCTCTTTTTCGGTTTGCGAGACAGAAACTTCTCCAGCCGTTTCTGATGTAAACATGACCATTCGTTTTGTAGTATTTCAGAAACAGTGTCCATGGTTTCTCATCTTCATTTAAGAGAATGATCTCGCATTCACGATTCATCAAGCCATTAGACCTTGAAAAGTGTACTGGGAGAAACTGCAAAGTTCTAAAACGATTAGTAGTTTATAATTTTGGTTTTTAAGGAGATGTTAAATTAAATTTCAGAATAATTCTTTCACCATTTACCAGTGCATCTTTTCTTAGATTTGACTTGGTGACACGAGCTACAAAACAAGAGCTGTCTGATGAAGATCCTGCTTCTCTTTTGTGTTGTTGATGATACTTCTCATCACCACCATTATTGTATTGAATCTCACAGCAACTAGGCCCAAAAGGTGTGACGTGGAACAGCAAATCTCCATCATGTCTGAAAATGACTATGTCGCCAACTCGGAGATCATGACTGGTTGCAAAATTTTGCCAGCCCTGGATGAGTCTACGACCGTCCATCTTCACTTCCCATGTTGCATCAGAAGCGTCTGATCTCAGCTTTACCACCTCGTTGGTTGTTCCCTTTATATGCTTTGAGTAGAACGCTATGGGAATGTTCTGCAACAAAAGAAACCAAGAGAGAGTTCGAACAAAAACCATTCAATGTATATTGAGAGACCACATAAAGAGAAAGAGATTACGATGTGGTTGTGGAATCCAGGAAGAAGAGGCTGGAAGAAGTGTGGTTTGATCGGTGAGGAAGCTGAACCATTTGCCATTGATGAAGAGTTTTTTTTATTGCTTTGATGTCGTTTCTTTTTCTCTAGTTAAGATATGCTTTAAAATTTAAAGCCATGCCGTTCTTGATATGTTAAAATACTCAGTAGCTGACTCTCGTGTTCATCATTAATGGAGAGTTGTTTTCATGTTTTCTATAAAGCTTTAAAGCGTTAATGTCATTTCGTATTCTCTACTTTTGCTCTGTTTTGGTGCTTTGTTCCATTGCCAAAAGTTATTTCACTCATTTAAACTACGACTTTACATTATAAACACTCTCAAGCATTCGGTTAAACAAAACATTTTGAAGAAAAAAAAATCAAATTTCTCCGACCCAAGTTAGACATCGTTACAAAAGAAAGAATGGTGCCGTATATAACACGGCAAAATTGTCACCAAATCATAATCATCCAAAGCTGTAACTCTTCTTCCTCAGATCTCATGGAGAAGAATTTGAACAAAATGCCATATATTAAGTGTTGTTGGTTAACAATGCATATTGACTCATGCGAAGATAAAGTTATTCTATAGGGCTTATATGTATAGATGCGGACATTTATCATGTTCTATAACTATGTCCAGCTTGTCTCTCATTCTTTGACTGGATATATGTGTGAGATATTCATTTGTGGGCTTTACATAATGCTTCTCATCATATATCTGAAAAAGAATCAGTATTACTGGTGAGCTAATAAATCTTTTTAGGCACAAGAGGTCTAAAACCAGAAACATAGGTAAAGCTAATCTTGTTGGAAGTTCTGAATACTTAAGATCATGAGTCCTAGCCTCCTAGGAAACAGCAAACAAACCAGCTGTGTGCTCAAAAGAGGATGTTGATGAAGAGATTTAACTTTGTTCATCCCAAGCTGCTAAAGCTTTGAATGTTACAAGCTAGCCAAAACAATACACTGAAAGTAGATCGATATTGCAGAAGCTAAAAAGAACTCAAAGAGAGAGAGAGAGAGAGTTTCAGACTTTGGAGCAGAATAAGTAGATCGATGAGTAGCAGTGCCTTCTTCTTTTCCCAAACTCAGTCTACCACATTTGTCATACTGCTTAAGACTCGTCGACTTTTTCCTACCGTATAGATCCACAAGCGTTATCTTCCTCGCTTTCTCTATACCATTCGCCTTCACAAATTTCACTGGTAAACGCTGCCAGCCATAAAGACACCAAACACATTACAAAAAAAAATGTTGATGCAAAAACTTTACTACTTGCTTTGCTTACTTACCAGGATAGAACTCTTGAGACTGTATGGTGTGAGAGTTAGTGTCAAGAATCTGCATGGTCTTATTGTAGATGAAGAAGAACAGGTGTTGTACCGTTTTCCACTAGCTTGAAGGTTAAGAAATCGTTGGCTCTTCGTCTGTTTTCATAACAGAAACATTTCCAACCGCTTCTGATGCAAACGCGGCCGCTTGCTTTGTGATGACGCATCAGTAGTCTCCATTGATTCCCTTCTTCGTTCAGTAGAATTATCTCACAGTGACGGTTAGTGAGACCATTAGACCTTTAAAAATCCATTGGAAGATGCTGCAAAAAAATCTTACAGAGAGTTGTTATGATGGTGTAGATTTTTAACTATATATTACAAGTTAAAAATGCAGAAGTAAATCTTATATACCACCACATCACTGCTTAGATTCGACTTGGTGACACATGCAACAAAATGAAAGCTGTCATCTGATGAAGTTCTTCTTCCTCTAGGGTTTTGATTCTTATTCGAATCTGTTGTGGGTAGGGCCGACCCTGAAATTTTGGGTTATAGGCAATTTAGTACGTAAATATTTCAATAAAAAAATTCTACAAATTTAGAAGTCTATATCTACGTATATTTTTTTTTGATAAAGGATAATATCTACGTAATTTTCATTGGAAAGACTTTAAACAAAAAATCTTGGAACTAATCACGTACCCGAGGAAATTTGAATGACACCACCATCATTGTCATTGTATCGAATCTCACAGCAACTAGGGCCAAAAGATGAGACATGCAACAAGAAATCACCATCATGTCTGAAAATGACAATGTCGCCAACTCGAAGATCAAGACTGGTGGCGAACTTTTGCCAGCCTTGTGTGAGTCTCCGACCGTCCATCTTCACATCCCAGGTTACATCAGAAGCGTCTGATCTCAGCCTTACCACCGCATTACCATGGTGTTTTTGTGTTCTCTCAAAGTGCTTTGAGAAGAAAGCCAGGGGAATGTTCTGCAACAAAAAGAAACTCAAAGAGAGAAACAGACTAGTTGATTGATACGTGATGCATGTTTTAGAGAAAGAGAGCCTACGAGGTGGCTGTGGAAGCCGGGAAGAAGAGGCTGGAAAAAGTGTGGATTCATCGGTGAGGAAGTTGAAGCAGTTACCATTGAAGTTGAGCTTTTTTTTTTCCCTAGTAAAGGTCAGAGATCTATCGGATTGTCGTTTGGTTTTCTCTACTTTTGGCTCTGATTTAGACAATCTTTGTTCCCAAACGCTATGTCGTTTCCACTTGTCAAAAACTACACGTAGTTGACTAAACACCCCGAAGAAATGCAGGGGAATGCAGTCTCGCTTGTAGTTTTGTGGGACCGACACCAAAAAGTTTTGGTAAAAAAAGCGCAATACACAGAAAAAAACTGTATACAGTTTTGTAGAAAGTTTTTAAAAAACTGTATGATGTTTAATGTAGCTAGGAAGAATGTTCCTAGAGCAAGAAAATGAAAAAAAAAAAACTTAAAATCATCAAAACTGATAAATGGAGTTTTTAACTATTAGTATTAGATGAAATAATCATGTCTATGAAATTTTTTTTTCAAAAAATAAATAAATTTAGTCACTCAAAATATTTTTGATTTCAGGGCATATCTTATTTTGTTTTGTAAGAGTTGATTCTTTTGGTCATGTTTTGCATGGAGTTAATTTTTGGGAATGAAGAGGAAAAAAAAAGAGGAAGATATTTACTCAGCCTGAAAACTTTGATGTTTATTTTTGTCAATCAAGGTATACATAGTTTTGTAGTTATCTCATTAAGTATCTCATTAAGTTTTATAGTTTTGTATTTACCATCAGAACTAAAGACTTCTATTGCTATAATAAGGAATAGTCCAAACCCTTGGACAATCTGTAAAATAGCCGTAAGCGGTACTCTAGGGGGCCAAGTAAATAAGACTCGAAATTTCATGTTATTAAAGAAGGGGGACCATAAATGTATGGAAATTTTACGGTTCAACACATGTTATGTACTCTCCGCAATCGACGTGAAGAATTCTCATTTGGTAGAAAAACTAGTTATAGTGCGAGTCAAGCTGAGTAGGATTTTATTTTAGAGTATAAAGATTGGCATGGAAGCATGTTACCCTTACCATCAACACTTTCCTCTTCTTCTTTCGTTATTGCTGAAACAAAAAAAAATGAAAGGCTATAGGGACATAACGTTGAAGAGTGCCTTTCCTATTACTCTTTCTGTTTTTTTCTTATTCATTTACAATCAAGAGAACGTGTTTGCTGCTCCTCCTAGGCACTTGTGTCGTCCGGAACAAAGGGAGGCGCTTGTGGAGCTGAAGAACGAGCTTGAGGTTTTTATCTCTCCCTTTGGTTATAACTGTTATGTCAATGGTACTATAGTAACCCCTCATCCAAAGACGGTGTCATGGGAGATCAACCACGACTGTTGTACATGGGAAGGTATCACGTGCAATGCCGAGTCCGGGGAAGTGACCAAGCTAGACCTTAGCTGCAGCTACCTCCGTGGCCAGCTTCATACCAATATCAGTTTTCAAAAGCTTCATTCTCTAACCGCACTAGACCTTTCGTCTAATGATTTTAGTGGTCACGTCACGTCTTCAGTTGGAAACGTTCCTCTGCTCGCCTCTCTTGACCTTTCTTATAATCGGTTTTCGGGTCAGTTTCCATCTTCCATTGGAAACCTTTCTCATCTCACCTCTCTCGACCTTTCTGATAACCAACTTTCGGGTCAGGTTCCTTCCTGGATAGGAAACCTTTCTCACCTTACCCAACTCGACCTCTCTGGAAACAATTTTTCTGGTCAGATTCCTTCTTCAATAGGAAAGCTTTCGCATCTCACCTTTCTTGTTCTATCTAGTAACCACTTCGCTGGTCAAATCCCTTCTTCTTTTGGAAACTTAAACCACTTGCTCTCCTTGATTCTTGATTCCAATATACTCACTGGCGATTTTCCCATTGCACTACTGAATATGACAATGTTGTCGTATATATCACTCCATGGAAATCACTTCACTGGTCCACTTCCTCCTAACGTTACTTCACTATCCAGTTTAACCTTCTTGGATGCAGCTTACAACGCTTTCACTGGAACCATACCTTCTTCTCTCTTTACAATTCCTTCCTTGCAATTTGTTCGTTTGCAAGAAAACCAACTCAACGGCACTCTTGACTTTGGGAATAATATGTCTTCACCATCTTTTCTTCGAGAGTTAAGTCTTGGAAACAATAACTTAATAGGTCCAATCCCCATCTCAATTTCTAAACTAACCAACCTTCAGTATCTTGACCTATCCAATCTCAACATTCAAGGCCCGGTTAACTTTGCTACCTTCTCACATCTCAAGTCGATCTATTACCTTCACCTATCCAACTTGAACACAATCACTACACTTGACTTGAATGATTTCATGTCATGTTTCAAGAGTTTATATCTACTGGATCTCTCAGGCAACCGTGTTTCAGGCACGAACAAGAGTTCATCAGTTCCATATATACTTACGCAACCGATGCAATCTTTGTTATTATCAGGCTGTGGTATCACCGAGTTTCCCGCGGAGCTCCTAAAAACCAAACAACTTCTCACCGATCTCGACATGTCCAACAACAAACTCAAAGGTCAAGTTCCTGGCTGGTTATGGACGCTACCATATCTGCGCCACGTGGATCTTTCCAACAACAATTTGATCAACTTCGAAAGATCAACAAGACACCATGGTGCGGGGCCATCTTCGATGACGGCATTGCTTGTCTCCAGCAACAACTTCACTGGCGAGATTCCGGCTTTCTTATGCGGTTTGCCTTATCTAAGGACACTTGATTTATCAAACAACAACTTCAGCGGTTTGATCCCTCCTTGCATGAGAAACATCATGCGCACTCTCACCGATCTAAACCTTGCCAAGAATCGTCTGCATGGAGGTCTACCGGAGTATATATTTAAATATTTGAGGTCGCTTGACGTCCGCCATAACCAATTAACGGGAAAGCTTCCAAGAGCTTTGGTACATTCCTCTTATCTTGAAGTTCTGAACGTGGGAAACAACGTAATCAACGACACGTTTCCTGTCTGGTTGAGTTCTCTACCAAACCTAAAAGTTCTTGTGCTACGCTCCAACGCGTTCCACGGACCGATACTTCAAGCTTCGTTCCCTAAGCTGCAAATCATCGACATGTCGCATAACCACTTCGATGGAGCTTTGTCATCAGATTACTTCGTGAAGTGGAGTGGTATGTCATCGCTTGGGGCAACGAATGAAGATAAGTTGAATAGAAAGTACATGGGAGATATCTATTATTACGATTCGTTGGTTTTGATGAGTAAAGGTGTTGTGATGGAGCTAGTACGTATCTTCAAAATCTACACAGCACTAGACTTTTCGAGAAACAAACTTGAAGGAAAGATCCCAAGGTCGATTGGTTTGTTGAAAGAGCTTCACGTGCTCAACTTATCGAACAATGCTTTCACCGGCCACATCCCTTCGTCTATGGGGAACCTGAGCGCTCTCGAGTCGCTTGACGTTTCCCAAAACCTGCTTACAGGAGACATTCCGCAAGTGCTAGGGAATCTTTCGTACCTTGCGTACATGAACTTCTCTCATAACAGGCTTGAAGGTTTAGTACCAGGAGGCACTCAATTTCGTACGCAAAATTGTTCTTCCTTTGAGGATAACAAGGGACTTTTTGGACCTTCTCTTGACGAAGACTGCAGAGATAATATTCACACGCCAGCTTCGCATAAACATTATGAAACGACGGAGTCAGAGGAAGAAGAGGTGTTGAGTTGGATAGCAGCTGTGATAGGAGCTGTACCCGGTGTTTTCTTGGGACTAACGCTTGGATACATAGTTTTTTCGTACAGACCAGAGTGGTTCGTGAACCCCTGTGTCCGAAAGAAACACAAACGCAGACGCAGAAGCAGCGCAACTCATTAAAGAGGTATTGCTCTGACTTTTGAACCAATATGTTTAGCAAACACTTGAAGAAACAAAACATAGTAATGAAACTGATTACCTTTTGTCTTTTGGTTTTTGTATAGGCGCTTTATAACCTACCTGGAGAATCTTGAAGATTAAAATCAAAGCAACCACTATGTCTGAATCCAAATGTGTTATGATTAAGCTTTTAGTTGTGTACTTTGAAACTAAACAACTACTCTCTATTTAAGAAAAAAAAGTAACGTAACTATGTCAAGATCCGGATTGGTTAAGATCAATGCTATTGTTTCTGGTTTAGCTTGGTGTCTTTATTTTTAGCCGACTTCTTTGTTTCTCTGTGATTGAACAACTCTGTTTCCTTACACTAAAAACTACTAGCTCTTTAGATGGAAAACGAATCAAGAAAAGAGAACTAGTGGAACTCAATCACAACAAAGATTGAGAGTGTAAGCTTGCAAGATGTTTTAATAAATTAGCTGACTGTCTATATGATTTTGTTCAGTGAAAAGATAAACCAACAATCTCTGTGGTGCAAGATTTCTAAAAGGAAATTAAAAAAAACAACAAACAAATCAGAGTGGCGCAGCGGAAGCGTGGTGCGCCCATAACCCACAGGTCCCAGGATCGAAACCTGGCTCTGATATTTTTCTCTTTTATTTAAAAAGTCCCTTGAGCAACAAGTAACCAACATAGAGAAAACTACAAAACCTCAAAAACAAACCGGTGTATGATTATGATTTATGACCTACTAGCTTGGACACAAAACCCACGACCCAATCATGTAAATAAGCACCCTAAAAAGAACTCTTCTTAATCTTCACAAATAGTTAAAGAGTCCAACAATATATAAAAGAAGTACATAGATATAGCCACGATCAAGCTCATCTTGTTCAGCCTGATAATATATCAAAGAAGGTTTTTAATTAGCAAATTGCAACCATCTTGCACAGATAGGAACTTATGAAATCCGTCACTAGGGATTCACAGAAGGCTTCTTCTCATCATGCGAATACACGCTGCAAGTAGGCATTACAAAAGCACAACCAATCAACTCAGAGAGAATATATTACTGTGTAACAAAACTTAAGTAGATGATTCTCTGAGTCTTCTTCTTTTTCTTTGATGAGTTCAAGCCGGAAGGACTCACCAACCTTCACTCCATTATCTTCACAAAACTTTATACACCCTTTTCCCAATCTCATTCTTCCATATTTGTCATCAGGTTTAAGACTCGTTGTCCTTCTTACACCGTGTCTGTCAACAAGGATGACCTTCCTTACGTTCTTGATATCATTCCCCATCACAAACGGTACCGGTAGACACTACCATATACACTCAAAAAACATTAAACAACTCTGATTAAAATGTCGAAATGAAAACTTACTTACTTACCAGTTTACAGCTCCTGATATGGTATTGCTTGAGAGTTAGTGTCACGAATCTGTCTTGGCTTGTTGCAGAAGATGATGAAGAAGCTCGGTTGTACACTGACGCACGCAACTGGAGAACAGGTTTTCTCCCTGTTTGGACAAGTTTGAATGTCAATACATCGTTCGCTCTTTTTCGGTTAGCTTGACAGAAACTTCTCCAGCCATGTCTGATGTAAACATAACCACTTGTTTCGTAGTATTTCAGAAACAATGTCCATGGTTTCCCATCTTCATTTAATAGAATGATCTCGCACTCACGGTTCACGAAACCACTAGACCTTGAAAAGTGTCGTGGAAGAAACTGCAAAGTTTTTTTTTAAAAAGAGTATTAGTTTATGATTTTGGTTTTTAAGGAGATGTTAAATCAAATGCAGAATCATTCGTTCACCACTCACCAGTGCATCTTTTCTTAGATTGGACTCGGTGACACGAGCTACAAAACAAGAGTTGTCTGAAGAAGATCCTGCTTCTCTTTTTTGTTGTTGAGGATACTTCTCTGAATCTGTTTCAACCTTGAAATGAGAACAGAATCTTGCAAGTAACCAATATAAAACCAAGTTCAAAATACTATAACTTGTACCGTCACCATCATTGTATTGAATCTCACAGCAACTAGGCCCAAAAGATGTGACATGGAACAGCAAATCTCCATCATGTCTGAAAATGATTATGTCGCCGATACGGAGATCATGACTGGTGGCGAACTTTTCCCAGCCATGGGTGAGTCTACGACCGTCGATCTTCACTTCCCAGGTTACATCAGAAGCATCTGATCTCAGCTTTACCACCTCGCTATTTGTTCCCTTTATATGCTTTAAGTAGAACGCTATGGGAATGTTCTGCAATAAAAGAAACCAAGAGAAAGTTCGAACGAAAACCGTTCAATGTATATTGAGAGACCACAGAGAAAGAAAGAGAGATTACAATGTGGTTGTGGAATCCAGGAAGAAGAGGCTGGAAGAAGTGTGGTTTGATCGGTGAGGAAGCTGAACCATTTGCCATTGATGAAGAGTTTTTTTCTGTATTGCTTTGATGTCGTTTCTTTTTCTCTAGTTAAGGTATGCTTTATAATTTAAAGCCACGTTCTTGATATGTTAAAATACTCGTAGCTGACTCTCGTGTAGGTGAGTGAGCTGTAATTTTTTTCATCATTAATGGAGAGTTGTTTTCATGTTTTCTATAAAAACTTTAAAGCGTTAATGTCATTTCGTATTCTCTAATTTTGCTCTGTTTTTGGTGCTTTTGTTCCAATGCCAAAAGTTATTTCACTCACTCAAACTACGACTTACATTATAAACACTCTCAAGCATTTTGTTAAGTAAAGAAAAAAAAATCAATTTTCTCCTACCAAAGTTAGACATCGTTACAAAAGAAAGAATGGTGCCGTATATAACACGGCAAAATTGTCACCAAATCATAATCATCCAAAGCTGCGGCTCTTCTTCGTCAGACCTCATGGAGAAGAATTTGAACAAGATGCCATATATTAAGTGTTGTTGGTTAACAATGCATATTGACTCATGCGAAGATAAAGTTATTCTATAGGGCTTATATGTATAGATGCGGACATTTATCATGTTCTATAACTATGTCCAGCTTGTCTCTCATTCTTTGACTGGATATATGTGTGAGATATTCATTTGTGGGCTTTACATAATGCTTCTCATCATATATCTGAAAAAGAATCAGTATTACTGGTGAGCTAATAGATCTTTTCAGGCACAAGAGGTCTAAAACCAGAAACATAGGTAAAGCTAAATCTTGTTGGAAGTTTCTGAATACTTAAGATCATGAGTCCTAGCCTCCTAGGAAACAGCAAACAAACCAGCTGTGTACTCAAAAGAGGATGTTGATGAAGAGATTAAGAAATTGTTTACAACGCCGTTTAAACTTTTAAGGAACAACAAGGTATCTGATTTAACTTTGTTCATCCCAAGCTGCTAAAACTTTGAATGTTACAAGCTAGCCAAAACAATACACTGAAAGTAGATCGATATTGCAGAAGCTAAAAAGAACTCAAAGAGAGAGAGAGAGTTTCAGACTTTGGAGCAGAACTTAAGAAGATCGATGAGTAGCAGTGCCTTCTTCTTCTTCCTTGATGAGTTCCAGCTTAAAGGACTCACCAGTCTTCACTTTATTAACTTCACAAAACCCTTTCCACTCTTTTCCCAAACTCAGTCTACCACATTTGTCATACTGCTTAAGACTCGTCGACTTTTTCCTACCGTATCGATCCACAAGCGTTATCTTCCTCGCATTCTCTATACCATTCGCCTTCACAAATTTCACTGGTAGACGCTGCCAGCCATAAAGACACCAAACACATTACAAAAAAAAATGTTGATGCAAAAACTTTACTACTTGCTTACTTACCAGGATAGAACTCTTGAGACTGTATGGTGTGAGAGTTAGTGTCAAGAATCTACATGGTCTTATTGTAGATGAAGAAGAACACAAATGGAGAACAGGTGTTGTACCGTTTTCCACTAGCTTGAAGGTTAAGAAATCGTTGGCTCTTCGTCTGTTTTCAAAACAGAAACATTTCCAACCGCTTCTGATGCAAACGCGGCCGCTTGCTTTGTGATGACGCATCAGTAGTCTCCATTGCTTCCCTTCTTCGTTCAGTAGAATTATCTCACAGTGACGGTTAGGGCTTGACATGCCGCGAATCCTCTTGAAAGATGACCATTAGACCTTTAAAAATCCATTGGAAGATGCTGCAAAAAAATCTTACAGAGAGTTGTTATGATGGTGTAGATTTTTAACTATATATTACAAGTTAAAAATGCAGAAGTAAATCTTATATACCACCACATCACTGCTTAGATTCGACTTGGTGACACATGCAACAAAATGAGAGCTGACATCTGATGAAGTTCTTCTTCCTCTAGGGTTTTGATTCTTATTCGAATCTGTTGTGGGTAGGGCCGACCCTGAGATTTTGGGTTATAGGCAATTTAGTACGTAAATATTTCAATAAAAAAAAATTCTACAAATTTAGAAGTCTATATCTACGTATATATTTTTTTTTGATAAAGGATAATATCTACGTAATTTTCATTGGAAAGACTTCAAACAAAAAATTTTGGAACTAATCACGTACCCGAGGAAATTTGAATGACACCACCATCATTGTCATTGTATCGAATCTCACAGCAACTAGGGCCAAAAGATGAGACATGCAACAAGAAATCACCATCATGTCTGAAAATGACAATGTCGCCAACTCGGAGATCATGACTGGTGGCGAACTTTTGCCAGCCTTGTGTGAGTCTCCGACCGTCCATCTTCACATCCCAGGTTACATCAGAAGCGTCTGATCTCAGCCTTACCACCGCATTACCATGGTGTTTTTGTGTTCGCTCAAAGTGCTTTGAGAAGAAAGCCAGGGGAATGTTCTGCAACAAAAAGAAACTCAAAGAGAGAAACAGACTAGTTGATTGATACGTGATGCATGTTTTAGAGAAAGAGAGCCTACGAGGTGGCTGTGGAAGCCGGGAAGAAGAGGCTGGAAAAAGTGTGGATTCATCGTTGAGGAAGTTGAAGCAGTTACCATTGAAGTTGAGCTTCTTTTTTTTCCCTAGTAAAGGTCAGAGATCTATCGGATTGTCGTTTGGTTTTCTCTAGTTTTGGCTCTGCTTTAGACAATCTTTGTTCCCAAACGCTATGTCGTTTCCACTTGTCAAAAACTACACGTAGTTGACTAAACACCCCGAAGAAATGCAGGGGAATGCAGTCTCGCTTGTCGTTTTGTGGGACCGACACCAAAAAGTTTTGGTAAAAAAGCGCAATACACAGAAAAGAAAAAAACTGTATGCAGTTTTGTAGAAAGTTTTTAAAAAACTGTATGATGTTTAATGTAGCTAGGAAGAATGTTCCTAGAGCAAGAAAATGAAAAAAAAAACTTAAAATCATCAAAACTGATAAATGGAGTTTTTAACTATTAGTATTAGATGAAATAATCATGTCTACGAATTTTTTTTTTCAAAAAAAAATAAATAAATTTAGTCACTCAAAATATTTTTGATTTCAGGGCATATCTTTTTTTTTTTTTTGAACAAAATTTCAGGGCATATCTTATTTTGTTTTGTAAGAGTTGATTCTTTTGGTCATGTTTTGCATGGAGTTAATTTTTGGGAATGAAGAGGAAAAAAAAGAAATGCCCATGTAAAGGGAGCTATAAACAAAATTTCACATTGTTTCTAAAATATAGTTGATATGTATACAGTTATCTAAAGGGAGCTATAAACAAAATTTAGTAAAAGATTAACAATTAAAAAAGAAAGCCAATTTGGGAGTGTTATCTGAAGGAGCTATAAACAAAATTTAGTAAAAGATTAACAATTAAAAAAAAAGACAAATTTGGGAGGTGTTCTCCCATGTAATTTTTTTAAAAAAATTGGGAGGCCATATGCATTGTTCCTTCCTATCGTATGGCGCTGAAGACTAGGTTTAAATGGGTGAAAGAAGAATATGGATCCATCGAAGCCATATTATTTTATTGTTAATTCATTCCTAAAGATTCATATTTTGTTTTCGAATAGTAATTGTAAATTATGATTATCCTTCACTCTGTAACAGTTTTGTTCTACAAAAAGGTGGAACTCTGTCATCTTACATTAAACTCAATAAATGAGACTCAACACTTGTTGATTCAAGAAGATAGTAAACACTAGGAAGTTGCTATCTTTCTCATTTTGAAATTTATATCATCATCACCCATTTCTTGTTGCTAATGCATGATCAAATACAGAGATTCTATTGCAGTCTTGCAGACCCATCCATCGCCTCAGAACTCTCAAAGATCCAGGAAACTCAACTCAAAGAACTCGTCACCATTGTGTGGCTCCAGCTCGAGAGGATGTGAATCATCACCACTGGGCTGTACCTGGTTTTGGTTTTGGCAAGGATCATTGTGTGGCTCCAGCAGAATAAGATGTGAATCATTACCCCCAGGCTGTACCTGGCCTTGGTCTTGGTTTTGGCATGGATCATAACCGGGTAACAGGTCTGCATCCAGATCACCAAGGAGTTCATCAACATCAAACAAATCATCCTGATCCCAAAAGCCCTGCTCGATTTGCACATCACAAGGCCAACCATAATCCGCAACAGTAAGCTCCGGCTCAGGCTCCTGCTGCGTCTGTATTACTTCTTCTTCCTCCTCCTCCTTTGATTTCTCTAACTCTTTAGTTAACCTGCTCTGATAATCCTGCTCAAACTCATCCAGCAAGTAAGAACTCATCCTGCTATTCACAACATCTCGACGTTCATCCACACTAGCCTCCTGCAGCTTCCTATCACCACACCTTCCCTTAACATCTACAATCTGACTAACTGGTCTAGACTCACAAACACCATCCTCAAACTTCACACAAACATCACCACCAATCACCACCTTATCCTCAACCGTACAAACCTCAGACTGACACGAAGTGCTAGCAAACTCAGACCCAGGAAAATTAAGCCTAGCCAAGGAACCATACATAACCCTAGCCGCTTCATCATAAGCACAAGCAGCTTCTTCAGCCGTAGGAAAAGTACCAAGCCAAAGCCTGCTTCCTCTGTTAGGTTCCCGAATCTCAGCAACCCATTTACCCCAAACCCTTTGTCTAACTCCTCTGAAACTACAATTAGTATTCTCTGGTCCTCCTTTGCCTTTCATACAACCTTTCTTGGAGCCTTTGGCGTGAACTATCCTTCTCTGTTTGTTCTCTTTCTCTCCTTCGTTGTGATCTTTCCATTGCTTTAACCTATCAGCCACTGTTTTACCGTCTGCTCGTGCCCTAGATTTTCTCTTCTTTGATGATGATGTATCGGTTACGGTTTGTGTATAAACAGACATCTACAAGAGATCAAAAAAAGATTAGGGCTTGGGAGAAAAAAAAAAAAACTCTCGAGAGACTCTTAAAGATGAGAACTTTGGAAGTAACCGATTCTAAGAAAACAGGAAAGGTATCGAGTCGAAGGGAGTTTATATAGGCAAATAAAAAGTACTTGGCCACCAAGTTTGTTCTCCTTGCTCCCTAAGTTTTCCTTTTTTTAGGAAAAAAAGAAATAGCAAACTTATAAAATAAATCCCGAATTTTTCTGAGAAATATTCCAAAAATCAATTAACAAAAAAAAAACATCTAAACCCCTAAAATCATCAAACCCACGCCCTAGAAAATTGACATTGATCGTGAAATCGACGAATCAGCTAAAAGCCCAGGAAAAAAGGAAGAGAGAAATTGAGAATCAACGTACCGATTGTGGTATTGATAACGCCAAAATTCGATTCGAATCGATTCTCTACGTCAATGGCTTTTTCCCTACGATTGATTTGTATATCTTCTTCTTCGGAGTTCTTTGCGTGTTCTTTCTTGCGTTTTTGCTTTTTAAATCAAAAATAAAATATCTCTGAGACTGAAGGGGGTCGGAGGGATATTTATAAACTTCTATGGATCATTCTGATATTTTATTATTTTATGGGACTGGTGACATGTCACTCACTAACTCGAGTGCTGGACCGTAGATGTACTAAGTGATTGACACGTGGCTTAATACACGCCATGGAACACACGCACTCGATACGAGTAAGTAATTGAATCCTTTAGTTGATAAAACAAACACAGAGTCCAAAGGATATTTAATTCAATTGGGAATTTGACAAAAGAAAATTTCAAGTTATTAGTAAAAGATTAAATATATCTTTGACCAAAATTTTTACCATTTAATGTTAGGTTTACACAGACAATCAGACAGATAGATATCATCAAAAGAAAAAAAACCCCACTTGGGATAAAAGAGGCGAAAAGAAACGTGAAGAGCTTTCAGCTCCGGTGGTCGGAGGAGGCTCTGTAATCTGACACCGGAGGTTTCCTTGTCTATATCTTCTGCTTTATCTTTGCTTCTTCTCCTCACCATCCCTATGTCGGTGATATACTGAGGATTGTGGTTAGGCTCGTTGGTGGGTTTCTTCGGATTGATTCCGGAGCGGTGTAGATCCACCTTCGGTGACCTTGTTCTGGAGTCCAGTGAGTCGGCGAGGGTTCCGGTGGTAGAAGAAGTCGGCTTTTGAGTAAAAGTTTCCTTAGATCTTGTCTTTTCCCTGTCTAGATCTACTCGGTTCCGTCAGATGTGTAGGCGCGTGAGGGTAGGGAACTTCCTCTCTCCTTTGTTCTTTCTCGATGGTGCTTATCCGGAGCTGTTGCTTCGTTGTGGAGGGAACGTAGAGGTCACGTTCAGGTCAGGGCTTGGAGTCTTGTGTTGATGGAAAGGCATGTTCTTGCTCAAGGAAAGCTTGAGTTGTGCGAGCTCAACTTTGGTTTTGATAGGACCAGAAGGAGATATATGTTTATTGGACCTATTGCGTCATTGTTGGTCGTTCGGAGTGGTTGTGCTGGTTTTGGTGTGGTTAGTATCTAGTTACCGGCTGTGTGAATAAGACGTGTCCGGGAAGTTTTTATCAGCTTTGCCGTGAGGTGATGGTGCGTATGAGGCGCGGAGAGAACCCACTCAAGGTCCAATGGCGAGTCTTAGTTGGGATTGGAGGGTGTTACAGCAACGGTTAAGGATTCTAACCCTCCTGATTCAGTTTATATGTTCGTGATGTTCTTGTGCTTCCAATCTATCTCGCTGCTCTTCTCAACTTGTGTTAACTGTTGACGAGCTCTCGTTTGATAAACTCGGCTTTGAGTTCAGAGTTGTGCAATCCTCTCCTGAAGTTCTGTGTTACCTTCTTGCCGCTTGACATCCTTTTTCTTCTTTGTCTTTGTTGATTTTTAGGGTTCGTCTTATGTTTTAACTTCTGGCTCCGGGTGGTACATGTTGCCTCGCCGGCTTTTGGCTTCGGAAAAGTAGTGTTTTTATGTCTTTGTGTAACTGTTTGATGCTTGATGTAATCTTAATCTACCAGATGCCAAAAAAAAAAAAAATGTTAAGTTTACACAGTTTAGCTGGATGTTCAAGTAGCTTTAAATATTTTTTTTTGTCACGAAAGTAGCTTTAATTAGAGAAGATGACAGTTTTACATTTAGTTGGAATTATGTGTTTAAAGAAAATTTCATTGTTAGTATTTACATAAAATCCCATAAATTTAGCAAATATTGATTTTCTTTAGCAGAAATTTTTTTATTGATTTACAAAAAAAAATCATGCAGAATCTGTATGTGATAAAAATAAAATATTTGTTAAAACTGTAGATTATTAATTTATATCAGCATATAAGAGACTTTCTAACCAAGACTAGCTTTTTACCCAAACAAAATAAATATGTCACTGATTTTCCCGGTTAGATTTCGTAATAGAATGCAAGATTTTAATTGAACAAGTCTATGGTTAGCCGGAACCTGGTCCAAGCTCTTCTTTGCAGAATCAAAAAGGAAAGGTATGGTAAAAGAAACATTTTCATCGTAGTAGCCATATAGCGTGAAGAGAGATTCATAAGCCGCAACCTGGTCCAAGTTACAGTTGTGGGCCTTGTGGCTTGTGGCCTTCTCTATCAAACAGCTTGTTGGGCTTCAGCTATTAACGGCCACATATTTTAAGCCCTTTATCATGTATATTTGAATCTATATGGATCGACCAAAGAGAATAATAATTAACGAATAAACTGAATCCATAAATACCAAATGAATTTGTTTTATGATATTTTGGATTATGCATTTTATCAAAAAAAAAAATCTGAATCCGAATGAAAATCTAAAAAACTTGAAATTTTTTAAAAATTTAAACAAATAATCATATAAATGAACCTCAATCATGAACAAATATCCAAAATAATCTAAAAGAGTATCTCTTATTTTAGTCAATGAAGAAACTGGCTATGAACATGATCAAGAAACTTACTAGAAAACTAATTTAAAACACACATTTCTCTATTCGTGTCACATTCACAAGCCTTTTAACACATGTCAACGAATAATCATTTTTCGTTCTACAAGCAATCCAAGAACCGCGTCAAGTCGACTTTTAAACTCTACTTTTCTTTTCTCTATTAATTTAATAAAAGAAAATTCAACAAAATCAAAGGGAGAGCGATCTTTTGATATAGGGAACCATCTTAGTTTTCTTGTTTCAGATACATACTTGTTCAAAAGAATTTTGACATATTGTTTTAAAAAATGGTGAGTGTTGTGGGAGAGATGTTTTGTAATCCCTACACGACGGAGCTGGTGGTGAGAAGGCGGCGTGAGAGCCTGAGAAGGGATCGTTTTGACGTTTTTGATCTCTCCGACAATCTCATCTTCACCGTCGACGGTGGCACTTGGAACATCCGCCGTAAACGTGTCCTCCGTGACGCCACCGGAAGTCCTCTTCTCTCTATGCGCACCAAGGTTACACAAACACACATCATTACTAGTTACCTCTATTTCTACAACAACCATTTAAGTGCATCTCATCACATGTGGTGTTTATGAACTATGATGAAACGACTTGTAAAAATGCTTAGACAACATCTTTTTAGTGAAACTTTTAATGTGCAAGTATTGCCTAAAATTCAATTTTTAGAAAATTGGTAGATGTCATTAGACCGGCTGAAGGGCTATATGGCCTAAACAAACCAAATTTTCTTGCCAATTTATAGTATTCTTGTACTTATTTCAAACGTAATGTTAATGTTTAGTGCCTTCTTACCTAATCAAGCAACTAATGTTTGAAGAAATCACATCATATTAGTCGATGGGCAAATTAACTATATCAGAAATAACAAAATGATTATATTTTTCATCGTTGATTGTGAACATTAAAAAAAATTTTATCTGCAATCCTCAAAATATCAAATATAATATCTACGTAGATATGTTTAGACGTGTCTAACAACATAACTTCTTTTTGTAACACATCTAACAGCATAGCTAATATACTTTTAAGTTTTTTTTTGAAACTAACTAATATACTTTTTCTCTTCGTTTGCATCTCGCAATCAACTGAGGACATTACAGAAAATCGCGAGTTAAAGAAAAAATATTTTATTGGTTTGATGGAAGAGATGTTCTATAATGTTTCAGGGTATTGTAACAATAAGATACACATGGGAAGTGTACAAAGGAGAAAGCACAGAATCCGGTGATCTTCTTTTCTCAGTGAGGGAACCAAATCTACTCTCCTTCAAAACATCACTTGATGTCTCTTTACCGCCACAACAACCCTCGACGGACACTAGTAGTATCGAGCCAGATTTTCGAACATCTGGTCGTTACATTGGTTCTTCTTTCAAACTCTTTGAACCAATTCATAATACTCTTCTTGCTGAGGTACTATTCTTAGCTTCTTACTGAGACTAATCTGTAGATCAAACTAAAAGGGTTTATTCAATAGTTAGTAGATATTATGCTATGTCACTCTTAAGATTTTTTTCAGCTCACTTCTCTAGCTAGCCATAATTTGTTTTGGATTAATTTTTTACAGGTGGTTCATGATTTCTCATGGGGAGGACTTATAATAGGGAAATACAGCTTCAAAGTGAGAGTTAATCCATATGTCGACTTCGCATTTGTCATCGCGTTACTTGTAATTGCAGATGATACGTCCAATCTACGTTAGAGAAAATATCCACACATCTTAGCAGGTTTATTATATGCATTTTATAAAATAAATAAGATCAGAAAATGGGTTGTAAATTAGTAATTATACATCGATATCAGATTGTATATTGTTGACTCTTTCTTTTCTTTGCACTTGTGGTTTGTCTACATTTGAAACATATTACCACTTGTATATAACCTCTAGACCTTTACAGCAAACTGATATAATGTCTTGGTGGGCATGGGACATTATTGAAAAACTCGCCTAGCTATTTCAGTCGATGTCGATGTCTGCGTGAATGTATCACGACTAGATTAAATAATGAGCATAAAATAATATGTCAATATATAGTTTTCTTGATTTTATTTATCTTTGTTTTTTTCTGAGAAAAGGCATTCTTGGTTTTATTTATCTCCGAATCTTTCTCTTTCACTTTTTTGTTGTTGCTTGCATCCACGATTACATTTAATAAACGTTATATCATTTCACTAAACGATGTAAGCTGTTACATATTACCAATTTTCTAACCCAAATCATCAGAAAACTTAGTGCGTACTTATTCTAAAATAATCTGAACTCTAATGTATCCTATCAGTTCTAAATTGTTTTGCATTAATTTGATTCAAGGTCGAGGTACGTAAAACGCAATTTAAATGGAACTAACTTTTGAAAGTCTGAAAAAGGATCGAGGTGTAGTGAGAGATGCATTATTTAGGAACACTCGTTTTGATATCTTCAGGATCGCACCCATATAGAGCGTTGCGTTCAAAAGAACAATGTATATCTTGACAAACTCAACTCAGTTGAAACTGAATAAAATTTAAGTGAAACATACACAAATCACAGCCAATCCACCCGAGACAAGAGCCAAATAGGTAGTTTTTTAACTTGTTTTTGTAATCAAATTCAAATACTTTCTCGTGTTATAAAACATTTAACGAATATAATATTATCCCAAAAGCACGTTTTTATTTCAATTATATCATAACCAAACGTTACATCCGACACAACCGCACAAATCAAGTTGAGTTTCCCCATGCTTGACCCACTAAAACACAAAAGTCACGATTAAACACACAAAAAGATCCAACAGGAGTAGAACTAGCGACAGCCAAAACGCAGCCGTTATCCCACACAGCGTCTGAACCACACAAATCCTTCAACCCATAAACAAACACGTAAGCAGCCTTTATTATCCCCAGACGTGACTGTTACTTAACCAAATTCTCAAATCGCCAGAACCAGACCCGGTACGGATTTTCCAGCCCGACCCGACAACTGACTCTCCCACACCGATGGACAATGCGACGGCGCAATCTCAGCAGACCGTCCAGCAACAACGTCACCGACCCGTGTAACCGTGAGAGAAGTGTTAGAGTACTCCCTCACCTGTGTGATTATCCCATGCGCTACGGTCCAAGCGTGGATCCAGGAGATGGTGCTAGCAACGTCGCAGCCCTCGGCGATGACGGTGGATCCGAAGGAGACGACGGAGAGAGGCACAAATTCGAACGGCGGAGAGACTCCGGTGAGTGTGCGCATCAAAAACTGGTGCGGCGGTGGACCGTGAAACCAGTAGTCAAGATCAGGGGTCAGTGTGCGGTGCACTGAGTCAACGTCTCGAGATCTCAGGGCGTCATACAGTTTCAGAACCACGTCTCGGTTCTTGGTCTCTGAATCCGCGCGAGTTTAGGTTTTGGATTAGGAAGATAAAAAAGAGAACTGACTCTGAGGTTTTTAGAATGAATGTTACAAATCATGGACTTGTTAATATAGCCGTAGGCTATGGGTTTGGGATATTATTCTCTGCGTCACATCCTATATTTAATCTTCTTGGATATTTAATTTCAATCTTACACGTGTCGTTGTGTGATTGATTAGTCTGGTTTGCGGGACCTGGGAATAAAGTTCCTTAAATAGTCGAGCCAGCTAATGTTTGTCCCCCACCGTATAGTTAGGTGAATAATTAACGTGGTTAACTGTATTTTGCTAGAGTAATTGGTAAATATCTTTGACTTTGATTGATTTGAGAACTTGATAATTTTGTATACTCGGATCAGTTTTCGGGGATAATTTACATTGACAAAAATGATTAATCATATATATAATGAGACACTTTCTTCTCTTCTTAAGATGTCCACATCAGATTTTAATAAATGTTTGTAGGATCCACATTTATATTTTTGTTTTAACATAATATGTATTCATACGAATATCAATAAATACCACTTAGTGCAATGGTTTATGTGTTATTAAAAATGCTCACAACTCGGGTTCGAATAGAGAATACGTGCCTTTGCATTTTTTTATGATTAAATTTAATAAAATGCAATTATAATTTTTACAAGTCGTCTTCCTCTTTAGACTTTTAGACTTTTTGTAATATTGACTCTGACAGCACATAATTTTTTAAGAGTTATACATCAGTTTCTTCGTTTTTTGCCATTTTCATGAAAACTTCATGAATTTTTAAATACTACTCAATTATAAGATGAAATGAGTGAAAAATTATATATTTAAGAATTTGGTTTTTGGACTGAGTCAGTATAAATCGTCATCGTTGATGTCCGAATTACGTTTTTCCGGTGATATGGCCCTCGACAGTGAGTTTTCGAACATGATTATGTAATGATTGTTGGGTCATTTTAAATTAACTCGCGGC
Organism: Hirschfeldia incana; assembly: GCA_026261945.1. Taxonomy (NCBI): domain Eukaryota; kingdom Viridiplantae; phylum Streptophyta; class Magnoliopsida; order Brassicales; family Brassicaceae; genus Hirschfeldia; species Hirschfeldia incana. The sequence goes on from JABCMI010000021.1 coordinate 3,707,345, forward strand.
CTATGGCACTCAGTTTCTACATAACCTTTAAAAGGTGAGGCTGATGCGTCAGACATACCCAAAAAGCTTACTAATCGTCTATTCTTTTGCACCGTCTCTGAATATGGTCAAGAGTTCTCCCACTTTGTCGCTTAACTCTCACATCCAATAATAAACCATTACACTCTAAATCGCTCTATTAAGTGTCACATATCATTGAAACTCTTTAAATTGATTGAATTTCATAGTCTTACTGAAAACTTGATTAGTATAACTTTTCTATGTTTTTTGTTCTACTTTCTGAAGTTGTCCGCTAAGACTTGTACGTCATGGAGGGATTCACTAATTTCTCATACTTCAATTTTGAATTATAACACACTAATAGTTTCAAGGAGGAGACAAACAAAATCGTTTACACAGCTGATAACTAATGAGGATGTCAATCAGAATATATTATTATTTTCTTATATTTACACAGCTTGCAGATTTGCTGGATAGATAATGAGTATGTCAATTAGTTAGCGTATCAGATGTTGAATCTCGGTGGATATATGGTCTATGTCTAACATATTATTGGGAAAAATGTTGTTAATTGTCGAACTTATGAAGACAAATCGAAAATTCTTTTAGACATTCACGACTTCGCACTTGCGAGAAGCTCCCACAATGCCTTAAAGACTTTGCTGGGAAAGATTTTGTTTTCCATATACGTGTGACACCATTCAATTTTCCCTAAGCCACCATACTTTCACTGTGTCTGCAATCATTGACAACATCTCTCCCGAGATATTATAATTCTTACAGATTTACTCTAACAAATGTTAGAATAACATAAGTTCGACTCTTTGGCAGACTATCAAGACCAATGAAGCTGATTTTTTTTCAGGTGGAAGGTGGTGAAACATCGAACCTACTTTTGGAGGTGAAGAGAAATAACCAAGTCCGTCCCGTGCTGGAGGCAAAGGGAGTAGCCGTAAACGTCTCTGTGTCAACCTACTTTTGCCTTCTTCTTTTTTGAAGGGTTCTGTTTTATCAACACTTATGATTTGAATATTTAGCAAAAAAGGTTGACATAATATTTAGCATGATTGTTAGTTTTGATATAACATGACAGTAGCATTGTCGAGAAAATCCCAAATAAACGGCAAGAACTGAATAATTTGTTTCCTTGCAATTCGGTCTACTCACAAACAATTTAATCGTTTGGTTTTAGAAATTTTTCATTCCAGTTACTTTTAAAGAAATATGATTCTTTCTGGTGATGAACCATTTTTTATTTTCTGTTATCTGTTTTTGTTTCTGCTTTTTGATTTTTATTTCATCACAAATAAAAAATAGGCAATTTTAATTGTCCAAAAACAAATATATTTCTTTGATACAAAAAGGGACCGCAAAACATAAGTTTTAACAAATAGTACTCTCATAGTTCTGGCTTATTTATATTCTATTTCCAATTACAGAAAATCATACATTATACATGTCAATTACTTAGCATTTAAAATTGTCTTCACTATTCTTTTTCTTATACAATCATTCACTCTTCTTCTTCGACACCCCAACTTCCATCAACATTTCCAAACTGTAACAATTCAAGTATTTCTAACATCCCCGCGCTCGCGCGGAGCTCCGCCACTAGTTGTTAGTAACTGATCAGTAATCTTTTCTAATTAAGAAATATGAAAATAAACGTGTTCAACCTGTTCAAAAGGCGTTATAATGCACAACCACTTTGTCACGTGTTGTAGTACATTATACTTGAAACTAGTATTTTTTATGTCCACCTCAGACATAGTTATCAGGATATAATTGTATGTTATCAAAGATATAATCGTGTCAGCAATGGTACATGAAATAAAGGCAATTTTTTAACATATGATCCCCCTTTTTTAATAAGAAAAAGGGTTAAAAAACCACTAGTGTTTCCGTTTTACAAAGGAAAAAATAAGTTTTGTTACTAACAGTATAAAAATATCACTTGTGTAATCCACTGAATCCAGAATCTAAAAGCATTTGCAATATACATGTCCGGCCCTGATAGGAAGCTGAAGAAGCATGGACTTCTAGCCTTCCAATAATATATATGAATTTCGGCCAATTTTTCCAAAAAGCTTCATTAATCTAGTGGTATTCTGGAGTAATCTAGAATCCATACACCCCAAATTCGAACCGTGAGTTGGTCATTAGCCAGCCAATTTTTTTAAATAGCTTCTGGTCATCATAATGTCAGGACCGCTATATACTATTACTCTATTTTAAAAAAATAGAATAACTCCACAACATCAAATTAACTCTGCTATATTTTGGAGGAAAAATAAAATAGTGAGTAAACAATGTATTAGTATATAGAATATGAGTAGAGATGCTTTGAAAACATATCTGAATCAGATAATAAAACCAAACAGTATGTTTAACTTCTTATGTTCGTGGAAGAGGTAGCACTCCTTGCGTTTGTCGATCTCACTAGAGCTTATTATTCAAAAAGTTATTCATATTCCTACGACTTCTTTATTTTATGTTATGCTTTTAAGCAAATGAGGTGCTTTGGTTTACAGTATATTTAACTTCTTATCAAGAACTCTATGGCTGAGTCATTCTCTTGTAACTTTTCTCGTATTTAATAGCAAACCTTTAGTCGAAAAACAAACAAACAGAAAACCGTTTTTTTTTTTTTTTTTTTGTAATCTAGGGTTCCCCGCTTCGCAGGTCAATCCCTGGGTCCGGTCAGGCCGCCGGCCAGCTTCACCCGGGAGGGTTTTTCCTGGGCCCGAAGGCCCAGTACCAGCGTTATGACAGGAAGCGTTGCACGGTAGTTCCCTCTGGCGTGGATCGAACCCCCTACCTAGGTGCAGGCGGGGACCCGTCCCAATCATGGGTTTTAAGTTTAGTTAGATGTGTTGGTCAAACAAAAAGTTTAGTTAGATGCCGATTCTAATGTCCACATTCCAAAAGTTAATAGGCAAAAGTATAAACTCACTTTCACTAACCCATTTGATTGGATCGAATAATCCAAATGGCCGAATATGAAAGCCGTATACCAAACTAAGCAAAATGTGTGTGACTGGACCCAAGATGAAACAGGAGCGTCTCATACTGCTCATGAACTGACCGGCATTTTTACCAGACACCCATAAGTAGAAGCCAAGCCAGAAAATGGAATGAATAAAAGTGAATCCACTGATCAGTGAAGTAGAATATGTACTGATCAGTGAAAATTCACTAAATTTTATCAGATTTTTTTTTTTGTACTGACAAAATTCAAAATTTACTAGCAGTAAACTTTTTGGGAGTTTACAGCATTTTCAAAGGATGAAATCAATTGTTGCTATATACTGTGTATTATTTTTCTTGTAAAAGCCATTGTATTTAAAATATTTTTTTCTTATAATACATCTTAATCCCCCTGAAAAGACAGTTTTTGGTGTCACTCGAGAAGTCAATAAAAATTAAAAACTAAAGGAAAATATCTCACACATACTTATCCATCTCATTTTCCAGTTACATATCATTTGGAGAAATTGAATAATCGGTTTAGGTATTAAATATTTTTAAAATTATTGTATAAACAGTTTATATAATAACTAAGAAAAACCGCATAGCTAAACGTCGTAAGAAAATCTTTTTATTTTATTTGAAATATCTAGATCCTAAAATGTTACATTAAAACGAGCATAGATGGAACAGAATAATGTCAGTATAGTATGTAAATCAACAAATTAATGAATGTTCATGCATGATTATAACTGTAAAAAGCACTTAAATCATGTACATATATTTATATATATACACACTCACTGAAGACAATAGAGCACAAAAGCAAAAACAAAGTAAATAACAAAATGAAGTGTTTGTGTTTGATCGCGTTTCTAGCGTTTGTGATCACACAAAGCTACAACGATCTAGTTGTAGAAGCTGCGTCAAGTGATGGTTTTGTGAGTAGGAAAGGCGTCCAGTTCATTCTTAATGGTAAACCATTTTACGCCAATGGATTCAATGCCTACTGGCTCATGTACGAAGCAACCGACCCGAACACAAGGTACAAGATCACACATGCCCTTGAAAACGCGGCCGGTCAGGGTCTTACCATCGCACGCACGTGGGGATTCCGTGATGGCGGTTTCCGTGCTCTCCAAACCGACCTTGGTTCCTACGATGAAAAAACGTTTCAGGTATGTACACATGAATGTGAAGTCTAGAGTTTACTCAGCAAGTGTAGAGCCTTTCAATCTAAGTATCTTTTTATGTTAATAATTCGTTATACATCTTTGATGGTGGAAAGGGTTTGGATTTTGCGATAGCCGAAGCAAAAAGAGTCGGTATAAAAATGATAATCGCATTTGTCAATAACTTTCCTGACTTCGGAGGAAAGAAACAATACGTTGAGTGGGCTAAAAGTAAAGGCCAAACCGTAACTTCCGAAGACGATTTCTACACAAACGCTCTTCTTAAACAATCCTACATGAACCACGTCAAGGTGCACATACTAAACTAACCCTATTATCTATATATTATATCCAGCCTACTGCTTAATTAACATTTATAACAACATTTATTTTAAAGATAAAAAAAAAAAAAGATACTAAATTATATAACCTAGCTATGATCTTTTGCTTTAGACTGTGGTGAACAGAGTGAATACTTTTACCAAAGTTGCATACAAAGATGAACCAACCATTATGGCTTGGGAACTCATGAATGAGCCAGAATGCAGAGCAGATACAAGTGGAAAAACCCTTACGGCTTGGATTAGTGAAATGGCTTCTTACGTAAAATCACTTGATTCAAAGCATCTCCTATCTACGGGATCTGAAGGCTTCTATGGTCAATCAACGCCTCAAAGAATGACTTCTTTAAATCCGGCTGCAGCCAACATTGTCGGAAGCGATTTCATCGCTAATCATAATCTTGATGCCATTGATTTCGCATCCCTTCACTCTTACCCTGACACATGGTAATGATAAACTCACATATTCCCTTAAAACAACAGCTTACAAAAGATCATGACGTTGCTATTGTAGTCTCCATCACATCAGATGGATTATCTTAGGTTTTATTTTCGCCAAAAACTAGCAATTTTAAAGCTTTTAGTTTTTATATCAAATGACAAAAGCATGCCATATGAGAATAAAATGATCTTATACTCAAAACAAGTTTGGTTTTATAATTTTAGGGTCTATGGGATCATTGGTTTATTAGGATGCAGTTGGATTGTCATTTTATGGAACAAAATGATATAGAAGGATTAATTTGTGTCATCAATTATTCATAAAAATAAAATTTATTTTCAAACATTTCTATATAAATTAATTTGATGTAGAATAAATAGAATGTATTTATTCTGTTGTTTATATTCCATTCACTGAACATAAAAAATATTATTTCTTGAACCTTGAGTGTTGCAATAGGATAACAGTTTTTTTCTTCTTCTTATTAAGTTGAGCACCATTACATATTTCATGCTTTTGAATTTACAGGCTTCCTAAGTTAGATGAGAAATCTCTATTGGACTACTTAAGAAAAAATCTCGAAGGTCACATTGAAGATGCACAGAACGTTCTTAAGAAACCTCTCATTCTAGGAGAATTTGGAAAACCATCGAATGCACCAGGTTATACTCAGGCCCAGAGAGATGCCGTCTTCACTACAGCGTTCGACATTATTTACGCGTCTGCCCAAAAAGGCGGTGCAGCTGCAGGAGCATTGTTTTGGCATCTTATTAGCGACGACATGAACAATTTCAAAGATGCATACTCCCTTCTACTTAGTGACAAATCATCCACTATTACTATCATTGGTCAGCAGTCACGAAGGATGAATTTGATTGGTGGAGCAAGAAAGCCAAGTCGCAAAAACAATATTTAATATTTAAAAGTTTTTCTACAATAATACTATCATTTTATTTTCATTTACAACAATTAAGGTAAGTGACAAAATTAAATTCAGTATACACTGAAATGATATCTTCTCAAAGCTTCATCAATAATATCTTCTCAAAGCTTCATCAATGTCATATGGTCGTATGGCTATTATAAAGTGATCCTTTTAAAGCCAACTGCAAAATTGCATGGTTGTTATAATATATTGAACTATCAATTTCTTCAACCTTTCAATTTCAATCTCTTAAACCATCAGATTAAAAAATTGTATGTTTCATCAAAAAGTATGTAGCTTTCTTCAATCTTTCAACATCAAAATGAAATAGTATGTATTTCGAATTTATTTCAAGATGTGAACTACTGAGTACTTTCGGTTTGTAATCATTTATAGTCGGCTGTTTATGGTCTATTTGATTTCAATATAACAGGACGAGAAGGATGAATTTATGGTCAGTTTTACTAATTATTACAAGACAATTAAAATATGTAATGAATAGATATTGTGATAGACTTATATGGTAAGTTGAATTTAGTTTATAAAATCTTATAATTTAATTTAATTTGAAACTTTGTGGCCAAGTCTGTGATTTTGCCCTCATATTATCATTGATACTATCCTTTTAATTAGTGGTTCCTGATATCATGTTGTTAATTTTTAATTTTTTTATTTATCATGTTGTTAAATATTTAGACGAAGGTTTTATTAAATATTTTTGTTTTCACGTAGATTTAACACACTAAATAATACTCCTTATGTCCCAATATAAGTGGAGTTTAAAGTTTTTGCACATAGATTAAGAAAACATAAATTTTTATGTAATTTATCTTGTTAACATAAAAATTTCATTAAATGAAACTAGTTTAACCAATAAAAAAAATATACAACATTTTATGATTGGTCACAAAAATCAAATGATATTAAATTTTATCTAGATTAGTGAGAAAACCAATTATTTTAGGACAGAAAAAAATTCTTTAAACTCAACTTAAAGTGAGACGGAGTGAGTAGTTGACACTAAATAACACACTAAATGATTGCATTGGCTGCTAATAAATTATAGTTAACCGTTAACCTTTAGCACGAACTGTCGACATAATTTTAGTACCTTATACAAAATATCAATAATCTTGTTGTATGTTAAAATAGAAATCACTTTACTGACTTTTGCTTACCTGTCAATCATTCGTGAGGTTTTAGACAATTGTTATAATTTGATTGGTAGTTAATTTTATATTTTTTATTTATTTTAATTAGATCTAAAAATTTATGGTAAGTCTAAGATCATTTAATATCATTTGCAGAAATAATCTAAAAAAATATTAAAAATAAAAACTTATGGTAACTAATTTTCAAATTATAGAAAGACTAATAATGTTTGATTTCTTATTTATAATATTTATACACTATATAATGTAATAAATGAAAATTTTTAAATCGTATAAAATCCTCACATGTTTATAAATCATTAATAATTTGATTGGTCAATGATTCTAAATTTTTATTTATTTTAATTAGATCTATAAAAAGATAAGTCTATAACCAATTAATACAACTAATTGTTGAAATTGTCAAAAAATAATAACTAATCGTTGAAATTGTGAAATTATCAAAAAGAAAAGATATGGTAACTAATCCTATAAATTGTCAAAAAGTAATAATGTAGATCAATTTTGATATTTATAAAATACATAAAACAGTAAACTAAAAAGAGTTTTTTTAAACTGTTACAATGCTTTTATATTCTTATATAAAACATTATATTTGTATATAAATTATTATTATAAATTTTTACGTCTAATAAAGTTCATACATGCTTTATAAGTCATTTACAAAAATTATAAATACATTTATCAAATTATTATCTTGGCTTATCATATGTTTCAAATTATTATAAAAGGTTGTAAATCATTTATATATGCTTATAAATTAATTTATAAAATCTATTTTGGAATCTCATCTCCCTATATATTAATTGAGCATTCATACATACACTTGACAAAAGTCCTAATAATTTCATTGGTTGAAATTTGTTTTCTCATTTATTTTTAAATAATACCAAACATTAATAACTTATCTTATTTTGAGTATGAATTACTTGTAAGTTGATATCATATTTATTACGTTTATTTAATTTAATTTACATTAATGACTATAATTAGTTAATCTATGATATTAATAATTTATCTTATCTCGAATATAGATTACTTGATTTCATCATAGTTGCAAACCACTTTTATGAAATATAGTTTTATTATCTTTTAAAACAATTTAATATTTTTTTTAAATTGATATCATATTCGATTCAATAGAAATTATAGCAAATAATCATGAAACATCATTTAAATGATTTTCGTTGATAAAGAAATAATGATATTACTAACTTTTTACAACTCGGAATCATCTTTTATTTTTATTGTAGTTAACTAATTTACAATTGTAAAAATATTTCATAACTATTTATTCTGTTTTGACGCTACTCTTATCATTTATTTATTTTAACGCATAACTTTTAAATGTTCAACCAGGAGATAAAAATTTATGCTTCAGTTCATCAAAAAAATTGAAATAATACAATTGAAGGTGATACAATGGTCACAGAGTTATTCAAAGTGTACACAACTATTCGTTATTATTAGATAATCACACTACACACATTGTTTCAAAAGTAGTTTCTATCAAACATTTTTTTTTTGCAAAAGTTGATGATTCTCCAAGTGAAGTTTCCAATTTTTTTTTGATGATTATAATAATACTAGATGTTTTTCTACGTCATGCATATAAATAATTTTTTTGCTAAACATCAAATGGATTTCTGGTAACCCAAAAGGTTCTGATCCCAAAAGTGACTTCAAAATTTGCCTATTTTTTCTTATTAGATATCTTAATGTTATGTTTTTATTCATACATAATTTGTTCTATTATTAAAAACATATGTCTCTATCCGTCTACACAAGGTGTATGCCAGTCCTAGTTATACTAATACTTTTTTGTAACTATATACTCTAATATTAAGTGCATGAGAAACCCTAATTTATTAACTATAATACATACTCTATTCATGTCACATGACAGAACATCACAGCTTTTTTTTTTAACTTATCTATTTCCAATACTTTCTCTTATAAAATTTGGACATGCCCATCTGTAAAGAAAATATTTATTCATAAAAATTGAATACCAAATCAATTTAATAAGGACCAAAAAAATTGTATGTCAAGTTTATATTTTAGTGCAAATTTTTTTAATATTGTTTATATAAACTCATTCTATGCGATGTGCATGTCTCATCCTAGTACATAAATATAAACCTCCAAAATTGTTTAAAATGTTCACTAAAATCTTTTTATAAATTGTCAATAACGCCAAAATGTTAAAACCGATCCGGTTAAGGTGATTGATGAAGATCTCCACGTTCTTTGTCTACAAGACAACAAGCAAATTTGTGAAGTTTTCTCCATTAGAGTTACACAAATTATCATCAGTAATCATGATGAAGAATGCACAAAATGTTAACTTCGATCATTAGATGTGAATAGTCATCATAGTAACTGTATAAAATAATTAACATCATCCAAAGAAAAATGTAACTATCTTCGCACGCGTCGACTCCTGAGTAGCGGTTTCTTGTTTTTACTTTGCTTTGGGTTCGTTTCCTGTACTTGTATAGTCCTCATTTTCTTGGCTGTGGAATACTAAATGGGCATCAAGAGTGACTATATTGAAATGAAAATCTCTTGAAAAGAGTAGAAATAGCAAAAAAAGTTAAAAGTATTTGTATTTTTTTTGCAAATGGTTATCTCTGAGTGGATTAGCTGTGACTTGTGTGCATGTATAACTTTATTTGTGTTTAACGAGTTGAGTTTATATGTCTGTATAAAAGATACACCTTGTTCCTTGGAACGAAAACCCCTCTATGGGTGTAAATTTCCAAAATACAGGAGTGAGAACTTTCAAAAACTGTTTAAAAAAAGTATTGCTAATTTTTTTATAAGTTGTCTGTAGTCCATGAAATCTTAAACCCCCCCCCCCCCACTAAGGATGCTCCATGAAGATCTTCAACGTTCTTTGTCTACAAGAAAACTAGCAAATTAAGTGTTCCACATTAGTTACACAAATGATAATCATTCATCATGAATCTATGTTATTAAGTCCACATGAACAGTGTTTACTTGGATCATAAGCTGTGAATGATCATCATAGTAACTGTATAGAATAACATCATCATCCCAAAGAAAAATGTAACTATCTCACACATGTCTCTTGTTTAGGGGTCTCTGGGCTTTTCTTTGATTTGGGATCGTTTCCAGTACTTGTATCGTCCTCTGTCTCTTGGCTGTCAAAAATTAAAGAGGCGTCAAGAATAGAAATATCAAAAATCTCAAGAAAAGAGAGACTAACCCTTCTCATGTTGTTGGTAGCTCTCTTGGAGTCTACGCTTTGCATTCTCAAACTTCGCCTCCTGATCAAGAGCTTTGTGTTTCTTATAGCGAGAAGAAACAAAGACAACAGCTGTCAGAACTTAGAATATAAAATAACGAATCTAACATCAATGCTTTACTAAACCGTACACTCACATCTTGTTGAAATCCAGCAAGTTTCCGCTTCTGCTCAGCAACATCACTCGGCTTTCTTTGGATGGTATGTACCATTTGTTCTCTGGTTTGCATTGGTTGTCTTCTAGGCTCATCAAAAACGGGTGATGAGTGCCTCATAGGTCTAATATCAGCTTCTTTTCTCGTCATCTGTTGATTCTTTTTGTCCCTCCCAATCACATTGGCTTCACATGTACCATCAGGTATCCTCATCATGACACTTTGCACTTTTCTTTCATGTTTGGGCTCCACACTGTCAAGAAGATCTGAAAACATCCATGAGTGTCAACATATATAGGAAGGGTTTCAAGTTGAGAATAAAGTACTAAAGAGAGTATACTATTAACTCACTTCCATCGCAGTCCAAGGAATCTAAGATCTTTAAGTGGCCAATACATTAAGAAATTTGTCAGAATAACACTTCATTAATGCCCAAAATAAAGTATGACAAAGAGGGAAATATATATTAATAGACCTGAGAGATTGCAAATCCAGTAAGTTCAGTAGCATAAAATTCTAGGTCATGTGGAGGAGAAGGAAAGTCTTCTGCTTCATCAACTATTGACAAAGTTGCAAACTCTTGCGTCCCATCAGCATCTGCATGAGTGTATAATGAATCTTGGACAAGAAAAAGAGAGCTGCTCGTAATGTCTAGGGTACATGAGGAGAGAGCTATTACCAGCAACTTCCTTACGCATGTTTATGAATTGGTCCACCATCTTTTTCCACTTTCTGCACATCACATACATGAAAACACAACAGTTATATTAGAGAGTAAATGTTCTAAGTAATCCAACTGGCATAAGCGCAGTTCCTAGCGATATTTATTTACTATTAATTATTATTTTGTATCAAAAGTTTATGATGTCTCAAGAACAACACAAACTTGCCAACATCAAACACAATAAATATATTATGGAGTAAATGTTGTAAGTAACCCAACTAGCATAAGAGTAGCTCCTAGCGACATTTTGTAAGGATTTAGACATCTTCATGTGCAGCTAGTTTGCATGGAGATGATTCTCTTTGAATCTTTTACCAAAGTTTTAATGCATATCACACAAATGAGAGAGTAGCACAAAGAGACTGAAACAAAAGAAAGTTCAAACTCTTACCCGATAAGAGTCTTTGCAAGTTTGCTAATCCTATCAGAACCATGTTTCCTCAAGAGATTCACTGCCTTTCCGATTTCAGTATCCTGCAAGAACGCAAACCCTTCAATCAGTATTCGACAAATTTTAATACCAAACATGGTTCGGATCTGAGATTCTAGAAACCATAAACGTACTGTCGCTGACTTGTGTCCAGATCCACCCATGATACCAAATCATATACATTATCAAAACAGCACCAGAAACAAACCTTAATAAGATGAACACTGATAGACATGGACGCAAGCTTTGTCATCGATTTAAATAACACAGATGGCTGCAAAAGCTCAGATGACAGAAACCAGAGAATCAGAACCAAGATTACCAACAAACAAACCCTAAAACTATCATCACTGCTTCTGATGTAATTAAAGCAAAGAGACAAAACCTCATCATGTTTGTTCAACAAGATATCTTTGATCACCATGACCTCATCAACAATCTGATTAACGTTCATTGTTGGCCTCATTTCTTCGTGACCACCAGCATCTGTCTCCACAGTCTTACGGCCATCGTTGGCCTCATTGTCGCCAGCTTTTGACAGATCGGGCTGGTCACATCCAATGCAGCGGCGGCTCACTTGACAAGAGAAGAGAAGCTCGAGGATTGTGTCTCTCCTGGATTTGAGCTCCACTGGAGAATCAGTGGCAGCGACCATAATGGCATGCTCGATGATCCCAAAGATATCAGAATCTCCACGCTGGAAATAGTCTCTCCAAGTATCTAACGAAGCAGATGGTTTCATTATCGTCATCTGCGAAAAATTAATAGATTCCAAAATCATGTTAACAAACAAACGAATAAGACTACAAAAATAGGCTTTGAACAAGCCTTTCCAGTCAAAAGAATCCTGAGAATCTGATAAAACTCTTGCAGAGAGTGCACAAGAACATACCCCAGAAAATTTGAAAATATTTTTTTTGGAGCCAATTAAGATAACACAAATGAAGACACGAGAATAAACCAACAAAAAGACACAATTTAGAACAGCCTGACGTTACCTTATCACTTAACCCCACAAATGAAAGTCTGCAAGAAAGTCCTTTGAAATTTTTATTGAGCAAATGATTAAACGGTGTACTAAAATGGTTTATATATTGATAAATAGTTATTCGAAGAGTTATTGTGTGAAATTTTTGATTACTTTTTTTATCGAATCTATCTTTGGTTAGTGAGTTTTATAGTAAAAAAAATTAACTATATGACTATAAAATAAATTTTAAAGTGATCATATATCTTTAAATTAATGTATTTTATTAGTTTTGTAATATATATCTTCGTAAATATTAATTATGTAATATAATTAAACATAGAATTTCTGGTTAGAAATTATAATCTATTTTTTTATTAATGCCATGTCCTATGATTGGATGGATTTGCATCTATACAAATCTGGATATTCACTGAATGCTTGAAAAGTTAAGTAATCTGCCATTCTTAGTAGTAGGAATTATTTTCCTTGATACCTAATAAGTTAGATTACTTACCATTACTTACCATTGGTGTACTACAATAATTTGAACACAAATACTTAAAACATTAAACTGTTTACCATTGTGAATTTGTGATGGCACAAATAAGTTGAATTGAATATTTTTGAAATAACCTTTTTCCGAAGAAAATAAGAATAAATACAGGTATTTTAGAAAAGAAAAAATGAAAATAATAATTTTCACTTAATTTTAATTTCGTGGTATGACCTTTAAGATACTTGGACTCTCTCTTTTTGTTGGTAAAACATCAAACAGATAGTTTGACTATTAGTTCAGCATACGCCACATGTTCCCCTTGTTGAAGCCGTCTTTCGTTTTCCTTAGTCAAAAACATCCCGCGACTATATGTCATGTTACGTAAAAGACTTTTCTTCTTCTTTTCTCTGGTGTAAAAAGACTTTTCTTCTTCTTACATAACTTCCATTTCTTCTCTGTTTTAATCTTCTTTGCTTTCCCACTTGGAGATTCACGAGTCTGTCTGTTGATTCACTATATTTGGGTAAGCCATGTTTTGATTCGTTTTGTTTCACTACTAACAAGTTATCGTTTATACTCCATGGCTTAGTCTTTGGCCCAGGATCTCGCGTCTGCATAACTTGTGTTTGACTTGGATCTATATGCTTTCTAGTTGTTTTATTGCCTTTAATTAGCTCGATCCCTTAATTGTGGTATCTGAGAATTTAATTAATGGATCGTGAAAGTGATCAGCTTCTATAGCTTAGTTTTACAAATTACAAGTTATGTTTCTTTTTAGTTTTTTTCTTTATGTCTGAAGTAGCTTGAGTAGCTGTGATGCGGTTCTGTCAGGTGCTATATAGATACTTGTGGCTTCATGTATATCAAGTTGGACACAGATATTCTTGAGAAAATTACCTCTTTTTTAGATTCTGATTGTAAGAATAAGAAATGCATAGTTTCTATGTTTTTTATATATAATAGCATTTAGAAAACAATCTATTCCAACCAAAATTTATTCCTTTCTCCAAAATAGAGTGTTGTTTTCTCTTCTATCTTTAACCGAAATAACATTTTTTATATTTAAAATAAAAATAAAGATGTATCTTTAAATATATATACACTAGAATGAATTCTATTTCTATTTTAGAATGTGAAACTAACAAAATATTTTGAAATAGTTATAACAGAGAATTAAAATAGCAAAGCCGCTTATAAGATTCCGTTTGATCTTGAGGCTCTTTCTATTTGCAAGGTTACCTAGTGTACAAGTAGAGTTACACCATGATGTGTTATATTTAATTTTATCTTCTGGTCTGAAAGTTCCTTGACTATGGTTTGATGAGAAAGAATAACTTCTTTCTTTTACTTGCAGATCCATGACTAGCCGAAAAAACACACATTGGTGTAGTACTTGCCGACGAGGAATCCGTCTTATCCTTGAAGGCTCGAGAGGAGGGGTTTGTATTTACTGTGGTGACACTTATCTTGAACGTCTCTATGTGAATGTTGAACTTAGCCCTTTTGATTTTTTCGGAGTATCCAATGAACAATCTCGTAACCGTCCTAGCAACAACAGAAGATTGATTCTTGAAAACCAATCGAGTTTTCAAGGATTGTTTAACCGGTTCTCAGCACAAAATCGCCGTGGTCCACCTCCAGCTTCACTAACCGTGATTAACTCTGTGCCAAAGATCAAGATTAGGAAGAAATATCTCGGTTTGGATCCGTGTTGTCCGGTTTGCCAAGACCGGTTTGAAGTCGGATCGGTTGCAAGAAAGTTGCCGTGTAAACATATCTACCATTCGGAATGTATAGTTCCCTGGCTAGTACAGCGTAATACTTGTCCAGTGTGTCGCAAAGAGCTGCCAGAAGACCGGAATAATGGCGGGAAGAATCCTTTGCTTTATCTCTGGCCGTTTAGCTCCTCAGGTTCGGCCTCAAACACCAGCGGATAACCTTCTCATTGAGATGCTTGTATAGTTGTGTTTCAGTCCATAAGACTCCAATCCATGAAATATATAACTTTCTCATAAATTGTTGGTTTTAAAAAAATAAATGTTGATGTACAAAAGGGTTTTGGATGATAGTACGATTTGTATTTATATCGAACGTATAATATAATTATTATTTGTATCAAAACGTTGGTAACTACTAGTATATTAGTAGTAATTAAGTTACAGACTTTTTTTTGCATATTGTCATTGGCCGTAACCGGAATCTTTTTTATACTTTTTAGGATATTTAGTCTACTCAACCAATATCAATGGACAATTAACATTATTATACTGTAATTCATAAGAATGTTTTTGAAGATATATCTAAAACTATGTAAACCATTTTTAGGATAATAGTAGTTGTTGAACATATTAGTGGGCACGTAATAGTATACTATAACTTATAAGAATATTTTCGAATAAAATATCTAAAACTAGGTAAAAACTCATCCATGTATAGTAGAATAGAAGAATCAAGTGAACGGTTAAATTAATGTGTTGTTTTTTTGAACATAAAGTAATGTGTTGTTTTTTTTAACATTAATTAATGTGTTGTTTCTTTAATTCAAACTCAATTTTTGCTAAAAAAGAATGACCAAAATTATCTATTTATCGAAAAAATCCAAAGCATAAAATAATTTAAATGTAAATTTATTCTAACAAAATTTGTATATTGGTTGCATTTTTGTTGAAGTCATGGATAATATAAGAAAATTGATGGACGGTAAG
Organism: Hirschfeldia incana; assembly: GCA_026261945.1. Lineage (NCBI taxonomy): Eukaryota > Viridiplantae > Streptophyta > Magnoliopsida > Brassicales > Brassicaceae > Hirschfeldia > Hirschfeldia incana. The sequence continues at coordinate 3,723,115 of JABCMI010000021.1, forward strand.
GAAAACTAAACTTGGCAATGCTGTGCATGCATTAGCTATGTGACCGTACAAATGCTGCCATTACTCTTAACTCGTCGAGTTTTGAGACACATATGCTTTGATAACGTACTCTATATCCAAAAAGAAGATAAATTTTCTACTTAAATTCCAATCCTATATTTTAGTTTGACTAAAATGATCATCTCGTAGTATAATAGTATTAAAATCATTTATTTTTCGTTGTCATTTTGCTGCACCTAACCCGAACCTGCCAGCTAGGATTGTCCTACTCATGCTAATATCCGCAGGGCTTCATGTATAACGACATTAACAATATGCATGTCTAGTCAATTGTATCAGAACATCCTCCTCTCCATCAACCGAATACTAAAAAAAAAATAAGTGTAACAAAATGAATTCATATGGAAACCAGAAACAGAAATTGAAGAGTTGTTGTATAAAATGTTGCTGCACCTTTGGATGGCTATGGAGATCTGCAAGCGAAGCTCTGCCGAAACCAGTGCCGGCTCATCACCATTTTGGACCCCTGGGCAAAAGAAATTTATGTGCATTCAAATTCCAACAAAAGGCAATAAAACTCAAAAGGACCGATAGATATTAATATCATGCTTATGTACATTGTATTAAACTTTATACTTCATGTAAATTATAGTACAAATTAATACAAGCCTCATGCATATACATAATAAAAATTCATTATTTGGAGTGGGCCCTGGGGCGGTCGCACTGACCGCCCCCTATACTAAGCCGCCCCTGGCCGAAACCAAGAAAAATCACTTGGTATTGTCAGTTTGTCACTCATCTACCTCCTCATCGATGAGAAATTTACTGGTGGATTCAAAAACAGTAGTGGATTCGATCTTTATCACAAACGACATGGATCAGCGCCTGAGAAGAGAAAGATTCCTCATTTCTTTTTCTCTATTTTTTTTTATAAAAAGACGTAGGTATTTGTTTGGTTAATTATCGGTTAGAAGATCTACAATTAGATTTATATTTTAGCCCAATAATGTATATATAGATTTCTAAGTTTTAGTTTTGTGGGTAAGTAGATTTTTAATTTTTAATTGATGAGTAAATAAAATGAGGTATAAACTTTGTGTGATGTATATTGGTACTATACTACTCTATGAAAATTTGGATGGAAAAATAGATCGCTTACCCTTAGTCTTAATTGTATACTTTATTTTCGGATAGTCTTTTATTGTTTATTCATTGAGTATTATCAAACAGATAAGTACGTAGTGATCTAGTTATTTATAATTTATTTGTCAGTTGTGATCTTGTGAGATCTCTCTATATACATCATAATCTTATACCCCCTCAATAACCCTAATTAGATTATTATCCGCGCTAAGCGCGGTTTTATTTTCAGTAAAGTAATTTAATACATATTTTTTTTTGTGAATAATGAAACTCAAACGATGAAAGGTTACAATATTAATTTTATATAATAAATTGATAATCAAATTAAACATGTTAATGTTTGATTATCAAATGAAAATATTTTTAATTAGGTTTGGACATTTTACTTGATATCTAAACTTGTATCTGATTCCGATCCGTCCGAATCGAAATCCAAACTGAAATAACAATATATTTGAATGGATATTGAATTATGGAAAAGCAGATAATATCCAAACTCTAATGGATATCTAAAGATAGTCAGAACATATGTATACTTAACTTTATATATCTAGTTTGAATTTTCTATTTTATTTAAAATATTTATACTGGTACTAAACATATTTTAAGATCATATAATATACATATAATTACAGGAGAAAAACAATTTGCTCAAACTTTTTTGTTTCATGCATTTACAAAAGTTATATCCAAAACTTAAAAACAATAACCAAATTAGTGTTTTTAGTTTTAGAAATGTTATCTCTAAATCTATTAATCATTCAATCTTTTAAAAATAAAAAAACAGTTGAACGAAAGTTATATTTTTAAATACAAAACCTTGAGAAATGAAAATTTTAATTTTATTTTTCAAAATCTAAATGTCCGAACTCGACCCAAAATAACCAAATCCGAACTAAAAATATCTAAACCTGACTCGAAGTACTGAAATAACCTAACTGGTTTTATACTCATATACCCAGAGCCGTGACTCCCCTAGAAATTTTGAAAATTTTGCCTACGTTTGAATAATTTTTGTAAAAAAATATAGGGCATATTTTTTGGTAAAAAATTTATAAGGTATATTTTTATATAGTTTATCCATAAAAAAAACGTTGTTGACTAATTTTAACTTGATTATGTATACACTAACAATATATTCATCACTTATTTTCATAATTATAGCTTAGATGTTCATTGCTTTTTCTTTTACCATAAGAACTTGTTTATTTTTTCAATTATATTTTGTCTCGTATTATATATCTTATTTGTTTATTACTGTGTATATTAAAATTTAAAATAAAGTTATGTATATAATATTTTTTCTTGCAGTATTATATTTATTAACTAACCTGAAAATATGATACTGGAAAATGTATACTCTCTACCAATTTTTTATTACTTCTTATATTATTTTTATCATATATCATTTTTATTTAATATATTTTTATTTGATTTAGAGCATCAAAAGTTCTTCGCACGGTTCTGCGTATATCTAAAATATCTCCGAAAATTCAAAATACACAGATTTGAACTTGAATAGGTATCTGAACACCCATCTCTATTGTAATGATATAATAGTAAAATGACATTGCATGCATGTTGAATAAGACATGTTACTGAATGTATAACGTCTTATTTGGTTTATATATTGCTTTAACGTTGCACCAAAAAGAAATAGTACTATTAAAGTTTTGGTGTACGTACTCTTTAATAGATGGACAAATGAAATAATTTATACAATAAAATAAGGAGACTTGTTAAACATTAAAATAAGATGAAATGTAATATAAATTATGAAATGAGATATTAATCAGTTATTTTAAGCATAAATATAGGAGTGATATTGCTTGTAATTATCAAAATAAATCAACGACAAATCTTAAGCAAGATTCTGTTGTAATATTATATATAAATATAGATAGTGTATTTCATATTTGGTCACAATATATTCAATAAGTCCAAATTAAAACATGCCATGGTAAAATTCAAATAGATCACTAAATTAATAGATTAGATTCAGTCGTCCTTACGTTCAAGGCCTATATATATATATATATATATATATATATATACAACTGATCTTGTGAGATCTCTCTATATACATCATAATCTTATACCCCTCAATAACCCTAATTCAGTCGTCCTTACGTTCATATATATATATATATATATATATATATATATATGTATAGCAAGCTACGAAAACCTCCATAACGAAAGGAAAAATAGAAAGAGAGAAGATAATATATATTATACAATGTAGAATACTGAAATGAGTATAAGAGATGTGATTGTATTCAGAGGAATATGGTACTTAATGACTCTACTCTCACTCGTTTGCCTCTCCATATCACTCAATCTTCTCTGGCCACCTGGGGGAAAGTCACCAGCATTGTCTCGGTTCCTCAGGGACGGCGCTGTGAGTGCCACAACATTCTATGCAGTGACGTTACTCAGGTATCTATTGTTCACCGATCCTCCTTCCACTAATGGTTACAAGGATTTTACTACAAACAAAGAGAGGATTCCTCAAGTTGTCTTTGCGGAGCTTGCCTCGTTGGCATTACTGACATCTCCGCTATACTATTCGAATCATGACGTATCGTTTGTGTTGTCCATGTCGTTGTTCACCATATCGTTGTTCATCGGTGGGACAGGTCTGATTCAGCTATCAGATAAATTTAGGATGGAGATGAAACATGCTTATATCACGCTTCTCTTCGGTTTGCTGTGTTGGCTTTGTGGTATTTATCTTTCTATGTACGGCGAATACGATTCGGTAGTGACTATGATTTTTCTCGTAGTTTATTCTCTGTTTGTCCCTTTTCTTCTATGTTGGTAACTTGATGCGGATGAGTTTTTCTTTATTGACTTGGTATATGACTATATCGTGACCGCCCCAAAAAGATACAATATTGTAATTTTTACTCTAATAATGGAACCAATCAGCTTAGATAAGCTTCTTCTTGAGGAAGAAGCGTTTGAGATGCCAAACTTGAAAAAGTGAAACGATAACAGAGAGACCTAAAGACATAAAGCTAAGTTGCGCCACCCTCTTGTTAGTCTTATCGTTTATCTCCCTCATAGATGCTTCCCTGCACCATTTTTTTTTATAATTAGCAAAGAATCATCAAAAGAGAGAGAGAGAGAGAGATAAACTATATACAAAACTGAGAATATGTTTTAAATAACCTGACTCTTAGATAGATAATGTTTGCACTAATTTCATTTACACGTTCTGCAGATTTTCGAAGCTCAAGCTCCACACCCTACAAATAACGCGTATATCCACCCACACAGGTGTTTTAGTTTGCAGAAAATATTCTAGTATATATATGAATTAAGAATTAATTAACAACTTGCCTCGATTTTTTCTTTCTTGGCAACAGCATCCCAGTCTTTGGTTCGAATCCCCATCTTCCAGTCAAGACTGACTATAGCTGTGCCATTGACTGTATAATGTGACTGATCATGATGAGACGACAAACAAGCAAAGTATGTTCCGGTCTCGCTCGTTGTAAATGCAAACTGACCATGCGTCTCGTTTGTTTTCTTGTATAGTTCCTTCCCGTAAGGTGATGTTACCTGTATAACCAACCAACGCGTCACACAGGCATTTAGTGTATAACTGAGTCCTAATTCTCTTATTCTACCAATACTAGAACTTGTAGATATCATTCTAAACCGATCAATCTCTGTCACATAAAGACTACATGTGATTTTTCTATATATATTCTATCGGATCACACATTTAGTGATAAAGTTTGAATTTCTACTGAAATGCCACCAGATGTTTTCTGATTAATGTCATGGGTAGCCAGATCATGACCAAGTAAACTGTCTGGCTCAAGTTCAAACTCATATTTTCCAGGTAGCTGTTTTTTTTTAAAAAAGGCTTGAAACATGAAAGAGTATTTTAACACATTTTCAAGTCTCTGTGACTCTGTCTACTGCTTGACCACAAACATGAGTACATAACATATATACATATGACTGACTAAGCATGAAAATTTACCAAGTGTATAAAATATGGTTGCGAATAATGATTGGTGTAGATAATATACCGTAACATCAATTGTAGGTCCAAATCCCACGTTGTCTGGATCGATACAAAGATAATCGCCGACAACGACAACGTTGGCTTGGATCGCTTCGTAGACGCATCTCTCGCCGGAGCTTGGAATCGTTAACCATATGGCCTCCACCGCTGGTAAAAGAGAGCCACCGCATGCAAGGCACATCAAACCAATAAATAGTAAAGGTGAGTTCGCCATTTTTTAAGAGAGAGATAGTGATGAGATTTTAATGTTTTAACGTTATGAAGCACAAGAGGATTTAAAGACAATGGCGCGTGGAGGTTGTAACTAGTGGTAGATGATTTTCTTGTATCCAATCAGGAAAGGCCATGTTGGATGTGATGAACAATTGTTCACGCGCGAGCGTTTCTGGTGTGTACATGGAAACTGCATATTAATTTTTTGACCAGACCAAAATCATCTAAACAGGGAAGTAAAAATTCAATAAAGATTTTCACAACATTTTTCAATTCCATCATTAGATTTTCTAATAACAAATTTATTTTTCTGATCATATTCCAAGAGAAAATAAACATATCACTCTAACTTTAGTTTAAACCTTCAATGCATATCTATCTTTCAGAGGAAATATCTGCACCCAATTCAACAAAAATCACTTTTCTTTTTGGTTAAAATATAATTTTTGAATTTTAAATATCTAACATGATAAATAACAGATATATATATATATATATATGTGTGTGTGTAATGAATATCTCCACTGTATTAAATTATAATTTATTTAAATATAATGATTATCTCCATTTTATTAAAGTATAATTTACTTGGTGCATATCTTAAGTTCTCTTAGATTTTTTTTTTAAATTAACTGTTGGTTATCTTTGCAGAACGAGTAGAGAATACTATTATATGATAAAATAAAATGTTTTAGCTACTTATATCTATGAGCTAATGTACACTCATGTATTATATAGATTATCTGGAAAGTTATGAATGAAAAACAATTCCAGAGAATCGACCACAAAACCAATAGCAAACGATACTCAAGAGCCAATACAAAAAGGTTGGTATGCGCCATGAGGCACAATGTATCTATCAGATATTCAGATGTCAATCGGATAGGTCATCATATATAGGAGCATGACATGAAACTCAAACTAGATAGAACTTGGGACATGTTATGCGTTTTAGATTTCTATGTGGATTGCATTAACATTTCTCCAAAACTAAGCGGTCTGATTTGATCAATATGTCCAGACCCGTCTCTGAAGGTTAGTTCGCTATACAGAAGAGCCCAGTTCTGTTTCCTATTTTTCGAATGAACCTGAAGATGAGAAGACAATTTCTAGTGTGCTTATAGAAAAAAATGCGTTGTCACTTTGACAAACTTTTGCCATGAATAAACGAAGTATCACACACCAACCCAAACACTCTACAAGAAATAAATATCAATACTTTTTTTTATTTTTTTGATTCCACCAAATCAACTTTACAAAACCCACTTCTCAAAAATATTCAAGTTTAGCCATCACAAAAGAAAAAAATCATATTCAATTTTCCATAAGTCCAACAATTTAATCCACAAAAAAATAAAATAGAAGAGACCTATAAAAATTAAGAAAACTCAAAGGCAGCAACTTTCTTTTTTATTCTCCCCACTTGATTGAGAGAGAGAGAGAGATAAAGGTCGAGAAGGTCTTTTTCATCTTTCCTTCATCCTCATCGTTTCGCCTCTCAGAATGCTCATCAGAAACAATCTCCTTTGTTTCTCCGTGATGTGCTTTCTCTTCTAATCTCCGTCTTGAGACAAAAGGCCAAAACAGAGATCCAAAAGACAGAGAAGGGAGAGAGAGAGAAGCTATCTATGGCCGCCGCAATGACCGAGAAGGAAGCTATGGTTGATCCTTTCCTGGTCGAAGCTCTCCAGAACCCTCGTCATCGCCTCACCAGTTAGTCAATTCCACTTTCTCTGTCTCTGTATTGATTTAATTTCGCTCAATCATTAGCTTTCTAGGGTTTGATAGAATTGGGGAATCATGGGTTTCTCTAAAGTTCGATCCTTTCTTAAAGGGTTTGGCTTTTTTGCTTTTGTATATGAACATTGAAGCTCACTCTGTTTTGCGTCATCTCTAAGCTCAATGAACATACATACAAGGCATCTTGTCCGTAAATGTTAAAACTTTTATTCGTTCCGACAAAAGTGTAATGTCTATATCTGGAAAGATTCTGTATGTAGTTGATGGGTAATGATAAAGTTTGAATCTTTTGTTGTTAACGTGTTTTCAGTTTTGCGTATGGAGCTCGACATACAAAAGTTCTTTCAAAACCCTGACCAGCTTCAGTTCGAGTTCCAACCCTTTCCAACATCATACCTGCGTCTCGCTGCGCATCGAGTCGCTCAGCATTACGGACTAGTGACAATGTCTTTGGAGAACGGTAACGGTGCTGTAGACGGATCCGACAACAGAATCTTGGCAACGAAGACAGCTGAGAGCAGGTTTCCTTCTGTCTGCTTATCCGATATTCCTGTTAAGCAGCCTGAGATTGGTAAACCAGAGGGTTTCAAGATTGCGATCAAGGCTAGACCCAAGAGAGGATCCGGGAGCGGAGGTAGCGGGTCAGGAGTGCAGCAGAATCTTCTGAGGAGTGTTGAGGAGAGGAAAGAAGAGTATGATAAGGCTCGAGCTCGGATTTTTAACAGTCCTAGTAGTTCTGACTCTGAAGATTCTTCATCACTACTACGAGCTCCTCCTCCTCTTCCTCCTGTTGAAGGTGTAAACCGGAATGAGACTGAGGTGGCGGTTAGTAATAGTTCTGTTGATGCTGGTTCTCGGTCTTCTAGAGTAGCTATTATCAGAGATAGAGAGAAAGATCGGTATGATCCTGATTACGACAGGAGCTATGAGAGATATGTCGTGGATCCTGCCTACAGGTAAACCGTTAAATCTCTTCTTGAGTTGCTTGAGATTCAAGAAAGTTGCTCAAGTCTTTGTTCTTGTGGTGATGTTTTTTGTAGGTACGTTAGGGTTATGCCACCTGGCCAAAGCTTCAATCCGATGCCAATGCACGTTCCTTTTCACGATGGAGGTTTCCCGCAGATGGCTAGAGGACCTCAAGCTAATCTAAACTACGGGCATCCGGCTATGAGTCCGTTTATTAACAACCACCCGGCTGCTTATGCACCGTGGCCGAACTTGCCCTCTATGAACTATGTGCAGTCGTTGAACCGTCCTGACTTCAGGTTTGCTCATACTAAACTCTTGTTGTTTTCGCCATTTGTTTAGTGCTTATATCCCATTGCTTACTCTTTCTTTTCAATGCAGGCATCCTTCTGCAAGCAATCCCTGACAAGAATCTAGTGTTTTTTCGAGTACTTTCAATGTCTGTATTAAGAAAACAGAATCTATATATTAGCCCTTAGTAGCTCTCCTGGCTACTTCCTTGTATAACAAGACATCAACTCTTTTGAATTTCTTTCTTAATTATATTAAATATCGAACTTTGAATGAACCCTAGCTAGGCTTAGGTGATGGCGTTTACTCCTGGTGAACCAAATTGTTCAGAAGCTCTTAACTGAGATCTTTTAGATTCTTCTGTGTTTAATGAAAAACAAAGAACATCGAGTCCAGGAAGCAATATTTGCAGCTTTATACCTTTTTGTAAGAGCAAAAAAATATCAGAGGATGGGGTCTTACTTGGTGAGACAAGGCCAGGCCAGGACATGCCACTATGAACCCACCACCACCACCATCTGCTTTAAATCAATTTTCTCTAAGTAATCTAACTTTCATTCGCTTTGATCCGTTGCATGATTCCATAGACATTTGCATATATTCAGTAATTGGTAGTAGTAGTAGCGGTAGGTATGAATATGATTAAAAAAAGTAGGCAACAGTTTAGATTTTTATTCGGCCGGGAAACAAAGAACATTGTCATGTAGATATTATAATTTCCAACCTTACGCGTGCACTTACAAAATGTACAAGAAGTCCCATCTTTACAAGAATCATAAAATAATGACCCGAAAGAGACTGGATCACACGGATTGCATCAGTGTTAACTGATAAAAGACTCCATAGAACTTGTCTAAAACGCTATTGAACACCGTATACAACTTGAAGACTGCAGAGTGAGATGATGACGGGAGCTGGAGCTGTGACGGAAAGCTGGAGCTGTGACGGACCGGAGCTTCGAGATTGAGATGATGACATGAGTAAAAATGAGTGAGGAGATCAAAGCTTTAACAATTTTTTTAGAGAGAAGTCAGAGCTTTACAAATTATTTTTCTTTAGGACTTGCTTGATATCTTACAAATGAGGGCATCACTCCTTTTTATATACAACTCCACCTCTCAACGGACGGTGTAGATGAGTCAACGGTTGAGATATAGTTCTAGATTCCTTTACACCTACTTTTTAAACTTACTCCCTAAGCAAACCTTTATTATTATAACTCTCCATAACATTATTGATCACTCTTAAACTAGGTGGATATCCATGCACTGTGTGGATAAGATGGATGTAAAAATTATATATCCACAATATGGATGTTCGATACAGATTTATGTGGTTCAGTTTATATACTGTTAATTTTTAGTTTGTTAGATTTTATATTAAAACAATTTAAACTATATTTATTTTTATAACATTTTTTAAATTTAATTTTGTATGATTAAAATTTGAGTTTACTAAAACATACTCTAATTTTTAAATAGAATGTTTTTTATTTGATTTAACTATCAATATCATTATTAGATAAATTATAAGAAGAAAACAAAACTACCGAAAATAACAATTTCAAAAGATTAAAAAAGGACAAATACATATACTATGTTTTGATCTAATAAAAAAAGACCGACCTTAAAAACAAATATAACTTACTTGTCTAGAACATAGCTTATAAGATTAGTAGTTAAATTAACGTGATATATTCGTTAGCATTAACTACTATGAAGTTAATTATTAACATTTTCCTTAAGTACAAAAAGAATTAGGCAATTCATTGCTTGGTGAAGTATTTTAAAGTCTTCAATATAAACTAGGTCTTTTTTCCGCGCTACGCGCGGATCAGTTCTCTTTAAGTTTATTTCAATTTTATTACTATGTAAAATTATTTTGTTATATTTTCTGTATTTAATTTAATTTTTATTATATAATAGTTTTTTAAAAAAATATTTTATATTCTTCTAATGTATTTATCATTGTATCACACAATCAAAAATTAAGAACTTCCTTTTCTACTAATTTAAAACTATGATAAACTATGTGACCTCAATTATTTTAAATTTTGTGTTGATAAGTTATTTTACTTATATGTATTTTATTTATTATATTATAAGAAAATGAAAATTTTTCACATTAAGTATCAATAAAGATTTATAAATTTGATTTGCAACTTAATATTTACTGGTTTTATTAGTATGTGTCTTTATTAATTTTTTATTATCTTTAATAGTCAGTGGTATATTGAAATTATGTTGTTTTCTGGCTAATCAATTGTAGTTATCTTTCAGAACTGTTTACATTGTTTTGCTCATTGGCAACCAAAAAAGATATGAGCATAAATTTAATAAATATTTTTAATAATTATTTTATTCCCTTTGTAAATATAAATTCGGATAAATGCATAAAATTGAATTCTATTAATCTTAAATCTTAAAATACATTGGACTCAAATCTTTTTTTTTTCATTGGACTCAAATCTAAATAAGCAAAGAAACATATGTTTTCCAGTTAAAATCATCAAGGTTTTAGATTTTACAGCTTGCCTCGGCTCAAACCCTAATCATTTCCACAATATTCTATAATTTGTATCAGTTTAAGTTCTTATATATTTGTTTGTGAACACATACATATCTTAAAAACTGTTATAAAACAAAACAAAATTTGGTAATTTATAAAACTCGCTAATTTACTGATGTTCAGGACTTTTAATAATATAACATGTTAAATTAGTGGTAGAATGGTATAAGCCACTGGACTTCTAATACCGAATATTTTTTTGCTTTTATCTAACGCTTTACAGTTATGCACACATATTAAAAATATATAATTTAATATTTTCTAAAAATAACATTAAACGCTAATTCATTCAACACAAAATAATATGTAAAATATAAAATGTTACATAGCATAAAAGAATAAAATTTTAAATTGAATAACAGAAATGACTTGTATGTGTATATATATTATTGTTTAGTGCTGAAATTTTATGCAAATATAAAAATATTACATTGAGGATTTTATATCTGACAATGCTACTTAATTTATGAAAGTTCATGTCTCTCCACTAATCTACATAATTTTTTTTCTTCTTGGATATGAAATTGGACTTATGGTGTAAAAATTATAGATGAACCAGTATTTACCCCATGATAAAATAAATTCCACTTATGGATATATAATTTTGTTCCTATTGGATTAAAGAAGCATCCGTTTCTGGTGTGGAATACTTATGTTGTTCATGCTTAATTTTTATGGATTTTAAACATGTATAAATGGGGTCAGCTTGTAAGAGATTACTTAGTGTTTTGTTTTTCTTTCTAGTATAAATGAATTTTACAGTAAACAATTTAAATTACTTTTCTATTTAATTTAAACTTTAAAATGCACTGTTTAATAATATGCCATTAAAACATTTATTACACTTAACATATATTACTTTGTAAAAAAACACTTAAGATATATTACCATTTAAATTACTTTTCTATTTAATATGCATACTGTATCTGTGGTATAAACTAATATGCAACTTCTAATTTCATTTATAAAGACGTGAAGACTCAACAAAATCACAAATATTAAAGATGCTTTTGATCAAGTAATAAAGAACTTGGACGTGGCTTTTGCTGCCTCAGAAGATTAATCTATCTCTTCCCTTCAAAGCCATAACCTGCAATTCAACAGAAATATCAGAACAGGTTGTAGATTTGCTGATAAATCTGAGGTACATGGAGAACAGCACATCGAACCCAGCTCCAGCGGCAAAAAACTGAGTAAGAAGCTCTGAAATCGCTTTGCATGATCTGAGTGTAGAGTGTATTGCTGTTCATTTGTGTTGATGATCACTGCCCATTAACAAAGACAGAAGGTTCCTCTTGTAGAGGTCTCTCTCCTTAGCTTTTCGGTCTGTGTCTTGTTTATTTGGTGAAGGCTTGAGCCTGGTTCTTCAGGAATAAACAGTTGTTTAAATATGAGAACACAAACTACTCAAAATGTAGAAAGCGAAATCAGATTTTACCTCGTGTGCTAGTGCTATAACCGGTGTTAATGCTTCACGGTCAAACCTGCTTAAATGGAAGATGAGAAACCCTTTTAACACCGAGTCAAATCGTAAACAAAAGACGTTAAACCTCGGTGAGAAATTCAAGATAAGAGGTGAGAGCTGTCTCCATTTTGCTGAATATTTTGAATTCAGAAGTAATCCAAAGAGGATCAGCATTGATATTTAAGGAGAACTGAGCATGACCATTCAATCTCACATAGAAATCTGGATCCACAAAATTCTACACCAGATCCAAAACCGTCTTCCTAATTCATGTTTCAAGTTAAGAATAGAGGAAACACCATATGGTAAGAGTCTAAGACACACACAGATAACTCATTGCATAGCACACAGTCTCACCAAATTAAGCACCATCTAAATCGAGAAAACTTACATCGAGTGGTGCAGTACCTCGAGCTGCTCACGGAGCCGTTTGTGAACATCCATTTTTAGCCTTAAAACTTATATGTGATCTCTAACGCTCCTAGTAAAGGAAGAGTGAAAAAAGAAAGTGAGTACTTCCTCTTGACTCATCCAGACTTCCATTCACAGAAAATGAAACGCTCAGATTAGTTCACGTCATAAACATTCCTCTTGACTCATTCAGACTTCCATTCACAGTAAAATAAAAATGCTCAGATTAGCAACATACCTTATATAATCAACATGAAAGAGATCATGAGTACTTCCCGTGAGTGATTGTTAAACCTGAACACACTGCATAACCCAATATCCACAGCCATCAGAATCAAACAATAATAATTGTCAGAACAATTTTGTATATATAAATTCAATCAAAAATCAAATCATATAATCGATATAAATCACAAAGTATTATATACTACCACCATTCCCGTCGATTTAGCAGACTTCATAGTTATAGCGTGGTCTCTTTCTGTGGAGGTTTCTGTTTTTGCCTGGATTTAGGTTTAATAGTAGAGATTTATATAAGAGAATAAAGGGGAGATGAAACGTAACCATAAAGAAGGGATTGAAGAACATAATTGATTGATCAGTAGTGGGGTCTGTATTCTGTAACGACGATTACAGGAAGGAAAGAGGAAGTGGAAAGCGCCGTACTAATTGATGCTTAGAAGATGATGTATTTGGCAGCTAGGTTTTATATGGGCCAATGGCCATGAGTTAATTTTTGGAGACCACACGGGAAGCCCAGTTACTCGACTAAATTGCTGTGATGTGGCAAAACACTTTCTCTTGATTGGTTTGAATTTCCAATCCTACGTGGCGGTCTTAAGAGGACTTCATATGCGGCTATTAATATAGAAAGATTTTCATATTTACCTACTGAAGAATTGTGTATCAAATTCCACATGCCACCATTTGGGACAACAACAACACAACCAGGAAAAGCAGCAAGAGCATAAGGGCTTTTATCAACAAGGACATTACCACGTTCAGCAAAAATCACACTTCCACCTTTTGGAAAGTCAAGAAAACATTTTCCAGGCACATTGGCGATCAGTTTGCAATTAGTACACAATTAAAGTTATAATGTTTTAAAAGATTCTCAATTAATATATAGAGGATATTTTACAAAACCTTAAAACTTCAAATTTTTAAGTAAGGCTGGTTTAAACCTCTTTGGTCGGCCCACTGTTAATTTTGACTTGGAATATATCCAAGCTTGTTGATTGTTTTGTTTACTTGAAAAAAAAGCTGGAAACTTTCTGAATAAGTAAAATATTTATTAATTTAGCAAAAAGCAAAATAACAAACTGCACCAAATATCGTTTAATCATCAAATCAATAGTAGAAAACATAATTAAATTAGTTTGATGGAATAAAGAGAGATTACTGATGAAGTGAGCGCTGTTGGTGGCTCTACTCCTCCACATCTGACGATTGAAAATTGGTTGGGACTTCCTAGTCCACCGCATGTCTTCCCAAGTTGGTGGGACAACTTCATCAGTAAAAAAAATTGTGGCTCTATAAATACCACTCATTATTCTCCTTATTCCCTCACTCATAAGGACTTTAAAAATGAACATCTACTTGTGGGGTGCGTTGGAGAGTGTTGCAATTTGTTTTGTAAAGGACTTCCTTTGGATCCAGGTATTCGCCACATTGGCAGTCGCTATAGCATTTGGATTCGTAGCCGGTGGCGTGGTGTTGAAGAAAAAAATGTTGTCGCATGCTTCATCCCCCTCGTAACTCTTTGCTGCGTGTATCTCATCGCCTTAGTCGGCATTTTCAGTAAGAAGGATTTGTGGCAGACTAGCATAAAGAACAAGAAGAAGAAGTATAAGAATTACATGTGCTATGTGCAAATCGTAAGGGCCATTATTAGTTGTAGGAATCCTAAGGTTGTTTGTTTTACTGATGAAGTGAGTGTTGTTGGTGGCTCTGCTCCTCCACATCCGGCGACTGAAGATTGATTTGGACTTCTTATTCCACCGCATGGTGAGACAAATGATGTGGTAGAACCTGCTTAAATTTTGGAAAGAGAAGCCAATTTTTTTTATTGATGAAGTTTCTCCCACCAACTTGGCAAGACATGTTTCCAGACGACTTTAAAGACATAGTTATGACGGAAAAATATAGATGATCATTTGTGGTCTGTGAGAAATTCTTGATGACAAATGATGGTATTATGGATTATGATGAGCTCCATGGCAAATATTTGACACTTACCTTTGAACAAGCTCTAAGCCAATAGCACAAAATTTATGAAGTCTCAATCTCTATTGTCCATGGGGAACAGGGCAAGCGAGCGCTTCTCTATCCCGACTAACATGAGATCGCAAGCTCCAAGGAGAGCAAAGTTTGGATTAGTTTCTTGAGTTACAAACAAAGACAAGGTTTGGAGCTTGAAAAGAGACTTATGTAGAAGTGTACAAGCTTTGCTCTAAGTCATACATCTACAAGTTCCAGTGGCCTTCCAAAATCGTTTGCACATCAATCATATGCTCATTGGAATAGGAAATAACAACATAATATCCTGATCATTCGTATAGAAATGACTGGTTCAACAGAAATAATGATCATTAACAAAAGACACTTGCATATTTTGCAGAAAACAGTATTAATTGTTTTACTTCCTACTATCTCTCCAGTAGGAAGCCTTGCACGCCTTGAGAACTTCAGCGGTTCATCTGCGTTCAAAGTGACTTGGATTCTGGCTGCATTTGCCACAATAGCCTTGTACGTGGATCAATGATATATTATTTAAAATTTGATTATTAAATGTTGTTGATGAAGTTGAATATAAATTATCTTCATGGATCTTAAACCATAATTTGTAATCAAGAGTTGTCTTCATGTGTTTTGTTATAAATTAATTAAAGTTTATTTTAGTTCTATAGTTATAGTGTATTTTGTAATATTATAGAGGGGATTTAAATTATTTATGTTTAGAAAATATCTAAAACTATGTAAAAACTGATCAATGTGTAGTAGATATGGGAGAATCAAGTCCACCGGTTAAACTAGTGTGTTGTTTGTTTTTTAAAGAAAGTTTATATTAACTTAAAGGTTTAATCAGACTGGCTTAAACGATGTTTAGAAGTAGAAAAACACACTTAGCAGATGGGTAGAGATTTGAGGAGAGACCTCTTTGGTCCTTCAAAATATGTGAGATTCTAAACAAAAAGGAAAAGGGAAACTATTGGAGAGAGAGAACAACAAAGGAAAAACCTTCAGAGTTGGTCATGATAACTGAATGTATAAAATAATATGAGAGAATTCCCTATTCTTTTTTGTAACACATAAAAACAATATGAGAGAATACCCTAAACACATAAGCTTACTTAGAGCCTTGATAGAAATAGGCTTGGGCTAGGGTTTCTTTTACCCACCGGAAAGCTTGCAAATGGTCCGCGACGTTCAATTTTGAGGCTATGCCTGTATTTTTGCAGATGGCTCGCGACGCTCGCTCTCGTTAACCTGTCGACGTTCATGAACTCCATAATAGTTTTGGGAAGTGCGTAGTCAACTCCCCCGAGATGCTCGATCGCGTCGAGGAAGCGTTGGTGTAGCTCCACCGTCCAGGCGATTCGTGGTCGGTAACGAGTCCGTGCTGGTCCGTCTCCGGAGCCAAGATCAGCTGAATGGGCCGCGAGTTCGGCGGAGGATTTGGTTTGTGAAGACGGGAGCTGGAGCTGTGACGGCATTGGTTGAGATTGAGATAAGGGCATGAGCCTGTTCGGAGATGGAAGCTCTTCTTTCCATCCTGGGAACCAATCAGGATCGTCTTTTCTCATTATCCCGGCAAAGAGACTAAAGGATGAAGTATGGTCTTTGTAACTTGTAATAATATCTAACAAACGAGGGCATCACCCTTTTATATATAAGTTCCACCGCCCCCCGCCCCCCCCCCCCCCCCCCCCCCTTTAACGAATGGTGTAGATCGAACCAAATCAACGGTTGAAATATAACTCTGTAAAATTCTCTACACCTCCTTTCTAAACTTACTCCCCAAGCAATTTTACTCCATGACATTATGCATTATTTTTAGATATTTTACAAAAAAATTTAACTCTTGAGAAAAGTAAAATAGGCTCTTGAGAAAGCTGGAAAGTTTTTAAGAAACTAAAATCTTTACTTATCTCTCAAAAGCAAAATACACAAATCTCGATTTTTTAATCATAAGTAGAAAACGTAACTAAATTATTTTGTAGTTTGACAAACTGGGATATAAAAAACCGTAATTAGTTTTTTTTGCTCATGCTTATTCTCTAGTTAAATCTCCATCTCCATTAAGTAGAGAATAGAAGCTGAGATGCTGATGCTGAAACTCTTAATGTAAGCCATAGTAAAAACAACAGCGCGCGACTCTAACCATTCATAATCTGACTCTCAGTAGTAATATGTAGAATGGACACAGTTTCAATTCTATGAGTCGAAAGAACTTCATACCACTACTAAACGCAACCCTGAAATTAAATAAAATAGAACATTAATTACATAAGTAAACAAACACATCAAAGACTTGGAATTTTCACATGATAAGCAAACAAGGAATAATATTTTTTTAAAAAATCTAATAATCAGATTCAAAAGAAGCGCATATATCCATATGGACAATGTAGTACGTGAAATTACAAACTACAACTCGTATCATTTTTACAAAACAGTAATTTTTTTTTGTTAATTGACATGAATGTCTAATCAAACTGTAAACATAACTAAAGAAAAATGTCAGTGGAAGCCATTGGGATCATTATCCAAAATAGAAATACGTATTTATCCCATAAGAAAAAAAAAGATGAGCAGGTGGAGGAGGGAGATACGGTAGTCGTAGCTTCTAATCAACATTCACTTGTTTCCACGAAAACAAGCAACTCCCTCAAACGTGAAAGCAAGTTTTCCCTTAAGAAATATCTCGACACCAACCACAATCACAGGCATTCTTTATACTTCCACTCCTCTCTTCTGTCTGATCCTTCACCATTGTCTCGCTCGATTAACCCCTTTGTCTTTTGTCTTCGTTTCCAGGTTTTGTTTCCATTTCTTTGTTTA
This sequence comes from Hirschfeldia incana, assembly GCA_026261945.1. NCBI lineage: Eukaryota > Viridiplantae > Streptophyta > Magnoliopsida > Brassicales > Brassicaceae > Hirschfeldia > Hirschfeldia incana. Next base: position 3,741,021 of record JABCMI010000021.1, read on the forward strand.
TCTCAATTGCTGGCCTATTCACTGTTTATGTCTTGTTTCAGAGAAAACGGCTCATACTTTCTGACTTAATTAGATTTGAGGTTTTATAATAATAAAAAAATCACATAAACATAACTTTCCCTCCGGATCGAGTTTCTTTTTTTCAGTTTCCGAAGCATTGAGTCTTTCACTTTCAGCCTTGAGATCGAAGCCACTCTTGATTTTGCAAACAAAGCTCTGATCAAATCAAATCATTTCAAATTATTTTTATTTTATTTTTGTAATCATTCTCTCTGTTTTGTGATTATGGTTTGGTATTATCTTTATGTTTGATTGATCCGAATTTCAAGGAGTTCCAGTGAGGATAATAAAGATTAGTCTTATCTTTCTTGTGAACTTCAAGATAAACTGATAAGTCTAAAGCAAAAGAGAGAATCTTTTCTTACTTGTAGCTCTCACCTTGTTTTGAGGCTCTTTTCTTTTGTCTTCTTTTTAAATAATCTATCAGCCTCAGCTGAATAAAATTCCAACCTTTCTCTTATAGGAAGCTACACTTGGTTTCATTTTGCATGTGGTGAACAATGGATACGGAGTCTTGGAAGTTTCTCAGAAGTGTTTGCATACTTTCTTTCCTCCTTGGCTCTTGCTTTCTCTATCAAAGCCTCCTTGTTGTTGCTCAAGAACAAGATACACAACCATCCGTGACTTTGCAAGTTAATGCTTCTAATGGAGCTGGACGACTCATTCCTGATACTCTCTTCGGGATCTTCTTCGAGGTTTGCTAACATTACAGTCAAGTTATGGTTTAGACTTTGAGGTTTCTTAATTCTAACATTTGCAGGAGATAAACCATGCTGGTGCTGGTGGATTATGGGCTGAGCTTGTTAGCAACAGAGGTTTGAATCTTAGCTAAACCAATTATTTTTAAGAGTAAGTAACTTACTCTAAGCAAAATCTTTTTGTTTTAACAGGGTTTGAAGCTGGTGGGCAGAACACACCGTCTAATATATGGCCTTGGTCCATTGTTGGTGATCAGACATCTATATATGTAGCGACGGACCGTTCGTCACCCTTTGAACGGAATAAAATCGCTTTGAGAATGGATGTGATCTGTAATAGCAATGGTTGTCCATCAGGAGGTGTTGGAGTTTATAACCCTGGTTACTGGGGCATGGTGAGCTCTCCATTGTTCAAAACACTTTTACATCTCGGTTGTCAATAGTATTATTGAGTTTAAGTTGTTGAATCTTTCTCTTAGAATATTGAAGAAGGAAAGAAGTATAAGGTGGCGTTTTATGTGCGTTCAACTGGTGATATTGATCTCTCTGTATCGTTGACAAGTTCGAATGGATCGCTGGCCCTTGCTTCTGAGAAGATAATGTGAGAAAACACTTGCGTTGAATACGTTTCTGTTGTTGTTGTTGTTGTTGTTTTTTGTTTCATCTTCCGTTTGTTTCAATGTAGAGCGTCTGCTTCTGATGTTTCGAAATGGACTAAGAAGGAGGTTATGCTGGAGGCAAAAGGGACTGATCATGGTGCAAGGCTTCAGTTAACAACAACCAAGAAAGGGTCAATATGGATTGATCAAGTGTCAGCCATGCCGGTGGATACTTACAAGGTTTCCTTCTGCTTCACCATAGAAGCTTGACATGAAGATTGTTAATGGATAGGATACTTACAATCTCTTTTGGTTGATTGCAGGGACATGGATTTAGAAACGATCTTTACCAAATGATGGCTGATATAAAACCTCGCTTCATCCGTTTCCCCGGTAATGTTTAAGACTAGTACATGCATCTATAGTTTTTTATTCATTCACTCTTACTCTGGATCATTGTGGACTTAAGGTGGTTGTTTTGTGGAGGGTGAATGGTTAAGTAATGCGTTCCGCTGGAAAGAAACTGTTGGGCCTTGGGAAGAGAGACCAGGACATTTTGGTGATGTTTGGAAGTATTGGACTGATGATGGCCTTGGCCACTTTGAGTTCTTTCAAGTGAGACTTACTTCTCTCTACTCTATGAACAGTAGTTTGTGATCTGTTAATCAAAATGTTAAATGAACATTCTTGTAGTTAGCAGAAGACATTGGAGCAGCACCAATATGGGTGTTCAACAACGGTAATCTTGTAACACTCTCTTTTGTATTCCCAATCCATGGACATTAGTGTTGACAAGAGCTTCACCTTTATGCAGGGATTAGTCACAATGATGAAGTTGAAACTGCCAGTATCATGCCCTTTGTTCAAGTATGACTGCAAAAGAAAACCTCCTCTGTTTCACTAGCCAAGAAGCTGAAAAACCAAATCCTCTTCCCTGTTTTTATTTTTTTCAGGAAGCACTTGATGGTATTGAGTTTGCTAGGGGAGATGCTAACTCTACATGGGGATCAGTTCGAGCTTCCATGGGACGCCAAGAGCCTTTCGAGCTGAAGTATGTCGCTATAGGGAATGAGGACTGTGGAAAGACTTACTACAGAGGTTCTTTTGCATTTTCTCTATGCTCTCAAATTTGATCTTTTAGTGATCGTCTTTGATACTAACTGAGATTTACAACTGTACAGGGAACTACATTGTGTTCTATGATGCTATCAAAAAGGCTTACCCAGATATCAAAATCATCTCCAACTGTGATGGATCATCTAGTCCGCTTGACCATCCTGCTGATTACTATGATTTTCATGTAATAACACAACTTTGAACTGTTTCTTTTGTGTTTGAGTGTTTCTATCTGAAAGAAAGTGTTTTCCTTTTTTTGTCACAGATATACACTTCTGCTAGCAGTTTATTTTCCATGTATCATCAATTTGACGGCACTTCACGCAAGGGTCCAAAGGTGTGGTGTATAGATTTACACAAAACGTTATATCTAGAAGAGAAAAGGATCCAAAGGTTCTCACTAGTGTAGCTTTGTTTGCAGGCTTTTGTCAGTGAATATGCTGTGACTGGAAAAGATGCTGGTACAGGAAGCCTTCTCGCTGCTCTTGCAGAAGCTGCGTTTCTCATTGGTCTTGAAAAGAACAGGTTTCTTCAGCTTTCCTCCTCTTCTTTGGTTAAGAGCAAAACCATCTTCTTGATGCTTTCTTTGTTGCAGTGACATTGTGGAAATGGCGAGTTACGCACCGCTCTTTGTGAACACAAACGATAGACGGTAACTCTAGCTCTGTTTGTTACTCATGAAGCTTAGGCAACAAGAACAGTATTTTGAGTTCTTGATTTGGTTTTTCAGGTGGAACCCTGATGCAATAGTCTTCAACTCATCTCATCTATATGGAACTCCTAGCTATTGGGTCCAACGGTTCTTTGCGGAGTCAAGCGGATCAACTCTCCTCGCTTCAGAACTTAAGGGAAACTCTTCTTCTATTGTAGCATCTGCAATCTCATGGAAAAACAGTAGCCAAGAGTACATACGCATAAAGGTACATCGAGTGCAGAACGTTTAGAGTCTTAGTTTTCTAACTTCCAAATTCATTTGCAGGCTGTAAACTTTGGAGATAGCTCAGTGAATTTGAAGGTGTTGGTTACTGGATTGGATCCAAACGTAATGAAAGTTTCAGGATCAAAGAGGATAGTACTTACATCTACAAATGTGATGGATGAAAACTCCTTCACACAGCCAGAGAAGGTAAGTCAAGACATCACCACAGCTTTGAGTGTGTTTTTTTCTTCTTCTTACATCTTTAATATAATTTGGTTATTGCAGGTTGTGCCACAAGAAAGCTTGCTAGAGATGGCTGAGGAGGATCTTACTGTTGTTCTCCCGCCACACTCATTCTCTTCATTCGATTTGTTGAAGGAATCTGCGAAGATAAGAAAGCCAGTTTCTGATTCTTCTTCTTACTATCAGAAGACTTCAACTGTGTGATGAGACATGATGATGATGATGATGACGACAAGGAGTATTGGAAAACTTCATTTTAACAGTCTCTTATGGTTAAAAATACTTAAGTTATGTATGCGTACCCATGTATATAAAGGGATAAAGTAGTTTGGTGAATAAAAGCTTACTTTCTTAAATCATGAACATGACCTGCCTTTGGATAACTTGATATGCACGTATAACAAAATGTTGAACGAAAATGTAGTTTGAATTTAATCAAACAAATGATACAATAGAATAACAATAAACAGTTACATTATAACAAATTATATAAATACGTAACATCCAAAAATAAAGAGATTTGAAATGGAATCTCTTTGTTGGAAAGCAAACTCAGAGACCGGACCTGAACGGTACTTTCGTTGTCGGAAGCCATTTTGGTCCATCAATAAACGGTTTAACAGTAAACCTAGTCGCTTCCTTCTTACTTAAAAACCTCAACCCCTTCCACTTAACTCTATTCTTCGTCGACGCACCAGCGCCAAAGTTCTTATACTCACCGTAAAATATAGTATCCGGAGCCGAGTCTCCGACCCAAGGCAACCAACCTTTAGGATCAATAAACCTATGTAGAGATGAATCCATTATAACCGTCGTCGAGAAGTTCTTCCACGGCCGACCTAGAAACGTCTGAACACCAGTTAAGTCACCAAGAGGAGATATGGTGCAACGGTGGATCGAGATTCCTGTGTTCTGGTTAGGATCTTTACGTCCTTGAGCAGTGATTGTGTTCTTCTGTCCCTTCATTGGACGGCGAGGGCGAATCTTGCAGTTTTGTAGAACGGAAGCTGCGTTACCGAAGATGAAATCTACAGTTCCTATTATAGTACATTCACGGTAGTATTGGCGTTGTGCGTGCACGTAAAGCGTGTCTTGGTGTGCGTTCATTGTGCATCGGTAAAAGGCGGTGAGGTCTGCGCTAACCATTAGAGCTACAGCTTGGTGTTTGGATGGACCGGCTGTGTTGATGAAGCCCATGTCTCTTGCCATGAACCCTTTCCCGAACACAGCTGTTGAAAACATGTAACGCAAAGTCAAAAACAGCTGGTTTCTTGAAACATAGGAAAGTGTAAAACTAGTTTCTTGAAACATAACAAGGTACAAAACTGGTTTCTTTGTCGGCAACATTATATAATCATAGGAAGATATTGACACAATTTTTTTTTGAAACTGAAACAAAATTTCTAAATCAGTTTTTAATCTTCTTACTAACTCTCAACACATTTGATTGCTTTTTCCTATTATCCATTTTTAAATAAAAAATCTAAATATTCATTCTTGTGGTTATAAGATTAGTTGGTGTGTCATGTTATGTTTTGGAGCATAAAATCATTGGTAAAACAACAAACTTGAGTTCTTTGTTTTAGAAAAAAAAATAGAGAGATTTACTTACCGAATGTGGCGGTCTGGAAAGTAGGAGTTCCATCAACGACATTACGCCTACCAGAGACGATACTCTTGCTCTCTCCATCTCCAACTACAACAACATTCCACATGGTCTTCTCCACTTTCACATTCTCGAAATAAACTCCTTTCTTCACATATATAACCGTCCTCTTCTTACTCTTCTCAGGCACATCCTTTAACGCTCTACTTATCGTCCTATACTTCCCTGATCCGTCCTTCGCTACCACAATATCCGCCACCTTCCTCAAATCCGTGCTCTGCAGCAACCTCCTTCCCACGTTGAAGTCCACCGCCACGTCAGCACTAAGCAGACGCCTCCGTAGTTTGAAGGAGTCAGCGATCTTACCTAACAATGTGATGATATAGTTAAAAAATGTTATGTTATGTTTCATAAGTTTCCAACTCAAAATAAATTAACAATAAGTGGATTAACCTGATTTATTTTATATATTAATCTATTAATTATCTAACTACCATACAGTAGTTTATTCATTCATACAAAGCAGACGTCTACGGAGTTTGAAGTAGTCAGCGATCTTACCTAGCCATGTAATGATCGCTAAGGCGTTACTCGTCATCTCCGTTGCGTTTTTGAGCTGGCTTTCACCGAACGTCTTTGATTTTTGATCGTTAAATTCAGCCAAAGTGTCAACACAAGTGTCTTGGTACGTCCCCGCTGAGCTCAGCCCTGTACGTAGGTCTTCTACTAGCTCAGGCAACGTGACGTCACCGTGTTCTGACAATGTTAATGTGTTGTTGAGGTTATCTATCGTTAGGTCAAGAAGCTCAACGCAAGCACTCATCCTCGTGTTGTCGCCCGAGGAAGAGAACGCGTTAAGAGCTTTTGAGACTTCTGCGATTGTGATCTTGACAGCGTATATGAAGAGCTGTTCTGGATTGAGACTGCTTGCGTTTGGAGCCGCTCCGACCGTTTCCAAACACTTGTCTTTGTATAATGTAACGTCGCATACGGCTTTGACGGAAACGGAGATTGAGTCACCGTTATCGTTGGTCGTTGACTTCTTGTTAGCCATGGTTCCGAAGACGACTCCGAACACGATTCCGGCGAGCACGACTAGTGAGACGGCGATGATTGCGATTCTCTTCCTCGACTTGCGACGAGCTTCGAGCATTGCATGTTCACGCTCGTCGACTTTGCCGTATGTGGATGACATTTTATTTTATTTTGAAGTTGATCGTTTCCTGTGTTTGGTTTGTGGAGACTAGAGAGTTGGTATATATATATATATACATAGATAATATAATAATTCGAATAAAACTAACAACTTACGTGCAAGGCACAAAGAAGAACCATTAGAAATAAATTAAATCTTAATCATCAAGAATGTATTTTCAAGTATAAGTGGCTCTCATGTTCTTAAGTACATGTCGGTGAAACATATTTGTTATTGCGAATGTTGCAACTATTTCTGTTTAAAATATGCTTTGATATAAAGCTGTCAAGGAATATATATGTTTGATAACAAATATAAAGTTCATTGCCATAAGATTTAATTTGATTAATTTGTTTTTTTGACGCTGTCGGCGTATTTTTTTCTGCAGCTCTTGTAATACATGCACAAACTATTGACCTTTCTTATTTTTAATCTTTAGTCCAATCCAAAATGCAATATAAAATCAAATCCTTTTCCATGATGCTCAACGACTTAGAGTCTATACATAGGCGGAATAAATAATGTTTCATTGTAAACATACGGGTTTATAAATCCGTATGAAATCATATTCCACATATATCAGGTTTATAAGTAAATGTAGCACGATCAAACTTGCTCGTGCGGCATGAGCTGAAACAAGTTTTAGCTAGATGAGCTTTTGTGATGGCTATAATGACTTGTAAGAATGTTTGTGATACTTAAAATTCCAGGATTTGAAGCTTGGACCTCGTGCAATCTTGAACTGTGAAAGCTAATTTCAGCGTATGACTTGAGTTCTTTAATTTCGAGAATTACCATATGCGGCACACTCTTTCCTTTTGAACTGCGAGAGTTTTGGTGAAAGGTGCTGAGCCATTGGTTCAGCTATACAAGATTCTTCAGAAGGCTCCTGCTGTATATATATTATACGACTCATGGAGATGGTGCAGGATTCAGGGGATGTTATCTCGTCTCTGTTGATGCATTAAAAAACGAGGAAGCTGGTTCATATCTGAAGAATGAATATGAAAAGGCCCAGCTCGAGTTTATGAACATTTTTTTTCCCAACAATTTGCTAACTTAAAAAAAAACACAATTTATTAACTTTTTTTTTTATCAAAAAAAAGTAAGTTTATTAACTAAACAAAGGGAACATTTAAGTTTTAGTTTTATAAAACATTAGTTTAATAAATTTCGAAATTTCCTATTTACTTTTAAGATATTTGAGAACATTGTACCACACGAATAAGCTTATATATTTACTTTAAATTTTTTATTAATTAATAATAATAATTAAAGCGTAACATTTAAATTATGAAAGTTATAAAATTAGAGAAAATTAATCATAGAAAATAATACGATAAAATTTATTGTATTTTAATATGTGTAAAAATGTAAAAATTAATAAAAGTAAGACACTTTTAATCTATTTTTTTACATATCATTATTTATTTTAAACAAAATAAAAAATACCATAAGAAATCACAAACTGAGATAAGTTTTTTTCGTTCGGACAGAAAGCCCACCCGACAAATCTTGAAATTGGCGCCTGTGAAAATAATCCTCCGGTGTCGCTAGGGTTTTAGCTTTTTAATCCCTTTCTCCTTCTGCAATCCATTAAAACCCATGACACCCTTTTGCCACTCCACTGTCTCAATCCCTAACCCTAACTCCCTCATGTCTCTCTCCTCCACTCTCCGCCTCTCCTCCTCCCTCCTCCGTCGCTCCCTCAGCCACCCTCGCCACTTCCGATTCCCCCTCGCCGACCCGTTATGCCGTCTCCGCCGCGCTCAGCCCTCCGGTCTCCGTTTCCTCTCTTCACTTCCTCCCCAGTCCTCCAACAACAACGGCGGTTTGGTTGTTTCCGGTGATGGAAACAACAGCAACGGCGGCGGGGAGGAGCCTCGTATCGTTCCCTTTGAGCTTCACAAGGAGGCTACTGAGTCTTACATGTCTTATGCACTCTCTGTTTTGCTTGGACGTGCGTTGCCTGATGTTAGAGACGGTCTAAAGCCTGTTCATCGGAGAATACTGTAAAGTGTTGAAATTTGAAGTCTTTATACAGCAAAAAGTCTTCCCTTTTGTTAAAGTTTGATTCTTTCTTTACAGGTTTGCTATGCACGAGCTGGGGATGTCTTCCAAGAAACCATACAAGAAGTCTGCAAGAGTTGTCGGAGAGGTTAAGTTGTTTTTTCGCTTCCAAAAGTTGTCCCCTCCTTGAGATGTCTGAGTGTGGTTCTGAGTAACGTTTGTGGTGTCTGTCTACAGGTTCTTGGTAAGTTTCATCCGCATGGAGATACTGCTGTTTATGACTCTCTCGTTCGGATGGCTCAGGTATATAATTGTCTGAATCCCCCATGAAATGTAGTCTTGTCTGAACGCTTCTTTACTCTTTTGTTTGGTCTTAGTACATTCTTTTTTGCATCTTGTTGTTTGCAGAGTTTCTCCTTGAGATGTCCGCTTATCCAAGGACATGGAAATTTCGGCTCCATTGATGCAGATCCTGCTGCTGCTATGCGATACACTGAATGCAGACTCGACGTGAGTGACCTTCACCCTGTTATAGTGCTTATGTCTCTGCGTTTCTTCTTATCATGTTCTCTGTTTAGTGTCCTTTGCTGATTGATCTTGTTTTTTTTCTCTACAGCCACTTGCAGAGGCAGTGTTGTTAGCTGATATTGACCAAGATACGGTAAATCAAACGGCTCTCACTTACTCGCCGAGTTGAATAATTGTCTCTTAGCACTCTTTTGTTACTATTAACTTTTGCAGGTTGATTTTGTGCCGAACTTTGATAACTCACAAAAGGAACCAACTGTGTTGCCAGCTCGTCTTCCTGCTCTGTTGCTGAATGGAGCTTCTGGGATTGCGGTAAAAATAATCTGACAAACCTTTTCGACTTTTTTTTCTTACTCTATTTTAGGTTCCTTGCCGTATCAGATTATAAGATTGAGTTTAGGTTATTTCACATTGTGTAGGTTGGCATGGCGACAAATATCCCTCCTCATAATCTTGGGGAGTTGGTGGATGTGCTTTGCGCATTAATCCACAATCCAGAAGCAACGGTACAATAGCTCTACCTATAATCTTCTTTGCTTTAGTGTGGGCTCTTTTATAAGTAGACATGACGTTACACTCTCATGATGCTGTTTCCACTTTCTTCTTTGTTGCATCAGCTTCAAGAACTACTGGAATACATGCCTGCACCTGATTTTCCAACTGGAGGAACAATTATGGGAAACCTTGGGTAAGTATCTGCTTTCCAGTTTTATCTTATGTCGTTTATTGAGTCTCTTTGCTGTATATAGTACTCTGCTTTCTGTTTTAATTTAGACTTCGTCCAATGTCACATCTCTGCTAGTGTTAGTTAACGAACATGCTATGGTCACTCTATCATCAAATATAGTTAACGAACATGCTATGGTCAGTCTATCATCAAATAAAAGGATACTAAACAAACCAACTTCTAGACTTTGAAAGAAAACAACTATGGATAGGGAGAAACATTTTTTTTTCACCGCTAGTCTGATGTATGATTCTATAATCGGTCTGTACTTATCTCTGAAAACTAAAGTTCGTATATAGTGTGGTAAATAGGTTTCTTTATTTGCTAGTTCTATGCAGTTTTGAACCACTGTGTATTTTTGATTGTATCCTAAAAGCTTACATGTTATCTAATACATCTACACAGATTGTTTTTCGAGTTTGTTGAATACCTTTATCAAAAAGAAAAGGAGTTGTATGCATATGCCATTTCCTGATGTGAGTTTAATTCTAGTTTTCTAATGTGTGGATGCATTTTCAGGGTTTTAGATGCTTACCGAACTGGCCGAGGGCGTGTTGTAGTTAGAGGAAAAACTAAAGTTGAAATGTTGGATGCAAAGACAAAGCGCAATGCAGTTATCATCACAGAGGTGATCAATTTAGTTTTCCATATTATGTACTAATCTCCAAGGAAGCTTTCCGTAGATTTATAGCATTATAATTACGATAAGAAGAAGGTAGAGTAACTAATCTTCTTAGTGAAATTTGTCGCAGATTCCTTACCAGACAAACAAAGCTACGCTTGTTCAGAAGATTGCCGAACTTGTTGAAAACAAGGTACTGATTTACTGAATGATGTCTGGTTTAAAATAGTCATAACAGGCAAATATAAGTTAGGTTGATGTGTGAAAAGTTTCCTTTTAGAACATTCATTGACGTGTGTTTGTTAACTACAGACACTGGAGGGGATAAGTGACATACGCGACGAGAGTGATCGCAATGGGATGCGTGTTGTCATCGAGGTATCACACTGTTTACTCTGCACTCTGTTTTGTTCTTCAAAGTTCCATGGTGGAGGGTAACGTTTTGATATACATATATATTTCTCATAGATCAAACGAGGAGGTGATCCAGCACTTGTGCTAAATAACCTTTACCGGCATACTGCCCTCCAATCAAGCTTCAGCTGCAACATGGTTGGGTGAGTTACTGTGAAGTACCTTTTTGTTGTTGCAGCTTGTCTTATTTAACCCATTTGTGTCAAGAGAAGGATCCACACTTGTTATATAGAGAAGTGTATTTGCAGTTTCTCTGATGAGTATGTTGTATTCCTTGATCTTACCTGGTTATATTAATATTACGTGTTTTGCAGTATCTGTAATGGAGAGCCGAAGCTAATGGGTTTAAAAGAATTGCTTCAGGTAACTACTTGCCTATGTAAGTCATATAAGTTACTATAATGAATAAACTGAAAATTGATGATGCTAATAAATATATTGTCATGGACTGTCCAAGAACATAGGCCAGAAGGAATAATAGAAAAGTGAAAGTCAGAGATAGGGTGTTTCATTCTCTGTTACTACTATCACATTACAGTATATATTATGTTTACTTTCTTTTTTTTTGCCTGTGTGTAGGAATTTATTGATTTCAGATGTTCTGTTGTCGAAAGGCGCGCAAGGTTCAAGCTTTCACATGCCCAGAAGAGAAAGCATATTATTGAGGTGTGTTTTGAGATATTTTGTTTTCTTGAAATTTCTTATCTGATTGTGATGCTTGAAGGCCACAGATCTCACTATCTAACACTCCGGTTAACTAAATTTTCCTTATATTTGCTTCACTGTAGGGTATTGTGGTTGGACTTGACAATATCGATGCAGTAATCCAACTCATCAAAAACGCCTCCTCTGCTTCGGCTGCTTTACAGAGTGGTAAGCTGTTCTTTACTTTTGACGACTAACTGTATTGGAGTCATTTTCTTATGTGGACTGATGGACACACAGTTTAGGATCTGCATTTTCAAATGAATACATTTAGATATGAACAACATGATATGTTTCTCCTCTTGTTCTGTCAAGTCTTGGCTGTTTAATCAAGTTCCATTTGGTGTTAAATTTGTTGTTACTTGCAAAGATTTCTAAGGGATTGACATTGTCAAATGAATATATGCAGAATATGGGCTTTCTGAGGACCAAGCTGAGGCGATATTGGGGATAAATCTTCGAAGACTAACTGCTCTTGAGGTGCTTTTTTTTGTAATTTCATTTTTGAAATTTGAACCTGTAATCTGGAAGATGTAAGATGTTCTAACTCGGTCCTACCTTCACAGCGGAAGAAATTTACTGATGAGAATAGTTCACTGACGGAGCAAATTACAAAGCTGGAACAGCTACTGTCAAGCAGAACTAACATTTTGAAGGTAACAAACATTCTAATCCTTCTTCCGTTTTCTATTTTGCTAAATGGAACCACCCTCAGCTTTCTCAATAAAACAGTGACTGCTGCTTGTTGCCTTGTATTTATAGTGTCGCTCACTACATATACCTATTTGCTTTGCTTACTTCAACTTCATGTTTCTTACTAATATATTCGATTGGTTCTTTTCTTGAATTTTCTTTAGTTAATCGAGCAAGAAGCAATAGAGCTGAAGGACAGATTCTCAACTCCCAGGCGTTCAGTGTTGGAAGATTCTGACAGTGGTGACCTCGATGACATAGACGTTATCCCAAATGAAGAGATGCTGATGGTATGTTGCATATTTAAACCTAGAAATTTTCTAAATTTTTAAAAGCTTTGATTGTTTTATGACTTATGATTTTCTAAATGGTCTCAGGCAATCAGCGAGAAGGGTTATGTGAAGAGGATGAAGCCCGATACGTTCAATCTCCAGAACCGTGGAACCATTGGAAAATCCGTCGGGAAACTGAGAGTTGATGATGCCATGTCTGACTTCCTCGTTTGTCATGCACATGACCATGTACTCTTCTTCAGGTATATTTAACTGGAAACCGTCTTTTGTTTTTTTTTTTTTGCAGTCTACCTTGTAATTAGTTGCCAACACTCGTTCTGCATTTAGTGACCGGGGTATAGTCTACTCAACCCGTGCTTACAAGATTCCAGAATGCTCTCGCAATGCAGCTGGCACACCTTTGGTTCAGGTAATTCATGTATCTATATGTAGACATGCTTTCCTTCTGCAACGTGGAAAAGAATTAATGTCTAATGCGTTTCTGTGTACATGTGACTTGTGGAAGCAGATATTGTCCATGTCAGAAGGCGAAAGAGTGACCTCCATTGTTCCTGTTAGCGAGTTTTCTGAAGACCAGTATCTCCTGATGCTTACTGTGAATGGCTGCATCAAGAAAGTCCCCTTGAAGCTATTCTCAGGGATACGCTCAACTGGAATCATAGCGATTCAATTGGTTTGTTTCTTTTCCTTTCTAGTCAAGTTTCTGTGTACACTCTTCTTAGCAAAAGGTTGTTCTTGACATGAGTGTTTGTCTCCAGAATTCTGGTGATGAATTGAAATGGGTTCGCTGTTGCTCAAGCGATGATCTTGTGGCCATGGCGTCTCAAAACGGAATGGTTGTCCTGAGTACATGTGATGGTGTAAGTTAGACTTCTTGATTCTCTTCTTTTTCAGAGTAAACGTTGTGTTACTACTTGAGCGGATTCTGATGGCCATTGCTTATCAGGTTCGAACACTGAGCAGAAACACAAAGGGAGTGACTGCCATGAGACTCAAGAATGCGGATAAGATGGCGAGCATGGACATCATTCCTTCATCTCTGAGGAAAGATATACAAGTGAAGTCAGAAGAAACTTCGGCTGAGTATGTGTTTCTTCTTTACGATGGCTCTTAAAACTGTCATTGTCACACTGGTTCATGTTTTGCTCTCTTGTTTACTTGTTAACACAAAGCAGGAAACAATCCACCGGTCCATGGCTGTTATTCGTGTGTGAGAATGGCTATGGAAAGCGTGTACCTCTGAGTAGCTTCAAGCCTTCTCGTCTGAACAGAGTTGGTTTGATCGGATCCAAGGTAGGATCTCCATTATTACTATCTCATCTCTTGTTAGCCAAATTTGTTCATTAGTTTGGTTTAATTTGAATACAAATTATTATCTGGAATATAACTCTCTGGTCAGCTTTATTTGTTCATTCTTCTTTGGTCTCATTTTCTCAGTTCGCTGACGAGGATCGTTTAGCTGCTGTGTTTGTGGTTGGTTACTCCTTAGCTGGTAAAGATACACTCTTCTTTTACATAAAGATTTAGATGCGTTAAAACTGTTCTTACTATAATCTTACCAATGTTTTTTTTTTCCCTTGCAGAGGATGGAGAAAGTGATGAACAAGTGGTTCTAGTGAGCCAAAGCGGAACAGTGAACCGGATCAAAGTCAGGGACATCTCGATCCAATCACGCCGTGCACGGTATATCTTTATTCCCTACCCAAATTTGGCAAGTTTTTCCATGTGGTTATTTACACTCATCTCATTTTGAATTTTCACAGGGGAGTGATTCTCATGAGACTTGATCATGCTGGAAAGATTCAGTCTGCATCTCTGATCTCTGCAGCAGATGAAGAAGAAGGCGAAGGAGTTCAGAGTCTTGAAGAGGCTACTGCTAGCTTGTAGATTTTAACCTTCCCTCATCCAAAATCCGTACAGAGGCTTTTAGTATCTATGCTTTTGAATTGTTTCTTTTCTTATTTTTCGTTCTCTGATGTTACTACGAGAAGAGAAGGTCATGATTGTAATCGGTTATGAACACTAGTGTCATGTTTGTTCGTAAGCTCTCCAAACAAAAGATGCCTACTTGAGAAGTTGAGATTCACTGAAACGAGCCTTTTGTCTGAGTAGAGATGGGTCCATTCCACAACATCAACGAGAAAATCACAAATTAAACAAAAGCTTTGGTCTCAGGAACAAGAAAGTAGACAAGGAAGATTGACATAAAGGAAAATAATCAAACTAGGGTGAAACAGAGTTTTTTAAGTATGCTTATATATGAGATGCTTCATACTTATGTGTGATGGGAGGGTTTGAGATTAAGGATTGCTTTAGGGTTCAAATCTATAAATGGTTTTCTTTTGCTACAAGGAAGCATAGTTAGTGAAGAAGACGCGCATCAAACAACCGAAGTGACGTCGTTTTAGTTATTTTTTCTTTCCTTCCTTTTTTTAAAAACAGAGTTGCCTACGTGGCGCATATGAACACATGATGTAATAAGAAGATTCCCCGGACCTAAACCACTGTTTCACGCATAACTCCATCACTCACCGGATAACTTCCGTCGTCTTCCGCCGCAACTTCTGTCTCCATGGCCGGCGTAAACCAACATCTCCGTCACTCATACTCCATAACTCAATTCGTTCCAGCCGTTTCTTCTCCTTCTCCTCCTCCTCAGAGAGTTGGGCTCCGAATCTCACCTTCTCGTGTTCCCTTCTGTAATCTCCGAGCTAATTCCTCCTCCGCCGCAGCTCCAACCTTGCGAACCAATCGCCGTTCAAACACTGTTGCTTCGTCTTCCGTATCTTCTTCTGCCGTCGATTCTGATTCGTTGGTGGGGGATGGCGGTGAAGTGGGGAAGAAGATCCCTTTGCTGGAGGTTAATGATTTGAGAGCAGTGATTGTTGAAACGAGGCAGGAGATACTTAAAGGAGTCAACTTGGTTGTCTACGAAGGAGAGGTAACGCATAAAGGAGTCAACTTTTTTATGTTTGACTTTTAGACGAGCTTGAAACAGAGTTGTATACGTGTTGAATTAAAAAGATGTCATCTTTTGTCCTCATAGTTTGTTGTTTTCGTTGGTTGCTAACAAAACTCATAGGTTCACGCAGTGATGGGGAAGAATGGTTCAGGGAAGAGCACATTCTCTAAGGTATGAGCGTTTCGACATGAAAGTCTTTGAAACCAATTGTTGGATAAAGAGAACACATTGTATCTGAGTGAGCCTTGTTATTTGTAGGTTCTTGTTGGTCATCCTGATTATGAAGTGACGGGAGGAAGTATTGTATTTAAAGGGCAGAATCTGGTTGATATGGAACCAGAGGAGAGATCTCTTGCTGGTCTCTTCATGAGTTTCCAGTCCCCTGTTGAGATCCCTGGTGTTAGCAATATGGATTTCTTGAATATGGCATTCAATGCTCGTAAAAGGAAGCTTGGTCAGCCAGAGCTTGATCCAATCCAGGTGTGTTTGCGTAATTGGGATTAGTCTTCTTTCTTACTTGTTGTTGTGTGCATTTGTGTCAATTGGTCTTCCCCTTTGAACATCTTCTGTCTTATCTCTTACGTTTATACTATGTGGCTTATGCAGTTCTACAGCCACTTAGTATCAAAGCTTGAAGTTGTCAACATGAAGACTGATTTTCTCAACAGGAATGTGAATGAAGGATTTAGTGGTGGTGAAAGGAAACGCAACGAGATTCTGCAGTTAGCGGTATTGCTCCAATTGCCCCCCTTGTTTTCTCAGTTGCCACAAGCACCGTATATGATAAATGTTGGTTGAAAAGACACATGCTATATGTCTGAAGAACTCTCCTTAGATCTCTTTGTAATTGAAATACCTACAAGCAAGCAATGAAGATATGTCCTTAAATTGTTTTTTAAATTGCTTTGACATGAGATGGTCGGGCCACAAAACTTCAAGCTATAAACAGGAGAATAGTAATAGTCTGTTTATCTTGGTAGCAATATACATGGAAAGAGGTCACGGAACACTCAGTGCTATATGTTTGGTAACTGTGTTTTATCTGTCCTTACAGGTCCTTGGAGCAGAGTTGGCTATACTGGACGAGATTGATTCAGGGTTAGATGTTGATGCTCTTCAAGATGTGGCAAAGGCGGTGAACGGGCTTTTGACACCAAAAAACTCTGTTCTGATGATAACCCACTATCAACGCCTACTTGACTACATCAAACCAACTCTCATACACATCATGGTGAGTATTCTTGGTTTCTTTGGCCAAAAATACACAAGAGTTACTTGGATTTTGTTTGTATTGTGGTTCATGTATGTTACTCGGTTTCAGGAGAATGGTAGAATCATTAAAACCGGAGACAACTCCTTGGCAAAATTACTGGAAAAAGAAGGCTACAAGGCCATATCCGGTTAGTTATCTCAGGTCATAGTAAACCGCTCTTTCTTCTTCTGCGAGACCAGAGTGTTGTTTATGTCTCAAAGACAATTGGGATCTGAAGATGATGTCTGAAAAGTCAATTTTTTTTGCTTCAGTGTTTTCATACTTTTTTTGTAACTAGCAATAAATTCAGTTATTTGACCCATTTATGATCAAGTGGGTACTAGAAAATAAAAATGTTCAGACAACGTGATCGCTTCTGAATTAAAACGCAAACGTGTTTTTTCAAACTCATTGGATCATCTACTTGAATCTTCTTCTTCATCTTCTCCACAATTGACTTATTGCTCTCAAGCCATCCCTGGATTTGGATTTTCCCTCCCTTATTTTCCGACCAAGACAAGAAAGTTTCGTTCTTTTTCTTGTCCATCACAGATCTTATTGCTTAAGATCGTTACCATTTTCTGGATTTCGTCCTTCTCTGTAATGGGTTCGTTTGAAGTTTTCGATTTCCATATGACCCTTCTGAAAAAATCGAAACTTTTTTCTTTGGCTTATTGATTGTTGTTGTGGAAGACTCCTCCTTTGCATATAGTCTATCAACCCGAGTAGGGGTTTTGCTTGTTCTGTATTCTGTGAGTGATCAGATTCTGTTTCATTGGATAACAGAGACCAAAGTATTAGATTAAGAGGGATTTGACTTTCATCACTTGTTTGTGTCTCTGATCATTAGGGAATGAGATTCAGATCAGATCACTTTGTCTTCTTTTGATCAGATCCTGATGTGGAAAGCTTTGGTTTAGGATTATACGTTATAGAGAAATTCTTTTGATGGGTAATGTTTGTGTTGGGCCAACCATTTCTGGAAATAGTTTCGTGCAAGCTGTTTCTAATGCAATATGGCGGCCACGGATTGGTGCTGACCAAGCTTCTAGTTCTTCCCATGGCAAAGGAGAAGCTTCCAAAGAAGCAGCTTCGTCCCATGGCAATGGAGAAGTTTCCAAAGAAGCATCAGCTTCAGGATCAGTACCTGATCAGGTTCAGAATAAACCCCCTGAGCAAGTCACTATGTCTAATCCAAGGACCATTCCCGAAGCCGAAACCAAATCAAAACCAGATGCACCTGAGGAAAGCAAACAGGAAGTTGTTCTGCAGGTGGAGAAAACAAAGCCTGAGGCAACAAAGCCAGAAACAAACAGTGAAACCAACCCGGAGAAGAAACCTGAACCTAACAAGCCTAAACATATGAGGAGAGTGTCCAGTGCAGGCCTTAGGACAGAATCAGTGTTGCAGAGGAAGACTGAAAACTTTAAAGAGTTTTATTCACTGGGAAGGAAACTCGGACAAGGGCAGTTTGGTACAACGTTTCTGTGCGTTGAGAAAGGTACGGGTAACGAGTACGCGTGCAAGTCTATTTCCAAGAGGAAGCTTTTGACGGATGAGGACGTCGAAGACGTGAGAAGAGAGATTCAGATAATGCATCACTTGGCTGGTCATCCAAATGTTATATCCATCAAAGGAGCTTATGAGGATGTTGTGGCGGTACATCTTGTGATGGAGCTGTGTTCAGGTGGCGAGCTTTTTGATAGGATTATTCAACGTGGGCATTACACTGAGAGGAAAGCTGCTGAGCTTGCGAGAACCATTGTTGGCGTTTTGGAGACTTGTCATTCTCTTGGTGTTATGCATAGAGACCTAAAACCTGAGAACTTTCTGTTTGTTAGTAAAGAAGAAGATTCACTTCTGAAGACGATTGACTTTGGACTCTCAATGTTCTTCAAGCCAGGTTTTGCTCTTTTGTCTTTGAAGATTCGATCTACACAACAACATCTATGTTTGAGTTTGTAACTTTAGTTTCCTTTCCAATGTTGCAGATGAGATTTTTACAGATGTTGTTGGTAGTCCATACTATGTAGCTCCAGAAGTTCTTAGAAAGCGTTATGGTTCTGAATCAGATGTGTGGAGTGCTGGTGTGATTATTTACATTTTGTTAAGCGGTGTTCCTCCTTTCTGGGCTGGTAAGACCGGTTGCTTCTTCTTAAAACCATCTGATTTGTTTCGTACTAGGCTAAGCTGTTGTTTCCATGACATGTACAGAAACCGAACAAGGTATATTTGAACAGGTACTTCACGGGGATCTTGACTTCTCATCTGATCCATGGCCAAGCATCTCTGATGGCGCAAAAGACTTGGTGCAGAAAATGCTTGTGCGTGATCCCAAGCGAAGACTAACTGCACATCAAGTATTGTGTAAGTCATTCAAGTCTATGCATTCATCTTGATCATGAGCATATTATATCTTTCTTTTATGGTATTATTGTAAGTCATTCAAGTCTAAGATTCTGAAAACAGGTCATCCATGGGTTCAAATTGATGGTGTGGCTCCAGATAAACCTCTGGATTCTGCTGTTTTGAGTCGTATGAAGCAGTTTTCTGCCATGAACAAGTTCAAGAAAATGGCTCTTAGAGTAAGTTATCTTTATAATGGTAGACAAGATCCCAAAGAAAGAGAAAAACTCAAAAGTTCTTCAACTCTTTGTAGGTCATAGCAGAAAGCTTATCTGAAGAAGAAATAGCCGGTTTGAAACAAATGTTCAAGATGATTGACACAGACAATAGTGGTCAGATAACTTTCGAAGAACTTAAAGTAGGACTAAAACGAGTTGGTGCTAATCTCAAAGAGTCAGAGATTCTTGACCTTATGCAAGCTGTAAGTCTTTTAACTCAAGAACAGTTGCATCTTTTGCTTGTTTTTTTTAATAATCATGCATGTGTCTGTCTTCTTCTGATTCAGGCTGATGTGGACAATAGTGGAACAATCGACTACAAAGAGTTTATAGCAGCAACATTGCATCTAAACAAGATAGAGAGAGAGGACCATTTGTTTGCCGCCTTCTCCTACTTTGACAAGGATGATAGTGGATTTATAACCCATGACGAGCTTCAGCAAGCTTGTGAGGAGTTTGGTGTTGAAGATGCACGCATAGAAGAAATGATTCGTGATGTTGATCAAGACAAGGTGAAACCTCCTTCTCTTACACCTTCTCATCTCATTGTAAGCTAACAAGTGCATTATTTAACACTGAATCATTTTGTTACAGGATGGAAGAATAGACTACAACGAGTTTGTGGCAATGATGCAGAAAGGGAGCATCATGGGAGGAGGAGGACCTATGAAGATGGGTTTAGAGAAGAGCATTAGCATCTCTTTGAAACACTAGTTGTTGTCAGATATACAAACACCATAAAGATCAAGAAGTACTTATGAATGATTATGTTTTTCTTTTCTCAATATTGCGATGAGATTTTGTTATTATTTAGGAAAATCTTTACTGTATTGTGTACTTTTATGCATATAAACATTTTTTGGTCTGTTACTTGTCGCTCCTTTGATTTATCTCTGCATTTTATGTTTCAGGTTTTATACAAGAATGATGATGACAAACAAAATTGCGAGTTTGTTTAAATTTTCATTTCGTGGTTGTGGGGCCCAATATGTTATATAAAAGCCCAGCCCACTACGTATCGCCGGCTCGTTTGGATGAAAATTAGTATGACGGTGGTATCGCTGAAAAACACAACCTTAGACCGTTGGTGGGATTTCATCTAACGGCTGTAAATAGCCCGTCTTAAAATTTTACCTGACGGGCAGTCTCGTTAGTTTTGCTATACGAATATACGCTCCTCTCGTTTTTTTTTTGGTTCGGGAGCCACAAATTAGAAAAAACCCTAATTCCGTAAATTTCCGATTCCTTTCTCATTCTCTCAATAAGTTTCCGATCTTCCTTAGGCGGAAAGGCCCTCGTTGAAACCCTAGATTCGATTCTCGTTTTGGCTGGTTAATGGCGAGTGCGGCGCGGGGAGAGAGTAGCAACCCATACGGCGGCGGATTGGGAACCGGCGGAAAGTTCCGCAAGCCGACGGCTCGAAGGTCTCAGAAAACTCCGTACGAACGGCCACCGACCTCCGTGAGAGGTTCCGGAGTTGGGGGCGGTAGGGAAGACAGAGGCGGCGGCGGGTGGCTGTCTAAATTGGTGGATCCGGCTCAGAGGCTTATTACCTACAGCGCTCATAAGCTGTTCGCGTCTGTGTTTCGGAAACGCCTCGTCTCAGGTGAAACGCCCTTACAGTCTCCGGAGCAGCAGCTTCCTGAAAGAGGTAATCGTCTTGTTAGCTGTTTTGATTCCAAAGCTTTAATCTTTAGGGTAGATTCTTGGAGAAGTGTTATTAGAATGTTCTTTCAATTAATTGAAGTAGCCTACTAGGTGTTGTACTAGTATTATGAATTGTTCTGTTAATCTTTCCTCTGATTAGTTGTGATTTGTGCTCGATGTGTTTTGTATGAGATTGTTTATGTGTTTGTGGCAATCATGTGTGTGTTTTAATATGTGTTGTGTATGTTTTCATGGTACAGATGTGATTCAGGAGACTAGAGTAGCACACAGTGAGAGGACCCCTGCTGTAAGTAAATAAGCTTTTTCCTGTTGATTTCCTTTTATTCTTTGATTCTCTGTTGTGTAAACATGATTTATCTATGTGAAGTTGTCGATGAAAAATGATGTGGTTCGGATCCAAGAAACCAATGCATCCGGCAACCCAGGGAAGGATGGATTTATGGACCTTGAGAACATTTTGAAGGAGAAAACTTTTACAAGGTACACCTGTCTTTGAAGTTTTTTCTTGTACATATAACCCACTAGAGTAATAACTATGCCTTTCTAAGATTATAGAAGTTTCTTTATCTTTGGATCCATTCAACATTCATAATATAGAAGAGTGAAACTTCTAGTCTCTTAACAGTTTTTCCTTATCTTGTTTCTAATGCGTTTCATTATAATATGTTTAAGCACTTTTGATTTCTGAATAACTGAATTTGTTTGGGAATTTCGTTGATCATATTTGATGGTTTTACAGATCTGAAGTTGACCGATTAACTGCACTGCTCCGTTCGAAAGCTGCTGATTCATCCACTGCAAACGGGGAACGAAGAAATGATGCGAGTAATTTGAGTCATCCACCCTCACATCAGAGGGATAGTGCACATCCAGATAATGGAAGTATGAACGCCCTTGTTTCAACACCTCTTGGAAGTTCGAGGGTAAGGGAGTTGTTACACATGAGATATACTAGTCTGTTTTATGCCGATGGCGTACTTAATCTTTTGATTGTTTCATCCTTACCAGGCTCTCGATGACGGCATTGCTTCGCCAGCACAGCTTGCAAAGGCCTACATGGGTAGCAGACCTTCAGAAGTTACTCCTTCTATGCTGGGGTTGCGTGGTCAAGCGGTTAGGGAAGATTCTGTTTTTCAGAACAGAACCCCTTTTCCGTCAAAGTCATCTACAGTGTCACTGGTGCCGAAGCTTTCTGGACAAAGACCTCAGGAAAATGGTTTTCTCACCCCTAGAACCCGGGGAAGATCTGCTGTTTATAGCATGGCCAGAACACCATACTCTAGGCCTCAGTCCACTGCGAAGGTTTCAATGTTGAACCATGACTTTTCTATTTAAGAGTTTGCAACTGGTATCTAATTTTATGGTTCTTTTTTTCCAGATTGGATCTCCTTTCCAGTCACCTCCAAGCACATGGGAAGAAAGCTTATCTTCTGGTTCTAGACATGGGTTTCAATCGGTAAATTTTTCTGACTATGCATCTAACGGTTTCAGATTGGTCTCTAAAACATAAGTATCGACATGACTTTTATATTATTTTGTAGGGTCTCAAACGGAGGAGCTCAGTCTTAGATAACGGTATAGGATCTGTGGGGCCTGTAAGGAGGATTCGCCAGAAATCCAACCTTTCTTCTCGAAGCTTGGCATTGCCTGCCTCAGAAGGCCCGGTTTCTGTTCGTGCCAGTGGTGGACAAAACATTACAAATACAACTAAAGATAGTACAGAGGATATTCCTGGTTCAAGTTTTAACCTTGTCCCTTCCAGATCCAAGGATACGGCTTTGAAAATATTCCAGCAACTTGAGAAAATGGATTCCCCAAAGGAGAAATCACCTAGCAAGTTATCACCGTCTATGCTACGAGGCCCGGCTCTCAAGAGCCTTCAGAATGTGGAGTCGCTGAAGTTCTTGGATAATATTCCTGAGATGAAGGCAAATTCGCCGGTCCCTAATCATCAAAAGCAGGAAAAATCTGGAGGGAGTGGCTCCATGGAATTTTTAGCTCTAAGTGAGAAGACTGCTAGTGCTGTTGATGACACTAACAGAGCAGGTTCCAGTAAAGATCAGGAGACTCGTGTTAAAGGCGCTTCTTTGCCTCTCACCAGTTCTTTGGAAGAGAATCCTCCAAAAAAAGGCGTATTTCGGATGACATTCGATGAGGTAACTTGTTCATTTCTTATATTTATGTTTCCAGAATATGCAAATAAGTGTGTCAAATCGAGGAATTGTAGAAATGCCAATCTCATTTCCTTTTTCGTGGCAAATATCTCTGTTATTCATAGTTGATCGTCATGTTTGTGTATTACCTTTGACCATATTTTTACTGCACAAGTTTGACCATCTATATATGCAATTCTGGACTTAACTATGCAGGATATGGAGGATGATCATGTTGCAGCAACTACTCCATTTGTAGAGGCAGAAAAACAGAATGTCTTGAAAGAAGAGAAAGGTGTTGGTGTCAGCTTGCCTAAAGGGGAGAAGCTATTTACTCCATCTGAGGCCATAGCCTCTACGTCATATACTCTTAATGGGGACGCCTCTCAGAGTACTGCCAATGGATCTGTGGAAACTGGAAGGAGTCAGTTTTCTACTTTACCAATGGAATCTGTTAAGCAAAGTAATATGCCCGCTGAGTCAACTTCAAAGGTCATCCAAGAGAATGAGAAATCAAGTATTGCTCCCGCTAAGCTGACCTCTGGAGGGGAAAATATATCTCGGGAAGAGCCTAAAAACGCTGCTGCTGTGTTTCCTAACATCTTCTCGTCACCGGCGGCCACTGACTTTTTAAATCAGAACAATGGTACATCTGCAGCCACCAAGTTAGAAAAGCCGAGCAGGTTAATGACTTACTTCTTTTCCCTCTCAGTATATAGACATTAATTTCCTTACTCGAGTCAGTCTCCTAGTGAGCCTCATCGATTAATTTGGTTTCCTGGCTTCTGTCTTGCAGCTCTGCTTTTGGAGTATCGGAGGCTTTTGGAAAGCCAACTGAATCAAAGAAAACTGTTAGCAACAGTGCTTCGGGAGCTGAGTCCACTACCTTTGCTGCATCGACCCTCAACGGTAGTATATTCTCAGGTGGAGCAAACGCCATCAGTCAACCTCAGATTAACGGTTCTCTTGGTTCAAACCCTTTCTTCTCATCTAGCATTTCGAATCCACCTTCCAATAACTCTGTGAGTGAGGTGCCATGCACTCCGCAATCTTCTGCTGCTAATCTGACCTCGCCGAGTGTCTTTGGAAAGACTACGGCTGCCTCGAGTGTATTTGGGAAGTTGCCTGCTAATACTAGTAACGACAGCAATTCCGGCAACAACGCACAATCAACTGCAGCACCTCTTCACTCTTCTACGTCGTCTTTCAAATTTGGGGAACCTGCAGCAGCTCCATTGTCTGCTTCAACAGTATCTGCATCTAGCGGTCAGGTTTCAAAGGAGACTGAAGTAAAGAACCCAACGTTTGGAAATATAAACAGTTTCAAGTTTGGTGGTATGGCGTCAGCTGATGCGAGCACTGAGAACGTTTTTGCTGCTAAAACCTCAGATATTAAAAGCACGCCAGGTTTTATGTTTGGGAGCACCCCAGCTGTGGCAGACGCTGGTAAAGTTAGCTTTGGTGGGACATCCTCTGCTGCTGGTGGCAGCACATTAAACCCTTCTTTAACCGCATCTTCTGCACCTGGGAGCTCTGCAAGTTTTGTGTTTGGTGTGTCATCTTCGTCAACCCCAACCCCTGGGACGGAAAGCAGAAAATTTTCAGGGACTTTTGCAGCTACTACTGGAAGTAATATTTTTGGAACGTCCACTCCTGCATTTACAAGCTCTGGTAGTAGCGTTTCCGGAGGTGTAGCTGCAAGTACCGCAAGCAGTGTTTTTGGATTCAATGCTGTTTCATCAACTTCTGCCGCCAGCTCCCAGTCCCAGGCTTCGATTCTGTTCGGTGCTGCAAATGGTCAGACGGGTAGTACAGGGAGCGGAACCACAACTCAGACCCAAAGCGCCCCCTTTATGTTTGGGTCATCTGCATCAGCTCCTTCATTTGGTATGTCTGGGAACAACACTTCATCGAACAGTTCTCCGTTTGGATTGTCAAAGTCGGAACCTGCAGTGTTTGCTTCTGGTTCAACCCCTCAGCTGAGTTCGACAAACTCGTCTTCGAGCTCTACGACGACCTCTTCTCCTCTGTTTGGGACAAACTGGCAAGCTCCCAAACCTGCTCCCGCCTTTACTTCCTCATTCACCCCTTCATCATCTCCAACATTTTCATTTGGAGGATCCTCTGCTGCAACCGCTTCAAGCGCTTCTGCTCCCGTCACCTTTGGTTTCAACTCAACCGCTCCTGCCATTCCTCAGCAGTCAGTATTCGGGAACTCAGCCCCCTCAGCGACTCCCCCCTCACCCTTTGGAAACTCTACTCCCTCGTTTGCGTTTGGTGCAACTGCTCCACCACCAAATCCTACAAACGGTTTCAACAACAATAACCAACAGATGAGCATGGAGGACAGCATGGCAGAAGACACAGACCAAGCCAACAAAACATCAATGGTACAACAACAACCAATGTTTGGACAACAACAGCCTGTCTCAATGCCCCAACCGAGCTTTACCTTTGGCGGAGGAGCACCACCAGCAACGCCACCTCCATCAATGGCTAACCCGTTCCAGTTCGGAGGGCAGCCGATTGCAACAAGCACACCGCCACAAAACCCTTTCCAGGCATCACAGAGTCTAGAGTTCCAAGGAGGAGGAAGCTTCTCACTGGGCAGCACTGGAGGCGGGGATAAGTCAGGGCGTAGAATCTTCAAAGCGAAGAAAAGCAACAGAAAGAAGTGATCAGCGATGTGAGTGAGGATCATCAGCATACACAAGTCATGTCTCATTTTATTACAAAGTCAAACAAAACTTGGATTCAGAGGAAGGTCGTCTTTTGATGATGTCTGTCATATTTCGTGTTAAAGAGTCAGGATTTGGTGGTGGTTGAGACCTTATAAAGTTGTTGGAAAGTTTTGTAATTTTTCAGAAATACGGGAGTTTGTAAGAGTAGTAGTTCTGTCTAAAACTCTATTGTACTAGTGTTTTTGTAAGGCACAACAAATAGTCAAACTTTTCTTTACGTTTTTGCTTAACATTCAATTGGGTTAAGCCAAATCGAAATAGATTATAGTCTTATTATCTTCTCGTTGACCAATTAATTAAGGATTATACTGTAATTTATTTTGGTACGATTTAACTCTGCGAAAGGATCTTCTAGGAAACTTCTTCTCGTTGACTAATGAATCAAGAAATTATAATTATTATATTTGGGGGTATGATTTAAGCAAAATAATAACTTTTTGAAGAAATCTATAAATATCGAAAACCAATAGGACTTTCATCTCCAAATCCTCGAAATCACTTCCTTACCGAGTCTCGAGAGTTTTTGATCACACGGTCCTTGGGGGTGAAGAAGAAGACGAAGGATGAGGAGAGTATTCGGCGCGAAAAAGAACACAGAGCCTCCTCCCTCCATTCAGGATGCCTCCGATCGGGTTTGTCCTCTCTCGTTTCTCTCTTTATCTCCAAATCGTTTTGGAATTATGAATCCCCGCGTAGCGATTCGTTGAGATATTTAGTTTCTAGGTCTAATCGTCTGTTAGATCACCGATCAGATGATTGTTGTCTTTGAGATTTCACTTCCGATATAGAAACTCAGCTCCGTTGCAATTTTTTTTATTTTAATGTTTGTTAGATAAATAAAAGAGGAGAAACGGTGGAAGATAAGATAAAGAAGCTTGATGTTGAGCTCTGCAAATACAGAGAGCAGATTCAAAAGACACGACCTGGTCCTGCTCAACAAGCTCTCAAAGCTCGTGCTATGAGGCTTCTCAAGCAGAAGAAAATGTAAAAAAACATTCATTAGGTTTTACAGCTAACTCTGTTCAGTTAATCAGTTACATTAACTTCTTATCAGGTATGAAGGACAACGCGACATGCTTTATAATCAAACATTCAATCTAGATCAAGTCTCTTTCGCTGCTGAAGGTCTCAAAGATGCTCAACAAACTGTAATGCATCTCTCTCTCTTTGTTTCTCAGCCATAAAAGATTTGAATCTGACACAAAAGTTACTTAATCTGCAGATGACGGCGCTAAAATCTGCTAATAAGGAGCTTAAAGGGATGATGAAAACCGTACAGATTCAGGATATCGATGTACGTTTAAGTTGCTTCATCAAAACATCTTGGTGTTTATCTCTGTAATAAGTTTCAATCTTTTATCTTATATGATAGAATTTGCAAGATGAGATGATGGATCTGATGGATGTGAGTTCTGAGATTCAAGACACGCTTGGTAGGAGCTACAATGTTCCTGATGGTCTTGACGAGGATGATCTCATGGGAGGTAAAGTTATATTCTTGTTGCGTAACTAGGACGATAACGTATACTCTGTCTTACATTTTCTTAATGGTTTTTGGTGATTTTTTTCAGAGCTGGAGGCTCTTGAAGCTGATATGGGAGACGAGACAGAAGCAGATGGAGTGCCTTCCTATCTCCAACCTGATAAGCAAAGTGATTACGATGATGAACTTAACTTGCCTCCAGTACCTACTAGACCTACACAGGGTCGTGTTCAGGTTAACTTACTTGTAACTTTTTCTATTGCTTTTGATTGTATGATTTGCTTCTTAATGGATACCTAATGGGAGGTTTAACGATGTGATTATCATAGGCTGAGGATGAGTTTGGATTGCCTGCGGTACCACGAGCTTCTCTCCGGGGATAAAGTTCTGGCGATACTCTTTGTGAAGTGGAGCTACTACTAAGCTCTTTTTTTAGGCTTAGGATCATAATCACTTCGTGCATAACATTTTCAACTTTCCTTTTGGCTCTAATGGATTTTGTTTTACAATAATTGCGTGTTATTGATGGCTCTTTTCTTCTCGAGTTAGCTACCATATGGACCATGTATAGTAATTCTCTATGTTCAGTTTTTTTTTTTTTTTGACAACAATGAAAAACTAATAAATTACGTGAGTAACAAATTTAATACATAGGGACCATGTATAGTAATTCTCTATGTTCAGTTATACTTAGAGAATACAAAACTAGCAAAGTGAAGATTTTATTGAGAATAGTCATTGTATATAGAGGCTAGAGTAGTAGTTCACTTCACAGTACCCAAAATGATCAATGATCATATTATAAAATGTGAAAGGCACATTAAACTTAAGTCAAACCATTTGGCGTTTCAATGAATCTTTGACCTTACTACCTTTTCCTTTCTTATACCTTTTCAAATCTTCAAATTTCTCGTTTTTTGTATACTTAGAGCTCTTGAGTAACATAATCTCATCGTTCCTCCCTTCTATAGATCCTTCTGATGCCCCAGCGCTGGTCTGATCATGGTTCATGTCGTCCTTTCTGTATGGTCTTTCAGGATTTTCGGATCGAACAAAACAATGATGACTAGATCCTTCCACGTATTCAATCCAATCAAGATAATCTTTCTTTGAAGCAAACTCACAAGGACTCTCAACCAATCCTTCTGACTGATCTACATAACAACTTGGTTTAGAAGTAACGTCTTCAAGCTGATATTTCTGACCGTTTTTGCTAGATCCTTCGAGTTGGTCCACAACACGGTCACGAGCACCGTTCCTAGTGGATCCTTCAACATGGTCCGTACGATCACGACCCTTAATCAAATCTTCAAGATGATCCATATGACCATGTCTAACTGAACCTACAAGCTGATCCATATCACCACGATTCATGTTTCTAACCGGAACTTCAAGCTGGTCGTCGTGACCGTCCACCTGGATATTCTTTTTATTTGGTTTCTCTTTTAGCGTCAGTTTACGATGCATGGACTTCACAATCTTTGTAACTATAGGTGTCTCCTTCGTTTCATTACTTTCCTCAACCTTTGGCGAATAATTTTCTTGGAAAAGCTCTCCACCTTCCTCCTCCGACTTTAAATCCCCGTCTTGCCGGAGCCGGCTTTTGTTGAGCTTCACGTACTTCGTCGATAACTTTTTGGTCATTTTCTTCATTTTCTTTTGATCCCAATAAGTTTTTTTGTAACGTTTTTCTCGTTTTCAGTTACTTCGAAAGTTTTGGTCCCGACAACTTTATAGGGTTAATGAAAATCAGGAGTACATTAGCTGATAAGAAACAAGTTATTTATAAAGTGAAAAAAAATCCCAATAGAAAGTAACTCATTTTGTTTTTTTACTATACCGTTTAAAGAGATTGTTAATAATAAAACGCGGTTTTAAATTTTAGACAGCAGATGTTACCAGAATTTAAAGATTTTCTTGACAACTACCCAAACTTATAGAAATCAAGCTAAAGTACTCCTAATTTTAATATTATAAAATTATAATTGGATTAACTAACCAGATTTTTGCGTTCAAGTGGTTTCTACTATTTTTAGAATTTGAAGGTGGAATTTTGTTGAATGAATATGCGTCTACTACCTATACATAAATATATAAATTCTTGCCACATGTTAATAAGCTGTTTTATGTAGAATGAAAAGATCTAGAAACTATATAAACAACTAAATATTAGATCTTGGGCTTTATTACAAAAATCATTAAAGTAGAACAAAAAGGTCGACCAAGTATCTTGTGATTATGTGATATGCAGTGCAAAATTTTAGACGGAAAACTAATTACACAACGAAGGGTGATTGGTTAGTGCTTTGCACAACTCTTATTTTTTTCTACAACCAATTTTATTTTGAATCATGCTATGGTAAGAAAATCCAAAATTACAGTCCATTTTTTTTAAAGAAAATATTTTGATTCCACATCCATTTTCTTACAACTTTATTTTCATTGCTTTAATTTTGTTTCAAAAAATATTTCTACATTAAAATCTACAAAAAATCTAAGCAAAAGAAATAAAATACAGCTATGCCCTCTACCAATTAAAGCCCTGAATCAGAACCAATGTAGCTATGTAGAGAAAGAAAATCATTTTAACATGTCATTGTGTTTCAAAAAAATCTGCTAAAGAATTGATTGCATCAGATACACAATCTTTCATCAATTACAGAGTTTCATAGTTATCTTCAACGATAACAGTGTGGTTTAACACAATGAGTTTGGTTCGAAGTATCAATGTATGAAAAGTATTCGAGACTAACGCTTTGATATTATCTTCATTTTTTGTCCAAGTAAGCAACCAATACACACACAGGCTAGTGAGATAGACATTTCTAACACAACCGAGTATGGATTTGATTATACAACACCGGGAACTGCCAATTGAAAATCCGGTCTTTGAATCCATCTTCTAGACTTGTAGGAACTGCCTCAAGTTGTTGTGGTGCTTTGTATGGATTGAATAGCCGCAAGAGGATTCACTTGGTATGAAAACGCAAGTTTCCAGAAATCTACTATCGCTTTCTTCGTGGACTCCATTTGTCTGCGAATGATCCTGAGAAACAAGTAAACAAAACACACACCACAGTGTATATGTTTTCATCACCATATCAGTCAAATCTAAGCTTACAAGAGTTCATACAGTATTGAACCAGCCCTTTTTCTCTTCAAAGCATAACAGATGATTAATCCAACTAGGCTTAAGGCAACTTTTCCCCTGGATATGCTAAACCGGGTATTACCAAGCCTCAGGCTTAGAGTCCGTGATGACCAAGGTTCATGTTGCTTAGAGAGTTTCAAGACACAATCAACCTCATCGTTAGCCAAAGACTTGTTGGTATTCATTACATCATAAGAAGTTTCCTCAAAAGAAGCAGCCTCTTGAACGTTTGCTGATTTGAGAGAGAGTAAAGAATGCAATCTTCTCAAAAGTCCCTGAAACATAGATTTTTGAGTTGAAACAGGCTCACGAGTTCATAAACAACTCATGAAACAATTTCAAAATTAGTACCTGCCGTCTTTCCTCAGGCAATGCAGCTTTCTCAGCCCATGAAATGGCTAGACCGACGTTGTTTGAATCTTTTCCCAGAACTCCAAAGGTATAGAGCTCAACAGCTTCCATGTACTCATCAATACCCAAAGATATTTTTTCCCCGGGGAATCCTTTTATACTTAATCCAGCATCATCTACGATGTAGTGGTTGTCCTTGTAAACACATACGCTAAAGAACTCTTCCAGAATCTCACGTACACCCGAGTAAGAACCGTTTGATATTTGAAGGCATATTCTATAAAGATGGAAAAAAACAGAAGATCAGGAACGGATCTGGGCAATGCCTCATGAAACATTTGCAACAGGTCTCCAAAATTTTTGAAAAAAATTGCATAGACGGAAGCCCCTAAAAATATATTTTAGATCCCTAAATCGGTAAAAAAAACTTTTTACATAAGACTACAGGCCCCCAAAATCTCAGGGCCGGCTTTGCAGAAGATGGATTATGTCTATGCTTAAGTATGCAGAGAGAGAGAGGATTAGACTACTCATTACACTAAGTCATTGTATCATCTTGTCCGAGTATATGACGCTGTAATGAAAGAAGAGAACAAGAAGGATACCCTACCCTGTGAGAAGAACTTGAAGAGGGATAGCTGCAACTTCGCCAAACACTTGTCTTAGCACATTTACAATCTCATCTGCCCTGCATGACAAAGGCAACACTCACTTGTTATAATAAAAAAGCTATCATAGAGCCAAAAGAGTAGTAGTAAACTCTTAAAGTGTCTTACGGCTTTCAATTCCAAACGGAAGTAAGAAGGAGAAATATATATACCTGCCGAGTCCAGGCAAGGATTGGACTAGAACCATGCCAGAAGATTCCAACAAGTCATGTAACTGATGATCACCAACAGCTTCCTCAGACAAAACATCAATGTCTCCAAATATTTGTTTCAGTGTGGAGGAAGATAATGACTCTGCCTCTTCATACATAGAGCTGACTAGGTAGCTAATAACAAAAAACACACACACATGATCCGTACAAAGATTGAAAAGTATATATATATATAAAATATCAAATTCTGAGAATTACCTCTCAGAACGTTCAATTTCAACCCAAATACCATCAGTTGCCTCCATGTGACAAGTGAGATGAAGTAGAAGAAGAAGAAGAAGATCATACAAAAGCTTTGATTCTGAGAGGAGATTGATAATATTCGTCGAAGGGGAAGAAGAAGAAGCGAGCAGAATTATGGTATTTGATATTGGGCCAAGAAATGGGCTATTCTAATCGAACAAGCATAAACAAGTTCTACTTTAGAACTACTGATTTAATCTGTAATTAGGCCTCTTTGGGCCTTTCATTAAGTGTTATTTTATGCCCATGACCCATTCATATATCTTTTTTGGTATTAGCCGAATGTTCTTCTTCCTCTCTTCTCTAAATCTTCGACATTCCGCCATTATTTTATGTTTGATTCATTTAAACTCAACCATGAACTAACACAAATATTTTCTTGCACATTTTTTTTTAAAGTAATCACTCCTAGTCCTAGACCATGGTTACTTATCTTTTGAGCAAATAGCAAATACATTACCATTCCCAAAAAGGTAAATATTTATTTTGTCCATACAGAAATCAAACATACCCCAACCAAATGCTTATTGGTGGTCTCTCAACTCAAGTAAAATAAGTACAGACAAGTACATAATCTTTATTAGTCAGATGTTACCGAAGAGTAACACCACGACAAGAGAATATATAGATCCTTTGTTTTTTGTTTTTGTGTAATTCCAAAAGACAAAAGCTCCTTCATGTTTTTACTGTGGAGATCCTTCGTATGTATTAATCAGTTCCTTGAGTTTCTCAAATCCCTGAAAAATATTTAATCAGTTAAACACAAATTCACATCTCTAATAGGCTTTCTACTAAGAGTCGTCTAGAGATTCTTACCATGCGGGTTGTGAATTCTCCAAATGACTCCTTTGCTTGTCTCCCAAGTTTCCAGTTGTAAAACAATGGTTCAAAGACCTTCTCTAAGTCTTGAATCTTCACCTTGTCCATGAAAGCCCTTGCTATCTGTGTCTGGTTAGGTGTTCCTCCTAACCAAACCTGCAACAAACAACCTCCACTGAGATTTTTTATCATCATCCTGTTCTAACTCATTCAAGGAAGCTGTAGTTTACCTGATAGCTGTTTGGACCGTCTCCGACTAGACCCACTTCAGCCATGTATGGTCTAGCACATCCATTAGGGCAACCAGTTACTCTCACCACAACTGATTCTTCATACTCAAGACCAACCTGACTCAACAAAAGAAAGAGATCAGATCACACTTCAACCATAGTCTAAAGAGATTTTATCTTTTTTTAGAAAAGTATCTATACCTTCTCAAACATTGCTCTCACTCGCTTTAGAATACTAGGGATCCCACGCTCTGCCTCAGTTATAGCTAGAGGACACAACGGAAAAGCTGGACAAGCCATTGCGGTTTGGTTCAGAGGGTCTACAAACTCTGGTTGCTGCTCAAAATCAACACACTCTTTTTGTCAACTTAACTTTTTCAAAACGCCAAAGACTATAGAAAAAAAGAAAAAAAAAAAACCGCGTACCAATAGACCAGCCTGAGCAAGCACGGTAGTGATGGGACGCTTCCACTCGCTCTTGATATCACATAACACAATGTTCTGATTAGGCGTGATACGCACATCGAGTTTGTACTTCTCAATGACTTCTCTCAGTGTCTTCTTCATGATACCACCAACACGTCCACTGTCTACGTGAAGCCCACAAAACCAAGCTCCATCTCCCTGCTCATGCCATCCCAAATAGCTTTTGAACTCCCACTCTGGCAAATCACGGGGAGCTTCAAACTTTTTTCCATAGTATTGCTCAACCACATCTCTGAACTTCTCAATCCCCCAGGAGCTGAGCAGATACTTCATTCTACTGTATTTGCGGTCATCTCTTCTCCCGTGTTCTCTCTGTGTGACAACAATGGCCTTCACAGCATACAAGATATCCTCCTTTGGTACGTAACCTATTGGTTCTGCAATGCGGGCAAATGTAGACTCCATTCTGTGTGTTCTTCCCATACCTCCACCAACCTGAAAGAAGAAAACAAAAAAACTTATAAGCAATTTTAACCACAATGGAGATGCTAAAGCAGATGCAGAGAGACTTACATATATGTTGAAACCCTGAGGCTCCCCATTTACATCCGAAACAACAACAACGCCAATGTCATTGGTGAGAAGATCCACAGAGTTATCAGTAGGCACAGTGACAGCGATCTTGAACTTCCTCGGCAAGAACTGAGTGCCGTAAATAGGCTCAGGAGAGTCCACAAAGTTAGTCCCATGAGAGTTATCATTCCTCGCCTCCACAACCTCAGGTGGCTCAGCCGTCATAAACTGCTCCCCATCGACCCACATGTCGTAGTAAAACCCTGACTGAGGGCTGAGAAGCGCGGCTATGTTATCAGCCGTCTCCTGCGCGAAGAGATACTCTCTCTTCGCGTAAGGAGCAGCAGGAGCAAGCACGTTTCTGTTCAGATCACCGCAAGCACCGAGCGTGCTCCCCATGTTTCTGATGATGGAGCTCATCACGGTCTTGAGATTGTGTTTCAGGACGCCGTGGAGCTGGAAGGTTTGCCTGGTGGTTAGACGGAGCGTGCCGATGCCGAACTCGTCTGCTAAGTCGTCCATGGTTAGGTAGAGCTGGTTTGGGACTTTGCCGCTCGGGTTCTTGGTGCGGAGCATGAAGGAGTATGATCTTCCGCCGCGTTCCTCACGGTTGTACTGTTGGTAGCTTCCGTGGAACTTGATGAGCTGGACTGCGGATTCGTTGACGTTGGGAGCTTCTGTTAGAAGCTCCTCGTTGAGAGGGTACCTGATGAAGTTGCTCTTCTCCTTGATGATCTCGACCTTGCTCCTCTTGGTGGGCTTTGCTGCCTCAGTCTGTAGAAAATAAAACATCACAGAACAACATCAGACAAGACACAAAAACCAAACACCTATCTGTTGTCGTATCATTACATAAAAAACAGCATCGTTCTATTACAAAAGCTCTACATGAATGTTTTCAACAGATTTGTAATAAACCAAACATCCCAGACATCACTTCTCTACGATGTGAATCAGAGATTCAACCAAAGCAAGAATCTTTCGTAAAGCTAGAGCTAAAATCAGGTTTAAAGGTATAAACTTTTTTTTACCGTTGAGACGGCTTTGATTGAGGAAGTAGATGACGACGATGGAGGCAACGAGTGGACACCACCACCAAACACATTTCTTCCGAGGAAAACTGTACGAGAGGACCTCAGGGCGTTGAGACTCCCGACCCGGATCTTCTGATCGGTGGAAAATACAGTGGCGGCGCCTGCCGGAGATCGAAACGGCGTCGTCATCGTTTCAGATAGAGAGATAGAGACTGAGAAAGCTTTGGATTTTTAGTGGTGCTTAAATAAATATTTCAGGAAAAAAAAAAGAGACAATGGTCAAAACTAATGTGCGTGGCACGAGACACTTACACTCGAGATGGCTGACTAAGAGAGCGCGTGAGTAATACGACTGTCCTATCGATGCACGTGTCTAGTGTTTGCTTGTAAAAGGCGCGTGAGGTTAATTTCTGATAATATCGAAGAACCTGACCGGTATGTGGTACAGAATACACAGTGGATGGTTATTCTTCAGAATATTGTGAGAGTTAAGTGCACTAGTGATATAAACCCTTACGTGGGTGGCGTGGATTGGTTGGTTGTTGAAACGAAAATTCAAAATCGACAATTCACACGTGCGGGAAAAGATGTGTACAGTGAGCGACACTCTCACCTACTTAGCTGCTCGCGAGCTCGAGGGGCTAATATGTTCTGTGGTGGGCACATGCTATAATTTGTAGTTTGCTAGCTCAAAAATATTTTACTATTCAATAGCAATATAATACTTTAGAATATTTATCTCAAACCTGTTAGTGTATACTATATGCTGTTAATGATGTTTTAAATATTGTTTATGGTACGAAGCATTAACAAAAAAAAAGCATTAGAACGTCTCCAATGGTACCACCATTGAAATCTTTAGCAATATTAAACTATTATATTTTTTAATTTTTTTTTGTTTGAATAGTTAAGAACTGTAATTAAAATTATATGTCCAATTGTGTTTTCTAATTTAGAGTTCTTAGGAATAAACATGAATGTCTTTGATTATAAAAGAAGCACAAACACTATTAGTTCTTTTCAGTATAGAAAATAAGAAAGCTGATTCCAAAATATTATTCCATAAACCTCAACAGCATAGTCATTACCATAACTAGACAGAGCTACTAGAAAAGACAACCCAGCAACGTCGATTAACATGCATTGAAGAAGGACGACATATAATCTTACAAGTAAATGGGAGAGGAGGTGTCAAGCTAAGCATTGTCACGGACCACAGAGACAAAACCATCCTAGTGAAACCTGCAAGATGTAAACCACCAGTTTCTTCTTAATTGTTTTTGGTTTGTCATTAATCATCGGTTTTCTAATTTAATTTCAGTTTGCGATTATTTCCATGTTTGATACTGCATCATTTTAGTATTTTTCCCGCTGATCATGTTTGAAACTACGTCGTTTTTAAACTATTTAATGGTTTGTTTTTAAATCACTTTTTCCTAAATCTAATTTCATCTACTATTGTTTATTTCCTGATTCGAAATGATAATACAGTTGAATATTGCCGAACAGAACCAAAGTTTTCGGTGAAATCGTTTGGTTTCGTTATGAGTTTGGTTAGACTGGTAAGTTATTTAAATTCAATAATAGCATGCCGATTATTCTTTAAGATTTTAGTTAATTCTAAAATTATATTTTGACAACAATCATTATCATTTAAAACGATTTTGAAAAATATAAATATATTTTAAACAAATTTCTAACTTATGATCACCGAATTTTTCTTATCATTAAAAAAATCACAATATTAAAAATACCGGGTTACCAACCGGTAACTCGTTCAACCGTAGGTCCGAGTTGGATTTCAAAACACCGATCAAAACTATAAAACTGTTATATTGATTTATATTTAAAATATCTAATTCAAAATTAAAAACCTAAAAATATATGT
This sequence comes from Hirschfeldia incana, assembly GCA_026261945.1. Taxonomy (NCBI): domain Eukaryota; kingdom Viridiplantae; phylum Streptophyta; class Magnoliopsida; order Brassicales; family Brassicaceae; genus Hirschfeldia; species Hirschfeldia incana. Next base: position 3,777,927 of record JABCMI010000021.1, read on the forward strand.
ACAATATAATTTAAACCGAACATAAATCCGGATATCAAATACATATATAAGACGGGTTATATAAATGCATATACAAATCGGATTTTATAAATGTGATATATGAGCAATGGTCACGACCTATATATAAGCTCACTAATGCTTTGTAAAATTGCCTTTCTATCTCTAAGAATTATATAAAAGTTTAGTATGTTTTTCTCAAAGTTTGCCTTTGATTAAAAACCTGTCTTAAGAATTCAGTGTGCGATACATTGTTGTTCTATAGATACGTGAGTATACTTTGTGTGATTCAAACACTCCTGGTTTACAGATTGAGAGAGTCAATCAACCCACCAGATTGAGAGAGCCAATCAACTTGTATCCATAGTCCATCCATCAAGATCAGTAAGTTGGTTATACGACCATTTGCTTGCTTCCATCAACCATCCTACCAAGGCCCATTCTGTGTCTTTATCACCTCAATCATAACAATCCTTAGTTTGCTTGTTTAGTTGAAGATAATTGGAAGATTTTCAAATTTCAAACTATGGGTGACAAATCAAACCAGTAATAAAATGTGTGTTAGAATCATGATCGGTTACCTAACCGAAATGTCCAAAAATCAGCCAGAGAGAGTAATGGTGGACAACTCAAAAGCTGCGAAAGCCCAGCCCAAACAAATTGATAAAAGAATACCGTGCTTAGCACGGATGAAACGTTCTAGTCTTCTTAAATGTCTTTACGTGGTTTTGAGGAAGAAACAGAGACTGGGCTGTAGCAGGAATGTGTTTGGTCATTCTCAAAGCCACAAGGTGTTGAACACCAGTACTTGTGCAGAAAACAACTAAGCCATTAAAAAAATACATGAACCAGTCAAGACCTGCATAGACTAAAAATAGAGTTTTAGATAGCTACATGTTTCTGAGTGCCTGAAACCAGTTTAGCAAGTTTGTATCTTTAAGAAACACATGAAAAAGTAAACAAGTTACTACTTTACACTAGGATAGTCAAAGACCTGCAAAAGACAAATCAGACAACTATTTTTTTTTTCTTGTTTAAGTTGTGGAGAGAACGCTTATGATGATCTGAGAAGAAGCTACAGTGTCAAAGTCAGCGTTCATATCCAATAAGATGCCGTCACAATACATTTAGAACTTTATCATGTTGTTATAGTGTTCTTTGTTCTTATCGCTCATTCTGATTCTTTAGAAGGTTACTGGTTTCTATCCAAGACCAACTTCAGACACGTTTTTCACTTTCTTAAGAAGAAAAGCTGATAGTTTTTCACTTTTTAAGATGATTTGGGGGAGGGGGGGGGGGGGTTGCAGAGCCAAAATCAGACCCGTGACCAATGGATTGGACGACACGACAAGGATGCAGATCAATTGTTACGAGAACCTGAGATAAAAGGAGAATAATATGTAAAGAGATGTAGCTAGCTAGGCGACAACATACAACGATTAGACTTCTGCAAAAATAGGTAACATGTATCCTTTCAATGAAACATCCGAACACCAAACTATAACAATAACAGCAAAACATAACTGCTACGAAGAACTTTTGGTTGTGTTTGTACACCATCGGAACATAACCTTCCTGGCTGCATCTCTCGATTATACACACAACCTGAAACAAAAATATATGCAAACTGTCAGGTTATGCATACCAAACACACAAACAAAGCACATAAATGTTTTAAAAGATTTTTAGAAAACAGAGAGAGAGGGAAAGAAGCTGTTACCGAACTGATTCAGAGAAACTCATAATTATAACTCACAAAAGTGTGAAAAAAGTAAATGGAACATCAAGATCTCTAACAATCTCAACGACAGGACTCTGTTCTATTTGTTTTCACACTATGCAAGTTAAAAAAAATAAGCTTCCATCATCAAATCAAGTAACAGAATATTTCCCTACAAAAAACACTTGAAATACGAGAGGGGAAAACATCTTTAATTGCCTAGATTGATACAGAGACTTAGTGGTCATAAAAGTGTCAAGCAAAATAAACTCACAATCGCTAACAAACAAAAGTATATCAAACTAATGATCGGACCGTATCATCTATTTGTTTCCACAATTATGAATTCACAATGTGATCATAAAGTGTGAAGCAAAATAAACTCACGATCGCTAACAAACAAAAGTATATCAAACTAATGATCGGACTGTATCATCTATTTGTTTCCACAATTATGAATTCACATTAGTTTTTATATCAATCTGAGTAATCTAGAATTTTCCCCCAAAAAGCTTCGACCGAAAAAAAAAACTTGAAAATCCGTTTCAGAGAAGAAGAAAACGTGTGCGAGTTCAAGTTGGACTGAGAAAAGGAACTGGAAACCTGATTTACGGTCCGGAGGAGGAGATCGAGTTTGGACGGGAGACGTGATGAAGGCGCTGCTGCTGATCTTGATGGCGTAAGAAATTGTTTTCAAAGGATATTAGAGAGAGAGAGAGAGGTTTGGTTTCTAGCGGATCTATTATGTGGTTTGATTTCGTTATTTGCAAAGGAGGATGGATATATATAGAGCGAGAGATTTGAGTTCTAACGGATCTATAAGAGAATTGATTGCTAACGGATCTTTTTTCTTTCTTGAACAACACGCTAACGGATCTATGAGATTTAATTGCTAACGGATCTATTTCCTTTTTTACTTTCCAAATTCCCTTTTTATTTACTTTCGAATTTCCTTTTTTAATGCATTTATACGGTTCAAGATTTCATCGGGAAAATGTGAACTAAAAAGGAAATATCCTAAAACATGAAATGGTGTCATGTTGTTCAGAAAAGGAAAATGGTGTCGCTTTCCTTCTTCTAAATGTGCGTGTGTGATTTTTTTTTTGTTACCATAACCCTCGTCATCATGCATGATATCTCTCAAGAAAATACGTTAATGGCACCAAGATCTCTCAAAATCATCTTTTTTTTTCTCTCAAAAGCATCTTTATTCCGAATCGTTATAAAATGTTTTCAAGCTATTTACTCTAATGCAGAAACCAAACGGTAGGTTTGTTAAAATACAGCTACGTACGTTTTACTACTCGAATGGAGCATATACACATATCGATATCACCACTCTTAATTACACTCTACTAAAACAAACATCGAAACCAGAGAGCTTCAGTTAATTGCTTTGTAGATTTCCCACGTTCGTGAGCCATGCATGACCTGAATTTCCATTAAATATTACTTTTAAAAAAATTATGATATTTTCTAATTTGAAATTTTCTAAATTCGATCTACTTATGTGGTATTCTTTTCTATTGAATCTGTAATGCAATCTATATACCGTTAATGATGTTTTAGATATTGTTTATGGTACGAAGCATTATAGACTAACAGAAAAAAATATTATGAGTTTTAATGAACATCATTGTCTAGTAGACTGACCCGACCATTAGCATGAAAGTATATTTTAGCCTTAAATAATGGTGGCCTGAGTTGATGGAATATTTTATTTGTTTAAAAATCTAAGGGAAATAGAATTTTGCAACATTTTCAACAAGCTCAGTTAGCAATGCAATCGTGAAAGGTCCCTAAAGTATACTTTTGAAACTGGTTAATATCAGATATTTAGATTAGTAAAATCTTGTATTTTCACCAAGGATCTTAGCCTTCGTACAACTTGTGATTTTTAATAGCAGGTTGTGAATCTTATGTAATTGACTTATTGTATTCATCAGATAGAGGTAGATTTTTGATTATCTATGCGACTAGCTATAATAGTCAAACACATCACTAGTTCCCTATAAACTTGCAACTATACTCTCAAACTAAGATGTTTGACTGTTTGTTATTAATTAGTTGTTCTAATTATCATAATCCAACATGTTTTACGACCTTTAATAAATTTTTTTGAGTTTTATTTTACTGAACCACTATTCAGTTTCTCGGTGCAAACCTTTTCAAACTCGCCGGTATCTCTCCCATAACAGCCTCATCTTCGCCGACTATTCTCTTCTTAAACGTTGTACTGTGTTCTTGCTCCGGGAACGTTCGCTTTGCGTTCTCCACTAACTCTTTCTTCTTCTTTGTCCTCTTAGCTTGCTTGGTTTATTCCATGCTTTCGTCTTCTTCTTCAGCTCAGTGCTCTTGGGCTCGAGGCCCGGACTACTCTTGATTGGGCCTGAGATGATAAAATAGGGCCTTATCGAAACCCACGAGCTAGTTATATACACAAATATACACAAAAATGAAGAACTTCCATACTGCTGCTGGTGTGCTGGTCCGTTTTAGGACTCGGGGCGGCCTCGCTTCAATGATGTAAAAGGTTGTAACTACTATCATTAGCAACCTATGCGTGTGTTCAAAAAAAAAAAAACAGCAACCTAAGCGAAAACATTCCTTGTTTACATAATATGGTATATGTATGTCAATATTAATTTTGTATAATTAAATGACCAAAGGATTCGTTCATCTCTATGACGGGGAGACAATTAGATATGATGTTCACCAAACCATCAAAGGGAGAACCGTCATGCTCCTGATCTTTACTTTTGATGTCAATTGGTATTAGTCCTTGGAGTTTTGTGGTATTTGAATTAGTTATTACGAAATAGCTACAAAAGCTATATATATATATATATTTTTAAATAAGAATAAATAACAATAATAATACAAGAATGAGTTCATGATCTGGAAGCCATGCACGTTACGTTTCACTTGCTTTCTTTGTCTACATTGTACATTCTCATTCGGATCTAAGATTTACTTAATATATACTTTTTGATTGCATGTGGTTCTAATATGAGACACATGATTATTTGTCTTTTTCTTTGTTGTTGTACAAAAGTTTCTGTTAAACTTCTTATAAATTTTAACCAAAAAAGCTTCTTATAATCAAAATTTTCAAAAGCATTGGAAAAAAGAACAAAAATATTTTGGAATCCTATGTGGACTTGATCGACTATATGGATTTACCGAAAATAAATCAATTAGTTTTTTTTTTCTTTGTAATCCACATGCAATAGTGTATGATTAGTTCGTATGTCTACGTACGATGTACACTTTTTGATATCACTCTGTAATGTAGGGTCATCGTGTTTCATACCTTGAAAATATATGTGAGAATCTTTCATCCATTGCAGGAAATTTTCATATTATGTATCTTATAATATTTGTCTTAGAATGTAGAACTTTTATTCAATTATGGGAAATATATGTCGATAGAAAAATTAAAACAAGATCTACTTGAATCCACTAACTGTGATTTCATTTTACTTTTCTTTTCACTATATTGTCGGCTTAACAAATTACTTTTATTTTATTTTAGACGGTTCGGTTTGACCAAATCAAACAACCGATTTGGACCACCTAAACTTCAACATCGGGTTTAATTGATGGATTCTTAATGCAAATGCTACATATTGTTGATAGTGATTGTATGGTCTCGTAGCCTCACAAGAAAGAAACATCGGCTTATCTTATTTGCCCATAATCTTTTTGTCCAACCCTCCCTTTGTACCTAGGCCAAACCAGAAAACGTGTCAGTGTCTGTGTCTCTATATACAGCCAGGAAAGGTTGACAAAAACAAGGGAAATAAAGCAAAGGCAATATAGATCGAGATCTTCTGCGAGAGATCATATAGATCTTTCCAGTTCTGTACTCTTTTTTTTTTTGTTTATTTTGTGTTCCTACCGACTCTCTTCCACAGATATACTCTATATCATCAACACATACCCTCGATACGTGGCGTACCCAAAATATATATTTTGACGTGTATACACAGCTTTAAAACTCGGCATGTAAAGCATCATGGTCCATCCTGTATGTATATCGATCATAATGTCATATACAACCTCTCACATTGGACATTTAATTTAATAATACAAAACTGGTTGCAATCAATATTGTTTCAAAATATAACGAAGCATCATGTATGGACTAGTGTTTAAGGACTTGATCGGTAGAATTGTTTTACACAAAATATAATGATGTATGGACAGTGTTTAAGGACTTGATCGGTAGAATTGATGACAAATCAATACAAATATGTTATAAAAGCATGCGACAAAAATATTATGCTACAAGATAGTCTGTTCTCGTATATGTAGTCAATAAAATGTTTGATAGAGTAATAAATTATTCATTTAAAATTATCATATAAAATTAGTACATGATATATAACTTATTCATTTCTAACACATATATATATAATATGCATGTTAATTTTTATAGACAATAAATCATGTTTTGTTATATTTTAAATGTGAAATATTTTACCTTTTAAAAATAAAAAACTAATTTTAAACCCCTTTGTGATATTTTAAATGTGAATCCAAACCCTAAAATGTTATACAAATTAGAACCTCAATACAAATAAACCCCTTTGAACAAAAAAAAAATACAAATAAACCCCAACAAGTATCCGAACGCTCCTGCTTGGTAAACCCTATCAAAATGGTAAACAACATGTACATACATGCCAAAACAACTATGCGACATTCTAACATCATGTGTGTATAGGTGTACGTAAAGACATATATACATATAACAAACCTCTCTCAACCTCACTTCTCCAACAAGCTTTCTACATCCACAAAATAAACTTCCACAGCAAGAACACACACACGTCTATAGATATGAATCTTGAGTTACTACAAGATCTGTCCAAATTCAATATCCCAGCAACCATTAAGATCCGATCCAAAACCTCTATAAACAAGAATAATTGGTGATGAAGACGATGATGGCATTAGCTGCAGCACACCCACATCTCAAGAACACAAGATTCCCTCCGTTCTTGATTCTCCACCTCCCCCGCCAAGAAAATCTCGTCCACCGCCGTCAAAACCGTCGGCTGCGGCGGCTATGATGATCAGATCGTGTAAGAGGAAGCTCTTAGTGTCGACTTGTGAGATTATGATGAATCGGGAAGAGATTGACCGTTTCTTCACATCCGTTTATAGTGACACATCGACCACGGCGAAACGGCGGAGACGTTATCCTCATAGTGCGCGAAGATGAGCCTTTAATTTGTTCAAGATTTATATTTTTTACAGTTTTACTGGAAATATTGTCATATAGTATATGGTTAAAATATATTTTACAGTTTATAAAATGGATGGATAATTTTCTATAACCGCATATTAGTTCATATGGAGGGGTCGATGTTGTAAATTCTGTAATAAATAAATATATTTAATTATAATTGCCAAGTTTTCTAATAATTAATAATGGGGATATTTATGTCATATATAATCGACAAGATCGACTTCTTTATCAGCCAACGTCATGGAAACGAAGAAGTGTTGCTTCGTGACTTATATACGTACATGTGGTACGTGTTCATGTAAATGTGAAATCATTGCATTTATGCAACCAACTAAGAAAATTAAACTATTCTTCAAAATAACTGGCTTTCAAAAAAAATGATACCCTGCTGTAGTTTCAAAATAGGTTTAAACTATTCTTTTTATTTTTTTTTTATATTTTTTTTATATTTGTTCTGTTTTTGAAACTAGCTAGCTTTTATATATGTTTTAAAAATTATGCAGTTTTCTATATGTTTTATAAGCTATAATAAACATTTGTGTCTCAATTACACATACATAATCAAAACTGGTAGTGGCGTGTTAAAGTATTAGGTGCTATAGTGGTAGAAGATGTATCAGTTGCGTGTCAACGTTGTGAAAGCAACAAGGCAGAGTAGCGGTGATGGACTATTGATAAAGCAACATCGAGTTGGCGGTAAAGGGATTTTTTTCAGAAAAAAAGGATTCAATTTATACTGAACAAAAATATTTACAATATGCGAGTTCCCGGCAAAAATGAAACCACAATTTTCTTACTCTAAAGAAACAATGCAAAGCAGAAGTAGCGAAGCTTTGATACATGCAAATAATCATATTGTTTTACAAAAATGTCATTTTGATATTTTTATTGCAAAAAAAAGTATTTATCTCAAAAATTATTGGTCAAACAATTGTTATAATTAGTGGTATAAATATATTTTATTCATTTTTTAATTTGTATGAAAATGTTAAAATGACAATTTTTATAAAAAGGATGAGTATATGTTTTGAAGTTTGAACTAATGTTTTAATTTAATATTAGCTCCCAAAAAAATATTAGCTCAGTAAAAAAGCATGCACGTGTATGTATTTATAAAGTTTATCGATGAGAAATTCATCCTTTGTTTCTGAAATTTGACCGGCCGATAGAGAGACTGACGCAACCTTGGGATCTGTAGATAGTATGCAAATGCATTTTTGAATAGTATAACACTTACAAGAATATTGTATAAGATTTCAAAGTTGATACTCATTGTTTAATTCTTTGCGATCCCCAAAACCATCACATTGTATTTAGAAAAGATCATAATTTAAATAAATCCAGATAATTTGTTTGATGACCGGTTATTAGGCATATGTTAATATGTAGTAAAAATCTAAACTGTTCTAAAAGATTGCAGTTATGTAAATTTGACAATAATAAAATTCAGTGATCGATGATAACTAAGCCATAATCACTTCAATGATTTGAAAAATGAGTTAGGTATGCCAATATAACAGAACAAAAACATTAGAATATAGTTCATAAAAATTGAATTGTTAAAGGTGTTTTGTCTCTTTCGAGTTTCGACACTTGAATTTATTTATTTTTCTGTGAGAGAAACTATTTAAAATTATTTAGCTGGCAAGATTACTAACCAGGCCAACAAAATAAATGAAAATTAAATATAAGAGTAGTTGTATGGCCATGTGACCAAAATGAAATTGCTGAGCGTTATTTATTAGACCAATTAAATTGAATGGAAATGAATACAGAGTAATTGTAAGACTTATTCTTGGGTTCACCCCCTAGGGTGAACCTTTAGGTTCACCAACCAATAGGATTATGTCATTAAAGATTCAGTATCTTTTAAAAAAAGAAACAAAATATTATCAAATTATATTACACTTTAAAAATAAAAATTATACTAATCACAAAATAAGACTTTTTAATCTAAAATAGAATTTATTTTCAAAATATATTTTTAACGTTGCCAACAAACATTAAATCTTAGACTTTTGGATAAATTTTCAATTTTAAAGTTTAAGATTTATCCAAAGGTTTCAAATTTACCCAAGGGTTTAGGGTTTACCCAAGGGTTTAGGGTTTAGGATTAGGTTTTAGGGTATAGTTTTTTGTTGATTATGTTTTAAATAGTTTTTTTTTTAAAATCAAAATTTTAGAATTTATCCAAAGGTTTACTAAAAGATTTAATTTTTAACATTTAGAGTTTAGTGTTTTTTTGTGGTATTAATTTTTTTTTGGAAAGAATACTTTTTTTATTGCAATTAGTATTATTTTTATTATTTTTACTTGTTTTATATTTTTAAAACGTAATTAAATATCACAATATTTTGTTTCCTTTTTTAAAAGATGTCAAATTTGAAATAACTAAATCCTATTGGTTGGTGAACCTATAGGTTCACCCTAGGGGTGAACCCAAGAATAACTCTAATTGTAATATGGTCTTTCAACGAAGGAGCCATGACTACGCAACCAACGGTGTCTTATTCGAACATGAGCTGTTTTTTTTTACTTCTTCATGATTTGGATATTGTGTTATTCAATAGGAAAACTCAAGTCTCTATTAGTAGTACTTATATTATTTGAAGTAAAAAGTATTTGCAGCTTAACTGTTTTTTTGTTTGTTACAAAAGGCAAAGCTAAACAGTTTTGTTGAAGATATTAGATAAATATCTTTTAAGGGGAAAGAAAATATGCATGTTTCTATAAGTATGTAATTAACTAATTTTATCACAATATAGTTACATTCATCATGAAATGGTGAATCTGTATGCGCACAAGTATGAACATTTCATCCCATCATCTTTGTTAAATTTCTCTCAACTAGTTATATGTTCTTTCTTTTAAAGACAGAGGAACTTGAACATATACATCATAGGGAGCTTATGCGATAGAATAGGCTCGGATAACCTCAAGGATTGGCGCTCTAAAAAGCGGACATCTCCCTCCAGTTCGGAGGACCAGTTCGTTACCACAGTTGGAGCAAGTGCACATGTGCCTGCATCTACAGAATCACAGAGATGTGATAAGACACTAGTTTTGGTTCTGTCAGCCACAAACAAACCGGGTCTGAGAAAATATTTTATGTCAGTATCGCAGCAGACACGGCAAGTACCGTTCCTCTCTCAACGTGAACAAGTTTTTGCCTCTCCCCTGTTGTGAAAACTTCGAGACAAACTCTTTCTTGAGTGGTATCCTCTTCCCAGTTTCCATCCTAATGCTTGCCTTCCTCGTCTCCCTTCCACATCCTCAACGGCCAACCCTCTGAACTTGTGCACTCTCATGAGTCATGTCATCTTGTGTGAACCAAGAGACCATTGTTGATCTTCTCTTCGAGTTGCAACGAGCTCCTCCTCTTCGCTGACTTGTCATTTGCATTCATTCCCTGACTCTTTCTGTTTCAATATCACCAAGCCATTCTCCTCTACGGTTATCATCCATAAGATGAATGTCCATCCACGTACGATTTTGTCTCACCCTCTCACTCTCATCATTCTCTCTCTCACTTTATCATGTTCATCTTCCACATCTGCAAAATCCCAGATGCTTGAGTGCTAGGCCTCTCAGCAGCCTGACACCTCAAAGAGGTACGAGTATATACGAAATACATGTACTTAGCAAAGTATATACCACCAATTAGCTTAAAAGCCAGGAAGTTATAATTAAGCGTCTGTTAACTTCTTTGTTCCTTGTATAAGTTTTAGACTACGGTCTTGACTGAAAAAGAGTAGATGATAAGATAATATATGACAATGGACCAACCTGAAAATGTTCTCAAAAGATGCATAAAAAAAAGTTAATAGTATTATCCTACTTTTACAACAGCCATGTTCACAATACGTCTGCTGAAGCTAGCTCACAATGTTAAAGCTAAAACGCAAAGAAGAAGGAGATGGGCTTTAGAGCGTTGCTTGTCCCTTGCCGCTGCTGTTCTTCTTCAACTCATCGTTCTCCTGGCGCAGTGCATCGATCCTCGACTGGAGAATACTGATCATAGCCTCTGCACTCATCATCTCAAGCTTGAAACTCTCTCTCTCAACAGACATCTCGTGAATCTCCTTCTGGAGATCGCTAAGCTTCTCTTCATGAGTTGGAAGTGGAGTAGGAGGAGAAGCTATCGTGTTTTCTTTCTTTTTGGAGATATCCATGAGAGAGAACTCAAGCAACGCGGAGATGGCGGTACTGGTGGCAGCAGCAGCAGCGGCAGACGATGGGATTAAGGTTGTTGTTGTGGACGAACAGTGGTCATGTGTGGTCCCGCTTGAGTTTTTGCTGTTGTTGGATTCGTTTTGGCGTCTGCGTTTGTAATGGAGGAGAGGTGACGGAGCTTCCTTGATAATACCTGCATGAGGAGGACGCTCTTCCTCATCTGCGTGCTCACGTTTAAGTGCTTTCTCATCTTCATCATAATGGTTGTTGTTGTTGTTGTTGTTGTTCTCCTGCGGCTTGAGGAGGGTATTATCAAGCTGATTCTGATGGTCAACTTCTATATCCATTGGAGTCACCTCTCTTGGTGTCTCGTTGATGTTAATAAGCTCCTTGCTCTCTAACTGGGTTTCCTACAACAAATTACAAAGTTATATGAAGTCAAGAAGGCGCACACACAAAAAGATCTGAGACCATATGATTTGGTAAACTTTACAGATAAAGGCTAGAAGAAAAAATAACACAACAAATCCTTTCACTTTCTGATAAGCATGCACTGGTCAAATTAAATGAATTCATATAATGCAAATTGGCAAGTAACTTCTCAAACAAGAATGCTAAGTTCAAACATCTCGTAATAAGCATGGTTGAGATCTACGAGTGTTGGTTACAGGCTCAAAGGACTAGTCATGTAGTCTAGTCTGATTAACTTAGCCAACTAAAACAGTACTTAAAACAGTAAACGAAGAGATAAATTTATCACTTGCAGTTAGTAGAGTTGTTCATAAATAGACTAGTCCAGTTCAACACTCAGCACTCCACTAAAACCACTTAAGATATGGTTTCAACGCATATCTTTTGCATATATGAAATGAATCTAGACAGCTTATGGGTTTTGAAGGAAGTACAGACCTGGTCCATCTGGTTGTTTCCACTGGCTAATGGTAACGGCTCAGCCCTGACTACTCCTGGAATCAGAGCTACACCATCATCAGCCCATTCTTCTTCCAAGAACGGCGCATATCTGTTCCCACATGGCGGTCCAATGTTATTCTTGTGGAACACTTTGACCAGCACATATGCATCTTGCTGCACACTCAAAAACAAAGAATTGAGTTAAGAGTTCAAGTTAACTTTGGATTCTTTTGGACAGTATCAGATATAAACTATACCACTAGGTTTCCGTTGCTTTCGGTTTCATAGTCCACAAGGCGATACTCGTGCATGACCCAATTGGTCCGGAGCCCATCCGGGGCACGGCCGCTGTGGAAAACGAGCGTCTTTTTCATACCGAGGAGCTGAACGTCACGGCGGATTTCTCTGTCTCTACCAGTTGCTTTCCAGTAGCCTATGTTGGTGGATCGGTTCATCCTAGCGCCGTTTCCGTACTTCTTGTCTAATGCGCAGTAGAAGTACCATTCTTGGTCCCTTGTCTTCAACCTCGTAAACGCTGAAACACAACAACACAGAAAGAGAGAATATCAAACCGGAGTAAGGTTGACATACTTAGACACGCAACAACAAGCTACATGTCCTGAAACACAAGGCAAAAATGAAACAGGACTTCATAGCACTAAACTCAAAACTTCAATAACTTAAACACTGAAACACACACAACACAGAAGAAGAGATAATCAAACCACGATAAGCTTGAGATACCAAGACTCATAACAACAAACTTCTTGTCCTGAAACAACAGAAGCAAACTAATGAGGAAGCACAAGTTGGGAAGCAAGCCACAAGGAGTCAGAAAAACACAAGGCTAATGTGGAAGCACAACTCAAAACTTAAGACAACCAAACACAGAACACAAAACTTCATTCCCTGGAACACAAGCAAACTAACGTGGAAGCACAAGTTAGCAAGAACTCTTCAACGAATCGGAAGTACACAAGACAAAAGATAAAACCACACTTAACAACAATAAAACTCAAAAACTTCAAGTAATCAAAACACAGAACAACAACAACAAATTTCATTCCCCTGAAACACAAGCAAAACAAAACTTAAACACAAGATAGGATCTGAAAACGAAAAAAAAAACTAGACTTTGCCCAATTAAAAGTCGACAAGATGAAAACTTTTCACACAGTGTTCCAGCCTAAACATAGCAAAAGACAAACCTGCATCGATATATCCCCAGAAAATGAATCAGACCCCATAAAGCTAAAACCTTTTTCCCAGAATTGAGTTACCCGAGAAGCCATGCCCACCCAAAATCAAAAAAGCAACAAAATTCACACGTCTCAAGGAAACGTAGAGACAGAGAGAGGAAACCCAATCGAACCTGCTAAGTCCCAAGGCTCGTACTTGTAGATATCCGCATCCCCAATCGCATCGAACCGTACCGGTTTACCCAGAACCTTCCGTTTCAAGTAATAACTCACTAGCTCCTCATCCGTCGGATGAAATCGAAACCCGGGAGCAAGGGCCGTCGCCGCCACCACAGTACTAGGCGGCGCAGTCGCTGATGACGGTGAGGACTCGACAGCTACAGAATCGGGACCCATCGATTGAAGCAGAACAAAAAAGAACCGAACTTTGTTACTAGGGTTTCCCTAGACCACTGTAGACGAACAGAGGAAAGGAAGTTGGGAGATAAATTTTCGAAGAAACCAAAGAGAGAGAGAAGGCTGAAGATTAAAAGGTACCTTCAATTGCAAGGAATTTTATTTTCACAGAAGGCTAGAAAACAAGTTGTTGTTTCGGATTGCGATTCCAATTTTGCTTTTTTGTCCCGGTAATAAAACCCTTTGGCAGTCAAAATGTTTACCCAGTAGGTTTTGTCGTATTATGTAGTTAATTAAATAAAAGAAAACACTGACGTGTCAGAAAAGTAATTTTTCTTTTTTTCCACTCTAATGATCAAAAAAAACCAGAAGAATACATACAAAAAGGTACAATCTTTCTACTGGACACATACGACGGGTTTGATTAAGACATACGATATACAAACCATTTCCAAATATTTAGAAAATGTACTATGATAAACTATATAACTTGATAGAGAGTAGAAGGTAGCAAGAAGCTTGTAGATCAAAAGAGTTCTTGACTGAAAAAAAACTAGATGATAATATATGACAATGGACCAACCTGAGAATGTTGTCAAAAGAAGAAAAAAAAACACCTAACAAAGTTCTCAATCTCATCAGAAGAAGCTACATAGATAAAACACCTAATATTAGGGAAATTAAAACAGCTAAAAACGCAAAGAAGAAACCTAGAGAGATGGTGTTATTATTAGAGCATTTAGTGTCCATTGGCGCTGTTGTTCTTCTTCAGCTCATCGTTCTCCTGGCGCAGTGCATCGATCCTCGACTGGAGAATACTGATCATAGCCTCTGCACCCATCATCTCAAGCTTGAAAGTTTCTCTCTCTTCAGACATCTTCTCAATCTCCTTCTGGAGATTGTTAACCTTCTCCTTAAGTGTAGCTTCCTTGTGAGGACGTAACGTCTGCTGCTGTGAGTTTTCTTTCTTCTTGGAGATTCCCATGAGAGAGAACTCGAGCAATGCAGAGATGGCGCTGTTGGTGGCACCAGCAGCAGCAGGAGACGGTGAGACTAAAGTTGGTGTGTTGTCGACGGTTGTTATTGTGGAGGAGCAGTAATCCTCCGCGGTCCTGCTTGAGTTGTTGTTGCTGTTGTTGTTAGACTCGTTTTGGCGTCTGCGTTTGTATTGGAGGAGAGGTAACGGAGCTTCTTTGTTGAGAACGCATACAGAAGGAGGACGCTCATCTTCATCTGCGTGCTCACGTTTGAGTGCTTCCTCATCTTCATCATTGTTATCCTCCTGCGGCTTGAGAGCATTCTCATGATGATTAACTTCGATGTCCATTGGTGTAGTCTCTCTTGGTGGCTCGTTGATGTTAATGAGGAGGCCCTTGCTTTCCGACTGGGTTTCCTACCACAAATTTCAAGTTATGTAAACTCCAGAAGTCGCAAATAAAATGAGGCTACTGAGTACTAAGTCAAGTGCAATTAACTCATTCCACCGAAACAGGACCAGAGAAGCTTCATTTCATCATATACAGTATTTGCATATAAGAAACATGATATCTTGCAAATTAAGAGAAGATGATTCACTTCAACGCAGAGCTTTTGCATATAACAAATACTGAAACGAATCTAAGCAGGTTATGCGTTATGGAGGAAGTACAAACCTGGTCCATCTGAATGTTTCCATTGGCTACTGGTAGCGGCTCTACACTGACCCTAACGTCTACTCCTGGAATCAGAGCAACTCCATCACCGGCCCATTCCTCTTCCATGAACGGAGCGTATCTGTTCCCACTTGGAGGCCCAATGTTATTCTTGTGGAAGATTCTGCACAAGACATATGCATCTTGCTGCATATCCAAAACAAAAGAATTGAGATAAGATAGGAACCCTTGGACAGTATCAGATATAAACATAATAACTCTTTCGGGAAAAAAAAAACTATACCACCGAGTTTCCATTGTTTTCAGTTTCGTAGTCCACAAGGCGATACTCATGCATGACCCAATTGGTCCGGAGCCCATCTGGTGCACGCCCGCTGTGGAAAACGAGTGTCTTTTTCATACCAATCAACTGAACGTCACTGCGGATTTCTCTGTCTTTTCCAGTTGCTTTCCAGTAGCCTAAGTTAGTGGCTCGGTTCATCCTAGCACCGTTTCCATACTTCTTATCTAAGGCGCAATAGAAGTACCATTCCTGGTCCCTTGTCTTCAGCCAAGAAAACGCTGAAACATACACCAGAAGATAAAATTAAGCCAGACATAATAACACTAAACTTTAGATACCAAGACACGCAACAGCAAACTTCATGTCCTGAAACACAATCAAATCAATCCGGAAGCAAAAATTCGCAAGAGATCCTTAACGAATGTTAAATACATTACACCAGAAGACGATAACAAAATAAAACCGGACTTAATAGCACTAAAACTCAAAACTTTATATAACCAAACTCAGAAACAACAAACTTCACTTCGGGAAACACAAGCAAACAAAGCCGAAGCACAAGAAAACTTTCATATAACCAAACACAGAACAACAAACAATGATTTCCTGTAACACACACAAGCAAACAAAACTGAAGCACAAGATGGTAAGAAACTCCTGAATCTGAAAAGAAAAAAAAAAACTAGACTTTTCACAGTGTTACAGCCCTAAACACAGCAAAAGGCACTAACAGAGAAACATTCACAGAAAATGAATCGAATCCAACAAAAAAAAAACTAAACCTTTCTCCCGAATTGAGTAAGAAGACGTAACCTTGAAGAAGCCCAGACCACTAAAAATCCCAAATCAGAGTCAACAAACTCCAATGTCTCACAGAAAAACCCTAAATCACAGAGACACGCAAAGCGGAAGAGACAAAGAGATAGAGAGAACCTGCTAAATCCCAAGGCTCGTGCTTGTAGATATCCACATCCCCAATCGCATCGAACCGTATCGGTTTACCCACAACTTTCCTCTTCAAGTAGTAGCTGACGAGCTCATCGTCGGTTGGGTGAAATCTGAACCCAGGAGCAAGCGCCGTCGCCACGGCAGTAGCCGTCGGCGGAGAAGACACAGCAGAGACTGATTCGCGACCCATTGAATCAAAAGACCGTAACTTTGTTACTAGGGTTTCTTCTAAAAATCTCTCTCTTTCCCCCAAAACCTGAACAGGGAGAGAAGTTGGAAAAATTTGGGATTTTGATTTAAAGACAGTAAAAAGGTTACTTCAATTGCAAGAAATTTGTTTCTTTTCGACGGCTCTTTCGGATTGCGATTCCGATTTTGATTTTTCAATTCCAGTGTTTCCTTTCATTTTCACAATTATTTTTTTTTTCTTTTACTTTTGCAGTAAACCCTACAAAACACTGCGTGTTTTTGTCGTTTTGTGAAGTATACTAAAGGAATCGTTGTCGTTTTACGAAAGTGGTATTTTCTACGGTCAAAGATTTTTTTAAAAAATTGTTCCAAAAATTAATTGAATTTGCCTTTTATACTATAGGTGTTTTATACGTCTCTAGCCACGTATTGATATTATCCCATTTAAGTTTACCGCATTAAGGTAAAGCTAATTCTAGGGGAACAATAGTTTGGAAAATAATATATATGCAAATTTATAATGGTTTATTTTCTTCTGAAAACAGATAAACTTTGACATTTATCTATTTTGTGAGGTTAATCAAGTTATTAATGAGAGAACAGAAGGTAAACACACAAAAAGATTAATTGAGAGGTACGTTTGCTTGGAGAAGGGTACTTTACCAATAAGGCAAGCTAAAAGGTAGAGAAGACTTGGTCCACACGAACCATCATCTTTCCCCATTTTTTTCTTAATGATAAACAAATTGCGCTTATCTTGTAATCAGCATCGCTTCAAAAGTATTAAGAGTATAGTTTACTAGTGAACGAATAAAATGATACATACATATAGGTTAATTTGTAAACACTATCAACCGCAAAAGGTGTACAAAAAAGTTCAGTAATTAAGACTACCTTTTTCTTATTTTACTACTGGACTGAATAACGAATTTTGAAGAGTATGATATTTGTTTTGAATATCAGTCTCAGTTTACATTGCAAAACCAAAACCAATATCAGTATCAGTAACAGTAATATCTTTAATTACAGTGCAGAAGATCAACAAACAAAGACCAAATAACAAAGCTTAGAAAACGAAACAGCACTCTTCTCTTATCCACCTCTCATTCACGGAAGAGGGACTAGACTTGGAACGTACACATAACCACAAACGAAGGCGCGAGAAAAGTCATGCACGTAGTCTCGTTCTGTCACCTTTTCATTTCTCACCCCATCCTCATCAATCTCATAAAGAGTAAGGCAATTACAAACCTCATCACCTTCTCCTAATTCAACTCCCACACACCATACAATGACACTCTTAGGCTTCACAAAGCAGTATACAGGACGAGCCGCATCACCACGGACCCGTAAGGGCCGTAACGCCGGAAGACCAGGGCCGGACAAGCTGAAATATTTGCTAAACGTGACATCACCACCATCACTCAACTTGCTTGAAACCCACACCTCAATGTTTCTTGACGCTCGGTCGTGTTGTAGCAAAGACAAGCTATCTCCATTGAAACAACCTAAGTGACTATTAACATAAGAGGTTGGACAGAAGCATATGTCCTTGAACGTTTCATCTGAGAAATCGAAACCACGAATGAACTCTTCTTCTGGTGCTCCTTCTCTATAAGCAACCCAATACATGTTACCCAAAACAGACACACATCTGCGCGTGACTTTCACGTCAATATCAACCTTGCCACCAATACTTCTCCAAGAACCCGTCTCGAACTCGTAAATCTCGTAACCCTCAAACTCAAACAGGCCACAAGTAAACCTCACGATCTTGTAACCGTCGTCACGAGCCTTCTTCTTGCTGTTGTATCCAATCCCGTAGTGGTCGCTACTCGCGAGAATTTCCGCGGGCTCGACCGATCTGATTCTCCCTGTGAGGGGATTCCAAAGTGAGATGAATCTTTGTTTCATCGAGTCGGTTCCCTTGCACAGCATGAGTCCATCGCAGTGAACCATGGTATCAATCTCATACGGAGGTTGAAACTCTCTTGGGATCGGTGAAACTGAGCGTGTTCTGGTCACTGGATCCATGATTTGTACCGTATTACCAAAGATTCTCAAGAATCGTTCTTCTTGGGAGCGGCGCAAGTGTTCGTAGACGAAACTTTTGTCGGTGAGGAGAGCGTACCATTTCTTGCACGTGGGTTTTGATCGGACCAGGGATTCCACCGGAGTCCTGTAGAATATTTCTTGTGCTATCTCGAGTGGCAGAGACGACAGCGACGAAGAACGATTTGAAGAGGAAGCCATGAGCGCGCTCAGAAAGATTTGAATCGTCGTGGATTCTTGAACCAGTTTGTGATTCTTTTAATTTTATTGTTTTTGGATGCGCACACTATGTTGTATGCTCACTCTTATATAATCGAATATAGCGAGCGCATCGGTTAATATGTGCGATCTCAACATACGTATTGAACCATATGGGTAAATCTAAATCATGGATACTCCAAATTTTCTGTTTGATTTAGGTCACTTGTTGAACACGTAACCTGGTCTAAAGCGAAACGAAAAACGTTTGTGGGATAGTTTTTTTTTGTCTAATGCATGGCCATGGGCGTCGTTGTTTTTTAATGAGCTCATACGACAAGAGAACTCATACGCCTACCATCCAAAGTCTCTAGTAATCAATGAGAG
Organism: Hirschfeldia incana; assembly: GCA_026261945.1. Classification (NCBI taxonomy): domain Eukaryota; kingdom Viridiplantae; phylum Streptophyta; class Magnoliopsida; order Brassicales; family Brassicaceae; genus Hirschfeldia; species Hirschfeldia incana. Next base: position 3,797,290 of record JABCMI010000021.1, read on the forward strand.
AATAATTAATAGATCTATTCCAAGCTTGAGTTCCAAGGAAAGGCACATACATCATACGTGTCGTGATCTACAAGCTTGAGTTCCTCGTCGTTACCAAACCGGTGGTTATTAAACCATCGTTACCAAAACGTTGATTTCTAAACCGGTTCATTTGCTTCATTCAGTCAGTGAGATTCATAAAAAGAAGATTTCATGTTTTTGGTTCGCGTGTTTTATTCAGTCAATGTGGTCAAAAGATTTTACCAAAAAAAAAGATTAAAGAATCACAGACAGGGGAAGAACATTTATCCAAGAATTTCTGATATCAATATAATGTAGTATCAAAGTTCCTCGTGTTACTAAAAAAACAAACGGTTACTAAACCGGTTCGTTTGCTTCATTCAATCAAAAAAGTAAACCGGTTCATGTTTTTAGCTCGTTTCGGTTGAATCTTTAACTGTTTTAACCGTAAAAAAACACATTGTTTAGTCCTTTCCTTCTTCTTATCCAAGAATCTCTGATACGACCCGAATCTTTCTCAGAGCGCTCTCATGGCTTCCTCTTCAAGGCGTTCGTGGTCGTTGTCCCTGATGCCACCGGATATAATTCAAGAAATCTTCTACAAGACTCCGGCGGAAGCTCTCGTCCGATCAAAACCGGCGTGCAAGGAATGGTACGCTCTCATCACCGACGAAACTTTCATCAAAGAACACTTCCAACGCTCCCAAGAACACTTCATAAGAATCTTCGATGCGGTAGAGATCGTGGAGCCAGTGACCAGAACAAGCTCAGTTTCACCGGTCCCAAACGAGTTACTACGACATCCGTTTCAGATCGATACTTTGGCTTACGCGCAAATGGTTCACTGCGATGGATACGTGCTAGTTGGTTGTAACATGTGGAAGTGCAGAGACGACGGATCAAGATACACCAACCTCGCGCTTTGCAACCCTGTTTTGAGAAACCTCAGATGGATCGAGCCCTCGCGAAGTATCACGACCTCTGACTACCACGGGATTGGATACGACAAGAACAAGCCTAGCGATGGTTACAAGATCTTGAGGTTTGTTAGTCGTCCTTGGGAGATTGAGCGTCATGATGATGAGCCAGGGGTTGAGATTGAGCGTCATGATGATGAGCCAGGGGTTGAGATTTATGAGTGCAGGACGAGTTCTTGGAGGACTCTTGATGAGGAGCTTGATATGGATGTGCGTATCATGCGTGACTGTGTGGCTGCGATGGGTAACATGTATTGGATTTACAGAGATGAAGAAGAAGAAGAGTTCATTAGGGTTTTTGATTTCTCGGATGAAAAGTTCGATGACATATGCTTCTGTCCTCCTTCTTATGGTAATACTAGTCACTTAGCTTCTTTCAGTGGAGATAGATTGTCGTTGCTACAGCAAGACGAAGCATCAAAGGAGATTGAAGTGTGGGTTTCAAGCAAGTTGGGTGATGGCGATGTCTCGTTTAGCAAGTATTTCAGTCTCTCCGGTCCTGAGCTTCCAGCGTTACGGGTCCATGATGATAATTATTATAGGGCTAATCCTGTATACTGCTTTGTGAAGCCTAAGAGTGTCATCGTCTGGTGCGTGGAAGTTGAAGGAGAAGGTACTGATGAGTTTTTTTCTCGCTGTGCTCTGTATGAGATTAATGAGGATGGGGTGGAGATTAAAGGGGAGACAGAACGAAGCTACGTGCGTGACTATTCTCGCGACTTCCGTTGTGGCCATGTGTTTGTTCCAAGTATGATCCCTCTTCCATGGCCAAGAGATTAGGGTTTTTTTTTCGTGTTCTATAAGCTTTCCTTTTGCTCTTTGTACGTCGATCTTCTGTCCATGTGTATCTCGAGAGCGACTATGGTACCATATGCAGATGTTACTGAATACGACGTTGGTTTTGGGTTTTGTATTGCAATCTTGACAAAGTTTTAGATTATATGGTGCACTGTTGAAACATGTTAGTGTATCAGTCTCCTCTGGTTTATACTGTGGACTAGTGTGTCGCGCTCTCGACAATCAAACCCACGGGTCAGTTAAAAAGCAGAAGTGAAAACCACTATCAAACGTTAGAATTGAAACAAAGAAAAGGGACTTTCTTTAGTAATTGTCAGTTTATTGGTACAAGTCCTGATGTATCTGCCCAAAACAGAGTGACGCCTATCATCTAAGGTCTCCAGTAATCAGTAATCACTAATCAGTGAAGAGATCTTATCCAAAGTAAAAAAAATGGTACTAGACAAAAATTCCCAAACCGGTGGTTAATAAAAACCGTCGTTGGTGGTTATGAAATGTTTCACATAAATAATGCTCACATGCTTTCAAAGAATAATACTTTTCTTGTCCAAGAGTCACCTTTGAAACATGAGTCATAACTCTCCTCTGGTTTATACTCTGGAGCGTGTAAGGTGAAACCTACAATCAAACCCACAACTCATTTAAGAAACATAGGTGAAACTGGAAACTACTACTCTCTCTGTTTCATAATGTAAGTAGTTTAAACTAAAAACACTAATATTAAGAAAATTGTTAAAATTTTAAAAATAATATTTAATGAATTAGCTCAACCAATTATAAAAGACTAGATATTATTTGATTGGTTACACTATATTCATTAAGTGCAAAAATTATCTAGATATGTAGAAACTACTTATATTTTGAAACAACAAAATTTTCTTTAAATTACTTACAATAAAAAACAGAAAGAGTATTAAAAAACGTTTTGAGTGGACACAACGAAAATAAACTTGCTTTGATAGTAGCATATATATATGCCATGATTGCCATCTCTTAGCATAAGTAGTACTAGTGTATCTGCCAAAACAGAGTGAATCTAATGAGGCTCACACGCCTTATCAAGGTCTCCAGTAATCAATGAGAGAATAATTAATAGATCTAATTCAAGCTTGAGTTCCAAGGAAAGGCACATACATTTAATATAGGTCACTTGTTGTTGATCACGTTTCTGGGATAGTTTTTTCTTGTGTCTAATGCATGGGCTTCGTTGTTTTCTAATGAGCTCATACGCGTTATCATCCATGATCTCCAGTAATCAGAGAGACTAATTATAGATCTAATCCAAGCGTGAGTTCCAAGGAAAGGCACATACATCATACATGTCGTGAATCTCGTGATCACCACTATTCACACAGAAAAAAAATTATTAACGCTACAAAAAAAATCACTAGTCTACAAGCTTGAGTCCCTTGCCGTTACCAACCGGTTCGTTAGCTTTATTCAGTCAATGAAATTCAAAGATTCATGTTTTGGTTCGGTTGAATCTCGAAGTGTTATTACCCTTGATTAATTTAATAGACGAGGTTAAAATATTTTACAAAAGAAAAAGATAAAAGAATCACAGGAAGGAAAATAAGATTTATATATCTGGTTTCATAGTTCCTCGTCTACCAAAATAAAAAAACGGTGGTTACTTCGGTTGCTTCATTCAATCAATAAAGTTAACCTCGATTACATGTTCCATTAGTTTCAGAGAACTAAATTAACATGACATCTCTAAGTTTTACTTTCCTCAAAAAAAAAGTTTTACATTATGCAACTTTTCTAAATTAATCATAAAAATGTTTTAGTATATTTTTATTTTAAAAACGATTTTGAAAAATATCTGTAAATAGAGAAAGGAATAGATAAATAAATTACAAAAAACTTGAAAATCACTACTAGGAGAAATTATTTTTTTTTTGAAAAGAGAGAGGAAGAGAGAAGAGATGTTACCAGAATAAAGAGGAGGTTTTGGTGATTGTGTCATCGTCGTTCGTTGCTGAAAATGATTATTAAAGTCCACAAAATCTGCGAACCAAGAGACCTTGAGCATAGAAGAGACTTAGACTTAGATTGTGCAATTAAACTTTTCTAATTGATCACAAAAATGTTTTAATATATTTTCATTTAAAAAACAATTTAGAAAAAATTATTCTCTATACTAAATTATTTAGATATGTAAATAGAGAAAGGAACAAATAAATAAAGTATCAAAAACTTGAAAATCACTACTAGGAGAAAATATTTTTTTTAAAAAAAGAAGAACCAGAAAAGAAAAAGGAAGAGAGAAGAGATGATACCATAAGAAAGAGGAGGTTTTGGTGATTGTTGTGTCATCGTTCGTTTATGAGAATGATTATTACCGCCCACAAAACTTGCGAACCAAGAGACCTGGAAAGGCTTGGAACATAGAAGAGACTTATAGTCCATGCAAATCTGAGGCGGAGCACGGAGGGGTGTGTTTGTTGCGAACCAAGAGACCTGGAAAGGCTTGGAGCATGATAGAAGAGACTTATAATCCATGCAAAGCTGAGGCGGAGGGGTGTGTTTGTTGCGGTGAAGAAATACATGGGATAATACTAGACTACTAGTTGTTGTCGGTATTGTTTGAGATGAATGAAAGTTTTGGGGTTTGTGTGTGTTGTATTTATAGACTAGAGATATAATGGTAACTTTCACTAAAAATAAAAAATATAGCCGTTATACGTTTCCGAAAATTGTAACGTTTAGTTTTACTGTCACAGTTAGCAGGCGTCTCTCTCGATGTCTAGGGGTTGAAAATTCATCTTGAGTTGTTCTCTGAAGATTTTGGGACTACACTTGCATTTATGGGGAGGCTCTTTGGATTGGCAGTGCCGTGCGAAGCTAAGTTGGGGGCCTAAGGCCGAGAAAGTAGTTCGTAATTCGGTATTATATAAAACCTTGAAAATATTTATTAAATTTAATTTAGTAAAAAACAAGTGTATATTAGACTACACTTGCATTTATGGGGAGGCTCTTTGGATTGGCAGTGCCGTGCGAAGCTAAGTTGGGGGACTAAGGCCGAGAAAGTAGTTCGTAATTCGGTATTATATAAAACCTTGAAAATATTTATTAAATTTAATTTAGTAAAAAACAAGTATATTAGACTAAAATAGAAGGTATATATTTTGATTAAAAAATAACAATTATATTACTTCTGATTATTTTGTATATAATTATCTGATGAAGTGTATGATGATTTAGAAATTTTAAAGGCAAAGCTAATAATATTAAGATAATATTCTTGATATATAGAATTATATGAATGAACAAGATTAATGATAACAATGTTTTTAAAAAAGAACGAGGACAAAAACGTGTAAAAGAAATAATTTTATGAATTTAGATTGAACACTAAAATTTTAATGTCTTAAAGAACTGAACGTGTAATAACTAACGAGTTAACAACTAGCACAAATAAATTTATAGAACCTATATTTCCAGATTTGAAACTAAAAAGAAATTTGTATACTTAACCAACTGAAACCTAAGATATGATGGGGGCCTTTTTCATTACATGGTGACGGCTCTGTGGATTGGTATCAAGGATCAACACATACTAACCTAAATCAACAAAGACAGCACCACAAAAATATCTGCAACTTTCCGAAGACTTGTGTTAAAAAGAAAAACAGCCTAATTAACTGTGGCAGTAAAAAAAATACAGCCTAGCCAAGCTTATGTTTTGATCTATCTTTTCTTCTTCTTGAGAATTGAGAAACTAAGTCCAAATAGACCAGATTTCTTTGGAGATCAGGTTATTACAGGCTCATGTTATGTAACAACCTGTGAAGTAGTTGTAGAAGTTGAGGGTTCTTCTTCTAATGAGCTCATACGCCAAGAGAACTCATACGCCTATCATCCAACGTCTCCAATGAGAGAACAATTAATAGATCTAATCCAAGCTTGAGTTCCAAGGAAAGGCACCCACAAAAAAATCACTAGTTCGTTCCCGAACCGGTGGTTACTAAACCGGTTCGTTAGCTTTATTCAGTCAATGAAATTCAAAGATTCATGTGTTTGCTTCGGTTAAATCTCGAAGTGATATTACCCTTTGATTTATTTAATCGATGAGGTTAAAATATTTTACATAAGAAAAGGATAAAAGAATCACATGAAGGAAAATAAGATTTACATCTCTGGTTTAATAGTTCCTCCCTCGTCGTTACAAAAATTAAAAAACGGTGGTTACTAAACTGGTTCGGTTGCTTCATTCAATCAATAAAGCTAACCGTTTGGTTCTTTTCTTCAAGTGTTTTTAACTTTTAACGGTAAAAAGAACCACATTCTTTAGTCGTTTCCTTCTTCTTATCAAAGAATCTCCGATACGACTCGAATCTTTCTCAGAGCGCTCTCATGGCTTCCCCAAGGCGTTCGTGGTCGTTGTCCCTGATGCCACCGGAGATAATTCAAGAAATCTTTCACAAGACTCCAGCAGATGTTCTCGTCCGATCAAAGCCGACGTGCAAGGAATGGCACGCTCTCATCACCGACAAAAGTTTCATCAACGAACACATCCAACGCTCCCAAGAACGCTCCCAAGAACGCTTCATAAGAATCTTCGATAAGGTACAGATCATCGATCCAGTGACGTCCAGAACAAGCTTTGTTTCACCAATACCAAACGAGTTACATCAGCATCCATATAACATCGATGAATTGGTCCACACGCTCATGGTTCACTGCGATGGACTCATGCTGGTCGCGTATCAACGTTGGGAGTACGGAAGCGACGAATCAATACTCCCCAACATCGCAGTTTGGAATCCCTTCACAGGGAAAATCAGATGGGTCGAGCAGGCCGCGGGGTATATCACGAGCAGTGACTTCTACGGGATTGGATACAACAGCGATGGTTACAAGCTCGTGAGGTTTACTTGTCGTCCGTTTGTGGTAGAGGGTTACGAGGATGTACCAGAGGTTGAGGTTTACGAGTTCAAGACGAGTTCTTGGAGAACCGTCGGCGGCAAGGTTGATGTTGATGTGGAGATTACGAGGAGATGTGTGTCTGTGTTGGGTAACATGTATTGGGTTGCTTATCTATGTTGGAAAGAAAGTGAGAAGTTCATTAGGGTTTTCGATTTTTCAGATGAAACGTTCAAGGACATATGCTTCTGTCCTCCTTCTTATGGTAATACTAGTCACTTATCTTCTTTCAACGGAGATAGCTTGTCGTTGGTACAGCAAGATGAAGTATCAAAGAAGATTGAAGTGTGGGTTTCAAGCAAGTTGGGTGATGGTGATGTCTCGTTTAGCAAGTATTTCAGTTTGTCCGGTCTCGATCTTCCGGCGTTACGGGTCTATGATGATAAGTATCATAGGGCTAATCCTGTATACTGCTTTGTGAAGCCTAAGAGTGTCATCGTCTGGTGCGTGGGAGTTGGAGGAGAAGGTGATGAGGTTCGTTCTTGCTGTACTCTGTATGAGATTGATGAAGATGGGGTGAAGAGTAGACAGGAGACAGAACGAAGCTACGTGCGTGACTTATATCGCGCCTTCGCTTGTGGCTACGTGTACGTTCCAAGTTTTATCCCTCTTCCATGGGAAAGTGATTAGGGTTTTTGTTTCTTGTTTTATAAGCTTTCGTTTTGCTCTTTGTTCGTTGATTTTGAAAGGAACTATGATACAGCTGTGTTTTGCAGAGGTTACTGAACATGGCGTTGGGTTTGGTTTTTGTATTACAATCTTAACAAGTTTTAGGTTATGGTGCACTCATGTTGTGTCTTAGTAAATGGTAAAGTTGCTTTCAGTGCTTATGGGCTTAGTCTTCTTATAATATTTTTTTTTGCTCAAGAGGTTGCCCATGATCCATCTTTGTAACATGACATTATCACTCCTCTGGTTTAGAGTCTTTAGACTCTAGACCAGTGTGTGTCATGCTCCCTACAATCAAAACCCACATATCAGTTAAAAAGCATAAGTGATAAATAACCACTATCAAAACGTTAGAATTGACACAAAGAAATGGGACTTTCTTTTGAATGATAGTAGCTAATGTCAGTTTATTAGTACAAGACTGTATCTACCAAAACAGAGTGAATGTAATGAGCTCTTACGCCTTAGCATGATTATCCCAAAACCCCATTTAGGAGTTCTTATTCTTTTTTTAATACTTTTAAGCAGCAAAAGTGATTTAAGAGACAACATTAAGAAACCTAAACATATTTGTGTTCCATTGCAAGGTTCTTAATTAAGGTTTCTTAAAAAAAGGTTTGATGAAAATTGTTTATAAAGTTTGAGATTGCTTGTGTTTGGTAGGGGATGAGGATCTTGTTACAAGACAAGGTAATAACTCTAACCTGACGAATGATTTTAACGAACACATCAAGTGTTCTCTTGTACTGATTATCTGAGCATACATTTGCAGAGCCAGTAATACGACACACCCCTAGAGAACTAGTACCTCTTACATCATGTACCATCTGAACAAATAAACAGATGAAAAAAACTCTCAAGTAAATGCTTCAACAATCCAGATTCCATAGCTTATCTCAAAGACTCAAACATACCATGGAATTGGATTCGAAACAACCAAGACGACATGAGCTTATACCATTCACATTAAGATCTATATTTTGATCTCAGTCAAGTAATATTTACGACATTTTTACCTGCCAGACGTGCGTATCAACGGGAATGACACTATGCTGATCAAGAGAAAACAGAGCTACACAAGCTGCTACCTTCAGACCAACCCCAGGCAATGTACACAGAGCAGCAATCTCATCTTGAAGTTCCAATTTGCGTAGACATAAGCCATTCATCACCACCACCTGGCTTGACTGCAAAGCACTCACTGTACCCGTTATGTACTTCTCTCTGCTCACCACACACAACATGTAAACCAAAAAATCAAAGTTCCCTAGTTTAAAACAAAACAAATCAAAGAAACATGCCATGTATTGATATCTAGCTAAAAACAAACATTAACTCAACCAATCCTATGAATGTATACAACCTTCAAGCTAGAACAAGTAAAGGCAGTAACTTTAGATAGTAATGACCCACCTGTAGCCAAAAAATCAAAGTTCCCTAGCTACTTTAAAACAGAAACCTCCATGAAAAGATATCTAGCTAAAAACAACCGATGCTATGAATGTACAAGCTTGAATCTGGATGATATGATTGAAAGACAGTAAATTAGATAGTAACCACCCACCTGTAACCAAAACCAGCCTTTCTAAACTCATCCTCAGAAACCCTAGACAACCTTTCTAACGACGGGAACTGATGAAACTCAAACCCAGATACACCGCCATAGACGACACGAAATCAACCATCTTCGTGATCCTCGCGATGTTATTGTTCGACGAGGATATATAACAACTGAGATCTGATCTTAACACGAACCAGCTACGATCGAATCGATCTCCATCTCCGATTAGGAAACCTCAGAGAAATCAGTGTTCTTCGTCTCGACGCGAGAGAGAGATGTTAAATGAATGACACGTGCCCTTTGAAACCCATTGAAACCCGTCTCTTCTGCTCTTGTTTTAGCTACGTCTTCAATTTAATTAGCTAATTTTTATTTATTTTTTAAACCAAAAACACTTAAATACCGGTTCTGGAAACCGCGATAAAGATGGTCTTATCATCCAAGGTCTCCAGTAATCAGTGAGAGAATAGTTAAAAAATCTAGTCCAAGCTTGAGTCCCAAGTAAAGGCGCAAACATGTGTGTGATCACCAATGTTCAGCCAAAAGAACCTCACTAAGTGTATCTGCCAAAACAGAGTGAATCTAATGAGCTCATAAATAGAACTCATACCGCCTTATCATCCAAGGTCTCCAGTAATCAATGAGAATATTTAATAGATCTAATCCAAGCTTGAGTTCCACGGAAAGGCACATACATCATACACGTAGTGATCACCACCACTATTCACAAAAAGAAAATCACTAGTCTACAAGCTTGAGTTTCTCGTCGTTATCAAATTGGTGGTTACTAAACCGTCGTTACCAAAACGGTGATTACCAAGCCGGTTCGTCTGCTTTAGTTCAGTCAATGAGATTTAAAGATTGCATATTTTTGGTTCGGTTGAATCTTTAACTTGGTTCGCTTGTTTTATTCAGTAAACGAGGTTAAAAGTTCAAAAAAAAGATTTTACCCAAAAAAAGACTAAACCAAACAATCACAGGGACTAAACCGGTTCATTTGCTTCATTCAATCAATAATATTAACCGGTTCATGTTTTTTTTTTTGAAAAAGGCTTTCATAACTGGTTAATGTTTTTATTTTGGTTCGTTTCGGTAGAATCTTATTGTTGAATCATGTTGTGTAACAGTCTTTAGTCATGTTTGTTGGTTCAACAAAACTTTGATACATAATTGAAAAAATGGACTTAACTCTTTTGATTGTGTCCAGCTAGAAACTCACGTATATTGTCTTCAAAAACATAGACCGTACAAACTTAAGTGAGGATTCATTCCATTAGAAATAATTAGGCCCACTTATAAACTAGTCTATATATAAGTAAAATGTCGACTAGTAAACTAACCGACCTTAGCTCAGTTGGTAGAGCGGAAGACTGTAGTGGGTTAGCCCAAAGAAATCTTTAGGTCGCTGGTTCGATTCCGGCAGGTCGGATTTTTTTTCCCTTCATATATATCTATGGGGACCCACATCCAACCAGCTTTTGCTTCCCATTCATCTCGCGTGCGTAACCGTTGATTAACCAACCCCCAGACGTTATCTACGACAACGCGTAAAGGATCATTCACTATTTTTGAAAATCACAGATTAGCCCAAAACTTATCCGATTCGCCCAGAAGATCCCTTTTTAATTAAACCTCCAGACGTCATCGACTATTTCTTGTAATTCACAGATTGGCCCCGACAATCTCGGACACGTCCAGAAGATCCTCTTTTTAGATATTTTCTCGCCACGTGTACCTTCTCCTCCCTCGTATACAAACAATCTCAAAAGCAGTTGAGAAGAAAAAAAAAAAAAACAAACGGAAATGGAGAAACTAACTTTCCTCTTCCACATCGTCGTCTTCATCGCTTGCACATATCCATCTTCTTCCTCTACTCTCTTGAACGATCGGAGCTTCGAGATATCGAACTTGCCTTCATCGCGAGCGGCGAAGCTGATCCGAGAGCTGAACCTCTTTCCGAAGCTCGACGTCAACGTGATCGATGCCGGCGATTCGACTCTCGCTTCTTCCGCGGAGGAGGAGGAGGTGCCTTCGATTGTCGAACGGAACTTCAGATTCCCGAATATTCTCCCCGACGGAGGCGCTACCGTTGAGAATCTAGGTCATCATGCTGGTTACTTCAAGCTCCCCAAATCTCAAGGCGCAAGGTTTATATCTAATCCTAGCTTATTCATACTGTTTCATGTGCTTATGGTGATTTAGAATCTGATTTGCAGCTAGCTGTTGACTAGGTTGTGTTGTTTATTGTCGATCTGAACATTTTGTTGCTAATAATAGGAATCTCGATTTAAATGTTTGATTGGTGGTTTGTTTAGGATGTTTTACTTCTTCTTTGAGTCACGCAAGAAGAAGGATGCTCCCGTTGTGATATGGTTGACCGGAGGGCCTGGATGTAGCAGTGAATTGGCTATGTTCTATGAGAACGGTCCTTTCAAGATTGATAAGAATATGTCTCTTGCTTGGAATGAGTATGGATGGGATCAGGTATTATAAACGATCTCCCTGATTCTTATTACTGCTCTTAGTTTTTTTTGCTCATGAGAGTTTTTTTTTGCAGGCTTCCAATCTACTGTATGTTGATCAGCCTGTTGGGACTGGTTTCAGCTACACCACTGACAAAAGTGATATCCGTCATGACGAAACTGGAGTCAGCGATGATCTGTATGATTTTCTGCAGGTCTGGGACTAGATATTCTATTGAGTTTCTTTTTTTTCTTATGAACTTTTGTGAATATAGAAACTGCTTCAAAGCTTTGACTTGGAAGAAAGCTTACTTTTAGATTGTTCTGGTTTATTTAGCTGTAACAAGATATTGATTATGTTTCTTTATGCTGCTTCAGGCGTTCTTTGCGGAGCACCCTGAGCTTGCAAACAAGGATTTTTACATAACTGGGGAGTCATATGCTGGGCATTACATTCCAGCATTTGCTGCCCGTGTCCATAGAGGAAACAAGGCTAATGAGGGAATTCATGTTAACCTTAAGGCATGTTACTGTTTCTTTTCTTTTTTTTTAATTCTTAAGGTGTTAATGTAGGGGTTGGTACTTACGAGAATATTCTTGCAGGGATTCGCCATTGGAAATGGGCTTACAAATCCTGCAATCCAATACCCAGCCTATCCTGACTATGCGCTGGAAATGGGTTTGATTACGCAAGCAGAGCATGATCGTTTAGAAAAGATTGTCCCACTGTGCGAACTATCCATTAAGCTTTGTGGTACTTCCCTCCTTCTTTCAGTAACAAGTTTTTGCTTTGAAATTGCTCCATGTGTTTTGATGGATCCTGAATCCTTGCTTTTTTTTTTGGGTTTGCTTGGGGTTTTTCAGGGACTGATGGAACAACTTCTTGTTTGGCTTCATATCTTGTTTGCAACACCTTGTTCACTGGTGTAATGAAACATGCTCCTGGAGTAAACGTAAGCCCAAAATTATTGACTTTTATTGCTAATTAGATTTCCAGGTAATACATTGTTTCTAGCAACATCTTGTGGATAAATGAGACCTTAGAGAAACCATTGCTAAGAGACGACATCGCTTGTATAAAAGTAGTTCTGTTTAATATTTCTGTAAGTGATAACTTGACGCACTTCTTGTGTAGCATTACGACATCAGGAAGAAGTGCGAAGGGAGTTTGTGCTACGACTTCTCAAACATGGAGAAATTCTTGAATCTGCAATCGGTGAGAAAGTCGCTTGGTGTTGGGGACATAGAGTTTGTCTCGTGTAGTACTAGTGTCTATCAGGCAATGCTACAAGACTGGATGAGGAATCTCGAGGTTGGGATTCCCACGCTCTTGGAAGATGGAATCAACCTTCTTGTGTACGCAGGAGAATATGATCTCATCTGCAACTGGCTCGGTGAGTTCCAAAAAACATAGCTTAACTAAATCCAGACTTGAGAATAAATGAAATAGACAGATTCCAATTGTGAACTGAATATATCAACTTAACTAGTAAAAGTGCAGTTGTTAATGTATCTTTGGCATTAGAGTAGAAACTGTTGGATATTTAAGTGAATCCTTGTAACCATTAAAGTGAAACATTGCAATTGTTTAGATGAACAAATGCAACTGTTTGTGATTGCAACTATTAATGATGAACCGTTGCAACTTTTGGTGATGAACCATTGCAACTATTGGTGATTAAAGCTTTTGGTGATGAACCATTGTGACTTTTGGTTAATCATTGCAACTGTTGGATTAATAGTTACAACTTTTGGTTAACCATTGCAACTGTTGGTGTCAACCATTGCAACCTTTAGTACTCTATATAAGGAGTTGTAGGCAATGGAAAATCAAAACTTAAAATCACAACTTGTACTACTTGTACAAAGAGAGAAATTCATTGTTAGTTAGAGAAAGATAGATTCATTGTTCAAAGATCATCAAAGATCTCTGAAGAAACACATATAAGCATTAAACCTCTGTTTGTTATTCTTGTATCTTAGTCTAGAACAAGAATGAGACTTTGATTGTCTTATCTTACAAAGGGATTTCGTGTAACCCAAAGACTTGGAATAGGGTCGAAAAACTCTTTAAGGAAAGTGACCTCGTGCGCGATTCAATCATTATCCAAGTATATAGTTCACACCCATTCGGGTACCAACCCTAATAACCAACAGAAACTGGAGATTTTGTGATACATGATATATTGAATTGGAGCAGGTAACTCGAGGTGGGTGAATTCAATGGAGTGGTCAGGGAAAGAGAACTTTAAGGCGAGTAAGGAAGTACCCTTTGTGGTAGATGGTAAAGAAGCTGGCAAGTTGAAGAGTTATGGAAAACTCAGTTTCCTCAAGGTAAAACCACAGTCTTTCTTCCGTTCTGATGATTTTTTATAGTAATGGACAAAAGAGTTTTTGATGATTCAAAAAAAAAATGAAATAAATAGGTACACGATGCGGGACACATGGTTCCAATGGACCAGCCAAAAGCTGCGCTGGAAATGTTGAAGGGATGGATGGAGAATTCGTTAAGTGGTGGTGGAGATGCTGTGACTACCGAAGGAGAGGATCTGGTTGCTCAGATGTGATCCCCAGCTTGTTTCTAAATTACAGGAATATCTAATTAAATAGCAGCAAAGAAACAATATGGACTGTGTTTATGTAAACACTTGATATTTCCCTTCTGTAACTTGATTACAATGTTTTACAACAGAATTTGATTCCAATTTGGCATTGAAATCACATCAAACCGAATTAATCGAGAACCTGGTTCGATGCGTTTAAACCGAAAAAAAAGTTAGAAGAGAAACAGAGTACAATGCATGACAAATGGCGAAACACGATTGGTTAGAAAAACGATTTTATCTTAACAATCACGATGCAAATGAGATAGGGAGAAGGAGCGATGTCGTCTTCTTTGCTGCGGTTTGGAATCTCAAGGCCGACTTCTTCTTCTTCTTTGTACAGGAACTTAGTAGGCTCTCACTTCTTTGGTTTCGCTACGCCTTCTTTTTTATGGGCAAACAACACACCTCACCACATAAACACAAAGCTCAAGCAAAAGCTCTGCGTCAAAGGTTCAGCACAAGATATTCCACAGCAACTAGAGGAAGATTCGAAGTTTGTACCTTTGGATCCTCAAGATCCTGTGTTCGGCCCTCCTGTCAGTTTCTTTCTCTATTTTAATATTTGCCTACTGTTCAAGTCTCTGATCAACAAACAACACTTTTGAACACATCTTTTGCAGGTTTTGCTGTTGCTTGGCTTTCAAGTTCATGAAGCACAGAAGGTAAATATATAAACTGAAAATAGAGTTTACATATCACCTCTTTGCAAATGTTGTTGAGTCTTTGGATCAATCTATCATCTTGTATTGCAGATACAAGAGCTGCTTAAGGAACTCGAAGGCGAATTCATGAAGGTAAATTTGAAATTCACTCTCTGTGACTATTGCAAGATGATGCCACACTAATGTTGTTGTTTGGTGAAAACTCCAGATTATGTTCTGTACTGAAGATATGATCCCGCGTTCATTGTGGCAAGCAGTTAACACAAGACAGACTGATCTGAAGAGAGTGAAAGTATGTGACTTTCAGTTTCCTCCATCATGGTTCTTCTGTGTTGTTGTTTTCTTACATAAATCATCTGTGCAGATTCCGGAGTCACTGCCACGGATATGCTTCTTATCTGGTTTAACAGGAGAAGAGATGATGATGTTCATTGATGCATTTCCAGAAACTGGTACCTTCTTCATATTCAGATTGTATTTAAGAAACAAAAAAAAATACAGGAAGATTTTGAAGCATAACGTTTACAAAGCTGGTGGATCAAAATGCAGGGCTAGAACCAGCTGTGTTTGCAGCTATGGTTCCTAACAGTGCTGATAAACCCATCTCGGAGTTGATGGAAGAGATCATGGGAGATCATGAGTTGTTGGTTAGTGAATCTCAAAACAATAGTTTCAGCTTATGGTCTTGAATACTGACACATAAAACAATCAAAACACTTCTTCTCTATGCAGAATGGGAGGGGTTCAAGCTGAAGGTTTCCACTGATGAAAACAAGAAGACAGCTCTGGAATGGCTCTGTAAGTTGGTACTCATGTGTTTTGTTCCGCTATGTGAACACTCACTTGATCATATAAAGAGTGTTGTGTTACTTACATCAACAAAACAGAGATAATTTAAGTCATTTCTATTAGTCTTCGTGTACATTACAAACACTACTTACGTGGATAAATAGTCGGTATTTGTCTGATAAGAAGTTACAATGAAAAGAGAGATGATACACCATCTGTAAATAAAAATAAGTGGGATGAAATCTTGACTCTCCTGAGGCTTTTGAAAGAGGTAAGTCACACAGATCATTCATTCATTATCGTGTAGTAAGCTCTGCACCTGATGGCCTATCCCTCAAGTTGCTTGGCTTGGGTCGGAGTTGAGACCAGAACTACATTTGTTCTTCTTGTCTTCATCAAACTCATTTGCTTGAGTGGGGTTTTCTTCATTCATTCTGTCATCTTTTCAGCGTCTCTCCATGTAAGGAACCGCCTGCGTGTGTTATCATCAGTGTATATTGACCAGAATTCCCAGAGGATCATATCAATACTCCCACGAGTGGCAGTAATTAAGAAGAATGAATACCGGAACTTGATGCAACTCCTGTGCCCAACCATTTGCTTTCCTCTTGCGTGCTGCTGCTTCCTATCGCCTCTACCATTGTCGCTTGCTCAGAGGCTTTGCCATTCCCTAAAGACTCATGTTTCATAGTCTCCGAGTCGCCATTATTACTTTGATTCAGCGGCACCGGTCCTTTAATCCTTCTTACGCAACAAAAAAAGATCTAAGCAAAATCTCTATTGACAAGTGAGTGAGATTATTGCACATAAGATCGCTAGTAGTTTACCTGATCAGCTTCCGCTTCAATGCACCTGATTTTACTTTTAATATACCTTCACAGCAGAGAGAAAAGCAAAAGATGTCATTACTAATTCTAACAGTAAGTATGGACAGCAAGAAATCAAATCATGAATTACACAGCCTAACCAGATTTTGTGCCTGAAGATGACAATGCTGGTTTGCGACCGGTGCGCTCGGCTTTAATCGAAGCGATGACGGAATCAGCTCCAATTCCTAGACCTTTTCTTCCCACCAGCTTCACTCCAAGTGTCTCACATAGATAATGAAGTCTCTTCTCATCACCACCT
The DNA here is from genome assembly GCA_026261945.1 of Hirschfeldia incana. Taxonomy (NCBI): domain Eukaryota; kingdom Viridiplantae; phylum Streptophyta; class Magnoliopsida; order Brassicales; family Brassicaceae; genus Hirschfeldia; species Hirschfeldia incana. Next base: position 3,813,871 of record JABCMI010000021.1, read on the forward strand.
CTGACTTCTCTCAAGTCAAGAGCCTGTTGTCTAGTCAATAACGTATACACCTGAATATGTTGCTGCTGATTGAAATGAGACTGAAGCTGCTGAAACAGTATCTTGTTCGAGTACTGATCTGCTGTTGGATCCTCGTTCCTCTTACAAGGCTCGCTCAGCGTTACCCTCAAAATTGCAGGAGACTTTGGGTCTGGATTCCTCCGACTAAAGATTATGGAGAAACTCCCAAACTCCAGATTAGGGTCTCTGAACAAATCTGCAAGAAGGGTAGCGCAAACGTGAGGGTTCTTTGAAGGGTTCCTATCGATTCTCTTCCGTATGCCCCGGGACTTTGCAGACTGAGCCATGTTAGCAGCTTCTCGCAGACCAGTAACGAAAGCTCCATGCATGGTTGCAGGGTACCGCCTTGTTGTGGCTTCCCCGGCAAAGAAAAGCCTCCCATCTCCCACACTTTCTGCTAATATGTCGTAATCATCACCTGAAGCTCCCACTGCAACGTTGGAGTAAGATCCGAAACTGAATGGATCCCCTCCCCACCTGGTGCAGACCGTTTGAATTGGATCAGGGACATTTATTCCTTGTGGTTCATACATACCTGAAACGAATAAGTGTGGCATAGATTAGCATCAACTTTCATGAGATCTTGAGCTAATAATTTGATAATCTGAGTATAGTAAATCAATTACCCCTAAGAATCTGAAGAACACGAGTCACTGCATCAGTGGGTGGCATTGTCTCAAACTTATGAGCAGCTTCTCCCGCGACCAACGCGATCAACAGAGGACCACCTGCAACTTGTGCATAGCTATAGAAGAGGAAGAACTCACCCCTATTGGCTGGATCCTCAGTAAGATGTCCAAAGGTATCAAGATCTGTGCCCCAGAACACAATCGGAAACAGCATTGCAACTTTATTCAACAACCCAAAACCTAGTCTCTTTATACAATCAAGCTTCTTCTGAGGCAACTCCGGCACAAATTTAATGGATCCATTCTTAAGCACACCAAGGGGAACCGTACACAGCACCATATCACCTTCATACACCTGATGTCCAGCAGTTACCTTCACACCATCTGCACCATACCTGATTGTCTGAACAGTCTTCTCATACAAGATTGGTACATTCTCCGCCAAAGCATGAACCAGCCTCCCATTTCCTCCAGGCAAAAAGCAATGATCCCCACCCATATCGTACGGATCATCCTGGTCCCAAAACGCAAGAGAGAGCTTAGACACCAAACCCGCATTCGCATACTCTAAATTAGCAAGATGCCAATTAAACAAACTCATCTCCTCAGTAGCATCCCCATAAACCTGCCTGAACGTCTCCAACGCCGCACCAAGCGAAACATCCATCGAAACATCACCCATCAACTGCCTAAGCTTACTAGCCTTATCCAAAAGCCGGTTAAAAGCCCCCTCCACCTTCATATCCAGATCAAAATCAACCGGTTTACCATCAACTCTATAAAGAGGACACTTGTCTCTTACCTTATAAAGAGAACAACCTAACTGCCTCGCTATAATCCCTAACGGATTCCCTAACGTCCCAGTCAAAACACTCCCTCCCAAATCCGCCGCCGCCTCCACTCTATTCCCTTCCATCTTCTTAGTATAAACCCTCCCGCCAGGCCGCTTCCTACCTTCCAAAACGGTAACTTTAAATCCAAACCTCAGTAACTGCCTCGCAGCAGCTAAACCAGACAAACCAGCACCAACTATAACAACACTAGGCTTATTACTCGACTGAACCGGAATCTTCTCTTTAACCGCCTGCGATATCCCGAAATTGATATAACCGTGTTGAACCAAGTAGTCATAAGCCGAGTCCAACAGACTTATACAATGCTTCGGAATCGAATCGAAGAAAGATTCCTTCGCGATCCAGCTGGAGATGTTCTCTCTCCATTTCGATATGATGTGGTTTCTGATCAAGATGTAGTTAACCTGCTCGATTCCTCCGACGACGGGGACAACGCCGAAGTCGATCTCCTCCTCGGTGAGGGAATCGGCTGGGAAGCCGGCGGTGAGAGCGAGGAGAGCTTCCGTGGTGGCTTCTTTGTTGATCGTGATGATCTCGTCGCCTATCCCTGGGTTTTTTGATCTGCCGACGTCTTGTTGAAGGGCTCTGACGTTGTTGGTGGGAAGAGAGTGAAACGACGACGTTGTTGTTGTGCGTTGAGATCGGCCTCTTCTTCGTTTCTTCGGCGCGGAGAAGGAGACTATTTGCTCGAAACTAGGGTTGGAGATTGAGGTGGAAAATGGATTTGAAGTTGGGTCTGGGTTGGGATTAGAGTTCGATTGTTGTGAAGGAGGAGTGGGGGGAGGTAGAGACGGAGCATTGTCTTGGTTGTTATCCGGCGGATTCATGGTTCTTTCCACCGTCGCCGTCGAATTGGAGGAGCGTGGTGGTGGAGGAGGGGGAAGAGAGACGGAGGAGGAATAAAAGACGTTTCTTCTACAAAGCCCATTATCGAATACCTTTTTATGAACGTAGTCGTGAACCAGCCCATTACACCAACGAGATTTTGTTACAGTATCTTGGTGAAATTATTAGTTTGTGTATTTTGATGTATTTGTAAATTTAAACTAAATTTAAATGCTATTTATTTTAAAATTCAAATGGATTTACTACTATACTCGATTTCATAATAATTTTTTGTAGATTTAAAATGAATTTCTTGTTAAAAATATAATTTTTATTAATTATTTTTTAAGAATATAAAAAATTTCACAGCTTAATTAATTTTAACACAAGGCTTTAGATGTATTCTAATACAAAAATTTATATTAATAAAATAACAAACTTATTATCTAAGATATTAAAAACATTTTACAATGATATGTATTTTGTTGGTCTGGTTCGTGTAATATTTCAACAATAGCCATTTAATATTAAAAAAATTATATGTATAAAGTGAAACCTATATATGTTGTATATATATTTTACTACAAATTTAGTGTAAGAAATATGATTAATCTTCTTTCCCTGTACTTATGGATAATTTGATATTATGTAATATTAATGTTTGTTTGTGTGTCTAATTTCCCCACAATAAAATTAATACTGGGCAAAAAAAAAAACAGAAAACAAGGAAAAAGTGGAGGAGAAAAACAATTACAGAGAAGAAAAAGTCTGGCAAAATTTAGAAGAACTTGGTAACGAGAAGAAGAACAACGCGTTTAGTATTTTTTCTCCTGGTGATCGGAGACGCACTCATCAAATTCGCATCCCCCAGGTAAGAATTCGTAACTGAAAATTCCATTTCGTATTCACGATTTTGTCTCTCTAGATCCACTCCCCACACAGCCACACTTAAGTGTTTGATTGCAATTCTCGATATCTGTAGTTGAAATCTCAACGTAATTGTATATTATCTTTCTCTATGATTGAATGTTCACAGACTTCTCCTGACTTGAATTCCCTCCGTTGCGTTTTTTTTTTTAAAAATTTTGTTTTTGTTTGGGAATTAAACTGCGAAGCATCGTGGTGATACTGTTAACAGCGTGGAGGTATCTAATCTAGCTCATGTATGTGTTTTTGTTTTCTGAACTTTTGATTTTCAGCTACAGAGAGCTTTGATTGGAATGTGCTTAGGGATACTCATTTAGGCTCGTACAAGGGCAAACGCAAGCATGGGAATTTTCAACGACTTGCCTGTTCCCTCGGATAAAACTGTAAATCCACACTTTCTTCACTCCTAGTTTAGACTTTGGTGTTCATCCCCTGAGCGATTATGTTTATTATGCAGTACCTTAGGGAGGAGCTGGCACGGATAGATGAGAGCTGGGCTGTTGCACGTTTTGACTCTTTGCCACATGTGGTCCATATCCTTACTTCAAAAGACCGTGAAGCTGACATTCATGTATTAAGGGAACAAAGTGATGTTGTCGAGGAGGTGGTTGATGAAGTTGTCCATGCTTATCATGGTGGTTTCAACAAGGCCATTCAAAACTACTCTCAGGTTTCTTATATCTGTTTAGCTCTGTTACTACCACTTATTGGCATTTAGATTGCGCGTTTAATTTACAAATCTACTATCCCTACTAAGTTATGTCTGCTTCTATTATTGAAGAGATGATTTTGATTCTGTCGTTTTGTTTTGCCTTCTTTGAATGTTTTCTTCATCAGATTTTGCGTCTATTCAGAGAGTCTACTGAAAAATTAGGTGACTTGAAGCATGATTTGGCAGATGCAAAGAAGAGCTTGGGTACACGCAATAAACAATTACACCAGTTGTGGTACCGTTCTGTTACACTGCGGCACATCATCTCAGTGTTGGATCAAATTGAGAGCATTGCTAAGGTTGGTTGGATTAGCCGTAACATTTCTTTGTTGATTCTTTTTTTTTGACAGTTCTTGCTATGTATTTGCTGCTCTGAAGTTTTTTTTTTTTACTTCATTCATGATAGCACTCGTTTTTTTTTGATGATACATTTGTTGATATATTTCCAATATTTATACTTAGTTTCTTTTACTTTGTGCTATTTTAAAAGAAACTGTTTCTCTGGTAGTCTGGTGTGACAATGGTGCCTCTACCTTTTGAATCATTGAACAGGTTCCATCTCGTATTGAGAAGCTCATTGCCGATAAGCAGTTTTATGCTGCTATTCAAGTGTATCTCCAGTCGTCTCTGATGCTTGAGCGTGAGGGCCTTCAAACGGTACTTTCCTAACTGTCAATGCTAGCAAATACTGGAAAAGCAATCTCATGGGAATTATCTTGTGTCTTCCCATTCATTTGCCAATTTGATCTCTAGGACTGTTTTAGTACTAATTCGTTGAATGGGATCTGTTAACATCTAATTTACATCTGGATTTTCCTATCATTTCTGTTCGAGAGATCTACTGCTCACTGGGATGTTGTACTTATAGATATTCTGGTACGTTCACCTAGGTTGGTGCTCTTCAAGATGTCAGATCTGAGCTATCTAAGCTGCGGGGATCTCTTTTCTTCAAAATTCTTGAGGATTTGCATGCTCACCTATACAATAGAGGCGAATACAGGTAGGTTTCTTTTGCCGCTTCTCTACGCAAATTTCAGAAGCTGTGCTACTTTTTATCCTTGGTTACAGGCGCCTCTTTGCTTGGTAGTGTATCTTATCAGTTCTTTCATCGCCTAATCTTCTGTTCTTAACCTTGTCTGTGCTGCAGTTCAGTTGCGTCAAGTATATATGAAAGAGATGATGAAGTACCAACAACAACAGCTGTTGCAGCCAGTCGAATGAGCTCACAACCACTTTCTCGTAGAACACGGACACTGAAAGGTGATAGTCAGTTTGGTATTAGAGGGCTCACAAATGGTTCACACAGAACGGCTTCCACTGAAGAAGGGTATGATTTAGCAATCTTTCACTTCCACTGATTCTTTATGGGATATTAGTGACACTTCCTTTGTGTATACAGATTAATATTACTCGGAGGGATCACTGTTTAGTAACTGTCTGTTTCGTTACGGTTCTTTATAGTGGTTCTCGCGGCTTTATTTATAGTATAGAGGTTGAGAATTGCATTATTTATCTAATCGTTTTGTGGAGATTCTCCTTGTAATTTCCTTCATTAAAATTTCTGTCAGTAAAAGAAAATATGCTGTCAATTGATTATGGCAGAAGTTGCTTTTTCAGCCTAAGGTTTTGTGCTACAGTTGTTCTTTTATAAAAATATTTTGCTTGTTTGCCATTCCCTAACTTTGTTAATGTGTCTTTCTTTAACCACCTTGTGTTTCTTAGTTCATCATTTGATGGACATGAGGAAGAGGACTCTGTAGAGCATGATGAAGCCTCCACCGATAGTAAATTGCTTTCTTACCAACTTCCGCCTTGGCTTTCTGATTCCACTCCTGACGAGTTTATTGTACGTACTTGTTACGTTTATATAGCATATTTTATGCCCATTTTTTCATTGAGGCGTCATTGCTTTTTCTCCTGTTTCAGGAAGCAGTAAGAAAGAGTGATGACCCATTGCATGTGAAATATCTACAGACCCTTGTTGAGTGTCTCTGCATGCTTGGGAAAGTTGCAGCGGCTGGTGCAATCATATGGTTAGTTTTCTAATACATTTTACCTTTTTAATTGGTTTTAGATATCGAGAAAATCCACGCCTTTAATATCTTTTAGTTTTAGATCGCTAGCAGTGGCCTCATTTTGTTAGTTAACTTGTCATCGATGTCATTATTAAACAGAATCTTTATTAAATGTATTATTTGTAGTTTGGGTGGTGGGGGGGGGGGGGGGTTAACATTTATCTTTCTTGAAGTTAAAGATGAATTATAAACTATGTAAATTTAACTAGGTTTCGATTAAGAACATGGGTGGAAATAACTATATTACATTATAGGAATCCTCAAACTTCACTTAGTGATGTTTTTGTGTTCTCTTGCAGCCAAAAACTTCGACCCACGATACATGAGATCATAATATCCAAGATTAAAGCCCATATGGAGACTAGAAATTTGTCAAAGTCCGGGAGTAGTCAGGGTGATCGAACGGGTGCTGTGGGATTGCATATTGTCAAAGGGCAGTCAGAGGCCTACAGATTATCAAAGGAGAAACCTCAAAATGGGATGTCAAATTCAGGATCTCACCTGGCTGTGAGCCCTGTTTCGCCTCTTATGGCTCCTGGAGGCAAAGCGCAAACTGCAGCAAAAGACCTTCTTGACTCAATTTTAGATACTATTGTCAAGATATTTGGTGAGCAATACAACTGTTAAACTCGTCTGAATATTTCAATAATGAAAGCTCAAGTTTTCTCTTACTGTTGCTTTTATAGAGAATCATGTTGTTATTGGAGAACTTTTGGAGTTGAAGGCTTCACAACATGACATTAACACGCCAAAGTCATTGCCTACAGATGTCAATTGGAACACCGATTCCGAAGCATCCCAAGTTACTGGAGGCTACACTATCAGTTTACCCTTGACAGTCTTACAGGTCTGTCTATAAATTTCAAAATATCTGATTCTTCGTGAAGCCAAGTGTTTATAAACTACATTGAACTATTGGGTATTCATACTTAAGCTTATTGAAAATTTTTGTTAACGGTGAAGAGTGAATGCCAACAACTCATATGTGAAATTCTAAGAGCAACTCCAGAAACCGCTTCAGCAGATGCTGCTGCACAAACTGCTAAACTTTCAAAGAAAACTCCCAAGAAAGATAAAAGGCAAGTGATCCTTAGCATTGGTAGTTCTTACATTCCCGGAGATGGGTTTCACATTATCACGTAGATACATAAACAACGGAACATGTCCCAAAGAATTAGACATTTAAGATCTTCTTACGTTAGGCGTCATTTCCATGACCAAGCATGTTTTCTTGTCAGTCAACTAATATGTTCATTCGATAGTTTAGGGATGATTTAGAGCAAAAAATTCTTCCGATGACCTAATAAGAAGGTTTTACGACATCCAAGTCTAGAAATTTGTCATTTAGGTTCTTCTCAGCACGCTAGTAAAGTGGAGCACTGAAAATTAACACAAATTGAATGTGAAATTCTGCAGTATGGTTAGTAGTATTTGATCTTGGCCTGATTATTGATAATGGTGGACGGCAGGGGTGCACCTGAAGATGGGCTAACATTCACCTTCCGGTTTACAGATGCAACTGTATCGCTTTCTAATCAGGGTATAAATTAATCATCCTGATTTTTTTTTGTGGTTATAATTCCTTTGTTGGATTTAATGATGTTATTTGCTGCTGACAGGAGCTGATCTCATTCGTCAAGGCTGGGGAAAGAGGGCTTCAAATGCATCACAGGAAGGTTATGGATCTGCAGCAGTTTTGCCTGAACAGGGAATATATCTAGCTGCATCAATTTACCGGCCTGTTCTTCAGGTTTTGATTCTGGTTCATCTAAGCTTTTCCATTTAATGTCAATTTTTTATTCAGTAGACTTATGATCTTATGTGCCTTGCAGTTTACTGATAAAATCACTTCAATGTTGCCCAAAAAGCATTCCCAGCTTGTGTAAGTTTCAAAATTTTCGTTTGCCTTTACTGTCTGTCATCCTGACAAAGCTTAATATCTCGCTCCCTGTGCTGAGAAGTTGCCTGTATTTTCACCATCTAGTTCTCAACACATGATGCAGGAATGATGGATTACTTACATTCACTGAGAACTTTGTGAAAGATCACCTGCTACCGACAATGTTTGTGGACTATAGGAAAGGCGTACAACAAGCTATATCAAGTTAGTTCCGATAGACTATATAGATCTGATCATAGCGTTTTTGTTGCTATATTAGGGTAGTTATCCTCTAAAGGTATACACAGTACTATATCTTGAAAGGGGAGCTGTTAATTTGGTTTCAAAGACTTTGGAGTTTTACCATCGCAAGGTGGTAGTAGAAAGCATGTGCTTGCAAAAGCAAAACTAACTGATTTGGTATGTCAATATAGGGCGTGGCAGTTTTATGAAAAGTTAAAGCGTCTTTGGAATTGTTGCATATATTTGGAAAGATATAATGGCTTGAATTTTGTATAGGAACTGTTGCACTTCAGTAGTGTATGAAAATGAAGTACCAGTAGTGTCAGTATGAAAATGATTAGAGGTTCGCAAAACCATTTTGCAGGTGCCGCCGCATTTAGACCCCGTGCACATACAACTACTTACACCCTAACTGTAGAAAAGGGTCGACCTATCTTGCAAGGTCTTTTGGCTATAGATCTTCTTGCAAAAGAGGTAAGTTGTTCTAGTATTTTAGACTGGAAGCTAAACTTTGTTGTTTTCACATTTTTGATCTGCCTTAAAAGAATGGATGGATTCTTCCAATTCTATGATTTAATCCAATTTTTCGTTTTCTCAGCTTCATGATTTTTTTTTTTTTTTTTTTTTATAATGAACGTCCTTTTCCTCTTCACCTTTTTCTAGGTTCTTGGTTGGGCTCAAGCCATGCCTAAATTTGCCACTGACCTTGTTAAGTATGTTCAGACATTTCTTGAGAGGACATATGAGAGATGCCGAACATCATACATGGAGGTATGGATCTTCCTCGTTTCTCATTTATTGTCTCGTAATTTATTTATATGTTTGACATCTGGTTTAGCGTTTGCACCTGTAGAACAAAATTTTACTCTTAAAAGTTTCTTTTCAGTGTGATGTGATTTTAAAAAATTCAGTTGGGGGTGTAATAATTAAATGAAATGACCGTAGATTTAGAGTCGATAATGTCTTGAACATCGTGAAGCTAGCTAGAATTCAGTTTGAGCTACGTTAAACAGACGCACTTAAATTAAGTGGCAGTGTTACTCTGTTTTAGGCTTTTGGAATTGTCTTGCGTAGCCTACAGTGTAAAGGTAGGTTGTTTTCCCAGCTTTAGATAAGCCTTGTAGCAGAACTTGCATTAACGCTTAGAAACAGTAGCCCTGATAAAGTTTGATTTAAAGAGAGAGTGAGGGGAAATAATATGTATTAGCCGATCTTACATGCGCCTATTTACATCTTTGATAATTATCTGCATTTTCCTTCACTGTTTTCTTACGATTTGTATGCCTCAAGTGTCCAAGAATGTAAAGCGATGTATTTCTTCCGTTGCGCACACTTTCTGAGCATAATTTTGACTATTAATATATCAGGCTGTGCTAGAGAAGCTCAGTTACCGGCTCATTGGGAGGCATGATATTGAGAGATTGATGCGACTTGATGCGGCGAGTACTTGTTTGCCATCTTCACTTGGCCATTCTGTTTCTCACTCTGAGGCTGTTGGCTCCGGAGTAGAACTCAATGATCTATTCTTAAGTTTGCCATCTATCAAGCAGGTAAATTCCATGTGTTGTCTGAAATTTATTCTTGTGTGAACTTTTTCAACTGGTGAAGATTATTTAACTAACTGTGTCTCTTACAGGAAAATCTAATTCGTGATGACAACAAACTGATTTTGTTAGCCTCTCTTAGTGACTCACTTGAATATGTGGCTGACTCTATTGAGAGGTGAGTTCTTTGGATCGGATTCTTTATGCATACCTCTTCCTGTCATTTCTTGTTCCTATCTCTCTGTACATCTTTAGATGTTATCAGGACAAAATGCAAAATGGGAAGTCTATGATTTTGTAACAGAGGTAATAGGGACATGCATAATAAAACAATGGAATATGAAAGAGACTAAACTAGATTGATTGCTGTCCTTTTCCATCTCAACTTTAATGAAACTTTCATGTAAAAGAGAAATTTGTATGGTTTGATATGTCTTCATTTAGTCCTCCTCTCTTCCTTCCCTAAGTAGCAAGTAAACGAATACTGTTTCTTAAGTTTCGAATTCCAAAAATCTTTAGGCTTGGACAAGCAGTTCCTCGTGGAGCAAGTCAAGCTGAAGGTAATAGCAGGAATCAAGCAACTTCTCCTAGGAATCTGGCATCATTTGCTGATGAGTACAGAAAACTTGCGACTGATTGCCTTAAAGTTCTTCGTGTTGAGATGCAATTGGAAACAGTCTTCCATCTTCAGGTATGTGATTGATTTTACCTTTTTTTAGGAAGGTGGCGTGACTATGTGTAATTCAATATATGGTCTGTAAGACTTACGAAACTCTGTGATTTTGAAAAGGAAATGACTAATCGGGAATACTTGGAGGATGAGGATGCTGAAGAGCCAGACGACTTTGTGATTTCTCTTACTTCACAGGTGAGTAATATCACTTTAAGGAAGCCTAGATAAGTTTCAGAACCATCGAATATTCGTGTCACTTTCTTCTTCTGAGAGAACTTAGTGAGCCAAATGACGTAATCTCAATTTTATTGCGGTGAGTTATATTTCTGCTCCCAGGTGTTCTTACAGTTCCTTTTTATTTAACAGATAACACGTAGGGACGAGGGAATGGCGCCTTTCATCTCTGGTGAAAAGCGAAATTATGTTTTTGGTGGCATTTGTGGAACTGCAGCAAGTGCTTCCATTAAGGTACACCTTCTTTTTGTATATACTGTAATGGAGTTTACAAGATCTATGGTACCTCTAATTAAAATTTCAATATACCATATTACAGTTCTATATCTAACTTGATCATCATCGTCTAAACTGTTAAAAGTCTTTAACTACTTATTTTTCTAGGCTTTGGCTGACATGAGATCAATCAACCTCTTTGGAGTTCAACAAATTTGTCGGAACACTATTGCATTGGAACAGGTATAGATTATCAGAGTCTTATTTAGGTGTCGACTTCACTATTTGTAATCACTTACACTAAGCATTTCAGTGTTTACATTTGTGTGTGTGATACATCGCAGGCCATGGCAGCTATTCCATATATCGACGGTGAAAGCTTACAACAGAATCTAGATCGTGTCCGTACTTATTATGAACTACTAAACATGCCATTCGAGGTTAGCCAAAAAATAATGTTTATTCGTGAGATTTTCTCCGCATTTCTTATACTCAGATGATCTTTACCTGATTTTTTTTTTCTGCAGGCGTTGCTTGCATTCATAGCGGAACATGACCAAATGTTTACACCCACAGAGTCTGCCTCTCAACTTTGTATCTCCTTTGATTGATGCTGATAATATGGTTTCTTGACTTACTGTGTATGGGATTGCAGGTATTCCATTCTTCTAAAGGTGAATGTTCCTGGAAGAGATACTCCTCCAGATGCTCAGCACCGTCTTTCAGAAATTCTTTCTCAGTAATATCAAACTCCTCGAGCCATTAGCGGTTACACCTTGAATAAAACGAAGCTTCTCCAGCAGCCAGTATCTTGTTTCATTAGTATCATAAGCTGCAGAAAAATCACCAATGGTGAAATAAATCCCAAAGGAGAGGCAAAAGAATAACAATGTACATCATCTTGGTGCTTCTGCTGCAATAATATAGCCTGGTTCCACTATTTTTTCGTTTGTTTGTTTGTTTTTCTTCTCATTCACTTGTCTAGTTTTTTGATGTCCGAAACAGAAGCAAGAGCTTTGTTAGAGATTTCGTTTGTATAAAACTTTCCAAAGCTGAGTTCATTTTCCAAGTGAAAACAGAAAATGGAGAGAAAGCCACAGATATCTACCATTCATCTTTTGGTTTGGAACGTTATACCTGATCGTTTATAGAATCACAATCTTCAAAGATGAAATCATAAATTATCTTATTGGTTTACCAATAAATTACCTCACGTGGTGATTACCGTTCACTTGTAAACTTGGTTTTTGGTGTTGATTTAGGTTCTGAAGCTTCACTCTCACTCTTGTTTGTATTTTATACAGCATGAAATGAATTGCAAAATGCTTTTTTTAAAAGAGGTTCTTGTGTTCTCATTGATGTCACACAAGAGATTCTTTATTTTAATAAAGAGTCTCAATCATTAATTAATCATCTTAGAGAATGGTATAGACAAGATGATATCATACGGTCTTAAAAATAAATTTAAAGATTGATTAAACAAATAACAAAAAGACAAAAAGAAAAGGAAAGAGAGACATATCCGAATCTAATAGAAGTAGAAGAATTAAGAGAGAGAGAGAGGAGAGGATGAAGGCGATCTCAGACTTCCATGCTTCTTCGATCGCTTCCCAGTGTTTCTTCTTTTCTTCTTTGTGTTAGCGTGAAACGAGAGAACGATATCGATCGTCTAAGATAACATCTTACGTTACACATTCTAATCCAGAGGTGATTATTTACTTTGATCGCGATCGGATTCTCCGATTTTGTTTTTTTTTTTCTGATTTCGCATAGATTGATTAGGTTTCATATTTGATTTCATCAGATGAAGGGGATAGATGTTTACTGATAGCAGCAGCTACATGGACACACGATCAAACATGAATCGAGGATCCAATGTCGATCCTCTCGAGGATCGATTCCAGAGAGAGCTCGAATCTCTCCTCCAACAGCATCGCGACCGCCAAACATTCGGCTCACAACAACGAGAACGAGACGTCGTGGACGTTCACAGAAGCGGAAGCGCGCCACCGACGGTTGAAGGTTTGTTACGAGCCATGGATAATCAGTACTTGATGAACAACAACAACAACAACAACAGCTCCGATTACATCAGAGACGCTGCGAACCTTAGCGCTAGCAACGGCGTCGAGCTTTTATCCGACGACGAGCTGCGTTGGCACCCTGCGTACCTCTCGTATTACTATTCTAACGAGCACTCGAACCCGAGGCTGCCTCCTCCGTTGCTGTCTAGAGAGGATTGGAGAGTTGCTCAGAGGTTTCATAACGGCGAGACGGTGTTTGATCCTGTTGGGGAGTGGAGGAAGAAAGGTGAGAACATCAGCAGCAGCAGCAGCAATAACAATAACTCCTCGTCGCTGTTCACTGTTCAGCCTGGTGTTGAGCAGGCTGAGAGTGATTTGATGGAGCTGAGGAATGCTGTAGTTCAGGGACGCTCTCAGAAGACGGCTGTGCAGAGGCTTGATCCTGGGCTTGGGCTTGGGCCCAGAAGGAAGAGTTTTGCTGATATACTTCAGGTAATGTGTATAGGTTTATGTTTTCCGCTCCATTTTGCAGTAAATTATGGAGTAGAGTTGTAATTGGTCCCAAATTTAAAAAAAAAGAAAAGTAAAGTCTATATATTTAGTGTTTATATTCATGTTGTTGTATATATATTCTAGCTGTGAGGTGGCTGATTAGTTCTACGTGGTTGGTTTGTAATTTGTACAGGAAGGACTTGACAGAGACGCAGCCTTACGTAGCCAACTATCTCGGCCTGCGAGTTGCAACACTTTTCGTGACATGAATGATCCTGCTGTCTTGACGAATTTTACTCCCGGTGGATTCGACAGTCCTTTAGCATTTCATGAGTCGTTACATTCCGCTGGACAGAATACTCCAAATGCTATTCTGGGATCTAACATGAGCTCTCCAGTGCCAAGGAATAGAACTCCTGATTCACATCTTGTAGGGCGAGCGTCGGCCTCTGGTTTGCCTCCTATTGGTACCAGAGTCGGTCCTGTCGAGAAGAAGAATGCTTTTGGCTCAGGCATCCACACTGCTGCTGATGTTGCTGACACGCTGTCGAGGTTGAACATGTCGGAGATGAATCAAGTTAAAGATAATAACCTTATGCAGTCCCAGCTTCAGGTGGAATTGGATAATCAATCTGATGTCATGCGTTACATACCCAACGGTCATAAGAAGGCTCTGCGTCAGCAGGGTATTGGTATGACAGAGTCAAACGATCAGTTATTTCCTGCGAATTATGGTGGAATTATGAGTGGTTATGGAACAGGCCTTGGTGCTTCCACGGTGGCCTCCCATGGACATGTCAACATCCCTAAACGAGCCTCCTCCTCAGCCAGTCTTTACTCATCTTCAGACCGTTCTAGATTAGGAGGCCTGGGCTTATCTGATAATATTCCGAATGCAAATGTAAATGGAATGGACTTCCCAGCAGCTGGTGGTTATTTGGCAAATAACAAGTTGAATTCATTAGCCGAGCACTATTCCGCTGAAGGTATCCCACTCTTCCTCGCTCCCTCTCTTTTACTTATCTCGTAAACACAAAAGCGTATCAATTAAATCGATCTATTTGGTTTTATCCTTTGTTTCAGGCCCACATTTGACTGGGGAAAGGGATATACAAAGTTTAAATAGATTGATAAACCAAGGTGCTCCTGAGCTTCACTCTCCAATTATGGACCCCCTGTACAGCCAGTATCGGCATACGCCATCAGCTACTGGTGCACCAAGTGAACACCCTCTTCTTAGAAACAATTTGGGGACGTCTAACGGAGATACAACTAATGAATACCTGGCGATGTTACTTGCTCAGCAGAGGCATCAGCTGGGCAATCTCAGTGCTGCAAATTCCAGATTGTATGAGAATCCTCCGTATGATCTTAGCAGCATGTATCTGGGAAACCATTTACCTTCTCCTTCCAAGAATTCAAGAAATCTCCAGAACATGCGAATGTCACAATCTGCTGCATCAATGATGAAAATTCCTCTTGGAGGGTTACAGGGACCTTCCCATGTAGATATCGGCAGCACAACGGAAGCATCTTTACTAGAAGGGTTCAAGAACAACAAGACAAGGTCTTTGGAGCTTTCAGAAATAGTTGGGCATGTGATAGAGTTCAGGTATTTACTTTGCCTTAACTAATATACTTCATTTAAGGTTACTAGTTCACTTTTTGTCTTCCTTTCACACCACCTGCAGCATGGATCAATACGGAAGTCGTTTCATTCAGCAGAAACTTGAGACTGCAACAGATGAGGAAAAGAATGCAATATTCCCCGAGATACTTCCTATTGGTCGCACTTTAATGACAGATGTCTTTGGAAATTATGTCATTCAAAAGGTAAAGAGCTGTAGCATCCAAATCATTTTGTTCCAAATTGCTATGTGTCTCTATACTCAGACGTGTGTTCTGCTTTTTAGTTTTTTGAGCATGGTACACACAAACAGAGAAAAGAACTCGCTGAACAAGTTACTGGCCACGTTTTGGCTCTCTCTCTTCAAATGTATGGCTGCAGGGTTATCCAAAAGGTACTCAATACAAACACATTGTTTTGACCCTACTTATTTTATATAGTGGTAAGGATCGTGTAGGCGTATCTTCATTTTTATTTTACCATATGGATACAGGCGTTGGAGGTGGTTGATGTGGAGCAGCAAACTCGAATGGTGCAAGAGCTTGATGGGTCTGTCTTGAAATGCGTTTATGATCAGAATGGTAATCATGTGATCCAGAAGTGTATAGAGCGTCTTCCTCAGAATTGCATACAGTTCATTATTTCCTCATTTTATGGGAAAGTCTTAGCTCTTTCATCACACCCTTACGGATGCCGTGTAATCCAGGTCTGATATATATAGATACATCACACATCGTGGTTGTTTTCTTTTCCGCTATTAACAACACTTGTAATGTGCGTCTTTGGATCCACGGCAGAGGGTACTGGAGCATATTGATGACGTAGAAACCCAGCGGATCATTATGGGGGAAGTCATGAACTCAGTCTGCACTCTAGCTCAAGATCAGTACGGAAATTATGTTATTCAGGTAAAGTTGAATGTTTGCTTTACATAGTTAGTCCATGAAAATAGATACCCTACCCTGATAATGGTTGACCTTGCTTTCGGCTGTAGCATATCATACAACACGGTAAACCACACGAACGGACAGAAAT
The DNA here is from genome assembly GCA_026261945.1 of Hirschfeldia incana. Taxonomy (NCBI): domain Eukaryota; kingdom Viridiplantae; phylum Streptophyta; class Magnoliopsida; order Brassicales; family Brassicaceae; genus Hirschfeldia; species Hirschfeldia incana. Next base: position 3,829,920 of record JABCMI010000021.1, read on the forward strand.
CATCAATAAGCTTGCTGGGCAGATTGTGACAATGAGTCAACAGAAGTTTGCTTCTAATGTTGTTGAAAAGTGCTTAACTTTTGGCGGTCCAGAGGAACGTCAGGTTCTAGTGAATGAGATGCTTGGTTATACTGATGAAAACGAGCCTCTCCAGGTCTGCAACTAAAAAAAAAAAGCTTTGCTCCCTCGTGTCTTTGCGAAGTCTTCCACTAACGCTAAAACAATTTACAGGCGATGATGAAGGATCCATTCGGGAACTACGTAGTTCAAAAGGTTCTTGAAACATGCGATGATCAAAGCCTTGCACTCATTATTTCTCGCATCAAAGTCCACTTGAATGCCTTGAAGAGATACACATATGGGAAACACATCGTTGCCCGGGTTGAGAAACTTATCACCACTGGAGGTAAGTGTTTCTTCTCTCTCTCTGTATAAACTTCTGTAAGATAATGTCATAGGCCATGATCATGAACATGTATGATTGTTCTTTTATCCTGCAGAGAGAAGAATCGGCCTCTCGTCATCTCTAGCCGCAAATACTTCTCCTTAGCCATGTAAGTAAACCTCAAGCTCATAACACAACCAGAGAAAGAGGGGATAATTTGATGAACAGAGAGCTATATATGTACAGCCTAACTAAGCAAAGCACTGGTTCTTGTTTATATATATAATTTTGTAAATAAAAAGGAGGGTTTTTAATTTAAGTCAGTAAATAAAATGTATTTTGGGATTTCCACTGGCTTAAGTTAAAACCTTCTTTTGGTTGTGTAAAAAGTGAAGCATTGCTGTTCTATTTATGTAAAGCAATGGCTTATCTTAGATCTCTTATTTTTCACATAAGAACAATGTATATATCTTGAGGCTTTGCTCCCCAAGAATTGCAATATTTATTGTTTTAAGCACTGAAGTTTAAATTGATCATTTTACACCCATAACTAGTTCAATAGTTTGAAACACATGTGCAGGACCGATTTGGAATTCTTATTTCTATAAACTGAAAATTTCAGTTCCGGTTAGATTCGGTTTTCTTTTGTTCTGACACGCCTTACCCAATACACGAATCCTTTGGATGAATTTTTCTCTTGATACAAATCTACTTGAGAACTCTGGTTCAAGTCTGGAACAATACAACTCTACATAACCCGAGAGATTCCAATAGAAACTAAGACTTAGATTTATCAAACAAGAAGGTGTGGAAGCGAGTAAGAGAGAAGAACACTCAAGGGCTTTGAAGGTTCTTGAGATCTTCTTCTTTAGCGTACCAAGCTGGTATGATCTTGGGAAGGTGAGGGTAGAGATCTTTGTAAGAGTTTCTTATAGTTCCTTCTGCTACTCCAGTTGCCACCGAGATATCTGCAAGTGTTCAAATATCAGCGATTGTTTTAAGTAGACTGTTTCAGTTCACAAAAAAAAGTGAATGGAACAGACCTCGAAGAGGCTTCTTCTCATCAGAGAGCTGCGTTATGATGTATATAACCGCTGCTGCAATCGATATGGGACTCCTCCTGCAAAACTAAGTGTGAATAATACTCGAGATAACAGAAGGGATAAGACAGTAAGTGGTTAATGATGTAACCTTATATCGAACTCCTCTGACTTTTTCACAGATTCCTGAGCCGCCTTCACCGTTTGGTTAGTCATTCCAAGATTGGAGCAAAAACGTCTCTGGAGATTTTACCAATCAGGTTAATGAAAACAGCAGCGGCTAAGAAGCCCAAAAGGCACTTTGATTTTTTAGAAGAGACTCACCATGAAGTCTCCGGCGTGGATAGTTCCCATTTCAACAGATTGTCCCGTTTCAAGCCCCAACTGTTTGACTATATACTCTTTTGCACGACCAATCTCCTTCTTAGTAGCTCCATTGGCAACAGAACATATTTCTACAGAAATGATGGATTATTAACGAACATACAAACCAAACCAAACAAACAAACAAAAACAGTAACTGTTTGGTAGGTAGGTAGTACCCTTGACAGTTCGTGGCTTGTCCTCTTGTCGGCAAGCAATGTACAAACAAGCAGCCAAAAGAGCATCCTGATTCCTTCCTCTACTTGACTTCTGATCCTCTACTCTTTTATATATCTCATTGGCTCGGTCCTTCAATCCAATACCAACAAATGAATGCAAATGAACACACAATGAAAGAACATGAAAGCATTTCCCAAAGCAGAAACCATAATCTTTGCGTCAGAAAGAGAGATAATAGTACCTTGATGGTTGCCACAAGCCCCAACCTGAAGAAAACACAAGATTCATCAAAAAACTTGTTAATTGCAACTTGTCAAGCAATCAATCTAGCCTCATAAATAAACATTCCATAACCCGTTGAATCAACCGACTCAATTAACTTATTATAAGCCAAGTAATAAGAGGCATTGATTGCAATTTATGATCCGATCATTTTCAGTGACATACTACACTATGCTTATATTAAGATTCATCTACATGGAGCCATCTAGAAAACATATCTGTAAAGCAAGTCGAAACCTAACATAAAAAAATAACATTATTGATAGCCAAAGTACTATTTGCACGAGTTCATTTACGAACCAAAAAAAGTCTTTCCTTTTCAGTAACGTACACTTTCCTTATATAAACCTTCTAGAAAAAAGACTTTAACAACTACTACCTATCAGCCATAGTAGCAATCGTCTTGAACGCAACAATAAGCCCACGATCAGGGTTCGATCCACGATTCTGCCAACGACCAAGCGAAGACGATAGAAAGTCCCCGGAGGAGCCGTTAGGTTTGGAAATAACGGTGGTGAGACCACCGTCGGCGAGGAGAGGGTTCGTCGGACCTCCGACACGGACGGGATCGTTGTCGCCAGACTCGTTGGCGAAGGTACGCCACTCTGATGTTTCGTCGATTGAGTGGGATTCGAGGACGAGGCCACACTCCGAGCAGACGGTGTCTCCGGCGGAGTGATCGAACACGACCTCCGTGTGTTTCTTACAGTCCGAACAGAACGCGTCGCTCATTGCTTCTTCTTGAAGGAGTGAAAAACCCTAAAAAGCCCTTTTTTTACTTGGAATTGGACTTCGATTCCGACTGTAACTACGAAAGAGGAGGAATAGATACACTTTCTTCTTCAACGATTTAGTGTTCTGTCGAAGATATTTGATCGAGTCATATGATGATGACTTGTGATGATCCAACGGCTGAGATAATTCGTGGGTTGGACAGGGCCCAAAAGAGTCTTTGTGTATTTGATCGAAATACAAGATAAGAAGGTATATGGGCTTTCGAAACAAATCGGCCCAATAGATTTGAGCCTTAAATATTGCGGGCCTTCCAGTCTAATTCTTTTTAGTTTGTACTGCAACATTAGTCTGTCATGTTTATAAATCAGAAGGTTTGAGTTTCAATTTTCTTGCAAAATTATATGAATTGAAAGAAATAAAACTTATAAAATATCTGCAGCATGATTCAAGAAATACTTAAGCATAAATCCGATAAAATGATTCAAGTGATGCATGTAGAATTGTCGGCTGTAGAGACGTCTGTAATATTTCTCATAGTTGTACTAACGTGTTAAAAAGTGTTAATTCAGGTCGAAGGAAAACAAAAAGAGAACTAGAGAATAGAGGAGAATTGTATATGTTCGATGTCGCAAAGGAATATCTTCGGTCACTTAAACTGTTTGAACTTGTAAGTTGGTGTTTACTCTTAGTGTTGTCACTATGGTGGTTTGAATTGGCTGTTAGATTGAATGTATATTGCTAGGTTACTTGAGCTGCTGTTTGAATTTGTATTTTAATCATGGTTTGAATTTGCTTCATGAATTGCGGGATTAGACTGAATGTATATGGCTAGGTTACTCTTGTAGTTGTTTCTTTATTGTTATGACACATTTCTCTTCTCGGTTTGTTGTTAAGTGTTTTGTGTTTCTTTATTGTTATGACACATTGCTCTTCTCGTTTTCTAGTTAAGTGTATTGTTTTCTGTTGATGACACACTCGGTTTCTACTTAAGTGTGTTGTATTTCTTTATTGTTATGACACATTCCTCTTCTCGGTTGCTATGACTCTCTTGTTTTTCTTTTGTTTTTACATTATGGATTGATTGGCTGGATTTGGTTATTGGTGTTTATTTTCATTTGGGATTTGATTACTTGAATTTAGAGCTGGTCTATTACATTTGGTTTTATGGACAAAACTTGTATCACTTTAACTTCAATCATGCTACGTTGCTATTGCTGACTTCTCTGTAATAGTCAAACCTGCAATGCAGAAGAAACTCTACAACAAAAAATATAGTTGCACTTGTTTGACCAAAAAAAAAATATATAGTTGCACTTTAACTTTAATCTTATTATAGAGAAGTGCAGTAGCACTTTATCTTCAATCTTGTAAGTTCTTATGCATACCAACAATATTAATGAGTAATGCTTAATAAACAAAACGTGTTTCTTTATGTTTATACAGTTTTTCTGTTTGATGCAACATTAATGAGTAAATCTTAATATGATTGCTACTTTATTTGAAAAGAAGGATACATCGAATGGGGAGTAGGTGAAAAGTAGCTTTAATCCAATCAATTGCTTATGCGGGACCAAGCTAAGCCATGTTGTGTTTACGGTAAGAAGAAATTTTGTTTTAAAGTTTATTCTTGTAAAAAATGTTTTCTATTCTCTAGACATTATTTATGAATTGATTAGATAGATGTTAATACCACATTTGAATTAAACAAAAAATTACATGATTCACAAAAGAATAAGAATAAGATATGACATTGAATTTCTTTATAAAAATTTATATCTTTTTGGTAAGATATTTTAAATATGGCAATAACTATTAATTCATATATCATCATCAATGCAAATTTTATATATAATTATTTATTTTAGGGAAATTATGAAAATATATTAATTTTCATATATCACTATTAAATATATATATATATATATATATATATATATATTATACTAATAAAATAATCTAAATGTAACTACAAAAATATTTTTTACATTAACTTAAATATATGTACACACACACACATATATATATATATATATGTTATATTCTTATAAATATATACATTTTATCAAAATTAATTTTAAGTGTACATCAACAAATAAAAAATAAAGCAATATTAGTCAAATATTTTTAATAGTTAAATGATTAAAATTTATTTGTTTGTCATGTTAATTAATAAATTAATTTCCCCATTTTAACATATTTCTAAAACAAGCAGAATTCAAATTTTTAATACATGTATATATTTATTAAAATTATATGAGAAGATATATATTTAAAATAAATAATCACAAAATAAAATATAATTAAGAAATGTTTTTATAAATTGTACTTTTAAATTTATTAAAATGTTAAATAAAATCATACTAAATAGTTAAACCAAGTAAAAAAATACTTTATTAAATGTTAAAATATAAACTAATTTTTTCTTGTAAAATAGAAAATACTATATTTAAAATTTATATTGCTGCGAAGAAAAATTCCTAATAAATATAGTATACAAAGATTATGGACAACCTGAGTCTAGATCCACGATATATTTTATTGACTAGTCACAGCCTCCAACAGTTGATGGGATCAAATTTAATGAATAGATTATAAGCACTATGACTTTAAGTAAAGTATAAAATAATTTTCGTCTTTAGAAAAAGTTTTTATAGAGCTCTGTTATTCAAAATCTCGTTGATTGTTTTGAATCTGCACACTGCACAGCCTGGAGACTTATTATACACACACATCGGTCATAACCAAATCTCCAAAAGATCGACATAAAAAAAGAGTACACACACCTTCGCCTCTCCCTTTTTCATTCGAACATCTGATACAAATGAATTCTAGAATAAAGGAAATATGTCCTTTGTCTCGTCTAACTCAACCTCACGGCCTTCTTTTCAAACCAGGTCGAAAAACAAAGTCAGGTTGTTATTCATGCGGTGAACCAACATCTTTTGACACATGCTTTACGATCTATTGGTACTGCACAACCTGCGATGTGGAGTTCCACCGTGGTTGTCACAAGTTTCCAAGGAAGCTAAGACATCCGTATCATCCACAACACCCTCTTACATTCACCTTTCGAAACTATGAAACGGGGATCCTCTCCGACAGCAATATCCATGAATCATTTCACAGCACTGTTTTGTCTGTTAACTCCACGTCCGATCCGAAGCTTAGATCTGTCCAGGTTAGCCGGTCTCAATCCGATCTCGTACTGGAAAAATGCTCATGGTGTGCAGAAGATATAAAAGGCAATTGGTTCTATCGCTGTTCTATATGTAACTTTTACTTGGATCTCTCTTGCTACAAAAATATTCCGCTTCAAACCATCGCAAATCCAAAAAGTCATCATCATTCACTCATCTTCTACCCTCGACCACTCTTAACACCATGTGATGCTTGTGGGTTGGTCAACGTGTTGGAGCCGAGCTATGCTTGTTTTCAATGTAATTACATGGTTCATCAAAGTTGCATCGACTTACCACGAGTCATCAAGATCACGCGTCACCAGCATCGTCTTTCTCATACTCCTTACATTGGACCCGTAAATTCACCATGCCGGATCTGTTACAAGACGGTTGACAGCAAGTATGGCCTATATTCTTGCGATCAAGAAGATTGCTCCTACCTAGCACATTCAAAATGTACAACGCATAAGAACGTGTGGGACGGGAAAGAACTCGAATGGGAGCCCGAGAAATCTGACGAGCGCGAAGATATCATCCCTTTCATAAAGATTGGTTCAAGTTTAATAATACATTTTTCTCATGATCATATCCTGAAGCTAGAGAAGTATGATGGTGATAGAGATGGAGAGAAGCGATGTCAGGCTTGCGCTCTTCCTATAAACGCACGTGATTTCTACAACTGCGTGGACTGTGACTTTTTTCTCCACGAGGTGTGTGCTGGTCTTCTTCGAAAAATTGATCATGCATTGCACGTCCACCCTCTAGTGCTAGACCCCTCTCGATACTCTTCTCAACAAGAAGATTATAATAGAATTGGTTGCTCAGTTTGTTCCAGAGAGTTTAGCGCTTTCAAGTACAAATGCTCTGAAAAGAAATGCTTTAAAAGATTTCAGATCGATGTGCGCTGTGCTTTAGTTCCAGATTATTTCACCCATGAGAGTCACGAGCATCCCCTATTCATCTCCACATCCTACAAAGGTAAACACAAGATTTGTTGTGAGGGTTGTAAGGAGACATGTAAGAAGTCATCATACCTACAGTGTAGTGTATGCAAATTTGCTTTATGTTACCAATGCGCTACCATTCCAAATGAACTAAGCTATAAATACGACAAGCATCCTCTCTCTCTTTGCTTCGGTGAAATAGCTGATGGAATGCATTATTGGTGTGAAGTATGTGAGAAAAAAGTAAATCCAATGGATTGGTTCTACACATGCAACCAATGTTGTACCACTATCCATCTTCAATGCGTGTTTGGACCTTCTGTCTATTTGATGCCTGGTTTCATATTCAAGAAAAACCCATTCCGCCGGATATTGCACCGCTCCCTCTTGGTGGAAGTTTCCCGCAACAGTAATAGCACTCGGCCGCTTTGTGATAAATGTGGTCACCGCTGTCCAAGTCCCGTCTACTACAGCAGCCAGAGCCCAAGAGAACTTTTATGTTCATTGAATTGCTTAGTGAGAAACTGGTAGGACTCGGACGGCCGCCTACTTTGACCTCACCTCCTTACGGGCTTCCGTTTCCTGACTAAACGGCGATCCTATGCGCCACTGTAAGAAACTGAAATTATGCATCACGTGTGATTTTTTTTTTCTTCCTTATTTGCACCGTATTTAAATTTATTTCATGTGTGTGTGTTTGGTTTTTGAATTTTGCTTGTTTTGTTTTGAAATTTCTCTGTATACGTAATTTTCATTCGAAGATTTAAAATTAACAGATTTTGAATTCAAATTTTCTTAGTCAAAAACAATCAAAAATTTTCTTACTGATTCATATTTAGCTGATGCGTTTTATTATTAAAACCCAACTATATAATAATGTCAGTTTTTAGATGAGGTTTGTTACATTTAAACCTCGTTGATAATTTTGGTTGCTCAGTTTGTTCCAGAAAGTTTACCGGTTTCAAGTACAAATGCTCTGAAAGGGAATGCCATCTTCAGGAAGGATTTCAGATTGATGTTGCGTTGTACTATAGTTCCAGATCATTTCGCCCATGAAAGTCACGAGCATCCCCTATTCATCTCCACATCCTACAAACTTACAAAGGTAAAAACAAGATTTGTTGTGAGGGTTTCAAGGATATATGCATGCCGTCATACCTACAGTGCAGTGTGTGCAATTTTGCTTTATGTTACCAATGTGCTACTATTCGAAATGAAATAAAATATAAATACGACCAGCATCCTTTATCTCTTTGCTACGGTGAAAGATTGGATGATATGTATTATTGTTGTGAAGTATGTTAGAAAAAGGTGAACCCATCTGATTGGTTCTAGACATGCAACGAATGTTGTACTTGTACCACTATCCATACTCGTTGCGTGTTTGGAATTGAAAATGCAAAGTTCTTTGTAAAAAAATGCGACCGTGACATAAAATGAATTCAATGTTTCAGAGACGCGAACAACAAAACTGCAAGAATGAATTAAACAAAAAAAGCATCAATGTTTACATTTAGAGCCATGTGTCACGTGTTATTTGAGACTTTAGTGAGAAACTTTGGCATTTACTTTGCTTCGAGCCAAAGCAAGAGAACATGTTATTCTTCAATAGTCTCTAGTCCCTCTTCTTCTCTATCTTTGATGATGAACGACGTTCAGGTGGAGGTGTCTTTGCATTCCTTGCACCTTTTATACCTACGAATACCAAAAAACCCCAGATATTGATTCTGTTCTGATGAAAAAGTGTAAAGAAACTCGTAAACAAGATCTTACTACCATTCTCAACTGGGTCTACTCTTATTGAGGATCTTTCTTGTCCTGTGAGTGATTGCCTTCGCAATGTCTTAGCGTTGCTTGTATGTGGAGACTTTACACCACTGAAATGATTCGAGACTCCAAGCGGTGACAGTGGGTTTGCAGGAACGTTCTCCTTTCTGTGATACCATAAATGTTTTCATTAAACTAGCAAAATGCATAATACTATCATGCAGACTGTTATATACATAAAGTCTTAGTCTCATACCTCTTCTCTGAACCATTGATCAGCTTTCCTATCGTCCTCAGAGACTTCCTTATATGTGAACCTTTTCCACTTGTCCTAGTATCCACTTCAGCTCTAACAGGTGTCTGCATAAGCTGGAAGTCAGGAATGCTAGGACTCAATGGATTCTTGATCTGGTGCACCACCTCCATGGTGAGATCTCCTTTACTACTTTCTTCCTTTTTATAGGACCTTAGACCATCCAAACTTAATATTTGTGCATTACGAGAATCCAAAGGTGATCTAGTACCGCTAAAGTTTTCAGTGATTAATCTTCTGATGCGTGGAGGAGTTCTCTCTGTTGTTGCAATCTGCCTTCTTCTTAAAGGAGACTTTATCTCCTTTGCTCCACGAGGAGAAACCAAAGGTGATTTCATATCACTTCTGTCTTTAAGTGTGTTGCTGCTACAATTTTCGATGCTTAATCTTCTGAGACGTGGAGGAGTTCTCTCTGTTGTTGCAATAGGTCTGCTTAGAGGAGACTTCATCTCTTTGTTCCGTTCTTCTGTACTCAAAGCCTTCTTCAGGGTTTCAACCTGCTCTTTGAGATGCATGACCTCTCTAGTCTCTTTGTGTGCACAAGCAGCACCAAGCTCAACACTCGAAACTCTTTGTGCAAATTTTAAAGTACTTATTGTTTCTCCAAAAGAGTCTTCCTCAGGACTCAAGTGAGCAATCATCAGTGTTTTCGCTTGACCACCTTAAAATGATAAAAAGACACTAAATCTCTTTTGTTTCACAAAAAAAACAGACAAGGAATGATTTAATTATTAGTTACCTAACGCGTCTTGGAGCAGAAGAGTCAGCTTGCTGTTACGGTATGGGATGTGAGAGTTCTTCTGAGCCAGTGCAGAGATCACATCTCCTAAACAAGACAGTGATTTGTTTATATACTGTGCTTCCTTGAGTCTATCTCCTGTAACCTCTGATTTATCTACTCTCTCGCTCCCTGCAAGATCCACCAGATGCAAGCAACTTCGAATGGTATCTCCAGATGTGTCTTTCCCACGTACATGCACCATAAAAATACTACAAAAAAAGACAACGATGTTAGATCATATAGCAGTAACTCTTTTTATTGTGAAAGAGTACCTGTGAGACCGGCTACTTCGATTGTTCATGGACGTTGAACTAACAGCTCTATTCACTTCACCAGCCTCCATCAGCTGAAGTACATCCATGGTGGAGTTCACAAAATGCATTGTAGCATCAGGAAGACTCAAATCATTATCCTCAGTAGAGCAAGTTCGAATATCTAATGTGTGTATTAGTCAAGAGAAAACTAGAATATGTTAAATGTAAATTAAAAGTTTCAGGACTCATGAAAGGATATCTGGTGCAGGAGGAGTTTTCTGAAAGAAGATCTCTGACTTGTTCATTGTAGATTTCAACCATTTGAACGTATATCTCATAGGTTATCATCTCCCTTCTTTTATCACAAATCAGAAAGAGATCACTGAGAGCTAGATAGTTAATCCCAAGTTCAGTAGATGATCTGCTTGGAGGACCACTCTGCATCAGAAAATATGATTAGTAACTATAAATGTATATTAGTCTGTACAACAATGCTCACCATTGTGTATGTCTTCCCTGATCCTGTTTGTCCATAAGCAAAGATGCATACATTGTAACCATCCATTACTGATCTGATTAATGGCTTTGTTTCTCTGAATACATCATCTGTGGACATGTATACACAAGTTACAAAGATATTCTAGTAAATGAAGCTAACACTGCAAAACTTACCTTGAGTTGATGTTGGACCAAACACTTGATTGAACTGAAACGTTTTTCTATCATCTTTTTGAGGCTTACATGGATCCATAACAAACAAAGAGCCATCTCTTCCTATGTAATCTATTACTCCATTCGTTTCGCTATTGAAGATCGGTCTAACTCTGCAGAACACTCTTATATTTCCTGCAGTAACATGTAGACATAGCATTATGACATTAATGGAAAGAGTCAAAAACTTTTTTTAAAAGAGAAAAGAGTCAAAACTTGTGTTAATTGTTTTTCTTTACCTTTGAGATCTTGCACCATGTTGTATAACTTTCTGTTCTCTTCCACCACTTTGTAGTATCCTTGAGCTGCTGATGACATCTCTTGCATCTGGTTACCTGTGCATAAGAATGAAAGATCATATACTGAGAGTTTTCTCCAGAGGAGATAAGAAAATGGAGATTTCAGAAAACAAACAAACCTAGTTCCATCAGGTCTGTTTGCAGACGAACCTGAAAGTCCTGAAAATCCTGTTTTGTTTTTATATACAAAGTTTTGAGAACCTGAACAAAGATAATCATTCCTGAATTAGAACACATATTACAGACAAACCAAGAAATGAAAGTTAAGAGAGCTTCCTAAAAGGTGTTGACACAAAAAGAGGCAAACAAACCATATGTGTCCAAACAAGTAACAGAATGTCATTAACTTTCAAACGTACCGCAAGCTTATTTTCTTGTGTTTTCAGTAAACGCTTATGGTTGCATTTTGTCTTGTGTATGAGACTTTTGCAGGACTGCTAAAGAATATATATACAACAATTTTATTAGCAAAAACTTAGATATGAAACACTTTTGAACAGTTTTGAGATGATTTTCTGGATAGTTAGATCTGGATATTAAAGCAATTGAACCAAGTTGGTCTGAGTGTAATAGTATTAGAGTTTAACAAAGCCATAGAAAGCAGAGGCAGAACATTTCAACTTACCTCGCTGCCACTCTCAAGTGAAATAATATTCTCATCAAAAATTTCCTTTGAGTTGACAATATGATCAGTAAACAACTTGGCTATCACTGCGAATATCAACTATAAAGTGTTATAAATTCCTCATGATGTGGCTGAAATGGACCTGACTACACATAAAAACATAAATGAATCATGGATCATACCTTTACGTTGATCAGATTCACTATCTGGGCAATCACTTCTCTCCAAGTGCCGAGACGTTTCGGTTGAACCAAGTGGATGATTAACCTTAGTTCCAGAGAGCTCAAACGGTGGTGTTTTGATGTGCTTGTAGAACCCATTACTCATCTTGCACTCATGATAAGCCTTGAGTCCTAAGATGCAATCCACAACTTTGCCCACTGATCCAGACTCTATATTATCCTGCATCATTTACACATCGTGTTCAGTTACACAAAACATATATACTCACACCATCAAACACAAATAAAAGTAATTCTCCAATGTGTTTACCTTCTCGAGATCAGAAGCTTCGAATCCAGGAAGCCTCAACTGTTCTAAAGCCACAAGAAAGTTCCTCACATTCTCGAAATACTGATAGGCTTGAGGAAGTTGATACTCTCTGTTAAACGACTGTATATGCTTCGAGTAGTTCTCAACAACCTTGGAGACGGCTCCAGGGTGAATCTTGTTGATAGCGTTGCACAGTATCATACCGTTTCTCAAGCAAGAAACGAACTCTTTCTCAGATGGCTGACTCGGTATACCGAGTTGACCTACTACAGATTGTAGCCATTGCACGGCTTGGAATCGCCTGGCCGCTGCAAGGAAAGAGAATATCAGCAACAAGAGAAATCAGAAACCGAAACTTTTTTTTAATGATCTTTTGTAACGAACCTGCTTCTTCTGCTTTTCTTGAGGCTAAATGAATCTCATGCAGCCCAGTCATTGGAATCAAACCCTAGAAAATTTTGAAGAAATGGATTAAAAGTAAGATTTTGCAGACCGAATGATACTTCAGCCGTTTTGTTTGATCTGCAGATTGTGTGTTGGATATTTAGGGTTCGGAGTGTAACGTTAACTGCGTCTGAATTCAAATATGGTAAAGCAGTTTTATATAAATTATTTTAATTAATTTGGAATCAAATTTGACTAAACTATTTCAAATTCTAAACTTTTTTTCCTTAACCCACACCTATAAATACTAAATAATAAATTATAAACACTAAACTCAAACTCAAATATAAAATAAAATATATTTTTAACTTCTTAAATTAATACTATTTTGGTAAATTTTGTGTATGCTAGCTAATTTTGGAATAATTAGATATTCTAGTGATGGAAATGTATTTTTCTTTGTTTTAACTATTATTTTGAATTTGGTTATATTAAAGGGTATTAAAAAATCGGATAAGTTCAGTTATTTTAGTTTAGATTTTGGTTAGTTAGATTGGAAATTTAGGTTAAGATATATAGTTTCTATTTTTTTTTCTTTTTATAATAAAATTGAATTATCTGATAACCAAACCGAATTAAAAAACATAACTTTTTAACTGCCAAATGGAGACGAATCTCAAACCAAATTAAAGTGAAAACTGTACTTTTTGGTTCGATTAATAACTGCAGGCGGCAGGCCTACTCACAAGAATCAGAATCGGAAAACCAAGAGCATCTATATGAGAAAATAGGCAAGTTTCTTAAGGCATCTTCATGAAAAATGTAGAAACAGAAGTCCTAATTGAGTGTGTTTTTTAGTTAGCAGGAAATATTCTGCGCTAAATAATTGATACAATAGGAATGAGTAGACAACAAGGCATCCGGGAAACGGCTTTAACGGAGGCTGAGAGAGAAACTAGAGTTTTATGCTTCATGTTACCTCACATAACCACACAAAGTTTCAAAGTTTCAAAAAGTTTCAAAGCTACCATTAAATACTAACACTTTCCAATAGACCTGAGAGTCTACCTTGCTCTCTTACACGATACACCAACCTGAACAATTTGATTCATTTAGTTAACCTTATTTAATTTTGTTAACACATAACTTAACTCGATTTTCATTTAACAGATTTACTCAACCAGTTAAGAGGGTCAACTAATCGTAAACACACAAAGCAAAACGAATTCAAGAACATGGAGAACGTAAAGAACAACACGAAGGACATGAAGGAAACCATGAGAACGAACCATTACTCATCTTGCACTCATGATAAGCCTTGAGTCCTAAGATGCAATCCACAACTTTGCTCACTGATCCAGACTCTATAATATCCTGTCTCATTTACACCTCAATGTTATATAGCTTATAACATATTCAAACCATCAAACCCAAATAGAAATTCTCCAAAGCGTTACCTTTTCGAGATCAGAAGCTTCGATCCAAGAAGCCTCAACTGTTCCAAAGCCACAAGAAAGTTCCAGACATTCTCAAAGTACTGATAAGCTTGAGGAAGTTGATACTCTCTGTTAAACGACTGCAGATGCTGGGAGTAGTTCTCAACAATCTTGGAGACGGATCCAGGGTGAATCTTGTTGATAGCATTGCATAGTATCGTACCGTTTCTCAAACAACAAACAAACTCTTCCTCCAATGGCAGACTAGGAATATTTAGTTGGCCCACTACGTACAGATTGTAGCCATTAATGTACGGCTTGGAATCTCCTCCCCGCTACAACAAAAGAGAAAGATCACCCACACGAGAAAACATATTTTAGCTGTCAAAAATGATTTTATGGTTTTGCTCAAAAACATGATTTTGTAAATTTGACGAGAAAGCATTATTTTGAATATTTGGTGGCAAAATATGGTTTTTTCAATTTTACGAGATAACATGATTTTCAGTTTTAGCAAAAAAAAATAAAGTGATTTTGCGATTTTGACGGAAAATGTGATTTTGTAGTTTTGGCAGAAAAAAACAAATGATTTTAAAGTCATTTCTATTTTTTTCATTCAACTTAAAAGATCTTGATTTATGTTTTTTGAACGTCCATATCTAATTTGTTTTGGTCCATATATTTCGAAAATGGATTTCAATCCATTTAGACTATATTTCAGTATTTCAGTTTTGGACACAAACATATCAAAACCAGTTTAATTTAGGCTGGACTAACCTTTGGCTATCAATACCTTATTGACATCCTTATATGTACTCACTTAGCTGAATTCTTGTGTTCATCACCCATGCATCCAGATCTAAACAATTAAACAAATTGGTCCCAGAAAAACAAGTGACATGTATATAAAAAAAAAGATTTTTAGGTCATAGATTTGAGATAAAATATGGTATAATACAAAGAGAAATTAAATTAATTAAATTTATATGTAATAGTACTATACTAGGTAGTAACATGCGCCATGCGCAGAGTGAAATGACTGATTAGATTATTTATTTTAAGTTGTAATAAGAGATATATTGTATATTTTTTTCAAGGGATGAGCATTCAAATATATGTTCGAATTTAGTTTCTATATTCGGATTTTGATTTTTAGAGTTACAAATTTGAATATGAATCGAATATTTACAATTTTTGATTTGGATTTGGTTCGAAATATTGCATGTTCAGTTAAGGTTCAAGTTTGGGTATCTTGTTTAATTATGCAATTAAAAAAATCCAAACATACTTAATCCTCAAAATCCAAAAATAAAATTAATATAAAATTTTAAGTTTAAATAATAGAAGACTAAATACTTAAATTACATAAAAATATTTTAGTTTAAATATTTAAATCGAGAAAATAATATATTTTCAATATTTTGAACATATTTTATTATTTTACGTATTTTCATATTAATTAATATCTAATAGATATAAAAATTTTAAAAAAACTAATATATTTAAGTATATAATTTTTTTTAGATATTTTTGATATCCAAAATATTTTAATTTGGATTGGATTCAGATCTGGTTAGCCGGATATTAAACTTTAGATCCATTTGAGTACTTTCTATGTTTTAATTTGTGTTTAGTATTACTTTCTAATCAAGTTCGGTTCGATTCTTCGAGTCCAAATATTTTATCAGACTTATTTCTTCCACTAATATAAAGAAAATATATAAATGTAAAAATAATATGTTGAGCTTATTTTACATACATAATTATTGGACCACACTTTAGGAATACCAATAAAATGGTTGAATGTGATGTCAATAGTGTTGGACAAGATGTAGTCCATAACCAATAATGTGTACTTTTATAAAAATATTTGGTAGATATAATAAAAACATAATATATTCGAGTGAAATGGTTTAGAGTTGCCTCAGAAATAATGTGATCTTTTCACGCGAGTCTGTTTTTCAATCAATTTCGCAAATTTTGATTTTTAAACCTTTTCTGAGTTCTGATTTTTCTACAATCTGATTATGTTTCTAATTCTTGGTTTGATATTAAAATTATGTAAAGAAAAAAAATATTCTGCTAAACTAAGATTTAAGTTTGTGTGCGTTTTTTTTCACCTAAATTTTCTTAATTCATAACCAAACATAATTGTTATTTTTTGTATGCATAAACTTCAACCATGGACACGTTCGGTAAAATACATAACTTTCAATTTCTAAAAACATTCTCATTATGACATTTTAATTGATGTGAACCTTCATGATGTTGTAGTTTTTTTTTTTTAACAATGATATTTTTTTAGTATCTGTCTGAAAAGAACTTCAATTCAATAATACAAAAATTAATAATACGAAAACTAAAAACATGGCTAGTTTAAAAAATTAGTGTGTTATATAAATTATCTGTGATAGAATTAAGAAATTAGTGCATAAATACATTAATTGTTAAATGAACCTGAAACTGCTTAATTATTTTTGTGTTAATGTGTGTGAACTTATTTTGTAAATGTTTCTATAAGTGATAAGACCACGTAACTGTAGAGTCTATATGTGAACATAAAACATGGTAAGGATAAAAAAAGAGAATTTAGGCTGTATATACACAAGAATTGTCGAAATTAGGAAAATACCTAGATCACTGTTAACATTTTTTAAATACGAGAACACCCCTATGTGTTTACAACTCCACTATGTTGTACTGGTAGATTTTGTGTCAGAGACTACAAGCTAAGACCCCCTAGCAGCTAAGACTACTCTCTATTACGTACTCGTACTTCACTACTATCAAAAAGACGCCAGGGGCAATTGAAGAGGCAGCAATTAGTCTTTTTTTTTTTATTAGGTGTGTTGAAAGTCAGAACCTTCCAACTATCTTTTTGGATCAAAAACCTTCCAGCTATCTTTTTTTCTAAACTTTACAACTTATTTTTTCAGTTTCTTTTTTGGTTTTTAGCAGGTGAAATTGGTGATTTTGTGGTTGTCGGAAAGCATGTTTGCTACCGGTGAAGAAATATATTTTGTGAGATTCAGAAGTTCTAATATGGATTAGAAAAATAGAAAGCAACAATCCTAAAGTCTGTAAGTAACTAATATAATCTTATAGATTTTTTTTTCGGAAAAAAAGGATCTATTTTCCACATTTCAGTTGTTTCATTTCCAAACCTTATTATCACCTGATAAAAAATCATAATTTTGATAATACGATTTTGTGTGATAGATGTAAGAAGTTTGTCACCAAAACGATCTTTGCAGTAGGTGAAGAATCTACATGAAGAAATTTATACCTACAACAAACCCAAAAAAGTTAATCTATTTTCTATGCATTAGATTCTGGAGAGATTGAGTTTGTGAGTGTTTTTGATCCTTTTACGTAGCTTATTTTTAACAGCTAATATAATTGTTAACCATAACGATTGTTGGTAACAGTGTTAGGTGTCACAGTAACTCTTGTGTCTAGTAGTAGTTTCAATAGATGATATCATTTGACGAGTAATTAACATAAATATGATTGATAGAATAGTTCATCTCAATAGATTGGACTCTGACCTGTATAATTCATTGTTAACTGCATTCTTAAACACTAATAGTTTTCGTATATTTATTCAAATGAACATCTTCTTGTGCTGGACTCTCAATCAGAATATATGAATTAGTGCATGTCTAGCATTATATGTCAAGCTAAGATGGTAATGAACATGGTTAACATGTAATAAATAATGTAACGTCACTCGCGATCTAAATGAATGTAATGGTAATAGTTAACACGTACAAAACAATGTTAACCACATGTTCATTATACCATTCCATCTTAGTTGCTAATAGCTAATGTTGACCTAATCATTTTGAACTACATATAACACTCATTTTCTATCTTCACACTTCTAATTTTAGGTCGAGGCGATGTACGTACTGAAGGATCAGCCGGATTTGACAATGACATGAACTGACTTTAATTAGTTGGGATGATGAATTTGAGGATGAAACCATCTCACTGTTCAAGCTGGTTTCCAATATGTATTTGTATATTCTAACCAAATCCGCTGATGTTATGTATGATTTTAAGGGGTAATATTTGGTTAAATCCACCCAATTTCAAGCCTCTTGAATAAAAATATGTACATTGTACCATCGCTTTATTAAGTTAGGGTTTACTACTAATTATTACCCTATAATTTAATCAATACCATGGAAGTGTAATATATAAACTATGACATATCCTTTGAGTTTAATTTTTTATCACTAACATTTGGTTTAACTGGTAATGTAATGTATTATTTTGGGGTTGTATCCGCATTACATAATAAGTGATAACTAATCGTATTTTCACCATCTGCTAACAATAATCTTACATAGCTTTTGTTATCAAAGAAAAAGTATATTGTGAAAAACATATGACATATCACTTAGCGGTTAATAAACACAAGAAATTGTGTACTTATACACACATCGACTAGTTAAGAGATAACATATTATTTAATAACTAAGTAAACATGGTATACGTAACAACCACAAAAACTTAGTTATGTTAACACAATATGTATTCACTAAGTTATAGAGTTATACATCATAAAATAGATTTAATACTCATCAACTACTTTAACCGTTAACATATATTGGATATGTAGCCTCTCATATTAGCCGCTACAAAATAACTTATCGTTGATGGCGTGTATTTCTATTTAATCATTCTTCTTCTACTACAAAGTACTTCTATGAGTGCTTGCTTTATAGCCATGATTTTTCTCGATTTCTTATTTCTCTTCTTTTGAACCTTGAGTGTAACTCACAGTATCTGACAACAAGAACAAAATAATTTTTAATACACATCACCATATACTCTCAAGTATCAACAGTGATACGCCGTAGATGCAAAATTTATGAAGTTTATGTGATCTACTTCATATTATTTTTGAAGAGAATGATAATAGCTTGAAAGAAGAAAAAAGGGGATGATGATTGTCGGTGATTATTGATAGATATTTAGAGAAATATGATGATGAGGAAGAAGTTGTTAACGATATAAAAACAAATCATGTGGACTAAAATTAGTCTAGTCATACATCTAGACTCTACCTAGCTATAGGCCATATCTATCAAGATTAGCATGTCTGTATTTTATTAGAAACTTGGCTTTTCAAAAGGGGTATTGTGGGCATACCACTACCAATGTGCTACAGGATTTTGATGTTTTAGCCACAAAGTGGTAGATTCCTAATATTGGTTTGTTTTGTGTATATCTAGCCAATTGACTCATAAAAAAAAGTCAATTTAATAAAACTTCTATGTATTTAAGCAAAAGAAATAATTAAACTTCTACTCCTTCCGTTCCATAATATATGCTATTTTAGAGATGTTTTAATGTTTTAAAATATAAGATATTTTAATATTTTTAAAGTATTTTAATTTTATTGGAAATTGATTAACCAATAGTAATATATTATTTTATTTGTGATTAATTACTTTATATTTAATTTAAATTATTTAATAATATTATTTTTTAGAAAGCAAATTTTCTTAATTCTTGTGTATTCATGCCAAAATCTTATATTATGTAAAATCACGTAACTCATGTGGCCAGCACATATGAACATAATATTAAAATATTGTAGCAGATCCAGATCTTTGCATTAAATTTTAATGAGATCTCAATTAATTACTAGTAAACGAGAGCATAAAATAAATGCACGGGAATATTACAGCTGGAAACAGATCTTGGGATATTTATTACATGGAAACGTTGACCACGTGTATATTCCGGTCGTTGTTAGCGTTGAGTCATTTGCCAGCCTATTAAGAAATGAACGTAGATTCATGTTCTTCAAACTCTTGTTCAACTGCTCAAAATAAATAAGCAGAAAATAAAGACACACCCACCATAACCAAAGCATCCAAAAGATAAGTCAGGCAAAGAAGAAGTTCCTCAAATTAACTCCTAGTCTCCTTCACGTCCTCCCGCGCTTCCCACTCTCCAACTCAGAGGACAACGTAACGGAACTAAAGAAGCAAAAAGATGGACAACGAAGACGTTCATCGAATACACACGATATCGTAACACGATAAGCACAACCATGGAAAAATAAGCTCCTCCACCTCCACCTCCTCTCATTCTCGGATACACACGATATCGTAACACAATAAGCACAGCGATGGAAAAAGAAGCTCCTCCGCCTCCACCTCCTCCCATTCTCGAATACACACGATATCATAACACAATAAGCACAACGATGGGAAAAGAAGCTCCTCCGCCTCCACCTCCTCCCATTATCGGATACACACAATATCGTAACACAATAAGCAGAACGATGGGAAAAGAAGCTCCTCCGCCTCCACCTCCACCTCCTGCCACTTCTAGGAAAAATGAAAAGACAATATGTCCTTTGTCTCATCTAACTCACCCTCACAGTACCCTTCTAACTAAAAAAGGTGCAGGCAAAAAATCTCGCTGTTTTTCATGCGGTGAAGGAATATGGAGTTCCTTCTTTGATGTCACAGGCAAGGGAATCCATTACTACTGCAGCACCTGCGATGTGGAGTTCCACTTTGGTTGTCACAAGTTTCCGAGGAAGCTAAGACATCCCTATCACCCACAACACCCTCTTACTTTTTCCTTTCGAAACTTTGAAAGTGGGATCATCTCCAACGCCAGTGTAAAAGAATCCTCTTGGCATCCTATTTGGCATTCCAGCACATCAGATCCTAAGAAGTTAGGATCTGTCCATGATAGCCGGTCTCAATCCCATCTCGTAGTGGATAAATGCACATGGTGTGCAGAAGAGATAGAAAACAACTATTTCTATCGATGTTCTATATGTAGTTTTTCCTTGGATATTTCTTGCTACAAAAACATTCCACTACAAACCATCACAAATCCAAAGAGTCATCACCACTCACTGGTCTTCTACCCTAGACCACTCTTAACACCATGCGATGCTTGTGGGTTGGTCAACATGAAGGAGCCAAGCTATGCTTGTATTCAATGTAACTACATGGTTCATCAAAGTTGCATCGACCTACCACGAGTCATCAAGATCACACGTCATCGGCATCGTCTTTCTCATACTCCTTACATGGAAGCCGTAACTTCACCATGCCGGATCTGTTACAAGACGGTGGACATCAAGTATGGCCAATATTCTTGCAATCACGAAGATTGCTCTTATGTAGCACATTCAAAATGTGCAACAGATAAGAACGTGTGGGATGGGAAAGAACTCGAATGGGAGCCCGAGAAATCTGACGAGAGCGAAGATATCAACCCCTTCAAAGTGGTTGCTGAGAATCTGATAAAGCATTTCTCTCATAAACATTGTCTAAAGCTAGAGAAGTATGATGGTGTTAAAGATGGAGAGAAGCAATGTCGGGCTTGCGTTCTTCCTATTATCTCACGTGATTTCTACAACTGCGTAGAATGTGACTATTTTCTCCACGAGGTATGTGCTGGTCTTCTTCGGAAAATTGATCATGCATTGCACGTTCACCCTCTAGTACTAGAACCCTGTCAACCACTCTATGATGTGAGTTGCTCAGTTTGTTCCAGAAAGTTCAGCGGTTTCAGGTACAAATGCTCCGAAATTCAATGTAAAAAATTTCAGATCGATGTGTGTTGTACTTCAGTTCCAGATTATTTTACCCATGAGAGTCACGAGCATCCCCTATTCATCTCCACATCTTACAAAGGTAAAAACAAGATTTTTTGCGAGGGTTGTAAGGAGATATGTATGCAGTCCTACCTACAGTGTAGTGAATGTAAGTTTGGTTTATGTTATCATTGCGCTACCATTCCAACTGAAATAAGCTATAAATACGACAAGCATCCTCTATCTCTTTGCTACGGAGAAGACGTACATGATGGTATGTATTATTGGTGTGAAGTATGTGAGAAAAAGGTCAACCCAACGGATTGGTTCTACACATGCAACCAATGTTGTATCACTATTCATCGTCAATGCTTGTTTGGACCGTCGGTCTATTTGAGGCCTGGTTTCACTTTCTTCCATGAAGCATACCGCGAATGGAGGGACTTCAAGATGGAAGTTTTTCGCAACAGTCATAGCACTCGACCGATTTGTGATCAGTGTGGTCAGCGCTGTCCAAGTTCCGTCTACTACAGAACCCGAAACTATACAAAAGCTTATTGTTCATTGAATTGTTTAGAAGACGGTTATAAATTATATATAAGGGTTATTGAAGGCCGAAACTTGCTGTAACTAGTTATGCTTATTACATGTGATATTATATTCCTCATTCACACGATATGTTGAATTTTACTTCTCTTTTGTGTTTGTATGTTACTAGATTTTGTTTTTGTTTTTCTTTTCTCAATCATTTGTGTAGGCACTACTTCTGTTGAATCAAAGGAGGCTATTTTGAAGCCATTAATGCATCATCTCTTCTATTTTTATACGATCAAGTTATGTTTGTTATAGAAGCTAGTTTTTCATTTATTAATCAAAATGTCGATTTCAACGCTCATACTTTAAAAACAGATGTTTTATTAAAATATATGTATAAAATTATAATTTTCAGTATATTTTTTTGTATAATTAATATCACGTTTTAAAAGTGTGGATCAAATAATTTTTTTAAAAATAATAAATTAGAAAATACTAGGATATAATATAATATATAAATAAATAAAGTAGATTTTCTATGTATTTCTCTATATAGAATATAACATAACTGCGCATGTGGAAATCAAAATAAATATTGTGTATATAACAGACCAGTTTTGATCTTGGGATCAAATTTAATGAGACTTCAATTTATTACTGCTACTTACTAACTATACTAGTAAACGAAAGCATAAAATAAACATTTAATCTTTTGAATGTGCACAGCCTGGAAATAGATTTTGGGGGTATTTTTTTTTATTACATGGGAAACGTTGACCACTGTGTTAAATTGTATAGTCCGGTCATTGTTTACTATTAAGAAAATGAATGGGGATGTGTGCTTTTTCAAACTCTTGTTCAACTGCTCAAAAATAAATTAAGCAGAAAGAAAAGCTAAGCAAATAAAAAGTTCCGTCAAACTCCTCCTCTCATTCTCTGATACATAATAAGCACAACGATGGGCAAAGAAACTCCTCCACCTAGTCCCATTGTTAGATACAGACAGTATCTTAACAGGAAACAAACAAGGATGCCCAAAAAATCTCCTCTAGCTCCTCCTACACCTCCTTCTCCATTTCCTCCACCTCCTCCCATTGTTGGATACAGACAGTTTCTTAACAAGAAACACACAAGGATGTCCAAAAAACCTCCTCTAACTTCTCCTACACTTCCTCTTCCATTTCCTCCACCTCCTCCCATCATTGGATACATACAATTTCTTAACAGGAAACACACAAGGATGCCCAAAAAATCTCCTCTAGCTCCTCCTACACCTCCTCCCATTGTTGGATACTGACAGCTTCTTAACAGGAAACACACAAGGATGCCCAGAAAAGCTCCTCTGGCTCCTCCTCCTCCTTCTCCTCCACCTCCTCCAGGTCGGCTAAAACCATATTCTAACCAAAGCACCAAAAGAGAAGTACCTAAACCTCCTCCCCCTCCCCCATATCTTAACCAAAACCCAACAGAAAAACCAACTTGTCTTTTGTCTCATCCAATACTCCTTCATACCCTCTCTCGTAGATCTGGTGGAAACGTTAAGTCTGAGTGCTTTTCTTGCGGCGAACAAAAGTGTTTGGTTCAAGACTCCACATTCCATCACTACTGCACTACATGCGATGTGGAGTTCCACCGTGGTTGCCACAAGTTTCCGAGGAAGATAACACATCCTTATCACCCACAACACCCTCTCACTTTCTCCTATCTGGACCATGAAACCAACTTCCTATCTGATGGAAATATTGATCAGTCCTTTGCCACTACCATATTGTCCAACTCCCACGCTCCCGAAGCCGACATATCAAATCAAGACAAGTATGGATCCGTAGAGATGACCACTCTGTTTCGATCTGATATCCTAATCTATAAGTGCACATGGTGTGGAAGAAGCATTGAAGCAAGGTGGTTCTACCATTGTTCTATCTGTAACTTCTGTTTGGACCTTTCTTGCTCCGAAAATATTCCATGTGTTGTCGTGCCAAATCCAAAGAGTCATCATCATTCACTCGTCTTGTACCCCCGACCACTCTTAACTCCATGTGATGCATGTGGGTTGGTCAGTGTGCTGGAGCCCAGCTATGCTTGTTTTCAGTGTAATTTCATGGTTCATCAAAGTTGCATCGACTTACCACGAGTCATCAAGATCACGCGTCACCAGCATCGTCTATTCCATACTCCTTACCTCCAATCCATAGTTCCACCGTGTCGGGTTTGCTATAAGACAGTTGACAACAAGTATGGCCAGTATTCTTGCAACCACGAGGACTGCTCCTACGTAGTCCATTCAAAATGTGCGACACATGAGAACATATGGGACGGTAAAGAGATCGAATGGGAACCCGAAGAATCCAATGAAACTGGAGATGATGCGCCGTTTGAGGAGGTTGGTAGCGATATGATAAAGCATTTTTCTCATGAACATGTTCTGAAGCTCGAGAAGTTTGCTTGCGTCCGAAATGCACAGAAGCAATGCCAGGCATGCATCCTTCCTATCAACTCTCTTGATTTCTACAATTGCACACAATGTGATTTCTTTCTCCACGAGGTATGTGCTGGTCTACTTAGGAAGTTGGATCATGCCTTGCACGTTCACACTCTTGTCCTAGACCCCTCTCCTCAAGCACGCTATAATGACAATGGTTGTTTAGTTTGTTCCAGAAAACTTGCTGGTTTCAGGTACAAATGCTCCAAAGAGAAATGCCCGCTTATGAATAGATCTCAGATAGATGTCTGCTGTATCTTAGTTCCTGAGTACTTCACCCATAGAGCTCATAACCATCCCCTGTTTATCTCTACCTCTCACTACAAAGGCAAAAACAAGATTTGTTGTGAGGGTTGCAAGGAGATATGCATGCAGTCCTACCTACAATGTAGCGTATGCACATTTGCTATATGTTATCGGTGTGCTACCATTCCAAATGAAATATCCTATAAATTTGACAGGCATGCTCTCTCTCTTTGCTACGGAGAAGAAGTGCCGGATGGTGTGTATTGGTGTGAATTATGTGAGAAAGAGGTGGATCCAACGGGCTATTGGTTTTACACATGCAACGAATGTTGTATCACTATCCACCTTCAGTGCCTATTTGGATCATCCGCTTATATGAAGCCTGGTTTCACACTATTTCACCACGATACCAAAATTGAAGTTTTCCGCAACAGTAGGAGCACTCGACCGTTTTGCGTTCAGTGTGGTCAACGTTGTCCAAGTTCAGTTTACTACAAGTTCGGTTGGTTAGGAGGGAAGACTTATTGTTCTTTGGATTGCTTTGCGGGTAAAGGAAAACCGAAGTTGTTGTCGACGTGATGAATATTAACTTTTTTTGGTATTTATTTTTATGCCTTGATGGACTTGTAAACACCACCACTTCATACTATCATGTGAATTTGAATACACTTTTTAGTCAAACTTCTGAAAATCCGAACGAAAACATGAATCAAAAGTAACCGATCCTGAGATTTAATACATAGTTGAAATGAACTGTATATTACCGAATTTATGTGTTCCGGTTGTTGGTCTTCCTCTCATTTTGCAAATCTATTTTTTTCTGCAATGGTTGTACCTACAGCGTATGCATATTTGCTCTATGTTACCAATGCACTACCATTCTTAATGAAGTAAGCTATAAGTGCGACAAGCATCCTCTATCTCTTTGCTACGGTGAAAGATCAGAGGATGGTATTTATGATTATTGGTGTGAAGTATGTGAGAAAGTGTAAAGCCAACAGATTGGTTCTACACATGCAAGAATCGATATCTTAGAATTATGATTGTAAATATTGATATCGAGATACGTAAATATCTAGTTTGGTGAAGTAGGTTTGATATATATTAGAAGCTTCCTATATAAGTTGTACGTGTATATATTTTGTGATTGTGAGAGTACAATTCTTTCAATCTATCTCTCATCATATTATCATTTATCAATATACTCTGACACTCTTTGTTGTTTTCAGTTCTGCAAAATGGAATCATACGAGAAACGAGTAAGAAATCCAAAATTCTAGCATCTGTCGAAAACTACTCCACTTTCCCTGGTTTGGGTGAGAGATTATGTCAATAAGTGAGGCTGTAAGGAACTTCGTTATGATTGATCTTATAGTTTTTTCCGCCTTGGTATTGTGTAGGAGGAATTAAAGGAATAATTTAACGCAAAATACATTAGAGTTATGATAATATAACCATGAATTATTAAATCTATGATACATTAGTTTATTGAATGGTGACAGCCTGGAAACAGTTGTTGGGATAAAATTTAATGAGAATTTATTACAAGTCAGTAGCTATGACCAGAGTATAAAATAATGAGAGTGTTGTGATAGAGTTTTGTTCATCAAACGTAGTCGATTATTTGGAATGTGCAAACACTGCACAGCCTGGAGACACGTTTTTGGACAAAATTGTTTATTTGGACCGTTCTTAATAATATAGACAGCTAGTTGGTCATACTCTATTAAGAGATATGGGGATGCATGCATGCTTGTTAATTAAATTAATATTATAAACTTTCTATTGTCTAGCGTTTACTTAGAACTCCGCTATTGATGGGAGCGATGAAACTGTTATAAACACACATCGATCATAACCAAATCCGCAGAAAGATGACATAACGCAATATGTCATTTGTCTCTTCTAACTCACCCTCACCCTCTTCTTTTTAAACATGGTAGAGACACAAACTCTTGTTGCTTTTCATGCGGTTCACGAAAACCTTTTTTTCACAGGCTGTTTGATCTCTTACTACTGCACCACCTGCAATGTGCAGTTCCACTGTGGTTGTCACGAGTTTCCGAGGAAGCTAAGACATCCTTATCACCCACAACACCCTCTTACACTCACCTGTCGGAACTATGAAAATGGGATCATCTCTGATGGTAATATCGATGAAGACTTCTGCCGTGAAATTTTGTCTGATTACAGCACATCTGATCCCAAGAAGCTTCTTAGCTGGCCTCAATCTGATCTAGTAGTGGATAAGTGCACATGGTGTGCAAACGCTATAGAAGGCAATTGGTTCTATCGATGTTCTATATGTAACTTTTCCTTGGATCTCTCTTGCTTTAAAAATTTTCCACTTCAAACCGTGAAAACCCCAAAGAATCATCATCATTCACTCACCTTCTACCCTCGAACACTCTTAACACCATGTGATGCTTGTGGGTTGGTCAACGTGCTCGAGCCAAGCTACGCTTGTTTTTAATGTAATTACATGGTTCATCAAAGTTGCATCGACTTACAACGAGTCATCAAGATCACGCGTCACCAACATCGTCTATTTCAGGCGCCATACATTGAAGCCGTAACTTCACCATGTCGGATCTGTTACAAGACAATCAACATCAAGTATGGCCAATATTCTTGCAAACACGAAGATTGCTCTTACTTCGCTCATTCAACATGTGCAACGCATAAGAACGTGTGGGACGGGAAAGAACTCGAATGGGTGCCCGAGAAATCTGCCTCGAGCGAAGATATTATGCCATTCAAAAAGGTTGGTGTGAATATATATGATAAAACATTTCTCTCATGAACATCTCCTGAAGCCAGTAGACAAGTATGATGTTGTTAGAAATGGAGATAAGCAATGTCAGGCGTAAGTTCTTCCTATTAACCCACATGATTTCTACAACTGCGTGCAATGTTACTTTTTTCTCCACGAGGTATGTGCTGGTCTTCTTCGAAAAATTGATCATGCATTGCACGTCCACCCTCTAGTACTAGACCCATCTCCGTACAATTGTAAAGAAAATTATGATAAGATTGGTTGCTCAGTTTGCTCCAGAAAGTTTTGCGGTCTCAAGTACAAATGCTCTGAAATGATGTGCGTGGCTCAAGAAAGATTTCAAATCGATGTGTGTTGCACTTTGGTTCCAGATAATTTCACCCATGGAAGTCACGAGCATCCTCTATTCATCTCCACATCCTACAAAGGTAAAAACAAGATTTGTTGTGAGGGTTGTAAGGGGATATGCATGCAGTCATACCTACAGTGTAGCATATGCAAATTTGCTTTGTGTTATCAATGCGCTACAATTTCAAATGAAATATGCTACAAGTACGACAAGCATCCCCTCTCTCTTTGCTACGGAGAAGAAGTACATGATGGTACGTATTATTGGTGTGAAATATGTGAGGAAAAGGTATATCCAATGGATTGGTTCTACACATGCAACGAATATTGTTGTATCACCGTCCATGTTCAATGCGTGTTTGGACGTTCCGTCTATATGAGGCCTGGTTTCATATTCGACTATGACCCATACAGACCGATGCTATCTCCGGTGAAAGTTTTCAGCAACAGTAATGGCGCGAGACCGTTTTGTGATGAATGTGGTCAACGCTGTCCAGGTTCCATCTACTACAGAAGCGGCGAAAGATATACAAAAGTTTGGTGTTCGTTGAATTGTTTGGAGACACCACCAGAAGAAGAGCCTTCTGACCGTTATTTACCTTCTCCAAGGACGATATCCAACATCGCTTCAGAACTCATGCTAACTAAATTTCTCATGTGATCATTTTCCTCATTTGCATTTTTTTTTTTTGTGTGTGTTATTGGATGTTGTGTTTTTTTTTTGTTTTGTTAAATTTTTGGATCGCTACTATTTCTAAAGACACACACACAATAAAAAGCAAATCTG
Source organism: Hirschfeldia incana (assembly GCA_026261945.1). NCBI lineage: Eukaryota > Viridiplantae > Streptophyta > Magnoliopsida > Brassicales > Brassicaceae > Hirschfeldia > Hirschfeldia incana. Next base: position 3,858,842 of record JABCMI010000021.1, read on the forward strand.
TTTTTTTTTTTCTGTTTTTGCTCCCTTTGTTTCCTGTGCTTCTTTTTTCTCTCACTGATTCTTCTTCTTCTTTTGAAGGTTTGAATCACAGTTCACAATCTCCAACAAAAAAAAACCATTAAAAATCACTTCCTTCCGATAAAATGGCTTTGATCATAAGGCTTGTAATGGGTTTATAAGTATTTGTCAATGGCTAAAGTTAACAAGGCCTCAGTGAGTCCATATCTATGGTTTGCAAAATCCCGAACCGAACTTATTTCTCGTTGTTAGATGATCTACAATATGATTCGCTGGTAACAATACACAATTGGGCCAAGACAATGAATGGACTTTTATTTGTTCTTTTGTCTCCACATGATAATGAAAGTAGATTACAAATACCGTAAACGGACAACTGTTACGGCGACACTAAATGCCACAATATGATTGGTGCAAAAGTAAAAGTAAAATAAATAAAGGTTATGAATGTGAAGGCATATTATATGGGAATTATTTTTAATGGGTAAAAAAGGAGAAAAAATCAGATGAACAGGCTGTCTAGTTCTTGTGAACAAATGTGACTGACCACAACACTCTTTGTCCTTTTGCCTCTCTCTCTCTCTCTCTCTCTTCCACCAGCAAACCATTACTCCTCTCTCTCCTCCGTGACTCCGTCTTCCATCGCTTGCAAACACTCATTCCTCGATTCAATTCTTCCCTTTTTCGCTTCAAACCCAACACAAAGTCCCAATCTTTACTCGAAACCCAACTCAAAGCTCCAATCTTTCACCATTCTTGAGTTTGTACTGAGTCACACGGCTCTGACTCGCCCTGGGGGAGGCGAAGAAGAAACCCAACAATGGGGTTTCTCCAGCTGCTTCTCTTTCTCCATCTCTTTCAGAAACTCTCTGCTCAGCTTCCTCCGACCAATGCCACTTCTCTCGACGCCCTTCTTCAAGATTACTCCTTTAGAGCCTTTGTTCGTCCTCGCACCGGCATTCTCTACGACGCCACCACCGTCCCTTCCAATTTAACCGGGATCAAACTCTCCGCCGTGAGACTAAGAAGCGGAAGCTTGAGAAAACACGGAGTGTCTTCTCTCAAAGAGTTCACAATTCCGACAGGAGTCATCGTGAAGCCGTACGTGACAAGACTCGTTCTTGTTTATCAGAACCTAGCTAACTACTCTCAATTGTATTACCCTCTGTCTGGTTACGACTATGTAGCTCCCGTGTTGGGACTTCTCGCTTACGACGCTAAGAACCTCTCCGCCGTTAACTTGCCTGAGCTTGAGTTAACGGCGTCAGAAGATCCTATTAGGATTGGTTTCACTGATCTTGAACGTATCCCGCAAGGGTCTAGTGCTAAGTGCGTTAGTTTTGATTTGCGAGGGAAAGCGAGTTTCAAGGACTCGGTTCAGCCTGGGAACACGTGTGAGACTGATCGTCAGGGGCATTTCTCTGTGGTGGTGAAGTCTGTGGCGTCTGCTCCGTCTCCCAGCGAGGGAAGGAAGGAGAAGAAGAGCTCTGAGGATAGTGCCAGGACTTGGATTATTGTTGGATCAGTGGTTGGTGGGTTGATACTTTTGGGGTTGTTGGTGTTTATTGTTTTGAGGTGTCGGAGTTACAAGAAGGAGGAGAAGATTAGGGAGATGGAGAGAGCTGGAGAGACAGGTGAAGCTCTTAGGATGACTCAGGTTGGAGAGACAAGAGCACCGACAGCTACTACTACTCGTACACAACCGATGCTTGAAACTGAATACGCAGCTTAGATATTGATTGTGGTTTTGTGTACATCTTCTTTATCATTGTTTAGAGTTCAGCTTTGATCAATCCGTTGCAATCTTCTGGTAAAGTGTTTTTCTCTGATTATTTTTTTTCTTAGTTGTGGTTAGCAAGTTGATACGTACATTCATCTTGATTCTCTACGAGTGATTTAAGGAAAAATAAGTGTTATTGTTCCTCTAACTTTGGTGGAAAATATGGATTGTTTTCTTTCTAACTACTTTTTTCTGTAAAGCTGTGATCCTTTTTTTGTATTATGTTAACATCTGCTTAAGAAGATGATGCTCCATTCTCAACTTTGAGTTTTAGCATTCTTCAAACGGTAGTAGTGTGTCCCTTGAGATTCAAGTGTTTTGTTGTTGTTGTGACTATAAGTCTATAAGTGAGCTTCATACAACTTGTTTAAAAAAAAATCTGAGTATGGAACCAAAGCGCTTGACAACATAGATAGCTTGCAATGCAGATCCTATGCATAGTACACAGCTTGATAGTATAAAGGATTGATTGTACTTGTAGAGAATTCCATTCTTTTTTTTTAGTTTTTCATTCTTTTTCTTGAGAATATGACTTGCAATGCTCAGGCCCTATGTATGCTACTTAAGCTGCTTCACGTTACAACATTTATGCTTTCTTTCAGAACTGTCTCACTTGGTTGCTCTTCATAAGACAAGTTAGGGTTCTCATGATGCAGCTACATATCTTTGCTCTGAACAGCAGAGCTGGCAGAAAAGTGAATACATGAATGGATTAGCCTGGCTTTGGGGTCCCTTGTGCTATAATGCATACTTTCATGTCAATGACAATTAAAAAAAAAAACATCATGAGAACAAGTTAGTGTACTCTTGACTTATGCAGATCTCAGGAGATTCTTAACCAGTCAGGTTCTTTGTCTCATCATTGCCAGATCATAATATCTGATTCAAAAATGAAGATTGAGTGCATAGTATTAATTGTGTTCCAAGGACATCCAAATGATTGCCAAAAGGAAACTATGGCGTAGAATATTCGTCTCATTTGTTCTTTGTCTGGAATCCACATCAAAGTGAGAGGTCTCAACGGTTAAATAAAAAAACAATCTTCGTTTCACTAAAGCGCAAATAGATTCCTTATCAGGAATGGTCTTTTTTAACTTTCCTTGCTCATATTCAGATAAAATCCTATAGACAATGGAAGGTGTTTTTAAAAATACTACAACACATAAAAAGCAAACGAAGGATCATTCTCAAGACGTTTTTGGTTGGTACGAGCAACTTGATGGAATGAAACAAAAATTCCTCTGAACAATGTAATAAAAAATGGGTTGCGTCACAAGAATGGACCATTTTGAAAAGAAAAAAAAAAGTCAGAACTGAGCCCACTTGAAAGGGACATATCGAGATGACCTCATGTGAATCTGCAAGAAGAGACAGAGGGCTTTGACCTTTATTATCAGGCACCAGCCATAAAACCATGTGAATGATTCAGCATCACAACCTTCGCTGGACTCAACTATCTTCAAAGTCTCCCTTTCCCATCTAATATACACTCACACTACAGATCAGATCCTACTCCCTGCAAATCGAGAATGTAATTCCTCTTTTTTTTCAATCGGCACACTAAAGTTTTCAAGATAATTATTCATTCACACAACAAGAGTGTAAGTTTCAGTGTATCATAGTACAACTTACAAGGCATATATAACCAAATGTTATAACCAAATGCTGAATTCTGAAAGCAGGAAAAAAAAGAAATAAAACGGGAATAACAGTATGAGACTCTTCGGCTTCTTCTTCTTCTGGAACACCCTTTTTTTATTGTGTGAGCACAAGTTTTCACCTCAAGCCCCTACACCACATCAACATGTTACTCAGAGTTACTTACATGCAAGCCAAGCGGGGAAAACAGAAAGCAGCAAGAAGATCTTCTAGATGGAGAAGAAAGAAAACTACTACCCTAGTGCTCAGCCATGACAAAGAAATAACCAGAGCTCCACAAAATGATGATTAACCAACCATAAACATGATCACAGTCATTCCTAGACCGGAGACAGGACAATGCTTCAAGGGGCAAATTACTCAACATGCCAATGATAATCTATAGACTAGCAGAATAGCAACCAAACCAACACGTTGAAGCTTCAAAGCGATAAAGAACTAAAGAGTAGCGCATCTGCTTGTCCCTAATACGAATGATACAGTAGCTATTATCCAAAAAGTCTTGTCTTTTTAATCTCTTTAACGCATTTTCATTTCCAGTGACTGACACATTTACAAGTACAACATACAGTGGCACACTAATAGGCTTGTGAAACAACAAAACTAGTGTTCTGATCAACATGTGAAATTTCGATTCATGGAAGAAAGAAACTGACCTGAGAGAGGCTGAGGGGATCATGAGGAAGGAGATGTGGCTTTCTCGACGACTTTCTTGTCGCGCCTCTCCATAGCAACATCCCATTCATCGTGTCCTATGTGCTTCGGCTGTTTCAATTAAATTCATCAAAACCACTAAATTGGGATCCAAATCGTGAAAACACTAGACGCAATGAAAGAAGAAGAATCATAATTATATACACGGCCATGATAAGCTTTGTGGATGTAGTACTGAGAGTTTCCCATGATGCAGAGCATCCCTCCTATGATTCCCAGAGGCAGAGCTGCTTCTAGCCACACCAACGACATCTTCTTCTTCTTCTCCTCCCTTTCTCTGTATCGAAGATCCAAACTTCAATCAACTAATCATCTTCGAGTTTGAGATAACTGCATCAATTAATGGCCTGTTTGGACTTTAACACTTTTGGGTTTTGTCAAGGCCCAAACTATTGTGAATGAAATGTTTTTTTTTTTGTCTTTGAAAGACGGAAAAACGGCCTGATTAGTACCCGAACTAGGATCATTATCGTTTAATCGATACGTGAACTATTTGACTGTGCGATATGATACCCAAACTAGTTTAATTTTTGAATTTAGTACCTGAACTTATAATAAAAAGGCTTTTAAATACCTACACCGACATCGTATCAGGTAACCGGTAATGTTTATTCGTAATATACTGATGTGGCGTCGTTTCAATCAGTTAAAAAAGATGCAGTTGTCGGGCATTGAACCCTAGGTCTCCCATTATTAAACACACTATAACATTAACCACTTATGCTAGTGTAGATTTAATTTTTATACAACAAAATAATATAATAGTTTTCAAATTATCTATTAATTCTTTTTTTCATCAACACCAACAAATGTCAAATTTGTTTAATTTAAAATATAAATATATTTTATAAATAAAAATAATAATTTATTTTTATATATTATGTACATTTAATATTTATTTCCTAATATTTTTTTTTAAAAAAATAATATTTATCTTTTAAATTACTTATTACTATTAAAAGTGTTGCATTTTTCCATTTATTATTCATTTGAGGCAATATTTATTTTAATAGTATTGTATGTTTGAACATTGTAAAATAATTTGTTTAATATTTTTATTTCACGTCCTTAATAATCTGATCGTTTCTTATTTTTCTAATAATATACATTATCTGAATTGAAAAGCTTTATTGTTTTAAAAATATAATAAAATTAAATTTAAATCAAATGCTTGATGAATTTTATATCAAGTAAGTCCATTTAATACAGTGATAACATGTTGAAATTAGTATTAGAAATATACTCATTAGAATTAAGTATTAGAAATATAGGTATATTATTTTGTTTCTAACCTGGGTTCGATACTTGGCAATAGTGTTTTTTCTCTCTTTTTTCGTGACTCAAAACGATGTAGTTTAGGTAAATATAAGCTGACTCATCCACAAACCGGTCCACCTCAGCATGTTATTGACACGCTGTCGGTCGTAGGTATTTAAAAACCTTCTATTATAAGTTCAGATAATAAATTCAAATGTTTAGTTTGGGTATCATACTGCATAGTCAAATAGTTCATGTATCGATTAGACGATATGACCCTAGTTTGGGTACTAATCGGCCGTTTTTCCTCTTTCAAATGGATACATCATCATACACGGTCTCTCGGTGAAGACACAACTCGAGAACAAAATGTGTACATATAAATTGCATGAAGACAATAGAGCAATCCCCCTGTCATGTCTAGTCTGTTTAATCCGACGAATTAAGAAAGAAATAACAAACATTCTCATATATTATATAAAATAATTTTCAAAAAATTGAGACTGAGAGCTTCAGTTGCAACCATATTCCCGGGACTACATCATCACACTGTTCTCTACAACCACAATGGAAATGTGGCAATTTCGATCCTTGATCAGGGAGCTATACACAAAGTTTAGACACTTGAGGACACTACTTCAGACAATTAGTCTCTGCTTTCCTTTGAAACACCTCCTTCCATCATGTCCTCCTCTTCTTATATGTTTGGTACATACATGATAACCCTGCGGTGGAGTTGTCTATCATGTTCTCTGCCTTTTGAAATTTTAGATTGGACTTGTTTGTTGGTTGGTTGGTCGGTTGGTTGGTTTTTAGAATGGATTTATTGGTTTGTTGGTTGTTTGGTTGGTTTATCATATTGTCAAACCTGAATTTGAGATTGATTGATTGTAATACAATGAGACAACTTCTTATTGAAAAAAGTATAGTATAGTGTTTTTCCTTTTTTTGAGAAGCATACTACCAACCTTTTTATCATTTATGTTGTCAACCATTGACAAGACCAAGAGATTTAATATGTTTAGCTTGATTCACACCGAAGAAGTGCTATCAGATGCGTCAAATAATAATGAAATGAACTCTGCGTTTAAGAGAATGTTCAACCTTTGTTCAAAAAAAAGGGAATGTTCAACCATCATTACAGCACACAGAGGGGCTATTACATGCAGTTTGCTTAATAAACACCAGTAATGTTCTCTTGTCTTATAAGAAACAGCAAAGCAACATTTGTTTTTCTCATTCTCGCATGTTTTTATCATTTGCTTTTCTCATAAAGTACAACACAAGTTCTTTCTAGCACATAAAACAGAGACAGATTGATGAGAGATCATAAGTGTCGTACGTAACAAAATAGCTCATGACTAAACAAATGCGCAAAATCTCAACATGGGTAAAAGTACACAACACATAGAACACAACACTAAGAGATCAAGAACACAACACAGCTAGCATCATCATGATCATCCTATTTTATAACATTCAAGATAACTTATCTGATGCTAACATATATCTGCTATTCTATCTACAATCATCGGAGTCCATTTTGGACATACTATCTTACACTTTTAAGGTTAATTTGAAGGAAACATAAGCCTCATGCTCTTATGTACATACTATTTTACACTTTAAGATCACTGACTCAATTATTGGGCTTTGGATTTTTGATTTTTGGGAGTTTTGTTGAAGTCCAATATATAAATGAGTTTCTTACCAATTGTACATATAAATTGCGTGAAGACAGTAGAGCAATCCCTCTGCCATTTCTGGTCTGTATAATCCGAGCTTCTTCAACTTCTAGGTTCATCCTCATTGTTTGAGCCAATTCTACAGCCAAGTTTGATGTTTTCTTCATCAACATTACCAATAAAATAGATTCAATAAAAAGTCTTAAATTACGAATGGTAAGAAACAACGGACACTCTCAAGTATTATAAAATAATTGTCTAAAGTATTCTTTTGTTTTTCTTCTGTAGATTAGAGCTAAACAAAGCTTTATCTACTTAGTCGCACACTCAAAACATATCCTAAAAATCCGACAAAGTTTGTATAGACACACCAGTTAAAAAGGGTCATGAAGTGTATATAACTATCTTACAACATAGAACCAGAGAGTGCTTATGCTCTCACAAGAGGAGTCTCTCTTTACTTTCATGAATTCAATCATCTAACAGCCTCAGGTGCAGAATTGCAGTAAGGAGTGTGCAAGCAGACCAGTCTAGTAAAAGTCAGACACACAACAGCACACGCAACTCCCAGCACCATCCCCACACTGCCTTTCTTTCTCTCTAACCTCACCGCTCTCTTTATCACCTGCCAGAAGCTAGGCAGTAATCCACCGCAGGCCACCATCATCACGTGGTCTAGTCCACTGTAATCTATCCCGGCTAGTATCGATCCTATGGCCGATACAGGTCCCACAAACCCGACCAACGCTGCTGCTGCAAGAGCTGCGTGCCAGCTGTCTGTAGCTCCAAAGACGCAGCTAGCAACCGCTGTCCCTCTTGGGAGCCCGTGTAAGGAAACAGGGAGTACCATGTGTCTGCCGAGCCCATAAGCGTTTGGAGCAGCGACCCCAAGAGCAAGCCCCTCGGCTAGTGCGTGGAACCCAACCGCTCCACATGCCAACAGTGACTGGAGTGTTATCGCACTGGTTGGAAAATTGGTTCCTGGAGTGATTAAACTACCACCCCGGGACTTTTTCCGAGAAGTAACATTCAGGATGGTTGAGCTTATGAAATGGCTCAGCACGGCTCCAACAGCGAGTAGACTAACCACGGGGATGAATCCCATTTTTGCAGAGAGCAGCAGTTGAAGCGGACGCCAGAGACCAAGGACAAAAGCAATGCCTGACGCTACTCCCATCAGAAGAGCGTGCTGGAGACGGAAGGTGAGTGCCGATGCAACCAGAAACATTCCCCCAAGCAATGGGCCTAGACCAAAGAGAAGTGAAACGAAGAAGCCAGAAGCATCCTCTGAGCTGCAGATTGGAAGAAATGAAGCCTTGGTTAAATAAAAGAACACAATCAAATGTAACAGCTTATAAAATTTTACTCGAATTCCACTGTTTTACTTGTAATCATGCGTGAAGTTTTCGAAAAGAGTGCTAAGAGCTTCCATGGAAGCTACTGATATTGTGGCTGAAGATGCCACTTGCGAGGGAGACGCTTCCTGTTGTGATTACAGAGAAGAGAAATTAAGACAAGTCATCTTCCTGAGATAATGAACATCAATAAAATGCAATTCACCTTGAATGCATCAGGAAGCACTTCAGCAATAACCATCCAGATCATACACCCAGCAGCAAACCCAGTGCAGAATGGCAAAAACTTGCTAAATGCATCCGCACATAAAAAAGCTGGCACTGCAACGATAGGCTGGTAAAGAATCAACAAGAATCAGTAATCTGTAATGCAGACAAAGAAATAAAATCACAGAACGTCAATGGACTTACCTGAGGTAAGGATGTGATAATACTCCAGAGCATGGCGTTTTGTGGAGAGACACCTCTTGATGCAAGCACCATGCTAACAGCCAACCCTTCTGGAATATTATGAACGGCTATTGCCAAAGTGACCAGAAGCCCTTGACTAAAACCTTTCGAACCAGCAAACGATACACCAACCCCTGATCCTTCCCCAAAAGAATGAAGCGTCATGATTCCTATGACGAGAACAACTTTGGCTGCATCTGCACCTTTAATGTCCAGCATGCTTACCTCACCATATTGCTCAAGAAACTGCATAATGTAAAGTAAGTTTTCAATTATGAGATTTAACGCAACTTGGAAGGAGCTAACACAACAGGAAACTAGAAGAAGGACTAAGAATTTATCTGTGTGCTGAGTCTAAACGTTATAATACTAAACAGTTCTGAGTCTAAATGGTGTAGGATAGCCAAAGAATCAGTTTCAAGTTACCTGCTTGCAGAGCCAAATGAACAAAGCACCGGCTAGAATCCCAGTAACAACCCAGTTTCCAGAACCATGCTCTTGCCCCTCCTTCACAAGATCAAAGCTAGCAGCCAACATCACACCAGCCGCCATACCATTGCATATCCCGGCCCATTGAGGATCAAGCTCAACAAAGAAGAAAGGCACTGCACCTAACCCAGTGGCAGCAGCCATCGCCAACGTGAACAACGCAACTGTGGAGACAGAAACTTTGCTGTGACTCCCTCCTCTCTTCTCACCCATTCCAACATCATGCAACGTTTTCTCTACACCGCTCCCATCAATAACATTTCGTCCCATGTCTTTATGAGGAGCAGTTCTTACTTTATGTGAGATCTCCCATTGAGAGTCTGCGTCAGTGTTCCCAATGAACACAGCGACGACTAAGAATAGAAGTAGCATGAGCTTTGTGCAGCCTGAATGCATCATTTTTGATGCTGCTCACAAATCTAAACGAGACCAAATAAAACTCTTGAGGCTCCGTAGAATCAAAACTGCATCAAGAGGAGGTCACTGTTTCCTGTTTTAAACACATCACAAGAACCAACTTCAACCCACTGTAACTGTGAAATAAAAAATAATTAAAACTAAAACTCATCAAGTTTCATAGACAGAAACGTACATCGATTATGTTTTCCTATGTGATCAAAACATTGTCTTTTGGGTGAAATCATGTAAATCAAATAGAAACAACATAAACCCAACAAATTGCAGAGCAAAAAATAAAATAAAGTATTCATCATCTAGAAACCTAGAACAATCAAAGTAGCAACCTTTATCACTCAGAATCTCTAACCAAATCACAATTCGCGAACCCAATTGCAGAATTTCACGATTCAATCGATAGATTATATACAAATACGAACCCAGATCGCAGAAACTCACCAGAGCACAGGGTGAAAAAAATTGGAGGTTTGGAAAATGTTGGATCCGTTGGGCACATGAGCGAGATTCTAGGCGATGAAGAAGGATTTGGGATGAAAAAGCTTTGGACTGCGTTTGATCCCTTCTCGCTTAGGAGACTTTTGGGATCAATCAATCATTCAAGTAGTCAAAGAATTAGCCCACAGAAATATTCATTCATTCCAAAAAAAATAAAAAAATTAGCCCACAGGTTTATACATTTTTAAAGAAAAGTATTTAGTTTTTTTTACTAAGATAATTGTAAGTAAGGCCCTCAAGTTTTGTTAATCTTTTAAAAGAGTCGGTAACTCTGTAAATAGATGAAATTGACATCCAGAATGTTAGGCTTGATTGTTTGAAGTAGGCCTAGGCAGATAATCCGACAACCGATCAACCGAATGGAAACCGATCCGATAAAAGCGGTTTGGTTTGGTTTCGGATGTTCTAAATAAACCAAATGGTTAACGTTTTCGTGTTATAATGGTGATTGGTTTGGTTCGGTTTAAATCCGACATCCATTTGATTACATCTGACACCTGAATTTCATCGATACACTAAGATATAACTCTATCCCCTTTTTGTGTGACACGAGAATGTTGTTTATATGACTGCATAATATGACTTGTTTCTTCGTTTGGAGAAAGATGTACACTTGTTTATTTATTTATATGACTGTAAGATATGATTTTAATCTTCAAACTCTCAATACTCGATCAATATGTAAGGTATATATCACTATCAAACAACTACAATATGGTGTTTTCATCATCGACACTCGATCAAGAACCGATATTCGAATGCATAACATGTATAGTCGTAACTTTGTGGTGTTACAAAAACCTAACTGAACCCGATTATAACCCGAATCGATATCAAACCGAATTTTTAAAATATCCGAATAGAACTGTTTTTTCTAGAACCGAAAACTCGACACCTGATTGAAATCGAACCGACACCCGATTGATCTCCCGATTGCCCATGCCTAGTTTGAAGCTTCGTGTTATTATTTCTTTCTAGTCGTGAGTTCACGTCTGCTGTTTATATATATATATATATATATATATATATATATATATATATATATATATATATATATTTAATCGGACTGCAAATAATACAGAAGTACATATTTCATTGACCTACTCATGTCCAGACCACTTAATAAACGAGTAGCTATATGTATACTTGTCTTGTATGGTATTTTACTTTAACATCTCAACGTTACACTTACATCTTAATGAAGTATGTTGCCGACAAGTAAATAAAAAGCTAGACATCGTCAACTTTGGCTGATGAATATATTATATATATGTATATAAATGAAAAGCATGAGAAACTACAACAAGAACGTACCAAAGCAAAAATCACATTGATGCATTATGTGATTGAGATGTATTTCCCCAACAGCAGATCATTTAAATATGTCATTTGCTATTTGTTTGTTCTTCTTTTGTGGGTTTTGGTCTGCCATCGAGTTTCATTGCTCAGTTCCCAATCCATTTTGCTTCAACAAGTTAATAGTGATTTTGGACAAAACTCCACAAAATAATTATGGATTTACTGCGAGGATATATATCTTATGGTTTATCATTCATGGTATTTCTGTTTTGATAGTTTAGAGAGGCATGAAGATACAAAAACCATAAAATCATATTATCATTTAAATCTCCTGAACTTTGTATTTATTTTGATCAAATCGATACAAAAAAAAATCATAGTATTATTCTTCCCCAGCCGATAATGTATACAAGGATTTTTTTTTGAAACAAAGAAATGTGTGACGATTTCATCATTACACACGGTTGTAGTCGACACTCAGCTTAACATGCTACAACATGCTATGTAGATATTTTGGGCGTTCTTGTTAATATCATACTTATATACATTTATTGTGACTGAAAATATTCCATTGTGCTATAAATCAAACGCAAAGATCCTTAGACGCATCAACAACGTTCATATAATGTAGAAACAATCAAATAATATTATATAACCCCATACAGGAAAAATGATCAATATCAGTTCGAAGCTTTAGCGAATTAGCTATCGTCAAATCACCGATATATATGAGCCACCAACCAATCGTGTCCATACAAGTGAATAAATGAGTAACTTCACTCTCTTGTATAATATTTCACATTTTATACCCAATATTAATAGTATTAATTATGTGGTATAGAAAGCTACACATAATCAACTTTGGCTAATGGACATGCATATAAATGAAAAATCATGAGAAACTACAACAAGAACGCACCAAAAGAGAAACAAAACACAGTGACTCATGCATTAGATTGAGAACTTATGTCTGTCCCAAAAGTAGATTCTTTAAGCTCTGTCCTTTGGTATATGTTTGCTCTTCTTTGGTGGTTTTGGTCTGACAACGGATTGCTTTCTCAATTCCCATTCCACTTTGTTAACCCAAAAAGAAGTAATAAGTGTTTTGCTTGAACAAGTTGATAGTGTTTTTGGACAAAAATTTTACCAACACTAATATGTTTTATCATATAGTATGGTTTTAATAAACGTGTAGAAGTTGGTGCAATATAATTGAGAGAGCTGCAGTAAAGAGAATGTGTGCGTCTCCAAGATGGACCGGAACAATAATGTAGTCTTTATGGAGTTCCGTGCCGCACTCTCTTTAGCTTTTCTCACGTACCCTGTGAATCATACTAATATAGAATATGTATCATTGCCTGTTTCTTTCTTTAGACTGAGTAGCATTTAGGTCGGTAGTAAAAAGACAAGAAAATAAAGTTTTTTTTGTTCACCGGGATGAAGGAGTACGGACTAGGCCGGGACCAGCCGGTACCTGATGATATTGTGTAAATCATCCCTCTAATAAATCGAAATATGGAATAGATCTAACTCCTTACGCTAAATATGAACCCAATGCACCATTGGTAAAAAGTAGAAAAGTTATAACTTTAATTTAGGTAACATTATATTTGTTTATGGGTCAGAACCGGTTTTGGGAACTTTCAAAATTACAAAATCTCGGCTTGATTAGTTTTTAACTTTTTTATTTTGTTTAACATCCCATAACGGAAAGCGAGCATTTCAATATCACAGATGATCATAACTATTTCCCTTTATGTCTTTTTGTAAATAATGGCTTTCCTCCTTCACATCACTCGAGAATCTTTATTCTCTAATACTTTCTTTACTTGCCAAGAATGCAACAGCGTCTGTGTCTGCACACAAAGCAAATTAATCATAGAGATAGAGACTTATCTCTAAAACCCCAAACACAGTATTGATTTAGGTAAAACGAGCCTCCACGCGATCTGGAGAACAAGGCAGTGTGGTTCAAGATGGCTGGTATTTCAAACAGACCTTTGTCTCTCTCTTCTGCTTCAACAAGCTCAACTCCATATAACAGTCGCTCCTCTGTTCCTCCTCCCACCTACTCCACCTGGTTCGTCTTTTCTCTACATCCCAAGAGTACTTGTCGTCTCTCTTTATCTGTATTGTATTCATTTTTCTTATAAAGGCAAATGAAACATTGATATATGCATGGCTCCAATATTTTTTTTTTGAATATATATACATAAACATAAACATAGGTCACTGAAGTTGTACAAAATAATTTCTGTTTAAATTTTTTTACTAAATCCCATATCCCTTAAAATCTAAAGAATTGTCTTGGTTCATATAAGCAAATCATTGAGTTTAGTTATATGAAAACTGCAGTATATTCTCTGATGTTGCTGGAGACATCACTGTTGTTGTAGATGGAGAGTCTTTCCTACTCCACAAGGTTAGTGAATGCAACACAAACTCTTTTCCATTTTAACAGTTTTTGAAAAAAAACTCAAAAACATATTGCAGTTTCCACTAGTAGCTAGATGTGGGAAGATAAGAAAGATGGTAAAAGATCTCAAGGACTCTTCTTCTTCTTCTTCCACTATCGAGCTAAGAGACTTCCCTGGTGGACCTCTAACATTCGAACTCGCCATGAAGTTCTGCTACGGCATACACTTAGAGATCACACCCTCCAACGTGGTCGACCTCCGCTGCGCAGCAGGTTACCTAGAGATGACTGAGGACTACAAAGAAGACAATCTCATCTCCCGGACCGAGAGTTACCTCGACAAGACAGCTTTCCGCAACCTCAAGAAATCAGTTCAAGTGTTAATCTCATGCGAGAGGCAAGAACTGTCTGAAACGTTCAAGATTCCTGACAGGTGCGTGGAGGCTATTGCCATGAATGCTTGCAGGGAGCAGTTAGTATCGGATTTATCAGAGGAGCTCAAGGGGAGAGACTGTCTCGAGTGGTGGATCGAACAGCTCTCTGCTCTCGGTATTGATTACTATACTCGAGTTGTGTCTGTGATGGCGAGAACAGGAGTACGGTCAGAGAGTATAGTAGCTTCCCTGATGCATTACTCTCAGGAAACGTTAAAGGGTGTTATTGATCGAAACTGCCAGGAGCAGAGGGAGATCGTTGAAGCCATTGTGACCCTTTTGCCAAGTGACGAGAGAGGATCAATCATCCCTCTAACTTTCCTCCTTGGAATTTTAAAGATTGGAATCACATTAGACATAGAGATCTCTTACAGGCTTGAGCTAGAACGCAGAATCGGTCAGCAGTTAGAGAGCGTATCTCTGGATGAGCTGCTTATACCTTCTGTCGGAAACGAAGGTTCCATGTACGATGTGGATACTGTGCATAGGATACTCGCGTGTTTTCTTGAGAGGGTTGATGAAGAAGATGAAGAGAGTGGTTGTGATTCAGACTCCACTGGTCATTACCATGGTTCATTGCTGAAAGTGGGAAGGATCATGGATGCGTACTTGGCTGAGATCGCACCGGATCCATACCTGAGTCTACATAAGTTCACAGCTCTTATAGAGAGGTTACCTGATTACGCACGGATCGTAGATGATGGGATCTACAGAGCCATTGACGTGTATCTCAAGGTAAGTATCTCTATGATACAGTTAACAAAATTAATCTACTTTTTAACTATTAAAACTCAAAACAAGTTGTAGTTCAAAAAATAATAACTGCAAGTCAATAAAGTCAATATATAAAAAAAATATCTTATGATAGCTTTAAGACATTTTTTTTTTAATTTATAAGTATAGCTAGTAAAGGAAAATATTAGCATCAATAACAAATTCAAAATACAATTTTATTTTTGATAAAAATACAATTTATTTATATTTGGGTTTTAGTTTAGTAATTGATCTACAAAATTTTGGTTTGAGTATAGTAATTGAGGTTCAATTTATAATTTCTGGACTAGAATTAAGGTAGGAATTTAGAGTTTATAATATCTTAATAATTTAATCATTTAGTAATGTTATTCTAGAAAAAAAGTGTGTGCTTGTTTTATCATAAATTTATTTTTTGATCTACAAAATTTTCCAGTCTTTTTCAAAATAGAATAGAAGACTAATTTTATTTTTATTTTATTTTAAAATAATATAATTAGTTTCTGTTAGAAAAACAAATCATCAGAACTACTTTATACATATAATCGACTGTGTGATAAGTTGTTTTGTAAATATTATACTCACATGAACACAAAAGTCACCCAATTTCTTTATATCATGAAACCATGCGATTAGACTAATAATAATCAATATGATATCATTAGGCTCATCCCCTAATGACAGAAGAAGAACGCAAGAGTCTATGCAAGTTCATAGACTGCAACAGGCTTTCACAGGACGCAAGCAACCACATGGCGCAAAACGACCGTCTTCCTGTGCAAATGGTGGTTCGAGTGCTCTATTCAGAACAGCTGCGACTTAAGAAAGCTTTGTCGGGAGACTCAGAGGTATTGGATCTGTCTTCTGGACTTCTGAACCGACCTGTTTCTCCCAGAGACAACTATGCATCGCTGAGGAGAGAGAACAGAGAGTTGAAGCTGGAGATAGGGAGGATGAGAGTGAGGGTTAGCGAGCTGGAGAAGGAGCAAATGTTGATGAAACAGGGTATGTTTGAGAGGTCTGGTAATAACGGTGGAACGTTCTTGACGTCGTTGTCTAAAGGGATTGGGAAGATTGGGTTATTTGGTGGAGAAAACCGGCAGAAGGTTAACCGGAAATCGAGGTTGGTGTCGGAGAGAAAGACAGGTCGAAAGGGGTAGTAAGAGACGATGATGATGATGAGGATGACAAGTCGTAAGTAGTGTGAAACGTCAAGGTCTCTATATCTACGGAGAGAGGGACATAGTCACATGTAGAGGGTGGTGTAGTGGACCGGATAGAGTGTGGAGTAGGCTCAAATAGAACAAATGAGGTATCGTTTTCAGCCTATAGAAAACAAGGGAAACATGGGGGTATAATTGTGGGTTGGGTCCATGCCGTCTCTATCCTATGATATGAAAAGTATTAGAGATAGTTTTTCCATTGGCTAACTCATATATTTATATTTAGTATAATTTTATTTTATTATACGACTAAAATCTAGACATCCAAAAATTAAAACCATTTATACGTATAACATATGAATCATTCATATGTTTTGTAGAATTTCTAAAAGTCAAAACGGTTCTTCACATTTTACTCTTTCCAAAAAAAATATTTTGTTATAAACATCGGAGATTACTAGGAAAAAATCTTCTCAGATTCATGCTGTTGGTTTGTTTTTTCACCCTCCAAATGAGGTGAAAGAAAAATATACTTGTGTTAGTGAAAAAATAATGAACAAGATGTGTCGGTTACTTAGTTATGGCCTTATGGGTTACCATATCATCAACAAATATTTTAGTTTGTATTTGTAAGAGAGAAAGAAGAACCGCTTATATAATAACAACTGCCTCTGGTTTGTTAATAAATCAAAAGTGATGGTTAATAGATATTTTGTAAACTATAATATTCTAACCTAAATGTTAGTTACTGCAAATCTAAATGTTAGTTACTACTGTAAAAACCGTACTTAGGTACTGTAAATCTAAATGTTAGTTACTGTAAAAACCGTAACTAGATGACCTGTGATAACAAATTAGTTGAACCTTGACTCTATATTTATCTACTCTAGTTGGGGGAGTGATCCAATGGAAAAGAAGAATCAAATAAAGAAAGAGACACCACGTGGGGGCTAACTCATACACACTCATCATGAGTCTTCTTCTTCTTATATAGTACCAAGACATTAGGAAACTGCACCTTCCTTTCTCCGCCTCATAAATAAATTCAAAAGAAAATTAAAAGAAAATAAAGGAGGGCGCAATTGATAGAAAGATGAACATGCATCGTGTGATACCATTAGATATAGACTTCAATCATCTCTCAACAACTTCGAAGTGACACATTCATAATCAAACACACACATTCATGTCCTTGCTGTCTGTCTCTTCAGATCTGATTCTCCTCTTTCCTCTATCTCCAATGGCGTAGATCGCAAGTCTTTTTCTTCAGCAAAAAAAAAATGAATAGGAATCTCAGAGAGTCTGTTGGCGGTGGGAGGAATACTCCGGCGGCGGCGATCTCACAGTTTCGCAGAGGCAACATCTCTCAAAATGGCGTCTCCAGAGATTCCGATGAGAATCTCGATCTCTTCTCTAAGATCCGTCGCTCTTTCCCCTTGTCTTCATCCGACCACCAGTTACCCGACGGTTCGTTTCAGATTCACCTTTCCTTTTTTAGAAACTTCGAATTTCCAAAATATGCAATCTCCAAAAGAAAAACTGAAAACGATGTTAGTTTCGAACTGTCTTCGTCTCCTAGATTCGATCCCCTGTTGCTTTCTCCTTACAGTGATTTGTAGAGACAGCGCTGTCTTAAAAAAAGTAGATACTTTTCGGACCAAAGAATAGATTGTTGGATCTTGTTTAACAATTAACACGAAATGTCTGCTTTTTTTTTTGTTTTTTTTGTTTTAATTCCAGTTTCTGCGAAACTCGGGAGGCTCTCGGTCGGATCCAAACCAGCTCCCAGAGGCAAAGGTGGTGATGATCTCTTGTCCTCTGGTGAAGTAGGCAAAAATGATTATGACTGGTTTGTTTCTTCTTCCCAAATCTCTTGTCAGTGGATCATTTTTTTGTGATTTTGCCACTGTGTATGTTGGTTACCTGCAATTGGGAGTGTTGATTTTTTTATACTTTTCAGTAAATTGCTAGACGGTAATTAAACGTTTTTTAAAATGATTATTATTGATTATTGTGAACGTCTAGACCAAATCTTTTAAGGAAATTGATTTAAGAAAATTTGTTTTCTCTGCGTCTGATTTACCACCTAAACATACACCAGTTTTTAGAACACTGTTTTTTTTTTCTCTTGTATTTCCCTTTGGGAGTGCTAAAAATCTTATTGGTACATTCATTTTTGCTATAGGCTTCTGACTCCTCCTGGAACACCTCTTGGAAACGATTCTCATTCATCTTTGGCACCTCCTAAGATTACATCTTCCGCTAGAGCCAGCTCTGTTTCAAAGACATCAAGGGTATGAGCCAAACCTCCTTTCTTCCTTATGTTTTCTTCTAAAACCTCAAAAACTTGCTTTCTTGACTTCACACTACCTTACATGAGTACACTCTTTTTTTTGTTACTTTTACAGCTTTCGGTTTCACAGTCAGAGACCAGTTACCATCCCTCACGTCCAACTAGAAGTAGCTCACTGACTCGCCCATCCATTTCTAACTCAGGCCGTTCACCATCTTCCATCCTGAACACTAGTTCAGCATCAGTTTCATCCTACATCAGACCTTCATCCCCTAGCTCCCGTTCCTCATCTTCGGCTAGAACTCCCACTCCCACCCGTCATACCTCCCTATCACGTGCCTCAACTCCATCAAGAATCCGTCCAGTGTCATCTACTTCATCTTTGGACAAGGCTAGGCCCTCCCCAAGCTCAAGACCATCCACTCCAACATCTAGAACACAGTCAAACTCACCAAACATAGTTGCTTCTAGACCAACGTCTCGTCCTTCAACCCCTACGCGTCGAAGCCCATCCACCACTGCATCTCCAGGTGGACGTGGAGCAACAAATGGTCGTACCGCACCTTCGTTGTCTAGACCAAGCTCTCCTGGACCACCTAGAGTCCGAACCACCACCACCACACAACAGCCAATTGTGCTTCCGGACTTCTCTCTTGATGCACCGCCTAATCTCAGAACATCACTCCCGGGGAGACCAGTATCAGCTGGCAGGTCCAGGCCGGTGGCTGCAAAGGCAAATCCTGAACCCAAAGGTCCCATCACAAGAAGGAACTTCTCTCCTGTTGTGACGAGAGGAAGACTCATAGAGACACAAGGAAAAGGCCGTTTGAGTGGTACTGGACAGCAACATAACACAGATGCACCAGAGCCGAGAAGGATTTCAAACGTTTCAGAAGTTACTTCAAGGAGAAAACTGAAGACTTCTTCAACTGTGTCGGACAATAACAACGGTCTTGGAAGGTCATTATCAAAAAGTTCACTTGATATGGCCATTAAGCACATGGTACGTTTATGCTTGTGCATTTGAAGTTTTTTTATCACGCTGTTAATATCTCCTCATCTTGATGATGTGTATAGGACATAAGAAACGGGAAGAGTAGTAACGGTTGCGCACTATCAAGCACGACGTTATTCCCTCAGAGCATCAGACAAGCCTCGTCCAAGATTCAGCCAATCCGTTCAGTGAATAGCCATTCGGATTCTGTCAGCAGCAACAGTGCAGAGAACGGGAATGAAGGAAACGAGGGAAGAAGACTAATGGGGAAGGTGGGTGACAGGGACATGTACGAGAGCTCAAGGTATGACGCATTGCTGCTGAAAGAAGACGTCAAGAACACAAACTGGTTGCATAGCATCGATGATAGGTCGTCGGAACATGGACTTATGTTTGATAATGGAGGATTCGAGCTGCTTCCTGAGCCTTTTGGTCCACTATAACACACACACACCACAAGTAAACAACTTCTTTTTCTTTCTTTCTAAAACTGCTTCTCTTTTTTTTTCCCTACACAATTTGTTTGCTTGTGTAATGGTGTGGAACGAGACAGATTATAAGATGTAAGGCTCTAGTGGGGTTTGTAACTTTGTGGCTCTTGAGTGGGGAGAAGGAGACATCAACTTCTGTCTTCTTGGAACTTGTCATGTAAAGGATCTTGATTCTTAAAGTAAATTAAACAATTAGAATGTGAAAGAGGAAAGAAAGGTACCTCACATGGATACATGGGTCACAGACGTATGAGCTAAGTTAATATAACGAGTGACAGCAAAGGCTGCAAAGCTCAACCAACAACGCTAGTAGCTTTTTCTTCTTCTTTTTATTCTATAAACCGACTTTCATTAATGACATGGAGGTTTCAGGGTCCATTATTAGTCCATCTTGCCTCAATTAAACTATACTACAAAATACCAAAAAAAACTAGCTCAATTTGCAAGATGAAAAAAAAAGAAGAAGCTCAGTTTGCAATATAACTTTTAATATTCCAGTGGTAACACAACCGGGCTTAAGGTTCGAACTTTGGGCTTAATGGGGAATCTGAGAAAGATGGGCTTTCTCAACGGAGCTTCTGACCGAATCAGAAGCTTCGAGTATATATTATTCGATTTCTCTTTACACGCTATTTAGAAGGAACGTCTCGGTTTCAGATCCAATTCAACTACTTCGACTCTAGGGTTTTCTGATCTGATATCACTTGTTTGGTTCGTAATCTCCGTCCTCGCTTCTCATCCTTGTTGTGTTATAAAAGTTTCTTGCTGTTAAGGTTTTGTCTGTAAATATCAGTTGTGTCGGCTTGTTGCAGGGTTCGTGTCTGAACACATGGCGTCGAAGAGGATTTTGAAAGAGCTTAAGGATTTGCAGAAGGATCCTCCTTCTAACTGCAGCGCAGGTATATATCCTCATCAAAAATCGAAACTTTCTCTCTACTTTGAATGTAAGCTAGTTAGGGTATTAATAAAAATCAATACTTTATGTCATCTATCAAATTTATACTGTTTTGAATTTGTGGTAAGCTTTGATTTTGGTTAGTCTCTTTAATTGATACCGTTTTGTTTGCTGTTGTATGAACTCAACCTTCTCTTATTTGCACCAAAGACTGAAGCTTTTTTTTTTTACTTTACTTGCATCAGTACTTTGAAGTTAACCTGTTAGGGTGCAGTAAAAATCAATTCTCAGAATTATGATTTTTGAATTTTGGTGGTACTGGTTTGTTTGTTGGTTGTTGTTATATGGACACTCAACATCATCAAAGATTCCCTTGATTCTCTTATGCCATTATAAAGAGATTGCTTTTTTAGCTCCTATTATGTCTATGTTGATGTGGTTGTGAAGTCTTAGTTTGATGGAATAGATTTTGAGTCTTGTTGTAACTGTTTTTTTTTTTAATTCTTGTGGGTAGGACCTGTGGCTGAGGACATGTTCCATTGGCAAGCAACTATCATGGGACCTCCTGACAGTCCCTATGCTGGAGGAGTCTTTTTGGTTTCCATTCACTTCCCTCCGGATTATCCCTTCAAGCCACCAAAGGTCTGATCTTCTTTTTTTTTCCAGTGACTCAATCATGTTTTGCAAACAAAATATATAAGTAGCGATCTAATGGAAGTGTATCTGGTGTTGTAGGTGTCTTTCAAGACGAGGGTGTACCACCCAAACATCAACAGCAACGGAAGCATTTGCCTTGATATCCTGAAAGAACAGTGGAGTCCTGCTCTCACCATATCCAAGGTTTGAGCTTCTTCTTTTTTTGCATAGACTGTTTCAGCATATTCTGTTTGTTTATGCTCTCTGATGATTGCTGTGGAAATCAGGTTCTGCTGTCGATTTGCTCGTTGCTGACAGACCCGAACCCAGATGATCCTCTTGTGCCAGAGATTGCTCACATGTACAAGACGGATAAGTCCAAGTACGAGTCAACTGCACGAAGCTGGACACAGAAGTACGCCATGGGCTGATTATAATAAAAGACTCGGAAGTGGTGGGGTCGAAAAGACAAAGCAAAGCATAACGTTATCTCATCAGCATCCTAAAATTATAATTAAAACATAAAATGCATGTGTGTTGGCTTTTACTAAACGCTATTATGTGACCAAAACTTATATGCTCTTTTACTCTTCTCTAATAATCAGCCTATATTTACTTGAGTGATTTTTACATCTAAGGTCTAATTTACTTATGTTTTTTAAGTTTGCTAGAACTTCTAATTAGTGTTGGATGTGGTCTAATTTATAACTGCATTGACCGATAAAGTGAAGAGAGAGAGGAGGGTAAAAGTGTAATTACGAAGAAGTTGGAGGGGCATTTTGGTCTGACGCGGTCAAATCATAATGGGAGGAGGAGAAGAAGCTCTATAAACAATTCAACGACTCCTCTAATTTGGTAGCTCCCTCACTCCGACGCCGTTTCAGTTTCATTCCCTCTCTTTCAATTCTCTGCCTTCTCTCTCTCTCTTCGTTTTTTCTCTGTCAAAAATCTTCAACCTTTAGCTTCTCTCTGATCGTATCAAATCTCTCTAAAAGGTGGTCTCCGTTGTTACCGTTTCTGATTCTCTCGGTACGTTACTTCTATCTGGAATCACCTCACCCTTCAATTTTCATTTTTTTTTTTTTTTTTACGTTTCGAAACTCTTTTTTTTTTTTCATAACAGGGACTTGCAATAAAACAATAAAGAAATAGACTTTTTGTGTTTCAGACAATTCGATCTTCTAGATGGGAAGCTGTGTCTCTAAGGTACGTCATGAAATGAAACCCTTTGTTTGTTTTTTTTGTTTCTTGCTTGTTGTCGCATGAATAAATTGTTGATTTTTTTTGTTGATTACTATGCGATGGTACGTAGGGCAAAGACGACGATGATTCAGTCCATAACGTTGATTTTTCCGGTGGAAACGTTCATCTGATCACAACTAAAGAGAGCTGGGATGAGAAATTAGCAGAAGCTGGTCGTGATGGCAAAATCGTAATTTACTCTTTTTTTGTATTACCCTCAATTCTCGTGGAGTGTTGTTTGTGTGTTTTTCTAAATCTCTATCAAACCATCTTTTTCTTCTTAAACAGGTGATTGCAAACTTCAGCGCGACATGGTGTGGTCCATGTAAGGTCGTGGCACCGTTTTACATCGAGCTCTCAGAGAAACATCCTTCTATCATGTTCCTTCTTGTTGATGTTGATGAACTCAGCGTAAGTGTACCCTTCACCATCCATAGCTTCTCTTCTTTAAATGATATCTTTCAACTAAAATCTCAATTTTTATTTTGTTTTATTTTGTGTGCAGGATTTTAGCTCATCGTGGGACATAAAGGCAACACCAACCTTCTTTTTTCTTAAAAATGGACAGCAGATAGGCAAGCTTGTTGGAGCTAACAAGCCTGAGCTACAGAAGAAGGTTACTTCCATCCTTGACTCTGTACCTGAAAGTCCACAACGGCCTTGACGACGCACACTTGTTGTACCCTTCTTCACGGTGGAGAAGTGTTTGAAAAAGTCTTTGTGTTGTGATCAATGGATGTAAAAAAAAATTGCGAAAGATGTGTCATGAATCTTACCTCAGTATTATATTTTTCAAACGTCTCTATCTAAAAGGTCAATGTTTGCTCTGGTTCTGGTTCAATAGTTTAATCATTTGCTCTCCATCAAAACGATTCCTTAACTCTTTCTAACAAAATCTCACAAAATCAAATATTAAATAGGTATATGTTTCAGACTCTTGCACGGTTGCACGTATATTCCTCCTAACTAGATCGTTTAGAATAACAACATTTTTTAAACGTTGGCAAAGACCCCTAGTTTTTCTTTAAACATTATTAAACTGTTAATGAGGACATCCCCTGTTGACAAGCATAAAAAACAAACGCCATAAAAGTATTGAATCTATGTCGTTTGAAATTGCTGTATATAGGTTAACTTCATGTCCTGATTTTTACATGCTAGTTCAGTTCGCGGTGGATATTTTAGCTAGTAACAAAACATAACGAACGTTTATAATCCATTTTGGTAATCGTATGCTGGAGTGTAGATGTAAGTAATAATATGTATTTTGGTCTGATATCATAGATGTTGAAATTTTTTATTAGAACCTTGAAGAACATAGAGGTGAAGATACATCAACTGATCAACATAGTTACTACCAAGCCATTTGTTCTAAGGTCTTGTAGTAGTTGTAGTAGCTTCCTTTAGGATCTTCTGCTTACCTCAGTGGATACTGTAAAAAAGGTAAATGGTTGAGGTTATTGTTTTCATTTCCTAATAAATCATTTTACAGATGTGTTTGTTACCTGTCGCAGTTGGTGGAAGGGCTGATCCTGAAAGGGAGATTAACACCACATTTAGCAGGCAAAGACAGAGCATTGTTGAGGTTGCTGGAAGAGTAAGAGACTCCTCCAATAGCATTTTTGATACAACGGCAGACGCTCTGACGGTCCGCAGTGGTTTGAGCCTGACTGTTGAGCGTTCTGACACCGTTGCAGCAGTTAGCTGGTGGGACTTTTCCGCCTTGCATCACGTAGGAGAGGCAAGGGTAAAGATCACCAACCACGTTGTTGCAAGTCACGGCTGCTTCACCCCTGTGTAAAGCAAGAACTAGGAACAAGGCTAGTAAGAAGAGAGATCTCATGTTACTTTCTGTTTGTTTTTGCTGTCTTGTGGGTTTTGTGTTTGTGTACTTCGGTTAATGAATTGAGAGGCGTATATATAGATGGAAAAGAGTTTGGCGTTGGTAGTTGAGTAGGAGTGATTGCTGGGATAAGAATTAGTTGGGGATGAATTTAATGTCTACCTTCGACCCATTATGATCCAACCCTCCTCATTCAGTGGCATTGAATATATAACATTTTTTGTAGATTGTGTTATCACTGCACTGTAGTTGTGAAACTCAAGAAAGTATGGCAGACGGATTGTAAGAATTTGAGAGAAACTAGTTTTTCTCCAAATCTAATTATTATTTTTGTAATAAAATGATTAGCCACGAATCTGTGACATAAAAGTTATTAATTCTTGAATTTAATTCACACAACATAAAAGAATCGAACGTTTCATATCTTAAATTTTAATGTTAGTCTGTAATAGTGTAATCAGTTTGAAATCCGGGTATGATCCATTACAGGCACTGTCACTGAGCCTGACCAGCCAGTTTTTAAATTATGGCCTAATAACATAACGTGCGAGTTTTTTCGAAAAAATATTCAAGGATTTAGGATTTTGATCGTGTATCCTTATTTTTTTAATACGAAATAGTCTGTCGTAATATGTAAATAGATAACGCAATATTTTAATAATGGACGGTGGATTTTGATTTAAGAGTTAGATCGCAGTGCATTAAAATCCAGAGAAAGAGTGTGGGGCTTTCGTAGGTGTTGTCGTTACAAGAATTTAAGATAGCACAAAGATGGCGGTGTACCTTTCAAAAGAGCTGTGGCGCGTATTGAATGATTTACTAAGAAACACCGTTTTATTTGGTTTACAACAAACACTATCTATATACCTTACGAACTGGTCCCAAGACTCCTAGCACCTGATTCAGAAGAAATGTACCATTACATTTATTCTGATTCCGCCTTCTACAAATCTTGTAAATAATCAAGTAGACAAAACAATGTATTTTTATTATTTTACCTCTAGGGAAATTCAAAGTGAAGGTTACTCAGACTCTCTGTGTGCAGCAAGACGGAGCAATTTGCGAAAGAACTGAGGAGGGTACATTGGTGGCTGCTCTGCTAATGCCTATTAAGTATTCATTCAATCACAAAACAAAAAAGTATCAAAGTATCATCATGAGAGTTTTTAATAATTGCAGAACTGAAAATACATAATATGAATGCAAAAGTGTCACCTGTTGGATTAATACAGTGGAGGGAGTCATTCCAGGGACTGTGTTCACCTCTATAACCAGTACCTGCACAACTTAATTTGTGAGAAACCAGAAAATTGATTTTGGATTGAAATATTAGAGAGTACCTCTCCGGTTTCAACGTGCACAAAAGCATCTATCCGTGAAAACCCCTCTAGACCAAGAGTTTCTGCAATTAGCTCAATGCCTTGTTTGCATCTTTCCAAAGCGTCCTTACTGAAAACCACACAACTGATCAGGTATATACGAATCTTAGCTTTATAGTAAAAGTAAAGTTTTGTAACAAACCTCATGATTGTTGGTGGTGGTGGAGTAAGGTTGATGCCAGTGCCGCCTAGTAAAGAGATAAATTACATATGCCATTGTAAAGACTAATACTCTCATAACAAAATACATGAAGTGGCAAAGAAAGACGAGTGGTAGTACCTTGGAACTTCTCTTCGAGTGATAATATATCACCACTTTCCTTGACAGTAAGACTAGGATTCAGTGAACGCATTGAACCACGCTTTCCGACTATTCCCACCGTTATCTCTACCCACCTCCTCGTACTTTTCCAAGAGAGCTGCTGTTTGGCTTTGGATGAAACTATGATTTCATCGGTCTCAACAAATGGTTCGAAAATTAAGTACTCGGGAGTAGTATTTGGCATCTCAATCATCCCATGTGTCTACAAACAAGTGGAGATAGCACTATCAGTGAAGAAGGCCTTAAACTTGTAGTAATAGAATGCCTATGTTTTTACCTTAGATAAAGCGTTTGGAGGAATCCTTGGTAGACAATCTTTTAAAGCTTGTACATATACAGCAAGGTCTTCGGCGGAACTGTATATATACACATAGTTCAAAATTAAAAATTAGAATCTTGAAAATAAGTGTCAAAATTTTGAATTTGGATTACCATAATCTTGCAACACCAGTAGAGCATCCATCCCTTGCCGGTTTAACACAGAATGTCAGACACCGAAGCTTGGTGATCAATTCATCCCAGATGTTTGAGATGGTCTCATGCATTATATCCTCTGTTCTCTTCACATCTTTGCTTATGGTATGAACTCCAAACTCTGAAAGCTGTTGATTGCAAGAAACCCAAAATAAATGTAATTTGTTATACTAAACCGAATACTACTCGTCTCTTTAAATATTTGGCTTGAAGAGTATATTGACTTGTAACCTTACATGACTAAGAGCCTGAGATGTCATAACCTTGTCCATGCAAGTCCTTGAAGCTAGAACACCTGGACCTTTTTCAAGCACGGAAGAGGAATATTAAAAACCAGGTGAAACACATTTTATGTGGACAAGAGAAACCCTAGTCTTGTACATAAGTTGCAACGAACCTGTGTAAGAAACACCTTCATCCTCCAGTAAGGCCTGCAGCGTACCATCTTCCCCTATTCCTCCATGCACTGTCACATTGCATTTGAAAATTATAATTTCAAAAACAATGAATAATAAGGATGTAGCGACTAAAGGTGAGTCGCATACAGAGGGCCTTTTTACTTAACTTTTTGATAGCATTTTCTCTCACTAAATTATACTCCCTCTGTTTTCAAATAAGTGTCATTCTAGCTGTTTTTCTTTGTTCAACAAAGAGTGTCACTTTACAATTCCAATGCAAATTATACTTACTTTCAGCTGAAAATTAATTGCAAACTGCATTGATTTTATAAATAATTTTATTTATCTAAAATACTATTGGTCAAAGAAGTGCAACTAATAACAGTTTGCATATATTTCAACAACTTTCTTAATCTGTGTGAAAAGTGTCGGAGTGACACTTATTCGATAACGGAGGGAGTAATTGCTAATGTTAATACATAGTAAGAAACACTGCAGTCTCGCGGTTTTAACACTGACCTGCAATGAAGACGGTTGCGTGAGCTCCCCTGGCAAGTTTGATCCATTCTCTCAACGAAAATTTCATTGGCAGTTCGTCTGTTATATCAAACCCTCCAAACCAGCTTTGATTCTTCAAACCATCCATAAGATCCTTCATCACTTGCTTTTGCAGCAGAGATGTAAACAGAGCCCTATCAGGCTCGATTGCTTCCAAGCACTCCGCAAGAATTTCCTCAGCAGTGTGCCTTAACACAACAGAGTACCTGAGAAGAAATAGAATCACTGGTGAAGTGGAAGAAATAGGTATTAACTTGAGGTATTGTATTTGAGGTCAACGTTGCTGTATCTATCTGTAGGCAACTACTAATCTTATTTCCACTCAGAGTCCGAGAATATACTTACGGTAATAACCACACTTCTCTGTTGTCCAGATCAGATTCGGTTTTGTCCGGAAATGCACCAGATGAGTTTCTAAGTGATGGGGAAAGCAAGCAGGGAGTTACTTTTAGCTGCAAAAATCAAGATCACCAGCGTCAGGGAAAATGTTTTTGTGCCTGCGGTTTAGCTTATAGATTACAGGTTAACGACAATGCCAACTTGAAATGATAGTGACATAATGGTGCATTGTTTTCAACTTACATCAACAAATCTTTGCAGATTCATCCAGACATTTGTTCCACTCATGACAGATACCTGCCGCTCTGAAGTGTCTCCTCCAAATACTACAAACACTTTCTGGACATTCCCGGAGGTTTCCAGGGTTGTTGAACCTCGAAGCAAATGATTAGACTCATAGTTATGCCAAGTAAGATGGGGAAGCCTTGAGCTAGCTCGGTGGAGGATGGTTCGCAAAATGTTTGAGTGAGAAAATCCAACCTGAATTTCAAGAACTAATTATCTATATAGAATCCAGTCATGTATGGTAATACGAACATCTGACCTGAATGCTCGAATAACCTGACCTAGGCATGCATGAGAGGAAGTATCAAGTACGAATAAATGAACAATACATTGCAGTTTAAATTTTTATCAAGACAGCCTTTGACTGTTCTTAAGAGATCGGAAGAAATAGGTTACAATCACAAACATTTCACAAACTATGAAAAGACAAGTTTAACATAGTAGGAGATAGTTGGAAGCGCATCCTTAACTTTACCATCAATGTTATAACTATCTTTAGTTACCTTAGAAGCCTGCTGGAAGAGAAAGCTATTTTGCTCCATGCCACTTATCTGTAAACGTATCCAAGTGCTACTTATAAAAACAATGCAGGGTACAATAGTGGCTCAAGGTACAGTCTAAGGCCAAAAATATGCAATAGGCTAACCAGGTTGATGTCTGTGAATATAATATTCCCTGACTTGCTTCCTCTAAACGTTTCATTTGAAGCTGATGATATATTGGAAGTGGGGGCCAAATACCATCCATCAATGCGAGCAAAGTCGCGAAGACCTAGCTTTTGAAATAGATGAGATGCCTCTTCACGGATACTTTTGATAACATGGATAGGGAAACGAGGTGGAGTGTGATAGGTGACCTGTTTATTTTTAGTAAACACATTGTGAGAGGAAATAAAGCTACTAAAATTTGGAACTCAACACGCTGAGAAACCAGTTATTACAGCTGATAAAGAATGTTTTGAAATACATAACTAAGAGCACGGAAGACATCAATGTGTTCCAGATATGCCTTTCATAATGGGTAATGGATGGTATTGGAAATTTCAAAAATTGTGTTTCTTTCAGTACCTGTTGTGTAGGCAGATACTTCCTCCGATAGTCGAAAATCGCGTCTTCCTCCGGATCACCACTGCCATGGAATTGAAGTTGCACCTGACCAGATAAGCATTTGAATACGGAACATGATTAACATGATTCATGTAAAAGGGGTGAAAAGACATCTGGAACAAGCTCTGAAGCTGTGAAACTCAGGAAACAACTGAAAATGTGATTACCTCAGAGGGCAACAGCACAACAGGATGGGAATCAGAACCAGTACCCACATCCAAGACGATAGCAGTGAACTCATGTCCATTTTCAATAAACACCTCGACAACAACCCTGTCATCAATTCCCTATAAGGAAACAGAAGAAAATAAACAAACTGGCCGTAAAGACATATCCCAGAAATAAATATATTTTATTCCTTTCACTTCCAAGTTCCTATTCATATTGTCCACGCTTCAAAACAACGGATACCTCTAGAATAAGTTCAACAGCCTTCTTGATTGAATCCTTTACGCCAATAGCAACCTTGACACCAATGCTTGAACCTGCTCTAGCAGGTTTTACCTTAAACAGACAGACGTGAAGAGAAGAAGACAAAACAAATGAAGAGGAAATGGAGTCATCGGGCAACATTCTCTATCAACAGTTTCAGAAATAGCATGATTCTTACCACAACTTTTCCAACCTTAGGATCCAGCCGGTTATCCGTAAACCACTGTGCTATTTCACTTTCGTCCACTCCCGTTCCCTAAATCAGAGAAAGATATCACTAGATAGAAAAAAAAAATTGAGTAAGAAAATTAAATCAGATTTGTCTATAGAAACATAATTATAATAGAAACTTAATGAAGATAAAGATACAATACACACTACCTGCACCAAGTAGTTTGGTACTGACATGAACCCATGTTTTTTAAGCTCCAAAGAAGCTTCATACTGGAATTAGACAATTAGTTGAAAGAAAATAGTCAGAACTATACTACTCAAATCTGTAGATGGAATATCTGTTGATCCAGATCTTATTGTTTACCTTGTCAAAGGCTCGACGGCATTCACTAGATCCCGTCCCAACAAATGGAATATTGTGACTCTCCAACAGCTCCTGCATAGTATTAATCAAATTTGTTAAGGTTTCTGTAACATTTTAAGTAGAAAATAAACTTGTACAAAGAACCTGAATGCCCCCGTCTTCACCAAAACGACCATGAATAACAGGGAAGACAATGTCCACAGCGGAAACAAGATGCTCAGCCAAGTCTGATAATGAAGAGAATCCCTGTGCAAGACTATACACCACGAAAAACAAACGTTGTAATAGCAGCAGCTAACTAACTGTATTCCCACGAACGAGTCTCAGAATACTTATTATATACCTCACCTCTCGAGCTTGAAATCAAAATCTGCGGGAGTATTCGAGTACAGCTGAAATTCATTTACACAATAAAAAGGAATTAAAGATGGAAAATGGTTTATACACAAAGGCAAGGCAAGTAGCAAAACCTGAGCGGAGGAAATTGCGAAAGCTTTGAGGTGAGCATCTATGTAATAGCAGCTCACGCTTATACCGTTACCCTGTGTTTGAAGATGTTATTAAGGGATGACAAGGAAGATCAATGCGGAAAACAGATGAATAATAAACATAATAAAATAAAAGAAACTTAACGTTGTTCACCAACTGGCTATACGAAATGATAACTAATTAGTGGAAGCTATTTCTCAATGTACAATTAAGAGTTTTTTAAATAAATTAAAAAAAAAAATCAAATGACAGAGAGCTGATTTTTTTAAAAAAAAATATATTTTATTATTAAAATGGGATTTGAGTATTTTTTTAGAGGAAAACCTGAATGTGATCGAGAACTGATCGAGCTGAATTGAGAGAAATCCCGCGCTCCGCCGACGGTCCTCCGCAAATGAGTCCAACTCTCAGATTCTTCTCCTCCTCCTCTCCCTCTCCCTCGAAGACGACAGACTTCGACACAATTCGTTTTGCTCTGGTGGTGGTGGAGGCAACAAGGCGTCTCTTCGTACTGAAAACCCTCTCGCTCTGTGAGTTCTTCTTCCGATTCAGCAGCTTCACTGTCTTCGCTGATGATCGAGCAACGTCGTCTCCTCTTCCCACGCCGTTACTCATCGACAAGCTGATGCCGATCGCCATGGACGACGCCATCTCGAAAGAAGATATATTTACTCTAAAAGGAAAGCTTTTGGTTTTTCGAAAACAAAAGCATTGTAAAGTTTACGATTATTTTTTTTCTCCTAAACCAAAAAGCAAACCGTTGACAAGCCAATGAAAAGATATTGTGTTACTTCGCATGGTGTGGGAGGACAGGTTAAAATAGGCCTAAAGCCCGCGTACATATACGGGTCTAGTATAAAAGTGTTAGCCCATGATCTGTTTATAACTCAACTAAATTAAAAATATACCCGTTTAAGCAAAATATTATAATGCAAATTGAAGATTATATTTTCTAAGAAAAAATCAATAGTTTTAATTAAATAATTTTGAAGATAACTTAAATATTTATAGAGAATATTTTAATACAAATTGAAGATAATTTATAATATGTTTATGTAATACTTTTTTATATAACTGAGAATTTTTTGAAACAAAATATTGATGTTTTAGTCGTGTTTAGGAAATATTAGATTTTTCTATTTTTATTATGATATGATGATTTAATATTTAAAATTATTTTCTAATATTATTTTAGTTCTCATAAAACCAAAAATATAATTAAATAAATAAATTAGTTATTTGAGCAACACTAAAATAATTAATTTAAATAAATTAGTTATTTTAACAGTAAAATGATTCATGTATTTATTGATCATGGAAAAAAAATTGAAGCAAATTTAATTGTGCTTAATTTGGATCAAAAACCAAGCTTAACAACAAATTAACAACATCAAATTTGATTTAAAATTGAAAGACAGAGTGCATGCATGCACCAAAACAACACACGTGCACGAAAGTTTAGTCATCACACAGTAACACCGAGAACCTTCACTACATGACATCCTGAAGGGACCGTAAGCACATGATCAAACCAATCAACAGTCCCCCAAACTTCACAACCGTTGCGCCTTTCAAGTGAAATCTCCGCACACCAAATCATCTTCTTAGGTGAGAAACTAGGATCATAAGAAAAGTTTTGGCTCCACAGAACCGCCATCTTTCCTCCATAATCAGCCAATCTGACACGAGCTTCACTAGGGAGATTAGGAAGCCCTACCAACCCCTCCAACTCTCTCCACCTTCCTATATATCCCTTCGCGTCGTACCATCTGAAAACTCCCCCCCAAGCAGAGTACAGTACGTTGTCTATTTCGCAGTGAGCAAATAAATCCATATTACGATCCATCCTTGGTCTGATTTTGACCTTTTCCCATCCAACGTTCTTAGGATTGTAAATAACCAACTTTTCGTTACTCGCGACCACGAGGAACTTTCCGTCGTCGTTGTAGAATCCGTCTTTTAGTCGGATGGTTACAGGATCCCAAGTTTGAGTTTCTGTGTCGAACACTTGTAACGAGTTCTTGCAGTGTCTGGAACGACTTGCTACATATATCTTTTCATCAAGGACGCTAGCGGAAAGTGGATAAAGCTCGTGACGCATGTTTGGAGCCTCGCTCCATGTGTGAGACCGGCAATCTAGTATCCAAACCCGTCTGCTACTAACGTTGTAGATATTAGGACCAACCGACACAAGACCTGTAAAGGACGCACTAGGAGAATTTGGTATTGGGACTTTAGCCAAAACATAAGATGACGATGACTTGGTTTTGTTGATTAGGGCTTGGTCGGGTTTCCGGCATAGGGTGTACCAGGAAGGTCCCTGTCCGGAAAGGGAATGTAAGCACACGTAGAGACAATTATCGGTGTGGTCCGAGAGTGAACGGACCTTGTAAAGCTCCGGTGAAGTAAGGAGAGATCGAAAGCTTTTGGAGACGAGGGAGAGAGACGGATAGTACAACGTTGAGATGCGGGCGAAGCAGCTCAATAGCAAATCATCAGGGAGTGGCGGATTCGGGGACGGCTCCTTCTTCTTTTTACTATACTTCTCTCTTCCGGGAACGACATTGACGGGATCAAAGAATAATATAGCAGCTGATTACATTACCTCTATATCTAGCACCACGACCGACGGTTGATTATGAATTTCCATTTTTTTTTACTTTATTACTTATTCAAAACTTTCCATTTTTTTACCGACATAAAACACGTAGCAATCGAGGAATGTTGTATATGATCTGAATTTACATTGTTTTTACTGTAATTTTGAAGAGAAAAAAACTGTGTTTGTTTGGTTTCATAGATTTTTATGACCTAAATGTTAAGACTACAAAAATTTCACATGTTGGGATTTACCAAAACAGCACCCCCATACCATGGATGGAGTTGCTCCTGTATATTAATAGCAACACTGTTTATGACAGTCACTAATTCCATTCCTGTATACTATAACATCTGCTCCACCTACCATTATCGTGCAGGATAAATTTAGAGATATAGTTGCGTTATGTTAAATCTTTCAGTGACCGATTCGAAATAAAACGGAAAAATGGCATAAACCAAACGTAAATGAATAGCCTGAAAATGCCAAGTGATTTGCCTATTTCTGATTCGAACTTTTGATCAAAATAAAACATAACTTTTCAATGCACTAGATATCAAGAAAATGCAAACCTTTTTTTTCACAATTTACTTTTACCATTTTGAAACAAATTGAGAAACGGAGACTTTTAAGATTTAATAGAAAGGAAAGAAATCACACACCCAATGAAACATGCTAAATAAAAAGCAAATTAAGAAACAGTGAAACTATTTACAGATACCATTTACTTGAGTTGGCATAGGGAAAGAGATCAGAGAACTTATTTGGTGAAGCCTCCTCCTTCATCAGTTGTTAACTTAGAGATCTCCTTTCTAAACTTCAACGGAGGCTAACGAATAACTATAAACCACTTTACCACCAACCCGACCCGACCCGACCAGGACTGGACTTTGTTTTGCAATTGCAACATTTTGACTTACGGTGTGCGACTCACCTTGCTTGTGAGTTGTCATGGGTGTATACAGAGACGAATGAGTCTGCAGCTCCAGCTGCAAGCAGAACCTGGTACGGATGAAAAGCGAGGCAACTCACTGAACCAATCTTCTGGGCCATGAAGGATGGGTAGTAGCGGATTATCCCTAGTTGTTCTCCCTGAAGGCTAAACACTTTAATCAGCTGTTTTGCAGATCCGCTCGCGATGATTGGAGCGTGTCTGTGAACAGCTAAGGCCCTGAGCGAGCCCCTGTGTGCATCAATCGTCAGGTATGTGTCCTTTGTCGTTCTGAGGTCAAGGAACTGTATGTCACCGGCCTGTGATGCACTCACCACCTGGAAAAACGGAATAAATTTTGGCATCAGGAACGCGACAACGAATTGAGAAACCCTTCAAAAGAGGCGTGGGCATGTAAGCCAGACCAAGCCGAACCAAGATTTATTTTTAAAACCGAACTATAAAAATACTTTATTTAGGGTCTCAAAAAGAAAACAGTTCAGAGAAGTATTGGCTCCCAACCTTTGCGAGATCAAGTCCAGGCTGGAAACTGAGTCCAACCACTCTTTCAACTTTCTGATGAGGCCGAGTCGCACAGACAAGCCTTCAAGAGGAGAAATTGTATTAAATGATGGAGGAGTTCTGGTGTAAATTTGCAGTTCAGGAATGAGCTATAAAGCAACTTACGGTTCAGGTGACCGAATATCATAGAGTCTCAAAGATCCATCAGCGAAACCAGCAGCAAGTTGACCCCCGTGCACTTGAGAAGCCGACTACAAAGATAACATTAAGTAAGAATACATATTGACTATCTGGATGTATCGTTAGTTTCCTCCTAAGATTGCAGAGTATCAACATACCCACATGATTTTGTTTTCAAATAATAATCTAAAGATCAGCCCAACAAACAATCAATGAACTCGGATACAAAAAAAGGAACTAGCAGACAATAACATCCGTATATGTCAAAGATAAGGTCATGTAGACTTACAAGTGCTGTAACTCCGCACTCTGACTCAGAGGGAATAGATCTGAGAAGCTGTTCTTTCTCCAGGTCCCAAAGTGCGATTGTTGATACCTCCCCAGAAGCATACTGTTAAATACCAGAATTAATAAATAACAAAAACAGGTTTTCATAAATTCAAGTCTTCAATCAAATGAAACACAGCAAAGCTTGAAAAAACAATCACAAACCAGGTAGCCAGACTGTTGTTGCCAGTCCACAACAGCGTTCAAGTCACATGCACTAGGCTTGTCACCCTGAATTGAAGAAAACCCCGTAACAAGCTTTTGTTTACCCTTTGTTGCATAGTTTTTCCATATCCGGACCGACCCATCACCTACCCATATCTCCAAAAGATCGTGTAAACATAAGTACCATTTTTCAGCAGCTATAATCAATCAATTCGCAAACAGTGGAAAGAGTTATGAATATTACATGATGCAACAAGTAGAAAAGAGTCGTCAAGTTCATTGATAAGGCAGAGCTTTGAAATTCCTTTGTCAGGAAAATCATGATTGTCAAAGCCATTGAGAAGAGTTGCCTCCTCATAGTTCCAGACTCTGCGAGGAAAATACAGTAAAGTACTTAGTGGCGTAGATGCATCTCGATAAAATAAAATAAAAAGTAATGAAGAAGATCAAACTTTAAGAACAGTTCTAAAGGGAAGCTTTTCGAAATGATTATACTAGACAGAGAGATCTAATCAATAGATCTAGCTTAAAAAGCGAACACCTATTTTTTTGGGTATCTAGATAGTACTCTGGCTAAGAGGTCTGAACGAAAGATAAGATCCAGATTTTAGATGTGAATACCTGATCCGTTCATTCTCATCTGCAGCAACTACAATAGGAGAGAAAGGGTGAAGGAGAGCTGTCTTTGTTCCCGTTTCAAACCTCGTATCCCAGTTGGCAATAGGATTATTGCTGAGCTTGCTAATAGCTGGTCATGGTAAAATATTGTAGTTAAGTTTAAGTGACTAGTACAGGTCTAGAACAAACCAGAGATTAAAAGACAAAATATTTACAGGAATGCTGGCATTTTGCAATATGCTCGAGTGCGAATTTTTCTTTCTCCTCTCTTTTGGTAGCTATCTCTTGACTAGCATCCGTCCCACCAAGAAGCGGTTTAGAAAAGTGGCCACAGCTCCAGCTGTAGATAGTTGATAATGGGAGCAAACTCCTTTCAGATCCACTGACGCCTAAAGGCGGATCAGCCAATCCTGAGTCTGGTGAACCCATCAGATGAGGTTTGAACTCTAGCGAACAAACTCTCCTCAGTAGATAGTTTGTTCTAGGAGGGCTGACCGGAGGAGTCCTAAAACTTAAGGGCAGATTACCTGTCGTCACAACAATGCAAGATCAAATTCACAAACACTCAATAAAGGACAATCTCCTGAGTTAAGCACAACTTGAAGAAATGTCACTCCATGAACAGCTACCTGCATGCATATCAAACCATGAGGATGAACGAGCTAGTCCAGTAAGAGGAGTGTTAGATGTCGTTGCGGCTTCCCCTAATCGGCCAGTGGGTTTCGAGGGTTTTGCAACAACTTGTTCGATTCCAATGACAGAGAGCACACGCCGCCCGAGACTTGCAATACGTGGCGATGGGTCTCTAGCTAAGGCAAACATAGCTCGAACACACTGCGAATAAACAGCATTATCCAATAGTCTTTGCTGATGGCCAGCTCCATTGCTGACACTGTCATGCATGATTCCAGAATCAGAATGTAACGAAGAATCATCAGATAATGGAGATCCATTCATCAGCCCAGCCGAGCCAAGAGGGCTGCTTGAGATCTTGGCCTCACGAGCCACTGGTTGGCTATCAGAGCTAGCTCTAGTCAGAGGACTCATGTGTAAAGAAACAAGTTTTGCACTCCCAGCATCGTGGAGTTTAGCTATTGAAGGGAGCGAAGTAAGCAAAGAACTTGACTGAGGCTTCCAATATGAAGATGCGGCTGACTTTAGGTGCTGTTTGTGGCCGAAGGCAAAACGTGCAAGAGCTGTAGAGACATTAACAACAGATAAGATTTGGGGATCAAATATATTGGAAAGAAATAAAAGTAACCAAGCTCGCTTCAAGATGTATATGCAGAATGAAAAAGACAGACATTGGAAAATGCCCAAAATTACATATGAACTCTCTAAACGAAGAACAGTGTGATTTCGAGGCTGTATTGAGTTAGAAACTACAAGCCTCTCTAACTAACGCAACAAATAAATTAGAGAGACGTATCTAGTTAAAAATAATCTCGTTGGGTTAGAATTTTTTTGCTTTGACGTTAAATAACTATTTAGGAACCCATAGTCCCAGATCATGAATGTTCAAAAGTTGCATGCTTTGCGTACCTACAGCAACCTCTGCCCGGACAAGTGGACTCCCATCTGAAACAACATCTAAGAGACTTTTAATGATAGCTTCTTCTGCTCTAATCTTTTCATCATCATCAAATTCATCCTCCGCAACACTTTTACTAGAGTCAAACCCAATATCTACTAAGGTACCCAGGGCAAAAACAGCAGCAGCCCTTACCTGCAAGGGAATATTATGGTCAGCAATTACACTACTAAAAGAAGGATAATGTGAAGAAATCTGAGCTTCACCTCAGGTTGGGGCTCGGAAAGTAGAGGTGCCAACTTTTGAAAAGCATTTGCCTCCCTACCCATTATTTGGGCCTCCATAAAATCTTCCCACAACTTTCCAAGACAAAGACAAAGCCATTGTAGAAACAATGGTTCTGGCTGTGGATCACTTGGTATCGATGCTTCAAGGTGCCCCAGACAAACACCAATCAAATTTGCTTCAAGACATGCTTCCTGGCCTCGTCGGTGTCCGTCCACAATGACAGCCAGAACAAAAGCAGCCATCGCTCTTTGTTCTGGGAATGCACCCGAGCTATCTAGAAATCTTATGAAATATGTATGGCCTCCATCCTTCACAAGATCAATTTGACATGACTGAAAACAAAGAGAGACCAGTCAATGTTAGAACAATTAAAAGACTGAGACGAGAAGGCTTAAGCAGCACGAGAGTGTGATGGCCGGAGATTAATCTGATGTCCAAAGATATGATACTAATTATTAGATATGAAGTAAATATTTATCTCAAAATAACAAGATGGAAAACATAAGAGTTCCATTAAGGCACTCTCAATAAACAACAGATGCGCACTAAGAAGATAAGCACCAAAGAAACTAGCCCACAAATTTGTAAAAAAAAGGAGATATATGACAAACTACCATATTTCTACGCAGATAATAGCTCAAGGAACGCAAAAAAAAAAAGTTACCTTATCAAGTGCAAGAATTTTTGTCCATATGAAAACAAGGATCTGTCTTAGCTCATTTGTTGTTGTTTGCAGAAGCTTCAGCACATATGGGAATATTCCAACAGACAAAGCCTAGAAGAATATTCACTTCACGTGTAAAGACATGTAACCGGACGAAACTATGTGTAAGCCAAAGGGAAAGGGAGTTCAAACTTAAAAGTACCAGATCCACGGCCCATGAACCCATATCAAGAAATCTTCCAAGAAGGACAAGAGCACGAAACCGATGGCATTGGCTAAGTAACACCTGAAGCAAATCAGAGTCTATAAATACGCTATAATAGTAATATGCAAAAATTCTCTGATGGAACCTCTAGAAGGAAGCATGCGACTAAATATGGTTCTCTCTCTCTCTTGCAGACACACAACAAAAATAAAAATGAATACAGAAATTTAGGTTGCACCTGAAGAACAATAGGCAACTGCTCTGGTGGCTTTTTATGCTCTGATCCATGATCAAGCCACACCTCAAAAGCTGTCAGTTGCTCAGTAAAAAATGGACTAGGCTAGAAGAAGGAAAGAAGCCAGTTTTATCATCAAGACAAGTGCTATCTTATACAATCAAAAGAAAACTAAATAAGACAAAACAAACCTGGAACTCTGCGTTTGGGTCCAAAACAAGTTGGGGAAGGTGAGAAAGGCAGATTTCAGCAGCCATGTCCCATGCATCCCTAAAAAGCATGCAACAACTAGCTGAGGGAAATCGAGACACATAATATTTTATCTAACAGAAGAAAAGGGTTCTTCTCGTACCACATATGATGTTGATGCGTAGGAGGTAGCATAGGGTGAGATATTGGATTACAATTTGCGGACCGCATTATTCTCTCAGCAAGTAAGAAATTTCGAAAAAGGCTAGCGACCAACAAATCCTGTCTGAATAATCTCTGGAAAAGTTCTGCAGGATAAAAGTACCATTCATGAGGGACACAGAAATACAGATAAGTCTTAAAGAGATTTGGCCTCAATACATTATTCGAAAAGTTTGGAGCAATACCATGAGGAAGCACATTCCATGCAATTGTATCCGTCACTGCCGTGAAAATCCAGTTCAACTCCCCTAACAATGTCTTACGGTCATTCTGGCGTCCAGGAATCCTGTCAATAAGTGATTCATCGATGATTTCTTTTAGAAGAGAACGCCGGCAGAACCTGCAATGGAAAGCCTCTTGTAAGAATTGCTGGTAAACTGAACTAGTAGTTCCATAAGGTCATAAATCAAACGCAACAAAAAAATGCTAACGATGATTATATACAGTAGCTTGATGGAATTTAACGGACATTTTGTAGTAAGAAAACATGGCATAGTACGCAGAAAGAAAAAACAGAGGCGAAAATAGGATTTACCATTTTAACGCCATTTTAATGGGTGTGGTGAGGCAAGCAGTAAAAACATCAGCTGGAAATTCAACGCTCTGAGGAAGTGTCTCATGTACATCACAAGCAGCAAGTATAATACAGTCCCTTGAGGATCCAGAGGAACCAGACGAGGCCCAATCATGAAGCTGTCATAAGGAATAATTGAATCATCAATTTATGGAACGCCAATTGCAGAATTAAGTCTTAAACTTGACACGAGTATGTGTAACATGAGTAGAGTGGTTATTTCCTTTACCTCAGCAAAGGCATTAAGAATCATCCTAGCAGCAGAGCAATCAAAAACGTAGATGGACGGTGTCTTCAACCAGGAATCAAGCTCACTGATTGACAACGGCATGTACTGCGTATATGCCTGCTCAAATACAGGATCGATCAGTACGTGGTAAAAACGAAAAGGAAGAAGAAATCGTAGATAATATAAAAAATAGCAAGAACAGACCTTGTTAAATACCCAAATTTCACCATTAGCTGTAGGCTTTGGCACACCATGCCCATTATAATGGAATAGAACTCTCTCTGTCTTTGCATATTTCCGACAAGTCAAGCAAAGCTTCTTGACTTCGTCTGACGTCGGATCTAACTGAACCTTGTATCGAGCCTGAGAAAGATTATAATACAAAAATAAAAAACACGTAACTTGACAAAACAATAACGATAAGGTGCAGGGCAATAAATAATCACCCTCGGTTGCCATCTCTCATACTGAGTGCTCAAATTTTGTCCAATACTCTCGAGAGCTTTGGGCGGGGCCATCGAAAATGGATCTGCCATCAAATAAAAGAGAAAAGAAAACTGATTCTAGCAGACACACAGAAGAAATAGTATAATAGGGTTGATTTGGCAGAAGGTTCCCAACCTATCCAAGCCTCGATTCTTGCACAAGGAGATATCTTAATAACATCCGGCGGATCAACAGTAATGTTTAAACACAGAACTAGAGCTACGCATCCTGTTTTCATCTGCAAATAACAGAAACAAACGTTAACATAACCTTCCTCCAGAGAACATGACCTAATCAGGTAGGAAACAAAGAGGCAGACTGTATAATAAACATTCTAGATAAGCTCCCTCTTCCATCCTCAATTGCACTAAACAGAAAGATCAATCCATAACCTAGTCTACCATACACTAACAGCCAAACAACGTTACGATAAGCAAACTTACTCGCTCTTTAAGCCGCCATTTAGGAGCCAACACAATACCATCAGAAGTCCCCAAGAGCGCAGAAGCCTCCGACGCGTCGTGTCTAAGCTCACGGAGGACAATAGTCTGAGGCAAGTAGGCCATGCTGGTAGCAGCTCTCTCCGTCGCACCATTTCCGTATATACTACTCGTAGCATCAGAATCTTTCCTCCTAGACGAATCGCCGTGACTTGAGGAGACGCAGTCTTCGTCGTATCGGTGACTGGAGGCCAAAGAAACGGAAGATTGCGAGAACCGAGATACCATTAAGTCTCCCAATGCCATCCAAATCGGAGAACGCACCTGAGAATCAAACACCACACTCGCAATCCTTCCGAATCGAATCAATCAAACTCAGCCCTAGGTTTTCTGATTGGATTGGGCGGGAATCGGGAGTCAAAATTGGAATCGGGAGAAAGAGGGATCAATCAACGAAGCCGCTGAACCAGCGGCGCGAGAGCAGAGAATCCAGCTCGGAGAAGAGAAAAAGATGGATAGAGAGAGAGGCAGTAGCGGAACCCCTAGGAATGAATACAGATGAAGCGGAGGCGGAGGCGGGTAATCAGTGATGGCGGCAGAAGGAGAGAAAGTGAGGATGCGATTTAGTCAGAGAGAGAGGGGAACAAAGGGAAAGTCATCAAAACACGCATTGCGTTTTCTTTCCACTTCTCTCTTTTTTTTTTCTTTACCCCTCTCTTTGAGATGTGAGAATCGTGTCAGATTAATAACGAAATTATTATTTTATTGTGTTAATATGAGATCCGGATGTAATAACTACTGTAATTGAGATAGGGAACAATTGTAAATTTAATCAGATTCTCTGGTTAAAATCATAAATGCTGCCTAAACTTGGTTTTCTCGATTAAGATCTATAGCCGAACTTTTTCAGTAAAAGAAGAAAATTACGATATCTACTAGAGTGTATTTTCATGAGCTCATCAGTGTCTAAAGTCATTTTGTTTTTGTGTCTAAGTCATTACGTGAGTTGTCTTTAATTAAAGACTTTTTTTTGTCGACGTCTTTAATTAAAGACTTTGAGCCTTGAGTTCTTCGCTGTTGTGTTTTTTTTTATACCGTAGTAGCGGCATTTTAAAGCTTTGGAAATTTACCCCGAAGGCTAATCAGCCTAAGACCAGGCGGGGTCCGGGTCATAACAAAAAATAACTGGCGATTTAAGACATCACGATTTTATGTAATAATTTTAGTTATATGTAACACATTATAAAAAAACTATATAAAAATAATGGAACAGATTTTTATTTGAACGTAGAACATTATGAAATTTTAAAAAGTGTCAGACATGTACTGCATAATAATCTAGACTATAGACATCAAAGTGAGAAAACAAGAATTGTGATGATGATGAAGACACTAAATATGCTTGAAGGGCTCATTTTCGTGCTGACGAGTCTAGCCTCAGCGATCACGACAGCTCTCCGACTGACGCCTTCCTTCTCCACTGCAACTTCCATTACCTCGCCTTTGATGACCAACCGGCTCACCTTCGCTCCACAGGTTAAGTTTTTTATCATATAATAATCTATGAATATATACCACTCGAGAAAATAAAACAGCGAGATACATATGTTTCGTGATACATTTGGATTAAAACCCAACAGGAACGTTATAATTTCACCTGTTGTATTGTGTCATTTATATATATACACACACAACTACGAAAAAGGTGAATCATCATGAAAGATATCACAACAAAATGAGAGTAAATCACATCTTGGACAATGCGTGATCCATCACATCCACAAGGAAATCTACAAAAGAAAAGATTCGAGAACAAACACTAGTTATGAAAAACAGGGGATGGATTTGAGGAAACCAATTTAACCAGTAATTTATATGGAGCTAAGTAGCTAACCAGCGTCGGGCATGGTGAAGCAGAGAGGAGGAGTGATTCTGAAGACGTTCCCGTAGAACCCACCTTTACCTACCAACACTCCCATCTCTTTTATAGCAAAATATTCATGTTAATATGCAAGTTATATCAAACTATATGATGAAATTACGAGTGACCATTTCGTTTATAGTTCAGATCATTTGATTTACAAGACCATCTCCAGTATAAGTATTTAATATGTGAAGGAATTTACATTAGGTTCCAGTTATGTTTTTTTTTCGATATCAAAAGCATTTTATTGGATGCATCTAACCTTTCATTTGATCCATTAGATGAAGAGTCTCTGATTTAGCAGGAGTTTTCAAGTCACGGTCTGTTACAAACTCAACTCCTAGCATCAATCCTCTTCCTCTCACGTCTCCGATAACTAAACGCATAAGATAAAAAAAAAATGAACAAGCAAACAAAACAATATTTTTTAAAAAAATATGTTTTTATTTGGACAAGAACTCACGTTCGTATTTGTCTTTGAGTTGTGTAAGTCTACGTTTAAGATGAGAGCCAACGAGGAAAGCGTTCTCTTGGAGCTTTTCTTGGTGAATGACTCTAAGGACTGCATGTCCCGCGGCAGTGCACATTGGGTTTCCACCAAAAGTGTTAAAATA
Organism: Hirschfeldia incana; assembly: GCA_026261945.1. Classification (NCBI taxonomy): domain Eukaryota; kingdom Viridiplantae; phylum Streptophyta; class Magnoliopsida; order Brassicales; family Brassicaceae; genus Hirschfeldia; species Hirschfeldia incana. Next base: position 3,902,883 of record JABCMI010000021.1, read on the forward strand.
ACACCGTCGGCTTAGAAGACCGGCGATCTCCGGTGTTGTCACCACCGCTCCAAGCGGGATGCCGTTCCCGATGCCCTGTAAATGTAGTCAATTCAAATGACAATTAATTGATCACGGATCTAAGAATTATAAGACCATATCAACATATTTATGTTATCTTAATAAAGCTATTTTCTGATAAGTTGAGACCATGCGATTTGTGTAATAAATTTTTAAAAAATTTAAAAGCTAAGCTAAATGTTTCATCGGATTGTGCAAGAAACGGCGTCGTTGTTGTTGATCATGATAAATTGAAAATAAAACTAAGCATATTCAATCATAATGATGATGTAAACCTTGGCCATGGTGACAATGTCAGGGATAACACCATGGGATTGGAACCCCCAGAAATGAGTTCCTGTACGAGCGAAACCGGATTGAACTTCGTCGGCGATGCAAACGCCTCCGGCTCTTCTCACGGTGTCGTATACCGCCGGTAAGTACCCGGGCGCAAGCTCTACGATTCCTCCAACTCCCTATACACATCCACTTTTTTTTTGAGCAAAATACACATCCACATTCACACATAAATTAACGTACACACATACGTAGACGTGCATCTATGCAAGAATAAAGACATGACTAGTAAGTTTAGCAATACAAAAAAGTCATAACTAGTAATTAATCTCGCCTGGATAGATTCGCCGATGAAACCGGCGACTTGACCGGAAGTTCCGAATTGGATCAGGTCATGTACGTCCCTAGCGTACTTTTCACCGTCTGATCCAAATATTCCCCGGTAAGGATCCGGATTTATCGCGTGATGAACACCACTCTGTTACAAAGTTGATACCTAGGTTTAATGCATGTGTAGTTGATTTTTACAAATGAACTCAATCCTAGTGGATTCAAACACATCCATAGCCACCATTCAACTATGATCTCATTTAATGCTTTGTATAAAAGTTGTAACTAAAACCAAACCCAAACCCAAACCAAAAGGTGACTTGGAAAAGTAAACAAAAATATATAATACATCAAACCAAAAATAAATCTACTGATCTACATGCAAATGGATCTTTAAATATTTTTGTCCATGAATAAGTACCACAGTCAAAGTTTAATTTATCCTTTTTCTTAAAAGCAACAAAAAAGCATTCTTAAAATTAAGAAAATAAGAGAAAAAAAATCATTCATTTAAGTTTTCTAATATTTTATAATACCTTAATTTAACATTTTACCAAAAAAAAGTTTTATAATATTTTTTGATTCGGATTCCAAAAAAAAGTATTTAAATTTTAAGACTATACCTAGAAATGAAAAGGAGTGAAACCAGACTAAAATGAAGTTGAAGCTACATGGTCTCCCTAGACTATTGATTAAGTTTTTTTTTTTTTTGCAAAGAACTATTGATTATAAGTTATCATATTGTTTAAACATAAATGATAAAAACAAAACCTGAACGACGTTAAATTTCCAGTTGGACTGAGCAGTGGCTCCCATAGTGGCAGCTGCGTTTCCATGGTAAGAGTTCCTAAGTGAAACCACGTCGTTACATCCAGTATACAGCCTAGCCATCATCATCGCCAACTCATTCGCCTCCGTACCAGAGTTTGTAAAAAACACAACCTACATAGACATATGCCTTTGCCTTACCGGTCAAGTCATCGACCAAAAAACCTTTTATTTCACAGCTCAAAAGAGTTTGTATTTTTATTATCAACCTTGAGATCTCCGGGAAGAGTGGAGACAAGAGCTTGAGCGAAATCAGAGATGGTGTGATTAAGGTAAAGGGTGGTGGAGTGTTGAATAAGCTTTAGCTGTTTGATGATGGATTCAACTACTTCCGGGTGGCTATGGCCACATGAAACCGTCGCTATTCCACCAAAGGCATCTAAGTATCGACGTCCCGTCTCGTCGAATACATACTGCATCTTTCCCTCTACAATGTTTAACTGTTATAAAATGTAATGACTCAACTCAGGAATATATATATATGAAAGAGCCTATAAAGGAAAAGAAAAATATATATATGCAAGAGCCTATAAAAAACGACGTCGTATTAAAGGAAAAGAGAAAGGTGTTTTATTTTTGTACTGGAGTATTGTAGAAATGGAACAGAGCGGGGCTGAGGAACTCTTGCCGCTTGGCGATGATCTCTGCGGTGGAAGGACCGTCGTAAGGCTGAGGTGAATAACTGAACGGGGGCATTTTCGGAACTTTTGGTTCGGCCTGGTGAACGGAGTTATTTCTTTGAGCTACTGTCTGGGCGAAGCCATGACGTTGGAGAAGAGAGTATTCCCGTTTCAGTAATGTATTAACCGCCGTTAACATCCGCATTTTTTCACCGCCGTTAAAAAGTCGCTGGATATATCTCGAGGAGAGAAGAGATAGAGAGTATGAGTTTTATCAGTTTAGTTGTTCAATTTAAAGACGTAAATAATCTATCAATTAGTAATTCGTAAATTGCTATCAGCTGAAACGTATCCGTTTGTCTCACACTGCTTTAAGAAATGTGTCCACTAATGTTAATCATCCTAGTTTGATATTATATAATGACGTACTTATCTTGTATAAGTATAATCTAAACTAAATTGGAACTCACTATAGTACACGAAAATTAATATACTTTAAAAATCAACGTGTTAAGTAATTGTTCTAACTTCTAATCATGGATAAGACGAGCAAGTAAGCACATTACTCCAACCATACACATGATGTCACGGCATTATATTTCTTTGGTTTGATACATGGTTCTATGCAGCGAATCACGTATACATATCTATATACTCGACACGTAAAATTATAATCTGGTTTCAGAAAAAAATATAAATTATAATCATATTAACGAACATAACTAAATAGCAAAGTATTGGTGATGTAGGATGTAGCGATAATACAAGGAGTTGGTTTTCTTATGGTCCGATTTCAAATATTTCTGGTACAAAAAGTCAGTGTCTAAATCGAAATTTCTAAATGCTAACTCTAGAACGATAGACCTAAGCTTGAAACTTACACTTAACAAACATAACTAATTAAAATATATATATATATTATGTTGTGTTATGGAAATTCAGTAATGTTCATAAGCAATCATTGTTTATAAACTGTAGCCAGTTGCCAAGATTCTACGATTCTTAATTCTTTCATTATATGTTCCCTACTTCAATTATAGACAGCCGCCCATCACGAACCTGGACACAAACATAGGAAAAGATTCATAGTTCACTTGTCGTTGTGCTATGAAAGTGAAACAATCAACCTACCAAGCCTGTATCATAATACGGTGATTCAAATAATTGGACAAACACAAAATTCTTATATTCATTGTCACTTCAACTACTTTAAACGGATCCAATCAACGTGTTACGCATGCGAAGAAGCTGGATTGGACCTAAATGTTAAATTGATCTTTTGTCAGTGTCTAGTTTGTAATTGTATCATCTCATCGCATCCATGTATCTACACTTCTTTCATTGGTTCTTAAATGGCATGAAAGTCTTCAAGAGGAGTCAGAGTACATTCATGCCTAGGAAGTTGATCGTCTTCTAGCTTTTGTTTGCACTATCGTGTACTTCTTTTAACAAACTAAAGTGTTTGCGTGTGTTTCTTTTGTCAAGTCATACTCCTTCCGTCCGTAGTGTAAGATATTTTAGTATATCTCTGCATATTTCAATATATAAAATATTTTTTTTATTTATAAATAAAGTTTAGTTTTAGCAACTGTTTAACCAATCAAATTTCATAATTTATTTTGTAGCTGATTAGATATCTTTTTCTTTTATTTTATCAGTAACATAAACAAATTCCACTGTGATTCTACAAACCAAAACCAAACTGAAAACTCTGCATTTATGTAAACGATAAAATACAGTTATTTCTGAGCACTATTTAAAAGTTTATCTGCTCTTATATTTCACATTTGGGGAACATGTATGATCTCTGAATGATTGACAATTTTTTTAAGAATCTTGATATTTTGGTTAATTACCTTTTAATTTATAGTTTTAGCGATACGTTTTAGATAAAAATATTTTTTTAATATATGTACTTTGACATAAAACATTTTATATTTAAGAACTGAATAAGTGATAAGTAATATATCAAAAATACAAATTACAAACAATAAACGAAAAGAGAATAAAGTGTTAAATACTAATGAGAGAATTAGCTAAAAATGTATATATATATATACACTACCTAATTATCGTTTACCTATTTCGTTTGCTATTCACAATTTTATTTATGCTTTACATAAAAACATTCAACCAAAACCAATTAAAGTTATCATAGTTTCGAGAGACTCAAATTAAATATGTCATTCTATCAAAGGCTTTTATACTTCTTATTTTAAAATAAATTCAAAAAATATAATTAAGTTATATTACAAGTATTGTGTCTATATTAGGAAGAAACCAATATGAGTTTTTCACCAATAATAACGCTCAATAATGTGGACAAAATAAGACCATACTAAGACAAAATTATTATAACGTCAAAGAGATCATCACCAAAAGTCACAATGGTCACAAAACTGATTAGCGTATTATAGGAAGTTGGGCTAGGCCCATACCCTCTTCCATCTCCGACATCCATATACTGTAGCAGTGAGCGGCAGCACAGTCACCTTAACAAATTAAACTGATTTTCAAGTCAAAAAAAAAAAAAAAAAAATCAAAACTCAGATCCTCTTGCCTCTCACAATCTCTCCCTCCTCTCACAATCTCTCCCTCCTCAAATCGCAAAGCTTCGACCACTCAAAAGCTCTCCACTTCGCTTGCGACGAGGATTTCAATCAGATTTAGGAATCAATTAAAGGTTAGTTTTTTTTGACTTGGGTCTCTATTAAACTTCAAAAGACTGATACTTTACAAGACTTAACCACATAAAAGTGTTCGTTTTGTTTTTTGTTTTTCTTCAATGCAGATTGTAAGAAGAAGCTCGAAGCTTGTAAGAAGAAAACAGAGGAAGCTTGTTCAGTTGAATCAGCAGGAGATGATGAGATTAAACCTCTTCAGAGAGAGCTTGATGAAGATATGGAACTAGAACGCAAGATAAAAGACGAGCTTAGATAAGTGTATTATATACTTTAGTTTCTAGTCCCTTTGGTTCAGTGACATGAAAAGTCTTTTTGTTCTGTCAATACAGTCGTTGCTGATGAACTCAAAGACCTGAATGCACAATGGACATCGGTTGATGAAAAGAGGCAATCTTTGAAGAGGAAAGAGCGGGACGAGTTGAGAGCTGAGTAAGATCCTCAAACCCCATTGATTGCAATAGCTTTCTCTGGTTTCTCAACTCCTCTTTTTTATCTGCAGGATGAAGCTTTCTATATATGCTTGTGTCACAAAGGTTACACCAGAAGCAGACGTTAATGATCCATCAAGGATCTCAGGCTGTATCCTTTTTTCTTTTTCATCATCTCTCTACTCTCTCTACTTCACGAGTCTCATTCCCTGAGAGTGTTTTGAATCCTTGATTTAAAATATACATTAGATCTGGTAGGTGGCGAGAAAAGAATTGAGAAGTTCCAATTAGAGACGATTAAGATGACAGCCTACGAGTCATGTAACAGTATCTGGAGCATCATCATAAACAAGCAATAGACAAGAGCACGAGTTCATTTCTTTGATGTGTTTGTCTGAACCGTCTTAGTTCTCAGCTTAGCAACCAATGACCTTTATACTTATCTCCACGGTTCCTTAGATGTTTTAGAAACCTTATTCTCATGTAATTTGATTGCGAATCTTATTCTTATGTAATATATCACTCATCTATGAAAATTTCCATTCTTGTTTCAGTGATATCCTCTCTTTGGCGCAGTGTAACCTGTAAAATCCAAAATCGTCAGCTCTTGCTGCAGCTGCTAATTGCTATTTTCTTGATAATTTTTTTTTGTACAGCTTGATGCAAGTCACAAAGGAAGTGTTCTAGTATACATTTTCTAGCTGCTGTTACCTAGCCTCTCCATTAAACTATGGAACCTGCTAGTGTCTCCACTGAACCATTGAGCCTGTTTATGTCATATTGTTTTTGTGTGTTGGGTACTACATGAGCCAGAGAACCTGACCCTGTTTAGCAAGAGTTGACATGCTGCTGAAGTCTGAAGATACAAACCGCATACATATTCAGAGCTCAGTTCACTGTAAATAGAATATTTACATTATCTAATAATAGTATAATTTCCTTTATGTAATGCTTGATCACCAATGTTTATTCCTATATATATATAGAAGGAGTTTGTTATAGTTTCTCGAATAACTAGCATATCTATCAGAGAATGGATCAGATCATGAACAAGGTGGGATCGTACTGGCTAGGTCAGAAGGCTAACAAGCAGCTCGATTCCTTCGGTGACGATATCAACGTACGTCGTCGTCTCGTCACTCTACCACTTTTGCTTTTTGATCCCTCGTCGTGAAATCATATTTCATCAACATCGGTTTCGATCTCTCATCTCGAGAATGTTTTGATTCATCTTTCGTACCGTTTGTGGTAATACCATGAGAGTTTTGCGGCTTACAAGGAAGAAGATCTTAATAGTAGAATCATGTTAATAATATTAATAGCAGTTTCAGTTTCAGATTTGATATTCCTTTCACTGATAGAATCATGTTAATTGATAGGCATCCGTTGTGATTGCTTGCAAGTCAAGGCTCTTTGAACTACTCTAGAACATGATCTGTATTAGCGCAAAAGATGTAGTGATAGCGATTCGCATTATGAATCCGTTCTGATTCTCATTTTCATGCTCATCTTTTTTTGTGATTTCTTGCAAGCCAAGCTCCTTGAATCTCTCCAGAACATGCTCTGTTTATGAAATGTTTGATCTTGCGTTATCCATAACATTTTTTTTTATTTTCTTCCAGTCTCTGTCTAACAGCATCCAAGGAGGAACAAAATGGCTGGTGAACAAAATCAAAGGTTAGTTTTCTTCTTCTCCTCCCACGATCACATTCTTGCGCTGTTTCCATCTGACACACAAGGATGAGCTCAACAGGAAAAATGCAGAAGCCACTACCCGAGCTACTCAAGGAGTTTGGTTTACCTATTGGAATATTTCCACGTGATGCAACCAACTACGAGTTCAATGAACAGACGAAGAAACTAACCGTCTTCATCCCATCAATCTGCGAAGTCGGCTACAAAGACTCGTCAGTTCTGAGATTCACCACAACGGTTACAGGGTTTTTTGAGAAAGGAAGGCTAGCTGATGTTGAAGGGATCAAAACAAAAGTAATGATATGGATGAAAGTCACAAGCATCTCAGCAGACTCATCAAAGATCCATTTCAACGCTGGGGTGAAGAAAAGCAGAAGCCGTGATGCTTATGAGGTTCTAAGAGATGGCGTTGAGATTGATAAATTCTAGCTCTGTTTTTTGCTGGTAGCTCCCCCCAATTCTTTTATTCCTTTATCTCTTATGTCTATGTTTCAAGCTTTATGTGTGTTTCAAATCTGTCTCGTAGATGCAATCAACTTTGCTGTTCATGAATCTGATGAATTGAGTACAAGTTGACTATTGACACATTTAAAGGAAACACAAGAATGATAGATATAGATAGACCATAAAGAAGCAAAAGCTACATAGAGTAATGTAATGAGAACACAAACACTGACGCAAAACAATAGCAACTGCAACAACAAATAAAAGATGGAAGACGATGTGACTCACAAGCCCTCTAGTAACAATACCACTTTGCCTTATTCATTAACCTCCTTTTTTACTCATCTTTGCCGTTTGGTGCATTGGCCTCAGTTCCATCTGGAGAGTTAAGCTCCTCCCAAGCTTCGATCCAAGTGACCATTCCATCTGCAAGCTTGACGAAGTAAGGATCCACCTTCCCCAGTTTCTCCTTCACTAGCTTAGCCATCTCCATGTAGCATTGCTGCACCGAAGTGCATTCTTTAGGGAGAGTCAGAGATTGAAAGAAAGGTATCGCCTCTTCTTGCCAGAAGATCCCATTGTATTCCTTTCTCAGGTTCACGAATGGGTTGCTGGCTTTGCTGTGCCATATGTAAGGCAAACCGGTCTTCACTCCCCATCCCATGTGGTCACATATCACCTACATTTGTGATTCAACCATTACACAAAACCAATGAATAAGGAGTTTGCATTTGACTAGCTTAGCTAGTGAATTTACCTTGACACACCAACCAGCCCACATGTCATCGTAGCGTCCTATTGGCTGCCCATCACCCATAAGTCCAAAGTACATAGCCGGACCAATCAGCTCCCTATCAAAAGCTAGGTTCATACCACACATAGGGAAGAGAGTTCCTTTGGGAATGGTCATGACCGCATCAACATACCTGCATAACCAAGAGAGCTAAAACTAATAAGCAAAACATAAGCACTAGCTACTTCATTGCTTAAGCTTTCATGAATGGAAAGATAAAATTTCCTTGAGTTTCTTTCAAGAGGCTTCACAAGCTGAGTAGGAGCATCATAGTCAGGGATGTTGAGCCAAAGGCCATGAGAGACAGCAGTTATAGCACCTTCACGCATACTAAAAGGGTATCCACGAACAAAGTCTGCTCCATCTCCATACGGATCATAGAGTGTGTTAAAGAAATGTGGTGTTGATGGAGTTAAGAGGTTCTTGATATGATGCTCAAGGGCATTGATCTCTTTTCCAGATGGATCCTTAGCAACCTACATTGCATAGTCATTGTCAACTTTGAGATGATAATCGTTTGATATAGCGAGAGAGAATGAGAGAGGGGGCATTTACAAAGCAATCATCATCAATGGTGTAGATGTACTTCTTCTTGGATACCATGTAACCAAAGCAACGACAAGCAGAGTCTTTGAAAGAAATGCAAGAAGCCTTGGGACCCAAGATTCTGTTGATGTCGTTCCTGTTGTACAGCTCGTAGTCGAACCCTTTTGGAATGTTGATGGTTCTTGAAGGATCACCATCTTGAACGATGATCAGATGGTATTGTTCAAAGAAGGGTCGCCACATCTCGAGGAAATCAAGGTTTCGGATGGTTGGTATCACGATGTCTAGCTCATCCTTCAGCATTGGCGTGGGCTTCATTGAAGAGTACAGTTGCGCCATGTGAAATGAATGGGACACAAATGAATAAAGAAGCTTTAAGTACAAAGAAGCAAAGACAAGAAGAGAGATGTACGGTGTTGAGGATGAATTCTTTGGCATTTATAAAGACATGAGATGGGCATAAGAATCGTTTCTACTTTTAATAGGAAGTGTAAATAGTAATACTCTCGTGTTATTATGCCAAAACATGCTTTATGTGTTTTGTAGAAACAAAAAGGAGATATATACTCATGTATTATCACAAACAAGTTCACGTCTCCCACACAGTTAAACTCTCTAAACACCTAGTCATGTGACCATGGCCTGTTTTTATCCATCTCCTAAAGGAGCGTTACAAAGAGACACATGTGGAAGATTGTTAGAACAAACATACAAAGGTTGTATTAAAATGTTGTCTTATAAAAAATCTTTGAGCTTTGTATAGAAAATAACACATGAGCTTATAAAAGTTCTAATCAATTTTTGAAAAAGTAAAGAATCTTTAACTAGTTCTTTTTTATTCAATCTTATATAATTAACAACTTATAAGTAAAGAACAAAAAAATACATAGTTAATGTTAAATAAAGAACTACGTAGTTAACGATCTCACAACCTCCCAAACAAAATACTAACACACGGTCTACACAGTCCACAACGACCGCACAAAGACTGAAACAAAACGTAGCAGAAAGACAGAGATGGTTTTGAACTTAAAACATCATCTAAGCAGACGAAAACATGCGTTTGATTCCAGTTTTCTGCTCTGTCGTTAGCCTCGAGGGGAACTTAACGTTAAACTTGATTCTCAAGTTCCCTTTTCTCGACGGGTCTTTAGGAATCGGCATGCCTTCGCCTTTCACAACCTCTTCGTAGGTAGGGCTGATCACGTTGTTAACCGGAACCGTTAGCGTTCTTCCATCCAAAGTCGTGACCTGAGCAGTGTACCCCGTGAGTGCTTCCACAAGAGGGATCTTTTGCGTGATCACAAGGTCGTTCCCGTCTCTTTTGAACACAGCGTGTGGCTTCTCATCGACTATGAACACGAGATCTGAGGGTATGATTCCTCGCTGCTCGTTTCCTTTCTCAGGGAAGGTTATTTTAGTTCCTTTCTTCCATCCTGGTTTGATCTCTATCGTCAAGATCTCTTCCACTGCTGTGGGTCTCCTGCATTGTAAATAGAGAAGTTACTAGTAGTCAAATGTTCAATAAATCGCTAGGCGGTAGTTATGCGCTCTGTATAACCAATTTTTTTTTAAAAAAAAATCGTTATAGAATAATCGTCTAGACCGACTATTAGAAAAAAAAAAAACAGAACTCACATATCTAGAATCACATCTTCTTATATATATATAATCTAATTACACAACACAAGATGTCTCCATGATCTCAACTCTTGCAAGTAAATACTCTATAATCAACTTCACAAGCAAATCAATATTGTTTACTTAAAACTAAATGAAAGTTATAGAAAGTACCAGCTGGAATCAAGGACGTCCCTAGAGATCTTCATCTTCTTAGTGATGCCTTTATACAAATCCTCCAAACTACAAGGGAGCTGTCTCTCTATAGGAGCAGCTTTCCTCGGTGGAGCATTAGATGCTTCTCCTGAAGCAGACCTATAAGAAGAGAAAACATCCTCAGCGAACCTGAACCCACCACCAGGGGGACCTGTACCACGTGTGTCACCAAAGGGTCTCGCGAAGCCAAAGAACTCCGAGAAGATGTCGTCAGCGCTTCTACCGTTGAACCGGAACGAAGCTCCTCCTCCTCCTTCCGAACCACCGGGAAAACCGCCGGAGCCAGGAGGCGGAGCCTGGCTGTTTAGACCCTCTTCTCCGTATTGATCGTAGATTGCTCACTTCTGAGGATCGCTCAATACCTGGAGATGGCAATGCAACCAATGGAAACATCATAAGAACAGAGCATTAAGTCCGCAAACGAGCTGTTTTTATTCAATTTTCCGATAAAGATTGAAACTTTCAATGTAAAACGAAATGGGTTTCGTTTGGTATGTACGAAACTTGAGTTGTGTAAGAGAAATTTACATCGTAAGCTTCGGAGATCTGTTTGAATTTGGCTTCGGCTTCTTTTTTGGTGTTAGGGTTCTTGTCGGGATGCCATTTCATGGCGAGTTTGCGATAAGCTTTCTTGAGATCGTCATCTTTCGCGCTCCGATCCACTTGAAGAACCTTGTAATAATCGACCCCCATTGTTCTTCCTCCTCTCTCTTTCTCAACTCGATCTTCTTCAATCAAAACTCTTAACTCGATCAAGCCGTACCGGTTTACATTTATAACGACTGAAAAATTATCTCCGAGCTGTTTTCCGGTTCGGTTTGAATTTACTATGTATTTACACAGTTGAACCGGGTTTTGGTGTCAAAATTTTGGGTTTTCAAATTTAGTCTCTTAAATTCCATTCGAGTTTTATATAAATAGAATTATACTTGAATTTTATCAAAAAAAAAAGAATTATACCTTTACATTTTTACCAAAAAAAGAGAATTATACTTGAATTATGTATTATAATATTTTTTAAAGATTTTATTTTAGATATTTGAACTATATATGTCATATATAGATATAAAATTACAGACACAAAGTATTAATTTATGTTTTAAATATTTACTTAAAATCATTTTAGATTTTCTGTATCGGATTATTAAATCTTATTTCTTACATTATTTAAATAATTTCCGGTTTGGTCTGGATTTCGGATGTCTGGCCGGGGCCTAAGCTGGCTGAATCATGTTGCTTCGGACAGCTAGTCTCCAAACATAATAATCAATTACATTTATACCCAAAGCCATCTGGCGCCATATCATCGTAAATTACATAAGTAAGGGGCAAGTACGTAATTAAGCAGAATGTTCATCACCTCCTCATCCTCTCCCTCTCTCTCTCTGTCTGGTTTTCGAGAGGGAAAGAAAAAAAAAAACCCAGATCTGTTAAAATCCCCCAATTTCAAAATTTTCGAAACCCTAGATTTTCAATTGGGTCCCTGCTACATCTTCAATCCGTCACCGGGATCGTGAAAATCTCTCGAATTGGATGGGCGATTTCAACCTCGCTCTCGTGATCGTCGCGATCGTCGTCTGCGTCATCGTCTTCATCTCCAGCATCTACCTCCTCGTCAACTACCAGCATCCGGACGATGCCAACCAGGCGTATTTCCCCAAGTTCGTCGTCGTCTTCGGCCTCTCCATCGCCATGATCTCGATCCTCATGTTGCCGGCGGACGTGGCGAATCGGCACGCCTGTCGTCACGCGATTTACAACGGCGCTTGCAATCTCACGTTGCCTATGAAGGATCTTTGGCTCGCTGTTTACATCGTTGACGCTATCCTCGTGTTCTTTGTCATCCCTTTTGCTATGTTTTTCTATGAAGGGGACCAGGAAAAGTTCGTGTCTTTATGAAACTAATCACTTTTTGTTTTGTCTTAATCGAATGTTGATGAATGTGTTGGGTTTTGTTTTTCTTCAGGACTATGGGGAAAAGGATTAAAAGTGCCTTACTTTGGGTGGTAAGCACGGCTGTTGTTTGTGCTCTGGTCCTCGGAATCTTATACGGTTAGTGTTCTGTTGGCTGAAACCATTAGTGAGCATGTATGTTTGTCTTATCTTCACTATGATATGGCATCTTTGGACTGTATCTTTAGTTTTTTGTCATGTTTCTGCTAGGAATAGCTTATAGTTGTTGGTAACATCTTTATCTTAACTACATATGTTATAAAATCTCAGGATTGGGGTTTAAATGAGCCGTTAATGGTTGTGTTTCATGGGATTCTCTCTCCTTATGCTCTTTTACATCATTTTTTTTGCTATGATTGAATAGTTTATAGTTGTTTGTAACATCTTTATCTTACCTACAGAAGTTATAAGCCCTCCAGAGTTATTATGTTTTAAGTGAACCGTTTCATGGTTGTGTTCAATCTCTTTATGCTCTTTTACATCATGTTAGGTGTCATTGGAAAGGTGGACTTCACTGTCAGGCACTTGGCGTCTGGCACGACCTCTTTCCCTACTTCCTGGCAGTTTTCAAATAACCAACCATGTATCGGTAACACCGCTCGCCAGGTACATTTGCTTGATTGCGCCATTGGCATTGGTTATTTCATCATGATTCGTTTATGCCATAGAAGATTTCCAGCTTGTAACATTCTCTGGTTTAATCGGTGCAGTGCTCAGCATTTACAGCTAGTGTCGCATCTGAGAAAACGTGGAGCATGCGAACTACGTTTCCAGAATATGTTGTTGCTCTTGCTACCATTGTTGGTTCAGTTCTTTTCACGGTATGAGCATTGTTCTGTCTTACTGATAAGTGCCTTGTATGCTTCGAAAGGATAGGATAGGAACTGTCCTTTATAATGGACTTATATCTTTTGTAGTTAATTGATGTTTTTAGTTTGAAATTCCCATAAAAAAATGATAGCTAACTGTTCTCTTCAATGTTCCTAGATATTTGGTGGCGTTGGTATTGCTTGTCTACCACTAGGACTTATCACTGCATTCATCCGGCGACCAAAGGCTGTTATCACTCGATCACAATATATAAAGGTTGGTTATTGTTCTTCTCAGGGTTCAGGTCTTCTAGAATCTTAAGTCATTTCCACACTCGCCTTTCTAAGTAAACTCCGAAATGTTATACAGGAAGCAACTGAGCTAGGGAAAAAGGCTCGAGAACTAAAGAAAGCAGCTGATGGACTTCGTCAGGAAGAAAAAAATGGTGCTAAGGGCAGGGCATGGAGGAAAAATGTTAAAGCAGTTGAAAAGGTTCATACTTCAAATTTGATAATCTGCCTATTGAGACTGATCCCTGGCGTGTAAAGAATAACTGTTCGTATGAGCAGTTATTGGGATGGCAATTTGCAGTCAAAAGCTGCTGAGATAGTAGAATTGGTTATCAGATAGAATCGCTTTGGCAGATTTACTATGCTTGATATTGGATCTTGAGTTCTTAATGTCCCCTGAGTCCTTGAATGTGGTTAACCTGCAGGAGTTGCTCCAATTAGAGGAAGATGTGAACCTCTTAGAAGAAGCGTATCCACAAGGAGAGAAGGTAAGACGAGTGTATTTAACAATATATATCTAGATTCTTTGTGTTATCCAGCTATTCTATGGCCTTTTTTTTTTTCTTTTCAGGCAGAAACTGCTTGGGCTTTCACTGTACTCGGATACTTGGCCAAGTTTATTCTTGGAATCATTGGGTTAGTACTTTATAAGATAATAATCTTTATTGACTAGATGTTAAATAAGCCGTCATTGCTAAGCCTCAGGTGTTTGTTTTTGTCTTTGTAGATTGATCGTTTCTATTGCTTGGATTGCGCATATTATCATATATCTGCTTGTCGACCCTCCTCTTTCCCCTTTTCTTAACGAGGTGTTTATTAAGCTTGATGACGTTTGGGGTAAGTTCATACTTCTCTTCTTCTTATGTTATCCTGTACTAAGGTTCCTCGTGTCTCTACCTGACTCCTATGTTGGTATGTGCGGAAATTCTCTAGGTCTTCTTGGCACTGCTGCCTTTGCTTTCTTCTGTTTCTACCTTCTACTCGCTGTCATCGCTGGGGCAATGATGCTGGGTTTGAAGCTGGTCTTCATCACCATTCATCCGATGAAGTAAACTGTCTATAAGTTTCAGCGGCGTTTGGCTATTTTCCAATTATCTTTAATTTCTAATTGGCCAATTTATAACTTGTTTTTTCAGATGGGGAGCTACTTTAATGAACTCTTTCCTCTTCAATGTTGGGCTCATTCTTCTTTGTTCCATCAGGTAGGCTACAACTAAATCTAATTGTCTTTGGTGCGGATGCATGAAATCAAAGTTTAGAAGTTAATAAACTCATGCATTATGTTATCTCTCATTCTCTTTGTAACGTCAAACCAAGTCTGTTTGTGTACTATCCAGCTGCTACCTACAAGCAAAGTAACTGATGGTTCTTTTAAATTGCAGTGTGATTCAGTTCTGTGCCACTGCATTCGGATACTACGCTCAAGCCACTGCTGCTCAGGAGATCTTTGGCCACACATTGCAGTCACTTCGAGGAATCAAGTACCTCTACAAGTAAGTAGTAGTAACGGTTTAGCTCAATAGTAGTCTTGTAAACTGTTATCTGCCTCATTAAGAGAGGTCGATGTGGTGTATATCTCAGGTACAACGTGTTCCAAATCGGGTTTGTTATCCTAGCTGGATTGACCTTCCTATATTACATTGCCTTCGTAAGTCCTGTTTAGTCTTTCACTTTACTCCCCAGTTTTGTCTTCTGTATAAAATGTTATGAAGAGTGATATGTTTTCTTCTGGTGTTTTTTTTTTTTGGTAGGGATGGAGAAGAAAGAAACCTAGCGCCCGTTTCCAGCTCTCTTCTTAATGTGAAAAATATTTCCCTTTCATTGGGGGGATCTGATTGAGTGCTGTCCACACAAAGTGTCTGATTTGTTTTTCCGGATCATACCGGAAGTACCTGGAGACTCTGCTTGTGCTTATGAGTTTTTTTTTTTTTTAATATCGTTTATCATTATTTTTCTTATTTATCTACTGTTCGGTTGCGCAACTGTTAGCTGTCCTGTCTTGTCTTGGTTTATTGTATTGTACTGTCTTCTGATGCGAGATTATATGTAATGAGAAGCCTTCATCTCACAAGGTACATTGCCTTAGACAGAATGTACTTATTACTTTCCGGAAAACCAAAATTAAGTTGGAATAGTCAAAAGTGGGCCTATCGTACCAAACAGTATGGTGTTTATGTGAAAGGCGTGCGCAAACCTTGCCGTTTTACTAAAGTTATTACAACAGCATAAAAACCTTCGTCACCGCCTCAGAATATTGCCTCTTTGGCCAAAACCTATTTATAGAAAATTTCCCGAATTTGATTTGAATCACCCAAAACCGTATGGAAAAATTTCTAGACTTAGGTTAGGTATCTTTTCTTTGGAAAACTTTCATTTTTCTATCGCCTTGCATTGCAAGCAACCTCAGATCCCCAATATCTATATATAATGTCAGCTTCTTTTGTCTTAAAATCCAGCCACAATTAAAGCGAATATGAGGAATTCTGAGTCTACTTGTTCTCCACATGAAGACGGTTGCAAAGAAGCCATGACTAAACTGGAGGAATGTGCACGGGCTCACTTGGCTTCCAAAGAGGAAATTGCTACCAAAGAAATAATGGAGGGTTTCACAGCCGTTTACAAAGACGACTACATGGAAAAAGGTGCTTGCCAAGAATCATTTTTGACATCACTAAAATCCAGTGATAAGGATGCTCATGATAAGCATATGACAATGATGGAGTGTATGGAGGCCCACTCTGATTACTATCATACCTTTCTCGACTTCTACAAAGGTGCTCAGGAAAAATTAATGTCCATCGATCCCTTCAGAGACGAATCTCCTGTTAGGGCTCAAGAGTTCTTAGGAGATTGTTGCAAAGAACAATATTCAGCTTATTTGAAATGCTCTATGAAGCAGCAGATCTAGCTGAGGTGTTGACTACTTAGGATTCGTTTAAGTTATTATCAAACAGGGATAACTAAAGAGAGATTAATTTTATTATATTTTAGATCACTTTATACTACTAAGGTACTTTTATATGGTTGTTTACTTTCATGACCTCAACCAGAGGCCAACTAATATTACATATCAAACGAGATCGATTTCACAAATTGCTAGTGCATGTTTTGTTAGAAAATTTCAAAATTCAAAAGCCAAACCTTTTTTTAGTTACCACCACATAATATTTTTTTTTTACTTTCTTATTTTTTTTACTGTGTAAATTGAATAGATCTAAAAGAGCGACATAGCGAAAGACTTCTTCTTCCTCCATGTACTTATTCTTCTTCTTCCTTAGTCTCTGAAAATCTCCAATCTCTCGTCCTCTCCACCTCACGGGCTGTAGCATCTACGTCTCGTCGCATTTGATCATCCGCAGCCACCAGATCCAGATTCCGGCGACTTCTCATGGTAGAGGGGTGTCGAGGCCCGCCAGATCCACCGCCAGTAACCATCAACGAAGCCACCCACAGAGCGTCCTGCAGCCACAAACGCCACCTTCAGATGAAGAACGACTCTGAAACCCTAAATACCGCTTTCTGTAACCGCTTCGCTACCTCACAGGTCCGAGAAATTTTGTGCTCTTCCACCCTCGTCGACGAGGAAAGGAAGAAAGACGAGCCGGCGAGATTCATGACAAAGGAGAACCGCCATCCCATTTGTGAGATCCACCGACACCGCAAAAACAAACCCTCCCCTCGGAGCCTGACCCCAGCCTCGATGACTGACACGCGGTTCCCATCAAAGGCTCTTTTCGTCAACGTCTCCTCTTTACTTGTTGTTGATCTCCGAGGAGAACAGAAAATTGGGATGTTGAGTTGGAGAAAACGATTGGGGAAACCTGACAAATCTTTGAGTCATATTGAAGGTTGGTGAAGAGGAAGAAAAAGAAGATGTTGTCTGCGTTTTGCTTAGGAAAGATGGTATGATTTCTTTGTCGAGGGAATCAATGACTATCATAAATATTTAACCTCTCCTCTTTAACGAGAAGCGAGGAACTAATGGGTGTCGTGAAATCTAATTTACTTCATTGAGCTTTTGTAGAAGCATGTTATTATGGATTCTTTTTGCTTATGGAGAATGTGTGAGTTATAAGATTGTATATATGTGTGCAGATTCAAGAGGTGCTTGCAGATTTCATTGAATGTTGAATATGCCTTAAAAGATGTACACCATATAAGTGTATCCTGGTGTACAACGTTGTAATGTTGTAATGGTATCCATATGTACACTGTTGTAATGACATTCACATGTACATAAGCATGAACACCTCCCAATAAAGAGCAATACCGATGTACAACATTACAAATTTGTACACTTACAAGAGTTGTCCTAAAAAACAAGAGTTACTCTTTTAATTTGGTCAAGAGCATATACTTCCTACCTGGTAATATTGATTTGGGAATGTACATGTGGACATCAAACATATTATCGTACATCTGTACACAAATACTACAATAGTGTACATGTGGAAATCAAACATATTGTCGTACATCTGTACACAAATACTACAATAGTGTACATGTGTACAACGAATTGATAGCATGCATGTGTACAACAAGACGTTAGGGCTGATGAAAACACAAACAAAGATCTCAGAAATGAAGTCGTCCTTGCTCTCGCCAAGACATTAAGAAACTGATGGGGTGAGCCGTGAGCGAGTCGCAGTGTCTTTAGAATCGTCTCTCTCGTCGGGAAAAGATGTTATGTTTAGGTGAGGTAATTTGGATGGTACACATCAAAAAGGGTTCGTAGAGAATTTGGATGATACAAAATTTTTGGTCACCGAAAATAATTAAAACATAGTAAGATGAGAAGAAATAAATTAATTGATCTAAATTGGTGATTAAATCTGGGCCGTGGATATTATTTTTATTTTTACTTATCCAATGGCTATTATGTGGTGGTAGATATGTGTCTTGTCAAATTTTGTCTGCTGAATCTTCACCATTAAATAAGTAAATTTAATCAAGGGTTGTACGTGAATCCCGCCAAAAATGATCATTAATTCTAACTTAGTTAGCATAAAAGGTAACTAAAAACAAACGTGTGGAGTTAGTCTAAAGGCTTTATGGTGGAATAGGTTAAGAAAAGTGTCTGAAGAGTCATAAGTGACTTGTGATGTAATAAAAAACATAAAAAGTGATCCAGACTGTAATATTTTTATAACTAAATTGCTCGCTTTCTAGGAACAGAAATAATGTTTTGAGTTATTTTTTTTTTCTATCAATGCTTAATTTATATATTAATGATTTGCCCTTGTGGTTATTACTTTCTTGATGCGATGTCCCTCTAATACGAACTCAAAAATGAAAATCCTTTACAAATCCCTTGTCCAGTTCTCCAAACGAGGTACAAGTATAGTATCTTGTTCATCTTATTCTTGGCAATCTTTCTTTTAATTTGCTCTCACCTTGCGTTGCAAGCAAACTCATATCCCCTGTATTTATAATGTCTCTTTGTCTAATACCAAGAAGTTGACATCCATTTTTTGATGTTTTAATGATAGATACAAACACTACACTAGACCAAAAGAAATAGTCCCACGTACCATATTATTTTAGTGGTTTATAAACTTTCTTACCAGTAAACAAGTTTCGAACCTAGTTCACTTTTTCATATAATTGACACTTTTAAGTTCATAATAATAAAATTATTCATGTGTTAAGTATTCCAACTGACTCAACCCCGTTGACCGCCTTACGCAACTCCGTCTTTCCTCCGGCATGGAAAGTTCGCATGAGTTTCATGTTGAGCAATAAACTGATAACCTTGCTACTTTAGAAAATGCAACATTGACATTTTGGTTGATACTCGTTCTGATAAACTCTTATCCAGTCATCCAGACATTGGTAAGAAGATGACTTTTACAAAATACACAGAGGATGTTGTTCGAATGTTTCTAGAAGCACGAAAATTATATTATAGTCTACTAGGAGGATATGCTGTTGACAAGATGTTTTTAGTACTTTTTCCGTTTTTTTCTCTTTGGAAATTTCCTTGTGGCTCTCTGCCTTGCATTGCAAACAAGCTCGAGTTCCTTTGTATTGATAATATTTGCCTCTTTGGTCAAAAACCCATTCATAGAAAATTCTTCAGATTTGATATGCATCACCGCAAACCATATGGAAAATTCCTAGTCATATCTAGGTAGCTAGGTATCTTCTGCTTGGAAATATTTCATTTTTTTTTTCGCTTTGCTTCGCAAGCATGCGCAGATCCACTGCATCTATAAAATTTCACTTTTGTCTAGGTATTTCTTATTGGAAATATTTCATTTTTCTCGCCTTGCATGGCAAGCAACCTCAGATCCCTAGTATAGTAGTATCTATATAATGTCACTTTATTTTGTCTAAAAAAACCCAGCCACCATTAAAGCGAACATGGTGAATTCTGAGTCCCATTTTTCAAACGACCAAGTCCGGCCGTCCACTACTTGTTCTCCACATGAAGACGGTTTCGAACAAGCCGCGGAAAAGCTGTTGGAGTGTGCGATGACTCATCCCAAGATGAAGGAACTCGCTTCCAAAGTGGTGACTCAGGGTTTCAAAGCCGCGGATTTAGACGACGAAGAAGGTAAGTTTTCGGACTACATGAAAGGAGGTGCTTGCAAAGAATCATTTATGGCACTTTCAGAATGCCCTGATGGGGATAAGACAGAGAAGCAGATGGCCATGCTGGAATGTATGGAAGCCCACTCTGATTACTATCATAAGTATAATGAGGTTATTAAGGAACAAGTGGAGAAGGAAGGGATGAAGGAACTTGAATCCACCTTTCCCGGAGGGGACGGCGAATGGGTTTTGGGGGTTCACGAGTTCTTCACGGAAGGAGAAGGAGGTTGTTGCAAAGAACAATACATGGCTTGTGTGGATAGCCTCATCGAGGAGAACCGTAAAGAAGGAGAAGAGGAATTTGGTCCTGATTTTATTACTTTTGGTAAAAGGCTTTTTAGGTTCCTTTGAGTTATTTATCAACAGGGATGACTAAATTGTTCTTTTATCTTTTTTTTTCCTACCCAATTTGTTTGCTTTCTAGGAACAGAAATAAAACTTTTGATAGTTGAGTTTTCTTTTTCTATCATGCTTTTTTTTTTAATATATGATTTACCCTAGTTGTTGATGTTTTATTCAAATTGAAACCCCTCTGTACGAACTCGAAAACGAAAAGCAAATATGCATGCATGGTAATCAGATATAGAAGCATCAGGAAACTATTTGGTAACCCTTCGTATATTATTTTTTCGGTAGTAAAACGTACGCGTCGGTAATATATGTATATTCATGTAATGTATACTCGCATAAAGTTGTCAAATGCTTTCAATACTTAGATATTCCTTATTGTCTGTAGGTTTCCTTTTTCAATGATCCGCAAGCAGGACACACATTGGTGGTGAGTACCGAAATATAGCATGTACACATTTGGCATAAAGTATGCTTCAATATGGTGGGTCTTAAGATTGGTCTTAACACCGTAAGATTCTTTTGTTTCTTGAAGTGAAAATTTTATATGGTTTATTGTAGAATTTCATCCGAAATTGGTTGGGTTAACCGGGAACCCTGAAGAAATCAAATCAGTGGCCCGTTCTTACCGAGTTTACTACATGAAGCCAGAAGAGGAAGATTCAGAGTATCTCGTTGATCACTCTATAGTCATGCATGTACGTGTCTAGTTATTATGAGACAGTTATTTTCCCTTTTACAAAGCATTTGTTAGGGGAAGCTTATAGTATTGTTTTTTGATTGATTGTTTTTGATCAGATGAGACTGTTGCTACAAGACATGGCTTTTCTATAAGAGTATCTCCTGTCTCAACATCTTCTGACTTTTGGCAAGCTCTCAGCAAGAACTCTGCTATGAATACACGCCGTTGATTCGTCATAGCTTTCCCTGATGTTCTCCTCATCTTCTTTAATCTTTATTTTGAATCCATCGATGATCTTTTGCCCATCTCCAAACCTTTCTGCGAATGCCGCCAGGTAAGTCTTCTTATGATCTTCCATTTTTAAGTATCCTCTTGACTTTAATGTGATTTGCTGTTTACGTCGAAGAGCCTCGAGAGCTTTAGTTTTCAGTGAAAGATTAAGCTGTCCAATAAGGACTAATTGTGTAACCAAGCGAGGACGGCCTAGTGGTACTTGAGGGAGCTTCGGCCCCAATACGGATCCGGGTTCGAATACCGCTGGCCACTGGAGAATTAACATTTCGGCATCGCCAGGGACAGGGGACCGACACATGGGCCGATAATGTAGGCTGCAAACATGTGGCTAGTCTGGATCCACTTCTGTGGGGGCCAGGATACCCTTGTATAATTCAAAAAAAAAAAAAAAAAAAAGGACTAATTGTGGGGTATATGCTTTTCTGTTTACTTCACGGATACATTCCGGGACTCTGTAGATACGGCAACAACGGTCGAGGTCTTTAGTATATCGCGACATCTCCCTAGCTAAGGAAAAAGAACTGAGGAAGCTGTGAGAGTAGCAAACGATTTTCTCAAACTCTTGTGATTTGGATTTGTGAATAACTAGTTTGCACCCTCAATAACTATATATAGACGCGCTCCGTAAACCTTACAAAGAGAAAAAAAAAGGAAATTTTCCTTAATAAATCTATACTATAAACAGAGTTGTCAATCCCAATTATATCTCGTGTAGAAAAAAGGAAAATTAACAATTATGTGATGTGTCCATATTTATTTAGGTTATTTTCCTTTTTTCTTTCCTTCTAGGGTTTTGTGAGGTTTGTATATATAGTAGTCGTAGGGTGCAAATACAAAAAGAAAAAGGTCTTTTTTCTTCTATTCTATAATCAAGTCCTTCAATTGACGACAAAGACTCGTATATTCTTTTTTTTTTTTTTTGCTTTGATCACATATTCATAGTTGTGATCACATATTCGATTTGATCTCTTGGGTTTTGATTGTATTGATTTTGGTTGGGTATATCAGAATCTTTGCCAACAAGACTCGGGTGCCGATGAGTAGGCCGCAGATGAATGCTGTATGGATGCTGCTGAACGGGTTTGATATTGATTGTGGTCCTATTCCTCCCAAAAATAATGTAACTCAGGAGGAGCTTGATCCTCCCATTGCAGAAAAGGAGAACAACATATGCTTGAAAGATGCTATCAACATGCAAGCCAACAAGACTCGGGTGCCGATGATTAGGCCGCAGATGAATGCTGTATGGATGCTGCTGAACGGGTTTGATATTGATTGTGGTCCTATTCCTCCAAAAAATAATGTAACTCAGGAGGAGCTTGATCCTCCCATTGCAGAAAAGGAGAACAACATGTTTTTTGGAAACCTGAAGCTTTGGACTTGGTTTTGTGAAACCGTTGGTTTTGTTCGGAAAACTAAAGATCATATAAATTGAAAGCATTGAAGAATGGAGAAAAAAAAAAGACATCAATTAATGTTTCTTGTTTTAGTATCAAAGTTTTTGTTTCTTTTTTTTGAAACCTATATATTTCAAAACTCGGTGTAATTTAGTTCTGATTTTTGAAGCTTAAGATTTCTTATTAACAAGATAGCTTTATCTCACAACAATATGCATAGTCTTCCCTGCCATGTATAGTTGGCATCTTTGCCTGTAACGCTGAATCGCTCTTCTTGCCTATCAAGCATATAAGAACTCTAGCGTACATATCAAACATTAGCCGAACAAGTTACTTCGCTGTAGCTAAACCTCATAAATAGAGTGAGACGCGCTCACAGTCAAAGATAGATTTTCATTAAGAGCTGCTGTAGGGAGACGCTAAGTTTTTTTTTTTCTGCTTTAAAGGACTCCACAACTGTGATGAGGTTCGTCCTCTGTTTTGTTCCTCTGTTTGGGATGTGATGTCGGATGTCCTCAGCCTTTGGATTTTGTGAAGTATATAAAATTGAATCGGTGACTTGAATCCACCTTTCCCGGAGGGGACGGCGAATGGGTTTTGGGGGTTCACGAGTTCTTCACGGAAGGAGAAGGAGGTTGTTGCAAAGAACAATACATGGCTTGTGTGGATAGCCTCATCGAGGAGAACCGTAAAGAAGGAGAAGAGGAATTTGGTCCTGATTTTATTACTTTTGGAAAAAGGCTTTTTAGGTTCCTTTGAGTTATTTATCAACAGGGATGACTAAATTGTTCTTTTATCTTTCTTTTTTCCTACCCAATTTGTTTGCTTTCTAGGAACAGAAATAAAACTTTTGATAGTTGAGTTTTCTTTTTCTATCATGCTTTTTTTTAATATATGATTTACCCTAGTTGTTGATGTTTTATTCACATTGAAACCCCTCTGTACGAACTCGAAAACGAAAAGCAAATATGCATGCATGGTAATCAGATATAGAAGCATTAGACCATGTCCATCAATGGTTCCTAAGCAAGGATTCTAATTAAAAAGGGATAAAAAATAAATGAAAAAGCTTAATTAAAGCTAGGACCAATGGTAGTAAAACGTAGGCGTTGGTAATACTGTATATGTATATTCATTCATGTAATGTATACTCGCATAAAATTGTCAAATGCTTTCAATACTTTAGTTTCCTTTTTTTAATGATCCGCAAGCAGGACACACATTGGTGAGTACCGAAATATAGCATGTAAACATTTGGCATAAAGTATGCTTCAATATGGTGGGTCTTAAGATTGGTCTTAACACCGTAAGATTCTTTTGTTTCTTGAAATGAAAATTTTATATGGTTTATTGTAGAATTTCATCCGAAATTGGTTGGGTTTACCGGGAACCCTGAAGAAATCAAATCAGTGGCCCGTTCTTACCGAGTTTACTACATGAAGCCAGAAGAGGAAGATTCAGACTACCTCGTTGATCACTCTATCGTCATGTACGTGTCTAGTTATTATGAGACAGTTATTATCCCTTTTACAAAGCATTTGTTAGGGGAAGCTTACAGTATTGTTTTTTGATTGATTGTTTTTGGGAGTGGAGTTTTAATATTGTGTGGTGTGGTGTGGTGGGTGAAGGTACTTGATGAGTCCGGAGATGAGTTTTGGGAAATTCTACGGCAAGAATCATGATGTTGACTCGTTGACCGACGGTGTTGTAAAAAGAGATTCGACAGTACTGGAAGTGAAGAGTTTTCGAAGCACATTTTGAAGGGGAAAAAGTGATTAGTACACGGAGCATGTGTATCCGATCAGTTTTTGTTTCAGACGGTCTTGCCCAAGACAATGATTACGTGATCTGATTAAATTGATATAGCCAACAACATATGGGGCTTCTAATGCCTAAAACTCTGTTAGTTTTGCATAAATCTCGAATCAAGAAAATAGCTACTGGACATGTTTACTAATATTTAAAAAAAAAATATGATTGCCGCCATTTATTAAGTGTAAATGTAAATGAAACCAATTTATGGGCCTTTTCAGCACATTGAATCAACAACAGCAAAGAAGAAACTCAACAAACAACTCTGTACCTTTCTCTTCATATATTGTTATGAGAACTTTTTTTTGATCAAACATTGTTATAACACCTTGTAGTTCTCTTCTCTCAAGTGAGACAACAACTTCTGCCTCAGATGAATCTTCTCCTCGTTGCTTATACCCCTGCCAAAATTGCCAGCAAGAGTGTCATAGCCTAAGTAGTAACCTCACAGAGCTCACGCCATTAAGTATCTACAAGTCTAATCCAAGTTCAAGAAAAGATGAACTCACGGAGCATTTCGTCTGCTCTTCCAATGACGGTTGATACTGTTCTTGAAGTACACAGACGCCATCAACCTAAGGTCCACATGAGACACCAAATCCTTGGACGCAATCACTTCCTGCAACCATAACAACAATGGACCAAGAAGGACAGTGGCGTATGTGAAAACATTTTTTCACAGTCGTAAAAAAGGAAAAAAGAGTTTCACTTGCTCGAATCTTATTGGTGGAGATACGTGGTATACCCGCCTTAATTTGAAAACTGGAAGCTAACGGAAATTGTTTTATAGGAATACAGAATAACCCCATTACTTTTGAAGTAACAATTATTCCCCACCAAGATCTTAACATATTTTATGAATTTAGTGTATTTTGTAAAATTTCATAAAAATGGGAAATATTTTTTTATTCATAAACCTCACAAAGCAGCTGCGAAAAAAAAGAAGGTTTTGGTCGAATTTTTATGCGTGTCGGATAACAACCTATCTCGTTTTTGTATCATTGTTTGATACCCCCATTGAATAAATAGTTGCAATGTTGCAAAGAAGTTTGCTATAAAATCAACACAAGACCAGTCATTTTCTAAGCATAATGTTTGATGAAGCCTACACAAGTCAATGGTTTTGGGTTTTCTTGCTAATGGTAAGTAAGGGAACATCTACACAACTTGTCTCTTTTGGTTTATATGAGAAGTCAACTTACTAGAAGAACAATTCATTGTGAGGATAAGCGCTCCACGTTTAGAGATCAACAGAAGCAGACCTTACTTGAGCAGCAAGGAGACCTACGTGCCACATCACAATCGATGACTATTAATGAATAGTTAAACAGATGCATTAATAAACGAAAGACGATAAACAATTTTTTTGTTTATCCTTGAATCTTTAATTTGGAAACTGACGATTTATTTATGACGATATATTTTTGACGATTTATTTTTGTTTACGCATAGCGATGGCGTCAAGTAAAGGGTAGCTTTATGACGATTTATTTTTGTTTCTCTCCGAAACATAAAATATTGACAAATCTTTTTGAGATTAAAAAAAAAAGAGATACACGTGGTAATGTAAACGGCGACAACAACATCAACGTCAAACTCAATGTGCCGTGTAGTTTGGTAATCAAAAACTTAAGGATATATATTAATATTAGTGCAGCTCTAATAGTACTTATATGTTTTAATGAATTGATAATTTCCTATAGTAGATAAGGTGTCAATGACTCAATGGTAGAGATGCAATGACCTGGCCATTAAAACGTTAAGACTTTTCTGCAATTTATTTTCTTACGAGATGAAAATTGTTAAATGACACTTTTCAATGTATTATTCTAGTTTTTCTGTCAAAATAAAGTTACGTTTTAGAATAAAAATTGAATGATAAGAAAAAGATAATTAAAGTACTTTTTTTGATCGAAAAAATTACTTTTTTTTTGAAACAAATATATTTTTATCCTATTTTGCAATTGAAAATAAAGTAAGATTATATTTTTTCCTGGGAGATGAAACATGATCGAAGATGTTATCAATGTTAACAACATTTCATTAAACTTTGTAACTGACGTTTGACCAAAAATGAAACGAAACTTAGCAAATGACAAAATGAAAAAAAAATTGAGTTATTTACTGATTGTACTTCAAAAAAAATTATGTACATTAATTTTTTTTGTAAAAATATATTAATTATTCTTGTAAAGAGGTACGTATATCAATACCCAACACGTTAAATAATGAATTATGAAAATGAAAGTTTGTCTGATAAATCGGATGATTATATAGTAAAATCTCGCATCATGCAACACTTAATTCATGAGAGTAAAATCAGTCACGTCAACTTGTAGCTGTCGCTTTCAAGTTTTTTTTGTTTGTTTTTGAGATAGCAATCGGCAGATGACAAATTAAATTACTAGGACAGAAATTGCAGAGATACCTTTTAGCGTTTTCACTGTTCATATGTTCTGTCTGGAGTTGGTTTGGCTACTTCAATAATTTATTGACATCCACACGAAAAGGTGTTGAAGAAAAAAGCAACTCATGATGGTTTCTCGTTGATTAAACTTCTTGGTCTTCGTGTGCCAAATGAATTTTCTCCAATAAGCAACTTCTTTTCAAACAAACCCACTATCTTCTGCTGCTTCTTCTTATTATTCTTCTTCCTCCAGATTCAGTTTGTATCCAGGAGACAGGTCAAATTTGAGGTTCTTACATCTCCACCAAATCCAGATTTAGTCTTTATCCAGGAGTGATTCTTGTATATATCCACTCTCTGGATTTTGTGATGCGCTTTAATTGCTTTGGAATTCTTGATAAGTGCAAAAGAAATGATCGTCTTGGTCAGAAAGAAGCTGAAGGTATATACAAACCATTGTCCACTGACACGTTTGTACTTATGTAAAAACTCTTGATTATTGTAGGGATCATAATGCCCTGAGGGAGGCCGTGATCATTGTTGTAACAATGATTTTTTTTAACTGGCCTTCATTTAATAATGTGGATATTTTTTTTAGGTTAAAGAATCTGCAACAGTGGTTGACCAATTTGATTTAGTCACTTTCTTGATCTCTTTTTGCTAAGAAACATGGTTCTTGAATTTGATGATCTCTGTTTCTTTAAAATGATTCAGAGATTTGCACCGACAATGTGAGGGTCTTTTCATATAACTCACTAAGATCAGCCACAGATGATTTCCATCCATCTACAAGAATCGGAGGTGGTGGTTTTGGCGTTGTCTACAAGGTGAGAAATGTTGAAAAGATGATGTTTCTAGTGAGTCATGCAACAACATGGTTCTTGAATCTTTGCAGGGAGTATTGAGAGATGGTACACAAGTAGCTGTGAAATCACTTTCGGCAGAATCTAAACAAGGCACACGAGAGTTCTTGACCGAGATTAACTTGATATCCAACATTCATCATCCTAACCTTGTTAACCTCCTAGGCTGCTGCGTCGAAGGGAACAACCGGATTCTCGTCTACGAGTACCTTGAGAACAACAGTCTTGCTAGTGTTTTGCTTGGTAACTTCTTTGTTCTGATTCTCATCTACCAAGTCCTGTGTTTAACCCTGATGTTTTTAGGTTCAAGGAGTAAGTATGTTCCACTTGATTGGTCCAAAAGAGCTGCCATTTGCGTTGGGACAGCTTCAGGTTTAGCTTTCCTTCACGAAGACGTCGAGCCTCAGGTCGTTCACCGCGACATCAAGGCGAGTAATATCTTACTAGACCAAAACTTTTGTCCCAAGATTGGAGATTTCGGTCTGGCAAAGCTTTTTCCAGACAATGTCACTCACATTAGTACCCGAGTCGCTGGAACAGTGTAAGAATCGTTTCATGTATCAATCTTTACTCTACAGATGTTTTCAGCTAATGAAGTCTGACACTACAGGGGATACTTGGCCCCGGAATACGCACTTCTAGGTCAGTTAACCAAAAAAGCAGATGTTTACAGCTTTGGGATACTTGTGCTTGAAGTCATAAGTGGTGGTAGTAGCAGCAGAGCTGCCTTTACAGACGAGTTACTGGTTCTGGTCGAATGGGTAAAGCTTATAAACTCTAATACCTTGACACACAATATATACATGTCAGTGAAAACATCCTAAACGTTGTGGTGACTAGGCCTAAGCATTTTGCTGATAATTGAAGAACCGAACCGAACTGAAATAACCGAAACGAAATTGCAACTCTCAAATACCCAAATACCTGAACAATTCCTATATTTATATATCTAAACTGAAGTGGAACCAAACCGAAACCAAATGGATACTCAAATATATATAATATTAGTTATATTTAACATATAAAATAACCATAAATATAATTTAAAAATCTACTTAAAGTGTAGAAGTAAAATTTCTTCTTAAACTATTTAGAAAAAAAAATAGTCCAAAACTATCTGTGATCAAGGGTTTATAGTTAATCTGTGGATTGTAGGTGTGGAAGCTGAGAGAAGAAGGGAGGCTACTAGAGTGTGTGGATCCATATCTAACCAAGTTTCCTGAAGATGAAGTGATACGGTTCATCAAAGTAGCTCTCTTCTGCACTCAAGCTGCGGCACAGAAGAGACCAAACATGAAACAAGTGGTGGAGATGCTTAGCAGGAAAGAGATTCACATCAACGAGGATGCCTTAACAGAGCCTGGCGTCTACAGAGGTGTCAACAAGCGAGGCAACCACCGTGGTCTTGGTCTTAGAGGTAGCAGCTCACAGGAGAGCTCATCAACACAAGGCTACAAAGGGAAAAACTCAGCTTTTCCTCAAGGGTCGTCCTCGGCTTCTGTTGTTTCGTTTCAGAGTGTTACAGAGATTGCTCCTAGATGATGATTCTTTGTTTTCGATAGAGCAGGTGCATATATTCTTAAGTATATTAATTAGTTTCTGATGAATTAATATCTTCATATAGATATAGTAGATCAAACGCCAAGAGAGAAACATTATTAATTCAATAAGAAGTCTTCTTTTGTGAGTTGGGATTCATAGAATCAAATTTTTGATGAGGTTAAATGTCTACCCATATAATCAAATTTTTGATGAAAGAAAATAAAATTATGTCAGCATTATAGTTATATGGATATCTTCTTCCCTTCAAAGTTAGTTTCCATTGTGTAGGATATAGATAGCTAAAAATTCAACTACTCTCGTGTCTTTCTCAACCTAATGTTCTCTTTACTCATGAAATGTGTTACCTTTTAAACAAACAAGACAACGAATCTTTCTTTTATGTCTTTGCTTTGTTGCTATTGTAATAAAACCTTTTGTTGCAACTTCTGGTAGTGCTCCTTCCACTTTGAGAGTAGAGAGGAACACACACTTTACAAAAAAAATAAAAAGGGTTGAATGTAAACTTTTGCTTGGATTCTTTAGATACTATTGATACGTTTTGTTCTTGTTAGGTCAGTAACTTTTGAACCTACAAGGCTACAAAATCTGAAACGCTTAAACTTTTGTTTTTTTTGTTGAATCATCATCCTTCTTTTAAGAAATTTATTGGAATTTTCCTCTTGTTTTTTTTGTTTAACAAGAATTATTTTAAATGAGATCAGAAAAGAAGAAGAAAGCCAAGTGGGGATTGCCCATGAGCTTTCTTGTCATTGGTCCACTGATGTCGATCTCTGTTTATTGTCACTGAAACGAGTTCTTTTAAAAAAAATATTTTAAATTATCTTTGTTGGACGAGTTCACTTTATAAGTACATTATTACAGTAGTATTATTATTATTCATTCATGCTGTTCTTACATATATGATATATGTAACCATCTGATCGTAAGTAAAACAAAATTTGTGAATCAAAACCTCTTCAACAACTCCTAACCATTTTAATGTAGTATAAACGTTAAAGTGATCATAGGTTTCATAATCTCAAAGACTAAACAAGAGAGAATGTAATAAAAAACATTGTAAAAATAAAAATATCGGAAACAGCATTAAATGCATTCATAACCTTTTAGTCAGCAAGCACTACAAGAAAGAGAATGAGAGCGAATCGTGGTCTCTGGTTTCTGCACAAGATTATACTATTATTTTAATCTTCTTCTTCTCCTTCTTCACGTAAATCCACATAATGACAAAGGAAACAACTTTACTTTTGTCTTCTTGAAAAAGTAAAACTCTTTCTCGATTACTAAAAGATTCCATCTAGAATAATAAGAAGAAGAGCTTGCTTCTGTATCCAGCTTCTGTATCCAGAGAGAACCAGTTTTAGTTAAGCTATGGCGATGTTCTTCAAAAACCTAGGCTTTATGTTCGTTTTGTGCTTCCAGGTTCATGGAACCATGGCTACGCATGAGAACTCCTCCTTTTCATTTGATGGGTTCACAAAATCTCCGAGCTTTGACAAGGATGTTTCTCTGTTCGGTGATTCGAAGCTGGTCAGTAACACTTCTTCGATTCAGCTGACTGACTCAGTGAGTGGAAGCGTGGGAGGAGTCGTTTACAAGAAACCCATCAAGCTTCTCCAACAAGGTAAAGAGAGGAGGAGGAACTCGTTATCTTTCTCGACTTACTTCTCGTTCTCGATGCCTAACGAGATTGGTGATGTCCTGGGTTTTGTAATGGTACCGAGCAGTTTTGATCTCGGACTGTTCGGTAAGAAAGATAACACTTCCTCATCTGCTTTAGGGTTTCTGTTACAGCACGCAAAGAACGAGACAGCTGTTGGTTTTGAGTTTGATATATCTAGTGGAGGAAACCGTGCAAGAATCTTGATAGGTTCTCAAATTAGAAACCTTTCGTTTAGGGGTGACTTGATGATGGAGAATGGAGGGAGGTTGAACTGTATGGTTGAGTATGCGGCGAGTTCTAAGAGAATGATGGTTCGGTTCAGAAAATCTGGTTCGGTAAAGATGTATGATCCATTCTTCTCTTTCTCTGTGGACTTGGAGAAGCTATGGAATGGCGGCGAGTTCATGGTGGGGTTAAGTTCTACAAACGGGAACTCTTCAAATGCACATTTTCTACATTCGTGGAGGTTTGAGATATGGTATCCTCCTCCGGTGTGGATGCATTCAGAGCCGCTTCAACCATATGAAGCTGTGGAGGCTGACAGTTCCAGGGAGGAGGAACAGGATGTTGAGAGAAACGAGTGTGTATGGAGGATGCTTGGTATTTTGGTCTTGGGTACAGTATGTGGAGCGTTGGGAGCATTGTTGGCGTTGTGTATCTGGACATTATGTGGTGTGAGGCGGTCAATGGTGGTGGTTCCAGAGGAATGTCCTGTGAAAACTGTGAGTGTTGCGGTGGATGCTATTGAAGAAGGCAAGAAGTAGTGAAGAGTTTGGTATGGTTTGGTTTTGGAAGATTTGTCAGTGTTTAAAAAAAAAAAAGTCTTATGTTGTAGTGTAAAGGTTCCTTAGTTTCATGTTTGGGCTCGAATCTATTTCAAATGTAAAATCATTTGATCTTGCAAAATTTAACTAGTTCTTGTTGGTGTTGTTACACATTCTTTTGAATTTATAAGGTTCAGAATTTAACACTGTCACCAATGTAACATCTTTTCTATTTCTGGTTCTGAATCCAACACGTTCTTCTCCTGGTACAAGATTCAGGACCCACTTTGTCTTCTTCTCACTTTGATGTTTACTGCAACAGGCTAACACAAGAGTGTGAACTGAGTAAAATAAGTTTTGTTCAGTCATCTCGTGACACAGATCAAATGTCTAAAATTTCACAACATTCACATGTATCATCACTTATCACTTGCTTCTATGTCTCTTAACCGAGAAAAGAAAGTTGAGAAACAAAGAAAGGAAACGCTGTAATGTAAATTTAACCTCAACATTGGACACAAAAAAGAGTGTATTACAGATCCATACAATGAATTCTAAGAAGCAAGTTCTCTAACCTTCTAACTGATCATTATGAATCATCTGGAGAGCAACCGCCGTGGTAAGCTTCACAAACATCTAGGTTGGCTGCAAGAGGTAATTCTTGATAAGCGCGGTGCAGAGGAGGTAGGATTAAAGCAGACTTTTTATCCATCGCTAATAGCCTTCCACATTTACTGCATCATAAGAGATGTGAAAACGTTTAGTCCACTCAAAACATGACTGCTACACAGCAAAAGAATCCAATAGACTTGGCTTATTACCTGCATGGTTTACTAAATAGGGATTCAAAACTGCATATCCATAGCTGCATTAGAAGAAAAGAAAAGGTTTAAATTAACTTCCATGGATCCAAACAAAAGAAACCGTAGAAGCATGTTCTTTATTAAATCTTTTACCAGAAGAGAGTACAGAGCTGTTCCAGTACCAAAGCCGAGGAAATATTGCAACGCCGTAGACGCATGTTCCTGCAAGAAAATTCTAATAAATGCAAGTTCCTAATCAATCAAATTCGTAACACCAGTTGCAGTCTCTGTTACCGTGATGTGTTTGTAAACATGATGAGCCGAGATGCCTCTCGCATGTAAGTAGCTGCCTCCCTATCAGGAAGTGAAGGAATGAAGCAAGAAGATGAGTACTTAAACAACGTCCTTTGAAGACTAGTTTCATTTAATCCAGGGAGCTTGGAAGTTTACCTCATCTGGAGAGAAGAATGCAACAGTATCAGGATCAACAGAACCAGCTGGATTCAACGAGACTACAGCTCTGAACACGGATGGAACATACAACTCAATCACAGCAACCTTATCAGCAACCTCAGCCTCTAACCCTGATCTCAACTTACTAGAACTCTGAAAAACAAGTTTCGACGTATCTGCAGGATCATCATCACTTCCTGACCCAGGTAAAGAATTAGCTCTTTTGAGCCAGCTCAACCGTCCATACGTAGACACCTTCACATCCGGGACCAGCTTCTCTAAACGCGACTGTATATCTGACAAAGTTCTGCAATCAAACGTCTCCTCTCCTCCATGTTCTAATAGTGAATGGGATGCACGGTGTTTCTTTGATCTTGGTTCCGTCTTTATCCCATCATCAATGTGAGGGAAAAAACGCCTTTTCTGATCCGTGAAGGCCTTGAGAGCTAACCTAAAGTCATGAACAAACCAAATCATTCACGAGAGACGAGCAAATGGAGAACGCATGACATTTACTAATCATCCTTTAGCTGATGACACTCCAAATTGCATATGATTCACTAAGGTTAATGATCATTCCAACACAACAGTCTACTCTCCAGGAGGAATGTATCTATCTTAAGTTCTAAGCTGCTAGACTCGAACCTAAACACTTAGTTATAGAAACAATGTGATACCTACCTAGTTCTATCAACAGCAGAAGCACCAGCTTGGCCAGCAAGCTGTCTCTTCCAAGCATAGGCAACAACAGCACCATCTGGACAAACCAACGGCATGTGAAGACCCCACGAGTTACTCCTCGACCTGAGAGACTCCGTTAGAACCCCAGACTCTTCCAACTTCTTCCCTAATCCAATAAACAAACATTAAATGGATTCTTTTTATTTTTTTTGGTAAAATGTTAAATACATTAAATGGATTCTTTTTTTTTTTGGGTAAAATGTTAAATACATTAAATGGATTCTTGAATCTTGAAAACGAAACTTAACATATGAAAGGTAATGTTTAAGTTACCGATTGAACGGAGATCTTGAAGGTGTTGACGCATAGAGGCGTCTTCTTTGAGTAGGAGCTGAAGAGACACGTCGGTGCTGCTGCGAGGAGGATGAGTAGTTAGGAACATGGCTTCGAAGATACGGTCAGCGCCGATGCGAATGTCGGCGATGGCTCGAGCCGCTTGGTTGAGTCGTTCCATGGCCTGAGCCACCTGCTTCGGCGGCGCGTCCGGCTCAGATTGATTGTTCGCCGCCGAAGCAGGGTTCTGGAGAATTTGGGACTGCTGTAACGACTGCATAAGCTGTGATGAAGAATCAAGCTCTCTCTCTCTCTCTCTCGATTACAGTTGATCGAGTGAACTGTAATCTTCCCGACGACGACGGCAACGACCTTAACCGGTTTTGAACAAATATTAAAATACCTTAACCGGTTCGAGGAAGAAGTTCAGGACTGGAGGAGTTATATACAACATGATCAGACATTAACCGTTAAATCAGACATTAACCGGTTCAATAATCATTAATGTTTGAAACATCAAACCGTTAAATCAAACATAAACCGGTTCAATAATTATTACTGTCTGAAACATCAAACCGTTAAATCAAACATTTTAAGTTAAACCTTTTTTATTCTTTACAGTAGACGAGAAGTAAGGCTAACCAAACCAATGGCTAAATAACAAACCGGGAAACATGTCCAATAGAAAGCAAGTCGAGACGTTTTCAAAGGTCTAGGGTTCGAGGAACAGGAGTGGCGTGAAGTGGATGAGCCATGCTCACCGTAGCTGCACCAAGAGCTTCATCCATGTTAACTCTCTCCTCTTTGATTCTCCAGTCAAAACACTGCACCATTACTCCAACTGCTGTTCCTATAAAGAGATGAGCTAGGTTTGATCCAGGACAACCTCTCCTTCCACTTCCAAAAGGGATGTACTTCAGAACATTCTCTCTAATTTTGTCCCCTTGTTGTCCTGATCTAGAGGAAACCAAGAACCTCTCCGGCTTAAACTCCTCAGGATCTTCCCAGAACTCAGGATCTCTCATTAGAGCATAACCATTAACAACAAGTGTTGTCTTCTCCTGTACGTAGAACCCGTTAATCTCACACCCTTCTTGGAAGGCTCTTACCACAAGAGGCACCGGTGGGTGCAATCTCAGTACTTCCTTGATGACCGCTTGCAGATAAGGAAGGTTTGGTAGATCAGTTTCTTCAATCAACCTTGTTTTCCCTAGAAGGACCAAATCGATCTCTCCTCTTAATCTCTCAAGAGTCTTGGGATTGTTGATGAGCTCGGCCATGGTCCACTCTATAGTGATGGACGTAGTGTCACTGCCTGCAACGAAAAGATCCTGTTCGTAGTAGTAGCAAACGTCTCTTCAGTCAGGAGTCAGGGCAAGCTATGGTGATACTAAATAAGTAAAGAGAGGAACATGCACTTACCACTAACAAGGACTTTATATGGTTCTTAGTGATCTTATACTCTGCTTTTTCGTCTCTATATGCTTCTATCAACACATCCAGCATATCCACCACACCTTGCTCCTCATGTTTCTTTTCGTGTTCCACAAGGCACCTCTCTAGTACCTCATCGAACCTTCTGGAAACTCCCATCAACTCCTTTTGGAAAAGTGAGATCCCAAGCTTCTCAAGCGGTCTGCGCAAGATAAACGCCAATAATACTTTCTTCGACAAAGAATCTGTCTTGGTAACTAAGCCTCTGACTCTCTCTGCATCCTCTACACAGATCTTCCCCATGAGTATCTTGCACATGCTATTGTTAGTTAGTTTCATTGCTTCTTCAACAATATTAACGCTCTCCTTCTTCATCGCCTTATCTAGCAGGTTCGAGTAAAACAGTTTAACCTCATCAGCACGGGTGCCTCGTAACCTCTCGAGTGCCTGTGGTCCGAGGATCTTGGTGGTGATGAGCTTCTTCATATACTTCCAGTAATCTCCATGAGGTGCGGTGACGAAGCTAGAAGATCCAAAAAAGAGGGACCCCTCGCTGGTAGGGAAGATGCGAAAGGACACGTTCACGTCTTGCGCTTTGAAGATCTCGGCAGCGACTGAAGCAGAGGAGACGAGGACTATAGGGAAGTTGAAGATGCGAAGATGGAGGAGAGGTCCATACTTGGATGCCAGTTTCTGTAATGATTTGTGGATTAGAAGAGAGAGGATGATGTGAAGATGGCCAATGATTGGTAGAGAAGGAGGGCTCAGAGGCAGATCAAGGCCAAGTCGTGAGTTCTTCTGTTTCCTGAAGAAGAGAGTGTAACAGAGGATTGAGAAGATGCATAGAAGGATGAAGATGAAGTAGTTTTGAAAGTCAACGATCATCATTGCTGCCATTTTTGCTCAAACTGAAAACCAGATGAAATAGAGTATATAACCAAATCACAAGCGCTATCTCACAACTCATAATCAAGTTAATATTTTTAATAATTTGGCTGAGCGTGTTTATCTCACCAATATTTTTTAATAGATTATTTTTTTTGGATAAATTAACTTATCTAGAGTTCTATAGATTTGTTAATTTAACCACACATTTGGTTAGTTTTGAGAGACTCAGCTAGTTTATAACAAATTTGTTTATAGTTTTTATACCATAAACTTTACTTAATTATATGATAACTAATGCGATAGCTTGGAAGTTAAGTTACCTCATCTGGAGAGAAGAATGCAACAGAATCTGGATCAACAGAACCAGCTGGATTAAACGAGACCACTGCTCTGAACACAGATGGAACATACAAGTCAACTACAGCAACTTTATCAGCGGCTTCAGATTCGAACCTAAACACTTAGTTAACCTAGTCCATCGTCAATGTGAGGAAACAAACGCCTCTTCCGATCCGTGAAGGCCTTCAGAGCTGACGCACAGTCATTTAAGAATCATATCTGACATATATAACAAATCATTCATAAGAGAAAAGAGGGCATGACATTTTAGTAAGCATGCTTTAGCTGATGACATTCCAAATGGCATGATTCACTAATCCAATACACTGCAATCTAGTCTTCAGGAGGAAGAGGGAACTAACAGAAAAACGTATAGACACAATGTGAAACCTGGTTCTGTCAACCAATATCTGACATATTCAAAGTTTCAACAAACCAAATCATTCACGAGAGAAAGAGCAAATGTAGAAGAACGCATGACAGTTAGTAATCATTCTTTTAGCTGATGACACTCCAAATTGTATGATCCACTAAGTTTAATAATCCTTTTTCAACACCACGGATTGATTCAGTGAACTGTAATCTTCCCGACGACGACGGCAACGACCTTAACCGGTTTTGAGCAAATATGAAAAGACCTTAACCGGTTTGAGGAGGCAGAAGAAATTAAAATCTGGCCTTTAACCGGAAATTAAAATCTGGCATTTAACCGAATATTTATTACTGTCTGAAACATCAAACCGTTAGATCAGACATTAACCGGTTCAGTAAATATTACCGTCTTAAATATCAAAACGGTTAAATCAGACATTTAACGTAGTTAACCTTTTTTCTACAATAAACGAGAAGTAAAAGGCTAACCAAACCAATGGTAAATAACAAACCAGGAAACATGTTCAATTTATCAATCATCAGAAAGCAAGCGAGACGTTATGTTCAAAGGTTTCGTGTTCGAGGAACAGGAGTGGCGTGAATTGGATGAGCCATGCTCAGCGAGACTGTTCCAGGGGCTTCATCCATGTTAACTCTCTCCGCTTTAATTCTCCAGTCAAAGCACTGCACCATTACTCCAACAGCTGTTCCTACAAAGAGATAAGCTAGGTTTGATCCAGGACAACCTCTCCTTCCATTTCCGAAAGGAATGTAACTCGGAACCTTCTCTCTAATCTTGTCCTCTTGTTGTTGTCCGGATCGTGAAGAAACCAAGAACCTCTCCGGCTTAAACTCATCAGGATCTTCCCAGAACTCAGGATCTCTCATTACAGCATAACCATTCACAACAAGTGTTGTCTTCTCCGGTATGTGGAACCCGTTAACCTCACACCCTTCTTGGAATGTTCTTACCATAAGAGGCACCGGTGGGTGCAATCTCAGCCCTTCCTTCAAGACTGCTTGCAGATAAGGAAGGTTTGGTAGATCAGTTTCTTGAATCAACCTTGTTTTCCCTATAACCAAATCGAGTTCTCCTCTTAGTCTCTCAAGAGTCTTGGGATTGTTTATGAGCTCCGACATGATCCATTCTATAATGTTGGACGTAGTTTCACTGCCTGCAATGAAAAGATCCTGTTCGTAGTAGTAGCAAAACGTTTCGTAGTCAAGACAAGTGATGGTGATACAAAGTAGTTAAAAGAGAGGAACATGCATTTACCACTAACAAGGACTTGATATGGTTCCTAGTGATCTTATACTCTGCGTTTTCGTCTTTATATGCTTCCATCAACACATCCATCACATCCACACCTTGCTCCTCCTGTTTCTTTTCGTGTTCCACAAGGTACCTCTCTAGTACCTCATCGAACCTACTGGAAACACCCATCAACTCCTTTTTAAAAAGTGAGATCCCGAGCTTCTCAAGCGGTCTCAAGATAGACGCCAAGAATATTTTCTTCGTCAAGGAATCTGTCTTGGCCACTAAGCCTCTTACTCTCTCCGCATCCTCTAAACAAGCCCTCCCCATGAGTATCTTGCACATGCTGTTGTTAGTTAACTTCATTGCTTCTTCACCGATATTAACTCTCTCCTTCTTCATCGCCTTATCTAGCAGGTTTGAGTAAAACAGCTCTACCTCATCAGCACGGATGCCTCGTGACCTCTCGAGTGGCTGTAGTCCGAGGAGCTTGGTGGTGATGAGCTTCTTCATAAACTTCCAGTAATCTCCATGAGGTGCTGTAACAAAGCCAAAAGATCCCAAGTAAAGGGACCCCTCGCTAGTAGGGAGGCCGCGAGAGGACACATTCACGTCTTGCGCTTTGAAGATCTCTTCAGCCACTGCAGCAGAGGAGACCAGGACTATAGGGAAGTTGAAGATGTGAAGATGGAGGAGAGGTCCATACTTGGATGCGAGTTTCTGTAAAGATTTGTGGATTAGAAGAGAGAGGATGATGTGAAGATGGCCAATGATTGGTAGAGAAGGAGGGCTAGGAGGCAGGTCAAAGCCAAGTCGTGACTCCTTTTGTTTCCTGAAGAAGAGAGTGTAACAGAGAAGTGAGAAGAGGCATAGAAGGATAAAGATGAAGTAGTGCTGAAAGTCGACAGTCATCATTGCTGCCATTGTTGCTCAGAGTGAAAAACCAGATGAAGAAGAGTATCTAATCAAATCACAAGATGCGACAACCCATAATCAAGTAAATAAAGAGAATACTTCTATTTAAAGCATGCCCATTTCCCAATGTGACAGCGAAAAAGATAATTCTGTCAGTAATCATTTTTTTGTCTACTTCTGAATTTTATTAATTCGACGAAGAAGAGTACTGAGTACAAGATAAGTTACAATAGGCGTAAGCTACCTAGGGAATAACAATCACGTGGCAAAATGATATCGTGCAAAGTGAACACTGGTAGCTTTACCTGCGGCGACGAACCGCCGTGATAGCTCCATCTTCTTTTTTTTTACACAAATTCCATGGTCTTGCACTCTTCAGACTCCAAACTTTCACTCAACCGTTATTTGAAACCGGAGTTTCTATCAACATTTGTTGATAATTGTAGGAAAACTAGCCAACTTCGTTAAATCTCCATTAAAACCACTTGTATTGGACTATCATCTGCAGCCATGCCTGGTAAGAAAAGTGACAGATTTAGTCATGTTTCGTGTAAAAAACCTTGCCTTAGCCTCGGCAGTACACTAACCTGAGTTACCTGATAATTTTTTGGCTAGATGAAATCTCTGTCCACATCACCAAAGGCGAAAAACCTGGTCACCTTTGTATAAAGTTTAAGTTCCAAATTGAGTAACTGATTCAATGAATTGATCTGCTGATTTTGAGCTTTGTGCAATATCAAACATGGTCGAGAAGCTGTCCACAGTTAGTTCCCCTGTTATGCGAAACAATAATGAGAAGCATGTTCCTTGATATCATGATTGACGATGGCATCATCTTTCACTAGATCATATATATCTTCAAGGAACGTCTCTATTTTCCCAATATCAGAATGAGATTTGTCTCCTGCGCCAAAAACGTGTGTTCTCTGTTCCACATCAATCCAGCTACGTCCAGGTACCTTCCTGACTCCTCTATCTTTCATGTCTTTCCTCAAAGCATTGACCTTCTCCCAGCGTCCCTGCGAGGCATATATGTTCGAAAGAAGAACATAAGCTGCCGAGTTTTGTGGTTCAAGTTCAATGAGCTTCTCAGCAGCCATTTCTCCTCTAATGTCATCTCCATGGATCCTACATGCACCAAGAAGGGATGACCATAGTCTTGCATCTGGTTCCAGGTTTTGCGCTTTTATGAAGTCATCAGCTTCTTCAAGATAACCCCATCTTCCAAGAAGATCAACCATACAAGCTACATGGTCTACACGCGCTTCAATACCATATTGACTAACCATCATCTCAAAAATCTTCCGTCCTTCTGACACTTTCCCTGCATGGCTACAAGCTGTAAGAACACCTAGGAATGTGATTTCATCTGGCGGGATATGAGATTGTCTCATGGAATCAAATATCTTAAGGGCTTCTTCAGCGTAACCATTTTTAGCATATCCATTGATGATGGAGTTCCATGAGACAACGTTGCTTCTACGCCTCACTTCGTTGAAAACTTGTGATGAGCTTTTCATGTCCCCACATTTAGCATACATGTCTATAAGGGTGTTAGAGGTTAACTCGTCCAGGTCATGAGCCAAGTGGAAGGTAAGAGAATGGATCGCTCTACCTTCTCTTAAAGAAGAAAGGACAGAGCAAACTCGAAGAACAGTGACGAATGTTGCCTGATCAGGTAGAGCACCATCACGACGCATTTCTTTGTAGAACTTCAAAGCTTCCTCATAGAAACCGTTCTGACTATGCCCTGACATCATCCCCGTCCAAAGAACGATACTCTTAGGGCTTGGTATCTCTGAGAAAAGAACACACGCCTCCACCATTCTACATGAGTTCATGTACAAGCCCAATAGAGAAATCCCTAGATATTCACCTTCATACGGGACCCCTCTCTTTATTATTTGACCATGGAATTGTGTTCCTAGGGCCAACCTTTCTGGTTTATCGCAAGCTTCAACAATGGTGGCAAAAGTGATTTCAGATGGGTCAACACCTCTGGTCAGCATCTCTCGAAAGAGAACCACAGCTTCTTCCAAGTTGTTCTGAGAATAACCTGCAATCAGAGCGTTCATCGACACAACGCTCCACTCAGGCATAGAAGAGAACACTCTACGTGAATCTTCGATGACCCCACACTTGGCATACATGTCAATGAGAGAGCTACCAGCATGAAGATCCTTCTCTAAGCCACACTTGACAGAGAGGCAATGAGCTTGTTTCCCTTGAAAAAGACCGCGAACGTTTGCACATGCCTTGAGTGTGCTAGCCAAACATGATCCATCAGACACCATGCCGCAAGAATTCATCCTCTTGAACAAGTTAAAAGCCTCACTCTCGTTCTCATCTTGAACATAACCCCCAATCATTGTGTTCCAAGACACATTATCACGATCACACATGCGCTCAAAAACCTTCCTCGCATCTTCAACACCTCCGCATTTTGCATACATATCTACTAATGCATTTCCAACGAATAAGTTGTCCGCTAGTCTCTTCTTGATGATAACTGAGTGAAACTGGCTGCCCATATCCAGATCATGCGATGCAGCACAAGTGCTTAACAGGCTTGTAAATGTAAAATCATCAACGTTATGACCAGAGCATCTCATATCCATAAACAGTTCCATAACCTTGCGGGCTTCTCCGTTATGTGCATAACCTCTTATCATCGCGTTCCACAAGACGTCATTTCTCTCCTCCAAAGCTTCAAACACTCTCGCAGCATCCTCCATTTTCTCACACTTCGAGTACATGCTGACCAAAGAACTCCCAACATATATATTACACGCAAGCCCTTGTTTAATAGCCTCCGCATGAACTACCAAACCTAGCTCAAGATTCGCTACAATCCCAATGGCGCTTAAAACGCTTCCTAGTGTAGAACGAGTGGACTTAACACCAGACTTCCTCATATTGAGAAAATACTCAACAGCCACTGCCTCACACCCTCGTTTCCCATGCCCTGATATCATTACATTCCACGCTACCACATCAGGGCTTGGCATCTCTCGAAACAACAGACGTGCATCCTTCAGCTTCCCTAAACTGATGTACGTATTTATAACAGTCACAAAAGCTAGATGGTCAGGCCGATGACCATCATCCCTCATCTTTTCAAAGACCATAACAGCTTCCTCTGGCAAACCAGCCTTGACATAGCCAGACAACAAGCATGTCCAACAAACTGGATTAGGATCCACTACCCCGTCGAAAACTCGTCTAGCATCACCTATACAGTCACACTTAGCATACATATCAACCAAAGCCCCTCCACAATAAGATTTCCTCTCAAAACCCGTCTTCACCATACAGCAATGAATCTGTCTCCCAAACTCTACATTACTCTCCCTGGCACATGTCGATAAAACAATTGAAAAAGTGAACTTATTTGGAAAAACCAAACTCTCAAACAGCGACACAAAACTCCTCAAGACCTTTATTGGTAACCCAATGCTCGAATACATCGATAGCATCGAGTTCCACGCCGTTACATCCTTCTCAACAGAGTCGAAAACCTTCTCAGCGTAGTTCGTTTCCTTACACTTGGCGTATAAATCGACAACGGCGTTGCTTAATCCCCCTTTTGAATCGATTCCGAGTTTCAGGACCTGGGAATGTACAGCTTTGCCGATTCTCAAGGCGCGTACAGTTCTCTGAGGCATTTCGTCGAACACCTTGCGGCTCTTGAATTGTTTGCACTGCTCCAAACATGTTTCGAGGAGACTGTTGTATATCTGATCATGGTTGGGTGAAACTCGTTCGTGGATTCGCTGAACCAAGTCCGTGGATGAACTAAAACGACGTAGCAAGGGGAAAGAATCGAACTTGGGCGAGGACGGCGGTAAGAGAGCTCGAAAATTCATGATTTTAAGACAGCAATCCGACAATGTACGAACCGGAGGTTGAACTGAGATCTCAACCGCTATTTATCATGAGAAACAAAAAAAGAGAGCATCCAAACGAAAAGAGTCGTTGTAAATAACAGGTCGAAGAACCGTGAAGAGTAAAAAAAGTTCAAACCTTTTAGCGGCAAAAATGAATTACCTTTTCAGGTCGATCCGAAAACACACCGGTTTAATATAATTTCAAATATGTGCATAAATTTTAAATAATTATAATTAGGCGATAATTAAGAGTTTTATAGATTATTAATTGTTTGTTTATGATGTTTTATAGATGATGAATTGTTTGTTTATGTTCGACTTGAAAAGACGTGTAGGAGTAGCTCTAGTGTAAAGCTCTATTTTTCTTTTAATACAAATAATTATATAATGATATTGAATTTTGGTTCAGTCATTTCTATTTTGTAGTAGAAAAATAGAGTAATAAATAGAAAAAAATGTTATTTTATTTATAAATTAAATTCATTTTTATTTCATTATAAAATGTAAAATAGAATTGAAGTAATTGTTAATTACTCCGAAGTCTATTTTAGGGTAAATTATAAAATAAAGTTGGAAATGTTCTAAGTGCCATCCAGACCAATGTTTAGCACATTGATCTTCAAAGACGCCATGAAGGATCTCGACGAAGCAAGCTCGAGGGTTTGACACTTTAAAAGATTGTACGTTGTTCTCGCTGGTTTAGAGAAGTATAAGGAGCAGAAATTGTAATCAGAAGAAGCAGATAAGGGTAAAGAAAACAAGAAGGAACAAGTGAGGGACGCCGAGAAATGCACTCTGCATCAGTCGAAAGAGATCAATATATATACAACAAGATAACATAGACCCAAAGTTGGAAACTAATCACTTTTGGTTTGATACATAACGCAATACTTTCTCTTTTGCATCATTGAATAT
Organism: Hirschfeldia incana; assembly: GCA_026261945.1. Classification (NCBI taxonomy): domain Eukaryota; kingdom Viridiplantae; phylum Streptophyta; class Magnoliopsida; order Brassicales; family Brassicaceae; genus Hirschfeldia; species Hirschfeldia incana. The sequence goes on from JABCMI010000021.1 coordinate 3,947,135, forward strand.
AATATTTCGATGGTGTTAACTCAAAATCATTCAAAAATCTACTACGCTTTGTAAATGCAACAAGTCTCGCCATGTTTTGATCATATCGTTGCTTTTCTAACTCGCTTTCTTGTTTCCTCTTACCTCCTGCAGCAAGTTGCTTGATGTTAACTAGGCTTGGGACATAAGAGCACGCATGTCCCATCCACTTTATGTCCCTGCCTAAAAGTTCTCCGAGTTCCAGCTTCTTCACGTATCCAGCATCTCCAACGATGTTAAATGTTTTGGAGAAGTCTTCTTCAAAACTCACGGCGACTTTCTTCTCCTCGTCAATGAAGAAACAATTAGATGAAATCAGAGGGTCAAAATCCGGGTCCACCACTCTCAAGAACTTGCTCCAAGACACCTTTTCGGCCTCAATGTTAGTAGTAATCCATATATCAAACTCCAATGGACCTTCTAATTCGCTGTGATCGAATAAAACCGCAAGCTTCTCTTCTCTAACACACGATAAAGTCACGAAGTCATCATCACCAGCGTCAAACGGCAGACGCAGAAGAGGACCGAAACTCTCACTAGTAAAATCGAAACAGATTATGTGATTCTCACGCGCGTCTACTTGATCTATGTTCCTTGGTGAAGCAGGCCAGTAAGCGTTTCCCTTGAGAGACACGACACGCTGATGAAATCGTATAATCCAGTGTGGACTAACATCAAGAGTCTTCCATGAACTAGACTCAAAATCATAAATCTCGAACCATAAAATCTTGTCTTCGACCCCATAGTCATCGTAAACGCGCTGATTTATAAACCTCAAGAACTTGTAGACACGACAAGATGTTAAGCTCCCTTTGTCCTCGTACCCTAGAGCGTAACTGAGCTTGTCCCATCCTCTATAGCGGAGAGAAAATCTACATTCTATCGACCTTGTTTGACCCCAGTACGGATTCCAAACGATGACTTTGGTAGCATCATCTTTTAAGACGCATAACAATAAACCGTCGCAGTGGAACACTTGAGATATCTTGATCTCTTCGTTGTCTGGGCAAGTAAGTTTACCTTTACACTCTATTAATGGATTTCTTTAACGACGAGAACAACATTCATGAGATATAGCTTGTAATCCATCACCGCGGCGACCAACATAGATGACTCACCTGCGCTTATTTTATCAATGTGCATCCTTGAAAAGATACGACTCTTGGATAAAGTGTCCCACTCTTTGCAAGTTAATCTCACTGCTCTCATGTATTTCAAGGGAACCTTTGAGAGAATCTCCTCTACCAAATTTACAGGAAGATCGGAGATCTTTGTCATTGTTTCAATCTGTAATTATGTTTCTTTTTATTATCTCTCTGTTCTGACTTGTGCCTCAGAATATTTACGTATTGTATATATAACAGTTGAAGACTAAGGAAAACCCTACATTTTTTCTTATTATATAAAAGCTTAGTTTTTTTTAAAAAAAGACAACAATTAAGATGATGAAGACAAATGTAATATGTTAATACCTTTTTTAAGATAATGCGTTGAAAACATTCTTATTAAACATTTTTATTTAATAACAATTTTCCTATTTAATAATAGTTAATATTTTAGAAAAATCAATCCAAATAAATAATTGTGTCCATATAGTATATAGTTATTAATAGTGATTTTTGAAAATCTTAAAGCAAATTCTTTTTAGAAATATATATTTATTTTAATACTAGTACTAATTTCCATCAGTTTAAGAGATTGTGAGTCGTTATCTCAGTTTGAGTATAACGAGCAGACATTGTTATCAGAATGTGGATGTGATGGATGTGTTGATAGATACATATAGAGACGAAAACGCAGAGTATAATAAGATCACTAGGAACCATATCAAGTCCTTTGTTAGTGGTAAATGCAACCTCAAGGGTTTGTATCAGTTTAAAAGATTGAGTCCATAATTTTCATGGTTTGTTCATTTACTCACCCACTCGTAGTCGTAACAAATGATTTGAACTTTTAAAGTGAATATCTTTTTATTAATATTCACTACGGCATCAAATCATAAGAGATGAAAAATATATAAGAAACTTTCAAAACCTAAGTAACAAGATACGATTATTAAACCCAAAACTCATCAGAAAAAAAAACGATTATGTAATCGTTTACATGTAACTCCCACAAAGAGTAAATGAAAGACTAATTAAGCATGTCGTCTTTTCCTCCTCTGCCTTCCTCTTACAGCTTGCCAAACCCAGCTACGCTTTTTAAATCCAACAAGTCTCCTCATGTTTTGATCATATCGTTGCTTTTCAATCTCAATTTGTCGTTTTACCTCCTAGTGCAGCAGGTTGCTTGATATTAACTAGGCTCCGAACATAAGAGCACGCATTCCTTATCCAGTATACGTATCTGCCTAAACATTCTTCGAGTTCCAGCTTTTTTAAGAATCCAGCCTCTCCAACGACTTTAACCGTTTTGGAGTGTTCAAAACCCATGGCTACTTTTTTCTTTTCGTCAATGAAGAAACAATTAAATGAAATCAAAGGATCAACCACTGTCAAGAACTTGCTCCACGACACCTCTTCGGCCTCAATCTTAGTAGTAATCCACACCTCAAACTCCTTTGAACCTGCTTCGTTGTAAGCAGACGTCAAAACCGCAAGCTTCTCCTCTCTAACACATGATAAAGTCACATCGTTAACATTAGCGTCATCAAACGGCAGACGCAGAAGAGAACCAAAACTCTCGGTAGTAAAATCGAAATAGATTATGTGGGCTACTTCTTGATATAGGTTCCTTGGTGAAGCAGGCCAGTAAGTGTTTCCCTTGATAGACACGCCACGCTGATTAAATTGTATAAGCCAGTGTGGGGTAACATCAAGAGTCTTCCATGAACTAGACTCGAAATCGTAAATCTCGTATAGAAACTCGTCGAAGACGGCGCACGGATCTATAAACCTCAAGAACTTGTAGGCACGACAAGATGTGGAGCCGACTTTGTCCTCGTATCCTAGAGCGTAACTGAACCAGTCCCATATGTTTGGGCGGTCAGAATATCTAAATTCGATCGACCTTGTTTGAGCCCAATACGGATTCCAAACGATAACTCTGTTAGCATCATCTTTTAAGACGCATAACAATAAACCGTCGCAGTGGAAAACTTGAGATATCTTAATTTTTTTGTTAAGTTTACCTTCACACTCTATAAATGGATCTTCGTTACCGACGAGAACGACCTTCATGAGATATAGATTGTAATCCATCACGGCGGCGACCATCATAGACTGATCACCTGCTCTTATTTTATCAATGTGCATCTTTGAAAAGCTTTGACTCTTGGATAAAGTGTTCCAGTCTTTGCAAGTTAATCTCACTGCTCTCATATATTTCATGGGAACCTTTGAAAGAATCTCCTCTACCAAATTTACAGGAAGATCGGAGATCTTCGTCATCATTGTTTCAGTCTGTAACTAGGTTTTTTTGTGTGTCTCTCTTATGCCTTGCGCCTCAGACTAGGAAACCAAACCCTACATAAATTTTTCCTATTTATATATATATATATTACTTTAATAGCAATTTTCTATTTTATTTTTTTTTTAAATTAAAGTAAATTAGTGCTAATTAACATTACTGTGAGATATTATTAAGAAAAATAATATCAAAAAGCATGTCTTATAACATGATAATAACATCTTTTATAAATATATAACGGATAATTAATAGTAATTTTCTTTGTTAAAAACATTTTAGGACATTGATTTCAAAGACTGCCATGAAGGATTTCGACGAAGCAAGGTCAAGGGTTGGTGGTTCTCGCAGTTTAAAAGAGTATAACGAGCAGGCATTGTTATTAGGCTGATGATAAGGGTAAAGGAAACATGAATGAGAGATGCTGAGAATTGGACTCTGTATTAGTCGAAATAGATCAACGTGACATGATAATATAGATCAACTGACCATGGAGGTGGCAGCACTTGGCTTTGACCTGCCTCCTAGCCCTCCTTCTCTACCAATCATTGGCCATCTTCACATTATCCTCTCTCTTCTGATCCACAAATCTTTACAGAAACTGGCATCCAAGTGTGGACCTCTCCTCCATCTCCGCATCTCCAGCTTCCCTATAATCTTAGTCTCCTCTGCTTCAGTGGCTGAAGGTGATCTTCAAAGCTCAAGACGTGAACGTCTCCTCTCGCAACCTCCCTACTAGAGAGGGATCTCTCTACTTTGGATCTTTTGGCTATGTTACCGCACCCTCATGGAGATAACTGGAAGTTTATGAAGAAGCTCGTCACCACCAAGCTCCTCGGATCGCAGGCACTCGAGAGGTCACAAGGCATCCGTGCTGATGAGGCAAAAAACTGTTTTACTCGAACCTGCTTGATAAGGCGATGAAGAAGGAGAGCGTTAATATTGTTGAAGAAGCAATGAAACTAACTAACAACAGCATGTGCAAGATACTCATGGGGAAGATCTGTGTAGAGGATGCAGAGAGAGTCAGAGGCTTAACTTGCAGACTTGCTATCTCTTGTTTTTAAAATAAAATAAAATAAAATCTGATGATTGAACATGTAGTCCGCTCGTAGTCGCTAGAAATGATTTAAACTTTTGAAAATCTTTTATTAATATTCACGACGGCATCGCCACAAGTTAAGAGATGAAAAATATGTATGGAACTTTCAAACCCTAAGTAACTAGAAACGATTATTAGACCCAAAACTCATGAAAAAAAAAAAAGAATGATTAACACCCACTACGAGTAAATGGAACCCAGCTACGTTTAAGTCCAACAATTTTCCCCATGTTTTGATCATATTTTTGCTTTTCAAACTCGCTTTGTTGCTTCCTTTTACCTCGCACTTCAGCAGGTTGCTTGATATTAGCTAGGCTTCGAACATAAGAGCACGCACTCGTCATCCAGTTTACGTCTCTGCCTAAACATTCTTTGAGTTTCAGCCTTTTTAAGAATCCAGCCTCTCCAACGATGTCAAACGTTTTAGAGGAGCGTACATTTTCAAAACCCATGGCGACTTTCTTCTCCTCGTCAATGAAGAAACAATTACATGAGATCAGAGGGTCAACCACTGTCAAGAACTTGCTCCACGACACCTCTTCGGCCTCAATCTTAGTAGTAATCCACATCTCAAACTCCTTTGAACCTTCTTCGTTGTAAGAAAGCGTCAAAACCGCAAGCTTCTCTTCTCTAACACATGATAAAGTCACTCGGTCATGATACCGGGCGTCCAACGGCAGACGTAGAAGAGGACCAAAACTCTCACTTGTAAAATCGAAACAGATTATGTGATTTTCACGCGCGTCTACTTGATCAATGTTCCTTGGTGAAGCAGGCCAGTAAGTGTTTCCCTTGAGAGACACGCCACGCTGATAAAATCGTATATTCCAGTGTGGAGTAATATCAAGAGTCTTCCATGAACTAGACTCGAAATCGTAAATCTCGTACCATAAAAACTTGTCTAAGACCTCATAGCCATGGTACCAATCTATAAACCTCAAGAACTTGTATGTACGACAAGATGTGGAGCCGCCTTTGTCCTCGTATCCTAGAGCGTAACTGAACCAGTCCCATCCGTTTGGTCGGACAGAACATCTAAATTCTATCGTCCTCGTTTGAGCCCAATACGGATTCCAAACGATAATTCTGTTAGCATCATCTTTTAAGACGCATAACAATAAACCGTCGCAGTGGAAAACTTGAGATATCCTGATTTTTTTGTTAAATATACCTTTACACTCTATTAGTGGATCTTCGTTACCGACGAGAACGACCTTCATGAGATATAGATTGAAACCCATCAAGGCAGCGACCATCATAGACTCATCACCTGCGCTTATTTTATCAGTATGCATCTTCGAAAAGCTTCGACTCTGGGATAAAGTGTCCCAGTCTCTGCAAGTTGATCTCACTGCTCTCATATTTTTCAAGGGAACCTTTGAGAGAATCTCTTCTACCAAATTTACCGGAAGATCGGAGATTTTAGTCATTATTTCAATCTGTGACTAGGTTTTTTTAGTCTCGCTGTGTTATGCCTTCGCTTCATAATCTTTACGGACTGTATATATAACAGTTGACATGAATACTAGAACCCTACATGAGTTTCCTATTTAATAATAATTTCTTTTATATATATTTAATTTATAGTAATATTCTATTTTTAAAATAATAAACAGTACAAATTTTTTTTCAACATACATTAAAAATGGTTTAAAAACTCATCCAATAAGTGATTCTCATTCTGCCACGTCACATAAATTTATCCATTGAATTAAATAACTGGGCTTCACGTTTAAACTCTTAAAACAAATTATAACCTATTATCCAGCCCATCTTCCAAAACGCTTTCTCCTATCAATCGATGAATCCTTATCCGATTCTTCATTACTCTTCACCTTACTCTTTAATCCCTTCTTCATGCTTTCGTTCCATCTCCCATTGATCTTCCTCTATTATTAGTCGCTTCATCTAAATCTAAATCTAAACAAAAACTAAAACCTCCCTTAGAAAAACTACATCTAGGGTGAGAGAACGGAGGTATAGTATAATATAATCATGTAAACATATAATACAGTTTATACTGCGTGGATTTTGATGTCTCTCTTCAACTTCGTACCTGCGTTCCTCCTCACCATTTAAGCCAATGTCGCTTTTCTAAAACGAACGATCAACTGGAGACCCACATGACAAGCACAAGTGTGTACAAAGAACTTCATCAGAACACATTTTCCATCAGTATTTGAGAATATTGTTATATCCACTCTTTTATTTGTGTCTCTCAATGTTCTGTGTTCTGGTATTTTTTCCTACCTTTCTTAACGCTCATTCGACATAAAGTTTGACCGAATTTCTAATGCTTTCTTCACAGACAAGAAATCATGGCAAGCTCAAGCTCGGCTCTTACGAGGTTACTATGTTTCTTGGTGCTTGCTTATATTGGTTCTTTTTCTTCATGTCAGTTGTGGGTTTCAAATATAGATAAGTATTGCATCTCGTGTTTATTCTCGTTTGGCCTTCCTCCTCATGAAGATTAACAAAACCTGCTTCGCTTTTTAAGTGCAACAAGTCTGTCCATGTTTTGATCATATCGTTGCTTTTCTAACTCGCTTTGTTGTTTCCTTTTACCTCCCGCAGCAGGTTGCTTGATTTGCACTAGGCTTGGGATATAAGAGCACGCCTTTAACCTCCACTTTAGGTCTCTGCCTAAACGTTCTCCGAGCTCCAGCCTCTTCAAGTATCCAGCCTCTCCAACGATGTTAAATGTTGTGAAGTCTTCTTCTTCTTCAAAACCCATGGCGACTTTCTTCTCCTCGTCAATAAAGAAACAATAAGATAGAATCAGAAACTCCGGATCCACCACTCTCAAGAACTTGCTCCACGACACCTTTTCGGCCTCAATATTAGTAGTAATCCATATCTCAAACTCCCATGGACCTGCTAATTCGTAGTGAGTGAATAAAACCGCAAGCTTCTCTTCCCTAACACACGATAAAGTCACATCGTCACCATCATCAGCGTCAAACGGCAGACGCAGAAGAGGACCAAAACTCTCGCTTGTAAAATCGAAACAGATTATGTTGTTGTCAAGCCCTTCGTATGCGCAGTTCCTTGGCGAAGCAGGCCAGTAAGTGTTTCCCTTGAAAGACACGCCATGCTGATGAAATCGTATAAGCCAGTGTGGAGTGACGTCAAGAGTCTTCCAAAAACAAGACTCGAAATCGTAAATCTCGTACCATAAAAACTGGTCTTCAACCGCATAGTCATCGCACTGATCTATAAACCTCAAGAACTTGTAGGCACGACAAGATGTTGAGCTGCCTTTGTCCTCGTACCCTAGAGCGTAACTGAACCAGTCCAATCCGTTTGGGCGGACAGAAAATCCAAATTCTATCGACCTTGCTTGAACCCAATTCGGATTCCAAACGACAACTTTGGTAGCATCATCCAAGACACATACCAATAAACCGTCGCAGTGGAGAACTTGAGATATCTTGATTTCTTCGTTGTCTAGGCAAGTAAGTTTACCTTTACACTCTATAAATGGATCTTCATTAACGAAGAGAACGACCTTCATGAGATATAAATTGTAATCCATCAACGCAGCAACCAACATAGATGACTCACCTGCCCTTATTTTATCAATGTGCATCTTTGAAAAGCTTCGACTCTTGAATAAAGTGTCCCACTCTTTGCAAGTTGATCTCACTGCTCTCGTATATTTCAAGGGAACCTTATGGAGAATCTCCTCTACCAAATGTACCGGAAGATCCGAGATCTTCGTCATCATTGTTTCAATCTGTAACTAGGGTTTTTTTCTCTCTCTCTCCCTTATGCCTTGCGCCGCAGAGTAGGAAACCATAAGCTACGCGAAGTTTTCTTATTATACAAAGCTTTATATATATATATTATTTTAATAGTAATTTTCTATTTTTATCTTATTATATAAAGCTTAGTTTTCAAAATTACTAATTAACACGATCGCGACACATGGTAGTTATATATTTTAGATTGCGACATGTGTTAAAATACAAATCCAAATTCGTAAAGATTTTTTTTAAAAATAGTAACTTTCATTTTAAAAATAATTTATAATTAAAAGTAATTTTCCATTTTTAAATTCCTAAAAAAAGATTATTTGATATTAATTTTTCTTCAAATAATTTTACTTGTGTTTAAATATATAATTACTAAAATATATATACGTAAATAATAAAAAAAGAATTTGAAAAAAGAAAAATTACCATATAATTTTTTACATATTATTTTCGTTATAATATAAAAATCTGTTTTGGTTATATTATATAAAAATTACTATGGAACCATTTATTTTAATTTTTACAAATATGTTTTCCTTTTTATCATCAAAAAAAGAAAAAGTACTATGGAATCATTTATTTTATATAATTATAATAAATATACTTTAATACTATTTATTTCAACACTTTTTAATTCAATAATTTATAATATCATGTTCATTATCATCAAAAAAACAAATAAGGAAATAACTGACAAAAATAAGGAAAAGTTTGTATTTGTTAACTAAATAATTTATAATATCATGTTTATCACCAGATTCTTTTAAAAAAAAATTACTAAATAATTTTAATAAGAAAAACTAATTTTAAAACTATTTGACAAGAGAGGATTTTTAAAAATAATTTTAAAACTATTTAATAGTATTTTCAATTTTATTTTTAAAATTTTAAACAAAAAAATTGCCAAATAATTTATTTAAAATAATATCTTTTTCTTAATTTCCAAATAAAATGTAATTGTAAAAAAAACATTTGATAGTAATTGTCCTTCTCTATAATCTTGAACAATAGAAATTGTAAAATAGTGTTTAATAGTAGTTTTCCTTTCTTCAAATCCTAATAAAAAATATTTGTAAAATAATCATTTTAAATAGGATTTTATAAATAATCAACTTTCTTATTTAAATAGTCAATTTCCTTTTTAAAATCATAAACCAAAAGAAACTACAACTATTCACATCTATTTATATGATTAAGCTCTCTCATATTTTATCACTTCTCATATTTTGATATCAAACATAATAAGTGATACTAGAAAATATTAGTTGAGTATTTCTTGAACAATTTTAAAACTATCTCATTATATAAAGCTTAGTTTTCAAAGTTACTAATTAACACGATCGCGACACATAGCAGTTATATATTTTAGATTGCGGCATGTGTTAAAATACAAATCCAAATTAATTAAAAATATTTTTTTAAATAGTAATTATCCTTTTTTAGTTTTAACAAAACCTAAACCAAAACCAATTTGTAAAAATAATTTACTTAGAACTAATTTTCCTAAAACCTATACCAAAACGAAATTATTAATTAAAAAGATTTTTTCAATAGTAATTATACTTTTTTACAAAGCCTATATACCAAAACAAATTTGTGAAATATTTAACATTGATTTTCCTATTTTACTACTTTAATAAAGAAAAGACAACCTTCTTAAAAATATTTCGTAAAGATTTTTAAAAATAGTAAGTTTTGTTTTATACAAATCCTATATACTAAATTAAATTTATACAATATTTAACACTAATTTTCCTATTTTCCTACTATCAATAAAGAAAATATAATCTTATTAAAAAAATCTTAATTTACTTAGAACTAATTTTCCTAAAACATATACCAAAACCAATTTATTAATTAAAAAGTTTTTTTTTCAAAAGTACTTATCCTTTTTTTACAAAATCTATATACCAAAACAAATTTGTGAAATATTTAGTATTGATTTTCCTATTTTACTACTTTAATAAAGAAAAGACAACCTTCTTAAACTGATTTCGTAAAGGTTTTTAAAAATAGTAACTTTTGTTTTATACAAATCCTATATACTAAATTAACAATATTCAACACTAATTTTCCTATTTTCCTACTATCAATAAAGAAAATGTAATCTTATTAGAAAATTCGTAATTATCCTTTTAAATAAACCAGAAAAAATATCAAAGACTGTTTATTAAAAATGTCAAAAAATCACATGATAAAACGATTTATTAAAAAATTAATAGTAATTTTAGTTCTAACAAAACCTATACAATTTGTAAAGCTAATTTATTTTTGTAAAACTAATTTATTTAAAACTAATTTTCCTAAAACCTATACCAAAAACCAATTTGTAACAATAATTTTTTTTTGTAAAAATAATTTATTTTAAACTAATTTTCCTTTCCTCAAATCATGAACAAGATAATTTTAGTGAAATAAAAAGGCAACTTGAACCAAAAGAGTGTCAAAGATTGTTTAATGTTAAATTTTCTTTTTTAAGTCCTAATTTAAAAAAAAAACATAACCTAAGAGGAACTATGATTATTCATACATATATATATATATATATATAAACTCTCTCATATTTAATCACCAAACATAATTATTAATTCATGAAAAATATAAGGAGACTCTATATCTTATTTGCCTCATCTTCTTTTCTTCACATAAGTGATTTTGGTTTGTTTTGTTCATATTATCATGCTGCCTACATTAATTACATAGACAAATTGTTATTGCCACGTTAATTATTTGTACTCATTCCTTATCGTCGCTAATACATAATGATGATAATGATCATTACTTTTTGTTTCATAATATTGCTATCATGATTGCTTATGTGTGCGTGTCCTAATTATAATTCTCTAACTAAAATTATAATTTATTTTGTTACTAAGAATTATCCAGAAACGATAACTTCAGCAAGTTATTGAACACTAAATTAATTAAACAAAAAACGTTCTTACTGTCATACTGTAATTCGTCTTACTAGAAAGTGCGAAGCAATAAATTTAAATAAGAACAATGAGTTTATATAAATGAATTTTCTCTTACTCGATGAGAAGGTAAATATTTTTTAAAAAAATCTTTAATAGTTTTATTATTAAATATATAATTTGTTTATTATATAGGAAAATACTATTCAAGGTTGTGTGCATCATTTTCTTATTGAAAAGTTTGGAGAGTAATTACGCGAAAGAACCATTATTAAAATCTGTAATTTTAATATGCAAGATTTCAATAAAATCTACGAAGTCTCATATCATAAATTTCAGATAAGATTGGCGTGGAACTCTGTTGTGAAAATTTACTTTGAAAATAATAGTATAGATCTCACACAATATATACAAAAATCAATTGTAAAACTATTTTATGTTTTTTATTAAATTAAAACATCAGATAAAACCTGTTGCAACGCAACGGGCTCATATCTTGTAAACAATAAACCAAAGTAAATTATTGTTAATTATCATGACTGTGACATGTAACAGTAATTGCTAAAAAAACATTTTAGGACATTGACTTCAAAGACGCCATGAAGGATTTCGACGAAGCAAGGTCAAGGGTATACCATAGTATAAAAGATGTAAAGATTGCAAGTCGTTCTCGCAGTTTAAGAAGAGTATAACGAGCAGGCATTGCTATTATTAGAAAAAGCTGATAATGGTAAAGGAAACATGGATGACAGATGCTGAGAATTGGACTCTGTATCAGTCGAAATAGATCAGCGTGACATGATAATATAGATCAACTTACAATGAAGGTAGCATCATTGTGGAAGAGAAGATGGAGCTAACACGGCGGTGACGGTGAAGCTACCAGTGTTCACTTTGCATGATATTTTTGCCACGTGGTTGTTGTTCTAGAGTTAGCTTACACATATTGTAGCATATCTTATTTTGTACTTGTACTCTTCTCTCTTTGTCGAATTAATAAAATTCAGAAGTTGACAAAAAAAATGATTAGTAATAGAAGTATCTATTTGGCTGTCACATTGGGAAGCGGATATGCTTAATATAGAAGTATTTTCTTTACTTACTTTGAGATTTAGGTTGGCACATAGAGCTTTGCAAAAGTCCCTCTACTTTGGTTCTTTTGGCTTTGTTACCGCGCGTCATGGAGATTACTGGAAGTTTATGAACCCACCAAGCTCCTCGGATCACAGGCACTCGAGAGGTCACGTCACGAGGCATCCGTGCTGATGAGGCAAAGCTGTTTACGCAAACCTAGCTCCTAGATAAGGCGATGAAGGATGAGAGCGTTAATATCGGTGAAGAAGCGATGAAACTAACTAACAACAGCATGTGCAAGAAGATACTCACGGGGAGGGTTTGTGTAGAGGATGCTGAAAAAGCCAGAGGCTTAGTGGCCAAGACATATTCCTAGACGAAGAAATTATTCTTTTTTTTTTTTAACTCAATATCCATCATTCATTCACCAACTCAATGTTCTACAATGATACTTTCAACCTCCAAACTAGAAAACAACCAAACAGGCGGTATAGAATAAAGCTTAGGGACAAAGGACGTAAACGTAGAAGCCTCCTTCGCTATTCTATCCGCAACTCTATTGCCACTCCTTGGGTAGTAAACCACTTTAACCTCTTTAAGCTTCAGTAATGTTGTGCTGATTTCCTGTATGATGGGCTTCAGTCTTGGCCAGGTCTCCTCCTCTCCATTGAGCATGTTTGCTAGAACCTGAGAATCTGTCTCAAATGTAGTCCCGTTATATCCAAACCCAGCCAGGACCTGTATGGCCCATCTCAACGCTTCTGCTTCTGTTTCTATTACAGACTCCATTACCTCAACTTTCCTCGCACCCGCCCACAACATGTGTCCATTGTGATCTCTCAGAATCCAACCAACCCCTCCTGACCCGTCCTCTTTCCTCCAGGCACTGTCAGTATTACACTTTAGTTTTGTCGGAGGGGGTGGCCGCCAACGTCTTTCTGGAGCAACAGTTGGGGGCGTTTTCTCCACCGTTGGTAAAATCTCCTCTTTGCTCTTCCATTCCCTCGCATCATCCAATGCCTTCTGGATCGTCTCCGGAGCAGTATACTCCTTGCTTCTGAAAATCAGCTCGTTTCGGTTCTTCCAGAGTCTCCATAGCAGCCATGGTATCATCTCCTCATTCACCTGCTCCATTGGGTACTCTTTTTTTAAGTTTAAGACCCAATAGAGATTAGAGTAAAGGGAATCGCTCCAGGCTCCTGCTGGTGGGATATGCACATTCGCCACCGCCCATGTTAGACGAGCATAATGGCATCGGAATAGTAAGTGATTGATACTCTCGGACTCTTCCCCACATCTACTACACCTTCGGTCTCTTCCAATATGTCTATTCACCATGTTCTCTGCCACCGGTAAAGCGTTGCTGAGACATATCCATATAAAATGCTTGATCTTGGGGCTGGTCTCCAGATTCCACACTGTTTGGTATAAACCATCAAGGCTTGGCTGATTTACTTCAAGGCTTTTTTTCCCTGCGTCTACCACATTTACTTGGACCCAATATGCCGACTTCACAGTATAATGACCTGTTCTCGTGTACTTCAAGACGAAGAAATTATTCTTGGTGTCCATTTTGCGCAGACCGCTTGAGAAGCTTGGGATCACACTTTAAAAAAAGGAGTTGATGGGTGTTCCAGCAGGTTCGATGAGGTACTAGAGAGGTGCCTTGTGGAACACGAAAATAAACATGAGGAGCAAGGTGTGGATGTGTTGATAGAAGTACATAGAGACGAAAGCGCAGAGTATAAGATCACTAAGAACCATATTAAGTCCTTGTTAGTGGTAAATGCAAGTCAAGGGTTTGTATCAGTTTAAAAGATTGCAAGTCCATAATTTTCATGGTTTATTCATTTAGTCACCCACTCGTAGTCCGCTCGTAGACGTAAAAATGATTTAAACTTTTAAAGTGAAAATCTTTTTATTAATATTCACTACGGCATCAAGTCAAGAGATGAAAAAATGTATAAGGATCCTTCAGAACTCAAGTAACAAGAAACGATTATTAAACCCAAAACTCATCAAAAAAGAAAAAAGATTATGTAATTGTTTACATGCTAACTCCCATCTAATAGTAAATGAAAGACTAAGCATGTCGTCTTTTCCTCCTTTGCCTTCCTCTTACAGCTTGCCAAACCCAGCTACTCTTTTTAAATCCAACAAGTCTCCTCATGTTTTGATCATATCGTTGCTTTTCAAACTCGCTTTGTCGTTTCCTTTTACCTCCTACTGCAGCAGGTTGCTTGATATTAGCTAGGCTCCCAACATAAGAGCACGCATTCCTCATCCAGTCTATGTCTCTGCCTAAACATTCTTTGAGTTCCAGCTTTTTTAAGAATCCAGCCTCTCCAGCGATGTAAAACGTTTTGGAGTAGACATTTTCAAAACCCATGGCGACTTTCTTCTCCTCATGGACGAAGAAACAATCATATGAAATCAGAGGGTCAATCACTGTCAAGAACTTGCTCCACGACACCTCTTCGGCCTCAATCTTAGTAGTAATCCACATCTCAAAATCTTGTGAACCTGCTTCGTCGTAAGCACACGTCAAAACCGCAAGCTTCTCCTCTCTAACACATGATAAAGTCACATCGTTAACATTAGCGTCGTCAAACGGCAGACGCAGAAGAGAACCAAAACTCTCGCTAGTAAAATCGAAACAGATTATGTGGGCTACTTCTTCATTGGTGAAGCAGGCCAGTAAGTGTTTCCCTTGATAGACACGCCACGCTGATTAAATTGTATAAACCAGTGTGGAGTAACGTCAAGAGTCTTCCATGAACTAGACTCGAAATCGTAAATCTCGTACCATAAAAACTGGTCTTCAACCTAGCTTATCTCTTTGTAGGAACTGCTGTTGGAGTAATGGTGCAGTGTTTTGACTGGAGAATCAAAGAGGAGAGAGTTAACATGGATGAAGCCCCTGGAACAGTCTCGCTGAGCATGGCTCATCCAATTCACGCCACTCCTGTTCCTCCTGTTCCTCGAACACGAAACCTTTGAACTTAACTTCTCGACTTGCTTTCTCATCTTATTATATAAAGCTTAGTTTTCAAAGTTACTAATTAACACGATCACGACACATGGCGGTTGTATATTTTAGATTGTGACATGTGTGCAATATATTTAACATTTATATACTAAGATTGATTTTCCTACTTTCCTATCTTATTATATAAAGCTAAAGATAATTTTCTTATAATCCTACTCAATCTTATTAAAATAATTATTTTCGTAATTATCTTTTTTATTGATTTTCCTATTTTCCTATCTTATTATATAAATAAAAGATAATCTTATTAAAAAACGTAATATATCATAATATAATATTATTAAAAATATCAAATTAAAAATTTAATTATAAGTATTATTAAAAGTAATTTTGCATTAAAAATCTAAACAAAAGGTAATTGTAAAAGATTATTTGATAGTAATTTTCCTTCTAATATTTTTACATGTGTTTAAATATATAATGATTAAAAATATATGTACTTATATAGTAAAACGAATTTTGAATTACCTAATTTCAGAATTTTTCTTTTTTGAGAATCCTAAACAAAAAAATTATTTACAATTAAGATTATATAGAGTTTGGGTTTTCAAAATTGTTAATTAACATGATTGTGACACATTGCAGTCATAATTTAAAATTGTGATGTGTGTTAAACTATCTTATAATATATATATATATATATATATATATATATATATATATATATACACTACAATAGTAATAAATGATTTTGGTTCTCTTTTTATTATATAAAACATAGATCTTCAAAGTTACTAACTAATATGATCGTGACATGTGTCAATAAAATTTTTAAGATTGCAACATCTGTTAATCTATCTTATAACTAAAAATATAATAACAAAAACAAATTTTGTTAAAAATTAATTGTAAGTATTATCTAATAGTAATTTTTTATTTTAAAATCCTAAACAAAAAATAATTGAAAAGGATTCTTTGATTGTAACTTTCCTTTGAATATTATGAAATAGTTTAAAATTTATAATGATATAAAAAATATATATAACGAGATAACAAAAAAAAAAGAATTTTGAAATTAATTTAATAGTAAAAAAGAATGATTTAATAATATTCATTTAGAAATTTTCCTTTAAAATCCTGAATAAAAAAATTGTAAAAGACTATTTTAAACTATCTCATAATTAAAAATAAACATACTAGGATAATAAAATTATTTTTTGTTAAAAAATAATTAAATACTAATTTTCCATTTAAAAATCTTTAAAGATATAAGTGCAAAATATTTTTTGATTACAACTATATATACTAAGAAAATAACAAACGAATTTTGAAAAAAATAAATTTCAAAACTATTTAATAGTAAATTTAATTTAAATATTAATTAATAGTAATTTTCTAGAAAATTTCCTTTTCAAAATCCTAAAGAAAATAGATTTGTAAAATAACTTATTTAATACTAATTTTTCTTTTCTAATATCCACAACAAAAGATAATTGTAAAACATAGTTTTATATTAATTTTATAGAAGTATTTACTTTGCTACGTAGAGTTACAGATATTCAGAATTTCATTTAAAATCGAAACGTATAATGAATTGAGTCAAAATTTATGGTTATTATGTCCAGCTTTATATAGATGTTATGTTGTTGTGACTAAGTTAATGTGACTATTATACTTATGTGTGTTTGTTTTTATCGACATATAAAATTGGTTTTGTTGTTATATATAGATCATGCTATTATGAAATTTAAATCAAAGAGATCGACTATGAAATAAAATGTAGTAGGTTATGCTATTAAGGAGTTTAAATCAAAGAGAAAGACTTTACAATAGAACAATGGTACTGATAACTCGCTTAGGCAACATGATTATTGAAGTTAGAATTCTAACCGGAAGTTATGTGAAAAAACGAATTTTTATTCCTAAACTAAGTCTCATAACAACAAATGCAAGAAAATCTTTCAAACTGAAAAGACTTCAATTTGCTATAAAAACTATATAATGACTATCAACAAGAGTTAAGGTCAAGCTTAAAAAATTAGTCTATTTGCCAAGTCCAGTCTTACAATTATATGTCGAACTATCAAGAGTCACTACAACTAAAGAGCTTCATATTTTAAAAACATTGCGACAATAATGTTTCACAAAATATTATATAGAGGTTATAAAGTCACACCATGAATGCTAATGTAAACAAATTTGATGTTTTCTCTAGCAATATATTCGATATTTAGCTGACTATCAGTAAAACATATTGATTGGTGTTGTAGAACATTAATATTTTGAATTGTGTTGTTTTTAATTTTTATTCCTAAACTAAGTCTCATAACAACAAATGCAAGAAAATCTTTCAAACTGAAAAGACTTCAATTTGCTATAAAAACTATATAATGACTATCAACAAGAGTTAAGGTCAAGCTTAAAAAAATTAGTCTATTTGCCAAGTCCAGTCTTACAATTATATGTCGAACTATCAAGAGTCACTACAACTAAAGAGCTTCATATTTTAAAAACATTGCGACAATAATGTTTCACAAAATATTATATAGAGGTTATAAAGTCACACCATGAATGCTAATGTAAACAAATTTGATGTTTTCTCTAGCAATATATTCGATATTTAGCTGACTATCAGTAAAACATATTGATTGGTGTTGTAGAACATTAATATTTTGAATTGTGTTGTTTTTAATTTGTCTTGCACAATATAAACAATATAGAGCGTTCAAAGTTCTATATATTTCAATTAAATATAAATAATATTATTTTGAAAAAAATAAAAGTGAAGTATTTATTAAAAATAAAATATAAATATATTATTTAAAACACCATGAATATTAAAATAGAAATACAAATCAAAATTTATAAACAGATTATTGTTATTAAAATGTCACCAATTTATACTGAAAATCCAAGAATTAATGTTTAAAAATATTTTCATTCTTTTTATATGTTCTTGAAATTAAAATATCAAATAAAATCCGTGCAACGCACGGATCCATATCTAGTGATTGATAAATTGAACATGTGTTCCTGGTTTGTTATTTACCCTTGGTTTGGTTAATTCTGATCTAACGGTTTGATGTTTCAAACAGTAATAATTATTGAACCGGTTAATTAATGTATGATCTAACGGTTTGATGTTTCAGACAGTAATCACTACTATACTAAAAGGCGTTAATACGCGTTCTGTCCGGAGACTTTATGTGTTGTAAAGCTCTTTTTGGTGTTACTTTTTATATTAAAAGGAAGTATACGAGTGAAAATATTTTATTCCATGTGGAAACTGAGTGGGCTTGAGATTATAATAATCACATTCTTTTTTCTTTTTTTTTCGTATTCACATTCTTATTACAAAATCTTAAGGAGGAAAAATGAGTGGGGTGAAATTATAATACTCAAAGTATTTATGTGTTGTAAAGCTCTTTTTGTTTGTTAACAAAAAAAAAAGAAGCTCTTTTTGTTACTTTTCATACGCGTGATCTCCCTGATTCATCTTTATGCAATCCCAGAATTACCCCTGAGTGCTATATAGTACCAGCTTGTGTCTTTCTGGTAGTTGACTGGAGAATTTGTGTTTTGTACTTCAGCGTCTGCTGTAGAAGCCAAAATACAGAAAATAAGCCGTGGAGGGAGTAGAAGATTGGATATCAAGTGAAGCTATGTCGGTTGTTGTGGATGTGAATAGAATATCACATGTGGTAGCTCAAGATGAAAATCTGAATGGGGGGTCGACCACGAGCACTCAAGATGAAGATATCTACGAGAAACTGAAGAAGGCGGCTCAGGATGGGGATATTGAAAGACTGTACGAGTTGATATCAGAAGTTCCAAACATTCTATGTCACTTTGATAGAGACTCCTTTTGTGAGACGCCACTACACATTGCCGCTGAGAAAGGGCATACTCATTTCGCCATGGAACTGATGACCCTTAAACCGTCACTTGCTTCAAAGCTAAACGTGTCAGGTTTTAGCCCGATTCATATAGCTCTTCAAAATAACCACATTCAAATGGTGAGAGGGTTTGTGGCAATCGAAAGCAGCTTAGTCAGAATCAAGGGAAGAGGAAGGATTACGCCTTTGCATCATGTGACTAAGATAGGTGATGCAGAATTGCTGTGTGAGCTCTTGTTAGCTTGTCCTTCTTCCATAGAAGATTTGACGATTAAATGTGAGACAGCTGTGCACATTGCTGTGAAGAACCACCAGCTTATGGCATTTAAGGTTCTATTGGGATGGGTCAAGAGAGTAAACAAGGAGGAAATCTTGGACTGGAAGAATGAAGATGGTAACACAGTCTTCCATATTGCTGCATCCATAAATCAGACTGAGGTAAAATTTGTCGCTTATCTCATTTAAATTATTTTTTGCCCCCAAAATTCTTATTAACATGAATAGTCCCGTATGCTTTGATGCTTAAAAGCTTCTTCTTAACTAATTAACATCTGGGACTAATTTGCTTTCTTTGATTCAGTTGTTGCTAAAGTTCATGAACTTGCTGCTTGATTTCTGCAGGTAATGAAGTTGCTGCGTCGAACTGTTAAAGTAAGAGCTAAGAACTTGGCTGGCAAAACCGCAATGGACATACTCAAAACTCACCAACCTATTACTTGTTTCACTGAAGCAAGAAGACGTCTTCATAGTGTTAAAGAAAGACTACTTTGTCGTTCCACGACGACTCTTGCAGGATACTTTAGCCAAAATCTATCTTTTATTGAGAAAAGGAACAAACTCTTAGGGCTGAGCAACATGAGCTTGACTGGCGAAACGTTTGTAAACACCAGCAACCGCCGGGACGCAATACTTGTGGTGGCTATACTGATAGTTACTGCAACATATCAGGCTAGTCTCAGTCCTCCCGGCGGAGTTTGGCAAGATGATTCCTTCGAGAATGATCAGTATGCTGGGGAAATGATTATGTCGTTTACAGACGCCCTTGTCTTTAATGGTCTTAACGAGTTTGCCTTCTTATCATCTTTATTTGTGATCATAGTCCTCATAATTGGTCTCCCCATGTGGAAGCTAATCTATGCTTCAACGGCAGCTTTAAGTATCGCTATGTCAATGTCATACAACACTATACTCCCTAGTACAGGTCTCCTATTCGAAGAGTTAGCAAGGCGCGTCTTTGTCTCGGCATTCCCACATATTATGGGAGCCATGCTGTTTGCTACTTTCATGGCATTCAGTGTTGATAAACTTCTCCGGGTAAGAGTGGACTCCCCGGCGAGATACTTCAGCATATCTGATCCAGCGTATCCTGGCTATCTTTTACTATTACTGTTTTGTGGTTTTGGTATTAGTGTTGTTTGGCTTTATTCATATTGGCAGCCTCTCTTCGAAGGTTAGGTTGCTTCTTGTGTTGGAGGTGTTACGGTTTCATTTATCAATGTTGTCATACAACTTATTAACCATGTTTGAATATTTCAGTTTATAAGAGTTATTATATTTTTGTAAGATATTCAAAATCTAAAAATCAATGTTTGTAATGATAGACAACAATTTCTGGAAATTCTTCGCGACTTTTTTTTGTCTATAAACAAGCAGAGTTTCGTGTTCAGTAGAAAAAACATGACTTTGATGAATATTAAATATGAAAGAATAGAAAAATGTTTCATTTGAGCTTTGATTTTAATTATAGATTTGATTGTTTTATTTGATGCTAGAAGTTTTTTTATTTGTTTGTTCTTTTATTTAAATATATAGTATTTTTTAATAAATGATTGTTGACAATATGACTCTAAAATTTATATAATATGATCTCAAACTAAAGAATTATGTTTTTGATATAAAACTGAATAAACTAAAAATCGTTGGTATATAAACTGAATCGAATTGAAGTAAATATAGATTTAGTATAGTAGTTGTATTTTACGAAACGAAAAACCAAAAACCAAAAAAGTTGAACCGAAACTGAACTGATATCCGGATTGAACATCCCAAAGAGAAGTTATATGAAGAAAATATTGTTCACATAAAAATGTATGATATTTGTTTTTAAACAAAAACAAGAATCTCCTAAGGTATCAAATTATTATTTAAGAAAAAGAAAAAAATATCAAATTATTAGCGAGAGATCTTAAATTAATTATCGACAGAGTAATATTGTTTCTGTCGTTGTTGTATTCAATGTATCATGGTATCATGTATCTGTATGGTAATTAACAAAAACTAGATTTGGACCCGCACAACCGTGCGGGTGTTTGTTTTCGTTTATAGTTATATATATATATATATATATATATATATATATATACTATAGTAATCACATATATGAGATATGTAAATTTAATGTTTTTCAAACATAAAAATATTAGAGTATATTTGTTTTCATCAAATAGATTGTTTCAAACTTTTTTTTCTTCTTCTTTATTTTTTTATTTGTTAGATTAATATTTCATTATTAATTAAATAAATAGAAAGAGAACTTGGTAAAAGATTATCATTTACAAAGACAATGTAATATTTCACAAAATAAGATAGTTAAAAAAACTAAACTGATAGCTTCATATATTAATATTATAAAAAATAATTAAACATTTAATTTATATGTATATATATATATATATATATATAATTATTTGGATCATTATTTAATTGTAATCATATATTTAAATACTTCTTTAAATATTTCAGTTATAATAATTTATAGTTACATGTTGTAAAATGTTTAAAACCATCACATGTATTTATTTCTTCTTATTATTGTATTTGTATTTAGTTATTAAACAAATTAATATTTACATGAAAAAAACATATTTGATAATTATTTTGTATTTTATTTATGTTAATTTTTACCCGTACTTTAAAACTGGATTTCATTTTAGTAATATATTTAAATTTCTTCATCTTACATAATATATTAGTGTATATACATAAATCTAATATATTTTTTTATAAATGTATTGTACTCTGTCATTATATTATATTTTAACATAAATATTTTATATGTATGAAAATAAAATTTATAATCTATCAATTTAATATAACTTTATCATATGTAGTTCAATATAATAATTTTATTTTAAAATGATTAATTGTGACTATAAAATAGATAAGTGTGTGATAGAAGTTTTATTTTAAATTTTTTAAATACTAATTGTGTATCTATATATATATATTTATTGCATAATAATATTTCATTGATAATTATGAAATTAGTGAAATATTTACATGCATTTTTTGAAAATTAATATATTGCTAAAATATTTAAATCAACATAATAGTTTTCTTTTAATATGATTTATTTTAATTATATGATTGATAAAAAAATATGATAAAAAAATATAATATTTATTTTTCATTTTGTAAATGTTAACTGAATATAATATTTTATAGTAATATTTCAAAACTAATCACGAAATTAGTTAAACTATTTTCATATAATTTTTGAAAATTATGATCTGTTAAAATCCTTTTAACCAGATTTTTTCGAATTTTTAATATATATATATATATATGATTTAGATATAAGTTAGATTTAATATATTGTTGTGAAATCCCTAAAATATTGAGGATTTATTGTGTTTTATATAATATTAAGGTTATTAATGTTTGAATAATGTAATATATTTTAGTTAATATGAAAATTAATGATGATTAAAAATGTAATATGACCAACTCTATTAGATAGTCCATTTTATAAAAATTCACACATAAATGAGAAGTCATGACTTCTCTTTTAATATAATAGATGTTACATAGTAGAGAAAATAAAGGTTGGTTCATAAGAATTAATGAATAGGTCTAAAATTTTTTTTAAGTAAGTTGTTTTTAGGACTCCTTCTCTTTTAATAGTATTGACTAGAATTTTGACCCGTCATTTCAAAGAGTGGGCAAAATTTCTTTTTGTTATCATCATATGCTTTAATTTTTCTTGTTTGTTAAATGTCTGAGATTATTATCAATCTTAAAAGTTTGCATTTTGATTATTATCGTTGGTACACCAATATGTACACCAATATGTTTAAATATGATATTCGATTTTGGTTTGCAGTTTGCATTTATAAATTTATTTAACCCGTCATTTTGTACACCAATATGTTTAAATATGATATTCGATTTTGGTTTTAGGTTGTTTTTTTAGATTTTGGTTTCAGTCCAATTATAATTTTTCTTTTTTTTGGTTCAAGAGATATATAAAACCTTCAGTTATTTTTAAAATAACTTAATATCTTTATACTTGTGTTTATCCGACCCAAATACACGAAATCTATTTTTTCTTTCAACAATTTATTTACTGAAAATTAGAAATTCCAAACATGTATTTTTATTTAAAAATATATTTATAGATAACTAAATTAAAATAAATAAAATTTATTTTATGAAACTAAGCTAATTTATTTACATAACTCGTCCATATTATGTTTACTTATATTTTTAAAACTGTACATTATAGTAAAATTTTATTTTAAATTTTTATATTGTTCAAAATTTACTTTAGTATTTTAGAAATTAACTATATTTCATTCAATTCATATCATACTATATTGAATTATTTTTAATAATCTAATTTAAATATGTAAATATTTATTATTTATATATATATATATATGTATATATATATATATATATATATTAATTTACTATTTTGTTTTAGTACGTTGAAGTATGTGGTAAATTCATGAATGTATGTTATTATTTAGTTTTCTGATATATAAAATATTTACTAAATAAATTAAGTTACTCTATAATTATTAGTTGATGTATTAATTTAATTATGATTATAAATATTATGGAATATTATTTCTTATTCTATAATAAGAGAATTATCATTCGTTAATAATTTTATTTAATATTAAGTACGAAGTTTATTATTTAAAACCAAATATTAAAAAGACATTTATGTTTACATCTTAAATAAAAAGATATTAAAAGATATTAGTAAAATGAAATCTTGGAAAAGGATATTTGATAATATCTTTTTAGATATCTTATTTTGAAAATATTAAAATAATAGATTGAATATAGTATATATTTAATAGTAGTTAAGTTAGTTGTAAGAAAAAAAATATGACGTTAAATAAATGAAATGATTCAACCTAGATTACTTGTAAGTATATAACAAATTCTCTTGTATGTTTAAATAACTCATTAAAAATATATTCATAAAATATCAATAGTAACATGTTTCATCATATATTAAATATTAATATTAGTTAACTATTAATATATATATATATATATATTATTACTCTAAATATAAGAATTATATTTTTATGTATTTGATGAGGCTTTGAAGAATTTTTCTTTTTTTGCATTTGGCTTAATATATACTTGTATATACGAATTAATAGACCTATATAATTATTTAATTACATTAATAAATAAAATATTATTTATTTTTAATGAAATTTCGTATTTATATAAATTAAATTTATTAATTTATAAAAATAATAGATTTGTTAGTTAGTTCTTTAATTTTAGGCATGATATATTTAATTGCAACTAAATTAGATACATGAATATATATATATAATTGGTTAAGTCATTAGATTATTAGAGAAATGAACAACCTTTTTTATATTCCAAAACATAGTCGATAAAAAGTTCTCATGTTTTAATAGTATTGATGGTATTTGAGACGAATCATAAGGGATTAGCAACTTCTGCTTGTAAAACAAACGACTATCCACCAACGAGAATCCTTGTTTAACAGTTTAACCATGCTGCACTTTAACCATCAACTCCTGAATCAAAGCGTTCTCATCGATTTCCCGATATAAATCCTGCATCTGTAATGAGATATTGATACTTTCAAAGCCAACAATGGTAACCTCACATCAGCTACCGCAGTATGATCAATTCGAGATAAGCCGTCCGCCACTCTGTTCTCACTTCCCAGCTTATACTCGATATCGAATTCATATCCCAAAATCCTGGTGAGACATCGCTGCTAATCCAATGTAATCTCCATCTGCTACAACAAATATTTAATACTTTGTTTATCCGTACGAACCACAAACCTCCTTCCAAGCAGATAATGCCTCCATTTCTGTATGGAAAGAACTTTCGCGGTCCACTCTCTTTCGTAAACGGGTTTCAACTGCTCTCTTTGTGTCAACCCATAGCTAAAAAGGCAATAGTGGCGTCCTTGCATCAGAATCGCGCTTAACCCGTAACCAGATGCATCATACTCCACAATAAACAGCCGATCGAAATCCGGAAGAGCTAACACTCGAGCTGTGATCATCGCCTTTTTTAAACTGTCAAAAGCTGCTTGTGCCTCCGCACTCCAAACAAACTGATCTTTCTTCAGTAATTCCGTAAGAGGTTTAGCAATCGATCCATAATGATGTACGAATCTTCTGTTGTATCCCGTTAGATTGGGAAACCTCTCAATGATTTCACAGTTCTCGGTTGAGGCCATTGTTGAACCGCTTCGATCTTCTGCATAGTAGTAGAAACCACATATTTACTGATCACGTGTTCCAAATATTCAACCTTCTCATGAGCATTTTTTTCTGTTAGCAAACAACCTCTTCTGCACAAATACATCCAACACCAATCCCACATGCTTAGCATGATCTTCCAAATTTCTACTGTATATCAGAATATCATCAAAGAAGACTAAAATGAATTTTTGCAAGAATTGTCCAAAAACATCGTTTATCAAGGCCTGAAAAGTTGCTGGGGCATTGGTAAGGCCGAAGGACATTACCAAAAACTCGAAATGGATGTCATGTGTCTTGAACGCAGTCTTTGCAATATCCTCTTCTTGCATTCTTATTTGATGATACTTGGAGCACAAATCCAGCTTTCTAAAGAGCGTTGCTCCGTGTAAATCATCCAGCAATTGGTCAATCATAGGGATGAGATATTTATCTTTTACCGTAGCTATGTTCATCGCTCTGTAGTCAACACAAAACCGATAAGAGTCATCCTTCTTCTTGACTAACAAGACTGGGCTGGAGAAGGGACTATGGCTTGGTCTAATTAAGCCTTCTTCCAACATTTCGTGCACTAATTTCTCCATGATTTCCTCGTGTGCGCGTGGACACCTATAAAGAGCACACACAATTTTTTTATTTAGTTTTTTTAAAAAAAAAAATCCTATTTAATAATAATTTGTTTTTTAGAAAAATCTTAATCCAAAATAAATAATTATTTCCTTACAAGTATATAGTTATTTAATAGTATCTTTTTAAATCTTAAACCAAATAATTTGAAAAGGTTTTTATAAATACATATTTGTTTTAACAGTAATTTCCTATTTAAAAAATCCTATTTTAAAAAATCAAAAGAAAACAAAAAATATACTATTAAAGCTTATTGGTTTTTTACCTAAAATATATTTTTCTTTACTAAAATTACATGTTTCATTAAGGGCAATCAAGTAATATATATATATATATATATATATATATTGTTTTTCTTTTTGCAATCAAGTAATATTAATAACACATCTATATTATATCATTTTTCGGATTCAGACCACTACTGCCCACATCAGATTTCTTGGGTTATTTGGACCTATTAAGAAATTAGATCCAATTTTCACATTTTTTTCCTTAGGGCCATTATGTCCAAGTTCAAAATTTTTTTTTCTAATTATTCTTAATATTTTGTGTAGTAAACAAAAATTAAACACTTAATTATTTTGTTTTTTTCTAAATATAATTTAAGGATTCAAAAAAAATTATTTTTTTTTCATTGAAAGGTATAATTCTTTACTAAATGTATATAATTTTTTTTATTAAAAAATTAAACATATAATAAAATTAATTTATCAGAGTTATGCTAACTTAATTTATTTAAATAATAAAGTTTAATTTTTAAACATAAATAGTCATATAAAATGAAACACGATAAAGAAAGATAAAAGTTTAAGTCTTTTATAAAATAAAACACAAATATATGAAAATATAACTTTTACTTATTTCAAAAAAAATTAAAGGAAGCGCGTACCAAAATTAGGTACTGTATCAAAATATCTTTGATAAATATATAATTCCTTAATATTAATTTTCTTTCTTAAAAACATCTTAGGACATTGATTTCAAAGACGACATGAAGGTTCTGGACGAAGCAAGCTCAAGGGTTTGTATCAGTTTAAGAGATTGTTATCAGAAAAGGCAAATAAGGGTAAAGGAAACATGGAGGAATAACTGAGAGATGCTGAGAAATAGATCAATGTGACATGATAATACAGACCCAATGTGCGAAACTTATCACTTTTGGTTTGATACATAAATCTACAGTTTCTCTTTGCATCAGATCGCGATGATGTTTACTCAAAATCATTCAAACCAATGCGAGTCACCCAAATGCTTGTTGATGTATGGTATTATCCAAAGTATCATATTCCACGATGTTTACCCATATCATTCAAATATGTGTGCCACCCACATGCTTGTGATGTGTATATATAATCCCATGTATATAAT
Source organism: Hirschfeldia incana (assembly GCA_026261945.1). Taxonomy (NCBI): domain Eukaryota; kingdom Viridiplantae; phylum Streptophyta; class Magnoliopsida; order Brassicales; family Brassicaceae; genus Hirschfeldia; species Hirschfeldia incana. The sequence continues at coordinate 3,974,781 of JABCMI010000021.1, forward strand.
CTACTAGTGACTTACTGTAATTTACCTCATGTCACTTCCAAGCACACATACATCACAACCCAACCTCCAAAACTGAAAGCTAGCTGAGCTGGTCTAGAGATCAAATCCAGAGCCAAACTATGCAACCCTTTTCCAATAACATCCATTAAGTTAGCAGTTCAGAACAGCTCGAACGAGTATGTCCCATGTGACAACAGTTGGGGCAATGCCATGGCTTCGAGCATCATCAAAGAACTCAATAGCGTGGCCAACTCTGCCGCACATACAAAACCCTGACAGTACAGTATTGTAAGATATAACATCAGGTTGCCACCCTTTCTTATACATGTAACCCCAAATCACCGTCGCGCTGTTACCGTCTCTAACTACGAAGCATCCTTCCATCAACGTGTTGTATGTCACCAGATTCGCAACGCAGTTCCAACGCTCCATCTCCGCCGCGAGTTTCATCGCATCATCGAGCTTCCCAACAGAGCACAAACCATGGATCAGAATGTTATGCATGGTAACATCAGGCTTTTGACCCGTTTTGAGAAACTGGCGCCACAAGTCTAGGGCTAAATCGATCTTCCCATCGTGACAAAGACCTCCTAGAAGTGAACTGTATGTTCTAAGATCTGGTTTCCAGCCGTTTTCAAGCATGTCTCTCGCAACAGATGATGTTTCACCGAAGTTTCCTGCCTTACGCAAGCCGTCGATAAGAATGTTGTAAGATACAACAGTGGGACGACAACCATTTTTCGCCATCTCTTTGAGCAAAAAAGAAGCATCACCAAGTCTAGACTCTCGGATTAACCCACTCATTATTGCATTACAGACGTGAGAGTTAAGCTCCACGCCATGCTTGCTTATCTCTTTAACCAAATCTGATGCTTCTCCTAGTCTTCCCTCTTTGCATAAAAAGTTTATAACCGACGAATATGCATAAACATCCAGTTTCCCACCTCTGCTCTCCACCTCTTTCATCACCTCCAAGGCTTTATTTACATAACCATTAACGCACAACCCATGTATATAAACACCATACGTTATATTATCCGCTGTGTATCCTTTGGCAGGCATAAGCTTCCAAATCATCGTCGCTTCATCGATCTTACCATACTCCAACAACCCTTTTACCAAAATGTTATAACTCACTGTGTTAACTGAACTCTTCTGCTCCATGACTCTCCATAGCTCCAAACTCTTCTTGATCTCCCCGCAACGGCAAAACCCATCAAGCATAGTATTATATGTAACCACATCAATAAAGACCTTACTTTCAACCAACTCTTTAAACACACTCTCAGCCTGATCAACACTCCCCACCCCACACAGCCCATGAATCATACTACTATAAGTAAACAAATCTTTCTCTCTCTCATTCTCTTTCATCCTCTCCCATATCTTGACGCAATCATCAACCCTCCCACACTTGCTCAACCCACTGATCATTATGTTGTGAGTCTTAACATTCGGATAAACAGAAGCATCCTCCAACAATCTCTCCCAGAGCTCCATCGCCTTGTTATGATCTCTACCTTTAAGAAACCCATCGATTAAAATATTATAACAAGTAACATCAGCTTCCACTCCTCTCTCAGACATTTCGTCGAACACCTTCAACGCATCATCCAAGTCTCCAGCTTTAACTACCTCGTTGATCACAGTGCTGTAGCTTAACACATCAGGCTTCAAACCCTCTTCCCACAACCAATCAAGAAGCTCCTTCGCCTTCTCGAACTGCTTCTTCTTACACGACATCTTGATCAAAACATTATACGTCTGCAGATTAGGAACCAAACCCGCTGTTGATTCGATGTAAGCGAACAAGGACTCGACTCTATCCCACTGTCTCGCCTCCACGAAGGCGCTTAGAAGAGAGTTGTAAGACCGTATCCCAGGCTCGCACCCGAAGATCTCCGACATTCGTTGGAACACGTCGAGAGCTCGGTCGGGCATCGAGTTCTTTCCGTATGTTTTGATGACTGACAGCGCGACGTCCTCGTCGCACTTGCATTCCTGCGATTTGATGAGGTCGACGACGCGGGACACGTGGGTGACCATGCGAGCCTCCGCGAGGCGTCGGAGGATGTGGTGGAAGACGGGGGCGGAGTGCGCGTAGTTTGGGTGGCGAGTCGCTGTGTCGAATAGTGTGAATGCGGCGCGAGGGTTCTTCTCGGATTTTAGGAGCTTGAGGACGTGTTTGGGAGACAGCGATTTTGGGAAGACAACCATGGAGGAGAGAGTTTGCGGTGATGGTTTATCTCTCCGGCATGTTTTTGTTCCTGGCAGCAGTTCCTGTCGGACTTCTGACTAAATAATTGTCAGAGAATTGGGCATTTCGGTTTAGTTTAAAATTTGGTTTTCTTTGGGTTTGATTCGAGTTGGTTAGTTTGGTAATGGTTTGTGCTCAATTTGGTTTAATCGATTAAGTTTAGTTGACAAAAAAAATCAATCTAGTTTTAATTTTGATTTTGATTTGGTCAAGAAAAATCAGTTTATAAAACATAAAACAAACAATTATTTAATCAATAATTTCATTTAAGTTGTCTATGTTTGAATGTATAATCAAACATCACAAAAATATAGATCCAACAATTTGAAACTATTTTATTTTAAATTTTAGTAAAATCATCATATTTTTGTTTCCATGGTAGTGCAAAAAGGTTATTTACTTTTTGTTATGTTTATTTAGGAGTAAGACTTATAAAATTTTGTTTATATGTTTAGTTTGAATTTTAATTATTTTAAATAATAATGTTATTAGTATATTTAGTTAATTTGGTTAAATTATTATATTGGCTTTTTGTTTGATTTAGTTTAAAATAATAAATCGAACTGAATTGATTTGCTTGACTAAAATCTTGGCTGAATAGTTGAGACTTGAGACATATTTTGGTTAGAGTTTGGTTTGTGACATTAGAATTGTAAACCGAAATTTTGACCCCAAAAAAAATGAAGCCTACTACTGATGTTCTTCTCAACTGAAAGTCTGGAACCAAAAATAGATGGTTAAAAGGCGGTTTATTCGGGTTATAATAGACAACGTCAACAAGTCATTCATTTGAAATGCCCCTCCCCTTAACATTTAAAAAGTAAACCAATAGCACCGAAATTAAACCAAACCAACAAAATGACAACAAAAAGACAAACGGTTCAAAGAGCTAAACCCTTTAACCGAACCACCCAATGAACATGTTGATCAATACATCCTCATAGCACTCCTCGTTATAGAATGGCCGTGACTATTCCCCCACCCACCACCGCCACCACCACCAGCTCCTCCTCCAACGCTCATTCTCCGGCTACCTTTCATCGGCGCCAAATAAAATTTCCACATTCCGTTCTCCCCATTCTTAGGTGAATACCTTGAACTCTTATTCCTCTCCAACCCATTAACTTTCCTCCCCATTCCACCCCCGGAGCTCCTCCAGCTCACATTGCTGTTACTCCTCACCATCCTCGGCCCCCCTCCTCCTCCTCCGTTCCTCAGCTCCGGCCACGATTCCGACAACGATCTCTCCACCATTCCGCCGTTTAACCTCCTATACCTCTCCTCCTCCTCCTCTTCCTCATACTTGTTAACACTCTTCCTGTAAATAAGCCCCAAGATGCTCCACTTCCCCCACCGTTTCGACTTCTTGTTGCTATCATTACTACTCACTTTCCTCTCACCGGTGATCGCCGGAGGTTCCCGGAGAAAACCGTTATCTATCGTCTCCACACCATAACTGTTATCCATTGGTATAGCCGACGAGTTAGACACCGGCAGCTTTGGCTCGTCCATATCCGCCATAACAGCCGCAGCGGTTTTCCTTATAGAGCTGGACCTGTCGAGACTCTTCCTCCTCCTTGACGATGAGTCAGTGTAGTAGTCCCGGGTCTGGATCGACCCGCCCGGTATTATAACCGGGTCGGACACATTGTTGGATGCATTAACCACCTGTGGTGGCGGAGTTGGTGGTTCTTCCACCGGAATCTGCATATCCGTCCGGGTCACGTGACGGTGCACCGGAGCATCCTCCACCACCGAGAGCATAGACGGCGGCGGAGGAGGTCTCGCCGCCGGCGGAAACGTCGTCCTTCCGATCAGAGACCCGTCCCAAGAAGCTCTCGGCTCGTCGAACGAGTAACGAGGATCATCAACCGAGATCCTCCCGATGTCGACGGAGAATCTTCCGGCGTCGAGAGAGAATCTTCCGGCGTCGAGGGAGAATCTAGGATCGGTGTCGCACGACCTCCGGCCGTAACCGTAGTCGGCGATCTCCGACTGAGTGTCCCGGAGCTGTCTTCCTATCGGTTTCTCCACCGGTAACCTCGCCGATCCGGGACGGTGGTCGCCGCCGTTGCGCCGCTTCTTCAGCTTCTGGTTCTGCCTCCACTTCTGAAGCTTCTTGCTGAAAACAGAGGCCGCTGACCAAAAACTACGTCGTACTGATGATGGCTTCTTTGCTTGAGTGTCAAGATCTATGTAGTCCTTCATTGGCTTCAGCTCCTCAGGGACTTCTTCAACTTCCTCTATCTCCTCCTCAACGATTTCGTCCGTTTTAACGCCGTTAACTTCGCTTCTAACGCCGTTAACTTCGTTTCTAACGCCGTTAAGTTCCCCGGAGAAGTCGTTAACAATCTCAAAGTCGCAAGCTTCGACGTAGTCTTCTTCGAGGTCGTCGCTTTCAGCTTCTTCTTCGTCGTTAACCTCAAGAACAGGCTCCTGGACGCTGGACTTCCTAGGCTCGACGTCAGCCTCGCCGCCGGCGACGGAGACGGCGGTGGTGGGGGCGTTTCGCTGCTCGTCTTGGCTAAACAAGTTCCAGAGAGAGGTCTGTCTGACGTCACAGGACCTCCGCTGCGGCTCAAACGCGCCGGAGAGTCCGTTTCCGTCGGTGTTCTTGGACGCCGAGAAAGATTTCGTACGGCGGAGCTCCGGGAAGAACCCGGGTTTGACCCGGCCGTTTCCGTTTCCGGTGGAGTTTCCGTTTGAGGGTTTGAAGAGGGCTTTGAGAGCTGCGGCGGAGATGGTCGGAGGTTTGCGGGAGGAGGAGGAGGAGGCGTTGTTGTTGGTTTGGTCTAGGACTGAGAGGCGCTCGCAGAGACAGGAAGGGCAGAAACCGGTGAAACGCTCCTCCGGGTGACGGTCGCAGGAGGTTGAGAGACGGTGTGGCTGCGGTGGTTGTGGAGGCGGAGCTAGAGCTGCTGCGGGGTCGGTTGATGGATTCATGACTTGGGAAGTGGTGGTTAGTCCTTTCACTCTGCTTAGAGTAGTGACATCACTGTCTCTCTGGTTATAGAGAGAGAGAGAAAGACAACACGTACGTTAAAGAGAGAGAGGGAGTGATTGGTAGTGTTGTTTCTGAAACTTGGTCTGCCTCCAAGGTATTGAAAAAGAAAGGAGATGAATAGAAACGAAACAAAAACAAAAACAAATTATCAAGAAAATATTTTAAAATAATTTTTGTATATTTTGTTTCAGTGTGGATATCTAGGATTTTAATATTGAATCAAAAGATGGAAAATGGATTATGTTGATTAGTAGATCTTTAACCAGCTTTACTGATCATATAAGCCAAATCTTATGTTGTATATTCGTTAAGAAAACATATATTAAAGGTTAACATTCTTACAAGTTAAACTTTGGTCTTTTTTCAGTTACACTTTTGTTAACATTTCTATGAATAGAATAAAGTTATACCAAAAAAACATAAAACTTCGGTTGTTAATTATTATTTAGTTAATACTAGTAATTAGAAAGATGTAAAAAATGTCCACTCTGAGTCTATGTTCGTCCGGTTTGGCTCGTGTAATATAAACTCGTTGCATATTGGGTTAGTGAAAAAGTGGATCATTTGCATGCTTTGTCAAAAGCGATTTTAACTAGAATCAAAATTTTCACACTGCTTTTGACAAAAATTTGATGCAGCAAATGTTTCAGTTTAAATTAAACTCTTTTTGACTTACATTTTAATATAATAATACAGTGGTGATTCAACGAACCAAAACATTTAAAGACATAATGTAACACAACATCGATCATCCAGTTAACAAAAAAAAAAATCGAGTATGCAATAAATAACATTTTAAGACATGTATGCAACTAATTATCTTATGAAACTCTTACTTGTTATCCTTTTCTTTGTAACTGGAAACTCTTATCTTATCTAAATACGTAGATAAATTTCGTTTTATATTATTATACGATTCAAGTTGAATATTAAAATATTTGTCAGTGCTGATTCTCCACAGTTCTACCGTAGAAATAACCATGTCAATTATCGCATCAATCATAGCAACTGCTGCGCCAACTAGGAAAATTACTGCTTTAACCACAGTAATAATTAGTTGTTTTTAATATAAAGAAAATTCAATAAAAGGGATTCTTTGGAATTTTAAAGATTCGGACTAAATTCTTGTCTCTATGACAGTCTCTCCTTTCGCTTTCTCTCTTCTTCCTTTTTCTTTTTCTTTTTCTTTCTATTTTTTTTCTCTTTTTCATACATTTTGTAAATAAAGCTTCTCGATATTGGAACACTTATCAGATTGAATTTTAAGTAACAAAACTTTGGTTATAATTTTTCTCGGTGTAAGTACGAATTTAATTAAGCTTATACCCATGATAAAAATTAACTTTATCGAATTTTATTTATACTTTCAGTTCAGAACTTATATTGTATTTTAATTGTTTTGTTTCAAATGATATATGTTTGAAATCTTTAAACATATAACAAAACATTAACTTTTGATTCTAATACATCATCTTCTGTGATGATTTATTTTATATACCTTCAAATTAATAAAAACTATACTTTCAAATTAATAAAAACTATAAATATAATTATTTTTAACATTAGAGGTTATTATTAACCAATAAAACATAGAAATCACAAATACTGGTTTAACAATTTTCTTTCTATGTTGTTTTGAAATTCATGGGATATTTAGTAGTAAGAACTATTTATTTTTTAATGGATTGAATAGCTTTTCTCGAAATGGAGCTGTGGGAAATATGGTTCAAATATTTTTATAAGTTATCGTTATCAAATATTCAAAGAATGAATTATTTATATGCTTTTTTGCGATGCATGCTATTACCTTTAACTTTATTTTTTTTTCCTTTATCTGATCAATTTTGTCTTGGCTTTTCTTTTTGTTTCTTTTATTTTATGTTTTTTTGTTCTTTCCGCAAAACAAAAAAAAAGAAAATTTTATCTGAATTATATTTACTCTGCGTGAGGTTTTGTGGATGCATATTAATTTGATTTTTGGAAATTTATTTTATCGTGATAGTACTAGTACGGTCTCTGAATGTCTCTACCATGGGAAGCAAATCTTGTCCTTCTTCTAAACGCTTTTATCGTTTGTGGAATAAGTATTGTTCTTGGTGCAGAAATTATATATACGTTTTTTTTTGTTTTAAAGTGATATATCTGTGAATAATCTGATTACGATCTTCAATCTTAAATTGATCTCTTAATCTTGAAACTTATACAAATGATTGTTTTTATGTGTATATATTATCAGACGTGTGGGTGAGAATCTTCCAACTACATCATATCCCACGTTCATAATTCATCATTTGTTACCTTATCTACTTTTGTGTATTAATCAATGTCTTTCTAGTATCAAGGATATACTTTCATCATCGTATACGTTTTTTGTAAGAAGTCGTCAGTATTTTTTTTAGTAATAATTATTTGAGCATCGTGTGTGTATGTGTGTGTGTGAGGCACGGCCGCCCATTGTTGCCTCCTATCCCACTGAACCTCACGCAATCAATGCCATTAATGTGGGCGTTTTATTGTATTATTACTTCACCTTTCACTTTATCGCTTGGTAAATGATTAAATGTTGACAAAAATAGTTCTCTTTATTTTCACGAATGGAGATTTAGAGATAGAAATCCTTGTAATAATTAATCTTGTTTACTCGGGGAAAATATTTTACAAACGCCCTTTAATTATAACAATGCATAACTAATTTATGCTCGTAGACAAAACAGTTAATGATAGTAATGCAATATATAGAACATAATAATTATCCTAACGCTATATAATATATCATGATATGATATATAATCATGAGTTAAATATCATGATTAAGATTTTCCTTTCTAGTTGAATAAGAAAAATTGCGTTTGATATAAAAAAATAAATATAAAGTTGAAAACGGTATATATTTATTGATCCTTAACACTGTATCAGATCCATATATTTATAGTATGGTAAATAGTTGCGAAGCGGTAAAAAATACTGCGAGAGATTGTGGCAATAGGAAAACAGTGTATAGTTGATTTGCTTGATGTGTTTCTTTATGATCCTTAACTCTTTATACAATACATCTTCCTTACCAAAAATTGCCTTGAGTAGAGAAAGTTATTGATATTTTATAAATACTCACTCCAGTTTTTTTATTTTATTTTTGCCGAAAGGTTTATATATTCACTCCAGTTCTGATACACATTTGTAAGTTTTCCACACATACAACAGATTCATCGACCAAAATGGAGTTATCGTCTTCTCTTCACCCCTTTTCATAGTCAACAGTATGTCACTGAACAACAAAGAGCATACCAGCTCATGCTTACAGGTGACCATGTGAACACAAACCCTAAACACTTGAGGGACACAAGTACTTTAACTCTCTTGAACAACCCACCAAACATATCCCTAAAATTACTTGTAATAACCAAACAAATAAATAATTTATGAGGCTTTAATTCGTTATCCGAAATAACCATTTAGTATGCTTCAGCTGATGTAACTCGTTTACGAAGAACTCTACCCAACAAACTAATAATCTAAATCTAATTTATAACTTTTTTAGGCGTCACAAAAAAATAAAATAATTATGAGTCCATCGTTCGTTGAAACTTAATTGATAGGATTGCAATATACATTTTGTAAGAAAATATGGAACATATTGGATCAAAGGTAAAGGAAAACAAAAAGAGGAATGTAATGATTACATGAGAAATGATGAGTTGGAAAATGACAATCAAAGTATGAACCTTTTTGGCCCACAACATTCGACAAGTCACAGAAATCAAAGGCTTTTTGATTTTCCCAATTTTAATCAAGAAGAAAAAACAGCCTAGCTTAGTTTTCACTTTTATATATATCTTTAAATCGCAAAAGATTTATTATTTTACATAAAAAGCCTCTATTTTGGACCCAACATGCTTCTGTATGTCATTCTATTCACATTTACGAAAGTCTCTTTACCTCCTTTCTTACTCAGATACTCTTTAGCTAATAAGTGTCCATGTATATTGTAACTTGTAATGTACAGATCTATATAAACGTACTCTTATTAGTATGAGCTGTGTAAGTGTATGTCATGTATATAAATGAAATGTAAACGTCAAATTTAAAGCATCATTGTCTGAGAATCACTTTTCACATGGTGGAAAAATATTTTAGCTTGTATAGTATTTGTTAACATAAAAAGCATGAGACATGTTTAGGTAGAAAAAACGTAGGTGGACTACATCAAAGCTCACAAGTATACTTAACGAGAAGCCGTTAGTAAACAAAAAAAGTATACTTAACGAGTAAAAAAAATTCCATTCAGAATTATATATAACCAAAGAATCATAATAATCCTTGTGGATTTTAAAATCGATGTTTAAAGTTTTTTACATATATTAAAAAATCATTTTGTTGTTATTTTTTTATTTTATCGATAAACTCTAATCACTATTTTAATTTATGTTTTAATTTTAAAATATCTGTTAATTATATTTTAAAAATCAATATTATATAAAAATTAAAGCATTAATTTTTGTATATTAAAAGACATAAATTCTCATTATCATTTTAAGTAATTTTTATGATTTTGCCATCTAGATTAAGAAAATACAAATTTCTATACAGTTTAACTTGGATTTATAAAAACATCATTAAACTAAACCAATTCAACTAATAAAAAATTGTATTTTGTAAATGGTAGAAATATTTAAATGATATTAAATTCTGTCTAAAATAACAAAAAGATTAGTTATTATATCTTCAAGTAATAATGTGAATAACTGTGGAGCGATTCAAATAGTAATATATATATATATATATATATATATATATATATATATATATATATATATATATACATGTACAAATTTCTCTAAACCTCAGTTAAAATGTACAGAGGGAATATTATTTTAATTTACATATATTTTCAAAACTTGTTCGGTGGTTTTCTTTTTATTTTGTTTACTAGAGTGAGGAATCCCAATAAAGCAGGGGGCTCTTTATTGTTTTAGCATGTTACTAAAGCAAGACAAGAAACACACCCAAAACAAGACAAATTTCTAAGCTTCACTTTATTATAATGTTTAATGTCTTAGATGATTAATTGTTCCCAGCTTTAACTAACGATTTATAACGAATTCATTATTTAATAATTTTACAAACATTTTATACACATGAATTTGAGTCGGGTCATGTTTTACATTACGACTGGGTTCTCCCTAAACTATTGGAGCTCATTTTGATGCTGGCAAAAGTAATATACAATTATTCTACAATAGTAATATTTTTTTATGATGAATATATCTAGAAATGCTCTTTTTATCAAAAGGATGGCATTGTGGATCCAATAAACGCATATATCAAAAGTATCGAATATATCTATCTGTATATGGTTGTATCCTATAAAATGAGTCTACCATTGCCATGAAAATCAGCAGCTATCTGTAGGAGTCCTCAAACGAAGAGAGATAGAAAAGGAAAAGTTGAAAAACTAAAAGGAGATTACATGTCTCAGCATTAGTTTGGTGGATCCGGTTTTGTTTTGTAGGTCACATGTTCGAGTCTGATATTGAAAACTACAAATATTAAGAAGCTAGTAATAAATGAGATACATGAAACGATTATACAATGTCTCAAGTATATATGTCCACATAACAAACATTTTTTAAAGTTTTAGAATCTAAAATAGTTTTAAGATGTTAACAAGTTAATGTATTCAAACTGTAGTGTTCGATTTGTTTGAAACTAATCGTTCGACATATTATCCATTGCTTGTGTTCTATTTTACGTGCGCAAACAACATCTTGGCAACAACTTCATTAACTTTCTTAGACATTTCTGAGATCGTCAGCATCATTCAAACCTTGCAATGCTCGACGGTAAGATGTTATTCTTTCCGACGAGGTCTTGTCCTGAGCCTGAACAGAACCAGCGATTACATAAAACCCCAAGTTTAGAAGCCAAAATGTAAATGGTCTTTTACATATACACGAACACTGAATGATAGCCAAAAGACAAAACAAGCTAAAATGTTTCAGAAACCGTTTATACTTGGGAGTGCATTATAGCTACAAAATGATAAGAAAGGAGTGTATTACCCTTGAGGGAGCTTGTATCTATCATAAGCTTTAGTATTTCGATTCTGATAGTATCTTGTGAGAGTTATGCGTTGGCTTATCATATATCATGTCATTCGTTACCTTCTCTCTTCACGTTCCTGAAACAGAATCATAATCCATATATTTACTATTGACTTTAGCGTGAATACGTACCGAAAGCATTCGAGAGGGAACAGTCCAAGAGCTTAAAGCTTAAGATCAACATTCATGGTTGTTTGAGACAAGAGAAGTTTCGCTGACGCCGAAGAAATCAAACGGAGAGTGTGAAGGTTCAATCAGGGTATAGTAGGGAAAAAAACTGAAATATCGAACGACAAGAGATAGTAGCTGGGGAGGGAGAGAGAATACAACGACAGGTGTTTCAACATAGAGGAGGCAAAAAGCTCCGTTGCCGGAACTCGAACCCGGGTCTCTCGGGTGAGAGCCGAGTATCCTAACCAGCTAGACTACAACGGATTTTGTTATTGCTACGTGGTTTATATATTAAGAAAAGGTTTCAACATATTTAGTAGCACACTTGATAACCACTACAAGCACATTTGATTTGAGGCAAAAGGCATGCTTGCTCAAAAAAATTATGCAGCTACACATTAAAACAAACAATAACAGCTTGATAAATAATACAAAAGCACAAATATAAACTGAAACAGTTTGATTGTTGATGTATCTAATGAGGAAAAACAACATGGTGTGATGACAACCTAAGGCAAAAAAAAAATATTTGCAGAGTAACAAAGTTCCTTTTCTTCAATGGATTTTTTTTTCAGATTTTATTAGCATAACTGCTGATGGAGATGCTTCTTTTGGCTTCATCTTTGAGAGGAAGTTGGACAGACCATTAGATAAGAGTCAGAGGTTGAGATCAAAGAATAAAATATGTAATAGCCCTCATTGGGAGTGTCAAAAGGCTGTTTATCAGCAGAAGATAAACAATGGTATAACAACACATTAACCAGACCAGTGTTGGTAACTAACTCAACACACTCATATGAAGATGCTTGCTAAAGTATTAACACACATAGCTGAGAGACTCTTATTCCTATTTCCTCAAGTTCACTTCATGCTCAGTTGTTGTTAGCCAATGAATAGCCCATTTGAATCCCATGGCCGAGTTTCAAAAGACTTCCCAATGATGCTTCGTTTGTCATTCACAGTTCCATCTTCTGTTTGGTACTCCGGAAAGTAATCAATGAATGTTTTTGTGCCCATCTCATTCACCCCATTGAACAGAAAATCTCTCAGCAACTCCTGATTTTGATCAAAATTCAATTATTAACAACATCTTCACAGGTGAAACCACTCAGTGTTATACCTTTGCCTTTGCTTCACCAACTAGTTTTTTAAGAAGACCATGTCCAGGATCCTGCCAACACCAGACAATGATCCACTGTAACAACAATACAGAATACAATGTCTGTTTCAAAAAGAAAGTAAATTACCTTCTGTGCTCGCCATGTCAGGTACTTGTGCTGTGCTTCACGATTAGCTCTCACCTGAGATGGCTCCATCTCTTCCTTCACTTGGATTGTCATCTCAAGCCATGCCTGTATGGTAAGAGAAACATGTTTTACTCTTAAACCTTAGCTTTTAGCCAGTAGCAAGCAAGTTCTGAGTAAACACCTGATAATATTCAAGGAACGCAGAGAACAAAGCCTTGTGGTTCTCTTGGCTAGACGAAAATCTAGTCCACATCACCAAAGGTGAAAAGAACTTTATGGATTCACCAGTTAGTTTACCTCCCCATGGGAAAATCTGCAAGAAAAACCTCAGATCAGTTCATCTGCAGAGTGTTTCTTCTACACATTTGTCTTGTGCTAACCTCATCATATTTGTTGTATATGGACATTATGTTTTTGTAATACTTGTCTTGGTAATTCGAATGGTCAGTCAACTGATGCAATGGATTCAGGTCCCTAAGAAAACAGTAAGCTTTTGAACATCAAGTCTCCATCCTAACATAGACATTGTTAAATCCAAGCATATCTAGAAAATAACTTACAGCACCACAATGTTGGTGTTGGCAGATGTGAAGAAGTTAGCACAGAATATGGGTGTATCATACTCAGGCTCCATGAAACCAGCAAAGTCAAAAACCTGCACATCATAATAACCAAAAAGGAATTGAATTTGAATGGTGAGAAAAGAGGACTAAACAACATGTTCTTTCACCCTCCTTCATGTCCATAGAGATCACGCAAATCAAATTTGTACACACAAAAGATACTAAAGCTTTAAATCTTCAAAGATAATAATGATACCTGCATTGTCTCGTTCTCAATGGCCATGCTTCGCAAGAGTCTAATCTTTGGAGATTTGAAAGCAAGCATTTGAAGTTGGGTTTTCCCATCAAGCCCTGTCATGCTACTATACCTTTCCTGAAAAGTAAAGAAGCAGCCTTTAGCAGTCAAGCTTGCCCTAAAATGGAAATACAAGATCACTGTTTAAACACAAATCAGTTCCATGAGTACTTGGACGTTTATACACAAGACACATACATTATACCCCATAGAAAACAGAATAAAGATTCAATATTTGTGTTATACAAATGTGACAGCTATAAAAATAATTGAATCAAGACCGCTTTATGTACTTGCACTGTTTTGTCCTAACGACACAACTCAAGGTCAGTGTAACCAAAAACAAATGCTTGTTATGCTCTGTGTACTAATGACAACTAAAGCTCAAAAAGTAAGTGCATTCTACCTGGAGAGGTGAAGGCTCAAGAACGAGCCTCTTTCTTGTTTCTTCAAGAGCAGACTCGGCGAATTCCTTATACGAAACAGCAGAGACTCTGAATGAGAATCTTTGACTTCTCCTTCTTAACGTGAGATTGGTGTTCCTCGAGATTAGAACAGGAGGGTTTGCCGACTTGAAGCACGGCCTACTTGAAGATCCTAACTCCATTGATAAAAAGCTATATTTACAACACTCAACAAACAAAGTGAGAAACTTACGACTCCTTCCTCTGTTTCCTTTGTTGAGCTCTCTTCACTGAAACGAGAGATACCTTAATCAAGAACGAAGCTCACAAGTCAACTGCTGTAAGAAAAAGTGAAGAAGCAGCAGAACTGGATATGATTCGAGTATATGAAGAAGCAAAATCACTTTTGTTCTGTTTTCATTACTTCTAACATTTTCAAGCAAGGCCGGGCCAGGACTTGGGCTTTAATCTATTTGGCGGCCCTGAGTGCATACACATTGGAAAAGGCCCAACACCAGAGGATGCCTTGTGAGTTATGACAAAACTTCCTTGTAAAGGACTCGTCTATACTCTATGAAAGTGTTGAGGTTTATTCAAGAATTATTTCAGTATGTTGTTTCCTCTTCATGAAATTAGAGAGGCTTATCAAAACATATCGAGAAGAGACACTTTCAAACTAAAAAGACAATAACATAAATCTGAATTTGTCAAAATCAAGAACATTGAAAACATCGTTTGTAAGAAGAAGCAACACTTATAGCATCGACAAAAACGTAACATCGATAGATTTATTAATCTATTCATCACCGAACATATCGAAACCACCGTAGTCTTCTTCATCTGATTCCTCAACAACTTCCTTCTTCTCCTCTACCTTGGCAGCTCCAGCTGAAGCTCCACCACCTGCATCAGCAGACACTGCAGCTACAGCAACAGCGAACTTGCTAGGATCCTGCATTCCCAATAATGCCCGAGCGTTAACATCAACAATCAAAAACTTCAAATCACATTAAAAAGTTTCAATGTAAGCACTAACCTTCAAGTACTCCTTGACCTTCTCTGCTTGTGGGAAAGTGTACTCAGTGGCAATAGAGATAGCCAACGCATTCTTGTAGGCATTGATGAACATGTGTGGGGCAGCAGCAAGTGTGGGGTAAGAGATGGCAAGAGCCAAGGAAGTGACCATGGAGATACCAGCAGCAAACTTCTGGACAAGGTCGTCTTCTGTGAGATCAAGGACCTCAGGGCTGAAGACTGAGCCATTGTCGTAAACAGACTGGACAACAAGACCGTATGAAAACGGCCTGATTCCAAGCTTGGCTAAAAGGGCGGCTTCAGAAGAACCGACCTTGTCACCTTGCTTGATGAGCTCAACAGGGGTGATGATTTCGACTGTACCCTTGTTAATTTTGGTTGGGATGTTAAGAACCTACAAATCCCAAAACACATTTATGAGTTAAGAATAGCTTCAACAAGTCAGAATATTACACAGAATGATTAATAACCAAACCTGGAAGAAAGATGTCTGGGATGGATCCAAACCAGTGTTACCAGGCTGGACAACCACGTCAATTGGGGCAACCAAACCAACACGAGCAGGAGCACCAACCTGTTCATATTACAAAACAGAGATAGATTAACGAGAGAGTTCCATCTTAATCCAATCACAACGAGAAAGCATCAAATATTTACATAAGCTGATGCAGAAGACAGTAATCATTTCAGCTACACAAGCCATTAAGACAGAGCTAAAAAACAGCTGTATATGTGAAACTAAACTAATATAAATAGATACGTCATAAGAAACTCATTATGTATAATTAAATTGACGCAGAAGACATAAATCATTTTATCTACACATGCGATTACGACAAGACCAGCAAAACAGCTATATGTGAAAAAAATCTATCATAAGCAGAGTGAAACAAAACTAATAAGTAGAAATGTAATTAAGAACTCATTCATTTAAATCAAGTTGATGCAGAAGACACTACTGATTTAGTGAAACTAAACTAATATAAGCAGACATTTAATTTAGAACTCATTCATGTAATCAAACCTTGTACTTGGCAACTTCCTCGCTCACTTCCTTAAGGTCACCCTTGGTGAAGATCAAACCAACATTTCCCTAAACACAAAAAAACACACAACCAACCAATAAAAATCAATACTTTAAATAAAAATCAAAACTTTCAATAAAAAAACTCAAAATGCAAATAGAACCTGAAGGAGAGGCATGAGATTGAGGATTGCAGTGTTCCCGGTATTCTCAGCGTGCATCTTAACCGAACGCTTCATCATAGTGTTCTTCCCCATGAGCACCACCGAGTCACCACGAAGACCCTTCCTGATGTTCTGCAGCTGAGTCGATCCAACATTGTCCGCAGCAACGACAAGGATCTGAGTGAACTCGTCGATGAGCTGACACAGCTTCGCGTCGTACGCGATCTTCTTCTCCGCCTTCGTCGCCTTCACCATTGTTGCTTGCTCACAGGATCTGCTGTTTCCTCTTTGTCTATAAAAATGAACGGCGGGTGTGAGGAAGAAACTAGGGTTTTGGTTTCGTTTTTATACTGAATCTAGGGTTCTCTTATTAACGACCTGAATCCAACGGTTCGTGTTTGTTTACTTAGTTAATGATCTGACGGCTCTTGCTTCTTTAGTAATATTGGGCCTTTATATTGGGCCTCACTCTAGTATTATATAGTATTGTTGGGTCTAGACCGTTTAAAAGGCTTAAGCAGGCCAATTAACCCAGTGAAATTTCCCGCCATGGCCGAAACTGATCGCTTCCGTTATAGGGAAACTACTTAAATATCCCCAGAGGAGGATAAGACGGACTTTAATGATAAGGGGGTAATAAAGTAAATGCACTGTAGAGAGTGAAAGAGTCGAAGCACTCGCCCTGCGAATCTAGAAGAGCGAGCGTGTATTGCACGCGATCCCAACAACGATTTACAGTTTTAAGTCCGGCAGGTGAGAGATATGTGGAGACGATCGGAGACGACGACGGCGGCGGGTCGGAGAGGAGACGGCGATGACGTCGGTGTGAGAGATGAAGAAGATGCGGGGAGGAGGGGAAGGGGAGGTAAAGGGCGAGCGAAAGTGGCGTGGACTGCGGAGGAGGACGCGGTGCTGAGTAATCTCGTTGAGGAGTTTGGAGCGAGGAACTGGAACTTTCTGGCGAGGAGTGTGCCTGGTCGAACAGGGAAGTCTTGCCGTTTTCGGTGGTGGAATCAGCTCGATCCATCTCTTAAACGCAACCCTTTCACTGGTAAACATACCTAATTAGGGATTTAATTTTCAATTGCAATTGTTCTTAGTTTGAAAAGGAGTAATCTTTGGTTCTTCTGGTTGCTTGTAGTAGTGTAAGATAATATGTATTAAACTAATAGCTTGTATGCTTGTGAAATGCAACTGAAATGTGATCTGCAGTGTGAACTGAATTTTTTTTTTTTTTGGAAAAGAGTAACCTTTGCATCTCTGTTTTTGAGTTTGAAAGGAGGAATCTTTGATTCTTGTGGTTGTTTGTATGCTTGTGAAGTGCAACTTAATTGTGATCTGCGGAATCACTAGTCCGTTTCCTTGTGAACTGAATAAACCTGGAAAAGAGTAACCTTTGGATCTTTGTTCCTGAGTTAGGTTTATTTGAGGATACTATAGTAACTCCGGTTGGCTATAGTTTCTTTTGTTTGTATCTGGCGTTGTGTGGTATTGGCTTCTGAGGGTGTATGTAGTTGATTATTCGCAAGTTTTGCGTTATTTTAGTGTCAACTTGACTCTGGTTCAATATCATTTCATCAGTAACTCTTCTTTGTTGTTTTATGTTTATAAAGAGGTAGAGAATCAGGCTATCATCAGAGCACATGGAATCCACGGAAACAAATGGTCTGTAATCGCTAAGCTCCTCCCAGGAAGAACTGATAACGCTATCAAGAACCACTGGAACGCCACTCTCAGTCGTCGATGCATGGACTTTGATATGCTGACGACGAATAACTTAGTCCTGAAAGATTCTGGATTTGATAGAACGATGAATACAGTCGCATCATCAGAAGATACTTTCTCTTCAGGCGGTGGTGGCCATGTAACTACTCCATTTATATCTTCAGACCCAAAAGAAGAAGCCACCTCCATGGACATGTCTGAAGAACAATGTGCAGACAAAACAAACGAGGAAGGTAGTACTGATCCTCCAACGCTTTTCCGCCCTGTAGCCAGGCTCAGTTCTTTTAATGCTTACAGTCACATGGAAAGGTCGTCCTTTCCACATATACAAGACCAAAGTAAGTTCCAATCAAGTAAACAAGACACGGCAATGCTAAGATTGCTTGAAGGAGCTTACAACGAACGGTCTGTGCCTCAGAAATGCGGAAGTGGGTGTTGCAGCGACAATCCTGTAGACATGTCTCATAAATACTCATTGTTGGGTCCAGAGTTTGTGGACCACTTAGAACCGCCAACGTTCCCTAGCTATGAACTAGCTGCTATAGCAACTGATGTAAGTAGCCTCGCTTGGTTGAGAAGCGGTTTAGAGAGCAGCAGCGTGAGGGCGATGGAAGAATCAGCTGGTCGGTTAAGACCTCAAGGCTCAAGAGGACATCGAGATCATTGTCTTGTATCTGAACAAGGAAAGAGCATAACTAATGTCCTGTCGACATAAAAATGCCAGAACATATACATAGTAACTGATATGTTTCTTCAGATTTCTATGCCTTTTTCCCATCTCTTGATCTCAGAGAGCTTGAGCTTTTACTTGTGCTCGAAGTTGTGATGTAATTTAGTAGAAATAGTTTCTATAGTTATGAGTTTGAGTTTTTTCAACTTAGATGTGACTTGTATAGTTGTATGGCATGGCGTCTGCATTTACCGTATCATGATGGTTGTTTCACCTATGTAACATAGCTTAAGAACAAGCCTACTAATTAGTGCGAAATACAATCATGTTTTAGCGCACAAAAATTTGATAATACATCAAGATTCTCTCAAACGAAGCTAAAGAAGCAAACAAAGAATATATACTATGCGTGTGTGGACATTTCTAAATGCATATGTAGAGAAATAAGCTATACTAATCTTGGTTTTGTTGTTGTTGTATCTCTAAAAAGCTTCGAGAGAAGAGCCATGTCTAAGTGCTTCTTTAGCTTCAGCTACCATCCCAAGCTTTAAGAGACAAGCCGCTTGTAAGTAGAGAGCAGTTGAACACTCTGGAGTTGCAAGCTGAGCTTGCATCGCATCTGTTAAAGCCTCACTGAACATATCGCACATCAGGTAACACAGACACCTTCTGGTTAAAACTGTTGGTGATACCACTGATGCTCCGCTCATGAACTGTTCATAAAATCATTTCATATCTTTATAAAATAATGTATATTAAGGTCTCTTGATGATTTACAATGATACATACCTCTGTATAGAATTCGATTGCAGTTTCAAAATCCTTAACACGAAATGCTGCATCTCCATGCTTCTTGTAATCTGTATTCTCTTGCATTCGACCCGTCCACATTTCAAATGAGAACTGCAATACATTTGTTTAACATCCTCAGAATGAGACATTTAGAGGTATCAAGAGATTATGTTTTCTTTATACCTCATTTGTGACCACTACATCCTCTCCATATCCGAGTTTCTCTAGCAGTTCATGTATGACACTTAGATCCACTCTCCAGCATGCTTCTCCTAAAGGGGTCAAGCGCAATGGCTTCTTCTTTGTTGCAGGTTTAGTGTATGGTAGAGCCTGTCATTACTTAAGTCTCATGAATACATAGGAAAGACTGAAAAAAAATCTGGAAAATCCTCTGAAGAAAGACTTACAGGGTTTTTGTCCACTTTGATGTTTGGAAACAACTCAGCTCCTTTTTCAAGTCTTGAAAGAGCCATCAGAAGAAACTTTATGCTTGGTCTCTCGTCTGGTTCAAAACGCAAACAGCGGGTAGCTAGGTGGATTAGTTCGGTCATGTCCTCATCAGAGTACTGGCCATCAAGAGCTGAATCCATTAGCACCAAATAGTTTTTGCCACGGAACATATCAAGTGCCTGGAGTTACAAATAAGCTAAACATCATGAGTTACTAATCAGTCTACTATACAAAGAACCAATTCACTTCCAAAGATTTTACACACAGGAAGAAGAGAGAGTTACATGGTTTGGTGGAATATGTCTGCCACTCATAAGATCCAGTAACAAATTTCCAAAGCTGAATATGACACTCTCCGGCATCACAATACCTAGCAAATTAAGTTCAAAGTTTGAGAAGAGTGGTTGTGTGATAGAAAAATTCAATAAAAAGGAAAATACCTAGACGCAAACATTCAGGAGGAGCAAATGCCAAGTTTGTGCTGTAACTCCTCCCTTCTCTGCTACTCTTCATGAGACCGAAGCAAGACAGCCTTGGATTCCCAACCTGTTCCAAACGTTTATATAAGTTATGGTAGTGATCACAGTTTTCAAACCTGATAAATGAAGCGCAAGTTCTTAAAACCTTATCGAATAATATTCTATCGGTGTTAAGATCATGGTACAAGTGTAGTCCTCTATCATTACAGTAGTCCAAGGCTCTCGCAGCATGTAAAGCAACCTTCAACCTCATTTCCCATTTCATTGGTCGTTTCTCCCCTGCCAAAAAACCAATTATAAACAATTTTGTTAGACACTTATGAAACTCCTTATGGTTAAGTTAAAGCAAAGGAGATTATCAAGAACTGTAAGAAAGTAGACTCTCACAGTGGAAGAGATGCTTTGCAAGTGTTCTATTGGGCATGTACTCAGCAACGAGAAGCCTCTCGTGACCCTTCGAGCAAAAACCGATCAAATTTGCCATATACTCACTCCTACACCTCCCCACTGCTATTGCTGCTTCCTGAATAAATAAATAAACAAAGTCATATTTAATAAACTCAGCTCTGCTACTGATCAAGCTAGCACCTAGTTTTTAGTCCTCTACCAAGTCCCCCATGCAACAGAGTTCAGAATCTAAAACATTGCCACATTCAAGAGAGGTTTCTAGAAAATTCAAATAAAATGAGAAGAAATGAAGCCAAGACTAACACTCCAGGGCCGGTCCAGGAGACAACCAAAAAAAACATTCGCCTTGGTCCCCAAACTTTAGGTACTGAAAATATATGTATCACCTGGTCTTAAACCATTTAAAACATATATAGATCATCAACAACTGTTTCATATCCCATAAATCTCAGGGCCCAGCGAGACTATAAGCCTTAAAAGCACCAGAGAAAACGTATGCAGAATCTTAAAAAAGAATAAAAAAAAACTTGGATCGGTTAAGGACGCACGATAAACTTGGAAGAATCAGGCCACGAGAGCCTCTGAAACCGTTTTACGGCTATCTTTCTGCCGTCCTTGAGGCTCCCTTTGTAGACGATATTAGGAACCTTCTCGTGGTGTTCCGACACTATGTTTCCGGCGGAGAATTCATCAGTAGCGACTCTCAGTTGCTCCAAGGTGAACTCTCGGAAACTAGGACATGATGATGAGCTTCCGTCATTGTCATTGTTATTGTCTGCTGCTGAGAATGAAAAAAAAACGTTAGTTTTTCGATCATCATCAACGCATATATAAGAGGAGATTTACTTCGTTCGTCGTCTATGAGAGTGGATTTAGTAGACGAAGATGGTGAAGGATGCAATGGTTTGAAGCATATGCAACCCATCGCCGGCAAATGTTGACTTACACTTTTGAAGTGCGCTTGGTGAAACTCCCGCGCTCCACCGGGAATATTTATAATACTTGTTTTTTTTTCTATCAATACTGTATACAGCACTCATCTTTTTAATATAATACTACTTCTGAAAATATCAACGTAGATTTATATTATTTAAGATACGAAAAATGTCAACAGAATCTTCCTATATTATAAATAATTTTAGTTTTCTCATGACTGGCAAAGAACAAACATAGTATATTTGCTGAATTTCGTCTTCATTTTCAAATGGATCATCACTTGGTTTTAGAATTTAATTATAAATAGAAGAAATTCTCATAAAAACAATTTATTTTCGTAGGTTCTACCTCAGATTTTCGCATAAATCATAATCATCAACCATTCTGTACTTTTGTAAACATATCCACATCAAATCGTTTTGGTAGTATTTTGCTCATTACTGGCAAAAAAAAAAACATGTAGAAACTCTAGTCTTCATAATGGGACGCTCGTTTAAGTTAATTATATACTAAAGTAAATTAACATTACACTTTGGCAAAAAAAATTAACATTACATAAATTTTTTTTTTTAAAAAAAACATTACATAAAAATTCATACATATACTAAAAAACAAAAAACTTCATGGATATAGCCTTTTCGTAGAGAAAGTGGCACAGATATCTCATCCTTTGAATAACCTGTTAAATTTGTTATTGTAATCTCTCAATCTCTCTCGTCACTCTTTATAAGAATGATCCAGAGTTACAGGAATGATTACAAAAGGAAATATCACAAAGGTCTCATAGCGTTTTAACTTCATACAAGCATGGAAAAAACTCAACTCTTATTGCTCTTATTCATTAGCGAAAACTTACAAAGCCTCTGTTCCCAACCTCGGCTTTGCTCCCTCTCTCTTCCCTTCTTCCTCATCAGTCTGGTACACTGACCTGTTTCTCCTTCCCACTCTTAGTATCGTTCACCTCTCCCTCCTCCTTGTTCCCCACTTGCTTACGAAAGTACACCTGCTGCATCGTATCATAACCAAGCGCTTCAAACTCCTTATTCTGGTCACGTAGCTCCTGAGAAAGCAATGATAATAAGCATCCTCAAAACAGATGAAAGGAAGACATTGTTGGTGATACCACTGATGGTGATACCACTGATGCTCCGCTCATGAACTGTTTATAAATTCATTTCATACCTTTATAAAATAATGTATATTAAGGTTTCTTGATAATTTACAATGATACATACCTCTGTATAGAATTCGATTGCAGTTTCAAAATCCTTAACACGAAATGCTGCATCTCCATGCTTCTTGTAATCTGTATTCTCTTGCATACGACCCGTCCACATTTCAAATGCGAACTGCAATACATTTGTTTAACATCCTCAGAGTCAGCATTGACAAGTATCAAGAGATTATGTTTCTCTATACCTCATTTGTGACCACTACATCCTCTCCATATCCGAGTTTCTCCAGCAGTTCATGTATGACACTTAGATCGACTCTCCAGCATGCTTCTCCAAAAGGGGACAAGCGCAATGGCTTCTTCTTTGTTGCAGGTTTGGTGTATGCTAGAGCCTGTCAGTATTAAGTTTCATGAATACATAGGAAAGACTTTAAAATCTGAAAACATTGGAAGAATCAAATGTGGGAATGATCACTTACAGGGATTTTTTCCCTTTTGACGTTTGGACATAACTCTGCTCCTTTATCAAGTCTTGAAAGAGCCATTATAAGAAACTTTATGCTTGGTCTCTCGTCTGGTTCAAAACGCAAACACCGCGTAGCTAGGTGGATAAGTTCTGTCCTATCCTCATCAGAGTACTGGCCATCAAGAGCTGAATCCATTAGCACCAAATAGTTTTTGCCACGGAACAAATCAAGTGCCTGGAGTTACATACAAATTAGCTAAAACATCAATAAGACTGCTCAAGATACATTATTGCATAGTGTAAAAAAATAATGCACACTAGTTACAGTCTACTTAACAAAGAACCACTTCACTTACATGGTTTGGTGGAATGTGTCTGCCACTCATAAGATCTAGTAACAAATTCCCAAAGCTGAATAAGACACTCTCCGGCATCACAATACCTAGCAAAGTGATCATAGTTTGAGAAGAGTGGTTTGTGTGATAGAAAAATTCAATAAAAATAAAAAGCAAAATACCTAGACGCAAACATTCAGGAGGAGCAAATGCCAAGTTTGTGCTGTAACTCCTCCCCTCTCTGCTACTCTTTATGAGACCGAAGCAAGACAGCCTTGGATTCCCAACCTGTCCCAACACTAGCTAACATGAGTCATGACAAATGATTATACATGCAAACCAGGGAAGTGAAATTATTTTTTGGAGGTGTGAAGTCTTTAATTAACCTTATCAAACAATATTCTGAAGGTGTTAAGATCATGGTACAAGTGTAGTCCTCTATCATTACAGTAGTCCAAGGCTCTCGCAGTATGTAAAGCAACCTTCAACCTCAATTCCCATTTCATTAGTCGTTTCTCCCCTGACAAGAAAAATCATTTTTACAGTTGTCACACACATAATGAAACTACTTATATATGGTAAAGTTAATGCCAAGGAAATTCTCTCTTACAGAGAAAAAGATGCTTTGCAAGTGTTCCATTGGGCAATGTACTCAGCAACGAGAAGTCTCTCGTGACCCTTGGAGCAAAAACCGATCAAATTGGCCATATACTCGCTCCTACACCTTCCAACTGCTTCCTGAATAAAAAACAAAGCCATATTCAGTTAAATCAGCTCTGCTACCTGCAGATCAAGCTAGCACCTAATATCAGTCCTCTACCAAGTGCCCATGCAACAGGGATCAGAATCTACAACATTGCCACATCAAGAGGTAGAAAATTTAAATGCAACTGGAACAAATGAAGCCAAGACTAAGACTCCAAGGCCGGTCATGGAGACAACCAAACAAAACATTCTCCTTGCTCCCCAAATTTTAGGTACTTAAAAATATATATGGATCACTTGGTCTTAAAACCATTCAAAACATATGTAGATCACATACAACTGTTTCATATCCCATAAATCTCAGGACCGCCCCCGTGAGACTAAAATGAGACTAAACATTCAACAAGAGTTAAAATGAGACTTTGTAAATATATGCAACATGGTACACGAATGAGAAGCTAGTACGTACCTTCCCTTTAACCAAAACATAGCTTCCATCAAGGGTATGAAGCGATGTTGATTCACCAGTACCAGAGTAATCATTCCTGTTGTCCATCTGTAGAACCTTTGGCAAGCCGGGAGTGTTCATACGTTGGCGTTTGGCAGGCGGGGAGTGTCCATCTGTAGCACCAGGCTTCCTCTCCGATGAGACTACAACTTCACCTTCATCAACATTCACCTTGGCATGATGCACAAAGCTGAGCCAGTAGATGGCTTTGTTGAAACGCTCCCCGGCACCGGTTATCCTTTTCAGGCGAAATGAACCACTCTCAAGGATGTAGTCCGACTGTAGCCAGTATTTCTGACAAACACATTCGCCTGGAAGGTTGATGGGATGGCCAACCGCTTGCCACATTATTCCAAAATCCTCAGGATCTTTTTCAGAGATAAACAGCCACGATCTTCTGGTTTCATTGGGTTCAAGCTCTCTGAAAAAGTTTCCCACTTCCCACGGGTTACCACAAAGATCGCTTGGACACCACAATGTTTGCCTATCCTCCTTGAGCGCACGATTTTCTGAGAAAGCTCAAAGATCTCTCGATCCTCCTTCCCATCGATGAAGGTGATGGCGTTTCTGACCGCTTCTCCGCTTACGGCAACCTGACGATGAGAGTCTGAACAATATGACAGAGCAGGTATCTCACAATAATGGCATTGGATGTTACTCCTTCTTGGAGCAAAGAGAGTAGACTGCAAAACATCAAAGACCACGATCGATTGTATTAAACGTAACTATATAGAATGTTAGTTTTGTTCTCCGATCATGGTTATCGATGTGTTTCGTAAACCAAGATTACATAATTGTATGGTCGATTTAAGATCTGTTATACACTTGCCCGAGTTATTCACAACTAATTGGCGAATGTCGTTTGTGTCTTCCATTTGTAGGTTAAGGAGATGAGTTTGGAATTAATAATTTTGAACTCAAGAAGTAACATTTCAAAGAACCATGTCAAAGTTCACGTTTGAATTGAAAAATGAACTGATCTATGTATCATCATCATTCAAGTATTATACCATGTTTTCAATAATATGAATATATTTTAGGCGACGCTGATTATGGATACTCAAATATTATTTGCAAACGTGATTTGGCTAATTTGTGATACATTTTGTATGATTGGATCGGACCATATAGGTTAGTGGAGGCTTAACGTGATGTAAGTACTTCTTAACTAGTTATCCGAGTCTCTGGCGATACAACATCCTACAGAAAAAAAGAAAGAAGAAGAAATGGGTTACAAGAGATGGTGAAAACGTAAGATGGATTCCAAGAAGCGATGCAAAACGATGAGAGTATTTGTCGATGGTCATCTAAACCAATCGGTCATCAACACTAGGATGATCAATATGCATAGATGTCAAATCAACAAACACATTCAAGGGTCGCAAAAGAGAGAACGCATAGTTTTCATGGAAGTTAGAGATGTATAAACACAAGTTTGGGAATGTGAAAGTGCATACAAGAACATGTATACAAACAAGAATATTATTTGGATATTCTTAAGCATATGATTTGGATGAAAACTTTTCTTCAGATTTTGAGAGGACTCTTAATGGCAAGCATGATGAAATGAAAACTCAAGAAGTAAAAAGAGAAGCAGAACGGTGATCTGATTAACCAATGTACGAAAATGTTACGTAACAATACATTACAGTGGCATTTATCAAATGCAAGAAGAGTTTATTTTAAAAAAGGTTTTATTTAATGTTACATACAAGAAAAAGAGTAGCAAATAATAATAAAGGTTTAATGCTACACATAAAAGAAAGACAAAGAGTAGCAAATAATAATAGTGTACTAAAGGTTTAAATGTTACAGATAAAAGAAGAAAAAGGGTGGTAGCAATAATGGTCTAGTCGAAATATACGACATCGGTTGAAACAACTCCAACAAGGGTAAAAAGATCCCTACGGGTTTGAATAATTGTGGCAGCATCGACGACAACATCTTCAGGGAACACCACCCGCACACGTGGGATGCATTCAGTTCCCGCAAGCAAACTCTTCAAGTGTAGAAGCTCTTTAGCAGTTCCTTTGTAACCAACAACATGCAGCTCCTTGACTTGGAACAGACCAATAGTAAAAACATTGCCTGTGTAACCACCATCCAGACCCTGGCGAAGCAATCAAGAAGATGCATGCATGCAACGACTAAGTACAAGTCTCTCCATAGATAGATAAATATAGAGTGTTTTGCATAGTAAAAAAAAATAAATATACCTGGATGATTAGTGTTTCAACCTTTGGAGACTGCTTAAGCAGATATGGCAGCAGTTTCCAACCTCGTTCGTTGTAACTCCCAAAAGATAAGTTAAGCAGATTCTTGAACACCGGTAAAACTAGTCCATCTTCAACACATCGAGAAATCACCTGAAACACAGATGCACATATATGCTTTCAAGAACTCATGTCCAAGCTCTTTTATGAAAATAAATAAAAAAAAAACACAAAGAAGAAGACTTATTACATCAGCAGAAGCGGGAGAAAGATGGAGGATCTGGACGTTGCGTATCCCTATAATGAGACCCGACAGATCTGGATTTTTGATGCTTTCAGAGTAATGAATATCTAGCCTAGCTTCCACAAGGGAAGCCAAGTTCACATCTCTGTACTCATCTAACGCAAAATCGCGGTAGTTAAGGGACACAAGACTTGGGGTGTCAAATGACATACCCTCCCTTGAAAACTCAAACTCATAGTAAACTGATAGCTTCTTAATGCTCGGATTATATATGTAGAATGGGGCTCCTTCACACTTGCGGTGACGTACATATAACTCCTCCAGCAATGGACATCCACGAAGAAGCACACCACACAGATCGTCGTAACCTCCAAAAACAATAGAGTCGATGGAGAGACTCCTGAGCGCTGGAAGAGACACATTTGGAGGAAACTCCCCGAGATAAATTTGTGTTCCCAGTGTCAGTTTAACCAGCGTCTTGCTCGTTAAGAGCTCAGAGGTTAGATAAAGGCGTTTATACTTTTTTTTAAGACTTAGGCTCATCTCCAAAACACCACGCTCTAGTGCATTACATATCCAGGCGGACACAGGAGCCATCTCCCTCTTCTCGTCGTGAATGTGAAGCTTCAGAGAGAAGTTATTGATAGGAGAACCGCATTGCAAAGCCAGTGTTCTGTCCACAAAATTCCTGAAGCTCTCCCGGATCACAGCCCACTCTTCTTTACCCTCTTCAGGTTGCAGCAAATCAGAATCATCGAAATCAAGGGTGTGCACTAATCTAAACACATGCCTCCACTTTTTAGCAAGAACAGATGTTGAAGCAGCAAGTTTGGTCGGAATTAAGGACAAGATCTTTCCCAGGACCTCGTCAGGAAGCCAGCTGATTGCATCTCTCAACCCAGTGTTGGCTTCCATATAGACAACAGAACCCCAGCCTCTTCTGCCTGAAACATCAAGTGAGCTCAAAATATCAAAAAAAAAAAAAAGAACAAAGACCAGAGAAGAAGATAAAGGTTCTAGGGACTAAAAGCATGATGGATTCGAGAGCTCGGGAAAACTACAAATTCAAGCTATCCATAATCGAGTGGAAGCTCAAAAGAATGACACTTTGAAAGCTTGTAAGAAACAGAGTAAACCATATGGAGAAAACAGAGTAAACTTGTTGGCTTCCATAAAGAAAGAACAAGTCTCCACTTTCAAAGTTTCATCAAACTCAAGCTATCTATAAAGAGAGTGGAAGCTCAAAAAGAATGACACTTTGAGCGCGCGCTCGTAAGAAAAAGAGTAAACTACCATATGGAGAAAACAGAGAGCAAACCAATCTGGAGAAAACAGAGAAGATGTACAGTTCACATCAATGGTATTCCACAATGGAAAGAACAAAACCAAACTAAAAGAGGGTTTATAGCTTCAAACCTTTTCGTTTTGAATTGAATACGAACCGGTGGAGGACGTCAAACAGATGATGATAATGGGATTTCTTCGTTTCAGATCTACCTACCGTCAAAGATGAGATGTTACGGAAGAGAAGAAGATAAAAAAAAAAGAAAAGATTAATAATAATAAAAAAAAAGTTAATTCGAATCTTCTTTTTGTCAATTTTATAATTGATATTTATTATCTTAGAAATCTTATTAAAGCTGCATAAAGATTTATCGTCCACAAAAGGAGTTTATACGAATATAAAAAAGAATATCTTCATTTTTAAAACTAATTTTTTTCATATTTTATATTTATATTAATTTATAAATCGTTTTGGAAACTGCTTAAGATTTACAAAAAGTATTTTATAAAATCAACTATAAATTGCTAACCCAAAAAGTACCAAAAAGGTAACAAATAAAAAGAAAGAAGATCTCAAATCTAATAATCTGAGAAACAATTACACATAAGGTCACTTTTTTACTTTATTATAACACTAAAAGGCACTTATCGCTACTAGATCACTTATTCACGAGAAACCAAGCATATAGAGCATACAAATTCCAAAACTATCCTTTCTATTTCTCAACCAATTTATTTAAGGGAAATTGGTGTGTATGACCACCAAAAAAATTATAATTAGGTGACTAGCTAAAAAAAAATTGACCAGAATATTCAACGTATTTTCTACAATATATACCAAACTGTCCTTGAGTATAACCGGCTAACCTCTTCTCTTCTTTCCTTTGTCCTCTTTCTTTTGTTCTCTTCTCTACTTTATTATTTTAATTTATTATTTTGTTTTAATCTCATCATCAGATTATTTTTTAGCTATGTAAATATTATAAATACATATTATTGTGTATATTTGAGTTTGGTTTAATGACTGAGATTTAGGGTTCAATAATTATGGATTGGGATAATGTTTAGTATTAAGGGTTATAGTGGGCTATAATCATATACTTATTCGTCCATATGGAATAGAACACTCAATGTGTCTATTTATATAGTATAGTACAATATAACAAAATATTATATTCCGTTAAATATTATAAATATATATTATTGTTTATTTTTAGGTTTGGGTTTAGTGATTATAATTTAGGGTTTAGTATTTATAAGTTAAAGTAATGTTAGTATTAGGGATTGTAGGTGGTTTATAATCTTCGGTACTATTTCGGTCATATAAAATAGAACATTTAGTGCATATGTGTAATCAATAAACAATTTTTTTCTTCTATTTTATGTGGAATAGAATATTTTAACATTATTTCCATATTTTGATATTTGGATTGGGGTTTATATTTTCATTTTGGATTTAATAATCAGTGATTTTGGGTTTAGTGATCAATAATTTTAGATTTAGTATGAATTATTTAGCTAATGTTGTCTCTGATTAATTCATGTACATTAGTAACTATTTTTCTAGATTTCTATTCTATGTGCCCCAAATAGCATGGAACATAAATTGCTATGGATTTTACTTTGGATTGAATTACTATATAGAATAGTAGGTCATTCACTTTGTAACATATGATTTTCGTAACACCACAAAACCAACGACATCATGTACTATATTACTTATAACGGATAACCTGTTATGGAAAAGGACATAACCGGATAAATTATGTGTTAAATGCCTAATATTACATTACGTCAAATCAAACACCATATTCTTAATTATGTCCCTAAAATTGGCTATTACACCAATTAGCCCTTTATTTAATCTAATTCTATGGTAATAAAATTTACAATCCACCGTCAATTGAGAAAATATAGTAGGTTCCACTTTTTCTTCTTCATCCAGATTTGCTTTTCCAGATTTTTTTTTTCAAAAATGATTCACCTTAAATTAATGTCTTTGTTGTTCGATCAATTTTTTGAGATGTGTCAAGATTCTAGTCTGATGATGGTGATGATGGTTAAATGGCAACGTAGACGTTGGCGGAGAAGATACATGATTGTGGAGACGTTGGCGGTAGGCGACATCGACGACGACGTAGATAACAAAGAGTAGGAAAAAAATAGAGAGAATTGAATAGAGCTGAAACAGAGCAAAAGTGTTAGTTTTTCAATTTGTTGAAGGTTTATTAATGATGATCATAAACTCGTGGGACAAAGGTTTGTTCGGTTCTGTAATTACATCCACCCATTTCCTCTAAGAAAGCGATGAAAGTGATCCCACAAAGACCCATGATTTTTAAAATTATATTATTTAGAATATAATGAGATGTCACCACCAAAACAAACCAGTTTTACAGTATATAATCTTAGATGGAATGCACATCGGTGCCATTGTTGATGGATTAGTGTCCACATGTACACACATACCTCATTATCCACGTATACATATTTACATGTACACCATTTTTTAATATCCACAGCACGATATCCATGTGTACATCGATTCTCTGTCTAAACACATATTATAAATTTGTTTCTCTGATTGCACTAACTTAATATAGAAAGAGGAAAATTAGTTGTCTAAATCCTATTTAGAATGGAAAAGTTTATGGAGCATATGTACGCTCAGTGGAAAGGTTTGTGAAACATATGTCATTTGTTTAGTGTACATATGTACATATATGTTTTAAACTATGGTTGTACATATATTGTAGCTTTGCTTTGTATGGACTTGACTTCATCGTACGTTCATCTTCTTTATATATACATTATATGTACAAACCAAAAGTAAAGAGAAGCTGAAACCAGACGAATTGAACAAGTCTTTTAACATCAGTACATTAGGATGATCAAGCCTTCACATTTTAATGATTTCTCTAGCCTTCTCATTATAGTCAAAGATAAATCATATACTAGTTAACCAAAAGAAATCACATTGTTTAAGTTATTAAACAATATATGTACAGTAAAATTACTATCCATATGTACATTGTATATTTGTTGTCGAAGTGTACACATTTATAATATCCACAGACACAATCGACTGAACCATCAAAGCTATCATCTCCTCTGTTTCTCAGATGAATCTCCACAACATTAATTCAGCAGATGAATCTGCCACTCAGCTTCTTCTTCTCCACCGTCTCCATCACCAGCTTCACTTCCAACCTTCCTCACAAGTTACCATGTATTAACAAAACCATGATCAGACTTCAACAAAAGTAAAACATGAGTAATCATTAACTCATGTTTAGTTTTTCAATCTGAATTTGAGGAGAATTTAACAATAAAAGCTGTAAAATTTACAAATGAGAACCTCACCTAGCAAGATAACACCAGACAGACTTATAGTTGTCAGAGAAAACACAAATCTATGTTGTTATCTCTTAGCAAAACCTCTTCCATAGCTAAAGAATCAGCCAAAAAAAAGAAAACTACAGAAGCTTGGTTATGAAAAAATGACAAACCTTGGAGATACGAGACGGACGTAAAACGTCGTTTATTCTTCTTGTCTTGTGTCAATCAGTTCCATAATACTTTAGACTCCAACACATCTGGGCAACATCAAACCTAACACTCCATAAGAACTTAATTTTTTGTATAAATTATTAAATCGTCAATTTTCTGCCAAGGAAAAGACTCGATTTAGGTTGACACAAATCTGAGAAATTGAGAAAGGGAAAATACAGAGTAAGAGAGAGAAAAAGAGATACAAAGTCTACCACTTTCAGATTCAAAACATTTCGATACCCACCAAAATACATTACAAGTGGGAAAACAAAATAATAAGGGTGATTCAGTTTGCTACAGTTACAGGGCTATTGGTGTAATTAACCATCTAAAAAGTACCCTAGTAGCTGTAAGTGTCTCAGAGTGATAATTAAATCTTAAAAGTGACCTTCAATGTAATAAACTCGTTTACTTTGAGTCAATTTGTCAGAGAACTGCATTCATTACCATTGACGCGTGGGGTGGTCGTAACTCTCAAGTGTATTGCCAACTTGCCATAGGCCCAAAATATTAAGCCCAAAACCGCAGATGTTGAAAAGCATATCAGAGGATGAGAACTACGTTGAGACAAGATCTCGAGGTTGCAATACATGAAGAGAACTACGTAGAGGCAGAGCTAAGATCCGTGATAGACGAAAGGAGCTTCAAGAGGAAAACAAAGCTTCTGTTTTGTCTGCCAACACTCGGTTCTACCAAGCTTTCAGAAACGGGGATTTAGCTGCTATGCAAACGTTATGGTCTAAATCTGGTAACCCCTGTTGTTTCCACCCAGGAGCTAAAAGCATAACAGGGTACGATGACGTGATGGAGAGCTGGGAAGTTGTGTGGATGAACTATGATTTTCCGAACAGGTCGAGCTGAAAGATGTTGAGGGTTGAGGCCATGTTAGAGGGGAAGTGGGTTTTGTGACGAGTATGGAGTTTGTGAAGACCAAAGGAAGTAGTAGCTGGTGAACTCAGTTTGTGTCTAATGTGTTTGAAAAGATCGATGGGGAGTGGTTTATATGCATTCTCCATGCTTGATGCTTCTCCTGTTAATATTTGATTCAAGAACCAGGGGAATGTTACATAAGTTCTTTTTACGTTTTGATGTCGTAGTGTCTGTCATCTATTTGTGTTGTATATTGTTTTTATCTAATCATCAGACTTTTTGATATAGCAAATTAGGAATGCTGACCCGGTTAGTTCAGTTTTTGGGTCGGTTTTTCGGAATTCGGCTAGTTTGGTTTAGCCAGAATCTTGCGGGTTTATGGTTGGTTAAGATTTCAAAATTTCTAGCCGGATTTATGAATTTGATTAAATTTTGGTTTAAATTAGTTAAATTTTTAAAAATTGATTAAATTCGGTTAGTTCATTTTAAGATTGGTATAGCTTGATAAAACAAATAGAAAACGAACCAGTAACCGAACGAATATATATATAATAAATTGCTGAATCAAACTAAATCTCTTAACCGAATTGAACTGAGGACCGAGCATTTTGGTTCGGTTCGCTTAATAACCAATAACCGCTTGCCTATAACAAATCATGAAGGCATTTAAAATGGAAAAATATATATACTCTTTTATTTAAACAAAGACTTCATCCATCTTGGTCGAATCACAAACGAGTAACATAAGAAAGAAAACTTGAAACATTCAACCAAACCTTCAAACATAAATAGCTCAAAGCTCATTTCTTGATCATGGATGGACCAACAGCTTGACTTAGGAACTCTTTGATGGAAAAACAAAAAAACGAAACCATGTATTTTGTTTTCTTCTTAACGTATTTCTTTCATGTTACTGTGTTTGTACATAATTTTCCTTATACTAATTTGGAAGCATACCAGTTTAAAACTAATCCATATGCTCGAAACAAACAGAGGTGAAAAAAGAGTTAATTGTTTAGCTGTCAAATAGCTGTACATAAACAAGTATTTACACAGTGTTTCAAAAAAAAAAACAAGTATTTACATATACAGTGAGCAAAAAAAACAAGTACTTACAAATTCAATATTTTTACATATATCACATGATTCTTTGGTTTTTAGTTAATTAGCATTAATAAGAATAAAACCTTTTGGCTAAAAAAATGAAGTGATAGCAATAATAAATCTTGAAATAAACTGAAAACATGAAGAAAAAAAAAGATAAATATTATCTGGAGATTCAGAATATATTAGAAGATACCAAATCGAAATCAACATTATATCACAAAGCTTTTTTTTTATAAATGAAATTAACGAACATTAAACATTTACAATAAAAACACTACTGATTAAAAAATTAAACTAAAACCTTAGGAGTCCCAGTCTCCTCACCATAATTGGCTTTGTGTTTCTTGGTGGCCCTTAGATAACAAAACACCACCACAAGAAACGTAGTTGCTAAACCGCCAAGAATAACTCCACCTCCGGCCACCGATCTATCCACAGTAGAATGGTGGTGACCTCGTCGCACAGTCTCTTCTGAATGGGAAATCTCAGGTGCCTCTGCCTCCTCTCTTGGCAAGTCGTGCCCACCGAATTTCCTTGCCACAGGGGGATCACCTTCCGATAATGCTGCGGCCATAGCAAAAGCGTACGTTAGAAAGCAGCATAGGACTATAAGTTTTGTAGCCATTTTAGGCTTTGGTTGATTAGTATCTCAAGTTTTCTTTTCGTCCTCGGTTTACTTGGAGAGTTCATGCTAATGGAGTTATTTATAGGTCAATATTTCAATTTTTATGGAGCATCTTTTTATTTATTTTAATCGTCAGAGATCGTGTGGTCTGTCATATGGAAATTTCCGTGTGTTTGGTTTCCGATAAAATCGGGTAGATTCCACTTAGAATTTAGCCAGGAAGATGATTTTAGTATAAGTTTTTCAATTGATAACTAATTTTTGTGTGTGTTCTTCAATGGAGCTGTCGGGTTGGCCGGGGAATCATACGGCTGTACACGTGAACTGAAATTTAAGATATTTATAAAAATTAACAATTCATTTCAAAAAGAGAGTCTACATTTTGTGTACTTCATAATGTTCTTGGTATGCACTTGATAAGTTGACGTAAACATACTCAATCATCAAGTGATCAAAAGGGAATTCAAGAATTTGCTGTGCAATTTTAGAATTTCAGCTTATTAATACTCAGTAAATTAGTTTTTACGAAAATATATTTAAACTAATTAGTAAATAAAATTATTGTTTTCAAAATGTATAATTAAATTTATAATCTTTTTGAAATAACAACTTACCCAAGAGAATAAATAAAAGCAAAAACACAAAAGCTAATTTTATGTGGTTGAGTTGAAGAATAACCTTTTTTAAAGGGAAGTGGTAAAATTGTATAATCCCCACTCAAAGGTGTTTATCTAGCTATTATATATAATTAATTTAGATCATACGAGATTACACTCAAATCATCTCTGAAGTTATTCTCAAGACAAATTCAGGATGGTTTTATATAATATGAACGAACATTGGACCAAATAGGTGTACGTAATATCTTGATTTTCCGAGACTTGAGGATGGTTTACGTATGGCAATTATTTATTTTTCACCACAAAGTTTCGGTTAGGTTGAACATATATATTTAGATTTGAAAGAAACAAAACTTAATAACTTGAATGGAGATAAATAAGTCGATTTCAATTATCATTAGCTACTTATAATTAGTGTTTTTTATACTAGTAAATTTCTTAATTGAGTTAAAGACAGCGAGATCTATGGTATGATGATATGTAACGGCTGTCTGTGATGTGTTTTGGTTGAAGGAGAAAGTGAAACTTCTTTGTCTCCAGGCAAAGACGAAGGTGGTCGGGAACTAGCTTCCTCTTTGTTTTGTATTCTATATTATATATTCCTGCTGATATTGTTTGTTTTCGTTCGTTTTCGTTGTCCTTATAAAGATTTCGCTTAAATGTTTTTACAAAAAAAAATAATAGCTTCGATTATATCAAAAGGAGGGCAAGAATAGCCCCAAGTGTTTTGTTAATGTAAGACCCACTCTAGATAGAACTAAAATCACAATAAGCCCAATGCATAACCAACCAGAAGAGGGAGACTACAAACTTGAGCCAAGTAAAGTGATCGCCCAATAAAATAAACACGTAGTTTAGTTTAGTTAGATTTAAGTATCGCAGGTGTAAAGAGGACCTTCTGAAGAGCCCATGACAGTGAAACAAGCAAATGGGATTTGCATGTTCAGTGTTCTGTTCTGTTAGTTCGACAAAGACAAACATTTATCCTCCTGTTGTTAGAGAAATTAAAGGAGAAAGGTCACTAATTTTTATTTTATTTTATATAATCTATTCTTATAATCCTTTCTCACGATTAGCCTACTATTTTTACTTGGATACTAACATGTTCCCTTTTTTACTTGGATACTAACATGTACCCTTTTTTTTACTTGGATACTGACATATATGTAACTTTAACCCTAATTATAACATCACTTACACAAATGTATCAACCCTAGGAAAAACTGAATGTAGCCGTTGGAAAATTTGGTATATATAGAAATATTCGAGGGAAATGTCCACCCCAATTAAACACTATATTTTTTGTTGTTGATATTATGAATCTATGATACTTCACTTGCATCGACAAAAACACACACACATTATGTATTTTTTGGAAGTACATATTAACCCTAGAACCAAATATAAACTTTTTTTGTTCCTTATGCAACTAAATAAATCAATATTGTAAAGCTAAAGTCGGTTCAAATAATGATCCGAGGGAAGATCTCTTAGCATACAAAACACAATAAGAATAAGCAATAAAAGACAGTCAAAAGAAGTTGAATATCACTTGTCTACAAAAAAGAGCATAATCCTAAGTACCCATCATTGGCTCATAGAGAACAAATAATATTTCTCTAATGATTTGATCTCTCACACTCCCTCCTTTAATTTTACTTTCCACGCTTTATAAATGTGCCTAGTGCTTACGCAGAAAAAACTCTATGCGAATGATAATTTGTGGCTTCGCTAGATTGGTCGACATAAAAAATGGAATTTTTAATTACAGTGTATAAATTATAGTTGTCAGTCTAGAAACTAGTATGGGTTCAGGTCCATAAAACTTACAAAGCTCTAACATGTTACCGCATTCAGTTGCTTACGGCTTTTTTAGAAACCTCAGATTTAAAATAAGGAGGGGATTGAAAATTTGATAAAATATATGCAACTAATCTATTTCCTGTTAGTTAGTTTGATTTCAAAACTCATAAGTCTAATAAGTTCCATTCAGTTACCTTCCACTGTCCCACGTACATATTTACCAACTTTGTATTAAAAAACCCTAGGGATTTAGTTTTCAGTTAGCAAAACGGAACAACAACTTTAAAGCAAATTATATCCACATATATATGCTATTAAATTATTGTATTCCAGTAGTTTCATATTTGGTTTAAAATGAAGATTATGTTTCTTATACAAACTTAGACATCAGATAATTCACATGAAATGCATATAATAGTGAGTCATAGATCTAAGAATCTTACATATCAAGTATAACTTGTTTCTTAAAGAACGCTAGCTATAAAGATTAGAGTACATATTCTACATTGATCCTATGCATATATTACAGCTCTAACATCTGTTGAAACAAAGCTAAGAGTATGACATCCCTTATATACTAAATCGCAAGTCGCCTAACTAATCAGAGACTGCCATGTGGAAAAAAATTAAAAATAATTTAAAACAATTGACAAATGGAAAATCTATAAAACAATAATAAAAAATCATTTGTTTTTTCTATATAGATATCTTACCGTAATCTAAATCTAAACTACCCACTATCATTTAAACTGCTTATTAACTGATTCTATTTATTTTTAATATAAATAAAAATTCTAAGATTTTACACTACACAATTATCTTATAAAATTCAAGTTCAGTGGCTTCAGTGATTCTCTCTCTTTTTAAAAACCTATTCAAAGTTCAAAAGAATAAACCAGTCAATTATATATATATATATATATATATATATATATATATATATATATATATATATATATATATATATTCTAAACATTGGCACAACAATAGTATCTGAGAGAGAAAAAGAAAAGCGTAATTTTTCTATGGCAAAACTTCCTGCAAAGTGGAAAACCATGGTTAGTGAGATGAAAAACACTCTGACTCTTTATGACTCAAATCATAGCTTGCTTTATGTTTTATTTGAACTTTTTTTCCTATAACCTATTCATAATTTTTTTTTCTTTTGTTCTTTTAGATATTAGCAAAATCTACGTCTTCTATACCAGTAAAAGGTAAACCTATCGAATTAGGTCAATTCTGTTTTTAAATGGACTAAATTAATCTTCAGTTTGCTGAAACATAACTATTTGTTTCGGTGGTAATAGTTAAGGAAGGAAAGTAAGAAGCTCACTTTGAAACTTAAAAGCACACATACAAGCTCCATAACAACTTGAAAAGCACCACTTGAAAAATGAAAACGTGGTGATAACAAGAAGGTAAACAATGGGGTTTAAATGATAGACGAGAAGGACTCATCACTCATGCCTACTTCTAGATTAAGACATCGTTACTAAAAATAAAAGAAATATATATATATATATATATATATATATATATATATATATATATAATACTATAGAAGAGAAGAGCTAACAGATTTCAATTATTCACAAAATTAAAGTTAATATTTTAATTTTGCTTGTGCTAGATATATGCTTTCTCTCAAATTTCATATTTAATAATTTCGTATTAAGCAATCAGTATTTGCATGTATTCTGGATCCATATTGGGCAATTATAAGATATAAACATCAATTTTTAAAAAAGTATGCTAATAACTTTAAAATAAAAAGTAATTTAAAAAAAAATATATTTTAGCAATTTCTTTTTGTCATTGTACGTTATTATAACTAAAAAATATTTTTAAATAATAAAGCTCGTGCATAGCACGGGAGGTAACTAGTACACGATAAAACATGAACAAAAACATTTTTATTTTCTGTCAGAGCATATGTTCTCAAAGCATTAAACCTTTCGAATCAGCATCTTCTCTTACTATTTAGTCTCAGGGGGCTTATAAATTCTCACATTTCTCCATTAAATTATCAACAACTAAACCAAAAGCAACAAGAACAGACCATAAAAACTCCTCGAACGAGATCTTAATTACCAAGATAGAAGCACACTAATGAAGGAAGCTAAGGGTATGCCTCTCCAGATGACAAGTATTGGTGAGGACCGGGTAATCTGCATCCTGAGGTTTAAAGCTTATTTACACGCATATATCTATGTGTTTCAGTAAAGCTTTTAGTCCTCGGGATGCGGATTACCTCTTCCTTGCAATACGTACACGGTTACATGTGCGCGATTACTGAGAGGTTATTAGTTTTTTTTATTCTCCAAAGACACAAGCCGTATTACATTCATATGCATTCTTAAGTATGTGAAGATCCAATGTGTACTTACCTGCATATGAATTTATTATTACTACCGAACTTTTGTGTTCTGTCTAATATCAATTTACAATATAACTAAAACAATTTGACGAACAAAGTATCCATCACCCATATTATATAAAGCCGGAAAAGGAAAGTACAATGAAAAATATTGGAAGCTGAGTCATTGCCCTAATATTTTAATGTTTACGAATGTGAATATTTGGGAGCTTCACGTATAAATAAAATATGTTGTTGTGTTTATGTATGATTAATATATTTTGATATTCAAAAGTTTTATACTATCATTATATCATATATCTACTGCTATTACATTTGGTACAAAAGATGTTAGCAGCTACTACTATGAAATTTGAAGACAGACAAACCCTATCTTTTATTCTTGACGTGATCAGGATATAGGATATACCTGTTTAGATACTTTCTTTTCGGTAAATGACTTTCTAAACGAATTTGGACACATCTTTATTTTTTAATAATAAATGGAGCCCCTTAAAGGACATACTGAACTTAGAGACAAGTTGAACTCAACTTTCAATTGGTAGAGGCAACACAGCGGCGCGTTTAATGGTCAGACGCGATATATATCTCAATTTGAAATTAACACGAATAAAACTTGCATATATCTATATCATAATCTACTCAGGGAAAATATTCAGAAGGTTAGTTTAGCTAATAAACATTTAATAACTAGCACATACTGTAATGGATGAAATTAAAGGCTGAATTGTGACGTAATAATAAAAGTTTTTACTGTTATATTATGACTCATTTCACGTATGCTCGATGGCAACGGTTAATTGATTACAGTTAGCTATATCTGTCTGATTAATTAGTCATAGCACGACTCTTCTATTCTTTAAATTAGAAATTCACTGATGATGTCCAATGCTAGAATATTTATTGGTATTTTC
The DNA here is from genome assembly GCA_026261945.1 of Hirschfeldia incana. Taxonomy (NCBI): domain Eukaryota; kingdom Viridiplantae; phylum Streptophyta; class Magnoliopsida; order Brassicales; family Brassicaceae; genus Hirschfeldia; species Hirschfeldia incana. The sequence goes on from JABCMI010000021.1 coordinate 4,015,303, forward strand.
AGGAAAGCACATGTTAAAATAATGCTAATTATATAGCAAAAACAAAGGTAGTGTTTTGTATTAAACTACTAATTTTTTTGTCAAAAGTATTAAACTACAAATTGTGCAAGGACAAAAAGAAAACGCCAAAACGCTTGGTTGGACTATTGGCTTTGTCAACTGCGTACTGTTATTTTGTTTAAAAAAACTAACGAATATATATAGAAACAGCAATAAATCAAGCTTTCGTTACGTTAAATAAATTGAAATGATCAAAGACATGAAAGCATTAATTTGTGTCGTTTAATATATTTGAAAGGCTGCTGATCTTTGTAACTGTTATACAAGTGGTTAACGTTGAGTAATATATACTTTAGCGACCAGATACAACGTCGAACACATCTTAAAAACAAAGTATACGTAGTTAAATATACTGATCTACATACATATTTCATTGTAAATTCTAAATGAAATCATATTGGGAAATGATGTACGGCCGTTTCGACTGTTAGATTTGAACATTTTATATCGGAGTATTAGCTGCGATTACGTTTTAGTCCCACAAGTGTTTCCATTAATTTTATTTCATGAATTTATCTTTGAAATAATATTATACTTATGAAAGAATACACTACTCATGTAATGACATAAAACCAGTTGTTTTCACTCTTCTTGTTTTGTCGTTGTGGAACGGTAGATATTGATTAGAGCGTTAATTAATCAACTATTCTATCAATTAACAAACAAATTAAGAAGAAGCTCAAGTAGTTGACCATTTCATTTCCGAAATCAAACTGATCACTCTTCTCTTTCTCGTCTATTCTTTCTTTCTCTTGATGCTAAAACTTTCACAATTTTTTTTCATAGTTCTCTTTATTATACGGAAGAAATCCAAAATATTATATGGAAAACATCAAAAACCCTAAAACCCCGGGTGATGATGATTCTGATCGCATATTGAGAAACAGTCATCAAAGCGTTGAAAATTCCCTGTCAAGAACTTACATATGTAGTTTCTGCGTAAGGGGCTTCTCGAATGCTCAAGCACTAGGAGGGCATATGAACATCCACAGAAGAGATAGAGCCAACCTCAGACAAAAGCTTATGGAAGATAATAAGGATGATGTTGTCGCCGAGAGTGATTCATCAGAAGTTGTCTCTCTAGACCTTAATGAAAAACAACAACAAGACGCTTTGGCATGCGATGATCAGGATATGGATAAAGAATCTGGTCAGAAATTAGGGCTTTGGGTTCAAGAAAGAAAGCTTGATATTAATGATGATGGAAAAGTCACGGAGCTTACCAGAATAGATGGTTCGACTTCGAGTCATCATCTTGAGAATGAAAATTTGGATCTTGAGCTCCGGTTAGGTCAAAGCGCCGTGGAGGAGAAGAAAACATAATCTCTCAACCCGCGATGATCGTACACTAAATATATATATCAAAAGGAGCAAATTAAGAAACCTTAAAGAATTCCATCTATTACAAATGGATTCGTGGCTCGATCTGTATTGAAGGTATGCATGTATATCTATTATTGCTACCATGATCATTGTTGTGTTTATATTTGTTTCAGTGCTTCTGTTAGTTTCAGCAACTTTGTAATGACACACACGTCCAAACAAACATATAAATAAATAAACAAATGTAGATCTAGCATTTGCTTAATGGAAAATGAATAACGTTAACTCAGTTCAAAAGTATTGACAAAATCATCAGTGGTATATAGATCATTGAGTAGTGTGGGAACCGTTGTTAAACTTGATGCTATAGATGTCACACTTGATTTTTCTCTATAACTTAACAGTTGATATATATGTATTCTCAGCATGTAATAATGTAAACGTGTGTTATCAAATATTAGTTAAGTTGTATAGTATTATGTTTGCTAGAAAACATTATAAACGATAATATAAACCAGGATTTATACTGCGGAAATATCATTGAAACACATAAACATGATCGTGAAATTAGAGAAAGAGAACATTGAGCGAGTTCAAATTGCAGGAGCATGCATTTTGATGACTCCATAAATGACGAATCTGTTTCGAGTCATTTCCCACAAGAGCTGCTTCGTTTATACTAAACCAAAAACGAAGCAGCTCTTGTGGGAAATGCTTCGTTTATACTAAACCAAAAATAATAATAAGGAACATACAGTTTTAACAACTGAAACTACACGCGTTTTTCACGCGCCCCTCTTTTGCGACCTAGAGAGCGAACACCAAAACCTCGATCTTCAATTTCGACGGCTCAGCCGTCTGCGTCTACGCCTTCCGGTGACTCCTCGAGACCTTGCCGGCGGATTCCCCTCTCGTTCTCCCATCTCACATCTCCGTCGATCCCTTTCGTCATGGCCGACTCTGCGATTCAATCTGAACACGAGAACGTCAATGACAGCGATAACGACGAAGACCCTATCACAGAGTCTCAACCTCAAATCAACGAACTCGACGCCGGAAATCTGACCCCTTTTGAGATCAACAAGGCCGTAACTTCATCTTCGATCACCTCGTCTGCTGTGAACGGTGATGATGAAGAAGTTCCTTCTAAGGAGCATGACCAGTTGCCATCTCAGTCAACTCCAGTGCTAGTAGATTCATCTGGGCAAGACACAAGACTGCAAGGAGCATGGACCAAGCCGTTGATCATAACAGGAGATACAGGTTTTGTTTCTCACCTCGACAATGGTTGTGGTGCCAAATCAGATTGGCCTGCTCTTTCAACCAAGAATGTAGGTCAAAAGAAGGATCAAAACGTGAATATTCAATCAAAGACATTGAGAGCTACGAACCAAATTCTTGCTACACAGACTCATCGTAGTAGGATTCCCACTGATAAAGCTCGGTTTCCTTGGGCTGCTAGAATGAACCCACAGACAAGGAATCTCCACCGAGTTACAATGCCGGAATATATGGAGGATGGCACTCCTAAGGTAATCATTCCTGATCATGTACTTCTTCATGGTCTGCAAAATCATAAGGAATATGTGATCTCGCTGCTTGGTGCCATCTGGTGGTTTGGTGTACGCTGTCCTTAATAGGTTGTGGGGTAGAAAATGTGAGATTTCTATCAAGAAGCTTGGAGAATTCTCATATTTATTCCATATTCCGGATGAGGCAACTAGAAACTGGATCCTCCAACGGAGTTTATGGCATGTGGATGGTTGTATCATGTTTGTAGCTCCGTGGAAAGCATCAGAAACTTTAACAATTCCAGAAATTACCTCAATTCCACTGTGGGTCAAGCTTAAAAACATTCCCAGCACATTATTCTCCATTCTCGGGATCGAATGGATTGTGTCAGGATTGGGAGAACCAATGTTATCCTACAAACCGTGGCTCGACCCAACGATGTTCGGAGAAGCAAAGGTGATGGTGGAAGTTGAGCTTGATAAACCATTCCCACAAAAAGTTGCTGCTTGGGACAAACAGGGAAACTTCTCTTTGGTTGATGTGGAATACCCGTGGCTTCCCACTCCTTGTGAGAAATACGGCCAGATTGGTCACACAAAAAAGAGGTGTTTGTCAATTTCTGGTCAAAAGAAAACTACACCAGCCAATGGAAATAAGAATGCTCCAGCTGCTGACGAGTTAGCACCATCTGTTGACGCTGCAGTGACGGGAAAGGAAACTACGGTTTCAACAGATCTAGCTCATGATAAGGTACCTCTACAAGAACACTGCACAGCTACTCTTAATAAGTCATCAACTCAGCTATGTGATCAGGAAACTTCTCCTAATGCCCAACTTGAAAACTTGAATGAACCAATTATGATCGACAATGTGAGTCATGCTGCTGCGGATGATTTAGCTCTTTTGGCTACAATCTCAGAACTTGAGAACATGTACGCCCCTCCAACAATTATATGTATGAATGAACCAATTGAGTCTCCGCCCTTGGAGACTGCCCCATTATCAACTAATCATATCTCAGCTGTGGTACTAAAGGAAAGTGGCAGCATAGATGAGGTTGGGTTGGGGTCAAATAAATTTGCCTCTTTGGCTACTTCTGATGGAGAAGAAGAAGAACAATTGGATCCTGATGACTCAGTTGATTTTTTGACACCATTTGGAAAACGCCTACTTCGGGAAAGGCCAGTAAAACCTTCAGCAAAGGCGAAGGAACTACAATTGCAAACAACTTCTCGTGGACGTGGAAATAGAGGGCGTGGAAATAGGGGAAGAAACAGGTAGAAATGACCAGCCTTTTGATAGGGTCAGCTAGAGTGGTTGCATTGTTATTTATGGTTCCTTTGGAATCATCTTGCTTAATCTGTTGTAGCGTATAATTTCAGTCAGCTACAGTGGTTGTATTGTTATTTATGGTTCTTTTGGGATCATCTTGCTTCTTAATCCGTTGTAGCAACTGTATGACTTCGGTCATAGAAAACTGTAATCGTTATTTTTAATAAAAGTGTTAAGTTAAAAAAAAAAAAAAAAATAATAATCTATACTATATAAAAGTTGAGGCTATAAGCCATTGAGAGTGTCCACATAGGATTTAAAACAATCAATGATATTATTACACATCACTGTTTTACATAATTATTTTTGAAAATTTTAATATTTTAAAAACCTGTATATTTAATTATAAAATACAAATCAATTCGATTAAGGAAAACTAACAAAAATAAAATATACATATATTAGTCCAGTATATATAACAATTTCGAAATTTAACATAAACATTTAAAAATATGTAATTAATATGAAAATTCATCATTACTATTTATTATTTTCCGAAATGTTAATATTTCTAAAAAGATATTCAAAGTAAAACTAAGTTATTATATAAACTAAAATATGTATTAACACTTGACAAGTTACTTAAAATTTTAAATTTTATTGTAAAATAGAAAATCAAAATCCAAATAGTAAGTTGAGGCTATAAACTATTGAGAGCGTCCACATAAAATTTAAAACAATCAATGATATTATTACATATCATTATTTTTAAAAATAATAATATTTCAAAAAAACTGTATATTTAATAATAAAATACAAATCAATTCGAATAAGGAAAACTAACAAAAGGAAAAAATATACATATATTAATCCAGTATTTATAACAATTTCGAAATTTAACATAAACAATTAAGAATATTATAATTAATATGACAATTAATCATTATTATTTATTATTTTCCAAAATTTTAATACTTCCAAACAAAACTCAAAGTAAAACGGAATTATTATACAAACTAAAATATGTATTAACATTTGACAAGTTACTTAAAAATTTAACTTTTATTGTAAAATAGAAAATCAAAATTCAAATAGTAAGTTAAGGCTATAAGCCATTGAAAGCGTCCACATAGGATTTAAAACAATCATTGATATTACTACACATCATTATTTTACATAATGATTTTTGAAAAATATTAAAAATTTTAAAAACTTTATATTTAATAATAAAATACAAACTATCTATACTATATAAAAGTTGAGGCTATAAGCCATTGAGGGTGTCCACATAGGATTTAAAACAATCAATGATATTATTACACATCACTGTTTTACATAATTATTTTTGAAAATTTTAATATTTTAAAAACCTGTATAATTAATTATAAAATACAAATCAATTCGATTAAGGAAAACTAACAAAAATAAAATATACATATATTAGTCAAGTATATATAACAATTTCGAAATTTAACATAAACATTTAAAAATATGTAATTAATATGAAAATTCATCATTACTATTTATTATTTTCCGAAATGTTAATATTTATAAAAAGATATTCAAAGTAAAACTAAGTTATTATATAAACTAAAATATGTATTAACACTTGACAAGTTACTTAAAATTTTAAATTTTATTGTAAAATAGAAAATCAAAATCCAAATAGTAAGTTGAGGCTATAAACTATTGAGAGCGTCCACATAAAATTTAAAACAATCAATGATATTATTACATATCATTATTTTTAAAAAAAATAATATTTCAAAAAAACTGTATATTTAATAATAAAATACAAATCAATTCGAATAAGGAAAACTAACAAAAGGAAAAATATACATATATTAATCCAGTATTTATAACAATTTCGAAATTTAACATAAACAATTAAGAATATTATAATTAATATGACAATTAATCATTATTATTTATTATTTTCCGAAATTTTAATACTTCCAAACAAAACTCAAAGTAAAACGGAACTATTATACAAACTAAAATATGTATTAACATTTGACAAGTTACTTAAAAATTTAACTTTTATTGTAAAATAGAAAATCAAAATTCAAATAGTAAGTTAAGGCTATAAGCCATTGAAAGCGTCCACATAGGATTTAACACAATCATTGATATTACTACACATCATTATTTTACATAATGATTTTTGAAAAATATTAAAAATTTTAAAAACTTTATATTTAATAATAAAATACAAATCAATTTGAATAAGGAATACTAACAAAAGTAAAAATATACATATATTAATCCAGTATATATAACAATTTCGAAATTTAGCATGAACAATTAAGAATGTTATAATTAATATAACAATTCATCATTATTATTTATTATTTTTAAAAATGTTAATATTTCCAAAAAAAACCTTAAAATTAAATTATTATGTAAACTAAAATATGTATTAACATTTGACAAGTTACTTAAAAGTAATTTTTGATTGTTAAAAAAAAGACAATCAAAATCAAAATAGTAATATTAACAAAAATATTACATTTTCTATTTTGTATAATAAATCCAAATTACATTTTAGGCCAAGACAAAATAGTAAAAAATTGTAAAAATAGTTAAAGTAACAAAACCATCTAAAAATTACAATGTATAAAACAAAAAAAACAACATTTAATATCATTTAAATTACATAAATTATTAGTGATTATAAGTAACCGTTATGGTATAAGCCATTTAGATTGTCTCTATCAGATTTAAAATGATCAACCGAAACATGTAAAATTATTAAAAACACATATTATATAGTAATTGAGGTTATAAGCTCTGAGAGCTTCCACCTAGAATTTAAAATGATCAATCGTATTATGACAAATTATTATTTTACATAACTATTTTCAAAAATATCAATATTTCATAAATAAATTGTTTATTTCATAATAAAATACAAATCAATCCGAACAAAGAAAACTAACATAAGTAAAAACATTGTACAAGTATATATAATAATTTTGAAACATCTATATTATATAAAAGTTGAGGTAATTAGCCATTAAGAGGCTAAGAGCATCTACATAAGATTTTAAACCACCAATCTTGTTATGACTAACTAGCATTTTAGATAATTATTTTCAAAAATATAAATATTTCAAAAACAATTATTTCATAATAAAATACAGATCAATATCGAAAAAGAAAAACTAACAATATGATTTCAATAGAAATAGCAAATTTAAAACAATCAATTAAAATATGACCATTCATTAATATAAGTCAATTCTATACTTTATATATAAAAATTGATGATATAAGTAATTAAGGGTGTTTACATAAGATTGAAAACATTCAATTAAAATATGACAATTCTTTATTATATATTTTTTTTAAATGTAAATATTTTCAACAGAATAGAAACAAAACTATTATATTATATCTAATTAAAATAATACAAAATATTAAAATTTTACAAGTTAGTTAAAAATACTAACTTTCATAATAAAATAAAAAAAATTAATATTAACAAAAGTATTACGTTAGCAAGTTTATAATAAATATAATGTACTTTTACACCAAAATAAAATGATAACTTAATTTAAAAATGGTTACATTAATAAAAGTATTAAACACAATTTCATTGTATAAGATAAGAAATTTCATAATATCATTAAAATTACATACAATATTAGTGTTCTTATAAATAATTGTTAAAATTTCATCATATCATTAAATAATTTATTATATACAAAAAATATGGTTCTAAAACATGGATTGCCTATGAAATAACAAAATGTATGTTAAAACACTACTTTTTAAGTTATATAGCGAGCAACATAATTGGTAAAAAGTATGATAATTATATTTACAAAGTGTATTACGAGTTTCTATGCACGAGAATATTTACATAACATTAAAAATAATTTTTTTATAAATTATAAACATTATAAAAACATTTCAATATATTTTATACATTTGTCAATTCAAACAATAAATACTAAGAAATATATATTTTAAAAGGAATAATTTGATAAATAAACATAAACTAAAGAACATAAAATCAAAATTTAATGCATTTTTTTCATAAAAATGTTAATATAAATATCTATTTAAATAACATACAATTATTAGAAAACATAAACTAATTATTAAAACAGACTCGCGCGTAGCGCGAGTATAAAATCTAGTAATAATAATAATAAGGGCAATAACCAACAAGACAACTTAACCGACCCGGTTCGGTTTAATTTTGAATCAATCCGATTCCGCTTTAACATTCAAAACAGAAACCGGTTTGATCATGTTAAAATTGAACGAGTGCCAACGAGGACCAGCACATGATCCTAAAATCCTCTTCTGCATCGTCTTCATCGCTGGTCTTGAGGAATCTCTCTCTATCCATCTTTCTCTATTCGCCTGAGCTCGTAGCGTGGGTGGTACGCGGCGGAGAGATGGCTCCAAACGATCCTAAAAACGGCGGTGGCGGGAGTGGCTTCTTCGCGTCTATTGCTTCCTCGATCTCCAGTTTGGGATCAGCTATGTCCAAATCAGTTAACGGGTAAGCTTCTTGAGATCCCCCTTTGTTAAACCTGGATCCGCCACTCAGATAGATATCAAATTTGGTTTTGAATCTGTTCCTGCAAGCTTGCTCCTTTAAATTCAAAGATGCAAACTTTCGTAATTGGGTTTGATTAAAGTTTAGCTCTTTTTAGAACAATCTAATGTTTTTGATTGTGTTATCAGTTTGGTTGGGTATGAGGGGCTTGAAGTTATTAACCCTGAAGGAAGTACTGAAGATGCAGCTGAGGAAGCTAACAGAGGAAGATGGAAGCAAGAGGATCGAGATGGTTATTGGAAAATGATGCAGAAGTACATAGGGTCTGATGTTACATCAATGGTGACCCTTCCTGTTATTATATTCGAACCAATGACTATGCTCCAGAAAATGGCTGAGGTTTGTGCTCATTACAACAACATCTTGATGTTTTGTTGCTGTTTGATGCTCATGACAACATCTCACGTGTTCTGTTTCTGACAGTTGATGGAATACTCGCATCTATTAGACATGGCTGACGAAACGGATGACCCTTATATGCGTATGGTGTATGCTTGTAAGTACATCTCTTCCCTTACTCCCTTTCTGCTATGATTAGTGTCTGTTCTTGTGGTGGCTGAATCGTGAGAATTGACCTTTAACAGCATCATGGGCTATATCTGTGTACTATGCTTTCCAACGTACCTGGAAACCGTTTAATCCAATCCTTGGAGAGACTTATGAGATGGCTAATTACAATGGTGTTAACTTCATCTCTGAACAGGTCAGAGCTATTTCTTTTGTCAACGACTTAATCGTTAGTTCATTTAGCTGCCAACTTCTACCAGATTGTTGACACCAATAGTCTTGTTTCTCAGGTCAGCCATCACCCGCCAATGAGTGCTGGTCATGCTGAAAATGAGCATTTCACTTATGATTGTACTTCAAAACTGAAAACAAAGTTTCTCGGCAATTCCATTGACGTTTACCCAGTAGGAAGGTACATAACCACAGCATGTGGGCTGCAAGTGTATCTACTAAGTTAACTTCTTTGGTTAATTTTCCTAATTGCGATGAATCTGTGGTGCAGGACACGGGTGACACTTAAAAGAGATGGAGTAGTTCTTGACTTGGTACCTCCTCTGACCAAAGTTCACAACCTAATCTTTGGACGAACTTGGGTCGATTCTCCTGGAGAAATGATCATGACTAATCTCACCACTGGTGACAAAGTGGTGCTTTACTTTCAACCATGTGGTTGGTTCGGGTAAGTTACCTTTAATTCAGACCTCATCTTCCTGTTTTTTCTTCTTGCATTTTAAGCTTGAAGACATGTGCATTCACGGTTTCTCAACAGATCTGGTCGATATGAGGTAGACGGATATGTCTATAACGCTTCTGAAGAGCCCAAGATACTCATGACCGGTAAATGGAACGAGTCCATGAGTTATCAGCAGTGTGACGGTGAAGGTGAACCTCTCCCAGGTACCGAACTAAAGGAGGTCTGGAAACTCGCTGATGTTCCAAAGGATGACAAATACCAATACACACACTTTGCTCACAAGATCAATAGCTTCGACACTGCCCCTAAAAAGCTGTTGCCGTCTGATTCACGGTTACGTCCTGATAGATATGCACTCGAGATGGGCGACATGTCCAAATCCGGCAATGAGAAGAGCAGGTATGGTAACAAACAGATACTTATCCTTTAGGGTCTGAATCTGAAGTAGAGCTGATTCTCATTACACATCTTGTTACAGCTTGGAAGAGAGACAGAGAGCAGAAAAGAGAACCCGTGAAGAGAAGGGGCAAAGCTTTACTCCCAAGTGGTTTGATATAACAGAGGAAGTCACTACTACACCATGGGGCGATCTTGAAGTTTACCAGTTCAACGGAAAGTACTTAGAACACCGGGAAACAGCTGATAAGTCTGAAGATAACACCGACCCTAAGTCAATCCCATTCAACCCGTGGCAGTTCCAAGACATGTCTACTTGAAATGAATTGCTCCAAAAGACAAAAATATAAAATGTTTTGGTAACAAATGTTGTAATTCTTATTTTCTCTTAGTTTCAACGATCTCTGCTGGCTTTCTCTAGTAATAGTTTACAACTTTTGTTGTTCTTTTCTGTTTTATTCAAATCACTCTGATCCAGTATTATATTCTTTTTCAGATATCTGTTAACTCTGGGGGGTTTCTTCGGGTGTATATGATAATCTCTCAAACGTGGAACTCATGTTTGAACCAGCGTTTCTTGGATTCACATATACAGCTAGATTTGGAACTGTAGAGCTTGTAAGATTGGTCTCAAGATTAACTTAACATATATCTTTTCTCGTTTCTTTCACAATACTTCTAGCCATTGGTGTTGAGGTAGGAAAAGGGCTTCAACGTCCTCTCAATTTGTTTTTCTTCTTCTTTGCTAATCTGATCTCAAACAAACTTCCTTTTCTTATGAATTTCGAGTATCAAAGAGCTTACTTACAAACTACTATAAAACTTTTAACATAAACACACGTACTGAGAAGAACTGTCTGATTCTGATAAGAGATTATGAACGCTTTGAGTTATCTTACAAAGATGTCTTTGACACCTGTTAATTAGTATGTATAATAAGAAAAATCACTTTTGGAGTTCTGTATCCACAACCCTAACTTCCTACTCCACTTTGAGGAATCCAAAGAGAAACAGAGGGAGATAATGAATGAGAGATTGGGAACCTTGTCAAATAGTCTCTACTGTTGACTAAGGATTAGTCTTGGTTTTTGACCTGAGGCAGCTAGGATGAGCCAGAGTATTGTTAAGTTTGAATATCTACTGCCTTGTCGACAAAAGCTTGGAGAAAATATGATGATTTGTGTCATGGGCTTAAGGTTTCGTTCCAGAAGAAACAGGGGCTGAATCAAAAGCTGTACGGAAACGCAGACCAGAACCGATATGCTTTGATGTAGGACATAGCCAAGAAAGTATGTTCGGACCCAAAATCTGTAAAAGGAAACAGTTAAAACATTAATAAAGACAACACCTATTGATTGATGTTACTGACCATCTAAGGAAAATGAGAATTACTTACCAAGGTTAAGTTTTCATATGCGCCTATGTCATATGGATGCTTATACACTTGTCCACCTTTCTCTGCTAACCACATAGCTCTCACCCCTTCATGGTACTGCTCAGTTTCCGCAACATTGATTAGCAGATGAACAAAAGAACTAACAAAAGCTAAGGAGATCCATATTAGCTAAAGAAGAGAGAGAAAAAGAACAACCTCGATGGTTGTTTTATTTTGTAAACTGAGGTAAATGTGCCACCCAAGAAGAACACCTAGTGCAATGCTCAAAGGGACAAGAACCAAACCTGAAATCACCTGAGAAAAAAACAATCATAAACATTAGAATGGAAAATGAGATTTGTTGGTAGTCATCAATCAAACTCATTACATATATAGTTCTTAGATAGCTTCCCATCTCTTGGTCCTCATCTTGAGGTTCAACAGTAAGGCTTCCCACAAGCAAAACCTAAGAACCCAAAGCATATACATATAAGTCTCATATACTAAAGTGTCACTGAAAAGTTAGGAAAACGTACCAGAGAGTATACACACGCGGACATCGCATAAACAACAAACACAAAGAAGACCTTGTAGTTAGTGTGTCCAACACAGTTGTTGATCCAAATACAATGGTGGTCCTTTCAAATCAAACACACAACTGATTCAACACAAGAGTATCACCATAAAGAGAACATAAGCATTCAGTTAGAGAATAAAATACCATTCTAAGCACACATCTTTTGCAAACTCGGCAATGGTGAGCTCGAGGAGGTTTGAAATGCGAACACTTTTGGCAATACCTCAAATCTCCTCCCTGAAAAACAACAACACAACCAAAAGCAAAGTAGTGAGACAAAAACGACACCGTTTTTCAATAGAATCCCTATCAAAGCTTCAGACTTTTAATCCCCTTTAGCTACAAATCTAAAAGCTTTTGAAGGATTCAAATAAAGGTGTGACCTTTCGCTTAATCTCGTGGACGGGACTCTGCGGATCTTCAACATCAGGCATGTAATTGGGTGGGACCCGACCCGGATCCCTGAAAACCGCGATGGAGTAGTTGTACACACACATCACGGCCAAGGCGGTGAAGGCCGCGGCGTTGGCGATTCCGGGGGAGGAGGAGAGGCTGAGCCATCGATCGATGAAGGTGAAAACCGTTGAGAAGTAGATGAAACCGATCACTAAGATCACCGCCGTGACGGGGAGAGAAAAGCCGAATCCTTTCCGTTTCATTTTTTGTTATTTTTTAATATCTCCGGTGGAAAAAATTAAGACGGAGAACGAGCACCGGCGTCGAAACGACGGCGTCTCCGGCGAGTTGATTTTGATTTGTTTTTTTTTTCTTCTCGATTGTTTGTTTGTTGTTGGAGTGCGTTTGAAGTTGTCGAACGAATCTCGAAACGTGTTTAACAGAAGCTCTCTCTCACCTAATTATTTATAAACGACCCCTTTATTCTTAATTTGTCTCGTTTTCCACCCTCTTGTTTGTATTTTACAGCCAAGGTCCATCAACATGTGCTGGGAGTTATTAGATATTGTCTTTTGTATCTGTTCTTATACTTAGCTTTAGCTTTGGTTTCTCATGGTCTAGGTTGAATCTATATTTTGTGCCATAACATCTTTTTATCCTTTCTCTTTTACCGTTTGTACCGTTTTGCTAGTATCTAGTAGATTGGGATGCATATTCTTTGTATCAATTGCTCATTCTTGATAATAAAATTCAAATGATTATATATAAAAAAATCAGGCTATGTATATCATGTTTCAAATATGAAAGTGACCACATAATCATTCATGTTACATGAGATCACTAGTTAAAGAAAAACTTTTTGTTATGATATTGGAATTAGATTTTTCAAAGTTTCAAAACTGTAACTGTAATTGCATAGGTCTTACTTAGACTTCATAAAAGTATTTACTCGAGTAGTGAGAATCATTTTTTTTTTCTAAAAATAATAATACAAATCATTCTTTACAGTTTTTACTGTATTCCAAATTTATTGCATTGATCACCAGCTTCCATTCAACTCCTTTCTCCTACTAACTTCCCAATAGCAGAGTATGTCCCGCAGCAACCACTTACAATGCCAGAGATGATGATCAAAACGCATACTCCAATCTACATAAATTAACGAGAGGGGTCAAATGGAATTGTCATGTTAAAATCCAAATATTTAATCAAAAAAAAAACATACACTCACTTGTATCTTACTCAATCTACCCCTCAAGATACTAAGATAACAAAGACATGGAAGTATAAAAGCCTGCACAGTAAGTAAATCGAGTTATATATGAATCCACACTAACATGTTTGATATGTCTACGTAATAGTTGAAGCCAGTTCAAATGTTATGAAGACTTACAAGAAGCATTGAGAGGAAAGATCCCATCAAAGCTCCCATAATCGCTGCAAAGTTAATTATTAGAACAAAAAGTAGATTACTGAAGAAAAAAAAGAGTTCTTGAAATAAATTACCGAAGAATGGGAATGCAAGTGCGACAACCAAAGTGGAGAGAACTAAGATCGTTCTAAGAAACATCGATACTCCATTGGATATCATCTTTTCTGAAGAAGGCATTAGTTCTTCTAAGCTTAGCACGATCGGTGTAATAGTTAAGGCGTATTTAGTCATCGGTGTTATGACCTGAAAAGCGATCGACACAAACTTAATAATCAAAATTCAAATTATCAAGACCGTCCTTTACCACGAGAAGCGGTCAAACCGGTCATGGTTCTAAAAAAAAAATCTATATTTTCTAAAGTATGTGTAAATTATGGCTTAAAATTTTAATTATATTTCTAAATTTATAGTCTATAATTTCAAAAGTTAACGCATATATAGAAGGAACTAAAATTTTAAAACTATCTCGTTACTTCTTTATGTATAATTTTAATATTTAGTTTAGTATTGAGATGGCACTAAAAATTATTATTGTTATTACAAATGTAGAAGAACAAGACTATGGTCATAAAAAAAAGAAGAACAAGACTAGAGGTTTATCAAGTTTGATTTGGTTAGGTAATACTGACCGCGGTCCAAACTGCGATTTTAGACGACGTGAATTGTTGTGGCATGCTTAGCGTAAACTGCGACTGAATCGCCTCACCAAACATGCTGTAGCCGCAAACTGCCACAGCTATGTAGAAGACTACGCAGAAACCGAAACTGCAAAATAAATGAGAAGAAAATGAAAAGTTTGACCTAATACCGTTTACTTCTTAGCAAAAAAAATACCGTTTACTTGCATCACAAGTAGTATAAAGCAAAAATGTTAACCTAGTGAGGAGCACCAGAGGAAACTTGGATGGATCTTTCATAGAAGAGTATATGTTTGGGAACACCGCATGTCCACTGAAGCCAAACCCGAAGATCCCAATAGCGACAGGTAAGTTACTAAGATCTAGAGCTTGTCCACCAGAGTGAAACCCGACTCCATCAACAGACCCGACCCAGAAGAGACAAAGAGCTAGCAAGATGGATGAGAAGACACCTCCAGCTAAGAGAATGAACAAAATGACTTAAAGAATGACCAAACCTCGAAGTATTTATATGGATTGTATAGATAAAAAAATGGAACCTGAGAGATAGGAGAGTAAGCTTAGGTCTCTAAGCCAAACTGTAGGAAGAACAATAAGAGCAGTTGCTAAGGCAAAGATCTGGGAAGAATCAATAGATACTCCAGCGACGTTTAACGAAACGTTGGGGAAGAATCTCGACAAGTTATCACTCATCATGATAATATACTCCACACAACATGCGTATAACTCCATGTACAAAAGTATCTACAAATCTCAAGAGATAGAAAAAAGCCCTAAATATAAAGAACTTTTAATTAAAGTGTATATGTAAATGCATGGTTTCCATATAACTTACGGAGATGATGAGGCGTCCAGTGAATCCAAAGGCAGCTTGACCGATGTCCGGATAAGTATGAAGGCCAGGAGAGCTTTCAAGACATCTCTTGAGGAGAATACCTGTGTAGCAAGTGATGATACCGAAGACGAAAAGTATAACAAGCCCTAGCCATCCTCCTTCTTTCACTGCGTAAGGCATTGTGAGTAGACTTACTCCACATAGGAGATTGATTCCTGCACCACAATAGGTTCAACGGTGGTGAAATGTTGATTCTGGAGTGACTTAAATTTTGGTGCATTAGTGAACAGACACATTAATTACTTAGACCGGACGAATGAATTTTTTTTTAGTATTAGAAAAACTGCTTTTAATAGTTGTGTTTCAAAAAAAAAAATAGATAAAGGAATTTTCCTACATGAATATCTGGGTTTTGAGATTATATAAACTGCATGCTTAAGAGATTGTAGATTATTCATTAGCATTGTCAATATACAAACTCTAAATCGGATATTTGCATTAACGTGTTTTCTTTCTATATTTTTTTCCTGTTTGATTTGCGTTTAATTTAATAGTGTCTGAACCAAACAGGATGCATGCTTACTGCTTAGGCGTTAGTTCTTAGGGCAAACTCTAAATCTATGTCTTTAACTGTTTAGAACTTGAGACATAGCCAATACCAACGTAATGTTAGGTCTTTACCGTTGAGAACGGATTGAGGAAACGAGCAGAGATTCTGTTCTTCGAAGGGGAGATCGGTGATTGATAACTTTAGCTGAGAGGAAGCGAATGATTTGACTGAGACATCGTCTTTCTCGGTGAGCAAGGGTTGTTTGCTTGTGGAAGAAGCAAACGAGTTTAGAATAGAGTTTGGACGCCTCTTGTATAAGGAAGCGATGGAGCTGGTGAAAGATGTCTGAGAACCTCTCCGGTGAAGGAAACTAGTCGTGGGAGGTGTAACCCCGGTTAAGATATCCACAGATTGTCTGAATATTCCCAAAGGAGAATAAACTTTATTATTATAAAGAACAAACCCTTGAAATTGTTTTTTTTTTCTAATGTAAAACAGAGGATCTCATTTTACCGATAACTTCGTGGCCATAGAGCGGAATCGTTCATTGATAATTGAGAAGACTTTCTGGAGATTTCATCTTCATCATTATAGGAGACATGGACTTGGCTTTCTTCATCATCCGTATGAAACAAAATGTCACTTTCTTGCTCCTCAAGCTTCATCTTTTCTGTCTCCGCTTTAAGTCAAAACAGCGGGCAACAGATTTTAAGGCAGAACACAGGAAACATGAAGAAAGAAAGAGAACAGAGGAGCTAGATGAAAGACTGGAACAAATCAAGAAATGAGATTTAGTTTTGATTTGTTGTCACGTCGATCATATTATAGTATACAAAATAATCTTCTTGCTGTTATATTTAATAAGTTGATTGAATTGGAGGGAAAGTAATCGCTCACATGTCAAACGCTTAAAGTCAACCGTATAGAAGTAGTGATCTGAACTTGATGGGCCTACAAAAGCCCACGAGTGTTGGATATTTAAAAGCCCAATAATATTAAAGATGCGTCATCGTCGTGGCTTCTCCGCTCTCTCATGAGAGGTCGACGAGGTTTAACTTTTAAGATGTCGTAGCAGCTCTGCGAGTAGTCTCTGGTCTTATATAAAACCAAACCAGCGATTCGCCGTCTCTTTCTATTTGTTATCATCAAAGACATAAAGGCAAAAGCTTGGACTTTTGTAGTAAATCTCACTTTCTTCTCTTTCCAAGTTTTTGATTCCGGCGAAAGCTTTCTTCAATGGCGAAAGACGGACCTAATTGGGATGGGTTACTTAAGTGGAGTCTTTCTCACGCAGATGGTACACAACCAACTCGCCAGTTGAGGTAATGAGTTCACTTTCAAGCTTCTTAGGTTCTGTCTCGTTACTGTTGGTCGGAGAATAGGTAGTTATAGAAACGCTGCAAGGTTGTGATTTTTCTAATCTAGTGAGTAAATTCAAATCTGGGTTTGTGTAAAGTATAGTTCTTTCTCTCTACAATTCAATTAATCGGTTTGATTAGATTAGATGGAGTTTTCATGTTCTGCAGCTTATGTAGTAGGGTGAAAGGGTATCTCTTTCCGCGTTTCTGTATTGTGTTTAGTGTTCATAATCATAGTGGAATGTTTTGCTGATTGGATTTGTTTTAATGAGACAGTGAGGATGATAGGAAGTGGTTTATGGAGGCTATGCAATCACAGACTGTAGATGTAGTCAAACGCATGAAGGAGATTACACTCGTTATGCAAACACCTGAACAGGTTTTGGTTGATCATGGTGTCACACCTCAAGATCTAGAAGGTGCTTTTGCCACTGTGCATAGTTTCTTTATGGCTTATCTTATGCAAGCAATCTTGAAAGGGGAGTGTTAATTTGTTTTTGGTGTTTCTGGTAGATTTGCTGGATGAGTTGCAGGAGCACGTTGAATCAATCGATATGGCTAATGGTAACAAAACTATCTCCTTCTTACTCTCGAACTTGGTTTTGGTTTAGCTAAGTTTTGAGTATTATTTACTTACTGTTGTGTAGATCTTCATTCTATTGGAGGTTTGGTTCCTCTTCTCGGGTTTCTTAAAAACTCTCATGCTAATATCCGAGCCAAAGCTGCTGATGTCGTGAGGACGATAGTTCAGAACAATCCTCGAAGTCAGGAGTTAGTTATGGAAGCCAATGGTTTGGAGTTACTACTATCAAACTTCACATCCGACGCAGATGTTCATGCTAGAACTCAAGCTCTTGGTGCAATATCATGTAAGCCTGATTAAAGCCTTGCGTGATTTGGTTCATATTTTGGTTGTGAACATCTACTAAAGACTCTGCATGTTGTTTATGTTATATGCAGCTTTGATTCGCCATAACAAAGCTGGAGTCACTGCTTTCATGCTTGCCAATGGTTATGCTGATCTAAGAGATGCTTTGGCATCTGATAGTGTGAGGTTTCAAAGGTACAGCCACTAAACTGCTCTTCTTCGTTACAGGCTTACAGCCTATGTGGATCTGAAACCTCGTTGTTGCTTTTTTTGTCTATCTAAACTCTACAGGAAAGCATTAAACGTGTTGCAGTATCTTCTGCAAGAAGATGATTCAGACGGCAGTATCGTCACTGGACTTGGATTACCTAGAGTGTTGATTCATCTCGCGTCTAGTGATGATGCTGAGACGAGAGCAGCTGCTCTTGGCGTATTGCTCGAGCTTGCTAAAAACGATGGAAACGGATGTAGCAGCATAGAGAAAGGCGATGAGAAACTGAGGCAGCTACTAGAAGAGAGGATCAAAGCAATCAGCTTGATGTCACAAGAGGATCTTGAAACGGTTAAAGAAGAGAGACAGCTCGTGGATGCACTGTGGAGGGTTTGCTACGATGAACCATCTTCGTTGAGAGAGAAAGGGCTTCTTGTTCTTCCCGGGGAAGAC
Organism: Hirschfeldia incana; assembly: GCA_026261945.1. Lineage (NCBI taxonomy): Eukaryota > Viridiplantae > Streptophyta > Magnoliopsida > Brassicales > Brassicaceae > Hirschfeldia > Hirschfeldia incana. Next base: position 4,034,333 of record JABCMI010000021.1, read on the forward strand.
GCGTTGGCTCCTGATGTCGCAAGCAAGCTCTTCGAGCCTCTTCTCAGAGCTTCTGCAGCAAATGGTAATGCCACTGAGAAGAAAGAAGAACCTGTGAAACTACTTTGACCAGCACCATTGGCGAGAGAACTTGAAAGCTTCACTTTATGCTTTTGTTTGTCTTGTAACATTTTTAATTTTTCAGACAAAAAGACTGATAGATTTCATTATGAAGAATCTAGTGTTTATGTAATGGCAGTTTCTATTTTTTATAATGATTTGAAATCTTTGTTACTATTTTTATTGTTGAGAATAATGTTCAATTTCATTTTTTGATGCAAAGGTATCATCACAAGTCATAAATTTTCTTCCGAAATCCGGTTTAGCAACAGCCTATGTCAACCAGGTAAACAGAAAACAGACTCTTTGGTTTATAACATCAAATTAAAGATTATTAGAATATTTTTTTAATGTTTAAATATTAAAATAAACAACAATCTTTTATATATAACTTAAGGTAGAATGGTGACCAAGAAATAAAAGAGAATAATGTATTCATTAATATATTCCCAATAAATTTTATCATTCACAAGGAAGTCATTCCTTCTCATCATTTTCATTTTTTTTACTGTAAAAAATTAAAAAGCAAATTTGTTCCTCACTAAATTTGATATGAAATGACTATTCTTCATTGTTTCCATAAATTTATTCCCATCAATTCTTTAATTATGATAAATTCAATCTAAATGGTCTTTCATATCATGTAAATAAACAGCGACATTCTTTGTAACCATAATTTATTCATTTTGATAAACAGTATTCGAAGATATCTGATCTAAAACATAATTTGTTCCCAAAATAAATTTTTAGCGTTCAATATCAGTTATATGTTTTCCTAGTTTTAACAAAGTATTGTGAATACTTTAAATTCACTGTTTAAGTGATTCAAATATTTAAATACTTAATATAATAAATTCTTAATTTCTTTTGCTCGTTTAACATGTTTCTATTTTTCCAGTTAATGGCGTTTCATTAGTATTACTATTTCAATATTAATTATATGTTTTCCTAGTTTTGATAATCTATTGTGAATTATTTAAATTCACTGTTTAAGTGATTCAAATATTTCAGTATTAATATATGTTCTCTTAGTTTTAATAAATGATTGTGAAATTCTTTAAATTCACCGTTTAAGTGATTCAAATATTTAAATCCTTCAAATAATAAATTCTTAATGTATTTTGCTCGTCTTACATGTTTATTTTAATAGCGGGTTATTACTCATAGATATTAATTCGTCTGTTTTAATTTTTATTGGTTGTTCTTTTTTTACCATAAATTTATTTTGACTAATGGTTAAAATAGTTCTTGTCTAATTTTAAATATAACTAATAGCATAAATAGATTATTAGTACATTATATAAATGTTGTGAAAACAAATTATGCGTATTGAACATTGCTAACCTGATCAAACTACCTTTGATATAAACAATGAAACTTCTTATATGTTTTGTGCTAGTTTTGGCTACCTGTTACAGATTTGGTACAGCTTGCTCAAGAAATAATGTAGAAATTCGTAATCACCTCGGTCCTGGTATTGTACTCAATTTTCATTGTCGTTGCAAGAACCCAAAATGTGATGTAGGAAACCAACAATTAAAATTTAGAGAGGTTTATCTCAATAATAAAACGGAGAAATCTCTTGTAAATTTTGAAAGAGAAGAAATAAATTGCCTCTTAAGGTATGATAAATATTACCTTGATGTTCGTGTATATCGGCAAGCAGCTTTTCGGAGATGTGGCATACTACGTTCATGGTTGGCCGAAAAAGATGGAATTTACTTTAAGACGCGTCCTAATGAATCATGGAGATTTAGATTTCATTGGAAAGTTGGAAAATAATCTTTACCAGGTGGGTTACATGTAATGCAATTTTTTATTAAGCTATGTGCAATCTATATCAATATTTACTTTTATTTTTATATAATTTTAATTTTACAAAGTTTAGTAGATTTCTTAATAAAATTGTATCTTTTAGTTTAACTACCATTATATATCTTATGAATTTATAAATGTATGTATATTGTTATAAGAATATAATACTTTTTAAAATATTTAGTAGCTTGTTCAACGCATATAAATTGCTAGTATTGTTTAAATGTGTACATAATATACAATATTCAGATTTCAAATTACACAATAAATATGTGTTAAATTCATTTATATATTAATAGCCTTTTTAGATTGATAATTTTTACCATGAAATATATATTTATTTTACAATTGTTGGCTAGTATTTAACTATTGACTCGTGGTAAAAATAATTCTTGTCTAATTTTAAATTTAGCTAACATCATAAATAGATATACATTATATAAATGTTATAGAAACAAAATTATACATATAGAACATTGATACTCTGGTAAGATTATCTTCGATTAAAAATAAATATAACAAAAAAACACACAAATATATCCCATGAGTTAATATCAGATAAAAGGTCATGACCCGAAGATCCGAGGTATAGAAATATCTGAACATATTTTTTTTTTATACTGAAAACTGAAATATCCAATTCAAACCCGAACAGATATCCGAACGTCCCTACCGTAGGATTGTAATTATCAAAAACTAGAAGTAAGGGTGATTTAGTGGAAACTAAACAAGTTTGGGGGCAATTATATTAGGAAACAGTAGATGAGGGGTAATAATAAAGTCAACCTTATATAACATAAATAGCCGACAACGAACACTTGCTCGATCTCCTAGGGACCCGAGTTCGATACATAGTAGTCACCAATCAGAGGAAATATCTCCCAACACATCTCCCCCAGCTTCGCCTTCTAACAGAGCCATTAAAATTAGGCACGGAACCGTTAAAACCCTAATCCTCTCCACTCTCTCGCACGATTCGCCTGTGCCAGAAACAGTCCGATCATCGTTGCAATTAGGAATCGAATTGAGTTTTTGGATCCAATTGATTAGCAAAGTTAGTAGCTTTCTGTGTTTGGGAGGGGGGAGAGGGAGCCATGGTGTGGTGTAAGCATTGTGGGACGAGCGTTAAAGGGATACGCCCCTTCGATGGTGCACTGTAAGTGTTTGTGATTATTCACCCCTTTTGTGTTTTTAATCTCAAAAAAAAAAAAATACATGAATTTTTCATTTTGCAGGGCGTGTGAGAAATGCGGGAGGATATTGGAGAATTTCAACTTTTCAACTGAAGTTACTTTCGTTAAGAATGCTGCTGGCCAGGTAGAGTCAGTTAGATTCAGTTACATGTTTTTTTTTTTGCAGCTCGTTAGGACAAAGCAATGTTGGGATGTTTCTCCTGTCTCAATTGGTTTTGTAGATGTGATGAATAGATATGTTGTTGGAGAATCTTGGAATGATTTTAAATCTGTGCTTTTGATGTTCTGTAGGGGAGAAAGTTGGGAACTTTTTGTGGTTTTTAGTTTAGTGAGTATGTTCTGTTACTCTGTTAGTTTGATCTTTGCCTTTACTTATTATTTATGTGCTTGCAGAGTCAAGCGTCAGGTAACGTAGTGAGAAGTGTTCAGAGTGGGATTTCGAGCTCACGTGAAAGGAGAATGCGAATAGGTAATGCCCTTTTGTTGTATTTGATTTTCACTGTTGGCGTGAATACGGCAGCTGATTTATCTAGTTCACAGCTTTTGCTTATGGTTGTTGATCTAAGTGCTCATCTTGATTCAACGTACTGATGCAGTTCCGTTTCTTTTTTTTTTTGTTTCATTTCAAAACTTTTTGTTCAGTTATTGATTAGGTTGTGTTTAGTGTACTCGTTAGCCATTGCATGATTAGATACTTGACGTTTGTGCAATTGTGATCCTGATTCTTGGTTCTTACTTGCAGCTAGAGATGAGCTGATGAATTTGAAAGATGCGTTGGGGATGGGTGATGAGAGAGATGATCTGGTTAACACGGCTGCTAAATTCTTTGAAGTATGTCTGGTTTGCTTATGCTTTAGAATATTAATTTGTTAGAGGACTTTTATGTTACCCCCCTTCTTTACTCAATTTATCTTCTGAAGATGGCACTTGACCACAATTTCACTAAGGGCCGCAGAACTGAATTAGTACAGTGTTCCTGCCTCTACTTGACTTGCAGGTTAGGTTCTCAGTAACCCATCTTGCTGCTCTCCTAGTTCTGTTCCATGTTGTATGTTGACCAAAAACTTTCTTTATCTGTAGGCAAAAGAACGTCCCGTTTCTTCTTATTGATTTCTCAAGCTACCTTCGAGTTAGCGTGTAAGATGCGTTTTTTTTGTCTTTCTTTCCATGCTGTTTGTCTTTCTTTCCATTGTAATACCGGCTTTGATGTTTTTGTTTCGTTAAATTCTTGTGCAGTTATGAGTTAGGGGCTGTGTACTTACAACTCTGTGAAATGCTGTACATTGCCGATAACCGCAATTATGAAAAGCTTGTTGATCCTTCAATCTATATTCCTCGGTTCTTAGACAGTAAGTATGTCGTCTTTTAAGTCTCATTCTTTTCTGTATTTGCTTGATCTTAAATGCAAATATTATTCTATTTCTTTAGTTGCTTTGAACATCAGCCAAGAAACAAACATTTATATAGAGTTGCTCACGCGTTTTATCACACTCTCGCAGTCTTATTGAAAGGCAAAAAAGATAACGGGGTCGTGAAAACAGCTAGAGATATTATAGCTAGTATGAAGAGAGATTGGATACAGGTATGACTTCTCTTTTGTTAGTTGATCTATGTACCCGTCATCTTAGCTATTTACTGTCTATCATGCCTTGCAGACCGGCCGGAAACCTAGTGGAATATGCGGAGCAGCACTTTACACAGCTGCGCTTGCTCATGGTATCAAGTGCTCGAAGACAGATATTGTAAGATATGATTAGCTTAAAGATGAGAGGAAAGACATTTTAGCCTTTTATTTAACAAATTAAGTGCTGTTTTCTTAATATTTCAGGTAGGCGTTGTGCATATATGTGAAGCAACTCTAACCAAAAGGTTGAATGAGTTTGGAGATACTGAGGCTGGAAGTTTAAGTGTAAGTTTCATATTATTTGGTAGACACCGACTGAATGAGTGTTTAACTATAGTTAAGATATTTATATGTTACAGGGGTTTATGGGGTGTTTTAGAGTATGTTTCTTTAATTATCTTTTGGCTTTTCTTGTTTGTAGCCTATATTTATATGTGTCGTTTTTTATGTGTGGCTAGGTTGACGAACTCAAAGAGAGAGAAAGGGAAATGGAGAAAAGATCTTTTGCCACGAAGCAGACGTCTGACAAAGCATCGGTGCACTGTGCGCATCAGGATTGTAAGCCTGTTAACTATGGCCTGTGTGAGGACTGTTACCGCGATGTAAGTCTCGGGTTTTATGCCTAGTTTGTCTCTTTTCATGTCTTCTGTTTACGTAATTGTGAAAAACCTTAGCAAATGGCTATGGGAGTCAACAGTCTGATGGTTTTTGCAGTTCATGAGTGTTTCCGGAGGACTTGTTGGTGGGTCGGATCCTCCTGCTTTTCAGCGAGCAGAGAAAGAGAGAATGGAAAAAGAAAAGGCAGCTAGAGAAGAAAACGACGGAGGGATTAGTAGCTTAAACCATGATGAACAACTACATGTAAGTTTAGTGTTTTCTTGCTAATGAAAACACATGTATACCTAGCTTGTTCATTTCTTCTTTGGGTGGAATCTTTTTCCTGACGAACTTTTGACAGTCCAAGAGAGAGCCAGTCTACTCCAGTGTGAGCAAAAGTGCAAAACCATGTTCAGGTGAGTGCGCAATTGCTATCTAATCAGTTTAAACTTTTTGTTTGCTAACGTTTGAGCTCTTGATAATCTTTATTGTGTGATGTCTCCCAGAGAAAGGTGAAGGAGAAAAAGATGAGGATGGTAGTGAAGTTTCAGATGAATCAGGCAACTTTTCGGACGTCAGTGATACTGAGGTGGGCAATAATCTTGCTTTCTTGTGTTAGTTTATATCACATGCAAAGTGGTCGAATGTTCAACCTTAAGTGTCTCTGTCTCTTGGTCCTAATATATGACTGTCACTCAGGTGGATTGCTACATTAACAACGAGGAGGAAAGGCGATTTAAGAAGATGGTATGGGAAGAAATGAACAAAGAATATATTAAGGTGATTTCGGAGGCTACATCAACTTTCTTCTCGTAGATTCCTTACCAGTTGTCACGTTGCATAAGAATCTTACTGAACAATATTGTTATTTGTAGGAGCAAGCAGATAAGGAAGCTGCTCTGAAGGCAGCTAATGACGCTTTAAACGCAAGCAGTTCTAATTTGCCAGAACATGCAAGAAAGCTAGTTGAGGCTTCTAAAGCTGCTGTAGCAAAATCTAGAAAGGTGACTCCATTTCAGCTTTTTTTTATTGCGATTATGTTCCTAACTTTGTATCAAGTATCTGACGTATGGTTTACTCAATCAAATTCATACAGGAAAAGCAACAAAAACGAGCTGAGGAAGCAAAGAACGCTCCTCCCCCAGCAACAGCTACGGAAGCTGTTCGCAGAATGCTTGATAAAAAGGTTATAATGTCTCTTCTTTGATGCCTTTAGAACTAACCCGAAACACTCATGACTGAGTTGAATCTTGACGTTTGCAGAGGCTTAGTGGGTTAATCAACTACGATCTTTTGGACGAGCTCTTGGATACATCTGTAAGTTTTTTTTAGTATCTCCTCTGTTTCCTTAATTACCATCACTTCTTGGTTGTATATGAGTGTTAGCTTTGTATAACTTTCTGCTCATTGTCTTGTATCAGCCATCTGAGAAACCAGCTAAGATTTCAAAAACCGAGACAGTCATGGAAAAGATGAAGGAAGAGAAGAAGGAATTGAAGAGCAGTAAACAAGAGGACGGTGAAAATGAAGACGAAGATGAAGTTGAAGAGGATCAAGAAGGCTATGTTGAATCATATGACATAAACACAGATTTTCCAGACGGTGAGAAGCTTTATGAGGAAGACGAAGATGAAGAAGAAGAGCATGGTTATGATTTTGGACTATATTGATGTCTTCTGTAACAACGTTTTCATTATGGGCACTTCATTTTGTAGAACATCGTTCACATTTTGCTTTAGAACACTGTTTACCTTTTGAATAATACTCCTCTATTCCACAATATATAATGTATGATGTTGTCGGTAAATGCAGAACTATTCAGAAAATTGATTTTTGGAACAGATGGAGTAATGGATCTCATTTAGAAAATGTTAATTCAATAATAGGAGATACAAATGCTTTGAATGACTTTACATAAAATTTCATATTCACCAACAAAAATTGACATCGCATACTTGCTAAATTCACCAACAAAGCTTGTGTTCCTGGTGCACAAGAAAAAAGCTTGTGTTCCTGGTTTTTTTATACTTTTAACGTCCGTCATGGTAAAAAACTCTTTTTACCTTTCCGACTGTCCACCTTCCAGATTAAACCGTTGACGGCGTTAATTGCTTTTAGATAATTGGTCTCTTTACTAAACCAACTTAACCAAATTCAATAAGCTCCCTTCATTTTCATCATATCAAACTAGATTAAACTGCAAGGAAAAAAAAACACCAGCACCATGAGATACTTACTAGCTGTATTAGTGGTTTAATATCTTCTAGAGCAATTAAGCTGAGAAAACACGCTTTCGATTAAACCAAATCGAATGATACATACCGGTTCGGTTATGTGTAATAAATGATACAAGAATAAACCGGCCGAGTTAGAGAGAATAGGTTTACCCTATTAAGGTAAAGTAAACGGTGAGGTCAGCTGAAGAAGTATTCGTTATAATATTTTTGTTTTGCTCTGTTTGGATCCAAAGCCTCTCTCTCTCTCTGCTTCAACGGGAAAAGTACTTTTCGAATAAAGTTTCGTTTTTTATTTTTATTTTATATTATTTCAACGTTCCTTTTCGCTTCTTGTTGCTCTGCTGGCGAAGTTTTGCATCTATCTATAAGGGTTTTGTTCTTGTGATCAGATTGTGACTTGACGGTTTGTAATCGACAGCAAATTGTATTAGGGCTTCTTGATTATCAGTTTCTGTGATTAGAATTGTTATAAAGCTTTGATTTTTTTTTCTTCTTCTAATTTTGGTTTCTGGGTTCTGTTTGATTGCGTGTTTTGTCTGAATGGTGTTCTTATGGAATTGTGATGGATTTTTTCAGGAAAGTGATTAAAAATGAAGGATGAGTGTATAGAGGATAAGCAATCAACAGCTGCTGCTTCTTCCTCTTCTGTGTCTGAAGGAAGTAGTAGTAGTTTGCTCAAGTCACCTGGTGCTGTTCCAAGTCCTGCTACAGTATCTCCAAGACATAGGTAACTTTCTATTTGTCTGCCTGTAAAATCACTTTTTGTCTTGTTTACAGTTTTTGTAATCACAGGACGAGTGGTCCTGTGAGGCGAACCAAAGGCGGTTGGACAACGGAAGAGGTTTTAGTATTTTGATTGCTTTTTGACTAAAATTATAAAAACTTGTGGTGGATCCACTAGTTCTTGAAATTGAGATGAGAAGTTGTCTTTTTTACTTTATTACAGGATGAGACATTGAGAGAAGCAGTTCATAGGTTTAAAGCAAAGTCCTGGAAGAAAGTAGGTAAGTGACTTTTAGTTCCATGCGCTTGTTCTATGTATAGTCTTTATGAACTGTTCTTGTTGTTTGAATTGGTTTATTATTGTTTTTTTTTATTGCAGCTGAGCTTCTCCCTGATAGGACTGAAGTTCAGTGTATGCATCGGTGGCAGAAAGTTTTGGATCCGAACCTTACCAAGGGACCTTGGACGCAACAGGTTCCGTTTTGTTTCTGATTCTTGTTCATTTTTTTGTGAATGTAAGAAGAGCTTGTCAGAGCTTAAAAGCTGTTGTTCTTGCAGGAGGATGAGATCATCATTGAGCTTGTTAAAAGAGACGGGCCGCCTATGAAATGGTCTCTTATATCACAGTCTTTACCAGGTCGAATTGGGAAGCAATGTCGAGAAAGGTAATTTATTAAATTCATTTGGGGCAAAATGTTTTAGTTATTATGGAAGATTCAATGTGTGTTTTGTGATATGTAATGCAAGGTGGCATAACCACTTGAATCCTGGTATCAACAAGGAGGCTTGGACCCCAGAGGAAGAGTTAGCTCTCTTAAATGCTCATCGAGTCCACGGAAACAAATGGGCTGAAATTGCTAAGGTCTTACCCGGCAGGTATGTACATTATTACTTGGTGCATGCTTCAGTTGAGTTAAGACTTAGCTCAGCTTCTTGGTTTAATGAAACTTAAGAAAAAACTTGATGCAGAACCGACAATTCGATAAAGAACCACTGGAATAGTTCACTGAAGAAGAAGTCAGAGTTCTTGTTATCTAACGGTAGCCTACCACCAACAGCAGCAACGAACTGTGTTGTTGGTGATAGTGCAACTAGGCGTCCATCTTTGTATTTCAAGAAAAGGGATTCTGATTCATTAGCTTCTCAAACCTCTTCGGTAACTACGCAGAAAGACAAACCTGATGAAGAAGGAAAAGACCAAGTAAACTCTTCTGCTCCTCTCCAGGAAGTAGTAGCTGCTTCACCAGTGATCAGTGTTAGTGAGCCATCGCCAGAGAATGGTGGTGCTGCAAGGAATGGTTATCATCTTTACTACAAGCCTCAGAGAGAGCATCACATGGCGTCAGAAGCGGATAAGCAGCGTATGTACGGTTATGAATACGGTTGCAGTCCAAGCACACCACCTGTTATCTTCTTCACTCCACCACCGCCTCCTTTTAGAAAAGTGTGCAACAACGGTTCAGCTCCAAGGACTCTTGAGTCTTTCCTTAGAGAAGCTGCTAGAACATTCCCAAACATGCCTTCTATTATCAGGAAAAGACGGCGCAATGTTACTGTTGTTGTTCAGGATCACAACAAAACAGATGAAGAAGAAGCTGCTAAAGAGGTTGCTGATGAAAAGGTGAGCCCTGATTGTGAAGAAGAAGATATGCAGAACTATATATCTCCTCCATACCGAATAAGATCCAAAAGAAGAGCTGTTTTCAAGTCAAGACAGCTCGAGTTCATCACTGCAGAGGAAGAGAAGGCTGATGACGAAACCAAATCATCTGAAAAAGATTAAGTTGCTTGATGGAGAAGACTCTCAACTCCCAAGCTAAAAAGGATATATAATATTATTCTCTTGTTGCTTTCTAGCATCTTTTATTTTATTTTTTAGGGTTGACGTTTAAGCTGTATTTAATCCAAAGTACACTAAATTAGGTTAGTGTTAATACCCAAAATAATACACAATGTCATGGAGATCAGTTTCAGTCATACAAGACTGCAAATATACCTCAGGTTTTATGCAGTTGAGAGTCTAAACAACAAAGAGAAGTTCAATTCACATTGATTATTTGGCTAATTTGATATTGTATTTGATTAAATTAAATTAAATTAGTTAATTCGCTCCAGCAAAAGTAATCTTTTTAGTTTGCCAGATAAATGCGAAAATATATTTTTTTAAAAGGAAACAAATAAATAAATAACAGAAAAGGAACACAGAGAAGTATATAAATATGTAGTAGATAGACCTAGAGAGCTTTTGATTAAAAAAAAGACCTAGAGAGCTAAAGAACGTCTCAAACTATTGCCAAACCCTAACTTTTATCTCTTGTGTTCGATGGAAGCCTTGTATGATGGTGAAGAAGATGGGATAGTTCAACAAGATCATACAGAAACTGATCTTGTCAATCTTAGGAGGAAAATCTACCTAACAATCATGTCAAGTCTTGGTTTCGAGGAAACAGGGAATAAACTGCTCCAAATCAGAATTGAACCAGGGCAAGAGATGGAGCTATGCGTTGCGATCCTAGGATGTTGCACTGAGGAGAGAACTTACCGCTCTTTCTATGGTCACTTAGCACACCGGCTCTGTCTCAAAAGCATAGCTTACAGAGAATGTTTCAAGAATCTGTTTGTGCAGCAATACGCAACAGTTCATCGTCTAGAGACCAATAATAAGTTAAGGAATGTAGCCATGTTCTTTGCTCATCTCCTAGCAACAGACGCTCTTCCCTGGCATGTACTTGCTAATATTAGGTTAACAGAGGAAGGCACAACTTTGTCATCTCGTATCTTTGTAAAGATCCTTTTCCAAGAACTCTCTGTGCAGTTGGGGATAAAGGGTTTGAATGAAAAGCTTCAGGATCCAGCCATGGAGGAGACCTTTGAGCCAATCTTCCCAAAGGACCATCCCAAGAACATGAGGTTCTCCATCAACTTCTTCACCTCCATTGGCCTTGGAGGCATCACTGAAAATCTTAGGCAGGCTCTCCATCAACTTCTTCACCTCCTTCAAGAGGATGTTGATTAGTGAAGCATTTGTAAGATCTCTATTTTAAGTTGTAAAACAGTCTCTTATTTGGCTTGATGTGTCTACATAGAAACATCTCTTTCATAGTTATTGGTATTTTTTTTTTCTTGGGTTGGATTTAGTCTAAGAAGCTTTAATTAAGAATGAGAGTTTTGGCCATCTGTTACTTGCTTTTCACGGCAAACCCATAACATGAAGATAAAGATAAATCAAAGTGGCTCATCATCTATAATAATGCTCACACATTGGCAGAGACAGGCCAAACACACAAACGAAAGAAAGACAACATTTCAGCCATTATTAAAACATAAAAGCAAAACCTAATAAACGATCATTGAGGTTGTTTTATTACTTAAACTAAAAGACACTGATTATATCTGCCTTTCTTAAAAAAAAGGTCTACTCATGCACAGGTGCAAGGATCACACTTGCAGTCAGATCCACACTTGCATCCATCGTTCTCGTCATTACTCTCTCCAAAAGCCTCGTACTGGTTCTCCATAGCCGGTGCAACACCAAAGACAAGGGACTCAGCCTTGGTCGTCTCGCCCGAAAAGCCTAAGTCAGGGTACTTTTTGCAACTGCAACAACCGAAACAACAACCGTTCAAGATCCAATGAAACACATATCATGAATTAAAAACGTAACTCAAAACATATATTAGAGAGAGCTCGAGACGTGCCCTCCACAACAACCGCTGACGCACGTGCAGCCAGATCCACAACCACATTTTCCTCCGCAGCAAGACATTTTATCGAGAAAATTCAAAAGAAAGAAGCAAGATCTCTCGAAGAGTATTAATAAATATTGATCGATAAAACGTTTTATCACAAATGAAACTTGAGATCGATGAAGCTCCCAAGTTTATAAAGCTAAATAAAGAGAATATTCACCATGCACGTGTTTCGATCTCCCTCTATGACTCCGCTCATATCTGGTATGTCAGTTCAATAAATCTCGGGTCGATAATATTGTGGAGTGTTTGTTCGTTCTGGTACGCCCTAGAGCGTCCCGGAGAAATTGAAGGAAAAATCAATTCCCTAATCTTTATCCGAGTGATAATATTTTGAATTTGAAAAGTGATTTTTTATTGATTTTTATTGTTCTAAATAAAAACTATTCTACGCAATGATTCTTACAATAAAAAGAACACATTAATATTCGAGATTGAGAAGATGCAAATATATTGGCGTGAAAGTCGACCAGTTTTTTAAAGTTTCCGGTTATATAGAAGAATGAAAAGAAAGAACATCAACTCAATTATATTTGGTTACCACTTTAGTTTAGCGACCCATGCAAGAAGATACATACCGTCTAACTTATTATATATCCCAAAATAAAATGGTTATGCTCTTCTTGCATTATACATCATTTTTACTAAACTAAATATCTGGTTAATTAGAAAATACAGCATATTCAAGTATGCGAGAAACAAATAGATAACAGAAACTCACTAGAGAAAAAAAATCTAAGTTCAGTGAGTCTGTCTCTTCACAAGATTTATGATTTTTTTTTGTCAAATAATTTTCTTAAATAATATTCACATGGATGATCTCCAAATTCTTCCTTCAAGTGAAATCACAATCACAGAAACATCGTCATGATACTTGCGACGATCTCCTTGCGGTATCTCCAGCAACTCGTGGAAGTCCATACCTAAAATAAACAAAGTTGTGACGTAAGTTTCGTTAACAGATCTGCGTTTAATTTTGCTTCTTAAACTGCTTTTGCGTTTGGTTCTGTATTAGTACCATATTTTTTGGCAGCTCTAAGGAGGACTTCTTGGATGAGATGCTGAGCAGGATCACCTTCAGGGAAGGCTGAGATGAAAGAGTTGACCTCGAAGATGGCTTCCTCGTTGGAAAAGTATTCATACAACCCATCGGAGGAGAGGATGAGGAATTTGTCACGTGACGTGAGTCTGTGGTGGTGGAGCGACGGGGAGCACGTGATGTACGGTGATGTTCCTACGTAGTTGATTCTGAACATCTCTAGAAGTGCCTCGTTCCATTTTGGCTGAGGAATAGTTTTTTTATTGTTTAGTTAGATATGTAAATGATCCAAAATAGAGTAGTTTCGTACTGATTAATGTGTTTTATCATAACCTAGCTACTAGAAATGTCACTGCATGTTCCCTAACCAATGTTCTAAAAGACCTGGGTAGAGATCGGCTATAAGTGAAATAATTTTTCTATTGCGTGTTTAGTCGATTTAAGTTACGCCTAGGCATTAATCTTCTATAAAATAGCTAACTATCTTCTTGCGATTTGTTGAACATCGACCCTAACGAATAAACCCTAGTTTCTATGAATATGAGAAACCAAAAGATACAAGATTTTGAAAATTGAATATATAAAATGGTCTTATTACATACTTGTCTAAGAAATCCAGCGCCAAAAGCACGTGTGACCTTGAGATAACCTTTCACTCTATCTTTCTCAATCGCCAATGGATCATCAGGATGTTCCATCTTGATTCTTCTCACTTCCTATCACATTATATAGGAAAATAAAAATAATCAGCAATCATATTATTGTCGTCGATTAAGACAAAACAGTTTGAATCAGGACTCACCTCTTTATTGTTTGTGCTGTGTTCCATATTGAGCTGAAACGGAACAAGAAGATTCAATCCTTTGTCTCGGACCAAGAAGGTCTCTAGTGGACTCTCTTCTTTGATTCTCTCGAGCTCGTTTTGCATTTTCTTCCCCTGCCTTAGATCAGGTCTTCTAGCCAAAACCGCTCGGCTATCTCCTACGCTCATCACGTAGACGTCTTCTCCCTTCATCAGCGTCACAAGAACACACGATCCCATCAACGCTAGTTCTGGATTCTCATCCACCTTTAGGTCAAACGCTTCTTCTGTTTTCTTCAACGCTTGTTGAAGAGCTCTCAGAACGTCTCTGTGGTTGATCATCTCCAAATCAGATTCCTTGTGCGTAAACTTGTTGTTACTAGAGTTATGCTCCCACTCGCTTCTCCATTGCAACTTCTTCATATTCTCGGCTATGTTTCTTGAGGCACAAGAAACAGAGTCTTCTTCTATTACTTCTATGTTTCTTGACTCACAAGCAACACAATCTTCTCTCATTACTGCTATGTTTCTTGAGACGCAAGAATCTTGGTCTAGTGCACTATGTTTCTTGATCTGAGACTCGCTGTTTTCGATATAAGATTCAAGATCCTCGGCTTCTAACTTGTCGTTCCACAGCAGACCTTTGAGCTCTTTAACCACGGCGGTGTAGAGATTGTTGAGAAGATAATCCGGTGGATCTGGACCGCTGAATCCGTCGTAAATGCCAACAAAAAGCCAACCGTTGTCCTCAGAGAGGATGACGTGTACACGATCTTCCCCTGCTTTCCCCTGTGCCCATTGAATATTTGGCTCCTCCTCCGAAACAGACTCAGTCTTCTCTTCTTCTTCCTCCTCCGAGTCTTCTCGTTCTTTGGTTCGAGGGCTTTCTTGGCTTCTGAGAGTTGTGCTGATCTCATTGGAATCTGAGGATTCCTGAGATGAATAGGAACCGTCGATCGGCTCAACGATGCTCTTCTTAGAGCGAGAAGAGATCATGTTGGTGACAATGGTCTTGAATGCGAGAAACTTCCTGTTCGGTTTAGGTTTCGAGAATGACTTGGTCTTCTTTGGTTTCTTCTTTTTGTTCTTGTTCTTCCCGAAAACCAAACTGATTTCGTTCGGACCAGACAAAAACCTACGCTCGAATTGACCCGACTCGTGACCCGGCTTCTTTGTCGGACTACGCGGGACGGGCTTGAGCGGGAGAGAGGCGAATCTATTAGAGCTCTCGAACCCTGAGGCAAGTAAAGAAGCATCTGTTGACGGAGAGCCGGCAGAGAGGGCTGTTGAAGTATTGGCGCTAACGGAAGCGCCGGAGATTGAGAAGGTACTGGTGGTGGTGGTTCCTATGATGGAGTCTGGTCGGAGGGACGGTTCTGTTGAGAAAGAAGATCTTGATCCGTTGAGAACCGGCCCGACATAATAGAAAGAGTGACCTAGGTTGTCGTGAACTGGTACGCCGTCGTATCGTTTGGAAATGTCTCCAGAGGTGGTTACCGCGCAACAGCCACTTGATCCATTCCCCATTTTGTACAAGGAAGAGGTGAACTAAGAACTACGTTAGGTTTAGTGAAGATTAAACATGTTGTGTAGCATGTTGGAGGCTAGACAGAGGCGTTGGTAGAAGGAAGTTTGTGGAGACATTATGAATAGCTTTTTTGAGTATTTATGTCGTGGAGGGTGTGGTGAAGGAGATGAAAAGAGTTGACTTTTGTAAGAGGTTTATTCTGTTGGTATTATGTTTATTTTAGTTTTTATTGGAATTGGTAAAACCTGTATACTACGATTATAATGTATGTAGGTTGTATTTTACATTACTCTGGGTAATATTTTCGCTATTCAATTAAATAAACTTTTTTGGAGTTGACATTTAAAGAAGGTACGTGTGGTTTTGATTTTTTAAGATAACAGAAAAATATGAAACTAGTATTAAACTAATGGCATTGCAAAAAGTCAAATGATGTGGATGTTAATCCCATGACAAATGTGGTTAGACCGGTCACTGGTGAAGAAACGGATTGCAGCAAACTTCATCTAGGGAAGGAAGACAAATCTATGTGCTCATGACTTAACAAAATAAGACACATCTATGTGCTGATGACTTAACAAAATATATATGATAAATAACAACTATAAATATAATAATAAAAATAATAATAATAATAATAATAATAATAATAAAGAAATTAATATTATAATCTTTCACATGTTTAGCAAATATTATGTCATTTTGATACTTTTTCTAGAGGAATGTTATTTTAAAAATTTAATATATATATATATATATATATATATATATATATATATATATATTAACATCTCAAACTTAATATATTATACTTATTTGAAGTAGAAAAAGTTTTAACTATTTTCTAAAATTATTGTGCATAGTACCAAAATGGTTTTGTTGTAACTGCAAAATGGTATTTTGTGAAATAAAGAGAGTAATAATCGGTTGTTAGGACCATTTTAAACAAAGTTCAACAAAGTTTCCAAGATGAGAAATAGTGTTTTTTAATTGTCTCATCACTTAGCAAATATGAAAACATCTCTATTCAGCATGTCTCATAACTAATTACGGTATAGAAAGCTGTTTACTTATATATTTCTTATCTGCCCCCAACAATATACTAAAAGATAGTACATCCTTTAAAAAATAAGGAGCGTTGTATATAACAAACTAACTTTCAAACTGTACATTATATCGTGTGAAGAATATCACAATAACTAAGTATGAATGCAGAATACATAATTATTATTCTTTCAGATTGGAAATTAATATCATAAAAAGATACCAGATATTCCTGAAGGAGCAGCTGGCTCATGGCTGCTTACGTTGCAATATGCACAGCATGAACTCTACAATCAAATTTCCTAATTAAAGAAAGACAAATCTTTGAAAATTTCAACATACCATTTTCAATTTTTCACAGACCTCAATAATATGATAAATTGATAATAATACTACTACTAGTCTATGTGAATAACTCGATCAATTCCCATGATCAGGTATTCATCAGGACAGAGTGTTTGGAACATTATTTTAAAATCAATACTATTAAAACTGAAGGCCCCTTTTTGAGGTGCCCTTCAAGTTTTAAAGTATTTACCACCATTTGCCACTACATTATTTTTAAGCTATGATTTTTATTAAATTTGAATTATTTTCTCAAAAATCATTTACTTTAAACTTTCATTATATTTCCTTATTAAACGTATCCTTTACAACTGAATCGAGATTCTTGTGTGGATTTTATTTGTGTTTTAAAATAAAGACTATCGTTGATATACATTTTAAAGTCAATATTTAACCTTATGTCAAACATGATTAACTAATTTAAAAAGAAGAAGGTGTCGGCTTATACACTGGTTTTTTTGTTATTGGATGATGCTTACAAAGGAACATACATATACCATTTTGGTTCGATATTGCTTACCCCTTTTTATAAGCTTGCACTGACCACTAAATTACTCTTCTTATTATATTTCACAGCAGGAAACTAAATAATTTGTGGTTGAAAGTATATTAGTCACATAGCTGATCAGCGCAAGCTTTGCGTTTAAAGGATGTTCGTCTAAAGTTTCTTAAAATTATAACAAGTTCATTTGTGAGGAGAACATCTTATGCATGGTCAGCCATTATTCCATGATGTGCAACAATTTTTGTTTTTGTAACAGAGACAATTTAAATTTTTCATATAATCCATTTAACTAATATTATAGATTAGTGATATTTTATTATTTATGCGTAATGAAATATTTCATAGAGAATATTTAAATAGATTCTACGGAGATTTTTAATTTGTGATCATCCTGAGATTTAAAAAATAACTAACAAAGAAGATATATATTTTTTTTCTTTTAAAAAAAAACAAACAAAGAGAATAATCATCATTATGTATCACAATGGTATATTCTAAAAATTTTGAAATCTGAACCCAAAAGTCAGTTAATGTTATTATATAGAAAATTATTAATCATACAAATACTTGAATCACAAATAATTAAAAATCAAGTTATATTTCCAGCTTGAAAGATTTAAATTTTTTTTAGCAAATTAAATTCACTCTTTATAAATGAAATTAAATCTGAAGAAATATTTCCGTGTATTTTAAATCAGAGGCCCAATGTTTTTAAATCAAATCCAAACACTGAATCGAACAACTTTTCGGGTCACTGTATTATTGGATCGACCACAGGTTAATAAATAAATTTAATATTATTATATAATAATATATTAGCTATTGAAAAATACAATAAATATTTATGTTTTAAGAAATATATAAATACTTAAATTTACTGATATCAGCTAGATTATCAAAACATCTTATATTGAAAGTATTTACTATTCCTTGAGACCACCTTAAAGTTTGAAAGTATTTACTATTCTCTGCCACTGTTTTATTTAAAACTTATGCTTTTATTTAAATTCTAACTAAATATATTTATTTTTTTAAAAAAAATTATTTAATCAAACAATATTTAGTTTAAAACTTTTTTAAATAGCTGAAAACAATAAAATATCATATTTTAACTAATCCTTAATTTTAGGATTGATTTGTTTGTTGTATAATTGTTTTGATCTATATTGGAAACTTAAAAAATATTTTTAACATCTGAAATTAATTTTAATTACAAAAAAACGTGAAGAAGATTTTCAATATTTTTAAAATATTTATCTGTGTTGCAATTATTATTAAAATAACCACACAAATGTTAATTTTAATTTTAAACAAAAAGTACAAAGAACACATATAGTTATAAATTTGTTAACTATAAACAAACTATTTTAAAAAATGTTGCAGCTACTCATAATATTGACAAATATTTTAAAATCATAGAAATAATTATTTCCTAAATCAGTATGACATAAATTTACTGAATTTAGGCGCTTATAATTATAATTTTACATAAATTTAACTATTTCTAAAATCAATATTTAAATTTTTTAAATAAAGGTGAATTTCCATAATCAATCTACAATTAACGAGTAGAATTGTTTAGAACTAATATTTACAGATTTTTCCATTAAATATGTAAAATATGTATCAAGTACAAACAGATCTTACAAATATATTTTAATTTTTATTATGATCTAAAAATGGGTTAATCAACAAAAGTAAAATCTTGCACTTTCAAAATATAGATGGAGATATTAATATATATATATATATATATATATATATATATAATATTATTAAATTCTTATATAAATAAAAAAATTTATAGGTGATATATCAATTATACTATATATTAAAAGTATTTAATATAAAAACATCTAATTAATAATTGTAATTCATTCAAAAGCTACATTTACCTTTTAAACTACAAGTTTGTAGCATTTAATAACCATAAATAATATTGTTACCATAATTCTAATCTTCTACATTTTTTAGATATTCTAATTTATTTTACAAACTGTTTTTCTATATAATGTAAATTCATCGATTACATATTTCTTAATCATGGGGATGCACTTTGTGATGGAGTTGTGTTCATTTTCTTTATGAATTAATAGTGTTGGATTCATATCGTAAGCTTTTAGATAAGATAATTCAATTCCGACACTACACTGACAAGAAAGTAAGCGAGGTGACGAAAACCATTTTGTTGTTTAAGAAATTTTCCACTCTATTAGTGCTAAGCATCAAAACCCCAACTCAGTAAATTTTTTTAAAATTTTTTGTTTGTTATAAAATACGAATTTTGTGTTTTGAGAATAGTCGACGCACAATATACTTTCATTCAGATTTTGGTTTTGTACTTACTTTTTTTATGAATGTTAGATTTATTTAACATCAGTGTTAGAGTTAAATTTTTTTTTTTCAAATTTTTTCACATGAAATTTTTATACATGTTATCAGAAAGTCTATATTATGTAGTTCCAAAAGTTTTTAGAAAGCGTTACAACATGTAATATTTTTTCTACGGCTGGTAACAAGGATTCATTGTTTTATTTAGGTACCAATTAGATAGTTATCAGTGCTAATTTAATTCTGGCATATCATTTTTTATATAATTGGTTTCACTATTTTTAATATATATTAAAATATAAATAAAAACTAAATTTAGTTAACATGATTGAAAAATATGGCTAAACCTAAATTAAATAAGACCAAAAAATATTTATAAATTTTATATTAATCCAACATAAATTTTATTAGAAAGATATCCCAATTTAAATTTTATCATACCTAACACATTATTGTAAATTTCATATACATAAAAATTATAAATAAGATTAAATTTATTATATAAAATATTTTTCAACAGGAAATCATCCTACGCTTTAAAAGTGCGGATCAAAATCTAATTTTATCTTATTTAATAAACAAGAGACTAACATTAAATAAATATTTAGTTTAATTTCTCTGGTTTGAGGTGCTGGGTTCAACACCTATTACTGCAAATCCCAAAAAACAAAAGATTGAAAAAATTGGGGGATTGCGTAAATTGCATCGAAAATTCCAAAGAAGATAACATCTAAATATATAACATAACCATCTTCTATTTGGTACCTAATTGTATGGCCAATATCTATTTTAAATTTTGAAAATATATTTAACAAACAAAAAAATTCCAGGAATTCAATCTATTATCTCAAATCCTTACAAAAAACAGTTACATTTGAAATAAAAAAAAATAAATCATATAGACTAAATTTAATATAATTATAGAAAAAGTTTAACGCACACAAAATAAATTTTATGAAACAGAGCGGGTTAAATATATAAATATTTTATTTAAATTAAAATGTTAAAAATAAAATCAGTACTGTGAAATTAGTCTAACAACTGGTTATATAAACAAAATCATAATATGAGTTAAAATTATTTAAAATCTTCAAAAATTTAATCCCATTTAAAATAACAAAATAAAATCATATAAATAAACATAAAATAAATTTCATTAAAAATAAAATATATAATTTATTGAAAAAAACATAATTTTCATTACGTAAAAATAATTTTTTAATAAGAAATATACCCGCCCCTTTAAGGGCGGGTCAAAATCTAGTAAAAGATTATAATATAAGTCAATTAGTTTATCAACTTAACCATAGATTATGCTTAAGCACGTAATTACATTTCGTGGATCATTATAAAAAAATTGTCAACGATGTCGAGATTGAGAACGTGGAAGCAAAGAGTTTTGAGATTAAAATCTCATCTAATCTCTGACTTTTTCCTGTATATATCGTGATTTTGTTAAACTATATTACATCATTATACATTGTGGTAAAACTACAAGTAGGAGTAGGTAACGTAAGGATGCATACAAATCAGGAATTGCTCACAGTTTTGAAAATTTTATTCGATCCTTAAGGAGTTTAAATATTCAAAGAATTATTTGCTTAGTGTTTGCCTTTAGGCAAAAAAAGAACACATTACTAAAAATAATACCCTGATTTTTTTCTTTAAGAAGGGTTCTTGTAGTATAGTTGCCTTAACGCAATATTTTTGTTTAGACGTGTAGAAGACATACCTCATTTGGATGGTTCGTCACATCCAGCCTTCTATTTTCCCTATGAAGACATCAAGAAGATAAGATCACATATTGAAAATGAAGAGAGAAAGAATATTCATGGTTTATAACTCTAAAAGACACATTTGTTTTTAACCTCCTTGTCCCTCACAATCTGACCTTTAAAAGTGAGTTCTACTCCATGTTTTTTTTGTAAAATTTCTACTCCATAGTTTGGACTTTGGAGTATCCGAATGACCAGATCTGAGCATATTTCAATGAAACTTTGTTATTGACCCCGAAATATTGTGAAAATATATATATACTGTATATACTTCCAAACTATGAACTTTTATATTAAAGTTCTTAATACATGTTCATGACCCCTAAAATTTTATATCCGGCCATCAGTATCTGACCTAGAAGGCTACATCATAACGATTCAGATTTAGTTTTCTTTACCCATTACCATGGATACTTTCATCAACCTCTATGTTCTTCTTTGCTATTATTTGATCTTTTGTTGGGTAGTCAATTGACTAATTAAACGAATGCACTTGCAACCGTTTTTTAACTAATTTTTCTTTGGTTTTGGCCTATGATATCAAAAATATATCAAGATCTGCTACTCCGTTAACACTGGAACTTCTTTACACATAACAGCCAGCCTTGTTTCAATAGATTGTGATCACAAATATATCTGTACATATATGCAATCTCAGAATATCCCAACGTGGAAATATGCCAATATGGATTGTGATGAATTATGTTGCTTTTGTAATAAAATGTCTCTCTATCATCAGTCAACTACTTTATTACACAAAGCAGGTGAGCTCCTCTAAATATCTTCATGCTTCAAGAACATGAAACCCTTTTGAGACTCAACCTGATTGTGAATTCGAGGAAATGGCTGCTCCTCAAGTGAAATAAAGTAGTTGAAGGCAAGATCAGGTGAACTTCAAGTTGGGACAAGAGGGATTGCAAGGGTAAGGACAATCAATTAGCTTAACCGGTTTTCGGTTGAAGTACCAGTCACCTACAGACTCTGCAATTGTCTATTCCAACCAAAAAAACAGGAGAGAGAGAGAGAGAGAAACATGATCAGTTTAACTCTAAGAAGAAAAACTGAAGAAAGAAAGCAGCAGATTGTTTGTAAAGAGTCTTTACCTTGTTTTCGATTCTTATTGAGGTTGGGGAGTGCCATGTCCCTGGCGTAACTGTCTGGCAATGAATGAAACATGAATCTATGAACATTCCACCAGCTATGTTCTGATGAAACTTCCCAATGGCATCCATCAGAGAGCTTCGAAAACCTGCAGATCAAAAAGGACTTATACAACGGAATAGGTTAGAAAGCAAATACTAAAGAATACTCTACCTTGTAGAACTTGTATCTGTGAAGCATCACATTCCTTAATATTGAGTCTGCATTTTTCCCAACTTTTATCTGAATCAGCAGAAGCTGGTACCAAGACATTTCGAATCTGAATATGAGCTTGGTATTAGTAAAACAGTAAGCATGAATTGGAGTAAAATTAAACAGAAACTGGCGAAAGGTTATAACCTGCCAAGAATCATAAGCTGAGTTGACAAGAAATACTGGTGTTCTTATGTTGGTAACGAATTCTTGAGGAAACATACACTGCAAATCATAGGTTGAACAAGTCTAAAAACCAATCATGATCAGCCAAGAAAAGATTTTAACAGAGTAAAAGATTGAAACCCACCTTGGATGGCTCCATTGTGGCTACACAGTTCTGATCCAAGCTCTTATCTACGCCCTAGTTGGAATCAACCATTAGGAAAACCAGCACAAAACCATGCAAAGAAAGAAGCCATGACATGTTCTTGTTCAGAATTCAAGAAAATGTATCGAAAAGTATGGTTTCAAGTATTAACAGAAAGTGGATTTGGAAACCTGCAAGGTAACAACATCACGATAGAAAGATCTCATTGTAGGGTTTCCAAGGACATCAAGCCTGAAAAGAAAGAACATGGCTTTACTAAAACAAAGAGACAATGTTAAGCTGATTCCACCACTACAAGTAACTTTCTAGCTCTGTGGTGTATAAGAATGAGCAGTTTATGAGGGGATACATACACGTTAAGGAAGAAGCCACCGTCAGAAAAACATTTGACATCTGCATCTTTGGGCAAATGATGACGAAAGTAGTCACAATGTATAAGAGTCGCCAAGCCACCAGCAGAACATCCTGTAAGTATGCCCTACATTTCCTCAAATGTGAATATTGATCTCTACCTGATGCAAGTTACCTAAGTAGGCGAAAACATTATATAATAAAGATCATGAGGATGTTTACCTGTTTGGCATCTGACATGCCCATCGACAACAGCTCATCCATAATAGCCTCCCAAATAAGCTGGCCCCTGAAGAAGAGCCCTGTTCCGTTCTGAGAAGAGAGAAACATAAGAGACTACATATGGATCATGACACAAATGCTCAGCCTTATTACCTTGAATTCAGCTTCAGGGTGTCCAGAGAAAGAAGCACCATCACAGTACCGTATCACAACTCTGTTCCAATTAAAGAAGTCTACAAGAACAAAGATCTGAGTATAGATTCAAAACTCAACATATACAAGCAGAGTACAGCACAAGGCAAACTACTATATAAAGATTTCTCATACCAGGATTTTGAGATGGGTCATTGCTTAAAACACCTGGAAACTCAACTTCATCTTCAAAGTAGTTGGACGAGCCAAACATAGTCATTGCTCGAGCCGAACATGATGCTATTGTGTTGCACCACCCTCCACCCTTTTTATACATTTTTCACTCACATATATATTCTAAGTAAAACTCAAACATTAAATCAACAGAAACAAGAATATACCTGAAGATGAAGAAGCCAGCTTTTGGATCCTGAACCTGAACCCTTGTCAAAATGGTACCCAGGCAAGCTTCCATCCAAGCAAACTGCAAAAATAACATAACTTTCAATTTAAAATTAAAAAAGAAAACAGATATTTTAAGCTTTTAAACAAGGAGACAGTAGTACAGGCTCCTCTCTCTTTAGCTTTACTAGACAACTTGAGTTTGACCAGATTAGTTGGGGATGTAATGAGCTTAGATCTGTCTAAGAAGAAGGGGACCGTAGGATCTACGAAGAAAGAGAGGAGGAACACGACCAAGACGAATGCGATGGAAGCTACAAGCCAATCGCTCTTAGCCCATTTTCTGCACTGTAGCAGAGAGATAAACCTGGGAACCTCCATTTCAAGAACATGTCACAAAAGGAGACATCAGGAGAATGTTATTTCTTACAAATATGCACATGTGTGTCCCACTATCTAGTAACCACCAATCAAATGACTTGCTTACTAGTCAACTGAAAAGAACCTCATAACTACTTTAAACCAAGTTAGCTTGACCGACAGAAACAACCAACTTAAAACCGGTTTTAGCAAACCGATACACCGGTCGAGTTCTAAAATGGCCTAAGACAACATATTTGGGCTTTTTCTCGGCCCACTAAGGAGACTTTAGGGCTTCTTGGGTTTCTCTCTTTGATTAAAAATGAGGCTTCATGTATATATAAATCCCGTTACTCCGTCACTAGGGTTTCTGATTTCTCTGAGCCAAAGAAGAGTAGCGGCGGCGTAACACGAGTGAAGAAGATCACGATGGGTATGGCGATTGAAATGATTCATCTCTAAATGGTTTCTGTTTCCTAACCTTCTTAATCGTATTCGTCTTCTGAGTATTAAATATATTCTTGTTTTTGTTTGGGTGTATTCAGCAAGGATTAAGGTTCACGAGCTCAGGGACAAGTCGAAGAGCGATCTTCAGAACCAGCTTCAGGATCTTAAGGCTGAGCTCGCTCTCCTCCGTGTCGCGAAAGTCACCGGTGGTGCTCCCAACAAGCTCTCCAAAATGTACGTATACTATAGCTAAGAAGGTTGCTATGTCATTAGTAATTCAGATGGTTTAGGTTTAGGTTATGGAATTATTTATTGTTATTTGTTTCTTGATTCATGTTGTTTCTTGCTTAGAATAAGAATCTGAATTTGTATCTGTGTTTTTCTATGGGAAATGTTGAATCTGAGACTGTTATGTTGTTTTTGTAATGAAACAGCAAGGTTGTCAGGAAATCGATAGCTCAGGTTTTGACCGTGACTTCACAGAAGCAGAAATCTGCACTGAGAGAAGCATACAAGAACAAGAAGTTCATCCCTCTTGATCTCCGTCCCAAGAAGACCCGTGCTATCCGCAGACGCCTCACCAAACACCAGGTCTGTCTATATACTTAGCCGCTTGTCGATAACGTATATAAACATTTGATCATTGCTATGTTCTTATACATGTTTTCTTGGCTTTTGTTCTGCCAGCTCTCGTTGAAGACGGAGCGTGAGAAGAAGAAGGAGATGTACTTCCCAATCAGAAAGTACGCTATCAAAGTTTAAGTTCTAGCTACCGGAAACTCTGTTTCAGCTTTGTGGTTTTGATGCAAATTTGTTTTGTTTTTCGCATTGTTGTGCTATTTTGTCATACAATTTCACCAACATGGATTTTGGTTCCTATTGATATTTCGGATCTAGTCTTTCCCAAGTTTATCTTTTGCTTAAGCATCGTTTAACTTCTTAATGTTCCAGCTGTAATCCTGCTTAAACTGAATTTAACCAGCTCAAATCATGTGTCCATTGTTTAGCTAATGTCTACCATCAATGACGACAAAATTGAGTGAAAGCATAATGTTATGAAACGGTCGTATTATGCTTATTAAGCATATGTTCCGCAATAAAAACAACGGCACAAGTTCTCATATTTGTCCTAAAAGTATAGGGTTTCTAGTATGGTACTCTTCTTTTTTATCTTCGCAATCTGAGACAAAAATAATGCGACCACAGTGGGGTCGAACCCACGACCTTTTGATCCGAAGTCAAACGCGCTAATCCACTGCGCTATGCGGTCATTTTGTTCCATATCTGTTCTCATTTTATAACGAAATACAATATGTCCTTGATGTGATGACACGTGAAAGGCAAGGACAAATCAAAGGTCTTCCTCATATTCCTCTGTCGTCTTTGACCACAACGGTTAACGACCTGAATAATTCATTAGCGTTGTGTAACAACTAACAAAAAAAAGTCTAGAACCTATCTCTTCTAACGAACCCTCCCTGAATTTGGATTCAGTGGTAGGTTCTTCAAAAAGGGGAATCCCCTCCTCCACCTGGTTCTTGAATCCACAAACAACACGAGGCGTTAACGTTCTTTAAATGTAAAAACTGTTTTATTCCCCTTCAAGATTCCTGCAACGACAACAACATTTGACCAAACATGAGAACCAAGACCGGTTTCAGCTTCTTCTCCAAGATAACTTATCCCAAAAAGAAACCTCCTCCCTCAATCCCTAAGAAAGGCTTCGACTCATCAGAGATCGACCAAACCATCGACAACGCGGCAGAGATCATCGAGAAATGGAACACAGAGTACGTTTCCACAACAAAGTTCTATTCTTTGTTCTGCGAGAGCAAGAAAGAAGCCAAGAAGTTCATAAACGGCGTCAAGGATCTGCAGAAGTCGATGGACTCGTTGATCAGACAAGATCCAAACTCCGAGAGTCTCCTTAGGGCGCAGAAGCTCATGCAGATCGCTATGAAACGTCTCCAGAGCGAGTTTTACCAGATTCTCTCAATGAACCGTGCACATTTGGACCCTGAAACTGTCTCTACATACAGCGAACACGTTCGGCGCGAGCCTCGTCTCGCTGGTGACTCCATCGTCGAGGTCGAAGAGGTCTCCAAGAACTCCATGAAGGAGCTCAAGTCCATCGCTGAGTGCATGATCGCAGCAGGTTACGCGAAAGAGTGCGCGAGTACGTATAAATCCTTTAGAAAATCGATAGTCGACGAAGGGATAAACCGTCTCGGAGTCGAAAAGATAAGCTCTTCCAAGGTGAAGAAGATGCCGAGCGAGGTTGTTGAGACGAAGATGAGGAGCTGGATCGATGCGTTTAACGTCGCGATGAAGACACTCTTCAGCGGGGAGAAGACTCTATGCGATGAAGTCTTTGAAGGCTCTGTCTCTACTCTTAGAGAGTCTTGTTTCCGAGACATATCTAAAGAAGGCGCTCTGCTTCTGTTAGGGTTTCCTGAAAGCGTTGCCGTGAGAGACAAGAAAAATCCAAACCCTAAAAAGATTTTTACTTTGCTTGATATGTACGGCACCGTTATTGAGAACTTACCGGTGATTGAGTCGATCTTCTCGTTCCAATCAGTGTCTTCTGTTCGCTCTCAAGCTCTCAGCTCGCTTAACCGACTCAGTGAGTCAATACTATTCCACCTGGTGGAATTTGAGTCTGAGATTAGGAAAGATTCGTCCAAGACGGTGGTCCCTGGCGGAGGTGTGCATCCGATGACTATCTCCGCCATGGACCACCTTTCTCGCCTGGCCGAGTACAGTGGCATTCTCGTGAATATTGTGAAAGGATCCTCTTCTTCCGCTAAAACATTGCTTCCAAAATCTTACTTCAATGTCTCTGAATCATCAGAGGGATCTGAGGTGAGAGTGCGGTTCGCATGGATGATTCTTGTTCTTCTATGCAAGATCGACGGCAAAGCTGAGATGTACAAGGACTTCTCCGTGCAGTATCTCTTCTTAGCCAACAACCTCCAGCACGTGGCGTCACGCGCACGCTCCACGAGCCTCAAGCACCTCCTCGGCGAGGAATGGATCGCGAGGCATTTCGAGAAGGTCGGGCAGTTCGCCAGAAGCTACGAGAGGATCGCGTGGGATCCACTCGCGTCGATGTGTCCGAAGACGAATGTGGAGATGTCGCCGGAGGAAGCGAAGATGAAACTCGAGACGTTCAGCGAATGTTTCGAGAGCACGTGCGAGTCGCATAGCGCGTGCGTCGTGGATGATCCGAAGCTGATGAAGGAGATAAGAAGCTCCATCGTGGGGAAGTTGTTGCCGGCTTATCGTGATTTTTACAACGCTCATGCGAACGCCGTTATGTTGGCGGGAACGGAAGGTGGGTGGAATGTCCGATATACCCCTGAAGATGTGGAAAAGTACTTGTCGTCGGAGTTGTTTAGTGGGGAAGGTACTGTTTTGGAGGAGTCATGTGTGTTTCGGACATCTTTTGGTCTTGTTATAGCTCGTAATGCTTCTCGACGAAAGAAACGATCTTTGTCATGCAGGAGATTTTGAAGGGGAATTTATATTTTGAGGATAACTTTTTGTTTTATATATGTTCATCCTTGATTTGTTCGTGTTTGTTTATCTTCACGTTACTTAAAATTATATTACGGTATACCATAAAATGATATGGTAAACCACTGGACAATGTTCTCTCGTTATATGTATGAACGTATGAACCCAATAATTCGACCTAACACAATTTATCTACGACGTAGCTACTTGATGTTTTGATAGATATAGTCCATACTCCATAAGTCCATAGTAACAATAGTTAGAACGTAAGGTAAGCACGATAGCTAACACCAAAACAAGTCTTTTGGTCTGATCAGTTAACAAAAAAAATTATCTAACATTTTAATCGAGATCAAATTGGTACTCCACTTGTCATTTATATTAGCAAATAGTGGACAGTAAAATAGTTTATGTTTATAGTTTTGATAGAACTGATCATATAAATGTTGTATTGAGTTCAAATATATAAGTACTTCATGTGTTCTATGACATTTACTTAATTAATGTTTCGTACGAATAATTAGGAATTAGAAGGAATAAGCCGTTTTCCACTTACTGTACTAACAATTTGCTGATGTTTTCACTTGTAACATAATGATCTGCAACCACCAGTTTGCTTAGCCTTTTTCAATTTGTTTTAAAAAAAATGAGAAATAAGTTTCACATCTACAATTTAAACAACAAGACTTGTGAGTATTGTAAGCATTGAGCGATATAATTACTCTTTGTTTCAACTGAAACTCACCACCATAGAGATGTTATACATGTTATCTTTGTCCTCTCTTTTAAACCTCTTTCTGTTGCTATTGCCGAAAGTATCTAAGATATTAATTTAATGTTTTTTTGGAATTCCATTAGATATTTTACCCTGATGTATGGTCAATGTGTAGTTCAATTTTAGAGAAAATTCGACTGATAAAGTTATTATCTAACGTTGAGACAGTGTGATTACCCAACCGGCCGGAAAATGCCAAACCGGCCAGAAACTAAAATACCAATTGCATTCTATATTAGGGTTAACTAATAGATGTGTTAACACACATCATATGTTCTGTTTCGTGTGTAAGATGCTGACGTGGTAAACATCCCTAACTGAAAACGAAGACGATCGAAACAAGACAACCCAAATTACACAAACAAAGAAAGGCTAAGCTCTCTGCTTCATATGAAACCATAATCGGATCTCAAACCCTTGCCGTGACGGTAAAGGTATCGTCGGCTAACGACGACGACGGCTCTTATGACGTAACCTTCTTCTCCAGCCGAAGAACCAGCATCAGTGGTCTATCTATCAAACCTACAATATCATGATCCCGCTTTGAAATCTCTCATCTTATATCTCTGAAAATGGAATCTACAATACAAGAAGGTACAACGATTGATAGATTAAGAAACACAAAGCAATTTTCTCATTGCCCTTAATTATAGATCCTGACCCTAACTGTTTCGAAAATTTGTTGTGGAGTTAGAAAACGTCTGAAGAGATTCGCTACACGTTTAGGGTTAGGTCTGAAATTGTCTTTGACGGATTTGTCATTTGCGTGATAAACAAGCAAACAATGTATTATCAATCTGACTCTTGCAGAGAAGGAGCTGGAACCGGATATGGAGAAGGGTTGGGGGACGGATCCGGTGAGTCCAGCAGGGAGCACTGTAGCGGACCTGTCCTCACCAACTCCAACCCCAAGGAAGACTCTGGTTCTGTCCAATTCAGGTAAGGCTTTAATGGTGTCTAACTCAAGCAAGTCCTTGGGGCTTTCCAATTCGGGAAAACGGTTTGATCCAACGGGTAAAAAGAAGTATGTGAAACAAGTCACTGGCCGCCACAACGACACCGAGCTTCACCTAGCTGCTCAAAGAGGAGATTTGGCTGCTGTTAAACAGATTCTTAGTGACATTGATTCTCAGATCACTGGTACCATTTCAGGATCTGACTTTGATGAAGAGGTATGATGGTGCCTTTCTCCTCCGTGTTAAAGCTAAAAAATGAAACTGTATTGATTCTATTGTCTTGTGTTGGAAACTGAAAAGGTAGCACAAATAATGACAGCAGTGGTAAACGAAGTGAATGAGTTGGGAGAGACACCACTTTTTACAGCAGCAGAGAAAGGCAACATTGATGTTGTCAAAGAGCTTTTGGGTTACACCACCAAAGAGTCTCTTATGCAGAAGAATCTTTCTGGATTTGATGCTTTACACATTGCTTGCAGTCAAGGCCATCGAGGTGAGTCTCGCTAACCAAAACTGTTAATGAATTAACGAAGTTTCACATCGATAGTTAGAAAAATAATTAACGAATATACAAAAAGATAAGGCCTATCCACTTATAGCCAATTGATTTTAAGTAATGAGCCAATGATAAGCGTTTTTTTAACACAAACCTTTTTCGGAGCAAGGAAGATTCACAGTTTCTTTCTAACCTATCTTGTTTCATTGCAGCTATTGTCCAATTACTGCTTGAGCATGAACCTCTATTGAGTAAAACAGTAGCTCAATCAAACGCAACACCACTTGTTTCAGCTGCAACGCGAGGACATTCAGAAGTGGTTAATGAGTTGCTTGCAAAAGACTCAAGCTTGCTTGAGATTTCAAGATCTAACGGGAAAAACGCGCTTCACCTCGCTGCACGTCAAGGTCATGTAGATATCGTGAGAACGTTGCTTGATAAAGATCCTCAATTAGCAAGACGAACAGACAAGAAAGGACAAACGTCTTTGCATATGGCTGTGAAAGGAATTAGCTCAGAAGTCGTGAGATTACTCCTTCGAGCTGATCCGGCTATCGTCATGCTTCCTGACAAGTTTGGCAACACCGTGTTGCACATCGCTACACGAAAGAAAAGAGCAGAGGTAAGATAACAAAGTTGATTGTTTCACACTCTCTTTGTTGTTTGGTTTGATTCTTGATTCTTGATTATTGCTTTATATATGGTTCTTGATTTTGATTTATGATTTATGATTCTTGATTTGTTTTATGATTCTTGATTCTTGTTTTATGATTATTAGTTCTTGTTTTTATGATTCTTGTTGATTCTTATTTTATGTTTATTTATTCTTGATTTATGATTCTTGATTATTGATTTTTGATTTTTGATTCTTGATTCTTGCTTAATGTTCATGATTATTGATTATTGATTATTGATTCTTGTTTTATGATTCTTGATTCTTAATTCTTGTTTTATGATTATTGGTTCTTGTTCTTGATTTTTGATTCTTGATTCTTGTTTTATAATTATTCATTCTTGATTCTTGTTTTGATTTGTAGATTGTGAATGAGCTGTTACAACTTCCGGACACAAACGTGAATGCGCTAACGCGAGACCATAAAACCGCTTACGACATAGCTGAAGGACTAACACATTCAGAGGAAACACAAGAGATCAAAGAAATATTATCCCGTTGCGGTGCACTCAAAGCCAACGAGCTGAACCAGCCAAGAGACGAGCTGCGAAAGACCGTGACCGAGATCAAAAAAGACGTCCACACGCAGCTCGAACAAACCCGAAGAACCAACAAAAACGTGGACGGTATCGCCAAGGAGCTAAGGAAACTCCACAGAGCTGGAATCAACAACGCTACAAACTCGGTAACCGTCGTGGCTGTCCTCTTCGCCACGGTTGCATTCGCGGCCATTTTCACGGTTCCGGGTGGTGATGACGACAACGGCGTGGCCGTGATGGTCCACGCAACGTCGTTCAAGATATTCTTTATATTCAACGCAATTGCACTTTTCACTTCGTTAGCGGTAGTTGTCGTGCAGATCACGCTAGTGAGAGGAGAGACTAAAACGGAAAGACGTGTGGTGGAAGTAATCAATAAGCTGATGTGGCTAGCCTCTGTCTGCACCAGCGTGGCGTTCATTTCTTCCTCGTACATTGTGGTTGGTCGGAGAAATAGATACGCAGCGATTGTGGTCACGGTGATAGGAACCGTGACGATGACGGGGATTTTGAGTATAATGACTTACTATGTTGTGAAATCTAAGAGGACGAGGAAGGTGAGGAAGAAGGAGAAGAAGAAGAAGTTTGGTAGAAATGGGACAGGCTCATGGCATAATGGGAATCCGTCTGAGACTGAGTCGGAGGTGAATCCAATTTACGCTATCTGATCGTTGATGATGATTGATTGTCAATGGAAACTCATGTTATTTTTGTTCTTGATCTATGTAAGTGTAGCTTTTTTTTACTAAGGTCGTATACATAAACATTTTTACATCTTAAATCATTCTTTTCTTTCTTGTATACAAAGTCATATAATATGCTTATAAAAATCAAATAATGGAGTTTCATTGTCAACCTTTTGTAGTTTCCAGAAGTTCAATGGGTTCTAATATTCATGTGGATGTGTAACCAAACACGCTTGAAACCATTAATAAATTTATACATTACACTGGATAATAAAAGCTTCTACGTAATTCAGTTACCTGAGCGACTTAGAAGAAACATATCATGACAAAGGGTATACAAATTGGTATAGACGTCCGCTGCAAATCAATTCTAGACCGTTTTTTCTAAAAATTAGTTTAGATGGCTGGCGCCTAGGCTAATCCTCTACAAAATGCTTATGATTTTTGGAACTGATCAACAGAACCGAGCCTCACAAGGATAGATTGATGGAACAAAACTGCTGGTCGTATAACTCTTTCAGCTTGGTAAGATGATGAACTTGAAGGGGATTTGCGGATTAGAGGTTTGATTGAATCAGTTGATCAAAAAAAAAGGTTTGATTGAATCTCTCAGTCTGGTGGTTTGATGGAAGGATGTGATTAACTCTCTCAAACTATGATGAATAAAAGCTATTTCACTATCTCAAACAACTTAATTGACAGAACTAAAGAAAACAAAATGCTTCTCACAACCCTGGTTTCTAAAGAACAATTCAATTCAAAGACAAACTTTGAAAGTAAAATAATACTTTCTGTATAAACTTTGATGAAATGGTAATGCTAATGAGCTTATATAATGCTCAGAATAAAAGAATTAAACAGAAAATTTGCAACATAATTAAAACTACCTGTTTGGTGTGGTTTGGGGAATTTGGCTGAAAGGAAGAGATTGTTTGAGTCTTGATAACTTAGGCATGAACGGATGACACCTTGGAATCTCCTGATTCACTGAATGTATCTTCAAAACTCCACAGAAGGATGGAAAGAGCCGTTGGAGATCTTTGACAGAAATGCTGCTTGAATCCAAATAAGGTAAACTGCTCCATATCCGTCTCCTCTTGATATTCTGCGATTTGAATGCTCTCATTATGACTTCGGGCTCCTCTGGTAAGTGTAGAATGTCTTCTTGTCGCTGTATCTTGGTTTGGTAATGATCAAACAAAATAATTGTCCAACTTTCCATATATGGCACCGGTTTAATTTGATTGTATTCTCCAAGTATCTGCCTGTTCCAATGTGTGCTGATGTGCCTTAAGGGGTTATGGAGTGCTTCTAAAAGTATTACAAAGCCACATGGATGCCAATATTGAGTTTGACATATTATATGCTCTTGATCTTCTAGATAATGCAAGTCGGACCACTTTTGACTTGAAAATGACATATCTTCTAAATCATTAATCTTTTTGATATGAAACTAATTGGCCGTGTGCTTTTATTGAATGTAGAATCCATCAAAACCGGTTTCAGGAATAAATTCCTCCTGAGTTGTAAGATATGGCATTTTGGTTGCACATATGTCCTGACAGGCTTCTTTAGCTTTTCTCCTTATTTCTTTCTCCTTGGTTGACGTTGATGTGATGTATTCATCAGGGACACTGGTTAATAGTGTACTAACATACCTTAAGAGTTGAAAGTTAAAAACAAAACCTAAAAATATACGACGGTTTTTTTTGGTTTTATAATGTTTTTGTATCAACCTAAAAATAAGAAAACAGTCTGTTAAAATGGAAAATCTCTAACTGAATAACGTATCAAAAACCAACCTTAGAAACAGAGAAACTCATGATGAGACACAACAATAATACAAAGACATGGAGACGTCTGTCAAGTTGTCTCACCCATCATCATGCCTTCTCTTTCTCTTCCTACTCTTCTCCGATCATCATTCCGCCGCCGGTACTTCCATCCCCGGCATGGCAAATGCGGCTGCACGTATGTTCAACAAAGCTAGGAAAGCAAAACAAGCGAGGGAGTTTCTAAACGCTCACAACACAGCACGTGAGTCTTCAGGCGTACCACCTCTTGGATGGGACAAAGGCCTGGCCCGGTTCGCTGATAAATGGGCCAGACAACGAAAGGCCGATTGCAGTATGCAACATTCAGGTGGGCCTTACGGCGAGAATATTTTTTGGTACCGGGAGAAGAAGATGTGGTGGCCGGGGAGAGTGGTGATGAAATGGTTTGAAGAGAGGTTTAACTACGACTCGAAATCAAACTCGTGCGCATCGGGAGAGATGTGCGGTCATTACACGCAGATCGTGTGGCGAGACACGACAGCTGTTGGATGCGCACGTGTGAAATGTGATGAAGGTCGTGGGTTTCTTGTGGTGTGCGAGTATAATCCATGTGGGAATTACGAAGGTGAAAGCCCTTTCGATCAAAATCAGTAAACGAGAGATGTTTTAGAGACTGAAAACATGTCTTCTCCTTCTTGTATACATATATAAAGCCATGAGGGGATTGATGTTGTTTCTTGGTTATGGTCAAGGAAAGTTTTAAGTTGACTAATATTGTGTCCCTATTTTGGCTGATATTGTAATGATCTAATACTCGAAATAATAAAGTCAGTACTCATCATCATAAGCGAAACTATCTGAAGAAGAAATGGATAGTTTTTTGTAAACTCCATTATTATCACTATCTGAAGAAGAAATGGATAAATGGAAAAAAATTCTGGCTTAAATAATTGACTAATATATATTTTGATTTACCAGGAGCATAATCCTTCAAATCAAAACCACAAGATTGTGATATTAGTTTCGTTACAACCTTGACTAAATCTTGTGATATTTTTTTTTTGTTTTGTTTTGTTTTGCCTATGATATCAGTTGAGATAATAATACCACTAATTAATATAGTGTTCTTCATCCTCTCTTCCAGAAATACAATACAAAAAATAGCACTATCTAAACGCATATGAATCAGTAGCTATGAAGAGGTATCTCCTTAGAGCATCTTCAACCCATTGTTATTTTCACCTCTATAATAGCATTTAGAAGTAAAATTGCTCCAACCCACCTCTATTTCTTCCTTTATAATAGAGATTTCTATTTTTACCTCTATTTATAGAAGAAGAAATAACATTCCTCTAATTTTTTGTTCTATATTTTAGAGATCTCTATTTTAGAAAATACATTGGAGCAAAACACATCTCTATTATAGAGTTCCTTTATAATAGAGGTAAAAATAGAAAAATACATTGGAAATGATCTTAGATATAACTTGTTAGTCTAGTAATCACAATCACAATCAAAAAATTTGGGCGGCTAATAGATATGTTGAAGAGAATTTAAAATAAGATGCAATGGAAGCCCAATAATTAGATGTTAGTATTATTTTGGGCCGGAAACCTGAGCTTCCAAGTCTTGGTATCAGGCGTGTAGTCTAGGTTTATATGATATATGACTTGGGGCCAAGGGTAAACTAATCTACTTGGGCCTTATCGGGCCCAATAATCAGTCGATAACCCTAGACAATACACAAGTATAAATAACGTATTAAGAAGCATCAGCTGCCTAAACCCTAGACGCCTCACAGTGAGAGCAGAGAACAAACCCTAATAGGAGAGAAATGGCCACCGCCGCCGCACGTCCCCTCGTCACCGTCCAATCCCTAGACAACGACATGACCACCGACAAATCCACAACCATCGTCCTCCCCGACGTAATGACGGCTCCCGTCCGTCCCGACATCGTCAGCTTCGTCCACGCACAGATCACAAACAACAGCCGCCAGCCCTACGCCGTCTCCACCAAAGCCGGTCACCAGACCTCCGCCGAGTCGTGGGGAACCGGACGCGCCGTCTCGCGTATCCCCCGTGTCCCCGGAGGCGGGACTCACCGCGCCGGACAAGCCGCGTTCGGCAACATGTGTCGCGGCGGACGCATGTCGTTTCCGACCAAAGTCTACCGTCTCTGGCACAGGCGCGTGAACGTCAACATGAAACGTCACGCGATTGTCTCTGCCATCGCTGCGACAGCTGTTCCAGCTCTTGTCGTGGCGCGTGGGCATAAGATCGAGAACGTTCCCGAGATGCCGCTTGTGGTTAGCGACTCTGTTGAAGGCGTGGAGAAGACGTCAGCTGCTATCAAGGTGTTGAAGCAGATCGGTGCTTACGATGACGCTGAGAAGGCCAAGGATAGTATTGGGATTAGGTCTGGTGTTGGTAAGATGAGGAACAGGCGTTACGTTTGTCGGAAAGGTCCTCTTGTGGTTTACGGTACCGAAGGTTCTAAGATTGTGAAGGCGTTTAGGAACTTGCCAGGTGTTGAGCTTTGCCACGTGGAGAGGCTTAATTTGTTGAAGCTTGCGCCTGGTGGTCATCTCGGGAGGTTTGTGATTTGGACTAAGTCTGCTTTCGAGAAGCTTGAGGGGATCTATGGATCGTTTGAGAAGGGGTCTGAGATGAAGAAGGGGTATGTGCTTCCTAGGGCGAAGATGGCGAATGCTGATTTGGCGAGGATTATTAACTCTGATGAGGTGCAGAGTGTGGTGAAGCCGATTAAGAAGGATGCGGCTAGGGCTGTGATGAAGAAGAATCCTTTGAAGAATTTGAATGTGATGTTGAAGTTGAACCCGTATGCTAAGACGGCGAAGAGGATGTCTTTGTTGGCTGAGGCGGAGAGGGTTAAGTCTAAGAAGGAGAAGCTTACGAAGAAGAGGAAGACAGTCACCAAGGTAATCCCTCACTTGTTTATTTTGTATGAATCTGTTAGATAGTATTATGTGGTATAGTGATCTGGTATTGTTGTCATAAATCAATCATATGGGATATTAGCAATGGAGATTTCATTTTGGCTTAGTAATTAAATGTCTTTTGCTTTTCTTGTCTGAGGTCATGTATTGTATTTAGTCTTTGTTAGAGTTTTGTAATTAAAAGCATACTCTTTTCTAATTCTGTATTAAATCTCTTGATTTTGCAGGAGGAAGCATTGGCGATCAAGGCAGCAGGGAAGTCGTGGTACCAGACTATGATCTCAGACAGTGACTACACCGAGTTTGACAACTTCACCAAGTGGCTCGGTGCTAGCCAGTAATACTAGCTAATCATATGCTTGAAATGTTGTCGTCTTTAGGGAAGGATTTTGGTTTTATTTATTTTTGGTCTTTTGTTTTCGTTATACTAAGTTCAATGCTTTGGACAAGTTTCATTTTTTTTTATTTTTGGACCCTTGCTTTCGTCAATCAAATCAAGTTTAAGACAGCTTAAATTTTTTATCAGTTTCATATTTTGTTGTCAGAACTTAGATAATTTTATGTCTACCATTGGATTATTTACATGGATCTTTTTTATGCTTTCTTATTTGACAAGGATTCTTCCCCACCCAAATAATCCAATGGTAACTTCCATATCCGTATAAATAATAATTACAAAAGCTTACTAGTTTTTACATTAACATCAGTTCCTCAGCAACTGTTACAAGCTTTCATGCAAATTTAAATCACTGCTCTCAGTTCATCTAGAGAAGGAAAATTCGGGATCTTCACATAACATTCTCAAACTCGTTAGAGATAAATTTTCCGGTCTCATGACAAGCCAAGGAACACAAAGGTTAGTCCAATGAAGTAAAAAAGGGGTTTCTAGCTATGGGTTTTATAAATGGGCCCAATTGATTGAACCCAATCATTATTTGGTTGCCACGTGGACTATCCCTCACAATGTTATTACCAAAAGAAAAAAAGACACAAAAACGAGAAACCCGTTTCCTTCTGGTTCAGTTTGACGTCTTCATTTACTTGAAAGAAACCACCTCCCGCCGCCCGAAAAACCGCAGTCTCTCACCACAACCACCACCGTAGGTTTGTTGACTACCCTCTCTCTTCCTCTACCTCTATCTTCACTGTAGTCACTCGTATTTGATTAATTTTAAATGAAGCGAAGTAATTTCTTGATTACATTTCTATTTTTAGGGTTTTGTCATGTCGACAGAACAAGAAGGTCTTCTCTCGCCAGCTGATGGTCAAGATCAGGAGCTGGATAGAGACAAGCAAGAAGGATGCGTCACTGTTGAACCAGGAGCTTCTTCAGCTGTTGGCGATCTTGGAATGACCAAGGAAAAAGAATCTGTAAATGTAGTGTCAGATCTGGTCTCAGGAACCACTAAGGAAAGTGAGAAGAAGAAGGAAGCCTCAGAGGCAAATGGTGAAAAAGCTGAGAGCTTGGATGATATTGAGTGTTTTACGGGTCTAGATCCATATGAAAGTAAGGATGAGTGTGCTTTGGATAATGATGACAATGCTCCTGTCACGTTGAAAGAGAAGCTCTCTGAATCAGATCTTGTTTGGGCTAAAGTAAGGAGCCATCCATGGTGGCCTGGACAGGTGTTTGACGCCTCTGTTGCAACAGACAAGGCTAAGAAGCATTTCAAGAAAGGAAGCTTTTTAGTTACGTACTTCGGAGACTGCTCTTTTGCTTGGAACGATGCGTCAAAGATAAAGCCTTTCAGACAGCATTTCTCTCAGATGGCGAAGCAGAGCAGGCTGCCTGGTTTTCTCGATGCTGTTGACTTCGCTTTGGAAGAGGTGTCGAGAAGGGTAGAGTTCGGTTTGGCTTGTTCTTGTATCTCGGAGGAAGTTTATGGGAAGATCAAGAGTCAGAAGGTAACCAACCCTGGAATCAGAGAGGATTCGAGTAGGGTACATGGGGGAGACAAGGTCTCAAGTGTGGTGTTCTTTGAACCTGTGAATCTTGTGGAGTATGTGAAGCGTTTAGCATGCTCTCCAAACTATGATGCTTCTTCTGATGAGTTGCAGTTTGTTAGTCAGAGAGCTAGGTTACTGGCTTTTAGTCGCTGGAAAGGGTATACTGACCTCCCTGAGTTTGAGACACTTCAGGGATCACTAGAGTCTGCACCAAAGATATCTCATACAGAAGTGAAAGAGTCTGCTCCTGAACCGAAAAAGAGTAAACAAGTTTATACTAAAAGGGCAAAGACAGAAGAGAAAGATCACTGCAAACTTGATGGAGTGTTTGAGTATGAGGACACTACTACTGTTCCAAAGAAAAAGAAAAAGGAGAAGACTTTGGCAGAGTTCATTGCTGAGAAGCGCTTGAGCAAAAGTAATGGGAAGAAGAGATCACATGAAAATGCGGTTACGAAGCAGGATGGTGAAAAGAAACGCAAGGTTGTGGATTCAAAGCTTCCCAAGTCTTCTGCTAAAAAGATCAAGACCAACTTGCTTACAGGAGATTCAGGATCTCCAGTTTCTCCCAAGAGTGATCAGAAGGTTACACCAAAGAAGGCTAAAACAAGTTTTGGAATAGGGGCAAGCATACTGAGGGTAGCAAACCAGATGCATTGTTCAACACCTACCGGACTCCTACCTTGCAGTAAGAAGAACAACAGCAGGGGGAAAAGTCTCCAGGACAGACGCAAACCTGAAGCATTATCTGAAACCCCTAATGGGAAAGCTGATCCCATCGGCACAGACAACCAACAATCAGGAGAACCTGAACATGTCGGGAAGGAAACTCCTAGTACTGACCTTGTGGAAGACTCGATGTTAGAGGTCAGTGACTTGAAAGGCTCCTCTGAAGAAAAGATGGTAAATGAAGAAGCTGCAAACATTGTGGGTGAGATGACTACTGAGGAACTCAGTGAAGAGAAGATCACTGGCTCAGACTTGAAAGTGAAAGAGCAGCATGTCAACGAGAACTGCCCTGATGGATCTTCTGCGGAGTAGGGAGGCTGACCTTTACGCCTTAATGCACTAATCAGAACAAGACTTCGGTCATAGACTCTTGTAGACAACTTTTGTTTTCTTTTGGAAGTTTAGGTCTGTATTTGACTATATTTGAGCAAAACAAAACTTTTTTTTTCAAGTATGAACAAGGTTACAACCGTATTTGTTGTTTACAGTTTAATGAAATGCACTGGCCAAGTGATCAAAACTGGCAAAAGTTGAGAAACTGTGACAGCTTAAATAGGATATAATACTTTAGGCAAAGTGAAACCAAAACAGATGAAACAAAACCAAGTATAAAACTCAAACAACTGGTACATGTTCGAGAATCTTGAAGCAGAACAAAGGTAAATGGCTTCAAAGCTTTCAAGTATTAAAAATCCATTAACAAAATAAGCTTAAGAAAACAGTAGAGAGTCTAAGACCTAGGCTTCTCCTTCTTCTCCTTGAAAAGGGCCAAGAGTGAGACACCAGAGACCTTCACGACCTTGAACCTGACTCCGGGAATATCTCCCACGGCATGTCCTTTACGCCCAAATCCAGCAATCAACACCTCATCCTGCACACATCCACCAATGAGCCAAACGATTGTCAGCATATTAATTAGGTAAATGTCCTTATTAATAAGAAGCAATTACTCATTTAACTTACGTTTTCTTCAATGTAGTTCAAGCAACCATCATTGGGAACGAAAGCAGCGATCTTTTTGCCGTTCTTGATCAACTGAACTCTAGCACATTTACGGATGGCAGAGTTAGGCTGCTTAGCCTCAATACCACTGCACATTTAACAACAACAACAACAACAAAACTTATCAAGCTCAAAAGCTGAATCAAGGAAGAAACTGAGACACGTTAGTTTAGAGAGAAAGTGCAAGTCTTCTTACATCTTCTCAAGGACGATTCCTTTAGCGTGGGAAGAACCAGCGAAAGGCTTCTTCCACTCGTTACCTTGATGACTCTTCTTGTACTGCTTGTCAGCCCACCTCTGGTTAATCCTAAGCCTCTTCAGCTTGCGCCCAGCTCCCATACCACGTGTCTTTCTGAAGAGATCAAAAGACACACACATTGAGGTTACAATTGACATAAAGTAAGAATCTATATCACAGCAAACACTTTCAGCTAAAGAACCATGTGCACTAAAGTTCTAACATTTATCTGAAACCAATTAAGACAAGCATTGCATCCCTTGTG
The DNA here is from genome assembly GCA_026261945.1 of Hirschfeldia incana. NCBI lineage: Eukaryota > Viridiplantae > Streptophyta > Magnoliopsida > Brassicales > Brassicaceae > Hirschfeldia > Hirschfeldia incana. The sequence goes on from JABCMI010000021.1 coordinate 4,075,893, forward strand.
ATGAACATAACACTAGCAACAAGATTCACCATTTTCATTAATGGTACAGAGCTCAGAGCTGAACACAACCAGAAGACTAAATTAGAAGACAACGAGACAGCAATCAAAAACCAGATAAGATATGATGAAGTTCACTAATCCTTTCGTTCATTTAAACCATGAGAAAAGAAAAACATAAACACTCGATAGTAGAGATGAGGTTGGAGACAAAAGGATCCAAGGGGGAGGAAAGACATACCCCATGTTTGCGACGGCGAGTGAGTGAGAAGAGAGACTGGCTGCAACTGCGGAAGGCGAGACGTGGAGAGGAACCCTAAAGCTAAGAAACTATTTATATATAGTGGTCGTCAGTCAATTGATATGCAATCCGGTCTGGTGTAAACCGGTTTGCTATAAGAAACGGATTGTAATTGGATTTTGTGGTTTTCTTCTTTACTAAAAGGTTATAATACCGGTATTTTAGTGAATTTTGTTGAATAAAAGTTATAGCGACAGATAAACTTTTTAAAATATTTGTTTGCAAGAAAGCATTAATTTTCACAATTATTTGGAAAATGAAATAAACCATATTTTATAATTTTTATTATATACATTGGGGCATTTAAATTTTGTAAGATATTTTCGTTTTAGTCATTTGTTTTCAACGTGACAAGAAAAAGAGAGAGAGGAAAATAACGAGAACTAGTTTACTTGAATTCAGTTTACAAATCAATCTTAGTATGGTTTGATCCAGGCTCAGAAGTCAGAACTAACAACATCAAAAGTATTCAATAATGTAACCAATATCGATATTGATAGAAAATATCGAAAAAATATTAGAAAGGTTATATATGATTGACAGAGAATTGAACTGCACATTCATGTAACCAACATTGCATTTTGATGTTCATGTAGTTGATACAAAAACTCAGAACACCATCCTTGGGCGCAAAAAAAAAGTATATATAATGTGTAAGATATATAAGAAAGTACTCAGGTTAAGCACACGGCGTTTTCACCGCCTTTAGAACGCTGTTTTCAACCTTAGACGGGGCTGGGGATCGTCTAGGTTTGGGTGCAGGAGAAGCCCGTTTCTTTTGTAAACCACCATTACTTTCCTCTGAGGTTGTCTTGGTCGCAGCAGATGAGCTTTGGGCTTTGAGCTTGCCATGTACTGGTTTTGTGGGAACCATGTTGCAACGTCGAGCCATTGAGCTAACTAGCCCTTCGTCGTCACTAACCGATGACCTTGCAATGCTCTGCCTACGGTTCTTCTCCGAGCTCTTGGCTCTTTCACTGGCTGGTTTTGTAGGAACCATGTTGTGACGTCTAGCCGTTGAGCTAACTAGCCCTTCGTCGTCACTAACCGATGACCTTGCAATGCTCTGCCTAGGGTTCTTCCCGGAGCTCTTGGTTATTTCATCGGCTGGTTTTGTAGGGATCATGTTGTGACGTCTAGCCGTTGAGCTAACCAGCCCTTCGTCATCACTAATCGATGACCTTGCAATGATGTTCCTACGGTTCTTCTCCGAGCTCTTGGCGGTTGCATCGGTGGTCTTGGGTCTTATTGACGGTGGGGTTGGTTTGTTCTTGCTCAGGTTTCTAGTGGTGGATGATGATGATGTTGATGGGGTATTTGTCTGAGTCGAGCTACTAATGAGCTTTTTTCGGTTTGTGGCTTCTCCTCCATGGGTATTACGGTTAGTCGTGGCCTTAACCGGTGGTTTAGCGGTGCTGCTTTGTTCTTTCTCTGAGCTGTCCCATGACCGGTCAGCCGTCCACCTTTCAGACCAGCTCCAACCCCAAGTAAGGTTATTAGGATCCATCATGAACATTGTGTTTGTAGGTTTCAAGTTGCTCTTCAAGTTTTGCTGCAAACATGAGCCACATATATGATCATTAGGCATTAAACCGCAGAATCCAAATGTTATAAAGATACAGTTGTGATGATAATCAAAGTACATGTCTCAAAGACTTTTAAGTTGCATTTATGTACTGCTTTGTCAACGAGTTCAACTTTCATGTTCTTGAATGTTTCTACTTGATTGATTACAAAGAAACCTTTAATACATGTACACATGAAAGTAAGTACCTGATGTGTGGTTGCATAAGCCAATGCCCTTTCTCTTCTCACTGTCGCCTCATTCTTATTCAACAAACCTGCTTCAACTTGTTTCTTGGATTGATTATTACCCCCATTCTACAGAAGAGAGAGCAAACATCTTAGGATTAGGAAATATATAATATCAGAAGATGTGACTGAGTGAGAAAAACTGTGGACAGCAAAAATGAAACAACAGAGTGGAGGATGAAAAATTGCATCTGAGATATACAAAAGTAAGAGAGACCTTGGAGCCTCTTAGCTCTTTGGCATGCTTCTGAAGGAGTTGCTTATGGCGAGCATGATTCTCTTGTACCATCCGGATCCTCCTATACTGGATCTGTGACTGTACACGAGTGAGAGTCTGCATAGATTTAAGAGTATGTGCAGCTTGTCGTTTTACAACCGATCCTTCCATCAATGACTTAAGTCTGACCAACTTCCTCATTCTCTGTGACTCCCTTCTTGCCTACGTTATAGAAATTATCAAAGTTGAGTCTATATCCAATTTTAACAGATAAACAGGAATACAATTTATCAAACTTTCATAATTTACCAAATTCTAACCAAAGCCAAAAGCAGGAGTATGATCGATAACAAAAGTACATACCAAATGTCCCCTAAAAGTAGACTGGATAAAGATGGCAGCTGCATCTTCCTTTGACTTCCCTGAGAACCTATGAGGTGCAGCTGGTGTAGGAACAAACTCAGGAGAAGATTGAGTTGAATCTTCTTCTACTGAAGGAGGAGGCAGATTCTTCTTCTTATGTTGGTAGTGAACCTCATCAACTCTGACCTCAAATTGAGGAGGAGAGCTTCTGGATCTTGTAACCAATACAGGGTAAGAAATGACACTCTCCTCATCCGATTGGTGTTTCAACTTCTGCAACAATAAAACCAATCAAAATGAAAGACCATATGATTTTACATCATTAATATAATATGAAAAGCTCAAGAGTGCTAAAAGGATAACAAACTTGATGATGATTACCTTTACATCTGGACTAAAAGCCTTCTTTACATTCTCCAGCCATTTCGCTTTCTTGACCATTTCACTTTTTGATCAGTTAGAGAGAAAAAAACAGGAGAAGAAGATGAACTAAAGCATATGATCTTTCTTTCTCAAAAAACACCCCTCTGAGACTTTCTTTTAGTGGTTTAAGTGCGACTTTTAAAGAAATGGAAAATGGTAATGTATAAGAAGAATTTGAATCGGTCAAGTTTGTCATCTTTTGACAAGAAATCCTCCGATCACGTTGTCAAATGATCCAAGCTGAGAGAGTCTATTGGTGTTGTGTCTTTTGTGAGATCCCACGAACTGGCAACTTCTGTGGGGGGGCCCACCTTGAGTTCGTTATTTATAACAGCTTGCCGCTCTCCTTTTTTTTATTAGTACATTTCTCTCTGATGCACGAGCCTTGCTACACCAAGATTTGATATTATATTTCTCTCTTGGGTCAAATGATATTAGATTGTATTGATAAGCTATATATATCAAACTTTTCGAATTTTAGATATAAAATATGAAGTTGTATATTCATAACTAAATTAATGATCCAAGATTTAACATCAATTTTTTTTTTTTTAGAATTTAGACATCTTATCATTGTCAATGACATGCTCCATGACGCAACCTCACACCCTGACAATGTCATTGTGTTGGCTGCATGTAGAAAACGGATTAGAAAAGGTAGAAGATCTGTTGATCATATGAATTTGTGATAATGTAGTTCTCTTGTAATGAACCAAACAGAGAAACACATGCAAAAAGCTATTTCAAATTTGGAATGACATTATCTCAGCAAAAGCTTATAGAGTTGAGGATTCATTGTCAATTCAGTGAAAACATCATTGCTAATATCTTAACATACAAAACTAAAAAAGAGTCTAGTCCTGCAAAGTGAGAGTAATCCACTAAAGGATCTATCACAAGTAGAGATAACAAGAAGTCTACTCGCCAGGAACTTGAACGCCTTGCTTCAGCTTCTCTTTCTTCATCTTCTTCTTTGAAACCGGCTTCTTCTTCCTCGGAGGCAAGTTCTTCTGAGCGTATGTGTAGAGGATGAAGTTTCCCACAAGGAATGCAACTAGCAACCCTCCAATCACGAGAAGGACGATGAGTCCAGGGTTGAGCCCTTTGCTTTCGATCTTTCCCTGTTTTCATTGTTTGTTATCAGCAACTTCGAAAATGAAATACAGATGAAAGAAGAACACAACAAGTAGAAGCCAGAGGACAGAACACAAGAGATATGCTTAACAATAACAGAACTCAAAAGGCATTAAACTCTCCAAAGACCAAAACTTTACAGATCCTATTCTGCAAGGGTCACAAAACCATGCTAGAATTCCACGGAATCTGATCATTTCACGAGAAATGGACTCAAACTGCTCACAAAATTTAATCTTTAGAACCAGAACATCATGCATTAAACCAAGAAGAACAGAGTCTAATCGTTAAACCAAAAGCAACACAGAAGATAACAAGCCACGCATGCAGAGTATCATATGACTATACGAAAGCAGAACTCTTGATAGTGTCAAGTGCAGATCTAGTGATTCATCATCGAAAGTAACGAGATTTGAACTCAAGAGTTCGAACAAGGAAACACACAAGTAGACAGATCAGTTCAGAGAGTGGATTAGATCTTACGGAGAATTCATCGGCCATGGCTACGACAACGAGAGATCAGCACCAGTTGTGAAGACTAATAAAACTTTTTCTAAGAAGATTCAGCATTAAATAACAGAGACCACTGCTGCTAGTCCACGGGGTTATGTTTTAATATATAAAGTATTTGGGGTCAGTGTAAAATAAAACAAAAGTAGGAGTGATGATGGATAAATATTTTCTTCAGTAGATTCGGACAGAAACAGGAAAGAAATATTCAAACACTTCACAAACTATAGTCTTTTGGAATCAGAGATTTGTCTCCTGGTAAGAGGACTTCCAGTGGACAGAGCAACCTCGGATCTTAATAACACCAGTGTTATAGACTTAAAGATACTGTGAACCAGATGTTCTTTGAGCTTTGAAACTTTTTATATTCAAACTCTCAGTCACATTAGCCTGTTGTTGATTCCTAATATGAATAAGCATGGACTTTGTTTTAACTGCAGCTGAGGTCAAGCCGGAACTTCTGCATAGATATTGTTTTGTTGTGTATTGTTCTTGGTATCGCTGCATACTTGTTCAAGTAAGTTCCTAATACATACATAAAAACAGGCATAGAAGATACAGTTGCCCTTAAAGAAACAAATCTTTTTCCTCTGCAGTGTACTGAAGTATTGAGATGAACGCAAAAGGACACATCACTACTCTCTCTTGCCCTCTGCTATTACCGTTTCTTATCTCTCTGATCTTTGTATGAGTGTTTCTTCTAAGTGTCAAGACTATTATTAAGTTATTCCCATGTTGTTCATGTCCATACATGGTGAATATATATGTATGTATTCCTTTATACTTATATTTTTTGTACAAGACAGTACCAAAAATAAGCCTTACACACACTAACATTCACACACAAAAGAGACCCAAAAACAATCTTTAAATTCTTCCAGGTATCATCCCTACTTAAACCACATGACCAGACTCTTCTCACATCTCTAAATAGATGGTTCTCCATCGAGATGTCCTGACTCTCGATCCAAAATGGTTTGATCTGATACCATAAACCGCTAGTGCAAATGTGATCAGCATCCAGATACCTCTAACCTGCTGTCTGAGCTGGTGGTGGATCCACCTGACTACTGCTTGGAGGTTCATCTGCTCTCTGGATTCTCCTCCATTTTGAAAATTCGGCTAGACCCGTTTGCCCGCTCATGGTGAGCCCAAATCCAACCAATGTGGCTAAGAGAATGGACACAACCGGCTTCATGTGAACCTGCACAAAGTAAACCCATCATAGACTAAGAGATATAACAAGAAGCAGAGTATCTTGTTCTGTTCCTGAGAGGATAAAGACTCTCTCACCAATGTGAAGAAAATGTGAGAGAAAAAAACTACAAGACCGAACTGAACTGTGGCGTATATCCAGATATATTGCTTTTCCACTACACAACAGTGAACATGATGAGATCAAATAAACTGATGGGAAGCAATTTTTTTTTAACTGTAAGGAACTTGTACCCATTGTTGTTGTCGTCATGGAGGCAAGAAGACCAAGAACGCATGAGAATGGTAAAGATATTGCAATGGCTCCGGATTTCATTTTGGTAAGCTGTTAATGATATCAAGACAAGAAGAATATTACTTAAGCTTGCTACAGAAAAGTGTTTAAGAATCATAACTTCACAAACTCTTACCAGAAGCTGCTCGAGGAAACAGAAGTAAGCAAGCATGCTTACAATGACAAGTACTGGAACATCCTTCCATACACTGAAAGGAAGAGAGAGAACCAGTCAATTACAATTTCAATTACAAGGGGGTGTTGGTTTGGATTTTTGACTTGCCTGAATTGAGAAGCCTCGGTATCATCATCTCCAAGATTCCCCTGGGAGTTCTGCATTCGAAGAAGGGTCACAGGGAGATTCTGAACCTCTTGCTTACACACATCACATGTTCGGTTTCCTTTAATGGTGAACCATTTGATTGTACATTCTTTGTGTGCAAGAGCTAATTCACCTCTACACATACACTCCATCTTGAAGGCATCTGAGTCTTCTCCCAATTCCACCATGCAGATTCTGCACACAGCTTCTTCTTCAGGAACATCTTCTCCTCCATCAACATCCGTGTCTGAAAACATTATTACACCAAATATTAACATACCAACCGTTCATGCCTGTTTGGTTCCAAAAAAAATACAAATGCTCTAACCGTTGAGTTTAATATTATTTCTTGCTGGCGTCATGTTTGGAGTAGGAATCACCCGGAAAACACCTGCTTGTCTTAGACTACCATCTTTGTTGAACGCTGGAACAGAGCGTGATCGGTGAATAGGCAGTGGAGGCCCTTTTTTCTGTTGGTCAAACCAACAATGAAGTAAAGCAGAAGATAACCTAATTAAGCTAAACTTATCTTACAAGCAAAATGCATTAATTAAACATACTCAAACGAGACCAAAGCAAAGAACAAGACAAGAAGTAAAATATTATTGAAGTTACTCACCATAGAAGTAACCGGATCAATCACATATCTCCCATGTGTAGACCCAGGATTCGAGTGAGCAATAGGGGTAACAGGCAAGGACTCAGTTTTCCTCAACCTAGGAGTCAAAATATTACCGAGAGTCCACGTGGACCTGTCCCTGCTGCCATTACCTTCAGACCCAAAGGCCAAATCCGCAGCTTTCTCAATATCACTGTTCCTGTTTTTGAAACTCAACTTCGGGACTAGACTCTTCAGGCTGTTATTATTAGGTTTGTTTCTTGTAGAGGAAGATGAAGGGCTGAGTGATGCGCCACGTTGGCCGATCCTAGGGCTGGACATTGGAGAGAAGTTGACTCTTTTGGCAACAGGGCTCGATGTTAAGGACGCGTTGCGTCTCAGCAGATCCTCTCCGGTGTGTTCAGGTGTTGTTGTTCCCAACACAATGCCTCGTCTCCATGGGTCTTCTTCTTCTTGTGCAATCTCAGGAGAATCTCCTTCCTGCAAAAACACCAAAGATCATTTTTCAAATCCGATATGAAACACACAGAGATTCGATCATTAAAAGGCCTAATCTTTTTTCACAAAAACAGAGTCAAATTCAATAAATAGATTAGGAAAAAATCTACCCTTTGAGGTGGTGGAGAAGGGAGAGAGTCGCCGTGTTGTTCTTCTACGCGAGCTTGATCTCTACCATCCATCACCGTAGCGAAGAAGAAACTAAAGCTACAGAATCGTAAACTGTAGAGAAGAATCAATCAGGAACCCTTTTACGAGAGCCCCTGTTCTGATTGAGGATATGTGTGATTGATTATTCATTCATTCGTTATATCACTGTCTGTTTCTCAGTTATACAAGGTTAAGTCTGGTCCGCTCTTTTTGTTTGTTTGTCATTTATTACTTACTACTACTAGTATTATTATCCCGTGCTAAGCACAGGAGTACAATTTTTTCTTACTTTAAAAATCTTTAATAAACAAAATTGTAATGTTTTTAAATCAAAATTTAACTTATTGTGAACAAAATTTTCTGAAGCTAGGTAACACCTAGAAATATCATATTTGTAATATTCAATTATATATGTATTTGTTTCATAAATAATTTTTCTTAAAATAAATTTCTTGGAATTAGTATAAAAAATAAAACTTAACATGCATACAAAATAGTCAATAGAGTAAACTTACAAAAATCGTAAGATTTTTCGTCAAGCAAAACAATTGTAAGAATACTATGTTACGTTAAAAACAGATTTGCTAAAGAGACAAACTTTAACAAAGAAATTTGTAAAAAATTAAATTGCATCATCAAATCTACGAAAACAAAATATAGAATTTATAAAGAGTACCATAAGAAAGAGAATAAGGGAATAAATAAAGATAAAAAAATAACTAAAGACACCGTTTTGCTTGTGTTTATATTTGTTGGAGAAAAGACCCCTTCATTTTACTTTTTTTTTTCTTTTGCTTTTCATTTCTAGTTTTCTTGGATTAAAAAGAAATGTAAGTAGTTTTCCAAGATAAGACATAAAAAAATTTGTATACACCCATTTAATTTGTAGAGAATGGAGTTGAAATGCATATCGTTACCTTCGTTGATAGAGCTTTGACTTTTCAATCTTCATTCTTTTACTGAAGCACATGTGGCGTTTTACCTGGAATAGATAATTAAGAAAAAAAATATTAATTCAGAAGAAAAAGAAACTAAATCTAAACTAAAAGAAAAACATTTAGAATTAGAATGTAACAATAACTTGTATGAAAATTTTGATCAGTGGAAGAACTGATCGACAGTAGGAGAAGAAAGGAGGAAGGAGAAAGTAAAACTAATTATCTTTATCAAAGAAAGTAAAACTAAATAAGAGATAAGGTATACATAAAAACAGTTATACATAACGTGATCTTTTTTTACCAAAAAAAAACTGGTCTTTATTTTGTAAGTGGAAGAGAAAATTTAGGATCTATGTTTTTATAAATCTTCCTTTTTAACGTGGAGTTTGTACATGGTGTTTCAAACTCAATTCTTAATCAATATTATTTGTTTTATTTTTGTTAATTATTTTGCTTTACCAAGTGTTAAATTTTGATTGGTTAGGTGACTTGTGCTTTATTATATAAAGGATTACATTTTGAGTAGTCAGTCAATTTATGGCACATGCTGGTAAGTTCGTTATTTGTGTTTAAATAAAAAAAAATTTATGATATTATTAATTTATAGTAGATTTATTACGTGGTCCAAAAAAAGTAGATTTTTAACGTATTCAAATTCAATTATTATAAAGCGTGGGTAAAATCTAAGCCAGTTAGGTGTATATTTTAAGAAAAATATTTGATCGATATAGTTTGACTGATAATTCAGTATAATATGGCTTGAATTTGAATATTTACAGCATATTTTCAACAATGGATGCTCTACTTTTTCATCAATTATCTGTAAATAAGTAGTCTTTAGTCTTAAGATCCGTAAAAAAAACATCTTATGATCCAAAAAACTTAATTGGTCGATGGATACAAAAGAAATAATTGATTTTTACATGGATGCAACAACAAAAACGTAGTTAAAGGTTTTTTCTTTTCTTTTTTTCATGATATTTTCCTAGTTTCATCCGGATCCTGGATGAGTAATGAAGATACCGAAGTAAATATTTAAATATAGAATCTTTCTAAAAGTATGTAAGGTCAAAATATTGGGTTGAGAAATTGCAGAAATAAGTAATGACAATAGTTTCAAGTAAAGAAACAAGTCTTGATTCTGTAATATCCAGTCTTCAAAAATATTCCACCGCCCTTGAATTATTACAAGATTATAAAACCTGGAGACAAATCTCATGAAAGGTACTCTTCATAGAAGTTGGAAGTCCATTTGTATTATGTGTGGGCATGCAATGCATATGAGGGAACTCATGTAAGCAGACTTCTTGCCAGATGTTCCCGGGCTGTTGCCAGTGCTTGAGTTAGTGTCTGCAAAACCCAATTAAAGATTAGCCAAACCAAAAACAAAACTGATCCAAAGCTAAACCAAAGACTATAAAGGGAAGATGCAATAGTCATCACCTGTTCAGAGAGTGAACCACTAGCCTCAGTGCTCTGCATTGCTACTTTCCCCGCAATGACGCTAGGGTCTGTTTCAAGAACCACCCTGAACACAACAAACACATAAATCAAACAATAGCTAAGTGCTAAGATACTGAAGACAAACTCAAACCAAATCTTTCTGCAAAGCTTAAGACTCGTGTAGTAGGTATAAGATACTAGACTTGCATTACCCCTGATCGACCATTTCATCCAGGCAAAGAAAGATGAGGTCCAAGTTCTCAAGAGCCTCCATCTTTTCCACATTGTTCCTGGTCACAGAAAGAAGAAGCATCAAACACTAATTGTTTTAAAGGGAGAATATTAGATTAATCGAGTCGAGTAAATACCTCAGAAGAAGAGCAACAGCATCGAAAAAGCCTTGAAGAACAGAAGACAAGACGAGCTCGTTTTCATCTTCGCCTCCAGTAACAAAGAAGTGAAGGTCCTGAGCGAACTTGTAGACAATGATATTACTGTCCAACAGCGTGATCTCAGCTGCACATAAGCGATTTTGAAACTGACTGTTAACTATCTATATACAGAGCTGTAATGAAAGGGCATGTTGTGTACCTTCGGTGCGAGCATTGGTCTTAGAGGTCTTGGAGAAGACAAACTTCTCAAAAGTCAACTTGGCAGCATGAGTAGGCCAGTCGTCGGAGTAGTACTTGACAGCCACACGCTTACCTTCGGAGTCTAGAAGAAGAATGTTCTTCACCAAAGGACATGTATCCTATTCGAATAAAAAAAAAGCAGTATTCAAGTTAACACGGAAGAAACGGAGCAACAAAAGATCATGTGCTAGATGCTAAGAACATTATGCTATATAAGTAGATCGAACAGAGGATATGATAAAAAGAATGGAGGCTTTATAGCAATGTGCAACTTACAGGAGTCCCGTGAAAGCCTGACATTGTGTTGTGGTATCGTCACTACAAACACCAAAAAACAGATACGTTTTGAGCGAACTAAACCAATCAAAATCTCCGATTTTTACAACAGATCAAAGCTACATACGATCCTGAAGGGATCTATACGTACAATCACTAAGCAATAGTTCAATACAAGAAAAAGAAGAAATCACACTACCCACAAGAACAGATCTATACCGTTTACTGATAACCCAATTAAGCTGATCCTAACAAAAAAACAAAAATTTGAAGATCTGAGAAAGAAAAATCGAAGAAGCAGGGTGATAAACACGAGAACGATCACCGGAATAAAAGATCGGAGGAGAGAAGCAATGGAGGAGGATTACCTTGAGATCCAGCGGATTTGCTATGATCAATGTACACTGAACCCGTTTCGCCTCGTCGTTTGAGAGTATTGGTTGAAGACTTGGTCAAATTTTTCGGTTCCTAGATCTGAATCGGTGTTTTGATCTGGCCGGTTCTTGAAAAATGGAATAACCGGATTGGTTCGGTCCGCTAATTTTTTTTGTCTTGAAACTGCGCGCCATTTCTTAAGTTTGAATGGTTACTACGTCCCGTTTTAGCGTCATCGCGCTTTGTGAAACAATGTTAAAACAACTGGCCAACTTGGCATTAGGCTGAAGGAGCAGTATACATGATGGTGGAAATGTCTCTAAGCTGTGTGGTTTAATTATCATCAGCCAATGTTGAAGATTAGAACTTGATTCAATCCTTAGCTTTTATGAACTAATGTGTGCGTGCTCTTTTTTGGTGGTGTTGTATAGAACTTGGAAAGCTTTTGAATGGAGTGATGATGGTTAGGCATCTGTAGCTCAACAAAAAAAAGCAGACCAAATCCACATAGCGTCATCATCGAGACAATACCTAAGAGCTAAAGAAATCCATCTGTGATCATCTCCCTAAACACACATTAGAACCTTAACTTATTCTTTACTTGCTCCCCTCCACAAAAAAAAGATTCATCTCTTGTTTCTCACACCAAATGTCTCCTCTTTCTTTTTAATCATCATTCGTTCATGTGAGAAGAAAACACATGCCTCTCTCTCTCTCTGATCTTGTGTTTATAATTTTCTTCTCTTTACATATTATGAATTGTTGCAAAGCTATTTACACTTGTGCTTTAAGGTGTATAAATTCACAACTCATCAAGTATATAGATGTTTGAATAAGAATCCACCCAAAGGTTTTGTGTCTACATATGAGAGGTATTTTATCTACATATGTTTCCAATGTGATTTTATTGTCCATAAAATGTGCATCTACTTACCACAAGTCATAATATTATCTCATCATGATCATCGTCTATCTATTATTTCGACATTTCCTCGCGGAAATTGGTTATGCGGAGTTTGTCACAAACAAATGAACGGAAGTTACAATGGATATTTTTACATGAAATGATGTGAATTTGCTGTGCATTCTTCATGTGTGACGCAAGCAGATGTGTGGATGGAAGAAAAATTGAGGGAGAACCACATGAACATGGAAACATCATGTCATTCAATAAGCTTAGTGATGGTACAATACAATATTTTAGTCATCCACACCATCATTTGAGGCTTTTTTGAGAAGATTGATGGAGTCTATGACGAGAACATGTATTGCCAAGCATGTATTCTTCCTCTTCGTGACAAAAATGTTTATTGATAATTTGGTTTATTGATACTACTCGTTTTATTATTTACTGCAAAACATTAAAAAAAATATATAATTGTCACACTTGTTTAAGTATGATAGAGGATAATTATGAATTAACCAATTTTTTTATGAGATTATAATCGTTTTTCGTCTAGTCTAGTCTCGTCAAACTTTTACAGGGAGTAACATCACTCTGTCACTTTCAACTCTCATCACAATGACGGGAGAGGTTTGCTCTCATCGTTAAGAATTCAAAAGATTAAAAAAACATTTAAAAAACAAAGGAATTACACTAGAGAAAAAGATCGACATAGAAAAATATTTGCTAGTTAAGCTTGTTTGATAAATCACCCGCAAAGTATTCATTTGTGTAGCCACTGCTAAAATGATAAATATTTGCTAATTTCTTCTTTGTACTATTTTTCTTCAATGTCCTTTAGTATTTCTGAAAATAATATAAATAAATAGTTTTATAAACAATTTTTCTTAAAGTAGTAAATACTAATGAAATATCTATATCAACGTATAGTGGTATTTTCTTCCAACGCAAGATGACAGTATCGTATAGCTAATGTTTGATAGAGCGTGTCTTGGCTTCTAAGTCTAGTTTTTGGTCCATACACATTTTCATTTTGTTAGATCTAAGAGTCTTTTGCATACTTTTTGTTTTTTTTTCTTTTGCTCTCTGATGTAGAGCCTTGTTGCAAGTAAACCATGTATTGCCCCTCTCCTCCGCAAGCAAACAACATATCAACAATGTAAAGATGATCTCTTCGGAAACAGCAGACCTAACAAGAAATAAGACAACCTTCATAGAATTATCTTGAGGCATTAAAGAAAACAAAATATTTCCTTCAAAAAGATTCCTTCTCACTTGTTGCCTTCTTCTCCTCTCTATTAGATCTTCTTCTTCTGCTGACTTGTATTGAGGCGTGTTACCCTTTCTGCATGTCTCTTATTGCGAATCTCTCTACTGCAAACTGTTACAAGGTTGAACACCTGAAGAAGCCTGAGAACTTGGCTCTGGGTAAGAATAGTTTCTTATGTCGCAATGATCTGAAGCCTTTGTGAAACGTTTTCACCCTTTCTTTGGCAGTTGAGAAGGCAAAGGTCTACTACATTGCTGGATTCTTCCTCACCGTATCACCAGAGTCCATCCAGTTGGTACGTGAACATGCCGCTGCAAACAACAAGGTAAAACGTATATATGATTCCTTCACCAAAAAACCATGTTCTTTGATCTTTATCACTGCTTGGTGTTTCTTTGATATGAAAGATCCTTGATGATGCTCACGTATCTGGCAGGTGTTCACGATGAACCTCTCTGCTCCTTTCATCTGTGAATTCTTCAAAGACGTTCAGAGAAATGCCTTCCGTAAGCAAATCCTAATATTATTTTATCATTGGCAATATACAGATAAGCAAGACTCAATGCATGCATCTAATATCTTGGTCGGACCAGGTACATGGACTATGTTTTTGGCAATGGGACCGAGGCAAGAACCTTCTCCAGGGTTCACGGCTGGGAGGTAAACCACCATATTTTCACCATGGTTTTTGGTTTTAACAAACATTAAACTGTTTGGTCATATTTTTATACAGACTGATGAAGTTGAGCAAATAGCCATCAAGATCTCTCAGTTGCCCAATGTCACTGGAACATACAAGAGGACTACTGATCACACGAGACGCAGATCCTGTGGTTGTCGCTGAGGATGGAAAGGTGAAGAAGTACCCAGTCATCCATCTCCCTAAGGAGAAGCTCGTTGACACAAATGGAGCAGGTATCTGATAAGAACCTAGCTCTCGTCACTAACTGCAAGAAATAAATACAGGGGGGATCTATGCATGCAACAGTTTCAGCATCACACTCCACGTTAAATGTGCAATTGGAGATTTATATAAGAGACCTGATCAAAGTTTCCAACACGGCAAAATGAAGGTTGATGTTCTTCCCAATAGTAGTCTTGCCCGACCAATCTGTTGTTACTGGCACCGTCGTTGTAAGTACCAACTACTTTTCAAATCGTCTGTAAACGAGTGTTGTGTTGGGATACTTTTTTCTATGTCGTGTTTGTATGATACATATCATATGGGGAGAAAACAGTAACAATAAGCTTTCTTAAGAAAAAATATGTGGCATCCATGACATCCATGTAAAAAATAATAAAAATGATTGTTAAGATAGATAACATTAACTAGTTTCTGGTTTGCAAATACTCAAAATACATTCTTTTCTTTGAAACGTACAAAGTCAGTTTAACTAATGGTAGCTAAACTATAGTCTTTTGCATATTTTTTGTTCTTTTTTTTGCTTTGCTCTCTCTGATGTGGAGCCTCGTGGAGTTTGCAAATAAACCATGTATCATGTAGAAGAAGAGCAACTTGTGACATGCTTGTTTTCATTCACATATATATACATGAAAAAAACAAAACAAGCAAATAGCAACTAGTAACATGTTTGTTTTCTCTCACAGTCAACTTGATCGACTCAGTTGTTTTATTTACTGAAGTTACATTTCCTTACCCATGGTCATGCATTTATATGTCAGCTGGTTTTACTAAAGTTACTCTGAATCTCAAGTTCAATGTGGCAGTAGCGAAATTAATTGGTTTGGCAGGTTATGGAATCCATAGACAACAAGAGGTTGATTGTGTAAGATTCTACCTCTTCTCACAACATAAAAAATGAAAAGATGCTAACTATTATGCATTATCCACAACCGCAATCAAATATACTTTTTTACCAACAAGTTCAAACACCAGTTTTTAAACAACAGTTAAATACTTTTTTTTTTCCATAAAAAAAATTGATTTACGAAAAGAATTCACGGTCAAACTGTAAGTTATGGCATTGATTAAAGGAAATTGGAGTTGTTCTCACCAAGCACAACTAACGGTATACATCCGTGGAAAAAGAAAACATTAGGGGTCGGTTTTGATATTCTAAAAAATATTAGAAAAATGGAAAAGAAATAAAAAAAGAGGAAAAATATCTCTCTTTTGCAACAAGAAACAAGGAGATATGATATAATCTTCTGCTCTTTCAGATCTCTAAGATAAACCAAAAAGCTCTCAACTTTTCTCATCGATCTCAATCCCAATTATGTCAAACCCAGCTGAATCTTCCGACTCGTAAGTACCCGGATCTCCAATTTCGCTTTTCCGATTCGGATCTAAAGCTTAAAGCTTAATCCTTTTTTTTTGTTCTGTTTTCAGGAAATCGAAGAAAGATTTCAGTACTGCTATTCTGGAGAGGAAGAAGTCTCCGAACAGACTTGTCGTCGATGAGGCAATCAACGATGATAACTCCGTCGTCTCTCTCCACCCTGCCACCATGGAGAAGCTCCAGCTCTTCCGTGGCGATACCATTCTCATCAAGGTTGGGTCTTTTGACTGAAATTAGGGTTTTTGCTATTAGGGTTTTGATCTTAGGCATTATGAATATGTAGAGAGACTTGTGTTGATGTGAGTTCTTATTTGGTTTGTGTATTATAGGGTAAGAAGAGGAAGGACACTGTCTGCATTGCTCTTGCTGATGAATCATGTGAGGAGCCAAAGATTAGGATGAACAAAGTTGTCAGGTCTAACTTGAGGGTTAGACTTGGTGATGTTATCTCTGTTCACCAATGCCCTGATGTCAAGTATGGGAAGCGTGTGCACATCTTGCCTGTTGATGATACCGTTGAAGGAGTTACTGGAAACCTCTTTGATGCTTACCTGAAACGTAAGCTGTCTTTTTGTTTGCTTTGAGATATTGTTTACATTTATAGATTTTGATTTGACTTTTGAATTTGTTTTCAACAGCTTATTTCCTTGAGGCATACCGCCCTGTGAGGAAGGGCGATCTCTTCCTAGTCAGAGGAGGGATGCGGAGTGTGGAGTTCAAGGTTATAGAGACAGATCCTGCTGAGTACTGTGTTGTTGCTCCGGACACTGAGATTTTCTGCGAGGGTGAGCCTGTGAAGAGAGAGGATGAGGAAAGGCTAGATGAAGTAGGTTATGATGATGTTGGTGGTGTCAGGAAGCAGATGGCTCAGATCAGGGAGCTAGTTGAGCTTCCCTTGAGGCATCCACAGCTGTTCAAGTCTATTGGTGTTAAGCCACCGAAGGGGATTCTGCTCTACGGACCACCTGGGTCCGGAAAGACTTTGATTGCTCGTGCTGTGGCTAACGAGACTGGTGCATTTTTCTTCTGTATCAATGGACCTGAGATCATGTCCAAGTTGGCGGGTGAGAGTGAGAGCAACCTCAGGAAAGCATTTGAGGAGGCTGAGAAGAATGCTCCTTCCATCATTTTCATTGATGAGATTGACTCTATTGCACCCAAAAGAGAGAAGACGAATGGAGAGGTTGAGAGGAGGATTGTGTCTCAGCTCCTCACGCTGATGGATGGTCTGAAGTCACGTGCTCATGTTATTGTCATGGGAGCAACCAATCGCCCCAACAGTATCGATCCGGCTTTGAGAAGGTTTGGAAGATTTGATAGGGAGATTGATATCGGTGTTCCTGATGAAATTGGACGTCTTGAAGTTCTCAGGATCCACACAAAGAACATGAAGCTCGCTGAAGATGTAAGTTTCTGATTCTAGCTTTGCCTGTGTTTGTTGAGGGTAATAATTATTGAAGTTAATGGCTGTATGTTTCAGGTGGATCTTGAGAGGATCTCAAAGGACACACATGGTTATGTAGGTGCTGATCTTGCAGCTCTGTGCACAGAGGCTGCCTTGCAATGCATCAGGGAGAAGATGGATGTGATTGATTTGGAAGATGACTCCATTGATGCTGAGATCCTCAATTCCATGGCAGTGACTAATGAACACTTCCACACCGCTCTTGGGAACAGCAACCCATCTGCACTTCGTGAAACTGTGAGTATTGACATTTGATACACTCAGAACGAGATCACAAATCATGTAATTCTACTTAAATCTCATTCCGTACTTTCTTCGCTTTGCAGGTTGTGGAGGTTCCCAATGTTTCTTGGGATGACATTGGAGGTCTTGAGAATGTCAAGAGAGAGCTCCAGGAGGTAAGACACTCTCTACCATTCTTGCACTTGGATCTGTCCTCTAATCTAATAATTGCAAGCTAATCGCTGTAAGCTGTGTGGTTGTTTAAATGCAGACTGTTCAGTACCCTGTGGAGCACCCAGAGAAGTTCGAGAAATTTGGTATGTCTCCATCAAAGGGAGTTCTATTCTACGGTCCTCCTGGTTGCGGTAAGACCCTTTTGGCCAAAGCTATAGCCAACGAGTGCCAAGCGAACTTCATCAGTGTCAAAGGTCCTGAGCTTCTCACTATGTGGTTTGGAGAGAGTGAAGCCAATGTCCGTGAAATCTTCGACAAGGCCCGTCAATCCGCTCCATGTGTTCTCTTCTTTGATGAGCTGGACTCCATTGCGACTCAGAGAGGAGGTGGAGGCGGAGGGGATGCTGGCGGTGCTGCGGATAGAGTTCTGAACCAGCTTTTGACCGAGATGGATGGAATGAACGCCAAGAAAACTGTCTTCATCATTGGAGCAACCAACAGACCAGACATTATTGATTCTGCTCTTCTCCGTCCAGGAAGGCTCGACCAGCTCATTTACATTCCACTACCGGACGAGGATTCACGTCTCAATATCTTCAAGGCCTGCTTGAGGAAATCTCCCGTTGCTAAAGATGTTGACATCAATGCTCTGGCTAAGTACACACAGGGATTCAGTGGTGCTGATATCACTGAGATTTGCCAGAGGGCTTGCAAATACGCCATCAGAGAAAACATTGAGAAGGTTAGAGATCATTCATTATATATTAGGCTTGTTAAATCTCTAGATGAAATCACTAAAGTTTTAGCCACTGTGGTTTCTTTGTTTCAGGACATTGAGAGGGAGAAGAGGAGGAGCTTGAACCCAGAGGCAATGGAGGAAGACGGAGTGGATGAAGTATCAGAGATCAAAGCTGCACACTTTGAGGAGTCGATGAAGTATGCACGCAGGAGTGTGAGTGATGCAGACATAAGGAAGTACCAAGCCTTTGCTCAGACGCTGCAGCAGTCTAGAGGGTTTGGTTCTGAGTTCAGGTTCGAGACTAATTCTGGTTCAGGTGCAACCACTGGAGTCGCTGATCCTTTTGCCACGTCTGCAGCTGCTGCTGCAGATGATGATGATCTCTACAATTAGTGATCAAACTTATCCTCTTTTTTTTTTCTTAAGTTCACCATCGAATTCTCTGCTTATGGATGACTGAGGGAAAGTGATACTTAATACTTTTCCTTGTGTTTTTAAGTTAATTAGAATCATTTATGTTTGATAATACTCAACCCCTTTTTCCAGTTGATGGAATAATAAAAACGCAAGATATCTCAAACATATATAGAGAGGTTAAGGTGGAAGGGAGAGGAAAAATAAATTAGACAGAAGAGCACAAACACATTCTTAGAACTAAAGCCAATTCCGTACATACAAAAAACAGAGTATCTGATAGTGATTACCTCACTTCTCTCTACTATCCTCTGAGCAACCAGAATCAGAATCGATGAATTTCAAAACAGAAAACAATTATAAGTTTATAAACTGAGAGAACCAAAAAAAAAGTGAAAGAATAATACTTATATGTTTATCCATCTAGGAAGTGATCATATGATCTTCTCCGTCTCGCTTTGCTGCTGCTTCGGCTAATCTCTTCCATGATAATAGGCGTTGTTCTTCCACTTCTTTGGATTTTGCTTGTTTCTCTTCATACCGTCTCTGGCATTCTTCAAATAGCTCAGGATCCATCTCCATGAACATCTTCTTGATGTTTGTAGTAAGACCATGCACTGCTTGGTTCCAGTGAGACTGGATGTTCTTCTCCAGTGCGGGATATATAATTGGAAGGATCACGGTTCGGTTCTGCGCGATAAGACCCACTATGTGCTCGTTGTTCCACAAGAACAGTGCTCTCTCTGCAACCTGTATTGCAATTTTAACGAGATATGAATGTTAAGTATCCGGCAAAACCATCAAACCTGCTACAGTCTAAAACACAAGCAGATACCACATAGAGAAAGATGCTCATTAAAGCTAACTAATTCCCCAGGCTTCAAGGTGATGTTGTATAACGTTATTACTAACCTGAAAGTGAGAGCTATTGAGAGAACGACCAATCTGTTGGAACAGTGGAACCATGCAACGCTGGAACTCAACAGACTGTGTTGCCTCAAGAACTTCTTCAAGTTCCCCAAGGAAGAGATTCTCCTTGGTACAGTTTGTCACAGGCCAATACTTCAACAACCCCCTGATAACTGTATCGGCTAGCTTATAATCCTTTTCCACAAACTGAACGATGCAATAAGATAACTGCTGATGATATATAGCTATTGGTTTAGGCTTATGCAATGGTATCAACACCCTGATCAGAAACAGCTTGTGCTCCTCCTTCATAGGCAACGCGAAACCGTTAATGATACTGCCTAGAATCTCCAAGAGTTCACCGATCCCACTGTGTCTCTCTGTCTCATAAATAAACCTATAGAAAATGTTGTTGATTGCTTTCCTAATAAAGGGCCTATGGACCATAAACTTCCCGTAGATTCTATGGAGAATGGTTTTCAAATACTCCCTCTCTCTCGGGTCTTCAGAGTCAAACAAGTCAAGCAGCTTCAACACAAAGGAATGATGAATATACCGTTTAGCAACTTTCGTATCAGTGTCAGTGGAAACAACGTATCTGAGCAGCAACTCGTAGACAAGCTGTAAATGAGGCCAAGAAGGTTCCAAATAAGGCTCCTCTTCCTCAGGATCCGCAGGCTCCTGACCCGTGTTCTCGTGGGATCCAGGAGGGAGACACCTGAATATATTGATAGAAACCATCTTAATCATCTCTTCCTGACAAGACTCCGAGATGATCTTGCTAGCTCCAGACTGTATAAAGTCCACCAGCTCCAGCAGCGTCTGCCTCTTAATCTCCTTCTCCCTAGCGTTCTTGGTAGCGTCGGTGAAATCGAACAGGAAACAGCAGGTCTGAACCTTCCTCGAGAACAGAGCTTGCCTCTCTGAAACGGGAACGTCTCTGAACGAAGGGAGCGGCTCTACTGAGGTCATAGGAGGAGGTGGTGGATGAGTAGCCGTCACAGGAGACGGAACCAGCGCGCCACGAGAGGCGTGGCTAACTACCACATTGGAACCAGGACCATAAGTAGAAGGTGGTTCATTGGTTTCGGATTTAGAGGGCTTTCGATGCCCACCTTTCATGATCTTCTTAAACATGGCTTAGCAGCGTAAAGGAACAGACTTTATCCACCAAACTAAGAAACCCTAGAAGATTCAGGAGCTCAAAAAGGAAGACACTTTCCCAACCTAACCAAGAAACCCTAGCAGATTCACCTCAAAAAGCAAGACACTTTATCCACCTAACTTAAGAACCCTAGCAGATTCACGAGCTCAGTAATTTGGATCAGCATGCAACAGAGGTGCGAATCAAAACCCTAAGTATTCAAATTCAAAATCGTCAGATTGATTCCACTGTGGCTCCTTTGGATCAGGCTCCAGATTTCACGGATAGCGACGAAATGGAATCAAAAGCTATAGAGGAAGTACCGGAGATCTGAGCTGGGGAAAGTCAGACAATTGATGTGATTCTTGGAGTATACGCTGGTTGATCGGGCGGCTGTGATTTACCGGCGATCGAATCGGGAAGAAGAGAGAGATGGTTAAAGAGGAGAGAGGAACTCAGATCAAATAAGATACAGTATATTTTTGAGTGCCGATAGATTTTCTCATTTAATATTTGTTCCTTTTGTTTTCTTTTTTTTTGCGCGAAACAAAATTACCATAATTCCTTTTTTTTGTTGGTTAATTTATTATTTTTAGTAAACCTGATCAAGATTAGTTTTTATAGTTTTTTGTGTTCTTAAAACAAAATTACATAAAGATTAGTGACAAATTTACAAGAAAATACTCCTTCTATTTCAATTTATTTATTCGATGCTAAAAAATGTGAAAAATAAATAGTATTTTCATTATTCTATGTTAAAAATTGAATGTGTTTTAGTTTTGTTATTAATTACTACATCATAATACTATATTTATATTTGATTGGATTAGTTTTGTTTGATATTTTTTATATAGTCAAAATAAATTATATATTTTTTTAATAGATGTGCATTAATCTTAAACATCAATTAAAAAAGAATACATGTTAAACAAAATACAAGAAATGATTACCAAAAACAAATAGTAAACAACCAAGCTTATATATATATATATATATAAGTATGATTTTAGCTGTAATTTTATATATATTTTTTTATAAATTCTTCAAAATAAATTAGCTATCTTCATATGATTATGTTTGGGTAAATCTGCAAATTATTTAAATATATGGACTATAGTCTTCTAATAAGAGTCACCACTATATAAACGAGAAAACCTAAAATCTAAATTGCACGCCGGCGATTAGTGTTTTTATTACAAGAAAAGAAAAGTTATTACACGGCGGTGGAGAGAGAGAGAGGTTGACTACAGATAATGGCTGTTCCGAGGGGAGACAACGGTTTGTTGGAAGAAGACGATGTTGACGCTGTTATCGAGGAAAACGGTGTTGACTACGAAAGCGATCCCGAGCTTTCGACTAACCTCCGTGACTTAGCCGCCGCAGCTCAGTCTGGCGACGTCGTCGCCTTGCGCACCGCCATTGGTACTTTTTCTTGCCGACCCTTCTGGTCAAAATTTAGTTTCGGTTTCACCTTCAATTGGGTTTGACTTGATTAGCTTGGCTAGGATGTAAAGTTTCAAGCTTTTTTTAAATGGAACCAGTCATCTTCTGAACACAGAGCTGTAAAAGAGTATAATTGAAGTTAACCATTGAATTTAAAACATAAAACACACCATTAAATTAGATACCTTTACTTTAGATGTTTGTCTCCTTTCTTCTCTTCCTCTTTGAACAGGGTTGCTTCTGTCTCTTTGTTGTGTGCTTATTTTAATTAGCAAAGAAGTTCTGGGTTCTGCTTTGTTTTGTTTGATTTGTTGGTTGAGACTGTGATGGACATGACAAAAGACTTGCATTCTCTTACTGAGTGGGATAAGTTTATACCGGTAGACAAGTTAAGTTTATTAAATTTGCATCATAATTGGCTGATATGTTCTTATGTTACAAGACTCTCCTTATGAAGACAATATCCTTCTTCTTCTTTTGTAGACAAGTTGAATGGGAGAGTTGATGAGCCACTTGAGGATAATGACTCTGCACTTCACCTGGCGTGTCTCTATGGTCACCTCCCTTGTGTTCAGGTTACTTTTGCTGATCGCTGATCTTGGTCATATCTACCCAACTTTTGATAGCTGTTAATGTATTTGTAAACTACTACTCATTTAATCGCCTGTTGAGTATTAACTGCAGCTTCTCTTGGAAAGAGGTGCTAATATGGAGGTGAAAGATGAAGATGAAGCAATTCCTCTACATGATGCTTGTGCTGGAGGTAAAACTTGATCATGGACCCTTTCGGTATTTCTTTCTCACAGCGTGGTCATGTTCTATAGCTTTTTTTTTTTTTTGTTGGACATTGGAACAGGATACTTGGAGATAGTAGAGCTTCTTTTTAGCCGAGCTAGTGGTCCTGAAGGTGTGAAGAGAATGATTGAAACCATCGATGTAGAAGGTGACACTGTAAGTATTATTCTCCATCTTCAAATGATTCGTATTCTTTTCTCTATTCTTCTCTATAAACTATGATTTAATGAACAATTTGTGTTTTTCTTGTTCACACAGCCTCTTCATCATGCCGCGAGAGGTGAGCATGTTAACGTGATTAGGTTTTTACTGAGTTCAGGTGCTTCACCGACAATCAAAAACTCGTATGGGAAGGTAAACATTCGAAAACATTTTACATCTCTCAAGTTTTTTTTGATCAGTTACAGCAAAACGTTATATGGTCATGCAGACACCAAGTGAATTAGCTGATGTAAACACTGATGCCAAGAGGATCCTCGAAGCTGCTGCCATTGGCGAATCACCTATCGCCTAATGTTTTAACTTACCTGGATTTTAGAATATGTTGTGTCGATTTCATATCATGAAATTTGTTATCAGACTAATAGTTTTGATATGGCTTCTTGTTAAGCCTTTAATATAAAGGTGAACAAATATGCTATAAAACCCTCATCGTCTTCTACAACTGAGAATCAGCTTGTTATGTTTAGAATTTCCATGGATTGGCCTCTGATCTCTTTTGCCCTCTGTATCGTTTTATAGGAACTCATTGTTATTGTCACTTAGAACGAGCGGGAGAAAGAGAGACTTCACTGATGTCTGTTTTGAGCTCCATGGCCTATATAGCACTGTAATTATTAGTCCGGCGATTAATGTATCATACTTCCAATATAAAGTAATAATAACTCTTCAGAGATTAAAATTGTAAACCGGAATCAAACGACTTAATGTTGAATGTATCGACCATTGTATACTTTAACTATCAGTTGTTGGGCCCACTCGAAAGTGGGACCCTCCAAAAATAGGCGTATGCCACTTAGCGTGGAGAGCACACGGTATTCTTTAGTAAAAGGCGAAAGAATAGTTCGCTTTGTGCTCACCACATGGCTGCGTGGTTTATAACTGAGAGAGAGAGCGTTTACTTATAGTGTTACTTCTATTGCTAACTACTCTCAGTTCTCCGATGTGGGACTCTCAATACGACAGGCCAAAGTGTCGTTGCTGCTTATTTAAAACTATACATGGGTTTTCTATGGGCCTGTAATGAGCTTGGGTTTTAAACAGATATTGGTGTATTTTCCATTTTTAAGTCGAGTGAGAAGTGAGAACCCACAGCAGATCTTCACCAGATTAATGAACTTGACAAACAACATATTCTATGTAAAAAAAACAAAGTTGTATTCCTATAATCAATTGATTCAGTTCGTTGATATTGTTTCACATAAACTCATTACCTTTGAAATAAAAGTTAATAAAATAGTGTCTATATATAGTTTAAATTTCTTACACATAGCAAATTTAAGTTGTATACTTATTTTTAGTTTTCCAAGTATTTTTTTTTATTCTAGATCTCAATATTCAGTTAAATTTTAAGTTTCTGAAATAGTTAAAGAAAATACACAACTAATTAATTTGTTAGAAGAAGTTATAAACTGTAACGAGGATATTTGTATCTCAAAAATAATCCTTTCTAAAATTAATGTGTGCATTCCTGTTGAGGTAGGTTTACACATACCTGATTAAGTACATAATAAAGAAGTAACCTGATTTGTATGGATGTCAGCATATGAATTAGAATATATATTTGTGAAAAAGGCAATTGGGTAAATGGCATATTCCATGGGATGATCCAAAATTCCAAGCATATTCAGGTAAGACTCCCCTCGTTTCCATCATCATCTGCTTCCACTTCCACTTAAATGATTTGTTTAAATTACTTTCACACTCTCTTTACACCACTATTATACTTATCTTTTTGTCCTTCTGCAAATTTTATTGTAAACTCCTTAAAAGAAATTCACTCAGAGCCTATAGGAATCTTTAACCTAACCTTGTACATTGGATAATTTCATGTTATCATGTATTGTGTAATTCAGTATGTAATATCTTATAAATGCGAATAATGTACATGTTTATGATACCAGAGCATAACATCTTGCATGGATCTATGATACAAACGGGAATATCCTTTATAAAAAACAATTCAAAACATGAAATATATTTGGTTTATTGTTACAAAAAGTTGTCCTTTAAAAACGAAAAAGAATTGAGAAAAGGTGGAAAGAACACTATAGCTTATGTAAGATGGTTTTTCAGTGTATCTTTTTAAAATGTCTTCATTACCATAGACAAACAAAAAAAACACAAATGAAAAGAAAAAATAAAAGCTATATATAACCCCCCATAACAAGCATCCATTGTTGAAACCTTCTCTTAATCTGGCACAACACCACAAATCAAAAGAGAATGGCCATCCCCTAAGGTGAAGAAGAGAAAAACTTTGGTTTGTCTATAGGGGATGGCCTAGATATATAAGAAGAAGATTATACTATTAATGTCTAGCTAAGCGGTTTTGTGTTCTTGTAATGAAAGTGTTTTATGATATTGGAGCAGTGAAGATTGCAGAAGGCTGGTGATGAAGAGGCAGCTGGTTTAGACAGCGAGTTTTCTTGATCTCCCTCTAGAAATTGGGCAACTTCTATCCTTTGGCAAGCTTCGGTTCCCCTCGGAATCAGCAGATTATGAATTTACTTTGTAATACTCTCTCTCTCTCTATGCTTTGTTTAATTTGTCTTCATTATGTTTGTGTTGTGTCCACTCCCATAGTATGTTCTTAGTGTGAGGAATAAAAGAATATTCGGCTTTGAGATATAAAATTAGGCAGATGTATTAAGCTAAAAATGATTTTGTAGCTCTCAAAACATTAATACTTGAAATCAAGGAAATCACTATGTGACAAAAACTATTGTATCAGTTGGAAAAACTTTCTTTAGTTCTTTATTCAGAAAACAATACTGAACTAAAGCTAAATCCAATATTTGAAATTTAGATCGAACATCTTTAATAACAAAAAACAAATTACAAACTTAGAAGTCAATCCCTTAATGAAAGAGGGTTATATAACAAGGATATACATATACTATGATTGAAGTTTATTATTTGTAATATAGAACTAGTATAATTTTACATTTACAGGAATCAACAAAATAAGAAAGAAAAGACATGTCACGTTACATATTTGAGAAATAAATATGGCAAAGGACCAGCAAATTTAAATGACCTTAATCAAAAGGTAAAAGCCATCCAAGTACTCTAGTAGTTGTTTTGATATTTAGGGGTCTCACACATGGGAGTGGTATAGTAAAATGGTCCGACCACAAACTTTACCAGATCCTTGAAAACCATGAACGGTTGAACTAGCTTCACTCCACTTTGACCACTACCAAAATCTGTTGGAATACCACATGACTTGTCAGGAGAGGACACAAGCCGGACCTTACAAAGTTGAGGCTTAAGATTCTTGCCGCCATAGAGGACTTTGTCAACGATAAGATCAAACTGGCCTCTCTCATCGGTCTTGTCGCTGCCATAGTACACTGTTTCCCTCTCGTCCATACAAGTGATTGATACCACAGCCCCTGAAAGATACAAAGTGGAACTATTGTGGTTAACTAAATTCGGTTTTTGGGTAATTTCAGACCGGGTTATGAGTTAACCAGTTAATCAAAGTCATCTGTTCCAGTTAAAGAGGTAATGTGGTAAGAGTAGGCCTCAGATTATTTTTCCAAACCTAATCGATTTTTTTTTGTGGTTTTTCAGTTTAATTTCGATCAGAAGTTTAGTTTGACTCATTAGGTTTTGAAGTTTTAGTTTTTGGTTTGGTTTGGCTATTAATTACTTCGGTTTTCTATTTAAAAAAAATGCATCAAACAATACCAAAAACCTGAACCGAAATAATTAAACGTGTTTGATTTTTTAAACAAAATTAACCTAAAATCTAAGAAATCAAACAATCTGGCTACATTCGGTAGGACTTTCAAAAATGGAATTTATCGAATTACCAGATCGAATTTTATTTTATGTTAATTCAGCAAGATTTAGGTCGAATCAAACAAATCGAACTAATCGAACCGAATAAACTGCACAACCCGCAATCCAGGTAAGAATATGGTAGGAGTTAAATAGCGGTAGAAACTGCATATTTAGAAGCAGTAAATAGATAATGGCCGAAGTTGATGGATTGATACCTTTGATGGGTTCAGAGCCGTTGATCCATTTGTCGTAGTTAAGAGTGCAGTCTTGGCACATCACCTTCCCGGCGACGTGAATCACATCTCCGTCGTTATACGCTGTGGTCATAGAGATTTGACTCATATAGTTTACCAGAAATACTATTTCTATGAGCAGAACCAATGTCGTGATTCTCTGCGCCATGACCACCTCTCTAGTTCAAGACTCCTTAATTTTGGATTTGATGTTTCTGAGAATATGCTTAGTAGATGTAAGAATGACTTGGTATATCATTTTTTGTGTCATATTGATGTTTATATGTGTGGAAGGGCACTACGTCTAGACGTGCCATCCATTTACTCATCATATTTTGACTAAAACCTAAAACCTTATATCAAAAAAAAAAGACTAAAACCTTTTATCATAGTATCTTGAAGTGTTTTAAGATATGTGTAAAACAGATAATGTTTATGATATATATTAAACTAGACAGGCTTAGATATTGTATGGTCAAACAAGAGTAGTAATACTCTTTAAGAAACATATATTATTACTACACATGGCAGGTAACTAAGACCCTAGTTCTATTAACCCTTGATCCAATAAGCAACTCTCCAACATTGGACAACACCTCAAGACTACCAACCGAAGGTTGTGTCCGTGCAACTCTAGCAATAGCCTATTCTCTTCCTCAACTCCTCCTTCAAGAAACGCTCCCACCACTTTCCCATCTTTAACCCAATAAGTCCCAAACTTAGCCTTTGGTGAGTTCGGATCGTTGTCTCCAAATAGTACAGATTGTCCAACGTTGTCTCCATAAAATTGCCATGAGAGATCAAAGACTCGTGTGTATAAGAAAGGGAGATAGTCATACTCTAGGATCGATCTCCCTTCCTCTGCCGCCTTGATTGCCTATCATAAAACAGAAATAATATGAATCATATCAAAAGTTTTTGGTTCAGGCCTAGTTCATACGAATGGTACGTTAACGGCATGTTCAGCGGATTTGCAAGCATGGTTAACGTGTTCAACACGTCTCATATCACCATAGAGTTTCATAGGGAATGTAGCGACATCTCCAATGGCGTATACATTAGATACGCTTGTTTTAAAGAACCCATCAGTCTACAATATCAAAAGGAAGATCAATGAGTTTAATAGTAATCTCAAAAGATGGCAATCTTGAGAAAATAGCTGCATGAACCACGAACCTTTATTCCACCCTTCTCCTCTTCTACCTGACCTTTGAAAAGCGATGTCATCGGTTCACCACCAGTGTCCACGATCACCATGTCAGCTTCTAGGGTTCTTCCATCATCTAGTTTCACTTCTGTAACCTCTCCTTTTGAGTTGGTACTGAATCCAGTGGCTTTAGTACTCTTGATGATCTTTATTCCCTTGTTAGCATAGTAACCTTCATAGAAAGAAGCGATCTCAGCGGTGAAAAGCCAATGCACTACAACAGAGTAAAACAGAGAAAAACAGAGGAGTTAGTTCTCTGTAATACGAAACTGAGGTAAAAGCTTTACATGGAGGTCAAGACTTCTACTTACTAGTCCAAGGTTCTGGAAAAACCATGGTGACATTGTAGTTGTTAACCGTCAGTGAAGCACTGAGTTCAAATCCTCTGTATCCGCTGCCAATAACCACGACAGTTCTTTTCTTCTTTGTTTTCATTGTCAAAGCAAGCTGATCAACGTCCTTGATATCTCTTAGGTAGAAGATATTCTTAGCATTTTCATCTTGTAAACCACCACATTCTGACAATCTTACACACTGCAAAATTTTAATGGATTCATGATGAGTTTCCAGAAAAGATTTAGATAACAAGAAGATCAAGAGAGGAAGAGTATAGTGTAGTGCTCACGGTAGAGCCAGTTGCAACTATCAAAGTTTGGTATCTGAAGGTTGTTCCATCACTACTGACAAGACTCTTCGTGGAAAGATCTGCTTTGATGATCTCCGTGCTTAAAAGCAATTCAATACCTATAAATAAAGGAGAAGTTGGAGAGTGTGAGGTGTGGTTTAAATGAAACCATTGTGTTATGATATTTCAAAGTAGCACATGACCTTTGTCTTTGCACCATTGATGGCATTGGTTCTCTTTCCCAGTTCCACCACATATGTAGTTCTTTGAAAGATTAGGATTGGCTGCATAACATGAAGATTGAGAAGGAAACTCATAAGAAGCGAGCTTGAAGCTAACTGAAATTTAATTATGTACAGAGATACAGAGATGTTGTAGGCACCAATAGGCTTACTCTCAGGTTCAATGTCTCCAAGTCCAAATATTTTGTTACTCTGCCAGCATCAAATAATATTTTAGGCCATAATCTTTTAAATCACATTTTTAGAAAAGACAAAATTTTATTTTATTTTCAAAAAACAATATTTGGAGAATGTAGTCAAAATTTATTTTATTTTCAAAAAACAACATTTGGAGAATGTAAACGATCAAGCTCTCTTCATATGTCTTAAGGTATGGAAATTTGAACTTTTAATTAACAAAAAGTTATTGTTTGAAATAGAAAGTTGCGTGTTTCATCTGGAAGAAACTGATAATTAAAGAATCACATAACATTTTGACCCAAAAAAAAGAATCACTTAAGATACACAAAATGTAATAACATACTGCTGGTTCATTGGAAATAATGGCCAGTTCACCACGCTTCAGGCCCTGCTTGGCAAACTCTCTAGCAGCATAACCCTTTTGTGTTTCCAATGATTATTATACTCAAATGTGATTTAGAGAAACAACATAAAACCCCTAAAATCAATTTCCAACATAGCCAAAGCTAAATGAAAAAAAAAACGGAAAAGATCTGTACTCTGTACTCTGTAGTAACAACTCAACTACACAA
Source organism: Hirschfeldia incana (assembly GCA_026261945.1). NCBI lineage: Eukaryota > Viridiplantae > Streptophyta > Magnoliopsida > Brassicales > Brassicaceae > Hirschfeldia > Hirschfeldia incana. Next base: position 4,106,241 of record JABCMI010000021.1, read on the forward strand.
GACCCTAAAATAAACTTCTAACGTACGTCTAAAGCTAAAAAAACATTTACATTTCAGAACGTAATGAAGACAAGGATTCGTTAGTGAAGACAGAAAACACAAAAATAATGAAAAACTTGAGAAGAAGAGGAGCGAGAGACTTACGGCAGATACATCAGCTCCAAAGATTACGTACTTGAAGCTCTTCTCTTCCGCCATTAATGAATACTTCTTACAGTTTTTCTCTTCCGAGGAGAGAGTGGTTGAGCAGAGGTTTATAGACAATGAAGCACGAGTTAAGTTTTCAATTTGGACCGTTAGATTACCCGCTCAATGGAGACATCATGTTTTTCATGAAAAGTTGACCATTTGTGGCCATTGAACTTGTTTGCTCTATGAACAATCTAATTACACCGTGTCAACGATCTCTTCCCGGTCCCCAAAAGATTCTTATTCCATGATATAATAGATAATGCATTTTAGTTCATTTTTCACATTTTGTTTCATTTCCAATAGAGCATACATGTTTCAGAGAAGATAAATAGATTCTTCTCTCTTTCCATCAAAAAATTCACTATCTACAATAAGTCACATGATCACATCATGTTATCTTTATGTAATTAACATTACAAATCATTGGATATTAAATTTAGTTAATTTAGTTTATCTAAATACTTGTATAAGAAAGATATGCGTCGTATGAATATCTATATACATGATGGATATATAGACAATTAGCTACTCATTTCATGCTTTTTGTTAGAAAAGTAAAAAACTTCATTAACACTATATTTTCCTCACTGCCACTTATGGATTATATTATCATTGTACCATATATTTTAATCAAACAACCTTCGTTTTTACAGTTAGTTTATTGGTTTTAGTTGTTGGAAGCTCATTCCTGCCTAGTTAGTAACTTTATTAGCATTCCGATACATATATTACCAACTTTATTAACATCAAACAGTTATTCTCATGATATGCAATTTTTTGAGTAACGTGAATAGTTTTCCCCCTAAATTGGAGTGTAATGATATCGATTCATATGTTTATTCTTCTACCTTTTGACTTATTCTTTAATATGTTCTTTTCGGTCTTTTGTTTAGAGCAATCTTCATAATCATTTTTATTCACTAATAAGTTATTTGGTTTGTACATGTTTATAGTAAATGATTATGTTAAAGGTCTTTTAGAAAAGTTTAAGGCTACAAATAAAAAATGCATGGAAGCTGTTGGTATTAGACTGTTCTGACTGGACTTGTTGAATCTGAGATATATCCAATAGAATAACAAACTGTGGTATAATATTATACACACGCCTATAACGTTTACAAAGATATTATAAACAACCTTTAAAGGCGTGAACTATTATAGGACTAGTTGTATTACAATTATAGAGGACTACACATTACATCTTTGAAATTATGTATATTAATTTACAACCAATCAATACAGCTCTTTGGAGTATAGATACATTAATAAACTCTGTAATAGCCCAAGTTTGTAATTTACTTCCTAATGAAACGTAGTCTAGCTAGTCCTCATTGTTCTGCACGCATCGATATCTTGCAATATTTAAGATTATAGTTCCAGTCAATGGCGGACCACTCATAAAAACGTGGGATCAGCTGACATCCTAGAAATTTGTATTTTCTGCACCAACAAGTTATAAACTGAAAAAAAAACGAAATTTATAACTTGTTGGTGAAGAAATAGCGTCATTGAACAACAGATACTCCCAACGGAAGATGTTCTCGTGAGTCGGCCATCATATGCTCGAAAATTCGCTGAACATGTCGACCATTTTAACTTATGGATCATTTGACTGTAGACCGATGACCTCTTCAGAACATTCGTGTCTCGATGTTGGGATGTAGCTAAATTTCCCATTTAACTCTACGGTGATACGAGGCGCATAGAACATGTTGAATAATATCAAACTATTATCTTCCAGCTTTTTATGTCTTTCCGAAAAAGTATATTGTTAATGGGCTGGAACTTTTCTTTTGTTTTAGGCAAATAAAATACTTTGGGCCGAAAGCCGTGATATAAATATTGTTAAGATACCGGTTTAGTTTGGTTCGGTATTTACCGATTTAAGAGGCGACAAATGATGGTTTGTCTGTAACGAGCTGTCTCCGGGTCAGCCGTTATGCAATATTTCGTCGGATTAAAGATCCAACGGTCATAAACAGAAAGTTTGAAGAATTAACGGTTACAATTCGGATTCTCCTCACTTTTTCCTTTTAATATGTTTTTGTTCTATATTACACTACTACTATTTTAAAAATCTTTTTCTACATCTTATCGGTTGTTGGTGGCAGTTAAGTCATTTCCACCTAATGCTTCTTCTTTATTTTTAGTTTTCACCTGTTATCTCTTTTTATCATACCGTTTGAATATTATAATATTATAAAAAGTTCCCGTTATACCACTGTATTTTTCCCCTTTTAATTAATCTTTTATTATATTGTTATGTTCATATCACAACTAGACACTATTTCTGGGATCAAAAAGAAAGCTCACACAGTATCCATTCATTCACCTTTTCTCTACCACAGAAGAACCTAGAACCACAGAAACAGAACAAGAGAGCTAGAGATCGAGGTTTTAGTTTAGAAGGAGAACAAATATGAAGCCAGTAGAGACGTCGCAGCCAACGGTGCAAAGCCGACAGTTAGGAACTCAGCTGTCTGGAAGCATGAGTTTCAGCAGCCAAATGTCTAAAGAAGACGAAGAGATGTCGAGGAATGCTTTGTCTGCTTTCAGGGCGAAAGAAGAGGAGATCGAGAAGAAGAAGATGGAGATTAGGGAAAGGGTTCAAGCTCAGCTTGGTCGTGTCGGAGAAGAGACTAAGCGTCTTGCTTTGATCCGTGAGGTATGTTCTAATCATCCTCTTCATAATCTTCTTTACTTAGTTTTTTTTTTTACTTACTTTTGAGAATTGTACTTTAATTTTGGTTTTCAAGATCTGACAAATTGTGTAAAAAGGATTATACTTTTGTGTTGGGTTTTGTGATTTGTTCCGTAAAGGATGAGACTTTTGTGTTGGGCTTAAGGAGTTGGTCTGGTTTCTAAGGTTTAGATGGGTTTTGTGGATCAAAGGTCTTTCCTTTTGATGAGAAAAACCATTTGCATCTTCTTGGTGCTGTTACTTTGATGATTAAGAAGCTCAATGGCTGAATATATCAGGAACTTGAAGGTTTAGCTGACCCAATGAGGAAAGAAGTTGCTTTGGTCAGGAAGAAGGTTGACTCTGTCAACAAAGAATTAAAGCCATTGGGTCTTACTGTTCAGAAAAAGGTATGTACTAATAATCAGATCCATTAACTTCGTTTTTCATATCATATATGTCTGGTTGAGGAAGATTATTAAGATGCTAATCTTGTCCAGGAACGAGAGTACAAAGAAGCTCTTGAAGCATTCAACGAAAAGAACAGAGAGAAAGTGCAACTAATCACCAAGCTAATGGAGGTTAGTGTTTGAATGCTTGGTTTAACAGTTATTCTAGTTGTTCTTCTCTTATTCTCTTGTTCTACTATTCGGGTGCTTTCACATTACCCTTGCCTATGTGTGGATAAAGTCGCATCAATCAAATGATAGTTTGAGTGATCTTGCGGATTCAGTTTCCTATCTTTAATTTTTCATGTTCATTTCCTTGACCTGAGTTCATCCAAACTCGATCTTAGACATCTCTCTGTGCTGGGTTGCGTATCGAAAACTGTGTTCCCGTCCAACATTCGTGCCTGTTATCAAACTCTCAGCATATTCATCAAACTAGTCGCACTCTGAGCTTTGTTGATTATATATATTCACTCTGGTTTGTACTCTTGACTAACGGTTCTTTTGAAACGAATGATTCACAGTTGGTGGGAGAAAGCGAAAAGATGAGAATGAAGAAGCTGGAGGAGCTAAGCAAGAACATAGATTCTATACACTCACTTTGAACCAAAGACAGAACAATGGGACTTCTTGGGGGATCAGAGATCACATTCTCTAGTGTTTTAACACCACGTTTAGGTTTCGGGATACTGAATGTAATTTATACTTTATAATCCTCGTGTGTTATATTACTACTATTGTTATTTTGTTAGGGTTTCCTGGTGAATTTATGCTGTGTTTTAGGAAGTAACTTGAAAAGAAATACTCTGCGAGAGACAGGCTTGTAACTAAACACTACTCTTTTTTTTCTGTTAATCTTTTTCTATTTTTGAGCCTTTCTAGTTAATTTGCACTTATTATCTCTGAAACTAATGTTCATACGTTCATGGAGCATAATGTACTAGTTGAAAAAGTAAATTAGTTTAGGTAGAGGTGCTTAAGAGATGACATCATGGGACATGGATCAGATGTTATCCATGTTGTCCTTCCCCACAAGAGCTCAGATGCAACACTCGGAACCGTCTCTCCTTATCCGGCGACTTCGGCCATGCGAAAACGGAAACTCTGGTTTTTCGATGGGCCAACTAGTTAAATTGCTGGTGACAACTGACAAGTTTGAAAACATAAAAACATATTTATCGGGAGTGAATTCTTAGTGTAACATAAGAATATTTCTTAATTTTGAATTTAAAAAAGTTAAGAACTGAATTTTAAATATCTTAGTTAAGAGTCGTTCTTAGTTTTTAGTTATAAGTTAAGTAATATATTATGATAAGTACTTCATCCTAAGAACCCGCCAATAACATGGCCTAAGTGCTCGTGAGTTCGAACTTCACAGCCTGCATATGTTTGTTATTTTCCAAAACTCAACGTTTCACTTCATAGATCTATCTTTAGATCTATATGTCATTTTATGGTTCCTAAAAAAGTGATCAACATTGAACTAAAATCAAGTCACTACATTACACGATATTTTTATTACTGACACCTCACAAGTGGCCGACAACAACTAATAATTGAGTCATTAAGCGACTGTGAGAAGAAGAAACCAAGTTAGACATTTCAATGCAGTATATTATTTCATTTTCTGTACACAAGTAACGTTCCACCACGTCAACAATACATTAAAACATCGCAAACTCAGATTAAAAATTAAACCCCCAAAGTTTCACTCCCTTCTCACATTCGCCCCAACACTTTCTTCCACGTCCCCTTAGCAACTCAAGGAGTAGTGATCAAGCGAGGATCAACCTCCACCCTAGCCACACCTCCCGGCGCTTCCTTGGCCACCTCAAGCTCACCTTTCACAACCTCCACAACCACGTCATCACCACCCCCACCGATCTTCTCCTCGTCGTAGTTAGGATCACCTTCGTCCATCGCCGGAGGATCTGGCTGCATCTCGTAATCCTCCATCCGACCAGCCCCCTCCCACGTGTACTTCCCGCCGTGACCTGACTTCGGCGGCGGACGTTTGATCTGAGTCCCGTCGGAAGGGTGCCTCTCCATCCGCTGCACGCCTTTCTCCATCAGCTTCTTCTCGACTTGCTTGAAAGTGTCGGGGTTTCGAGTCTTCAACTCGAACTTATCCACAGCTTTCCGACCTTCCTCGTCCCGGTGCTCGGCTCGTAGCACCACCGTGTTTTTGGTCTCGTCCACCGATACAGACTTCATGGCTAACTCTTAATGTGTGTTTCTTCTCTGTGCTTTGAGGAGAAGTGTGTTTATATAAAGAGTGAGGTTGAGTGAGGATAAGAATGGGAGGGGACAAATATCTAATGTAGAGTTGAAGATTCACTTCACCTTCTTTTGTCTTTCTCCTACGTTACAAGACACGTCTTATTATTTAATTCTTATTTTCTACCCTTTCGTTTTATCCTCTAAACATAATCTAGTAATTATCCGTTCGGACCGATGAACATTATTAAAACTGGACCACCCTATGTCTATTTTTTTTCCTCGACTTTAAGAACATTATGATGAAATTGATGGTTTAGTTTTCTAAAATCAACCGTTTCAAAATTGGTTTTACTCATTATTAGAGTATTGATAGTGTAGAAATTTTGATCTAGTTTTCCATTTTCTACGGTACTCATAAAACACTGCCTACTTGTTTATGTCATCTTCATCTATCCAAGATACAAAGATAAAGAGCAGAAGAAGCGTTAAGTGAATGAAGACATATACTAATAACGTATATAGTTATTATTGCTGATTGTTTATATCAGAAGCACCCGTGGCCTAATGGATAAGGCGTTTGACTTCTAATCAAACGATTGTGGGTTCGAGTCCCACCGGGTGTGCTTACTTTTTTGGTCTTTTTTAGGATCCTTAATGATCTTCAACATTTCTGAAAACCTTTGCCTAAGGGATAATTACTTTTCATCTCTGATGCGAGATAGATGCATTTCCTGTTGACTTTACTACTTAAATCATTCAAATAAGTTTTGCCTTTACATATTAAAAAAATGACTTTGCTGATTATGTCGAAAATGTGAGAATCCTAAACATTCCAGAGAACTAAAACTACTAAACTTATATATAATCTAAACCCAAAACATCATTAATCCTAACACTAATCATCTCACCCGGTTCCAGAACTCGGGTCAAACCGTTTACCCAACGACTGTAACTCAGCCAACTCAATCTCCCTCCGCCGCAGAATCAAAACCATCCTCTCCGTCTCAAGCATCCGTCTCTGGTTCTCTAACTTAGCCTTCTCCATCTCTCTCTCTTTCTTGCTCCTATAACTCATCCACTTCACTCTCTTCTTCTCAATCTCCACCGCTTCCCACTCACACCCAACCTTCCTCTCCTCAAGCTCCAACGCCTTCCTCCTCATCCACTCCTTCTTCTCCCACGCGCTCTTCCCCTGATCATCCAACACACGCGCCGTCTCCTCACTCATACGCTTCACGGCTACAGACACTCCTTCCCCTCTCCTCCGTTTCTTGCTCGTCTCCTCCTCCTCCTCCATCTCCATCTCCGAATCCTCCGCCGTGTCCTCCTCTTCCTCTTCCTCCACCGCGTGATGATGCTGACTCGGCTGGTCCAGATGGCCGCAGCTGTTGTGGTAAGCGCACATCTCCTTAAAGAAGAGATGTTTGGAGTTGAGAAGCTTCTTGACCTCGTCTTTCAGTTTAGGAGTGAGAAGATGATGATCCATCGTATCAAGAAGTCCTTGATTCTCCACGACACGACACGCTGTCCCTTTCCCTAGAATGTCGTTGACTCTCTTGTACCTCTTGTTCAAGTCGTTGAACTTGTCTTCGCACTGCTGCGGCGAAACGGAGAAGCCTTTCTCCACCATAGCTCTCGACACTGACTTCCACTTCCCTTTCTTCTGCACCATCCCTCCTCCTCCGGCGACGATCTTTTTCTTGCCCTCGGTTTGATCGCCTACTACACCAACTTCGTCGCCGATGTAGTAGACAGCCATGATCAGGAGCCTAACCATCGTGTCCGTCCATTTCATCCGGTGCCACTGAGAGTCGGAGACTCTTCTTTTACCGTCGGTTCCAACGCTGTCTTCCGGGTGGCACCAGGACCCGGAGCCAGAACCGCGGTCTTCGTTGTCTCCGCCGCTTAACGGTGAGAGTTGTATGGCTTTGGAGGCGGGAGGGTGCAAGGGGTTCGACGGTTGTTGTTTATGTGAATGCTGATCGCCGGAGGTGGAGTAAGGATGTGGATGCTGGAATTGCACCGGAGGGTTTGGTGGAGGATTCTGCGGCATTTCTAAGGTTAACATTCTTGGATCAAACGCAGAGAACTCATTCTGTTCCATTTAGTTGTGAAATGGTTTATGTGTTAAAAGAAAGGAGGACAGAGAGCGGTATGGTAACATATAGTACAAGACAGAGACACAGAGTAGCTGGTTTTGGGCCGTCAGAGGGATTGTCTGAAAACTACCCATGGTTTTGTGGTTTTGGTTTTGTTTTTTTATCCTTTTTTTGTTTCCTCTTTCGGAATTGTTATTTAATAATTTTCCATATTCAAGTCAAGCCAAAACCAAGGGACTGGTTTTGGGAATACAGTGGAGCTGCTTTCTCTAGCCACCGTTTTATTCGTTATGTGACAATAAATCTAATGACTTTCATAATTTTAGAAATTGAACTCACAGTTTTTCTATATTATTTTAACATATTGTATTATATTTAATACATTCAGTTCAAAAAAAGAAATATTTAATACACCTTTTCCATCTATTTTATACATTACTCACGTCCTTAATAATTGCTTCATAGACATTTGATACACTAGAAAGCTTAATTTTAAAAACAAAATGGCTTGTTTTATTGGAAGGTTAGACTCAGCTTATTAGATGAAAGGTATCCAAACTCGACAACATACTAACATAGCGACGAGAGCTCGTGGGAGATAAAGGTTACACATTGGGACATATTTGTTTCTAACAGACGCGAAAGCTCAAGAAGTTGGACACAATGGAGACTCTGATATCTTATTCTAATTACTCGGTTTTGGTCTCTCCATCACAGCTTCAAACTCAGTGCATTAGAAGGTCGAAGATGGCGTCTTCACTTACCAAGACGTACTCGTATCCAAGAACTTGAGCTCGGGTTCGAAATTCCTCCATTTCTTGCTCCGAGACTTGGATCCCCACCAGCACGTTTGCACCTGCTCCACCCTGTTTTGAAAGAAGATAACATCTTTTAGTAAAAAAGAAGCCTCCAAAGTTACAACAAAGCTGTCTTATGGTGAGTTCGGAGATAAACCTCTGCACGGTAATGGAAAAGGCTAATGTTCCAACGTGGACTGAAAGAGTCCAAGAAGTTCATCAGAGCACCGGGTCTCTCTGGGAAGGTGAATTGGCATAGAACCTCCTCTTCAACACTTGATCTTCCACCCATCTGAAAATATACAAAGTGTGGTTCACAAAACAAACTTGTATCAAATTAATGGGAGTTATGGACTAAAGAGCCTCACCAAGTAACGGAGGTGATCTTTTACTAAGTCACTGGTGGTGAGGTTCCTAGTTCTGAGTTGAGAAGATTCCATTCTCTTCTCTAGTGCTTCTAGCTCTCCGGTTGTGTGCACGCCGACACTAATCATCAATACACAAAACTGTGCGGATTAGAGGACGAATAACAACTAGGTGTGAGCGTTTAGTTTGGATTCGATTCAGGTTTATTCGAGTTTTATATTTTTGAGTATAGTTTAGATCATTGCTGATTTGATTTGGATTCAGTTAACATTTAAATTAAGTAAAATTTCAAAAATTCTAGTATATCTTAAATTCTTTAAAATCTAAATAATCAAAATAATATACCAATCAATTTGAATAATGTAAGACCAAATGTCTAAAATTAACATGAAAATTAATTCAGTTTACATATTTAAGCGGAGAATATGTAAGTATTTCGAATATTTGGTGCTGGTGCTTAGAATATTTTGGCTATTCTTGGATAGTTATTTGTGAATTTTTAACATAATTTTTGGATATATTATAGACAATAAATATATAGAAATTAATATATTTAATTATATAATTTTGATTCAGATATTTTTAAGTATCCAAAATATTCGGTAAGGATTAGGTTCTGGATCTTTGAATACTAAAATTTTGATTTACTCAGATATTTTATCAATTTTAGTTCAGGTTAGTTACTATTTTTAGGGTCGAAAGTTTTGTCCAGTCCAACAACCCGAAAGCAACTTTCCAGAAACAGACCTACCTGTATAGTACAACAGATTCCTTTTCAGAGCCACATCTATACTTGAACTCCGTTATGTTCATTGGTCCAATCTGCACCATTCAAATGTATTGAATTAGACGCGCTCTGTAAGGGAATTAACTGCTACATGATGTAACACCAAACACTCACCAATTCACAGAACTGCTTAAAGCTTCCAGGCTTTTCCGGCAAGAGAGTAGCAAGAACAGCCTCCTGTTGCCTACCCACATTAGCAAGCTCCGTCACAATCCTTAGCTTGTCAAAGTTCATGTTAGCACCACTGGTTATAGCTACAACATTCACGTCCTTTAGACCATAATATTTACAGTATGCTTCAGCTCCAGCGAGCGCAAGAGCACCTGCTGGTTCTAATATGTTCCTTTGCTCCTCAAACATATCCTGTAGAGACAACAAGTCTATGATTATCCACAAGAATGCGCTGTGCAGCCATAACAAGTAGAGTATATCTGTTACCTTAATTGATGCACAAATAGCATCACGAGTGACAAGAACAACACCATCCACCAGGTTTTGGCATATACGAAAAGTCTCTTTACCTACTTCTTTAACTGCCACACCATCTGCAAAACCCCCAACCTGGTCTAGTATCACTCTCTCACCGTGATGCAGCGACAACGCCATTGTGTTTGCATCCGCTGGCTCTACACCAATGATCTTCACCTGCATAACCCCAAAAAAAGCCACAATAAGGTGACAGAAGCTGTGACAATGGGTACAAAAGAGTGCACATGATGTTACCTCGGGACAAACTCTCTTCACATAAGAAGCAATACCAGCTATCAAACCACCCCCACCAATGGGGACAAATATAGCATGTAATGGACCTTTAGCTTGCCGCGTGATCTCCATTCCGACAGTCCCTTGTCCGGCAATAACATCCGGGTGATCAAAAGGAGGTATAAAAGTCAAACCTTCTTCTGCAGCTCGTTTCTTAGCGAATGCTTGTGCTTCATCATACGCATCTCCAACAAGAACAACTGTAGCACCCAAGTCCTCCACAGATTGCCACTGATTTTTTTTAAAGACCAATCAGATACTAAGCAAAAAACATCATCAGGCCTATAGTAAATACCTTGATTTCAGGGGTTGTACGAGGCATAACAATCACAGCAGTGCAGCCGAGTTTAGCAGCAGACATAGCAACTCCTTGAGCATGGTTTCCAGCTGAGGAGCAGATCACCCCTTTAGCTAGTTGCTCTGATGTAAGCTTCACCATCATATTATAAGCTCCACGAAGCTTAAACGACTTAACCTGAACCATCATAAACCACACACACACTAGCCTCAGTTTCATATATGACCACCAAAAGTATAAATTTCAGTGTTGTTAGCACTGTTCTAAAAATCGGCCTAGACATCTGCCTAATTGTCTAATGGTCTAAACCAAAATGAATTATCCAGTCAAATTGTTTATAATCTACTATAAAACAGGTACTACCTTCTAGCGATTTTTTGAATATCGGTTATTAAAATGTCAGTATCATTGCATATAGGAGTGAAGCTAAATGAAGTAAAGGGTGGGGACCATGGGGCACTTGCCCATCATCATATTTTAAAATTTCTTGTAATTCTTATAAAACTTTATTGATGGCCCTATTTATATTTTATATTTATGCTGATAGTTTTTATTTCTGCCCCAGACAAAAACAATTTGTAGATCAGCCACTGATTGTCTAACCAATGCATCACAAACAGTCAAACACACATTTAAACATAGCCTCAGATTTCATATAAGGTTCAGCAATAAAAAAAATCAACGTGATAGTGATGCTTACAGGTTGCAAGTCTTCTCTTTTGAGAAGCATACGGACACCTAACCTCTCGGACAACTTCTTAGCCAAGTGAAGCGGCGACTCGACGGCGATGTCGTAAACCTTCGTGGACAGTATATTCGTCAAATACTCCATAGCCTCCACGATGCTTCCGCTATCGTGGTCGCTCGTGCGCTCCGGAACCGCGCCGAGGTAACCGGGTGGGTACTGCAGCGAGTTCGGAGAGACGTTGAGACGTGGTGGAAGAGGAGGAAGATCAAGCGGAGCCAGAGACGTTTCTTGACGGAAAAGAACAGCTAACGGAGACACGTGGCTACGAGATCGAGCGATCCCGGGGACCGGTTTTGACCGGAAGTTAAGAGGAGGTAAGGGAATGTTGTGGAAGTGGTGGGGTAGCATTTGGGTGCGGAGGGATGGAGGAGCCGTTGGAAGCTTGACGGAATCCATGGCAGCTCCTGATGTTTAGTGAGGAAGAGAGAGAGAGAGGCAGAGAGAGAGAGAGAGAGAGTAGTGGTAGGTGGTGACGGCGGCAACAAAAGTATCTGAGACTGGTTTGGTTTTAAAAGACTTACTGCAAAAGTTATTAATTTCTAAGAGGACAATTAATAGTCTTTGTTTATTTATTTTTTTTAACGTCAGTCTTGTTTATATTATTATTAATTAATGTATAGTGCTGCTTTTTCTCTTTTTTTAGCCATACGATATCATAGTTTTTTTAGTTTATTAATATGTTTTATGAAATAACACGTGTAATGTGTGGTTATATGAAACTTGTATGTATATATTTAGTGTATGACTGGATAGAATGTTTAGCGCAATAAAATCAGCGTAACAAAAATTAACGCTCAGTTACGCTTGTTTGATACCAATCAAAGTAACTTTTTCATTTTCACACTGTTTACTATTCAAATAGCAAAATACACACATTCAGTTTTACTCTCCATTTTGTTGGAGTAACATCATTTATATTATTATTTTCTCTTTCCTATCTGTCTTCCACCATTTGTTTCCCACTCTTTTTCACTCGTATTTTTTACTCTGATTTACGTTTATTCTACCAATCAGACTCTTTAGTGAGATGTGTTAAATATTCAAGATATTTTAGTATTAAATAAAAATCTTAGAATCACATATTTTCTCTTTTTTTCTCTCTCGTATTGTTCTTCCATGCAACCTTGATAACTTGTTGTGAAATTAGCTGAAACTTTTGTTAGGAGGGGTTTTACGACAAGTTTAAAAAAGCCTCGCTAATCTCTAGATATTAGAAAGAGATTGTAGATATTCTCTTTACTCTGTAGTATGTATACTCATGTAATAGTCTCTTGTAAAAAAAATAGAATGCTATTCTCTATAGTGGATTACTGGATTTCATTAACTTGTTTTCTTGAAAAACTGGTACTGTTAAATACAAAAATCTTACAATAATTGAAGTGTTTCTAGAGAATCTTTTCAAACAAAAATGATATTGTGACATGTCGGTATTGTTTGTGTAATACAGAGAGAACAGTCGTTATCTTTAACAACAAAACAAGTTAATATTTGGCACTTTCTATATTAAGATGAGTTTCAATAGTGGCATCGCATGTGATGAAGGTGAAATCATACAGTACCGTTGTACCAAGTTGAAATGAATGAAATCATACAGTACTGTTGTACCAAGTTGTAATGAAACTCGTAAGAACTCACGTTTAGTATTTTTGTTTCTTTGTGGTTAATTGGTTATTAATTTTTTTTGTTTGTGCTTTTTTTTTGCAATGTACCGTATAACGAAAATGGATGTGGTGGAACATTAACATAGTGGAAAATAAGGTGGTTGCACGTTAATTACTCCAACAATCACTTTCCTCTATTTTATTCGGCATGCTTTAGGCTTATTCCCCTCTAATTAGTAATTAATCACACACCACTGACACCTCTTTTGTTTGGTTAAGGGTCTAACGACGTCAAGTATGGGTGTAACGGTGAGAGAATCTAATTTGTGGATGAGAATACCAGTTTGATCCCTTTCCCTCTCTCTCCCACACACAATTGAGCTCAAACTCAAGAAGAAGAAGAAAGACAAGAATGAGAAAGTTTCTTTGACTCAAGACACACAAGTATCTAATCTGTTTACGTGACACACAAACAATGAAACTTCTTCACCCTCTCTCTTCTTCCTCCATTACATTTTGAAACAATAATTAAGACATGGAACCAAGCAATGACAATTTCTTTTTCCTTAAAACCAAATTTGCAGAAAGAAGGCAAGCCAAACCTTACCTGTGCTCCTTACCATCTCCAGGCAGCGAAAGGGTCATGAGATCAGAGACTTTTTCTCTTCCGGCGCCGGTGAGCTACGAAGGAAGAAGGGTGTTTACTTGGATGTCTCCTTGATGCCGGTTTGATTCTTTTCCTTTACAAAAGCAGTCACTATTCAAGTTCTTTGCAGCTTTCAGTCAGTGTTATCTAAATGTTCTTGTCTGAATCAAAAACAGGTTCTGGGATTCTGCTAACTGATTCAGCCGAGGCCCGTAAGCACCAGCAGAAGAGCTGTAAGCGTACATAACATTATGCATGTTCTTGAACCAAGCCACTCTCTTACATACAATTATCTGCAGCTACGAGCATCTAAGATACCGGACAGCGACTTCACGTCTCTTGCAAATGGTCTCAAGTCCGTTATATTATCCTTTACTATACACCATGATCATGATGCATTCATAAATACTTGAATATAATGCGTTCATGAGAAAAATCTTAATAATTATAGAACCGAAAACCTTCAAATTACTACGATATAAAAGTTGGCAATGGAGCAGAGGTTGTGAAAAGATCTCGGGTCGCAGTACGGTTGTGAATACGTTTTCTTGTTAACTTTCGAAATGTAAAAAAAGCTTACGTGTATTCATGCAATCTCTCAAAGCTATTGAAGATTCAACTGTATTACAAGAATCTGTTTAACTGATTCAAAAGAACTTACTCATATCTCTATTCGTACACTCTTGTGCTCTTCAGAAAAGCTACAATTACTCATATCTCTAATCGTACACTCTTGTGATCTTCAAAAAAGCTACACTCTAGCACTTCAGAAGTTTTGAGCTACTGTGGTGATTAATTGTTCTTATGATTATGCCAGCTTTGGGGAAGATGCTATGGGGAAGATATTTATTCTCTTTAGCCCATTTTTCTTTCTTAAACTTATTTAAATGTGTATTTATTCTCTATAAATGATAAATGTATTATTCGATTTCTTTATATGTTATGTTGGTGTAAAATCTATGAAATATAACGTTAATCTTATCTCCAAGACCTTTTGTTATTTTCGGAAAAATATATAACAGACCAGAGTTATACGTAAAGTTAATAGATATAAAAAAAACTATATTAAAAATAAAAATTGTTACTTTAATCTTATCGTGATTAAAAAAAAGTTACTTTAATCTTATCCCCGGATACTTTGATCAATATCTTGTTAGTAACATGTAATTATCCAACCTAATAATAAAAAAGTGAGATCGAACTTCTTATATACAAGACTAAATAAACAAGAGATCATCAAAGCGTAAGATCATATAACATATCATAGGGTCTAACTATGCGTAGTGCATATCCAACAACCAGAGTGTTTTTCTTCTTCTTCTTTCTTTTAGTTTTGGTGGAGGCTTCATGGGGTCTATTGTTGGAGGCAAAATATCATTCTTTTAATTGGACTGATTATAAGATACAAAAGTTGAAGTCTCGTTATTATTGGGCGATTATATCAAGGCACGGCCCGACGAGGGATTTAAAATCTCGAGTCGAATCGAATAAACTCGCTTCTAGAGGTAAATTTGTTTTTGGGTCCAAACTCAAGAGATATAAGTTAAATTGTTATTCTTAAACTATAAAGCTGAATTAATCTAACGAATTGAATGATAGTAGTAGTGAAGCAATTACAATCCAATACCATGTTTTGTTTTTGGTTTCTCTTAAAACAACCTAATGAACATTCGCTTTGGTGCCCAAAATTTAAGTTGTTTTAAATAGCATGGTGTCTACAGATTGTCGATTTTTTTTTAATTAACATAAACATAAAAAATATTTACGATCCTAAAATTACAGATCCAGTCTTTTATCAAGACGCCAATGTGGATATAAAGTGGGACATGATGAACGAAACTGACGGTAGTTACTCGGCTAATGTCACAATCTCCAACTACGTGATGGATCACCATTTTGAACAGCCATGGGAATTATCGTTTATATGGCTCGAAAGGGAATCACTACTGAGCACTTTGGGTTATGAAGGCACACAACACGGCTTTATTTCTTTCGGTAAGGGCGAGGCCGACACGTACTGCTTGAACAACGTGACCTTTGTGGACTCACCGCGACAAACTGATCGTAACAACATATGCGGTACTGTGGTTATTCCGCGGGTAGAAAAAGCTGAGATGGTGAAAAGCTCAAATTCGTTTCAGGTTTCTGTTAGCCACTCTAATAGAGGACATCGAGAGCAGCTGCCTTCTGATGTAACTTTGATCACCACAGGAGGATTCGAATACGAAAGTGAATGTGATTCAATGGAGCAAGTGACTGATGTTCATCTGAGTAAGTATCCATTGTATATTGTTGTGGCACATCCTAATTCTTATACATACCCGCTTCTTTTGTAAGCTTTTACGATCAGTGAATGCCCTCTCTCTTTCTGTAGATACATGGAGGACGACGTGCATTCTCTCCATAGCCAAAGCTACCAACCAAGAGTTCCACGAGATTCATGACGACAGAGAATAATTATGAAATTGCATGTGTTTTTTTTTTTCGTTTTTGCTGTTTCTGTTGAGGAAAATACGTTAATCTTAGAGACAATCTTTTTATTTGCTAAACTGTAAATATCTTTTTATTTTTATTTTTTTTCCCTTAAACTGTAAATATCATTAGAATGAAAGTTTTAGGTTTACATTACATAATCTTATTTTTGTGAAAACCTTGGCAAAAAGAAAGTAAAATACACGGTTTGCACATATAATTGTAATATTTATATACTATTCTTAGGTTTACATTACATAATCCTATTCTTAGAGATAATCTTAAAAAGCTTATTCTCAATATCTTTTTTGTTATTTCTGACAGAAGTAATATTTGTATTACTTTTATATTTGCCGGAGACTTTGCTCATTCTTGTTAGGAACATGTCTGTTAAGCTAGATGAGCTTCCAACCTATAACCAATTGGCAATTAGGGGAGTGACTCATCTAACTTATATATTAGTAAGGATTTCTTCCAACTACCGATGTGAGACATTTGTCATGAGAACCATCATCTCGAGGGGGCGTATTAGGGACAAATGTCCCACATCGGTAGTTGGAATGGATCATTACTAATATATAAGATAGATGGGTCACTCTTCTAATTATGTCATCATATTATAAGATTGTTTGTAGATTGATCATATAACATATCGGGTCTAACCATGCGTAGTGAATATTCAACAACCAAAGTACTCTTTCTTTCTTTTTTGAGAAAATGTTAAATTTATTCAAATAAAAAAAAACTTTGTTACAACTTGTGTGGCTCTAATCTAGAGTTTTTGAGCTTAAATTAACTGAAACAGAAAACAATTTCACTCCCCTACCCTCTGGGTACTCTTTCTCTTGGTGTCAGGGGAGGGTTCATTGTGTCTATCGTTGGTGAAAGAAGATCTTTCGTGTAATGGCACTGAGTTTCTGACTGAGTTTCTGAAAGATACATCGGAGGGATGTTATTATCGGGTGACCTTACCATGGATCAGATTGAGGAGGCCTATCAAGGATGTGAGATATCGAGTCAAATCGGATAACCTCGCTCCTAGAGGCTAGAGGTAAAACTAATTGTTATTTATTAATGTGTAGATATTAGTTAGAATTGGTTCAGTTATTGTATTTGATAAAATTATTTTACTAGCAAAATTATTTTAAATTCTAGCTGAATCGTAGCTACGTATATGGAAGCATCGAATCAATCGCAACACCATGATTTGTCTCTGGTATATATCTCTCTCAGCGGGTCCACAAGGGATTGTGGATATAAGGTGGGACATGACGAATGAAAGCGATCGTATTTACTCGGCCAATGTCACAATCTCCAACTATTTCAAAGATAACGATAGAATATTTTCGCCATGGAGATTAGCGTGGTTATGGACCAGACAAGAAACCATGGTGAGCACTTTGGGTGCTAACGCTAAAGAAACTGATCAACACGGCTTTATTTCTGTCACTGTCGAC
This sequence comes from Hirschfeldia incana, assembly GCA_026261945.1. Classification (NCBI taxonomy): domain Eukaryota; kingdom Viridiplantae; phylum Streptophyta; class Magnoliopsida; order Brassicales; family Brassicaceae; genus Hirschfeldia; species Hirschfeldia incana. The sequence continues at coordinate 4,123,815 of JABCMI010000021.1, forward strand.
GACAACACGTACTGCTTGAGCGGCGTGACCTTTGTGGACTCACCATCATCACAAACTAATGATAATTGCAAAGGAGGTGTGGTTGTTCCGGGTTTTAAAAATGATGTCATGACGGAAATGAACTCAACTTCATTTCATATTACCGTTAGCCATTATAACAGAGGATATCATACCCTGCCTGATGTAAGGTTGGAATACGAAAGTGAATGTGACGCATTACAGCGAGTAACTGATACTCCGGATTATCTGAGTAAGCCCATTGAATTATAATGTTGGCGCATCATATATGCATTATGCATACCCTCCTCTTTTGTTAGCTTTTACGTTCTGTTCATGTCTCTTTTTTTTTGTAGATACATGGAGGACTACGTGCATTCTCTCCATCGCCAAAGGCCCAAAGCTAACAAGTTCCACGAGATTCATGTAAACTATGAAGTTGTGGTTCGGTTGCTGTTATTTTTTCGTTTCTTCTTTTTCTGTTGGCATTTTCATTACTAACCAAAATTTATTTTAGTATTTTATAGAAATTAATTTCATGTGAAAAAAAAAAGATTTACTGTGGAGTTTTCACTTTGTGCGAGTATGGTAATAAAAATTTCCCTAATTCTCGGTAACCTCCATTTGATTGAATACGGTTTGATTTTTATTTAACTTTTGGTTGTCTCCTAACCGGATTATCTACGTAATTGTTGGTTATGTTTTTTTTTTTTTTTAAATTTTTTTGTTGGTTATGTTATGTGCTGCATAAATCTTAAGAAAACGTTTTAATAAATAAGTTTTATAACACTGATTAATTTTAGGGTTAATTTGCCATATAGCCATTTTTGAAAGCATAATTAAAAAAATAACAATGATTTTGACATTATTAAGTCAATGACATGTCAATGACATTGAACTCAAGTTTCAGCCGGTTATACCCCTATTGTTTCTAAGTAACCGGTAGAAAGAAGGAAAAAGATGACGTCGATGAATAAACATATATGAACATAATCAATAACTGAAGCATAATATATAGTATAGTACAACAATTTCCCTTAATTACATTCGACAATAAAATTCATATACTCAACTGTTACAGATTTATGTAAAACAATTTCCCTTAATTAATTAATCAAACAAAATTCATATACTCAACTGTTACAGATTTATGTAAAACAATTTCCCTTAATTAATTCATATACTCAACTGTTACAGATTTATGTAAAACAACATAACATTCGACAATAAAATTCATATACTCAACTGTTACAGATTTATGTAAAACAATTTCCCTTAATTAATTAATCAAACCAATACGTTAATTGTTTCAGTTTTTTTATTTAAAGTAAATAAAAATTGAAACTTTGTCACCAGCCGAGTAAAAAATCGCTCCGACAAGGAGGAGGAGTTAGCCGCGTATACACGCCGCCACCGGAAGAAGAAACAAGGGACATGGGTCGACTCTCATTAACCAGTTCGATTCAGAGATCCCGCTTCTTCTCCTACTTATCTCAGGTTCTGCTTAATCTTTCTTCTCTCTCTCTCTTTCTCTCCAACTGTTCTTAACAACCGCCAACCCCTCTAGTTTCTGTCCTAACAATGTCCCTAAAGTTTGACAATTTAAAAGGAGATTCCTTTACACTATATCAAAAGACTTAATTTTTCTTTTTGTTTACATAGAGCTTATTATGCATTGGTGAATCTTTTTTTTTTTTGATCACTTGTATTGGTGAATGTAAAACTAATGTTATAGCCTCTTTGTTTTGTCTCTTTAGCGTAATGGACGAAGAGGTGTTTCCCCTTGCTCTAGCTATGGAAGTCATTATCTTTCGTCTTTAGGTAATAATAATAATAATATCATTAGTTCTCCTTTCCATGAATGAATGAATGGCTCTTCTGGTTTTAGTCTCTTAAAAAAGCGTGTTTCCAATTTGGTTTAGCTGAAGCTTCAGACTGTGAGCTTGACGAATCTCCAGATGATACTAAAGTAACGGAGAAAGACACTAATCTACGTTCAGCATTATCACAGCTCTCAGTTTCCGGTGTCTTTGATGAAGACTCTAAGCTGTGGTTGCAACGCTTCTCCAGAACACGGAGAGTCTCTGTCATACCTACCGGCTCGCTTAACCTTGATCTAGCTCTAGGTGTTGGTGGCTTGCCAAAGGGAAGAATGGTTGAGGTTTATGGCAAAGAAGCTTCTGGAAAGACAACTCTTGCTCTTCATATCATCAAAGAAGCTCAAAAGCTTGGAGGCTATTGCGCTTACCTTGATGTGGAGAATGCTTTGGATCCTAACCTAGCAGAGTCAATAGGTGTGGACACGGAAGAGCTTCTGATATCAAGACCTGATTCTGCTGAAAACATGCTGAGTATTGTGGATGTGTTAACCAAGTGTGGATCAGTGGACGTCATTGTGGTTGATAGTGTGAGTTCTTATCATGTCTTTCATCCCAAAATCATGTTTCATGTTACTAATAGAAGTGGGGGATTTTACAGGTTGCTGCTCTTGTCCCTCAATGTGAAGTTGGTGTTCCTCTTGGAGATAAATATAGAGACAGACAATCGGTAATAATGACACAGGCGCTTAGGAAAATACACTACTCGGTTGCTAATTCTCGGACGCTGATTGTTTTTCTTAATCAGGTAAGAGAAGTATTGTGATCTTATATCCTCTTTTGGTTCCCATCTCTCCTCTAATTGTTTTTGTCTGATACAGGTCAGATCACATGCCAAGTCTAACATGCGTTTCCCACATTCGGAAGAAGTGACTTGTGGGGGAAACGCATTGCGGTTTCAGGCAGCTATACGTCTCAAAATGATAAGAACAGGGCTGATTAAGACTGACAATGAGGTATATATATAAGCACATGTTGTCGCTTTGTTAGCTTGATCTTTAAAACACTGCTTAGTTTCTGCAAAGAACAGTATGTGAATCCTTTGTTACTGTTAACCCTTTCCATAGATAAGTGGTCTGAATGTGTGCGTGGAAGTGGTGAAAAACAAATTGATGCAAGGAAAGAAGAAATCTGAACTGGGGATCCACTTTGGTCGTGGCTTCTACGTGGAGCGTGAGGTATTAGAATTGGCTTGTGAGCATGGAGTTATTGCAAGAGAAGGTAATAGTCATTTGATTGAAGGCGAGGTTGTTGATGGCAAAGACGCAGCTGAAAAGTATCTACTTGAAAATAAAGAGGTCCTTGATACCGTCATCAATAACCTGAGGAAGCAGCTCTTCTAGATGTCCCATTTAAGCAAAAGTGGAAGGAGCATAAGTAGTTAGGTAAAAGTTAACAAGGAGGAGCAGAGGAAGCATGCCAAAGCCTAGTTGTTGTTAGATGATGTCTTAGGCACTTTTCTTGCAAGACATTGTGTTCTATGTGCTGTCGGATTTTGCAAATCTGCAACGTGTGTTATGAAACATTTTTTTCTTAACCCACCTTTCAGTAACTTAGCTTTTCTGTTTAGCCATTGAGATGAGGGTTTCAGTTATATGAACAGTTTCAGCTCATGTAACGTTTAGGATTGGATGAGACATGAAAGGAAAATTTTCAAGCGTAAGAGTCTAAGAGAGTAAGAACGTTTATTAATCATTTGTTCAGTGTGGGATGGGTATTTTAGGAAACAATATGTATAAGAAACACAGTTTATGTTTTCTTAAATTAATATTAATCAAACTTGAAAACTAACCTTGCGTTTAGTGCCAAGATCAAACATAGAATGTACATCAATAGAACCACTTCAAAAGATTACAGACATTTACTAGCCGTGCATTAATAACTACTAGTTAAAGCTACGTTGGTTAATTTCACTTCATTACATTGTTATCTTGAAGAAGCTGAGAGCTGCTTCTTAAGGTCGATGACTTCAAGTGCTTTTGATGCTAACTTCTCCTTTAGATTTGCAGATGCTTCTTGGAACTTCCTGTTCATAACTTCCGATTCTTTCACAGCCTGCTTGTGCCTTACACATTTTGCATCTAAGCGTGCTCGCGTCCCCATCAGTCTCATTTTTAGCTTTGCCTTCTCCTTTTTGTCTGCATCTGCATCCTGTGATCAGATAACAGCAGAGATATGTAAGAATGAATGGTTAGTACGACATGTATTACAGAATTATGTCTGTGTGCTCTTAACCCAACCTGCAAACGATTTGATGATGCCACTTCCTTCTTAATCTCCTCTATGCGAGATAGCAAACTTTGGCGCTCACTTGTGACATAATCAAGCTCTCTCCGAAGTGTATCTGACATCTCGCAAGCACGTTGAAGTTCGGACTTCAGAGCGTCAATGTCAGACTTGAGTACCTGGAGACCCACATACAAAATTTTGTGAATAAAGCTTTGTATCTGCAACATACCAATCTTGCAAGTGACGGTTCTGGTCTTTAACCAGCATTCGATACGCATGAATAGCATAGCCAGAAATTCAGACATAATATTATCGCCATCGTTACAAGTTTTAATGTAATAGAACTTCTAGACGTTCAGAGAGAAAACCTTTTGAACAAACTAGTGAAATGATTCTTACCTCTTGAGATTGTTTACTCACGGCATGAGCTGATTGAAGTTCATTCCCAAGTCTATCAATCTCCAAAGACTTCTCCATGCTACAGGGGAACACAAAAGAGTTATTTTTAGAGAGTAATTTTAATTTTCTGAAAGAAGGAGAAATGAAAAGTACAAACCTGCATTCTTTTTCCTGCTTAGCATTTTCCTCAGAACATTTTAGCTTATCAGCAAGGGTGATGCATTCAAGTCGGCAAGATTCAAGCTCCCTCTTTGCCTAAATGTTCAAAGGGATTGACAAACTTAAAAACGCATGATTAAAGTTCAGAAAAGGGCTTTTAACTTCAGAAACATATATTAAATGTAGATAAGGCACAAGAATTTGAAACCAAATAATGCTCGGTTGTCGCTACAGGAAGGTCATGCTGATGATAGTTATGCACAGCTTTTCATGATATTTGAAAATTACCACTCTAAATCCAAACAGATATGAATAGGATGATAAGTTACGCAGGAGAAAGCTTAACACCTTGATAGTTCTAGCATGTGGTTGCAAGAAAAGTTCTGTAATGGTCTCACTATAAGAGGTTTTTCGATTCAAACATACCTCTGCCATTTCTTTAGATAATGACTCTATTTTTATATTATATAGTCTCATCTTTTCCTCCATGGCGTCTGTCAAAGCTTTTTCTTTCGAGCTCCATATTGCTTTCTCCTCCTCCATCTCTAAAAGTGAGTTCGCCAGATGCTGAACAAAATAACGAATTAATGGATTTACTCAAACAAAGAACTATGTTAAAAATATGTTTTTGCAATCATCTTACCATTGCAAGCTCTTCCTTCTCTTCCAGCAACTTGTTAACCTTGGTTTCCAGTTGTTGTTGATCCGAAGATGAGCTTTCGAGTCTAGCTCTCTGAAAAAAAAACATAACATATTGTTGAGAAAACACATTTATCTCAGAATACGTTCAAATTCAAGACTACTGGATCAATCATCAATTGCAAGAAAGGACGTACAAGCTCTGTGATATCTGTTTGCAGCTGTTCTGATTGGGTATTTGACTGCTCCAGCTTCTCTGTCAGAGCTGTAACTTCTGAATCTAAACCCTCGCTTCTACATAGCAGCTCCTCTTTTTCTCCACGTTCAGTAGCGAGTTCCTCCTCCAGTGAAGCAATTGTTGTTTCCATCTCAAAAGCAAGCGCTTCAAGGTTGTGAAACTCTTCCTGATAAATGCAAAGTAGACATTAGGATGAGTATTTGATTAAAACAATGGTATATCCACCAAACAGACTGATATGGCTAGCCACTGAGAAAAGATACCAAAAGATAGATATAGATATAACAGTTTTTATCAGGCATGCTCACGCAATGTTTGAACAAAAGCCAAACTCAGCCAATAGAAAGATATTTGCTGCAATAAGGTCATGATATCTCACACTGAGATTTTGACTTTACATTTCCAACATTGAATATACAAGTTGTGGAGATGTGACTCGATTGTAAAAACAAAAAAACATGCAGCAAGACAAATCATTAAATAATACCTGCAACGACTGGTTTGCATTTCTCTCATCTTGTCTTTTACCAGCAAAGGACTCCTGTTTGCTAATATCTCTCTCGAGGAGGGCCCTTTGGCTATGCAAGCGCTTTAACTCTCTCTCAGCAGATGCTTTTTCGGCCTTTATCAGAACATTAAAATTATTAGTATAACTTAGATGGATTATCTAATCTAAAAGATATAAAAAGGTATGCTTAGATTTTGATTCCACCGCACACCTCTAGCTTGGTTTTATCCTGCATGACATTCCTAAGCTTGGATTCAGTATCTTTTAGCTTGGTTTTCGTCTTCTCAAAATCTTTCCTTAGATTTTCTTTCTCTTTGGCCAAAGAAGAGGTTGACAGACTCGCTATATCTTTCTCAAGACATTCTATGTGAGAGAGGAGATCTGACCTCTCCGACTCATTTTGTTCTGAGAGCATCTGACAAATGGTGAAAAACACCAAATTACTTTTAACACTGAAAATTTGGAGGAAGAAAGAACTCTAATAACTTTCGTTTGAAGGAAACTGAAATACCATTAAGGAAGTTCCATGCTTTTGGGCTTCTTGATTTAGTTCTTCTATTTGGCTCTGCAGACCAGCACACTGCTCTTGCAAAAGAACCTGGAAAGGAATATCACGACGTTAGCTTACATACAGCCAGATTTACCATCAAGTGTTGGGTGGAAAGAGAACAAGAGTTTGGACCTTCTCATTTTCAATGTCAAGAACTTTTTGTTTAAGACAAGATTCGACATTTTGATAGCTGCTGATAAGCGAAGCATGCTGCTCAAAACTTTGGCGCATAGATAATGTGAACTCCTGAAGTGAGAAATTGTAACTTAGAAAACATATCGTCCATCTTTCTTACCAGCCATAATTGAGGTACAGAATCTATTAAACAACGCAGAGTACTCACATGTATTAAAGGAGAGAAGAAAGCAAAATCTTGGAGACCCTCATCCATAACTAATGATACCGTTTCCAACGATGCTTTAAATTTTTGAAAATCAGATGCTAAGACTTCAACTTCTGTGGCGACGTTGACCAGAGAGTTAAAATTCACCTTCACAATAGCAAGAAAAAAATCAATTAGGCAATGGCGAAATGGTTGACAACAATGTTAAACTGCCTTGATATTGTAAGATTATTGAGATGAATTTAAAGTGAAAACCAACATTAAGCACATGAATGACTTCAGACTCCTTGGACACAAGTTGATCGCGAGCAATCTGGGCCTCTTCTCTAGCAGCATGAATCTCTTCTTGAATCTACAACATAAGACGTTTTCAAAACGTAAATTAGTACCGAAACAAGACTAGCAAGCTGACTGCATTTAGGTGGCTGGATAGAACAGCAGAGCATAATCAGGTAAAGAAACGCGGATACCTCAGCAATTTTTCCCTTGGCACATATATTCTGCTCAGTAGTTATCGTGACAAGATCATCAAGATTTTGCTTGGTTGAAGACTTCTCAGTTTCCAGCATGTTAATCTTTTGGACAAAACGTATCAAGAGTAAGTATAAAGCCGAAATAGAAGAAAGAAAAGCCACTTAACTAGACTTGCCAGTTGTAGCCAAGAAAAGAATAAATGCACCTTCTCTTGGAGTTGCTTAATGAGAAGAATATCTTCTGGATCCCTACGATGGATACCACTTTCCTCTTGATGTACATTACCAACGACTTGGCAATCTAAATGCTTGCCTGTTGCATCACCAAATAAATCTTTTTCGCCCAACTTTGCCTTCAGGTACTCAATTTGTATTTGGTTGGTGATTCTCTATTGGAAGGTGCAGAGAAATAAGAAACAGAAAATCCAAGCTACTGATGTTGAGAAGGACAAGGTCTTACCTCAGTTTCATATTGCAAGAAAAGATTCTCATATTCACTTCGATTTCTGTCTGACTGGCTTTCAACCTATGAAACAGTAACAAAATGCCATCTTTAAAACAAGATAACCAAAATATATATTCAAAAAGAAAGACTGACCACAACTGGAGTTTTCTGCCTGATTGATGATGGTTTCTTTCTGCTAGTCACATGCACTAAAGCACATGGATCTGGAAGTGCAGAATCTTCAAGGGTTTCATCGATATTATTTTCATCTTGCTCGCTGATGCTATATAAGAGATCGTTTTCTACCAGTTCCGCAAATGGAAGTAGTGGGCCTGTCTCACGATCGGATCTTTCAGATTTAAGAGAGGATCCCCTTGACAAGACATGAGACTGAACCTGATATGCAAGAAGCAAAGTATTTTTATGGCTGAAAAGGTTAAAACTTTCTCATGTTTTTGTTGGACATTTACGCAGTTTTACCTCTGATGTGGAGTCTCGTGAAAGGTGACCAGTACACCATGTATCCCTCCTCTTTCCCTGCAAGAATATGTTTTTGAATAAATGCATTATGCCTAGCAAATGATCTTTAAACTCTAAAGGTGACACTAAAAAAGATCGGAAGCAAAAAAAAAGAAAAAACCTTCTTAAAGTGATCCTGCTCACGCTTCTCATCTCTATTCGAGAGGAGAACCATTGAACTCAAGTTCTCAATTTTCTTTGCTTGCTCTTTCAAAACCTTTTCCCTCTGAGCTTGTGCCTTTTTCTCCTCTTCTAATTCGAGTGCTATCCGCTCTCTTTCTAATTCAGACTGCAGCAAACGGCTTGTGTCAAAAACATGTTAAAAACTAATCAACTGAAGAACACGAACAAAAATGCCACACCTTCAACAAGGTGTTACGCAAGTTAAGAATCTCTTCGTCTGAATGGTCAGAGTGCGAAGCCTGCAATAGAAAAGTTGACATTTCACCCAAAATAAAAACATAAAAGCTAACTTTGAGAAATAAAATGAAAACAATTTAGCAACCTTTAGTTTGGATCTGAGCTCCTCTATTTCCTTCTTTTGGCGCTTCAACAAAGCAGCATCAGTCAATATCTGTATCATAAACACAAGAATAGATAGGTTATTAGTATTAAAACATGCACACCTTATATACCAAACTTAATCGGGAAGTATGATACAAAGATAGAGAGAGAGAATAAGCCAAAGATAATTGGATCCTACCTCGTTGACATGTGCACAATTAGTGACACGTAGTGCTCGGCTAGCAAACTGGAGAGTGCTCTTCGTTTCATCTGTGTGGATCTGGCATCAAAACGTATATAACATAGTTATTAGTTAGTTGTACTAAATCAAACAAAGAGAAGACTGCTATTTCATCTGCCTTGCTAATCCTTATGCCATACTATTGGTGATTAATACTTACTGGTGCAAGTGTTATATTGCAGATGATAGCTGTATTTGCATTTCCACCTAAAGCGGGTTGCAAAATCCTTGTAAGCTTGCTGTCCCGGTACGGAACATGACCACTGATTCATTTTAAAGAAGATGTCAATAATACTATACACAGAATGCTGATGTACCATATGCTTTTAACGCAACAAAACTAGACCAAAAACTTACCCTTGATTTTCAACTCCTTCACTCAGTTTTTTAATTACAGTCCCGAGTGTCATCAAGCTCTTGTTTATATGTGAGCCTTCCTTCAGCCTAACACCCTCTGCACCGGTTTTAGAAGCCCGTTCTGAACCAGCTAGATCCACCAAATTCTACAAGTAAAAAGAAAGATGAAACGCAAAATGACTTGCTGTATATCAGGCGAACGAAAACACTAGTTCCTAACAGATAGTACCAGAACAGAAACACGGACTGCATCACAGGCATTTCCAACACCTTCATCTTGCGTCTTCTGTCTACTTTCTATAATCTGTTTGATGAAAAAGCTTGCACGTTTGAATTCAACCCACACATAATTGAGCACTAAGGTTGAGTATATATATTTATATTTACCATGCGGAATATTGTGTGAGATCTGCTACTGTGAACATTCATATTTGTCTCCGCAATATGCCGATGAGCTGAAATTTTAACCCAAAAAAGAAATGAAGAACCATTCACTAAATCAGTGTTATCAAAACCAAGACTGGGACAGAAGAACATGTGCACAGGTTATGGAACACACAAAAACTCTGTTTGGAGATAACAAAATAGTAAAAAAAAATAATAATGTGAAAAGAGAAGAGAAATTACATTCTCCAAATTCCATCATTTCAAGGACTTGTTGAGGGGAAGCAACAATTTCTTCTCGTAATCCAGCCACAAATATTCCTTTCTACAACATTTTAGATTGAAAAAAAAACCATCAGACTCGCTAGAAGAAAGAGGATTCTAAGAAGACATATACATTGTACCTCTAGATTCTCATGAATCTGGAGTTTCCGGTGTTCAGGAGCCAACAGATCGTTTATATCTTCGTTATAAATCTCAAGGTACGACATACGCAATAGAAACTCCCTGCTTGCATCCTTATGGTGAACCAAAGCAAAGAGAAAACGTTCTTCTAATCAAAAACTTAACACAGATAACACCAAATCTAAAGAAAACACTTTACAAATATAGACACACAAGTTTGGAGATGAACCTGATAAATAGTCTCAAACATATCATGTACAGCAAGAGGGATGACACCTGGCTCAGTCGACGAGCCTCGCATCGTATGCGTCTTGCCACTGTTAGTTTGCCCATACGCAAACACAGTCCCTTCAAAACGAAAACGATTAGCCAAAAACGAAACAGCACAATTGCAAAGACTACTGAGATTAACAAAACCGAATTAAACCAAATCAAACAGCTAAGTAAACCAGCTAAACCGATTCGAGTAATTAATGAGTATTAACCGTTGAATCCGCGAACTGCAGCAGCTACAATCTCCTTCGTCCGAGCTTCGTATACTTCGATAGTTTTACAATCTTCTCTGAAAATCCTATCTGTTGTTGCAATAGAGAGATTGAGCAAGGAGAGAGAGAGAGAGGAAGGAGGAGACAGAGTGAAGAAAAGTACCGAATTCGAACGAGAGAGAAGAGTGATTGGGAATGAAAATCGAATCAGAAGAGATCTTCCATGGGCTCGTCTTAGCGTCCTCCGTCGAAAGCGGACGAGATCTGACTGAGACGTGTATTCTCTCCATCTCCGATTATGATTATGTTCTCCGCCGGCGAACCAAAACCTAAGTGTTCGAAATTTTCCCTCCAGTCTCTTCCACTAAACTGTTTGACCACATAAAGTTTTCGAATTTCAAAAACCGGATCGAACCGGTTCATTGACTAATAAAAACCAGAAGAGATATCGTCCACGTCCAATGCGCCGTTAATGCAAAAAATTTAAATCACTAATGTGTAACAAGTTTTCTTTTTTTTTACTGAAACGAATTTTATTAAAATAGTCGGGAATGGAGATAAATTCAGATTAGAATTTGAACCGAACAAAATCGACCAAATCAAAAAAATCATATCTAGTTTTGGTTTGGATTTGTAACTAAAACACCCGTAAAATATATGTAACTTTAGGTCAGTGTGGAGTTGAACAAAGAAAAAAAAAACTTTAGGTCAGTGTGGCTTTGGATTTATAATCCCAAAATAACTAAACTTAATCAAAATTTAGTCAAATCTATTAGACTTATCTAAAATTTTGCAAACTAGCGGAAAAAATAATCAAAATAAATATTTCTAAACACTCAGTCTGACATTTAACTTTTCATATTACTTGAAAATTTACAAAAATAATAACGAAGAGTACACAAAAAAAATTGCAAATAAATTATAAAGTAAAATATAGAAAATAAAACACATAGAATCATAGTCTTCAATATTTATTTTGTAGGTCGGATATAAATCTGGTTTTATTGGATTAGATTTTCTCAGGTTTAAATCTATTTGGATTGATTTTCTCCAGTTATGTTTCTTTCGGATATATAAATTTTGAATCCAATTAGGTATTTCTAAAATATCGGTTTAGTTCTAGTTCAATTTTTCAGGTCCGAATAAAATATAACCTAAAGTTCAGTTTATTTATTCCCTTTTCAAGTCAACTTATATTTTTATAAATTTCATTTAAGAATTTTCGCTAAAATTAAAAAAAAATGCAGTTAATTTTTTTAATTAGTATATGAAATACTTAATATCACTAACAAACAAGCTAAATGTGTATGGGTGTCCAAAAAAAACAAGCTAAATGTTGTGGATCAAACTGAAAATTTTGTCAAAAGTTCACATTGAAAATGTAAACTGACATTTCAAAACAATCTTTAACTCTTCCGCAACTTGTAATTTAAAAAAAAAAAAAAAAAAAAAAAAAAAAAAAAAAAAAAACATGTAATTTGAAATACCTTTTACAACAGTATAAAAAACATGTGGATTTAAATTGAAAGGGTAACACACATGGGCGGACATGGGCGGACGGAGGGTTCACGTAATGGGGTCACATGTCCTCGATTGTTTTCTGATTTTTCCTTAAGTAATTCAACTCAATCCGATTAAATTTCTTTGTTTTGGCGAACAAAAAAATTGAAAAAATGACCCTGATTAGACAAAATTTTCGTCAATTTTTATCTTGTGTCCCTAACTAAAACATTTTCTAGATCCGGCTATGGTGACACAATGCTACCTTGCAGATATCGTAGTCAGTGACTATAGTTATGTTGAGTGGAATTCTCATCGCTTGTGTGAACAAAGAGTCAAAGCTAAGTTCTTCTCCATTAGTTTATTAATTGTAGAGACGCATTGTATATGAAAGATGCAGAGAGGAGATAATGATGGAGTGCTAATGAATTGGGTTTATGGACTGTTATTAAAATAAAAGGTAAAATAAATGACATTGCACGAATATTTTGAAGATCAAGAGTTGGAAGTTGATGGAGTAGTGGTGGAAGCTGCAGGAGACCTTTTAGGGAAACATTTACAATAGCCATTGTAGCAGATTGGCATCCTCCCGGTGCGCTTACATCTTGGAATGCCAATGTCTATGCAGTCTTGGTCAGTATGACATATATCTCCAACCGTTACTGTTACCATGACTGTTCATAGTGTCCAACAGTATGAACAAACATGATAGAATATATATATATATATATCAAGGTTTAAGGATCGATAGCTAAAACATATGCAACTTACACAACGAGACAAGGAAGAAGATGACGAAAAATGCTGAAAGTTTCTCCATTTTAGTGATATTGCTTTGATAATTTATGTCCTTACGTACTTATTTTGGTATCATATAGGTGCATCCGTGATATATATATACTACTCAAGGCGATTAGCACGGGTTGATCTGGTCAAATGCTATGAATTATACATTCCCAATATGACTGGTCAAAAATCACAAAGGGATCAAAACATTCTTTTTCAGACTGTGACTAATTAAGTTTTCCTGATTAGTGAAAGGATCATGATACTTTTAGAGATTTGAAGAGTTTATGAACTTGTGAAATCAAAGTGGCATTCACAAGGTAAAGATATTTTACGCAGAAGGTAAGAGTTAAAGATCGTGCGATGGAAAAGATGTTTCAAAACCATCATGGCATGATCCTCTAAAAGATCGTGCAATTAGTGACCTTAGATTGATGAAACTGAATACCATTGATTATACATTTCTGATGCATTTTGGATTTGAGTTTCTGGTTAACTCTCCCGTAAGGCCGGCTTAAATCCTTTTTAGCACCATCATCAAGATATACAACATAACAGGACCAAGTGGTGCAGCCTACAACTAGGTTCATCTATCTATCTATCACATCATCTTGCAACCACTCGCGAATATTACAAATATAAAAAAGTTTAATCAAATTTTTGTTAGCAATTTTGATAATTAGTTATTCAAATCAGTCATGCCAACGATTTGTGATCGCAGTCATAGTTAATTTGTAATCTCCAATAAAATCTTTTATTTATTTCGGTTTCACCAAAAGAAAATCTTTTAGTTTGGAAAGATATTATATATTATAGATTTCATACCTTTATTCTGAAAACGCGCAATTGTACAGCTCAGCACGAGTCGCGTGACTCGGATTGTATCCATATGTAATTATGTATACAAAAAATCTTTTTCTTTTTCCTTTCAACCTTTCTCGTTTACTAGCCGCTCACACCTCACACCTGTCAGCGATTTCAAATCCGAGTCTCTCGCCTCGCGAACTGTGCTAAACATGGCGGCAGCAACCGCTCCCATCACGATGAAGGAGGTCCTCACGGTGAGTTCTTATTCTTCTTGTTCTGTAATGCATGTGATAAGATGTCAAATTTCAAGTCATTGAGTGTAGTGTAATGTGCTGATAGGCTCGGGTTTAGTTACTTAAGCGAACGAACTATCTGACGAATCGTTTGGTTTGATTTGTTTTCCAGCTCCCTAGCGTTGGGATCAGTCAGCAGTTCATCACGTTTACGAATGTTACTATGGAGTCTGACAAGTATATATGTGTTAGAGAGACGGCTCCTCAAAACAGTGTTGTAATTATTGATATGAATATGCCCATGCAGCCTCTTAGGAGGCCTATTACTGCTGATTCTGCTCTTATGAACCCTAACTCCAGGATCCTTGCCTTGAAAGGTAATTGTTTTTTTGGCTTATATTGGCTATTTCTATTTATTCATTACTTTGTGGTTCATTGTTTTTTTTTTTCCATTTTGTATTATAGCTCAAGTTCCAGGAACTACTCAGGATCATCTACAGATATTTAACATCGAAGCGAAAGCAAAGCTTAAATCACATCAGATGCCTGAGCAGGTGAGTTTTGATGGAAAGATTTTTGTAACCCCGTTATCTTTCCTGTTGTACGGTTGATTCAGACTGCTTTTTTTTTCCTTCCGGATCTATTTTGGGAGATTAATCGTTCTTGTTTTTATAGGTTGCGTTTTGGAAGTGGATTACACCCAATATGCTGGGGCTGGTCACACAAAATTCTGTGTATCACTGGTCTATTGAAGGTTGTATATCATTCGCTTACTTCTATCTTCTTATCATGTATTTCTGATTCTAATTTTTTTTCGAATTTTCCAGGTGATTCTGAGCCAGTTAAGATGTTTGATAGAACGGCCAATTTGGCAAACAATCAAATTATTAACTACAAGTGCTCTCCTAATGAGAAGTGGTTGGTTCTAATTGGAATTGCTCCTGGCCCTCCTGAGGTAGGTTTACTGCGCCGTATTTTAGCTTTAAATAAAGACATCAAAACTTCAGCCATATTGTAAATTCCTGACTGATCTTATCATTATTGTTGTATAGAGAGCACAATTGGTGAAAGGACATATGCAGCTTTTCTCTGTGGATCAACAGCGGAGCCAGGCCCTTGACGCACACGCTGCCTCATTTGCTCAGTTTAAGGTAAACTACTTGGTTCTTTAGTGAGTTCGTTCTATGGTCAAATCGCGAACAGTAGTACGACTCTCAACATTAATGATATTAGGTCCCTGGAAACGAAAATCCATCTATCCTTATATCTTTTGCAAGCAAGAGCTTTAATGCTGGGCAGATAACATCAAAGTTGCACGTCATTGAGCTTGGTGCCCAACCCGGTTAGCATCCTTGGCAGAAACTATACTGTCACCGTTAATTAGTGTCTTTGGTTACAGTTTTAGTTGGTATTGTCTAAATGTGGGTTTTTTGCAGGAAAACCGTCATTTACAAAAAAGCAGGCGGATCTCTTTTTTCCCCCAGATTTTGCTGATGATTTCCCTGTTGCCATGCAGGTTTGTAGTTGCATTAGATTTTCATTTAATATGTTTTGGTGATATTTTCTCGACTCGCTGAATTCTCTTTTTTTTCCCTGCCAGGTCTCTCACAAATTTAGCTTGATATATGTCATCACCAAGCTTGGCTTGTTGTTTGTATACGATCTAGAAACGGCTTCTGCTATCTACAGAAATCGAATAAGTCCAGACCCAATTTTCTTGACTTCTGAAGCCTCTTCAGTTGGGGGTTTCTATGCCATTAATAGGCGAGGACAAGTTCTTTTGGCCACAGTAAACGAGGCTACTATAATACCTTTTGTTAGTGGTCAAGTATGTTCTTTTTCTTTCATTCTGTTTTCCCGATATAAGCTACCCCTGTCACCATGTCATGCTAAGAAATTTATGCTTTTGTATCGTAGTTGAACAATTTGGAGCTTGCTGTCAGTCTTGCTAAAAGAGGAAACCTCCCTGGTGCCGAAAAGCTGGTATGCGATGGTTATCTTGCTGAAATGTTATAGCTCTGGATTGTCAGCTTGAAGAAAAATAAAGTTATTTGGCATGTGAAGGATCTCATGTGCAGTTCGGATTTTGCAGGTTGTCGACCGGTTCAGTGAACTGTTCGCCCAAACGAAGTACAAGGAGGCTGCTGAGCTTGCTGCTGAATCTCCTCAGGGAATTCTAAGGACAACTGATACAGTGGCCAAATTCCAGGTATTTGTTCCTTATTTAAGCAACCTATTTTGTGTGAACATGCTTATCTATTATTTAATGTCGGTAACACCACTTTGAAACTAAAACATCACACGATAAATTTTTGCAGAGTGTTCCTGTACAAGCTGGGCAAACTCCTCCATTGTTACAGTATTTTGGGACTCTTTTAACTAAAGGAAAGCTCAATTCATATGAGTCATTGGAACTATCTCGGCTTGTTGTGAATCAAAACAAGAAGAACCTCCTGGAAAACTGGTTAGCAGAGGATAAACTAGAATGCAGTGAAGAACTGGGAGACCTTGTCAAGGTAATCTTAAAATGGATGTGTGTGATATGTCTCCTTTAGTCTTTGTGACATAAACCTTTATATTTCAGACTGTGGATAATGACCTTGCTCTGAAAATATACATCAAAGCCCGGGCACATCCAAAAGTTTTGGCAGCTTTTGTAGAAAGAAGGGAGTTTGACAAAATACTGATTTACTCAGAGCAGGTAAATAACAGTATATAAATTCTGCCCGCCTTTGCTATGCTTACCATAAAGTTCACTGTGCCCAATAATTTATAATTGTTTCATATTGTGAAATTTAGGCTAAGTACACACCTGATTACCTGTTTCTTCTGCAAACCATACTCCGTACGGATCCTCAGGTTAGTGTGGGGTGCACTTTTAATACCTGCAACATCTTAAACTCTTAATGAGCTGGTTTACTTGATATTTTCTCTGTAAGCACGAATTCAATAAATTTGATCTAACGTTATTTAGAATGGGGAACATATTTTCCCGTATTGAGATCAGTAGTCTTTTTCTGAATTTTGTAGGGAGCGGTAAAATTTGCATCAATGATGTCTGAAATGAAAGGAGGTTGTCCACTTGACTTCAACACCATCACTGACCTTTTTCTCCAGGTATGCACCAATATTCGTAGCTCATTACTTGTTCTGTAACTATACACAAAATTTTATTCAGGGCATTCAGCGATATCAAGTGCTAATTTATTTATTTTGCATATCCAGAGAAATCTGATCCGAGAAGCTACTGCATTCCTTTTGGATGTGCTTAAGCCAAATTTACCTGAGCATTCGTTTCTGCAAACTAAGGTTGAAAATAGTTGCCAATTTGAATGTTTCTATGCTATCTCTATTCACCTTTCCTCAGACTTTTTAGATCAAATGCCAAAACAGGTTCTGGAGATCAATTTGGTAACCTTTCCTAACGTGGCTGAGGCGATTTTAGGAAATGGGATGTTCAGCCATTATGACCGGCCTCGTGTTGCTCAACTTTGTGAAAAGGCTGGACTTTTTATCCAATCCTTAAAGGTGGCGCTTGTTGTCTTGAATTTTTTTTTCCCGGCCAAATAGAAATATATTTTCATGTCCAACATTTTTTTTTCCCTTTGAATTGCGCAGCATTACTCAGAGTTACCTGATATAAAACGTGTAATTGTGAACACACATGCTATTGAGCCACAGGTAATGCTTCGAAAACAGAATTTGATTGCTAAACTTTTGGATGTCACGTTGTTGAATATCATTTCGTCTAAATGCAGGCCCTTGTTGAGTTTTTTGGTACTCTTTCTAGCGATTGGGCTATGGAGTGCATGAAGGATCTTTTGCTGGTCAACCTTAGAGGCAACCTGCAGATAATTGTTCAGGTAAGTGGTGTGTAGTATAATGAATCGTATCGTTTTGTGTGACACTAACGTGTCCCTATGATCGTAGGCGTGCAAGGAGTACTGTGAACAGCTTGGTGTTGATGCATGTATTAAGCTCTTTGAGCAGTTTAAATCATACGAAGGCCTTTACTTTTTCCTGGGCTCATATTTCAGTACGAGGTGATTTATACAATCTATCTATTGGCATTCCTCTAAACAAGTGCGATTCTTGTGTGTTTATATGTTGATGATGACAATTTTTCCCTCTGTGAAATAGTGAGGATCCTGAGATTCACTTCAAGTACATTGAAGCAGCTGCCAAGACAGGTCAAATAATGGAGGTTGAGCGTGTGACTAGAGAGTCTAACTTCTATGATGCTGAAAAGACTAAGAACTTTTTAATGGAAGCTAAGCTTCCTGATGCCCGACCTTTGATAAATGTCTGCGATCGTTTCGGCTATGTACCTGATCTTACTCATTACCTCTACACAAACAACATGCTTCGTTACATTGAAGGTTACGTTCAGAAGGTATGGAAGTTTGAAACTTACTTATTAATGCGTTGGAGTTCAGTTTATACTAAGCACTAATACATACGATTCCGTACCAAAGGTGAACCCTGGGAATGCTCCCTTAGTTGTGGGACAGTTGCTTGATGATGAATGCCCTGAAGATTTTATAAAAGGCCTCATTCTCTCTGTTCGTTCATTGCTACCTGTTGAACCCCTTGTCGAAGAATGCGAGAAGA
Source organism: Hirschfeldia incana (assembly GCA_026261945.1). NCBI lineage: Eukaryota > Viridiplantae > Streptophyta > Magnoliopsida > Brassicales > Brassicaceae > Hirschfeldia > Hirschfeldia incana. Next base: position 4,142,504 of record JABCMI010000021.1, read on the forward strand.
GGTGAATCCTTTTAGTCAATCCTTTTATGTCTGTTTGTTCTGGAAGAAGCTCTAATACGTTTCTGCTTTTCCAGAAATCGACTCCGTATCCTCACTCAGTTCTTGGAGCATCTAGTTAGCGAGGGAAGCCAAGATGTTCATGTCCATAACGCCTTGGGTAAAATTATCATCGACAGTAACAACAACCCCGAGCATTTCCTTACAACCAACCCGTACTATGACTCTCGTGTTGTGGGTAAGTACTGCGAGAAGCGTGATCCTACCCTGGCTGTTTTGGCATACAAGAGAGGACAATGTGATGAGGAACTCGTCAATGTCACCAACAAAAATTCTTTGTTCAAGCTACAAGCTAGGTATTCAATCATTGCTTATGAAAGCTCTTACGAATTTCACAATGAGATTGCTGATACACTAATTTTCAACTGTAGGTATGTAGTGGAGAGGATGGATGGTGATCTCTGGGATAAGGTTCTTATGGAAGAAAATGAATATAGAAGACAACTTATCGACCAAGTTGTATCTACTGCTTTACCCGAAAGCCAGAGCCCCGAGGAGGTATCCGCTGCTGTTAAAGCATTCATGACCGCTGATTTGCCGCACGAGCTTATTGAGCTTCTTGAAAAAGTAGTGCTTCAAAACTCTGCCTTCAGTGGAAACTTCAATCTGCAAAATCTGCTTATATTGACAGCTATTAAAGCAGATCCATCTAAAGTGATGGATTACATCAATATGCTGGACAATTTCGATGGACCTGCTGTTGGAGAAGTGGCAGTTGAAGCCCAATTGAACGAGGAGGCATTTGCTATTTTCAAGAAGTTTAACATAAACGTTCAGGCTGTCGACGTATTGCTGGATAACGTCAAAAGCATTGAGCGTGCTGTTGAGTTTGCTCTCCGGGTTGAAGAAGATTATGTCTGGAGCCAAGTTGCAAAGGCTCAACTCAGGGAAGGACTAGCCAGCGAGGCAGTTGAGTCATTTATCCGTGCAGAGGACGCTACTCATTTCCTGGAGGTCATACGTGCTACTGGGGAAGCTAATGTCTATGATGACCTGGTCAGATACCTTCTGATGGTTAGACAGAAGGTGAAGGAGCCAAAGGTTGATAGTGAGCTCATCTATGCATATGCAAAGATTGATAGGTTAGGTGAGATTGAAGAATTCATTCTGATGCCAAACGTTGCTAACCTACCAAACGTTGGTGATCGCCTGTATGACGAAGCTCTCTATGAGGCTGCAAAAATAATCTATGCGTTCACATCAAACTGGGGTAAGTTAGCTGTCACGCTTGTGAAGTTGCAACAGTTCCAAGGTGCTGTTGATGCTGCAAGGAAAGCAAACAGTGCAAAGACATGGAAGGAAGTCTGCTTTGCTTGTGTTGATGCAGAGGAATACCGGTTGGCGCAGATCTGTGGCCTTAACGTTATCATTCAGGTGAATAAGAATCTAGTTTTAGTTTCATAGATCGTTGGTTCAAAATATTCCTGTTTTTTTTTTCATGTATGGTATTATTATACTTCAATGTTTCTCAACAGTGACGTGGATAACTTTTGGTGTTTGATAGGTGGATGACCTGGAAGAAGTAAGCGAGTTCTACCAGAAGAGAGGGTGCTTCAATGAATTAATCTCACTTATGGAGAGTGGTCTTGGGTTGGAACGTGCACACATGGGTATCTTCACAGAGATGGGTGTACTATATGCTAGATATCGATATGAGAAACTTATGGAGCACATCAAGTTATTCTCCACTCGCCTTAATATCCCCAAGCTTATACGGGCATGTGATGAACAACAGCACTGGCAGGAACTTACTTATCTCTACATTCAGTATGATGAGTTTGATAACGCTGCGACCACTGTGATGAACCATTCTCCCGAAGCGTGGGAGCATATGCAATTCAAAGACATTGTTGCCAAGGTTGCAAATGTCGAGCTGTACTACAAGGCTGTGCATTTCTACTTACAAGAGCATCCTGATCTAATCAACGACCTTCTCAACGTGCTTGCTTTGCGGTTAGATCATGGCCGTGTTGTTGATATTATGCGGAAGGTTAGAAACTGACCAATGATGTTTTTCCCCCTAAAAACAACCAAGCATTCTTACTTAACAATTGCGTTTTTTTTTTATCTCAGGCTGGCCAGTTGCGTCTTATCAAGCCATACATGGTTGCAGTTCAGAGCAACAATGTCTCTGCTGTTAATGAAGCTCTGAATGAGATATACGTGGAAGAAGAGGACTATGACAGGTTGCGCGAGTCTATTGATTTACATGACAGTTTTGACCAGATAGGCCTCGCTCAGAAGGTAAAACTTTAAATCTACTACATCACTTGTATATATATTTAATCTTTACGAGTGGAAATGATATAAACTTTTGCAAACAGATCGAGAAACACGAGCTTGTTGAAATGAGACGTGTGGCTGCTTATATATACAAGAAAGCGGGAAGATGGAAGCAATCAATTGCTTTGTCAAAGAAAGACAACATGTACAAAGACTGTATGGAAACTGCTTCACAATCCGGGGAACATGACCTTGCAGAACAACTGTTGGTTTACTTCATTGAACAAGTACATTGAAAGCTATTTATTTATTTGCTAATAAACTATTGGTGAAGAAGATAGAAATTAATATTCCTCGTCTTATGTTGTGCTATACAGGGGAAAAAGGAATGCTTTGCTACATGTCTCTTTGTATGTTATGATTTGATCCGACCAGACGTTGCTCTAGAACTTGCCTGGATCCACAGCATGCTTGACTTTGCCTTCCCGTATCTCCTCCAGGTGACCTGAAATACTCTGTATTACTTACTGATGAGAAATGAGCCAAATGATGAAGTTTCACATCTCCTATTGTTGTTTTTGCAGTTTATAGGAGAGTACTCGGGGAAAGTGGATGAGCTAATCAAAGACAAGCTGGAGGCACAAAAAGAGGTGAAGGCCAAAGAGCAGGAAGATAAGGATGTAATGTCCCAACAGGTAAAACTTACACAGCTACACTCAGATATCAAGGCGAATCCTGTTTCTGTTAACAAAACAAACTAAAAAGCGGTGTTTTGGTTCTTTGTTTTTGAAATCAGAACATGTACTCCCAGTTATTGCCCCTTGCTTTACCCGCACCACCGATGCCAGGAACGGGAGGTGGTGGTGGGTATGCTCCGCCACCACCAATGGGCGGAGGATTGCCAGGAATGCCTCCAATGCCACCATATGGAATGTCACCAGTGGGTGGCTACTAACTGGAAAAGTTATCAAAAAGAAACCCATAGGCCGTGTTAGCTTACTAACATGTCTCCTGCTAGAATTTGAATGGGTTATAGTGTTCTCTTTTAGTTTATGAGTTGTGTATATACTTCCGTTGTAGTAGTCTTTTGTTGGAAGCCATTTTTCTTTCTGAGGATAGTTCATTTAGACATCTTACTCATGAGTTTGTAGTTTCTCTTATTTCTAGAGCTATTTTTCGACTGAAGCTTCTTTACGATCAATATCAGATTATTCTATTAGTGGACTAATACTTCTTCATGTACTTATAATGTTGCGAAACCTCACGTAAAAACATATCTTCCGTTGTTCTCTACACGCTGCGGTCATCAAAAGCGGAATGATACAGACGCACAAAGAAGCTCATTTTCTTTATCATATTTCACGTGAGCTCTTAAATTATTGAACACTACCTAGTAGGGAATTATTGAACACTACCTAAGAAAATGCAAGTCATGAAACTGAAAATGATAAGCGTTCATTTCTACTTTGTATCCAAGAATTAATCCATCTAAACAACATTTTCTCACTGAAAAGATCTTACGAATTGTATGCATGCACAACACATAACAAGCATTTGTTATGTGAAACTCAGATGACAATAATATAACGGCTTCATCTTCATCGTACCAAATGTTCGACGAAAACTAATTCTACGTACGCATATTCACTAAGTATAAGATAATTCATCTAACCAACAAATATAAGCAGATTGAAGAAAATAAAAGAGGTAAACCGAGAACCCCGTCGTGATGGATTCTTTCATGTAGTAAACATAAGTATTCTGATTAAAAAGATAGAATGGTCCAACAAAAAAACATTCAAATTCAGAAACAAAACTCTCACAAATGTCGGTTTAAAGTAGACAAAACAGGTTACGAAACTACTTAGATCGCTGTCTCATCTTTCGTCTCTTCCTCTTCAACCTCCTCATACGCTTCTTCTTCCACTGATACAACCCAAACAGATGCACACGATCAATAACCCTATCCACTACTTCTCTATTTCTCATTCATTAAGATTTAAAAAAAAAAACCATTACTCACCTTAGCCCTCATGCTGGTTGTCGCAGAAGAATCACCCTCTTTCCCTCCTCTGGTTGGTGTTTAGATCTACGGAAATGAGAAGGAGCGGCGGAGTAGCTAAATAGATTTTGTAGGTCAGCTTACTATTTTATATGCTCTAACCCCTAGAAACTTTTATTTTATGGGCTCTACTAATTCACAGGCCCAATATAGCCCATTAAAGCCTAAAAACCTTATGTGACTTCGTGGCCATGTCAACAAATTTGCCTACACACAACATACATTGAAGATTGATTTTACTACACGATGGACATACTTCATTAAATATTACAAGGTCCAATGGTGGGTTTTTGGTTTAGCAGGAAAGAGAGATAATTTAGTTTAAAAAAAAAAGAGAGAGAAGAGACGAAAATGAAGATGGAGAGAGGTCGTGGGTGGAGGGAGGTGATGGAGGATTGTTTCTCTATCCTCTAAAAATTGAAAAAACCGTAGAAAAATCCTCTGTTAATAATTTCCCCCAAAAAAATATAATAAAAAGCTTTACACCTTTCCCTTGAGATTCTTCTCTTTCCCCCCTCACCTTTGTCTCAATCCCATTTTTTCCTCAGCGCAATCCCGAGATGTCCGACAGGTAAAAAATCTCAACTTCTTTGAATAAAGATTGACTCTTTCAATGTCCTATTGACAATAAAGATTGACCCTTTTGATTGATTTACATGAAGCTGCTTTATAAACATGAAAAGATTCAATCTTTTTTTTTTTTACTTTAAAACAGGATACTCTGCAAGTTCTATGTCCATGGCTCGTGTTTGAAAGGAGAGAACTGTGAATACTCTCATGACTCCAAGCACCATGCCAATAATGTAATTCTCATCTCAATCATCTCAATTTTGTTATAATGCAGTTTCTGATTTTCATCCTGTTGATCAGGTCTGCACATTCTATCAGAAAGGGATATGTTCATACGGAACTAGATGTAGATACGAACATGTCAGAACCTCTCACCCACAACACAAAGGTTGTAGCTTTGCAGGGGATAGTAATGACCATGACAAACCCCTTAACCTCTGTTACACCCACCCAAGAGAACACCCACTCTGCTCCTTCGCTGCTGCTGGTGATTGCCCGCGAGGCAGCCAGTGTCCCCACATGCACGGAGACGTCTGCAGCACCTGCGGGAAGAAGTGTCTGCACCCTTTCAGACCCGAGGAGCGAGAGGAGCACACGAAAGAATGCGTGAAGAAGCAGAAACACATCGAAGCTTTGAAGAAGAGTCAGGACATTGAGTGTAGCGTGTGTTTGGATCGTGTTCTGTCGAAAGCTACTCCAGGGGAGAGGAAGTTTGGGCTGTTGACTGAGTGCCATCATCCCTTTTGCATTCAGTGTATTCGTAACTGGCGCAGCAGTGCTCCTGTCTCGGGGATGGATGTCAACAGCACGTTGAGGGCTTGTCCTATATGTCGTAAGCTGTCGTATTTCGTTGTGCCGAGTGTTGTTTGGTACTCTACTCCTGATGAGAAGAAGGAGATCATTGATGTATACAAGGCAAAACTCAGGTATAGGCTTAACTTGTTTGTCTTCACATTTGTCCCATTTGATATGTGGCTTAGTAGATAATAACATTGTGTTCTGTTCCAATCTTGAAGGTCTATCGACTGCAAGCACTTCAGCTTTGGAAATGGAAGCTGCCCATTTGGAGGAAGCTGTTTCTACAAGGTATATATATATGTATAATCTTTATCTTTTGTCAAAAGAACTACTGATGATAGTAAATCGTTTTTTATTTTTATTTTTGTGCTATATAGCATGCATATTCTGATGGTAACTTGGAAGAAGTTGTTGTACGGCATCTTGGTTCTCAAGAAGGAGAGACTGTAATAGCAGACAGTGTCACCGGGTAATGTTTCTTGCTTCCCCTCTCTTCCTCTTTATCCCAATATGGTTTTAACATCAGACTAATCATTTCATTACCCCTTACTTGTTTTGTTTTGTCTATTATCATACCATGTGTGCTATGTCTTCAGGCTATCAGAGTTCCTTGGTCGCGTGCACATTTAAATAAATACTCTTTCCTAAATAATCGAATGTAAGTTCCAACCTCGTTTGTAATTATTATCAGACTGTTCTCTATGATGAGGCAGCTTAGAGTTCTGTTTTGTAACTAACATTCTTTCTAAACGCAGAAGACAGGAGGCTAATGACAACCATCTTCTCTTTCCAAAAGCATTTGATTCCCGTTGATATATCAGGTGAAGCCATTTCTACATTTATCTTTGAACTTGATTATCTTGCTACTATATTCTTTTGCGTTTTTTTTTGGCTGATTCAATCTTGTGATTGTAGATATGAAGACAAGCTCAGAGAGGGATGATAGTTTTAAAAAGATTAGGAGACAGAAGAAAACTCATTTGTAAATAATATTTAGATAGGGGATGGGTACTACAGTATATGTAAATAAATAACAACATTTGTTTGATCAAACCATGCTACCATACCATTCATGTGATGTAAATAAAACATTTCATAATCACTCATGTGAAAAGATTTTATGAGAGATTCAAATTATGACTTTTCATCCAGCTGGACAGCTTTATCTCACGGTATAAACAAAAGAAAACCAAGAGAAGGTAGTTATTTACTTGTTATAATTTCGTAAGAGAAAACTGTTGTAATCAAATATAGTTAGCTTTATGTATGTGATGCATGACTCTTATCAAAAAAAAAAAATGTATGTGATGCATGATGATGACATGCATCTAGATGGAGATCTATGATCCAGTCAATATTTGATAATTTATCCATCCTTTTATCAGTTGAGTAAGCAGTGACCTTATTTGTTTCATTTTCAAACGTTATTGGATGCACATTAATCTCGCTTTTGGATTTTTTTGAAGATTGTGGTTTTATGTCACGTGAAAATTATGTGAATTAATATTCCTGACTTTTCATTCATCTTGCTCTTGCACATATTCTTACGTTTAGATTTGATTCTGTTTAAATGGCTTTTGATATTATTATATGCGTTTGGTCTCATACATCCTGTAATATTCTATCATGTTCCATATTTTTGTCGGAAGGATCTTTTGATCGCTTATAAATATTCTTGTTTATTAGATTCGGTTGGTTTTGTAGTAAAATGGAAGTTGCTTCAAAATAAGTCTGCAGCAGCCTACAGAAGAAAAACAATATTTTACTTCCTTCGTTCTTTTTTGTAAAATATTGAAAAATGGTTTTTAGTTCTAATAAACACAATTAATCAAAAGATATACGTCATACTTGTAAACTCACAACTCATGTGTGTATGTATATGTATGCTTGATACTTCAAACACACGTGTGTGTGGTGTGGTCTGTGGGGCAAGAGATAGAGAGGTTGGTCTTGTTCTTGTCTTTGACTCTAACCAGTCTTTTTCGATGCATTTTTCTTCACTCACAAGTCTATCATCATGTTTTTAACGAAGACATATATATTTTTATTAATTTTATAACAAAAAAACATGACCCACCTCTTGCTTCTTCTTCACATTCTTCTCTCTATTATAGAGAGAGTCTCTCTCTCTATCTCTCTACTCTACCCATCAATCCCAACAAACACTTTACTCTCTCTCCTTTTCATATCCATTAGGACCATTACACATATTCATATCATTCCAAAGCAATCCCCACAATCATATCCTCCTATCCATATTCTTACAATCTCTCTTTGTGTAGTCTTCTCCGAAAAGGATCCACAAGTCCAAATGATGATGGGGAATCCAGACACAACTACCATCAGAGACAAGAAGAAGCCAAATCATGCATGTGGTACTGGTAATAGCAACAAACCAAAGCTAAGAAAGGGACTTTGGTCTCCTGATGAAGACGAGAGGCTCATAAGGTATATGTTGACCAGTGGACAAGGGTGTTGGAGTGACATTGCTAGGAATGCTGGTCTCTTACGCTGTGGCAAGAGTTGTCGCCTTCGTTGGATCAATTACTTGAGACCTGATCTTAAACGCGGTTCCTTCTCTCCTCAAGAAGAAGATCTCATCATCCATTTTCATTCCATTCTTGGTAACAGGTATAGTTTTCTTATTATGTGTACGTACATCTATAGCCCTTCTTGGTAACAAGTAACTCTTATCTTTATTTGATTTAGTCGCATGTAAACACACATATGCAAAGGTTGAAACAGTTTGGCGGTACAGAGTCTCATATTTGATCGCAATTATGTTATTTATCCAAAAACATTTATTTCAGGTGGTCTCAGATAGCTACTCGGCTTCCAGGAAGGACAGACAACGAGATCAAAAACTTTTGGAACTCGACGTTGAAGAAGAGATTTAAGAACAAAAACAACAATACTTCTTCAGGATCATCACCTAACAATAGTAATAGTAACTCTTTGGACCCAAGAGATCAACATGTGGACATAGGAGGCAAGTCAAATCCAGTGATGGATAGCTATCATCATCATGATGAGACGATGATAATGGGGAACACCATGAGCATGGACCCTTCTTCATTCAATTTTGCTCCCATGGTTAGTGGTGTGGGCTTAAACAACCTTGATCCCTTGATTTCAGTACCGGATCATAATCAATATGAACAATTGGGAAACACAGGAAATGTGTTCAATGGGTTACGAGATTATGGAAACGCAATTCTCGATCCGGTTAGCAAGAGAGCATCAGTAGAAAATGAATGGTTTCTTTCCCCGTCAGAGAATGGCAATGACATTGCTTGTATCACAAGCAACGACCTAAACGTAGAAGTCCTTGATCCTTGTTTCATTAGTAGCAAAACTACGTGTCATTCAGAAAACTTCAAAGTAGGGAACATGTTTGGAATGGAGAATGCTTCTTGGGAGACAGAAAACCCTAAAATTGGAGATTGGGACTTGGATGGTCTCATTGATAACAACTCTTCTTTCCCCTTCCTTGATTTCCAAGTTGATTAACAAATATTTCCTCTGGCATCCTTCTCTTTACTCATTTGTCCTTTATTCATTCTTCTATACTTATTATCTTTCTTTCTTTTTATCAATGATGATACATCTTCACAATTATCAGAACAGATACTTACCCCTCACTAGGGAGCTCGAATTTGAAGTTGGTCCTCTCCATTCCAAGAGAATCTCGTTTTAACCAATTGAGCTTCTTGCTTTGGGTTTATGCACGGTTCCTTTTAGTACATGAAATGTGAATAAGGTACATTGAGATTTATTTGCTGAGGACGTGCTTAAATAATGGCCCACATACTGAGGTGATTAGTTGGTTTATTTGTATAGCTTTTCTCTTTTTTTTTCAATTCTTTTTTATGGGGGTACAAATCCGAGTTTGATGTGTAAAACACGGTTTCGTAATAAGAAAGAAATATTCATTTCATCCTCTCTTAACCTAAGCTTTGACTTATTTACTACAAGAAAAAAAAACTACTTAATTGCTAGAGAGATTTTTTTTTTGTGCAACTACTTAATTGCTAGAGAGATATACTAGTAAACAATGTTGAAACTCTGATATATTTTTCATCCAACAATACATTTCTCTGTTAATTAGTTAAATTTCTCAACGTAACTCAGATTTATTACAAACTTGATTTTACTGGTATATGATTAAATTAGAAAATGAAATACTAATCTTGTGTCAAAAACTAAAAGTTTATACTTTGTAAGAAAAACCAAGACGTACTTAAGGAAATCGCTAGTTAAATATGTATAAATAGAAAAAAAAATGTATATCATAAATGATTTGTCGGTTTGGTTAAGTTTGAATATATCGGTACACGTTTGGAGATTCAAAAAGTTGTTTATAACTTTCAATGATTTGTTGACCATAAAAATTGAAAATTTAACCATACAACTATAAATAATTTTCTAAGACAGAAATAACAAAAATGTATAATTACATAATATATGTAGATCCAGTATTACAAGAATATATATATATATATATATATATATATATATATATATATATACAGTTTCATAGGCAGAAGAATGATTGGTTATCAGACTATTTAATTATATAAACTTAAGAATGAAGGAAGTTAGATTACAAAAACAACAAACCCAAATCATGTCTTGTGCAATTATAGTTTGTTGAGCGTAATTTGCCAAAAATGCTTTTGATGAGAATAAAGTTTTTTTGTACAGTATATTCTGCAACAAGTTATGTAATTTAAAAAAATATATATGTAATTTCACAGAGGGTTTAATCAATTCAAGTTAGAAATTACAAAAATGTGTGGATTCACAGGGAGTGACGACTATTTACCTCATTTGCAATTTATCTACCAAGCTTAGAGCAAGCGCATTGGTGATTTTGGAGGAGGGATCGCACGCTTTCCAAAAAAAAAAAACATTATAATAATAAATTTTCATGACTCCGCCTCGTCGCGCATTGTCGGGATGAACCGGTTCATAGCTTTATCGCGGGCCCCACGCCACGTGGCGGCCCGCGACTGGTCCACTTCTATTTTTTTTTTTTTTTTTTTAAAAGCCAAACGAAAAAATAAAAAAATAAAAATAAAAAAATGCATTTATGATCCTCTCATCGAGGATGACCGATGCGCTTGCTCTTATAGTGGATATCAAGTCTAATGTCTATAGCCTTCTCATTGATCCTTCATTCAAACTCTTTTTATTCTCTCAACTTTGCAAATGCACAAGTAAATCTTTTATATATATATATATATAAACCTAGATGTGTATAATTCAAAATCAACTTTAATTTATATGAATTTCTATATGGATTGTTTCTTCATTAAAGTAACTAAACTATATGCGGCAAGCCATGAGTCAACAACATTTTTGTATACATATAGGAACAAAGAATTGGTGATGCATGGGGCCGAAAGAGAGATCAAATGTATTCTTCAATCGAGATCAAGATCGCCTATAATAGTAAGGATGAACATAACTCCAACTTTCAAGTTGTCTGGCTTAAAGTACCATCGCAACGTCAAGTGATTATTGTTTATTTCTTACGACCAGAGACGCAACCAAACTATAGTGGTAAGAGAAAGATATATATTGGTGTCATAATTAGTCAGAGATTCTTCTCCCTACAAGGTTTGTAGGTATTCGAATCACCCAAAAGCGATGCCATGAGTAACATACAAATTTTTTGTAGTATATTCACACCTACATCTTATCAAATCGTGATGATGCATAAAGAACCAGAACCAAGTGAAAACTATTAGTTAGATAATTTTCTTTGTGTATCCCTACATTTTATGTACATCATTTTCTGTATGTTTTGTTTTAAACTCACGAAACATAAACTTGTAAGAACAAACTTGCTTCTCATCGACATCATTTTATTTCTTTTTATGAAATCTTTCATAAATGTGGATATGTCTACACAGAAAAAAAAATGCTTTACAAAGATCTCTGGTTTCATAGTTCCCAACTAATCATTTCATATACAAACGATAGACTCTCTTGGGGCCATAGGTGCGTACAAATGTCTTCCCACCTCATCGGCTCTCCAAATCCATGAATACTTCAAATTGGTCAGTTTATCTATTTGAAGGATGTAAACCTATACTTAATCCTGCAGCTACCTTCTTCTCTTAGTTGCCACAGAATGTAAATTCTGGATTGTATCAAAATTGACGTAATATATAAAATGAGACAAATAAAACAAGCATGAGCATGCAATATAAAAATAGTTGTTCGTGCAGTTGTGCGAGTAGACATAATGGTGTCATTTTGGAGTGTTGATGTCTTTGTGATTAAATAATTTTCTAGAGACGTCGAGTGTTTTTCTATGGAATATATCAGCCATGGTACATCTGTACTTATTCATGTACTCTATATCGATAGCTTGTGTTGTTAATAATTATATCTTTGAATTTGGAGTGCGCACTAATGCACATAATAATTTTCGTGATGAAATTATATCTTCCCTAATTTTTATAAAGAATTTAATCAGGAAAAACCATCTAACAATCTCATCCACCAATCATTTTGCATTTCATCTGCCAATAGTTAGAGATATGAATCATATTATCAACTTACATTGGATAGTATATAATAATCTAAACATAGGATAGCTTACAAAAGTAGATGATAAGAAACGTGAGGTGTCAAATGCAGTAAAATTGGTATCGTGATGAAAACACAAAATATTAGGTAAGGTGAAGGCGCATAACACGCAACATGTATGTATACTTATAAAAGCAACTGTGTTAAGTATTAGCAAATGCGTTAATAAAAAAAGTATTAACAAATGCGAAAGAAGAGACAAATGAATGTTAAACTAAGTGATCATTGTTGCATCGTAACTGGGAATCCTACGCAGCCCACTTTCGTTGTATAACACTGTTTCGTTGATTGTGAGTGGTGACTGCTACGTTGATTGTGACTTCAGCGACTACGTCACGTCTCTTAGACGTTTTCTGTTCAGTAAATGTTTTTGGTTTCATACGCAAATCGTACTTTTATTCATTTTCTAATTTTCTTAACATGAATTTATGAGGTGAAACTGAGATTTATGAGACTATAAACATTTACAAGTTAATTTTAATAATCTTTTAGAATTTAGAAATTATTCTTTCTATATATATGTATTCTTTAAAATTTAGAAGTCAAAGTAAATGTTTCATCGTCCCATTGTGCGAACTGGTCTTTAACCAGAACCGTGTAAGTGTGTAACTACGTTGTAAATATTTGCAATTCCTAATATGTGCACGTATATATTTACAAAACGTATGGTACAAAGTTGTAAGTATCTTATAGGAAATTGTAAAAATCGATGTCTCGTGTGTTACATTACAATAGAGAGTTGCAATAACAAGTAGGATATATTTTACACCAAAAAAGTAGGATATATAAATATATTCACAAGTCCCATAGTTTCAACTTGTGACAAGAATAAATATGCATAAAAGTAAATAAAGTAGGATGTGCATTGCTTTATACACAAAGCAAAGTTTAGAGAACGTATGGACAATAATGAGAAAAGAGAATATGAAAGGAATTTCTGTAAAAATTGGAGCCAAGTGTTGGCACACACCCAAGTGTTGGCACACACTTATTAAATTGGAGCCAAGTCCTACTCCTGGCACACGCCTATTAATAAACTCTCCCAAGCACTCACTTGTATCACTACTCATCTTAAGTTCACGTGATTACTTACATAAGCGTTGACTACATACAGGTAAAAGATTTCTCCTCTACATATCACATAATTAAGTTATTTGATTGCTTCTTATCACGTATTAGCATACATGTTCTCTATCCCAAATAAAAAGGTTATATTCACATGTATAGCGTCTGGTTATGATTGTGAGATAGACTGTAACGTGTTAGAAATTGGTTGATTGTTGAGAACCGAGATTCCTAATCGATCTATTTGTTCTTGATCTAGTTAGCTTAGATTTGGTTGTTGACACTTTGAATCAATGTGCAAACAAGAACACACACAAGATTTGTTCACCCAGTCTTCGTTTCCTACTGACTGGAGAGAGACTGTGCTCTCAAGCTTCACTATATATCGATGTGATACAATAGTAAGCGATATCTCACTGATATCTTCTTCGGTTTCTTTACAGATACTATCAAGCAATGTATAAGACGTATACCGGAGAGGATTACCACAGCGACTGCGACGAGGACGACTCTCTGTCTGTCTCTGAATCTTCCGACGATGATGAAGATCCGCAGCCGTGAACCGAAGAAAGCACGACGACCTCAAGAGCTGTGATCGCTCCACAAGATCTCTCTATCTTAGTCTAGCTTTCTTCTCCTCTGTGTAATCTCTCTCTCTCTCGACTGTAACTTCCTCTGTAACAACCTCTCTCTGTTTCTCAAAACGGAATGAATAAAGAAGACGATCGTTAAGCCGTTAGGCGGGACCCCCTTCTAACTGATCTCGCCAGCTCAGCTGAGCTTAACACACTTGGGCTTTAACGTACGGGCCTCACCCTTTAATGATTGAGCCCAAATCCAATAGACTTAAACGACACCGCTTTCTTACAATCTCCACCTTGACGTTTAGGTCAAACCCCCAGGAAACAGAACCTCGCCGTAAGCTCAACCTTCCGACGACAACATGCCGGAGACTCCACCTCACTCTCTAGATAAGTCCATTGGACAATGCGACTCAAATGACGAACCTCATCCTCCTCCCATTGAACTCGAACCCAATCCAGAACCGATGAACATCTCTAGTCCAGACCCTCTCATCTACACCAGTACGACGATAAGATCTCCAACTCTGACTCTTCCTGATGACTTCAAGCTCCCAGACACTCCACCTGCTCCTACGAACACTGAAGAACCAACAGCTCAATCCTCAGAAAACTCAGAGCTGCAGCAGCAACAGACTGCTCTCGAATACTGTAAGCTATCTTCTTCTCTATCTCAATGACGATAGTTAGAAGATAAACTGACAAATCCTTTCAATACAGATAACCAACACTTGAACATCTTTGGAGAAACTCCAACCTCCACAGCGTAAGTATCTGAATTTCTCTCCCGTTAGTCTTCCTCATTGTTCTGCAGCAAAAACAAACACTAACTCTTTTGTCTTCCTGCTTATCCATGTACTCCCCTGTGAAATGACCGAACAACAGAGCCATCTCGGAGTACATCTCATCTCGATCAGGCGATGACCCCGAGCGTTACGAGGCACTTCTCGAACGCATTACCAGGTAACCCTTTAGTTAGCATATCAGCCGGATTTAGGGTAGTATGTATCTTGTGAATCTTGACTAGACCAAAATCCACGATGTCTCTGATGAAATGAATTTTGTTAGCCACATGCTTAGTCTTGTCGTGATGAACTGCATTCTTAGCTAGGCATATAGCACTCTGTGAATCACAATGAAGCCTGAAAAACTGAGAATCAAACCCCAACTCACAACAAAATTCCCTCAACCATAACCCCTCTCTCGTAGCTTCTGAGAGAGCCATGTACTCAGCCTCTGTAGTAGAAAGAGCGACTACACGCTGCAGTGCTGATCTCCAACTAACCGTATTTCCTCCAACTTGAAACACATAGCCTGTTATCGACCTCCTCTTGTCACGATCAGTAGAGTAGTCTGAGTCACTGAACCCCTCCACCTCAAACTGATCATTCTTAGTAAAATGTAGACAAACCCCTGAAGCTCCTTGAAGATAACGCATAATCCACTTAACTGCCTCCCAATGCTCTCTGCTAGGCTTAGACATAAACCTGCTGACTAAACCAACGGCATAACCCAAATCTGGTCTAGTCCCAATCATGGCATACATCAAGCTCCCTACAGCACTCGCATAGGGAGTAGTATCCATCAAATGCTTCTGCTGTTCCCACTCCTCAGGCTTTAAGCTTCGTAGTTTGAAATGCGCTCCCACTGGTGTAATCACCGGTTTACACTGATCCATTCCAAACGTCTTTAAGACTTGTCTGACATACCTTTCCTGAGACAGCTTTAGAACCCCTTTCCTTCTGTCTCTTGTGATCTCCATTCCTAGAATGCGAGTGGCAGGTCCCAAGTCTTTCATTTCAAACTCCTTCTTCAAGAGATCCTTCAGATGTATAACCTTCTTCTTGTCTTTAGCTGCAATTAGCATGTCGTCAACGTATAACAACAGATACACACTTTCAACAGCTCCCTTTCCTTTCCAGTAGACACAAGGATCCTTTACACACCTTGTAAAACCCTTCTCTCTGATGAAGGAATCAAACCTTAAGTTCCACTGACGAGGAGACTGTTTCAGCCCGTATAAAGACTTCTTCAGTAAACAGACCTTTCCCTCGTCTCCCTTCTTGATAAATCCTTCAGGTTGTTCCATGTAGATCGTTTCATCTAGAAAACCATTTAGAAACGCCGTCTTAACGTCCATCTGCTCCAGCTCTGTATCAAAATTCACAACAAACGAGAGTAGAATGCGAATTGATACATGCTTCACAACAGGAGCAAAAATCTCGTTGTAGTCTACGCCTTCAACCTGAGTATATCCCTTAGCAACGAGTCTTGACTTGTACCTAGGATCCTCAACCCCAGGAATACCTTCCTTGTACTTGTAGATCCACTTAGACCCAATCACCCTCTGCCTCTTAGGACGATCAACTATATCCCAAGTATGATTCTCATCTAGAGAACTCTTCTCATCTCCCATAGACGCATTCCACTTATCCCAATCCTTACTGGCTCTAGCTTCTGCATAAGATTTAGGCTCTGCAACCTGAACATCCTCTGCACAACTCAAAGCATAAGCCACATAATCACCACTCTCAAAGATTGCTGGAAGCTTGGAAGTTCTTCTGACTCTATCTCTTGCTAGAAGATAGTCGTCTAAGTTCTCATTCTCAGTTGATGATGAACCTTCTTGAACCTCTGACTCCTTTCTCGGATCAGTCTCATCATCTGACGATGACGATGACGATGAAGAAGCTCCACCTTCACCACTACTCGAAGGTCCTCGAACCAGATCAGGACTGAAAGTAACCTTCTTCTTTCCCTTCAGTTTCTCCTCTTTCGATTTCTCATAAAGCTTCTCTTCGTTAAACACAACATTACGACTAACAGTTGTTTTCCCTTCATCTGGAAGCCACACGCGATACCCCTTTGTTCCCTGCGGATAACCAACAAAGATTCCCTTCACAGCTCTTGGACTCATCTTATCTTGAACTGTGTGAACGTATGCCACACACCCAAACCTCTTAAGATGACCATACTCTACTTTCTTCCCAGACCACACCTCCTCAGGAATCTTAAACTCGATAGCTGCACTCGGTGTTCTGTTGATCAAATAGACCGCTGTCGAAGCCGCTTCTGCCCAGAACTTCTTCTCTAACCCTGACTCAGCAAGCATACACCTGATCTTGTCTGCAATAGTACGATTCATCCTCTCTGCAACACCGTTCTGTTGCGGAGTGTAAGAGCACGTCTTGTGTCTTCTAATTCCTGAATCCTTACACAGCTTATCCATGAGCGTATTGCAGAACTCCAAACCATTGTCAGTGCGTAAACACTTGATCTTCTTGCTTGTCTGATTTTCAACTAGAGCCTTCCACTCAACCATGTTCGCATACACTTCATCTTTGGTTCGCAGAAACCTGATCCATATCTTCTTTGAATGATCATCTATCATGGTTAAGAAATACCTGCAACCAGATAGGCTTTCTTCATTCTGCGGAGAACCCCAAAGGTCTGAGTGAACGTAATCCAGAATGGACTCTGAACTCTTCTTAGCTGTAGGAAATGGCTGTCGATGAGCCTTTCCCAACACGCATTCTTCACAGAAACTTAACGTGTGAACCTCCTTTGTATCCAAATACCCTTTCTTGACCAATAAGTTCATATTCTTCAAACTCATATGACCAAGACGCGAGTGCCAAATGTTAGTCATATCCACCTCAGCTCTAGCCACTGAAACTTGGCCACTTACCACCACTCCTTGAAGATAGTACAAACCATTCTTATAACTTCCTGACAGAACCCTCTTTCCATCCTTAAAGAATGTCACTTTGTAATCACTACCCTCGTAGCTGCAGCCACCTCTCTCTAACTGACCATAAGAAATGAGATTCCTGCTCATCGTAGGCATGAATCTTACGTCAGTTAGAATGACAGTAGATTGATCAGGATTTACTATCTTGATCTTTCCAATTCCCTTAACTTCACTGGTGGTGTTGTTCCCCATGAAGACTGTACCTCCATTCAACTCCTCAAGATCAAACAGAACATCCTTATTGGGCGTGATGTGAAATGAACACCCAGAGTCTAATACCCACTCATCTTTAGTCTCTTGCGTGCTTGCTGTAAGAATCATCGGATGCTCCTTATCCTGAGCAACATTAGCCACTTCATAACCTTTGTCCTTCCTAGTAGGACAGTCACGCTTGAAATGACCCTCCTTTCCACAACTCCAGCACTCCTTGGGTTTGTTTGTACCCTTAGGTCTCGACTTAGACCGATGATTGCTACTCTTAGGCCTTCCTTTTCCATTACTTCCACCACGCTTTTCACTTCTGCCTCTAGACACTGTAAGACCTTCTGAGTTTGACCTTGACTTCCCAGTCAATCCTTTCTCTTTCAGTTCGGCTTCTTTAGCATACGCAGACGTTGTAACCTCTTTTACAGTCAGGGTCTCCTTCCCATTTCCATACTTTAACGTATGAACCAGAGAGTCATACTGAGGAGGCAAACTTGTGAGAATCTGTATTGCTTGATCCTCATCTGACACGTGAATGTTTAAGCTTGCAAGATCATCAACCAGCTTTAGAAACGAGTCCAGATTTTCCTCAATACTCTTACTCTCCAACATCTTATAGCTCGCAAAACTCTGCTTGAGATATATCCGATTTGGTAGGGTCTTAGTCTGATAATCTCCCTCTAGAGCTCTCCATACTCCTAACGCGGTTGTCTCCTTCATGACCTTCCTCAAGACCATGTTAGTCAAGCTTGCACAGATCAGATTCCTTGCTCGAGTATCTTTCTCTTTAGCAAGCGGATCTGGCTTCTTATCATCTGCATCAGTCTTGGAGCTTGAATCATCCCCGTCCTTCTCCTCCTTTGTGTCCTTTAGCACCTCCTCACTGAGGATGCTTCCAAGTCCTTGAAGCTCAAGTTGCATAAGCATCTTGAACTTCCACATCCCGAAGTCCCCTGATCCATCAAACTTTTCCATCTCAAATCTTGCTCGAACTGACTCCATTGTGATCTGAAATTCACAAACCACAACTACACACGCAGACTAACAACAACTCGAACCCCACAGATCAGATTCCCGAATCTCAGAGCCGCCAAACCTGGCTCTGATACCACTTGTTGAGAACCGAGATTCCTAATCGATCTATTTGTTCTTGATCTAGTTAGCTTAGATTTGGTTGTTGACACTTTGAATCAATGTGCAAACAAGAACACACACAAGATTTGTTCACCCAGTCTTCGTTTCCTACTGACTGGAGAGAGACTGTGCTCTCAAGCTTCACTATATATCGATGTGATACAATAGTAAGCGATATCTCACTGATATCTTCTTCGGTTTCTTTACAGATACTATCAAGCAATGTATAAGACGTATACCGGAGAGGATTACCACAGCGACTGCGACGAGGACGACTCTCTGTCTGTCTCTGAATCTTCCGACGATGATGAAGATCCGCAGCCGTGAACCGAAGAAAGCACGACGACCTCAAGAGCTGTGATCGCTCCACAAGATCTCTCTATCTTAGTCTAGCTTTCTTCTCCTCTGTGTAATCTCTCTCTCTCTCGACTGTAACTTCCTCTGTAACAACCTCTCTCTGTTTCTCAAAACGGAATGAATAAAGAAGACGATCGTTAAGCCGTTAGGCGGGACCCCCTTCTAACTGATCTCGCCAGCTCAGCTGAGCTTAACACACTTGGGCTTTAACGTACGGGCCTCACCCTTTAATGATTGAGCCCAAATCCAATAGACTTAAACGACACCGCTTTCTTACATTGATTGTTATCTAGTATCTACTTCTTTCATTTTGTATTTAAGATTTTAAAATATAATTTAGTTAGACATATTCACCACATTCAGTAAATCACATGAACACGATGCAGAATATTAGACGTTAGCATCTTCTTATTTTTGCTGTTATTATTTCACGGGGCAAAGACAGTCAATGTATAACCTTATAATTGTATTAACTAACGCATATTATTGATTAATGTATTAATTGTTTAAATAAATATGAATGATCTCTAGCTTATTGTTACACTTGTATGTTATGAAACTATAGTTGTTCATGTATTTATTAAAATGATAATATAATCATAACTAAATATACAATGATTTGTGTCAATTTTTCTTTTTAAAAAATGAACGGGGAAGTGGTAATGTTGGTAGTGAAATAGACGTGGATGCTTTGGGAAAGATGGCCTTATCTTACGTAACAATTACATACACGACACGCACTATATACAAACCACCTGTGTTGGTCTGTGTTACCATCTTTATGTTATTTTGTATTTAACAAACACAAAAACACTTCGAAGGTTTTCTAACCGTCGGAACGAATTATTTATTGATATTTTTATGAAAGTAATTTGTTTGGAAGCTAGTGAATTTCAGTAATGCAAAATGATTCACTTTTTAGTGGAAGATACTAAAAAATAAATGACGATCTAAGGAGAAATCAAAACTCTTTCTCCACGATCATGAATACAAGTAAGAAAGGTTTCAATGAAAAAAATATATACCCTTTCATAGTCAGTTTCCGCACCATGTTTTGTTATAGTTTATGAGTACCGTGTTTCCTATTTATTTATTTAATACAATGTATAATTATTTATAACAATTTTCTTTGAATTAAAAAAATCCATACTATTGGTTTATAAAAAATCCGTCATATTAGTTTCTATAGTCTGGACGGAAATAAAAAGTATGAAAAAGTTAGGGAACTCACATTTTTTTTTGAAAGAAAGAAAGAGATCTCACACTTTTTTCAGATTAAATACTAAAGATATGCATGCTCATTACGTGTCTATAAATACACATAATTACATTTGTACATATCTCTTATATAGACCAGCTTCCCTTTACATCCGATTCTTGAAAACATTTAAGAAATTTGCAGACACGACAAACCAAACACATAGAGATAGTTCCTGCGGAGAAGCTCCATTGATGACGGAAACTGGTGATCATACTTCAGTCCCGGCTAGCGTGGTCACGCAGATCCCATTTCTTGTTATCTTCAAAGACTTAACGTAAGTGTTTATATCTCATACCGAAAATGTGTGTTTATATGAATTGGCAGATATCAATAATATTAAAAAGGAGTGATGCATATAACGTTTATCTGTATATATAAAACTGCAGACATGTATTCAGTAAGGATGCAATTGGACGAGAGATACTAAGCATAGCGTTTCCTGCGGCTTTGGCTTTAGCTGCTGATCCAATAGCCTCTCTGATTGACACCGCTTACATCGGACGTTTAGGTGCGGTTGAGCTAGCAGCGGTTGGAGTTTCCATCGCGATATTCAATCAAGCTTCCAGAATGACGATATTCCCGATTGTGAGCGTTACAACTTCCTTTGTCGCTGAGGAAGACACGATTGAGAAGATGAAAGAAGACGAAGCAAAGAAAACTAATCTTGTTCATGCAAATACTTTAGCTGTTCAAGATTCACTAGAAAAAGGCATTGCGTCACCCACTAGTAACAACATTAACCAGCCGCAGCAGACGCCAGGTAAAAAAAACCTTCATGGCCAAATTATTACATTAGCTAAGAGCATCATTAGTAATAATTTTTGGTGAAGCATCTCTTGTATTAAATATCAATATAGTTTATTGTGTAATTAAAATTAAAACAAATAAAAATCAAAAGTATCCATAAAATGCCAAATGCCAAATGTCTTTTATGTGTTTGGTACGTTTATAAAAAAGAAACGTTTCTTTCCATTTTACACTTTCTTCGTTTTTTTATTATTATAATTTGATAAGATAGTTTCTCTCTACTGGTGCTCTAAAATTGAAGGGTTTAGCTTTTATTTGTGTTACCGTTAATTTGCATTTTAAAATAATTATCTGATTATGTTTTCAATTTCTGATAAACCTTTGATTCTTTTTCTCTAACCTTTTGTAATGTAAGTTAGCTTTTCTAAAATACTTTTGAAAATCTAAAGGATGTTTTAATAAAAGGTAATGCAGTAACTATATATCCTTTTCTTTTCTGTGACTAGCTTTAGATACAAAGTCAAACAGTGGGAACAAATTAAATCGGAAAGGAAAGAAGAATATCAAATCGGCATCAACGGCCATGATCATAGGGCTAATCCTGGGCCTTGTGCAAGCTATATTCTTGATTTTCAGCTCGAAAGTGCTTTTAGGTGTCATGGGAGTGAAATCGGTATAAGGTTATATACATAGATAGACATGCACACATTATTGGATAGAACAAAATGTTGACTCTCTTGAGTTGACTTTTGATTATCAGAATTCGGCGGTGTTATCACCAGCTCACAAGTACTTGACCATACGGTCACTAGGTGCTCCTGCATTGCTTCTATCGCTTTCAATGCAAGGCATCTTTCGTGGCTTCAAGGACACTAAAACTCCTCTCTATGCTACCAGTAAGTTACATTTTTACCATCTTTATTCAACCATATTACCACATGATGAGTCTAACAAGTATCATTTGATACACGAAACAGTTGTAGCAGATGTCATCAATATCATTCTCGACCCGATTTTCATCTTTGTGCTTCACCTTGGAGTCAGCGGTGCAGCCATTGCCCATGTCATTTCTCAGTAAGAGAATAGCCCTCAAATTTTTTTCACACACATGAAAATATGAAACTAAACTTTGTAAACCCCAAGAGTTGATTGAATCAAAAGAAACAAGAAAGGTAAAACTAATGGTTTCGCTTTTGTGAAGGTACTTCATGACACTAATATTGTTCATCCGCCTCGCGAGTAAAGTTAATTTGATGCCACCAAACTTTGCAGCTTTGCAGTTCGGAAAGTTCCTTAAAAATGGTAGGAACACATATCCATTAAGGCTGTTTTTTCTTGCAACGATCAAAGTAAAGTTTATTACAAGTAAACAAAATTGTGAAAACATCATTTTTTCTTTTCAAAAATCTCAAGTATATTTATTAGATAATCGACAAAATTATTTATAATAAATATACAGAAATGTGAGATGTCTAACAAGTTGTAATATTGTGCACACAAAAATGAAAGGGGGACTATTGCTGGCTAGGACCATAGCTGTGACGTTTTGTCAGACACTAGCAGCAGCAATGGCGGCTCGGCTAGGAACAACACCAATGGCTGCTTTTCAGATTTGTTTACAAGTCTGGTTAACTACTTCCCTCCTCGCTGATGGTCTTGCCGTAGCCGGTCAGGTACAATCAATTAATATTTAATTTACCACGTTTGCATTGTGTATAGAATATGGTTTGATCAAGTTGTATATGTAAATCATCATTCAATTTAATTATTCTGCAGGCGATTCTGGCATGTTCTTTTGCCGAGAAGGACTACAACAAAGTGTCTTCTGCTGCATCCCGTGTCCTACAGGTTATATCTTGATCATCCTTCCTGAAACGATAAATCAATTCCTAGGGATGATTATTTTCCCTATTTTTTTTTTTTGGTCAAAGATTATTTTCCCTATTTTTTTGGTACTAAGAGAAATAAATTTGATATGCAGATGGGTTTTGTGCTAGGACTTGGACTGTCCATTTTTGTTGGACTAGGACTATACTTTGGTGCTGGAATATTCACCAAGGACCCTGCCGTTATTCATCTCATAGCCATTGGAATACCGGTACTAATAATACCATATCCACTACTAATAAAAACTCGTAATTAGTGATAGTGACTAATAAGATGTTATATCTAATTTGTGTGGGTGACATCAGTTTGTAGCAGCAACACAGCCAATAAACTCACTTGCTTTTGTGTTGGACGGAGTCAATTTTGGAGCATCTGATTTTGCTTACACTGCATACTCTATGGTACACACTCTTTTCATTAGCTAATAAATTTGCTTTAAGAATGATTACTTCTGATGACAAAAGAGAAAAGAATGATTGTTGACAAAAAAAAGACTGATTACTTCCTTTTCGTATGTTTTTCTTAAAATTTAACTCTCTTTTTCTGTTAATTTATTGTGATAAATCAGGTAGGAGTTGCGGCCATAAGCATTGCAGCAATAATATACATGGCAAAGTTCAATGGCTTTCTAGGAATATGGATAGCTCTTACCATCTATATGGGCCTCCGAGCTATTACTGGAATTGCCAGGTAAATTAATTGGGTCTTTAGTAAGTTGTATACATTCCCCACTATAGTAGACGATGCAGTCTTCGACTCCTTTGAAAATATGCAGGATATCAACAGGAACTGGACCGTGGAAGT
Organism: Hirschfeldia incana; assembly: GCA_026261945.1. NCBI lineage: Eukaryota > Viridiplantae > Streptophyta > Magnoliopsida > Brassicales > Brassicaceae > Hirschfeldia > Hirschfeldia incana. The sequence goes on from JABCMI010000021.1 coordinate 4,166,605, forward strand.
TCTTGCGTGGTCGATCCCCTTCATCTTCCTAGGACGTAGTGTATACTAAGATGCATCTTTTTCGTCTTTCTTCGTACTTGTTGTATATTTCTTGTGTTCTTTTCACATTTTGCACGAAAGAGCTCTCTATCTTGTTAGCTTAAACAGTTCCAGATAAATAATTTGGTCACGCGATTATATGGAGCCCTAGATGGCTAGACATTTTCTTTGTGGAAACGTCTGGTTAGGCTAGGTGCTTCAAAGAAGTCTGTAACTTACATCTACGCGCTAGGTCCATAATAATACTACTTTTTGCAAACTCATGTAACTATTTCTTTGAAGAGTGTTAGAGAAACCCACAGCCGCTTACTAAATAGCTAAACACGGTTATTACCAAATTTATCATAGTGAGAAATTAAACAGGAGGTGGTGGCAAATCAATAAGAAGCCAAAAGCCAACACAATCATCAGAATCCAAGTCATCTTGAATTGCAAGAAAATGCAAACCTCCACTTGCTTTCTTTGCAGATTCTCACCAGATAGAATCAAACATCCTTTGGAATTGTCCTCTCCCCCTTCACGTACTGTGACATCACTAATTTATTATTCTTAGAACATGACACGTGGATCTCCCTAAATCAGGATTGTTTTCTTCAACCAGGACTCTGTTGCTTGTTGCTCTGGTAAAGACGTCGAGTTGTTGATCGCTATTCAACCCACCGGCTCTGAAAATCAACCTCTGTGGGAAGACGACGCCAAACCTCATTACGCTCTCTGCTTGATTCCTACTAAATTTCGATAACGAGATGCACTACTGATAGTTTTGTACAGCCACTTGAGATTAAAGCTTCGCGGTAAAGGAGGTTTCGATCTTCTCTTTACTATGTTTACAGCTCAAACCTGTAATTACAGCATGACCGTTGACTGAGCAACATAAAGGAGGAGAAAGAGAGAAGAAATGATCATGAACCAAGTTTCAATGAGAAAGGTGGTGATGGTCACAACGAATCCAACGAATCAGCTGATAAGATGGTGAAGTTGCTGATAACCCAAGTGTCTTATATAGAGGTGATGATTCGAGTATGGATGGTGGTAGTGGGCCTAGTGGCTTGAAATAAAGAAAAAAGAGCAAGTGGAAATCTGTTACTAAAGTTCTGTTTGAGAGAGGTTATCATGTAGTATTCTTTTTGTCACTAAACTCAAACTTTGAACTGTTGAAAACTGATTGAAATTACAACCTAAAATTAATTAATAAAGATTTTAAAACATAGTTAGGAAAATTAAAATTAAAAATGTAATAAAAATTAGCCAAAAAAAAAATACAATATATAACATGGGTGAATTTGTGGGATAGCCATAATATAAAAAATTAACAAAATAACCATAGTTTGGAAGGTGTGTCAATTTAACACATAAATAAACATTTCCGTCATTCGGAGCGCGGGAGCGATTGAACTACAAACACAATAACCACATACCATTCAATTTAAAATAGCAATACACAATAGAAGGTTTCAAAGATAAATACAATTCTAAGTAAAAAGACATTATATTAGTATTGTTTATTTGTAAAGTTTAATGTCGTTTAAGAAATATCTAATATGAAAGATAGATGTTTGATGTATAATACAGCATGTGAAAGAGTCATCTGATTGATATAATACAAATAATAAACAATGTACTATTCAATTATTTATGACTATATAGTATAGTACATGAAAATATATATTAAAAAATGGTAGGGATGGAGGGAGTGAGGAAGGGAGGGGGAAAGGGAGGGAGGAAGGGAGGAGGAAGGGAGAGAGTATCGCTACAATTCTATTATGTGCTTCCTAAATATAATAGTATATCAATATATTATTTGAACATGATAAAAAAGAGAAAAAAGAGAGATAGAAAAAACGAGGGAAAAAGAGAGCTAGAAGAAAGAGGGAGAAAGATATAGATAGAGATAGGAGAAATAAGGAAACATGAGAGATGGAAGGAAAAAAAGTTTGTATAATTATAATTTGGGACAATGTGTTCAATACACACAAAGAAAGCTCAAATTAGCAAATTGCCTATGGATGTGGATAGCCCAAAAATGATTAACCTTTTGACAATGTGCAGACGAAAAATGCTCTCCTACTTTATTAAAAACATGTAATTCTAGATTTTGCAAATATACATAATATTAATTGAACAAAGATATTTATTATTTTTGACACAATTTCTGAATCTTTCAATCACCGCCAATTTTATTTTTTCATCTAATCCTCCGACGAATTCATCACAGTTCTTAATATCACATTTATCGGTTTGTTAATATAATAAATAAATAATTTAATTGTTATATGTTAATGATCATATTGGTTGGATGAATTATCCATTCTTTAAGAAATATATAACAATTGGGGTACCAGTGACCACTAAGAAATATTTAACAATATTAAAAGAATCAATGCTATAGTTAATCATGAATACTTATTATTTGATGTTTAATCATGTATCAGCTAAATATTTACATATCAGGTAACAATCTACATACCAACTAACACATCAGTTAATAATTCTCATATCATCTAACAATCAATGTATCAAACAAATGTATCGACTATCCAATCATATATCGGTTAATGAAACTATTAATATCTATTCAGTTATCTGTCAAATAGCCACAAATTTATTTGTAACAGCTAGCATTTCATATATCGATTAAAAATTCATAAAAATATAAACAATTGAAGGTAAGTAAAGAAATACCTACTAAGTTATCTAAGGAAAATAATGTAGATATCAACATTTCTTCTTCCCAAGATCTTCCGATCCTTTATCCATGACTCCGCAACAGAAATAACATATTCTTCAATAATTGCGCGGAGAACCGCCAAATTTTCAGAGTCTTCAAAACCACAACACATACGTTTTGCGATTGCAAGCTTAAAGCGGGTTGTGATTCAAATTGAAAATAGTGGTATATGTGGGAGATGATGAGATGACAAACTCGTCAAGATCAGCAAGTCACTCAACTACCTCAAGAAAAGGCCATGACACAAAATTATTGTTGGGATTGGAAGCTTATAAAAGTTGATTGTGATTCAAATTGGAAACAGTGGAATTGGTGTGAAATAATAAGATTAACATTAGGATGTCAATGGAATCAAAGTAAAAATACAGATTTGTATGAATGATGGGAGCATTGAAGATACACAGTGAATTAGAAGATGATTAGAAGAACCTAAATTTAATTTAAGCTTGCATAAAGAAAAGATGTACGAGAAATAAAGAGATTAGAACATAGGAAAGAGAGAAGAGAGAGGGAGATCTAGAGACACAAGGGTATTATGGTTATAAAAAAATATTTTTTAAAAAAAACAAGGGTATATGGCCATTTTTTGTAAATCTCTGGGTGTATCCAAACCATTTTTTTTTAACAAATAGAATAGAATAAATCGTATTATAAATGTATATATTCAATTTATAAATATATGTTAGTTTTACAAAATTCAAAAATTTCCATCTACAAAAATATATGTTTTTAATAGATATATAAGAAGCTTGAATAAATAATTTTCAAACTGATAAAATTAATTAAAAAGAGATAGGAAAATGAGAAAGGATAATATACTAAATATTATAAAAATATCATAGCCATTCAATTGTATTGTATGTAAACTTAATTTTGCTGTTTGATATAGTCATGTGGCCAAATTCCCAATATAACATTGATAACATATCAAGAAAACAGAAATTTTAGAAATATATAAAAAACCATAGGAGAATCCATTTCGTATCTATTCTATTAATTCTCCAGCATGACCAATTGATATGGCGTCATGTCCAATTATTATTATTTCATGTTACCTTTCTAAAAATAGTTACCAAAAACAGTTACTGCGTGTATGTTTAATCCTATCATTAAACATACAGTTACTAATCACGTTATGTTTAATTCAAAAACAGCTACTACGTGTATGTTTAATCCTATTTTATTAATACAGTTATATTATGTTTTAATATAATGGAATCTATGACATTACGTATGACAAAAAAATACACGTAGTAACTGTATATCAATAATATAAACAAGATATTAATACAATTATATTATCCAATAGTAACACTTCCTTTGGTTTAATATTAATACAGTTATATTATGGTAATATATTTTAGTTTATAATAAAAATCATATAAACTTTTTAAAATACACAAAAACAGATTTTATCAATACATAACGGGTCTATGACAAAAAAAACAATAGTTTAAAAATATTAAACTTTTTATTTAAATTAAAATACTAAAAATAAAATCACTGTGAAATAATTCACAAGTTTAACAGCAGGTTAATAAAAAAAATCATAATACGGGTCAGAATTATTTGGAATCTTCAAAATTTTGGTCATATTTAAAATAACAAAAATAATTCATACAAAAAAACATACGCTTAGAAATACAATTTTAAAAAACATACAAAACAAAATATATATCCGCCCTCTTAGGACGGGTCAAAATCTAGTATTACCATAAAAAAACTGGATGATCTACAAAAAACAACCTATACGGCTAAAATAAAACAGTACATAGCTCTACTAAAATCATCTCCACAAGCGTATTAAAAATTAGTTACTGGAACTGAATATTATAATAATAACATCAAACAACTTCAATCAAAAGAGATAATTAAAATAAGAATATAAACTACATACATAATGAATCAATGATTCTCACATAATAGATAATCAAAACTTTTAAAATAAAAGTAAATGTTGAAAAGTAATTTTTAAAGATTAAATTCATGCGCGAAGCGTGAACTAATACCCCTAGAATTATATTTATGTTCAAAAAAAAAAACTAATACCCCTAGAAAAAATCTACATCATTCTATTGGCCACCAACAATTGTGGAGAAGGTAACGCTAAACTTTTGATTTGCAGTGGTGAATTTAAAGAAGGGATTAAGTTCATGGATCGCTGTAACTGGCAAATGGATATAAAAAACCAGATAACTACTTGGGCAAAAATACAACGGTCTTTACGTGAAGTCTATACTGCTCGGAGAGATTCTACGAGACCAATATGATTTTCATCATTAGTTAAAAAAATGATTTTCATCATGCCACCAAAGACCATCGCCGGCTCAAGTAAATCATGGCTCTTGGGCAAAAAAAAAAAATTCATAGAAAATTTACCTAAATTTATGCATAATTTAAGAAATTTGGACTCTTTTTTTTATTTATTTTTTTAAAAATCAGACCCCTGTTTAACACTAATTTTGCAGAAAAAAATTGGGCCTTGAGCCCACGCCTCCCCTTGCCCCAATACCTAAGCCGGTCCTGCCAAAGACCTGTCGTGTGAATGAACAAGCCGAAGATGTTAAGTATGTTAAATTATTTAAACTTTTACCTTTGACAAAGGTACAAGTTATTGTCGTCGAGACCAATTTGGTTTCAGCGGACGATTCATTGGCCTGTGAGATATCAATCTAAATTTTACACTGAATATTAGACAAATGAAAGTCTAATATATAAGAATATGTTCAACTATGATAGTATGAAGCATTTTGGGAAGGAAACCAAAAATAAATCTATGCGGACCAATTTTTTAAGTTCAAAATGGACAGTATCGTACTAATCAGAGAATATAAAATTGGACAAAGACTTTTACAGTCCCAATAATTGATATCAGAACGGTATGACGAAGATCTGCAAGAATAGGACTGTTCAAAATGGAAGAGGAAAGGCCGTAGCAGAACTAGTCAGAAGATCATGGAACCTGTGATGTTGTGCGCGAAACATTTTCAAAAAAAATGAGATGTTAAGAAAGATATATTTTCAAATGAAGATCTGTGATTACTGATACAAGATGGTGCCAAAATGATCCGCTAGAGAAAACACACAAGAGATGAGTTGTGGTTCTTAGTTTGAGGGGAATAATAAAAAAATATCAATCTAAGTCCTACATTAGATATTAGACAAATGAAAGTCTAAAATATAAAGAGATGTCTAACTCTGGTAATACGATGCTTTTTGAGAAAGAATTTAAAATTAAATTCATGCGGGTCAATCTCTTATACTCAAAATAGACAATATCGTACTAATCAAAGAATATAGAGTTGGACAAGAGATTTCCAACACACATGGCAGTCCCTCGTCCATTCAAACTGATCACTATGACCAAGATGATGGAGATATGAGTTTACGAGTGATGCTTCAAAAAACCTCAATATGTCACGAGGTAGAAAACCAATAAAACCACTTTAAAAAATTTCAAAATACAGAAAGGAACACAGTACTAGGAAAAGATAAACGACGTCATCGAAACCGCATTAGCCACATACCAGCTACTTAGGGCATGAGCATCGCGGGTATCTAAGCCCAATTCTTACACTGTTTGGATCAAAAAGAAAATCAAAAATAGCTAATAAGATTGAAAACGGGCTTGCACACTTCTTAATTAAGAAGTTTTTGGGTTGTCTCTTAGAGAACACGTGTCGTCATAAAAAAAAGGGAAGTCTTTCATCTCTTCTCTTCCTCTCTTCGTTCTCTCTGTCTCTTTTCAAATGATGAATCCACAAGGCCATCCCGAATCCTGATTCCGAACCTCCTCCGACGATACCTTCGAGTCCTCGGACACAGAAGAAGAAGGTTAGCTCCAAACTGAATCGATGATCCATGGGCCGAGCTTTACGATCCAGTGCCGTTGCTGCTTTGATGCTCATAGATGGTGAAAACTCTGGGAAGAGCAAGAAGATGAAGCTTTCAAGTTCAGTTTCAGACAACGTGAGTACTCTGTTTTGTCTAGTCTCTATAGTGTTCGATTCTCCGACCATAACTCAATTAGTGATTAAGAGCAATAGTATTAGAAAGATTAGCTCTTTTAATGAAGTAATAGGTTTTGAAACTGAGTTAAGATCCTTGTCTTACAACTGAGTTAAGATCTATAGTCTCTATAGTTTTCGATTCTTTCTTGTCTTATCCAGATTGCCATTGAAACCAAGAAGCGTAGTACACAGTAGCAAGAAGAACAGCGAAGAGGACATAGGTCTTATTTTTATTTTGATTTTGATGCAATGATGCTGATGTTGAGATCATTAACTAATTATTCATAAGCATTTACCAAATCGAAAAGTCATATCTCTTAAACTGTTTTGAGCAATTGGAGTTTGTGTTCAGTGGTTGCAATGCCTTTGGCTCAGGCTTATCAATCTGTCTGAGGGGCTAGATAGTATTGAATGCAGTTCTTACAATAGTACATTCTTTATCTTTGAGACTTCTGGCTGGTATAATAGATGGACGTTTGCTTGAATGGATACAAAACAAATGACTTGTAGTGGGAGCATTGTCATGACCGTGTGTCTGTTGCGTCTCTTTCAATCATCAATGTTTGTGTTTCTTGCATTGTATTCAATCATTAATGTTGTAATGATAAAAGCTTCCTTGTTTGTGTTTCTTGTGTTGTATTCTTACATCACATATACATGTTTGTGTTTCTTATTTATGTTTCATGTGTACTAATGTTTGATCCTGTTGATGTTTCAGGTCTTGAGAGAGTGACAGAGTGGAGCATTGAGGGATGCTTTCAGGTCTTGAGAGAGTGACAGAGTTCAGCATTGAGAGAGTGACATAGTATCATCAAGTCATCTTTTTTTCAGGTCTTCTATATCAAACTTTTATAAAACCATCAAGTCATCTTCTGTTTTGTAACTCCCACGCTTCATGAAGTCATGTTATAATTCATCTTCTATCTCAAACTGTAAATCAGTTGATATCAATGATAAAAGATAATTTACTAAGAACCAACCAAAGTATCTATCAATAATTTCTATTTTTACGCGAGTATCTTAACTTCATATCTTAATCTACATATATTATTAAACTAAACCTAAGATATGTAATTGCATATCTAGCAATGCGGATGCCCTTAGTGTTTTCATCAATCTCTTGCTTTCACTAGACTTAGGATGATAAGTTTATTTCTGAAGCAAATGTTTGGCTGAATATGAGGTATGTCCCACCCTACTTTTTCAAGTTTTATGGTTTCTAAACCATACTTTGTATGTTTTTTTTTTTGAACATAACCATACTTTGTATGTTTCTTTGTTTTAATTTGATTTTTACGAAAAAAAAGACGAAAGGCTAACAAAAGTATTTTTATACGCATATAACATTATAACATAAGAAAACATACCTCTGCAATAAATTAAGATAACAAACCGAAGATGGCTTGATGATGTACAAGTAATTATTAACAACCCACAAATTGATCACCAAAACAAATAATCGTCCACATCTCCCCGGCAAAGGTTCATCAATGTTTCACAAATCCAATTAAACGAAATTTGGCAAAAAAATATTAGCCAACAACTACTGACCTCATGAAGAGATAGATAACTAAAAACAAAATTAGGCAAAAAATATTAGCCCACAACTACTGCCCACATCATTTGCAAATATAAACTATAACTTAAATGAATACGACTACTCACCTCATCCTGCAATTAATAATACACTAGATTTAACCCGCACATCCGTACTATATTTTTCTATTTTATAAATGTATTTGATATTATTACAAAATATTTTAAATATATAATTTTCATTTTAGTATCATATATATAACTATATTACTATTATTTTATATTTGTTTATTCGATATTATTAATATATAGTGATTTGTTTAATACCTTTTACTTTGTTATTAATATTTATTACTTACTAATATAGTTTCGAGTTAGGTATAATAAACAACAGTACGAAATAATCAAATAGATAACTTCTTTCAAAATATGTTTTTTTCTTTAATTTATACATTTTGCTATAATTTACTTTTTAAATTTTGTTTTTTATATTATAGAAAAGAAATGTGTTTAAGATAATTTATATTTACATGTTGTGTTTAAAAATATACTTTCACATATACTACTATTTAAGTATTTTATGGGATTTAGAAGTTAAAAAAAGTTTGTGTTTAAATAATAAATCTTACTATTTTAGTAAATTTTATATATACTAGCATCTATCATATTATTTTAGTAAAATTTGTTAATATAGGACATTTGATCATATTAATTTTTTATTTTTATTTTTATTTTTAATTAAGATTTTCAAAATTTGGACTGATCTATTTTTTACAACAAATATAGTTTTTCATATTTAATTTGTATAGCACTTCTGTTTTTGTATAATACATAATATAACTATAGCATTTGTAAAATAATATATATATATATATATATATATATATATATATATATATATATAATATTTAGTTAACGTTAATTTATAACAATTTTATATTAGTAATTATGAAATTAATTAATATGTTATATATATATATATATATATATAATATTTAGTTAACGTTAATTTATAACAATTTTATATTAGTAATTATGAAATTAATTAATATGTTATTTTATAAAAATATTTAAAGTTGTAAGTAAGATATTGTTAGACTTTTTCTCAAAAATTTTTGTTGTGGTTTAAAAATAAAATTCAAATGTATAATTGATTTATTATTAATGTAAATAATCAAATGTGCTATTTTAACCAATTCTTTAAGTGGTAATGATAGAAAAAAAATTGAAACCCTAAATTAATATATTAGATTAGCCGACATTACTTTTCATATTCGTACGGTACGCTTAATAAACATGAAAGAATACAGTGAATGCTCGCAAATTAAGGTCACCAGGCTTTTTAAAACTTAACTTACCTCTCCATATCTCGATATCACTCACACCAGCATAGACTACTCCCCCCAATTGTCTAACATCAATCACCTTAACGCGTACAGCATTTTTCAAAAACTAACAACATTCATAATTAATACATCCAAATGCAAACCAAACAAACCAACAAAAGTTGCTTACAAAAGAGAGTACTGAAACCCCAACAAAATGTACATACATCCCGTCCGCATTCGACCATTAATTGGTTTAGAAAAAATTATTAGTGTCTCTAGTTCGGACGAAAATAGAGATCGTTAAAAAATTAAGGAAGTAAGATGTTTTTTTTTCGAACGTCTGATTAATTATGGTATTACAACGATGATAATATTATATAGATGATTTTACATCGGACAATTCTATCACATTATGAGAATACACGTCTGACTGCATCATTTCGAGCCGTCTTACGAGATTCATGTTCTAATTTTGGTGGAAAAACTTGACTTTGTAATTTTTCAGGAAAATATAACTTTTGTGGTAAAATATGATTTTGCAATTTTGGTTGGAAAAATCGATTTGTTGTTTTAGCTAATAATTTTGATTTTACGGTTTTAGCGAAAAAATAATTTTACTGATGGAAAAACTTATTAAAAAAACTTAAATCTCTTTTTCCGTAACCAATCTTTAGTTTTTAGAAAAATATTTTTTAATGAATCAATTTAATATCTGCGGGTCTAATTAGTGATCCTAATACATCTTAGATGTGATGTATACGGGTCTAAACAGGTTCGGGGTTTAATTGGGGTGGGTTTTATATAAAGTGGGTTTTAAGCAAGGCAGGTTTACCCGTTTTAACATCCCCAAAGTACCTTTATTTTCTTTTGGGTCAACGAAGTACATTTCTTTATCTAATCTCGTACATTTTTTTTCAAAGAAAGAAAGAAATCCTCACACTTCTTTCAAATTAAATACTAGAGATATGCATGCTCATTACGTAGGCATTTCGCTTATATAACCCTCCCTTTACATCCGATTCTTGAAAACATTAAAGAGAGTTTATGCTGGGAAGCTCCATTGATGATGGAAACTGGTGATCTTACTTCAATTCCGGCCAGCGTGGTTACGCAGATCCCATTTCTTGTTATCTTCAAAGAGTTAACGTAAGTGTGTTTTTTTTTTTTGTAAACTAAGAGTTAACGTAAGTGTGTTCATACCAAAGAAGTATGTCTATATGAAATGGAAGATATTAATAGTATTAAAAATCAGTAATGCTTAACGTTTTTCTGTATACATAAATCTGCAGACGTGTATTCAGTAAGGATGCAATTGGGCGAGAGATACTAGGCATAGCATTTCCAGCGGCTTTGGCTTTAGCTGCTGATCCAATAGCCTCTCTGATTGACACCGCTTATATCGGACGTTTAGGAGCGGTCGAGTTAGCAGCGGTTGGAGTATCCATTGCTATATTCAATCAAGCTTCTAGAATCACGATATTCCCAATTGTGAGCGTTACAACTTCCTTTGTCGCTCAGGAAGACACGATGGAGAAGATAAAAGAAGAAGAAGAAGAAGAAGAAGCAAAGAAAAACAATCTTGTTCATGCAAATACTCTAGCTGGCCAAAATTCATTAGAAAAAGGCATTGCGTCGCCCACAAGTAACAACATGAACCAGTTGCAGCAAACGCCAGGTAAATACTGTTATGGCCAAATGAAATTATAACGTTTCTAACATAACAAGGGTTAGTTTAGATAGTGTGTTAGCATTAATTTTCTTTTGGTTTTGCTTTTGTTTTTTACCACTTTTTGATTAAAGTTTGTTTACATTTTTTTTTTCATTCTAATAAACATTTGCCCTTTTTTGGCTTTCCGTGTTCAGTGCATGTATTTTATGTGAAAACATTTTTTTTTTCTTATTGAAAACAATTTTGTGGAAACAAAAATCTGTTAGTTATAAATACAAACGGTTTATCGTTTGGTTTGTGCTTGACTTTGGTGGTTTACACCTTTTGAAAGTTTACACTTTCCTAAACTGGTTTTTGAAAAAAATAAACAATGTTGTTTGTAAATTCTGATGAATTATACTTTCTTGTTTCTTTGTTGCTGTGGCAGTACTAGCTTTGGATACAAAATCAAGCAGCGGAAACAAAGCAAATAAGAAAGGAAAGAAGAATATCAAATCAGCATCAACGGCCATGATCATAGGGCTAATCCTGGGCCTTTTGCAAGCTATAGTCTTGATTTTCAGCTCGAAAGTGCTCCTAGGTGTCATGGGAGTGAAACCGGTATAAGGTTATATAAATAGATAGACATGTACATAATAGTCGATATGACAAAATGTTTGACTAACCCGGACCTCGTAGTCCAGTGGTATTCCTGGGACGAGTTCAGGCTTTCCAGACTAACCAGGAGAACCCGAGTTCGACTCGCGTGGAGGGGAGGTGCGCCCATTGTGGCAAAGCTGGCACCGGCTCAGGCGGGGGATTACGGCCGAAGGCCCGAACCCCAGCCTGATAAACAAAAAAAAAAAAAAAAAAAAAAAAAAAAAAAAAAAAAAAAAAAAAAAAAAAGACAAAATGTTTGACTAGTTTGAGCTGACTTTGTGTGATCAGAATTCGGCAGTGTTATCACCAGCACGCAAGTACTTGACCATACGATCATTAGGTGCTCCTGCATTGCTTCTATCCCTTTCAATGCAAGGCATCTTTCGTGGCTTCAAGGACACCAAAACTCCTCTCTATGCTACTAGTAAGTTACATTTTTATATATCATCTTTAGGCAAACATATTATATTACCGAATGGTGAGTCTAACATGTATCAACTTGATGCATGAATTAGTCGTAGCAGATGTTATCAATATCATTCTCGACCCAATTTTCATCTTTGTACTTCACCTTGGAATCAGCGGTGCCGCCATTGCCCATGTCATTTCTCAGTAAGAGAATAGCTCTCAAATCTTTTTCATACATGCAAATATGAAACTAAAACTGTAAAGCCCAAGAGGTGATTGAAACAGAAGAAACAAAAAGGGTAAAACTAATTATGGTTTCACTTTTGCGAAGGTACTTCATGGCTCTAATACTATTCATCCGCCTGGCAAGAAAAGTTAATTTGATTCCACCAAACTTCGCAGCTTTACAGTTCGGAAAGTTCCTTAAAAATGGTAAGGATGCATATTCATGAAAGTTATTCTTTCTTGCAATGACAAAAGTAAAGTTTATTACAAGTAGAAAATTTCTGAAACCTAATTTTTATTTTCAAAAATTTCAAGTATATATGTTGGGATTAGTGACGAAATATATTTAATAATATATATAGAACTGTGGGATGTCTAACTAATTTTGACAATGAAAGGGGGACTATTGCTGGCGAGGACCATAGCTGTGACGTTTTGTCAGACACTAGCAGCAGCAATGGCGGCTCGGCTTGGAACAACACCGATGGCTGCTTTTCAGATCTGTTTACAAGTCTGGCTAACTACTTCTCTCCTCGCTGATGGGCTGGCTGTTGCCGGTCAGGTATATTATAATCTACTACTATTATTTAATTTATTTTTTATTTTTTTTTGATCGAAAACAGATATTAAGATTAAAACTTCGAGAAACAGAGTACTACACATACGAAGATGTTGCAGATTCTAAGGAAAATAAGGCTGATTTTGCAAGAGAATCAACCACTACATTTGCTAAACGCGGGAGATAGAAATAAGAGATAGATTCGAAAGAGGAAGCTAAGACACTGATGTCATGCAAAACCCCCTTCAAGACAACATCCTTTGCTTGAGTCTTCAAGATCGTGATGAGCGCCTTCGAGTCAGAGAACACCTTTAAGCATCTGACGTGAGATAAGATAGCTGCATTGATAGCAGCTTTAACCGCCAGAGCCTCAGCTACAAGGGCCGAGGGAACAGAGCGACGGTGAGATGAAGATTCCTCTGTGTAACTAGCGTCGGCATCACGGAGACACCAACCAAGTCCACAGTTTCCAGTAGATGCATTCCAAGCTGCATCAGAATAAACAGACCACGTAAATGAGTTAGATGGAGGAGAACAGTGATGAGTCGAAACCACAGTTTGTGGTAATGGAGCTTTCTCAACACACGGTTGTGCTGATTTCCACGCCCGAGCGTCTTGAATGGCCTTTAGCACAGAGCTTTCTTCCGAGTAAAACTTATCATCAAAGACAAGTTTATTCCTATTTGTCCACAGAGTCCAAAGGATCCAAGGATACAGAGGCGTGTTTCCCAAACCAGTGGGGGGGAGTGAGATCATTCTGCAACAGAGCTGTAGTAGGGAAGATACAGTCGTAACTTCGGATATTAAAGGCCTGTGTAAACACGGAACTAGTTCCCAAACTCTCACTGCATACGGGCACTGAAGAAGAACATGGAGCTCCGTTTCTTTGGCTCCACATCGCTTACAGACCGGTGACACTGCGAGCCCTCTACTCTCCAGTAAGGACCCAACCGGTAGAGCCTTAGAAGTAGCTTTCCACAGAAAATGTTGGATTTTTGGTGAGGTTTTCACCTGCCATATACACTTTTTCCAGTTGAAGCTCTGATTTTCTGGATTCCCTCTACATAATTTTGCAATAGCGTAGCCAGACTTAGTGGTATAGATTCCTGAAGCATTGAAAAGCCATACTCGTTCATCATCCAGAGGAAAAGAGCTAGGCACCAATTTACATATCTCTTCCTCATAAAGAGGTAACGTATTTTTGATGGTACTACGGTTCCACTCCTTAGAGACAGGGTCTATTAGATGGCTAACTTTCCATGATTGGTTCTCTAAAGTTGGAGGTCCTATGGGAGCTTTCGGTTGTGCAGTCGACAACCACGGTTCATTCCACAAGTTGACTGAAGAGCCAGATCCTATTGCCCAGCCCAAACCTTGTAGAAGCAGGTCCCGACCAATCAGAATTCCCCTCCACCCATGGGATGCTCCACTCGAGATGCTAGTTTCAAGGAAAGGGGTCCTATAGCAATACTTCCCAACCAGTATAGAGCTCAAAAGACTGGTAGGGTTCTTGAGAATTCGCCAAGATAGTTTAGCCAGTAGAGCATCATTAAACTGGGATATCTCTCGAAACCCGAGGCCACCAGCGTTTTTCGGAACCGAAAGTTTCTCCCAAGAGACCCAACACATTTTCCTTATTTCCGGGGATAAATCCCACCAAAAACGGGTGAGTACAGATTGGAGTTGTTTCACCAGGGACTGGGGTAGCTTAAAACACGACATAGAGTAGGTTGGCATCGCCGCGAGTACAGATTTGAGAAGGATAAGCTTCCCTGCCCCCGACAGGTATCTAGACGTCCAACTATGAGCTTTCTGTCGTAGCCGATCAACTAATGCTGCAAAGATGTTACGCTTACGACGTCCGAAGTGTTCGGGTAGGCCAAGATACTTTCCGATCCCGCCCTCATTATGGATGTTGAACTGGTCTCGGATTCTCTTCTTTGCTGGTCCTGGAGTTTTTGCTGAGAAAGTGATAGAGGATTTCTCGAGGTTTATCCTCTGCCCCGAGGCCAATTCGTACTTCTGAAGGATGGCGATTAAAGTTGAGCAACTCCTAAAATCTGTTCTACTGAAGAACATCGTGTCGTCCGCAAAGAGCAAATGGGTAATCGCGGGACAGTTACGAGCCACCTTAACGCCAATGATGTCACCTCGCATTTGCGCCTCTTTGCACAGGCTAGAAAGAACCTCCGTGCAAAGGATAAAGAGGTACGGGGATAGTGGATCTCCTTGGCGAATGCCTCTCGACGGATTGACCAGACCTTGGGCCGCCCCGTTGATTAGATAAGAGTAGGAAACTGAGGACACACAAGCCATGATCCAGGAGATCCAGGTCTCATGAAAACCAAAGTGGGTAAGCACATCCCGCAAAAAACTCCATTCTATCCTGTCGTATGCCTTGCTCATATCGGTTTTGATGGCCATACTACATCTAACCGTGGCACTCGAATGCTGCAGGTAATGTAAAGCCTCATGGGTGATAAGCACGTTATCGGATATTGCTCGGCCTTTGACAAAAGCTGATTGTTGTTCCGAAATCAGACACGGCAGGAGAGGTTGAAGACGTCGGGTGAGTAGTTTGGCTATAATCTTGTAGTGAGTATTGCAGAGAGCTATCGGCCGATACTCCGACACCTTGCGAGCTCCAGTAACCTTCGGGATCAAACGCACATGAGTAGCGTTCTGCTTTGGGTCCAGCGTCCCTGAAGTGAAGAATTCTTGAATATCCTTTGCAACATCGTCTCCGATAATATCCCAAAAAGTTTGGTAGAAACAGGCTGAGAACCCGTCAGGACCTGGTGCTTTGTCCGGATGGATCGAGAAGAGAGCCTCTTTAATTTCTAGGATCGATGGGGGGGTGATTAATGACTGATTCATCTCCATGGTGACGACAGGGGAGATCACTTGTCGTACCACTGAAGAGGAGTCATTCATTTGAGCTGTGAAGATATGATCATAGAAGCTGGTAATGGACCGTACTATCTCATCCTCCTTATATACAGCTCTCCCTTCATCATCCTCTAGGACCGAAATTTTATTAACTGCCCTTCTGCCTCGCGTTGTAGCATGGAAGAAACCCGTATTGCGGTCTCCGCTGTGGAGCCAGAGAATACGGCTTCTTTGACGCCAATAGAGCTCTTCTTCTTTGTACGCTGCTTCTAAGGTCGATGTGAGCTTTACAATGGTTTCCTGATCTGGAGTTAAGCTCGAGAGTGCTATTTCCAGTTCCTCTTGTGCTTTCTTGATGGCCAAGTTGCTATTCAAGTTCTGTTCCCGGGTCCATTGAATGATGTTGTACCTGATCCTACCAATCTTCTCCAGAACCGAATCCAGGGAATCCTTTTTCCAGTGCTCTGAGACCAGATGGCGAATCTCTGGCTTGTCTTTAAGACGCCTATCAAACCGGAACAAGCCTTTTTTCTTCTTTCGCGAAATGTCGAAATGGACCACAATTGGTCTGTGATCCGAGCCCTCAAAGCGGAGGTATTCACTTCTTCCTGCTGGGAATTGTTCAAACCAAGAACAGTTCGCCATAGCTCGGTCTAGTCTCGACTGAATGAAGTGGGTATAACGTGTACCTCTCCAAGAGAGGTGGTTACCGGAATGTTTAAGATCCCACAGGCCCATTTGTGATACGAAACTTCGGAACGATAGAAATGAGCCTTCCCATCTTGCCGGACCTCCTACTTTCTCTGAGTTGTCGAGTAAATCATTAAAATCACCGGTAATAAGCCATGACTCATCTCTGCCTTGACCTATTTCCATCAATTGTTTCCAGAAAGCTGGTCTGTTTGCAGCTAGAGGTGCTCCGTAAATGAAGGATACAAAGCAAGAAGATCCCAGTGCCTCAATGTTGGTATCTATAATGTTAGCAGATGAGAAAAGAATGTTCACCTGAATGTCATCTTTCCACGAGAGAGACAGACCTCCCGATAAACCCACCGGAGGCACAGTGAAGTGGTTTGTGAGTTCTGACTTCCTGAATAGCTTGAAAAGCTCGTCGTCTTGGCGTTTAGTCTCCATCAGGAAGAGGACCGCAGGTGAGATACATTTCTGAAGCTCCCGGATTCGCTGGACTGTCAAGGGGGTCCCAATACCCTGACAGTTCCAGCTGATGGCTGCTAAGGAAGAGATGAAGGGGGGGGATGAAAAACCGACCCCTTTTTTGTTATTGCTGGGATTATCTTAGATCGTTTTGGTGTACTCCTTGAGACACCAGAAAGACCTCTTCCCCCCGCAATTATAGCATCCATCATTAGCTTTCTCCTTGGTGGTGTTGGAGGTTTCGTTGTTCTCCTCTTTTTAATACTCGGTCCTTTCGGTGGAGTACGGGCTATGCGTTTCTTTCCTTGCACTTCCACCAACTTTTTCTTACCTTCAGCCTTTGATAGAACAGGTAAGTCAGTTTGCTCCAGTTCAAGGTCCCCTGACTCAGAGTCAGAAACAAAAGGTCCCAGACGCAAGGAGACATGGATCCTATCTTCACTGAGAGTACGTATAGGAGATCTCTCAGTTGGGCCTAGTCGTCCAGAATCAAACACCCTCGAACTCGATGGACGAGTAACTGCAATACCGTTGAGTTGTGGACAGGTGTCTCCTTTCTCCATATGAGCACCTTCTTGGCTCATCCTTCTTGTCTGTACCGATAGTCTTTCTTTTGCAGAAAGGCGTTCGTCACTTAAGGCATTCCCAGTGGTTGGGTCTGAGAGTCTAGATGCAAGACTGCTGCGGCGTCTAGTCATCATAGGTGACGGTGGCGAGGTGTGATTCAGAGGTGATTCTGTCTCCAGTAGCAACAGGGGAGGATGAGAATGTTCTCTTGTGGGAATCAGAGTAGAGGGACTATTAGATTCAGATGTAATATCCCTTTGATGATTTTTATTCCTCAGGGTGTTACTCGAAAGTCTCTCTTTTGCTGGTCTACGTCCCTCATTTGAATCATCCTTAGCGCTTGGTGAAGGTTGGTTAGTTACTCTGTTGTTGCCTTGGCGCTTGGTTGTTTCACCGAGAGGAGGGGATAACACAGTTTGTGACCCAGCTTCTATGTCAGGACGGGACTGTTTCCTTGAGGACGATTTGGAGAGATTCCTGTCTTGATCTTCATGTCCAGCTGGAGCAAGTTTGTGGGAGTATCGGGTTGGTGATCTCCTTGGCAAGGGTTCACCAAAACTTTGGTTATACCTTTCATCATACCGGCGTCGGTTCTCTTCAAAGCCAGAACTTCTGTCGGAGCTCTGTCGGGGAGGATTCCTGCCTTCAGAGCGGTAGCTCTTAGTATCAGATGCTCTATAGTTTGTCCATCTAGCTCCTCCTCGATGAGGGACTTCGTTGTTTCGAGAAAACTTCCTTTCAGCTTGTCTTCTTCTTGCTCCCTCTATGCTCTCCAGGGTGTTTTGTTGAGAGATATCCAGTTTTCTTTTATCATCGGGAATACTTCTGGTTGGTGGACGAGAAGGACAATCCCCATCTTCATGGGACAGTGACTTGCAGTAAAAGCAATGCTTTTCCAGATGCTCATATTCAAGCACTATCTCTACCACTTTCTTAGACGGTAGCTCAAGGTCCATACACATGATTAGTGGCTGTAAGCCATTAATCTGAACTCTCAGTCTGGATTTATCAGCATCACGGGCTTCAATCGGTCCAAGTACCGCTCCAATGGCATTAATGGTACTATCTATCCAGTAATGCAGAGGGATACCATGAACTTGAATCCAAAAGGAGATACGTGAAGGGAAGTAATCAGAGACGATAGGTTCCCACTGTTGGAGGATTAACATCCATCTTTTGAAATGGAATGGCACCTTAGCGAGGATAACTTGCATATCTTTCTCTGACTCGAAACAGAATTGAAACAGGTTCGGTCCCAGATCTCGTCCTGTAATGCGACCTACAACACTCCAGTGTTGGAGAAAGAAGTCGACCAAAGCTCTGGTCTTTTGTATAGCAGGGTTTGTGACTCTACCGATGAGAGTAAATTTGTTGCGTTCTATCAGGTCAGAGACATCGGCTTCAGGAACACGAACTAGCGGTTTCTTCAGGGGTCTCTGCTCCTCCTTCCATTTCCCTTTCTCCGCTCTCGAAAATCTATGAGCCATTGGTAGTCGAGGTGGAGTGGTGGCACGATGCTGGTGAAGATGCGTAGCTAGTGACAGTACAATCGGGCGGTGACGATGTCTTCCGTAAGCAAACCACACAGGGGTGGTAAAGAGTTTCTTGAAATGTTTTAGATGGATCTAAGACCCTCAAATCCTAGAGAGCCACCGTAGGAAACGAGGAATACTTGCAGCGTGATGGGTAGAAGCTTCATGACCGACTTAGGAGGCAATTCTGGTGAGAAAACGCCGGCACCAGCTATCCCTCCGACGAGTCGGAGGATGAGCCCGCTGTGTAAAAGGCAGAGGCGTCTATTATCCAGTGGTTAGCACCCAAAGAGGGTAAAGATTCGAAAAAACTCTGCCGTTAGTAGGTGAGACAGGCCCAAAAAAGGAAGTCAACTTAGAGACCCACTAAAAAACCCAGAGGGTAAGGACTTTTATCGAAAACAGTGGTTGGGAGAGAGTTTAACGTTGTTCAGGTCTCATCACATAAGATGAGATCTTAGAGCAACATTATTGGTGTCTTTACACTCTATTATTTAATTTATTATGTTCCCATTGTGTATATAATAATGTTTGATCAAGTTGTATATGTAAATCATCATTCATTTAAAATCTTTTGCAGGCGATTCTGGCATGTTCTTTTGCCGAGAAGGACTACAACAAAGTGTCTTCGGCTGCATCCCGTGTTCTGCAGGTCATGTTTCGATCATCTTCATGAAACGATACCAGTCCCTAAGGATAATTGTTTCTTTTTTTTTTCTTTTTTTTGGTAACTAGCATCAGGGGACCATGTCTTATGATGATTCAGTTTAAAATATGGGGTTAAACTACTCATTGATAACAATCAGGAAAAAAAGTTTGGGATTCGGTCTAAACACACACAACTATATAAAAAAAATCTAAAACAAATGAATGTGATATGCAGATGGGTTTTGTGCTAGGACTTGGATTGTCCGTTTTCGTTGGACTAGGACTATACTTTGGTGCTGGAATATTTACTAAGGACCCTGCCGTTATTCACCTCATAGCCATTGGAATACCGGTACAAATAATACCATTATGAAATACTAATAAGTAGTTGTAATAGTGACTAATAAGAGGTTACGTCTGTTTTTGTGCGACATCAGTTTGTAGCAGCAACACAGCCAATAAACTCACTTGCTTTTGTGTTGGACGGAGTCAATTTTGGAGCATCTGATTTTGCTTACACTGCATACTCCATGGTACACACTATTTTCATTAACTAATTAATATGGTTTAATAATGATTGCTTCTTTTTCGATAATAAGTTAATGATATATCAGGTGGGAGTTGCGGCCATAAGCATTGCAGCTATAATATACATGGCAAAGTTGAATGGTTTTCTTGGAATATGGATAGCTCTTACCATCTATATGGGTCTCCGAGCTATTACTGGAATTGCCAGGTAAATTAACTGGGCCGTAACGGGCCTTTAGTATACTGTATTTAGTCCTCATTATAGTAGACGTTGCAGTCTTTGACTCGTTTGAAATGATGCAGGATAGCAACAGGAACTGGACCTTGGAGATATTTACGTGGACGATCCCCTTCATCTTCCTAGAACTTAGCTTGTAATGAGATGCATATTTTTCTGTATTTCTTCGTTTTTTTTTTTGTATATTTCTTGTGTTCTTTTCACATTCTGCACGAAAGAGCTCTCTATCTTGTTTAGCTTAAACAGTTCCAGATATATGATTTGATCACGCGATTATATGGAGCCCTGGATGACTAGACATTTTCTTTGTGGAAACGTCTGGTTAGGCTAGGTGCTTCAAAGAAGTCTGTAACTCACATCTATCCGCTATGTCCATAATAATACTACTTTTTGCAAACTCATGTAACTATTTCTTTCAAGAATGCGAGAGAAACCCACAGTTCTACTTTGTTACTAAATTGCAAAACATGGTTATTACCAAATTTATCATAGTTTTAGAAATTAAACAGGAGGTGGTGGTAAATCAATAAGAAGCCAAAAGCCAACACAATCATCAGAATCCAAGTCATCTTGAATTGCAAGAAAATGCAAACCTCCACTAGCTTTCTTTGCAGATTCCCAAGCTTCAGCTTCATCAGTAGTAACAGGTGTTTTCTTGTAGGTTGCGTAGACATATCTCGTCGAGATCCCAACGGCCAGAATCAAACATCCTTTTGTACTGTCTGCTTCGATAGAACACACCTCAAGACCATTCATCCAAGCTATATAATGACAATGCATAAAGATCAGAAAACCACATAACAACAACAACAACTGACTTGTCAAAAAACTACACACACACTAACCTGCTAGAGGTTTTGCACGTGAAGAAGCAACAGAGAGACCAGGGATCAGTGTGTTCTCATCAACGTCAATGCCAAGCAAATCCAAGTCTAGGGTAGCACCAAACACAAACTTCTCCTCAAAGTCAGAGATCTCTTCTCTAACAGCTGAGTAAGGTAACTGAACAAACGCCCATTTCTCCCCAAACAAATTCTCAGGAAGATTCATTGGAAAGGGGTTGTCTAGAGATAGCAGAGGCAATGATCCCTTCTGGAAACCGGGATGACGCGTGTACACAGTGTCATACCGTTCTTGCAACCATAGAAACAGAGACAGACACTGCAAAACAGAGAGCCCTTTAGTTTCATTATAAAACTGTTTTAAAACTTTCACATATATTAAATTTTTATCAATGCATTATTTTTTTGTAATTAATTATTTTTCACAATTTGTATCCAATAGAATTTTAATAAATGTAATCATTGTTTGTGAAGTTTATAAATTCACCATTAAATAATGTAAAAATGTATTTTTTGAAACAATTTTAATTCTCTAAAACTTGCATATATTTTTATAAACAGAGGGAGTATAGAAGAAAACATGTAAAGGAAGAGACTTTGCTCATACCCGTTTACTAGGTACTTCCTTTATAGCAAGCTCTTTGCAAGCTTTTGTGATAATGGTTTGCATCTGTGACCTATTAAAACACACAACTTCAACAATAAAGATCATTGAAAAAGATCTCCTTTATGAGTTTGTCATGTTTCACTACCTGAAGAAACGAATCTTCTCAGGAAGAGGAACACCCAAGTCTTGCGTGATGGAAACAATAGCGTCTTTGAGCGTAATACTGTTGATGACATTGTTGGGGAAGTACTTGGTGACTTGAAGCGAGAGCGAAGCATCGCAAACCACAAGCTCCCATATCTTCTTCCCTCTAGAGTCAAGAATCGGCCTCGAGCAGAAGTCCAGCTCCCACTCTTTTATGCTCTCTGCATCGGTCTCTGGATCGAGATAGCTCAGCTCTGAGGTTGGATCATCGTCTACAGTTTCTTCCTCCTCCTGTTTGATGATGACGGTCTCTTCTTTTGTCTCAGGTAAGGAGCGAGAGACGAAACGGCTGCGTTTGGATAAGGTTTTGGAGGAGGAGGAGAGATGGGTTTTGATGGGTTTAGTGAAAGAAGATGATCTAGAGATTCTTGGGAGTGAAGGTGTTCGCATACGAGTGGTGTTGAAGCTTAGAGTCGCCATTTGAAAGGAGTAAGCTTTGAGGAAAACAGAGGAAGAGGATGATTTATCCTTTTCGGTTGGTCCTTCCTCAGCCACATTCTTAGAAAATCAGTAAAGGACTAAATTGATAATTATAGAAGTATAGGGTTAAATCACAAAGAGAGAAACATATTAGGGACCAATAATAAACGAAGAAAATGGCGCGTGAGGGAATCGACGACATAACTGTCTCTCTGTTAATGTACAGTTCGGTCACATTGTCCGAACCAAAAAACTTAGTTGTCTTTTTTTTGTTTTCTTTAATTTTATGATTTTAATAATTCAATTAAACAACAAGAATCCTGTAATCAATCTCTGGAATTTCTGTAAATTAAAACCCTAATTTGTAATTGTTATTGTTTGTGATTTGTTTCCCTCGTCAAAATGGATCGGATTCGTTGAGTAGCAGCAAATTGTTCGTTTGAGGAAGGAAGGAGGAAGAGATGGCGCGACAAATGACGTCATCTCAGTTCCACAAATCGAAGACCCTCGACAACAAATATGTAAACGCCTTCTTCTTCTCTGATTCTGAGGCAAAGGAGGAAACTTTTGTTGGTTTGTGTTTTGACATTTTTGATGGCAGATGCTTGGGGATGAGATTGGTAAAGGAGCTTATGGTCGAGTTTACATAGGATTAGACCTCGAGAATGGAGATTTTGTGGCTATTAAACAAGTCTCCTTGGAGAATATTGTTCAAGAGGATCTCAACACCATCATGGTTTGGTTTCTTTAATTTTTTGTTCTTATCTTTTATGGACTAATGTGTTCTGTCTCACATTTTGATGGTTCGTTGATGTTGGGATGATTGGTTTCTCCAGCAAGAAATCGATTTGTTGAAGGTAGTTTCCTTCATCTATTGTTCCATTACACATTCTTTATCCTCTGCAGTGTATCTCTGTGTCCTTCTAACATGATATATTTCTAGTGCAGAACCTGAACCATAAAAACATTGTCAAGTATCTTGGCTCCTTGAAGACAAAGACTCACCTTCACATTATCCTGGAGTAAGTACTACTATTACTACTTTTTGTGTTTATTTTCTTGATCGACGCGAGATTCAAGTTCAAATAATATTGTGTTTGCAGGTATGTGGAGAATGGATCTCTTGCAAACATTATCAAACCAAATAAATTTGGACCTTTCCCAGAATCATTGGTGACTGTTTACATTGCGCAGGTATATGTTTTTTCTAGTTAAGTTTTCTGCAAACATGTGTGTTATTTTGTACTAACTGGTTAATACAGGTCTTGGAGGGTTTAGTATATCTGCATGAGCAAGGTGTCATACATCGTGATATTAAGGGTGCAAATATTTTAACCACAAAAGAGGTGTGTGTGTGTTTTCTCTACCCTTGTGGATTGTGTTATGGGATGCACAAGATTCTTCTAGGCTATTCATTCTTTGACACTTGAGAATCTCATACTTGCAGGGACTTGTTAAGCTTGCTGACTTTGGAGTTGCCACTAAACTAAACGAGGCTGATGTTAACACTCACTCTGTGGTTGGAACTCCTTACTGGATGGCGCCTGAGGTACGTATACCTTTGATATTTACATATCTAACTGTAACTGATTATTGTGTACTAATGGAGACTCAATTTTGGTTTAAGGTTATTGAAATGTCAGGGGTTTGTGCTGCTTCTGACATTTGGAGTGTTGGATGCACTGTTATCGAACTTTTGACATGTGTACCTCCTTACTATGATCTGCAACCCATGCCTGCCCTCTTCCGTATTGTTCAGGTTTTTTCAACATCTTACAAGTTTGCTTTATGTCGTTGATGCTGAAGAAAATGCTTATCTTGTTAGCCTTTGATTCCAAACTGTTCCCTTTTCTGGTTTTGTTTTAGGATGATAGCCCTCCTATTCCTGATAGTCTCTCTCCAGATATTACAGACTTCCTAAGACAATGTTTCAAGAAGGTATAGTTTGCTGCAATAGTCTTTGACCATTCTACTTACCACTGTTCTGTTATGGAACCTTTGGCACTAAGAGTTATTTAACATCCAGTATGCATATCTGATTTGTATCTTGCATATCACAGGATTCTAGGCAGAGGCCTGATGCGAAGACACTGCTCTCTCACCCTTGGATACGAAACTCTAGACGAGCATTGCAGTCATCACTTCGGCATAGTGGAACCATCAAGTGAGAAAACTTGTGTGTGTTTACTTTTAACTTATTGCAGGGCTAAGCACATGTGTTTGTACCGATGTCCTTGAGTACTTCATTCTCTGCAGATATATGAAGGGAGCCGATTCAAGTTCAGAGAAGGACGGCGAAGGCAGTCAAGATGTAGCTGAGAGCATTTTAGCAGAAAAAGTGGGGATGTCAAAAACGGTAAGGTTCCTAGGCTCTACTGTACCATCATTGATGATGAGAACTATGACGTATTGAACTTTGCTAAAGCTACTTATCCAGGACCTTTTATTTGTTCAGAACTCGAAAAGCAAATTACCTGTGGGGAGTTTTAGGTCTGAGAAAGATCAGTCTTCAGCCAGTGATTTTGGTGAAGAAAGAGCAGATTCTGAAGATGATATCATGTCAGATCAAGTTCCTACGTTGTCTATCCATGATAATAAGTCTTCTCTTCAATCAAGCACTTGCAGTATTTCTTCAGATGCAAAGGGGACATCTCAAGATGGGAAATCTGAACATGATGAAAATCTTGAAACGAAAGGTTCCGAAGGTAGAAGAGATAATTTAGCAACAAAACAGGTTGGAAAAGAATGTTCCATTCAGATGCAGCAGAGATCACATAGTTTTGGCCCAAAAGGTGAAGACCGTGGGCTTCGAAAGGTTAGTTGTGTTGTTGCATCATTCTTCTCTTAGCACTTTGTTAGATACTATGGACACTCTGGAGTATGATGTGCTTTTGTGTGTTGAGTTAATTGGTATGTTCCAACTGGTAGAAACAAAACAGTTTGCTGAATTTAATGCTTAGATGCTTCAGTTGTGAGATACATTTTTGTCTGTTGTTGGGCCTTGGTCATGTTCTATACAAGATCTTGTACTGAACTGACTAGTTCTGTTATGTTTGTTATAACTATCTTAAAGGCAGTGAAGACTCCATCTAGTTATGGTGGAAATGAACTGACTAGATTTAGTGATCCTCCGGGGGATGCTTGTCTGCATGATTTATTTCATCCACTGGATAAAGTTCCTGAAGGAAAACTTAACGAAGCCTCAGCATCAACGCCTGCATCAAACGTCAACCAGGGAGATTCTCCTGTTGCAGATGGTGGAAAGAATGATCTGGCAACAAAGTTGAGGGCTAGAATTGCTCAGAAGCAAATGGAAGGTGAAGCTGGGCATTCAAATGATGGTGGTGATCTTTTCCGTTTAATGATGGGTGTTTTGAAAGATGATGTTATTGACATTGATGGCTTGGTATGGCTCTCTCTCAATCATACAGGTTTTGATATCTCTAGTAGTGTATTGTTAACATGTTTTTATATTCTTGTTTCTCAGGTATTTGATGAAAAAGCGTCTCCTGATAATCTGCTTCCTCTACAGGTATTATGCTGATGGTACTTGAGTGACTCTCAACTTAATATTAATTAATTAAGTTCTTGTAGGCAGTTGAGTTTAGCAGATTGGTGAGCTGCTTAAGGCCAAGTGAAACAGAAGATGCAATAGTGACTTCCTGTCAGAAACTTGTTGCCATGTTCCGTCACAGACCTGAGCAGAAAGTAGTGTTTGTGACACAACATGGTTTCCTCCCTGTAATGGATCTTCTCGATAGTCCTAAATCACGTGTATGTTTGTTTGTCTTTCATCATCAGTAGTTGTTAGTTCGATGTGAATACTACGGTCTAGCTTATGCTTTGTGAATTGTTTTATGGTGTTTTCAGGTAACATGTGCCGTGCTGCAGCTGATAAATGAAATTATAAAAGACAACACTGACTTCCAGGAGAATGCTTGTCTCGTTGGTCTCGTAAGTCTTACTTGACATTTGGTTACTGATTCGGTAATGATATACAATATTGATTAATTCAAGTGACATGGCAGATACCTCTGGTAATGAGCTTTGCTGGTCCTGAGAGGGATCGGTCTCGAGAAATACGTAAGGAAGCAGCCTACTTCTTGCATCAGCTTTGTCAGTCAAGGTTACAGAGTCATCAAATCTATAACACTTTTGCTTCTATATTGTTTTTTTCTTGCAAGTCATAGAGTTGATTTTTTTATCTTCTTTACAGCTCCTTAACATTGCAAATGTTCATATCTTGCCGTGGAATACCAGTTTTGGTGGGGTTTCTCGAAGCAGACTATGCCAAATACAGGTGATTCCTAGGTTCATTACCAATCCCAGCAGCATCTATTTTTTTTGTTTTTGAACTTGTCTTCATGTCTAATTTAGGCAATGTGTTTCTTCTATTGAACACAGTTGATGCATTTCTTGATTCAGCTCTTCTCTGTTTAATCTGTTCTGATCCTTTTCTACTAATTGAGTTTTTTTTTTCTGTCCAGGGAGATGGTTCACTTAGCTATTGATGGGATGTGGCAGGTTTTTAAACTTAAAAGGTCCACCCCAAGAAATGATTTTTGTCGTATAGCTGCAAAGAATGGCATTCTTCTTAGGCTGATCAACACTCTCTATAGCTTAAACGAGGCAACTCTACTAGCTTCCGAAGGACGCTCTGGTCAACTTGATCAGCATGAGACTTCTTCACTCAGTGTGATTGATAATCCCGATGTGTTGAAAACTAGGCATGGAGGTGGTGAAGAGACCTCAAATTCTCAAAGATCAGATGTCTATCAACCAGATGGTGATAGGCCTAGATTAAGCAGTGCTGCACTAGACGCCGCAGAAGATGTTAAAACACATCATAGGATGTCTCTCTCTTCCAACAGAACATCAACAGACAAGCTTCAGAAACTTGCCGAGGGTGTCTCTAATGGATTTGCTGTTCCTCAGCCAGAACAAGTCCGGCCTTTGCTTAGCTTGTTGGACAAAGAACCTCCTTCAAGACATGTTTCTGGTCAACTAGACTACGTGAAGCACATCACTGGCTTAGAGAAACATGAAAGTATACTTCCTCTTTTGCGTGCGTCCATCGAAAAGAAAACCAATGGAGGAGGAGACCTAGACTTTCTGATGGCTGAATTTGCAGGAAAACAAAACGGGAATCTTGATACTTTGCCTAGATATTACAGTAAAACGATGTCAAAGAAGGTTTTGGCTATCGACGGAGTTGCTTCTGCATCTGGTGTACTGTCAGGTTCAGGTGTTCTAAATGCTAGACTTGGAAGTGACACATCCTCTGGTGTACTTTCCCATATGGTCACTACGCTGAGTGCAGAACTCGCAAGCCAGTACTTGGAGAAAGTGGCTGATCTGCTTCTCGAATTTGCTCGTGCTGATACGACGGTTAAATCATACATGTGTAGCCAAAGCTTACTGAGTCGTCTTTTCCACATGTTCAACCGTGTAGAGCCTCCTATTCTGCTAAAGGTACTTCAACAATATTATGAAGTTTCTTCAGGTCGCATGCTTTATAATGCCTTTTGTTTGTACAGATACTGAAGTGCACCAATCATTTATCCACTGATCCTAATTGCTTGGAGAGTCTTCAGCGTGCAGATGCAATTAAGCATTTGATCCCCAACCTTGAGGTTAAGGAGGGGAATCTTGTTGACCAGATCCATCATGAGGTTACCGTCTTGACTTGAATAGAGATAGCTTTCATCTATTGGTTACAACTTGTTGTGAGATTGAAAGTTTAGATTCCTGTTCCTACTTTGTGTAGGTACTTAGTGCACTATTCAACCTGTGCAAAATAAACAAGAGGAGGCAAGAACAAGCGGCTGAAAATGGAATCATACCTCACCTGATGCTTTTTGTCATGTCGGATTCTCCGCTGAAACAATATGCATTGCCACTACTATGTGACATGGCTCATGCATCTCGGAACTCAAGAGAGCAGTTAAGGGCACACGGTGGTCTGGATGTTTACTTGAGTTTGCTAGATGATGAATATTGGTCTGTGATTGCCTTAGATTCCATTGCTGTTTGCTTGGCGCAAGACAATGACAACCGCAAGGTGGAGCAAGCCTTGCTCAAAGATGATGCAATATATACATTGGTCAACTTCTTCCAGAGCTGTCCAGAGAGACATTTTGTGCACATATTGGAACCATTCTTGAAGATTATCACGTATGTATCTCTCCTCTCATAACAAATCATCTAACTATGAGTTTAGTTGATGTATATGCCTCCTCTTAACGTGGAGCTAACCCTCTTCTCCTTGTTGATTCCAGGAAATCATCTCGAATCAATACAACATTAGCTGTAAATGGATTGACTCCGTTGCTTATTGCAAGGCTAGATCACCAAGATGCTATTGCAAGGCTTAACTTACTGAAACTCATAAAGGTAATGGATCATTAGACCATCCAAGTTCTTGCTTGTCTTGTTCTGAGTGTTTTATGTTGACGTATCATTGAAACAGGCTGTTTATGAGCACCATCCAAGGCCAAAACAACTGATTGTAGAGAATGATCTCCCTCAGAGACTGCAGAATCTGATAGAAGAGCGACGTGAAGGGCAACATTTAGGAGGTCAAGTTTTGGTGAAGCAAATGGCTACATCTCTCCTTAAAGCACTTCATATCAACACCGTCTTGTGAGAGTCCAAAACCAACTTCTGCTTTGGAACTAACTGTACATTCATTCCAATTTTTTGGCAGGAAGATTATACTCAAAAAGTGTATACATTTTTCTTCTTTTCCACTTACACATGTTTTGTAATTGTTGAGTTGTGTGTGGGCTCTCTTGAGTTTTTTTTGGTCTCCCCAAGAGATTCCAACACTTGAATATTTGGGTGAGATACTTGATTGTTTTATTGATTTTGCTGACGTTCTGATAAATAATTTGTAACCATTTTTTATTCATAGTTAATTTTTTTCTTAATAGTATTATAATCTTAGTATCTTACTAGCTTATACTTCATACATTATCTATATATACAAATTCACTACCGAATTAAGAAATTTCGAAAAGTCTGAAATAAGGGTTGTTGATGGAGGTCAAGAGTGATCAGTGCAAAGGGGAGAAACACCTCCTCTAGTGTCCAACTTCACATTGGAGCAAGAAGCTTTGGAGACATCTTGTTTGGTAATAAGATCGACCAGTTCAACGTTTTCCTTGACATTGAATGCTCTTTCTGCACTCAAATTTCACAGCTTGGTTTTGAACTCGTCCCATGTATGTTTTTGTACATTACATTGCTTACTTGTACCGCCGATTTCTGCAACATATCCCATATTAGCTTTTATTATTAGTACTCAAGTTGTGGTGTTGATGTGTGTTTGGTTGTGGTGTACCATTGAAACAGGCTGTTTATGAGCACCATCCAAGGCCAAAACAGCTGATTGTAGAGAATGATCTCCCTCAGAAACTGCAGAACCTGATAGAAGAGAGACGGGAAGGGCAAATTTTAGTGAAGCAAATGGCTACATCTCTCCTTAAAGCACTTCACATCAACACCGTCTTGTGAGAGTCCTAAACCAACCTCTGTTTTGGCCTTGGGACTGTAAATTCATTCCCATTTTTTTGCAGGAAGAATATTCTCAAAAAGTGTGTACATTTTTCTTCTTTTCCATTTACAAATATTTTGTAATTGTTTGAGTTGTGTGGCTCTCTTGAGTTTGTTATAGTCTCCCTTAGAGATGCCAACACTTGATCGTTTGGGTGATACTTGATTGTTTTATTAATTTTGCTGACGTTCTGACACATAAATTTGTAACCATTCTTTATTCATTCTTGATTTTTTTCTTAATAGCATTATGATCGTACTAGCTGATACTTCTCTATATATACAAATTCACTACCGAATTAAGAAATATAGAAAAGTCTGAAATAAGGGTTGCTCATGGAGATCAAGAGTGATCACTGCAAAGGGGGGAAACGCGTCCTCTTGTGTCTAAGTTCACATTGGAGCAAGAAGCTTTGGAGACATCTTGTTTGGTAATAAGATCGACCTCAACGTTTTCCATTGAAATGCCTTGACATGGAATGCTCTTGCTGCACTCAAACTTCACAGCTTCGGGTTTTGAACTCGTCCCATGTATGTTTTTGTACAATACATTGCTTACTTGTACCGCCGATTTCTGCAACATATCCCATATTAAATTTTATTATTAGTACTCAAATTGTAGTGAAAAGATTTGGTTATTCGGTGCAAACCTGTTCGGGACACGATTCAGGTTGATCACAATAGTCCTGGTTGATTATTATTGGGTTTGTAACGTTTTTCATTAAGATGTCTTGGAATACTATGTTCTTTGCCATTCCATGTCCTCCCTGTTCATGAATAGTAGTAATATTGTTTTTCTTTAAACATCAAATTAAGTTTTATTAACAGGAAAAACATTGATATATTTATAATGCTGGGGATTTACCTGCCAAGTCTTGATTCTAACACCATTAGTGGTTCCTATAAGAGTTGATTTGCTGACTACCACATTAGAAACATATGCTTCTGAGTTATGAGCTCCCAAACTCCCAATGCTGAAAGAAACAGAAAACAGTAATATTGAGATATTATGTAGTTAACAATGTAAAAGAGAGAATGCTGTATTGATAACTCATCAAAACTCCATATGAAATCATAAAAACAATTGTTTTCAATTGGTTTGAAGTTTTAAACAATAAGTATGCAAATGACATTTATATTAGAAATACTATATTGTACATATTTGTTTTAGAAATCAAATGTAGATTATTTTGGAATGGCTAAGACCATTTTAAAAACATTGAATCTAACTTTACTCGTATATTTTAATAACATGCTGCATCTCATTTTATATATAAAAAGTGTGTTTCATGCTGATAAAGATTAGTGGATCTTTTTCCAACAAAGAATACATTTAGCTGACAAATATTAATTTTGCTCATAGTATGTTTGCTTAAAATAAGATAAAATTAAACAAAAAAACATTAGGTGAAAATAGGTAGAGATGGTTAGACCTGATTCCATGACCCGGCCCGCATGTAATGCCCGTGGCTCTCACATTCTCCGATCCACTCACTATGGATATACAATCATCACCTTCATCACCAAAATCAAACCCAAAACATTACTATATATATCAACAAGAAAATAAAACAAATAACATTAGCTCATTTGTTTTCCCTTTTACTATCTGAATTATAAATGTTTTCCTTACAAAAATAAATACTCAAAAAGTAAAGAAAGTCGAGTGTAAAGTTTGATATGGAAATTTATGAATTCACTCTTATTTTGTAGGAGTAATATTCTTTTATTTTTTAATTGATAAATCAATAATACTAAACTAACGAGTATAATCTCTAAAAACGAATTATTAATTACCAGTACGGATGATAGAGTTTTGAATGAGGACATTGCGAGTTCCGGTAACGTGAATGCCATCGGTGTTGGGACTATCACCCGGAGACGTG
This sequence comes from Hirschfeldia incana, assembly GCA_026261945.1. Taxonomy (NCBI): domain Eukaryota; kingdom Viridiplantae; phylum Streptophyta; class Magnoliopsida; order Brassicales; family Brassicaceae; genus Hirschfeldia; species Hirschfeldia incana. Next base: position 4,198,816 of record JABCMI010000021.1, read on the forward strand.
ACCATAAGATTCAAAGCCTTCACGTTTTCGCATTCTTGAATCCTCATATGCATTTGCTGTGCGTTTTCTAACCTAATGTTTCTTACCATCAAGTTATTGCATTCCACAAACGTTACCGCCTGCCACCCATTTATTTCATTTACATCAACCATTAATTGAAACTGATATTGAAAACAAAGGTAATGCGTTTGAGGTTCTCACCGTGGGAGCTGCCTGGCATGGCTGTTTAACAAAAGAAAATGGTAATTAATATTTCATTGGTCAGTTTCTATATAACTTATGTCTTTTAAGACATTGAACCATACTAAGAAGAGCTTACAAGTTCAGGGTTGATCTTGCAAGATTTTGGCCACCAGATTTCTCCATTACCATCGATGCGTCCACTGCCTTCAACACGAAGATTATCAACCGTTTGGAAAACGATCCAGAATCTACGATCCCTGTAGTCTGATGGATTTTTCCATGCCTCAATCTTCCCGTAAATCTAATTCACAAAATTATGAATAGTATGGTCAAAACATTATACAATAATAACTGAGAGCCCTACGTGCATTGGTTTATATCATACCTTGAAAACAATCAAGGATGATTTACATGGACCGGAGAATTTAACCGGTTTAAGAGTGTAAGCTCTATTTTCCGGAACCACGATGTAAACTGTTCCCTTTGACGAACAAGCTGCTTCCCAAGCTTTCATGAATGCCTACGACTCAAAACATAATATTTCATTACATTGAATGTACAAGATTTTGATTATATATTGCTATAGAAATAATTAATAGGGACACCTGAGAATCGTCGTTTCCATCGGCTTTAGCACCGAAAGAGTTAACATTAAAAGCTCGAGGAGAAGATCTAGGAGCATATGCATGGCGATCTATCATGTTCCCGTTGTGTGTAATGTGACCATGTTGGTGATTGGTTTCATAATAAGCATTGTGAGACATGGAATGATCATATCTAGGATCAAACGGGTAGCTGGAAGAACAAGAACGAAGAGACGTTAAGAGAATTGTTAAGAAGATTATGGTCTTCTGATACATGTTTGGTAGATTCTCACTCAGAGTTAGATTAAGATTGGGTTTGACGTAAAAAGGATGATGAGGAATGACTGAGTGAGGTGTCATGGAGAATCCAAAAATGCATATATTTATACAGATGGGAGCGATAAAGAGGTATTGACTGAAAGAGATTATAAGAAAATATTCGTTATAATTCCTTTTTGTCATCAAATATTCGTTATAATTTGTCACGTTTAATACTCAAATCGTTTCCAAAATATTTGTACAATGAAGTTTATTTAATATCAACAAAAAAAAAACTTTCATAAATGTAACGCAAAGAAAATAATTTAAAGGTTGTATATGAATAAATAAATAAATAAAAATATGAAAATGAAGAGCTGATCTCGGCCAAAGAGATCCTCATCTATTATGGTACCAGAATGAAGTTTTCAAAAGCTGGTTTAGTACTAATTAATTTGAAGGTATTAATTGGTGACTATGGTAAATTATTATTATTTTTGTGGTAAATTATTTGATGATATTATACTAGATTGATTTTTTGGACAAAATTATTAACAAACAGGTCTACTTTTTCCTTCTAAATTCTTCATAGAAGAATAAATTTATAAAGAAAAATTTTCTTATTCAATTATGATGAAAAAAAATTTCTTATTTCTTTAATTTTTTTTTTCAGTTCCTCAAATGAATTTTTACTTATTATTTTGTTTATTTTTATTCAGTTATCTAGCAGTCACCAATCAAAACCTTAAAGTGAAGGATCAGATTTTCAAAATCTTAGGCTGTAACTGGTAGAAAAATATGGAATTGATAGAGTTTAAATAAATGAAATGATAGGAATGAAATACATAAAAAAATGGAATCACCCCTCTTTATATTTTACATATTTTCTTATGGAATTGATGGAATAAGTATTCCATATCATTCATGTCACAGGGTGAATTTCTTTTGGAATTAATGGAATAAAACATAACACATCATTCCATTCCAAAAATCAACAATCTAGTTGCAGCATTAGATAGATATCCAATAAATTTTCAAAATTCCATTTATCACTTTAACATTAATTAGTATCTAATCTTCTTTTGAGAATCATAACCAAATTTGTTATGAAATCGTTTCTCTTTGTATTTTTTTCATTTTTTTGTGAAATTGATGAAAAGAGTATTTCATTCCATTTATGTCAAATGATGAAATTTTAGAATTAATGGAATAAAACAGTTCATATCATTCCATTTCAAATATTAGTAATCCAATCGCATAATTAACACGATGAATAAGAAAAATGTAAAGATCACTAACACCACAAGTCGCTTTCTAGAGATTATTGATATTTTCATATCTTCCTAATTATTTAAAATCAATATTCTTATTATAAATTAAATAAAGTATTTTAAAATTTTATAAGAACATATTTTAGATCACTTTAAAGAGAGACTAGGTTTATTTAGTTTGGGCATAAAAATAATATTTATTAATTAGTAAAATACTGTATTGATTTCTATCAAACAAAACTATTGTAATGTGTAAAAAATGGTATATGTTAAATGATGAGGTGGAAGAAAGAAAAGATGATGTAAAATGTTAAAGATGAAAACTTAAACTTTGCATGATTATATTTTAATGATCTATATGCATAAAAAAATTAATTTTACTACAAATTTGATACTTTTTTTTAAATTAACCTCTAAAATATATTTTTTTTACAAATATCTTAGTTATGGTGAAAAATAAACTAAATTAACTCCTCTAAATCTTTTGTAAATGTTTAATGATCATTTACAAAACATTTATAGAAGTTTATAAATCCCAACCTCACCAACTACTAAACCTTAAACAATAATTAATAAATATTAAACTCAAATACTATGATATTTCTGACTTAATGTATCATAAAAATAGTATCCAAATTATGGTATTTCAATAAGAAACCAAATTCTCGTATTTTTCCGGTGCTGTCTGTGGTGGAGAAGCACGGTCCTAGAATTAGCTTGAAACATATTGTGTTTGGAAAGTATTTTGAATCAAGTACAGTGAAAAGAAAGTAGGCAGGGCTAAGAGAAGAAAAGAGAGAAGATAATTGGTAAAGTATGTCAGAAGGTTAAGTTAGGAACATTGTCTAAAAAACAATGAAATTATAAACTTGGATGGGATAAGTTATAAGAAATACAAGTTAACATCTGTACACATCCTTTCTTTCACGTATAAAGAAACACAATACAAAGAGTATGAAAAAGAAAAGAAAAAAGCCAGAGTACGTATTGAACATAATTTAGTTACAAAAAGAATCAGTTTCCCCTATTAGAACAGATTTTGGTTAAATAATAAAATTTACAGATATTTCTATAAAGACAAATAAACAAGAATTTCTAACAAAAAGAAAACCTCAACTTTGTTGGGCGTTGGGCGTGTGCAAGTTAATTAGATGTGTGGTCTCAAGTGTCTTCTGCGAAGATCTTGAAGATGAAATCCTTAAAACGTCGAGAATATTGTTTTGGATCAACAGCTGAGATCGAAGTTGGGTCATATTGCATTGATTTGTATGCATGTTCAAGCTTCTTGCTTATGTCATAGTCTTGTAAAATGTCTATAACACCAAAGTAGAGAATCACATCGTAAAATTCACCAGTTGGGTCCCCAACAAGCTGATTCTCACAATCACTTCTTCTCATTGTCCTTTCAACTCTTGCAGGCATGTTTATACCCAGTTTTATCGATGCTAACCTGAAAACAATCATTCAAGAAAGAACACTTGCGTCATGAACCCCAATTTACAGTTTTCACATACATGCAAGTATAACCATTAAGTTTGTAGTTCTTTACTTGCTGGCATCAAGAAGAAACCTATCCATATCTGCTCGCGAAAGACGAGCATTTCCACCATCAGGGTTTCCTGCTCAAACAAGAGAAAGTTGTCTTAGACATACAAGTTTTAGAGCATTTTCAGTACACCTTTATATGTTTTTTCTCTAAAATATAGGAATTTATTATAGAGATAGGTTTCAAGCGTATGCTTGTATAGGATAGTTGTTCAATTTTAAGGAGAAATTATAGAAGAATGTAATTTATCTTCTAAGTATAAAGACAAAAATAATGTGTTCATATATTCCTTTGAAATAAAATTCATCAATCATAAACGTATAGAGAGAAAACTACATCTATAATAGTTCATCCATTTTAATAAAAATGGAGAAAATGGTTTGGATATGGTCGGGAAATTTGGAAGTTAAGATAAGATTTTACCAGTAGGGGTTCTAGCACCGGAAGTAGGAGTAGCAGAGTCCTTGGATGCTTCTCGAAAGTGAAGACCAACCAAAAGACTATAATCCATTATCCTCTCTTGTTCAAGGAACTCACAGTCTTTGTCCACTTGCCTGCCAACAAAAAAAAACGCTAGAACCTTAGTAACTAATGGAAGAAGTGGAAAGAGACATATATAACAAGAGTAATGTTGTGAACGGCTGCGAATTATAAGAAAAAACAGAGAGCAAAACGAATTGAGGCAAATACCCGTTTAGGATTTCTTATTATTGTGTGAATGAATAATTTACAAACCCTTAGACCCATATTTATACAACCTCAAAAACCCGATTTTCTTTTCCCAATAAGAAAAATACAACAGAAAAAGTAAATTTCCTAAACCGAAAAGGCATACCGTACTTGTGCACAGAGATTTAAGACACACAGATGCAACAAGTAATTATAGGTAATGAATGAATCACCTGCAGAATTCTTGGAACCAATTCTTCTGCAAACGGAATATGAAATTTAGATCAAGATCTTTAAGTGTTGTGTTTGGATCAATTTCAGACTCTGGTTTAGTGGTAAGACGGCCATGAGATGATCCTTTCAGGTCAAACCGCCTATGTATGGAGTGACCAGTACAGAACAGATTCCCCATTATCACGAACCTAACCTGCAGGGGGAAGTATTCTTCTATCACTACTTCGAAGTTTAAAATGCTAATAACAACAATGCACATAGATGAATTGCAAAAACAGTAGCTGAACCTTTTTCTGTGCAGTGCCAGTTAATTTCACGCAGTGAAGACCAAAGAACTTGGTAACTAGAGTGTTTTCACATGCCCTTACATGATTGTAGTAAGCTGGAAGCATCCTTATAAGAACCTGTTTCAAGGAAACACAAAATGAGTGAATGTTGAGTTTTAGTTTCATCTCTTAACAGTTGACAAAAAAAAAAGTTTCATCTCTTAACTTCATTTACTTACCTTTGTTTCAGCCTTCTTCATCGTCTTGATCATGTAGCCATCATCATTGGTCAAGTAGAAAAAGCTTCCACTCTTCCCTGGAGACGATAGCTCCCTAAGAGCATCATTGCCACATATCGATAACATATAATCTGCTGCATCCACATTAAACAGTTTCCGCAAAGTCCTATATACACAATTTTCATAAGTTTTCTTATGTACAAACACAAGAGAAAGAAATCAAAAAAAGGCAGAGTCAAAACCTGAAAACCACAGGACAATAGTCCTTCCACTTGAACTCACAAGACTGGTGTGGAGGAGTGTATTTAGATCCTTCAGATGGAAACTTAGTCCAAAGTTTTTCCTTTGGATCAAACGCCGAAGCCTTCAAATCAAGAGATGTAGCCGGAGCTGGTCTTCCAACAGAATGTCTTACAAAAAAGGAAACAGCAATGATCAAAAACATCAAAGAAACACACAAAAGTAAGATTCAATCACGAGCACTTACCTAATCCCAAGCTGCAAGTTAAGCATGAGGTCATAGTTCTTATGACCTTTAGAGATAGTTTGTCCTTGTTTCTTAGCAGGCTGTATCCTCAAAGGCCTTAACGGTGATGATCTATTACTCTCCGTATCATCCACCTGAAGATAACCAGAACCATTGTTCCTCAACTCCAGTTCACCATTACTAACTCTCCCATCAACAGATCTCCTCCTCGGCCTCTCGCTGCTTCCACTACTACTCTTAGTCCTGTTCCCACTACTACTCTGCTCAGAAGAACCGTACCAAACCGGCATCTTCTGAGAAGGCAAAACCGGGATTCTCTGACAAGTACAAACCACACACTCGCTCAAATCAACACAGAAAACTTGTTGTGGTTGCCACTCGAAGTTCCCTGAAGACGTGGTGGTCGGGTAATAAGTCCCGTTCTGTTCTTCAGGATCTTTACTCCAAACTCCGACATAAAAACTCCCGTCCGACCAACGGAAAGTACCGTTACCTTTAGGAGCAGAGTCTTCCCAAGAACCGTCGTAACGGTTCCCGTTGCTCCATATCATCGTCCCGTTACCGTTCATCGTCCCGTTCTTCCATTGACCGATATAATGATTCTCATTCTTCCACTGGTACCTACCGTGGCCGTCTTGCAAACCTCTCCTCCACTCTCCGTCGTAGCAGTCCCCGTTGACGTAGCTTTTGGTTCCTTGACCGTGTCGGAGATTCATCACCCACGATCCTCTGTACAAATCTCCGGACGAGTCGATGTAAGTGCCTTTGCCGTCCATGTAACCGTTCTTGAAATCTCCTTCGTAGGTTGCGCCGCTAGGCCAGCTGAAACGGCCTTTCCCCATGGTTTTGCCACGGTGCCATTCTCCTACGTACATACAACCGTCGGTCCAAAGGTATTTGCCGTGTCCGTGTGGGAGGCTGTCTCTCCATTGGCCTGTGTAGAAGTCTCCGCTCGGTAATGCTTTCTCCGCGTGGTATGTTTCTCCCGTTGGTCTGCTGTAATCGTCGGCGTCATCCGCGTGTGCTACCGACATTTCTTTTTCTTCTTTTAACTCTTTTTTATTTTATTTTTTTTGTGTGTTTGCTGCTTTCAGATATGTATTTGTCTTTGAACCAAGGTTGTTCTCATTCGTTTCTCCATCGGAGGATCTTGGTCTTTCTTCTTCAATGGAGGGGAAAAAAAAGAAGGTAGTAAAGCTAAGAAGATAGAGACAGAGAAACTAATGAGATGTTTTTGATTGGTGTGAGGAAAATGAAGAGTTTGGTAATGGCCATTGTTGTTTTATTGGACCTCCGCGTTTCATTCCTGAAGGTATTACCGAACCAGACATCTGGAGGGACTCGACGTGCTTACCTTGTCAATGCTGACGTCATTTCTTTTTCATTTTCTTTTTTTTTATAATCTTTTTCTAGAAGAGATAACATACGGTTATCTGATTTGACCTCATGAATCCGTTCTCTTCTCAAATAATACACTTTTTTTAGTGCAACATAGTCAAATACTGAGCGGCTGAGTTAGCTCAAGTGGAAAGAACCCTGTTGGCCAATTGTCATGCCCGCGGGTTCGATCCACCTGAGGCGAACTAATTCTTCTGCTCACCAAACACGGATATGGGCTAATGCTTTCGGCCCATTTGAATACCCGGAGTGAGGGTCTATCCGTGGGCCGCACCACCCCTTTGGGGATTAGTCTGGGCGAAGCCCGGGATACCCCCAAGGTTAAACAAAAAAAAAAAAAAAAAACATAGTCAAATACTATTAAAAATTATATGTACTACTAATTAAATACTATGTTATGATTTATTTACCAGTACATAAATTTATATTTAGGGTGTTAAGGAAATACATTATTTACAATTTTCTTCATCGTTTTGTTTTGTTTAATAACTCGTTTGAAACAAAAATAACACGTTTAGACAAGTGAAAGATGTATAAAATTTATATTTTCTCGTCCAATGAAATTTGTTTCTAAACCAACAAAAGAACATTGTTCACCTTGAACAAGTGAGAACCCACACATCTTCAAAAAACTAGTTGCACTCTCCACTTAAACAATATCCAAAGCATCACTCTGCAACTCATACTTTTTCCTTGGATGGCGAACCAACCTTTTCCGTTGCAAATCTCTCCTCTAAAGCCCTTGCTCCTCTTTCTCTACAACAAGAATTTTTGGAAAGTTTAAGTAGGAAGGTAGATTTTATTTTAGAGAACCAGAAGCAATTTTCTCAGGCCATTACTATTTCTTCTTAGAGTTGAATGAATAGGATCATTCATTGCCGGTTTACACCAACCAAATCCTAGATTATGTTTCAACAACATATTAGCCAAAAAACGGTTTATACTAATGTTTGAATACGTGATCTGCATTAAGCCCCAAATAAAAATATCTAAGTAATATAAGGCTTGTTTTCATATAGTGGGTATAAACTAGGAATGGTTCTGAAGAATAGTCAATCATCAATCAAATTATGCGTTTTTGTACATAGGTTATGAGGTGGATCAAGGAGAAAGTAGCATCTCTTCACTATCAGTATAAATAACAACAACAAAAAGAGGGAGAAAATGAAAGTGTTATCATTGAGTGAGAGGAAGACATTCAATCTGGATCTCAAGAACACCTCTCTCCACCTTTTGAAGCCTTAGTGAAATGTCTTGTTTCACTTTCGCTTCTTCATGTGAGGTTACTCCATCCCTCACCGATGTATCCTCTTTGCACGCCAGCCAACTCCCCAGCCGCCTCGTTTCTCTTATGGTCGCTGTCTCGTACTCTATTGCTGCACTCACCAATGGTTCTATGTCTATCTCTGCCTCTCCCATAAAATCATCTGTCGTGAATGTATCCTTGTCGTACACTAGCTGCAAAATTAAAATGCATGTTAATAGCTTGATGTAAGGGAGTCTCTGAGTACCATAAAACATTTATAAATCTTATTAAAAACAAATTTCTTACAATTTAGAGAACACAAAACTTAGGTATATTTATTTTTTTAAAATTTGAGGTCAGGACAAATTTTTCATCGCGCTATTCCCATGACTTAGCATAGTTTTCTACCGGTTAAACAACCAGTTAAGAGTTTTGAGCCTTCAATTGATGAGTGTTCAGTACACAAAGCTCACTCTGTCTCCAGAAGCATATCTTTTCCCACATCCTTCCTTCTTACTTTGATCATTCTCTCATTACTCAAATATGTAATTGTTATTATTCTTCAACACATAAGTTAGAAAAATATATGCACTTACCACTTTCAGAGGAGGCACCTGCTCGGGTATCGAAAGCATCAGCGTCTCATTCCACACAGGATTCAAGTTGTTCTTTATCACCCTTGTTTTTACCGACTTCACCAACATCAAAAAACAGATCCTGTTTAGTTTCCATAAGTAGTTTAGTTCTAAAAATCTTGTTACAGAGAGCTTACTTGCTGGCCAAGAGACAGGATAACATAAGGATCACTGGTCATCACATCTCGAACCGCAAGGTTTGTTCCTTTAACCACATTAACCTTAATCAATCCAACAAACTCAACCATACCTGCCTATAAACACATACCCACACAATATATAACTAACATTAGCAACATTCATTACATAAACATGTATGGCATGTATATGTATACTGGTTGTTTACCAGAGAATTGCTCTTCTTTGTGCCTTTGTGATCAGAATCTCTTCTTCCCCAACTATTCCTAATAGCATGACCAATACGGTTTTTTGCAGAACGGTGGCTAGAAGAACATAAAGACGGTGGTGGATTATTTACTCTGTTAGGCTGCTGTTGAGAAAACAAATCACGGTCTTTTGGATCCATAAACTGGTGCAGCTCATATTTCTTCCTGTAGATTAAAGAGACAGTGAGATGATTATACGTGCAGAACACTCTAACAAACTGTTAAGTAAAATATGTCACCTGATGAAATCATTGCGTTCCTCATTATTGGAATCTGGTTTGGGTTTCTTTAACTGGTCGATGTTACAAGCTTCGAATCTCTTGTTCACTGCAGTGTTTCCACCGTACCCTACGAGCATATCAACTTGATCATCTGTCCACTCATCTAGCTTAACTGATAAAACCTGTGATTAGCAGCCAATCAAAGATGATTAAAAGGCTCTACAGATTTTTTTTTTTTTAAAAAGCAGAGAGAGGACATATTTTTAATGAGAAAGCACCTTTGATATATGAACTCCAAGGCTTCTGTGTACACCAGAACATTTTATGCAGATGAATACACCGAGGCTTAAAGATCTACACAACAACACTAAAAATGAATCAATCCATCAATAGAAGAAATGTACATGTGCTCGCTCACACTATATCAATCAATCAACTTACACCCATTTCGGTTCAGGAGATCCACAGTCAGCACAATATTTATTACCAGGTTGCTTCAACAACTTCTCCAACCGATCCCGGGGATCTGAAAATGCCAAACAGGACATGAGTTCGTCTCCAACAAAAACTAGCAGGGTCCAAAGTGGACATCATCATATTTATTGATAGGAGCAGAGTTGGACATGGAGTAGAAAATGCCCAACAACTAGCATAATATATGTAAAATGCTGCATTGCAGGAAGTAATTTTTTAGGTATTACCAGAAGAAGAAGATGTCTGCAAATCCATTTGAAGAGTCCATCTTGGTGTCTCTGAACATAAAAGGTCATATAAGCAAGCGCGCGACCCTAAAAACAAAGCCAACATTTAGAAAAAAGGTTCTCATAGGAAAGTCTTGTACAATGGTATTGAATTAGCTTCGATGATACCAGGAACTTCGACAGGATAGACATTTTCTTGGCCGAGAGACATTTTCGAACTAGAGCCGAGACAATGAGAACACGAAAGAGACATTCAAACAGGTTTTTTTCGAAAGTTTTTTTTCAAGAAATCACGACATCCCCTGAATAGCCCTTGCATTTGTCAAACAATAAAACATTTTCACAAAAGAAACTTTTTATAAAAAGGATTTATCGAGAATACCGTAAACAAGGGTCTAATATGAATATCCAAACCCATCAAAGTCTCCTTCAAAAAGTTCAAAATTTCTTGAAAAAAATAATTAAAACTCCAAGAATCAGTTGTTGTTTTTTGTATAACAGGGAGAACAAAATCTCTTTGGTATGTCTAATGAGAGGGAAAAATACTAGGAGAATTAAAACAAAAAAAATTACGAAAGGATTTGGATGAGAATTTTGGATGAAAATTGTCTGAGAAATTGCATCATCATGCAGAGAAGATGGATAAGCTGCTTTTGTTTTATTTGTGGGTCAGAGATGAGAGGGAAACAAAATTGTAATTGACACGTCATAAAAAATTATTAAGCCATTAACTACTTCTTGATTCTTAATTAGTTTTGGCAGAGAATCAAAACAACTCACATCATCAATGTATTTTTTGCTATTTTACTCTATTTCTTGTTCTAATACTAAGGAAAGAAAAAATAATGGTGAACTAGAATTTTTGCTTTTAAATATAACTATAGAGACACAATATATAGATGACCCGGAAATATTATTACATATCTCTTTATTAGAAGGCACAATGATAAAACCACATTACAAACACAAATAAAAAGGTTGTTAGTTTTGCATCTGCTAATAGAGAATTACTACCAAAGTCACCGCATTATATATAATTTGTGTTGGATCCGTACCTTACTGTAAAACCATTATTTGCTAGTTTTCTGGTCAAATATACGACAGGCAAAGAAGTTGGTGTTTTCCATGTTGTGGAACAAATATTAAAAAATCCAACGTTCTCAAGTTCTCTAATGAGACATGTCCTTTTGATTTGCTCATAGCAGTAGTTGCCTCACCTTTCTGATTATAATTAATATACCCTGACTTGGTGCCCAATCAAACTCCCTACAACTTGTTCTTTTTTAGGTTTTTCGAAGCTGCATAGCTTTTTGACCTCATCATTCATGCCACAGCTTAGGTATTTGACAATATTAAACACATAAAAACAATAGATGATATCAGTAGTTGCCTCAACTTCTGACTAAAACTCTCTCTAATCTGAGATTCAATATAGAGTTCAATGAATTACTTGTATAGTTGTATTAAAGAAAACCAGTTCCCGTCAAAGACACTTGAGAGTCCAAACTGATTGCATAACCCATAGCAAACTATCACATTTTGTCCCATCCGTACATTCGAAAGATTGGGTGATCATGCCTAGTGCCATTCCGTATATTTAAGATGCTTAAAGCATGTAAAACATGTAGCTCTTATAAAATGAAATATCAACAAAATGGAAAGTTGTCTTTGAAAAATGAAAATGAAGTGTTTAAAGTGAACTGAATTTAGGACATGAGTGTCAGTTACCTGTTTACAAACATCTAAACTACATATGGTGTTTAAAATGTGGTTTGTTTTACTTTTGCATGACATGGGGACTAAAACAGATGGTTTATGTGCTTTAGAGGAGGGACTAGAGCCGGCCTTGAAAAATCTGTGACCCCAAGCACAGGCAGAATATTTGGCCCACCAAACAGGGGTTTACCAAAAAGAAATTCAATAGCTTCAAATTTTAAAAAGTTCTCAGCTTGAAGATCGATCGAATCTTTCACACTAGACAGTTTCAGACATCCTATAACTAACATAGCTATTGGATTTTTAGCTATACATTGGGCCTTTAAAATTATTGAATATATCAAAAGCCCCAAGCATGTGCTGGTCAGCTCTACCCAGGGCTGTCAGACCAGACCACACTGAGCAAATGATCCATCGTCACAGCGCAAAACTTCACAACCTAAACCCATACGTTGATATCTATAAAGGAAAAATGCATCAAAATTTCATATAATAATCCACCATGACAAACTCTCACATACTTCCATTGTGCATAATCCACTTGAACCTCCGTTCTCTATATTAACATCTCTTCATTTCCTTAGTTGGGGGCTCCGCAAGGACAACATGTTTTCATTGTCATATGTAAATTAACATTTCCTCCATATTTATTTTTAATACTGATAGATTAGAACCGGAGCAAATGCACGTTGGATACATGATAAATACAAGATTAAAGCCCTCCGGAAAATATGATATTCCTAAAAACAAAAACCTTTTTTTGTAGTTATGCTTCATAAATTTTGCAACTAAATGTATTTGTCTCCAAATAATACTACTCTATATGTTTCACAGTTTAGGTTGTTTAGCGGTAACTTCAAAGGTTGTTACAGTTCAAAAAGTATCATTGAACATATAAACTAGATATAACTCAATCAGTAATGAAAGACTTCATAATTTAACTATTCACACACATATCTAGCATATAAAAAAAATTCAAACAAATCTAAAAGCAATTTTCTGTTTCGAAACAAAAAATTTCTGAAAAAAAAAATATTATGCCACAAAATTAATTCTTTTTTATATATAAATTGTTAGATTGGGAAATAATTTTTTTAAAAAAATTGATGAGAAAACAATGAATGCGCCGGGTTGGGTCAGATTCACTCAAGTAGCCCGGTTTAGATTGGGTTTTTGTAAGAAGTTGGTGTGTCTTCTTCTTCTTGTTGCGAAAGGCAAAATCGATTTGTCCAAAAGAAAAAGAAAAAACATAAAAGCGGCGACTGCAGCAACCACCGCCAAATTAAGCAAAGATGGCGAAAGATAGTTGTTTAACCAGAATCGTTGCCGGAGCTGCCGTCGGCGGCGCTCTTGGCGGCGCTGTAGGTAAACTTTTCTCCCCCCTTTTAGAAAAAAAAACCCTAAATCCCCATTTCGAAAATACAACGCCTTTTAAAAATCTTGTGTGAAATGAATCTCTCAGGTGCTGTCTATGGAACTTACGAGGCGATTAGATTCAAGGTAACGACTTTTTGTTTCTATCAAAATCTTCTCAAGCTTGTTAAAAGATCGGTTCTTTATTTAGTGAAATGAAATCTCTTTTTTTCTGACATAGTTTGTTTGATATGTTTGAATAGTTCAGTCTTAATGCGTGTCTTCACGTTGAGACATTAACCTATGCATCTTTGTCACCATGTTAGAGATACTTTTCAGTTATGATTAGTTGCTCTTGTTGTTAGAGAGGATGATAGTTGGCGCTTTAGTTAAGATTGATTGCCCTTGTTGTTGTTGTTGTTGTTGTTGTTGTGTTTAAGCTTGTAAACAATTGTGAAAACATGATGCCCTTTGTCACTATATGCTTAAGCCATTATGCAAACAATCTGAATCGAGATAAACCGTGTGGTGGATTTCATATTGGATCACTGCTTGATGATCTTTTTTTGTTCCTGCAGGTGCCTGGGCTAATGAAGATAAGGTACATAGGGCAAACAACCATGGGGAGCGCAGCAATTTTCGGGCTTTTCCTAGGTGCCGGCAGTTTGATTCACTGTGGAAAATAAGCTTTTAAGTTTGTTCCCTGGTGGAAGATTTGTTTCTTTTCTGAAAGACATTGAGCTTTTTATTCAATAAGTTTTTTTTGGTGAATCATTATATCTTGGGTTTTGATGTTCTCTTTCTTTTGCCTGATCTAATCTTGTTAATGAAAAGATATGTTACAAGGTTCTTAGTTTTCAAAAATAAAGCATAGAAAGTGGAGTAACAAAAGAGCATATTGAAGATAATCTTTGTCTTACAACCGTATGTGCAAAGAATATGAAAAGCTTTACAATAGTGGAAATGGATTTTGATTATTGAACATCTCTTCCATCTTTTACTTCTCCTTAGTTTTGTCTGCCCTAGAGATCTCCTGTGATATTTTTAATAACCTTCTCAAACTCTGTTTCACTCATTGATGTGTTAGAAAAGTAGGGGAGCATAGTCTAGTGTTTGGTGTTATAAGCTTTGTATGTTCTTCCTAAGCTTTGTGACCCTGTAAGATTAATTTTCAATGCCTTGTCTTAAGAATGTGTAAGTAACAACACAACCACTGAAATTGACCTTTGAAACCAATCGAAACCTAAGAGTGTGTACAATGTACCGTGTCTCCATACACATCACTCTCCTTACACATTCTATAGTCGATAACTACCATCATCAAAGCTCATTGAGTTCGAGGAGAACGCAGTGTCGTGTCTGTTATATGCATGTGGGGGTTCACTTATTAACTGTTTCAAAGCTTCCTTTCCCAAGTAGTTCCTCTCCCACTCAATAGATCACCGCTTCTCTCGGTGCTCCAAGTGCTCAAAGCAGCCTGAACACCCACAAATGTAGAATTTACAACCAATGTCTCTCTTAACACATAACAATTGGAAGAAACAAGCCTGATTAATGTGGTGTTGATGAGCTGGGCCGAGAAAACAGTTGTTATAGGTCCAAGTGTCTTGCGTCTGATTCACTGGAAAAATGCTCATCACAACGAGCCTCAGTCCTCACTCCTCAGATTACAACAATACAGTAACAGACATATCAAGTTGCTCTATTTAGAAAGACCGGAGTAGAGGCTTGATAATGAGACATGAGATCAACGGGACGTTGGCACGTCGCATTTCATTCAGAGGCTTGATATATTAAATAAAAGAGAAACATATTATACTGTTAGAACAAATTGGGAAGGATTAAAAATGGTTAAGAGTTTGAAACGCAAAGTTATGAAAGATTAGTGGAGTCGTGGACTCACGTATATTTTAAGCAATTCTGATTTTTTTTTAAAGTACTTATGAGATACCATATTGTATCCACCGATGAGAGAATATAATCCAGTAACCTATATTAAAATCTTATCGTAGAAAAATATACATGTCATTATCATATGAACTAACACCTTGTTTGTATTCAATGTATACACATAGTAGCTACATAACACTTCAACACGTTTTTGCCGTCTCAAGTTTCAAAAATTGTTAATAATCAAATCAAGTTTTTAAAAATTGTTTAAACGCATGCAACTGCTCTTAACTTCAAAATTTGAATCTTTGGAATACAAAATCATAAAAGTAACGAATATATATGTAATACAATAGTGTTTTGTGGACCTTAATCGTCTCGAGGATAAGATAACGTATCTCCCTTTCATACATCTCTACTCAATCATTCTCTTCTCGACACACACCGATAGACACGGGATCCAATTTAAAGCTCCTCTGGATTTTCATTTTTATTATCTTTTCCTTTCCATTTTTAGTGTTACAGTTCCTCACCAGAGAGGGAGGTGGTGGTGAGGGAAAATCATTTGTTCTTCTTCTTGGCTTCTTCGTCTATTGCTTCTGAATTTTTTAATTCACAAAAAAAAAAAAGAAAATATTATTTTACTACATAGAGGAGAAGATTAGAGAAGGGAAATTTTCTAAACTACCACTTTCATGCTACCACTTTTCATCTTTACCTTAATCACTTTTACCTTTAAAGTTTCAATAGGAAAATGACCATTCTATCCTCAATTAAATATGAAAGTAATCTTCTTCTTCCATATCCAATCCGACGAACTTCGACGAACTACGGCTAAATAGTATATGTGAGATGTCGGCAATTGATTTTGTGATGAAAGCTAGAAGATTGGGATGAGCTAAGTGAGGCATCTGCGCCACGATTGCGATAGAGTCTCCGGCGTACATATTGTTGATGAGCGTAGTGATGAATCTGAGAATACCCCATGAACTGCTGCTGACTTATGGGTACCTGGTGAACAATCTGAGCACCACCCATAGCTTGCTGCGTCGTCATATAAACCCCAGGCTCAGGTTTGCCGTCAGGAGTATTTCTAAAATGGTTGTTAGGTGGTGGAGCCATCATGGCTAGAGAACCACTCGCACTAACAGATTGTGTGACGGGCATATTGTAAGGCTTAGGTGGGACTGGTGCTGTGGTATAATAAAAGGGATTAGGCTGGTGCTGCTGCGAAGGGTGAACCTGGATGTAACTTTGGACAGGATGGCCAGTAGAGGGATGGTGATGAAGGTATTGAGGTGCGTGAATGATCTGTTGCTGTTGTGAAGGATGTAGCCGGAGTCCTGATTCTGGTTCAATTGACCAAAAAAAGATAGAAAGTAATCTGAGATCGATCAGGTGATTCGATTTGATCTGAGATTGTTGTTCTCATAGAAAGTTGATAAGATATAATTTCATTGAATCTCTCTCTGTATGTCTTTTAATGTATTTTTGGTTTGGTGTGAGTTGAAGGAGCCGGAACCCATTGATTGGGATTTCTACAGGAAGAGTATTGGGTCTGGCATTGTTGACATGTACAAGGAAGCTTACGACAGTATGTTATTCTCCTATTCTTATTGTGTTCAGTGCAGCTTCTATAGTTATCACACGTATCTGCAAAATTGCTGACACACAAGTATATGTTATGATACAAATAGACCCACCAATCGAGAGTATCCAGACATAACCTCCCACGCTGATTTGCCCACCGGCTCTATCTATCCTACAAGGTATGGTCTTTGTTAATTTACCTTTTATATTTCAAGATTTGCTTGTTACTGTTTTTTTTTTTGGGTTTTCAGGATGATAATGGCAACTTATTGGTGACTGAGTATGGCCTGTGCAAATACAAAGATCGCCAGACCTTGTCAATTCAAGAAGTTCCTGAAAATGCTGCTCCTGGTCAGCATCCATGAAGTGTTGATGTTATCGCTGAGGATGACTTGGCTGACTCGTGCAAGCCAGGAGATAGAGTGGCTAGTGTTGGTATTTGCAAAGCTCTTCCTGGCAAAAGCAAGG
The DNA here is from genome assembly GCA_026261945.1 of Hirschfeldia incana. Classification (NCBI taxonomy): domain Eukaryota; kingdom Viridiplantae; phylum Streptophyta; class Magnoliopsida; order Brassicales; family Brassicaceae; genus Hirschfeldia; species Hirschfeldia incana. The sequence goes on from JABCMI010000021.1 coordinate 4,216,157, forward strand.
GTAGCGTTAATGGAGTCTTTAGGTGTACAATATCTTGGTCTGTTCTCTGTGATAATCTTGACCGAGCTCTCTCTGTGTAGGACTATCCTCATAGGCAATAATATCTCTCTGCTCAACAAAGAGGCAAATGCACCTATCTACACCCCGCGAGACCTACATGACATTAAAAAGATTGCTGCAAGAGATGATGCATTTGATCTCCTTTCTCATTCCTTAGCACCCTCTATTTATGGGCACGCTTGGATCAAGAAAGCAGTAATACAACTTGTGCTTGGCAGTATCGAATGAACTTCCTTTTGGAATTCCACAAATCTATATAAACGATTTTATAAACCCTTATAAATAATTTTATAAATCCTTATAAATAATTTTATAAACCCTTATAAACAATTTTAAATATTCTTATAAATGATTTATAACCCTTATAGAAAATTTCTATTATAAACCCTTAAAAACTAGTTTATATTTTAGACAAAAGTTTTCTACAAATCTCTATAAATGATTTATAAACTTTAAAAAATATTTTTAAGACCTTATAAACGAATTACTTTTAGAAATTTTTATAAATCCTTATAAACAATTTTATAAGGGTGTAAGGAGAGAGAGAACGAATCATGGTTATAATGGTTTATAAAATGTTTATATATTAGGTATAATGGTTTATAAATTATTTGCAAGGAATTATATATAATTTATAAAGGTTTATAAATAATTTCTAAAAAGTTATAGATCATTTGTAATGATTTCTAAGTTATTTATAATGGTTTATATATACTCTGGTCTGGATGATCGTATAAGTGATTTTATAAAGGTTTATAAATCATTTACAGGAATATATATGTATATATAAACTATTAATAAAGGCTTATAAATGATTTTTAAATCTTTAAAAATTATTTATAAACATTTATAAATTATTTATAATCCTAATAAAGTTTTATAGTCTGAATTTATAAACTTTTGTAAATGAAGTATACTTTAATAATTTATTTATAACGCCTTATAGACTGATTTTATAAAGGTTTATAAGAGGTTATAAATTTATAAGGGGCTATAAATTATATAATCTCTTCATGGAACTAGTATTTTCTAAGTTTTATAAAGGTTTATAAGGGGTTATAAGTTTATAAGGGGTTATAAGTTTATAAGGGGTTACAAGTTATATAATCTCTTCATGGATCTAGTATTTTCTGAGTTTTGTAATACTTTATAAGGGATTATAAGTTTATAAGGGGTTATAAATTATATAATCTCTTCATGGAACTAGTATTTTCTAAGTTTTATAAAGGTTTATAAGGGGTTATAAGTTTATAAGAGGTTATAAATTATATAATCTCTTCATGAAACTAGTATTTTCTGAGTTTTAAAATACTTTATAAGGGGTTATAAATTATATAATCTCTTCTTGTAACTAGTATTTTCTAAGTTTTATAAAGGTTTATAAGGGGTTATAAGTTATATAATCTTTTCATGAAACTATTATTTTTTGAGTTTTATAATACTTTATAAGGGGTTATAAGTTTATAAGAGGTTATAAATTATATAATATCTTCATGAAACTAGTATTTTCTGAGTTTTAAAATACTTTATAAGGGGTTATAAATTATATAATATCTTCTTCAAACTAGATCAAGACTGCATCTCCAGCAACAAAAGTCTGCCGAACGAGCTCCTCATTCCATGTTGATGACCCTGAAATTAACAAGCTCAAAATTTATAAAGTTAGCAAAAAATTTATAAGCAGTTAGAAAACATTTATAAACCCTTCTAAATTATGTCTAAGCTGTTGTACATGATTTATATGTCTTTACACCCTCTTATAAATGAGATCAATATTCAAGTCCACAACAATGTTCGTGCTTTCATAATCCCAAACCTTAATACCATGTTTGTTAACACACATCCAATATCTATTAGAGCTAAGCTTCAAGAGAGTAAAGTTTCAAGCACTTTCACTTTTGTGAATCTTCTTCTCGACTTACTTGGTCTTCGAAACTTGTACACTTGCAGAGATGAAATTGAAAACAACCAAAAACTATGAATGTAAACAAAATATGAATCTTAAACAAAAATAATTCAAACGTTACAGATTTATACGACTCTCATTCGAACTTCATAAATGACTGATAAACATTTATAAATTATTTATAATCCTTATAGAAAACTAAGTTCAAGTTTGTTATACATATTCTTATAGACTGATTTTATAAACTCTTATAAATGAATTATACATCAATTCCATGACACATGCCGACAGCAAGCAAGACTTCACCGCTTCAGAAGTTTTACATACCTTTATAAATTATTTTATAATCATTTATCATGGTTTATAAATTTTATAAAGAGATGATGATACGTGACAGATTCTGAGGCACATGCAGACAGCAAGCAAGACTCCACTGCTTCAGAAATTTTACATGTCTATATAAATTATTTTATAATCCTTTGTAATGGTTTTTAAATTTCATAAATTATTTTTATATACCCTTATAAATTATTTCACACCCTTATAAACTTTTATAAATTATTATACAAACCATTATGAATTGTTTTATAGGGCTTTCTAAATGGTTATAGACTATTTTAATTGATTAATAAACCATTATAAATCTGCAGCAAGATATTTTATAAGTATTTATAAATCTTCATAAATGATTGATAAACATTTATAAATTATTTATAATCATTAAAGAAAATTAAGTTCAAGTTTGTTATACATATCCTTATAGAACGATTTTATAAACTCTTATAAATGAATTATACATCAATTCCATGGCACATGCGGACAGCAAGCAAGGTTCCACCGCTTCAGAAATTTTACATATCTTTATAAATTATTTTATAATCCTTTATAATGGTTTATAAATTTTATAAAAAGTTGATAATACGTGGCAGATTCTAAGGCACATGCGGACAACAAGCAAGACTCCACCACTTCAGAAATTTTACATACCTTTATAAATTATTTTATAATCCTTTGTAATGGTTTATAAATTTCATAAATTAACTTTATATATCCATATAAATTATTTACATACCCTTATAAACCTTTATAAATTACTATACAAACCATTATAAATTGTTTTATAAAGCTTTTTAAATGGTTATAGACTCTTTTAGTTGATTAATAAACATATACAACTCTTATAATACCCCTTATAAATTATATTATTAGACTTTATAAATGGTTATAAACTATTTAAATGTTTTAGATTTCTTGTAACTAATTTATTTTACCTTTATAAACCATTATAAATTGTCTAAGCAGATATATTCTTTTATGTTTTATAAACCTTGATATATATCTAATTCAAATACCACTTTATAAAAACTTATAATTTTTTTTATGTATTATCAGAATATCATAAAATCCAGATTTATAATAATATTAGTTTTAAAAGTGACATAAACTGATTTATAAGCCATTATAAATAATTTTTTTTCTTATAAATAATTTACAAACATTTATAATAGAATTATAGACACTTATAATAGCTTTATGAATATTTACTTCTAAAGTGGGAGCCGCAAGACTTAGCACGTGTTGTCCCATCTCTTTCGCCTCAAGGAGTTGATCTTCTCAGGGTAAATTAACTACCTCATGAACTTAGTATATGAATATTTTTGTGACATTTCTCCCTCTTCCTAAGCTGAGACTCTTTGTTAAGTCTTATTGAGCTTTCTATGTTTTAACAAATGCAGAAAATGCTCAAGTACAATCCTGCTGAGAGAATTGCAGCAAAAACAACACTTGATCACCCCTACTTTAACAGCCTTGACAAGTCCCAGTTCTGGAGCTTCCCTTCAATTCAAGAATACTACTTTATCTTTGAGTTGAGAAGTTTAATTGCTGTATCTTTGAGTTGAGAAGTTTATAGACCCTTATAAATGTTTAAGTTTTGTTTCTACTGGATTCATTATGTGTTGAGTCACTTACATTAAGCTTTTATAATATCAAAATCTTATTCATAATCTGTTCGAAGTACAACAATTTCAAGAACAAGAATGTTATTTTAGAGGCAGCACAACATCCAAGAACCCTAGAAGCTTTTGTTGTTGTCCTGGAGCTTGTTGAAGAAGTCACTGATGTGCGCAGTGACATCTTGAGGTTTCTCTTGGTTAACGATGTGACCATCATCTTCAATCACAACGACCTCTATAAGATGTGGAACATCTGCAGCAAATTCGCCACCGTGAGTGTACTCTTTAACCCTGAAATAAATGTATACATATGCAATAAGTAAATCTATAAACTCTTATAAATAGCTTATAAAGTCTTGTAAATATTTTTATAAATATTTATTAAGAGATGATGATATGTGGAAGATTTTGAGGCACATGCGAACAGCAAGCAAAACTCCACCGCTTCAGAAATTTTACATACCTTTATAAATTATTTTATAATCATTTATAATGGTGTATAAACTTTATAAATTATTTTTATAAACCCTTATAAATTATTTACTTAGTCTTATAAACCCTTATAAATTATTATATAAACCATTATAAACTATTTTATAATGTTTTCTAAATGGTTATAAACTATTTTAGTTGAATTATAAACCTATACAACTCTAACAACACTCCTTATAAATTGAATAAGCTTTCAAACGTTTTTATAACCCTTACTAATAGTACACATACCCCTTATCAATTATTTATAAATTTTCATAACTTTCTTATAAACATTTATAAATGGTTTTATAAACCTTTATATTTTTTATAAACCCTGTATAAACTTTTCAAACCCCATTAAAATCTTTTATAAACCCTTACAAATCTTGTATGATTTTTTTATAAACTTTATAAAACCTTATAAATTCTATATAAAATCTTTATAAACACATGTAAGTGATTTTATAAACCATATAAATATTTATATAACTATTTATAAGGGTTTATAAAACCATTTATGAACCATGCATGAAGCTTAATGGAGAGGTTGAACACTAATATGCATGAAACTTGCCTCAAGATTGACAAAGAATGCAGGTTCACTACTCTTACCCGTATTGGATGATGTTGGTATATAACTACAAACAAGGATTGTTTGGTTACAATGGCAGGGTTCCGACGGTTCATGGATCAGATGATGAGGTAATAACGTGGAAGATGCCAAGGAGTTTGCCAAGAACCACAAGCTGGAGATTTTGTAGGGAGCTGATCATTGCTATACCAAACATCAAAGCCAGTTGGTTGCAACAGTAACTGAGTTCATAAAGACGGTCATTGTGAAGAACAACTAGTCCGGTATGTAGGGAAGCTGTATACATTGGAGTCATATTTCCATACATATACATTGGAGTCTTCGCTTGCTGAGACTAGATACTTCCCGTTTGATGTAAGTGGGGCTGAGATTTGGCCGTTTGTGTTGCGAAATCCTGCAAAACCAAAATTTGCTAAAAGCTTAGCTTCGTCTTAAGACCAATAAACCCTTATAAATTATTATAAAAATCATTATTAATTATTTTATAAATCTTTCTAAATAGTTATAAACTCTTTTAGTTGATTTCTAAACCCATAGAACTTTTATAACAAGCTGTTGTTCATACAGCTTCCCTATATTTTGCAACTAACCTCCAAACGAATGAGCCAATAACAAAAGCTGCTATACTCTTGTTAATCATGCATTTACTGTGAGAAAAGTCCTAGAAGGCTACATATCTGGTCTGGATACATTATGTGCATCTGTAGAACTGAGGTGTTCACCTAACATTGTGGTTTTGTAAACCTTTTATAAATTCTTATAAACCATTATAAACTCTTATGAATATGTCCTAAACCCCTCAACACAAACAAAAAGCTCTTATAAACCATTATAAGATTATATAAATCATTACAAAATGATTTATGAATCCTATAATTACACATACAATAATGATGCTTTTGATCAGAAAATGATTTTGTAAATAACTACACATAATTTGCAAACATTTATAGGATAATTATAAACATAATAAATACTTTCATAAAGATTTACTTATATTTTTTGTAAGAATTCATAAACGATCTATAAAGTCCTCTAACTGATTTATAAACACTTCTAAATTGATTTATAAACTCTTATAAACTGTGTTATGAAGATTATTAAATTCTTATACTCTTTTAAATAAACATTTATTATAAATAGATTTATAAACTCTTATAAATAGATTTATAAACCTTGTGAATTAATTTATAAACACTTATAAATAAATGTAGAGGCTTTTATAAATAGGTTATAATTCTTGTAAATAGTTTTATAAACCCTTTTAAATAGTTTTATAAACATTTATAAATAGTTATATAAATACTTTTATGTGTTTTATAAACTTTATAGATTGTTAATACATGGTTTTATAAGCTTTTATAAAATTTATAAATAGTTTTATAAACTCTTATAAATTATTTATATACAAAAATATTTCATATATCCATTTGATTGGTTTTATAAGCTTTTATAAACCTACATGAATAGTTTTATTAATCAGTATAGAACTTAACAAATCCGATGTCTGAATGCCTTAAACTTCGATTATTGAAAAACTGATTATACCAAAGGGTGTAGTTGGCATATGTGATGAGCATTTGGAATCAATTAACGATGATGGAATTGTAAGGATTTAAAAACTTTTCTAAATTATTTATATACCATGCATACACAAGTCCAAATATTTATGAACCATTTATAAACACTTATAAATAACTTATAAACCCTTATAAAAGACTTATAAAGTTTATAAGTAGTGTATGAAATTTTTTAAATGATATAAATACTTTTATAAATTATATATAAACATCTTATAATGATCATTTATAAACTATTATTATAAATGGTATTCCTGTTATACCAATTGTCAACTTTTATAGTTTGTATAAAAGTATTATTTGTTCTTAACCAATTTGTAAACACTTATAAATAATTATAAACTTTTATTAATGGGTACATTTTTTATAAAAGTTTATAAATGATACACGAAACATTTAAATTATTACAAAAGAAATACCAGTATATATATACTTACAAAATTTAATAAATTGATTTGTAAGGTCTTATAAACTGATTTATTATTTATAAACTGTTTTATGGCTTATAAAGTGATTTTTGGGGTTTTAAGTTAGTTTATTATTGATGATTTATAAACATGAAGGAGTGCTGTTAAGACTTCCTATTAACCGCATGCAGTAAAGTTAATTAGCCTAAACCAACCTCATTTGAAAACTAACACAAGTCTTATTTTTCATATATTAATTTTCCTTCTTCACTGGTTTTCATAACGAGGAACTGGATCTTCTCTCCAAGTGGAACAAGTAGCTCTGTTAATGTTTTCTCCCTTCCAGCTTCATAGTCCCACGGCTTCAACTGCACCCCTGTCCTTGTACGTTCTTTTGACTCAGTCCATGCTATCTTAATAGCTTTGTAAAGCTCCTCACCATAATTCTTTTTGAGGTCTAGCAGATCCATGCGCCTCCACTTTTACCCAGTCTTCTTCTCCTTGTTCCGGACCCTCGATGTAAAGCTCCCAAAGTCCGTTAGTGGTTTTGCTTCTCCACTCATCGCACAGAGTTTCAGCCTCAAGTAATGCTCCATCCTTCCTCATTGTTTCCTCCTCGCGAGTATCAGATGGGTTATTGAGGCATGCTTTGAGACACGTACCTGCAATATGGTGAACTTTGCACGTATGATCTCTTGATCCCTCTTAAAACAATTATGAGTCTACGATTGGATAAGAGGGATTTGATCTATGCAATGCCACTTTATTAAGTACAATCAATCAGTGACCGATGCTAAACGTTTATCCCGTATATGCAACGGCAAAACCCAGGTTACAAGCAAAAGAAACTGAAACATCCAACTTACCTGAATGTTTGGGGCCAACAAACTTGATTGATCTGTGAAAAATAAAACCATCCGCCCTATTTCTTGCTTCAGCAATATTCTTCTTTTTCGATGAAGAATACCTTATCCTAACAGTACTATTACAACACAAAGCTAAGTTTAACATCGTTGCTGATACTGATGTAGGCGTCGATTGTATGGCTCGCGTCCAATCCGAAACCGTCTTGACCCTGAGGAATGCTCTGTGGATGGAGACGAAGAATGCTCTGTGGATGGAACCAGATGGGGAAAGATAGAGATGCGAGCAAACGACATAACGAGGGTAAAGAGTGAGAGGTAAGAGAAGGATACCGTTGTCATCTGATCTCCGATCTCGTCGCCGTCGTCCGATCTCCCCGTCGTCGATCTTCGATCTCGTCGCCGTCGTCCGATCTCCCCGTCGTCGATCTCTCCGATCTCGTCGCCGTCGTCCTATCTCCCTGTCGTTGATCTCCGATCTTGTCCAATCTTCAATCACGTTGTCTACCGGAATACAAAGAGAGCAGTAATTAGATTAGAATTGTGAAAGGTTATTTTTGTCTTTTGTTTGTTAATAATTTAGGTATTTTTGAAAAGGTCTTCCTTGTAAGTGTATATATGAAAAGTGGTATCTAAGAAAGTGTAGAAATGAAATTTCCCCATTAGAGAGAGAGATAACGTTTGCAGAACGTGACAACATTAAAATAAAGATTGAAAGGTTACAACTTTTTTAATAAAAAAAAGATTTAAACCCAAGAAAGGAGCTTCCTTTACATTTCCTCTGTTTCTTTCTTTTCTTGACATGTTCGTGATTGGTCCGAAACTAACTCCAAAAAAATCAGACAAGATCCTACGATGTTCGGTATCCAAGGCAAAAGAGACTTAACAACGGAGCTCCAATCCCAAATCCCAATCCTCCGCCCCAGCATCCACGCCCGACGAGCCAACATCGTCGTCAAGTTCCAAGACCTATACGGTTTCACAGTGGAAGGAAACGTCGACGACGTCAACGTCTTGAACGAAGTGAGAGAGAAAGTGAGGAACCAAGGAAGAGTCTGGTGGGGTTTAGAAGCTAGCAAAGGAGCTGACTGGTATCTCCAGCCTGATGTTCTGTTGATCGGTGACGGTGGTATAGCGTTGAAGACGTCTCTGAAGATCTCTGCTTTGAGCAATGCCATCACGTTGAAGAGGTTGATTAGGAAAGGGATACCTCCCGTGTTGAGGCCTAAGGTTTGGTTTTCGATTTCTGGGGCTGAGAAGAAGAAGTCTACTGTTCCCGAGAGTTATTACGGTGATTTGACTAAGGCTGTTGATGGGATGGTCACTCCTGCTACGAGGCAGATTGATCATGTGAGTTTTAGTCTTTTATCTAAAGTTTGATCCTTATGCTATGTTACTATTTGATTAATGGGTCATTCGAGATTATGTGATATGATAGTTGATTAGTTATCTTTATGTGTAACCTCCTTGGATTATTTTCATGATTTGCATTTGATATTTGTGTATTTACTTTTTGTAGGATTTGCCACGGACTTTTCCTGGCCATCCATGGTTGGATACTCCGGAGGGTCATGCTGCTCTAAGACGTGTGCTTGTTGGGTATTCATTTCGAGATTCTGATGTTGGTTATTGTCAGGTACAAACACTATGTCATGTTCCCATATCCATTGTGAGTTTTGTAATCTTAAGCAATGGTGCTGTTTTTTTTTTGTTGTTGCAGGGACTAAACTATGTTGCGGCGTTACTATTACTTGTGATGAAGACAGAAGAAGACGCGTTCTGGATGCTAGCGGTTCTTTTGGAAAACGTATTAGTCCGTGACTGCTACACTACCAACTTGTCTGGTTGCCATGTTGAGCAAAGGGTTTTCAAAGATTTGCTCGCCCAAAAGTGTCCTCGGTATGTCTTTTCTTGGTTCTTTATCAAATCGTTTGATTATCTTGCTGTATGATCAAGAAAATCACTCATGGAAAAGAGAACACGCTACATTTAATTTGCAGAATAGCTACTCATCTTGACAATATGGGCTTTGATGTTTCCCTTGTAGCCACAGAGTGGTTTCTATGCCTCTTTTCTAAAAGCTTGCCTTCCGAGGTTCGTAAACAGAAACAGTATGTTGACTTCTTTAAGATAAGCTTGCTTGTGTTGTGCTAGTTAAATAGATAATGTTTTGGGTTTGCAGACAACTCTACGAGTATGGGATGTACTTTTCTATGAAGGAGCAAAGGTTCTTTTCCATGCAGCTTTGGCCATATTCAAGGTTCTTTACTTTTCTCTTCCTTACCGGGTTCTCTCTTCAAGGTTAAGTCTCATTTTTCACGGATCTCTCGTTTGTTTGTAGATGAAAGAGAACGAGCTGCTTATGACACACCAGGTCGGTGATGTAATCAACATAATACAGACTACCTCACACCAGCTCTTTGACCCTGATGAGTTACTAACGGTAAAGCCATATCCCTAACTACATGTTCAAGATTCATTTAATATTTAATCAAAACAATCTTTGTTCAGGTGGCGTTTGAGAAAATCGGATCCATGACAACCAACACTTTATCTAAGCAGAGGAAGAAGCAGGAACCGGCGGTGATGGCAGAACTTGACCAGAGAGTTCGGAGACTCAACTCTCTTGAAGAAAGTGGTAAGAGCACATAAAGTGTGAAGTATATAAATTAGGATTTTTTTAAAAACTTTGAGAGCAAAACAAAAGACCAAGATCCATTTATGAGATGGTAAATGTCAAGTTTCTTCACTTTCCAAAGATGTGTTCCTTGACTTTGCTTTGTAACCCTCCCTCCTTTTGATATAATAAATTGTGATCTCCATATTTTCTCATAGATGCATTTCAGTTCTCTGCTTCATAGCAAAGTGTTATTCTCAATACTGTTTCTTATGAGCTGACTCATGAGGATAGGACCTGATGTGATATTAAAATTAATATATTTATATTAGAAAAAAACTTTGCAGCAGTTCAAGTTTGGAGTTTGCGTGTTTGAATAATTGGAGTGAGAACTGAAATTCAAAATATGTTATACCATCTATCTAATTTTTCAAATAATGATAAAAGAAATTGTCTTCTCTTGAAAGCCATATGATGATGCATTTTCTGTCAAGCAAACCCCATTTTGTCAACCATTATACATCTCAGGATATGAGTATGACACAATCATATCATCAAACACATGTTAAGAAGTAAAGGAGAGTACTTGAGAACAAACACCAACGGGATTACTGGACAAAAATCAAGATCAAAGAGGGAAGTAAATGTCGCTCTTGTTCTACCATGATGATTAGGAAAAAAAACAATAATATGTTCAACGATGAAAAAAAGGAGTGAAACAAACGCAACTTCTACTGACAACACATCAGGATAACTTGTTCTTGAGTTTCAAACAGCAGGCCACTCTTTACGGATGTCAAAGCTGTAGTTGATCTCCAAGTAGCACTTGTTATCATCATCAAGAAACTGAAACAAGATTTTTGGCAAAGTAAGTTAGATTCTGAATGAACACCAAAGAATATCTATCTGACTATAACAGAGTTAGTTAGATTCTGAATGAATAATGTCACTATCTGACCTTAGTTCTAGCAGAATATGATCCACGAGCAAACAAGCCAGAAGGAGTGGTCTCTTCAGGCATCACGTGGTTGTACGGCTCCAACTGAGGACTAAATGTTCCAAGCATTTCCTTTGTTCTGTCCACTGAATCCAACATAACAAAAAAAAAAGGAATTGGTACTAACATTCAAACAATTAAGAGAATCTAATGTCTTGTTTATTACCTTTAACACCGGTCTTCCAAACAGTATTGGTGTACCTAAGACCAGAGACAATGTTGTTGTTAACATGAAACGTGAACTTCAAACAGTACTTGCTCCCTTCTTTCAAAGTAAACCACATTCCCTTTGGATTCCCATTCTCAGGTACCATAAGAACAATATCAGGTCTTCCAGGGGATACGATGGCCAGGCTAATGATCTTCACTTCAGGGTCAAGCGTCTCTGCAGATATAAAAGAGACAAATGTAGAATTCTAAAACGTTGCATATATGCAACACAAAAAACATACTCAAAAATGTATATTCAAGCAAGAACATAAACATAGATGTCAAGATCTAACAATCATTTCCAAGATTATTATAATTATTATTATTATAAAGTTTGCATTTTTTTATACAAACCTCCAATGTTGGTGACATCAACACTTCCAAGGAGCTGTTCCTTCCACTTCCTCAGACTCTCATCATCCTATAAAATTCAGATTCATCAGTGAGAATTCTTCAAAAAAAAATATTAATAATATAATTTGAAAAGTAAAAGAAGAAAAAAAGGAAGCAACTTTATCCTTCTCGAGATGCTCCTTGATAGTGTACTGAGGACCCAATTGCAATTTGGAGTCGTCGTCTTCTTCTTCTTCCTCTGTAGCGCAGATAGAAGACTCGCTCATCTGCCTCCCCAATGATTCAACTCCCTCGTCGTCTGTGCCATCGTGATGATTGGTTCTCGACGTGCTTTCGTCGTCTCCTCCCATGTCTCTGGAACTCGATACAGCTCCAGATACCAAAGACATTCAATCACTCAATCCCTCAAAGTCTCTGCCTTTTTGGGGGGGATCTAATCGGAAGAGAGAGAGAGAAGAGAACAATGTGGAGTTGGGGAGAGATTCTTTAGGGAGATTGGTTGTGTGTTAACGGGAAGGAAGGAGATGGAGTCATGTGGTGATCCGAGTTATAGGAGAGAGAGAGTTAAGAGAGAGAGAGATCGTGGAGAGAACTTACCGATAATTCCGACAAAAGTATGATTGTACTTTGTTCCACGCGCAGAGGAGACGAGCCTCGAGCCACTACACGACCAATCTCTCTCTCTCTCTCTCTCTCTCTCTTATGTCTTTTTTTTAATACTTGTTGTTTTTGTTTGGCTACTTGGATTATCTTATTCGTCGGAGTTATATTAGCCGGTTTCTTCCGGTTTGATATTGAAAACTAGCGGCAGAAGAAAATAAAATAAAACATTCAATTACCAAAAACTTATTTGATTCATTCGATTTTGTTTTCGGTCATGTGATATGTGGTAGAAGATATTGTATACTGAAATATAGATTGGCACAGCTTATTAACCTAGTTAACAGATTGTTTTTTCACACACGTTTCTAAATTTCTTTCTATCTTTACTGCCAAACTGAAACATGCATGCAGTAGCTATAGACTACCTCTTTTACTATCTTTAGGCATAGTCGTATTCCAAAAAAAAAATTAGGCATAGTAATATGGCATAGTGAATGATGGTAGGCCATGATATATACTCCTATATTTGAAAATCGAAATATGATATATATGTTCATCCAACGGTAATCATTTCCTGACGGCCTTTATAAAATCAAGATGTGCAAATTATTTTCGATCGTTGACATTGTAACTTGATATGATACATTTAATTATGTTAGGCATCATCTACAACAGAAAATACTATGTAATAATTCCGACATCATGAAGCTTCAATTTCTCCAAAGAAAGTTCTAGATCTTTTTTCCTTATAAAATATGATGTTTAGATCTTAAGATGTATAGAGTTTTCATTTTATTTTCAGACGATAAGGAATCTTTCCACATGGGTTTAATATTCAGATCGAGAATCACTATAGTTATCTATATTTATTATATGCACAGATTTTTTCTTTTTATTGAATTATATGATTTGCGTGATTTGCGAAAGCTTCCTTTGGATGAGACTTCTTTAAATTTTGCTTTATCGTCGTGCCTTTATTTTCTTGTTGTGGACTCCATGGATCTAAGTATATGCTACGAGATTCTTTTCATGGATGGCTTACTACTTACTAATCCAGCATACAAATTTTATGATTGTACTGTGTTAGACAATAGTATAGTAAAATTTTATTAAACAAACACAAAAAATTAAGACATAGTAGAATGGACGACGGTTACAAGTTGTGAAAAATGAGGCCCTCGTGTCGTGGCTGTGGTGGAACGTAAGTTAAGCTCATTTAACCATTTCTGCAGCTAATGTTACATATAGACTATATGATATAGCTGGTTCTTTTCTTTTTCTTTTGAAAAAGAGCATATAGTTGGTTCTTTCTATATTACATTCTCGTATATTTGTTTGTCACATGCATGGTTATGAATACTATAATTTTGTTAACAAATTGCATACTCTTTGTATCATTCAAATATATTGCACCAAATTTATTAAAATAACAAATAGTAAAGGCCTTGCTGTGATGAAAATTTGACACAAAATAAAAAAAAGAAGCCAAATACTGAATGGCACAAATATCTTCGTATATGTATTTACCAGTAGAAACCATATCTACATGAAACCAGGAAAAAAAACTTGAAAAAGACAACAAATAATACATTCACCAGAAATTAAACGAAGCAATAACTTGGAAGGAGGAAAGAAGACTCAATAATTTACAACATTACTTAAGACTATAAATGGAATATTAAATAAAAATGAAGAATTTTCTTTTAAAAAAGGTTTCATAAATTAAGTGGTGTATCAAGCCAAGATAATGTTCCAACATGAACAACAGTGTGAAACCAATTAGGCATACCGTGAACAACAAGATCTTTAAACTTACCCAACTTTGGATCATATGACACAAGAACCCTACTCTTATACTCCAACAAGATCTCTCCATTCTCCAACACGCACAAAACCCTAACCACTTTACCATTCTCAGCGTTCTTCCAGATCCACATTGGTCGGTCCAAACTCTGCTTTAGCCCCTTTGGCACGTAAGTCCCAATGCTATACTCTTTACCCCAAGACTCTTTTACTCCATAACTCTTCATAACCCATATATCTAACTTCCCATAGTTTCCATAAACAACTGCACAAAGACACCCTTTAAGGTTCACTAGTCTATGGTTGATCCGGTTTAGCCCACCGCAGTCCGGTTTAGGAATCTCTCTAAACTCCTCATCTTCAAGATCAAATGATACAAACTTACGATCAGGCACGTGCCTACGAGGTCTTGTAACAAAATGTAACCTCCCGTTGACCAAAGCCTCCGTGGGACGTTTCATAAACTTGTAAGGAGCTTTCCCTAAGCTTCTCCACGATAAAGGTTGATCTCTTGTTGTTGGTAAGGTTAAGATCTGAACCTCTGATTGCTTGTATTGGATTCTACCACGACCTCTGTAGCTACTACTACTACCTCGGAAGTAAACTATCTTCACAACTTTGTATTCCTTTGTCTTTTGATGGAACCCAAAGCCGAACACGAGTTCTTGATCGTGGTACTTGTTGGAACACTCGGGAAGCTCTAAGGAGTTTGTAGTGAAAGGGTTGTAGAGGTAGAGAGAATCGTTATAAAGAGAATCAGACAAACAGAGCAAACCGTTACAAGAACCTACCACGTCGAACTCAGGCATGGAAGATGCGAATCTTAAGGTGAACTTCTTGGTCTTGATACGTTTCTCTTCTTCTGATAAGTCCAAGAAGTGGAGGCCGTTGCGTATTGGTGAATCGCAGTGAAGGAGAAGACATGGCTTCTTGTCGGAAGAACAAGAAGAAGAGACGAGACCGTGTTGAGTGATCAACATCGATCTCCAAGATCTGCAAACAAACATAAGCTTAGCTAAGGACGAGATGGGAAGGCGAGAGAATATGTCGGTGAGGATATCTCCGGGGAGGGATTCTAAAAGTCCTCCACCGTCGTCCACAGTGGTGATCTTTCTCTTCTTGAAACTGTTCTCTGAAGCCATGGATGAAGGAGAGAACAGAAGCAACAAGAGTTTGATATATTGAGATGGAGAGAGAGAGAGAGAGAGAGGGGAAGATGATGAGGAAACTAAGGAGGGGTTACGTTGAATGGGCATCACATAATAATAATTCTATCGTGGGAAAAGTTTAAAATTTTCTAGACCGTAGGATGAGATTTGGAGTTACGGATTGTCAAAAGAGAATAAAGAAAACCAAGAAGAAAACAAAAGGGAGGGGGAAAGTGTGATGATGATGACAGAGCAACACTTACGTTTTTTAAATTAGGTTTACTTTAAGGACTTTAATAATAAGAACAAAAACTGAAGTTGCCAACTCATGCAGAAGTCCTCTCTTTTGCATCTCTCTTTCCTTTTACTTTTTATCATCTAACTTTTTTTTATAAAAGGTCCAACAGTAAATCAAATTGTTTACTGATCATACCTTTTTTATTTAATATATTTTGTATATTTTCAATTTCTAGTTTAGTGCTTTTTCTTTTAAACGTTGAGATAAAAAATACAGAAGATGTAAATGGAGTTAGAGATTTTGTGTGTGATGTAGATCATATTCATGTTGGACTTTTCTCTTTCAGCTAATATAATTAATATTTTGTGGATTTTATATTAAGTTTAATCATGGGTGAGATAAGCATTTAGATCAAAATTATTTGTTGATACATAGATATTTAAGTATGTCTATTTGAATTGCTGGGTTTTGGTCATAATCAGCGTGTAAACATAAGTTAGATGAAGAGTTTGGATCAAGAGATTTTTTATATACATTGAAATAGAGTTCGTGATTACAGTTTCACTTTCATATCCATAGTGATTTGTTGTCTAGGCTTGTATTGTATAATGGTGAGCTGTTGATCTCAAATGAATTTTTCAACAGCTATTAATATAAACATTTAATCATTCAAGTGTGAATACATGATTTTATTAATATTTTATTGATGAATCTTTTAAAAACTTGAGAAATGCACCTTTTTTTTTATTTGAGAAACTTTAAAATGAGAATAACTAGAATTTCCACACGGATAAAGTTATTCATTAGATAAGAAATAAGAAAAAGAATATTAAAAATGTTTCTCAAGCTATTAGAAATTCACCACTAAAATAGTAAATATAATGAAACTTTGTGTTCACGCTTCATACATCAGATATTGATATTTTTTATAAGAAACTCACTTAACATATCATCAGTAATGATGCTCCTAATACATCAACCATGGGTTACTCGAAGACAAGTTCCTAACAAGATATATGGTGTAGAATCACAACTTAGAAAGTGAACTGTGTGTTTAAATAATTTTCCCTGGGTTTCATTATACCACTCATTGGGTTTAAAATAATTAAGAGTTTCATGAATCACGACTATATATTTTGGTAGTGTCTAGTTAAAAAATTGTTGCTTTTCAAATCAAAGATAGAGAAATAAGAAAGTATAAAAGTAAGAAACGAAATGGTGGGTGGGGGCAGTTGTGCCGTGAGTGTTCTTCAAAGGCTATAAAGTATAAGATTTAGCAAGAGGTGCACAAGTTTCCCACCACTTTGGTTTTTCCAAACACTTAATACTATTATTTTGTTGTCTTTAGGCTGTAATTATATGATGTAGCATCGGAGAATTGATATCCGTAGGCCAGTATATGTTTTTCGTTTTAAAATTTACGCAACTCAAGACAAGATGTCTATTCTTAATGTGTTGACTTTGAGAGGAACTTTTAATCTTTTTTACAAGAATCGAATTCGACATCATCAATTGCGTGATTGACCTAGATTCTTATTGTTACTATTATTTATGGTGCATCCCAGTCTATTGTTCGGTTTATGTAGAATTCGCCATACATGAATGTGTATTTAATGCGTAGAGTATAATGGATTGAGAAAAGATTTTGTGAGTCCTAGTTCAAATGTTTTACATTTTAGTTTTCAATCTTTGTTTTTAGAAATCTTGATGTATAAAGCAATATATTCTCTTCATTTACAATTCTACATTTACACAGTTCCACTACAGTTATATATCAGAAACGAAAGAATCGAGAAGTTAGAAACATATGATTTAACGACACGACCAACTGTGGCATAGTGCCAGCACATGTGAGCCGCGTTTTGGACGAGAATGAGTTGATCTAGCTACAAAAACCAATCAAATGCAACGAGAAAACAATTTGTACTGAAATTACCGTGAAGCGACATCATGATTTATCGTCCAGTAGGTGAGTAATTTTTTTTTAACAAATAAGGATTGAAACTACCCTGATGTTCACAATAACAATAGTTTAGTGTCCGTCAGCGATATATACAGAGCGTAAAAATGAACCAGATTATTTAACAGTATAACAATTTATGATCGGCTATTACTTAAAAAGGATTAGTAATGAAGATAACACCATTTATGTTCTGTTATGTACACTGCGACAAGTAATTTACAGCTTATATACAGAGTTTTACACCGAACCGAGTTATTATAAGCTAAACCAACTACCTCACACACTCTAGTAAACATCAATCCCACCATCTGTTGATGGCATCACGACTCACGAGCATACAGTATTCTAGATCATCAATTGTGTACGCGGCATGCTGATGCATCGTAAGGCTGAATAGGCAACAGCCACTGAATATGTTGTGTTGATTTTTCTCTCGTTCGTGTGGAGATACCTTAGTGATGCTTGACACCTTATCAGAATCCACCAACTGTAATAGTAACAGACTGAGTAATCAAAGTACCTATAGAAAGAAAAAAAACAGAGAACGTTAGTTCAATGTCACCGAAAAAATCAGTTACAGAAAGAACCAGCACTCATTGTAATAGGCAGCGAAGAAACCCTCAGAAGTTGCCAAGAATCTACAGCAATGGTTCCTCTAAAACCTCCATGGTAAGTAACCCAAGAGGGAGCCCCATTTTCTCACCGTTACAGATTACTAAAACTTTCATCACTGGGAATCATGATTCAAGACATAATTTCAAAAATACATCAGACCTAACGTCTCAAAAAAATAATTGAAAAAACCATAATCGCTTTTGAAATGCATCTAGTGACCCCAATTTTTCAGCTCAAGTGTTGAATGACATAACTATACTTGGTTCGAAAACCTACCGATACTTTCTAACAAGTCTTGTGGAGTGAACGAAAGAGACGATGCTTCTTCCTCTTCGAGTGTCTTCCCGGACCCTTCTTTGTCACATACGGAACAAATGCGACCTGTATCCATGAAGACCAATCAAAAAAGAGTTATAAGAACAAGTACTTTGAACATAGTACAACAACAGAGCAAGATTAACACTTATCGAAAAGACATACCTGAGAATTGTTCCGAACTCCTACATCCTGAAGAATAGCGTCATCGTCAAGCAACTTCTCGTTATTACACGAAAGACAGAAGTTTGACCATACATGCTTCCTACACATTCCCAAACATAACTCTTGTAATAACAAAAAGGTTTCTCTTTTCCGACAAGAGTTTTAAAAAGGTGAGAGCTTTTACCAAGAGATGTGGCGATGACCCATGTCTGCTTGCTCCATCTCATTAACTCTCTTCTTGATCAAAAGCTTCAGATCCTTCAAAGTAGCTGAATTCATAACCGCCACATCTGCCAATAAGAAGAAGAAAAACGTAAATGTAAAATCTACAATGCACACCACATGTTCGACGAAATGCCCATGTGAAAGTATATACATTACCCAAGGAAGAGCCATCGAGTTTGACGATGGAGAGTCGCATTGCGCTTCCCTTTTCAAGGCTGACGAGAGTGACGACATCAGACAGTGTTGGATTCCTAGGAACGTCAGCGAGGATGGGATCGGCGAGTAGTTGAGAGAGCAACGATCTCAGCTTCTCTCGTTTCGTCTCAGCGTTGTAATCTCCGATTCCGACAACATCGCCGCTCTCCATTGTGGTGGTGTCTCTGCTTTTGTTTTAGGGTTTCTCTTATACAAGTCTAGAAACAAATTGTTTAGCCCACTACTGTTTATCCAATGCTAAGCCCGTTAAGAATTTTCACGTAGTGGGCCGAGTTAACTTCTCCGGTCCCGAATATTTTACATGATTATCATGGTTCTTAGAAAACATTATAGGAAGTACCTTAACACATGCTCAGGAAAATACGGGGACCAATGAAGAAACAGAAAGAAAATCTTTTAATTAAAGGTTGGATTTTCATGAAAATCGAAAAAAAAACAAAACTTAAGAGACTTTTTTCAGGACTACTGATAATTTTATCTTTAAGGTAAAATTTTTCAACATAATATAAAAAACTGTTTATTAATTTTTAATTAAAAAATAACTGAAAATGATCCACCCTAAAAACTCTCAATAATCATGCTTTAAGATTCGAGTAAAAGGTGATTTATTCACAGCTATACTGATTAATAGGAAAGAAAACTTAATTTTGTTAATATTGGAAATGACATTAGAAATAAGAAAGAAATGAAGGAAATAAAAAAAAAGAGGAAAAAATATTTTTCTCATAATCTGATAAGGAATAATTGTAATTTTTTATTCTTTAATGTCAAAGAATGTTAAAGAATAAAGAGTAATAAATATTTTCTGCAAATGATGTAAATTGTAAAGTATGATAAAGAATCAACTATTTTTACTCATTTTTTTTTGGTCACCAGTTAGAATCACAGTTAAAAAGTCATGTAGACCAATAAAAATGAATATTATTTGAATGAAAATAGAACCGTCAATCTAAGTTGTAAAATTGTTTTATTTGAATTGGAATTCTAGAATATTCTAAAACCAAATCAAACTTAAAAGGAAAAAAAATAAACCAAGCGTAACAAAAACATTTTAATAGTCTGATTTTCTTTTGTAAAGTTCTACTGAGACAAAATTATAAACCGGATTGTCGATCGCAAGATGAGACATGTTTTTGTTTTGCAACGTCAGATGCACATCTCCATAAATAGAAAACGCACCAAGTCAAAAAGGTCGTGCATAGTTCTCTCATTATGTATTGCACATAATCATCAATTCTATTTTTAGGTAGGCGGAGTTTGTGGTTTTCAAACTCTTTCGCTCCTCTATAAAACGAACCCTTGACTCATATGAGCAAACCCAGGAAAAAAAACAAAAAAAAAGTATAAGGAGAGAAAAACCGATAATAATAATAATAAAACAAAATATCAATAAATTAAAGAAAATAAAAATGGTGGGCTTGCGCCGAGCAAAGACACTGCTTTTTGTAGTACTAGTGATTATGGCCACAACAATAGCAAATGGGGCTAAACTACTCCAGGAAAAAGATAAAGACGAATCCAAAGGAGGCGGCGAAACAATTGATGTTAAAGCATCAGGAGCCAAAGGAGACGGTAAAACCGATGACAGTAAGGTACGTACCATATCATATATTGTTCTACGTCTAATCTCTCTTATTATATGGTTAATTTGAAGTAAGAATATGGTGTGGAACGGATGTTATATAGGCATTTGCGGATGCATGGAAAAAAGCATGTGAATCAAAATCACCAACCAAGATTAAAGTGCAGGAGGGTAAGTATTTGGTACAGACCTTAGAGTTCAAGGGTCCATGTAAAAGTGCCGTCACTTTCGAAATGGATGGCCATATAATTGCTCCTTCTAAGGCCACTCCTGGTAAACCTCATTGCGGATGGATTAATTTCGAAAAACTCGAGAATTTCAATTTGAATGGACATGGAGCCATTTTTGATGGTCAAGGCGCCCACGCTTGGAAAATCAATGACTGTGCTAAAACTGGGAAATGCAACACTCTCCCCATCGTAAGAACGTTCAACTCAACATAAAATATAAAACCATATTTTTATGAGAAAATACCTGATAGAAGTAAAACATGTTTTTATTTTCAAAATAGCGCAAACCAGAAAAAAATGCAAATACATAATTTAAAAGTTTAAGAAAAATATTTTATATTTTGATTTAATTTTAGTGATTAGAGTGTAATATTGATAGGATGAAATTAGGAAAATGGTATAGTTTGAATAGTTCAGTCATTTTATCATTTAATTAAATAGTATTTTCATGATTTTTTTTGAATGCTATTTTTGTCATAATTTTTTGTGTTGTCTAAAGGATATATTGGTTACAGAACATCCGGATCACAAGTCTCACAAACTCGAAAATTAAAGGCATAAAATCAACAAACAGCAAACTTTTCCACATGAACATTATCAACTGTAAGAACTTAACGCTTGAGGATATTGGTATTGATGCACCTCCGGAGAGTCTTAACACTGATGGTATCCACATTGGAAGGTCTGATGGCGTCAGATTAGTACGGGCAAAGATTAAAACCGGAGATGACTGCATTTCTATAGGAGATGGTACTGAAAATTTTCTTGTCGAAAATGTAGAATGTGGACCAGGACATGGTATTGCCATCGGAAGTCTTGGAAAGTACCCTAATGAGAAACCAGTGAGAGGAGTCACCATTAGGAGAAGCCTCATCAAGAACACTGATAACGGTGTTCGCATTAAGACATGGCCTGGATCTCCCCCTGGTATCGTGTCCAACATTCTTTTCCAGGATATCACAATGGACAATGTTAGCTTACCTATTCTCATCGACCAAGTGTATTGCCCTCATGGCCACTGCAAAAAAGGGGTATGTAACCAAATCAAAGTATTTACTATGCATTTTCGTAAACATGGGTTTTCAATTTAAAACCATTTAGGAGTGCAGGGACCATGTACTTTATATACTACTTTAGATTCATGATATTCACTTTTCGGTATTATAACCAGAAATGTTACGAGAGGGAATATTACGAAACTCAAATTTTGACACATCACACATATATTTTGGTGTGGTTGATAATATTGAACAAGCTTTTAAATCATATATGCGCAGGGACCATCGAAAGTGAAGTTGTCGGACATCACCTACAGGGACATCAAGGGTACATCAGCGTCAAAGGTAGCTGTGAAACTACTTTGCAGCCCAGGAGTGCCTTGCACTAATATTACTCTCTCTAACATAGACTTCGTACACACTGGTAAAAAGGGACCACTTGTCTCGGCATGTTCTGACGTCAAGCCTAAACTCAAAGGAAAGATGGAACCACCTGCTTGCACTGAAAAAGCTAAACCGGATTCTTAAAGTTAAAAGTCGATTGTCCACCATGCATCCATCCAGTCTGGTTAAGACGCTTTGGTCAGGGTGCTATGAAAAAGTCTAGAAAATATTTGTCTTGTTTTTTTTTATTAGCTGAAAGAGATAATAGTCCCTTCAAGTTTGGAATTTATTAGCTGAAAGAGTGACACATTGCGTAGTTAATTTTGTGTAATTTGCAATAATAAAATAATTGAAATTTAAAGCTTTATAAGCATTCTCTATATTTATTTACTAGGTGGTAACCTGCGCATTGCGCATGATGAATAGACTAAAAGAATATATAATATTTAGTTTATTGACATTAAAAAATTAAAAATTACAGTCAAAAAAATATTAAGTGTTAGAGATGTAACTCGACTTCAATCAGAGATGAAATCCATTGCATTCATAGTCTTTACACGTTTTGAAGCTTGTAGGTTGTAATAAGCGTGATTAGTTCTATTTCGCGAGATTTTCCTTGGCTACGAAATTAATTTTGGTTGCCAATTCTAAAAGTATGGAAAGTACTATAATTAAGAAATCATCATATAAGAAACAATATTAACTTTGAAAACTAAGGTGATCGAATACAACCAAATTAATGTATTCTGACGTGTTGATTCTTTAATTTTAGAGTTTTGGTGCTTAAGTTAAAATATTAAATGGTATTTGTAAATTTGTGTCGTCTAATCAGTCAAAAGATAAGATTCAATCGGTGTCATAATCCATGATCAATGCTTCTATTAAATCAGTTAGGAGTTATATGATTAATATACAAATAGCATTATATAAATATGAACCATAAATGTAACATGAATGCTTCTCTATAATATTGAATTTTATTTCTGTTTGCTTGGAATTAATTTTGTTATATATATAACAAAATTAATTCCAAGCAAACAGAAATAAAATTCAATATTATAGACGCTTGTAACACACAGAAATAATATAAAAGAACATTATGTAATATACCAAAACAATAGATTAGTGATTGCTTTCCATAACATTTTTAGTGGTTGCTTTGCATGATCGAGTCAGTACGATCAAAAATAAATTTAGTGCTATATACATGTTTTAAGTGGTTTTCATTAAGAAGATATATAATTCATTGATGATCAATTCAATATATATATATATATATATATATATATATATATATATATATATATATATATATATGATATTCTTTTGTTGCAGAGTGTGAGGTTTGATTTTGTGGATAACGCTGAGATAAAAGACATAACCTCGTTTAGATGCCAAAAACTTCCACTTCAACGTTATCAGCGGCAAGAACATGACCTTTGATAACATCTAGATCATCGCTCCAGCTGAAAGCCCCAACACTGACGGTATCCATTCGGGAAGATGTGAGGGAGTCAAGATCCTCAACACTAAGATCTCCACAGGAGATGACTGCATCTCCGTGGGAGATGGGATGAAGAATCTCCTCATTGAAAAAGTTGTATGCGGTCCTGGACACGGAATAAGTGTGGGAAGCCTTGGAAGGTACGGATGGGAGCAAGATGTCAACGACATCAAGGTTATAAACTGCACCCTCGAAGGAACTGACAACGGGCTGAGGATCAAGACATGGCCATCTGCGGCTTGCACCACCACCGCTGCCGGTATTCATTTTGAGGATATCATCCTTAACAACCTTAGCAACCCAATCCTCATCGACCAGGAGTACTGCCCTTGGAACCAGTGCAACAAGAACGTAAGTATCTTTATTAGAGTCCAGATCTTGCTATACCGTTCCATTATTGTTAAGTGTACTTCTCTAATATTGGATATTTTTTTTTCTAATATTGGATATTTAAAGGTTCAACAAACATAGTATATTCAATTATGATGGTTTTCTACTTCTTTTGGATTCTCCATGTTGGTACAGGTTACATATAGTTCTTTTTATATACTATGATTCCATCGTTGTCACGTTTAAATGTATGACTAGACAAAAATATATTATTCTGATTCCAAAGGTTATTTTATTTGCAGAAACCATCAACCATTAAGCTGGTGGACATAACCTTTACGAAGATTAGAGGAACATCAGGGAACAAGGATGCAGTAAAGCTATTGTGCAGCAAAGGACATCCATGTGAGAACGTTGAGATTGGAGACATTAAATATTGAGTACAAAGGCGCCGATGGTCCACCAACTTTCGAGTGCACAAACGTCACACCTAAGCTTGTGGGAACTCAGAACCCCAAGGCTTGCGTTGGACCTGTGGTCAAGGCACCTGGTCAAGCGTAAAAAAACGTTGAATCTCAGATCAACACATCTAGGGCTTTCACATCCAATTTTGTTTTTCCTTCTTTCTATCCTTTTAAGGTCTCACATCCGACTTTATGAAAACTGTAAATTAAAAAAATGTTTCTATTCGATGCGCGCTAACACATATTATGTGTGCGTGTGCATAACGATGTGATAAAACTAAAAGATTTATGTTATCTTTTGTGCATATGACTGGTCCATTTAAGAAATTAATATGCTAAAAATTTACTTCAATATGTGTGTGTGTGCATAATGATGTGATAGAACTAAAAGATTTATGTATCTTTTGTGCATATGATTGGTCCATTTAAGAAATTAATATGCTAAAAATTTACTTCAATCTTAAAACTAACTAGCAATTAATGGATTGATCGAACTTTAGTTTGTCGCTGTTTATCTATGAGTATGTTAAAAAGTACCTAGTGTTTAAAAAGTATGAGAGAGAGTAAAGACGAATTCTGATTTAAGATTTTTTTTAATAACACTTTTCATTTTAACTGATGATTCAATTATTTAATAAATGTAACTATACAAATAGTTACTTTGATATTTTTTTCTTTTTTAAAGTTTCACAACAAAATAGAGCTGCTCTAGTGGTCTCATCTCACTTTAATTCTGAGATATTCTTCAGACGTCTTATCGAGCTGCTTGCTATTCCAGTTATGCATCTTACTAATATCTTATTTTAGTAGTATTGGATTTGAATTAATCAGCCAACTTAACTTTGAGTCATGCTGATTTCGAATTAGACGAAACTTGAAAATTTGGAACGGCGATATTTTATGTTGAAGTTTCGAGCTCTAACAGACTAATAGTATTCATGTCAACTTATTTTTAGAACTCCATATTGTGTTTCTCCAAAGCTATGTATAGAATAAATCAGGTATGCATATATATTAATTTACTATATATTTAAGTACATGTATGCCTAAATATTCATATTTTTTTTTAAAAAAAATATTTCACATTTTATTAAGGGTAATATTTCATATTTTATTAAGGGGGTTTCAAAATCATGAATATTTTGAGAAAGGGTGTTCATGATTTTTAATTTTCCAAAAAGTAAGTTTATCCATTGATATGTATAGTCTAATATATTTTGAGAACTCTCCATTAATTATGTTTTTTTTTGAAACTACATTAATCATGATTTTAAAACTAAAAAAAGGTAATGTTCAACGTATTTATACGCATGTTTTCTAAAACACAAGTCGTAGTATTGTATATATATTTTTTTTAACTTTAACGTAGTATTGACGGGATGAGGTGGCTCTATTGGTTAGAGCCTTGGGGGCCAATTGTCATGCTCCCGGGTTCGACGCCAGCCGGAGGCGAACTACCTCTTCTATGTCACCATTAGTGGTATTGGGCTTCGGCCCAAGTTAATACCCTCCCGGGTGAAGTGGACCGCTGCCTGACCGGGCCCAGGGAATGACCCGCGAAGCGGGAAACCCTGGATTATCAAAAAAAAAAAAAAAAAAAAAAAAAAAAAAAAAAAAAAAAACTTTAACGTAGTATTATTGTATATTGGTAAGAGATTTTTAAAAATTCACAACCCACGTGCAATTCAAGTTTTTTTGGTTGAAGATGCAATTCAAGTATTGCATGTTCTGATGATATCTGTGTGTTGTTGGACCATTCCTGACACAACGAACTAAAAAGATAGAATGCCTCCGGGAGAATCGTTTCAAAGCTCAGCACGTGTGCATTGTGACGGTAGAAACTATAAAGGACAACATTGCAGTAGAAAGTCGTCTTGGTGACACAGGACTCAAAATCAAAGTACAAAGAACAACCTTAAATTGGGAGCATCACTCAAAATCTAGCAACCATGTTGTACCTTTGATTGATGGATTCCCTGAAACATGACATCACACACAAGCCTCATGAAAGTATGATTTTTCTTTTTCTAAGAAAGAAAAGTTAAGTGGTTTATTGTCTGTACGTACAAACTTAATATTTTGAAAATAAACCGAATATCTTAGAGCAGCGTTCTGAAATCAGTTATATTAAAATTTATCAATATGGCTGAGTACAGTTGTTAAAAGTTTTTGTGAATTTTTTTCAGTCAAAATATTCTTGAAAATAGGACGTTAGTTAGTTTTATTCTTCAAGATACACAATTAGAAATATGATCACTTCCTAAAACATGGGTCAAACAACCTAAAAATAACGAGAGGCTGTGAGAAAAGTTAGACAACGTGGATCCTGCGGGCCTCGTGGGGATTAGTCTGAGGCCTAGAAAGCCGATGGATCCCCCACGGTTATCAAAAAAAAAAAAAAAAAAAAAAAAAAAAAAAAAAAAAAAAGTTAGACTTGAACATTTCTTCCCCCAACCCACTATATAAACGTAACCATGAGTTTGATCAAATTCAAGAAACAAAACAAACAAATTAATAAAAAACAAATAGTAATATTAGTAGTAAATATTTTTTATTAAATAATGGGTGCATATTTTGGAGCTTCTACAATTTTTATTTTCTGTTTGTTGGGATTTGCAGCCAATGCTGAATTCATCACCATTGGTTCTTCTTCAGGTTCTGATATTACTCAGGTTAGTTATATTGCTTTTCCCTTTTCTTGCAATGCAAGCAATCCACAAAACGATATTCTGGGCTAAATTGTTAAGGTTTCATTGCGGTGACATATGTAGGCACTTCTGAAAGCATTCACAACAGCATGCCAATCTCCCTCACCGAGCAAAGTGGTGATCCCAAAAGGAGAGTTCAAGCTCGGTGAGATCCAGATGAGGGGTCCATGCAAAGCTCCAATCGAGATCACTCTTCAAGGAACTGTCAAAGCTGATGGTAACGCGATCCAGGGAAAGGACACATGGATTGTCTTCGGCAACATTAATGGATTTAAGTTGAACGGAGGTGGAACTTTCGATGGTGAAGGAAACGCAGCTTGGAGGGTTAACAACTGTCACCAGACTTTCAACTGCAAGAAACTTCCCATCGTATGTGTGCTTATGTCCTCAATATATCATATTTCATTGGCTTTTGTGAAGAAAAAAAATACAGATTAGTGATGTTATTTTGTCTTTGTTTATATAGAGTATAAGGTTTGATTTCGTGGAGAACGCTGAGATCAGAGACATATCTTCAATAGATGCCAAGAACTTCCACATCAACGTTCTTGGTGCCAAGAACATGACCATGGATCACATCAACATCGTTGCTCCAAAAGACAGTCCCAACACTGACGGTATCCATTTGGGAAGAAGTGACGGAGTCAAGATCCTTAACACATTCATCTCCACCGGAGATGACTGCATCTCTGTTGGAGATGGGATGAAGAACCTTCACGTTGAGAAGGTCACATGCGGTCCAGGACATGGAATCAGTGTCGGAAGCCTTGGGAGGTACGGAAACGAACAAGATGTCACCGGCATCAGAGTCATCAACTGCACTCTCCAAGAGACTGACAATGGACTGAGGATCAAGACATGGCCGTCCGCAGCTTGCTCCACCACTGCCTCCGATATTCATTTCGAGAATATCATTGTCAAGAACGTTATGAACCCAATCCTCATCGACCAAGAGTACTGCCCTTGGAACCAGTGCAACAAGCAGGTAATATATTTAATCATTTATTAAAAAAAAATCATGTCTTAGGCTCTTAGCTAAGTACAACCATATTAGTTATCATTTCTATAAAAAAAACAATCTGTTAAATTAAGATTTTACAATCGTTGTGTTTTGCAGAAACCATCAACGATTAAGCTTGCAAACATCAGCTTC
Organism: Hirschfeldia incana; assembly: GCA_026261945.1. Taxonomy (NCBI): domain Eukaryota; kingdom Viridiplantae; phylum Streptophyta; class Magnoliopsida; order Brassicales; family Brassicaceae; genus Hirschfeldia; species Hirschfeldia incana. The sequence continues at coordinate 4,244,816 of JABCMI010000021.1, forward strand.
AAGCAAGTCAGAGGAACATCAGGGAACAAGGATGCAGTGAAGCTATTGTGCAGCAGGGGGTTCCCATGCCAAAACGTCGAGATTGGAGACATTGACATTAAGTACAGCGGAGCTGATGGTCCAGCAACTTTCCAGTGCTCAAACGTGAGCCCCAAACTCATGGGAACTCAGAGCCCTAAAGCTTGCAGTGGTCCAGTGACCAACCTACCCCAATAAGTAGAAGCTCAAAAATATTAACATTTAAACACCCATTCATTATTTGTTTTGTTTCCTACACACAATTTAATTTATATGGTCTATGATGTATGCCCCCATTCTTTCTAATTCGAATAAATGCATTCATTATGCCTTTTTGACAAAATCATGTTTGAAGTGAACATTCTACTCTTTTTCTTTTTCCTTTGATGAGGTTAACATACTATATTCCGAAGCATTCTTCATGCAATCTAAATATCAAATATAATCTTTGGAATCACCTAGTGAAAGTTAATAAGTTGTATGGAGAATCAGAATATCATAAATCAGATATTCATTACAATTCATAGCAATAGTGAAAAGAATTGCTAAAAATCACATTAGAGACATTAACAGGAGTATTTATAAGAAACTACCATAATGAAGAGAAGAAATAAATAAAACCTTAAAATAGTTTTCTATAAAATAGAAGCACATGAACAGAAAGAGTTTGCTTGCGTTCGCATAAGACATACAAACAGAATGAGAACAAAATAATCTCAAAGTGATAAAAAGACTTATTCTCAAAAGCCCTACACGGCTAAATCCTCTTCCCAATATCTCACACTATCAAAAACCAAAAAAAAAAACTTAAAACGACAAGAAACTTATAACCTCTCTAGTACAATCTGCCTCAAAAGCACAAACCTTAAGACATAACCCCAAGAAGAAGAAGAACCATTACATGACAATAAAGAAACTAAGGAAGGAGTTCGTTTTGAACTCTTCTTATGTATTACCGCCTGGCCGGAGACTGATACAAGTTTCTTTTGTCTAGGAGCACTGATGAATTTAAAGAAAAAACATGAGGGATTTTCTGGTTAAGCTCTAGCTGATGATGTGATCAAGTTTTTGTCCTCATAGGCTTTGTATGAAAGGAGAAGATAGTCTAAAAGATTCGCCAAAAGACATCGTTCAGCTTGATGGCTCGCCTACAGTATCGTGGTAAAACAAAAACGAGTGCACTAAGTAGCAATTCCTGCAACACAAAGGCAAAGAAACAGATAAATTATTCAGACAAGAAGAAGATCTATAAGAAACCAGAGATGCAATTTTTTTTTGTCATCATAAGTTTCTTAGAATCTGATGTGAGGAATGCATAACGTTTAAGCTAGTTTCTAGCTCCATGATCACATATCTAAAGCAAATGAAGAAACATTCTTCATGAAGATAACGCTGATGAACTAGATTGATTAGTTACTGTTTCGACCACATTATGTATGCAAGCGAGTTTCTGTTTCTGAGGAAAAGCCAATTCACTATTAGTTCAAGACCCTACCTATTAGGAAACTATACATTCATATTCTATACCTTTACTTATCAACTAGCTCTATGGCATTCTTTAAGTATAGAATCAGTTATTAAAAGTAAAGATTAATATGAACTTAGATTACCTCTGTTTGGCTGTCTCTTGTTCACACTGTAACTGCCAACATAACCTGGAGATGAACTTCTTGCTGAAACATCAGAAGAAGGACCTCCTCCTCCGATCCCATAGCTAAAAGAAGCAGGCCCTTCTGTCTCAGGAGCCGATGATCTCCATGTGGGATCACTATAGACTGCACCATTCCCATAAAGCTCTGAAAGTCCTGCTGCATCATAACCCGCTGAGGCAGAAGAGAATGAAGATGATGGTGCTGCTGCCTTGCTAGGCCCTATGTTTCTTGATGCTCCTACCAATCCAAAACCAGATTCACCGTTTCCTCCATAACCAAACCTCACATCCTCGTTATTAACACCATTGTTTCCTCCTCCTCCTCCAGGAGCGCCCCAGTTAACCCCAGAACTCCCAAATGGACCGTTAAGTGTGTTGTTCCCACTTGTTGTTCCTCCCATGTTCGAGTTTGTAGCGTTGTTGTTATAGTTTCGACCCCCATTGTTTCCCCAAAGGTTCGAACTGAAGAAGGATGAGTTCCCTCCTCCTCCTCCTCCATTGCCTCCTTCATAACCAACCACAGGACCAAACCGGTTCGTGTTACCAATGTAGTAAGGGCTCATCCCTCTCCCATAGTCCATATTCCCATTAAAACTTGAACCTCCAGTGAACCCTGCCTGCTCAAAGTTCACATTCATCCCATATCCAGACCCTCCGAAACTCGCAAACCCGCTTCTTCCAGCACCAATGGGACTACTACTAAACCTACCATCCATCATCCTAAGCCCATAGCCTCCAACTACACCACCAGGGCTAAACCCTTGAGCATACCCATTCAAGAGGTTGTTGACTCTACCCACTCCATAGCTGTAGCCAGCACCAAGCGGGCTACTACGAGCTGGACTCGGAGACAACTCCTTAGGAACAGCTCGCTTAACCTCAACCATTTTACCATTAAGTTCATGAAACGTCTTGAGCAGTACTTTCTCAACTGCCTCCTCAGAATCATAAGTTATGAATCCGAAACCTCTAGGCCTTTGTGTATTGTGATCATACATAACAACCACATCCGTAGTCGTCCCAAACTGCTCAAAGTAGGTCTTGAAGTCGCTCTCTGTAATGGAAGAAGGTAAACCTCCAACAAAGATCTTCCTTGTCCGACCTATTGGACCGCCTGGTGATCCTTGGAGGCTACTGCTGTTGCTGCTTCTGGTTACTGTGTTTTGATCGTCTCTAGGAACAGCCTTCTTGGCTTCAACCTGCCAAAAGAAGAAAGAAACTTACGTATTGTAAAGAAGTTACATTGTACAGAATCAAAGTGGAGAATGAGTGAAAGCATTTTTACCAATCTCCCATCAATGTTATGTTTTTCGGTTATAACAGTCTCGGCAACGGAAGGATCAGCAAAGACTACGAAGCCGAAGCCACGTGCACGACCAGTGGTACGGTCTTTCAAGATCACAGCTTCGATGACTTCACCAAAGCTGCTGAAATACTCCTTGAGACGTTCCTCATCGGTGTCCCATGATATCCCTCCGATGAAAAGCTTCCCACTGTCTGATTGCATTTTTTGCTCTGCAACACAAGAAACTATTTTCTGTAATTAGACAAAACTTTAATCAGATCAAACAACATGTTCAGTCAGATTTGATCAGATCAAAATTGAGAGAAAACAGACAAGGTTTGCGTATCAAAAGAGCAAACAAACTTCAGATTCAATCTAGGAACAACAGATCTTTTCATCTACAGGAGGAGAGTTTTGATCAAACAAAAGGAAAAAGCTTTTTACAATAAAAAAACATGAATCGGAATCTCAGATCAAAAGAATCGGAAAACCCACCAATCAGATTTGAGAAAAAAACCCAGATGCTGAATCTCGTCGAGAACACACTAAGATCTGAGGATAGGCATAAAGGCCATGACTTTAAACCTGAGGAAGAAGGAAAGATTTGAGAGGTAGCAGAAAGAAAGAAAGAAGAGTATGAATACAAAGTTATATGCTTTTGATCAAATCCGATTTAACCAGATTTAACTCAATTTCAATGGCGTCAATAAAAATATACTGACGCGAGTTGTAGAGAGAGAGAGAGACGAAAGGCTTTTCCGATGCAAGAAGAAGAAGATATGACATTTGTGTATATATATGACATTTATGTATTACATAGAAAAAGGGAAGGTTTTTATTACAGTACACGCTATGTAAGGAAATGCGGAGTTTCGTTTTTTCCCTTTTTCAATTTTTATTACACGCGACTTTTTTTACTATTCTTACCAAACATAAAAGTATATTTAGTAAGATTAAAAAATCCTAGATGAATTGCGATTAATGATGTTTATTCACATGATTTGCAATGTAATAAAGTTTATGTGTGTGTTTTTTTTTTCGACATAAAGTTTATGTGCGTATATTTGACTTTTACTACTTTTTCTTGGTATCTGTTTACTTTTTTTTTATTACCGCGGTCAAAGCGGAGCTAACCTAATAAGTAGGTAGTGACTCAAAATATAACTATAAAATGTTTTGTCTTCCACTTCGTTTCTAGGTCTATTACTACTCTTACCAGCAAGAGCAAATATTGGACATTGACTAATGAGCATGGAAAATGCAATTCAAACATTATATTGTATATACTCATATAGCATTGTCGATTTAGATATGAAGCCGTGCAGCTTGAAAACTGAAGTTTTTGAAATTGAAAGAGCCGATAAGATAATAAAAACACTTGAATAAGGCCTGAACATGTTCTTCCTAAGGCCCAGTGAAAGCCTAACAGTTTTGCGGTTAGGCCCATATTTAATGAAATACTCCCACTGAAAAAAAAACTGTTTTTCCCTCCAAAAAACCAAAAAGATGTAAAATATTTAAAATCCATAAATCTTCTTCTTCCTTCTCCCTAATACGTCCCCTCGAGATGATGGATCTTTGAGCATCAATCTCGGAATGTTTGGGCAAAGATCGATGGGCCAACTTTTGGGCAAGATCGATGTAGATCGGATTAGATTGTTTGGATCGGACTCTGATATCATGTTAAACTAGATGGGCTTCCAACCTAAAACCAATTGGCAATTAGGAGAGTGGCTCATCTATTTTATATATTGCTCAGGATCTCTTATAATATCCGATGTGTGACTTATGTCCCTAATATCCTCCACCTCTGCGTCTCTGTTATATACACACCATCAACAAGAAGTTATCCTTCATCTATATCTAAACAGTAAACCCATAAGCTAAGCTTCCTCCTTTTCATCCCTAAACTCACGATCTTTTCGTTTTGGTCATGTAGAAGTGTTGCGATGGTGAAATCGAGCAAGGATACGAGATACGCTAAAGATTCGGTGGTGACGCATGATGGAATTGGATTCCCTTGCTGGGCTCTGCCAGATCTCATGTCATTTCCCGACATGTTCGGACAAGATGGTTATGAAAAGGTTAAGATCTTTTGTCCTTTTTGGAGTCGTTTGTGTCTTATTCTAAAGGATCTGTATTGATTAGTATTATTTTTTCCTTTTTTTTGAAAAATGGTTGACAGCTTGATGTGATTGGTATTGATGAGGCTCAGTTCTTTGGAGATCTTTATGAGTTTTGTTGCAAAGTAGCTGATAATGATGGCAAAACTGTGGTTGTTGCAGGTCTTGATGGTATGACTATTTAAGGTGTGACTTGACACTTTTCAACTCTTTTGACTTTTTTCTTTGTTGAACTGTAATTTTTCATGTGATCCTTTCTTGGCAAAAAAAAAAAAATGCAGGAGGAGATTTGGTTCTGTTCTCGACACTATACCAATAGCTGATACTGTGACGAAGCTAACTGCAAGGTGTGATGTTTGTGGACAGAAAGGGTTCTTCACTTTGAGAAAGACTTGTGACACCAAAACTGAACTGATCGGTGGTGCTGATGTCTATATGCCGGTTTGTCGTAAGCACTACGTTAATAATCAGATTGTATTCTAAGCTTCAAGAAAGCCTTGGATTCTGACAAGGCAAGAGCTGAGTCCTGTGTAGAGACAGTTGCTGCAATGACCTAACTATAACTGGCGATGGGACCAGTAACATATCTGATAGTTGAATTCTGTTTTCTTGATGTGTGCTTTCGTTTTACTTGTCTTGGTTTATTATACTCAATGTTGCATTTGAAAACACATGTGATGTTTCCTGTATATGTATATATGTATGGTTGATGATGTCCCTATAGCTTCTATCCAATCTGTCCAACATAGCCACAGAGAATATCATTGGCTGCCATAACATATAACATCAATTGATCAATAAACAATATAACCATGATGACTTCAATCAAAACTGAAGTGAGGCCAAGCTAATTCCACCACAACACATGTCGTATAGAGAAGCATTATATAAGCTCATTGCATGGCACGAGTCTTTCATCCAAGAAATAATAAAACTTCTTAATTTCTTTTCTCCAGAATCTTATGTCTTTGTGTGAATTTGGTCATTCAGTCTTTGTGTGGAATCACTAGACTCTTTGATTGGCATTGAGACTGCTTGTGCAATCAGGCTGATCTTTTGCGTGGTTGATTGTGGAATCAGTCAGCACCCTATTCTGTTCGAGATCATCATCCTCACCTCCATCCAGCTGATTTTTATAGTCGATTGGATCGATTAGAAGAACCGCCCCTCTTGTTGGATTGACCATCCCTTTGATCCAAGAGATTTGTGAGCCTTTGACAACTTAGGCTTACATCACTTGGAACTGAGTTAGCATAGTTCATCTTCTCCACGGTTTCCACCAAATGCTCCATCATCAAGCCTGTGATTTCTCTTGAATCTCTTCATTTGTTCTTCCATTAACAACACATCAAAGCTATGGAACAAAACTCGTTCCTCTCTATAGGAGTGGCTCCTATGCTTAAACTTGAACAATGAAATGACCCTTTTCAAGAAAGTTTGTGTTCTTTTTCCAGGTAACTCGTAAGAAGACAATGACGTGAGCTTCTCTTTGTCATGAAAACATTTTTTTCCGTTTTAAGTTGATAAAGAAAAGAAAAAGACTGATAACATGGGAAACACACACATCTTCCGATGAACTAAGATTGTGTCTGTAAAAGGAGTTAAGTAAAAGATTCTCAGGTACATTTTAACTTATGAGGCAAAACAAGTTCTTAGGAGCTAAAGACAAAAGCTTTGAGAAACCAATACTTTTTTAGACACGAGACATGCCGAGTTTACGTTCAAACAAGCGACGCAGGAGATAAACTTGGAGGACACTTGCACCAATCAAGGCAAACGACTCGAACAAAGCTTTGTGTACTGCTCTCTTGCTCATGTTCTCATTCACTACAAACAAACAAGCCAAAAACCATATTAATCTCTCCTAATTTAACTTGCAGAAGCAAAAAAATAACAAAATGACTTTTTTAGAAGGTACCAATGGCTTGACGATCGGTCTGAGCCTCTAACCAATGCTGTTCAAACTGAATGTTGTAAAGAGCTTCCTCTAACTTTGATATCTGCTCCATCAACGGAGTGAAATGTTCTGCACAAAAAAAAAACAACATCTTCTCAGCTTAATAACTCAACAATACCAAACAAAACCGATACAACATCAATCAGGTTATCCTCACCGTCCTTTGCGTGCTGATCGTAGTACGCAAAGTGACCAAGCTGTACATCGAAGTCGATGGTTTCATGGTAAGGAGACTTGTTTGTGAAACAGAAACGGTAAACTCCTTTCTTCTGGACAACGAAGTCGTGCTTGGCACTAATCTGCTCCCTAAAGTCATGAACCTGTTCCCCTGTTGGGCCATGTATCTGTTTCCAAACAATGGTGACATCTCACTCAACAAAGTACACAAGCGAAACAACTTCGAGAAGAGATCAATATCTATATCAATAAATGTTTTCAACGATGGAGATTCTAAGCATTGTCTACAGGGAGTAAAAGGGTTAGGTCTCATACCACAAGATCTACACCATCCTCGTTGAAATGCCATTGAGAATCAGACTTGATGACGACGAAAGAGACGTGAAGCGTGTCGCCTTCGTATTCAGCCTTGTGGGAGAAGCATTCTTCTCTGTCTATCACGAATCTGATACCTAACGCTGCCTGGAAGCTCCATACGAGCCCTAGTAATAGGATCGTAGCCTTCAAGCTCATCTGCCACAGATCAAAAATTTTGAATTTTGTAACAAAATGTAATCCAATCGTTACGAAGACGATTAGAGATTCTCCAAATCCAATTGAATTGATTCAATTTCGATTCTTACGATAGAGAGGAAGATGATTTACCTTCCAAATTTGAGAACTGAGGGGGCGGGACAATGAAAAAAAAATGTGACGGAGATTGATCGGAGAAGAAGAGCTAATTTCGTTCAGATTCGGACAGGATGTAGCCTGTTTTGACTGAGGGGCAGTTTCGTGACCAGACAGCAATAGTTAACTATAAACGACGTCGCTTGATTCTTCTTTTGGTTACTTGGTCAGCGGGCTTACGTGGCGTGTAATCATTGGTGGTAATATACCTTTTGTACCATTTAGATATTGCCACATCATTTAACTCCATTAATAAAATATCAACGTTTTCCATTAACCGAATGAAAATCATATACTACTTGATATATTTTTCGGGGAGAGCCTAATAACAATGTCAATAACCTGTCGAATAAATCTCTTCGTTCCTCCGGCTCCGCCGCACCTCTTTGGCGGTTGCCGGAGAGGATTTGTTTTAGTTTCTTTTCCTCTTCTCTCTGCTCTCTGTGGGTTTCTTCTATGTTACTCTCTTCTACGGTATAATTTAAGTGGGCACTCTTCTTCTGAAACTTGCTAGTTCAGATCTGGACTATGTATGATAGTATTGGTTTTGCTAAGAACGGTTCAATGTCCGTTGTTGTGTCTGGTGGTTTTTTCCTTGTTATGGTGGTGAGGCGTCAGGTTGTCTCTCATCGGGTTCTCTTTCGGATCGCAGTGTGGCGATGGCTTGGAAAGTTATTGGCTCCTAGTGGATCGACGGTTATCTCTTTAATTTCCGACTCCTCATGGAGGGACGGTTTTATCTTCCGTGACGTTTTGTTGAAACTGAGTTTTTCTCAAGCTGCTATTGTGGATAAAAGAAAAGCTAAACAGTTTCAGGGGATCAGACAATCTTTGAGTTCTCCTTCTTTCATGATCGAGTGAAACCGATTAGAGAGAGTAATATGGTGGTTACATTTATTGCGACAAGTGTTACCAAGGATCATGGCTTCTAGTCTTATGTTATCCTTTGTTCTGTGTTGGAGGCCCCTCATGGCTACATAGTGTGATACTGAAGAAGGCTTCCTCCTCTTAGCCTTTGTTCATGCTCGTCATTTTCAGACTCCCAGTTGGTGTGGGGAGATTCATCGTATTACCACCTACTGGTGGTCCATTTCTTTGCATTCCTTTTTTATTGTTTTGTTTTCTAAATTTTGTCTGAGAACTAGATGTTTAATGTTCTTGGACCATAGGTTATTTGAGGATTTTTGTTCTCTGAAAGGGTTGTAATCTTTGTTACCTCTCTTTCTTTTTTGAATGTTACTTCAGTGTTAAAAAAAAACCTGTCGAATAGCTTCGGTATATATATTTTTATAAATCCATTTTTTAAGCATATATCACTCAATCAATCTACAACGGTTCTTGGCTGAATTAGAGGCGTAAACGAGAGTGATACGAGGCAAGGAAGAGGATTCCTATGATAACTAGAACATAGTATTACTATTATCTGCAGCTTCTAGACCACTCTCATTTTTATGAATCCAGTGTTTCGGTGTTTCTATATATTTTTGGTTTTAGCAAATCATTTGGGGTTTTAGCTCTCATTTTTTTCTGAGCTAAGCCAAGAACTTTGCTGCCTGAGTCTATATCTGAAAACTCTCTGTTCTTTTATTTAGGCTTTTGGTCAATGTTTTCATATCTGGGCCAGCAATCAAATTTGGACCAAACTCAACTTGACTATAAAGTGTTATGAACTTGTCTCAGTCTTTCAAGAAATTTCAAATGTGAAAGTGTTCTTTTAAAGCTACTGTTTTGTCGTTTCATCACTTTAAATCATTCAATAAACTGTTAAGGCGCTAAGCAAAACCTCTTGAAAGCTGCAACAAACTTCACGTTTGAACCAGGAGACTTTATGTGTTATCACATAACTTTGACTTATAGGTTCTGGATGCTGTCTTTGATTTACAAAAATGCATAGAAAAACAAAGAGAGCATATATGAGCATACATACAAACTGAAAGAGAGTCATATACAATCATATTACTTAATCTTTACCTAGATCTCCCTCTCTTTTTTTTTAACTACCAAGAGAACAACAGAACACATGGAACAAGAATGAAAGCTTCTGAGACCAAAAAAAACAAATGAATCCCAAGAATGAAAGATTGCTTGTTTACAGTGTTATCATCAGCTCAGTGTCTTCTCAAACCATAGATTAGTAGTTTCTGACTAGAGAACTCTCTCAATAGTATCTACATTTTTTACCTCTCAAGGAGAAGCTACTCAATAACTTCTGGTTGGGGTGAGTGGGTCATAGTCATAAGCTTCGCCAGCTTTGACAAATCTCCCCTTTACACGCCTTCTCACATCAGCTCTTGCTTTCCTAGAAGCATACCTCACTCTCTTATCAAACCTATAAAAAGAGCCACACAATGTGTCATTTTAGAAAACTACTGCAACTTAGATGCATGTATTGGAATGTATGCAAAGGTTAGTATAGTGCACTTACTTGCGAGCCTTCTTCTTTTCCTTGTAACGCATAACCGCGTTATTACGGGTCACTGAATGTGAACAAGCATTATTATCCTGTGATGATGTTTGAGGATACCATGGTGGCTCTCCCAAGAGCTGCACTGAAGATGATGCACCACATTCTTGAAAATCTCCAGCACTACTCTCTCCTGTGACTCCAGAGAAAGATATGTTTGAATGTGCTGGCTTCGACGTGTAGCATATTATTGGCTCCGTTTTAGAACTCATGAACGAGTCATCATTACTCTCATCTGGCTGCACTGTATTCCCTCCCTGGAGATTAACAAGATCATATCATTAGAATCACACAGATATGCAATCTCTTTGTCACAATGGGAAAAAAAACATACCTCAGGAGCTGCTCCTGCTTGATGATGTTTCTGGAAAAGACTATCGATTCCACCTTGTCCAAAGAGCTGTCCTGATGAGTTAAAGGCAGTTCCAAAGAGCTCTTCGTAGTTCTCAAGAGCGAGGTCAACTTCATCCATACCCAAGTTCCCGTAAAATTCATCTTCACACACTTCAACATCCTTCAAACCGTAACAAGAACTGTTTTCATCAGGCCTCGAAGAGGAGGATCCAACGACGACATCGTTGGTCTGACCATCATCGTCTATATTCATCATACCCATTTCTTGTTCACAAGCGGATTCTCCTGCTAAGTCCGAGCAAAAAGACCAGATAGAGGCGAGCTCTGAGCTTGAAGGGCAACCAGAATAGCAGCTTATACTCTGCCTCTTGTGGTCATTTGATGAAGAATTGTTGTTGTTGTGGCCTGACCAATCACAGTTTTGACAAAGTGAGACTCTTTCTTCAACACACCTAACTGTTGCAGGCTGTGCATTGCATCTCTCGCAGACAAGTGTTCTAGAATGTCGTTTGGACAATGCATTAGCGGAGTGAACACTCCTGTCACAGGAGAGGCAGAGACAGGCTGAATCTGATCGACAGTACACCATAGATCTTTGTTCACCACAGAAGTCACACATGTAACCCATCTTCTTTACCAGATTTTAGTTTTTGCTGTAAGAGAAAGTAACATATATTCCTGAGTTAGATAACAAAGGACAAGAAACTTGGTTCAAAAGCAGTCCTTGCAGAATAGGTTGTGATCTATTTTTATAAACAGGTGGATGATTGATAACCAAAGGAAAAGCATAATCATTTAACACTATCAATAAATAGTGGGAGATTTGATATGAATAGTCAGAGAACAAAACCCACAAGAGAAAATTATCAAACTCTTTAAGTAAAAACAAAACATCAACTCAAGTTCGATCAAACCCCACCCAAGATCCGTAAAAATCTACAGTTTTTTTTTGTTTGTTTCATTAATAGCTCAAACTCAGATAATTCTTGTAAATAGTTAAGCTTTTTAATAATCATAATCATCATCCTCATACGAACAAAGCTTAAAAATCAATAATCAAAAAGAAACACATGAAGAGATGGAAGATCCATTTCAACAAAACACATATGATAGACAGACAAATGAGGGATCAACCATCCCTTCATAGTTCATACAGAAACAGTGATAAAACGCTAACATCAAAATACGAGCACAACAAAAGAAAAAACTAAAAAGACAGAGAGAAGAGGAAAAGAACTCACCTGTATAAGACAAACCCACACAGATTCTTCTTCTAAAGTTGAAGCTTGAAACTTTCAAGACAAACACACAGATTATTAAAACAGAGCCGATTCTTCTTCTGCTCTCTCTCTCTCTCTCTCTCTTGAGTTAGAAATAATGAATGGATAGAGAATGGGTGGGGTGTGTCCGCAGATGGACATGTAGGCTGCTTCTGACATAAATCCAAAAGTGCCTAATTTTTTATTACAAAAAGTGCAAAAAAGTTTGGTGTAGGGTATGGTGGGTCCCTGTCGTATTTATAGTGAAAGCAAAGGTTTATGTTTTCTAGCACTACTGCGAGTACTGAAAACAATATACTCGCGACTTGAAATGCACCAAGTGGCTACTTTCTGCCATAATGGATTCTCAAGCGTTCGCTTTTCCGATGCTTTTCCACGAATCAGAGACGCTCTTTTCTGATATACTATTGTTTTGCCTTTGCACTCACACATAATGATAAATATCTTTTATTTGCTTTGACCTTACAAAAAACCAAAATATCTTTCTTTCCTTTTTTCGGTGGGCGCATAATAAAATATCTTTTGGTTAGGAAACTAGAAGATATTTTCGATGGGAAAGAAAGGGAAAACCAAAAAATATCTGTCAAGTTAGATACGTATGTCTGTGAAACTATGATGATACCCGAAAGATATTTTGTATTGTAATAGTACACCCATATTATTATTTAAAATAGTTACGAATATATTACTAGTGCAAACAATCTCACCTAATCAGATGATAGATTAGATAAGATCGATCTCTTTTGTAACATGCAATTGAGATGATTGTCTGTTTTTTTTTTCAGGTCTAGAGGAATTTCATCTACAGCTTTAAAAACTTAATTACAAAATAGATGCTATATAAGCATATGAAATTTAATCTCGCCTTCAAACTATCAATTTCTAAATACCCTGGACAATTACCTAACGTTATCACCAATAAAAAGAACCGAACTAGAGATAAACAGGTTAGTGTTTACTCAGAATGAATGATTAAATAGTAACTTATTGCTAGAAAAGCCTTGGATGGATACTTTTTAACAAATCTGCTTCAACACAATCAAAATACTAATCAACGATGATATCATAAAGGAGAAGATATACAAGACGCACTGAAAGATCGGAAAGAAAACAAAAAAAAAATGAATGTGATGCTGAAATGTGAGTTGAATAAGATTCTAAGACGATCCGAACTATCGTACAAAAACATCGTATTCCATTCTCAGAATATTAAAGCACCGCCTTAGAGCTGACGGCACTCGCTTGTTTTCCTTAAGATAACATTAACTATCTTACTACTATTCCATGAGTGCCTTTTTATAAACTTCACACCAAATTTTACTTTCTTTATCATATATGCATCTCCCACCAATCACAACTCAAATCATTAAATAATAGAAACATACCACTCCTAGGAGAACATCACTAGCTGTGTGACATAAGGAGATCATCTCATGACGTCGACCCAACCTAACCTTTTTAATCAAAATCCCTATATGCTTTTTAAAATATTTTTTTCTCTAGCAGTATAAAATTTGGTGGAACAAGAACTGCAAAACAAAAACTCTTTGTTTCTTATAGAAATCCTACAAGGAAAGCATAGTAGTGACATGGTTATCGATTCAGCTGAGCAAAAGAGTCTTTAACCAAGAGCTACAAGTACAACAATATGGAAAATTAAGTGCAAAGGTCCAAGCCCATACTGTAACAGTAGTGCTGGGCCATGAAGAAAAAACCTGACCTGTGAAGAAGATTAACCGTAAAGAGCTCGCCATGGACTTTCTTCTTCTTTTGATGTCTTTGAAGCGCTCCACTTGATTCTGTCTCTTGCAAAACACAGACCAGTCCAACTAGCCACAAGCTCCCCTGTTTCGTGGATCACCTGTGATGACAATCACACATTCAGTTGAAATTCACCTTCTCTCAAAAATTGACAATAGATTTTAATTCCTATTAATAATCACAGTGTATGAGAGGGATATACAATCTTTAAGGTAAAAAAAAAAAGCTACCTGAAGCTCTTCATCTAGTGCTTTATGAGATACGCTACTACTTCTTTGCCCTATGAGAACAGATGTAGGCAAGCATTTGACACGAGCTAGATGAAGCAAGCATGACAAAGGTTCATGATGGATCTGCATCAACGGTGGTGGTTTCTCCACGCGAGTATCAAACAGCCTGGCCGCCTCTGTTTCTGGACCAACTTGAAAGTAACGAAGACTAGCATTTCTGCTGCTTGCTTCAAGGGACTTGTTATTGAAATTAAGCTTAGTTGCCGCCACAAAAAAAGGAGCCACAATCGTGGGCAGAGCCGAAGCTTCCGTTGTAATCATGTCAAGAAGTTCGTTCATTGCACACACTAGTGCAGGAGGCTCATAGCTTCGAAGCAAAAAAACAGAGACCTAAAAAAAATAAAAGATTATAATCAGAAATTTAAGCATTATAACCAACCATGTATACATTTTCATGAAGCATTATTATTCCGCTACTAGTCCACAGTGGGAACTCCTATATACGGCCACATATCATGCGCATTCAACATGAATAAAGTCTTGCAACACAAACATAATAAGAACAAATGAGAATGATGATGATGATTTAGCTCCTTGTATCACTTAGACAATTGTTCCATAGCATTCATTAAGTTAGGTATTATAACTAGAGCTTCCACTCGCTAGTATCATAAACTTTCAATAACATAAGCATAAGACAGAATCGGTCCTGAGATTTTGGGGCCTGTAACCATCTCTTATGTACCGATTTGGGAGCTTAAAATATATTTTTAGGGGTTTTGTCTATGTAATTTTTTTCAAAAATTTTGGGGACTTGTTGCAAATTTCATAAGGCATTGTCCAGATCCGGCTAGCATAAGAAAAACTATAGTAATAGAAATCACAATCACAGATGCAGCACATCAAGAATCAAATCCTCCTAGTCGAATGCATACAAAGTAATAGAACTAACGAAATCTCAGTTCTTAGATCAAACAAACCCAATTAAACCTTATAAGCTCCATCTTCGTCGACGAAGTGAACGACACTCCCGCCGCTTCCGCCATCTTCGACGCCATACTTATCCAACGGAAGATGGATCTGCTCTTCTCTGCAGACGAATCACAATGTTAGGTTAATCAATTAACGGGAGCCGGAGAGAAAAAGAAAAAGGCAACGAAGGAAGAATCAAATTACAGTTTACGAAGGGAGGAGGTTGGATTAGGGTTCAGAGCATCGGCGATGGTCGTCGCGAAGCCGTCTTGATCAATCCAGAGGAAAACAATCTTATCCGCTACTTTCATCGCCGACGTCGAGTGTGGCTTGAGGATTCAGCTAAGCTTTGTTTCAGATTAAAGCGCAAGACGCAACTATTCTTTCTCTTTTTTTATTATAGTCCCTCTATTTTCTCTTTTTGGTATATAGTCCCTGCTTTTCCTCTTTTTAAGTTATAGGTCCCTCATTTTCTCAATGTTGATAAACTGACATTAAGTTTTATATTTCTTTAGTTTTGAAACATCATCGTCTCTATTTATGGATGCAAACACCACCAAGTATATTATAGGTTCTTTCTTCTTGTTTTTTGAATGTCTGACTCTGTTTTTTTATATCTGACTATCCTTATTTCTAAATCAACAAAGCTTATCTTAAAGGAAAAACGATTCACAACAGAATCAGAAAAATTAAGGAAAAAAAAAGAAGAAAAATTAAGGAAACTTGAGACACAAGAGCAATGTCTCGCAAGTTGCACTGGTGGTGACTCCTTGGACGTCAACGTATATCTAAGGCTCTTATACACATGATCTGCATAACAAAGTTTTCCATAGATTAATGCTAATATGTAGATTGATGCTAATATGGTGAATTTGACAGTCTCAGAGATTTCTCTGAACTTTGAAATGCAAACCAATGAACTACTTACCAGGAACATGTTGGCAAAATGATTAGAGCATTGAAGTGTCCACTGGGTAGCTTCCCAGTACCCGCAAAAAGGTAGCAAATTCCTGTCAGATTAAAAAAACAAGAGCCTTAGTCACATTCTATTTCACAGTGGGTTGCCAGACCAAGTGAG
Source organism: Hirschfeldia incana (assembly GCA_026261945.1). NCBI lineage: Eukaryota > Viridiplantae > Streptophyta > Magnoliopsida > Brassicales > Brassicaceae > Hirschfeldia > Hirschfeldia incana. The sequence continues at coordinate 4,260,835 of JABCMI010000021.1, forward strand.
GAAAAAAAAACAAAGGCTTTACCTCGAGATGTCTAAGTGCGTTTTGAGCAACTTCATCAGCCATAGATGCTTCGAAGTCCACATAGAAAAGATAATCAAAGTATCTGCCATGCAACAAAAAGAGAGAGAAACACCTTACATCATGGTTCAGAAACTGTGGATATGGTACAAGAAGAGTCAAATGGAGTGTTTGTGAAGGACATTACTTTAGCCCTCCAGACGCTCGCAGAGGGTTTTTCCTTAAAGGTCTGCTTTCCATCTGACCGAAACCACAAGGAACTGATTGTTATCGATGAGAACCAGACTGGTTCTAAACAAAGGTGCACCAATTAAAAAGAAAGATTTGAGTATACTAACTAACTTGCCTTTGTGAGATTGATTTCCCTAAGGGCAAACACAGCAAGTGCTTTGAACAGTACTCCAGGCCCTTCCTCTAACGAGAAAACTATACTTGTCTACAAGAACATCAAAGTAACCTATCCATCAGAGAAAAAAAAAACAATTGCCAAAATCATCACTGGGACATGGGAGTTCTCACCTTAAAAAGTCTGTTAGTTCCAGGGATAATAGGCTCCCTTGCCAGCATCAGAAACCTTGTAACATTATCAGAGTCATCCTAAATTGATCGAAATTCACAATCAAATAAATCCACAAGTATAAAACTATAGACAATAAAATAGGAAAGGCAAATGAAAACTCTATAAACCTGGATATCTTCAGCAAGTACGTTCAATCCATATATCTCAGCAGCTTTGGCGCTGGCAACTGCTGCTGCATCACTTAAACCTTCGAATGCAATTTGCTGCAAAAAAAAATCAATCCATTAACTCAATATTCTAATGAATATATAATCATTACTTGAAGAGCATAAATATTACCTTTGCAGCACCAGCAGTGTCATATACTGCTTCTCTGACCAATCCCAATTTAGTTAACGTGTTTTCACATTGAGATAGAGCCTGATCCAAAGCTTTTAGTTCATACTAATAGACGGAAAAAAAAAAATCTACAAAGATATGTATGTGGTGTAGTAACTACCTGTGGATGGCTAAGCACCCTTTTCAAATCTTCAATCTTTACACCATGGTTAGCCAACAAACAATGTCGAATAGCTAACTTGACTTCCCCAACAATATGCAAATTATGCCTTAGCAAAAGATCGTAGTTTCTATGGATGCTTCCACCTAAAGAGTTCTCAATCGGCAAAACTGCTCGGTCAACAAGCCACCGCTCAACCGCCTAAAATGCAGAACAAAAGGTTGGTTTAAATAGAAAAGAACAAGGCTCAAAAGTTCAGTTATTAGATGTAAGATTTTTCTCACCTCAAAAGCAGTGTCAAACTCTTCGCAGGGAACAGCTTCGCAATTTGGATATGCCTTCTCAGCTGCTGATTCACTGTACGCACCTCGCACTCCCTGTATAACTCGGGACATAAACAAAACGATTTATCTTGAGCGATATTTAATAAAAAAATCTATGCATTCAAAATATCGGTCTAGTAGTGTAAAGCAATTACTGCCTAGTAATTTTTTAAATTACCTGATAGGCTACACGAACGCGGGAGCCGTTAGAGACGGTTTCTGCGAGCTGGTTTGATGATAACGGCTCTGATATTTTTTTTTAAACAGACAGAACACATCCGTTACTATTCAACAACGTCAGATGCTAATAAAAAGCAAATGTCTAGGAAAGTTGAATTCGAAATTCGTACTAGGAAGGAGAGGTGAGTCTTTTTCTTTGTCGTGTTCGTTTCCTTCACGGAGTGACGACGAAACGGATACGAAACGGCGTAGTTTTGGAGATCCGAAGCTGAATCGGATGACGGCGTTTGGATCGCGGTTGGATGGTGAAAGGTTTCTGGAGGTTCTGGTGTGAAGCTGAGTGGCGGGTAATCGAACAGTGTGCACCGCCATTGATGGATGAAGAGAATAATCAAAACTCAAAAGGAGAAAAAAAAAAACTGAAGACGAATCAGAACGTAACACTCTTTTGACGGCGTGTTAGAGGCTGGTATGGTTCGGTGTAATATCTTACTAAGAGAATAATGTTGAGAATGTTGTGTGTTCTATTCATCTCGTAAACGTTACATATATACATCAAAGAGAATCTCAACATACGAGATCTCGACTCATCCATATCTACTTCGTACTTATCGTATAATATCTTACTTTTACCCCAAGTATTGCTATCTCAAGTCTATCTTACAAACCCATAACGACATTATACCGAACCATACCAGCCTCTAACACGGCGTTTCAGATGAGACGCATTTATGGGAGTTGACCATAATGGACCGGACCACATTATAATCACTAGAAAGGGTTTATTCAATTATGTTTGTGGGCTACCCATGAGATCTTTTATTTCTATTCTTCCTTTTAATTGATTTGAGGTTTGTGAAAAACAAGATTAGCCGGAAAAAAAAAGATAAATGTTTCAAACATCAAATATTTTATATTTGTCTTATGGTTCTATATGTTTGTATTGTTTTTTTTTGGCTTAAAAACAATAATTATGGTTCTAAATATTTAAAGAGTATTTGCTTATATATAAAGATATATGTTGAAAAATTATTTGTAGAGGCATATATTGGTATGATCCTCCAAAAAGATATGATCACATCATATGATGATATGTGTTTAGTATGATTATACATTCTATCTCGTTAAGAAGCTTAAATGTTAAAACTGCTACTCATGACTGTTGATGCCAATAATGAGTTGAGCAATCTTTCTCGTGCAGCCACTGTCACTGACTCACACTGGTTAGACAACTAGAACCATTTGTTGTTGTTTTATAGATTTGACTGTTTCACAAAACTGAGATATCGAATATGACTACCGACCATACATATTGCAGGTCAAGCAAATAGTATTTGATTAATGCAAATTGATAACAGGTTAGCAGTCAGACCAATCTTATTTTTTGATTAAGTAGGAAGAAAGAGGGAAGCAACCCTTGAGGAGACCAAGACTTGGACACACTTGTTCCATTATTGTTTACGTATATGCACAACTGGATAATAAAGTTATTAATCATCCTAATGCAGATATTGACTAAAGCTATAATTCTTGAACCACACATAGTATATTTTCCATTACTAAAATATTTACAAATTTATGATTGTTTTACTTTTTGACGTAATAGAAAAAAACGGTTTTTATAGTGTTTAAAATATATTTACGTAAGCACAACTGGTTAGTTTTAAAAAACTTATCGATCACCAAAATGCAGATATTGATTATAAGTATGTTCCTAAGCCATGTACTACTTATATAAACTATTAGACAACGGTATATTAAAATATTACTTGTGTATCGTTATAATTAGTCTAATTTTTGACCCAATCAAACAACGATTTTCTAATATAAAGAACTGACAATAAGCATGTCGGCAACTAGAACAAAAAGTATAAAACCAACCACTTACCTAGCAACTTCTACGCAAAATCCCATATCGTACATTTAAAACGAACTCTCAAGCAAACCATCTCTGATCATTCACAATACCGGTCGTGAAGAAGACAAGAACATGAAGGTATGTATGTGTACTCAATAACAAGTACCAACTTTGTGAAACAGACTTCTCATGTGATGTTAAAAAGTATTCTAATCGTATGCAGCAAAAGATCCTGATAAGAATCTCCATGACTGATGATAAAACACGAGCAAAAGCAATGAAAACTGCCGTTCAGTTTAAAGGTAAACAAACAACGATATAAAACCATACAGAATTCGATTATCAATTTATCATCATAGTTCTTGTTAAATCAAAGAGCTAATTGCAATGGTTTTATAGGCGTTTCAGGTGCGGAAATAAAGGGAGATCATAGGAACCAGATTGAAGTGACCGGTGCTGAAGTCGACATGATCTGTCTAACCAACACACTGAGGAAGAAAGTAGCCTTTGCGGAGCTTGTAAGCGTAAACAAAGTTGAACCACCAAAGAAACCCGAGGAGAAAAAACCAGAGCCATGTTATCAACCATGGCATTATGCAGTATATGGTGTGCCATCTTCCTATCCACACCCGTGTGATCCCTACGGGTATAACGGAAAGGGCTATACCGAGGAACCCGTCTACAATCACGAACCCAATTGCAAGATCATGTGAGAAGACTAATGGAAGAGACAACACAGTTTTATATTTTAATTAAATATTACAGCAAAAAATCTTATGAAATTACAAATAATATAAATTTAGTATTTGTATATTATAATATTTAATATTTAGTATATTGCTATGATTTGTAAACGTTTAATTTAAACCAGATAACTAATAATCTACGGTCCAAGCGTTCTAGGCGTGAGATACCGTTGGTTAGCGCCTACGGCTTTCTTAAACACTAGCTTTGAGCTCCAAAACCATTCAAATCCTATACTTTGACATGCTCTTAGAACATGAAAAGCCAAATCTTATGTATCCATGGAGTCACACTGCATTGTAATAACTTCTTTACGAGAATCAATCAGATGTTTCCTTTGCAAGAGTTGCAAGATACATAGCTCAGTACAGTCTCCTACAAAATTAAGACACTAAAGGGTTCCTCATCATACATATTATAAGCTCACTCTTAACTTTTCTTAGTGCACAGCTGCATTTAACGACATCTCCAACGACCACCACCACCGCGTCCACGCCTCGTCCAACAGGCTTCCCTAAGAACGAAAGAAAGAATAAACAGATTGATAAAACAGTCTTACGGTTGTACAAACTTATAACAAAATGAAGGGAGCATTATTATTACCAGATTGATCTACCCATCAATTGGTGACAGCTTATCATGTAAGAAAGTAGTTAAGAAGTAAGCTCTTGGGTTCGAAAAACGTCAAGCGCATTAACAACCTAATTATAGAGTTAGTGAGAACTCATTAGTAAGAAGTTGGGGTCATGCAGGGCCAGCATAATTGGTTTACAAATGCATCGCTCCTTTTTTATGTATTTGAAAATCTTTATAAATTTGAAAAGGAGAGATCCCTGTTAATTCGATGGACTTAGTAAGAATAGAACGTGTAGAATTAGTACAAGTTTCTAAAAGCAGTACACATTGTTGAACTATTCAACTGTTTCTGCTCACACTATCTCACACACTTGCATATATAAAGTCATTTTCATCGCAAGCATTCTGATCATTCTATTTATTTCCTTTTACGTTCATTGTTGATATTAAAACAGAGAGAGATGAGTAAGGTGAAGTTTTGTGCTGTTTATTTCAACCTCGGCTTAATAGCTCTTCAGCTTCTACCTTTGTTCCTCGGCTTAATAGCTCTTCTACCTTTCTTCAAGATAGTTAATGGTCAGCAAGCTATGGATTCGTGCAATTCAACTCTCTACCTCTCAAAGATCTCGCCTTCGACTCGAGCCTCCTTCGATGCGTGGAAGTTTGGAGAGTCCAGAATTACATCCTCCGAGTAAGTCAAATTATCATTTTCAGGTTATTAAAAAATTACATAAAATTTGAAAGAGTATCTGGAGTTGCACAAGATAAATAATAGAAATATGATGATAATGGTAATTAAGCTTCTTTAATCCGTTGTTGGCACAGTCAGTGCCGGTTCTGAACACATCCCCATGAAACAAATGAATGGGGCCTCTGATTTTTTTAAAAAAATTAGGCTTAATTTTTTTTACATTGCTGTTAGTTGTCGTAAAGTTTAAAGAGGTGGTGGACCTTGTAAAATATATTTTTACTGAGTAGTTTGTAACCATATGTATTCGTTTTAGATAAGTTAATATGAGAATAAATAAAAAGGAAATAATTAAATAAACATTAATTATCTCCTAGGTTAAATTATTCTTCCAAAACAATTCTTTCACGCCTCCTAGTTAAGAATGCAAGAAGAATCATATTTAAGAGCTCATAAAGCTTTACTAGTTTCAATGATATTGTGGTTTTTGTTTTTTATCTTAAGGTTTTTATGAATTAGATTTTTATGTATTATTTAAGGGCCTCGTTTTTTTATTTCGTATTGGACCACGAAAATCTCAGAACCGGCGGTATTAATCAAATAGTAGAACTGTATAAGTTTTGAACGGTTTTATCTATCTCATATAAATGGTGTTACTGTGTTTGGACGCATGGTTATTCGCTGCTTCAAATTTTGTTTATATTTTTAGATCTTATTTATCATTTGAGTTTCTCTTTTCGTCATACAGATATGTTAATTAGTACGTACGATTACTAATTTTATATACCCAATTATGATATATTGAAAATACAAAATGAAAGGCATACACTTAAAATGAATGTAATACTCTAAAATTTTACATTCAATAGAATAACGCTCTAGATTTCATCTTGTATCCTGTAGTAGCAACATTTTGTACTTGGTCATTTTCTTATTGAATTCAAATTATATACTTGTATTTACCAAATCAAAATGAATGTATATTTTCAAAAAGAATTGCATAAATCACGCTCGAGATTTCATCTTATGTTTTGCATGTATCCTGTAATATCAACATTTTGTAATTTGTCATTCTTATATCAAAGAATGTATTTACTTGCATTTACTAAACTAACTCATTTTTAAATAAAAAATTCTGGCGCGCATAGTATGCTAGAACGGTGGAAAACACATGGAGTTTCATCCTATCGGCGCCTGATTCCAGTGCCTACATAGGGATCGGATTCTCTACCACCGGTTGGATGGTCGGAAGCAGCGCTATAGTTGGGTGGATTACTTCCGACAGCAAGAGCGCGCGGAAGTGCGAAACAGTACTTACTCGGAGGGCAATCACCTGGTGAAGTGATGCCACCAAGGAGAACTGAAGATCGTCAACGGCTCGTTGAAGATTGAGTCAGTGTCGTCGCGTCTTTACCTGAGTTTCCAGTTGACGGCGGAGCTTCCGCGGGAGAGGCTTCTTTACGCTATGGGTCCTAAAGAGTTCTTCCCATCTTCGCTGGACTTTAGGTTGAGAGAACACCAGTTCATGACCACCACGACTTTTAATTATAGTACAGGTAATATTTCTTTCTATTTTAAAAGTCATTTTGTTTTTATTACTAATTAGGTAAAGTCAACCTTCAAATATTAATATGTTAGTTGACATATTAACGACGTATCAAGACAAATAAAACATTCGTGACGAATAAAAAGTACATTTGTGATTAGGAAGTGGTACAAGATTGTACTATACTTCTGAACACCGTGTGGCAAACCCTAATCAAAATCATTTTAAACCCTACTCTCGAGTCATGCCTAATACTTGTGTAGTTGTGTGTTGTAACATGCCAAGAGTCAGTCCCTCTTCTATGCAACGTCAAATAAACAGATAACTCATTAATATTCATACAGTCCCTCTACAAATGGTAATCATTTCATTTTGTATTCCTACTCTAGGCAATTATCTATAATCTTCCACTTTTGTTGGTTGGAATAGGACCTGCTACATTTGGACCAACCATGTCTCCAGGTCCAGCGTCGTCCCCGCCTTCTCCTTCATCTGCCCACGGCCTCTCACCGTCTCTTCTCCTCTTTTGCATGAGCCTCGTGGCTCTCAAATTTTACTGATTTATTTGTTTCTTATATTTTCCTCTGATTTCATCTCCCATGTTATATATGCAATTTATGCATTTGTCCATTTGTGAGAAATAAAAACCCATGTAATTGACACTACATTGTGGAAGAAGGTTTTGTCTTTTTGTGATCGACTGATCGTCTCGTGTGCGAATTATGTATATCGCATCTGTCTTTTTTGCCATGCATCATGAGTATGGAATTAAGTTCCAAAATACAATCTCCAGACTTCTTTACAAAGGAAAGCAAATGTCTGCAACCAAACACAATCAACAAACTCCACGAGGGTGAGTGACACAACCAGATCTTAACAACGAGAGTGCGAGAGACTACTTCCTACGACACAAGTCATTCTTTCTTAATCTAACAAGGGTTTCTCTAGTGTTGTTCGAGGTAGCTTGATTCACACGACACACAAGCTCTTTTCTTAATGTAATATGGGGTTCTCTACTGCCCTTTAAGGTAACTTGCTCCACCCGCACAAATTTTTCTTTTTCTCTTTTTTTTTTTCCTTAATGTGACAACGGTACTTAAGTGTTCTTCAAGATAACTTGTTTTACACGACACAATTTGTTACTCTATTTTCGTGGGTTGGGTTTCTCGGTGAGAGGATTGGGATCTTTTGATCTGGAACTTCTCAAAGATGCTTGAGAAATCTTCATACAAGAAATTTGCTTTTTGACTAGATGTCTTTAGGCTACGGACCAGACTTGCATAACATTCAGTTTTATTATCACAGGAAATAATGAGTACATTCGTTTACTTCTAACCTAACATCTCAGCATCATCTGTAGCATAGCTCTTGGAATCTCAAACCTTTCGGCTTGATACCAATTTTACACAAGACTTTTGAAATCTATTCACATCCTAAACGACAATACAACCCCCTACTCACATGTAACCATTTGCTAAGAACATCCAAAGACAGACTGAAATTACAAAAAGATACTAGTAGCAATTCTATAAGTAGAAAACCTGCATCCTCCATTACGAGTGTAACTCTCTCTCTACATCCCACGATTTATTCCTTTTCTTCAGTGATCATAATGTGGAGAGAGAGAGAGAGAGAGTACTTTTTCGTCAGAACCAAACTGTAGATGACTCTATAAGATTTATCAGGACTTCTTCTGATGGGGCGGGCGAGGGAGGATTGAATTGGCTAGCTCTTCGTTCACCTTCACTGGAAGAGGTGGCATCTGCTTCATAACCTCTGGCAAGTCATTCAAGCTGCAAGCAACACAAATTGTTCAATCAAGTTAGAAAATGAAAGACATTTCCCAAAGAAAGCTAATGACATAGAAATGATCATCTATAGATATATAAATGATCATCTATATATATATATATATATATATTGAATGAACGTATTACTCGTTCAAGATTGAGAGGATATTGTCCCTAGCTTTACACAAGATACCGACGTTCTCATGTATCTGCAAAGAGAAAAAAGAGTCTGAGAGAAACGAATCCAGTGATATACAAAGACTCTACAAGCTGAAAAGTGGGAAGTTGCATTCACCTGGAAAGCTGAGAAGTTGGTGGAAACTTGGTTGAACATTTGAGCATTTTGTTCTAGGAGATCTCCACTAACACCACCAATAGCTGCAAAGAAGACAAGACAATGTTTCTTCTAAACCATTCTAAGACGATTTAGCCTCAAAAGAAAGAAAAGAAAACTAGGATTGTTAGACAAAACCAAACCTTTAAATGAAATGCCATCATCAGTATCTATAGGCATCATAGGAGGTGCATATGAAGGACCGTTCGGATGCACATTCATATGAGATGAGGACTTGGCTGAAGAGTCTGTAGTCTTTTCCTGCCAAACAATTATGTGAAGACCGAGAATCATTTGCTGATTTAGACTTGTAAATACATCATTAGACGTCCAAAATCACAAGTAAATGACTAAGAGTTCAAGCTAAGTTTACACACTAGAAGAGCCCAATCTTTCTTTTATATATAGCTTCACTATGGCTATGGCTGGTCCTGAGATCTTAGAGGCTATAGAAAATTTAGTAAAGGTGTCTACAATTTTTTTTTTACAAATTTGGGGACCTCTATATATATAAAATAGGGGTCATAGGCTAATGCTTCACCAGCCCTATTCTCAGGACCGCCCTGCTTCACGCTAGTATAAAAAAAACGCACACAAGAATCAAAACTCAACATACTTTCTTATCTTTGCTCTTCCTTGAGGAATGATCTTCTTTCCTACGCTTTCCATTTTCCTTTTTCTGTAAACCCATCAATCAACTAATGAATAGAGCCAACAACAGTGAAACAAGAGTGGTCAAGAACTAAGAAAAAATAGCAAAAACTGATAAAACTTACAGTCATCCATCTACAACGCAGAGCAACATCTCTAACAGTTTTATCCTTCATTTTCATCGCAATCTTAGCATAACGAACAATCGTAGGCTCTGAAGCATACCTGTATATAATAAACACCAATCACTAACAAGACTCATACAAAAAAAAAAAGACTCCTAGCCGATTAGACCACTCATACTCCAATCAAATCACAAAACATATCATTCAAACTAGAAACTACATTCATAAGCTGAACTTTAAGCGATAAAGAGAAACCAAGAGGAGAAAAAGGAGAATACTTTGCGAGCAAATCTTCCAATAGAGATTGCTCCTCATGAGTCCAATCCACAGAGATCCCTGGATTATGCCTCAGCGCGCTTATCGTCTCTGAATTATCCGCCGCCTTATTACCACCACCATTATCCACACCACCATTCGTAGTCACCTTCTGAGCCGCCGACGAACCTTCCTGATTGTTCTCCGGCGGATTCGCGCTCGCCGCCATCAACACCAAATCCCTCGATTCAAAAATTCTCTTCCTTTCCTCAAAGATTTCAACCGGAGAGTGTCAATTTCAGACACAATTCAAGGATTCAGACAAGACTGCAACGGGACCAGAACAGAGAGAGAGAGAGATTGAAAGATAATCCGACCGCCTACTAATGGAATCTTTTTGTAATAAAAGAAAAATTCTTTTTTTAATTTTTCATATTTATCCTTTCTCGGCTTTTCTTTTCTATTTTAGTTATTACGAGGCTTTTAATGGAAAATACTAGAAATACAGGGACTGAAATATAATAATATCCTAAAAGAAGAAAGTAATCTTTTTGTTTTCTCCTCTCATTTCGAGGTCCCTCCCTCCTCCTCATCTGTCTTCTTCCTCCTCTGTTCTCTCTCTCTCCGCGCTTGATTGAGGTAAGGCGTCGGAGATTAATCATCAAAAAGCTCTCGGATTCTCTCCGTTATGGCTACATCAGGTTAGTTTGATTCGTAAATCTTTCACGGATTCAAATCATCATCGTCCTTGTGCAACTCTGTTCGCTCGTGTTGTTACCCGCTTCGAAAAACTATGAAAGTAACAACCTTTCGTCGTACACGTGAATCAATTAGGGCTGTAATCAATCAATTCGATCTCTTTTTCACGTTTTGGATCTCGTTTTGATTCAATTCAGAATTGCTCTGTTTTCGTATTCAGGTGGAAGTCCTCCTAAGCCGTGGGAACAAGAAGGGAACAACAACGCATCTGCTGGGCCTAAGCCTTTCAGGCCTCCTTCGAACACGAGTACGGCTGATTCCGTTGAGGCTTCTGGCACGGCGAATCCTGGTGAGCTGGTTTCCTCTGTTAACAGGACTAATACAGCTGCTGGTACAATGAATGGACTGAGTAGGCCTGTGCCGAGTAGGCCTTGGGAGCAGCAGCAAACCTACGGAAGCACTTATGGTGGTGGTGGTATGTGTACATGTTAATTTTTCTGGTGTTCGGATTCATTTTCATAAGCTTGTTCATTTCATTTACAGGCTATGGTTCAAACCTAGGGATGACCTCTGGGTATGGGTCTGGTACGTATGGTTCAGGATTGGGTGGGTATGGTTCGTCGTATGGGGGTGGGATGTATGGTGGTAGTAGCATGTATAATAGAGGAGGTTATGGTGGTGGTGGTCTTTATGGGAGTTCAGGTATGTATGGTGGTGGTGGTGGGATGTATGGCAGTAGTTTTGGTGGTGGTTATGGTATGGGTATGGGGACAGGAATGGGTATGGGTATGGGGATGGGAATGGGGATGAGTCCTTACGGTGGTCAAGATCCGAATGACCCTTTTAATCAGCCTCCATCTCCACCAGGCTTCTGGATATCATTTCTCCGTGTGGTATTATTGCTCATCCCTTCATGTTCGTTTTGGTTTAGTGAGTTCTGTATTTTAAGTGGTTCGTGTTTTGGTTGATGATGACAGATGCAAGGTGCTGTGAATTTCTTTGGCCGTGTAGCGATGCTGATAGACCAAAACACACAGGCCTTTCATATGTTCATGTCTGCCCTTCTTCAGGTTCCTTTTTTTTCTTCTATTAACTTGTCTTGGTTTTGTTGTCCAAGTGTTTAACCATTTGTCATCTCAGCTGTTTGATCGTGGTGGTATGTTATATGGAGAGTTAGCAAGATTTGTATTGCGTATGCTTGGGGTGAGAACAAAGCCTAGAAAGATGCAGCAGCCTCCACAAGGTCCTAATGGACTCCCTTTGCCACACCAGCCACATGGAAACCAGAACTTTATTGAGGGTCCTAAAGCCGGGCTTGCACCAGGTGGTGGCGGTGGTGGTTGGGATAATGTATGGGGTAACTAAGTTGCTTCTTTCACTAAGCCAAATCCTTCAACGTTGCTCTGAATACACAAATGGTAATCAGTTGGTTATGAGTAGATTGTGCAGCGGACTGCTAAGCAGATTGGGTTGTACTAAAGCCTTAAGTTTGTTGTTTACAAATTGAGTCTCTCTTCTTCTCTCCTCTCTCATCTCAGCTTTGTGGTTATGCGATAAACAAGTTGCAGATATTTATGTGGAAGTCAATAAAATGGAAAGTGAAGTTGTAAAAGAGTTTCTGAAGACATATCTGTTGTGTATTCATTTAATATTATTGGATTCTCTTTTTTTTTTACTTGATTTGAAACAGTAGTGCTGATCGGTTTAAAGTGTTCTAGTTCACATCCTTTCTTGCGGTTTGCCTTCAGACAGAGACAGACCATATAGGGTACAAGTTGATGCTTCATCCTCATGCAGACAGTCTTCATTGAGGTCGTATAACCATAACGTCTTACATTATCATTATATATCAACGGTAATAACATTGAAGAAATGAACAAAGCGTTTGATAGAAATGCTCATTGGTTTTATGGATTAGACGCATTTCGATTGTGAAGCCAGCTGGGGTACTAGGATAGGATGGGACTTGTTTCTGTTGGATTTAGACATTTGCTCACATGATGAGTTGCTTTTGTCTGGATCCGACACTTGCTCATGCTTTTCACTAACATTTAAAAATAACGTCAGGTAATTTGTCTTTTTTTTAACACAACTTTTGTCTTAACTCCTATAGTTTGTAATTTTAGAAAATTTAAAGATTTCTTTTTTTCTGGATGGATATTTATAAGTGCGCATTCATACTAGGTCTATTTCCAAAGTGATGTGATTCATCATCCTAACCTGCATCTCCATTTTATTTTATTTTGATTAGAAAAAGAAGTAAACCTGCTAAGTAGGAGGGTGAATTTCGTCTCAAGATCATGGGTGAAAAGTTGTTTCCTTGGATGTTGTGATCACTTGGACTCTTGCATATTGATTCCTCCACCAATGTACAGCGCAAAGTCTTCAGCTACGAGTTTGTGTTCACATATGATTCCTCTGCATCCTCTTTCTTCTTCATTGGTAACATAGGAAAAACAACAGTATCTATCTAGCAGCAGTAGAAATGTTATCTTAGTTGTTTTCCTCCTCATAGATAAAGGTGTCATCACCTTTAATAATCATTTTGCATAGAAAGACAAAGATACCAGTACACAAGACGTTAAAAGTCAAAAAGATTCTTTTTGAAAAGAGAGGTCCCAGACTTGTTTTCACGTAATTATTGCATTTCATATACGTTCTTCCCTTTCCCTATTAGTTTCACTTTTACGTAGATTTTAATTTTTAATTACCTTCAATTATCTCCTCTTTCTTACACTATCATAGTGTCACTAACTCTTCATCCTCAGATAGTGCGCATTGTTGCAGAACACACAATGGAAGGACTTCGCTACGTTACCATCATCTTCTCTCTGCTATCATGCGCTTGCTCTCGCTTATCTTGCGCCTCACCGCCCACTTTCACTCGCCGTCACCTCTCACAAACTCCCCCAACCGGCGGCTTGCCGTTCTTCCCAGCTTACAGCTCACCCTCCCCACCTCCTTCCCCTCCTCCTCCGACGCCTCTGCCGCCTCCTCCCGCCACCGCTGACCTCACATTTCCGGCGAACATCTCCGCACTCGTCCTCCCTAGCTCCCCAAAACAGCATACCGCTTCAAGAACACTCCTTATCCCGGTTATCTCCGCCGTCTTCGCCGCCGCAACAGTTATCATCCTCGCCTTGTTTCTTTACGGAAGGTGGCGAGGGCAAACTCGTCATTTCAAAGACGAGTCCAAGACCATAGCTTCTGAAACTAACCCATCAGAACAACCTCATCCTCCTCCATGCCCCCTTCCAAGAAACACAACAACTGAAAACAAACACTCTGTTTCTATTGCTTCAACCTCTGATGCTCTCTACCTCGGAAACGTCGTAACTTCCGGGTCAAGTTTCGTCAAACCAGAGTCCCCGGAGATCTCTCCTCTCCCGCCATTGCCGGCTCTTAGCTTCCTCCGTGAGCAAGACGACGACGACGACTTCTACTCGCCTGAACTGTCTCTAGCCGGTAAAGAACTAAGGAAAAACCCCTACAGTAACTTCTCACCCTCTCCCTCCTCCACCTCTGATTTTCCGGCGATGCTCTCGTCGCCGGAGAGACAGGTGAGAAACAACAAGAGAGTGTTCCGCCTCCGGAACCAGAACATAGGCTTCCCTCGAGTCTCCTCTGCTTCTACTTCACCGGAGAGAGGTGTGATGATCAAGACTCCAGACGCGTACGCTCGTTCCTCTATGTACTCTTCGGTCTCCTCCACTCCGGAACGTTTCTTCTTCCGGAAGGTTCTTGAAAATTCTCCACCGAGGTGGAACGATCTCAGTCGCAATGTCAAGTCTTTGTTCATCTCTTCGACCTCTGCTTCTCCCGGTAGAGATGTTTGCATCAATATGTCTGAATCTGCATATGTTCGCCATCCTCCTCCACGACGGCCACCTCCTCCTATGCCGGAGCCACCTTCTCTTGTCCCGCCGTCACAGTCAACAACAGAACGAACACAGCCAAAGATGAAACCTCTTCCTTTCCGACCAAGTTATTGTCGGAAAAACACATGGGACGGTGTTAAGTTCAACTCTTCAAATGCTAATCCAAAGAAGAGAAGTCTTAGCTGTGATCTTCCAATGCTAAATCAAGAAAGCAGAGTTTTAGATCCAAGAAAGTCTCAGAGTGTTACTTTCCTACTTACGAAACTTGATCTCACCACAAATGATGTTCTCAAGGCACTTCGAGATGGTAAAATCATCACTTGATTGATTTTAAGTTCGGTTAGTTTTTCAATTGTATTGAGTTTAGTCTGACTTGTATATATAAAATCAGGTCACTATGAAGCACTTGGAGTTGAGATTCTTGAGAGTTTATCAAGAATAGCACTGAGTGAAGAAGAAGAAAGGAAGTTGAAAGGCTACAGTGATGATGAGGATTCAGTGATCAAGCTTTCCCCATCAGAGAAGTTTCTCAAGGACTTGCTTAATGTGCCTTTTGTGTTCAAACGAGTTGATGCATTGCTCTCTGTTGCTACTTTTGGTTCCAAGACTGAACACTTGAAACGATCACTTGGCGTTATACAGGTATATAAAAAAACTGAGTTTAAAGAGCGACAAATATGTTGTTGTTAGCTTATGTCTCATTCTTTTGGCAGGCTGCTTGTGAGGAGCTAAGGAATACCAAAACATTATTGAAACTTGTTGAAGCTGTCATGGAGAGAGGAACAAAGAGTGTAAATGCTCATCACTTCAAACTTGAGGCACTCCTCCCGCTTGTTGGAAGAACCACTATCTTGCATTCTGTTGTACACAACATCATAGAATCAGAAGGCATCAAAGGATTAAAAGCTGTTGGAAGTCTCAGTTCAGTACTTGTGGATGTCAAGAAAGCTGCAGAAATGGACTATGGTGTTCTGAGAAGCGAAGTGTTCAAGATTTATCAAGGAGTCAAGAAAGTTAGTGAGGTTCTTCTACTACTGAATGGTGAGAATGGAGATAAGGAAGAACTAGAGTGGTGGACATTCAGAGAGTCGATGACACGGTTCCTGGAAACGGCTGTGGATGAGATTAAAAAGATTGAAACAATAGAAGGTTCTGTGATCTCTGCAGTGAAAGAGGTCACAAAGTATTTCCATGGAGATTCAGCAAAGGAGGAAGCTCAGATCTTGAGAGTATTCGTGATTGTGGGCGACTTTCTGACCATTCTAGATGAAGTATGCAAGGAGATGGATGAGACTAAAGGAGAGAGTACTCTGGCTTAGGTTTCCAAGACTGATGATGAATTTGTGTTTCCTAGTAGTTTATGTACTTATATGTATGTATGGATCGTTTGGAAGCTATGTTCGTGTTTAGAGGGGTGCAACTTTTACAAACCATAACTGGCTTGAAGACATTTTATATTCCATCATATCTTTTAATCGCTTGTACTCATTTTATAATAATCATCTAATACTATGTAATTGATCTAAGCTGCTTTCCCAAAGCAGAAGCAGCTCTACTCATTGCAGATGCAATTAGACTTGTATTTGGTTTCATGGTTCACCGTTGTGGGGAGATGGTTGGTCTTAGGATCCCTCTCGAGAACTATAGTTTGAGTGAAAGGCTCTGAGCCCTCAAGAACAAGGTTGGCACTGACTTTTGGAGGATTCATGCTTAACTACAAAACACCATGAAGCAAAGCATTAAAAAAGACTCTGCATCTTGTCTTTATTTTTTCTTTAGATTTGGTTGACTTTCAAATTTCTGAATATCACCTCATGTATCATCAATTTTTTTATTTAAGAAATATTTAAAATATGGTGTTAGTTGGTAAAAATATCTCCTAACAATTAAGATTACTAATATAGTAATTTGAATATAAATACTTTCAAATCTACTATTGTTATTGCTTAGAGAAGTCTATATACATTACTTTATCATTCCTGATTTTAACTTCTTAGTGATATTTATAAGGATTTTAATTTAAATTTTATAAAAACTGTTACAAATTCACCAAAAAATGTCAAAAGTAATTTTGAAACATATCAAAATCGAATTCATTAAAGAGTTATTTAATCGTTCAAAGAAAAAAAAAAGTATTTAATCTGATTGTGTACATTTAAAGAGTTTTTGCGTCATTACATCGTCTGAAAAAATCTCGCTTTTAAGACAATCCATCTCTGTTTCTTTCAGTTCCAACAAATCTCCGACCAAAAGTTAAAAGCATCAGCAGAACTAGATTCCTTCAATGGAAGCGTAAAGCTAAACTCTTTTTCTCTCTCTCTCTCTCCGTAGTCCGTACTCAAATCTTTCTTCGATATTCACTCTGTTTTTCCAAGCAGATCTGAGCCGAAAACTAACTACACGACCACCGTCGAGACAATGACGTCACCGGCATCTTCCTCCGACGTCACAACAAGCGTCCACGTGAGCGCACTCGACGGACTCGTCAACGTGAACTCTCTCTTCACCATCGCCGTCTTCGTAGGTCTCTCCATAGCCACTCCGGGACAGCACAGCCTCGAGCTCCGATCCAGCTGCGACGCGAGCGCTGACGTGGCGAAGAAGCTGCTGGTCTTCGAGGTCGTCTCCTTCAGCTTCTTCCTCTTCTCCTCTCTCGTGGCTCAGGGTCTCAAGCTCGCGCTGAACCTTCTCAACAGCAAAGACGTCGACGAGATTTTCAGGGCTCACATCAACATCAAGGTGCTGAGATGGGGAATGATGGCGTCTGCTGTCGGATCTGTGATGGGTTGTTTGTTCTTGATGCTGTCTATGGTTAATGTGATTCAGATCCGGTTAGGGTTGCTTTCTTGCGGTAGTGAGTCCTCGGCTCAGGCGGTTGCAACGCTTGTGACGCTTGTTTCGTCTGCTCTCTTGGTTTATATCTCTACTGCTATTTATGCTTTCTGGCAGTGAAACTGATTCGAATCATCAGTATTGGATTTTATACAGACGAAATGATTGATTTTGCAATGAAGGGCCTACTCAAGTTCCAAAGTCATTGGCTTTATTTTGATTGGCCAATGTAGTCTTTTAAATCTTTTTTTGGCTAAAACAGTTTCTCTATATTTCTTTGTTTCATGAAACACACATGAAGCAGTGTATTTGTTTTTTTATTCAGCTGAGGGGATTAGTGAAAGCACTGGACTCTATTTATCTTGCACTTTGGATATCATTTCATGAGTTCAGAAAAAAACATGCCTTCCATAGGGTTGATCCGGTTTTGGACTAATCCAAGTGTAACATTCGCTTTGACCTTCAAATTTTAGTGAGCTATATACATGTTGTATAAAACAATTTCTGGCTGTCCAAGATCTTTTAATGCGTAGCAGGTCCTTTTGAGAAGTGACCAATGAAAAGAGAAACATTAACTATGCATTTCTAAATCCTATGTAAGTAGCAAGAGAATAGCAATTGCATCAACCTCGATGAAAGTATAAACGAGAGAAGAAATGACGATCTTTGAAAGATTGAAACTGAAGTTAATTAGTGAGTGGGAAAAGGAAGAAAGTGGTGAGGAAGAAGACCACAACAAAAAACGAAGCCGAAGTGTAAAGTGGTGGAATGCTTCCTCCACACTCCACAGCACAATGACCTTGAAATAATATTTGCATTGAGCAGAAATAATTAAACTTTAAATTGTATGGCATGATCTTATAAGGGGTTTTATAGCAAGTTCATCACCAAATTTTTTGTAGAGGAGCATTCAAAACAAAGCTCACAAAGTTTTGTTGAGTTTTTTTCTTTGCAAATCACTTTGTTATTTCTCTTTCAAGGTTTTACCCTAATCATTCTGAAGAAAAAACAATGATATCGGGTCACAAACCTAACCCTAAAATGGGTTTTTTCTTTGTTTACAAGTTTGATTCTAAGGCAGCAAATCCACCACCTTTCATCATTTGTTTAAACTCTTTGTAATTCACCATCCCATCTCCATCAACATCCACTTTGCCTATCATCTTCTTACAATCCTCTAGTGTTCTTCCTTGCTTGAGTCCCAAGGAAGCTAACACAGATTTCAGCTCTTCGACCGTGATGAACCCGTCTCGGTTCTGATCAAACACATTGAAAGCCTCTCTCATGTCTTCCTCCTCGTCTCTCTCTTCCATGATCGTCTCGTACAACCCTCCAAACTCTTCGATGTCCACGTACCCATCACCGTTGAGATCAATCTTCTCAATCATCTGCACCAAGTCTTTTTCGGGCATGTAGATTCCAACGTTCTCTAATGAATCATTCAGCTCTTGCTTGGTGATTTTGCCGTCACCGTTCCTGTCGAACATTTGGAATATCCGGGAAAGCTCTGCTTGATCCATGTTTAATATGGTTTATTAGTTATAGAATCTTTTAAGAGAAAATGAATGAGAACAAAAATGGGTTTATAGAGGAAGAGAAGAGAAGAAAGACTGGTTCTTAAAGAAAAAGAGTGGTTGCCATTTTAGAAAACTGATTACAACTGTGATCGTGGTCTGCACCAGCTTTCTGTTGAAATGGTCTTAAAATAGGTTTCTTATCCTTCAAAAATACACAAGAACTAAAGTCTATCTATAGATAGATACACACGGAATGTACACTGTCTCGTAATATTATCATCTTCTTCAAATAGTTTTGGGACAATTGGTGTAATACCCATAACGGGAGTGTATATTTTACTCTGTTACTTCAGGTTATAGAAACAGAATTTTATTCAAATACTTTCAGTTTGAAAATGTTTGTTCAATCTTTTTGAGTTTTATATTATCTTACAAGTATAAGATGTGAATTATTCAAAGTGAGTTAATACCACGTTGTTTGAGAAATACAAGAGACAACTTGAATTTTTTTTTCTCTTTTTAAAAGAGAGAGATGGCGTTATCAGATCTTAATAACTTAACAGTATGATAGTGAAAGACCGTAGTTAACCAAATAAAGGTTTATATCATGCTGTAGTGTATTATCAATGATTTGAAATCCGTGTATGATCCGTGGATTGACATGGTGAATTATTTATGATTCAAAATGAAAAAGGAATGGCCTGTTAACCCTACGCATATTGAAACTGACAAGGTCGTGGCACATCGTTCTATATGCTCTCTTCACATTATACATGCCTTTAACCTCTTCAAGAACTGACATAAAGAGACCACCACAACAGCATGTATTCACAATTCTCGGTACAATGTGTTCATTAATCTCATTAACTTCTTACAATTTCGTTAGATATCACACCATAATCAAGAAAGCAACATTCAATTGCTAGACAAGCAAGTTCTTTACCACAATTACAAAAAGATCAATTCTTTTTTTAAATTCAAAACTTTAAGGATATTGTAAACGGTGATTACAGATTCCAAAGCGAATTAAAACAACAATAAACAATACATAGATAAACACACTTTACGGAATGTCCCAAGGCTTGGCTTCAGCAGCGACCACCATACCTTGAAAGCTTGAAGCTCATGCGAGATGTGGAAAAATAAAACTCAATTGACAGTTTGGACAAACCGGTTCAACGGTGAACCAAAAATTTTGTTTGCTATAGTTGTTTTTCTTCGGTCAAACCATTTTTATATGTTGCCAAAGAAACAAAACAAACAATTTTCTTAACACAATAAATTTAGTATGAATTTTGAAAAAAAAAAGTTACACAAATGATTTGACAGCCATAAATTTTACATGCATTATTGAAGATTTATGCATATTACATATGTATCTCAATCACTAATTCTTGTTTGGTTTATTGCTTTCTGAAAAAAAAAATATTGTCGCTTGAATATTGTCAAAGTTGACCATTTTATATTTTTTATGAAATCCTTTGTATAATATTTTTATATCTTAAACTTTATTGACATGTAAACCATTAATGAACTAGGGCTTCCACCGGTTCTTTCTTAGGTTGAGATAACTATCACTATGCCAATGTTCTTTTGTTTTTATTTATCACATATCGCATTCAATAAAGATGGTATCATGGGTGTAATTGAGCTCAAAAGAAAGACTTAAAAGAAAGCCCAAGTGATTCATAGATATATAGTCTCTCTGATCGTGATGCATCTTCCTAATTTTCATAAAAGCATCGCTTTGTTTACGTAAACCTAAGCAGATTTACGTAAAAACACCACAAAAAGCATCTCATTGTCGCATGTGTTCTGAGACTTTTAAGACACGAAACCTAACCTACTTGTAGTAACTATTACATTCGGATTGCCGCATCTCTTGATCCACGTTAACCCATGCCTCTTCTGTTCACATGTGACAAGGTCCACTTACTACCCACATTTAAAACTAATACACACCAACATAGTGGCTAAAAGGTTATAAATTCAAATTCCGTTGGAAAAAGATTTCTTACCAAAGTAGGAGTAAATCTAGAATGGGAGAAGATTTCTTACCAAAGTAGAGTAAATTTAAAATGGTTCGGATCTCATCTCACCCAATTATAGGATGTAATTGATTTACGAATTCAAAATCTTTTAGCAACTACAAAAATTAATAACCCACGTGGCTCTCATTAATTGGCTGAACCTATCAATGGTCAGAGAACCAGAGGATCACTACTCCCATCCGAGTTCCGCCATCAATAATTTGACAAAAACAAAACTCGTTCCACTCTGTTTCAAGCTGTCAGCAAAATGTCTTCTTCTTCTTCTTCCTCATAACGAAACAAACAGATCAGCAGCAAGACAAAAAAAAGAAGAATCCTAAATCGTGAGTTCTGAAACATAACGATGATGCGTATAGTTCAACTAGCTATCCTCTGTTTCTCCATCGCCGCCGTGATCTCGATCTCCACCGCAGATGACGAGTCTATATATGAGATCCTCAAGGAGAACGGATTACCTTCAGGTATATTCCCTAAAGGCGTGACGGAGTTCAACTTCGACGTCAGAACGGGACGGTTCTCTGTTTATTTGAACCGCCCCTGCGATGCCAAGTACGAGACAGAGCTGCGTTACGAGGCGAACGTTACCGGGACGATAAGTGACGCTCACATCGGTGATTTGACGGGGATATCGGCGCAAGACCTGTTCCTGTGGTTTCAGGTCAAAGGAATACGAGTTGACGTGCCGAGCTCTGGTCTTATCTACTTCGACGTTGGTGTTGTTCACAAGCAATATTCGCTGTCCTTTTTCGATACGCCTAGAGATTGCGTAGCCGTTCGCGGTGAAAATGAGGTAAACTGATGATTGTTATGATTGCTAGATGAAGTTTGAGTATTTGGTCTCTCTCATATGAATATCTTTGTAGAACGAGCTAGGTATTAGGTCTATGAAAAATGTGTCCACGTGAAGATAACTCAGATGTGTTTTAGTTGACTTTCAAAGTAAAATTGATTGGTGATAAGTGGATTATCCCTTAACCGAGTTACGGGTTAATATCAATTTTCAATTTCCGATGTGAGAGTTTTATCCCTAATAGATTCTCGTTCCAAAGTCAGTTTTGGGTGTTTATTTGGGTTAAGATTGGGTTTTTCAAATTCTTTGGATATTATCGAATATTGTTTGGGTTCGGATAACTGTACATCATAGTCTATTCGGGTATATTATTATCTAGATTCAAGTTCTTGAACCCGGTTAGGGTTTCAGTTTTTGTGTCCGATTTGTCTGCTCAGTCCTAAAGTAGAGACATTATATCACGAAATTTAGGGAACTAGAAAAGATTGTTTTTGAAAATGTTTTGAGTTTTAAAATATTCATTGGTATGGTGGGAAATGAACTAATGTGTCTACAATGGCTATTGCAGGTTCAACCTTCGATGTTGTCATTGTATCAAGTAGATGAAACTACTACTGGGAGAAACATTATCTAGCCGGAGAGTTTTAAGAAATGTTGTTATACTATACCAGAAAGATAGATTTTCTCATCTTCTTGAAGACACTTTGTTCTGTTTTTCTTTTCTTTTTGGTCTCAAATCTTAAAGCATGATTCAAGGTCAAATGTCTCCCATTCCAGTTTTGTCTTCTGTATTGTATATTTCAGATCGTGAGGGGGACTGAACCGAGAGAATCTGTGAGCGGAAGTTAGATGGGAAGAAAAAAAAACATTATCTGGTTTGTTCGGAAAAGATGTTGAAGGACTGGTCCATGTGTGGTTGAATTGATGATAACAGTGATGTGAGGTGATGATGTTTTTCTTTATTGTATTTTTGTGTCTAATATCTTCGCAGATATTATTCCTATATATAGCCAAATAAGTCTCTGGAGTTCACAGAATATCTGGTTTCTTTTTTTCTGGTAAAATGATCCCTAGAGTTTTACAGTCCAATCAAGTGTGACATAATAGGACCCTGACCCTGAAGTAGAAGTCTGTCTCCAGCTTGGCTTCGGAAGTCATTGTCTGAATTTACTTGACGTATCAATGAAACAGTAACCCAAAATTATTCCAATCATGAGATATTTTTATAATACTCACTAATCACTAGCTCCTTCTGAGCTATCGTGCTGAGGACGTAAGTGATCAAGAGGGATTATTAGTTTAACGTGGTGGTTAAAGAGGGATAGTGAGTTTAAGCTAGTGAGACACTGAGATACTCAGCTTTTTATGTTTGTCTTCTACTCAAAGTGGTAACAAGACCCCTTTTAAATACTCAGATTACAGGGTTTAGACCACAGTCACGCAGATGAGAATGAATGCCACCAGGTCATCATGATAGAGAGACATTAGTTTAAAATGGTGATTAAGCCCCGTGACTTGGTCACTTGGATATTAAACTATAGACGAGAACGGAGTGTATAATCTATTTCATGGAAGATAGAGAACTCTGAAAGTCAAACTTATGGAATAGGATAAGTGACCTACAAATAATAAGCCAAAGTTTAACGATCCAACTAACCAGACTTATGCAATCATTCGCGTTGCTCTCCTAATATTATATGCGCAAGTTATGACTACGAGTTATGAACCTTGTTTTTTAAGACAGTTTCAAAACTAAATGTCAGTGAGATGACTGAATATCAGGTTCTTACAAAGATATTACTTAAAACAGCTTTGGCCGAGACAGGTTTGGTCAATGTGGGACACCCATGTGGTTGTACAATTCTGTCGGCTTTCAATCAACTTGTACTATGTAGGCTCATCTTATAATCCCATATACTTCCGCATCTCTAACGTCTATAAATCCAATTGTTATACACGCTTGAATTTGATCAGCAGAGGAACTGTTAGCAACATGACATCAGAAAAAAAAAGATGGAACTATGAAAGATGGTTTTTGGAATGGCCAGATTCACTAATATAATGGAAAATGAACTAACGTGTATTGAATTGGCTTTTGCAGGTTCAGTCTTCTATGTTTCTATCAAATCGATCAAACTCTCGGAGAGATGTTGTTTAACCGGAGTTTGAAAGGAATGTTGTCATAATGTACAAGAAAGATAGACAGATTCTTGAAGAATTTTACTATTTTGGTCTCAAACTTTAAAAATGATTAAAGTTTCATTGCCAGAGATCATTAGTTTAAGATGTGATTACGAGCATATAATCTTATAACCCATTCTTTATGCATGTACATAAACTGGTTGTGCGTTTAACCCTACTAGTTAGATAGTTTATTGTTATGAATATGCAGGTTAACATCTTATTATTTGCATTGAAAATATGAACCTACGAACAATAAACCCCAAGTTTCATGATCTTTCTACTCCAACTCCATTAGGTTACTCATGCAAACATTCTCCTTATAAGTTATATAATGAGCCTCACATTTTCAAACACTTTTCAAAACTAGAAATAAATTATGAAAACGAGAAAATCACAGGTTCTTACGGTGATAGTTCTTATGGTTTTGGTCGAGCCAAGCCTGGTCAAAGAGGCTACGGCACACCCATGTGGACAAACATTTTTGTCAGCGTTGATTCAACTCGTGCCATGTACATTATCAGTGGTACCGTTTAGCACATTGTCTCCGAACGAGCCATGTTGCAGTGCCATCAAAACGCTTGGTCAACCTTGTCTATGCGTTATTGCCAACGGACCATCTATCCCTGGCGTTGATCACACTCTCGCTCTCCAGTTACCAGGAAAATGTTCTGCCAATTTTCCTCCGTGTAACTAACTTTCTATCAAACTTTAATTTGTAATAGGTTTATAAGAAAACCACGAATTGCTTCGGTTTTAAATTAGACTTTCAGATATAGTATTCTTATAATTTTAGTGGTAAAGTTAAAGACTAATGTAAAAGTGAGACTCCCTTTTATTTATTTTAAGAAATCTCATTGAAAAGCATGTTTTATTGAAAACTAATCTATATATGTTATAGCTACAAACTTTTGGAATTTTTCAATGCTAAGATGTATATTTAGAAGTCAAATTTAAATTGGTCAGCTAGTAAACTAAAAACTATAGTTATCGCAACACAAACAAAAGTAACTACAATACAAGGTATTTAATTCCAGTAAACTTCCACTCGTTGAACAAAGAAAAATCCTAGCAAGCATAAAACTTTTATCATTTTTTTTTCACAGGCATAAAACTTTATCATAAAACCAATTATTTAGATTCATACAAAATATTGGGAAAAGGAAAAAAACAAGAAACATATTACAGTTTTACAATTAGAGTTAACACAAATAGTCAACATAGTGGAAACAACTGAGGACGTAAGATTGGTATAGACCAGAGATAAGCATCTAAAAACTTCATATTACCACCACTTGAGATAATTCCCAAAATGATATTTCTCATTATCTTCAGCGGCTTTCCGATGTTCATCCTCCATCTCTGCACAACCGTCCGCGGTTGCCCCACCAAGAACCCTCGTCGCCGGTTTCCTAACCTCACGACGGCCCGTTTTCCTTTCCTCCTTTGCTGCGGCCACCACAGCCTCGAAGGAAGACTTGAAGTGGCATGAACTGCGTTTCTTCTTATCATCTCTCTTTCTCTTTCTTGTTTACTTCTGTCTTTCTTATTTTGATAGCTTTCAGGTTTTGAGATATTTTCCAAGTTCTTGAACGTGGATCTATAAGTAGGAGAAGTGAGTGTGCGATGATTGATGATGTGTAAAGCTTGGAATCAAAATACCTTTTAATAATTGAAAGAGGCAATGATTATGAGCATCATTAAGGCCTATGAGTAGGACTGCAGGAGGGGAGGTAAATTTTTTTGAAAATATTCCATTCTCATCTCGGATTATTATAGTATTAACAAGTTTAAGATGGATCTAGCTCAAAATGACAAGCAATGCTTAATTTATAACACACTAGAGCTCAGAAATGAAAATAAAAATCTAAAAGTTCTTACAACTATTGAACTGCCTCATATCACATATTTATACATAATGACTTGACGATTCCTTTCTACTCATCCAAATCTTTTTTTTTTTGACAAATGCTTATCCAAATCTTCCATTAGTTTAGTTAGATATTGGCATTTTGTTCGATCATACTCTATGAAAAGCCTGCACTCTATTGAGATTAGTTTGTTAGGGTATAAAATATTTATTCCAACTTGGTATTAGTTAAATATGTTGCTTCCCGTCTGCAAATTCTAGACCTCAAGACTACGTTTAGTTGGAGAGAATATCTTATTAAAAAGGTAAATTATATCTAAGTTGTGATTTGTTCGGCGTGTAGCCTCGTGGTAACCATCATTACAATTTACAGGTGAACTGGCCCCATTCCTACTCTTTTCTTTGGTCTTTCAACTGCTTACTGACAAGATCGCACCTAATTACACTCTATACAACAAGCCATTTATTATTTATATTTTCAAAATATTTATAAACAAAAAAGGTCACAGTTCAAACAAATTTAGAATGAGAGATACATTTGATAAAAGGAAATTTAGATGTAGATCATCTACACTAGGGGTGGGCAAAATATCGGTAAATTTTGATTCGATTCGTTATTCGCTTCGATCCGATCTGAAAAATCCGGATATCCGTAACTTTACAAATCGAAACAAATACTAAAATTCAATATCCGTCAAAAACGAAGCAAATCACAAATATTAAAATTTTGGGAAGCGGATATCCGATCCGATCCGTCAATATATAAATACATGTATATCTTGATTATATTTAAAGTTCTATATGTATAAAATTATATAATTGTTATTCTGACATATGATTTGACAAATTTTATTTACATTTTTACTTATATAAAAGTAGTACATAAAAGAAAAAATAATATTTTATGATTATTATAATTTTTTTCTTAAGTTTTGTGTTATTATAATTGTTAACTAAGTTGAATTTTTTTACAAAATATGTAAATTTACTAATTCTTTTAATTTTTATCTTATATATCACGTAAAAATATATTATACAAAACAAATCTGCATTTAAATTTTAAGATTATTTGTATTAATTAAAACATATGAGATATCCGTAATTATTCGCAAATATCCGCAAATATCTAATTATTTTCCGGATATCCATTTTTCCGAATATTCATATTTCTCCGAAACAAAGCAAATACCAAAATTAGATATCCGTAATATACGAAACAAATCACAAATACTTCCAAAAATTCGGATATCCGATTCGTGCCCAGGCCTAATCTACACTTCTTGGTACGATTAGTGTAATTTTGTTTGGAATGTAACATTTCCTGATTTCATCAAAAAAATTATTAGTTAACAATGAAATTTTTTAAAACATTTCCATATATTATATTTTCTTAGTAAATAAAATTTGTTTTATTCTGTGAGATTGATCTTTTTGTTTTACTTCTTGAATGTGTATGAATGAATCAGATATGAGTGATAATTCAGTATTCCACTTATAATTTCAATTTTTACTCCAATTCATTGTTCTTTCTTTAAACACATATTCCAATTCATTTTTCATCTTTTTCATTTCCACAAATAATTATTTAGTTTATTCAGCTTTTTCATTCCATAACCTGCTAATATTATTTTGTGCTATTTTCACGCAAATATTATTTTGTGTCGCGCATATATTAACCATCATGTTGCAATCTAAATGGGCACCCAATGGGCCATTCGGGCCTCATAATTACATTTAAATACGTTCAGGTTTTAAAATTAAACAATATACCATCTTCTCTTACAGTTCCCGCGAATCTAAACTTCCTTGAACAAAACCAAACCTTGTCTTCTCTCCCTCTCTTGTCTCTCCCGCAAGAGAAGAAAAAAAAAACAATCCTTTTCCTTCTCCCAACAATCTAACCTTCCTCTAACCTCTCTTCTCATCTCTCAAATTGAATTAATCTTCAAGTAATCATGTTTATATATAATCTCGTCTTCCCTTTTGATCTCTCCACACTCAAATCTCATTACCAATCTCTTCTCCTCTTCTTCTTTCAATGGATTCTCACGGAAAAATCCATCAGAAAGGCCACGATGAAGCTCTCTCGCCAAATCCGGTTAAGTTATCGAAGTATTCGAACCGGGTCGAGTTAAAGACTCTCCTCGAACGAAGCGACGGCGGCGCAAGATTAGCCGGGAGAAAAGTCGTGATCGGCGGATGGGTTAAGTCTTCTCGAGCCGTTAAGAAAGACTCTCCACCTCCACCTCCTCCTCCGCCGTCGTCAGTAACCGTCCCTCCGCCGCCTCCGACGACGACGAAGTCCAACGTTAGCTGCGCGGAGATGATACAGTCAAAGATGAGTATTTTCAGAAAGCTTTTCGATGTCTTGAGCGGCGGCGGGAAGACGGCTTACCCGATATTCGATAAACCGGAGATAGCCGGTGGTCTGAAAGCCACGTCACCACCACCGGAGTATATTATATACTTCTTGATAAGCGATGGCTCCTCTGTCTCTAGTCTACAGGTTAATGTTTTTGCACATAATGTGTGATGAAATGCCAATGAGAGCTTATTTTTATTTTTATTTTTTCGCAGGTTGTTGTTGATTCCGCAATGTCGAATGTTCCGTTAGCTCAGCTTATGTCTCTAGGGACGTGTATTGTAGCAGAAGGTGTGTTAAGACTACCACTGGCTGCTTCTACAAAACATGTGATCGAGCTTGAGGCGGAGAAGCTTCTTCATGTAGGAACAGTGGATCCAGAGAAGTATCCACTCTCCAAGAAACAGCTTCCTCTGCATTTGCTTAGAGACTTCTCTCATTTCAGGCCCCGCACAACTACGGTGAATCTAATATTTCAACATTTTGTTGGAACTTTGTTTTTGTTTTCTTCTTTAGCTGATATAGATTTTGTATTCTGTTTTTTTTGGTGAAGGTTGGGTCGGTGACTCGAGTCCACAGTGCGTTAACCTTAGCGAGCCACACGTTCTTTCGATCTAATGGGTTTCAGTATGTTCAAGTACCAGTTATCACAACCACTGGATTTGGCGAGATGTTTAGAGTCACTACTCTTTCAGGTGGTGAAACTGATGTTAAAGAGGAGAAGAAGCATGATGGGCTTACCATTGACACAGTAAAGGCTGCAATAAAGGAGAAGACTAGACTCATTGATCAACTTAAGAGATCTGACAGCAACCGAGAAGCTGTGGTTGCTGCTGTACACGACTTGAAGAAAACGACTGATCTCGCAGCTCAGCTTGAGAAGAAACAAAAACCAAAGGCAGTAACTCTGGTCAAGCCGGATGTCTCGAAAGATTTCTTTGGTTGTGACACTTATCTGACTGTGTCTGGGAGGTTTCATCTTGAGAGCTATGCTTCTGCGCTTGGAAAAGTTTATACCTTTGGACCGAGATTCACAGCTGATAAAATCGACAGTGCAAGGCATTTGGCGGAGATGTGGAATGTGGAAGCTGAGATGGCTTTCTCTGAATTGGATGTAAGAGAACATTTGATTTTGATAAATGCTATTCAGTGATTATTGGACAAATGGTTAACTTGTTTCTTTTGGATGTTATAGGATGCTATGGACTGTGCTGATGAGTTCTTCAAGTTCCTCTGCAAATATCTTGTGGAGAATCGTCATGAAGATATGAAATTCATATCTAAACGAGTTGACAAGACCGTTACCACACGTCTTGAAGCAACAGCTTCCAGTTCTCTTTTGAGGTTCTCTTATACTGAGGCGATTAGTCTTCTGCAAAAGGTAAAAACACTCTCAAAATCCCAAATAGTAAGTTGATATATCATAATGATCTCATTCTCTACAAACAGGCAACCACTAGAACATTCGAAACCAAGCCTAAGTGGGGCGTTGCTTTAACAGAGGAGCATCTCAGGTATACTCTTTTGCTTATTCTGGATGCAAATGAGTCTTTGTTCACTACTGCTTAATGTTGCAGTTATCTAACTGATGAGATCTGCAAGGGGAATGTATTAACTATACATAGCTACCCGAAGGAGGTTAAACCATTTTACACACGGTTGAATGAAGATAAGAAGACTGTAGCAGCTTTTGATCTGGTCGTACCAAAGGTGAGAGAAGAGAAGCAAACCAACCTTTTGATCTAAAAGTAGGTAGGAAGCTCAAAGCTAAGTCTTCAACTTTCTTTTTGCAGGTTGGTGTTGTGATAAGTGGGAGCCAAAACGAAGAACGGTTTGAGGTCTTGGATGCGAGGATCAAGGAACTTGGATCCATATCAGGGGAGAAGTACGAGTGGTACTTAGATTTAAGGAGGCACGGGACAGTGAAGCATTCAGGGATAAGCCTAAGGATGGAACATATGCTTCTGTTTGCTACTGGACTTCCTGATATCAAAGACGCAGTTCCTTTCCCAAGAAGTTGGGGTAAAGCAAACAATTAAAGAAGCTCTCAAGGTTTTATGCACAAACACTATTGTTATTCACTCTATCTATATAACCATACTTGGTGAAAAGGGGAATTGTATCCCAAAGTGTTCATAATTATTATGGGGGAATGTATATTTTGGATTGTAAATATGCAATAAGATGTCTAAACTTACAAGAAACTCCTGAAAACAGTGTCTAACGTTGGAACAACATTAAAAAGTTGTAAAAGCGTTGATAGATTCCGTAAATCATCTTTGCTCTCTGCTTTGTACCGAATTGTTTTAAAGCTTTTGTGAATCCAAACACTTTTACGAACATTCAACACCATAAATGATTGTAAAACTAAATTTGATAAGTACTTCATTAGAAAAGAAAAAAAGTTTTGTAAAAAACATTCAAATCATGGTTTGATGAAACTAGTAACACCGTTCCATCAAACAACAGCACAAATGGGAATAACCGAATAAGGAGTCAAGCGTTGGTTAGATGGTTCATTGGTTTATTCTTTAAATCATCATTTCAGATGTAGCTATATGTTCAAGTGATCTGGCAAATAACTCATCAACTATCTCTCTCTCTCTCTTTCACTCACTGACAACAACAAGACAGACAATTGATAACTTTCCAAATGAAATGGAGAACACACAAAAAAATATCTTATTTATCCTAGAGCTTCTTTTAATTCCATTTTGATTGTATAAAAGTTGAAGGACAAAATAAATATCTACGTGAATCTAATGGCAATAGTCCACTACAGAACAGGGCTGCAAACGCAGTTAATTTTAAGCAGACAAAGATGATAATAAAATATAAATGGTCCATACAATCCAATAACAACTCAGAATAATGTGGGTGAGAGGAAATAGGTGGAAAACAAAAAAGAGAGTAAATGACTCTACAGACTAGAAAGTAAAACAGTATGTATCTCTCCATTATTACTCAAACAAAAAGTAAAAAAATCATACTCAGAAGATGAAAACAGTAGCCAACATAACCAAAATTCCAAAATTGACCCCGAAATTTACGCTGGCTGTCATCGAACCCGCGTTCCTTGGACCTCCCGCCTGTCCAGGAGTGGTCGAGCCACCACCAGGTGTAGTCGGCCCTGGAACAGAGCCTGGAGCAGCGCCCGGAGCAGAGCTCGGAGCGTCAGAACCAGTCAATCTCAACACCGCTGTAGAGGCCATGTTCGCCGGATTCATAGGATGCACTCCCGGACGACCGGCGGTCACATTCCCGCCCATCTGCCACACCTGGTTCACGCTCTCGGCACCGGCCGGAACCTTCACCGTCGTGTAAATCACGATCATATTACCGGCCATGGATTCGGCGCGCAGGTTCCAAAACTCGAAGGAAAGTCTTCCTGGGGTGAGGTTGTAGGTGCTGATGTTGTACGTGTTCACCTCCGGACGCGCGCCGGCTCGAGGACTGTAGGCGAGGAAGGCCTGAGAACCGAGCATCCGCCTCGCTGTGGGGTTGATAGCCCAAGCGACCCAGTCGCCGGAACGTGGTGGAGTGGCGACGAAAGCGACGGAGAGGGATGAGTTGGCTGCGTCGTAAGTGTAGTGGAGGTAGGAATCGAGTTGGGGGAGGGCCATGCAGTTCTCGAAGTTGCCGGAGACATTCTGCGTAGGGCAAGTCTGTGAGATCGCCGGTGAGATAAGAGAGACGAGGCAAGCGAGGGCTAGGACAAGAGTAAGAGAAGAGTTAGAAGCCATGGCTAAGTTATTGTGTGGTGTTGTGTTTTGAGAAGACACATGACATGTAACGTTGTTTTTATAGACAGAGTTTGATAGAATGCACCGCGTCTACGATGGAGTCAGGTTAACTCGCTAGGATGATGCCACGTGTAGAGTTGACTGTAAGATGAGAAAAGTCACGTCCACGATGGTGAAAAAAAAGTCGGAGATGGTTTTAATACGGTAGAGGAATTTGGGGCAGGGGCATGTGGAGAGAGTGCGTGTTCTTTTGGGAAGTTGACTGCAAGTGGCGTCTTTGATATTTTGTTATATTATTTTTGTCAACTTATGATTTTGTGTTTATTGTGTCATCAGTCAAATGAGTTGAAATGTTTTGTTTGTTTATATCCCATGACTATTAGCTGGAAAATCTTTTTGTATATTTTCTTAACAAATACTGTATAAATCTAACATTATGAATATTCTCCACTGTGAGGTAAAATTAAAATCTCTAGCATTATTTAGATGTTTTTTCTCCAAATGTCTCTAATTATAAAACAGAAAAGAATCAAAAACAGATAAAACAGGATATATTTCTCTTTTTTGAAAGATTCTCTAAGAATTATAACAAAACTATTTGATTATGTATCAT
Organism: Hirschfeldia incana; assembly: GCA_026261945.1. Classification (NCBI taxonomy): domain Eukaryota; kingdom Viridiplantae; phylum Streptophyta; class Magnoliopsida; order Brassicales; family Brassicaceae; genus Hirschfeldia; species Hirschfeldia incana. The sequence continues at coordinate 4,293,479 of JABCMI010000021.1, forward strand.
ATTCTAGTTGATTTTATTTTATTTATTTTAGGATTTGATTATATTAATATATGATTAAGAGAATCATATAGATTCTTCATTGGTAATAATGTTCTCATAGTTAGTTAAAAAAATATAATGTTCTTATTGCTCAGTTCCGAGTTGAAAAGATGTGTGTGTATGGACGAAATGTTTGATATTTTCTTATTGACAATGTCAATATTGTTGAACAATGAAAGCATTTGATGTGAATTGGAAATAAGCCTAAATTAATTTATTTAGTATTTATTTGTTTTCGCTTTTCTCCTAGTTGTTGGGCAACTTTGAATATAAACCAATACCCGTGTCCCTCAGTTCTCTTTTCTTTTTCTCCTTCTAGAATAAATTATTTTATTTGTGACTATAAATCATAGTTAATAAAGATAAACTTAGGCAAACAGAATTACAGACCACAGATGATCAAATTGTCAGAACCAGATGTTTGCATCATGTTCATGGAATACTCTTTTCTTTAATTGATACCTATATGTGAAAAGTCGATGTTTTTTAGCTTGTACAAAAAATGGGAATGGTCCTCCTTTTTTTCAGAATTGTCACGAGATGATGTAGACGATAGATGAAGGAAACATGCATACAGCAAAAGAAAGGCTGCTTACATAAGCATTATTGCATACTTGACGTTTACACAGAGCCCCAATGTGTTTTCTAGTCCACACGGTTTTATGGGAACATATAGTATTGTCCTACTAAATATAGTATTTTCTTTATATTTATTGTATCTTTCACTGGGCCACAAGACTTATATTTTTGCTTAAATGTTGAGGTATTTTATATCAGATAAATATTTTTTTTATCTCTATCGATTCATTTAGTTCAACACCCCAGATGTCTTGAAGGGAGTATCGCCCTCACGAAACATTTAATAACTAACAGTATTCTTTATTCATACGAGACGAAATTTTTGTGTATTCTAGTCTAGTTTTGGGGAGGAATATGGGGCGAGAAACTCAAACTGTTAACAAGTAACAAATATCTGTGTGTCTCGTTTTCTCTTTTACAATTGTTTCTGTTTTGCTATTAATTGACAGAAAGTCTAGTTTATATCAGACTTAGCAAAAGTCTAGAGTGTTAAACATTATCAGTTTATTTGTGTTTGCATTTCACTTATCATAAAATATATTTCACTAACTTTTTATATAACGCTACTAAGCATTAATCAAGACAAAACAGAAGAAATAATCATAGAAGATCATCATAACTATATATAGTTAATATAAAAAAAAAAAAAAAAAAAAAAAAAAAAAAAAAAAAAGTCAATACCTAACTATACCAAAAGTACTACGAATCCCCGTGCAGACGAGAATAAAGCGAAGACGTAAGATAAAGGAAGCATCCTAGGAAATGGGAAGAAGATTAGTTGGAAAAGGATTAGAAGAAATTGCACACGTTTTAGTTCTTTATTTCGCATAATAATCATTGCCCCAAAATATTTGCATGAGTGATTAATTAATCTCCGAATTCTCGCCATTATATTGCGTGAGCTCGTTATTTCCATGGAAATTAAACAATCTATGACCTATGTATTCCTAGATTTGATTAGTGTTGCTGAGTTCATTACAAAAAAAGAAAAAATTGTAACTGTAAGTTTAGGATAATCCAGATGACTGACATCAGAGAACTTATCTCAACATCTATCATTTATGAAGGTTTTAAAAAGACATCCATTATTATGAGATACGTAGATCAATATTTGTACTTCGTGGATTGGCATTGATTATTTTGCATTACATCAAAAAAAAAAAAAGGCAAGGAGGTGCTTGGAAAAAAAAATTCGTTTGATCAGAGAGTGACATGAGTAGCTGATAAAAAAAAGTTACATTACGTGTCAACTCAAACCAATTTTTATTGGGCCAGTAACTCACTCGAGTTTTCAAACTTAATTAAGGGCCAACATTTCGTGCTATAAGTCAGCTCGGCCCATGCTCAGCAGCTGTAATCGGCCTTGGAAATGAGAAGACACTTAGGTCTTAGGTAAAGCGACGCCGTTTTTCACACCCGGGTTTTACCCAGGACATATCGGGCTGACCCGGTAAAGAGGTCTTCTCTTCCGAAACACTCCGAGAGATTCTACCACACGCGCCGCCGGAGGAAGATCGGAAAAATATAAAACTAATTCGTTTTTAGATCTTCTAAGAGGAAAAAACCTTTGAATAGAATCTCTTAACCGAACAACAATTGAACCATAACTCAATCAATATCGGTTTAGAATTGAGTGTATACAATTGATTAGAGTGTTCACTGATAAGTTATCAGTTTGCAACCTCATCGAGTAGCTACGATGATAAGTTATCATTTTGATTATTTGTTGATGTTCTTATCAATTTAATGTATCTCTAGAATTTAGTTTGCAACCTCATTGCGCGTAATCTGTAAACCGGACAGCAATTAAACCATAACTCAATCCAATTTCGGTTTAGATAGACTGTATACAATGTTGTTATAGTGTTAGATATTGTCTTCATACTTGAGTAGCTACGATGACTTACTGTCTTTTTAATGTTTCTTGATGTTGTTATCATCTTGATGTGATTGTAAAGGCGATAACTTTGTCACCAAAGGTTCCTGTTTACTGAACAAATCGAGCTCTTTGCTACATGAAGCGAAAGTATGTTAATTGTTATGCCCCCTCTAGATAGTTCATTGCTCTCATCCTACTGTTTATGTTTGCCTTTGTTCGTGGTCTTGCATCAACTTCAGGGATTGGACTAGGGTTGAAGAGGATTGTCGCAAAGCTGTTCAGCTTGATCGCAACTCTGTCAAGGTTTCATTCTCTTTTTGCTCGGCATCAATGCTATATATGGAAGGCTTTTGGTCTAGTTCCTTTCTTGGCAGTGTGTGTTTACACTTGTGTTCTCTGTGGCAGGCCCACTACATGCTAGGACTTGCATTACTGCAGAGGGAAGATTATGCTGATGGAGTCAAAGCGTTGCAAAGGGTATGGATCCTTCTGTTGACATTATTTTCTTACACCATAAACTTGAGACTTAAGTAGTGTAGTTTCCAAGCATTTTAAATAAGTGTAAGAGAACACTCGAGTCTCCATCCTTTTTCTTTTGAGTGTTGTTTTCGGTATATACTAAACATACTGGTTTTTGTTAGAAGGAACGTGATGAAAGGGTTAGTTTGTTGAAATCATCAACTACTACATAACAAGGGTTTTCTTATAGGCATTAGATCTTGGAAGAGGCGCAAATCCAAAAGGATACATGGTTGAAGAAATATGGGAAGAGCTTGCTAAAGCAAAATACATGGAGTGGGAACTGGCTTCTGCTAGGCGCTCTTGGGAATTGACTAGTTTGAAGTAGGTTCTCTCTCTCTCTCTCTCTCTCCCTCTCTTAATCCACAGCAAAACATATTACCTGGAACTATGCTTCACTATGATTTCAGGGAAACTTGTGAGGCTGCTCTTAATCAACAACGTGCTTTAGACATGTCTCGAACAGATGAGTCCTCGGAAGAAGACTATACTTCACATACTGAGCAACTGAAAGCTCTTGATAGTGTGTTTGAGAAAGCTGCAGAAGACGACAAACCAACCGAGGTACATTGACCTTTCTTTAAAAGCTTTTTGTAAGAACCCTTCTTCACTTCAAATCTAATCTTAATACCATCCTGTTTCGTTTTTTTTTTCAGGTGCCAGATTACTTGTGTTGCAATATTACACTTGAGATATTCAGGGATCCTGTGATATCTCCGAGTGGGGTTACATATGAAAGATCAGCAATCCTTGAACATATTAACAAGGTTACCATTATCATCTCTCTTTGCTGTAGCATTGGTATCTCTCTCTGTTTTTACCAATCATATAAAGGTTTGGTCATTTAAACCTTTGCTAGGTGGGGAAGTTTGATCGTATAACGCGTGAGAAACTCGACCCATCAAAAACTGGTTCCAAATCTGGCTATCAAAGAGGCAGTGGCATCTTATTTAGAGAAACACGTCTGGGCTTATAAAGGGTGTTCCTGATTCAAATGAGGCATAACGTACACACGGTGAATCTGAAGAGAGATCGAGTTTGCGTTTATTTATTTTCATGTGTGTTCCTACTTGCCAGTGTCTTCGAATGTGAGACTCATTGCCTTGTATATATATATATTTGCTTTTTCACTTATTCACCATTACGTTTAGTCTAACACAAACTCACACAAAAAGACTTTGTTTAGCCCATGGACATGGAGGATAAGCCAAACCACGATCACAATGTAGTTCCTCTACAGTCTCATACTGTGGCGAGTAGTTATTAAATTCATTAATTAATTCGAGGAAATCAATAATTCGATCAACTTGATCGGATCAAGTGTAAGCTGATTTCTTTCCCAGCCAATAAGTATGGATTTAGTTCCATAAATTTTCGATTATAAGTAAGGGAAAATCTTTTTTTATTTGAACGTCTGAAACAAAGCCACGAATATGCAACAGAAGAAACCTTCAAAAACACTTTGATTTTTTTCAACAAAGTCCCAAAAATCATAAACTTTCACTTAAGTCAATAGTTTTTATAATTTCAGAAATTATATTTTTTGTTTTTTTTTTCTGTTTTTTGGGTCAAATATTTTTTTTTGTTAACTAATCATTTTAAAATGGTTAGTTTATAATAGCTCGAAGAAAATGTGGAGTTACCGGATTTTTTGGGTTTTTTCATATACTGACTTCGATAGTTATAGCTACTTGTTTACAGGGCAACAATTAAATGAAGGATGGAAACACTCAAATTTCAGTTTAGTGAATGGGACTCCAATTTTGCCTAATAACAAGGCGGATATCTTGGGGAACTTTTTTTTGGCATGATATCTTGGGGAACTTTAATACAAAGAAAACTATTTTCCTTGTATAAATGATTCCATTGGGAGCACGCAAAAGTGTAAGCCGACCATTGTGGACTATTATGCTTCGTTTTCTTCTTTTAGTGGCATTGTCTTTAGACCGTAAAATAAAGATCTATTTTTATTGCAAACGTTACTTCTTGTGGATAAAAAGTTGGAAGAATCAAATTCTTTCTTTTTCTGTGGAAGGTTTGGGTGAGGAAACAAACACCGAAGAGTGTGGTTTTTAGGACGATTCCATATTCTCCCTTCTGTCTATTAAATATTCCCATTTTTCTCCAGCTTTCTCGATCTATCAACCCGTAATTATTACCAATCACGAGTTGTGGGCTTGTGGCAACTCCGTGATTTAATCCTAACTCCCACGCAATCTAACAAACGAAGTACATGTGATTTTATCATTACATTACATACTTTTTTCTCTTGCTATGGCAAAAAAAAACTAAAGTATTTTACTTACTCCCTCAGTTTCGAAATGATAAATTTTATAAGTATTTCTAACAAATATCGGAATGTTAATTTAAATGACATTTCTTGAGTAAATTATAATGAAGTGTACTTATTTATAAATTGTTTAGAAAACGACTGTATTTTCTAATATAGAGATGACAAGCAGCAAGACTGTATCTCATAACATAACATCATAAAAAGTGAAACCTCGTGACTCTGTAATAAACTGTTATTTTCCAGAGAGAGTGTAATAAGATTGCTTTGTTTTGTAGTTGTGATGTGAAGAACACGACATGACAGCCTTTCTAATGTATTTTAATTCTTTTGTATTCATACACAGTTACTTGTTGACCAAGACATTCACTGCTGAATAAAGCCAACATTGATTTTATTGGATAACCAAAGAAAACATCAAAACGAAAAACTATTCACATAGGTTTCTACTTACAACATCATATAAGAAAACCATATTATATTATTCAAATCCTAAATATATGTAAATAATTTACAAAAAATATGAAAGCCAAATAAAACAGAAGAACATGAATTTAGATAATTTACATTGCGGATTTTAGGGCACTCTCTCAGGCTGTATGAGTAAGATTCATTGCTTTTCTCAGCCTATCCAAGATCCCATTTGCTTTCCTCTGTGCCCTAGAGGTTCCTTCACGCGCAAGCCTTGTTATCGTTCCATGACTACTCTCCTCTTCTCTGATCTCCTTCCACTTTGTCCTGTCACTGAAACATATAGTATGCAGTATCACAATCGCGTTCTCTTTGTTTCGCTTGCATTCACTCTCTCTAGTTATCTTCAGCAACCAAGACACCCCACCGAGCTCGCCCAGCTCCTCCACAGCTTTCCAGTGAGTAACAAGCATTGCTAAGATCGCTAAAAGCTCATCCACATACAACCCTTCAGAGATTTTTTCACCTAAAACCCTAACAGCTCCGTCCTTCACAGCTCTGCTCCTGTTCTCGTGTGCAATACAGAGAATAAAGATAGCCGCAGCTACGTCTTTGATAGCTAACGGATCCCCTTCTTCTAGAAGATCGATAAGCGGTTTCAAGATTCCGGATTTCCCTATGAGTACTTTGTTCGAATCGAGAGCAGAGAGAGTGAAGATCGCTGCAGCTGCATTGCTTCTCGTGGCTACGGTTCCACGCCTCAATGCATCGATCAGGAGAGGTATCACGTTAGGATTTTCGCAGACGAGCTTCTTGTTGCTGTCATCGTGTATGGATACGTTCAACAACGTTGTGACCACGTCTTCTTGAAGATGATGCTCATCTTGGTTCCCACGTAACAACAACGGACTCACTAAACGGGTGATTCCTTCAGAAGATTCACCGAACAGAGCACGAAACTCGGTTCCCTTCTTGGTCAAAAGTCTTAACTCCTTTGCAGCTGATCTTTGATCTTGCAAGTTCGAAGACGAGACTTTACATAGCAAGGAATCGAAAACCTCACGTTCTGATCTAGTGACAGCTTCCTTGGACTCGTGTGGATTCTTAGTCTCTAATCCAACCGTCTTGCACCATTTAGAGATCATATCACTGATTAAGACATTGGGTGTTAAAGCAGTGTGAGGCAGAACTTGTTGTGTCTTGGGACATGTTCTGTTTCCTGAACTCAGCCATCTCTGGATGAATAACTTGTCATATGTCTACAACAAAAATGTAAATATTCAGTTCATATAATTATTTACATTCAATTTCAAGAAATATTAATATATTATCAGTATTCTATAAAAAAAAAAAAATATTATATTTCAACTAACTAGCTCCTAGCTATTTTTTTGAACATTATTGTCAAGCGAATCAGTGACTTTTGAGTTTTATGAAACCTAAAACGACGCCGGATCATATGAACAGTGTTCAAGCCAATCAAAAAACAGAACGTGACGTCAACTGACCTGACCAGAAGCTAACACGACGGGATCACGCATGAGCTCGTTGGAGAGAGGACAACGAAACTCGTCGGGACAAGACACCGCCGTCTCCTCGAGCATCTCTAGAGAAGAAGATTTCGCCATCTTCCTCATCGTCGCTTGTCTGAACGCAGACAGAGCCTCCTGCAACTGATCGATTGTCTGAACGCTCAAACCATCCTCTTCCTCTATGTTACTCAGAAGTTTCTTCATCTCACGCTTCAGTTCTTTAGCTTTAGCGATCGCAGTCGGCTCCGAATCGAAAAATCCGGTCTTTGCCATCTCCGTCGGATCCACCGCCGGTCCCTTCTCAAAGATTATGATGCCGAATCTTTTGAATTAATATCTCATTAAATCTTTTTTTGGGTTCTTCTATTCTCTGCGGGAGAGATGGTAACAATAATAAATATGATTGAGAGAAGAAAGAAGAAGTGTAGTGCCGCTACGGCCACCGAATTAGCCACGTCATTATTTATTAGTCGCTATTAATATAACTTCATCCGTTTTTAATAAATTGTTTTATAATTAATTTTCGTTTATTATAAGTAAATGCAGAGTTTTTTTTTAATTGTTTCCTGCTTTTTAAATCACGCTAAATATTACAAAAATTCAATAAAAAAAAAATTGAACATTTATATGAGTTTGGACTGGAACGAGTATAAATTTATATGAGTTTTGAAATTTTAATAATGAAGCAGGAGTACGTATGACCTACTTCGCGAAGGTGTCAAACTGCAGCCGACACGAATAGTCTCTCGTGCGCTCATGGTATTACTATTACACACGTTATTTGTATTTCTAAACTCCTAATCAAACAGCTGTTTTGTTTATTCATTCGACAAGTATCATCAAGCCATGTCGTTAAGAGCTAACGGTGGAGATCTTGAATCAAAATCATGATGATTTTATACAGGATTATGTGAGGATTCTGATGTTTTTTATCTCTCAATAAAAATTGTAGAGAGTTATTAAAGGCGTGGAGGTTTAATGGTATATAAAGAGATTGATTCTTTTGTATTTTTTGGAATCGAATTTCTTTTGACGCTAAAGGTTGTTCTTTGAATTCTACTATCTAAAACAAACATGGTATGCTTAACAAATGTTCCGTACCATGTATTGTAATCTTTCTTAGTCAGAATGGGATCAAGAAAATAGTAATCGACAAAGTGGATAAGCAATTGAAAAATTTTCCATATCGTCTCTTGTATGGAGAAGCTTAATCTTGCAAGAATGTTCAAGTTAACTTTAGTCTCTCGTTAGTCGTTATATAGTAATCATCGTGAATTGGTTTTAACTTTTTTTTGGTCGAACTGGTTTTAACATTTAACCCGCAATATTTTAGGACATTCAAAGATGGGAGTGTAAAGTGTTTCAACAACGTATAATGTACTGAGAAATTGAGTGCACCGACGGTAAAAGCGCCGAAGACGTTTTAGAAGATGTTGATGAGACGAAGAGTTTAGCATTTGGGAGGTGTACGAGTCGAGTAGTGAGACCCATCCAACATGGAAACAATGGAACAGCTGTGTTTCCGCGTGGATTCTATATTGTATTCTTTCACCTCCTTCACTCTCCGACACTCTACTTTTTCTTTGACATTTTTACCCCTTCCGTCTTTCCACACATTTTTTTGCTTGGCTGAAAATATGAAGTTTTAAAACGAAACAAGTTTGATTATAGCTTTAGCGCGTGATTAGATGAATTGAGTGAGAATCATTGACTGAGAAAGGCTAGGTCTTGAAATTAACTTCTTTCTCAAGATTCATTTTTCATCTTTTATAACATTCTTTTACGTAACAAGGTGACACCAAAGTCAAGATCTATATCGTAGAATAATTGTCTACGATTATTATTCGTAGGATCTTTACACTCCAATTCCTTCAGAAAAAAAATTAAACTCACAACACAGTCGGTTTAGCTAACCTATCGATAACCAGTGGAAGATGGGTGATTGACGTCAATGCAAAGAATCCGGGTTAGAATAGCGGTGTTAGGTTCAAAACTGAAGTTGTGCTGCTGCGATTAGAAACTTGTATGATTGATTATTATATAAAATGCGTAATTCAGACAAGTAGGGACCACTCATCTGCAAACACAGAGAATCTTACAAGTGCCAAGTTGGACTGCTTTGGTCATAAATAAGTGCTTAGCCCACGTGTCCATATCAAATACACATCATCTTCGTACTATTTTTGTTTTCATGCTTGCGAGACGAGACACATTTGCTTTTTTTTTTTTTTGAAACACGAGACACATTTGCTTTCAGACATTATTATCTTTGATTTTATTTGTGTGATAACAACGCTCTTAAGTCTTATCTAGAATAATTTCCAAAAGGTTAACAGAGTAATGGAATCTTTTTTGCAAACCAATAAAACCAAAAAAAGTGTTGATCAATCGTTGTGTACTTGTCGAATTATCGATTCTAATTTATATAATTTGTATCATGCGTAGAACAGGTAAATCTACAAGATATAATTTTAATCATTTTACACTCTATAGATTCTGGATAATCTTAATGGTTGGCACTATGGCATGTGTTGGTTATGAACGCGTAGCAAACAAACAATAATAACAATAATGTTTATCCAAATGGTGTAAGAAGACACATACTGTACACACATGAACAATTGAACATATCTATTTTTTGGTAAACAATGATGATAACATATCCTTACACTGAGATATGTTAATTTTTGCTTTACCTGGCAAAGTATTTGTATTTTCTTTCTCCTGATAATGTACTGTAGTGTTTCTACAATGGAACTTCGATAGTTTTCCGCCACTGTCAACGAAGTGTTGATATATATTCATTATTAAATTCAAAAAATAAGAGTTCATAATGATCGAAGGATTTATTGGAAAAGTCCGTGCCGAAGTTCTGTACTTAAAAGCAAGATTTATAAAGTTTAATTTAGAAGTTAATTATATGTAATGGAATCCCACGCCAAATATTGATGGGTTATCATCTAATATTCACATGTCACTGGAAGGTCTTAAGACTTTATCTATCAATCCACGACTAAAATATTATAATCTATAACAAAGTTCATTTTTACTGGTATACTTCAAAAGCTGAAGATCTTTTAGACTGTTTTCTTAGGCTGTCAGATCCGCATTTGTCTATTTTATTTCTTACATCAGAAAAAGAAGAAGAAAGCATACATCAAGATAGAAGATCATTAATGGGAATTGGACGTACATGAAACCAATTAAAGTGTTGTAAGATAAAAGACAAGACCAATAATTGAGGGAAAATAAATATACTAAAATTATCGTATTATTATGTTATGTGGAACATACATAAAGGAGGCTCATTAGACATTTACTCCTTTTGTAGGTGTTGTCAGCACAACCCTTACGTTTTATTTGTTTCATGTTTTTTTTCATGTTTTTTTTTATTTGTTTCATGTTCTTTCTACAAACAATCCATATAACCTTTTTATCACACTTCATTCGTTACAATATTTTCAAATAAAATCTAAGTTTCTTATGAACAACCTAAAGAACTTTAACATGGTTCATACGATTGGATAAACACATATTTGTTAGCAAATGATATCCCTTATCCAATATACAGTCGAATGTCTACGATCCACAATCTGACCCTCAACAACAAAGTATTCATATCAACAACCTGAGTCTCCTAAATTTGGTGACTACACGCAAACCGAATGTTCGGCTCATTCCAGAGCCCATAGATATCTTCAAGAAGAATGGGTGACAACTAACCCTGAGAAGGCCAATCTTTGAAACCTGGACTAGTCCTAAAACTTATTTGGATGTCGATTTCAATGGGTTATTATAGCCCAAATAAACACACGCAGTCCACACGACATTTTTGGATATCTCCAACGTTTTTTTAGATATATCATATACTTAAATTTTTGTATCATACAATTAAATATTCAAACCAATCAACTTATCACAATAGTTTAATAATCAATAGCCGACAAAATAATTAATTAAATAGTAGCGATAGATCTCATCGTGAGTTAGTGGTCGTATACTCGTTTTTTTGTGGCATGAGTCGCATGACATGTTGTGAAAAAAAGAAAGGAAATTATAAGTACCAGGAACATTTAAAATAGATAGTTTTATAGATTTTTTTTTGTCAAATAGTAATTATTAATTTTAAGATATATTTTTCACTCGACAAGAGTAGACAGAATTTAGTAAATTTTAAATCGCGTTAGACTTTACCCAAATACTCCAATTACATAATTAATTTTTTTTTTCTGTTAGTAGTTTTTATGGTTTAGAATAACTATAAGACAAATCTCTGAACGTTAAATAGTAATTTGAGATTCTGAGAATAATGAGTAGGATTCCAAATCATTATTTTAATCATAACTTTCATAGATTTGACTTTAAGCTAAATTTATAAACTAGTAAAAGTGTACATTTTTTATAAAGTTATAAACAAACTCAATTTTGGCTTTGTTTCATCTAGCTATATGTTTTTTTTTTTCTTGTAGCTATATTTCTTTTATAAGTCAAATAATGTTTTAGCATTTTTTTGATTTTTTTTTATTACTGCAGTAACTTTAGTAATCAATCAGTATCAAATTAGTAAGAATGTGAGTTTTATGAACATGATACTGAATACTAATCTTTCAACCAAAAAAAATGTTAATCTAGGTAAAAAAAAGTAAGAAGCCCATTACAAAACCTGCCTACCAAAAGAAAAGAAATAAAACGGGCCGTAATCTCTCTTACCTCTTTGTGTTTAACCTTTACCAAACCGTCGTTTAACTACATTCAGACAGGAGTTGTAGTTTATGTCTTAACACAAGGGTACATCAGTCTTTACAAATTACTACCATCATCAATCTCCACACTCATTTTTTTAGCCTCCTCCTCCTCCATCATCTTCTTCTCATCCTTCTTCTTCCTTTCGTTAAAAGCCATTGTAGTCTTGTAGATCGATCTACAGCTCCCCCCACTACCACAAACCTCAGTCCTCCGTCGACTACAGAGACTCATCGACTTCTCACCGGTAAATCTCTATTCCCCCCCCCCTCTCCGGATCTGTTAAATGCTCTTATTAACCCTCTCTCGATCTCTCCCTCCCTCCTTAGATGCAAATCATTGTTTCATTTATTGAGTTTTTTTTTCTAACGAGATCTCGTTACATTTAAATTACCATATTGTATACGAAAAATTAAATACGTTACTAAGTTTAGCCACACAACATCTCTCTCGTGTGTGTGTTCTTATTTGATCTCTCAGCCCCCAAAGATTGGATCCATCGGTGTCGTTCGATGTCTCGCTCCCAGAACGAGGAGTTTCAGCAATGGTGGAACAAACAGCGAGACAGAGACCAAAACGGCGTCGTCGGCGATGACGAATCATCATCATCATCATTCCTCACCGTCGAAATCCGAACTCCGGCCGTTGACCGTGACAAAGATCGGATCCGGACCCGGACCCTACGCCAGCTCTCCCGCCTCTACCTCCTCAAGTTCAAGCAACTCGCCTCCTCCTTCGTCTGGATCGCTCACTCCTCCGTCAACCTCCTCCGCACCGCCAACCGCCGCATCGCCGACGACAGCAGCCGTCCCTCCGCCACCTCCTCCGTTAGGCTCTACCGCGTGATCAAGGCCTTCTTGGTCCTCGTCGTGCTCCTCCTGTTTTTCGAGCTCGCCGCTTACTTCAAAGGGTGGCATTTCACTCCTCCTTCGGTGGCCTCTGCGGAGGCGGCTGTGGAGGTTGCGTACGCTTGGTGGCTGGAGATTAGGGCGTCTTACTTGGCGCCCCCGCTTCAGAGTTTGACTAATGTCTGCATTGTTTTATTCTTGATTCAGTCTGTTGACCGACTTGTGCTTGTGCTTGGTTGCTTCTGGATCAAGCTTCGTAGGATTAAGCCTGTCGCGGCTACGGAGTACCCGGTTAAACCGGTTGGTGAGGGGAATAGGTTGGAGGATTATCCTATGGTGCTTGTGCAGATTCCTATGTGCAATGAAAAAGAGGTAAAGCATTTGAATCTTTAACTTAAAGTGAATCAAGGAATCAAGCATTTGTAGCTAATGGTTACTAGTAGGTTAATGCTACATATATAGACCCTTAAATTTATAAAAAAGAAGTTTTATATTATTTTTTACTAAATTGTCTATATTTGCCAAAATCTCAGGACCGGTCCTGTGTTGATAATATCTTACTTCTGTAAGATTATTTGTTTTTTTTTTTAGTTCTTGTTTTGTAACATTATCTGGTTGGTGTGACTTGCAGGTTTACCAACAGTCTATTGGAGCGGTGTGTATGCTTGACTGGCCAAAAGAGAGAATGCTGATCCAGATTCTTGATGATTCAAGTGAGCTAGACGTTCAGGTGCTTATAAAGGCTGAAGTACAGAAATGGCAACAAAGGGGTGTTCGGATAGTGTATAGACACCGTCTCATACGTACTGGTTACAAGGCTGGAAACCTCAAAGCTGCTATGAACTGTGAATACGTCAAAGATTACGAGTTTGTCGCCATATTTGATGCCGATTTCCAGCCGCCAGCTGAGTTTTTGAAGAAAACTGTGCCTCATTTCAAGGTTATCATTCGCTTTTTTTTTTGTTTCGCTCATATAAGTTTTGCTTCACATCATAAGTTCTTTATAGAAGATTATTGTTCAGGCGGGCGCCTAGATACTACTATGATACTACTAGTCTTTCTGACATGATATGTGTTTCTTCTTCCAGGGGAGAGATGATTTAGCCTTGGTTCAAACACGGTGGGCATTTGTGAACAAAGACGAGAACTTGCTTACAAGGCTACAGAACATAAACTTGTCTTTCCACTTTGAAGTCGAACAGCAGGTTAATGGTGTCTTTATCAACTTCTTTGGCTTTAATGGAACTGCTGGTGTTTGGAGAATCAAAGCCCTCGAGGATTGTGGTGGTTGGTTGGAACGAACAACTGTTGAAGACATGGATATAGCCGTTCGTGCTCATCTTTGTGGATGGAAGTTCATCTATCTGAATGACGTTAAGGTACTTGTGTTAACTAAACTGCTCAGAAGTTTCCTTTCATTTCTCCAGAATACTCTTTAATCTCATACCATTTACACAGTGTCTCTGTGAGCTTCCGGAGTCTTATGAGGCATACAAAAAACAGCAGTACCGTTGGCATTCAGGTCCAATGCAACTGTTCCGTTTGTGCTTCATGGACATTCTTCGCTCAAAGGTGAGGTTGATGATTTATATATATTGAGATTGTTGTAGAGTTTTGGTCTGATCTTTGTTTGTGTATTTTGTCTCTTGCAGGTGAGTGTAGGGAAGAAAGCAAATATGATATTTCTCTTCTTCTTGCTAAGGAAGCTTATCTTACCATTCTACTCATTCACTCTCTTCTGCGTCATTCTTCCATTAACGATGTTCTTCCCAGAAGCCAACTTACCATCGTGGGTTGTTTGCTACATCCCCGGGATCATGTCAATCTTAAACATCATCCCAGCCCCAAGATCATTCCCTTTCATAGTCCCTTACCTCTTGTTTGAAAACACAATGTCGGTCACCAAGTTTGGAGCCATGATCTCTGGTTTGTTCAAGTTTGGAAGCTCTTACGAGTGGGTGGTCACCAAAAAGCTAGGGAGATCCTCTGAGGCTGATCTGATTGCTTATGCAGAGTCAGGCTCTTTGGTTGACTCCTCAAGCATCCAAAGATCATCCTCTGATTCGGGTCTAACCGAGCTTAGCAAACTAGGAGCAGCTAAGAAAGCAGGGAAGACCAAAAGAAACCGTCTGTACAGAACAGAGATTGCTTTGGCTTTCATCCTCTTGGCAGCTTCGGTGAGAAGCTTGTTGTCTGCGCAAGGGATCCACTTCTACTTCCTCTTGTTCCAAGGACTCACTTTCGTGATTGTTGGTCTGGATTTGATTGGAGAACAGGTCAGTTAGTTTATATAAAACCCCCTTTCCTCGTTTTAAACTACACTGCACCATACAAGTTGAAGAACAGAAAAGAAGAGAGAAGCTCAAGAGCAAGTCAGGAGGATTGAACCAACTCTGATATGGATTCTTGCTGGTCCTTTCTACATAAGAAAAAAGAACAATTCATTTAAAAAGTTTTTTTTTGTCTTTTGATACTCCTTTACCTGTGATGGTTTAGATTCTTCGTTCTTTGTTTTACGGATAGTATTAGGGAAGTGGCAGAGAGAAAGGCTTGATTGGTGACCTCTCTTTGTTGTGGTCTTAAGCCAAAGACTTGACTACCGATTTAGAGATTTGTTGTAATGCCACACTCAATTCTTTTGAGTAATTTGTTGTTGTTTCTTTCTCCAGGATTCATCTTACACTTTTGAACTGGATCATTTTCATGTTTTTTTCTTTGCCAATTTGTGGAATTTTGTAGTTCTTTTCTAATCATTTTTGTCTTCATTTCTGTCGTATACGTGCCAAATTAAATTAACGGTTAAATTTTATCCAAGTTGACACTGATTGATTTTGGATCATTTCATTTTGTCATGCCTGGAAAATATTTAGGGCATCTCTAATTCACCTTTATATTATTGTTTAGAATGGAGGAGTCTCGATCCAATTTGTGTTTCTATATAAGAAATATAAAAAATGTTATTTCATTAATATAAAAGAAAAAAATAGTATTTTCTATATTTTCTCTACAAATAGAGAAGTTCCCAAAATTCTATTGTAGATGATACACTAGACCAAAACCATAATTATAAAAAAAATAAAATTAAGTTAAAATATAAAGATGGCTAAAGCAGTGACCAATTTTACAACTTTATTGATTTTTAGGTAGTACTGTAATGAAGCATGAGATCTAAAGGGCATACTGTCACGTCACATCGTTAAAGCATCAGAACGTTACATTTTTTTTTTCTTTAACTCTCACTGAACATTAACTTCTTTATTACAAGACGACCGTTGAGATTTGTCTAGAATTAAGACACCAATCAACACTGTCTTGGACGAGTATTTATACACAGAACCTTTTCATTACATGAATCATTTTCAATGAACATTTAAGTGAATTTTTTTTGGAGAAATTTTCCACATTCATTAACATTTGGTTGAGTTAAAATCATTTGAAAACAGTTCATCATTTGCTCATCTTGCTAATTACCCAAGTAGCATTAGGCGCCCAGAAGATTACTAAATCAGCTGACAGCTAGACTGAAAATAGGAATTAAAACGTGATTCTAACAGAGTAACAGTCTTTTTAACTAACGTTAAAACCCTCAGTTACGCTTAATATCAACCATTAAAGACTAAAAAAGAAGTATTCATAGGGAACTGTTGAATAATCTGCTCATGCATCATCTAGATACAGTAGGGATACCCTACATTGTATTATTACATATGTATACAAAGTTAATTAATACAAACATTGTATTATCATTTAAATTTAATCCTCAAACTGTTCTTTTTTTTGTTGTTGTAGGGAACATTTCTCCTGTTGCTCAAAAAAAAAAGGGAACATTTCTCCTTTTCATGTAAACCCTACTCAATAAATATCTCCACTCTTTTACACCAAAAGAGAAATATCCCCACTCTTCTCTCGTACGTCTTACTACATCTCTAAATTTGCTTCAGACAAGAAGAAGAAGAAGAAGAGATAAATCAGTTCACGTCATGAATGTTCTACATCTCCTTGCTCTCTCTCTCCTGGTATCTGTTTCAGGTATAACATCTCTCTCAGTCTCTAGAACCACCTCCATTATTGTCGATTAACATCTCCTTTTACTGATATCTTTACCTCTGTCTTGTCCACAGGAGCAAAGTTCTCAGGCCGACCAGGAGTCAACTACGGCCAGCTAGGAGACAACCTCCCGTCTCCCTCCGACTCAGTCAAACTCATCCAATCCCTAAACGCAAAACGCGTCAAGCTCTACGACGCCAACCCAGCCATCCTCGCCGCACTAAACGCCACCGACATCACCGTCTCCGTCATGGTCCCCAACGAGCTCATCGTCAACATCTCCAAATCCTCATCCCTCTCCGACGAGTGGATCCGATCCAACATCCTCCCGTTTCACCCCTCCACCAAGATCCGTTACCTCCTCGTCGGCAACGAGATCCTCTCCTCCACCGACTCCGAGCTCAAATCCGCTCTCGTCCCGGCAATGCGCAAGATCCAACGCTCCTTGAAGTCACTCGGCGTCAAGAAAGTCAAAGTGGGGACCACACTCGCCGTCGACGTCCTCAAAACTTCGTTCCCTCCTTCCAGCGGCGAGTTCCGTACGGATATTTCCGGTTCGGTTATGAAACCGATGCTTCAGTTCTTAAACCGGACCAAATCTTTTTTATTCGTCGACGTGTACCCTTATTTCCCATGGGCCCAAGATCCGGCCCATGTAGATCTCGGTTACGCTCTTTTCGAATCCACCAACGTCACAGTAACGGATCCCGCCACGAATCTCACCTACCACAACCTCTTCGACCAAATGATCGACGCTTTCGTCTTCGCCACGTCACGCCTCGGGTATCCGGATCTTCGGATCTGGGTCGCGGAAACGGGCTGGCCCAACAGCGGAGACTACGACCAGATCGGAGCCAACGTCTACAACGCCGCGACTTACAACCGCAACGTCGTGAAAAAGCTCTCCGCCGAGCCTCCGGTGGGAACTCCGGCGAGGCCCGGGAAGGTCATCCCGTCGTTTATCTTCGCCTTGTTCAACGAGAATCAGAAGACGGGTCCGGGTACGGAGCGGCATTTCGGACTCTTGCACCCGAACGGGAGTCGGGTATACGAGATCGAGTTGTCCGGGGAGACGACGGAGTTTAAAGAGAAGTTGCCGGCGCCGGAGAACAATGAGGTTTACAAAGGGAAGATATGGTGCGTGGTGGCTAAAGGAGCGAATTGGACTCAGCTCGGTGAAGCTCTATCGTACGCTTGCTCGCAGGGGAATAATACTTGCGAACCGATTAAATCCGGAGGACCGTGTCATAAACCGGATTTGACCGTGTTGCATGCTAGCTACGCTTTTAGCTCTTATTGGGCTAGCTTTCGTAAGACCGGTGCGACTTGCTCGTTTAATGGCCTCGCCACTCAAACCATTAAAGATCCAAGTAAGCTATGTTCCGGTTCAGTAATTTCTGGATGTTTAAACCGGATGTGGTTTGCTGAAATTTTTGTTTTTTGTTTGATCAGGCTTTGGACGTTGCGAGTTTCCAAGCGTGACACTGTGACGAGTTACGACAGTGTCGAGAACAGAGAAGACATATCACTAGGGGGAAAGACCGCACGATGTTACTGCTTGATTGGTAGATTCGTCACGTGAAACCGCACGATGTTACGGCTTGATTACTAGAAACGGCACGTGATTACGGTCGGATGTTTTTAATGTGTTGTTCATTTAATTTGTTCCCCTGCCAATAATAAAAACTCATGAGTTAGTAGTAAACTAGTACTAATAAATTTGTTTCTTCTGGTTACGTGACCAAATTCCTTAGTCTTTCTATACGTTCTTGACCAAAGTAAAGATTATCTAGATTTTATTTGTGTTTAATAGAGATATTTTATTTATTCTATTTAGGTTAATTTTATATATATTTTAAGAAACATTAGTTGATAATACCTGAATAGATTAAATATTATTAATTGATAGTTGTTAAGAAATGTATAATTAAAATAAATAATAATTTTAATTATAAATATTTGTTGTATTTTTAATATGCATGAATACAATACTCTATTTTAATTCTGAACTCAACATGAATACAATACTCTACATCTTTATTTCAGTAACGGATGGAGTACTAATACTTGTGTTAGTAAGATTAGAAGTTAATAGTACTACAAAGTAGTGTTGATGACAATATACGGTACCTTTTCTAAAATGTAATCACAGAGAATCGGATGCCATTATGATTCTCTAGGGAATATGATTCCATAACTCTTTTTACTTTGGAAAAAAGTCAACCAGTAAACTTTTTCTTTACTTTTACTTTGGCAAAAAGATGAAAGTATTGTATTTGTAGATAGCTTATAAATTCACAAAGGGTGTAACTGGTTATTCCTAATAGGAATATTAGGAATAAAAAGAATGATTAATTTTGAAATAGAAAAGTTTGGAATAATAGATGAAATGAAATACAAACTGAATTTGTTAATGGAATAATGAATTCCAAACATTCCATACATTCACGAGAGTTTTTAATCATGAACAAAAGGAATAGATTTTACAAATGTTTTATTTTTTTGTTCCATTCCAAAAATAGAATGTATGAAATTGATTTTAAAAAGTTTTCACTACAACTGGTAAAATTATTTTGGAATCAAATGGAATGAGGCATTCCATTCCAAAAAACTATGTTCCAGTTACAGCCAAATTGATATAAAAAAACGAGACAAAAAGAAAAATCCGGATTAAATGTAAACTCGAAGGTATAATACATCCTCTGTAGTGTCTGGTATGATATCTCGAGTGAATATGGTATGTGTTCAACCCTGTCCAAATCTCTATGTTTTCTTGTCCCTGGCTTCTAAAAACAGATCTCAAATGATGTGATAATGCGCTGGTTATAATTGGAGCTCATGTAGTGATGGCTAATGGTAGGGTTATATATATAGGACCAGTTGAAGTCAACATGGCTGCTTGCAGGCAGCAAAAAAGCTTTGCATTCCCATTTGTGGTTCTAGCCGGTAGTCACAAGGTTTAGTCTCAAGTTGCTTATATTGTTCTTTTTTCTTTTCAAACACAGTTGTTTATTTTGTTCAAACCAGTGATTCTTCTCATAAACCTGTGAACTTGACTAATGGCTTGCACATATAATAAACAGCTATGCCCACTCTATCCTCACAATCCAGAGGTATTGTCGAATGAGATGAGATCTCCTTCTGAAGTGTTGGATTTTGGTGAATTCTTTGATTGCCTTGATTTTGTAGCGGGTTCTGCGTCTCCCCTTCTTCAAGTTGTCAACCCAACATTCGATTCCGTCCCACCTGACCTTGTTAGCCTCTTTTTATATATTTATTTATTTTGAAAAATGTTAAAATTAATTCAAACGAAAAAACCTTGTTAGCCTCTTTATAACAGATATGTAAGTCTCATTTTATATATCCTTTTTTTTTGTTCACCTATAGTTACTATATTCTTAGATTGGTTCATCTTCATGGCGTTATTTTGTTTTGGTTAAGAAACTGATGATAGTAATTTCTGTTTTAGTTACAGAGGAGGACACAACCTATCTTACATGTAACGACTTATCGCTGACTATTACTCTGCTGATGATTTGGTCATGTATCAATAAAGGACTAGTTTTCGGTCACTTGACCACACAACACTCACTTGGTCGGCCATTCATAGTTGGAGGATATATATGTACATTGCGCAAAACAAGTACTTAAGGAGTTAAGGGTTGTGAATGAAAAAGAGAAGCATCTTTTGCGTTTGTGAAAACTGGTCAGGGCCAAGTCTTTTTTTTGGCCGTGTTTAGAGGCTTGATCGTTTACTTGATGAACTTTTCTTGTCAATTTTACAAGAGTAACTACTGAGGGTTGACATCTTATTAATTAAAATTTTGGATGTTATTAAAGTTTGTAATGTACTTTTAAAGTCATGTTGTACAAGCCTTAGTGATTCAAGTTTTCCAGGAAGGAAGGAGAGTAAGAGCAGCTGGGCTCAAATGGAGTTGTACAGAAACTAAAGTGTTGCCTTACGTTGACTTTCCCATTGACTGAGATAAAGGTGGAAAACAGTTGAAGACTTGTCAAAGTCAAAGTTGCGCTGATAAATAATGGGCTTGGCCCAATTATTACTCAAAAGCCCGAAAAACTTTTTTTTTGTTTTTTACACGTTATAAAAACCATTTTGCCATGTTCAGACCAAAGTTTCTTTCTTGGTCGGGGTTTTTAGAGAGAGAAAACGAGAGAGAGAGAGAGTCTTCTGTCTTCAAGAACAAACCCATATACAAAATAATACCCCGTAAATTCAAAAGAGAGAGAGAAAACATTACAGATATATACAGAAAGAAAAGGTATATATAAATATACAACAACATGGAGATTTAGAGAGAGAGAGAGGGAGAGGAGAGGGAGAGATATTTCTCACTTTCTTCATTGTTTCATCTTGTCTCTCTCTCCTCTGAGATCTTCCAATCGCTCTGATTTTTCATAATTAAAAAAAAAAACTGTTTTCAAAGAACACCATTGATTTTCTATTTCTTCATGAGCTGAAAAAAAACAAAAGTGAAATTTCGTGTTTTCTAAATCTTCTCTCACAAAGTTTTGAAATTTTGATCTAAATTGAGCTTAATTGACGTTGTTTGCTTATCTGGGTTTCCTCAAAATCTCGTCTTTCTTACTTGAACCTGCTCCAATTGCAATTAGCAATCGTTGTAGGCTGCTGATTTTTTAGTCCGATTGGTTTTTGATTTTTTAGGGTTTGATTGGATCGCTCCCTAATTTACAGTTATTGATACTATTAGGGATCGTCCCTCGGAGATTAAAACACTTGGGATCGAATTGGGTTTCTTCACGAAGAGGCCAACTTGTTGGCGGCTTTGCCCTTAAAAAAGGTGCTTGCTTTGAGCTGTTCGTAATCTTCTTTAACTCGTAAAACTAAATTAAATTTCAGCTGACGATGCAAATGATATCGACTTCTTCTGCTGCTGGCTTTGACAGTTTAGCGGCAGATCTTGCGGTTCCACGGATTAAATTGCTTAATTTAGTGCATTTTAAGGAGGGTTGAAGTGCCTTTTTGGTTGCTGGTGAACCAAGTTTGGAGCTTGTAAGTGATGTTTTTATTGAATATGATGAGCTAAAAGGATCGAGAAAGTAACAAGAGTGGTTGTAAGTATACCACTTTACGGGGGGCTTGTATAAAGTGCCATGTCTCGTTGCTTCCCGTTTCCACCTCCAGGATATGAGAAGAAGATTAGAACCACTGATGAAGCAGATGCGTTGCTAAAGGTTCAATATGTTTAACTCATTAGGATTTACTCCCCTTTGAACACATCTTTTGTGTCTAGGCTCTTAGAAACCGTTGAAGAAAACTTAGAATATGTTGAGACTAGACTCTTATGAATGCTTCTAGCTTAAGGAGGAGAATGGTGAATGGACAAGTTTGTGGGATGTTTTGTTTTTTTTAGAACATATCTATCCTATTAATTGTTGGAGTAAGCTACCTATACACTGTTTGAGAATATTGTACATTTTAGGCTTTGCATAATGCTTGACTAGTTTTAGAATGCCGAGGTGCTGAGATATTGAAGTGAATATGTGTTCTTGTAGTTGATTGTTTTGGATGGTAGATGATTGGTCAAACTTTACTGTTAAATCTAGACTTAGTAATGTCACCCAGTAGTAATCATGGAGCATACTTTTGCTGACCAGTTGGGGAGAGAATATGAGAATAGTTTCCAAAGTATAGATCATAGTGTAGCATCTTGAGAAACTGTTGGAATTGTAATAAGATATAGTAAGAAGTTTTAAGTATTAGTGTAAGGCTAGCAAGAATTAGAAATAGGTACGTACTGGAAGTAACTTATTCTCTGTATGCCTATCTCTTAATCATCACTTACATAGGTGTGGTTGTTTGTTTCTCCTGGGATTTAATTTGCAGGAAAAACAAAAGAAAGAAAAGAAGCACAAAAAGGATAAGGAAAAGAAAGAAGGGAAAGAGAGAAAAGATAAAGAAACAAGCAAAGACAAACACAAGGAACGGAAGGAGAAAAAGGAGAAACATAAAGATAAGAAAGACAAAGATCGAGATAAAGAAAAGAGCTCAACCTCGGAGGACAAAAAATCTGCTTCTGTTCTGCCCAACACAGGGGCCAAAGACAAGCTTGTTACAAATACCGTGCTGAATAATGGTAATGGAGAGTCTAAGTTTGTACAGGATCTGGCAAGAAGGATCAGAGATGAAGAAGCTACAGGAAGTCAAAGTGCGGGAAAGATTAGTTTACCCAATGGAGTTACAGAGAACAACCCAATATCACAAAACAACCATAGGAAAGTTGATGAAAAGAGAAGCTACCCCATGGAGAAAAGGTCTGAAAATGCGGTTCTTCGAGTATCATCTAGCACTGATCAGAAAGGAGCTGAGTTTATGGTTAAACCATCGGAGAAAAAGGATCAGGCCAAGAAAACAGAACTACATGAGAAGAATCACCGCAGAGAAAGTGTTATGAAGAGTGGTCTGCCATTGGATAGCGAAGGGATAAACAGAATTGAACCGAAGCACACGACACATAGAAGTAGTCAAGAGGAGAAAACAGAGGAGAAAAAGCAAATTGGTCATGACAAACCAAAGTATGTTGAGGGAGGGCCGAGGTTAAAAGAGAGAGACTTAGACTTTAGAGTGCATGACCTTTCAAAGGCAAGCGTCAAAAATCTTACAGCAAATGGAGTACTTGGCAAACGGAAAGATCATGAAACAAATGGATTCTTGTATGGTGAGTCCTTCCTTGATCCAACTCTTTTATTTAATTTGAATGGACAGTGTAGTTATGTGATTTAGTATGTTTATTGGTTATGCAACTACTGTTTTTATTCAGCATGATATGTTTTTTTAGTCTTGGTAAATTTTTTGGTTTCTATAGATGTTAGTACATTCATTTGTCACTTTGTTTAGTTATTGTAAGATGATTTTTTTTCTGGTTTTTGTGTTTCCTGTAATGTGATTGAATATGTTTATTTGTTATGCTACTACTGTGTTGTCTCTTAGCATGAGTATTTTTAATTGGTATGCAGAGAATGGATCTAGGCCAAACAAGATACAGAGGCCAGTTGCTTCCCCAGTTTCATCCGTGGAAAACGGAAGAAAGTTGGGAGGAACCCAAACTCTTCCTAAACCTGTTTCTGAGTTGCAAGGACCAGTGTGTAGTAATCCAGAGGTCAAGGAGCATGGAGTTAATGGTTTCACTGATTCTCAAGAATCAAAAAACCGTCCAGCGACTTCTTCTGTGAAAGTGAAAGAAAACGGTGAATCATCATCAAAGAAGCGACCTCATCCGGACTTGAAGTATTTGGATCTGATACTGAATGTACCGCAGAGGGAGGAGTTGTGTGAGGTTGGTGAAAATGAGGAACAAGAGTGGCTGTTTGGTCAGTCTGGTGTGAAATTACTAAAGAAGCCAAGGACAGATTCTACTACTTCATTGGATGAGTCTCTCCAAGTCTGGAACCAGGCTCTTAGAATAGAATCTGCTGATCTTGTAGCTCTTCCATACGTGGTTCCATTCTAGTTTGCTGACATTCTTATGTTATTTCACTTCAACTGAGGAGAAAGATCCTCCTCCCTCAACATAGCAGTGCAGTGGCATCTAGCAGTCTAAAGACGATTGATGGAATGGGAAATGTTGAGGTATTATTGGCTATGACAACATGAGAGGAGATAGGCTTCCTACTAGGACAGGTTAAGTCATTGTGGGGTTTTAGAGTAAGGTCCTTTTTTGAGAGTGTGATTGTTGGAAACAGATTTCAAACTTTTGCTTCAGTTTTGATTCTTCTGTGTCATCATCATCATTAAATTGATGGGATTAGCATTAAGTTGTATATTAGAGAGGATATAGAAAATGGGGGGGGGGGGAAGAGAGAGATGTTATAATTTACCATCTAATACATTACATTTTTACACTTTTGTCTCCCCCTCTTTTAGGAGAATCAAAGTCATTCTTAGAATCCAAACAAATCTTTTTCATTGATGCTAAGACACTTAGCAATTTAGCATTGACATGTGCTTCCCACACCCCACACTTTCCAGTTGTAATGAAGCAGATGGCACTAGATTTTGTCCCCACGGCTACTATAAAAAAGGGTTTATTTGGGCCTGAACATAAAACATCTGCTATTAACTTGATCCCAGCTCAGTATTACCTTGTGTCCATCACTCAACACTTCACAAAATCCAGTATAGATCGGATTTAATCAAACTTTTATGGTTCAATCTTATAATAAATTAATAAAAATTTATAATTTCAATTTTGCTCATTTATATATGTTTAAATATACCTATGAATTAGCCATAGTTTACTAATAGTAGCTGGAGAAGAAAATTAACATGAACCCCTTAATTTTTTTAAAAAAAAATCTCAACAGCTAATAGCCTAATAGCATCAAGCCTATGCAACCATTGAAGGAACTAAGCCCAACAATATAACAATAATTTCTTATGATAAAAACTAAAGACATATATTCCCTTCCTTTCATTTTATTTATTGTTCTAAATTTTTACATAAATTAGGAACACTATTAAATTTTATTTTATTTTAGATTTTGTAAATTTTATGTTTTCTTTCTAATTAATATATAGTTTTATTTGATTATATTAATTAATAAATTAAAAGAATGAAAAGAAAATTGGTATAAACTATATATAAATGCATCGGAAACATATAACATATTTAAAAATAATAATAAAGTATAAAATGAACTTGAAGGGAGTATATTTTTGCACAAGTAGAGAACCATATGTACAGCTTGTTACTACTTTTCAATGATCAAACAAAGAATCTTCCTTTTCCACTTTCCAGGTGCAACTCATGCAGGAAGAAAGCATGAACTTTCATCCATAAAGAAACTTCTTTAAAACTGTACCCACGATTTGAAGGAAGCCATGTGTCACATCAGTATTTACAACCAATTGCGTTTTACAACATGCTCGTAATCCCGCCGTAACGAAACACGTGGATACACATCCAGCACATCGGATGAGAATAGCCGCAAAAGCAACGGCGCCTCCGCTGAGCTGGACCACCTAACCTATTACACACTGTCCTTATCTTTCAGTTCAAGATTGTGGGACCGTCACTAGCAGATGCTCTCCACGTGTCAATATTGGAGTCGAGTTAGTGTTCGAGATTCGCGGAGACGCAAGAAAACTGAAAAACGAACGTGTCCTCGTCAACGCCAGCAGATTATCTAGTAAACACGTGTCTGATTCATGTTTCACGTGTAACACGTGTCGACCTCGGTAACTTTCCGCTGATTTTTCACCAATAGATAAATTAGAAACAAAATGGCAAGCGTTACCGATAAACCGAGATTATAGCGGTAATAACATTTGCAGACTAATAATTAGTCGTACGTGTAACTGAAAACCGCCCATGTCCGCTATCCTCGTTAAACACGTGTCAAGCTATACGTTACACGGTTCTTAAATCTTTAAAACAAATATCCCACGGCATAAATATCGATAAAGGTATCTCTTTTTTCTTTCTTTCGACGTTACATATAGTTGTTGAATCTTCATCATTCATCAATGGCAACAAAGCTTGGAAAAGACGAGGATGTTGAGGTGGAACTTGAGCTATGTCTTTCTCTGGGAGGTCCTTTCAGGAAAATAGACAAAGCTCAACAGATAAAATGTTGTCCGGATGGTTATAATTCTAACGCATGCGCGAAGGATATTGGCGGGACGACGAGGAAAATGCGGGAATCGAAGCGGCAGAGAAGCGGAGGAGGAGGAGAGTGCAAGAGGATCAAAACAGAAGTTACTAACGGCGTGGATTTGGGTTTGAGCTTCAGTGATTCGATAAACGGGTACGGGTCGGGTCAATATGAGGAGAACAGTAAAGGCGTTACAATCGGGTCACCAATTGATAGCACGTCGGACGTTTCCGATCCCTGCAGCTCTCCCTGCCAAGAAGGTATGTAACAATTTAATTTTTAATCTTTTAAACGGATTTATTAATTTATTATAGCAAGCTGGAAGTTTTAATTTCCAGATTTGGTATATAAAGTATAAATATTATGAAAAACTACAACTCTCTCCCTTCTTAAATATAAGATATTCAGGTAAAAACACACATATTAAAAAATTACTTTTTGTGTAAAAAGTATCATTAAAATTAAAAAGTTAATGATATTCAACCAGTTATAGAGTAGATTGATAAATATAATTAGTTACACAGTTTATAAGAAAATAAAAGTTACCTAAAAAAATATCTTATATATTGAAGTATCAATTTTTTGAAAAACATCATATATTTAGGAAATGAGGGGATAATATACTTGATGAGATTTAATTTGAAACTTTTTTCTTCTATTCCATAACACCTCTTTATAGTAGTGTATAGAAGTATTATAATGTTAGGTTACAGATATTGAAGAATCACAAATGTTTATGGTATTTGCATGAAAATAATTTGGAGCTTCGGTTTTCCTCTCAGGTTCAGGTGGAAGTTGCGAACTTGGTGTAAGTTCTAACCGAATAAAACCGGTTAATCATCCGGTTAGTAAAGAGGAAGCGGCGTGGAGCATGGACGGTCCAAATGATGCGGTGGTATTGGAGACACAAGAATGTTCCAAATCTGTAGCCAAAGAAACTAGAAAGCCTCCAAAACCACGTCCCAACAGCAACGGGGTTAACGGCAGTTTGCTTCCGTTTGATAAGATGCCGTGCGTGACTAGCACCGGTAACGGACCAGATGGGAAAACTGTAAATGGGTTTCTGCACCGGTACTCTAAATCAGAGATCAGTATAATCTGCGTCTGTCACGGAACGTCATTCTCGCCTGCTGAGTTCATCGTTCACGCCGGTGGGACCAATGTCTCACATCCGTTAAGACATATAACTGTTCTTCCGTCTAGGTTTTAAAACTTTTATTTTTCTCCTCTTGTTGTTACCTTACAGTTTGTCTATATGTTTAGCTGATGGCCTTTTTGAGTTCAAAGGGATTCTTTTTCGGTGATCTAGTTTCTGGCAACCATTTTCTAACTAATCTGTATCTCCTCAACTTTAATATATATAGTAAATGATTTTAGTCATGGAGAAATCAATTTACGGTTCATTTACATGAAGTCCTTAAACTTGTCTACATAATAATAAATATATCAATATTTTGGAGGTCAAACATAAGATATCAATTGACATCTCGTATCATGTCATCAATTGGTAATGATGTTATAACTGCACTAGTCCTTTGTACTCCAACCACTAGAACCTCAGACTATCACCATTTCGAATCGATTGGTTGTTCATACAATTGTTTTACGTGAACACTAGACCAATAGGAAAGGCCGGTTAAGCATAACCAATTTTATAACCAACTATGTCCAATCTAAGAAACATTTGGAATCAATGAATGGAGATATTTTGATAAGTGTAAATTAATTTGTGTGTTTGGTTTGGTGTAATGGATATCTATAATTTGACATCAGGATATATCTACTGATAAATAATGAGCAATTGCAAAAGGAAAAACTAAATAACCATTATAATTTGAAAAATTCCCAGAACAGAAACGTTACATGAACAGAACGATAACAAATTATTGTTCTATTCATTCATGACGGGTTTGTTGTCGCTAGCTTTAGGCTTCTGTTCTCTTGGCCTGTCCTCGACTCTCCTAATTATCATAACACAGACGATTAACGAAACAAACAATAAAATGATCCACAAGATAATATATATATATATATATATATATATATATATATATATATATATATATATATATATATTGAGAAGGGGCTTAAGAAATCCAAAAAAAACATTAGCAGACAAAAGAAAAGGATGAAAAGGTGTTTGTACCTTTTGTCCGCAGAGCCCTTCGAGCTGAGAAAGGATCTGAAGAGAACGGAGGTGACATCGTAAATCATCTTGGATCAAATTCTCTCGTAACTTCGACCTCAGATGGCTGCAAATGAAATAACGATAACCCTAAAGAGCTACCAAGTTCAACACATTTATTGTCTTCGACACCTACTTGAAACCGTTCTGATCATTTTCTTTTTCGGCTTTTTCTCTTTCAATTGGCCCAACTCAGCCCATATAGAGCCGAACACTTTCATAGAAGAGAGACATTCTTGTACAACTAATTTAGTGTCAACTCTTGTGCAGTCATATTGAAGATAACGCAACCGATATAAAACATACAGTTTGCACATTTACTTTCATACGCAAGTGTTATCTTGAGAAATCAATAAACAAAGATAAACTATACAACAAGAGTTACAAGACACACTACTATATTTAGTAGTGATTGCTCCAACGTTGTTCACAACAAAAAAACACTTTTTTTTGTTACAATGGCAAAAAAAAGGAAAAATTAACTCAAAAGAAAAAAAAAGAGAGATGTCCAAGAATATGTACATTGTCTTCAGTATTTGCTTCCCTTTCGGCCCCATGGGAAGCAGCAAACCTGCGCATACCCTTTCACATTAACACACTTGATGATATGTAATGATATAAGAGATATCATAAGTAAGTTTTCGTTTGAATTAATATACCACATGCATTAGCTAGACGGTTATGTTTAGTACCTTGGAGGAGTTTGGGGAGGGAGATTCATGTTGACTGTTGATGGGGCGAGATGGAGTGTTGCCGGCTGTACCACCGTAGGGCCTGGCACCTTCTCGTCTCTCTTCCTTGACTTGGTCGAATATGTGAGTGTAACTCATGTTCTCCCCTGAACCTACTGACCCTGGAAATGGTGGAATCGTCGTCCCTCCCTAATATATATATATATATATATATATATATATAAAATCATTTCACAAATCATACAACTAATAAGCAAACTAATAACTAAAGTCTCTTATCTTGGACTATATAATGTGACTCTTAAAATGCCAACGACAAAAGCGAATCAAGAACATTCAATCTTATGATATGATTACACATGTTTACTCTCAAAACGTAAACGCTAATGTATGATTACGGTTAACAGAGATGTATTTTGTCTATGATGTGGTGTTATTAGGAAAAGTCGTTTATAATATAATGTGTAAAAATGCAAATGCAAACAAACAATCAAGGGATATAGTATTGTCATACGTACCCTTCCGTTGTTGCCGCCTCTAAGATTGGGTTTAGGCTGTGCCTGTGTGGGACGTGGAGGAGCTTGCTGCTGCCGGTTTCCTGATCCACCTCCACCTACATAACCTCCGTATAATCCGCCTCCGTCTCTGCCTCCTCCGTAGAGCTGATCAGCAGGAGGAGCTCTGACTTTGTTTCTCTCGGTTGGTGGAGGTGCTCTTGGCGTGCCCTCCCTAGCCGGTTTTGGTGGTTCAGGTCGTGGAATTCTTGGAGCGGGTTGAGGAGGGGTTTTGATATCTTTGTTCTCTAGAGATTCGTACAAGTCTGCTCGTTTGTTGTTCCTCGCGTTATCGAACACGACCGTGAATGGCTGATCTTGGTTGCTCCAGTCCCCAAATTTTGGAACATGCGGACGGTTCTGTAATCAATAGTTTTTTTTTTGAGTTTTAAACCGTCTAAAAAGATCTAACTTGACGCGCAAGAAACCAATATGGCTTTTGAGCCCTAATCAGAACTACGACAGCTGGCTTCACTTTTTACAGACTAGAGAACAGGTATACGAAAGTCAACTGATTGACACAAATAAAAACTCTGTTCTGACGTTCAGACAAACTATTTAAAGATTCATTGGAAAAATAACCGACACAATTTTCGAGCTGAAGATTCCGACAAACTTGGAGCTTCTATTAATCATGGTTTGGTATGCAGAAATGAGATCGAAATAAAGGAGACAAAACATTTAAAGGGTTAATAATAGAAAAAGAGTTTCAAACTTACTGTCATGTTTCTTGATCAACTGCTAGAAATGAAGAAAAACTTTCGACAATGGCTATCTGAAACCGAGAAGAAAATAAAGAGATGTGTTGAGAAGGATACAAGAGAGACGTAAATGTGAATATTTATATATATATGAAGCGTTGACTATACATATAATATAATGTCTTGTTACTCTGTAAAGTTTGAATGTCTCCGTTGCGTCTCTCACGGTCAATAGAGACTTGTTCAAAACCTTACAACACGACTTAGCATTATACCGCGTCTTCTCTAAAAACTGCACACGCTTTTCATAGTTTCTTTTGAAAGAAAGTCCCCATATGGTCTTTTGACTCTCTTCTCTCTCAGGTTTATTAATGCGTCATGGTCCGTCTATCATTATTTATCACGACTCTTATTAACAGTCGTAATTCTCGTGTATATCGAAAATTATACAATCATTTGAAACAATTAGTTTTTGAATATTATATCCAATTTCAAACATTCAATTATAATCAACTCGGTAAAAGCAAATTACATGATGGATGAGAAAAAACCCAATTATGTAAAGGAGGGTCGTGCAAGTGCAACTCACCATTATGTTATTTGTAAGTGGCAGCTTAATTAATCAATTTGTTGCTAAATATTTTTGTTAATTAATCTATTGCCGGCGTCATCAACTGTTAAATAAACTACGATGTTATCATCTGAAGGATTTTTTAAAAATTGTATTGTATTATTTAACCTTGGCGTCTCTTGGTTAATTAGCTGTCGAACAGGCAACATGGTCACAGCTGCATTATTTGGTTATACTAATTACACCAAGACATTTTATATATACTCAATTGTGGGTATATAATAAAAGAAGTTGTCTCTCCAATTGTGGTAAAACTTCAACGATGGCCTATTAATCCAAGTTGTATTTATCACCAAGTTTAATATTCTTGACTTTATCAATAGGTCCATCACTATTTAATCCACTTGTGTTCTGTATATTGAAATAGTGGATATGTAATATAGTAGTAGAGGTTTTTTCAAAATAAAAAATAGTAGTACAACACTTGTTACACATTCTAAAGATTGATTATTATAATAAAATTAAAATTAATATATTTTAGTGTCTTAAATTCTTATAAATTTTTGGAACTAAAGCTAATCTGTGCTCATGATCAGTGGTGGTTTGACCAAAACAAAAAAGAAAGAAAGAAAGATCAGTGGTCACACAATATGCATGATTTTTTTTTTGCATACCCAACCTTGTTCTTTTGGCCATTGTGCTTGAATAAATCTCACTGTAGATATGATAGCTTTGATTTGGAAAATCCCTCTTATGATCTTGCAGATGTTGTTTTGTTTCTTGGCTTCATTATTGACAGGACACAACATTATCTCCAAAAGCTAAACACTTTGAGAAGCAATGTCGGGCCATCGAAGGGAGAACTAGAACAACCTAGGAAGGAGAGAAGTGAATTGAAGGAGAAAGAAGAGAAGACATCCAAGGAGATCAAGCAGCTGAAAGAGAAACTGTTATCAGTTTCAGAGAATCTGAAAGTAGAGAAGGAAAGCAAAGAGAAAGAAACTAAGCTAGAAACACCTGAAGCACATGTTACATCTCTGAAAAAACTGGCTTCAGAGTTGTTGTTGGAATATGATAGATTGCTAGAAGACAACAAGACTCTCCAAAAAACCATACTATGGTTGGAAAATAAAAATCTGAACTGATGCATAAAGTGTATAGAATGTTTGCAGGAGAAGGGCTCCAAATAGCTTATGCAGAAATGGTGTAATGGGAGTGTGAGTTCTTGTAACATTCCTTGGTTCTTTACCCGTTGATGATGTCTCTAAATGGTGTGAATATGAAAAACTACAGTTTTTAGCATCAGTAAAAAGTCATCTGAACAATGAAATTTTATAAAACATTGTTAATTTGAACATGTTACGCCGTCTGTGGGGATCGAACCCACGGCCACGGGATTAAAAGTCACGCGCTCTACCACTGAGCTAAGACGGCTTTTGAACATTTACATCGATACTTATAAATAATTCGTTTCATCCTCTCTGTCACCGTTCAAAACGTAGATGAGAACTGCTCTGAGTGAGACCCTTCCTTATCGCTGTGGACTGATCAAAAGATATGTTTTTGATTCTGGGTTGGATGAGTCAGTTAGTCACTGTATGATGTGTTCAGGGCCTAGTAGGATAATGAACAGCCTTGTTGTGGTGATGTTGAAGATGAGATTGTAAACTGTGGTGTGAAAGCGAATTGGAAGTGGATTGTGAGGAGTGGGTTGGATGAGAGATATGATGTGGTTGCTAGAGTTTCTGAGATTTTCGTGAAGCTGTTTTCTGAGACATTTAGTGTTACAGTGCATTAAACTTAAAAAGCTTCTCGCACACTAAGTGGTGCAAAACAGGTATTGTTTGTCGCACTATATTTAACATTACAGATGCCAACCTCCAAAATTCTAACCTTCTTGAAAAAATACGAGAAAAAAGAAAGCCAAATCCGGAATCATTTCGACAATATCTTAATGTATAAATGACTTCCTGAGACCGTTCAGCTGAGCTTGAAAGCCATCAAGTAAGAAGACACTAAACTGTTAGCGTTTGGATCCCAAAGCAAGAAGGATCTTCTTCCTCGGGCCCTGAAAAAAAAACACAGATAATAAGATCACAAAGATGTTTGAACAAAGTGTTATGAGTGCAGTCTTATAGGAAGCTTTCGTGTTTACAGATACACTAAAACTGAGAGAATGACTTACCATTGGTATAAGCATAGCCTTGAGGTCATCATCTGTCATATGCATGAGAGCATCCATATCAACCTGAGAAAGATCAAAAAAAGAATGAGAACATGAGCTTATGACACGATGACAGGGAGCAGTAGCACACATATATATATATCAAACGTACAAGCATATAAAACTTACTTCTTCCACTTGAAAAGCTGTTGAATATTTCTCGAGACCCAATGATTCCAGAAAGCTATCAACCGATTCACCCGCCTGAACCAGAAAAGATGACAAGCTAAGAAACAGAAGTGAATCATACTTCTTCCATATGCTCCCAACGGTCAGAAGAATGGTTTTTAGTTGAAGAAAAAGTGAATCATACTACCTGCTGTGACTTCCTCCTGGTAGCTTGACTTGAAGTTTTTCTAGTAGTCTCTGTTGCAGTGCCAGTCACTACACTCTTCAAGCTTGGTCTAGCAGTCTCCACTTTAGATTTTAGTGGGTCACTGTTCTTCGGTTGCATATTCATTGTCCCAGAGAGCTTTTCCCTTAAATCCCGCACGCCTGAACCACCTTCTCGCCCGCTTTGAGACCCATGATGTCTCTTCTGGAGCTTCGAGCGAAGGTCTCCAGAATCAACTCTGCGATCTAAGCAACTCACCACAAACAGAGAATAATCAACAACCAGACATACATACCTTTGTCATACTTAGTTCTCTGCTA
This sequence comes from Hirschfeldia incana, assembly GCA_026261945.1. NCBI lineage: Eukaryota > Viridiplantae > Streptophyta > Magnoliopsida > Brassicales > Brassicaceae > Hirschfeldia > Hirschfeldia incana. The sequence continues at coordinate 4,327,580 of JABCMI010000021.1, forward strand.
AACTGAATTGGCCAGAGAGAGAGAGAAAAAAAAAGACATACTTGAGAGTTGAGGCTTGTCACTACTGAAAAGATCATGCTCCCATTTATCATCCTGCCTTTGCCTGGAAGCATGAGGAAGTTGTAATAAAATGAATATAAACCAATCTCCAAAACATAAACAAACATACTTCACCTCTAACAGATTCAGTTAATAGCCTTAGAAACCCCTAAAAAAGCCAAACATCAAGTCCAAAAGCCATTACCAAGAACAATTCAGATAGATAACATCTCTATATCTAAAAAGTCCTCTTAAGCTAATTAAGCTAAGCAAGGATAAGCTAATTAAGCTAAGCAAGGATAAGCTTGTGCTACTCAAGGAAGATCATAAATTCATAATGTAGCTATCTATCTATACCCATGAAGTGAAGATCCTACCAGCTAACAACAAATGTTAGAATCCTACATGAAGATTGAATTTTTAAAACAAAAATTAGAACCTTTTCCCAGTCACTTGTCGGGAAGGAGTAGATTTGTCGCTAGAACCGCCATTGATTCGATCCTTTACGAGTTTCCTGGTTCCAGACTCAGACTCCAATCTATCAGCATACATCTTTTATTCGACGAAAGGTACAGACTTTTATATGTTAAACCCTAAATCAAGGAGACCCACGAAGCGAAAGCGTTCCAGATAGAACCCTAGAATCTATCGAGAAATCACGCAGAGGAAGAAGAAGGAGAGTAATTGAACGACGATCTACGTTAAGAGGAGAGATCCAATCAAGTACCGGGTTTCATCTTCACTGTATCGGTTCGGGTCCGGTCTAGTGTGGTTAGAATTACGATTATACCCACCGGCTAGAAACAAAGAAACAGTTAAAACCGGTTTGGCTGATAGAAAATTATCAAAACCGGTTTGGCTGATAGAAAATTATCAAAACCGGTTTAATCCGACGAGATATTTAGACAACATTTCATTCAATTGGGTCGGGTCTAGTGGGGTTTAGAATCAGGATTGTGCCCTCCGGACAAACAAAGAAACAGTTAAACATGGTTTAATCAGGATTGTGCCCTCCGGGTCAGCTTGGTTCCATAGGCTCTACTGCGGTTAAGAAACCATTAAACCAATATGACTGATAAGAAATTAAGGAGATTTATTGGACCAAAGATCTGAGAGAATTCAAGATTTTAGTAAATTCAAAAAAAATAATCAGAAATTTGAAAGGATTTGTTACAAGTTTTATGATTTTTCAAAAAAATTAAAGTTTTTCAAATACCTTTTAAAATTTTATTTTTTTTTTGTTTAAAATAATAATATTATTTTTAATTTCTATTTTTTAAAGTACTACAATTTAATATTTTATCATTTTATGAACAATATAAAATCAATTTTCAAATTATTCTTTTTTTTTTCATTTCAAACAGTTTGATCTTCGTTTTAGAAAAAAGTGAATTAAAAAATAATCAATCGAGATACCAATAGAGAAATAATTTTTTTTACTAAATATTTATCTGAATCCCTACGAAATCTCATATTTTCTAATAAGCTGAAAATTTGGAAGAGCTTATATAGATAAAAACTAATCCAAAAAATTGATTTTCATATAAAATTTATAAACTTTAAATACAAAGAGAATTGAAAAAGTAAAATAAAATTTCTCAAATGCTTGATCCAATAAAACCTCCTAAATAATTCTGTCTGAGGTTTATCTGGTTTAGTCAAGATTCTCTGTTTTTACTTACCAATTCGCTACGATTGCTGTCCTTTTTTACTCTTTGTTTCTTTTTTCTGTCAAATACGATTCCTTATTTGTGATGGTTTTTGGTAAAATAAAAGTTTTAAACTTTTGAAACTCAGAGCTTAGTTTAGCTTTCTACCTTCTTCCGCTGATTCTTTCATGACTGATCCAATTCTGCTTAATCTCCATATCTAGGGTTTCTAACGTTTCTGATACGGTAACCCCCTCGTCTGATTTTTTGAGTTGTTTTAGTACATTTGTCGGTAAATTTACATATTCCGTTACGGCTAGGTTACTTGTCCGAATGTAGGTACAGTGTGTACCTGCTGTTTTGTCTTTTTTTTCATGGGTTTTTCTTTGGTTTTAAGCTGTAGAGTTTTTGTTGTTGTTGATGATTTGATAGGTAGAGAATGTCTCGAGCGAAGTCGTCATGGGAGCGGCTAGTAAACGCTACGTTACAAAGAGATAGAGCAGGAGGAGGAGCTGGTGATGGTGGTCCTGGTCAGGGAAGCCTTATGGATTATGTTCCTTCATCTCTATCGAACAACAGGGATATAGATGCAATTTTGAGAGCTGCTGATGAACTCCAAGATGAAGACCCTAGCATTGCTAGGATCTGTAAGCTGTTTATTCTTGTTTTTTTTTCTATGGGCAGTTTTAGCTTTTATTTCCCCACTGTTTTTGATTTTATTCAACATTTTTAATGCAGTATGTGAGCATGCTTACTCGCTAGCACAAAATCTTGATCCTAATAGTGTAGGCAGAGGTGTTTTACAATTTAAAACCGGATTGATGTCTGTTGTTAAGGTATGTTTCTCTCCTGTGATGATGACCTATGCGTGACAGATAATTTGGAACCAGAGTCTGCGTTTAACTTTTTATTTACTTTTTTGCCCCATGGGTTTGCATATTAATTAATACATTACTCTGGCTTGGTTCATTTCAGCAAAGATTAGCGAAAAGAGAGGTTGGGACCTTAGACAGAAGTCAAGATAGTAAACGACTACAAGATTTCTACATGCTGTACAGAGAAAAGAACAACGTTGACACTTTAAAGGAGGAGGAGACGCAGCTCCGTGAGTCAGGGGTTCTCACTGAGTATGTATATCAACCACAGAACACATAATCTGTAAATTTTATGTAATTTTTTGAAGCCAAAACGCTTTGATCTTGGCATCCAGGCTGGAGCGGAAAACAGTACAAAGGAAAAGATTGTTTGCCACCCTTAAAATTCTTGGAAATGTGTTGGAGCAAATTGCAAAAGAGATCCCTGATGAGGTTGTGTACATTTCCTCTATGCAATCAAATCTTCTATTACTCAAGTCAAATTAGGCCTGTAGAATGCAGCTAATTATCATCTATTTTGTGAGTCAACAGCTGAAGCAAGTTATTGACTCTGATGCTGCAATTAGTGAGGACACAATTGCTTACAACATTATTCCGCTTGGTGCTCATGTCACCACAAATGCCATTACGGATTTCCCTGAGGTCAGATATATTCCACACATGCGTCTATGCTATGTGGCTCGTCTTGATATATGACAATAAAAATGTGAGCAGGTGCAAGCGGCAGTTGCAGCGTTGAAGTATTTTCGAGGCCTGCCAAAATTGCCGGCTAATTTTCCCATTCCTGCGGCAAGGAATGCTGATATGCTTGATTTTCTACACTATATATTTGGGTTTCAGGTTTTTCTATCCGAGAAGCTTTTTTTTGTAATAGTAAATGATATTTCATGTATCTTAACATCTTATGTGATTCTAAGTTTTCACTACAACATGGAATTTTATAATATTTGAAAATTTAGCTAGTGCCATGAACTGTTTTTGGCTAAGATTTTTTTCTTAAAAGAACAATTTCATTTTTTCTTGTTTTGAAACACCTTTTTCATTGTTTAATATATCAATTTTTATGGCCGCAGAAAGACAGTGTTTCCAATCAGCGTGAACATATAATTCTTCTTCTTGCTAATGAGCAATCCCGCCTTAATATTCCTGAAGAAACGGAACCTGTAAGTACCAAGGCTTATCTGAATTTAATATGATCAATTTTACAGCAAGTTTCTGGATTAGTAGTAGATTATTCATGATTTTGGCTTTGTTCATCTTATTATAGCGAAAACTTCTTAGTGTTTATTCTTTGTTTGGACTTGTAGTTGACAAATCTTAGAATGAAGTATTGTTATGTTCATTCTAGAAAGCAGTGAATTGCAAATTTAAGATCTCATGAATAACCTTTTCTTTTATGCTCTCTCTCAGAAACTGGATGACGATGCAGTGCATAAGGTGTTTTTGAAGTCCTTAGACAACTACATTAAGTGGTGTGATTACCTATGCATTAAACCGGCATGGATCAAGTAAATTATCCTCTCTTCCTTGTCTTTTTTTAGCTACCACTCTTGCATGCTCATTTTTATTTTGTGAGATGCAGCTTAAGGACCATAAGTGGAGAAAAGAAATTACTATTCCTCTCTTTATATTTCCTGATTTGGGGCGAAGCTGCCAACATACGGTTTCTTCCAGAATGTTTGTGCTACATATTCCACCACGTAAGTTTTATGCTGAGGGCTTATTTTCACCAGGATTCTCTAGTGCTCCCACTTTCTCTTCCATGATTCTGTTCGTATCCATTTTGATATGAATGCAATCTCCTAACTTATAGTATTTTGATATTATTTGCTAATGCTGAATATTTTCTGTAGATGGTAGAAGAAATGAATGAGATCTTACGCCAGCAGGTTGCTCGCCCTGCTGTGAGTTGTATGCCAGTCGATAGTGGTGGCTCCGACGATGGCGTATCATTTCTTGAGCATGTCATTGCTCCACTGTATGAAGTTGTATCAGCGGTATGTTCTCTAAAATATTATTTCACCCCTGGACTTGGTAGTCATGCTAAGAAATGTAATTGCTCTGTGCAGGAAGCTTTTAACAATGAAAATGGCCGAGCACCTCATTCATCTTGGAGAAATTATGATGACTTTAATGAGTACTTTTGGTAAATTTTAACATTTTTGTCTGTTGGGTTAATTTTTTCTCTCTCTGTTGGATGACTTTTTTATTTTTTTATTTTATTTTGAGGTCGCTTCGCTCATTCGAACTTGGTTGGCCGTGGCGAACGAGTTCATCATTTTTTCAGAAACCTATACCGAGACGACAGGTCTGCATTCCCACCTCATAATTGATATCAATATAAATTTTGTATTCATGCTGATTTGTTGCTTCTTTTTGTGAGATGACCATATATTATATTCTATTGGTATAAAGCGGTTTGTTACACTCTTGATGGCAATGTGCAAACGTATATAATTCAGCACATAGATCATGTGTTACAGGTTGATCTTGAAGTTATGTTTGCATGTTTAGTCTTTGCTATTGATCTAGTTTACTTTCCTCGTTTCTAAATAGTTTCCTAATTTTTTTTTATCTAAAGAAGTTGAGTTTCAGTCCGCTTGTGTGTTTCGTATAGATCTAGATATAGATATCTGATGTTAATAAACTGGTCTTATCCTTGCAGTACGAGTTTAAAACTGGCAGGGAAAAACATCTTGGAAAGACTTCCTTTGTTGAGCATCGAACATTTTTGCATCTTTACCACAGCTTCCATCGGCTATGGATATTCCTTGCTATGATGTTTCAGGTTTGTATTCCCTTTAGCATATTTGGCTGTGACTTGTTTTCACTATCATCGTTGGTGTGAAACACTCTAACAAACTTATTTACAGGCACTAGCCATAATTGCGTTCAACAAAAATAACATTATCTCCTCGAAGACTTTGCGTGAAATCCTCAGCCTGGGTCCGACTTACATTGTGATGAAATTTTCTGAGAGTCAGTCTTAAACATCATAATTTTTTCTTTATTTTTTACCAATATTATGATTTGGTTAAGGAAAAATCACAATGTTCATGTTAAAGGTGTTTTGGATGTCATCATGATGTATGGGGCTTATTCTACAACAAGACGACTGGCTGTTTCTCGCATTTTCCTCCGTTTCATTTGGTTTAGCATTGCTTCTGTCTTCATATGCTTCCTCTATGTGTATGTGAAACTTATTTTACTCTACCATTCTTTTGCAATTATTTTTTTCCTTTTTTCCGGTGTAGTGTCTGCATTCCCTTGTTTGATATTTTGTGTGTGTGTGTGTGCAGCAAAGTACTTCAAGAAGATACCAATCCAATTTATAATTCAGTCATTTTCAGATTTTATGGGCTTGTCATAGCCGTCTATGGTGGTATTCAGTTCTTTCTTGGCACCCTGATGCATATCCCAACTTATCACAACATTACTAATAAATGTGATCGGTGGGGTGTGATTCGATTCTTTAAGTGGATGCGCCAGGTTCTGAACCTCATTTTTCTCTTTCGTTCTTTATGCTTAATATTTGGATCATTAATAATAATAATAATAATCTCTTATGCTTGCTTGATTGTAATTTTTCAGGAGAGATACTATGTTGGCCGTGGCATGTATGAAAGGACATCTGATTTTATAAAGTAGGTGTCTGCACCTAATTTTTGTCTTACATTTCCTAGCTCTTATTTTTAGTATATGTATATGCGTTACTGTAAATACATGGGCTGGTCACTTCTGATAATTTGTAATGATTCAAACTGCGTCTCTGACTTGTTTGGGAGAAGCAGGAGATATACTTGTTTGATTGATGCCAATCGGTAAATTCTGTACTAACATATTCGTGTATGACGCAGGTATTTTCTGTTTTGGCTTGTCGTTCTGTCGGCAAAGTTCTCCTTTGCGTACTTTCTTCAGGTTAGTTCTTTTAGCAGGAAGCATAGTTTAGAATTGTTGATAGTTGTACTGAAGATTGTTGTTTTTTTTTTTTTTTTTTTAAACACAACTTTTTCATTAGAACTTCAAACCAACTGGCTACAAACGATAGAGGGAATTGACCATCCTCTTTGATTGAAAACAAAAACTACAAGTTCGTAAGCTAAACAGGATAGATCTTCAAGAGAAGATAGAGACAGCAAACTCAAAACGGTGTTTGAATGCGTCAATGTAACCTTCACGACATGGTCGGAGAGCAGGGAAATAGTCACCTTATATTGTGACGTTGACATCCAATCCGCACCTCGGAATCTCGTCGAAACGAAACCCGCTGCATCTTCAGGCCCCGAACGGACCGCTCCACAAGATAGCAAGACGGTTATAGATATGGAAGAACACCTCCGCAAAGCCGGAGGGCGAGCACTCCTTACCCAGGAGGCAGAGGATGGTAGTGATGGGCTCGGTGAATCCACCGATAATTGGAACAAAGCATTACTCTGACGGCCGAGCAAACCAGATTCGCCATTTATACGACACGGTGGAAGTGGTGTTGATGGAGGGGGGAACGGGGCGCCAGTGGCTCCACAAAGAACTGAAACCAGTAAACACACCAGTAGTAACTTCACACAGTCAGCCATTAGTGCTATCCGCACAACAGGGGGCTCGGTGAATCCACCGAAGATCCTGAACAACATAGACACAGCAACAAGCAGATAATCTATGGATACTAACAAGTGTGCTGGTGAAGAAATCCTTACCAGCTCTCGGTACGTGTTTGAAGCCTTGGTCAACAGTGGAGTCCCACTTACACATGGCTGTAAAGCACGGAGCTTTACGAGATAGGAGCTCAGATGCGACGGGGAGTGGGGATCGATTCCTAGGAGCGGGGGAGGCGGTAGAGACGGTGGAGTGAATGGCCGGAGAGACATGGATCTGGAGGAGTGGGCTGTGTTACCCTCTCGCGTCGAAGCTTTGCCGAGCAATAGATCGGGAGAGAAGCTGCAGCGCAGAGGAGCACAGTGGTTGAAGCTGGTACACACGAAAGAGCGGTGGGGAATCCCCCAGAAAGTAGCAGAGTCAGTGGTCAGAACTCTAAAACTGGTGAACGGATCTCCTCTTCTCACGGACAGAGACAGACTCAAGAGGGCCGCTTCATCGCCGTGAGGACCACCGAGGAGGGTGATTTCGAGAAGGAACACGGGAGAGCAAGCAGACGATGGTGAGGAGCAAAGAGCGAAGCTGAGATCCCGACGCCGGCGGCCAGAGGCCTCACCGGCGTCGAGGAAAACGGAGGTTGGCGGCGCCTCGATTCTCGGACCCGAAAGAGAATTAGGGCGACATCTTTCTTCTCTTTCTTTAAAATAATGATGTGTTCACTGAAGATTGTTGTTACACGTGAAAATATAAATGTTACATCATAAAATAATACTACCTATGTACCAAAAAGTGTTTCTTTTCTTTCTGTTTTAAAATTTTCCCATTGTGTTCAGTATAGATTCGTTTGGCAGTTAAGTGTGACTCCAAGTTATATCTCTCTTGCTGATGAATTTACAGATTAAGCCGCTCGTTGATCCAACAAGGATGATAATGAAACAGGATAATATCCAATACTCCTGGCATGTTTTTCTGTCAATAAGTAAGTATGGGATTTGTGGATTTTGTTTAGACATGGCTTTAATACTTAATTTTGTAAGCTTAGTTGCCTGTTAAGGTTCTCTCATACTCTAATGTTTCGTATTTTTGATGCAGAAAACTATAATGCTCTGACTGTTGCCAGTTTATGGGCTCCTGTGGTCGCTGTAAGTTCAATGTTCTTGGTTTAGTTGGGGCCACCAATCACTTAATCAAGAAATAGTTGTTTCTTTAAAGAATCACTCCGCTTTTGGGAGAATTTTGTTAAAAACTATTTCTGCAATTTTGGTTAGGAGTGAACGTTTTCGCTGGGGGTTTACAATATTATATAGTTTTTCCTTTACTGTATTGCAAACTATTATTTCATAATAATGCAGATATACCTGTTAGACATCCATATATTCTACACCATTGCCTCTGCTTTTTTTGGTTTCTTGCTCGGTGGGAGAGATCGTTTGGGAGAGGTAAGTGTGGTTACACTTTGCTCGGTGGGAGAGATCGTTTCTTGCTCTGCTGTTACCACACTATCTGTAAGAGGGCATGTACTTATGTTTCCTAGCAAATTTCGCAGATAAGATCTTTGAAAGCAATTCGCAAACAATTCGAGGAGTTTCCAGGGGCTTTTATGAAGGCTCTTCATGTCCCTGTTACCAGTCGGTTAGGTTCCTTTCCATCTGTATATCTCCCTTTCTCTTTGCTAAATATTAAACATTTTCTCTTCCTCTTTATTGCCTTTTGCCTATTATTCAAAACCATGTGCAGGACGTCTGATCCTTCTTACCAGGTACCTGTTAGCCTGTTTTACATATATGAAGCACTAATGAACGTATGGTATATGTCATGTTAGTTTTCTTCTCACGTTTGTTGCTCATATCTGCATGTGATTATCAATTCTAAGGCTGTGGATAAGAATATAGTAGATGCAGCACACTTTGCTCCGTTTTGGAACCAAATAATAAAATGTCTACGAGAGGAAGACTACATCACTGATTTGTAAGTGCTTTATCATTTTTTGTGTGTGCTTAGTGTCAGGCACAGCCCTGTGAAACACTGGCCTCCAAAATCATATTTTTTTTAAAAAAAGATTTTTTATAATGTTTATAGCCTCCAAATCTCAGATCAGGTAATATTCGAATTTTTATTGTTTTTTACCGATTTTTCTCATATGTAACGATATTTAGTGAGATGGAGTTGCTCCTGATGCCCAAGAATTCTGGTAGGCTCCAATTGGTTCAGTGGCCACTTTTTCTTCTTTCCAGCAAGGTGGAGTTTGTTACTTTACCTGCTTGTGTATTAAGTTTCAACGTTAGCCTTATTGATTTCCATAACAATCGCTATTTGAGATCATTACTTAGTGAATATAGTTTTCCTATAATCTTCGGTAGATATTGTTGGCCAAAGAGATTGCTGCTGAGAGTAATTCGCAAGAGGAGATTGTGGAGAGGATTGGAAGATATGACTATATGAAGCATGCTGTTGAGGAAGTCTATCAGACTCTTAAACTTGTACTAACAGAAACTCTGGAAGCCGAGGGGAGGATGTGGTAATTGTTTTTTCTTTTCTTACAAGTTCTAAAATGACTTGCATAGAGTTTTGCTGGATAAAAGAATGATATTTCTTGTGAGTTTTGTAGGGTGGAAAGAATCTATGAAGACATCCAGGCCAGCATAAGGAACAGAAATATACATAATGATTTTCAGCTGAACAATCTCTCCCTTGTTATCACGAGATTGACTGCACTCTTGGGAATTCTGGTATTCACATTATCAGAAATCTCTTTATTAAACCTGTTTTTAGTTTTTTTATTCTAACAATATGAGTTAGATAGAGTTTTCTTTATTTTTTTGTAATTTTTTTCTTGAACAGAAAGAAAATGAAACACCGGAGCATGAAAAAGGGGCTATCAAAGCACTTCAGGATCTCTACGATGTTATGCGGCTTGACATATTACATATTAATATGATGTACGTACATACAAGCTGCGTTTTGTGCAAAAACTCAATGTGCCTTTCTTTAACTTTGTTTAACAGTTTTCTTGCTGTGTAGGGGTCAGTATGAAGAGTGGACCATCTTAACTCAAGCCTGGAATGAAGGTCGGCTTTTTACAAAGTTGAAATGGCCTAAAGATCCTGAGATGGTATTATGATATGATATTTGTTGTCCAAGGCTATAATTACACTCATTTAATATTATTTCAGTCGGATAACTCTCTTTGGTCTGCAGAAATCTCTCGTCAAAAGATTGTACTCTCTGTTTACTATCAAAGATTCTGCAACGCATGTTCCTAGAAATCTAGAAGCCAGACGCAGACTTCAATTTTTCACCAATTCCCTTTTCATGGATGTGCCACCACCAAAGTCTGTTGACAAGATGTTATCCTTCAGGTATATTTCTCTTCACATTCTCATCATTTTATGTAAACAAGTTCTTCATTATCTTCCTTTGAACTTTTGTTTGCAGTGTCTTCACTCCATATTATTCTGAGGTTGTGCTGTATAGCATGGCTGAACTCACTAAGAGAAATGAGGATGGGATATCAATCTTGTTCTACCTTCAGAAAATATATCCAGGTGTGACATTTTCCTAGCTCTTTTTTAATGTTTCTTACTAATAATTTACTTCTGACTTCGGTAATGAATAGGTGCATAATATTTTCTCAATTGATATTTTGATATGTTGCAGATGAGTGGAAAAATTTTCTTGCACGAATAGGACAAGATGAAAATGCGTTAGAAGGCGATCTACGTAGTGAGGGAGACATACTTGAACTTCGATTTTGGGCTTCTTACCGTGGACAAACGTTAGCTAGAACAGGTAAGTAAACAAATTACTACACCTTTTTTCCATATATTTTTCAGTGTTTTATTTTTGTTTACATGCATTATATCTGCAGTTCGCGGGATGATGTATTATAGGAAAGCTCTTATGCTTCAGTCTTATTTGGAAAGAAAAACTGGAAGAGGTAGGAGGCTACAAGAGCTTTCTATAGATATATCAGTTTTAGTCAAGCTTTTTCTTAGGGCTATCTCATTTATTGCAGACGGGGAGTCCACGCTTTTTGGTAATGACATGACGGATGCTGAAGGATTTGAGTTGTCTCCTGAAGCAAGGGCCCAAGCAGATCTTAAGTTTACATATGTTGTCACATGCCAAATATATGGAAGACAGAAAGAAGATCATAAACCTGCAGCTGTTGACATTGGATTGCTAATGCAAAGGTAGAAGAAGACCCTTTTATGGATTTCTCTATCTCAGGTCTAAAGCCTCTGCTAATCTCTTTCATTCTATTGCCAGAAATGAAGCCCTTCGCATCGCATATATCGATGTGGTTGATACTCCTAAAGAGGGTAAATCTCATACAGAATATTACTCAAAGCTTGTGAAGGCCGGCATCAATGGAAAGGATAAGGTAAACTGTGATCATCTGTAAAACCAGTCATTGTTTAGTACTCTTGTTATCTTAATGCTCAAAACATTTAAACATTATTGGTTTTTTTTTTTTGTCAACAAACATTATTGGTAAACATGATTTTAAAATGGAATTGCCATTTGAGTTTTTTTTTCTGGTTATGCAGGAAATTTACTCCATAAGGTTGCCAGGGGACCCAAAACTTGGAGAAGGAAAACCTGAGAATCAAAACCACGCCATTGTGTTTACTCGTGGAAATGCACTTCAAACTATTGATATGAATCAGGTTAGTATGCAACTTTGTGAGGCATCTTTTTGTTTTGTTTTGTTATAAAGGCCTTCTTTGAGATCTTCTGTGTGTTTATTTGTAAGGATAATTACTTTGAAGAAGCCTTGAAGATGAGAAATCTTTTGGAGGAATTCGATCCGAGCCGAGACCATGGGATTCGACCACCTACCATTCTTGGAGTTAGGGAACATGTATTTACTGGAAGGTGTGAGAACGAAACATTCCTATATCTATTTTCTTATTTCATATATTATCTCATCTTAAATAAAATTTTGTGACGCTATGCAGTGTCTCCTCCTTGGCTTCTTTCATGTCCAATCAAGAAACTAGCTTTGTAACTCTTGGTCAACGAGTACTGGCGAAACCCCTGAAGTAAAGCTACTACCAATAAGTTTATATATCTTACTTGAACAACTTTGGAATCCTTATTCTGACATTTTGAATATTTTGTAGGATCCGCATGCATTATGGTCATCCAGATGTCTTTGACAGAGTCTTCCACATTACTCGTGGTGGTATCAGCAAGGCCTCTCGGGTTATCAATATTAGTGAAGATATTTTTGCTGGTAAGGGCTATTTGTTAATTGAAAGTTACCTTTTTATTGAGCCATTTCATCTAATTTTTTCCCACACTTGATGCTATTGATTTGCAGGTTTTAACTCTACTCTACGTCAAGGGAATATTACTCATCATGAGTATATCCAGGTTCGTAATTTTCTTTTAACTATCTACAAATAAAAGGATAAACAGTTAATATGTATTAATTTGATTTACAGGTGGGGAAAGGGAGAGATGTGGGGCTCAATCAAATAGCTCTGTTTGAAGGGAAGGTTGCTGGTGGGAATGGTGAACAGGTTCTTAGTCGGGATGTATACAGACTTGGCCAGCTCCTTGATTTCTTTAGAATGATGTCATTCTACTTCACAACTGTTGGCTTCTATTTCTGTACAATGGTATGTGGACTCACCAATGAATTATAGCATAATTACCTGCCAAATATTATTAAAGAAGCCTTGCATCATAAATTTATGTGGATCACTTTATTTTTTTATAACTTGTGTATGGAGCTGTTACTAATAAGTTCCAAGTTTCTCCAAGTGTGGTTTCCATGAACTAATGCTGATGAATTGACATTTACATGGCCTCTTGCAGTTGACGGTGCTAACTGTGTATATATTCTTATATGGGAGGGCATACCTAGTAAGTATAGTTTCCTAATACTGTTATGACACATGTGCAGTGCTATCTTAATGAAGGGCATTACCTATGAATGCTGGGTGGAGATCTCTAACAACTGCTTGTGTTTGATTTTTAATAGGCACTTTCTGGAGTTGGAGATACTCTTCGCGAAAGAGCTCTTATTTTGAATGATACTGCACTTACCGCTGCCCTCAATGCTCAGTTTCTGTTTCAGATTGGTGTCTTCGCTGCTGTGCCAATGATTTTGGGTTTTATTTTGGAACAAGGTTTTCTCCAGGTACTTTTTTCTTAGTCATGTCATTATTGTTATGCCATATTTCTTATATGATTGACAACGAAGCATGTGTTCTGAGTTAGTTCGTTTCATTTACTTGATATATACTGTATTTATATTGGATTATAAGTTGCCTTATGGTAACAGATTCACAAGCTCTCTTTTCTTATGTCGTGTTCTACTGATTCTTACTGAATATGTGCATAAAGTCATTTGATGAAAATGAACTATATACTTTTGTGTTTTTGTTTTGTTAGTAGAATTTATTCTTATTTAACCATATTTCACTGTGTAGGCCATTGTCAGTTTCACAACAATGCAGTTTCAGCTGTGTACTGTCTTCTTCACATTTTCTCTTGGCACAAGAGCCCATTACTTTGGACGGACACTTCTCCATGGTGGTGCTAGGGTATATATTCTTATCTTTGGTTCTTTATTCTCTCTATATTTTCTGGAATCTGATAAGACATTGTTTGTCAACAGTACCAAGCCACTGGAAGAGGATTTGTCGTCAAGCATATCACATTTTCTGAAAACTACCGTCTTTACTCCAGAAGTCATTTTGTCAAAGGGTATCTGTCCTCGTATACCTTTATTTCTTATGTGCATACATTACTTATGTATGGTTTATTCATTGGTATGCTTTTTTCTTCTCCAGGATGGAAGTTATTCTCTTACTGGTTGTCTACCTTGTCTACGGAAACGATAAGACTGGTGCTGTTTCCTACATTCTTTTGACTGTTAGCAGCTGGTTTTTGGCTGGCTCTTGGCTTTTTGCTCCTTACCTGTTCAACCCTGCTGGATTAGAGTGGCAAAAGTAAGTATTGCTGTCTTGTTTATGCCCTATTGAGGAGCAACGTGTTCTCTCATTGAGCAAAGATTATTATTCTCCTTTCAGGGTCGTGCAGGACTTCACAGAATGGACAAATTGGCTATTTTACAGAGGTGGAATAGGTGTGAAAGGAGCTGAAAGCTGGGAAGCTTGGTGGGAAGAAGAACTGGTAAGAACCCCATTATCCTTAGTTTTTGTTATTTTTGGTTGATGTGTTTTGTGAGTTTTCTTGCTAGTTAGCCTGTCTGTTAATTAATCTACTTAATTGTTCAAATAATAATTTATATTTGTACATCAACAGTCTCACATTCGGACCTTGAGCGGGAGGATAGTGGAGACTGTATTAAGTCTACGATTCTTTATCTTCCAGTATGGTATTGTCTACAAACTGAAACTAGAAGGATCAAATACATCATTTACGGTACAACGTTTCTCTTTGTGTTACACGTCAACTTATCATGGTTTGCTAGTTCATGATAAAACCATCTGATAATATATTATTAATACATGTGCAGGTGTATGGTTGGTCGTGGGTTGCATTAGCGATGATGATTGTTCTTTTCAAGGTCGGTTTATTCCACTTCCACGTCACGCTTCGCTTTTCAGTATAACATTAGTATATTGCATTTACATGATGCTGATGTATATCTCCATTGAAATAGGTCTTTACCTTCAGTCGGAAGATTTCTGTTAATTTCCAGCTTGTCCTGAGATTTGTACAAGGCTTTTCCTTATTGGCGGCTGTAGCTGGCATAACCGTAGCCATTGTGCTCACAGACATGTCAGTGACAGACATATTCGCTAGCTTATTGGCCTTTATACCAACAGGATGGGGAATCCTCTCTGTAAGCTGCACTACCTGTAGTAGTATCTAATCTCTTGCGTGAGGTCCAAGTTTTAAAAAATGCAATCCTCTCTTTGTTGTTAGATTGCGTGTGCTTGGAAGCCATACATAAAGCGAATCGGGCTGTGGAAATCGATCCGTTCCCTAGCAAGGCTCTATGATGCAGGAATGGGAATGCTCATATTTCTACCCGTTGCGTTCTTCTCGTGGTTCCCATTTTTCTCGACCTTCCAAACGCGTTTGATGTTTAACCAAGCGTTTAGTCGTGGTCTAGAGATCTCTCTCATCCTCGCTGGGAACAATCCTAGTTCAGATATTTGAGATCCTTTAATAGCTTTTGCCTTTTGTTGAGTGCTAAGCTATCTGTTTCTCATTCATTATTTCTGAGTTTCTTTCATTGGTTTTATGAGTTTAACGAGTGTAATAGAAAATAGATGCAAAGATGCGCAAGTATGAAACAGAAGGCGAACACTCGAGTCTAGAGATTTGACAATTTGACCAACTTATATTTTCATATTTTTATACACATTCTTCTACTGACTGATTTCATAAATTGAATTATAAAAACAAAAACATTGTTTATATTATTACAAATGATTCATTAACTGGTTTATATTATATATATTAAATTATGCTGATAATATTATTTGGCAAGTGATGTACAACAACTGTACACAAAATTATCTCATGATTTCACATTTACTATATATTATTTGAAAAATGACTTGACATGTGTCATCACCACAATGGTTCTGAAGTCGACAATACATGTCGACAATAAAGGTCTTACGAATCTTGGTAGCTAGGACAACTTAGAAAAAACATATACTGTTTTATTTCGCTTATTGATTGCTTATATTGTTTTATTCTTCTTCTCTGCCGTCTTTGATCTATCTCTATCATCTTCATCTTTTTCTCTCTCTCTGTCGTTCACTTTGTTAAGAAAAATGAAATCTCTACAGAATCTCGACATGTTTCTTTCATTATAATTCTTATTACTAAACGACGTCGACGAAGATCGTGGTGGACCCGAGAGGATGAAAGAGAAGGAAAGAGAAGAAAAGTCAACAAAGTTCAAGAATCACCGGAACTTACTCGAGACGCAATTGTTGAGATACTGCTGAGATTTTCGATGGAGGATTTGCAGAGTTTCTGCAGGATTGGTGTTGGGTCGTTTTCCATGGTGATAAATCCGTATTTTGTAGCAATGTATGTAGGTTTTCTTTTGTAGAACTGGATGTTGATGATGAGGAACAATGTTGGAACCGAAACACTCACTAGCCAAGTCAAGGTGCATTTCACATTTCCTCATGATTTCACATTTTCTATATATTATTTGAAAAGTGACTTTACATGTGTCATCACCACAATGGTTCTGAAGTTGACAATACAAGTCGACAATAGAAGTCTTACGAATCTTGGTAGCTGGGACAACTCAGGAAAAATATGTACTGTTTTATTTCGCTTATTGATTGCTCTTTCTATTGTTTTCTTTGTTGTATATTGTTACGAATTGTGTTGATTCAATATGTATCTTGTGTATTACATTTCTGTAGCTCCAATCTTCCTCATAATTGGTTTGTTGTGCTCTTTAGCTTGAAAAAAGAAAACAGAAAGAGAAAAGTCAAAAGATAAAGATGTGATGTGTCTTCTTAAGCTGCAGCAAAACTCAAGGTAGTCCGGCCAGAAGTTGTGCCTATCTAAATCTCAAATATGGAGGAAAATGAGTGCACCTACCAAAGCTTCATCGACAACCAATTTGGGGCTTTGCATGTTTGGGCTTTAAAATATACTATTCTAAGCAGTAGATACCCTGGTGGTTCTTTAACTGACATAGGTTTTGTGAATTATGCAAAGTCTATGCAATATGACTTGGATTTTGATTTCACCATTTGTTCACGAGGATGCACAACAAATGATTTGAAATCACAGTTTTAAATACAAATAACTGAAAAAATCCTTTTTGAATAAAACTATTTTTTAAATTCATGAATAAAACCAGATTATAATCATATCCCATAACACTTGATTTAAAAATAGAATTTAGAATCATCATTTAAATAACGGAAGATTTTTCTTGGATTTATACTCAATTACATATATGATTTTTTTTGGTAAGAACAATTACATATATGATTGAATAGCACCCACTTAATTTTATAGACCTTAATTTAATATATTTTAACCAAAAGAAATAGATAAAATATTTTCCAAGATTATAATTTTAAATATATACATATATATGTTATTAAATATGAATTTAAATAAAAATATTTATTTTATCTTGTAAGTAAATAATAAAATCTAAAAGATAACATAATTCTATTTAAAATAAAATTTAATTTTTAAAATGTTTATATTTCTATAAACGGGTGTTAGTGGGACTAAGATTTATATAGAGTTTGTTGTTTTGAAAAGTTGTGAAATTTGTTAAATTTATAAAGAGTTGTAGAAAATTTTATAGATTGTGAAAATCTATGAACATAAAGTAATGTAATGATTAGAAGAATTCAAAGGAAACATATAGTATTCTCTTTTTTTTTATCAGCACATATAGTATTCTCAAAATCTTGTTTTGTGTGTTAAAATGTTAAGCATACAACTTTGAGTAATAATTACTTTAATAGATTTGTAAAATCATTAAAATCTAAACTTATAGAATAACAAATGGTTTTCTATAAAATTATAAATTCATCAAAACAATAACACTAGATTTTTAATGAAAATGTGAGAATCTATAAGTCAATAACATACTTTTTTTTTTGAAACTTAATAACACTAGACTTCAAAATTCAAATAGTCATTATAGATCCAATTACTAACATTCTCATTTACTAAATGAAGCAGGAAAACACCTAATTTATTAGATATTCAAATTAATTTGGGGCCAGGGAAGAAAAATTAAGGGAAAGCAAAATAAAGTTTTGTTGAAAGGAAATTTTCAAAAATACAGTACTGGAAAGAAAAATAGGGTTTGGTGGCTGGACATTCGAAATAAACTTGAGCCCCACTTCATTGCAGGTCTAGGATGGACGATTCAAACACAAAAAAGGGTCTCGTCATTTTCAGTACCTGCTCACCATGTGAGATCGCCCCTAGCAGCAGAAGCGCTAGCTCTCCGCGAAGCTGTTTTGAAATGCAGAGACCTTGGAATAACAAGAATCAGATGTGAGTCTGACTCGGCAATCCTGATCAAAGCCAACAAAACAGAGTCTTCCCTAGCTGGTTAATATGGAATCCTAGCCAACATAAACTCCCTGATTTTATCTTTTGATTGTGTATCTTTTGTTGGATCTCCCGTGAGAGAAATGTATTGGAAAAACAGATCTTATCTGTTGAGCTAGCCTTACCTAACTTAGGTTATGTTTTAATGCAAGTGTGTTTCAAAAAAAAAGACTTGAGGTCCACGGAAGAGAAAAGGAAAATAAAGTTTTGTTGAAAAAGGAGATTTTCTAATTTTTTTTTTCCAAAATACACTACGAAAAGGAAAATAGGGGTTGTTGACTATAAATACAGCAACTGGAAGCAACAACTAAAAAGAAGTCAGCTGCTAGGTATTACGAAGAAGTAAAATATACAGTCGTGGATATGATGATGAAGTCAGCTGCTAGGTATTACGAAGAACGTAGGAATCTACCAGTATGGGTACAAAAAGAAGACTTTCTCCGAACTTTCATGGAGAATCAGATGGTGATGGTGACGGGTGAGACCGGTAGTGGTAAAACAACGCAGATCCCACAGTTTGTTTTAGAAACAGTGATGGATGAAAATTACCCTAGCTCTGATGATCAGTGGTTGGTTGGGTGCACGCAGCCTCATCGAGTTGCAGCCATATCCGCCGCACGTCGTGTCGCTGAAGAGATGGATGTAAAGATCGGGGAAGAAGTTGGTTACACAGTCGGTTTCGAGGATTGCAGTAGCTCCCGAACAGTGCTCAAGTACCTGACTAATGATGTGCTTCTGAGGGAAGCCAGGGCGGATCCGCTCTTACAGAGATACAAAGTGATTATCCTGGATGAAGCGGATGATAGAAGTCTAGCCACTGATTTACTCGTTGGTATTCTTAAACGGACGTTGACTAGACGACCTGATTTTAAGCTTGTTGTGATGAGTGCAACCCTACAGGAGTATTTTAATGGTGCGCCTCTCATCAAAGTCCCTTCTAGCCTCCATCCAGTGGAGATCTGGTACACTCGAGAACCTGTGATGGACTATCTCGAGTCTGCTATAAACAAAGTTATCCAGATTCACAGGTGTGAACCAACAGGTGACATTCTTGTTTTCTTGACCGGGGAAGAAGAGATTGAACAAGCTTGCAGCAGAATCGTCCGTAGTCTTGGAGATCAAGTCACAGTTGTGCCCTTGTATTCCTCTCTTCCATCAGCTGTGCAACACAAGATCTTCGATCCTACACCAAAGTCTTTGAGAAAGATCATCGTCTCCACCAACGTTGCTGAGACTTCTTTGTCCATGGAAGGGATTGTTTATGTGGTTGATTCTGGTTTCTCCAAGCAAAAAGTCTACGACCTCCACACAGCTGTCGAATTCTGGTTGGTGTCCCCAATATCCCAAGCAAGTGCTTACCAGAGAGCAGGACGTGCCGGTAGAACACTGTCTGGAAAATGTTTCAGGCTCTACACTGAGCAGACTTTCAATGACTTCCTGGTTCGGGAGACTCCTGACATAGTTAGATCAAACCCTGTTAACACAGTTTTGACTTTGAAAAAGCTGGGTGTGAACGACTTGATATCGTTTGAATTTAGAGATCCTCCTTCCCCTGAAATGCTCTTACAGGGCTTGGATGGTTTGTTTCATCTGGGAGCTGTGGATGACCAGGGTAACTTGACAAATATAGGCCAGATGATGAGTCTGGAAGCGCCACTTTGAATTTATATTATAAACTTCTTTTCATATTTTTTTTTGTTGTTGCAGAGAGACTAAAATATATGAAAATTAGCGTCAATTTTTTTTTTACAAAAATTTAATTTATTTGTAGATTTGTTAATGTTGAGTTTTTATAAAAAGAATTCTCATAATGAAGATACTTCGTAATTTGCTAAAAGAAAAGAACAGACTTAGTAAATGGATATAATCACGATTGGTGTTGTGATAGTCTGTTTTGTTTTTCTATGACATTGACAGGCTCTATTGTTCGCCTTCTGTTTCATTCTTGGGCATTCCCTTTGCTGGTTCTGTAACCAGATGAATCTTTCCATCTATTTCCTATTGAAGGATACACTCAAAACGTTTAATCAACGTTTCTGTACATAATTAGTTACTTTACAAACTACTCAATATGATAATTACATATCAAAAATAATGTAATTTCAGACCACCATAATTAGAGTAAAAAACAAAATATTAGCAAACCAAATAACTCAGACTGGATGTCTGTTTACATTCGTGAAATTTTTGTTATTTGCCACCACCGTTTTTAACCGTTACAAACGATTTTATCCATTGACAAAAAGTGTTATAAACGATTTTATCATGCTTATATAACAGAGTTTACATAGTGAATGGTGGTAATGGTAACCGTGAAAAGCTAGTGAATGAGCAAGCCTATGAACTGGTAAATACCCTAAGGCATTAACCACACCGAATCTAGCATTGGGTGTGAATTTGTGCGCTTGCAACTTGACCACGTCTGTTAAGCTCTGTTGGAAACTTGATTATATAGTGCCTTGAGACTTAAGAGAAAGAAGTTTTAAGCCACGTTAGGATTAGACTCTAATAAAACAAGATTAGACTAACTTCTAAATATCGCATCCAATAAAAGAGATTAACAGATTGTGTCTAAAAGATGTCGAGGAACTCGAGGACAAAGGTACTGCAAACAGGACAATGACCTTTCTGAGCCATAAGCTCTTTAGAACAGAGCTTACAAAACGTATGACCACACGGCGTAGAAGCCGCTCCTTTGATCCTCACCTGACAAACGCAGCAACTCGCCTCTCCTTCTCCTCCTCCTCCGTGTCCATCATCTTCTTCTTCCTCCTCCTCTTCCTCTTCTTCGTACTCATCTTCTTCATCATCCATCGCGTATCTTGCTCCCGTCAACCCCATCTGCCGATCAGTCTCCTCCAGCAAATCCATCAGCGACATGGTCTGCTTCGGAGCAGAAAAAGCTTCCTCCTCCTCCTCGGCATCTCCCGAACCATCTCCCTCCTCCTCCTCCTCATCGTCGTCGCTTGCGTCCGCCGCGGCCTCCGCCTCCGCTGCCTCCTGCGCCGCGACGGCTTCTCTCGCCGACATCTGCCTCTCGTCGACGAACTTCACAACCGGATGACGGCGTATCTTATCGTCGTCGCCGTCTCCGTGATCTCTAACGGAGTCGTGCCGTGATAACTGCGGTTTGAAGCTGCTCGACGGCGGTCCGTCTCCGGGGATGCTCACGTCGGCGAAGTTACTCTCCGCGTTTTTACCCGACCCGACCCGCATTGAGGATCCGCGGGTGAACATCCCGCGTCCCGCTGAGCCAGGTGGAGGATCAGACATCGGTATCGGGTAGACTAGACCGTTGGACTGTGAACGGAACGCTGCTGCGATGTGTTTGGGATTGGGGATAAGGATATCCGAGGCGGGGATATGGAAAGACGAGGTCCAAGCTGAACCGGTTCGTTTGAGACGGAGTTTTTCGCGGAATATTTGCCACGTGGTCCGGTCCTTTTGTCCTTCCTTTTGGTATTCGTCGCGTATGATATCGAAAAGCGTTTGGGTTGGTGTTGTTGTTGTTGTTGTGCGTTGCGGTACGAGTGGTTCTTGCGGTAAAGGCGGTGGTGACGGTGGAGATGATGGTTTTATAACGATCTCGCCGCCAAGAACAGCGTCTAGTGTTAGTCCGGCTAACGAGTTACTGCGGCTCTTTAACGCCGACATTTAACTCCACAACCTTTCTCCATTGTCGGATGCCAAACCAATAAAAAAAACGATTACTAATTAATATAGTACAATAAAATGAATTATTTATTCTATACTACAAACTATGAAATGTCTCATTTCAGAAAAAAATCATTAATGTTAAGCGTTACCTCTTGCATCGAATTTAGAGAGTGTTGAACATCCTTTTTTGCTTAGATAAAAATTCTAATTTTTGGGTGATTTGTTTATTGTTTTTTTTTTGGAATGTTTATTAACTTTTTATCATTTAGACTTAGGTTTCTTTTTTGTTCTTGTCTAAGAATTTTTGTGGGTGTAAGTGTTTTAAAATGGAGAACAATGATGAAGGAGGAACGAGTCCTAAGGTGAAAAATGATCTAAATTAAGGATATTCTTATAGTTTTTTTTCCTTTTTGCTTACTTATGAATTATTAATCTACTAACAAGTTCTCAGGTTAATGAAATCTGTGCCACGAAGACAACAACCACAACTCTACAATGGCTTAGATACATCCGCCCTCAAGTTTTAGTGGAGTACATTCTAATTTTATATGTATTTTTATATTTTCAATACAACATACAACAATTTATCTAAACTAATTCTTGAGGCACATGCCTATAGCCGGCAGCAATGGATACAATATGAATCTATAAAATATTTTTCTTTTAGGATCTCTAACCTTCATCATAAATTTTAACTGATATAGTGTTTTGTAAAGGAGTCTAGGCCATGCTATATCTGAAAATTGTTGAAGAGGTTTGTTTATGAGTGAGCAAGAAAATACCCATGCTATATCACCAATAATGTGACAATGGTTTTTAGCCATCGACTTTAATGTCAACCAAGTCTCCCATTACGTTATGCAACCCTGACCAAGTGTCTATTTTTGTTAGAAGCAGAATTTGAAGTTAAATGATCAATGAATGAATTGTTTCCATAAAATATAGAGATAAATCAGGACATGGTGGTTTTATAAACAAAAGAGTCAATATGTCCGAGTGGTTAAGGAGACAGACTTGAAATCTGTTGGGCTTCGCCCGCGCAGGTTCGAACCCTGCTGTTGACGAAATTTTTGCAATACAAATCAAATAGTGTAACTGACAGTAGTACCCATTACTATTTGTTTTTTTTTTTTTTTGCAATGTCAAATCTTCTCAGGGGTCACGATCTGAAGCCGATCGTCGCTGTAGAAAATCAGTTTCCTGCTGCGCAGATTCTCGAGCTTTCTCCCTCTCTCACTCGAGGTAGTGTTCCCGCTCTAACCGTATATCATATTGATGTCAATTCTCAGAACTTCTGTAGCTCATTTTCAATGGTGATTGATCCAGATCTTCAGAAGAAGTGAACGGAATAGCGATTTTGTAATATACGTTTCTCGATCTGAATCATAGTCGAAGATAATCTTGAGAAGAGGCGTAAGGTCGTTGTTGCTGAAGTTGCCAGTTTTTGTTATTTGAAGTGACACTAGCGATTCTCAGAGGCATGATACTGTGAACGGGAAGTAGATGAGTATAGGTAGAATCTAGGATTGTAATTGATCTGCCTTCAATAGTTTTAGGTGTAAGCAATAATGAATAGGGAGAATCAAGGTTATCCGAATTTTCCAGCTAGACCTCCTCCTCCATCCTCCTCCTCTCCATTCACATCTGCTCCGCCGCCAGGTGTTCCACTTCAATCCAGTGGACCAGAGACGGTTGGATTTAGACCACAAACAAGGCCTTTCACACCTTCTGGTCCTCCTATGGCTCCTCCACCAGTGGGTGCAATGAGGCCTGTACAGCCTCCTTTAGTTTCTCAGATTCCAGGTCAAGGGATCAGACCTCCACCTCCACCTTCTACAGCTTATGGTCCTCCTGGTGGCGGCTCTTTTCAGCGTTTTCCAACTCCTCCTCCTCCTAGTGGTCCACCACCACTACCTCAAACTCTCGCAGGTCACTTCTCGCCTCCAATGTCTCTTCCCCCACAGCAACAAAGCATGACTTCTGGAGTACCTGGAGGATATGCTTCTCCCCTTGGTACTGGTTTTCAACAGTCCATGCCTCCAGTTAATCCGTCGTATCCTGGTGTTGTTGGTGGTCCGCAGCCTTCTTTTAACAAGCAGGTCTTACAGGGTCCCCCAGTGCCATTCCAGTCTGCATCTCAGGTTCCTCCGTCATCATATCCTCCTCAGACGGGAGGTTTTGCTCAGCATCCAGGACAGCAGAACATGAATCCGGGTTATGCACCTCCGACCAGCAACGTACAAGGCTTGGCTGAAGATTTCAATTCGCTATCCGTTGCAAATATTCCGGGTTCGCTTGAGCCAGGGCTTGATCGAGCCTCGTTTCCAAGGCCATTGGATAGCGACGTGGAGCCGAATTCGTTTGCTGAAATGTACCCTATGAATTGCCATTCTAGATATCTACGGCTGACGACTAGTGCTATACCAAGTTCCCAGTCTCTTGCGTCGAGGTGGCATTTACCTCTAGGAGCTGTGGTTTGTCCACTTGCTGAGGCGCCTGAAGGGGTTAGTATTTGTCAAGCTTGCAAGTTACAATCAAAGTCTCTTATGTTCCAAGTTTTGACAATCTGGAATTGTTCACGTGCGTCATATATATTTTCCGTTATTTTGAAAATTGTCGTTTATATCTGTTCAGGAGGAAGTACCACTTATTGATTTTGGATCAAGTGGCATCATCCGCTGCAGAAGATGCCGTACCTATGTTAATCCTTATGTGACGTTTACGGATTCTGGAAGAAAGTGGCGGTGTAATATTTGTTCTATGCTTAATGATGGTAATTTTCCAATCTTGAGGCTTGGTTTGTTAACAAAAATGCTATAGAACGTCGTCGGTGGTTGATTATGCCTTGTCTAATGGTCGTGCAATTTCTTTCGCACTGATTTTTCTTAGGGGTCAATTTTTCCAGTTGTCTTTTGACTCTTCGTACTGTTTGTTTGTGTTTAGATTGTGTTTAGTGTTTTCCTTGATGAAGAAGGGGTTACCATCAGTTATCTTGTAGAATTATCGTAAATGGAACTGGTGGAAGCTACAAGGAACTGTTTTGGGTTTTGTGACTGTTTTTACTTTTGTGGTGGAATGTCATATTTGTCAAGTCATTGGTTCATCTCTATTGTACTTTCTGTAAATGATTTGATCGATGGCTGTATTTGATCGATATAAAGGATTCGTAGTTATGGGTCAAATTTCTTGTTCAGTGCCGGGTGAATACTTCTCACATTTGGATGCTAGTGGCCGAAGAATGGACATGGATCAACGGCCTGAGCTGACAAAGGGCAGTGTTGAAATCATTGCTCCAACAGAATACATGGTTCGGCCTCCGATGCCACCCATCTACTTCTTCCTCATTGATGTTTCATTTTCGGCTGCTAAAAGTGGGATGCTTCAGGTAAGAATGCCACCTTGTAAATTTTCTCTGCATTAAATAATCTACCTTAATTAGTACTAAGAACGAATCCATGTCTGCATTGTCTGAAATTCTGAATACACTTCGTGCCAGTGGATTTAGACTAGATTAAATGCACACTCTCTTTTAGAGGAAAGCTGTCTTCAAATTTAGATCTTAAACTGACCTTTTTTTCTCCTTTGGCAGGTTGCTGCTCAAACGATTAAGTCTTGTTTGGATAACCTGCCTGGTTATCCCAGAACTCAAATTGGATTTATTACTTATGATAGCACATTGCATTTTTACAACATGAAGGTAAGAGAACTCTAAACACGCAGGGATTTGGTGTCGAAATACTTTATCATGTATTTTTTTGTGACCTTGGACGTGCAGTCATCTTTAAGCCAGCCGCAAATGATGGTGGTTTCGGATCTAGATGATATATTTATCCCATTACCAGATGATCTCCTTGTCAATCTATCTGAATCTAGAAATGTGGTGGAAGCCTTTTTAGACAGTCTGCCTCTGATGTTTCAAGATAATGCGAATGTGGAATCGGCTTTTGGTCCAGCCCTCAAAGCGGCGTACATGGTTATGGTTAGTTACTATGCTTCCATGTCAAATGAAAATCACATAAATCATTTGATGTCAGTGTCCAATATGGAACCTCCTCCCGAATTTGTATCAGTTTGTAGTTGACTCTATTTCCTCTCTCTTTTCAGAATCAACTTGGTGGCAAGTTGTTAATTTTCCAGAACTCGTTACCTTCTCTGGGCGCTGGGCGGTTAAAGTTGCGCGGAGAGGATACTCGTGTCTATGGAACTGACAAAGAATATACGTTAAGGGTAGCGGAGGACAACTTCTATAAGCAAATGGCTCCCGATTGTATCAAGTTCCAGATAGGAATTAACGTGTATGCATTCAGTGATAAGTACACTGATATTGCATCCTTAGGTACGTTACCGTTACGGATTATCACTGATGCTTTGTTTTCAGAGGTCTGGACTCAATGGCTAGTTAGTAGTGTCTTCTCCCCTCCCTCAAACATTGCTGTTTTAAATAAGGCTTTTTGTAGTAAAATACATTGTTTTTTTGTAGGGACTCTGGCAAAATATACTGGAGGACAAGCGTACTATTATCCAGGCTTCCAATCATCTGTTCATGGAGATAAGTTAAGACACGAACTAGCTAGAGACCTTACAAGGGAAACTGCCTGGGAATCCGTTATGCGAATAAGATGTGGAAAAGGTCTAACAGTTCATGATGCAATATTTATATGTGTTACATGTTATGTCACTCAAGATTTACTAAATTCGTTGGTATGCTACATGTGATATTTTGAAATACAGGAATTCGTTTCTCTTCCTACCATGGGAACTTCATGCTCAGGTCTACTGACCTGATTGCTCTTCCAACTGTTGACTGTGACAAAGCATATGCAATGCAGTTAACTCTGGAAGAGACATTGCTAACAACTCCGACAGTGTATTTCCAAGTCGCTTTACTGTATCCTTGAATAGTTGATGTTATAAACATACTTGAGTTTGAAGTTTTATTTCAGCTGGTACAATGCATCATGTGGTTTTAGTAATCCTTAACAGAACTAAGATATACTGATTCGTGCGGAGAGAGGCGTATAAGGGTACACACAGCTGTTGCACCAGTGGTTACAGATCTTGGAGAGATGTATAGACAAGCAGACACCGGCTCCATTGTCTCAGTATATACTAGATTAGGTAGGATACATTCAATTTTTTTCCCCCAGTAGCATCACATGTTATTTTGGATACTGTTTCATAACCGTTTCGATTATGCAGCAATTGAGAAAACTTTGGTTGGAAAATTGGATGATGCACGGAATGCTATACAGCAAAAGATTGTTAAAGCTCTCAGAGAGTATCGGAATCTTCACTCGGTGCAGCATCGGCTGGGGTCTAGATTAATATACCCAGAGTCTCTGAAGTTCTTGCCATTGTACGGATTGGCAATTTGTAAGTCCACTCCTCTTCAAGGTGGACCTGCTGACGCTTCACTTGACGAGCGCTGTGCGGCAGGCTTCACCATGATGGCTCTGCCTGTCAAAAAGCTATTGAAACTGTTATATCCCAATTTATTCCGTGTTGACGAGTGGCTCTTAAAGGTCGGTCGGTGCATCTCTATTCTCAATGTACATTAGCAAACATCTATATTTCCAGATATTAAAAAGTTTCATGAATTCACATGTTCGCAGCCATCAGCAGACCTTGATGATCTCAAGGACGTACTGAGGAGAGTGCCTCTGGCTGCAGAGAGTTTGGATTCTAGAGGCCTTTATATTTATGATGATGGTTTTCGATTGGTTTTGTGGTTTGGCCGGATGCTTTCACTTGACATTGCTAAAAATCTTCTTGGAGCTGACTTTGCAGCAGAGCTCTCAAGGGTATGCTCTTCTTATCTACGGGCATATGCTGGATTCTTGTTTTTAAAGTTTCTGTAAAATCACAATATGTGTCTTATGTTCGGTGTGACTTTAGGTTACACTGCAAGAGCAAGAGAATGGGATGTCGAAGAAGCTAATGAGGCTGATAAAGAAAGTGAGGGAGAATGATCCGTCATATCATCCCATGTGTTTCCTAGTGAGGCAAGGAGAACAACCCCGAGAAGGCTTCCTTCTCCTCCGACATCTCATTGAAGACCAGATGGGTGGTTCGACTAGTTACGTTGATTGGATTCTGCAAATTCACCGCCAAGTCCAACAAAATGCGTGATAGCTCACAGTGGTAAAGAAACCTTCAGTTCAATGTCATATCAATATATACCTTGATTTTTTTCTTACATTTGTTTTATATATAGAACTTTTCTCAAGTGCAGGCTTTTATTTGCCTAACCTGAATATGTTTTGTCCTAAAGATTAGATGTTTTGTTTTTCTTCTGTTGCCTCTTTTCCTTTCTTTCCTTCTTTCTATTTTTTTCTTGTGGTCTGTTAACATTCTATCTTAATCAGGGATATTAACAAGATGGCTTGTGTTGATAGTATATTTTGTGATTATACATCAAAAAGGCGACTACGTATTAAACATAATTATACAAAGGACAGATGTATTTTTATCCATGCTTCCATCTGGTCTAGTCTAATAAAACAGATGAATCTGTTTCAAAACGCTATTGTATTTAAACGGAGTCCATAACCTTGAGAGATTTTATAACACTATTTTACCAGTTACCTTTCGTATATCAATGTTCAACGATGTACAGACCAATCACAAAAAAAAGAGAAAAAATATCAGAAAACAAGAGAGAAAAATGATATAAGCATCGTGGCTATTGAATATCGAACAATTAGGACACTAGGGAGTCTCTGAAGAATCTACTACTCTTATGTTATCTGACACAACCTGAGGAGGATCTGTGAACGAAGTCCCAGGTTCTAACTCAATACATGTCTCTTTGGATCTGCAAAACATCTCTGCAGGAATATTGATGCCTGCAAAGCCAACCATTACAGCAGCAGCACCAATGTAGTCGGTGAAACTTGGTTTGTTCCCTGCTAAGCTGTCTACAATGGCTGCCAATGGAACCTGAATGGTTAGCCCAGCCGTTGCAACCGTAGTTGTCGTCAAAAGTACTGCCTTTGCCCATAGATAGTCACTGAGCACATTATCTAACAAGCCTGAAAACTCAAACCACACATCTTCAACATCAAATCCTGACCAGAAATGAGAAAATGGCGGAACATGAGGGATGTATTTAGCATACCTTTACCAACCACCAGACCCAACTGTTTCAAGGTTAGTGCGTTGAACCGTTCTCGCTTGGTAAAGTTGAGTATCAGAGCAACAGGTAGGAAGATAAAGAAGTTGAAGAGACCTAGAAACCCAAGAAGCTGAGCCATACTGAAACGGCCGTTTCTCTCATCATCATCAGGAAGCTTTTTGCGTATAAGAGTGATGTAAACAGCGTAAAACGCAGCCGAGAGCAGAGAAAGAACATCTCCAAGAAGAGGGTTTTTAGCTGTTGCAGATGAGTTCGATTCCGAGTCACCCAAACTCACAATTATAGTCCCAGACATACAAAGAAGAACGCTCAAGAGTTTCACCCACGTGAACTTCTCCCCCAAGAATATCAATGATACAAGAAACGTGAACAGGCTTGACGAGCTGCTTAAGATTGTATTAGACTGCAGCAATTCACAAGATGAAAAAAGTCTTAAATCAAGCTTCAACAAAAGATTCGGAAGGAGTGTTTTGCAATGTTCTTACCGTAACTGTGGTGTACTTGAGAGAGAGATTGAAAGTAAGCTGCGCCAAGAACCAAAACGGACATATCAAAAGGCTTACTTTAGCAACACGCATCCGTGTCCAACGTCCCTTCTCATCTAACCCTTTGTTATCACCACTACTAACATTAACAACCTCAAGCTCTACACTTTCCACACCAGATTCAATCCCACTACCATCTCCCTCCTCTCTAACAACAACAACATCTGACGATACCACCACACCACCTTCTCCAAGCAAAACATCCTTCTCTGACTCAACCAAATCAAGCAAATGAGACCTTTTGTTTCTCCAAAACAGTATGCTTCCGTAAGCATCTTCGAGGTATCTACCGATCTCGAAGAGGGGAAGGTAAACGACGAAGAGGGAGTTGCAGATGAAAGTGATCAAGAAGGGAGAAACGCCGGCGTCAACAACAGACTGGACTACGAAGCTTGCAGCGATCCAAATCATGGCAACAGCGAGAATGTATGTTAGACCTAACACCCATCTCCATACCTTGCTTGACATTATTATCTCCTCGGAATCCCAATTAGGGAAATAATAAAATCGAAAAAAGGAACGAACTTTGAGCTCAATGGTACATTGAGCAGCTTCAATCAAAGACCTCCAGGGATACAAGGAGACGACAAAGGAGCGAATGCGAAGATGAATAATACCTTACACAACGACAGGTATTGAGATCGGAATCAAAAGCGAAATCAGAGAACCAGCACGAACGACAAGAGAGAGATATTTTGAGCTTAAACATGGGCTTTATTATCGGCCCATTACTGGCTTTCTTTATAGCCCAATAATGTTAATGACTCCTAGAATATAGTTTTTTTTTTCCATTTTCTTTTCTGATTTGAGCAGCTTATCTTTAGCTACCTACAAGTCAACAGCCGAAGTCATATTATTGTTTTTTGTATTATCTTTGATTCCATTTTTTTTATTTGGACTTTTTTTTTTTTTTTTTTTTGTAATCCAGGGTTCCCTGCTTCGCGGGTCAATCCCTGGGCCCGGTCAGGCCGCCGGCCAGCTTCATCCGGGAGGGCTTTCCCTGGGCCCGAAGGCCCAGTACCAGCGTTATGACAGGAAACGTTGCACGGTAGTTCCATCTGGCGTGGATCGAACCCCCTACCTGGGTGCAGGCGGGGACCCGTCCTAACCATTGGGCTACAACGTTCCGTCTTTATTTGGACTTTACTTTGATGGAAAATGAATAAAAATGTATAAAGCTGGAAATTAATCCTTTTTATTCAATGATTTTTATCAACATTTTTTTTATGTTAACTTCAGTTAAGGTTAATGTTAGTTTTATAGAAAATGAATGTGGTAGGGAGTTGCATGATTATGAATCATTTTGACAAGAAAACAGACGTTTTTTTTTCAAGAAAACAGAGGTTAATTATAAAACAATGAGAGACCAGCGCGCAAATCTTAAAACCAAGAATAAGAATCCACCATGAACATTTGCATTTTCTCAAGCTATGAAAACCCAGCCGGAATATACACATTTAAGCAAAACAGAACATTACAACACAAATGAACAACAAGTTCTATCACTATTTTCTGAAACTTAACATGTTAAAAAAAACAAAAGTAAATAAACTCAAGAAGACCAAAAAATGAAAATGTCCAAAATCAAGATGCGCTTGGGTTCCTGGAGTGTGCTGCACTTGGGTTTAAGGAAGGTGCTGCACTTGGATTCCGAGAATGAGCTCTCGAAGCAACTCCCCACTCCATTGCCTCTGCCACGGCTCTTTCCCGTTCCTCAGCCGCTGCCGAATCATCACCGGACGTTTCACCAGACGGCTGAGGAGGCGAAGGAACATCGTCGTATCGTGGAACAGAGATAGAGCCATCAGGAGCAGTTCCCAAGAAACCTAGAGCGGTTACAACGTCACTTATGAGTGGCCGTACGGTTCCCTCTTCCTGTAAACACATTGCCGCCACTGCCACGGCTTGGTTAAGTGCTTTCTCTGGGAACACTCCTTCCAGACTTGGATCAGCTAACTCATGGAACCTGCCCGGTTCTTTGAACACAGGTTGTGCCTAAAACACACAAAACAGTCTTGATGTTAGGTTGAGATCTTTTAAGCAATTAAAGCCAAAGAATGTTATCATATAATCAGGTGGGTCTTGAGCCAAGCAAGATGAAACATTCACATTGTCACTCAAAGTTTAAAGAACTGTTATACATATATAAAAATAAAAATAAACTATTGTACATAGATTTAGTTTCAGACATAATTTTTTTTAATTTATTAAGATTCATCTTAAGATGTTTATAACCTCTAAAATGCATATAATTTGAAGAGTGAAGGGAAATATAACTCACCCAAGTCACTAGATTATGTTCATTTTTGGGTCTGGTCGTATCAATAACTCTTCGTCCAGTTATCAGTTCCAACAACACAACTCCGAAGCTATAAACATCAGATTTAATGGTTAACTGACCGGTTCTCTGATACTCTGGAGCACAGTACCCGTAAGTTCCCATAACTCTGGAGGACACATGTTGTTTATCCCCGGTAGGACCTACCTTTGCTAGCCCAAAATCAGATAGCTTGGCGTTGAAGTCACTGTCCAAAAGGATATTTGCTGCTTTGAGATCTCTGTAGATCACTGGAGGATTTGCCTTGTCATGCAAGTACTCAAGACCCATTGCAGCTCCTAGGGCAATTTTCATTCTTGTGTCCCAATCCAACGGTATTTGGTCTGGTGTTAGTTCTGTAAACATTTCAAATCAACAATCAAATTCTGGAACTAATCTAATAAACAATTGATACTCTGATCCTTAGTTTTGTAGTGTTTACCGAGGAGATGATCTTCGAGTGAACCACGAGACATGTACTCATAGACAAGAAGTCTCTGCTCTCCATCAGCACAATAACCAATGAGATTCACGAGATGCTTGTGATGCAAGAGACTTAACATCATCACTTCTACGATGAACTCTCTGTTCCCTTGCAGCCCGTTTCTATCTAATTGCTTCACTGCCACAACCTGAATCCAAACAATCATTATAATCTTCTTGAGATATTTGTTGTAATATAGAAATGTTGGAACAGAGATCATGAAACTTCTCCATAATAAAACTATTGATATCACATTCATCTGACCAACTAGTCAAACTAATATTGAGAAAGATCTTGAAACTAGTTAGTACTAACCTTGTCACATTTTTCGAGTTTTCCCTTGTAAACCCTACCAAAGCCGCCTTCACCGATCAGACATTCTTTTCTGAAATTCTTGGTCGCAGTAGCTAGCTCCCTGAAGGTGAATGTTTGAGCATCAACTTTGGTGGTCACTTCTTTGTCTTCGTCATTGTCTTTGTTCTGATCATTCTCAGTCTTAATTGGATTCTCTACAAGAACCATAAATCAAGACTTATAAAGCCCTAATATATAAAAACCGAAATATTTATATAGATTTTTCTGAGCTTACCAGGGTGTGTTTTGTTGATGTCTCTACCGGTCAACTCACCATTTCTCCGGCGGCTACTATCTGAATCTTTGGGAGTATTTTTCTTTTCATGGAAACAAAAACATGAAAAGCAATTCATCTTCTTCTTTAATTCTCTTATGAAGAACCCTTTCTCAAGAAAACTTCGATCTCTTTTTTATGCTTCTTCTTTTGATTAAAGATCAATAAATGCCTGCGTTCACAAGGAACAAATAACGATATTTTCAGATAAAAAGCAAGAATAATCTGGAAAATAAACGTTGCCATGTTGAGAGAAAGCAGGGCAAACCGTATTATCCTTCATAAACAATGATTAATGCTTCTTTCCCAAGAAACCCTTAGGATTTGCTCTTTATCTCCATCTTAATATATTTCTTTTTATCGTGAAGATCTAACAAAACCCAGATCAAGAAAAACAAATCAACACCAAAACCGTTCGAGAAAATTGGAAGGAGAAAACTAGATTTTTTCAGGTGTTAGTTTTCTGAATTTCTCTTAATATAGACAATTAAACTGTTGTTTATTAACGTAATAAATATGAAAATGGTTTCCAAATCTAGTTGCTCTCATGTCTTTGTGCCTACGTTTCATGTGAAAGTTGCATTTAAAATTACAAAAAAATGTTTTGGATTATAAACGAATATCGTAGAGACCATGAAATGAAAAAAAATAAAATGCGACAAAATGGTTGGATGTAATGTTGATGGTTGCACGAACTATATATTTTTTAAAATAAAAATGGCAATTATTGTAACACTACTATTAAGTCTTATTATGAATGAAATAACGCACCAGCTTTGTTTGCATGCACGCACGGCTCTATCGTCGTTAAAGAGAGACGTTGATCTGAGCAGAAGAATCGGTCAAGATAACTTCTCTTGAGTTATCAGCTTTTGGGTGATCCATTGTGTCAAACCTTGTACGCACATGCAACGGCTTTAAGAAGACGATATCTCTCACTTTCTCTCTTTGACCTCAACAATAGTTTCACAAACATATCTTCATCGTCGTCGACGTCGTCATGTTCCTTTGCTGGCTTTAAAACATCTGGCTATTCTTCTCGCCAGCTCTTCCTGGCTCGCACCTTGTGTCTCTTCGTTCTTGGCGAGTCTTAAATACAAAGCTGCATAAACAATAAGCTCTAGATTCTCTGTTTAGCTTCAACACCCTCTGACCAGCTTCATATGTAGAGAGCTGCATAAGAAAAGATAGTTGATGCACAGAGATGAAACAATGTAAACGAAGCTATGATCAGTTTGTTTTACCTATATATCTCATGGCGCTGTCGTCTCTGAACTTAGAGAAAGAAGACAAAATAGCAGCACTCGGCTGCTCCTTGCATGGGGTGATAGCCTTAGTTTGCTGCTGCAACCAAGTAGAAGGCAAATGTTCGAAGGCTGGTAGCTTCTCCGTGATCCAGTAACCCTTCAGATTAGATACAACAGGTGAGCAAGTAAAACACCATATCATGGAGATAGAAGATGATGATTTTTTATGTAAAACTTCCACAACTTCTTCGATCTCTCCTGAAGCTAAAATAACTATCCACAACTTTGAAAAGCTGAAAAAATTGATAAAATACCTATCAGGTTCTTTGATGTGATCAAGCAACCACTTTCACTATTATATTTAACCTCTTGTTAATGATTACAAGACTATCATCTTCATGTTTCAGTACATGCCATGGAAACATCAGAGAGTGAGCATCAGATTGTTCAGCATCATCATCAACTGCTGTATCGTTATCTTTTTCAAGACCTAATTACCACTTTCTTACCGACCTCCCCCCCTTGGGTACACATTTTGTTTGACGCAGGAAGGTGTGACATTGGGGTGGTGGCGCAGTTGGCTAGCGCGTAGGTCTCATAGCTATCTGAGTAATCCTGAGGTCGAGAGTTCGAGCCTCTCTCACCCCAACATTTTAGTTGTCCATTTTTATGTTACACTCTAGCCCGTCGTGGTCCAAATCCAGCAAAACTAGTGTTGGATATTCGGCTTAAACCAAGGTTTTCGGTTAAACACCCGGTTGAAGGTATAAATAAATCGGTCAACTTGAAAATTTAATCGTTTTTGGCTCAAGTATGATCCCAATCGGTTTATTCTCTATAGCAATTTAATAAACTAAAATAAACCGTTTTGTACCAAATAAATTGAAAAAACCTGATTTGTATCGAATTTGACACAATATATTTTTTGTTTTTTTAAACAAAATCAATACAGAAGAAATAATCAATCAAAATCAAAATTTAACTCGAAAAAAGCGTCATCGAACGAACCGTCCGGTTAAATTCGACAAAATATAAAACCAAAACAAACCGATAACTGAATAAACCAACCCCAAAAAAAAAACGTATAAACACAAATTCCCAGCTCAAAGCAAAACCCTAACTCCAGCCGTTGTCTTCATATTTCCAACTCCATAAACCCAAACCTGCTCCAGTTTCTTCTCTTTGCTTCGCTCTCAGCGGCAGACAAAACAAGATGCCGAAACGGAGTAAAAGTAAAGCTAAAAGCTCCTCCCCTATCCAATCTCAGGTTTCTTCAGGTTTTTGAAAAGGCTTTTTAATTGATTTTTGTTTTGAAATTTTGCAGAGAGCAAGAGTAAGAGGGTGACCTTGAAGCAGAAGCACAAGGTCATCAGAAAGGTGAAGGAGCACCACAAGAAGAAGGCTAAAGATGCCAAGAAGCTCAACCATAACCGTAGACCAAGAGCTGAGAAGGACCCAGGTATCCCCAATGACTGGCCTTTCAAGGAACAGGAGCTCAAGGCCCTTGAAGCTCGACGTGCCCGTGCTCTAGATGAGATTGAGCAGAAGAAAGTCGCCCGCAAAGAAAGGGTAATCCATCTTTCTTCAATCCTTGTAGTGAAAGCTTCAGTCTTTTTAGGTCCTTTGTGCTTCCTATCTATGGTTTCATTTGATATATTGTTAAAAGTTTGAGCCTTTGTAGGTTTACAAATTGTTAGAGACATGTCCTTTGTGTTCTGTGTTTTTCTGTTTGTGTTGTGATCTCACTTTCTAAGTGTATTTTCAGGCGAAAAAGAGGAAACTTGGTTTGGTTGATGATGAGGATACTAAGACAGAGGAAGGATATGGAGAGGGGAAGAGTGGAGAGGAATCAACTAGACTTGTCAATGTTCGAGGTGAGTATTTGATTTTGGATTATCTTCTCCACACGTTTTAATTTGATTATATTTTTTCTTTTATTCATTCAATGATTTCTATTGTTTCACAGATAACAACTCTGAGGGGGCTTTCCGCAAGGAGCTTAAAAAAGTCATCGGATTGTCTGACGTCATTCTGGAGGTTCTTGATGCCCGTGATCCCCTTGGCACCCGTTGTACCGGCATTGAGGATATGGTGGCTGAAGCTGGTCCCAATAAGCACCGTGTGTTGATTCTGAACAAGATTGGTAAGCTTTTCTATCAATGTCTCTGTGAGAGAGGATGGTAATATTACTTTTGGTAACGCGTATCTCTTTTGTCCAGATCTTGTTCCTAGAGAGTCTGCTGAGAAATGGCTTAAGTACCTTAGGGAAGAATCTCCAGCTGTTGCCTTCAAATGTAGCACCCAAGAACAGAGATCAAACTTGGGGTGGAAATCATCAAAGGCGTCGTCTAAACCAAGCAATATTTTGCAGACGAGTGATTGTCTTGGAGCAGATACTCTTATCAAACTGCTGAAAAACTACTCCAGAAGTCATGAGGTTGGTGTTTTTTTTCCATAAATAATTTTCACTCCGGTTTTGGTTATTAATCTTACTCTCTTGTTTTGTGTTTTGGCAGCTGAAAAAATCTATTACGGTCGGTATCGTCGGACTGCCTAATGTAGGGAAGAGTAGTCTTATCAACAGTTTGAAGAGAGCTCATGTTGTCAATGTCGGTGCTACTCCTGGACTGACTAGGTCTCTCCAAGAGGTTCACTTGGACAAGAACGTGAAGCTGTTGGATTGTCCTGGGGTTGTGATGCTTAAATCTTCAGCGAATGATGCTTCTATAGCTCTCAGGAACTGTAAGAGAATTGAGAAGTTGGAAGATCCAGTTAGTCCAGGTAAATAGAATTGAATATCCTTTTTTTTGTGCTTTGTCTTGTTAAGGTTAAATAAATTCAAACTGTGGAATTTTCTACTTTGTGGGAAATGTAGTGAAGGAGATTCTCAAGCTTTGTACGCCAGAAATGCTGGTGACGCTGTACAAAATCCCTAGCTTCGAGGGAGTTGATGATTTTCTATATAAAGTGGCCACCGTTAGGGGTAAGCTTAAGAAGGGTGGTCTCGTGGATATCGAAGCTGCTGCAAGGATTGTTTTGCATGACTGGAATGGAGGTGCAGTTTCACACTCATAGACTTGGAAACTTGAAAACCATTTTTTTTTAACTGATCGTTTTTGCAGGTAAGATTCCATTCTATACAATGCCGCCAAAGAGGGACCAAGGTGAACACGCAGAGTCAAAGATTGTGAACGAGTTGGCTAAGGAGTTCAACATCGATGAGGTTTACAGTGGTGAATCTTCTTTCATCGGGAGTTTGAAGACTGTTAACGACTTCAACCCTGTTGAGATTCCTTCCAATGCTCCTCTACATTTCGATGAGACTATGATTGAGGTCGGTTGATACACTCTCTCGTGATTCCATTTACTTTGTCACATTCTTGGGATTGTTTAACCATTGGTTATTTATCACAGGATGAGTCTAAAACTCAGACCGAAGCAGAAGAGGCTGGTCCTGAGAGTGATGATGAGTCTATGGGAGCTGAAAGGGAGGAAGAAACAGGGAAGTCCAAATCAGAGACAAGCAAGCAGAACAAGAAGCTATACGCAGCTGAAAGCATGCTGAATACAAAGAAGCAGAAAGCAGAGAAGAATATGAGAAAGAAGGCGAAGAAAGCAGCAGGTGGTGAGGATCCAATGGACGGAGATTATGATTTCAAAGTAGATTATGCTAAGAGCAAAGCTACAGACATGGATGAAGGAGAAGGATTCCAAATCGAGGCTAAAGTACCAATGGCTGAACTTGTTGATGTACCTGAAGAATGAGTGATTTACACAAACAAACAATCTTGCTGTTCTTTATTATTTGTAGTAAACTTTTGATACACAAGCGATTTTGATTTCTACTGTTAGACCCCTTTCTTTTACTCCACTAGTACAAGAACATCAACATAGCATGAGAGCCTTGGTTCTTGTCATTGATGTATAACTGATCAACACTCTTATCTTGGCGCATTAAGTGTTAATTTAAGCTGGCTTTGCAAAGAGGTCTCTTTGTTAGTAGTTAGTCCACAGTGAGAATGAGAAGACTGAATTGTAAATTGTATATAATATAGATATTGTTCGGAACTAAAGCTGGAGCAAGAAGTGTTAACAACAACGACTAAAAGAAATGTCTAGCTTTTGTCCCGTTTTCTCTTCTTCTCTGTTTTCTTGTCTTTCTTACTAAGTTTTTTCGTAGAATCCTTTTTCATTCTCCGACCAGGGTCCTTATCATCTGAACGTTGTCTCAATGAAGGTGGTCTCTCTGGACCCAAGACTACCCTCCGTTCGCTTGTACCAGAACTTTGCAACTTATCAACCTTCTCGGCGGGAAGATAAGGGCCAGTTTCATCCATCCTAGGACCGATAGAGCCTCTCCCACGTTTGTTCCTGTCATTTACAAAGAGACTCAGACGATGAAGGAAGCTATATAGCAAACTACAAAGGCAACAGAAGCTATAGCAAATAGACATATACCGTGATTGGAGAAAAGACTCAATCTCATCATCTCCTAAACCTTCATCATCATCCAAGAACAATCTTTTGTCCGATGATGATTGATGAGTGATCTTTCTCTCATCACTGGAACTACATCTCTTGTCCAAACTCCTTCTCGAGAAACTACCACTCCGCTTCATTTGGCTACTGCTGCTGCTACTCTCCTCTCTTGATTTTCTTTTGAGCCTCTCGTTTTCTAGCTCGATCTCTTTCTCCCGAGCCTTCCACATCTCATTGGTCTCTACCGCTCTGTTTGCTGTGTACGGTCAAGAAACGGAACATGTAAAGAGATTAGAGTAAACTATTCACAGCTTAAGCTACATTGAGTACTAAAAAGACACGTAAATGTGCATCTAACTTGCTGAAGCAAACTCAAGTGTGCATCCCCAAAAACGAACAAATGCAATGGAGGAAAGCAAAGGGTTGATAGAGAAGCATTACATTGTTGAACACCAAGGACAGTTGCTGTGAGAAACCTTGAGTTAGGTCGATGCCTTACATTAGGCTTCTCGAGATAAGCTCGGACACCATCTTTTTCAGCTTGTCTCCTCAACTCTGCTGCTTCTCTTAACAGAACCGAAGCTATTCGGTTTTCAGTCTCCAGATCCATCCTAAGCCCACACACAAGCAACTGAGTCAAAATCTGATGTAGAAAGCCTAAAAATTTTCAGCCACGAAACTTGTGCAAAAAGCTATAATCTTTGGATGCGAGAGAGAGCAAGTAAGAGCAAACAGAAAAGAATCAAAAACTGGAAAACAGAGGTTTCGCAATTTAAGGAAACAGAGGAGATTAGTTACCAGTTAAAGTCAAATACTTTATGAGAGATAAGCTTCGAAAAGCCGCGAGATTTCTCGGAGTTCTTCTTCTTCTCCCGCACGCGCAGAGATCTCCTTGGTCGCCGGATTGGGTAGGAGGCGAGTCAATTGAATCGATCACCGATAAAATTATTTAGTAAACCGAACCGGAGCGGTACAATGCACACTCAGTTTTATCTGGTTAGGTTTGGTAAAAAAAAAATCTTATCAACGATTCGCGGCGGTTAAGATATGGAGATTACCATGAATAATCTAGGCTGTTTGTGTTAATCACGCGCGAATAATAAAAAGAGATCCATAAAAATCGGATCCGGATCCGAGAAAAGCTGACCCGTTATTGAAGCGGTTCCCGAAGTATTATTACCGTTTTGGGGCCAGTCAAAATAGCGCCAAGGCTCTTTGGTTGTCGCTTCGTATAATAGTCATCGACTTTTCCCAATGCACTTCACTTGGAAACTCGCGATTCATCCTCCTCCTAGGGTTTCTCACTCTCACTCTATAAACAAACTCACTCCTCTCCAGAGCGTTCACTGAGTAGTAGTAGTGGTAGTAGTGTTATCGATTCTTCATCTGGCTGGTGTAAATGGAGAGATACAGTAGAGTCGAGAAACCTAAGCTAGGTTCTCCGATCAACGAGAATGAGATCCGTATCACCAGCGTAGGTCTTATCCGTAACTACATTAGCTATGCCATCACTCTTCTTCAGGTTCTACATCTACCTCTCTCTCACGCTTTCTCTCTATGTTCTAATTTGATTGATTTCACGAAATGTTCTGTTTTTAGGAGAAAGGTGTGAAGGAGATTGTGTTGAAGGCAATGGGGCAAGCAATCAGCAAAACGGTGGTCGTCTCTGAGATACTCAAAGTCAGTGCTCTCACCTGATAACTAAAACTTGTGTAACATTATCTGATTTTTTTTTACACTAACATCTTTGTAATTTATATATCGCAGAGTAAAGTTCCAGGCTTGCATCAAGATGTTAATATCAGCTCCATGAGTATTACTGATATGTTTGAGCCTATGGAGGAAGGTCTTGTTCCGTGAGTATCATTGCATTATGATCTGCTCCTTTTGTTTCCTCTTTTGGGTAGGTTTAAGTGAATTAATGTATGACGCAGGGTGGAGGTGGTAAGACATGTTTCCATGATTTCAATCACTTTGTCGTTCAGTGAGCTTAATCGTGATTCTCCTGGGTGAGTAAAGTTTTTCATCTCCTCAATAGGGTTTGCTTTTTAGAGACTCTTCTTAGTTGCTATATTTGGTGAATTCGAAATATTATGGCGTTTTACTTAGCTTACAATAAATGCTTATGAATGTGTCCAGGTATCAAGCTCCATCACATAAAGATCTATCTAAGCCTCAGTATCAACCTAATCAAGCAAGTCAAGCAAGCATTCCTTACAATGCTTACCGTGAAGGTAATGCCTTTTGACTTTTTCTTGTGAACCACACCTGTTAATGTTAGGTTACAGTATAACAGCTTTTGAAAATTTTTGTTGGTTGTAGATTCTTATGGTCGAGAGAGAGGACGTGGCAGAGGAAGAGGTGGATATGGAAACTACAAAGGGAGTTGTTATCAAGGGAAGTCCCAAGGAAACTATCAAGAAGATTATCAAGGTATTGATATGCCATAGAAGAAAGATAATGATGCGTTCTTATTTGTCTAGTTTGTATCTGACTTGATATTTATTGTGGTGTGATTAGAAAATGATGGCGGGTATTCAAACTGGGGTAGAGGCCGTGGTCGTGTCTGGAGCCATGGCTATCATGGTAAGTCAGAGAGAGCATCGTCAATTAGACATAAGAACCAGCAAAAGGGCTGCTTGTGTGGACGATGTTATCCTCTTTTGGTACGTTTTGTTTGAAATACAATTGTTTGGTTTTATGTTAGGTTCTGGATATCAGGGTGGCAGAGATG
This sequence comes from Hirschfeldia incana, assembly GCA_026261945.1. Taxonomy (NCBI): domain Eukaryota; kingdom Viridiplantae; phylum Streptophyta; class Magnoliopsida; order Brassicales; family Brassicaceae; genus Hirschfeldia; species Hirschfeldia incana. The sequence goes on from JABCMI010000021.1 coordinate 4,369,011, forward strand.
GTGGGTATGCTGGTGGCAGAGGTAGTTATGGTGTTGGCAGAGGCGGTTATGGTGGTGGTACAGATGGTCGGTATGGTGGTGGCAGAGATGTCGGGTATGGAGGAGCCAGAGACTATGGATACGGTGGAGGGAGAATCCAGGGCTACGGTGGAGGCAGAGACCATGGATACGGTGGAGGGAGAAACCATGGATATGGCAGAGAAGACGGATTTGGAGGAAGAAGAGGCGGGTTTCGAGGTGGGAATAGAAGTGAGAAGTATGTTGATGGTAGAGATGATGGATATGGTGGAGGCAGAGGTGGATATGGTAGATACGAAGACCGAGGTGATGGATATGGAGGAGGCCAAGGCAACAGGTACGAGGGAGGTCGAGGCGGATATGGGGGAGGGAGAGGATATGGCCGTGGACGTGGAAGGATGGGGAATGGTGGTCGTTCAAGAGGTGGTGCTAGTAACCAAAACCAACCATAAGTTGTTTCATATCCACTCTCTAAGCTAAATGGGCAAACTGCTTCTCTGTTTTTTTTTCTTCTTTACCTCAAACTCGTAGAGCACATTCATGTAGGTTTTTTAGGAAGACAGTTGTGTTAATCTCCATTCGGTAGTCTTCATATTAGAAGCCCAAGGGAGTTAAGGAGGTTCCTTTTTGTTTTCTTGTCTCTTTTACCTTTCTCTGCACAAATGTAGCTACGTGAAAAATCAGCCTTTGTTTTCGGTGCTTTGTTTCTTGCAATTAGTTATGTCTTCCTTTTGTATTGTTTATGTCAAGATCTTTCTATAGTGCTGTGTAGTGAATTAATCAAATTAATTTTCTCTGTCATTTTAGTTCAAGAATCAAGAGTGGATTGAAAAGATCAAACAGGCAGCCTTAATTCTCTTAATAATTGCATCTATAGTCCTATCTCTTCTAAATTTGCAACAACAGTCTGGATAATCAAAAATATAAAAAAAAATTGGTGCTGCCCAGGATCGAACTGGAGACCGTTTGCGTGTAAGGCAAACGTGATAACCACTACACCACAGCACCTTGTGATATAAACAAAAATTAAATATATTTATCGTGTGTTTTTCTAAACTTGAGAAAAGAAATGGTAGGTCAAATGTTTCTTTCTTTGGCACAAATTGGGAAATATCTGATTTGTGAAAAAAAAACTAATAAATATCCAAGGGAGAGGGAAAAAAGACGACAAGGACGTAAAATACGAAAATGACAAAAAGAGTAGATTCGCTGTCAAAGCATGCTTACGACAGCGTGTTTAAGTAATATTTGTTGTGAGCCAGGTGCCTCGATTTATAAAATTGACGGAACTATCCATTCATCGTTCCCCGACAGTTATTCTCCAAATCGTTACCTAGAACCCGAGGAGCCCAATCATATCATCACGCCATACATCGACCTCCCCACCTTTTTTTTTTTGTGTCCGAACGCGCCGCTTCTCTCTCTCGAGAGACGAACAAAGATCGAACCTTTTCTTTTCTTCTTTTTTTTTTTAAAAAAAAAAGTTTCGATTTTGAAAATCACAAGAAAAGAATCGCAACACCGCGGAGGAGGAGGATCAAGAATCGTCTCTGCTGGTGGAGAGAGAGAGAGAGAGAGAATACGATGCCGGAAACACCTCCGGCTAATCTTGATAGGGTTGCTTCGTCATCTTCATCTTCTTCTAGCTCCGACCTTGCTTCGGTTAAAATCGATGAGATTGAAGGCGGTGGTGGCGGTGGTGGTGGAGTCTTCAATGGCTCTCAAGAAGTGGAAACTGCTGCAGCCTCCTCCATTGCCGTTAAAGCTTTGGCTGAATCTTCAGGTATCTTCTTGTCTTCACCTTCTCCTTGCAATTGAACGGAAAGAAAGAATTGAATTGAAACAATTTAGGCTGAAAAGTTGATTCCCTTTGTGTTGATTCAGGTGGTGGCAATAAAAGCTTTTCACGACAATGGTCAATGCCAACGGACAGATCTTCAAGCAACGATAGGGCTGAATCATCATCATCATCGTCAGCATCACCATCATCATCAAAGCCTAGGTTACACAAATCAAAGACTGAGAGGCACCGCAAAGTTTCTCACATTCTTGCCGAGGACGCTGCTAAGATATTCGACGACAGAATCTCTGCTGGGAAGAAGCTAAAGTTGCTGAACCGTATAGCTAATGTGAAACATGATGGGACAGTTGAGTTTGAAGTTCCAGCAGATTCTCTCCCACAGCCTATTCCTGTAGACCGTGAAGAGTCCAAAAATGGTGCTTGTCCTGATGAGTCTATCGATGGGGGAGACTTTCAGTACGTTCCTCCTATGCAGATTGTGATGCTGATCGTTGGAACACGTGGAGACGTTCAGCCTTTTGTTGCAATAGCCAAACGTCTTCAGGTTTGTATAGATATCTTACAACTCGTGACTCTTGTGAAGTATATGCTTTATTGAACTTGAATGATGGCAGGACTATGGACATAGAGTTAGGCTTGCAACTCATGCAAATTTCAAAGAGTTTGTTTTGACTGCTGGATTGGAGTTTTATCCTTTAGGTGGTGATCCGAAAGTGCTTGCTGAGTGTATGTATCTTACCAAAAGTGGTTACTTAATCTATTTGTGACTTTGAAAGTTATTAGCAATTCATTCATTGGTTTCCTTTGCTGCATTGGTGTGCAGATATGGTTAAGAACAAAGGGTTTTTGCCATCAGGTCCTTCAGAGATTCCAATCCAACGAAACCAAATGAAAGACATCATATATTCTCTACTACCAGCATGTAAAGAACCTGATCCAGATTCTGGGATTTCCTTTAAAGCTGACGCTATTATCGCCAATCCTCCAGCATATGGTTAGTTTCAGTATCTTTTGAATATTGCTGTCTACCAATGTCATTCACAGCTTGGGGTGTGAAGGCGTTGAGATGTTTTGTTTCCCATGATTCACTTTGAGATGGTAACTAACTTGGGAAGCGCCATTGCAGGACATACTCATGTGGCAGAAGCTCTGAAGATACCTATTCACGTATTTTTCACCATGCCCTGGACGTAAGTCTTGTATCAGAATCATTCACAATTCTTTTTTGTCATAATCATTCACACTATCTTTCTGGATCCAGGCCAACCAGTGAATTTCCACACCCTTTGTCACGTGTCAAACAACCAGCAGGATACAGAGTGAGACTTGTTTACTCAAATATGATCTGATTGGATTGTTATAAAGCTTGACTTCTTCTTCTGACATCGACTTAATGCAATGTCAGCTCTCGTATCAAATCGTTGATTCATTGATCTGGCTTGGAATAAGGGACATGGTGAATGACCTCAGGAAAAAGAAACTGAAGCTAAGGCCTGTTACTTATTTAAGTGGAACACAAAGCTCTGGCTCTAATATTCCACATGGGTATATGTGGAGTCCTCATCTAGTCCCGAAGCCTAAAGGTAGTTAAGTATGACTAATGAACCTACTAATGAAATGATAGATGTTTCTTCCCAATTTAGATCGCTTCTTTTCATTTATATCAGACTGGGGGCCACAGATTGATGTAGTGGGGTTTTGCTTCCTTGATCTTGCATCAAACTATGAACCTCCTGCTGAACTTGTGGAATGGCTAGAAGCTGGTGATAAACCTATTTACATCGGCTTTGGTAGTCTCGTGAGTTTTCTTTTTTTACTTGTTTGGATCCTCTTATCACTCAAACGCTATCTATGGTGAAAATAATGTGTTTATTTGTTGTGAAGCCTGTGCAAGAACCAGAGGTGATGACTGAAATCATTGTGGAAGCACTTGAACGAACCAAACAGAGAGGAATCATTAACAAAGGCTGGGGTGGCCTTGGAAACTGTATGACCTTTACTTTATTAGATGCTTGCCTCTTTGGTATATTATTGTTATAATATATGGTTGATGTGGCTTTTAAACAGTGAAAGAACCCAAGGACTTCGTTTACTTGTTGGATAATGTCCCACATGACTGGTTATTCCCAAGATGCAAGGCAGTGGTATGTCTACAATAGTCTGGAAACTCCTCTGTCGTTTTCTGATGTTTTAGCATTTTGTGTTCTCACAAATTGTTGGCTCTTCTGCTCTCAGGTTCATCATGGTGGTGCTGGAACAACGGCTGCAGGTCTTAAAGCAGCGGTGAGTTTAGTTTTGAGTGTAAGCTGAAAAGTCTTACCTCTTGAGTAGTAGTTGCTAAGTGTTTTGCTTTTTGTTGACCACGCAGTGCCCAACTACAATAGTACCTTTCTTTGGAGACCAGCCTTTTTGGGGAGAACGAGTGCATGATAGAGGAGTAGGTCCTCCACCAATCCCAGTGGACGAGTTCTCACTCCATAAGCTTGAAGGTGCCATAAATTTCATGCTCGACGATAAGGTAAATTGTATTTTCAGAAACCAATTATGATCATGGGCAATGCCATTGGGTTGACAAGTGAAACTGAGCATATGTGTGACTGGGAGCAGGTGAAGAGCAGTGCAGAGACTCTAGCAAAGGCGATGAAGGACGAGGATGGTGTGGCTGGAGCTGTGAAGGCCTTCTTCAAACATCTTCCGAGTACAAAACAGGATCTTCAGGAATCGGTCCCTGAACCAGCTGGATTTCTCTCTTTGAGACAATGCTTTGGCTGTTCTTAACTTTCTTCCTCCCCCTCCTCCAGAATCTCCTATTTTATATTGTGCATTGTTACCTCTTATTGTTATGTCTGTTTTCACTTCTTGTTCCCTTGGTTTTGTTTTTCACAATTCACTTAGAAAAAGTTTTAAACATTTGTGAAGTACTTTTGAATGTAATGTATAGGTGATGCATATAAGTTTTGATTTGTTATAAGCTGCAAAATAATACGATAACAAAGTTCTTAAGTTATGTGGGTTTTGATTTTTATTGTAATATAATTTTTGGTCAATGCTGGTTGACTATAACTATAATAAAATACAGACGATTTATTATATATTAAAATTATATATGTTTTACAAAAAAATATGTCACCATCCTAAAACAAATTGTAAATACCTTTTTCCACTAATCTGCAAAATTCATATTCGTAGGATTCAAGTGTGCATATGCTCATAAATTTAGAGTTCTTTATTTCAAACTTATATAATGACTGCTAATAAAATGTTTCATCTACACAAGTTTGAATGCATGAGAAGAAAGAACGTATTCAATCATATATTATTAATAATTATTCATTTATTTTTATTACATTTGTGATTCAATATTTAAAAAATTGGTCTTTTATGATCAGGAGGTATAACAGGCTCAGACAGTATCGATGGCGCAGATCTTTTGTGATCGGGAGGTATAACAGGTTCAGACAATATTGATGGTGCAGACCTTTTATGATCGGGAGGTATAACAGGTTCAGATAATATCGATGGCGCAGACCTTTTATGATCGGGAGGTATAACAGGTTCAGACACAATCGATGGTGCAGACCTTTTATGATCGGGAGGTATAACAGGTTCAGACAATATCGATGGCGCAGACCTTTTATGATCGGGAGGTATAACAGGTTCAGACAATATCGATGACGCATACCTTTTATGATCGGGAGGTATAACAGGCTCAGACAATATCGATGGTGCATACCTCTTATGATCAGGAGGTATAACCGGTTCAGATAATATCGCATACCTTTTATGATCGGGAGGTATAACAGGCTCAGACAATATCGATGGTGCATACCTCTTATGATCAGGAGGTATAACCGGTTCAGATAATATCGCATACCTTTTATGATCGGGAGGTATAACAGGCTCAGACAATATCGATGGTGCATACCTCTTATGATCAGGAGGTATAACCGGTTCAGATAATATCGCATACCTTTTATGATCGGGAAGTATAACAGGTTCAGACAATATAGATGGTGCATATCTTTTATGATCATGAGGTATAACCGGTTCAGACAATATTGATGGCGTAGCCCTTTTATCGCAACAACATTTTGCAACATTGAAATCTCCAGTTACACATATCCCTCTATTAAATCCCTTCTCTTTACATGTTACATCACACTTATCAGGACATGGTTCTCCACTAAGACATATCATGTTGTTGAGAACACTTGTTCCACTTGCTTGTCCTGTAATAGTTTAAATAAAACTTTTAATCATACATTGAAAATATTACCTTTTGGAATCAGTTCTTATGTTTGAATTTTATAAAACTAATGACTCACCTAAAATAAAAAGCAAGAGTATGGTTGACATCATCACGAGAGATGTTTCACAAACATATGAAAATCTCTGGATTTTCATTTTTCTTAAATAAAAATTTTGTGTTGTTGTTGAATTTAGTGATGTGCATGGTTCTTGTTATATAGGATGAATTATATTTGGTATAAATGCAAAATAGCTATGTAATTTACCCATAAAATGTGTGAGGACACACTTAATTTTGCTATATCTATAATATCTAGATTTATTATGTACTTTATATTTCATACCAATTGAATGTATTGTTTAAATTTATTTATATAAATTAATCTTTTAAATAAATAATTTTTTAATATTTGAATTAATGAATACTTTGATATTATTTTCTTATTAAGTATATGAGATTAGCTATGTTTGGGTAGTATAATGTAATTTTAATCCTTGTAACTTATTATAGTTCAATTAAATTCATATCATCAAAGTAATAATTTATAGAAAAAAAATCATGAGTGTTTCAGAAAAAAAAAAGAAAAAAAATCATGCAATTCTCTCGTCTTATGCTTCCACATTATCAAATAAGTTATCTTAAAATTTGACACCTAAACATAATTTTAAATGATTAGTTAATCTAGTTTTATTATTTAAGCCAAATCTTTTAACAACATATCTAATAGCCTACAACCAACTTCCAAACAATAGTTTATATTCAATCCAACCAAAATGTTCATATTGATCTTTCTGTCAATAAATAATAATATAATAAGTAGTTATTAGTACATAATATAATTCAAAATTACTTAAATTTTCATGAGAAAATTGATAAAATTAGTAAGAATAAAATAAAAAAAAATCATTTTAGATATTTTCACATCTTCTTTTTTTTCCGTTCACTAAGCTTAAGTTTGGAGAAATAACAAGAAAACAGTAGAAAACCATAACCATTGACTAATATATTGTCAGAACAGATACTACAACATTTAGGAAAGAAAACATAATAAGATATAACAAATGAAAAAAATACTCAAAAATAAAAACAGATATAATTTAAATTTGGTGAACAAATTTGGTCGACAATTAATAATTTTGTAAAAATAAATATTATAATCTAATATGTCAATTTTAAGAATCAAGAACATACAAAATGAAAATTCAGTTACAATAGTTTTCCATGTTTCTTCAAATCCAAGACAGAAATAAATAAAGAGTGAATCTGCCAATAAATTCCAGTTTTGGTCACTAAACTCAAGTTTTGATAATATTAAAAGAAAAATCATGAAATAAATAATATATTATTTATTTTTTAAAAGTTACAAAATAAAAAATAGCAAGATATGATAAATAAAGGATAAAATTTGTGAAATATATAATATAAATAATAACTAATATAAAATGCATAAATTTCAAAAATAAATATAGGAAAATTCATAAGAAAGAATATTAGGAGAATCCATTTATGATATTTCTTGCATCAAACCAAGACGAATGCAATTGAAAGGAAAAGTAGTATATCGCATAGATTTTTTTGTGTTCCTTTTATGGTCAGAAACTCAATATAACGATAATTAATAAGAAATCCTTGAAAATCCATAACCAGACTTAATACATAATTAGAACCAGATTTCAAAAATTGTTGGAAAAAGCAACAAAAAATAATATAGATTAGCTGTACAACTCTAGAACAACCACAAAATAATGATAGAAAGCGCTAATCAAACGTACGTTAATGCATATGTTAAAAAAAATCAAACGTTAATGCATCCAATTAGATATCTGAACACACGCAGATCATAAATAAATAAAGATATATTGCAGATTAAATCAAAGCTCGTATAATACTAACATCAATAAAAGCAAACACGGTATAAACCACATAGAGAAAAAAGCATAAGGATATATACAAGATAATCAAATGAAAAAAAATGCTTAAACAAAATATACATTACTCTTATATCAACTTGTATGTAGCTTAATATGATCAACCATATAAGACTGAAGTTGTGTTTCTGTTGATCAAATAAATGTAATGCTAGTGAAGACAAGTTCATAATAGTTAATTTCTCTAATTGCCTTGTATTTTAGTTCTATATATATATGCATATTAAAATCATATTTTTTTTGTCTAGCTTAATTATAAACTATTTAATTTGTTACTTATGGCAGATGAGCTATCTTAATTAATCTTAAGTTGGTTTTTTGAAATTTGTTCTTATTTTATTAAATTTTATTTAGATGACATTTATATATATTTTTTGAAACAGATAACATATATTTTTACTATTACTGGTTATAGTATCTTTTAATTATTATTTATAAATTTGTATCTTATTTTAAATAAAACTGTTTATCATTGTGTGATTATTTACTTACAAACAATTTGACCAAAACAATAGTAAACGCCAATTGTTATCGATGGTAAATAATTGTGACCCTTGTTTTTTTTGAAACAGATAACATATATTTTTACTATTACTGGTTATTTTTTGACTCGTATGTGTTTGGGACATCCAGCACCGGCTCAAGTTTTTTAGGGGCCCTTGGGCAAAAAAAGTTTTTTATGCCTTTCAATTATTAAAAATATATATTTTAGTATGATTTTAAAAAAATTATAGTATATAAAATGTTACTGACTTTAAATTTGAAAATATTTTAAATAAAACATCTAAAACATATGAATATAAAATAATTTTCTTAATAAAGTTTAATTTTTTCTTTTAAAAAGTTAAAAAAAAATATTTTTTTACAAAATTGGACCCCTAATATCGTAGGCCCCGAGGCGGTCGCACTGCTCGCCCCCCTAACTGAGCAGGCACTGGGGACATCATGAACCAGATGATCCATCGGGTTTCGCTCGGCGATCTTCTGTGATAACGCTACTTGTTTCCCCACCACAAAGAATATAGCCTTGCTTTCATCTCTTCCCCCTCTTGTTCTTTCAACACGTCCAGTGTATCTACGATCGAATCACATGGAAAATCAAAGAGACCACATGATCATGGTTTAAATTTATCGTACAAAAATTGAAATAAAAGCACTTTTAAAGATATATTTTTTTTCTCGACAAAGATATATATATATATATATATATATATATAAATTGAACAAAAAATATATATATCAAAAAAATGCAAGAGAGTTAACATTTTTTTCCTTTTCCTTCTCCACAAAGGGATTAAATTCCATAGACATATATATATATATATATATATATATATATATATCCCACCGTTCTTACCAAAAAAAAAACTCCTAGAAAACGTTTACTCTTCTAAACCCTGCGTTCTATTGTCTCTCTACCTCTTCAATTTTCTTCAAGCAAATTAAGCTTTGGTTTGAAAGAGATTACTTATCATGTCTCAGCCAAACCAGAACAATAACCCTAATTTTAAAGATACGAAGATCTTTGTTGGAGGTTTAGCCTGGAGAACAACAACAGATGAATTGAGAAGATCTTTCCAACAATTTGGAGAGATTATTGATGCTAATATTGTCAGTGAGGGTCTCCTAGGAGGAAACTCAAGATCAAAAGGCTATGGCTTCGTAAGTACTTTTTCTTTATTTCAATCCCTTGCATATAATATTAATCTTTGATACCTGTGAATGGTAGAGTTATAACTAGGCTTTATATTACTATTAAATATATTTTCTGATTTTTTGTTACGTGTAGGTTGTTTTTAGGGATGCTGAATCTGCCAATACAGCTTGTCAACTACCGTGGCCGGTTATTGATGGAAGACAAACCAATGTCAATATGGCTTATTTGGGTGCAAAAAATAACTCTAACCAGTCTAAACAAAACGGTTTAATCTCTTATCTTCATCAATTTTGTTTTATAGTTACTTTTTGCTGCTAATTTCCAACTTACGCTTTCTTCTTCTTAATCTTAAAATTATGTAGGTTTACTAAATCAGGCTGGACCATCGCATCAATATCAAAACGGTTTGATCTCTTATTTACATATTTTTATTTTGTATGCAACAAAACTTTTCCATGAACAGCTTCTTACTCTTCATAAACCCTAAACTTGCAGGTTTATTAAACCACGCCGCACCTCATCAATGTCAGCTAGCTTCTCAGTATCCATATCCACATTTTCCTAAGCCCTACTGGTAAATTATTTATAGATTTTCTTAAAATAAATCTAAATCATTGTATTGTTTGCTCTTTTAGCTATAATGAATAACTAATCTAATTTTTATTGGATCTTCTTTGTAATGTCTAGGGCTCCATATTATGGACATCATCCTTACATGTACAACGTTCCATGCTATTCTTACCCCACCGCCGTGGTTAGTACTTGATTATGTTCCATAATGTTGTGCTTTTATTTTTTATTGGGGTTTTCTAATTAACACTTTTTGAATATTTTATAGGTATCTATGCAGATGCATCAGCATGTTTTATCATATAGGATGCAACGGCATTGGCAACGGATGAATAATATACCAAGTGTCAGTATTTCTAACCCTCCTAATGAAGAAATCAATGAAGCTAATGAAGAAATAAATGAAGCTAATGAAGAAATTGTTGAAGCTAATGAAGAAGTCAATGTAGCTAATGAAGAAGTCAATGTAGCTATTGAAGAAGTCAATGAAGCTATTGAAGAGGTCAATGAAGCTACTGAAGAAATCATTGAAGCTAATGAAGAAATCATTGAAGAAGGGGCAGATACAGAAACAGTTAGTGATCAAGAAGGAGAGATCAGTGGAAAAAACAATGACATCGAGCAATATGTAAATCATCAAGAGTTAGAGATCATGAGCGGAGACAATGATGACACAAAGCAAGATATAGATGTGACAAAACAGCTCGGTAATGGAGTTGAGGTTACACTTCAAAGCGAGATCGTCTGTGAAGAAGAAGCTGAAAACACACCTCAAGAAAACGGGAATGGTCATGGAGCAAATGGCGACGAGGAAGAAGAAATAGAAGAACAAGATTACATTAAGGAGTGAGTAAGAGAAGCGATATAAATATTTAAGTCTGCTCGATCATATTTGTAATTATGATCAAACTTATCTAAGCCATATTTACTTATTAATTAGGACTAAACACGTGTCTTTACATTTACCGCTCTGTGCAACTTATTACAATCTGTTTGTTGGAGAGCTAACGAATTCTATATCATGTGATCTATTTGTTGAAGCATTGAGCTATCTTGTTATCAATTACTTAACTAACTAATGTTCAAAAAAAAAAAAATACACGAACAAAAAAATACAAGAACTTAACTAAATGATGCGACATTTTCTTAAAGCATAAGGTCTTGTGAAGATTATAATCTTTCATATATAGTAAGTAAATAGACAATGTAATTTTTTCTTCTTTCAATTTCTATGTTATACAGAATTGTTTTTTTTAAAGACTTTATGAACTTTTGTGAGACAATGTAAAGACTTTATGAACTTTTGAAAGTTCTTTTTTTTTAAAAAAAGATTGTAATCTTTAAGAGAAGTAAATAGACAATGTACTTTTTTCTTCTTCTTTCAATTTCTACGTTAAACAGAGGAGTATTCAATAGAAGGGGAGTTTACACTTTGTTATAGTGTGATGTCTACCAAAACTAGTTGAAGGACAATCTGGTGGAAGCTGTAGATGATCTTCCTTATACTTAGCAGAGACAAGACAAAGACCATGAGGTGGTGCAGGCAATGTATACTTGGCAAGCTCTCTCCTGTCTTTGGTTCCCAGAATCATTGGGACAATGTCTGAATCCAATGCTTCTTTTCCAACCTGAACCAGCAAAGCTACCTGCAAATGTGGAATCACTCAGAACACTAAAAAACTGATTCTACGAGTGACTCTTAAGAGAGACCATAAACTTCACCATGTTTCTGACTTGTCTGTACATAAACCCTGAACCTTCAACTTCAAGCTGTAGAAGAGATCCCTAAAAACCAAACAAACAAAAAAAGTCAAAGTCTGATCCTTACCTTAACTTTCTTCAAGAACTGATTGAAAATTTACCATTTCAATGATATCAAAACGAGATATAGTTTTCAAAGGATCAGGCACTCCATCTTCCCTTGTAGCGTTCGCAAACGCAGAGAAATCATGCTTCCCAACAAAATGATTAGCAGCTTCTCGCATTTTACAAGCATTCAGTTTGTAAGCAGTGTGGTAAGCGAAGTGACGCTGGAACGGGTCCATGAACGTGTCACTGTATATCTGGTAGCGGTAAACCTTGCTGCGGCAAGAGAACCGAGCGTGGAACTCAGGAACCGCTGCACCGATCTCTCTGACACGGATGTCTTGAGGAAGAAGACCGTTTAAAGCAGAGTGAATGCTGTCCAAGCTAGTGTAATTAAATGGAGTGACAAAATGAGCTACCTACAACAATAAAAAGGAACAGATGAATCTTAAAACATTCCTGAGAGATATGGGGGGTTTAAGTCGAACCTGACCCCAAGCGTGAACACCTGCATCAGTCCTACCAGCTCCAACGAGATGAAGCTCTTTTCTTTGGAGCTTTGTTATCTGTGTCAAGGCTTTCTCTAACATTGATTGGACCGTTGGTGGTGACTCCTGATATTGCCAACCTGAAACCAAAACTCCTGGTTTCAGTTCGATATAAAGAAACAAAGATTGGTCTAAAAGTGAAAGCTCCAAAAAACTATAACACACAAGTTGGTTATATCATGCATTGATGCTTTTAACTACACAACAAATATAATGGATTGATTCTACTAAAGACTTTAATTACTACAATGATCAACACACTCTCAAGGACTATGACTATGCATTTCTTATAATTAAGAAATATAATATTATATACTATCTGCAGAACATTGTTACAGTTCTGAAAGACGAACCTGCATATTTGGTGCCATCGTAGGCTATCACAAGGCGCCATTTAAACCCACCAGGATCACTGAACTTCACATAGCTGTTCAATTCAGTCTTCTGCAAAAATACAAGTTCAGAGTATGTCACTAAAAGAACTTTCTTGAGTATTTTCAAGCCAGCAGAGAAGACTAAAGTTCGGATAAAGATATATTCTTTGTGTGGAGCTTACGGAGATATTCTGAGGAGATGAGAGAGACCCGTTAGTAAAGAGTGAAGTAGGAAGCGCTGGTGTAGCGCTACTCATCTTCTTCTTCTTCCTCCTCCTCCTCTGTCTCTGTGTGTAATCTGAAAGATTCGTGACTAAAGGAGGTGAAGTCCCGTGAAACGGTGCGTTTTGATTAGTACTGTTGGGCCTTAGTATGGGCCTTTTGATTGATCAGGCTTAACATAATAGAAACAAATCTCCCCTATTTATTACAGAACCGAAAAGATTCTTCGACAGTTAAGATTAAAAGTACAAAAAAAAACTTCATAAAGCGTATAAATACAGACGCGAAACGCTAATTTGTGTTCCTAGGTTCTTCTATAACGTCGTAAACGCTGCGTTTTCACATCTCTCTCTCTCTTCTCTCTTTGAGCGGCACGTGAACGTATCTGAGACGGGAACAAGGATGATAAGTAGATAAGTTCCCGAGCTAGTAATCCTTCTTGCGGATTAGAAGAAAGGGGATTCAAAGAACCTAGAAGATGACCACTGGTGAAGAAGGATCAACTTAGAGATGTTAAGATCAATTGATAGTTTGCTTAAGTTCAATGGAACTTAGCTTGATAGTTGCTGAGAGATATTTAGGGTTGGGGAGACGATCTATTTCCCCACGAGAAGTATCATATAGCATCAGATGTCCACCAAAGTATGACCTCGTGCTATTTTTCCCCGAAATAAAAGTTCAAAACCTATTTTCCCACGAATATAAAGTTCTATTAAAATTTCCCCATAGTTATAAATATCGAAATCTAAAACCCCATAAAATCGGTTTATAGTGGTTTAGGATTCTAAAACCACACATTCGAACCAATTGACATTTTCTTCTTCAACCTTCAATTGCAGACCATATTTCGGTTAAGGTTCTTGATAAAAATAGCATGAATATGTTTGGTCGGATATTTTTTAGTTTTGGTTTAATTTCCATCGATTTATTGTATGAGATTCAAGATTTTAAATTCGGTTTTCAGAAACCATGAGTAAACCAAATATGGTGGGGAAATAGGTTTCGAACTTTTATTTCGGGGAGAAATAGCACGAGGTCATACTTTGGTGGACATCTGGTGCTATATGATACTTCTCGTGGGTAAATAGACCGTCTTCCCTTTAGGGTTTGAAGAAGATGATTTTTATTATTGATTGATTATAAAGTTTGCCGTCAGGCTACAATATATAGTAAAACTAAAGAGAAGTTTAACCTAGCTAGAAAAAGGAAAATAGATAAAGCCAATGTGTAAATAATAAAAGATAAAACCGGTATGAGATTGGTTTAAGAGACCGTGACATAATCCTGTCACAGTATCTCTCTCTCTCTCGTCTGCCGGAGAAAAGCGCTCTGCAAATTTCGATTCTTTTTCCCCTCAAAACGAAAACCCAATTCGCGATCGTCCTGTCTCACGCTGACGTAATCAACGGTACACTAGTAATGTCATATCTTCGATCCCTAAGATTTAACCTTGTTCTGTAGTAAAATTGTGATCCATTGCTCAATTTCGAATCCGTTGTTTTGTGAAACTAGGGTTTATAATTTTAACGGTGGATGAATTCGAAGATAAAAATCGTAACTTTGCAATTTCTTAATTTATAGGTGTGTTTGGTAATGGCTACCAACAACAAAGTGATAGCTATATGTCGATCAGGAGGAGAGTTTATAACCAACAAAGACGATGGATTGTTATCCTATTCCGGTAGTGGCGATGCATTCGCTATAGACGTCGATCACAACACTTCGATGAGTGATTTCAAGACGGAGCTGGCTGAGTATTTTGGTTTAGGTGTGGAGACGATGATGCTCAAGTACTTTCTCCCTGGAAACAAGAAGACTCTTATCACCATCTCTAAGGATAAGGATTTCATGCGCATGGTTAAGTTCTCTGCTGATGCAGGGACTGTTGAGGTCTTCGTCATGCCTCAAGAAAGTGGTGTGGTCAATGTCTCCAACATGCCAGCTAGTAGGTACATGTATTTATTGTGCCTTGTTATATTAGTCCCCTTGTTACATTGTTACAGGTTTATAGAAGAAGTTTTAGATTAGTGTAGAACTTGTATTTGGTCCACTGATCTGATCATTGTTAGTCGCTAACGTGTGAAACCTTTGGTGTTCAAAAATTTATGATTATATTTATTTTTATTAGTTCACTAGATAACTCATTTGACTAGTGATCGAGATGATCTGAGTTCGAGTTTACATATTGAGCGATCTCATGAAAGAACTGACTTGAGCGAGCTAACTAATTTATTTGCATCTTTTACTCTAGCTAACGTGTGATGTATAACTAATGTGTGGATTATTTTTACAGGTCAAGTAGGACTACTGCATCAGAAGGGGTTGTACCTGTAATCACTGCTGCAGGAGAAGACGACGCTGTCGATGAGGACATGACAAATGATTTTCAGATAGACTTGGCCATGCCTGATGAAAGCCCTCTACCGTGCAACTTTGTATTGGTTGATCAGAAACATCACACTGCAATACAGCAGTGGGAAAACGTCATCACAGGTGTTGATCAACGGTTCAATAGCTTCATCGAGTTCCGAGACGCATTGCACAAGTACTCGGTAGCTCACGGTTTTGCTTACAAGTACAAGAAAAACGATAGCCATCGCGTCTCCGTCAAGTGCAAAGCTCAGGGCTGCCCATGGCGCATCACCGCAGCGAGGCTGTCAACGACCCAGCTGATATGTATCAAGAAAATGAACCCGAGGCACACGTGTGAGAGAGCCGTCATCAAACCTGGCTACCGTGCGACTAGAGGATGGGTGAGAACCATCTTGAAAGAGAAGCTGAAAGCCTTCCCTGACTACAAGCCTAAAGACATCGCTGAGGATATAAAGAGAGAGTATGGTATTCAGTTGAACTACTCGCAGGCGTGGAGGGCTAAAGAGGTTGCTAGAGAGCAGCTCCAAGGCTCTTACAAAGAAGCCTATAGTCAGCTTCCTTTGCTCTGCGAGAAGATCAAGGAGACTAACCCTGGAAGCATCGCCACTTTCGTGACGAAAGAAGACTCTAGCTTCCACCGTCTTTTCATATCGTTCTACGCTTCAATATCAGGGTTTAAACAAGGCTCAAGGCCTCTTCTTTTCCTTGACAACGCTGTCCTAAACTCGAAGTACCAAGGAGTTATGCTTATTGCAACAGCTGCTGACGCCGAGGACGGGATATTCCCAGTAGCATTTGCCATTGTGGATGCAGAGACAGAAGAGAACTGGCTTTGGTTCTTAGAACTGCTCAAATCCGCCTTGTCTGAATCCAGAAGGATCACATTCGTTGCTGATTTTCAAAACGGTCTGAAGAACGCAATCCCTCAGGTCTTTGAAGACGCACACCACGCCTACTGCTTACGCCAGCTAGCTGAAAAGATGAATACTGACTTGAAAGGGCAGTTTTCTCATGAAGCAAGACGGTATATGCTCAACGACTTCTACTCTGTGGCTTATGCAACAACACCTGAAGGATACTGCAGCGCCTTGGAGAGTATGAAGAACATATCTCCTGATGCTTGTACATGGATTACAGATAACGAACCACACCATTGGGCTAACGCGTTGTTCCAAGGGGAAAGATATAATCAGATGTACTCAACCTTTGGGCTAGAGTTCTATAGCTGGGTCTCTGAAGCTCATGAGTTTCCCATCACTCAAATGATCGATGAGTTTCGAGCAAAGATGATGCAATCCATCTACACACGTCAAGTGCAGTCCCGTGACTGGGTCACAACGCTGACACCGACCAACGAAGAGAAGCTTCAGAAAGAGATAGGACTTGCGCAGACACTTCAGGTTTCGTCTCCAGAAGGCAGTTTATTCCAGGTTCATGCAGGAGACTCTTCCGTCAACGTTGTTGATATTGATCAGTGTGATTGTGACTGCAAGATCTGGAGGCTAACGGGTTTACCTTGCAGCCATGCGGTTGCTGTGATCATGTGTATAGAGAAAAGCCCTTATGAGTATTGCTCTAGATACTTGACTGTTGAGAGCCACAGGTTGATGTATGCAGAGTCAATCCAACCTGTGCCTAACATGGATAGGATGATGCTGGAGGAGCCGGTGGAGGGGTTAGTTGCCGTGACTCCTCCGCCTACGAGGAGGACACCGGGGAGACCGAAGATGAAGCGTGTTGAGCCGTTGGATATGATAAAACGTCAGCTACAGTGTAGCAAGTGCAAGGGACTAGGACATAACAAGAAGACCTGCAAAGCTGATTAGTTTTTTTCTAAATGGGGTTTGTATGTGTTGGTTTAGTTAAAAGTAGACGATTTTGGATCTTCCGTTGTGTGAGGGAGTGGAAAAATAAAGATCTCGTTTGTTTTCAGACCAAAGCGAGTTTTTGTTTCCTAGAACTGGTTGATCTATGACACTCACATTTGAACCCATATAGACTCTCTTCACATGACAGCATCTTTTGTTTTCTGAGCAACCTAGTTTTTTTTAAAAATCTTTGAAATTAACTTTGGGTGAACTAGCAAGATATATTTGTACCAATATGTGGATATGCATTTACTGTAAGCAGGACATACAGATACAGAATGATGTTTTAGAAGAAGAGTTACTACTACAAGAACCGCCACAGAACGCTAGTACCCAGCTCTAAAAGCTAAGATCTTTGAATCGGAGTCATATTTGAACTTGGATTCATGATTGTAACGTTAAAATGTAAAGTCTTTGGTTCCTAGTGAGTTTGGGTATGGTTCTACTTCTATGTAAAATGGTAGCACAGCAAGATTTTAGGTCATTCTCAATGCTTCTCTCTGCACCTTCGTTTGTTTCACACACCAAACCTATCAACCCACATGATTTTGTTTTATTTTGATTACATGACACGATACATAAACAGTTTTGCTTTAGTTTTCAATGTAACTTTCTCGTTCTCGTCTAACAAATCCTGCAGATCATTTATCCAAAGTAAATACAATAACTAAAATTTTTCAAGCTCATGACAGGATCATAAAAGATCAAACTCGTGCTATGTGTTATATTGCTGCAGTTTTATGAAATTCATTTCTAGTAACATTCTTCTTCAGTTTTTTGCTTCTTCTTCAACTGCACAAGGAGCTCGCTCTTCCAGTGATCTCCAAAACTTGTCATCTCCAAAACTTGTGATCCTTGTAGATCGAAAACGTTCAGAACCACCACTTGACTGGAGGTATCAGACACGATCAGGAACGTTTTCCTTGTTGAACAACTCTACCTACCAAGACCGTGCAGCGTGCTTTGCCTTTCCCGTTTCCCTCAAAACAGCTCCAACAATAGCTGCTTGCTCAAGACAATCATTCTTATGCAAAGTATCCAAAAGCACAACGCAGGTTTTGCTATGAATATTCAATCCTTTCCTACGCGTTTCCTCAAATAATGAATAAGCATCCATCGCCCTGTTTCCATTACTTAGACCTTCAATCATAGCATTATAACAAGCAGAGTCCGGAACGCCACCATTAGCCTTGAACCGATCAAACAGTGAACCAGCCTCTGCAATGTTCCCAGCTTTTGCAAGTCCTGAGATCATGGTAGTGTATGAAACAGTGCTTGGTTTCATCCCTTGCTTCTGCATCTCTTGCCAAAAGACAAAAGCCTTATTAAACTTCCTGACCTTACATAGACCGTTTATCAAGATACCGTAAGTAACTTGGTTCGGCGTGCATTTCATCTCTTTCAAAGACTGAAAACAAGCGAGAGCTTCGTTGATTTCCTCAGCTTTCACCAACGCATCAAGCAACGAGTTCCATGTGTAAACATTAGGTGTTAACCCTTTCTGCATAAGCTCCTCCAAGATAAGGTAAGCTTCATCTATCCTCCCTACTTTCCCAAACCCATCGATAAGACTACTGTAGATCACCACGTTTAACTCTATTCTCTTTGACTTCGCCTCCTCAAAGAGCATATAAGCTTCATCTAGCCTATCTATCTTAGCAAGCCCATCAATGACTGAACCATACGTAACAACAGTTGGTTCGAAACCTTTCGTCTTCATTTCCTCCAGGAGCTGATAAGCTTTGTTAACTTTCCCACACTTGCAGAAACCGTCAATGACGATGTTGTAAGCACGTGTGTCCAACACACATCCTTGCTCTTTCATGGAGTAAAACAACTCGTGAGTCTCATTAGCAAACCCTGCTTTGATCAGTCCATGGATTAAGATCGAGTAGCTTCTAGCATCAGGGACGAAACCACGAGCTTTTATCTCCTCAAACATAGCTCTTCCCTTTTCAGGTTCACCAGCCTTGAACATGCAGTCCATGTATGTGTTAAGAAACTGCAAATCAGGAGAACATCTTTGACTAATCATCTCCTTGTATATCTTGTGTCCATCTTCTTTTCTACCATTGTTGAAGAAGCTCCTTATCAGAGACGTGTAGACAACAGAGTTAGGCCTACACTCAGCATCCAACATCTTCTCGTAGATTTTGTACGCGTCATCAACTCTCCCTACCTTCCCTAAACCATCTATAAGCGAGCAAAACGTAATCTCATCTGGTGTACAAACCTTATAATCCATCTCCTCAAATACAGAACAAGCTTCATCAAGCTTCTGTGCTTTACACAACCGATCAACCATTATGTTCACAGTCCTAACATTAGGAAACAAACCAGCCTTCTCCATAGAGTCACGCAGCTCAAAAGCAGAGTCAAGCTTACCAGCTCTACACAGCATGTCAATGAGAATGTTATAGGTTGAAAGATTCGGTGCAGCGTCCTTCTTCATCTCTTCAAACAATCTCAACGCTTCCTCCACTCTCCCCATTCTCCTCAAGGAAGTGAGAATGCAGTTATAAGCAATCACACTCGGTATAGACCCTTTAGCTCTCTGTCTCTCTAACAAACTATACGCTTCCTCAAACTTTCCACCCGAGCCGTAACCCATGATCATCGTGTTGTAAGCGTAAGTGCAAGGGACGCGTCTGCTCTTCTCCAAATTCTCAAACATCTCCACAGCTTCACCCAATCTATTCGCCTTACACAAAACTCCAATCATGCTAGTGTAAGTGACTTCATCAGGCTTCAAACCATTCGCTTCCATCTCATGAAAAAACTTCCACGCCATATCAACTTTTCCCACTTTACCGAAACAATCAATACACACATTATAAAGAACAGTGTCAGCATCAAGAGAGCTGCTCTTCATCTCATCAAGCAATGACAAAGCAGAATCAACTCTTCCTTCTCTAGCAAAGCCGCGAATCAACGTCGTGAATAAATGAACCGTCGGCTCGTATCCTAACTCCTGCATCTGCTGAAAGAGAGTCAGCATCGTATCGGAACGATTAGCTATTGAGAGAGCACCGATGAGAGTCGTGTAAGCTGAGAACGCAGGACGGAACTTGAACTTCCTCATCATCTGCAACACATCAAAACCTTCCTTGAGCTTGTTGGACCTAACACAGGTAGTAACCATCTCGATACAAGTGTTCACAGAGGGACCAAACCCTGCAACGCTCATTTCTCCGAGAATATGCTCCAAAGATTCGAACTTTCCGCAACGAGACATTAAAGAGAGCAACGAGTTGTATGATTCGGGACAGTGAGGGACCTCTGTTCTTCTCTCGAACCAACGGAAGTAATCAATTGCGAGGTTGACATCTTTCAGACGACGTAGTACACTGATGACTAACTCTGGTTGAGGACTCAGGTTTAGAGATGAGAGAGCGGTTTCAGAGGATGGTCCCCATGGACCGCTCTCCAGAACATTGCAAATCTCGTTGACGAGTTGTCTGTTGTTATTACCTTCGAAAGGTTTCGGCTTTTCACGGTTTTCGCCATTATCAGAGAAAGATGATAGATTCTTCTTACAAAGGGTGAAGACACGATAAGGTTTTGTATCATTACGAAAGATGGTTCCTGTACCAGAATCAAGGTCAAGATCAAATAGATTCATAAACAATTTTCATCAAAAGATTGAATTTTTTTTAGAGAAACTGAAGTGATGATCAATAGAGATTACCTGGTCTTAGCAGCATCCGCATTAATACGATGGACTGAAAGTATGTTTACTGATGAAGACAACAATCAAAGCTTTAGTTATGTAAGAGAATGAAGTGAGAAGAGGCAAGGTTTCAGGAGAAAAGAAAGTGGAAAGGGTTTAAGGAGAAGGAAGGCATAGATATGGGCCGGGAGGGAGTAAGGCCCATAATACTCTCTGAGACAGAGGGTAAGAGGCCTTACTTACTTGGACTTTGACATATTTAACCCGTGATCCAAACCTTAATGGCATGGGTTGTACCAGTCCGGTCGGTTTACCTCTGGTCGGAGTTTTGTATGATGGTTTTTGAGTGATACTGTATAGTAAATGATGCTTTGATTTAATTTTTTAGAAAAAAAAGTTGTTTATTATTAAAAATAGATATATTTTCAGTAAGAAAAGCATTAAACTTGTCATAGAGAATTTCGCCAGTAAAAGTAGTAACATGGTGTGTACGAAATCAATATTATTATATGAGGATTGCAAATGAGGTAGCAGAAAAATGTCTCTAATAATAATAATCTAACGTGGTCATGTGGTGGGGTCGAAGATTCCGAAACTCCAATGTGTCTGTCTCCCATATATTACTCAATAATCCTCATAAAACTCTATAGTGCATATCCCCCAAATTTCATGAAATTAAAAATTTCATATGAATTATAACCATTTCATTAAGATCAAATAAAAAAAAACTTGGAAATCGCGGCATCAGTCACATGACTCGCGTGCGTACTTTACATACATCAAACCGCTGTATAGTTGACTTCAACCGTCAAATAAATCAAAAGAAAATAAAAAAGACACAAAAATCGAATAAAATATATATTAATCCATTTAATTCTTTCCGAAAAAAAAAAAAAAAACTACAGATCTGATGATACGACGTCGCATCAGTCGTCGGAATCATCACCTCCACCAAAGATGGAGAAGCGGTTGTAAAGCAAGAACAAGATCAGAACCAGAAACAGCGCGACGCCGACAGGAGATCCGCTAACACGGTGAATGGACTCAGGCTCTCCGGTGGAGAAGATGGCCGAGACGAAGGAACCGCGCTCCGACGAGAGGAACTGTATAGTGAGGAGAAGCACGATGGGGAGTAAGAGAAGTCCCACCGGACTTAGAAGCTCCGCGATCCCTTCCGTGATGGCTTCGCCGCCGTCTCCGAGGAAGAACGGAACGAAGACCACCAATGCGACGACGACGGCGAGTATGATGCCGTGCGGCGTAGATCCGCCACCACCTCCACCGCCTATAACGCCTTGACGATCTTGATAATACATTGTTCGATGAGTGTCTGAGAGAGTACTGTCTTTTTCTCTTTTTTTCTCTTTTTCTTTTTGTTGCAGTTGGAATATGTAATGGGAAGCGAGCGAGGGACGCGTTTGTCTTTTTGTAAAGTTCAAACTATTTTCCTCTTTGCTTTTTTAAATTACTTCGAAACTCGTGGGGGCGTTTCTTTTCAAACGTTGTTTACGATAATTAACAGAAGTTACAGAACTACTTTTTTTTGTAACACTAACAGAACTACTTTAATCAGCAGAAAATTAAAGGATGTCAGGAGGATCTTTAATGTTTTAGTGGGATTCATCATCTACATTTACCGACCATAAAGCACCATAAGTAGATTTAGAATTGCATAGAATTTGTAAGTCTGGGCCCACGGCTAATGGGCTTTATGTCAGTTGCTCAGTTCGGTCCATAGTTCAATCATGTGTATGGGCCGGTACGCTATCTTTAGTATATATAGTGTACACATTTTGTTTATTGATCTTATGTTTACCTCACTGCACAATATCAAAAATAATAGGTTATTCATTATTCAAATACTTTATAGCTCAATAATTCTTAACTATAAAGTTTTTTGAACAAATGCAAAAAAATAAGTGCAATTTAATGACATAAATATTTAGATCACGTACTATATACAATAAATGAAGAAATTATAATAACAACTACATATTATTAGCTGGTTTTCTTCTTTTGTGTTGTGAGAAAAATCTTTCCTGAAATGAAATTGAGGTGTAACCTATTTAATTTGAGATGACACTAATTCTTACATGACAAATAACTTTTACAAAGAAAATTCATGTGGTTGGGGGGAATACAATCCCAAGGTCTATCAACAAGTGTTTACTTGTCACCAATGATAGATAATTACATACAATCCAACCTGAAAATGATTTTTTAAGATTGAATAGTAAACCCAATCTCCATAGCATCATTGATCACTATTTAGACAACACACAAAAGCCTAGAAAATCAGGAACGAATGTTTTGGGTTGCATTATGACTTACGAGAGAGATGGCAATGAGAGGGAGATGAGCTCTTGAACATTCTTTATTTTATTTGTACCTCAGCTACTTCTATTTTCATCATAGCTTCTCGTTCCCCGTGACAGACAATCCTCAAGCTTACTTCTTTTTCATGGGGCCCAACTCTTTTCTCAACCATTTTATCATTCTTTTTTTATAACCTCAGAGCCAACTACGATACAAAATGGAGTTTTTTGACACAATCATCAAATATAGTGTAGGTATAATATGTAAATATACTCGAGTTTAAGCATAAAGAAAGCAAACAGTATAACACCTTGTTTTGTCATTGTCTCCACAAACCTTACGGTCCAAGTTGTGAAAAGAGTTGATAAATAGTCTTGTGGGTGTTCTCTAATCATTTATCCAAGTTAGGTCATGGGTTATATATAGTCCCACATGCACCTATGTAAGTTTAAACAAAAGGTCAAAGACATTGTATTTGATGGACATTAATATTCATAACGTGGTGGAATGAAATAAATGATTCCTAAACTTAATAATCTCACTAACCGTCCTCTTCCACTACTAATACAAATCATAGCCTCCATAACAATACTTATACGGCTTACATTATTTTCCTAAAGCTCTTTCTCTTAGGTTTCCTCAGACACACGCAACACTTTTGACTTTTTTTTACTATGTATCCTTTTGACAGCAAAAGAATACAAACTAGGACCAATCGTTTTCATTCATTTTTGGAGTTTGGCTTGTTCCTTCACGAGACTACATTGTTCTTACACCTCTATTCTCTCTCTCTCTCACTTCACTTCTTCTCTCATCTTATCCCATAAAACCATCTTAAACTTGTGTGCAATAGTGTATCAGCAAATGGCTTCTCCTCCAAATTTTATCTCTTGTAATGCAAGTTCTGATCTTGAATCCATTCAGGAGATTGTAGTTTCCATCAACGACTACATTCTCAGCGTTATATCAAACCCTGAAGTATGGTTTTCACTTAAGCATCAATGCATTAGCATGTTGAGCATTGAAGAGGAGAATACACTCTTTGAATTCTCCTCCGAACACTCTGCTCTCTCGAATCTCTATTGGGGCATCAATAGCATCGAAGCTTCTATACAACCCGAAAGCTCAGAAGAGAAGATGTCTCGCCTCAGAAACTCAGAGAGGATGCTTCAAATGCCTGCGTTGCTTGAAGAACAAGGAACCACCACTTCAGGTGTTCCCAACTCAACCTTGGTTGCTTTCTCTTACTTCTACCTCTCCATTGTAAGCTTTCTCCAAGGTGATTCCCTGCAGACCACATTGCATTTTCTCCAGTCAGTTTTGGTCTCACCTGATGTGATAAGAAATGACATTGCCGCTGAGCTTTGCGAGTGCATTTTCTTCACTCCTGGTGTGTGTAAGTCAGATGATGAGATCAGAGAGACTGCAAGGAAGTATAAATACAGAGCAACTTATTACCAGGTTATATCATATGGAAAGAGTCATCAACGGTCCAGTGAATGTACAGAGAGACCACTTCAAAGGCTAAAGAAATATAGGTATGGTTCCCAAGCTTATAACCAAACGCACATAGATTGTTCTGTAATGCTCTTTTGATATATACAAAGTTTCCAACATCTACACACGAACAGGCCAGAAATATCTACAACTAATGGACATTCAGTTGCAGAGAAGCTGGAGTTATCTGAAACCTGTGAGGTATGTTTATTAATGACAATAAAATTTTCTTGTAACATTATACCTTCTTTAACTTCTTGGTCTTCTTGTTGAAGTCATTGCGGTACCAGAACCTCCAGAGTGTTGATGTGCAAGAGGATGAGCTTAATGACATCTTTAACAAACTCAAGGCCTCAAGAACATGTTTGGATTGGAACGTGCATGAAGATTACAATCCAGAGCCTGGAAAGAACACAAGAGTCATGAGCCTCAATGACTTCTTGAATGACTCTCAGCCAACCAAAGCATATAATGAAGAGACATTAGCCAACAGATCTCAAAGTTTAATCGGCCATTTTAACCGTTCCATTTTTGACATTCAGGCTCAGCAAGCATATAAAACAAGGAGTGCCCACATAGAAGATGTCTCTTCTTTGAGGCAACTGGAGTTAGAAGAAGATTCAGCCTATGGTTCCATAACTTTTGAAGGAATGAGGAGAAATCTGCATACCATAAAACTAGGAGATGGAGTTCAGACACATTCAAGAAGCGCTCGGAGAATGAGTTTATGGGAGAACCTTCAGAGCTTTATAAAGGAAGTTCTAGGGAATGATGATGAGAAGTATCTCTCAGAGGTTACAATGATCTATCAAATGCTGAACGGTAAACAAGGAGTCAAATATAGCATGCTCAAGGATGTGATTCTTGATCAGCTGCTTATGGCCATTTCAAGTTCTGAGGAGAAAACTGTGATTAAAGCATCCATGACCGCACTTACCAAGATCATATCAGTCAATAGAACAGCTATAGAGGAGGTCAAGAAGAAGGGTTTGAATCTAAGCCATTTAGCAAGCGCCCTGAAACAAAATGTGCAAGAAGCAGCTATTCTCATCTACCTGATAAAGCCACCTCCAACAGAAATAAAACGTCTTGAGCTTTTACCAGCTCTTGTGGATGTTGTAGCATCAACTTCTTCTTCTTCTTCTTACACATTTAGACCTTCACCTTCTCTCTTGACACCTCCTGCAGCATCGCTGATGATAATTGAAGTGCTTATTACTGCTTTTGATCATGCTACAAACACCATGCACTTGGCAGAGATCAGCTCTCCTTCTGTCCTTGGTGGACTTCTTGACGTTGCAAAAAGTGGAAACTCAGGGGAATTCATCTCCTTGGCCAGAGTTTTAGTCAAATGCATGGAGTTTGATGGAATCAACAGGAATTATATCTATCAGCATACTCGAGTGGCTCCTTTTGCGCTTCTCCTGCAGAGCAAAGACAGAGAAGAAATTTTCATTGCTCTTCAGTTTCTTCATGAGGTTCTGAAGATACCAAGGTATAACATATTCTCAACAAGAAAACTTTTATTTTAGCCTACAAGTACACTTTTCATATATAATATACTTGTACTTTCAGGTCTTCAGCAATTAAGATACTGCAGCAGATAAAGAAAGAAGGAAGTTTTGACATTCAGGATACATTGCTGCAGTGTATTAAACAGTTGCAGGGAGAACACAGACTCTTTGCAGCAGATATATTGCTTCAACTGAATGTTCTGGTTAGTTCTAAACATTGCAAATCCATGTCTTGTTTATTACAATCCCAGAGAAATAACTTAGTACTGGAATTCTCAACAGGATTCCCCTCCTGAGAGCAAAAAGTTCAGAAATGAGGCCATAAGAGCTCTCCTTGAAGCAGTTACATATAGTGAATGCTCAAATATGCAGATTTTATCAACATTGATTCTTTCGAATATTGGTGGAACCTATTCATGGAAAGGAGAACCATACACTGCTCCTTGGCTGATGAAAAGAGGTGGTCTAACTTCTATGTCACACATGAATATGATAAGAAACATCAACTGGTCAGATGAATGTTTACAGGTATTCTTTTTTTTAGCTAACACCCTAATAGTAACAAACAAGCCAAGCCAAAAAGACTGAATTTCACAATTTTTTTGCAGGATACAGGAATAGATGGATGGTGTTGTAAGATAGCAAGAAGAATTATTGAGACAGGAAAAGCCACATTTTGCGGTCTACAAGAAGGTCTGAAGAGTAAGAACAAGAGTGTAGCAAAGGCGTGTCTTATAGCCATTGCATGGCTCAGCATAGAGATTTCAAAAGGTCCAAATAGTTTAAAATATTCAGCATGTGAAGTCTTACTTGAAGAGATATCACAATTTCTACACCCTGGTTTGGAGCTTGAACAGAGGCTTCTTGCTTGTATATGCATCTACAATTTTAGCTCTGGCAAAGGTGAACTTTGAAAAGTTTACATGTGACAATCTATAAGTTTAATGCTAAATTTTATTGTGTATTCAGGGATCCACAAACTAATCAATTTCTCGGAAGGAGTTAGGGAGTCTTTAAGACGTCTTTCAAATGTGACTTGGATGGCAGATGAATTGCACAAAGCAACATATTATCTATTCAGCAAATCAGTAAGTCTTCTTCAACTTACTACAATTTATAACCATCATTGAAACCACAAGTCAAAGCTAGTAATATAATAGAATGATCATGCTAAAGTGTTAGATATTTGGTCTTAGAGATGTACTCATATTTCCAGACCATCTTTTATAGGACCAGAGGATATCTTGTGTTCATACACAAACCATAGAGATGAATCAATCTGGCAGTGGAGCTGTAACAGCCCTCATCTACCACAAAGGCTTGCTCTTTAGTGGATACTCAGATGGTTCAGTCAAGGTATGTGTCATATACTTTAATAAAAAGTGCATAGAAAGAGAAATGTTTAAAGAAAGCTCACTATGAGAATACAATATTATCAGGTGTGGAATGTGGATGAGAAGTTATCATCAACTCTTTTGTGGAACATCAAGGAGCACAAAAGCGCTGTAACATGCTTTTCAGTTTCTGAAACAGGAGAGAGTGTTTTAAGTGGGTCTGCAGATAAAACTATCAGGGTATGATAATGATTCAGCTCATTTTCTTCCAGCAAATATTTGATTATTCTTCTATTTTCATGTGAAATGTATGTTTCACCTTCTCTTATTATAGATGTGGCAGATAGTTAAGGGAAAGCTAGAATGTGTTGAAGTCATAAAAACAAAAGAATCAATAAGGAAACTGGAAGCATTAGGAAATATGATCTTTGTCATAACCAAGGGGCACAAGATGAAGGTATACATATCTCTCATTACCACAAGACGTCAGAGAGTATTACATGATAATATCATATAATAATCTCCATCTTCAACTTAATTAAAAACTCAGAGGCAGCTACAATAACTTTCTACAGATGATTGATTCATCAAGAACATCTCAAAGCATTTTCAAAGGTAAAAGTGTGAAGAGTATGGTATCATCCCAAGGAAAGATGTATATAGGATGCTTAGATTCAAGCATACAGGTATGTATATAAGGCCATATCTCTTGCCTTTCATTCAAATGATACTGTATTCATTAGACACAAAGTTATAACATAGCTGTTCAGGAATTAATACTCGCAAATAAACGGGAGAAAGAGATCAGAGCACCAACGAGGAGCTGGAGAATTCAAAACAAGCCCATCAGCTCAGTGGTTGTGTACAAAGACATGTTATATAGCTCAAGCACCCATGTTGAGATGTCCAATATCAAGGTAAAATCGACATTAGAAGTTGTCACAATGTGCTAAACTAAAGAAAATTGACTTAAAGGATATGGCTTACAGGACTTGAGGAGGAGTTATGAGCCACAAATGACAATATCAGCTGAAAAGGGGTCCAATATAGTAGCCATGGGTGTTGTGGAAGACTTCATCTACTTGAATCGAAGTTCATCCACAAACACTATTCAGGTGAACTTTGTTCTTCAAAGTTCAAATGTTTCTTAGACCAAGACCAAATCAAATGAAACTGTGTTTAGCTTAATTATACATGTGGGATCATCACAATTTGTACAAATATTAAAGTAAGTGCATATGGTTCTTGGAAAATAAGGTTTGGTTGAGAAGGACACAACAGAAAGTGGGAAGGTTATCAGCAGGAAGCAAGATAACAAGCCTCCTTACTGGTAATGATATTGTTTTCTGCGGTACAGAAGCTGGAATCATTAAGGTACGATAGAGTTAAAAGCATAACAGTTTTCAGATGGTTAATCTTAGCTTAGACCAATACTAATTTCTGACGACAAAAACAGGGATGGGTTCCGTTATAGCACAGAAGACAAGGATATGAGGTAAACATTGCATTTTCAACAATCAGCTCAAAGTTATGAGTAAATAGGGTACACAGCTATAAGATAGAGTGAAATGAATAAGCTTATTGTGATACTTGTACATGTATTACATATATGTAAAATCTTAGTTGTGTCGTGCATTTTACTTGTGTAGAGACATTGATTTTTAAAGTATTTATGATCTCTTTTTTTTGCACCAAAATATGTATAGTCTTGAACTGAATATATCTGAGTGACTCTTAACAGTTATACTGTGAAATGAAATGGGTCCCTACTACGTACATGTTAATGTAAAAGATGCTCTACAAATATTTCACAACGGAAAATTGATCTTATTCACACGATCACGTAGGATATACATGAATCGGGTTAAGTCAGAAGGCAGCCTTTTCTCCCTTCTGTCTCTTTGCAGAACTGTTCGTCTTTATTTTCATCTCAGGGACCCATCTTGATGTCCTTGTCTCGACCATCTCTTCCGCATATTATATCATCTGATTTTCAAGCTGAATTTATTAATGTTATCATAACACTGTTGTGTCTGTGAGAAAATTCAACACATTAATTATATCATCTCATTAAGGGCCTCTCATAACAAGATTGTTTTAAACTCCTAACAGCTATGTGATGTCTTGATCGAGTAGACATTCTAATGTTTCCTCCATCTGTTACAAACTAGTGGTTTTGGTCGGACAGCAAACTCATCATGTTGGCTTTGCATTTATTGTGATGTTATATATAGATTAGCTGGTTGGTGATTCAACCAAAATTGATGATAATGATGATGATGATGATGATAGGTTTTTAGATGTTGACTTCATGTAGTAGCATGCCTTAAATCCTGTGGGGATCCAAAAAAGATAAAACTATTGTGTTGGAATCCTAATGCATGTGGTGGAAAGGCATGTGCCTTTGGATTCCACTCATTTAATACTTAAAACCCTGAATTCTGTTGACTGCTTGTTCAAGTTGGTTTTGTTATAATAGTACTATAAGTAACAACACATCTGGTTTAAGTGACACCACAAGAAAAATAATTTGGGAAGAATTACTAAGTAATTTAATAAGAACATAATCATTGAAATAAGACAAATCAAAGCAGCGAGTACCTTAAGCTCATTCTCCTAAAAGGTTTCAAGCTTTTTGATGAATCGAACAACATCTAGCCAATAGGCCAACCAAAGAAATGAAAGAGACAAGTAATGTGACATTACATAACTAGGTGTACTCCAAAGATCAAACCAATGTTCAAAGAACAAAAGAACAGCCTAGCTAAACACATGAATGATTAATGTAAACTAGATATCAAAAGTACTTTATAATGTATCTCTTTTAGCTTTTCATAGTAACCAAAGAAGGAACTGAGTCCACCTTTGGAGATGTTTTCTTGTCAGTTGAAGATTTTGTAATTGCACGACCTCTCTGTGCAGTCTTAGCTCTCATTGGACTTACCCATCCCCATGCGCTTCTATAACCCATCTTATGATGACGATCAACTGTTGATGATGATGGTGTCATAATCATAAACCCTCCAAACATACCACCACATTTCACCATTTCACTCACCGCATCAGCTGCTTCATCACCACCATTACTGATGACCTTTGTAGGTTCTCTGTGAGACTCAATCCTTCTCAAGGCACAATCTCCAAACTCATTAGAGATCCTCTCGCTAGAGAAGCTTCTGTTTCCACACCCTACGGATCTTGATCTCAATATTTTCCTCCCAAAAGATGACCCACCACCACTACCAACACTGTTAAATGTTGGCGTTTCTACAATCACTTTGTTTCTAGGGCTCTCATCTTCTTCCTCAGCTATCACATCAATGCCTCCACCAACGACCTGGTTTGATGTCTTTGCTATCTGGTGCTTCCCGGTATCGATCTTGTTGCTTGGTTTCGAAGAATGGCTAACGTTGTTGACCTTTTTGGTGGTGGAGGCAACTTGGTGTTGTTTGGAAGAGGAGAGATGAAGAAAGGACCAGAACCCACTTCGTTTCCTCTGGGCGAGACTCTCACCGTAAGAAGCAGCCATTGATTTGCTTCTCTTGTAGATAAGATTAGACGAAGAGGAGGAAGAAGAAGGGATGTGGTTAGGTTTTTCGAGAGGGAAAGAGGAAGTGACGAGCTTACCGAGTTTGTCTTGGAGACACAAAGCACATATCCCACCACGGTTCTTTGTGTAAGGATGTGTTATGCATTGCATCCCTTCTCCCATGTCATGATCTTTGAGGTTCACCATTACAAGATGATTTACACAAGAAAGCAGACACAAGCGAAACCAAAACCGTCGAGTTCTCTCTCTCTCGAATCAAGCAGAGTTTGTAGAGAAAGAGAAAAGCGTTGAGTTCCTTAGTGCACGTGAGAGTTCTGTTTAATCGTGTTGGACGTCGACTTGCCTCATCATTGAGGTTTAAGATCAACTGGTTACTAATTAATTTCTAAGCCATGGTTGACAACAAGGCAAAAATACATTTACTATGCATATACCCTAGTTGTTTCCCATGTTAGTCCCAGACCCCATGTTAGTGTATTAAATATTACTTATCTTTCAGTTTTGTTAATTAGGAAATTCACCGGCTTCTGTTTGGCCAACCAAGCACTTAAAATTATTTATTGTTCATGATCTCTCCATTTTATTTAAATTATAAAGTTGTGTAAGAAAAAGGATGAGTTGATACTTGATACAACCTACTGATATCCATTTCTAATTGGTTTTCAGGGGGGTAAAACTGATACGAAGATGTGTTGCTAGTTACTAAGGTAGTATTGTAGTAAGGTGTAATCTGTAACGTATCGAGAAGCAATAGACGTATAAGAGGGAAAAAGTGGTCCAGCGATGTTATGTCACAGTTCTTTGTCTTGTCCTACATTTCTCCCATTGTTTCATATATCCCTACAGTAACTTTTATCATCCAGATCATGTAATCATACTCTCTGATCATCCAGATCCAAGTAACTTATTTTTAAAAATTTCTTATAATATAAGTAAGAACGATTTGAGTCGATGAATTATCAATAAATCATAGAACTTATTCCATAGAACTTTATAACAAATGTATATGACGGCTTTGTAATGACAAAGCATCATACATAACATAACTTAGCCATATATTATTGCTACTAGAACTTACTTTCTACTTTCTCCCAGATTCATCTTGTCTGAGATGAGACATTATTTTAAAAGCTACTTTGAGGCCAAAGATCCCAACGTTTTGGCAAGTAATTGTAGACACAAAAGAAAACACAGTAAATGCAGCAACAAAAGAAAAGTTTCCCGTTGAAACGCTGACCTTACAAGCGCGACCTGCCTTGTTCCAAGGGAGCGCTCTGCAACAAAGATGTAGGAATATCAATAATCTGAGTTATAAATAGAGCAAAGCTAAACTGGACATGATTAGAGAACAGTTATGGTAGTTTTAAGTAATAGTCATGTAATAAAAGCCTCGCTAAAATAGATTTTGTTAAAAGCAATCCTAAGAAGAATAACAAATAATCTGCTTCATAAAGAAGTGCACAAAACTGAAAAGTTTCAGGTCAGGAAAAGAAAAGGAACACTCACCAGAGGAGCTCCTTTGGATCCCCTTTCAGCCAAGAAAGTACAAGGCTTGAAGAAATCACCATAAGTCTTGGACCACTCATCTAGCTTTGAGTAAATGTATTTCGATCCAATGGAATCAGCCCAGAACATGATTCCTCCTCTGTTTACAAGACATTTAGATTAAATCTACAATGAATTTAACAAAGATTTTGTTTGATGACAACACTGACCTGTAAGGTGGGAAACCCATTCCGAATATGCCAGCGATGTCAAGGTCTGCTGCTTTGACAGCAATACCTTCCGCAAAGACTCTACACGCCTCGTTCACTACTGGGAAGAACGTCATTTCAATAATTTCCTTCTCCGACAGTTTCTCCAACTGCACGCCACAGTGAAAACAGTGAGTTACTCTCAGATGCTAAATGAAGATCTTTACTGGATTTTTGGACAGTGAGATACCTTCGGGTCAGGCTTTGCTCCTGATACGCTCCTTGCCTTGTCTATGTATTTCTTTATTTCAGGATCAGGTTTAGCCTTGCGCTTATCATCATAAAGATAGAATCCTTTACGAGTGGCTTCACCTGAAATCAACATCAAAGTTCACAACATTTAGAAGAATGTTAAATCAATAGAACACTATTTAGCTGTCCTCTCTGATATACCAGCTCTCTTGTCCTCTTGCATGAGTGGGATAATCATTGATTTGTATGTCCGTTCGGGGAAGTTCTCGATGAATTGTGTTGCGGTTGCAATCGCCACACCGAATCCAACCAGGTCGCACAATCTACTTGTCCAGTAACAAATGTACAGTTAAAAAAATGTAAGAGATTTACATAAGTCTTTACAATGCGATATACCTGAAGGGACCCATTGGCATTCCAAACTTGCTGACTGCCCTGTCGATGAGATATGGATCTGTTCCATGCTCAACAAGGAACATAGCTGCCTGTGTGTATGGGAAGAACATCCTATTAACTGCAAACCCTGTGCAGTTTCCAACCACGACTGGTGTTTTCCTAATCTTCTTCCCAACATCTAACAGGTCAACAATTACTTGGGCAGAAGTATGATTGGTCCGAACTATTTCAAGTAGTGGCATGACATGTGCTGGACTGCATCAGGAAAATGACCAAAACATGATTCATGTAGAGCGAGTAAAGGATAAGTAATCTAACCCGTAAAAGATAAGTAATCACCTGAAAAAATGTGCTCCGATAATCCGATCCTGGGACTTGGTCCGCTCCCCAATTTTGTTCAAATCAATGGTAGATGTGTTGCTAGCAAGGATACAATGTTGAGGACAGTACTTCTCAAGATCAGCAAAAATTTGCTGCTTCAGAGATATATTCTCAATAACAGCCTGTTCAAGCCACCAAAATGACAACAAGCAAAGTAAACTCACTTAGCAGCTATACAGGAAAAATAAAAAATCAGCCTCATTATGCTAATATTACCTCAATGACCATGTCAACATCCCTAAAACTTTCATAGTCAAGAGAACCCTTAAGGAGAGACATGGTTTTCTCAAACTTTTCCTTAGACATCTTTCCTTTCTTTACACGACTCTGGAGATTAGCTGATTAAATCAATGAAATTAGTCAGTTCAAGCTTTTGCTATTCGTTGCTAAGCAATGTACAGATATCCAAATCCATCCCTACCTTTGACCCTGCCAATTCCAGCCTCCAAGAACTTCTCATTTACCTCCTTGAGAATCACTGAATAGTTACTGAGGATCAATGCAGTGGCTATTCCAGATCCCATTAACCCGCCTCCAATTATGGCTACCTTATTAATCTTCCTTGGCACTAACCCGCGATCAGTAACACCAGGAACCTATCCATAATATAGATTGGAAGGAATCAAAAAAGGGGCTTTCATGCTAATAGTTAATATTTTGTTATATAAGAAAAAAGAAACCAGAGGTTTGGTGGCAGTCTAAATGACATGACTGCATAAGCACTCACATACCTTTGTAGTTCCTCGCTGGGAAAAGAAGACATGGATCAAGCCTTTGGTGGTATCCAGGTGTATCACGTCTGCGCCAACTTGAGCCTCCTATAAGGGACAATGTAACGGAAATTTGTTAAGGGTCACTACTCTCAGGGTAAACGATAAAGAACATATAACGCAGTAACAACAAGATAAAAATATAACCTTTTCTAAACCAGCCCTCGGACCAGAAACAATACCAACTTCAACAGCCTCAAGGCACATTAAGGGGTGTTTCATGTTTGGGGCTTGCTTGCGTGTCTGATCCTTGGCAAACTTCAGTATCTCCCTTGCCTCTCCAAGAGGAGGTAGTTTATCAGTTTTCAAAACACTAGAAACCCATGGCTTTCTCCTCTCGGCAATGTCAAGGGCCCAGCGACGAGCAGCGTTTAGTAACTCCGCAGGTGGCACAACAGCATCGACAAGACCCAATGAATGACCTTCCTCTGCTTTAACTGACTTAGATGTCTACATTTTTCAAGAAAAGAAATGGTGTTAACATTTTAACCAAGGCAGACTAAACTTGCCATAAGAATACACTGACGTACCAAAATCATCTCAAGGGCTTTTGTGAGACCAACAAGACGTGGAAGACGCTGTGTTCCTGCATCAATCCAAAGGAGTTTAATTGAGTGCAAAACGAAAAATGACTTGATTCATTCAACACAAACACGAATCACCCATATCCCCATTCTCATAGTCCCGTTTGCATAAAAATGCTTTGAAATCTTATGACACGAGTTTAAAGCGTTTAATTGTCCATAGGAATCAAAGATTATGGCTCCTATATGATCCAAACTGCATGCTGCTGACGGATAAACATTAAGGATTTGGTAATCAACAAACGTACCTCCAAAGCCAGGAATAACACCAAGTTGTAGCTCCGGCAGACCTAACTGTGCACCAGGAGCTGATATCCTAGCATGGCAAGCCTGAAAAAAAAACAATACAACTGTATAAACATCCATCCAATAAATAAAAAGCACGTCAATTTCAAGCATAGAAACTCTACCATGGAAAGCTCTAACCCTCCTCCCAAGGCAAGCCCATCAATAGCAGCGACAGACGGTTTCCTTGCAGCTGAAATCCAAACAAAGAAATCAATCCCCTCAGAAACACATCACCAGAACCAATTAATTAAGACGGGAAGTTAGAAAAATAACCTTCAAGCAAATCGGTTAGGATATCAATCGATATGTATCCAACCTTTGGCTCTTTCACTGAGAAAAAAATCAAACATACATTACTACAAACATCAAACTACACAACACCAATACAATCAAGAAAGATTCCACGACAATGGAAAACATACAAGTCCCTTTCTGAATTTCACCAAATCCAGATATATCAAATCCACCAGAGAACTTCCCCTTTGCACCTGCAGTAATAAAAACACACACAAAAGCCATTACCAAAAGTTTTCATAAGATAATGATTATCCAGAGACGTACCAGTGATAACGATAGCTTTAACATCGTTCCTACTCAAGGCCTCCTCGTAATTACTCTTGAGGCTGTATAGCACTGTACACAAAAAAACAGAGTATCACTATCACAGGTTCTCTCGATACAATACGAGATCATAAGCTATTCGCTAGAGATCAAACCAATCATAACCCCAAATTCACATGATAAGAATCAAACGCTGAGATTGATAAGATTCACAGCATACGAGATCATAAGCTATTTGCTAAAACTAAAAGAGCATGGCGATCAAACCAATCGTAATCCCCCAATTTTTCACATGATTAGAATCAGAACGGTTAGATTGAGAGTAAATCTGACCGTCGAATGATAGGGAATTGACGGGAGGATTGATGAGTGTGATGACGGCAACGCCATCGGCGCCAACTTCCATCGTCGTCTTCCCTTTCGTTCGTGAAGCCATTTGTTTCTTTGTTTGTTTCGTCTCTCTATCTACGATCTTCTTCTTCGGTGAGATTGCGACTTGTAAACTCAGAATTTAAGGAGAAGACGTGAATAGTAAAAATTTATATAAATAGAAAGAGATGATAACGTGTGATATAATTGGCACACTCCTCAACGTAACGGTGATGATTTGATAATGTTTTCGATAAATTGATTTGTTTCTTCTTATATACCATAGTTTTTTATTTTCTTCTGGATATATATACACTGTAGTACCACCATAGTTTTTTACTTTTACAACTTTCATCTTCTTCATCTAGTTTTTCTGGAAATGATACAAACGTCGTCAACTTAAGGCCGGACCTAAAGCCCAATAAACTAGAGATCTACAAGATGCTGTTGGATTTATATTGGGCCTACACTGGTTATAAGCCATAAACAACCCACTAACTCTATTGATTGCACCATTTCACCTGTCGCCTACAAGTTTACAACCACCAAATCGGCCTTTTGATAGAGTATATGACTAGATGATCGTCAGGTAAGTAAGTTTAAATTAATTATCAGTTGGTGAAGACTCAAGAAGACATGTCGCGTGTAACCTTTGATCCCTCCTTTTAAAGGTTCCGTGCGCTGATTTTTACAGAGGTGGGGCATAAGACAAAGTAATCAGATAAGCCGGACACGTGAACAGTCAGTCACTTGGTGATTAGTGCCGTGACTCAGGACACATGTGTACCGTTGATCCTCCTTTCTGACGTGGCATATATAAACTAATCCGATCCATTATTTTCTTGTTATTTTTTTTTGTTTGTTTGGTTGTTATCTGCACTGATCCATTAAGTTATAATCTAATCAGCAGCACTTAGCTTCTTTTAATCAGATTAGGACTGAAACACAAACTCATTACGTTACATTTGTCTGACAAGAGTTCTTTTTTTTTTGTTATGACTTAGAAAGGAAAATACTAATTCACCTGCTTGTTTCTTCGTCTTCTTCTCTTTCTACATAAACTGCTTTTACCAAAAGACCAAACCGTGAACGAAGATGATCGCGCGGCGGATCTGGCGGAACCATCGGTTTCTCCGCCCATTCAGCTCCTCTTCCGTTTGTGCTCCGCCGTTTCGAGTTCCTGAGTACCATTCTCAGTCGTTCGCATCTCCGATATCGCGCCCGTTCCATGCTCCCTCTCCCACCGTAAGTTTCTTCAAACTTTGGTTAGAGTTCCTTTTAAGATTTGAAACGTGGTCGTTTTGAGATCCACTCTGAGATCAGTTTCCGACAAAGTAGGAACTGTCAAGATTTTTTTTGCGAGATCAAACAAGTTTCTAATCTATTTTTTTTTTTTTTCGTAATCTGTGGCAGTTGATGAAATGGTCTGGAGGAGGGGTTAGTAGAAACTGGTATTCGAACGAAGCCATGTCCATAGATTCAAATGCAAGAGGAGGTTTCATTGATGTGCCACTTGCACAAACTGGTGAAGGTATTGCTGAATGCGAGCTTCTCAAGTGGTTTGTCAAAGAGGTTTGTTTCTTTCTTTTCTTCTTTGCTAAAATATTCAATCCTTTTTTTTTTGGTTTTAGTTCCATTTTGCTGTTTGGCTTTAGGGAGATCATGTGGAAGAGTTTCAACCATTGTGTGAAGTTCAGAGTGATAAAGCTACCATTGAGATAACTAGTCGTTTTAAAGGGAAAGTAGCTCTCATCTCACATGCTCCTGGTGACATTATCAAGGTTAGAGGCTATGCTCAAGCATATCATTCAAAAATTTTATGTCTTTTGTGTTATATATATGTTTATTATTTGCTGGTGAAAACCTATTTGATGTAAGGTTGGAGAGACTCTGGTTAAGCTGGCAGTAGAAGACGCCCAGGAGGCTCTTCAAGTATCCTCTGACACTCCAGGAACTGTAGAACCGAGCGTTTTTAAGCCAAAACTAGACAGTCTTGCTGGAGCTCTGTCTACACCTGCTGTTCGTAACCTTGCTAAAGACCTTGGCATAGACATCAACCTCGTTATTGGAAGCGGTAAAGACGGGAGAGTTTTGAAAGAGGATGTTCTTCGATTCAGTTGCCAGAAAGGAAGCGTAGTTGATTCAGTTTCTTCTGATAATGTTGTTTCCACTATAGTTGAAGATCAAATAGTTCCTCTAAGGTACGCCTTTTGATTATGGTAATGTTGTCAAGCTATAAATAGTAACTGGTGTCTGAATCTTTCCTTTTGTTCTCAGGGGATTCAACAGAGCTATGGTCAAGACGATGACTATGGCTACAAAAGTACCACATTTTCATTTCGTCGAAGAGATAAACTGCGACGCGCTCGTGAAGCTCAAGCACTGCTTCAAAGAGAACAACGCAGATTCCACCGTCAAGCACACGTTCCTTCCCACTCTAATCAAGTCACTCTCAATGGCTCTAACCAAATACCCCTTCGTGAACGGTTGCTTCAACGAGGAGGCGTTGGAGATCATCCTTAAAGGTTCACACAACATTGGAGTTGCGATGGCTACTGAACATGGTCTTGTGGTTCCTAACATAAAGAACGTTCAGTTGCTCTCTTTGCTAGAGATAACCAAAGAGCTGTCACGGTTGCAGCATTTGGCAACAAACAACAAGCTTAGCCCCGAGGATGTAACCGGTGGGACCATAACTCTGAGTAACATCGGAGCAATCGGTGGGAAGTTTGGTTCCCCTCTTCTGAACTTGCCTGAAGTTGCCATCATCGCTCTTGGAAGAATCGAGAAAGTTCCAAAGTTTAAAGAAGATGGGTCTGTTTATCCTGCGTCGGCAATGATGGTAAGGACTTGGATCATTTCTTGGTTTCAAGATTCTTGTAAGTACCAAAGCTTGATCAAGAACTTGTTTTTTTTGGTATTAGGTTAATATCGCTGCGGATCATAGAGTTCTGGACGGAGCAACGGTGGCTCGGTTCTGTTGCCAGTGGAAAGAGTATATTGAGAAACCGGAGTTGCTAATGCTTCAAATGAGATAAAGAACAAAACAAAGGAGATTCCATGTTTCTTTGTAAAAGTCTCTCTTTATTTAAATCCTGTAGAAGAGAGAACCTGAATTGTATGAATCCTAATGTTCGAATAAGATAACGTTTAATGTCTGAACTGCATACTGGTCTCTATCCAAAATTTTATTGATCAAAATAAAATATAAATACTGAATATTCATTAAAATGAAGCAAATTATAACTGTCAAAATTTTAAAAGATATACATCCACTGTGATCAGACATATATATCAAATTATGTTATAAACTATATAAATATTATAAACTTTTTAAATTTCATAACATTTTTAACCACTAGACTAATTGTATAGTTGCTAAAATTTAAAGATAAATAAATAACGTTTTATTTACATAATAAAATATCACTGCTTCACTATTTTTGTTTTAAAACTGTAGTTTATAAAAAAAAACGTGATTGAAGTTTGCAAGATATATAGACACCGTGTATTTTACAATAATAACGGTATAACATCTATGAATCATAAAAAGAAAAAGTTAATCTAGACAAAACAGAACTGACCAACAAAGTATCTTCAAAAATTCCAAATACTCGCAACTGTAATCTAAACTAGCAATAAATTAAACATCGTATTCTACTTAATTATTTCTACTCACTAATCAGTTCAACTTAGTTACATTACTCTAACAAACGTTTAGAAGTAAACACATTTAAAAAAAACAAAACCATGTACAAACTGTCATAATCTCCTACAAGTTGGCAATGTACGGAACTTGGGTCTGAGGGATCCACGTGTCACCACCTAAGAACCTACCCCCAGTGTACACCTGAGCCTCTTCGTCCGTTATATTCTTCACACCAGGCCATTTAACTCTAACGCTATCATTCGCTCCAAACCCAGCACTCATATACTCAGCGAAGTACAGCGTCTTCAACGCAAAGTCACCTTTCCACCGAAGCCACCCGTCCGGATCGACCACGTCATCCAGCGCCGACATCAAAACGATAGTCCTCGAGAACCGTTTCCACGGCCTCCCTAGGAACGACTTCTTCGCGGGCTTCATCGCCATGTACTCCTCGTCTCCCGTCACGTGGCAGTTCTGGAACACAAGTCCCGTGGACTCGTGCCTGTCGCTGCGTCCCTGAGCGGCCACGACGCACGTCTGGCCTCTCTTGGGTTTTCTGAAGACGATCACGGAGTTCTGGAGGATGCACTTGGCGTCGCCGAAGACGAAGTCTATGGTTCCCGTGACGGTGCAGTCGCGGTAGAACTGGCGTTGGGAGTGGACGAAT
The DNA here is from genome assembly GCA_026261945.1 of Hirschfeldia incana. NCBI lineage: Eukaryota > Viridiplantae > Streptophyta > Magnoliopsida > Brassicales > Brassicaceae > Hirschfeldia > Hirschfeldia incana. The sequence goes on from JABCMI010000021.1 coordinate 4,409,917, forward strand.
AGAGTGTCTTGGTAGCCGTCGAATTTGCATTCGTAGAACACGGCGTAGTCCGCTGAGACTCTCAAGGCCACCGCCTGTCGTCCGTCTGGTCCTGCCGTGTTCTCTATCCCGATGGCCTTCGCTGTAAAGTGCTCCCCCTCGATTGCTGCCAATACACACGGAATTTAGTTAAAAAGGTTCTCTAACGTTAACCATCTCTTTTTTAATACTCTCATAAGAAATTTATTTGTTTTCTCAAAATAACATTAAAATATAAGTTTATTTAATTATAAAAATAAATATTAAAAATATAATTGGTTACACTGTTTTTGATAAAGATAAAGTTGTCTAGATATGTGAAAATATCATCTATTATAAAACAACAAACTACACATAAATATCTAGGCTTTCGGTTTTTAATTTTAGTGAACAATATTTATGAAATTCAGTTTTATTTCGGTTTTGATTATTTCATCTTTGGTATTGGGTGACAAAGTTAGAATTTTTTAGTGGGAAACGAAGTTAATATCCCATAAGATTTTAGTTATAATTTGATTATGGTTTACTTCCATTTTTCAGATGATTCGGATTAACATAGATAACTCGTTTTTTGAAAGAAAAAAAATTAGATAAATTGTGATTATTTCGGATAAGTAATATCGAATAATTCACATTTCTATTTTAAAAGAATTTAGATAACTCGTCTTTTTTTTCAAATGATTCGGTTATAAATAATACATTAAGATATTTGGTTATCTCAAAATTAAATATAATTAATATTTTTAGGTATGTAAACTTTGCTAAAAAAAAGGTATGTAAACTATATTTTAGATATTCTAATATCCATTTGATTTTCGATTTTTGATTCTAGAGATTAGACCATTCGGATATTTATGCACATATGTTTGGTTTAGCTGTGTGAAAGATTGAAACTCACTGACTGTGGCTGTTAGGTAAGTTTTGACTCTTCCGATGCCGAAGTTGAGGCTGCCGGTAATCACGGTCAAGTTTTGTCCATCACCTATCAAAGTGACGTAAGGCATTTTCTTTGTGATCTTTACTTGCTCCTTGTATATACCCGTTTTGATGTAGATGATGAATGGACTGTTGTCTTTCGGAACAAAGTTTAGAGCCTCGGCGATGGTCTTGAACTGTCCGCTTCCGTCTTGAGCTACCACCGCATCAGTTTTCGATGGTGGTGGTGGTGGTGGTGGTTGTGGTTCTAATACTATTAGTGGTGCTTCTTCTTCCATGAGCTTTCGTACCTCTGGTCTAACCCATGTTGGGATACCATCTTTTGTATTCAAAAGCTTTCTGGCGTAGTTTGAAAGAGCTTTTGTTAGTCCTGTTATCATTAAGACTCGCATCACAAATTGATTCATATGTATATATTGGAGACAAGGTTGGTTCTTAAATTTTGGAGACCAAAGATATTTAATAAGATTTTTAATTTTTTAAACAAACAAGCATGCGTCAAAAATAAATTGTTTTCAAAAAATTTGGAGTCAATGTTTCCAAGCTGTGTCGGACCTGACTAGAGATGTATTTGGTAGATAGAAGATACCTGTGGTGTTGGAATTTGGGAGAATGGTGGAAAGTTCAGTAACCATGGCGAGGCTATTGCTGGTAAGCCTTTTTGATGGTTTGAAGATTTTGCGCATGTCAAGCATGAGAGTATTAGACTTAATCTCCTTGAAGGAATCTATACAGGTTTCCTGGAAAGCAATGGAGCCACTTAGCCAAACCCGAAGATCCTCAACAAAGCCTACAATTTTTGTAGCTGAGAACCCACGGTTAACACATTTTTTAAGATCATCAATAGCGTCAGACATTAGCTTCTCGCAGAGCTCAAAAGCATCTTTTGCTTCTGGGTCTTCCCCAGTCTTGGGTTTAACATCTATTGAGGCTTTCTTGAGGCCCTGGTTGATGGATTCGATGGTGACGTTGATGGCAAGTTTGATGAGTTCGAGAGGCTCTGTGGAGTTGGGAGAAGCGTCCATTATTCTATTGAGGCATATCTCTTTGTAGTCAGTAGGTGCACATATTGCTTTAACGGCTTTGGTGGTTTGCCTGATCTGATTTTCATTGGGTGAGTTTTTAGATGTTAGGACAGCTACCGAGACAACCATGATCACTAGCACAGCCGAGACGCTACCAGCGACAAGGCATTTCTGTTTCTTCTCCTCATCCAATGCCATTTATTAGTGGTTTTCTTTATACTCAAAACTCAAAAGGCCGAAAGAAGTAACTTTTTCTCCTAACTCTTCTAATGTGTTTTTTTACATGTTAGAAATGGAGCAGACGGGGCCTGCAACTGTGGCTATAAGGCCCCTTCTAGCTGTTTTTTTTTTTTTGAGGTTTGGTGTTTAGAATTTACAAAGGTTTGAACAAATGGCTAGAAAAGACCTTGATGGGAGGGTTAATATAGACATGAGTTGCATTGCTATTTTTAGGGTTTAAGGAAAGAATATGAGAGGCTATGTAACATTTTCCGTCTTTAGGAATATTTTTTTGATAAAGAGTCTTTAGAAATACTATCATCGTTTCCACAAGTTTGTGTATTCTTTCCATCTTAAACGAATGGTTTCCCAGCTTTAATGATAAACCTATGATTTTGGAGGCATGAATTTGAGGCATATAGTGAATTTATGTTAAAGTGATCGGGGTAGCTTTATAACTGAGATTAATAATAAGAGATAGAGAATAAGCTGCTGCGAGAAGCATGCGAGAAACCTCACAATGCACATTATCATTAACAAGTATGAAACAGATGAAAAGATCATGTATAAACTTATTCATGGTTGAGAACTTTACTGCTTTGCACTAAAAAGACCCAACAACAGCTTTATTGTTATGTAAATAAAAGAAGACAATACTATATATGGAAAGTCACAAACCTTATTACTTATTATTACATTTGGATAATGTTATTTCTTTTTCAGCTAATATATAAAAAAGTTTTCTGAAAAGCAAACCTTTCGCATATAGTTTAGTTGCAATTTTATCTTTTATTAACCGAATATTGAAAATCAAGTTTTAGTAGATTATGTTAAAAATCATGTATGATATAAATCTCTTTCTCCATTATGCAAAGAGAATCACACATTAGTGGTCAGATGATACATGTTTCCGTAATAATCCTAATGGTCGTGAATTTGCATCTGTTACCTTCAGATTATCCTAGTGTGAGGTCAAGTAACAAAAGTATCTTTCTTGTAAGCAATCGTATTTAACTGTGCCGGTAATTAGACACCCGCAGATTAGTCGGTTGGATCTCGATCCACTGGATATCTTGGATCTAACAAAAAACACTGGCGTAAAAGAGAAATACAATTCTGAAGAATACATAAACTAAGGCCCACTCAAACAGAAATGAAATTCTGAAAAATAGATTAACCAAGGCCCACGTAAAGCCCATATAGGTTCTCGAAGCGTCTGAAAAAAAGACTGAAGTAAAGACGGAGATAGTGGAGCACACAAGAAGTAAACCCTCACCGGCGATGGCTCTTTTCACCGCGCGGCGCAAAGTAGCGACAGCCCTTAGCAAAACACTTTCTTCACCCACTTCTTCTTCGTTTTCTACGCTCTCTTCTCGTTCACGATTCGCCGTGCCATTAATCGACAAGCTTTCCTCGACCAAAACCGGACTAGGCCCGTGTTACATAACGACCCGACCCAAGACATCCGGGTCAGGATACTCTCCGCTGAACGATCCTTCGCCGAACTGGAGCAACCGTCCGCCGAAGGAGACGATTCTTCTTGATGGGTGCGATTACGAGCATTGGCTGATCGTCATGGAGTTCGATGATCCCAAACCGACAGAAGATGAGATGATCAATGCTTATGTCAAAACCTTAACTTCCGTTGTCGGAAGGCAAGTTCCATATTTCATTTCAGTGAATTTATTTATCTCATTACGTTTTGTGCATTTGGGTGAAATGATGGGGTTTGTCTGTGTGTGTGTGTTTTGTAGCGAGGAGGAGGCAAAGAAGAAGATTTACTCTGTTTCCACTTCGACTTACACTGGCTTTGGTGCTTTGATCTCTGAAGAGCTCTCTTGCAAAGTCAAAGGTTGTTACTTTATCGTTTGAATTGCTTAAAGTAGGAAACTTTAATGCTTTGTTCTGTCTGAGTTATTATTATTATTGTCTGTCGGAATAGGACAGAGAACATATCAGTGTCTTAGGTTTGGAACTTATTGACCTTGCTTTTGTATGTTAGATACCTAACCGAGAGTTGTGTGATTCTTCAGGATTGCCTGGTGTTCTCTGGGTCCTACCAGATTCTTATCTTGATGTACCCAACAAAGACTATGGAGGTTTGTAACGTTTTCGTATTATCATTTGAATAGTATTTGAGATGTAAATTTATCAACTAAACCAATTTTGTTCAGGTGATTTGTACGTTGAAGGAAAGGTGATACCCAGACCACAGTACAGGTTCACTGAACAGCGCCAGACCAGAAACAGGTCTAGGCCTAGGTACGATAGGCGGCGTGAGACTATGCAAGTGGAGAGGAGAGAGCCAACACAACAGGACTGGAACCAGAATCAACCACCATCATCATCCATGGGTCATCAAACTCCGGAGAATTAGACAAAGCGCATTATTGCTTAAATAATATATAAACCCCCTAGTTCCTTATATTTTACATGAACAAGTATGCATCTGTAATGGATTTTATTAGGCTTATGAGTTATTTCATCTTCACCTTAAACTCTCATAATGTTAGAGAACTATCACACTATAATCATGGAGTCATCATACATATATGTACAATGTCTATAAATATATGTAGACATTGTACATATATCTAACCGGTGCAGGAGCCATTGAACCAACGGGGGAGATCGGCGAACGAAAAGTGTTCACACCTATTAAGAAGAGATTTCCCAAACGCTGTTCCTTGATTCGCCGTGCAAACCGCGACTGTATCAGCGATCAGACATAACTCCATGATCTCTAGAAATACGACGACGACCTTGTTCGATTTTTCCCCCACGAAAATAATATGGGTTAGGAATTTGTATTCCTTGCGGGTTAAGTTCGGTTAATATATATATATCGAGAACCTGATTCGGATCCGAGGGAGGCGGGTGGATTGGACACGTAACTGATTCCCGCGTTGAATACAAACGTGAGTAACACTCAATATAGGCCATATTTTAGTTTGAAACGCAATAAAAGTTGGCTGAAACTTTAAATCCAAACCAAACGCAAAATTAGTGTCCGATCCAAAATGTTATAATATAAATGATATAAAATGTACTTGAATTTAAAATGTACTATAAGTAATTCTTACACGTTTTAGCAAAACGTTCGGCGTTTAGTTTTCAATGTTTAACTGTATTCGACTAACACATGTTAATGTTAGTAACGAAACGGACATCTTGCTTTTCTACTACGAGAAGTAATGGTTGTACCCTAAATACATAATTTATATTAAAAGTAAGGACTAATTGGTAGAAAACTTGTTCAAAAAAATAAAGAAGTCAGCATCCCCATGTGATTTTTACTTTAGTGTGGCCAATTACAACCACTATGTTTGACTTAATATTGATCTTGAGCAGTGATCAGTTAGATTCCAAATTCTAGATTACTGAAGTTTGTTTGGCTTCATTACAATATGTCAACCACACTAAAACCTTCTCTCTAACAATTAATTTCTGTGATATAGAAATACAGTGTTTGTAGGTTTTTATTTTCATTTTGGCCTCTTATAAAATCAACGTGCATCTAATGTAACATTAGGTACATACTTAGCTTATGTCAAAAGCCAATGTCATATACTATTGCCGATGTCTCTAGTTATAGTCAAAACATCAAGCACCATAAAAGAAATCACGAAATCCAATCTAAATCCAAATTTCAAAGCAAAGCCAGAGAGATATTTACTAATAATATACTTCCAGTTTACATTTTTTAAGTCTAGACATATACATATTACACTTCCAGTGTTTTTGATTTCAACCCATCAAAATCTTGTGCTATGAAAATCAATATAAAATCCTAGCAGCTTTGATATTTCATATATTCGGTAGAAAGAATATGAAGTTGGTTAGCCGGTTTATTTTCTTCTTGTTTTTGTTACCTAGCTAGTAGCTACTTTGTTTTGTTTTCACCTATTTCATTTTATTTCAGATAAAGGCATCCTTTAGTACATGGCTGTTCATCTTTGTTTTATGTGTCACAAGTCTCATATTCCACTACTGAATTTAGCAGCTATTAAATGTTATCGATGACTTGTAAATTACTTTTACATTATAAATTTAATCATGATCGTATGTATATCTTATAAAATTTAACATACAGCCTACAGTATATGATTCAACATGCAATATGAATGAGCATCCGAAAGTTTGCATGGCACGAGCAAGATACAACTTGGCTGGACCTACGGTTACTTTTACCCGTTCTTCTATTTGAATTTCTTAGTAATCATTGATAAAGTCATAAAACGTTTTTAATTTCGATAATTGATGATTTTTTTTTCTATAATAGATGGATCATTTTATTTCTCTTCTCTCTCTCTCTTCCAATTTAAAATGTCACTCCCGCATAGTCTGCCTGCATTCTCTTAACGTCTTCATATTCTTAGCTGCTCACTCCTTCCTTTCATTCACGACCATACTTCTTGAAAATTTCTTGAAACCACTATTGCATATTTGAAATGGGTAAGATCCGACTCGGACAGGATCCAAAAGCCGCACTGGTGTCAGAGATTTGTTCCATGTCAAGATCACCGGTCTCTTGCATTCACATCAATGGCAACTCCGGTTCATGTTTCATCGACTGGTATCTCATTCTCGGTGTATGTTTCTTTCATGTTTCGGTTTATCTATACTGTTACCACTTTTTATATATACATTTATATATTCTATGTAAAGATGTTAAATTGCGTTCTATTCAAATGAGAAAGAAAACAAAGTCAAAGAGAACATTGGATTGAATACATGATTACACAGATCCAAGAAGATGCAGAGATCAAGCTCATACGTAAACGATATCACAAATTAGGTTTGAATTTAATTAATCATCAATTTTAGATTCTAAATATTTTTATGGTATATCGCTAAGATAAATCGTTTTTTACAAAATGTTTCAGCTATGAAGGTTCATCCCGATAAAAACAGTCACCCACAAGCAGATATGGCTTTTAAACTCATCCACGAGGTCAGCTATTTTTATCTTATTTAGAAAATCAATTCCGAGCAATTTAAACACTGATATATTTATTTATCTTATAAAAATAAAATATTATTTATTATGAGCTATAAATGTGTGTGGACATGAATTATACGGTTGATGATAGCATCCGCATGTTATCAATGAACTCATCCATTCTCCTATAACCCGGTTTGGCAGGTTCAGTAATTTTTTTTTGAGAAAACCGGTTATTTTCCGGTTCAAAGATTCAACTCTAGAGCTTACTTATATTGTTGTTACGCGTGTAGGCTTATTTATGTCTTGTAGATGAGACAAACAGAAAAAGCTTCAACACGGACCGAAGAAAGAACATCTGTCTGAAATGCAGCCGTCTCTCTCACAAAACCAAAGAGAATCACCCAGATACTAAACCGAACCGTTTCTGTCAGACGCTCAGGGACATTAGGGATAAATTCAGAGAAGAGAACAAGGTGATAGAGAGATGCCTAAAGACCAACAGTGCAAGATTTACGGGGAACTTAACCGAGGAAACGCCGGTTTTTGGGATACCGAACCAAAACCGGTTTAGTAAGGACTTACCGGTTTTTAATCCATCGGATTACAAGTTATGGGGTTATCCACATGTGAGAAATCGAGTGTTGGATAATAGCTTGTCGGATTGGAAGATGTTCATGAGAAGCAGATCCACAAATGTTCACTCCTCATGATGATAAAGTTTTACATTTCTGTTTTTCCTTTTTAGATTAGGTACATAAGTAAGAAAGCAAATACTGGATTTAGTAGATTTAGTGAACTATTTCAATGTTCAAAGTTCAAACTGATAAATCTTTCCATTCAACGTGTAGAAAATGTTATATGGGCAGTCTCTTAGATTTTGATGATCCCTTCACTCTGTATTCGGTCTCCCGGCACTATATGCATGATCTTGATTTAATATAGTCTCATCAGGTTCAATCACTTACAGACACATAAGTCATGTATCCCAAATCAAATAAAATCAACGGGTATACATTACTGATAAATGAAAGTTTAGATGAATGCTTTATTTATGGGAAAATCCAGTTTGAATTAACCGTAACTAAACTCAAATACAATGTGTAACATAATGGGCTGAAATAAAGCCCATTTATCCTAAATTTTAAGGTTTGTAATGGTGAGAGTAGCCTTATTCTTAGTTTTTGTTTGTCTCTGTTGGGCAAAATGATCGCGGAAATGATTTTCTTAAGTTCAAAATTGAACCAAAAAGAAGAATGTTACATGAGTACATGTGAGCCGTTTCTTACATTAGCTAGCTAAGTCTACACTGCAATTAGCAGATTTTATAATCTTTAGGAATTATATAACAATGCTGACATCTACATAAACCAAGCATAGTTCACGAATCTAGGTGGTTATATCTTGCTTATACTAAATTTTACAACGGAAATTAGAATGATATTAAAAATTTAAACAATGACTTTGATTAAACAAAGATAAATTCAGGTTTACAAACATAGCCAAAAACACAATGTGTCGGGCTGGCAAATTAGCGTATGATTGGGGGGGTAGGACCCGTTCCATTTGCCTCCGCCCTGTCACTCCACATGCTTCCACCGTTTCCTTCTCATTCCCACATTTAGTGCTTTCTTTCAATGTCAAAAACCATTTCCTTTTAGTTATTTCTCGAGTCAGAATGTTTCATTTTGTAAGATTCTGTCCAACCTGATTGTATTTTTAGTTATTAACTAGTATATGATAAATGTTGGCTAGAAAACTATATAGGTATAGATTAGAAAATATTGTGTGTTAGACTTGGTAAATGGGTGAATAAATACATTTTGGCAAGTGGTTATATGTTCATCTTTATAGTTTTTATTTTACTGGAATTAGATTCAACTAAATCACGTTTTTTTACCACACTGAATCACGTTTTTCCTAGCTGTAGAACTGGTTATGGATGGAATTTTCAATTCAACCGATGATTTTTTTTTAATAATGGGCAAATACATTTATTTGGAAACACATTCAAAATAGATTTATTCACGTACATATCTTTTGACTAATACAACTCCAATGTATGAACGGTGATAATTCTTAAACGAGATAAGAGAAACCAGTCAGAAAACATTGATGCTGACTGTATATAAAAATCATTTAAGGAAAATACTGTTAGCAAAATATCATAAACGCTAAAATTCGACAAAACAAATAATAATATTTTTTTTTTTGACAACACAAAACAAATAATAATAATTGACAGAAAAACAAGAAAACAAAACAAAAAATAAGAGACACATGCATTGTCTAAAACAAAAATACAATTCTGTTGGCTAGACACAGCTTAAGAACAGCCATTGGCGAAGAAGATTTGTCGGCGATAATACGCTACCAGATCCCTTAATCAACTTGATTCCAAACCGATATTATTTGCTAAAAATAGTGTTTATACATTTATTATTATTATACGTTCAATGATTACATTTTGTTTTTCCCTTACTCTGTCTTTCCTAAACATAATATTTTTATTCTCCCACTGTCAATTTCCTTCCTATATTATTCTCATATTTTCCTTATTCAAAACCAATCTATTATGCTCATATAAGGCTGTCATTTCGGCGTCAATCTTCTTCCTTACCTTATTTTTTTTCCATTTATAATAAATTAAATTCCTGTGTATTAAATAGCTTCTCTATGTGTGTGTATTAAAAAGCTTCTCTTCTTCCCCTTCTCTCTTTCTCTGTGTTTGGTTACACTTGGCACGTAAGGTTCTCGCCTTTATAGCTTTTTATCATCCGACAGCTTCATTACAAATAAAGATGTCAGTAAGTGCGTTTCTCTCTTACTTATATGTGTCCCTTTCTCCCTCGATCTTAGAGCTCATTTCAACCAAAAACTCGAAACTCTCTGTTTTTCCCCTGTTTCATTACAGTTTCTTGGTTTCTTGTCGCAGGGTGTAATAATCTTGGTGTTGGCGTTAACCAGCCTGATTCCTGTTTACGCAAAGACTCACGTCGCCGGGAGAATATGCGACGAACTTAGCCGGAGATCGTTGAGTTCAAGACCGCACAGCGTCTCAATCTCAGAGTTTGGAGCCGTTGGAGATGGCAGAACGCTCAACACCATCGCGTTTCAAAACGCAGTTTTCTATGCAATGTCCTTCGCCGACAAAGGTGGGGCCCAGCTCTACGTCCCTCCCGGTAAATGGCTCACCGGGAGTTTCAGCCTCACCAGCCATCTCACTCTCTTTCTCGAAAACGGCGCCGTTATAGTCGCCTCTCAGGTACTACTACTACTCCCACATTATAATCCAAAACTTTTTGTAACATTTTGATGATTTTTTAATTTATTATTTTTTTTGGTGTGTGTTTTTTGTAACCACAAAAAGGATCCATCGCATTGGGATGTTGTTGAACCGTTACCATCATATGGACGAGGGATTGATTTGCCTGGGAAGCGATACAAGAGTTTGATAAGCGGTCATATGCTACATGATGTTATTATAACAGGTTAATAACAATGATGCTTTGTGTATACGTCCTTTTGATCTCATTATTGTTAGTTTACTCACTTTATGGTTACTCCTTTTTAGGTGATAATGGTACTATAGATGGTCAAGGTTTGGTTTGGTGGGATCGGTTTACTTCTCATTCCTTAAAGTACAACCGTCCTCACCTTGTCGAGTTTATTTCGTCCCAAGATATAACTATCTCGAATGTCACGTTCTTGAACGCACCGTGTTATACAGTCCATGCAATATACTCTAGGTGAGAGTTTTCAAAAGCCTAAACCACTTTGTCACTCTCTTGACTCTAACCATCGTCTTTTATGCAGCCATGTATATATTCATAAGATATTGGCTCATTCTTCTCCTGGATCTCCTTATACGATTGGCATTGTACCAGGTTAGTTGTCTCTGCTTCTAGTCTATCAAAAAAAGAAAAAAAAAGACTGAACCAAGTCTCTTACATATTAGTATCCATCCCTTAAACAGTTTCGATATGAATCTCAACATGTCCCCTCAAGATGATGGTGGTTTTAATCGGCCTATCCCAAACAAAAAATTATAATGTTTTTTAGGATTGATAGTAAACTCTACACTATATTAAGTTTCATATTTTAGTGTTTGCCTTTAAAATTTATGTGGAATCTCAACAAAAACTTTCGATATAGTCTCAACACGTCCCTTCAAGATGGTGGTGGTTTTTATCGGACAACATCTCAAACCAAATTTCATTTAAAAAAAAAATAGGATTGATAGTAAACACTCTACTTTGTTATGTTTCATATATTAGAGTTGGTGTTTAAAATTTATGTATGAGAATAAATAATGGACCCCTTTATTGTTAACTTTTTCTGCAGATTCTTCCGATAATGTGTGCATCCAAGACTCTACTATTAACATGGGGTACGACGCGATTTCACTCAAAAGCGGTTGGGATGAATATGGAATCTCCTACGCTCGTCCTATTAAAAACGTTCATATAAGAAACGTTAATCTACAAGCAGCTTCTGGTTCGTCTATCTCCTTTGGCAGTGAAATGTCAGGTGGAATATCTCATGTCGTGGTCGATAGCGCCTTTCTACACGACTCATTAACTGGCATTGCCTTTAGAACCACAAAAGGAAGAGGCGGTTACATCAGAGAGATCGATGTTTCGAATATCGATATGTCGAGTATCGGTACTGCTATTGTGGCTAATGGTAGCTTTGGTTCTCATCCGGATGATAAGTTCGACGCAAATGCTCTTCCGTTAGTGAATGGCATTAGATTAAGCAACGTTTATGGAGTGAATATTGGTGTCGCGGGTGAGTTGTTTGGGATCAAAGAGGCTCCGTTTAGGTCAGTGGCTTTGTCCAATGTTTCTTTGTCGATGAGCTCTGGTTCTTCTCCTGCTGGTTCTTGGAGTTGCTCCTATGTTTATGGGTCTTCTAAGTCGGTAATACCTGAACCGTGTCCTGAGCTTATGAGAGTTGATAATGGTTATGGTAGAGCTACATTCTAAAAAAGAAACCGAAACTCTGCAAGAGGATTCTTTCTAGGACTCATTCATATTGGTGAAGTTAGAGAAGGTCAAGATTCTTTTCACCCAAATAAACCACATGGTCTCAGACCATTACATGTTTTTTTCGGTTCGGTTTTGTTTTTGAAGTTGTTTTGCATATTGTGAAATGACAGTCTGTACAGTTTCATTTTTCTTTCAAAGAAATTTTGTTTTTTTTATTTCAATGTTTTCTCGTCTTTTCTCAAAACGTGTTAAACGTTTTTAATAGAATCTATGAACGTCTCAACGAAAAGAAAGTAGAGTACTTTGTTTCCGTTTATGAACAACCAAGGTTCCAAGGTACAATGACTAGTAAGATATTGATTAAACTCTGCTTCCCCTTATCTTGCAAGCTTTCTCCATCATACATTGAGACCACTCTAACAATTTCAACCGTTCTAGTAATCATCTCCAAGCATGGTTGACAAGAACAAACCTCGCACAAACTCGCTCTTCTTCGCCTTCTCTTGATCTTCGCTTGAAAGTGGAGCTTCTTGAATGTCTCTACACAAAACAAAAAGCCAGAGACCAAGTGAGAAGGAAGCTCTATTGTTTGCTTTCTTGGAACCGTATTATACCTTTTGACAGATTCCTTATGCGAGAGTTTTGTAGCGGAGGTTCCTTCTACAACAGGTGTAGCAGATTTGCTTGAAGGAGAACTGAACATAAAGGATGACAGCAGCGGATCAGAATCTATATTGGTTGAAGAAGTGAAACTTGAAGAAGATCCACCAAGAAGTGATTGTAAGTTTGCTTCTCGGAGTTCTTTCTTCAAGGCGAGATAAGCAGAGCTGTATCCACCTCCTTTTCTCAACCTTCTCCTTCGCTGCACGTAGAATCTCACATCAAGGAATAAACATTATTCAACCATAGAACTAAGATATAGACAGCGCAAAGCTTCAGATACTTGTAAATTTGTAATAAAGAAAAGATCAAGAGATGAAAAGTTGAGAAAAGGATATCTTGAAAAAGTTAGCATGTTGTGTCGTGATATGGCCAACGATATCCAACCCTACTCTCTTTGAGCATACAGGACAAACCTGAGAGATAACAAAGATCACATTGTTTCAACGTCACGTTTAGGACAAAACAGACAAGGATCATGAAAGATCACTAATTACTTATTACCAGCTAATGAAGAATACTGAATTTAACGAAAATATTGCAAGATTGGATTCATAAGGCTGCTAAATGGGGCCCATCTGATAAGAAGAAACAAGAGGTAGGCAGAGAGCATTTCATCATCACCAAGAGCAGAACATAAAACCAACAAAGCTTCAAACTTTCTAAAAAAAGGAAACCATGTTTTGTAACATATGAACAAAACTGAAGCTAAGACGACCTGACCAAAACTATGAATCAGACAAGTCCTGCCTCCATAAAGCTGCTAAATGGGCTAATCTGATAAAAAGGAAACAACAGATAGGCAGAGAGCATTTCAGCATCACCAAGAACAGAGCATAACAAAACCAACAATTCCAATATCAAGAAAAAGCTTCAAACTTTCTAAAAAAGGAAACCATGTTTTGTAACAATCTGAACAAAGCTAAAGCTAAGACCTGACAAAACCAAAGAATCAGACAAATCCTGCCTCCAAAGAGGTAACATTTTAAAGAAGGGTCAGATGATCGTTGATTACCCCGTTCTTGACCTCAACAGGATGCTCTTCATCAATGTGACAACAGAGCCCGACAATGTCAAAGACTTCCGCGCAGAAAGGGCAGATAAACTCCGACTTCAAATCGTCTTCTCCTTCAAGATCCTCGTACCCTCCACCTATATACAAATCTGCCCCCACCAAAATTTAAACGGGTCAATCTCATGATGAAGCCTAAGAATAAAGAAGAAGCACGAACCTGATCGTGATTGACACCGTCGAGAAGAAGATGATGATGAGAAAACGGAAGGGCAGTTAATCCATGAATTAGAATCCATTTCTTCTGATTGTTACACGATTTACAGAGAAGAAATGAGATGAAAAGGAGAAAACTTTGAACGTGATCAACGAAACCCTAGAAGAACGGAAGAGAAAGGGGAGAACAATGGAAGGAGATGGGGAGAGAGAGAGAGAGAGAGTGGAAGCGAGACTTATTACCGAACTACAAGTTCGCGCAAGGACACGAGTTTACAAGAAAAAAAAGTCAAGGAAATATTTACATGTTATACCCTCTGACTTTATTCTTGTTTATAGTTTTACCCCTGACGTTCACACGACTTTAGTTTAGATTGGACCGGACATAAGAAAGGTGTTTCACACGTGTGGCGTCGGTCAACCACTAAGTCCTGTCTGAGAAAAATGACTTTGCCACATTTACTTTGGTACGTTTTATAAAGTTAACAGCGACAATGATTAGTTAATTAATTTTTATTTTTACCCGACAAATCATGTTTCTGTCAGGTTATAATACAAGGATCCTGCTTTGGTGAATTATGTCAGTGATATATAACAAAATTACCGGATATTTAATGACTTCGAAAAAAATAATAATTGAATTATATGAAATTAATCATGCGAAAATAATTATTTTGAAAAGAGTGGCAAATTAGTTTGAGGATACAACACAATTTGAAGTGGTGGATATAGAATATAAAAAATATACTCATTAATCTATGTAAAACTATACCATAGTTTTAAAGGTTTTTTTTTTTGAGAGAAGTTTTAAAGGTTTATAGAACTTTAGTATTTCATAGTTAACTTTTGCCTAATTGTTTGATGGGAGGTCTGAAGGAAGATAATTGCTTAGTAAATTGCATTATTGTAATATGTCAAATAAAGGAAAAAAAATCATCTGCGTCTGCGGATTCATGTACGTGATATTCCTTTATTATGATTAAAATTCGATGGCGAAATGAGTCATCTCCAATTTGTAAGAAAAAAACGAAGCTGCATGTGAAGGAAGGGAATAAAGTGGTGACTTTTCTATCAACAAATAAGGAAGAATCCGATAACATTTTGACAGCCAACACATATAGATCTTTGTCTCCCTTTGCCTTTGTTGCTTTGTTTGATTCTCTCTATCTTTCTTTTTTTTCAAAGTTTTCAAATCACTCCACTCCACTCCATCCACTGCATTCATATTACCTAAGATAAATTAATGGAAACGTTCGAAAGCAAAATTCAATTTTGTCTCTGTCACTTTAGCAAAATCTGGAAGACTTTTTTCTTAAATGCAATTTAATCCTATTGGTATTTTGTTACATGATGATGACATGACACCGTTCCTTTTGCACGAAAGTAACGTTATATGTAAACTGAAAACCTTTTACATCAATATAGGATACGACTTCCATTGGCCCTATTGGTTTGCCATCGCAACTACCTTTCACTTAATTCCTTAACTCGACCAGCTAGGTCTTTATTCAAAGTGGTAGAGTTTACTTCAAATGATGGAATACTATTGATCCTAGGTGCTCGTAGTGATACAATATCATTACTCTTTCACATTGTCATCGTTGATAAATTATGAATAAATGCATGCAATTAAATTTTAAAAAGAACAATAGAGTCAGGTATTAAGAGAAGTACTAAAGGTATGTAATTAAATTTCTCTTAAATTTATCTACTGTCACACTGTTGATCTTGTGGAGGCGTTGGCTTTATAAGAGCGTGTCCATTGGTAAAACTCTAATGGATATTTCACCAATAAAACAATGAAATAAAATATAAAAATATAAAAAAGTAATGAGAGATTTCATTCAAAAACTTTTAAAGAATTCAAAATTATTCTAGACAGGTGTTTATTGTTAAGTGGTTTGTATTCTTTTAGATTAGAAATTAATTTACGTAATTATATTTTAGTAAAATATTTGTAACTTTTTGTTTGAGATATCTTAACAACGAAGTTGTTCTAAATGACTAAATGTAACCATTTCCTAGAACCCTCGCGATTTAAACTCCAATCCATCACAATAGATGTAAAAAATAGGGTCTAATAAATACTAATATATACCGTCTAAGACTAAATATTCGAATATAGTCATATGCCTACAAATTGTGGAGGTTAAAAGAAAATGACATATATAAAATACACATATCTTCCGAATATATAAAAAAAGGATTTCGAAAAAAAAAAAATCTTTGATAAAAGGAAGAACACTTCTACTCAGAGCCTCTGAATGTGCTTCTTCCTCTCTCTCTTATCACTTGATCACAATCCTCTCAAACTATCACTTTTAGACAGAAAGACTTCTGACAATGGAAGCAATCAGATTCTCAAACATGTCAGCTCTTCTTCTTATACTTCTGCTACTGTCACTGTCTCTCTGCGTGACGTCAAAGGACCAAACTGTTTCTTGCACAATGTGTTCCTCTTGCGACAATCCATGTAACCCTGTCCCGACGTCTTCTCCTCCTCCCCCTACTCCTCCAAGCTCCTCCGGCGGTAGCGGCGGCGGCTCTTATTACTATTCTCCTCCTCCTCCTCCTTCAAGCTCCGGAGGTGGTAAATACCCTCCTCCGTACGGAGGATATGGAGACGGTGGACAAAGTTACTATTATCCGCCTGCTTCTTATGGAAACTACCCGACGCCGCCTCCACCAAATCCGATCGTTCCTTATTTTCCGTTTTACTATCACATTCCTCCTCCGGGAGATTCTGGATCAGATCGTTTGTTGGGTTCTCTTCTCTTTGTTATGTTCTCAATCATGCTTTGTTTTGGGTGACTGAGAAAGAGAATCATCTGATGTGTCAGAAGAACTAAAACCTTCTCTTTTTACTTTTTAACCATGCTACTATTATATTTTTACTTTCTGTTGACAATTTGTATTTAAAATTTTTCTTTTAATTTAACATCGTAATTACGCGTTGTTATGAACCTCAGATAAGAAAAATATTAATAAATAAAACGTTTTTTACTAGAGAATATAGACCTTTATGTAAGGAAGTACACAATACACAATACAAGTCGATGACGATCAGTTCACTTGCCCTATTTTGTCGGTCCGGGTTAGCTGTTAGCCTTTTAGTTTTAGCTAACGTTCTCTTACGCAATACTTTTTGCTATACACAGTTCGGTAACAAAAAGGAAACACTTACAATGCTCACGTCCTACCAAACATCAAAACATTTACACGAATTATCGAAGAGGATAAAGATGCAATGCCTCGCCAATCACATCCCTCTGAAAGCCATGAGTTACTCATCGACCATGTGATCGTATCTTCTTCTTTTTCTCACTTTTCCTTTTTTAGATTACCTTTTAAGATTTTTAACTTTAGTTATGACTTATGCGTCGTCTCCTAAAAAATGTGAAACTATTAGCTGGTTAGCACGTGCGAGTAATGGGTTTGTTATGGTCCCGGCAAGCTCAATCTAACAGAAGTTCAGTATGCAAATATCATTAATAGTTCAAGATTATAAAGGTGTTCTTGACTTTCTACGGCTTTTAAAGGATAGAGTCAAATACTGTTTTCAGTCAATGTTTTGGCTTTCTTACCATTCACAAACCTTGGTGCACAAGCTGTCTTAGTCTACAGAAACATATTGAAACTTCCTGGAACATGTCCCAGTGGCAAAGAAGGACTTAGATGTGCCAACGTACTTACCTTGAACTTACCAAGAATGGGGGAGCTTACAACAATGATCTTAGGTCACAAAATTTCCATGGAAATATAAGCCAACTTTTGGGGACAGGAACATTGCACGAAGCTTCCTGCCTTGCTGGTGTTAATAAAAAGTCAGTCAATGGAGTCAACGCTCTGTACACAATATAACATTATATAACTTGTTAGTTGATCATTTCACATTAAAACCCTTCCTTCAGATCTTGATCCCCTCTCTTAGTTTTCTACTCTACTAATGGATTCTCCTACTCCTAGTTTGTATTTGTTAGTTTCTGCTGGAATAGGCTTCTTGACGCTTTTGGTTACAACGTTTCTTATTGCTTATAGAAGATACAAATTCCAACAAAATAAAGATTTAATAGCTTCTCCTTTGTCTCCTTCCTCTCTTTCTTCTCTTTTCCCTCCATCTCTTCCATCTCCTGTGTCTCGCAACTGGAGACACCAAGTTTTCCCTAGCTTCCGCGGGGAAGATGTCCGCAGAGGCTTTCTCAGCCACATTCAAAAAGAATTCGAAAGAAAGGGAATCACCCTATTCATTGATAATGATATCGACAGGAGCAAGTCCATTGGTCCTGAGCTCATAGAAGCTATAAGAAGATCGAAGATATCAGTTGTCCTTATCTCCAGGAATTATGCTTCTTCAACATGGTGTTTGAACGAGTTAGTGGAGATCATCAAGTGCAGGAAAGAGTTGGATCAAATAGTGATGATCGTTTTCTATGAAGTTGATCCATCTGATGTAAAGAAGCGGTCTGGAGAATTTGGAAATGCCTTTGAGAAAATTTGTGTGGGGAAAACCGTGGAGGACGTTGCAAGATGGAGAGAAGCTCTGGAGGAAGCGGCCAAGATCGCTGGCTACGACTCAAGGAGCTGGTTAGTCATCTTCATAACTCCTCATGTTTCTAAATTAATAATATTAGGACTATAATATTTGACTAATTTACAAAAAAAATTTAACAGTAGTTTTTCTATAAAATAAGACAAACAACTGATTTTACCGTATATATTAACTAAATTTAAATCTGACTTTCAAATTATTATTATTTTGCGTAGATGAAATTAGTTTTATAGAATTTAAATGTATTTTTAAGATATAGTTTTATTTAATATTATTAATATATAATGAAGTGTTAAGGAAAATATAGATAAGCTCAATTGCTAGTATAAAACATATAATACATTTTTTTGTTTGTACTTACATAAAATGTATAAATAAATTATTAATTTATGATGCTAATGAGATCATATATTTACATAAGATTTTCTATAAAATTATCTTATTGTCTTACAAATTTGTACCATATTTTAAATCGTCCAACTCGGAACTGATGAAATGTATTAGTTCATCGAATATTAATCTATAGAGTTTATATTGTATACTATATAGTTTAGAATCAATTAACACTATTACTGCATTTTAGTTTAAGGAATGTCTCTAGGTAGATGTAGTTAATGAAGCAAATGTGATTGGTCTCTCATTTGTTAGGAACAATGAAGCGGACATGATTGAGAAAGTTGCTAAAGATGTTTCAAACATGTTGAATACTGCTACACCCTCTAGTGATTTCAGTGGATTAGTTGGGATTGAGTCTCACATCAGTGAGATAAGTTCAGTTTTGTCCTTAGCCTCAGATGAAGTTAGGATGGTTGGAATCTGGGGTCCTGCAGGAATTGGAAAAACCACCATCGCCAGAACTTTGTTCAGCATAATCTCTCATGACTTTACACACACTGCTTTTGTGGAGAGTACAAAGAGAAAGCACAATGATGATACTGCATTCAAGTTGCATTTACAAGAACAGCTTCTGTCTAAAACGTTCGATCATGAGGAGCTGAAGATAGAGCACTTGGGTGTGGCTGAAGCAAGGCTGAAAGACAAGAAAATACTTGTAGTTCTTGATGATGTTGAAGAAGCAGTGCAGCTACAAGCCATGGCTTGTAAAACTCAGTGGTTTGGCTGCGGAAGCAGGATAATCATTACAACAAAGGATATGAAAGTTTTAAAGGCACATGGGATTAACCATGTCTACCATGTTGATTATCCACGTTGGTCTGAAGCTCTTGAGATCTTCTGTCTATCTGCTTTTGTTCAGAAGTGTCCTTATGTTGGTTTTGAGGAGCTCACCAGGGAAGTTGTAAGACTTGCAGGTAAGCTTCCTTTAGGGCTAAGTGTGTTTGGTTCATATATGCGAGGAATGTCCAAAGATGAGTGGACACATGCACTTCCTAGACTAAGGACAAGCTTGGACGGAAACATTGAAAAAGTATTAAGGCTCAGCTATGATGCTTTATGCGATAAAGATAAAACTCTGTTTCTTCATGTAGCATGTTTTTTCAAAGATAAGAAAGCTAAACACATGTTAGAGTGTCTTGAGGAGAGTGACTTGGACGTCAAGCATGGGCTTCAGGTCTTAACTGAGAGATCTCTCGTATCTATCAACAGAGTGGGTTACTTGGTGATGCATAATTTGCTACAACAAATGGGTAAAGAAATCATCCGCAAAGAAGACATAAACGAGCCTAAGAGACGTAGATTCTTGATGGATGCTCATGATATTTGTGACGTTCTCTCAGACATTACAGTAAGTTTTAACAGTCTTTCTTGGCATTTTCTCAGTGAATCATTTGATAACTAAACCATATGTATTCTATTTCAACAGGTCTCTGGAACTGTTCTAGGCATAGATCTTGATATATCTGCAGTCAAGGACGAACTAAGCATTGATGAGAGAGCCTTTGAAGGAATGTCTCGTCTTCAGTTCTTAAGAGTCTACAATGACAACAAACTGATCTTACCAAGGGGTCTGAACAATCTGCCTCGTAAGCTTAGGTTGTTAAATTGGAACAAATTTCCCATGAGGTTTTTGCCTTGTGAGTTTCGTGCCGAGTTTCTTGTCAACCTTAAGATGAAGAGTAGCCACCTTGAGAAGCTATGGGAAGGAACTCCATCAGTAAGTACTATTAGTTTTCATAATAAATCGTACTTTTTTGTTAAGTTAGCTGGCTTCCAATTTAAAATCAAACCAGTTGGCATTAAATAGAACGATCCATGCATCAATCTCAGAATGTTTTGATATGGATCGATGAGATAACTTTAGGTCGGATCAATTTAGATTGGGCTGGACTGTATTGATCGGATTTTGATATCATGTTAGGTTATATAGATTTCCAACTTTAAAAAATTTAGCCATAAGTAGATTAGTCAATCTCTGTTATATACTATTTCTAATTTCCAATGTGAGATATTTTGTTTCTAATATTTTGATTGCTAATCTAGCCTTAAAACATATTTTGTGCAGCCGCTCAGGTGCCTGAAACGGATGGATCTGTCTTTCTCCCATAACTTGAGAAAGGTACCTGATCTGTCAAGTGCTACTAATCTTGAGGCATTGATCCTCACTGGTTGCAGAAATTTGGAAGAGCTACCCTCCTCTGTTAATAACCTCGAGAGTTTAGTTGAGTTGAGATTGGAAGGATGTCCAACACCGAAGGATCTTTCTGCCAAGATCAACTTGTGGAAGTCTCCTTCTCAAATCCATATCTTTGAGTGCTCAGGGTTGAGAGTTCTTCGTGATGTGGACACAACAGGTCTAACGTTATCTCTCAGTGATGAGATGATAAAAAAATGCCTTCATGGATCAAGCTTTTGTCACATGTTCAAACAATAGCATTGACGAAGTGTTATAGCCTCAAGGTGTTCCCTAGAGTTTCTAATAGCATTCAAGAGCTGGACTTAAGCGAGACAGGAATACAAGAAGTTCCTACATGGATCAAGAATCTCTCACGTCTTACAAGTCTAAGAATGGTAAAGATCATTCCGACAAACATCAACATGAGATCTCTGTCTTCTCTTGATCTCAGCCACTGCACAAGATTGAAAACGTTTCCAGAGATTTCTACAAGACTTGAGCGTCTCAACCTGGAAAACACTGGTATAGAAAAAGTTCCTTTATCAATATGTTCCTGGCTCTATCTTGTTGATTTGAGCATGCGAGGTTGCAAAAGCCTGAAGGTGTTCTCAGACGTTACTGATAGCATTGAGGTGTTGGACTTGTGTGGTGGTGGTGAAGAAGAAGACCGGTCTCTTCATCTTGACCTTAATGGGTGCAAGAATCTTGTCTCACTCCACCAACTTCCAGGTTCCCTCATATACCTAGATGCATGTAACTGTGAGTTGCTAGAGACAGTAGATGGTTTCTTTTACAATCCACCAGTCAATGTCCATTTTGATAACTGCTTGAAACTGAATCAAGAAGCGAGAGAACTCATACAGACTTCAGCTTCAAGTGTTGCTGTCTTACCCGGTGGGGAAGTGCCTTCGTACTTCCACCATCAATGTACTGGAAGTTTTCTAACAATCCCTTTCATCGAAGATAGGGACATTCCTGATTACTTGCGGTTCAAGGCTTGTGTTTTGCTGAGCCCTTTTTCTGGCACACCAAGGACGTTTGGTGTGTCTTGGTGCATTTTTGACACACGCAAGGCTGACCAAGTAGGTCATGGTTTGTGCTTTTTTGCAAAGGAGAAACTTGGAACAGATCATTTGTTTACATTCGAGGATTCTTTCTCTATGGAGAAAGACAAGGATCATGGAGAAGTGGCGGAGCTTTGGTTGGTCTTTCAAATTGTAAATGAGAAGAGAATGAAGGGGTATGGGAGATGGGAAAGCGTGGAATCTGATTCTCAGAAGTTGAGGATAATGGGATGTGGTGTGAGATTCTTGGACGTTCTTGGATCTATGGTTCAAGCTATCAAGTAGGAGAAAAAACTCAGAAAGTAAATAAAAAAAGAAAGAGAAAGATGAAAGTGGATCCAGTTCCCTTTAAGGACAACGATAAAGGTTCTGGAGATCTTTCTGATACAGGTTCATGGTTGGGATACAACAACAGCTCCCTCTCCATTGTTCCCAGACTTCCTCTTATGGTATATTGTAACTGACATGTATAGTAAACTGTATATGACTATGTTAAGGCCAAACAAAAGCAACAGGAGAATATGTTCACTGCCTTAAAACAGAGGAACCTGTCTGGTATCCGAGGAATTAAGGGACTACTACTAAAGACTGATAAAGAAAGAGACATTAGAGTTTAGAAGAAAAGTAAAGAAGCAAAGGTTGCTAAGTGGCTTTAATTTGGTGCAAACATCATTAGTAATAGGTTTCTTAAACTGAGTGTCTCAACATATATATATATATATATATAATAAACATTTTATTTTTATAAGTTTAAAAATTTGGTGGATAAACATGTGTAAATCAAGTCTTAAGGAAGAAAATTCCTTAGAGAATTGTTTCTTTTTTACTTTTAGTTATTAATTTTTATCTTAATAAACTCTTATAAAAAGGAACCGCAGTAATGCCTTTATAGTTTTAGCATCTTGTACACATTGTACTACTTGTTTTAGGATTCAATAGATTTACATAATTTAGATGCTTTCGAATTCAACAGTAAGACCAAACATGCTTTCTGATACATGTCCACAGCATCCAAATAGTTTAAAACTAAGATTCATCTCTTTGTGCTTATTGTTATGTTGAGGGTGTTTGTAATCTTTTTAAACCGCTTCTAAAAGATGCATATGCAAAACCAAAAACCTTCTTATTTAATCTCCATATCATGTCCGTGTGTTATCTTTATGATATTAAAGATTAATTTTGTATTTCTAATAGTTTATTGATTTATATGTGATGATATTTGCTAAGCTATAGTTAGCTTTTAGGCTACAAACATAAGTAGAATACTTTTTACATATTTTCATGCTCGTCTTTCTAGACTAGCTAAAGTTCCATTTAGACTTGGTAAGATCCCCTATGAACATATGGCAGCAGCTGATGTACGTCCAGTTGCATGTGTTGTGGTGGCTACCCAAAAGATAAAAAAGATTTTGTTTGTCAGTAAATTGTTTTAAGTTGTTGTTTGTAATATGATTGTTTCCATGGTTATGTTTATCAAGTTTTAAGTAAATTGGATTGTATGCATGTTTATGTTTCAAATCATTTTGTGACTATTTTGTGCACCATTAAAATTTTTGTTTTTCTTTTGATGATTTGTTGTTCATTTAGAATAATAAATTTAGGATAATGAATTAAGAAGAAAAAAAGTAAACAGATTAATTTGAAATATAATGATTAACGAGTGAAAAGGGTGACACCAAGCAAGATATTTATATAACAAAACAACCCGATAATGGAATTGAAGTTACACTTCAAAGTGAAGAAGCTGAAAACACACCACAAAAAACAAGAATCCATGGAGAAAATGGAGATCAGGAATAAGGAAAAATAGAAGAACAAGGATACATTAAGGACCACAAACAAGAGAACAATATGAATAATTTAACCTGCTCGACTCAATCATATTTGGAATTATAATCAAACTTGTTTTTCTTATCTAAGCTATATTAATTTTCTTATTTAACACTTTTCTTTTCATTTACACAAAACAACTTCATAAACCTCACAATTGCTTAATAGAATGATGTAGAGTTTAGCTGGTGTTAGCTTTTGTATAAACAAAAACTAACATATATTTATTTTTCTTTTCCGAAAGTTTATTATAAGTTTATAACTAAATAAGTGAGTTCTAGTTTCCATTTTCTGGTGCACATCGTCTTACAATAAGAACTGACTTATTATTTGGGGAACTTATGATACCAATCCTCAAATTTGTCTGATGAAGTCATGTACAATCCTCTCACTGACAGCTTTATATGCATTGCATGCAACCCATGTAAATTACTTGCTAACTCATTTGAAAGATATCCCTCAGATACATTTTCATGGTTGAGATACAACAAAATCTTCCTCTCCCTTGTCCTTAGACTTCATGTTATAACATATAGTAGGAGATATGTATTGTAAACTGTATATGTTAAAGCCACACAAAAGCAACAAAAGAATATAGTCATGACATTAAAACAGAGGAAGCTGTGGCAGCTACCAGAGGCTGATAAAGAAAAGAGATATTAGAGTTCAGTAGAGAAGTAAATAAGCAGAAGATAGTTAAGTGGCTTTAGGTGCAAACTTGTAGTTTAGCATCTTTGTACACAGTTATACTGATTACTACTCGTCATGGGATCCGGTAGAGTAACTTATACAAAGAGTAACTAGTGGTTTTTCCGATATATCATGATTTTTGAGTTCATTTTACAGGCTTGATATAAAAACGGGCCGAATATTTATTTGTGGCCCATACGATCTATTAGGGGCATTTTAGCCATTTGAAGTTCACTATAAATTCAACCAAGGAACTAGGGTTTTGTTGTATTTGTATCGCCGTAAGCTAAACTCTAGCCGATCATATCTACCCGACGCAGGTTAGCCACTTCTCTCTCCGACTATACGTCTCTTTCTTTCTTCTTGTTTTCGTTCCTGGTTTGATTTAATAGTTTTTTAACAGAGATGGCCAAGTCGAAGAATCACACAGCGCATAACCAGTCTGCTAAGGCACACAAGAACGGAATCAAGAAGCCTAGGAGACACCGTCACACTCCCACCAGAGGAGTAAGTCCCTTTTATCACAGCTTAAACCTAACTTTTCAGATTTTAATATTAACTTTCGGAGTTTGATTATGATTTTGATGAAATGTTGTTTACAGATGGACCCTAAGTTCTTGAGGAACCAGAGGTACGCGAGGAAGCACAACGTCAAGAGCGGCGAGAATGCTAGCGCTGAATAATAAGCTTTTTGATTTTGTCTGAGAATACATTTTGAGGTTTTTTTTAATGAAGTTGAGACTGTTTCAGTTCGTTTTGATTATGTTTACGTACTCGTTTTATCCAATCCTCTATTTAATATCGCATTCTCTAATATTTTTGCATTTCTTGATTTAGTATAGTTTGTTTAATGGTATTTGTGTGTGTTCATTATGTAGAAATTGAAATCTGAAAGTCAATCTGCTTCTACATATCTAGGTGTTATCAGGGAGTTGGGACATATTGAATCGATCTAGTTGTTGTTCAACTATGCATGTTATGTTTCATTGTTTTGGTTGCATGATTAGTAATTTTATATGAGGCTTAAGATTTGCTAAACTTCTATATTGGTTTTCTCTATCTTAGCTTATACATAAATGTGTCCATAGTTGATCGACCATTGACACTGTTTGAAGTCGTGTTTGTTTTGTGAATGGAATCGTGTGTGGATATATCAAAGCGAGCCATCGTCTCTAATCTTGGTGTGAAGAACATGAAAATTAAGTTTTAATTATCTACCTCAGTTCTTGACTTCCTTATTACACGGAGATCACATTGTCCCAAAACGTCAGAATTTGTTTAAAACCTGGCTAATTTATTAGCAGTGATTAAGTCAGGACTAAGTTCGAAATTATTGCAACAGAAGAACTTTACGAATTTTTATGAAGATGACGAAAAAAATCCGACTTTGTGGTCGAAGTATACAAAGTTCACGTCGCGGTTTCGATTCCTTGTCTCCCCCTTTTTGCTGCCGCTTTCGATATATCTACCAACTACCTAAAGCCACGTGCGAACTTACTTGACCACACAGTCAACACACTTCAGAGCATCATTAACCTCACAGACACGAACTACCAATATCCCACCTGTCGATTTTTGATTGGACATAACGCGGTTTAGTACAGACAAAACATTTCCGCTTGTTATTTCTTCTACGTCACAGGCTGTCACGAGAGCGGGATGACTCGCGGGAAGAGAGCGCGTAGTGGCTTTTTTGTAAATATCGGTGGCTCTCGAGGGTATTGATGGAATACCAACAATAACGCATGGAGCATTATAATATTTTCCACTGCTTTTAATTTTTTTCCTTTCTTCTCTCCTCTGTTGCGTTTCGAAGATTAGAGAAAGCTTTCGCAGCAGAAGAAATTAAAAAAAAAAAGCTAGAGAGAGAGAGAGAGAGAGAGATTTTCAATTTTTTTTTTCTCCGTATGGTAATTAGGGTTTCCTAATTTGATTTCGTTCCCTTCGAGAGCTGAATCTCCCGCCTTTATCGCCGGCCGGCGTCTAGCTCTGCTCCAAAGCCCTAATTTTTGCTTCGGCGTCAGTATCTTCACTTTTCTCGGCTCGATTTGGTGTTGGAGGTGGAGAAGTCAGTCATGGGCGCCCCTGAAAAGTCGTCGCAATCTAATTCTAATTCTTTGCAGGTGTGTGTGTCTCTTGCTCTCGCTTTGTTCACTTGATTCGAGCTCTTTAGGGTTATCTCGATTAGTTAAATTTCTTGTAGATAATTTGTTTAAGTTAAGATTCGGCTGAATCTCGGTTACACATCAAATCACTGTGCAATTCAATTGATTGATACTGAAAAAATCTATAAATTTTTGGTTGAATTGATTTGAGAGTAAGAGAGCTTCTTGATTTTTGTATCAATTTGTTTTAGAGAGTGAAGGTGTATCATTTGAATGAAGATGGTAAATGGGATGATCGAGGAACTGGGCATGTTAGCATCGACTATGTGGAGGTCTGTTTTGATTCTATTTAACTTACTCTTTAAATAAACTTCCAGAAGTTGTTTGCTAAAAGGATATGGTATATGTGCAGCGTTCCGAAGAGCTCAGTCTCTGTGTAATCGATGAAGACGATAACGAAATGTTACTTGCGCATCCCATCAACCCTGAGGATATTTATAGGAAGCAAGAAGGTAGACTTTATCCGTCGTGGTTTTATTAGTTATGATATCTTTGGTGTGTATGTGTGTGGATAAGTGTTTTTTTTTTTTTTAATTCGCAGACACAATAATCTCATGGAGAGACCCTGAGCGTTCAACGGAAATGGCTTTGAGCTTTCAAGAGACTGCTGGGTGCTCTTATGTATGGTTAGTGAAAAAAATTCTCCTTTTATCCCCTTCTTGCCATCCTTCATTCTTAAATGTCTCGGTATTCTTGACTGCAATTATGGTGTTTGTAATATCCAGGGATCAAATCTGCGCTACGCAACGAAATTTGCATTTCAGCTCTTTGAACAGTAAGTATTTTCTTCTGGAGGATTTATAGTTTTTGATTTTTGTTAATCGGGGCTTGCTTAGTAATGCATGGTTCTTAGCTAGTTTTGTTGAGCTACCTTTTAACATCAGAATATTTTGTGAATATTTGATCGGAGCTTCTCTTCTTACTAATCTTGATATTCTTCTTATCATATATGTAGTGTACACTTATTCTACTCGACTCTATGCTGATTTGATTTAAAGTCTGTTAAAGTAACTTGAGGGTTTTTGTTGGTAACCAAGTTATCAGATATTGAAAGTCATATCGGAGCCTCGTTGGCATTTGCATTTTTGATTAACTGATAGCAGAGTTTTTGAAGCACTTTCATGATGATTGGATTGTTTGATTGTTTTGAAGGATACAGTCTTCATCTTACAAGTTGCATAGATTTGACTTTTGATCATGTAATCATCTGTGATTGAGCAGGTGATACATTCCACAGCTTGAATAGTGAGTTGAGGGAGCTTCCTGCTGTAGAGCTTACTACACTTCCCCTAATATTGAAGGTTATAAGACTCTACTGGCCCTATGTTTTAATGATGTCTCGTGTTTGGTGATACCTGGGTTAGTTTTCCCAAATATTTTGTTTTAACATTCCACCTTGCTTGCAGATTGTTACAGAGAATGGCATGACAGATCAGATGCGTCTAACTGAACTTGTATTAAAGGATGTAAGTTACTAAGTTATCTTGTCCTTGCCAGTTCACAGTTTAGTGTGATATCTAAGCTTGCACTCCCTCGGGGAAATCGTATTGCACGCTTAAGTTTTTCTTTTATTCTGTCTGTGGTATTATATTTTTTATGTTTACTTACAAGTTACAAGCGCTAGCAATAACATGTCCGTTGATGTAGCGGAGCCCTATATTGTTTTATTTTCGTCTTTAAGTTACTCAAAGTTTGTGATTTCAATATCAACTCTTCAATTTGTACTAATTGTAATAGTTTATCTCCTAAAGCTACCTTTTCCCGTGGCGCAGAATGATTTCTTCCGGAATCTGATGGGTGTGTTTAAAATATGCGAGGAATTGGAAAATGTTGATGGCCTTCACATGATATTCAATATTGTCAAGGGAATCAGTTAGTATTCTCATGCATATCATTGCCATATCTTCCATTCACATTTTATAAATTTTCTCTTGATGTCCATCATTTCTTATGTCTTTTATATGCAGTTTTGCTCAACAGTTCTCAGATCTTGGAGAAAATATTTGGAGATGAGCTGATCATGGAAATTATTGGATGCCTTGAGTGTAAGTTTCACTTTGATGTCACCAGTTGAATCTAATGGTCCCTAAGTTTCGTAGCTGGTGGATATATGTAGGATAGGCCTTGTAGATATTTACACCTTCGAGTAACGTTCTTGTGGATTCATATCCTTAGTCATACATGGACACCGATAGCTTGCTTATGTTTCTTGATTATTAGGTGGATATTTTCTTCCTTGATCAAATAGAGTTGTTCTTAAGGGTTTGTGTATGCGATAACAAATCTTATAGGCAATGTGCTGCTTTCTGTTTTTTTGGCCGTTGCCTCATATTTAGCAATATTTGACGCTGTATGTTGACTCTCCTAATAGATGACCCCGGTGTTCCTCACTCTCAGCATCACCGGAATTTTCTGAAGGAGCATGTCGTTTTTAAGGAGGTAACACAAAGTTCCCTCATGTTACTTATTTCATGTAGTTCAAGACCAACGTAGATTGGACTAAGAGGAATATTAGTATCGCTTTAGAAGAACAGAATTCCTACTAGGAATATTAGATACAGTTTCTGTTTCTATATGAATGGAAATTGTTGACTATGGATACTTTAGGATTTACTTTCATTGACATTTAGGGCGATTAATTTAGGATGTTTAGAAAATTTATCTTTGGAGTATTTAGCATAGCTCTATATTTTTGCAGGCTATACCAATTAAAGATCCATTAGTCCTGTCAAAGATACACCAAACGTACAGAATTGGATACTTGAAGGTTAGATCCCATCGCTTCTCGTCCACCTTTTATGCCTCGTATTTTACGGTATTAGGTTTCTCACCTATTCTCACTTTTTACAGGATGTTGTCTTGGGCAGAGTATTAGATGATGCTATTGTTGCAAACTTGAATTCAGTTATCCATGCAAACAATGCCATCGTAAGTTATCCATGGAAATGTTATCAAATACATGGCATTGAAAGAATGCATTCCAGATATTTGTTTAATTGAGTTGCATTTTTCTCCAGG
Source organism: Hirschfeldia incana (assembly GCA_026261945.1). Lineage (NCBI taxonomy): Eukaryota > Viridiplantae > Streptophyta > Magnoliopsida > Brassicales > Brassicaceae > Hirschfeldia > Hirschfeldia incana. Next base: position 4,439,824 of record JABCMI010000021.1, read on the forward strand.
TTGTTTCATTACTGAAGGATGATAGCACTTTTATTCAAGAATTATTTGCAAGGTTTAGATCGCCTTCAACATCTATGGAATCCAAGAAAAATTTGGTATTTCCTGCCTTCAAGAGGCATTTGCTATTTTCTTTTATGCCTCAGTTTTTTTGTATTCGTGTGATGATAGATGGAAGCAATACATCACCTTAAAAAGTTATTGCTTTTCAGTTGAGTTAGTCGGACTTATATACCGCTTTCTTTTTAAAATAGGTATATTTCTTGTACGAATTTTGTAGTCTAAGCAAGAGCCTCCAAGTGGTGCAGCAGCTGCGGCTTTTTAGGTATGTACTCACCAGAAACTAAATTCCTTTTCTTTGTTAAGTTCTTTGAGAATCTTCTTTGGGGATCTGTTTCTCAGTTTCCGTTCTTGTCTTGTCAATGAATTTCAGGGACCTTACCAATGAAGGAATTTTTCATGTCATAGAGGAAGTCTTGCAGATTTCAGACAAAAAACTCGTATTAACTGGGTATGCGATTAATTAAACCAGATTCCAGACAAAAAGCTCATTCTGGTTACTGTTTCTTTTTTTTAGTGCCTGTTAGAAATTTCAGTGGTCATTTACAAGCTGCATACTCAAGGTATTATTGTTGTGGATGCAGGACAGATATCCTGATTCTTTTCTTGAATCAAGACCCCAGCCTTTTACGTTCTTATGTTGTTCGCACAGAAGGAACCCCCCTTCTCGGTCTCCTGGTAATTTTCTGGAAGCCTTTGGGTTGTTTCGTCAGCTGAAAGTTTTGTTTTTTTTTTTTTTTTGCTTTCTTTTTTTTCCGTATGTTATAGATTGGAGTTATATTTATCTCTCTTGTTTATGTGACAGGTGAAGGGAATGATGGAAGACTTTGGTGATAAGATGCATTGCCAATTTCTAGAAATAATCCGAACATTACTGGATACAAATGCATTGTCTGGTGGAGCTCAGGTACCTCCTTCTTTCCTTTCAAATTCTATTAACTAGAAAGGGTGGCCCTGTTTTTTTGTACTGCTTTGGAATCCATTTATAGTCAAGCTTGCTTAGAAAAGTTCCCAGTCCGTCAGTATCTTGCATGTCCTTTGAATCAGCTGAATATACTATAGAGTTCTTTCTTAAATTTTTTGTTTTTACTATTTACCCAGTATTCCGTGTTTTCCAAGCTATCTGCTAGAATTTTTAAAACCCTGAATCTTTGTGTTACCCTACCCATGTTAATCTTCTAATCTAGTAGATCGACATCCTGATTTCTGGTATTAATTAAACTATCCCATTTTAGCAGAGATCAACTATCTTGGATATTTTCTACGAGAAACATCTACCTGAGATAGTATATGTCATTACTTCCTCATGTCCTGAGTCGTCAGGCAACACATCTGAAGGTCAAGCGAGAAGGACTCGAACAAAGCCTGAAGTCCTACTGAACATATGTGAACTGTTGTGCTTTTGCATCATGCAAGATTCATCCAGAACAAAGTAAGCATGTTGATACTTGTTTTTTCTTCTTCTAATTTTCTGTTCAATTCTCATGCTGGAACCCATTTGATAATATTTGTTGTGCAATTTCTTCTTCTCTACAGATGCAGTTTTCTCCAAAACGGTGTCACTGAAAAGATCTTGCATCTCACACGAAGAAAGGAAAAATACCTAGTGGTTGCTGCGATAAGATTTGTCCGCACTCTCTTATCTGTGCATGTGAGTAGATTTTTTTGAACCTGCTATATACAATTGGTTATCTGAAAATAGTTACTGAATGCTCTCAGTAACTGAAGAATTGAATCATATTAGTATAGCCAATCATGCTTTCTGCGAAATAGTTAAATAAACTTATCCTACTTGCTTTGTGACAGACCTTTTCTTCTCCGCTGACGCCACCGTTGATATTCCATCATGACTACATAAAATCTCATCAGATGACTTACTTTCTGAATATATATTTCTATTGCAGGATGATTTTGTCCAGAATCACGTTGTTAAGAACAACACGCTGAAACCGGTTATGGATGTCTTCATTGCCAATGGGAACCGGTACAATCTGTTGAACTCTGCAGTCTTGGATCTACTTGAGCACATACGCAAGGTTCTTTTTTCATCTTTTCCCCCTTTTGTGTATATAGTTATAGATGTTATCGTATTCAGATCCAAATTTTACTATTGATATCATTCTTATTGTGTAGGGAAATGCGACTCTGTTGCTCAAATACATAGTTGATACGTTTTGGGACCAGTTGGCTCCGTTTCAGTGCTTGACCTCCATCCAGGCTTTTAAGATCAAGTATGAGCAGGTATTGCTTCAGGATCTGAATTTTTTTTTAACTTTTAGAAAAAAATGTCTGAATCGTTGTTCAAAATATGTGTCTTCAGTGCTTAGAAAGTGCCGTACCGAAAAGCAGTGCTGGTGAGGTTGATCCGAGAAGAAGAGTTGAGGAGCGTGCATTGGATAAAGAGGAGGAAGATTATTTCAACGAAGACAGGTTTATCTTTGCGCGTTAAAACGATGTGTATTTCTTTTTTTATGCTTGAACGTTTCTCACACATTTTATTACTGACAGCGATGAAGAAGATTCTGCATCTGCTTCTAATACACAGAAGGAAAAACCTGCTTCTGATACACAAAAAGAACAACCGAGGCCTCATCTATCAAATGGAGTGGCTCCAAGCTCTACTTCTTCCAGGTATAGTAGTTTAGTTCCACAATGAAAATTTGATGAAACATTTTTTGTCTGATGGGTTTGCTTGCGCTTCTGTCAACTATATAGCCCGAGGTCTGGAGGCTTGGTTGACTATGAGGACGATGAAGATGATGAAGACTATAAGCCGCCTCCTCGGAAGCAGCCAGAAGCCTCTGAAGAGGACGAAGGCGAGCTCCTTGGTCTGAAACGCAAATCCCCATTAGTAGAAAGGGAACAGGAGGCGTCTAAGAAACCACGGCTGGGTAAAAATTCGAAAGTATTTGCCGTGCTGCGTTCGACACTGAGCCATGCAGTGCTAGCCGGTAAGAAAAATCAAGGCACCACTATATCTCCAGCCCGGTCGATCGTAGCTAAGGAGCCAGAGGACTCGAGAAGTAGTGAAGAGAATAATAGTAGCAATTCAGATGACGAAAGTCATAAGGATGATGGAGTTTCTGGTTGTGAACACGGATCATCATCAGACAGTAGAAAGCTAAATGGGGAAGAATCCATGGTAGTAGCTCAGAAATCATCACCTGAAATGACTGTAAATGGATCCTGAGATTTCAACACCTCTGGACTTCTATATAAGTTGTGGCTGTGGACGGAAGGTGCACTCTCTCATAGGTGCAAATAAAAAACGCTTCAGAGTTTTAAGTCTGAGAATGGACGTGAGAAAGTTAAAGAAAGCTTTGTGGCAACAGAAGGAGAGGAACAAGTGTATAGTGAGCGGCTGTTTGAGAGGTAACAGGGTCGCCGTCCATACTGTTTGCAGCCGGTTTTATTTATAAACTAACTTTCAGTTTAATTGTTTCAATTTAAAAACAACGATGTATTTTTTCGGTTTGAATCTTATCTTTTAAATTTAAATGTCTATAAGTTTTCGTCAAGGATGATCCCATGCTTATACATACTACAACACTAAATAAACAGTACCAGGTTCATTTTTCCTCTAAAGACTCCACCAACGTAGTTGGGTGCATATATTAGTTTCATTCAACGCCACATTTTTTTTACATTTTCTGCATATATAAAGTCACTTTGTTTCACGATAAATTGGTATCCAAATGAAACACACCTGACGATGCAGTAACGAAGAGATAAACGAATGCATGAAAATATCTATGAGCTTTGTTACAACATAAACCTATAAATTCATCACGTTGAGAGATAGCAAGATTCACGTAAATATTGGCGATTCAACTTTTCATAATCTTTGCGAGAAAATAGGTCAGCACCACGTTAACGTAACTAGCTAGAGTTTAAATTTTAAAAAATTATATTCTACAACTTTATTGAGATAAGGACATATCATAATAGGATTAGGACTTATCATATATGTATCTATCGTCTTGTATATATACTCTTCATTTGATATCAATAACAACATATACACTTATTGGTCACAGAGAATTCACCTTTGCTAAAGAACTGTGGTAATTTAACTTTCTCTTTTTACCTAGTAGTAAAATTGATAGGAAGCAACGTAGAAAGTGACCACTCTTTGATTCTGCTGACTCTGTAGCTGTCAAACAAACAAAAAAAAAGCATTGGAGCCAATTTTATAATTATTTATTTATTTTCCTTATTATAAAGTTCCTAATGCGTTTGCCGCTTCAGAGAGTGGCACTGAGGTGTGAGAGAGACGAAAAAGAGAGAGAGAAGAGTTTCGGCATTTCCTCAAAATGGACGATTCGCCGGAGGAAGTCGATGGGAGCTTTACGGCAGGAGAAGAAGAAGACTTGTGCCGGATTTGTCGATCGCCGGAGGAACCAGGAAAGCCGTTGATGTATCCGTGCTTGTGTCGAGGCTCAATCAAGTACGTCCACCAAGATTGTCTTCTCATCTGGCTCAATCGTCGCGGATACAATCAATGCGAGGTTGGTTTCTTAGCTCTCACCTTCTCCTAGGGTTTTAGCATGCTATGTGGTTTGTGTGGGGGTTTAGGGTTTAAGAAGAATCTTGTTTTTTTTTGGTAAAGGTTTTAGCTTTGGCTAGTTTATGTGAAAAAGGTTCAAGCTTTAAGCAAGGTTGTTGATAAAGGTTTTAGCTTTGGCTAGTTTTATGCGTAAAAAGGTTCAAGCTTTAGCCTTTTTAGGTGGAGTATCTTCAGAGCAAGGTTGTTGATAAAGGTTTTAGTTTTGGCTAGTTTTATATGTGAAAAAGGTTCAAGCTTTAGCCTTTTTAGGGGAGTTATCTATTGTCAAAAACTCTTCTCTGTTTCACATCACAGGTATGTGGGCGTAGCTACTCATTTGTTCCAGTTTACTCAGAGAATGCTCCGGAGAGGCTTCCGTGTAAGGAGTTTCTGATTGAAGTCTTAGTGAGAGCAGCGCGTTACACCAAGTTGATTCTTCTTTGGATTGCTGTGATTCTCTTGAACACCTACTTGGTTTCTTTCCATCCTTGGGCTCAAGAACTCGCTGCTGATGCTCACTTACAGAGTGGTGATTCTTCTTGGATGTCTCAGAAGCTCGCCTATTTGCAGCCTGGCCTGTTCTACAACATTTTTCTCTACTCTTTCGTGACTACGGCCACTATCGCGAGGACGGATGTAGTAGGAGATGTCGATGTCAGGAGATTCGGCCGAGTCGTGGAGGTTTTATGGAAGCATCTGACGATCCTTTGTGTTTGGCATCATCATAAGCTCGTAGCGTTCTTGGGCCAACCTCATAGACCAATTGTGCTTCCTCAAAACGCGCAGATTCATGAGTTTGGTGTTATCCGTCAGCTGCTCTTCTTTCTCCATGATGATGCCTTTGCTGTAAGTTGTCCCCCATATCTCTGTTGGTTCATGCTAACAAGTTCATGCTGAGTACTAACAGGTTCTGTTTGTTGTTCTTTACAGCTTCTTGCCATCAGTGTATACGTGTCTACCCTCTTTTTTCTTCTGCCAGTTTGGATTGGATGGGCTGTTTTAGCAACTTCTGGAGGCAGCTTTCTGTCTGTAAACTCGCCTGTTTTGCTCGGATACATGACGCTGCTGTCAACTTGCTTTGCTTACTTCACTCTCCCTCTAATCCCATTTCCAGCCATAGTCCGGTGGTTTTCTCTGGGAGCTCACTTCATAGCACTGAAACTGCCATGTCTATTGTGGGCTTTCTTTGTAAAATCCTACAAAACCCTTCAAAGTCAAGCCTCATTTGCAGCCATAGTCCAGTGGGTTTCTTTCATTGCAGTGATCTTGCTAATTCCCTTGTGGATTCTCATCAAGTATGCTTCCGTATTGTGTCTTAAAATCTGTGTTTTGCCTTGGATGATTGGCTGTTGGCTCGAAATCTGCACTTCCCCTCTGTTTGGAGCCAGATTTTTCCAGATATTTGAGACTCTTTCAGAGTTACCATGCATGACGGCCCTACGTTGGTGTTCTGGAACCATTTGCTTGTTGGTTGCTGAGTCGTTCATGAAACGTATCCAAGAGGTAATAACAGTTTTAAATTTTGTTCTTTTTATCTGTTTTTTTTCCTCCTTATTTTAATTCTTCTTCTTTTGGCAGATCATTCATAGACGAGCCTTTTGGTATCTCTTGGATGTCACAGATCCAGACTACAAGATCACCAAAATTAACTTTGGTCACACTTTCTTTGCCCTTGCTTCTCATTGTGTATCGTTGGTGCTTATGTTTCATTTACCAATTAGGGCAATTACACTTATCAGCCCATCCTTTTTCCCTCTTGAGCTATGGTAAAGCTTTTCTGCATTTGCTTCCCTTTTGAACGTTACCTTAATATACAGTTTCTAATTTCTTGTACCTTGAACAAAACGCAGGGTCATGGACGAAAATGTTTCTTTGCGTGCAAGCTTTTTTTATGTCAGACTACTGATGGCATCCCCAAAATGGCTACTAGGACTTGCCAAACCAGCTGTGGAACTCATACTTCGGAAATGGATGATCACAGTTAGTTCTTGGCTTGAGTTGAGCGATTTCTTGCTGGTTGGGCCTAGAGGAGAGGACTTCCACGGTGCTGATCAAAATGTGCAACCAAGGAGTATGCTTCTGTTTTATTCCCTTGCCGAAGGCTCTATGGTCACTTTGCACGGATCTCAGAATGCTGAAGAAGATGTTAAAGACCAAAGAGATAACAGGTAATCCAACTGATACACACAAGCTTTTAAGTTAATTTTTTTTTTTTGAATTGTTCTGATAAGTTTCACTACTATTAGGTTTCTGCTGAGGGTTGTACTGATGTTGGTGCTAGCTGCTTTGAGCCTGTTCGTTGTTAGTACAGCCTTCATGGCTTTACCTATTTTGCTGGGGAGAGTTTTCCTTGAGTCTGTCTCTTCCATCATGCTAAGATATTTTGGACTCAAACGTGACGGTGTGTTATTAACTTGTTATTATTCTTAATCATCATCTTGTTTATTATAGACCTTTTTTTCTAAATGCCTCTAAACCTTTCAATCTCGTGTGTTGTGTGTAGATCTTTGTGCTTTTTGGATTGGATATAATACCTGGCGAGAGATCCTCACCTGCACTTGCTTCGTATATGATAAAATTCACAAGGGAAGAACCGATTTGCTTCTCAAGGACGTCTTCGAGTGGATACAAGATGTGCTGCTTTTCTCCATATGGGTAAGAAAACAAACTTCCATTTTCACAAGACGCTCTTTGAAAATCATGACTTGTGACTTGCAAAAATCTGGTGAAACAGATCACTGTGATACCGGGACTGCTCGGTCTACTCATCGACCTTATGATCATTATCCCTGCACGAGTACCGTTAAACGAATCACCAGTCTATTTCTTGTTCCAAGATTGGGTGATAGGAGTAGTGGTGGTTCACATATGGGCCTTGCTGGTAAGAAAATTTCACTCAATGACTCTTTAGCTTTCTTGTGCGGAACAAGAAACTAACGTATCTGTTTCTCCTTCTTTCTCTCACAGACAATCCTCACGCCTATCAACTGGTTTGCAACTGAGGCATGGAGAATAAAGTTTGAAAGAATCAGAACCGTTGGAAATGATAGACTTCCTTCAATGTGGCTGCTTCGAGAAGTGATCGGTTCACTTGTGATCACACTTCTAATCACACTCTCCATCCCTTACCTGCTCGTGAAGTATCTGTTTCCATTGCTTGGCTTTCAAGAAAGCGTCAATTCAGCTACTGAGAGGCTTATATGGCCGGTGTTATTTGCCTTGGTAGCGGTTTGGTATTTGGTCAAGCTAACACGTGAAGTCGTTATCTACGTTCACCAATTGGTCTTCAATGAACGGTACATGGTGGGTGAAAGACTGGACAATTTGGCTGAAGAAGAAGAAGATATAGAGCCGCGTATATAAATCCATGGAGTATATGACAAACAATGACTCTTTTGTTGATAGACGAATCAAAACATGTTTGTCAGTAGTCTTTAGTATTGGTTTTGGTTTGTAACTTGAGACAGTAACTAGAGGAAACCAAAATCAAGATATAATATGAACCAGCCGGTTCGAAAGTTTGGTTTTACCTCGGTTTAGCAAATGCCAGCATTAACCAACGCTTTAATTTTTTTTTGTTTGATAAAAGCACTGTGGTAATTTTACTTCCTTTTACCTAGTGAAATTGATAGGAAGCAACGTAGAAAGTGACCACTCTTTGACCCTGCTGACTCTGTAGCTGTCAAACAAAAAAAGCATCACTCATCGCACCAATTTTTATAATTGTTTATTTATTTTCCTTATTATAAAGTTCCTAATGCGTTTGCCGCTTCAGAGAGTGGCACTGAGGTGAGAGAGACGAAAAAGAGAGAGAGGGAGATAGTTTCTGCATTTCCTCAAAATGGACGATTCGCCGGAGGAAGTCGATGGGAGCTTCTCGGCAGGAGAAGAAGAAGACTTATGCCGGATTTGTCGATCGCCGGAGGAACCAGGAAACCCACTAATTCATCCGTGCTCGTGTCGAGGCTCAATCAAGTACGTCCACCAAGATTGTCTTCTCCTCTGGCTCAATCGCCGCGGATACAAACAATGCGAGGTAGGTTGATTCTCGCTCTCGCCTTCTCTCAAAACACTTCGTTTCCACAAGATTTTGGGGTTTTAAGTGTTTTAGTACTTTTTAGGGTTTAATAATAAAATGTTAATTGCTTTGGCTAGTTTTAGGAGAGGGCTTTGCGATTTCGACCCTGTTTATGTGAAAAAGGTTCAAGCTTTTTGGCTTGGCGCAGGTATGTGGGCGTAGCTACTCTTATGTTCCAGTTTACTCCGACAACGCTCCGGAGAGGCTTCCTTGTAACGAGTTTCTCATTGAAGTCTTACTGAGAGCAGCACGTTACACCAAGTTTATTCTTCCTTGGATTGCTGTCATTCTCCTCAACACCTACTTCTTTTCTTTCCACCCTATGGCTCTAGAACTCGCTGCTGCTCGCTCCCAGAGGAGTAGTGATTCTTCTTCGATGTCTGGGAAACTCGCTTACTGGTACCCTGGCCTGTTCTACACCATTATTATGGTCAGTTTCATGACTATGACCACTCTCATCAGGATGGAAATTGGAGATCTCGATGTCGATGTCGATGTCAGGAGATTTGGCCGTGTGGTGGAGGTGTTATGGAAGCATATGACCATCCTCTGTGTTTGGTATTATCGTAAGCTCAACAACGTCTTGGGACAACCTCGTCGACAAATTGTGCTTCCTCAAAACGCGGAGATTCATGAATTTGGTGTTATCCGGGAGCTGCTTTTCTTTCTAGACGATGATGCCTTTGCTGTAAAGTCCCCTCTCCATATCTCTCTGTTGGTGTCATCTATCTATTGTGTTTGAGATGCTAACAAGTTTTGTTTTGCTTTCTTCTTTACAGCTTCTAGCCATCAGCGTATATGTGTCCACACTCTTTCTTCTTCTCCCCGTTTGGATTGGATGGGTTGTGTTAGCACATGTTGGAGGCAGCTTTGTGTCTGGAAACTCGCCTGTTTTGTTTGGATACATGACGCTGCTGTCTACTTGTTTTGCTTACTTCACTCTCCTTCTAATCCTATTTCCAGCCATAGTCCGGTGGGTTTCTCTGGGAGTTCACTTCATAGCACTGAAACTGCCAAGTCTTCTCTGGGCTTTCTCTGTAAAATCCTGCAAATCCCTTCGAAGGCAAACCTCATTTGCAGCCTTAGTCCAATGGTTTTCTTTGGGATGTCACTTCGTAGCAGTGACCTTGCCACCCCTCTTGTGGATTTTCATCAAGGAGGCCTCCGTCTTGTGTATTAAAATCGGTGTTTTTCCTTGGATGATTGGCTATTGGCTCGATATCTGCACTTCACCTTTGTTTGGAACCGGATTTTTCCAGAGATTTGAGAATCTTTCAGAGTTACCATCCATGACGACCTTACGTTGGGTTGCTGGTACCCTGTGGTTGTTGGTTGCTGAGTCTTTCATGAAACGTATCCAAGAGGTAATAGGTTCAAACTATGTTCTTAATTTTATCTGTTTTTTTCCTCTCCTCATGTTTCTTCTTCTTTTGGCAGATTGTGCATAAACGAGGCTTTTGGTATCTCTTGGATGTCACAGATCCAGACTACAAGATCACCAAAATGAACTGTGGTCACACTCTCTTCGCGCTTGCTTCTCATGGTGTATTGCTGGTGATTATGTTTCACTTGCCAATTAGAGCAATTACACTTATCAGCCCAACGTTTTTCCCTCTTGAGCTATGGTAAAGGTTTTCTGCATTTGCTTCCCTTTTGAGCGTTACCTTAATATCAGTTTCTAATTTCTTGTACCTTGAACAAAACGCAGGGTCATGGACGAAAAGGTTTCTTTGCGTGCAAGCTTTGTTTATGTCAGACTACTGATGAAATCCCCCGAATGGTTGATAGGACTTACCAAACCAGCTGTGGAACTCATAGTTAAGAATTGGATGATCATTGTTAGTTCTTGGCTTGAGCTGACTGATTTCTTGCTGGTCGTACCCAGAAGAGAGGACTTTGATCAAAATGTCAGACCAGTGATGCAACCAAGAAGTTTGCTTCGGTTTAGTTCCCTAGCTGAAGGATCCATGGTCACTTTGCATGGATCTCAGAATGCTGAAGAAGATGTTACAGACCAAAGAGATAACAGGTGAGTAACTGATACAAACAAGTTTTTAAGTAAAATAAAATTGAATTCTTCTGATAAGTTTCATTATTAGGTTTCTGCTGAGGATTGTACTGATGTTGGTGCTAGCTGCTTTGAGTCTGTTCATCGTTAGTACAGCCTTCATGGCGTTACCTATTTTGCTGGGGAGAGTTTTCCTTGAGTCTATCTCTTCCATCATGCTAAGATATTTTGGACTCAAACGTGACGGTGTGTTGTTCTTTTTCTTCTTCATAACCTTTCTTCTACATGCCTCTAACCTTTTAGTCTCGTGTTTGTGTGTAGATCTTTGTGCTTTTTGGATTGGATATAATACCTGGCGAGAGATCCTCACCTGTACTTGCTTTGTATATGATGAAATTCACAAGGGAAGAATCGATGTGTTTCTCAGAGATGTCTTCGAATGGATTCGAAATGGGTTGCTTTTCTCCATATGGGTAAGAAACAAACTTCCATTTTTCACAAAACGCTCTTGAAAATCATGACTTGTGACTTGCAAAAATCTGGTGAACAGATCACTGTCATTCCGGGACTGCTAGGTGTACTTATCGACCTTATGATCATCATCCCAACACGAGTACCACTGGACGAATCACCGGTCTATTTCTTGATCCAAGATTGGCTGATAGGAGTAGTGGTGCTTCACATATGGGGCTTGCTGGTAAGAAAATTTCAACAATGACTCTCATTTTTCTTGCAGAACAAGCAACTAACGTATCTCTGTCTCCTTACTTCTCACAGACAATGCTGACGCCTATCAACTGGTTTGCAACTGAGGCATGGAGAAGAAAGTTTAAAAGAATCAGAACTGTTGGAATTGATAGACTTCCTTCAATGTGGCTGCTTCGAGAAGTGATCGGTTCACTTCTAATCACACTTCTAATCACACTCTCCTTCCCTTACCTGCTCGTGAAGTCTCTGTTTCCATTGCTTGGGTTCCAAGAAAGTGTGAATTCAGCAACTGAGAGGCTTATATGGCCGGCGTTATTTGCCTTGGTAGCGGTCTGGTTCGTCGGAAAGCTAACACGTGAAGTCATTATCTACCTTCACCAATTGGTCTTTAATGAACGGTACATGGTGGGTGAAAGACTGGGCAATTTGGCTGAAGAAGAAGATATAGAGCCACGTATATAAATCCATGGAGTATATCGATGACTCTTTTTGTTGATAGACGAATCAAAACATGTTAGTCAGTCTTTAGTCTTTGGTTTTGGTTTGTAACTTGAGACAGTCACTAGAGGAAACCAAAATCTAGATATAATATGAACCAGCCTATTCAAAATTTTGGACTAATCAACGCTTTATTATTATTTTTTTTTTTGATTTAACCCATCCCTCCAGTGGACTAAACAAAAAGACGATTCAAAGGTGAGAATCGCGCTGGGAATTTGATTCTCCCTCAAGGTTCCTTACCTAAACTAGAAAGAAAACATTACAAACCGGTCACGAATAAACGTTTTATAACACTTGTGCCATGTAGATGCATCAGCTGAGTTGCTAATTTTGGGTTATTGTGCCTTTATACAGTCCAAGGTCCAAACGATCTAAAAGGTTGTACCGAACTCGAATCAAAGCTGTAAAATATTTGAAGCGGTCAAAAACGCAACCAAATTCGAACCAAATCAAAATATTTTGAATACTCCAAAATACATTACTCACAGTTATATATTTTAATATACTAATTGTTTAAATATATTAAATATTTTAGATATAATATCCAAAATATATAAAAAATTGAAAATTTCAAAATAGTCCTAAATAAAGATATCTAGTTAGTCAAAATTAATCATACAAAAAGTAAATTAATATTACTTAAAACACCGAAATGCGTTACATACCTACTGATCCATCTAAATAAACCGAACCGATTTTCATTTTAATTCTAGGTATATAGTTGTACTTTTTTTTGAAACATGGTATATAGTTGTACATTATTCATATTTATAAGTTATTTATAAATATTTGAGTGAGACCTAAATATCTAGTCTCGAAAACCTGAAATCCGAAAACGAATACAAAAATACACAATCCTGAAATAAATGGAAAATCAAAATTCTGAATCAAATATTGACTGAAAAGTGTTAGTCTCTATCATTAAGTTGACAATCTTTGTTTCTGGTCTTTTCATTTTCTCTGGTTGAGGATTTTTGGATGCCGGGTCATGCAAAAAGTCCTATTTCCAATTCCGACATGGAAGATATGCTGGGTCATATGCGAAAAGTCCTATTTCCAATTTCGACATGAAAGAAAAAACTTGACTCGACAATCTCAATTTATAGATTTTATGATTAAAAGGTTCCAACTATATAATTGGAACTAGACATATATAGAGACAGAACTAAATGAATAAATAAAAAATTTAAACTAAAAGAAAATCTCAAATTGTATGTTTTCAAAGAATGGATGTTACAGTTTTGTTTATATTATACATAAAATTATTTTCCAAATTATATTTTGTCAGCTTTGTAAATTTCTTTTAAGGTAGTCCAAACTACCATTTAATTACAAAGTCCACTTAAAAAAAATACTAACAATAGTCAAATATCCAAGGATAATGATTGAAAACACAGAAAATAATTCAATGCTCTAACAAGGTAATTAAAGATTTTTACCAGTGAGCATTCTAAGTATGTATCTATGCAAAATTGACTTACTTAAACTACTCTTGAATATGATGATGAGGTTCAGTGAAAACCCTCACACATTCACTACTATAAATACATAAACAAATGACTGAAACAAATCATATCAAAAACTTGAAAACATAAGCAAAACAAAATGGGTAGGAGAAAGATTAAGATGGAGAAAGTGCAAGACACAAACACAAAGCAAGTCACGTTTTCAAAACGTAGGCTTGGTTTGTTCAAGAAAGCTGGTGAGCTTGCGACTCTGTGCAACGCCGAGGTAGGTATCATGGTCTTCTCTCCTGGTAACAAACCTTACCCCTACGGGAGTCCGAGTTTTGAGTTGGTTGCAGAACGTTACAACAACGAAAACGAATCCGAAGATTCAGATAGCGGTGAAACATCAGGCAATGGTAGACGTACCAGAGCTAGACAAGAGAAGAGGATATGCAAACGTCTCAACTCGATCATGGAACAAGTTGAAGCTGAGAAGAAACGAGGGGAAGATCTACAGAATCAGCTTGAAACTGCTGGAGAAAAGAAGTTTGACAAGCCCATTGAAGAGCTTTCTCTTGAGGAGCTCAAGGAATATGAAGCTAAGATGATGAACATGCATGATGAGATTCAAGGTAACATTAGTATTTTGGAAGTCTCGTCTACTCTCGTGATCATGTCCAAGAATGCTCTAAATAACTAGAATCATATCGTTGTGTTGCTGATCTTTTTAAACTCATTGTTCCCTTTACTTTATGTTTAAGACTCATTGTTTCCTTTACTCTATGTTAAGACTTCATACATGTAATAGCTGGTTATGATCTATTGGTTGTAACTTTTGGTTTGTTGAAGACAATCTTATTATTCTGAATACTACATTGATCCTAAAACAAAATCCAGAGCACTGATTTTTTTTTTTCTTCTTGTCAAAGATTATATTTCCTCGAAATATCAAATAAAATTACAAAACAAAAGGAAATAATCAGTAAAAAAAACAAAACCTCAAAAGAGGATGTTGACGAACAGTGAGTAGTATGAAGATGGACCCCATATACAGAGGAAGAGAGATATTCATTTTTCATAATTCTCGTTTCAGTATGACGCTAATGATCCCTATTTGTGATTTCGGCTGGTAATGCTCATCTGTATCCACTTCCTCAATCTCCTGTAAAATATATGATCCACCATTTAAACACATGAACCAAACATATAAAAGCTGATAAGTGTGTGTGTTGTTGGAACAAACCTGTACTACATCCTCTCCCTTAAGAACTCTTCCAAACACTATAAGCTGATCATTCAGATCCGGGATTGGTGCTGTTGTGATGAGAAGCTCGAAGTCCTTGTTGTTCCCTTTGTTTTTTGGTGTCCCCAACATGAACGCCTCATGTTTTGGGCTGTTATGATTAAACCAAAGAGAGATGATGAAGTTTTTTTTCACTCTCGAAGCAAAACGCAGAGCAAGGAAGTTACCTTGTGTTAAGGCGACCACGAAGCTTTCCTTTAGATGTCCATTCATCAACGGGTATAGAGCTCTGGGAGTGACCAGCTTGTACCAAGTAGTTTTTTATGACCCGATGAAACGGCATTCCCTTGAAGTGATCTTTTTGACTGCAACATATACTCAGTGTATTACTTCTTCTAACCATAGACTTTAAGCAAGAATAGTTGTCACGTAGTGATTCAGCCTGCTTCTCTAATGCGAGGTTTAATTTCCAAAATTCAAACTAGAGTATGATGGGACTACAGCCTAGAGGTTTAACAAAAATCAACAAAAGAAACTGAAGTCACTTGAAACCTATCAAGGTAAGATATAAACACTTAAGAACAAGTCATGTACCTAGATTAAACAAATTCATATGACTTTTTCTTTTCCTAGGTTGAAAGAGAAGAAACGAATTCGGATACTAACCATAGATCTAGAAACCTGTCGACGGCTTCAGGGGAAACATCTTTAAAGAGCTCCACAGTTATGAGACCTTTTGATGTGTTTATATCCTACATGAGATAAGAAGATAGAAGCAAAGACATCAATCAAAATGTACACAAGAAACACAAACAAAACAGTTATTAAACAACAAAGTCAAAGAAGTAATCAGGGAGATAAATAAACTTACGGCATAACCAGGAAGATCATAACTCTTCTGTTCTGAAACAGCATTCGTGTCCTGAAACACAAACACAAAGTCAGATAAATTCTATCAACTGAGTTTTCATTGCAATCCAAACACAAAGTACGAGCATTGAAAAAAAACAATACCCCAAATCTTTGACTCTGGGTTTCAAGAGTGTTTCTTGACCTGCGAGATAAACCAAGACCATATTAAACCTTTATATAGATAGCAAGTTTCTAGCTATTAAGCAAAACAAAGTAGAAAATAGAATCTCTCTACAACAACAACAGAAGTGTATAAAAGATGGAAACAAACAGACAGACAAACCTCTGGGACCAGTGACGATAAGTAGTGACCAAGGAAAGTACGACTACAGCAACTACAAGATTACACACGACAATAGTCGAGATACTTATACGACTTGGACCTTTCTTCTTCTTGCTTTGATTAAGAAGAGCCTGAGGCTTTATCCTCGCCATCGCAAACCTTTTATTCCAACAGCAAACGACTGATGATATACAACTTTTTCTATTCAAAACCACAAAATCAACAGTAAGTTAACTTAATAATACAAACAACAGCTCCAAATTCAAAGCCTTTCAGGGATCAATAAATCGAGTGAAAATCAAAACTGCGTAAGATTGAATAGTCCAAAGCTCAAAAAAACACACTACGTACTGGCCCGATTCAGAATCTATCATATATGTTTACACAACACTACTAACTTGTGATATAGCAGATCCACTAGTTCTCAATCAAATATCAAATATTATATTAAATACAAGACGGATCTACCTAAAGACTTTGAAGTGAAATCATATTAAAATTCGAAGGATTAATAAGGTTCTCGATAAAACGCACCTTTGGAAGATAGAAAGAAGAGACAAGCTTTTACACGACAAGAACCGTGAGGAAGAGATTTGGTCGTTTTGTATAATTCGATGGAAACTGGTTTTGAATTCTCTCTGCAGAGATTCTTCAGATCAACCGCGTGTTTAATCCGACGGCTGCGATTCCACCTCACCTATACTCTCGACGAATATTATTTGCACAGACGCTTCCAATTTATATTTGCTTAGAATAATTCAGACACAAATAAAGAAAAAGTCAATAATTGGTCTGGTTTCTAATCAAAAGGTTAAACCGGTTATCAAAATTGATATTCAGAAACACTTATTATTATTCACATGAAAGTACTATGGTTATGACGATGACCATACAGTCTAATTGAAAACGCAAAATAACCTTGAAATCTAAGTCATAGTCGATTGTTTTCAACTTAGAATAGCCAAAACCAATTTGGTATTTTTTTACTAGTTAGCTCGCACACCATCGCCTCTTCCTAACCGGTCTCATTTGATTGGTGACATCGGCTTCAGCTCCCTCTTCGGTTTGGGAAGGAAATTTGGCTGCTGCTACCACTTGTGTTTCCTTGAACCTCTCTCTTCGTTTCGCCATCCTCTTGATGCTCTCTTGTATCCGTTCCTCGTCTATTACAATCCCTGTCACGTTACCCTCTTCTTCTTGTATGATCTCACCTTCCTCTTTCTCAATCAAACCTTGTCTCTGCACAACAGCTTTCTCGCTTCTTTCGCCGAATACATTTCTTGGTTTCTGTTGCTGATCGGTTGTATTGGAGAATTTTCTTCTTGACTGGTTAGAGAGCTGTGACACACACACAACCACAACAGGAGAGAAATCACATGAGAAAAGTCATGTTCTTCATTTTACACAAACTGACGTTTAATCATACAAACCAAAACATGAAAGAAACCAGGAGTGTCGACTATTGTATGACTTGATACTTATACTTGCTAAAAATATGTACCTTCCCTTGTCTACCAATTGAGTCCACTGGACCCTGACACTTGGTGAAAGCATGCATATTTCCTCTCAGCTTTTTGGATCTGTGATGTCTTTCATCAGTTTCATGAACACGGCTCTTAAAATAGCCAGGTCTTTGTTTCGTAGAGATTCGATCATGTGCTGTCACTCTCATGTCAGGGACTAACATCTCATCAGTATATGATGGATGCTCAGGACATTGAATGTCATCTCCCACCTGATATCTCCTTCTATCACGACGAACCCAATCATCATCATCATACCCTAGTCTGTCTTGTATACTCACATGATCGCTATGAACAAGATTCCGTGTCCAACCATCTCTTGGTGCATCCTTGTTATACAACTGATTATTCTGCCTGTCATATGCTTCCCTTGTTGTGAAGTCTCTGGTATCATCTCTCCAAGAATCACCTCTCGATCCTTTTGCGTGCCAAGAGTCTCTGAATGATGAAGACGGGAAGGGCCAATCATCTTGGATTCTGTACTTACGACCATCATTCTCTGAGACAAACCTATCATGATGCCAATCAGGTGGGCAATGGTGTCTTCGATCTATTGAGAACCCCTCTTCATACCTTTCAAATTCTCTCCTTCCAACTTCATCAAAAGAATGCATCTCCCTGTAAGCCAGCTCAAGTGGAATTCCACTTTCTGTCCTGTGAACTTCATCTTCGTATCTACCACCATGAACATTATAATCGTACTCACACCTTCGTCTATAGTTAAGATCATCCTCGCGCCTCTGATTGGGGTTATTTCTTCCATATGTAGAAGAGTACTCAAACTGGTACCTATATTCCATGTTGGTTACTGGAATACGGTCCTGATAATAAGGTTCTCCTACCCCATCATATCGTTTTCGTACTTTGTTGCTTTCATAGGCTAGACCGGGACTTCTTTCACGGCCATAGTTTCTTTCACAGTGTTGCCTACCATATCTATCCTCTTTGTTGCTTTCATAGGCTAGGGCAGGACTTCTTTCACGGCCATATCTTCTTTCACGATGTTGCCTACCATATCTATCTTCTTCTCTGTTAAAACTCAATCGAGAATTTCTCTGGTTGAGATTGAAGGATGAGCCTGAGGTATACTCTTGACGACCCGCTTCATACTTGTAACCATTAGAAAGATCAAAGCCTCGGCCATGCGATGGTTCTTCGTTGTTGCGCCAACCAAACCTTCGCCCTCTATCTCGATCAAGATCCACAGGTGAATGTGAACGACCATAACGTTTTTCTCTATTTGAGTGCGGAAATCCTCTACCTTCAGTCTCAACCTTTTCCAAAGTAGTATGTGGTCCGTTCTGCCAATTTTTGCCCGAATCACGATACAATCTTCTACGTTCAGGATACACTTTCTTGCCAAGATCTGGATCTGGTGTACGCGATGCATCCTTAGAAATTGCATGTTTTGTTCTCCTATGTACACCATAATCAACTCTCCCATAGTGCCTTTTGCTTGAGTCTTCGCGAGATCTTCTGCGTCTATAGTGCTCCGAATCACTCCTTTCCTCACTTTTGGTAGTGTTTGATTCGTGTTCCACGAATCTAGCTCGTCGTGGTGGGGTGCTGGCTTCACGTTGGTCATCAGTAGCACCGCCTTTTGATAATTCTGTTCCAGAGTCTTCAGATTCCTCCGTTTTACCAACAGAATACGAAGAGGTAGGGCTACAACGAAAGTGATCTCTAAGAGATGATTCCCTTTCCTCTGAGGATGAATCCGCCTTATCTGAACTCCAACAAGTCTCTTCTTTCTCCTCCTCAATAATTTCCTTATCACAAGGTGTTACTTCCCTGCTGCAGCAATTCTCTTTTGGAGAACATTGCTCATCTCTGAAACTTCCAGTGTTTTCGTCTTCGCACCCAACAGAAGCCTCTTCTTTCACCGAACCACCAGATGAATCCAAATCTTCTTCAATATCTGAACGAAACTTCTCACTTCTAGATGATTTATCTGATGTTTTGCTGAGAGACCTTGCTTCCACAGGTGTCATGCGTGATAGCTCCTCAACATCATTAGTCACCGGGATCTGTTTTTTTTTAACACATTCCATCATTAATGAAAAATAAGGGCAACAAAAACTTAACAAACCAAGAAGCATTCTTTGACTGACCTCTATCACCACGTCAGGGTCTAAATCACGTGGATAACGCAAATCCGCAGATGGTGTGCGTCCAAGAGTTCCACCTTCAACCTCAATTGCTCTTCCTTTTACCTAAAACAGAAAAAAAAACTCACCAAGATCAAACCAAATACACCCTTTCCACAAAGAATATTACATCAAGAATGAAAACATGTTTACCCCAGGGTTACAATACTCTTTCCAGCTTTGCTCGTTAAACCCATAATTAAAGTAGTCATTGACATCCACACCAGGATTCCTCCACGGCTTCTTCTCAAACACATTGAAATTCGCATCAAAAGTTCTCCTGTGAACAAAAGAAAAAACACATCAGCGTACAAGTTTATAACAATCTACAAAGACATTCACCATTGCTCCATCTCAATCACTCACTTCCACTAAAGCTAGAATCAAAAGTGGTTAGCCTCACTAACCTGGACCAAGTATGTGGGAAACTATACCCACACTGAGACATTCCAAGAGACGGATTCATAGCTTCCATTGTCATGCCTCCATTAACCATCCCACTATTAGGCATTGTACACTGAATAAAAAACACACAAGATTACATTAGATAAAACCACCAATCACCTGACGCCAACATATAAAACCCTAAGAAACCTAAACACTCACCCAGCTTCCAATCCCTCGTCTCTGATTGGTGTTGCCGTTGGAGCCAGAACCAGATTTAGAATCGTCTTCTTCTTTCAGCACTATATTCAAATCATCGTCACTATCACTGTCACTACTGTACTCCGATTCCTCCTTCGCCTCGGTACGATTCACTGCGTCGACGACGCACGGACTCGAATCCTTATCCACCTCGAGTTTCTTCGCTTCGCCTTGCGATTCAGGTTCTACTGTCACTTCGAAACCCTCGTTCTCGCCGGAGATCGGAGCAGACTCCGGTTCTTCGCATCCGACGACATCGCCGGCGAAGGAAGCAGTCGCGTGAGCCTTCTTGTCGTCGACGTACAGCTCACCAAAATCGTCGTCATCAGTGGAATCCATTGGCAGGGGTAGACTAGTAGAATCAGTGAAGAATCTATTTCATCGCAGTTGCATAAACCCCCCGATAGATGAAACCCATCTTAAACCCTAACTCGGCCCATTAATACTTTCCTTTTTCTTCTTCTCTAACTTAAACAAACTAGTAACAAAAAGATTTAAAATTGTAAAATAACTAATTTTATCTCTGATAGTATGAACTATGAAGTAATCTGTATGTTTTTTTTCTTCAAATTTACTTCTTGTTTTTTTTTGTTGTTGTTATAGTTACTATCCAATACAAATACGGACAATTATTCAGTTAACTTATATCCATAAATTGATCTTTATAGATTAGTACGCCCTCCTTTTCTAAATTAGCGTCACTCTAATATTTTTCACTTTATTGACCAATAGTATTTTAAATTAATAAATTTATTTATAAATTAATGCATTTTCCAATTAATTTTGAATTGAAAATTAATATAAATTGCATTGATATTGTAGAATGATACTCTTTACTTATTAAAAAACTGATGGAATATTTTTTTTTTATAGATTTTACAAAATTTTCAAGATCTTAAATTTTTTTATTTGAAGATTGTTATAATTTACAAGAATCAGTGATACTTTGATCATGTTCTTCTCGGAATCTCAACATAATCTCATTTAGATATTTTGAATGGATGACTCCTTTTCCACGATAAATTTTTCAAATTTGTAGTATTCTAATTAAGGAGACCAGAGACTTTTATTTGGTGCCACAAAAAACAAGGCGGAACCTTGACAAGTTTGCATTTATTAATGAAGAACATGATATCAGCAAGAAGAATAGTGATGATATTTCAATTTCCAAAATGTGGGAGTCAGTTGCTGATATTTTGGCTGTACATGCATGAGAGTCTTGAAAAGCTAATGTCATGTCGGAGTTGAAGCGGTGCAGTCGCCTGATGATATTTATTTTTATTTGTCAATACTTTGCTGTTCTTATCTACTAGATTAGTATGCTGCGTATATATATATAGTTAATGTTCATGCATGCAACATGTAGTGATTGTAATTTTTGTTTTTGTCTACCTAACCACCTAAATTGTTGACTAGTATTTTATTGTCTGAGTGCCAATAAAATTCAAACCCGATATGTTTTCTCTCTCTTCCTCTCTAAGCTCTGCTTCAACCTCGCAATGGAGACTCCACCAACGAAGGAGCTGCTGAAAAAGATGCTGGAGTTCGAGAAGAGTCACGAGCGACTAAAGCAGGAGATGTGTAGTTTCAAGGCCGTATCCACAGAACTTGGTCATTCGGTGTCCCAGGCAAAGAGAAACATCGACCAGGGAGCTCTAGCGTTGAGGAAAAGCTGCGCCAACTCGTTGCGGAAAGAAAGCAGTGTCAGTCTGAGAGCTAGAGTCGGTGGAGGAGCAGGACCATCGGCAGGGAGGTTCACCCATCAACAGTATTTGAACATTGTGCAGTCGATGGGCCAATCTGTTCATATCTTCGATCTAAATATGCGAATTATCTTCTGGTGAGTATTAACTGTCCCACGTCGGAAACAATATATAAATGATTTGATAGATAATTTGACCCAAAAAAAATGATTTGATAGTCTGTTTTTGAAGTAACTTTTAGCTGTGAGTTTGGCCTCATGAAATGCAGTTTATGATCTTTCGAGTTTGCTTTTGGGTGCGAGTTAGGTCCTTTACTAGAATATTATTAGTTTGATTTTGCCATATTGTTTATTCATGACGTGATTGTTTAAGGAATGCCATGGCGGAAAAGCAATTTGGATACACTGCTGAGGAAGCAGTTGGGAAAAACCCAATTAACGTTCTGGTAGACGATCAGGATGTTGCCTTTGCCACGAAAATTGTTCAAGGTTGTTTCAGTGGAGAGACCTGGACCGGTGAGTTTCCTCTCAGGAGAAAATCAGGGCATAGATTTTCAGCTGTCACTACGTGTTCCCCATTTTACGATGATGCTGGTTCTCTTGTTGGCTTAATTGCTCTCACAAGTAACGCCGCGCCGTATCTGCACCCCAGTATCTCTTGGGCTAACAATAATGCAAAAAAAGGTGAGAAAAACTCTAGCCCTGTAAGTAGTTTCGTATCAATGCTTGGTTTGGAGTCCAAAGAAGCTATTGGACTTGACTCTCATCATCAGGCTATACAAGCTGCTATAGCATCAAATATATCAGATTTGGTTAGTACCATTTTTAAGGTTGTGGAATCTGTCAGACTAGTGTTATACTCGCAGGCGTGCAAGTTGAGCAACAAGGTCATGTTGAAAATGCGAGCAGGTGACAGTATGGAGAACAGAGCATTAAACGGCAGCGGATTGACCAGAGAACAGAAAGGAAAGCAGAAGATGGACCACGAGGATGAAAATCCCAGTCAACAAACAAACTCTAGTGGCCCAGAATTCAAATCAACCGCGCAACGGCTGTGTCCTGGAAATGAAGATACGAACCAGGAAATCAAAGTACAGAAGCAGAACATGACGAAAGCTTGTACTGAAAGTTTTAATGGATTGAAGCTGTCAAATCTTGACATCTTTCTAGGGTTTCTAGCGTTTACACTTTCTGTACTAATATTAGTCGTGTTTTGAATGGATGACTTCTTTTCCTCCCATGACAAGTTTGCGAGTTTGTAATATTCTAAGCAAAATATGCCACCTTAACAAGTTTGCATTTATTACTGATGAACATGTGATATCAGCAAGAAGAAATAATGATATTCAATTCTAAAAATGTGGGAGTTAGTTGCTGATATTTTTGGCCTACTACATGCATGCATGAGTCTTGAAAAGCTGATGTCATGTTGGAGTTTAAGCGGTGCGGTCGCGTCATGAAATTTACCTTACTTCGAGTTCGATTGGTACATGTGAGAAACAGACAATACATAACATGACAATATATTCATAAGATGCCTATAGTTAATTAATGTTCATGCATGCAGAGTTAGATCAGCATCACTATGATCAATCACTAACTTACACGTAGTGATTGTAGTTTTTGTTTTTGTCTGCCTAACCAACTAAATTGTCAACGACTATTTATTGTCGAGTGCGGAATGCCAAGCTCCCCTTCTCTCTCTAAGGTCCGGTTCAACGCGCAATGGAGACTACACCTACGAAGGAGATTCTGATGAAGATGCTAGAGCTAGAAGAGAGCCAAGAGCGCTTAATGCAGGAGATGTCTAAGCTCAAGGTATCCACAGGGCTTAGGCAGCGTTCACATTCGAGAAACATCGACGAGGGAGCTCTAGCATTGAAGAAGAGCGGCGCCAACTCAGTGCGGAAGAAGAACCGTATCCATGACTCGATCAGTCTAAGAGATGGAGTAGGCGCAGGAACAGGACGTCCATCCGTAGGGAAGTTCACGCAGAAGCAGTATTTGAACATTGTGCAGTCGATGGGACAATCTGTTCATGCCTTCGATCTCAAAATGCGAATTATCTTTTGGTGAG
Organism: Hirschfeldia incana; assembly: GCA_026261945.1. NCBI lineage: Eukaryota > Viridiplantae > Streptophyta > Magnoliopsida > Brassicales > Brassicaceae > Hirschfeldia > Hirschfeldia incana. Next base: position 4,463,702 of record JABCMI010000021.1, read on the forward strand.
TAAGAAGGGTGTCAGGGAGATCAAGAAATTTGGAAGCTCTAGACAGCTGTCACTACGTGTTCCCCATTTTACGATGATGCTAGTTAAGCATAGGGTTTGTCTAATGTTTCATTTACCTATGCTTAGGACCGGTATTGACTTGAGTAATAGTATGATCTTGTGAAATGCGGTTTATGGCTTGCTATATTGTTTATTTACGTCTAATAATTGTTGCATGACATGATTGGTTCAAGGAATGCCATGGCGGAAAAGCAATTTGGATACACTTCTGAAGAAGCAGTTGGGCAGAACCCAATTAATGTAATGGTAGATGATCAGGATGCTGCCTTTGCGATGAACATTGCTCAACGCTGTTTCAATGGAGAGAGCTGGACCGGTGAGTTTCCTGTCCGGAACAAATCAGGGCATAGATTTTCAGCTGTCACTACGTGTTCCCCATTTTACGATGATGCTGGTTCTCTTGTTGGCATTATTTCTCTCACAAGTAACGCTGCGCCGTATCTGCACCCTAGTATCTCTTTGGCTAAGTTAAAGGCAAAACAAGGTGAAACAAACTCTAGCTCTGTTAGTAGTTTCGTATCAAAACTTGGGTTGGAGTCTAAAGGAGCTGTTTTATCGAAACTTGGACTTGGCTCTCATCAGCCTATGCAAGCTGCTCTAGCATCAAAGATATCAGATTTGGTTAGTTACCATTTTCTTAGCTTGTATGGATTATTTTGATGTTGTATATTTTGATGACTAGTGTTAAACTCACAGGCATGCAAGGTGAGCAACAAGGTCATGTCGAAAATGCGAGTAGGCGAAAGAAGTGGTGCCGCACTCTCTGAGGGGGTCTTTGCTGCTTCTCTCTCTGACCACAGGGACAATGCATCGTCAAGTGCCAGCATACAAAGAGGGGATTTTATATATTCTCCTTTTGGTGTGTTCAGATGTGATGAGAAGCATAAGTCTCACCAGGTTAATCCCTGTTCTGATGTCAACCTTAAAAGTGGTTCCTCTGATAGTAAGAAGTCTTCCAGTGGTAAGGGAAGTAGTTTGTGGTCTTCACCAAACTCAAACAACAGAAGCAGTTCTAGTAGCTCCAGGAGTACAAGCAACAGTGTTATGAACAAGGTTGATACAGATAGTGATTGCTTGGAATATGAAATTTTATGGGATGATTTGACAGTAGGAGAAGAAATCGGAAAAGGTGGTTTATTCTCCTATACATAGTAACTTGTTTGAATACATATACACATTTTGCTAACTTTACGTGAAATCTGTTCTGCTAACATGCTCCAGTGATGTTTTAATTTTACAGGTTCATGTGGCACTGTCTATCGCGGTCTCTGGTTTGGATCTGTACGTTTTCGGATATTGTAGAATATGCATGTGTTGATTCATTCACAAGTTATCTGATCTTGTGAGAATAGTTACTATCACTGCATGCAGGTTGTAGCTATAAAAGTGTTCTCCAAAGAAGAATATTCAAAAGAGGTCATACAATCTTTTAGACAAGAGGTATTGTTTTCAATCCGTCGTCCATAATGATTGGTCTGACTCTAGTTTTAACTATTACACATTTCACTAATTTTTAGTAATATTTGCTAACATTAGTCATGTTTACTTTTCAAGGTATCGTTGATGAAAAGACTAAGACATCCTAATGTTTTGCTCTTTATGGGAGCTGTGACTTCACCTCAGCGTCTCTGCATAGTGTCAGAGCTCCTTCCACGGTTCGCTCTCATCTCTTTGAGTTACTAACTTCACTTTCTTTGTGTTGTTGGACCGTCTATGCTCTGATTCATGACCCTAGTTATTCGAATTAATCTTTGCAGTGGAAGCCTCTTTCAGCTACTACAGCGGAAGATGTCAAAACTGGATTGGAAGCGGCGTATCAATATGGCCTTGGACATTGTGAGTATTAGTTATACGCTCATTAGACATATTATCTTCACATTTTCTATGGCCATTGTCAATAACAAGTAGACAAGTTTCTATGTATGTCTAAACTCTATTTGAACACTTCTTTGCATTAGTCTAGTAGTCTTTCTTTTCTCAACCTCTATTTGACTCAGTCACCGTACATACTACATGATTGTTCACACAGGCTCGTGGTATGAATTATCTTCACTGTTGTAGTCCACCTATTGTCCATTGCGATCTTAAGTCCTCAAATCTGCTGGTAGACAGGAACTTGACCGTTAAGGTAGGTAACATGCATGTTCATCTTGGTACAAGTTCATTATACCTTGAAACTGACAATAATGTACTAGAAACATCGTCAACTTACAGTTACATCTCTCTAACAGGTAGCTGACTTTGGTCTTTCACGTGTCAAGCATGAGACATACCTAACCACCAAGTCCGGAAAGGGAACGGTATTTAAACCATGCTCTTTTCAATTTGAAACTTGATTTATAGGCCAACGTCTTATAGTGATTGTTGATTGCCTTTTTACATGTTTTTGCAGCCTCAGTGGATGGCACCAGAAGTTCTTCGGAATGAGTCTGCTGATGAGAAGTATATTCTCGTGTTCTATTTAATTGTTCCCTTTGATTAATTGTTCTTCAAAGCCTTGTATGCTAACTAGCTCTTCTTAATTGATTGATACAGGTCTGATATTTACAGCTTTGGAGTAGTACTATGGGAGCTTGCCACGGAGAAGATCCCATGGGAAACACTAAACTCTATGCAGGTGATTGGAGCTGTTGGGTTCATGAACCAGAGGCTGGAAATTCCAAAGGACATTGACCCTCTGTGGATCTCAATAGTGGAGAGTTGTTGGAACAGGTAAGCTTTTAACATATTCACTACCACATAATCCTCGCTAGAAGTATAATACAACATTTAATTATACAGTTCTATTTGATTTTAATATTATACATATATATATATATATATATATATATATATATATATATATATATATATTTTTGATCATATATATATGACGGCTAATGGTGTGACATTAATTTGGGTTTCTTCTATATTTTGTTTGTTCCGCACGGCAGCGATGCAAAGCTGAGACCCACATTCCAAGAACTGACGGAAAAGCTAAGAGATCTGCAAAGGAAGTATACAATACAGTTCCAAGCTACTCGTGAGGCCTTACCTGACAACTCTCTCCTAAAAGGCTAAGAGATCTGCAAAGGAAGAGTATGAAGCAGCCACTGTTCTGATATAATATAACTCATTGGACGATGTCTTGTAAAACAAGTAATCAAATCATCATCTGATTAAATCTTAGTCCCCCTCCCAGCGGTTAGGCTTATACTTTTTTTTTTGTTTCGACTTTTATACATTTGTTTTCATTGTAAACTCCCATATTTTTCTGGTTGTTACATCTCAATTTTTTTATTATTGACTATTTTTCACAATGACTCCGTAAAAGTTCCTACATTCTTATAAACGCGTCTAACTTTGCATAATAAAATAATGTATAATCGTCCTTACCACAGTGTGTGGTTCAGCTCCCCCGATCATCCCAACCACCTGCACAATCCTTGGCTGCTAACTCTTATACTTGGACTTCTTTTTCAGATGCAGCTTGGGACTCAACATCAGGGAACTGTGGAATTGGCTGGTTACTCCGTGACGCAGACTACTCCATCGTCGAACGTTCCCACTCTCACCGGCGCTTTGTTCCTTCTGCCCTTGTGGCCGAAGCTTTGGCGGTTAAGGCGGCTATCACCGCTGCCCTATCTTCTCATGTTAGCAGTATATGTGTGTGCTCTGACTCGAAGAACCTTATCACTCTGTTAAAGAACCATGGACAGGTGGTGGCACTGAAAGGAATACTCCACGATATCAGATTGTTGGCTTGCTCCTTTTCATCCATTTCTTTTATCCATGTCCCGCGTTTAGCAAATGTTGAAGCTGATGTACTTGCTAAAGCAGCTTTGTCTTCTTTTCCTGCTTCTGAACTCTTGTAGACGGATCTTGAAGTGTTCTTTTAATTTAAATTTGGTTTGCTCAAAAAAAAAAAAATAATGTATAATCGTTTGAATATGATGATGAGAATGTAGAAGATCAATTTATTTTTGTTAAAAAAAATCTGATATCATTTATATTAATATCAGCCAGAAGACAAGTTACTAAAGAAAAATATCATTTACGTAGGTTCTGGTTTGTCAAGTTCTGCTGCATTGTGTGCTCATCAACATTGCTATCATGGCTGTCTTTCGTGAGAACTTTGAAAAGGTATTACTCAGTCATGCTCTGATGAAATAAGTCTCTCTTAGTGATTGTTCACTTGGCCAAGTTTCTTCTCTCCGTATCGTTTGTTTTCAGAAAGAACTTGCATAGTTTACAAGTGAATATGACAGCACATATTGGAACACAATCTGGTGGGATGGATCAGGTGAGCCACTACTACCTGCAACTAGAATTATCTATGTTTCTGTTTGATTTATAAGGCCAACTCAATAAGTTTGTGTGATGTGTGAGGAAATCGTCAATGTAATTGTTGAGACAGATGATGATGAGTCAGGTGTTCCAGCTAAACGAGCTTGCCATTTCTCTGACCAGTCGCTATCGGGATATGAGAACCGAGGGATTTTGTTTCCAAAGAAACTGAATGCACCACCCATTATTGTTTTGTTGTCTTGTTTATAGGGTCTCCATAGAAAATCTGTTATGAGTCTTACGCTCATCTAGTTAAATGGCTCAAATAAAAAAACTGACATCATTTTGAATACAAAAAGAAAAAAACAATACAAATCAAATCATGGAGTGTTGTGTTGAATACATTCCAAGTTTGTTTGCATAGAGTGTTGTATGGAAAATATTAGATTGCATGAGAAGACTGACATTTTCTTCTTGAAGATCCAAGTTTGTTTAGGTGTATAGAATGTTAGGTTATGTTCTTTTCAGATCGGATACAAAACTCTCACTTATGATCTGTATATGTACAACGTTTGTACCTATCGTAAATGTAGAAGTCATAAATGAACATAGTTTGTTACACCATACAACTAATCTTCTATGTATTGTATGATACTGTTAATAATACATCATGTAGCCTTTACTGTTTATTATCGTTTGGATAATAAATTGGTATCCAAAGACTTTTCTGAATGTCTCATCTCATATCCTAAAATAAATAGAAAGGTAAGTAGCGGCCCACTCACAAAATATATCAATTCCCAATCCTTGGTCATGAGTGTTTTGGTGAACATAAATGAATGCCAGAAAGACAAAACAACCAAAGAGTGTGACCAAAGTATGTCTAGTCTCCATCCTAAGCTTATTGGATAACTGTATGAGTCTTATCCCTCCCATGACCAATGAGATAGATAGGTGTTTGATTCCATCTCCGTTTTCTTCTTCTTGCAGATGTTCCTCCTATGGTCCAAATTGAAAGTTTAAAATGCTTTTCGTATCTTTGCTCCAGTGGGAATAGTGAATGGTTGATTCAGATTTTCTCTAACTTTCCAGTACTTTTGGTTGCCATGTCGAGTGATAATCAGGTGACACCTCAAGTTTTGTGTTTTCCTTATTGCGTTACTCTTTGTACTATCAACCTTTTCTTAAACCCGTTTTGGTGCTTTAACTCTGTAGGACGTTAAAATAGCTGCCATGAATTGCTTAGAGGCGCTCTTCAACCTATGGTGCCGTGTTGACTCTAGCAAGAAAAATGGTAAATCTTGCATTAGGTATTTATATCTTATCCTAACATTTGTTAATTCTTCTGTAATTTACAACCAGGGATTGCTGCGATCTATAGTAGTTCCGTTGATGAACTTTTGGGAATGATCATTCAACAAAGAAGGCTTATATTGTCGGACAATAAGTTTCTTCCGTCCTACTTGACATCGTTGCTCAGTTCAACCTCTAATGACTTGCTAGTGCCAGTTGACCTGCAAAAGAGGTACGTTACTGATTTGAACAACTGTTTAATGACATATGGGTATATTAATTAGATTACTCCATTCGCAAACTCCCCTAATGCAATCTTCTCTTGATTTTCATCTTCAGGTTTGATCAATCTTTTACTATGATGAATGCGCTAACTACGGATATGATGTCGGAAACAGACCGATTTTATATCACCCTTCAATTCGAATTAGCAAAAGCAATGTCTCCTTGCATAATATGGATTCCAAACATTCATGATCTTGATGTGAATGAGTCAAATTACTTAGCCCTCGGTCTCTTGGTGAACTCTCTCTCCAGGGATTGTGAAAGATGTTCCACTAAAAATAGTCTTGTTATTGCTTCGACTCATATTCCCCAAAAAGTGGATCCCGCTCTAATAACCCCGAATAAATTAAATACATGCATTAAAATAAGAAGGCTTCTTATTCCAACGCTTTTTCAAGCATGGCTGTGTTATAAAATTCTCTTAGCACAACACTACATCTCATCTTCAAACTCTCCCACACGCTTCCGATATTTTGACGTCATCAGTACCGTACCGTATATTACATAAGCATCTTCTCTGTGTGGAGAATATGAAAAGTGAATTCTCCCAATACAATGAATTTCGCTGGTATCTGATTAAATATTACTGATAATAATGTATGTGAACCGTATATTACATAAGCATCTTCTCTGAGTGGAGAATATGGAAAGTGAATTCACTCAATACCAACTATTAGAGTCCCACATCGTTAAATGATGTGTTCCTTGGGCAATATATAAGTGTGTGGCAATCCTCCACTCATTGGCTAGTTTTTGGGTGTGAGTTAGGCCCATCACTAATATGGTATCAGAGCCCATGGTGAAAGCCCAGCAGATGATTTCCCATATAAATAGTTGTCTACCTATGTAGCCTATAAACATGGCCCATCTTGCTGTGGTATGTCCGAGATGTTGGGCTTGGGCTGTTTCCGTGTTGGACCGTTTCCCACCCACATCTCGAGAGGGGCTATTAGAGTCCCACATCGTTAAATGATGTGTTCCTTGGGCAATATATAAGTGTGTGGCAATCCTCCACTCATTGGCTAGCTTTTGGGTGTGAGTTAGGCCCATCACTAATACCAACTTCGCTGGTATAAGATTAGATAACAGTATTGATAATAATGTATGTAAAGCAAAAGCGAGAGGCCAAGACCTAGTTAAGGCCATGTCGATGCCGACGTGTAAGTCTTTGAACGCATTGACCATGACCATTCAAAAGACTATTGAGTCGGTCCTTCTTTGTGCTCGCCTTCCCCAACGGTGGAATGTTATCAACCTTATCGAATCATCAAGTGCATGATGTGCATCCCATGTATCTTTTCAACGATGGAGATTACGTTTCCACGTGTGAGTTAAGAAGGATCAGACTTTAAAAAATATAAGGTCTTTTGTTTATGTTTAAGTTTTCTCTTTTAAGAATATATGTATTTTCATATATCAACCCGAACGGGAATTCAAGTGACAATTACAAACTTGATTCGAACAAAATATCCTAAATTAAACATCACGACACTTGAAACAGAAAGACCAGACTCAAACTCCACCAAAAAATTTAAATGTGTTTATGTGTGTTTACTTTTAAGTTTACACACATGAAAAAAAAAAGTTTACACACATGAAAATTGAATATTGAATCCATCTTGACATAGGACCCGACTCAAACTCCATCAAAGTCTTGTAATATCCAATCGAATTCTAATTCAAAATTTGAAAAATGTGATATCTAAAAGAATTATTCCATAAGCGAACAGATATCTAAATATATATACCTAACTAATTATGTAAACATTAAAAGTTATTTGTTAACTGGTTTGAATTTTTGTCACATATATAGAACTAGATATGGACCCGTGCGTTGCACGGGTTTTGATTAATATTTTAATTTCATTGTATGATTTTTATATATTCTGTGAAAATTATTTAAAGGTATAAAAATTATTTTTTCACATAACGTTTTGTTAGTAACTTTATACATAAGGTAAGAGAAAAGAACTATTCCTGAAAATTCAAATCGAACTCAACGTAAAGAAATACAAAATAAAGGAAAATACAAAAAAAAAAGTTGAATCAAGTCAATTGAGTTGATGACAATGTCATGCACTTTTTTAAGCTCTTAATTTAATGAATCTTCGTATTAATTTTCTATGTTATTCTTCTTGTTCAAATATTTTCTAATGCTTCAATGACAATTTAGTAATGTTTTGTGTTGTCATTGTAAGATCTCAAAAAACATTGTAAATTCGTTAGCATTTATATATTTTAGTTTGTATGGTTTAATCATCTTTAAAATATCTCATGTTCTCAACTCTATATATTTCTCTATCTTTTCTCACAAAATATAATTCTATTATAAATGTGAATCTCCCCATTGTATGATTATTCTATAGAGTTTCTATATTTCATGGAAAAAAATTAAATGGAGTGATATTTTTTATCTCTTTAATTATAAACAAAAATGCCATATCTCTATATTTTTCTCTAAAAATAAAGGAACTTTATTGCATAATCACACATTTGAGCAAATTCATCTCCATATTATAATTTCTCTATTTTAGAAAAGAATATAGATATAAATATATAGGTGAATTGGAAATTATTTTTGATGTTTTATTAATATATAACATTAAGGATCAACATTTTTATCAAGCAATTAGAGGTAGTAAAATTACTAATATTTTATGCAGTTTGATACTACTTTGATTCTTGTGATATGCGTATGCTAAAAACTATATTTCTGAATCTCAATTGTGTGAATAACTGTTTATGAAAATAATGTGTAGTACATATTGTAATAAACATGACTAAGCTATAATCAATAAGAAGTGTTTGTAATTTTATTTCATATATGTGCTATTAAATATTAGATATATATTTTAAAAATGGAAACAAAAATTTGTATGACTTTTACAATTTTCTTTTATTTGGATATAAAAATTGAAAATAATATTAATTAACTATTTATATAAAAATTAGTAGGTAATACATGTCATAGTATTAAATATATAACTGACATGTGTCACGATCATGTTTATTAGTATCTTTGAAAAACTAAGTTTTATATAGTAAGATGTATTTTGGAGTCTAGTTTTTTTTTAAATGATTATTCAGTTTTTCTTACTTTGGATCTGCAGTTATAGTAACAAAAATTTTCAGAAAGTAAAATTAAACTAATATTTTGTTGCATAATTCTGTTTTTCATGATTTAAAAAAAAAATTAGAAATTATTAAAAAGGAAAATTGTTTTCATATAGCTTATACAATTTTATTTGTTTATTATTTTTTTCTAAAAAGGAAGCTTACTATTAAATAATTATAAGTATAGGATATTTATTTTCGTTAACAATATTTGCTTAAAACTTAAAAAGGAAAAATACTATTAAGTAGCTATTATAATTCTATTTGTTCATATTTTTTTAGAAGAGGAAAATTATTTTTGTATAACTTTTACAATTTTCTTTTATTTGGATATAAAAAAAAGAAAATACTATTAATTAACTATTTATATAAAAAATAGTAGTTAACACATGTCACAATCTTAAATATATAATTGACATGTGTCATCATCATGTTAATTAGTAACTTTGTAAACTAAGCTTTATATAATAAGATTATTATGATTAATTAACATATAAAATAAATGATATCAAGTTATTATAATAAAAATTAATAAAATAGTTAAGACGTGTGAAAAAAATATATATATATATATATACATATAAGATCAGCTTTATTTTGTACTTTTATGAAAAATATTATCAAATTATTTTAAAATACAATTAATAAATAATTAAGGTGAATAAAAAAGATGAAATGATTCTGTTGAAAAATAAATATTTCAATTTTGTAGTTTTTGTCAAAAAAAATGTCAAGCATTTAAAATACACTTACCAAGTTACCATAAAGTTTGCAACAGCGACCATAAGAAAAGTATCCACAAGAATTATAAGGAGACGGAAAAGTAGCTGGAAATAATAGAAGCTAGGGAACTCGAGATGACTTTTGAAAAACCATGACTATTTTAGTAGTAGTAATTTAAAATGGTGATATAACAACATTATATAATATCAAATCTGAAAGTTATTGGTTAGTTATATTGTCTTGGGTAGTTTTAGGTTAAATAGCTACTACTATTACTATTATCTTGAGCTCTTTTCCGTATTTGAGTGATGAATGATTGAGACAATGAGACTTCGGTTTTGTATTTGAAAATTGATGTTTTACAGTATAATTAATTTATCTGTTTTATAACTAAAACATAAATTAATCTGATAAAATATTAGTAGTAAAACTTTATTAATAAAACAGAAAACAATGAATATATATATAGTTAACTTTTTAATATGTAGGAAAAACTAAAAACAATGTTATTATAAATATCAATATTTATTGTGTTAACGCGGCCACATACGAAAGTTGAAAAGTTTGCCTTTGACAAAAGTAATAATAATTTATTTTCCAGTCCGAAAAAAATATTTTTTTTCAGTCCGAAACCACTTATGTATGAATGGGAAATTTTGATATCCAAAATCTTATGCTATGAGAAGCCAAGCACGTTGTGCAAACAACTAGTCCAATTTTCATTGATATGTAACGATCAGAACTAAGTCTTAGTAGCATCAATTTTCCAATCTATAAGTCATTTGGATAAAACTTTGATAAAGATTTTGCTGGTGAGTAGAGATCTTCTAATTTTGGGACCACTCTGGCTCTTGACATGTCTTTTTGTCATCGGCTTGTTTGCTGACCATACGACACACCGCCTACGAAATTTCATTCTCTCAGCCGCCACCACCTTTTAAGTCTACCCTCACCTTCACTAGCTATACTTTAATCACATGCCTTTTTCTATTCCATCACGTGCCAATTCTATAAGATGTGCAGCATGTAAATCTTATGTATTACGTGTGTGAAATCAATATTTGAGTTCAGAAAATATTCTACTCGATAGGAATAAGTGAGGACAGCTGTGTCGTATTTGCTTAAAGGACCAAGTTGGTGTATAGAAGAAAACGACTTAAACTAAAGTTTTTTTTAGCGGCTCACAACTAATGTTTGACTGAAAGAATGGAGATTTAAGCTTACGTAGATACCGTATCCGATAAAACATTGTCAATTGGATTTCTTGTCAAATTATATTATCCAGTTATCTTGATTCTCATCAATCTTGTCTAACCAGATTCATTTTTGAACACAAAAGTGTAAATAAGTACATTCAGAAGGGGTGTAACTATTTACCACGATTAATATATATAGCGTGATCAGAGCAAGAAATACATAGTCTAGTGGTTTGTTCTAGTGGATATAAATTAGTTCATGTGGGTCAAGACCATTGATCCTTAAGCAATAATATGTGTTGCAGAGTAAGGACACGGTTGTGTCTGGACAGTGTTGTAAAAATCCGTCCGTACAATAATGCGATTTTCCTTCCAATAATTACACAAGCCTTTTGGACTTATTTAGTGGTGGGTTGTCATCACTTTAGCATATATTTCAACAAACAATTAAATTTCTAATGAATAAACCTCTTAATTTGCACCTTAAACTCAAAGCCTAGATCAGAGCCAATGAACTTTCACCACATGGTGTTGAGGATAAAACATTCAGTTTTTAAATGTCTTTTTTGAAACCAAAGAAAGCTTTTCCTTTCCATGTACATGCCCTGTATACATACTTCCTGAAAAGCAAAAATAGTTTTGGATTATCCTGAAAAGCAAAAATACTTCTTCAATATTATATAATTTATTTTTTTGTGTTTTGTTTGTTTGTGTTATATCTTGGGGTTAAATACAGAACATGGTGGAACCAATTATGAGCTTCGTAGTTGAGATATTAATAATTATAGTGTGCTTCCATTGAGGAAATCACTCAATCTATAGTGTGAAACAATTTTTTTTGTGAGAAAATAACTTTTATGTATAAAGTATATAGCACTGATGAATTCTTTGTTATCTTAAAATAAATCTTTAAATAATCTTCACCCATAGTTATGAGTTATCCACAAAATATCATTACAATCCCAAAAAAAAACTAATCAAATTAAGCGATTTGTTAAAACGCCATGAAAAATGATCAAGCTTGAAATAAAAAGGTGATCATATATCATAATTAAATACCGTAAACGCAGTCCTTATCCTATCCTTAATTACTCCCTTGAAATGCCTTTCACACACTTAACGACTCTAGTTCGTTTTTAAATCTATCTCCAGAAATTGTCGCTGTTGTTGAACTGTTGTTGCTGCTGTAAAAACCAGAAGTCTACATCACTTTCTCTAACGTTCCATAAACTGTCTGAAGAAGAAGAAGCAGCTCCATCAATATTTTCAAACCAGACGAGGTTACTCTCATGCGTAGCTGTTAAATCTTCGCCTAGTAATCCAGAATAATCGAAATAATTATCCGGTAACATTTCTGAAACCACCAGATTCTGATCCGGATAATAACTATCCCCCACTTGACCCGAATAGTGTTCCGGGTTCAGATTTGGAGCGCTGTAGTGCCCCGTCAAGTCTGACACCGGAGAAACTGTCACGCTGGAGTTTTCCTGCGTGATATAGTCGTTGCTGTTCACTACACCAAGTTGTTGTCCCATGCTGCTGTGATCACACGTCATGGATTGATTGTTAGAGGTTGTGATGCAAGATGACGTCGTGGTGGTTGAGACCGACGCGGATTGGATCCTCTCGACAAGTCGAGGCATCCATATATACTTCATTGTGTCTTTGAATTGTTGGCTGTTGACGTCGCATTTAAGCTGCTTTGCATGATTTTGCACTCGCGTTCTCCAGTAGTTCTTGATTTCATTGTCTGTTCTTCCCGGTAGATATTGTGCGATTTTTGACCATCTATTCATTATAAACACACACACACAAACAAATTAAATTATATACTGATTAATCTCAAACTACCTATTGATGGCTATTACGTTACTATTCATTAGGATATCTCAGTGTTGTGTGTAGTTCTATTGTACCCATAAACATTGATATACAACCAGGTCCGGTCTAGAGTATAGACAAAAAAACAAGTAAGAGCTTCACAATTTTATGCGATAACTTTAAGATTATATTTTTTTACATAAATAATGGTATAAACTTCGACCAAACAATAATGGTATAAACTTTATTTGACTATATGACATTACAATTTTTTTTAAATGTCGGACTAGCAAGGAAAATAACGTCGCATAAGTTTTGTCATATCTCCGTTTAAAGAAAATAATGTTATTATTCTTTGAAGTATAACGAAAATAGTATGTACGTTATTTGGAAAAACGAAGTTACATTAATAAATGGTTAATTTGTAAGAAATTTCTACTTTGTTTGTGTGGAAGAAAGAACGTAAACGATATCTTTGTTATATAAGAGAAGTTTGGCACAAAAAAGAAGAAGAAAAGTATAGCTCATGCAACGAAACAAAACAATATTACATACCGATTGCCCCAGCGGGAATGAAGTTCGAGGATCAAGAGTTGCTCTTCTAGGGTAATGTTTCCACGGCGGACGTCAGGGCGGAGATAGTTCAACCACCGTAGTCTACAGCTTTTACCAGTGCGTTGGAGTCCTGTTTCAACGGCAAAAGTATATATGATGATTAATTTACCGGCCGGTCATGTATACGTATTATGATGATTTTCATACGGAAGAAACTCTTTAGCATAACGTCTCATCAGTAGCGGCCTTGAGCACAAGCGAAGGAAGCATGTACTTCCGGCCGCCACTTTTTTAAGTATTAAATCTGGCCAATTTTTTTACCAATTATGCCTTTAGCTTAGCGGTTCTAAGGTTATCATCTACTGTGAAAGGGGCTGGGTTTAATTCTACCTTGGTGCATGATTTTATTATGGCCTTAATTTGATTTTTAGCTTGTAGCCTCCAAAAGTATAAGACCGGCTCTGCGTCTCATACTTGGTAAAGTTATATAGGAACTCCCAACAAAACAAAATTGTACCGTACTAATACTATACTATGATGCAAAATGCAAATTGTCTTAAAGGGTCTTTTTCTTCAAGCTTTCTTCCATTGAGTTAGTGCTTTTCCCATAGAGATGATGATCATTAATTCGCATTAGTTTCTTCTTCCTTTTCACCTTTTTTAATAACCAAATTTGGATATTTTATTCAAAATTGAAATGGTTGATAATTGAATCCATTGCTAAAAGATCTCACTAAATTCATCAAAGCTTTATTTATAATGAAATTATATTTTAGAAATAAGAAAAGAGAAAAAAACAAAGAAACATGAGAGGTATGCACTCTCTGATTCACACCTATGAAGGGTCTTTTCATCTATGCATAAAACTCTTTAAAAATAGAAAATGGGAAATCAAAGAAAAAAACACAATCACACGTCGTGACTGAAACTTGAAAGGATTGAACATAAAGTGAACGCATCAATTATGTTATGCAACTTGTCCTTAGGCTCTTTAGCCAAAAAGGTGCACACATAGAAGTAGAACATACATATATAAACATATTATGTACGTGAAATGAATCATACCTGCGCAACGAGAAAGAGAGTTCCATCGACCTTCTCCATGAGTAGCAATGTAATTTGTGAGCTTAAAATCTTCTTCAGCGGTCCATGGACCTCTCTTCAGGTCCATTTCGTCTTCCATGTTGTTGTTCTTGAAGCTTCTTCCTTTCTCGTCCATTGATGCAAACAGAAGAGACTCACAAAATTTTTTGAGCTACGAGATTGAGATTTTCTACCTTTTCTATGTGGTTTTTTGAAGAGGGAAACTGATATTTTTGGAGTTATGCGTAGATATAGAAAGGATGAGTTATGATAATGCACAAGAAAATAAGGAGTTGGGATTTATATATAGAAGAGAAAAGATGATAGTTTTCAACTTTTGTTTTTAAATTATCTGGAAAATGTGCGAAGAAGAGACTGTACAGCCGTAATATAGGAACTGTGTATTTATTGGTTTAATTATTTAGTATCTAAAATACTTTCCAATTATGTTTATTAAGTTTATAAAACTCAAATTATTTTCTACGTTTAATATTCACGATGCATAAAGGGAAACAACCGAATACGAGCAGCCCACTTGGCTGAAAAAAAATTCCTTTAGCAAAGGTGAGGTTTCAAGTTCGATCATAAATATTTCTGCAAAATCAATATTATGAATTAGTTTATTAACGAAGGATATTTCACATTTTGAGAAAATTATAATTATATAGTGAATACCTGTAATTTATTTTATAAATTTAAATTCCTCTGATTTTGGAATTAAAATGATTGTAACTCATGTTAAGTTAATTAGAATTTATATACGCAGTGGCGGATTACTGGCTTGCTTTGCAGAGCTGATGATTCTTTAAAAAAATAGTTTACTGTAGCACGGCTTATTTCAACAAACGTATATAACGTAATACACAATATTAATCGATAATTATTAGAAAAAAAGGACCACTCTCTAAAAATACCCTACGTAGCCACGTTGAAAGCAACTGTATTAATTGTTGTGACTTGTGATTAATTAAATTTCATTCACTACAGGCTACAGCGTACGACGCAGAACCAATTATTAATGCATCAGCTTGTCAACTTGGCAATTGATCAACTCGTTTTGCTTATCATATACACGATCGTTTAGGAAAAAAAAATTCTCAAACGGTTGCATTACATTAAACTTCGATCAAGTGGAAACCACAAAATACGAGTTCAAATAGTTTCTAAAACATAAACTCATATCTGTGTGGTGAATAGATGCATCGTGAGATAGTTCTTTCTGACAAGGTTCGAATCCTCTACCTGGGTACAGGTGGAAACCCGGTCTTTATCATTGGAATTACGACGATCCGTTCGATCACGTAGATGATGGTATATATTTGAAAATTCTGATATTCTGCATTACCA
This sequence comes from Hirschfeldia incana, assembly GCA_026261945.1. Lineage (NCBI taxonomy): Eukaryota > Viridiplantae > Streptophyta > Magnoliopsida > Brassicales > Brassicaceae > Hirschfeldia > Hirschfeldia incana. The sequence continues at coordinate 4,479,445 of JABCMI010000021.1, forward strand.
TAAAAATCAAATATGAATATTTATTATATGCACATTCTTAATTTGATGGCTTTCATTTTGTTTAGACATCTAAACATTACTGTAACTAAAGAACTTTTGTAGGTGGCACGTACAAAGTGAGTGAAGTGTAAACGACTTGATACACACACAACTATCAAACACACAGATTATAATTGAGATATATGTAGAAAATCTGTCTTAATTATTTTTTCAAAAAAAAAATCTGTCTTAATTAGCTCCACACATGTCTTTCTTTAAGGGAACCACATCTTTAAAAACTAGTCACTGATACCTCATGAACTCTTATCTTTCTAATTGTTGAATCTAAAAATATGGAAATGTTTTTTCTAGTTAAAAAAACTAAATTACTTTTTTTCTTGTCACAAAAAACTGAAATTACTTTAGTATCAATATATAATCATTTTGCAAGTTTCAAAAGTTAGGAAAAACTATGATGAATATCTATAAGTTAGACGGCCATATTATTGGAGTTTATTCTCAGACACCCTTATAGGAAAAAAATCATTCTACTCATCCTCTCTCTATTCTCAACACCCTTTTGTCTTTGTAAATCCTATACTAACCTTTCATTTATTTATTATATCTCATCTCTCTCATCCACCTCATTAAAGCATTGAATTCTTGAATTAATTAAATCAACTACCCTAGACAACCTTAACCAATGAAAATGCTGCTAGCCCCACATGTCTTCACTCTCTCCAACTGCTCCCTCTCCAGCGACCATTTCTTCTTCTTCTCCATTCTCCATTGACGATTTTGCAAGCTCTAAAACAGGTAATATAAATTCGTTTTTGATGTTTTTTTTTTAGAAATAACATGGAAATGTAGTCTATATCCTGATTACATCTTTAAAATATAAGATTTCATGTAAAATGAAGATTTTATTAACGATTTTAAATACTGTGATATTCGATTTTAAACCTATATTTTATGTATTTTTTCCTATTTTTTCTGATGCAATGTATTTGTAAATATCATATAAATGTAGTGTACATGATGGGTAATGTTAAAGATGTAAGATTTCAAAAAAATATGAAGATATTAATGACGAAAATGAACACTGTGTTTATTAATTTCAAGTATATTTAATGTGTATTTTTGATGAAATTATTATTGGAATATTATTATAAATTAGTGTATAACCCGGCTTGTGCAGAAAAGTAATAGTTTATGAAAATTAAAAGAGATCTAAAAGAGGAAGGTTTTTAAAACTATGTATATGGGTTTTGGATGGAGATATATATTTAGGTACGTTCTTGAAGATTTTTCGTTGAAGATAGAGTAAATATCGGACTCCGTATATATCATGGGTACTGAAAAATCCGAACAAATTCGTCTTAAAAAGTTTATTAGTTAGTGAAAGGACAATTTCTGGGTACTACTAAGATAACTAGTTTTACTAAGGTAAAATGGATTTACTGGTATTACTGGTATTACTATATTGACGAGTTATACTAGTATTACTGGTTTTACTATGTTTGTAGAATTGAAAGAATTAATATTATAAAGAGAAGACCATAGTGGGTAATAATGATTTAATTTCCTTAATAATTATATTTATAATGATAATTCCATTTTGTTTCAGGAAAAATGCAAAATCCGCATTGCACATTTATTTGTTTCGATTATGGGGGATATTATATGAAGGATGGGGCTGAAACAAAATGGATCTCAGGAGATGGTCAAGGAGAGGATGAAATTCACACGATTGTATTGAAGAAATCAGTGGAGGAGGTGACATACTCTTGTTTGGTTGAGCGTCTTCTCAGAAAGCTAAAGGTAGATGATTCTAAGATGAAAGCGAGGATTAGCTACTTTCCAATGGTGCTGAATTCGAACAAGCCATCGTATATATGGAATGATGAAGACGTGTTTGGTTATCTACTGCAAGTAAATCACGAGAAGTGTAGAAGTGTTCTACATGTGGAGTTAATATACAAAACGGATGAAGCAATGCAACTTTCAAAAGATGACGATCAAACTGATGTTGGTCTATCTGATAGAGAAGCTACTGATAGAGAAGCTACTGATAGAGAGGCTACTGATATAGAGACTACTGATAAAGAGGCTCATGATACAGAGGCTCCTGATACAGAGGCTCCTGATACAGAGGCTTGTGATGAATATGGTACTGAGAAAGATGGTATTGATGGTGTGCTCACATTCTACAATGACGTTGAGATGTATGAGAATTTAGCTGGATATGGTGAGCATGTGTTTGGAGACACAGAAGTAAGACCATCAATGTCTATCAGACTTGCGATGATGGCATGGATTTGGTTCTAAGTCAAGAATTTAGATCTAAGGAGGAAGCACAAGTTCATATTCAGACGGCTTCCCATCAGAAATGTTTTGAGTATGATGTAATTAAGACGGATAGAGTGAGATATGTGATAAAGTGCCGAGGACGGAAAGACGGCTGCAAGTGGTTTGTGCGTGTTGCAAAGCTACAGAACTCTGATCGTTGGACGGTTAGGAGTTACATCAAGCAGCATACGTGTTCAAAAGTTACTACAAGAACATTGCCTAATAGAAGGAAAGGCACACCACAAATTGTTGCGGCTATGTTGGCTCAAGATTATCCTGGTAGTTTTGACACACCTGTTCCCAAAACTTTGATCGACTTGGTTCATCGCAGGGTTGGTGTGACTGTATCATACCCAACAGCATGGAGAGGAAAAAGACAAGCTGCTAACGAAGTGCGAGGAAGTCCAGAAGAGAGCTTTTCTTTATTACACAGTTACATGTACATGCTCGAGAAGACGAATCCTAACACAGTAACTCGTGTGGTAGTGGACGAGGCCAACATATTTAAGTATCTGTTTTTTGCCTTAGGAGCTAGCATAGAAGGGTTCAGTGCGATGAGGAAAGTCCTCATTGTTGATGCAACACACCTCAAGAATGTTTATGGTGGAGTTCTACTTGTTGCGGTTGCTCAGGATCCAGATCATCACACCTACCCAATTGCTTTTGGTGTTGCAGATGGTGAGAAAAATGATAGCTGGATGTGGTTTATGGAACAGCTGAAGTCAGTGATATCCGATGTCCCGGGATTGGTGTTTCTTTCAGATAGAAACAAAAGCTTGCTCAATGCAGTAGCTGCAGTGTTCCCTCAGGCTTCTCATGGGTATTGTATATGGCATTTGTCTCAAAATGTCAAGGGCCACGTCCGCAACAACAGAGACACTTGTGCATTTAAGTTTATGGAGTGCGCACACGCTTATACAGAGGCTGAGTTCTTAAATCTTTATCATGCTTTTCGCAGAAAGTATCCAAGTGCAGCTGAGTATCTTGACAAAAATGTTGAAGAGAGGAAATGGGCTAGGTGTTACTTTGAAGGAGATAGGTACAATGTTGACACCACCAATTCAGTGGAATCTTTTAATGGTGTAATTAAAGACGCAAGAAAGTTCACCTTGCTACCAATGTTTGATTTCATCATTTCGAAAATGGCTGAATGGTTTAACAAACATAGGAAGGAGGCAGCTGAAATACCACCCACAGTAAAGCTTGTGCCAATTGTGGAAGAAGAAATGTCTAAAAGATGTGTTGATGCAGGGTTTGTTACGGTTGAAGAGTTAAACAGCTTCCATCTTGAGTACAGTGTGAAAGGTAGTGACGGAAAGGTTTATACCGTTGATATGGCTATGATGACTTGCAGCTGTGAACAATTTGATAAAGACAAATTTCCATGTGTACATGCTGTAGCTGCTGCCACATTCATGACTAATAAAGCGGGAAGGCAACTCCATCTTTCTGAGTATTGTAGTAAGTACTATTTGGTTGAGCTATGGGCTTTGGCTTACCACAGGACAATATATCCTGTTCCTCATATGACTGATTGGGTTGTACCAGAAGAGGTCAAAGCACGAAAAGTAGTTCCTCCATATTATGAAGTCAAGAAAGGAAGAACGCAACATACAAGGTATCCGTCAGCTGGAGAATCTCGTGGAAGGGGAAGAAAAGGCAAAGGTAGCTCCAGAGGTAGAGGCAGAGCCAGAAGAGGAGATACGGCCGAGAATTTTGATTGTGGGAGTGGTTCGGGAGCTCAAGAAGTAGAGGCAGAGGCAGGTGTTGAAGAATCTCGTGCAAGAGGAAGAACAGACAGAGGGAACAGAAGAGGTAGAGGCAGAGCAAGAAGAGGAGGTTTGGCTGCATATTTTGAATGTGGAAGTGGTTCGGGAGAACAAGAGGTAGAGGCAGATTCATGTGTTGAATCTTGAAATTTGGTGATTTATTGAGACTACTGAGATTACTAGTATTACTATGTGTTATTCAGTCTACTAGGATTTCTGGTCTTACTATGTGTTTTTCGAACTACTAGTATTACTATGGTTTATTATGTGTTATTTTCAAGACCCATATATTATTAATAGTACGTATATTTAGCATATAAAACACTTATATTACCTATTAGTAACCTATATATATAATAAACATGTATAATTCGATGTTTTCAGGATAATATTCTTTAGTTAAGAAAAAAACCCATCAGTTTTGCAAAACACTTCTTTAACTTTCATAGTTGTTGGGTGCATCATAGCCTATAGTAACCAGAATTCATAAAAATACTTAGTTATCTTAATTTGATGATGTAATCATGTTCATTAGTGATATCCATGGTAGAAAATTTTTGGTTCTACTAGAAAATATTTCTTTTATTCATAGTTTTACTAAATAAATATCAAATTAGCTAAAGTATTACTATGTGTAACGTAGTATTACTACTTCCTTGAAGACTACTATGTATTAATAAATATATGCATGACGGCTGCACGTGTTACATGTGTTACTCGTTTTTTTCATTAAAAATTCATTTTTATCATTTTACATGTTTTACATGTGTTACTCGTTTTTAGTATTTTATTTTTTTCAGTGGTTTTTAGATATAGTAAACCCAGTATATCTAGTTATCCGAGTTACTCATTTTTGGGCATGGTAAGCCTTGTAAATCCACTAATCCAAACCTGTTTTTTTGCAACACACCAAATTTTTAACATCCAAAATACATAGTTCTACCAAGTCTGAAACATTCAAAATACATAAATAAAACATGAGTAGACCATAAAGAAAGTCTATTGAGCGTTTGTTTTACGCTTCTTCGTCGGCCCTTCAATATCTTCGTTCTTCCCCTCGGTTTTCCCCCCTGTGAAGGGACTCTGCAGATACTTAGACTTTTTCTTCTCCCTTGGTCCGCCCCTCTTCGTAGCTGCATCATCAGTATCATCATTCTTAGCTGCCTTTTCAATCTGAGCCCTCTTCTTAGCCATTGCTTTAGCTCTCGTTTTTTCTAGTGTCACAGATCTAGGAACTCCATACTTCACTGCCATGATCTTCACCCCACGCTTCCTTTGTCCTACGCTTCGACTAGCTTCTTCCACCACTTTTTCAGCAGGTTTTTCTGTGGAATTTTCAGCTTCTACCACCTCTTTTTCAGCACCCGTCTCAACACACTTCTCAGGTTGTTGCTGAGCCTCAGTCTCAACCCCCAATTGCTCAGTTTCAACAGCTTCTTTTACAGTCTCTTCCACCTCCATTTCAGCACACTTCTCAGGTTCATGCTCAGGCTCTTTCTCATTCTCAGGTTCCTGCTCAGGCTCTTTCTCCTTCTCAGGTTCCTGCTCAGACTTTTTCTCCTTCTCAGGTTCCTGCTCAGGCTCTTTCTCCTTCTCAGGTTCCTGCTCAGCCTCTTTCTCAATCTCAGGTTCCTGCTCAGCTTCTTTCTCAATCTCAGGTTCCTGCTCAGCATCTTTCTCCTTTCCCTCTTCACTTCCCACAGATCGTAATCTCAACCACAAATCTATTGGTATAGTTTCAACTCTTCTCGCAGCATCTGCCTTTCTCCTACCACGTGGAGTGCTAGAAGATTTCTCCTCACTACCAGTTTCAGAACCAAGCTTCCTCCAAGCTAAATCCTCATCTACTCTCTTTTGAGCTTCTTCTTCATCAATCTCTTGCTCCTCATCATCTTGTTGCTCTTGTTCTTCACCATCAGCATCATCTTGTTGCTCTTGTTCATCCACCACAGCTTCTACTCGATCATAATTCAGTGACCCCCACTGATCAAAATCCATGTCTTCATACCCCTTGTTTTCATCATCATTAGAATCTCCAGCATCTTTTCCCTTGTCTTTCTCTCCTGTTTTCTCTTCTTCCACAGTTTTTCCCCTGTTTTTCTCTCCATTCTCTTTTTCCACAGCTTCTCCTTCTCCCTGAGCGTTCTCTTCATTTCCCTCAGATTCAAGAGCAGTTACTCTCTTATCCAGCTTCCTTGCTTTCCTTTTCAAATATCGCTGGGTCTTTTTCATTCCACTCAGCTTACGATCCATGGAATCAAGCTTTGTCTCCACTTGTACCTTAAATCCAGCAAAACTTTCTTCCATGGACTTGATAATCTTCTCTTCCAAACCTTTCAAAGACTCCAAATCCAAATCAGCACAAGAGGATGATGCTTCAACCTCCTTCTCCTTGCCTTTGTTTTTCTTCTTTTCAAACTTCCGTGCTGCAGTGTCCAACTCATACATCTCTTCCCACCAAATAGTTTTCCCCCTCACATTTAACCAGTAGTTCCAAGTGTCGCTTTGGCTGCCTTCTCTTTCATATTCTTCTTCTACATCAATGATACGAGCCAACATGATTTCCTCGTCCACTGTTGGCAGCAACATACTGTGAATAACCTGAAATTTGCATAAAATTCTAATCAGTGACTAAAAAATATGACAACCCAAAAAAGCTTGCTCAAAAAATACCTTTGTTTTTCCAAGAGCTGCATAAATATCTTCCAGTGGATAACCCTTCATGCTAGACGGGGTAAAGCGACTCTTGCACATCCTAGGACACTCTTTAAACCTATCATCTACTGGACATGCTATTCGAAATTTTTGGGCCAGACTTGGAATACACTCAAACGCCAGCATCTATACAAAAAATGTCCCATATTAGTATCTTAAATAACAAAAGAATTAAAATATACAAGGTTCTTTACCTCTAAAGGGATAATGAATCCAGCAAAGCCTGTTGTCGGTTTAGGTTTCCCGTTCAAAAGGTTCATCATGTGCTTAATCCCCTTAATAGCATCCTCAAAAGTTAAACGACCCCAAGGAAAGGTTTCACAAACATCCAATCTGTCCACAATCCTCAAAATGAACGGATCCAAAGGTCCATTGTCCTTCGCCTTCCCTCTGATAAGCCGACCAAGAAAGAACAAAACAGCCATCTTCAACCTATCACTACACGCCTTCATACTCAGCAGCTTCTGCTCCACATCTTTTATAGTGATCTTCCCTCTATTTTCGAAGTGAGCATCAACAAACTTGTAGCTTCCCAACTTCAAATATCTTTTTGGATATTCATGGCAATCTAAGCCGGAAATAAGAGCGTGCTCTCTCATGGAGTAACGGATGGGCACACCATTAACCCCAAACCATGCTATATTCTCTTCTTCAATGCGAATGGTCCGCAAGAGTAGCATCCACATTCCCATCAGTTTCAGGTTCGGCTCTTCTGGCATGTGAAAGAAATGATGAAACTGAGAGTGTTCGGTGAACCAGTTCACCTCGGGCTTGAGATTCTTGATGAGCTTCACAGTGTCTTTCACAAAACATTTGGTTTGTATCTTGCAGATTTTCGTGAACTGAGAGTTGTCGAAGTACATCTCAAGAGGTTGTGTTGGTTGCTTTTCCTGAAATCACATACATAAAAAAATTTATTAGTCATCAAACATTAACAAATGTCCCTGAGATATGTGAATATGAGTACTTACCTGAGATGATGCAGATGCAGACTGTCCCTCACATTCTGACCCATCTGAGACTGAAAGCGAATGCACTGTCGGTTCTGCAACTGGGATTGGGTTTGAAACTTCTTCTACAACCGGGTTTCTAGCTCTCACAGATCGTGAACACTTGCTTATGGTCGACCCCTTGGCCTTTTTTGTCCCCTTTTTTGTCCCCTTTTTCACCATTCCCTGCAAACATATTCAAATAAATTTACAAAACTCAATTACATCTTCATCATATTCACAAAATATAGTTCATAACATATTCACAGCAACAATTATTCACAGCAACAACTCTATGAATATTCACATCATATTCACATATTCACATATTCACATATTCTCACATATTCACAACTCTGCTGTGATTACATTTTCATCATATTCACAAAACTCACATCAATTTAATCACAGCAGAGTTCACAATGCAAACTCACATAAACAATCACACACTCGATTTTGGTCACACACCAGATTAAAAAACAATCACACAATCAAACCAGATCAAAACACATCATATTCACAAAAATCGCAACTCATTTTAATCACAATTCTCATCAGTTTTATATCTAAGAGTTGATAAAAAAAAGTTTTGTATTTAAGATTTAACTAACACAAAACGTTTTTTCCAGACCCCATCAACAAAATATAAACTTAAAATAATTTTCCCCCAATTTCTTTTGACCTAGTTTCGTTTCAAGCATCTTCCATGGAGGAAAATCAAGGAGAATCACTTACGGAAAGTTAGGGAAAAGGTGAAGATTGACGAGGAAGGCTTGATTGAGATTTGATTTCGAAAGAAACTGATGAGAAATCGACGACGAGCGGATGGAGAAAGAGAGGAGAAGAGATCGCTGTTCTTGTCGCCACAGAGATGTCGGGATCGGGAGAGTTGGGAAAGAGAGAAGGGTTAATGAAAAACGACACCGTTTGGAGTTTTAGATTATTATTTTGGTTTCACCCGGTTATGTGTTGAGTCTGGGTCGGATTACGGTTGGATCGCGGTTGGATCATGTAATTTCCACAGATCGGTAAGGATATTTGGGTATTTAACTCTGGTTTATTATAAAATATACTTAAATAATAATTAATATTTTAATAAGAGGAGACTGGGGAATTTTTGAAGAGTGACGAGGGTGTCTGAGAATAAACTCTCATATTATTACCTACGGACGAATAAAATTCATAGATTGAGTCTTTAGCAGCAATATCTATACCTATAAAAATCTACCTCTGACACAAGTTATTGTGATGATCTGCATCCATAATATTTTGATCTTAATTAGTTCAAATAAATCAAATGCTTAAGAGGATAATTTAATAATAATCATTCACACACAATAACTAAATTATATATTGAACGTCAATATATCAAGCTTATGGTACAGTAACAAACTGCGTCATTCTTTAGCAGTTTTTTTTTTTTATGTTTTTGCTTACATTCAAATCGTTTAATTAGACTTACAAGAATGATCACTCTTTAGATCTTCAATATGTCTAGACTTGTACAAGTCAAAATATTGCTAAATTAATACCCTATGTCAAAACTCCCAACATTATTCCGTTAGGATAGAACTGTAGATAGGTTTGGAAAAGTACAGCAAAGCTCAATATTCTTTACATCGGTCTCCAATTCGGGGTAAGTAGAAACGGGAAACTGTAAAGAACCTTTTAAATACCAGAAAATATTTTTTGCAAGAGAATTGTCGCAGCCAATGGATTGGGCATATCAGCACGAGGCCATGTACACCTGAAAGACGGAAATGTATCCTTTTCTCGCAAGACTTGTAAGCCTTGAAGTCTAATCATGATTGATTGGTCGATATCACTATCTGATTAATGAAAATAATTAAAATAAAGAGGTAATAATGTATACTTGGTTTTCATAAGTTATGTGATTAGGCCAAATTGTGAAACAATAAACAATGTGCCAAAGAATTTCTGTGGGCATCATTTGTAGGCACAAATCCAAAGGGACCAGTCAGAACCACACAAGGACGCTCGCATACATCCATGTATTCATGCATATAATTATCTTGTATAATAATTTAAAGAACATTACACTTTTTTTTTTGCAATTTCGCCGCAATTTAACAAGGTGTATGGTCAAGAATGACCTAAACAAGTCCAAGAAGTTGAATTATAGTAAGGAAAATGCTTTTCCATACAACTAAGACGTAAATATTTCAACAAAACCGAAACTAATGTGAACAGATAAAACTGCATACTTTGGAGAAAAAAGAAAGAATGAGAATATGTATTTAACAAAACTATATTAGAAGAAAATATTTTACGATGAAATACATGTTTGATCCTACAGTTTTCAGACTGACTCTTAAGGAAAAGATAAAAATTAACCATGAATCTAGAATCCTAGTTGAACCAAGATGAAAATTCTCAGCTTCACGCTTATAAAAATCGGGATATGACTCAGTTGGATCAAGTAGTTACCGAAGCAAAGAAGTTATTAGTCAAAGAAGAGTCGTATAGTTAGCACCGTAGAAAACAAATAAGCAAGAATCTAGTTTTTATTCAAATACGAATTATATAACAATAGCCGATGTAGAAACCAACTTTGCATAAATGCTTAAAATGTGTATTTGTGCACAATCGTCGATGAAGGTAACCAAAAAACCAAAGTAGTGAAGTTTGTTTATTGAAATGTAACATTGGTCTTCGTTGACCACGTGATAGATTAGATTCCACAGTTAAAATGAAACTTACAAACAATACTTGTGCTTTAATAAGAAACAATAAAAAATGGACTGAAGTGAACAAGTCGAAGATGAACTCATACATATGGAGAAGTACCAGATATGAATACTTCAATGAGGTCAATGGATATTAACCATCGTTAGTGTAGAAAAACAAACAAGCCATTGAGAGATTTACGAAGTTGGTAAGTCAAACACCAACTCGTTTGTTGTTTCTAAATAAACAAAACTTAAAAATTGCAACTTATCTACCTCAAGGAATGCTTATGAGTTAGGCTGAGCACTAATTACCTACAAAACTTTTTTTAATCACCTACAAAACTTGCTTATATGGAAATAAACAATCTACTCTTAACAATGGTTGCCCACTAATCTGATTATAGGTGAAATCAAATCTATGTTCTCGGAACGAATGCCGTTTTAGAATTTCTTATTACAAATATCATTTTACATTAAAAATGTAAGTTTACAAAATTATATTTCACTAATTAAAATATTAATAGATTTTTATTTAAACCTCAAGGTTTGGCCAAATTGCTACTTTCCTGTAGTTGCACGAGTGGACACTCTCAATTACAGTTTGCTGTCTTCCAGATAGTTAAGGTTTATTGCTTATAGATAACAAAACCATTTTAATAAAATCAAATAACGGAATATAAAATTTGAAACTTAATGTTCTGTGTCAATTGCATTAAATGATAGACTACCTTGATTGAATCCGTATAACGTATAGTGCAATACTGTTAAAAAAGAGCACTAAAGAATAAGGTGTTGGGTTTATAAGAGAAAAACGGGCCACAAGCCTTTTGCTCTGTGCTTCTCTTCTAATCTCTAAACAAGATACATAATACAATCAAAAGAAGTGTATTATGCTATTAATCTTTTTTTTCAAGGAAATTTATCTCACAAAATAATCATATATTAAATTGAGACAATTTAAGCAAAGTAGTTTTTTTTATTGCAAATTGTGTGTGCAATTCCCTTTTTAGTTCTTAACAGCATTATTTTACATATAAATAAAGACTTTAATCTCTGACCCAAAACAATAATAATATAACAAAGACTTGAACCTCAAAAAGGCAAATAATCTAAAATAATAATATTCCAGAATCACCAGAACCACACGATCACTCAATCACTCGCAAACAGTAAATCCTTATCCTTTGAATTAGCGGGAAAACAAAAACAACATTTTTTACTAAATATCATTAATTAAAATTACAAATCTAATCTTATTCCATCACATGCGCCCATCCCCCGAACCCAATCCTCTCTCTTCTCTGTATATCCAATCACCTCCGCGGGTTGATGATAACGGTGGAGTGCTGCGACGAAGACGACGACGTTTAGGGGGATTCGATGGCGGTGAAGAAAGCTAGTGAGATGTTCTCGAAGAGCTTGATCGAGGACGTTCACAGATGGGGATGCATGAAGCAGACGGGCGTGAGCCTCAGGTACATGATGGAGTTCGGTTCCACTCCCACCGAGAAAAACCTTCTGATCTCCGCGCAGTTTCTCCACAAGGAGCTTCCGATTCGGATCGCGAGGCGTGCGATCGAGCTCGAGACGCTTCCTTATGGTCTCTCTGAGAAACCTGCGGTTTTGAAGGTACGCGTTCGGGAGGTTCCGGTTTATTCCGGTTTACGGTTTAGTTGTTGTGAATTGTAATTCCATTCAGCTTTGTATGCAGTTTCTGTTATGTTTCTGGTACTTCCAACTTAAAACCAATTGGCGATGATTACTAGTAGATTCAGTTGCTTTTATGTATCAGTGTTGGTTCTTTTAAACTTCTGAAGTAGAATCTCAATACGACTTCTCGAGATGATGGCTCTTATAGGTCCATGTCGAACAGAATCCTACTTTCTAGACTGTTATAAACCATTTTCGAGCTAACGAGGCTTTGATATCATGTTAAGTTTCACGGCTTCCAACTAAAAACGAGTAGATTAGCCCAAGTTTATTATATACTACTGTTATCTATTTAAGCTTCCTATGTGTGATCTCAACAATTTTTGGAATGACATAAGATTTGGCAACTTTTATACTCAAATACTCTTAAATAGCTTTTTGTGTGGAGTGATGTCTTGTGTTGAATGATTCTTGCATTTTTCATGGAAACTCTGCTGTGTTTGTTTTTGTAGGTAAGGGATTGGTATGTGGAGTCATTCAGGGATATGAGAGCGTTTCCTGAGATTAAGGATACTGCTGATGAGAAAGAGTTTACTCAGATGATTAAGGCTGTCAAAGTAAGGCACAACAACGTGGTTCCCATGATGGCTTTGGGTGTTAACCAGCTGAAGAAAGGAATGAAACTCTACGAAAAGCTTGATGAGATTCATCAGTTTCTTGATCGTTTCTACATGTCTCGAATAGGGATCCGTATGCTTATTGGTAAGAACTTTTTTTTTTAATTATTTTACTCAACTGAAATGTATTCATTTGTTTGGTGTTTTGTGTTAATACTTTTTGAGGTTGTAATGAGATTCTCAGGGCAGCATGTTGAGTTGCATAATCCGAACCCTCCACTTCACACTGTGGGTTACATACACACAAAGATGTCTCCTATGGAGGTGGCAAGGAATGCAAGTGAAGATGCAAGGTCAATTTGTTTCAGAGAGTATGGTTCTGCTCCGGAGATAAACATATACGGCGATCCGAGTTTCACCTTTCCGTGAGTTCTTGTTTTCTTCTTTGATACATTCTGTAGCTTTTGTTTTCATATGGCCAATAATGTTGTTTTGATACTCTTTTCACAGGTATGTTCCGACCCATTTGCATCTTATGGTGTATGAGCTAGTCAAGAACTCTCTACGTGCTGTCCAAGAGAGATTTGTTGACTCTGATAGAGTTGCACCACCAATCCGTATCATAGTTGCTGATGGAATCGAAGATGTTACAATAAAGGTTTGTTGTTTTCCTCTGCTTTTTCTCCTGCCTTTCATTTTTTCTTTGTGGCACCTGTTTGAGCAACTCATTGCTGTGGGTGGATCTTATAGGTCTCAGATGAAGGTGGAGGTATACCGAGAAGCGGTCTCCCCAAAATATTCACCTATCTTTACAGCACAGCAAGAAACCCGCTTGAAGAAGATGTTGACTTGGGAACAGCTGATGTTCCAGTGACTATGGCTGGTTATGGTTATGGTCTGCCTATCAGTCGCTTGTATGCTCGATACTTTGGTGGAGATCTGCAGATCATATCCATGGAAGGATACGGTGAGTTCAATTCTTCTTCTGTTTCATGTTTATTCATTGAAGTTTTAAGAGAAAAATCAACTTTGATGTATGTTTGTTGTTGAAATGTTGCAGGGACTGATGCTTATTTGCACTTGTCTCGTCTTGGAGACTCGCAAGAGCCTTTGCCATGAGTATCTCTCAAGTCAGGCTAGTGAAGAAAGGTTTGGCATATTAAATGGTAGACGAGGGACCTATAAGATCTACTTTACTGCTGTGTTAAAAGCTTCTTTATTGTACATACATTATTTCTCGCATTTATGATCTCTTTGATTATAAACTCAGTCATGGAGATTTTCCAAGTGAGTTGATCTCATCTGGTTAGATTTGAGCTGATTCCGAACAGTTTATCCTTTGTTTGTTGTTGCAACATTCTCTTGTACCCGCAAGTAAAAAAAGTTAAAATTATTGTTAAGTTTGCTCAAAAAAAAAGTTCCTAAGTTTAAATTTTGTAATTAATAATATAAGTTCTTTCATAATTTTTTTAATTTGATTTTAGATGGTAAAGTATTTTTTCTATTGATTCTTAATGACTAGGTGATTTTGTTTTTTCCTCTTTTTTTTTTTTCATATATTATACAGCAATATTTGTTATAAAAGAATATAAAAGAATATAAAAATCATTGAAAACTCCTGAGGTATTAACGAGTAAAACATAAACTTCTGTTTTCGTTTGGGTTGGTCCCAAGATTAGATTTACCCAAAAGTTTCTGTTTAAACGCCGTCGTATTAGAGATTCTCCATTACGACGTCGTGTGGTCCTCTCCCTCACAATCTTTCTCTCTTTGGTGAGAACCCCAGCCTCACTTCTCTTAATCAAGACGCCGAACCATCCCAGCTCTCTGTGTCTACTATTAGCCTCTAGCTTGCCGCGACGTTATCTCTCTGGTCGACACCGGAGAAATTCGTCGTCTTCCTTGGATCGCACAGTCGATGTAAGTGTATCTCAAAAACCCTAAATCTTATTGGCGATTGTTGTATATAACTATTTATCGGTAATGGTCTCATCGAGAGCTAGATGTTATTAATTGATTTTATTTTCTAGCTTTAATCATCTTGTTAATGAATCATATAGTGTTTTTGGATGGTAACATGAGAATCTCTATCTGTTTGCAGAGAGCCTATCGCATATGGCCACGTCAGAAGCAGCTCCAGCTTCTACTGGTCCACGATATGCTCCAGAGGATCCCACTCTTCCCAAACCATGGAAGGGACTCATCGATGGAAGCAGCGGCGTTTTGTATTACTGGAATCCTGAGACGAACATTACTCAATACGAAAGACCTTCTCCACCGTTGCCAGCTGGAGCTCCTCCCAAGCTAGCTCAGATCCCTGTACCTTCTACAGCACAACAACAAGGCCATCAGGTTGAACAAGCAAAACCAGTTAGTCATGTGCCTCATCAGCAACATGGTTTACAACCACAGCCTCAGCAGTTCCCTTCTCAACATGGAAGACCCCAAATGATGCAGCAGCAGCAGCAGCATCCGGGCCAGCAGATGCCTCAGCAATTTTCCCAACAACAGGGCCAGTCTATGGCGTCACAACCACATGGGCATCCGTCTCAACAACAGACGTATCAGCCAACACCACAGCAGCAGCAGCAGCAAGCAATGCAGAACCAGCATTCACAGATGCCTCAGCAGATGAGCCATCAGTATCCACACTCACAACAACAGTACATGGGTTATCGTCCTTACGTGCAACCACAAGGGGTTCAGAATTCACATCAGACACCTCAGATGGGTCCCCAAGGTCAGCAGTTTCCGAGCCAGCAAGAGTACAACTCATTGCCTCCAAAGAGGGAAGGGGAAGAGTTCCATAGGGGTGAGAAAACTGGGTTTTCTCAACCCCATTTACAAAATTATGAAGGTTCTCCATCTCAAAATACCGCCTTTGAGGCTAAGGTATCATCACAAAGACCAAATGCAACTCAGCAGTACAATGGACCTCAGGCAAACTTTCAACACCCTGCTGCAGTCACGCAGTTTCAACAGCCAGGTGCTAATATGGTTCATCAGCAGCTTGGACCTAGGCCTCCAAATCACATGGACCAGAAGACTCACGCTTCCCCTTTCCATTCACATAATACCTATGAGAATAATCTACAATCTAGACCTGGGAATGACTCCTACGGTAATACAAGAATGGAAGGGCCAATGAGAGGTGCACAACCACTCCATCCTGCAACAATGCCCAAGGTTAGCTTCAGATTATCACTTATCCTATCTGTATCTTGTGAAATATCCTGCCTCAGTCATTTCTCACGATTTTTTTTTTTAAATGTTATGCAGGATATAAGGTTAGGTGGCGGTCCACCTGCAAATGTTGATCCCGCCATGGGGCATACAGGGCATGGAACATACGGACACGCTGGTCCAGCTTTTCCAACCGCGGGGAGGCCTCACTTTGTCACAAGTCCTGATGTCTCCAATCTTTCGCCTGTTGAAAGTTACCGAAAACAGCATGAAATCACAGTAACTGTAAGTTCATTTTCTTTGATTGATTGCCTTACTTAGTCTGTTAAGTTCTTTAAGCTGTAATGTTCTATAATATTTTGCAATTGTTGTTTCAGTGAATGTTTGTCCATTAAACTACTGAGAATGTGGGATTGGACGAACTTCAACTGGAATAAGTAATAGCATTTTAGAATAGTATTAACTTGCGCTTTACTCATATATTCTAAGTTATTTGCCGGCTTAAAAAATCTATTGCTCATGTGCAGGGTGAGAACATTCCAGCACCATATATCACATTTGAATCTAGTGGTCTCCCACCTGAATTACTTAGAGAGGTCAGTTTTATTATGAGTTTTATTAATGACGTTGGTTCTGTATGCATATGGTGTGCTAATGGTTGTAACTTTTTCTATCAGTTGCTATCTGCTGGATTTCCATCACCAACACCGATCCAGGCTCAAACATGGCCAATTGCTCTGCAGAACAGGGATATAGTTGCAATTGCAAAAACTGGTTCTGGTAAAACACTGGGATACTTGATCCCTGCCTTCACTCTTCTTAGGCACTGTCGTAATGATCCCCGCAATGGCCCCACGGTTTTGATCTTAGCTCCCACTCGGGAGCTAGCTACACAAATACAAGATGAAGCCCTTAGGTTTGGCCGGTCTTCCAGAATATCTTGCACTGTGAGTTTTATTTGAGTCTCTTTGACTTTTGTCATCATGGCTGATAGAATTTTCTCTGTTTTTTTTGGATACTTATCTCTGTTTTGGTTACCAGTGCTTGTATGGTGGTGCTCCAAAGGGTCCTCAATTGCAAGAGTTGGAACGAGGAGCTGATATTGTGGTGGCAACTCCTGGGCGCCTAAATGATATACTGGAGATGAGGAAGATTGATTTCCAGCAAATTTCCCTTCTTGTGCTTGACGAGGCAGACCGAATGCTTGACATGGGTTTCGAACCTCAAATCCGTAAGATTGTGAATGAAATACCTCCGCGGAGACAGACTCTTATGTACACTGCAACTTGGCCAAAAGAAGTTAGGAAAATTGCCGGCGATCTTCTTGTGAACCCTGTCCAAGTTAACATAGGCAGCGTAGATGAGTTGGCTGCAAACAAGTCGATAACGCAGGTGATGATCACCTAAACCATTCTTTATCACTCTTAGACATCCTTCCACATAACATAAATTGGTGATGAGGTTACTAAATCCATGCTTGTTCGTGCAGTATGTTGAAGTTGTCCCACAGATGGAGAAAGAGAGGCGTTTGGAGCAAATCCTTAGGTCGCAAGAACGAGGTTCAAAAGTTATTATATTCTGTGCCACAAAAAGGCTTTGTGACCATCTTTCACGCAGCGTTGGACGTAATTTTGGTGCTGTTGTAATCCATGGAGACAAATCTCAAGGTGAGAGAGATTGGGTACTTAACCAGTTCCGCAGCGGGAAGTCGTGTGTGTTGATAGCAACTGACGTTGCTGCCCGGGGACTCGATATTAAAGACATAAGGTTTGCTATAATAATTCTAAGTTTATATCTCTTTGTTTGTTTGTTATCAAGAGTCCTTCCTTACCTTTGATTGTGTTATACGACTACAGAGTTGTGATCAACTACGATTTTCCAACTGGTGTTGAAGACTATGTCCACCGTATTGGGAGAACTGGTCGAGCTGGTGCAACTGGAATTGCATTCACTTTCTTTACAGAGCAAGATTGGAAACACGCACCTGATTTGATCAAAGTCCTGGAAGGAGCAAACCAGCAAGTACCACCTCAAGTGAGGGACATTGCTATGCGTGGTGGTGGTGGTGGTCCAGGTTTTAATCAGGACCGAAGAGGCATGGTAAACCGTTTTGACTCTGGCCGTGGTGGTGGTAGCCGTTGGGATTCTGCAGGTGAGTTTGGTGGGCGTGGCGGCAGCGCGTTTGGAGGCCGAGGTGGCGGATTTGGAATGAGAGATGATTCGTTTGGACGTGGTCGGGGCTTTCCTGGTCCTGATGCTGGTCGTATGAATGCGGGTAGAGGCGGATTTGGTCGGTTTGGTAATAATAATATGGATGGCCGAGGCTTTGGTCGTGGTGGTGGTGGTGGTAGAGGCTTTAGTCGTGGTGGTGGTGGTGGACGGTTTGATAACAGAAGAGGTAGAAGCCGTAGCAGAAGTCCTGATTTGGTTAGGCCACGTCGTAGCCCGAGCTATAGCAGGAGCCGCAGCAGGAGCTATAGTCGTAGCCGTAGCAGGAGCTGGTCACGCTCGAGGAGTCGCAGTCCTAGGCGTAGTGGTCATAAACGGAGCAGAAGCTACAGCCGTAGTCCTAGTCCTGTTTATGAAAGACGGGATAGGCGACAGCGTGTTTCTGGGTTTGATATTAAACCACCAGCTGAGTCTGTCGTGAACCCGGACATTGAAGGAGCTACTGCTTCTGAAACCGTGGTCCCTGCTCCATTATCTGAGAGACAAGGGAATGGTGTTGTCGAGTCTGAGGTAAAACCAGCTTTAGTTGATGAACCCTAGAAGGTAGAAGCCAAGACTCGAAACAGAGAATGATTTCAAAACCTCAAGATGGAAAAATCACTGTTCATCCCAATATGTTTGGTTATTGAATTGGAGGTCTAGCAAGATTTGTTGGCTGGAGTTTCTTTATTCTTATTTTGTTTAACTTTCCTCGTTTTTATTGTTGTATTATGGAGAGTTAGTTTGTAATGTATTTGAGAATTTTATGATTTTTATCGTTTATGTAAACACCAGCAATTACCTTCAAAAGTTCTGGACTACAAACTAGAAACACATAAACGATACTAAATCCAATCTGTGATTTGCGACGGACTTAGTGGTGTATTATTTTAAACTAATCTCAGTGTACAACTCTTAATGTCACATTTTAGAATCTATGAATAAGCTATTTCATGATTAATGTTGCATTTTCAATATATTTTGTCATTTGTCATGATACAAAAATTAGAATCTAAAAATCAGCCATTCCATGATTAATGTTACATTTTATCATCTTATTCATAATAAAACAATTCCAGACAATCCAAACATCATTTAAAAGTAACAAAAACACACCAACAGCTCAACATTTCAGAATATTCAACAGTTCAAGACAGTTTAGTCTTGTTCGCATAGTTCTTGGAGCGGAAGTTGAAGAAGAGAACCAACAGAGAAACATTAAACGCGCCGGTAAAATATAGTCCCCTCATCCCAGAGCAACCCGACCCGAAAAAATGTTCCGGCAACATCCAACTAGACAATCCAAACCCGAAAAAGAACTGAACAATCTGAAAATCCGTCACCAACCTCTTCCACCTGGGTCTCCATCCCACGGCGCAGAGGAAGTAGTAACCGTACATGATGACATGGACCGTTGAGTTCGTCACGAGTGCAACCGGGAACATCGACTGGCGGGTTCGGAGCCAGATGAAGCACAAGATCACAACTGTAGCATGGTGGTACACGTGGAGGAACGAGAGCCGTTGGAATGATTTGTTGAGTATGATGAGGAGTGTGTCTACGAACTCGAGGATTTTCGAGAGGTAGAAGACTTGAGCCCAGAAGAAGAGCGGTCCTTTAGGTTTCACGTCGATAGGAAAACATATGGCATGGAACGAACGCACTGTTGGGTCTGAGGCTACGGAGAGAGTGCAACCGACAGCCATGAGGAGGGAGAGGAGGCAGAGGACGAGGCTATGGACGGCTGTGATTGGCTTGAGAATTTTGGGACCGAGTGAGGGGAGTGGAACGATGGCATGTCGGAGGAGGAATGTTGCGGAGAGGTAAAAGGAAACTACAATGGCTACAAAGAAGACGGTGGAGCCAAAGGTTTCACCTTCGGTCCACGTGAAGTTGGCGATGTAGGGATGGTTCACGAGCCAGTAGGTTAGGGTGGAGTAAGCCAATGCCATTCTCCAGCAAAGTTTGAAGATATGGTAAATGGTTAGAGAGAATCTATATATATATATATACAATGTATTTTGAACATCTTTCATTCATTAATGAAAGTAGTTGGCATTGCGTAAACTGATGCCTTTGCGTCGTGAATATAGGAATATGGAGTGAACCGGTGATATTGCGTCGCCGGGTTTCACGTGTCTATGCTTTCCTGGCGCTGGTCTGACCAGAGGCTTACTCAAAATAGCTTTTGTATATTCAAGTGAAATCGCATTATATTATTTGATTCCTGGGAATGGATGATATAGATCATAGACTGCATTGTTACTTGTTAGTATTATGCATAACGTGGGAACGTAATAACGTAGAGAATGCAATATGCATAACATGGGAAGATAGTATCGTAAAGAGTGTATCATCTTATTTTATAACTACTATATATAGATAACGTAGGAACGTAATATCGTAACAAGCATTACTAATTAATTTTCTTATTATGCATAGTGTGAGAACGTAATATTTGGGTTAGTCCTGCTACTCTGTTTTGGGTTATATTACTTACATATACAAGTATCAAAAAATTATAACCAATTCGAGTTACTATATAATACATTTCGAATTTCCATTGGTGAATTTTGGTTTGGTTTGATGTAGGTATATATGCCAACCCCTAGTTGTTTACCTGTTCATGTACTTTTGAAGACCAAACACTCACTTTATTTAAAATTTTTCACCTACAATTTTGAAGACCGTAATGTTAACTTAAACATTAACCTAAACTGAAACATTTTCGCTATATACTTACAATTCCAGTTCTTAAACAAATTGGTCCCTGCATTAGGCCTGGAACTGGACCTCAATAAGACCGATTAAGACGAAATTTATGGTTTAAGCTACTCACAATACAAGTTTTTGGGCCAACTATAAAAAGAAAATTGATTTAGTTTTAACTTGAAATTCTTTACTGGTTGTATTTTAGGCTTGGAATCATTTTGGTCGGACTTAAAACCAAAACAGTCGAAACATTTATAAAAGGAAGCATTTGCATGTTGAACCCTCAATAAAATGTTAAGATGAATTCAGTGGCGGATTTGGAATGAGAAATGATTCATTTGGACTGTCACGTGGTGCCGTGGTGGGGTTTTCCTGATGCTGGTGATATGAATGTTGGTAAAAGCATTAGATCTTGAGTCTATATATTATATTTGATTAGTCACAAACTTGGTGGAGTTATACACTAATCTCACTGCAGGGGTATAAGAGGAGGAATGGCATGTGCCCCTCCCTTATTTGTTTTACTTAAATACACTTAAACTAAAACATCAGTTACAAGAAACTTGCCCATATCAAAAACAATTTGCGTCTGTCCTTGAGCTTCAGTGCTCAACTCTTGAAAGAAACGCTGGTTAGTGAATGTTGTTTAATCGTATTCATTCATTGGAGAAACCATCCTAACATTTTCCTGTGAAAAACAAACACATAAAACATTGAACTGTTCAAGATAAGACCAATCTAATCTCTCTTTTTTTTGCCTGATCCCCTATCTCCTTGTATTTTTTCGCATAGTTCTTGGAGTAGAAGTTGAAGAAGGGAGCAAAATTAAAGAGAAGCACTGAACGCAGCGCTGTAACACCATCCCCAAGTTCCTGAACAACCCGACCCAAACAAATGCTCTCGAAGAAAAGACGTTCAAGGTTTGCATCGTGGCGTGTAAGTTTCAAAAGTTAGATAATAAGACCGCAGTACAGCATACGTTAAGTGTCTCTTGTCTTTGTCAACGAGAATGCTTCTACTTCTTTTTGAAATTAGAAAGCTACTACTTTCATCGTATGCATAACCTTTTTGAACTATTGCTTGCATAACCTGTATTATCTACAGAAATACAAATTGCTCTTACGCGTATTAAGATCATCCTCATTTATGATTTTTTCGATAAAATTCTAAAAATACAATAAACAAATAATTTTATTATATACTTTATAGATGTAAGAAATTAGTGAAATAAATTATGAGTATTATAAATTTGATTAATAATATTTTGAAAAAATCTATTGAAAATCTATGGATGAAGAAGACATTCTATTAATGGACGTTCTCTCTATTTCTTACCATATGAATTCCATAATACCGAGGCTGATTGGTTTAGGTTGCCACTAGTAGAAAGGAGATATTTATTGGAAATATACAAAACCCAATAAATCTTGTGAATAGTCATTATCAGGAAGATTGAGACATTGTGTGTGGAAAAAGATTCCAAATCATCTATCCGAGGAAATGTCAGTCCCAAAATCCAAATTCTCTTTGAAATTAAGTACGTGTTATTGTCTGGGTCGAGAGAAAAGATAATGAAAATCAACTTGACTAAAACAAAAGGTGGAGGAGATTCATTTTAAATTAAAACATTAATTAAAGAAGTAAAACAGAGACATGTTTTTTTTTTTTTTTTTTTTGTTTAACCTGGGGGTATCCCAGACCCAGAGGCCCAGACTAATCCCCAAGGGGAAGGAATGCCCACGGATAAACGCCCCTCCCAGTTTTTCAAATGGGCCCTAAAGCAAGCCCATATCCGTGTGGTGTCCAGAGCAAGTTGAAGTAGTTCCCTCCGGCGTGGATCGAACCCCCTACCTGGGTGCAGGCGGGGACCCGTCCTAACCATTGGGCCAACTTGTCCGGACAAAACAGAGACATGTTAATGCCGCGTTATTAGACAAATGTGTACAAAGTACCAACCAATCACGAGCTGTGTCTGTCTGAAACCAGAGGCAGAAACACAGAGACAAACATCTCTCTCTCTCTCTCTTCCCATAAAGATCTCAACATCACTCTCACTCTTTACTTCTCTCAACATTTTTTATCTGCAACAGTTAAAGAAGCTCTCACAACTCTCTCGGAGAAGCAAGAGCAGAGAACTCAAGCTGCGCATTTGCATCATCTTCTTCTGGGCGCTTCTAACCTGTTCTGTCTTCGGTAAGTATTTTCTTTCTGAGCCATTCTTGAATCCAAGCTTAGATCCCATGTCTTTACTTCTCTGTTTAGCTTTTTGTTTCTTTTTTTCTCGCCAGCTTTTGATTTTTCTTTAGATATTTCTGGCAAAAAAGTGTTGTAAAGTGTTTTCCTTTTTGCCAAATCAAATCTACTGTACAACCGCAATCAATGCTTTGAGGAAATCTCTTTGGATTCTCTTTTAGCTTTTCCTGAATTTATAGATATTCATATTTGGATCTGAGGTTTCTTAGTAAACTGAAATATTCACCTTCATTAAAAGTAGTTAACTTCACTTTGTTTAGTTTGGTTCTAGTAATTAAAGGATTCTAATCTTGGTCAATAGTGTGATTTGTCTTAACCATTCACTTACTCAATATTTTTTTAAACTTAGTAGGACACCAAATCTAAATGGCAGAGGCAGAGAGCTTTGTCCCTTTTCAAGGGATAAAGGATGATGTCAAAGGAAGACTCAGATGCTACAAACATGATTGGATCAGTGGTTTCAAAGCTGGAT
Source organism: Hirschfeldia incana (assembly GCA_026261945.1). Lineage (NCBI taxonomy): Eukaryota > Viridiplantae > Streptophyta > Magnoliopsida > Brassicales > Brassicaceae > Hirschfeldia > Hirschfeldia incana. The sequence continues at coordinate 4,503,031 of JABCMI010000021.1, forward strand.
TCAGGTACATTCATTTCTCTTCTCTTTTGCTTTTACAACAAGTGTTAATGTTTGAGAGTGATGAGGTTTGATCTTACTTTATGAATATAAAAAAACCTAGGATTCTGGCACCAACAACTTACATTTTCTTTGCATCCGCCATTCCTGTGATTACATTTGGAGAACAGTTGGAGAGAGATACTGGTACAACAACCATACTTTTGCTCCTACACTTACTATCTTTAATGTTAATAAGAGTAACATTAAACTGTTAACTTGTGTGTTTTGTTTCTTTTGCAACTTGGCTAGATGGGAAGATCACAGCTGTCCAAACCTTAGTTTCAACTGCATTGTGTGGAGTGATACATTCCATTATTGGAGGCCAGCCATTGCTGATTCTCGGTGTTGCAGAGCCTACTGTTATAATGTACACCTTCATGTTCAACTTTGCCAAAAACAGACAAGACTTGGGGTCTAGTCTCTTTCTTGCGTGGACTGGATGGTAAACTCAAATTCTTTCTCTCTACATGATAACAAAAAAAGAAGTATTCATCTCTCTTCTTCTTTTGAAGGGTTTGCTTGTGGACGGGGCTCTTGTTGTTCTTGTTAGCTATACTAGGAGCTTGCTCCTTTATCAATCGGTTTACACGACTTGCTGGAGAACTCTTTGGTATCTTAATCGCCATGCTTTTCATGCAAGAAGCCATTAGAGTAAGTACAAGAGCTTCTTCTATATGATTACAGTCACAACTTTATACTGCTGAAACTCTACATTCACAGGGCATTGTGGATGAGTTTGGTGTCCCTGGAAGAACAAACCCGAGATCAGCTGAGTTCCAACCTGCTTGGGTGTTTGCTAATGGAATGTTCGGTTTGGTTTTGTCTTTTGGACTTCTGTATACCGCACTTAAAAGCCGTAAAGCAAGGTCTTGGAGATTTGGTGCTGGTAAGGAACTTGTAGTGTATTTTCTTTTTGGAATGCTAGGAGGTTCAAGCCGAAAGAGCTGTAATATTAGTTTCGTCACAGCATAAAGCTCAGGACTATTGATATCTTTGTGATTGCAGAATGGTTACGAGGGTTTATAGCAGACTATGGTGTTCCAGTGATGGTAGTAGTGTGGACTTGTATATCATACATACCTTGGAAGAGTGTTCCTCAAGGGATTCCAAGACGTCTCGTTAGTCCTAACCCATGGTCACCTGGTGCTTATCAGAATTGGACTGTCATTAAGGTACTTAATCAGTTTCGTTACTCTCTTTACTATAAATGCTTTATGCTCATAAATATCAAACTGTTGCAGGAGATGCTGGATGTCCCTGTGGTTTACATTGTTTTAGCGCTGGTTCCAGCGTCAATGATTGCAGTTCTTTACTACTTTGACCATAGTGTAGCTTCACAGCTAGCACAGCAGGAAGATTTCAATCTTAGAAAGCCACCTTCTTTTCATTATGATCTGCTTCTTCTAGGTTTCTTGGTAAGATGAAGTCTCTGTTGATTTGGTTTATTTAATTTACATAATATGAAACGTTGGAACTGTTCTTTTGTAGACAATCCTATGCGGTCTCCTTGGGATACCTCCATCGAATGGTGTCATCCCACAGTCACCAATGCACACTAAAAGCTTAGCAACACTGAAACACCAGGTTTGTTATTATTGCCTCACTGTGTTTCTTTAAAGGCCTTCTTTGTATCAAAAAGGCATTTAAAACCAGTTGAATGTGTGCAGTTGCTACGAAACAAGCTCGTCGCAGCCGCACGCAAATGCATCAGGAACAAGGCAACTTTAGGAGAAGTCTATGGAAGCATGGAAGAAGCTTACCAGCAGATGCAGAGCCCTCTGATACACCAAGGACCTTCTCGGGTATGTGTGTATCATCTATACAGCAGTTTATAAATCAGACTTTTAACTCATTCCTGAATTATATCAGATTCAGGGACTCAAGCAGTCACAAATGCAGAAGGGTTTAGGCTTGGCAAACGCAGATACACTTGTGGACGAAGCTGTGTTCGATGTAGAGACAGAAGTGGAGAATGTGCTGCCAGTGGAAGTAAAAGAACAAAGACTAAGCAACTTTCTTCAAGCCATGTTGGTTGCTGGATGTGTTGCAGCAATGCCATTGATCAAAAGGATCCCAAGTTCGGTTCTCTGGGGTTACTTTGCTTACATGGCAATAGAGAGCCTCCCAGGGAATCAGTTCTGGGAGAGGATAGTGCTTCTCTTCACTGCTCCAAGCAGGAGATTCAAGTAAACAACATTCATCAACATCATCATTAACCTTTTCTTTCTTCAGACATGAGTATATATTTTTGACTTTGGTCTCTTTTTTTTGGCAGAGTTCTTGAGGATAACCATGCGGTGTTTGTTGAAACGGTGCCGTTCAAGACGATGGCGATGTTTACTCTGTTTCAAACGGCTTACTTGCTGATCTGCTTTGGGATCACGTGGGTTCCCGTGGCTGGTGTTCTGTTCCCGTTGATGATAATGTTTCTTGTTCCGGTGAGGCAATACGTGTTGCCTAACTTCTTTAAAGGAGCTCATCTTCAAGACTTGGACGCTGCTGAGTATGAAGAAGCACCTGCTCTCTTATCATTCAACCTCAAACCAGTAACAAACTCTATCTACTAATTCTCTATAATAAGAGTGATTTCTTAAACATTTGATAGATTTAATATTTTGTGTGCACCAGGAAGGTGAAGTGAGCCGTGCCACCTCGTTTGCGGACAGTGGAGAGGTGATGGACGGAATGTTCACGAGAAGCAGAGGAGAGATAAGGAGAGTGAGCAGCATTAAGCTCGGTGGTAGCGGAGGAGGTGGATCGGCGGGGGGTTCGCCTGCGGGAGGAGTGGAGTTGATGAGAAGAGTGGTGAGTTTTCAGAATCCAAGAGTTTCGGAGAAAGTGTATATACGGAGTTTGAGTGATTACAGAGGAGGAGGAGGAGAGAGTAGTCCAAGGTCGCCTGCTGGAAGAGCTCCTCTCAGTCCACGATTTGCAGCTGCGGGAGGTGGAGGAGGAGAACAGAGACTTTCTAATTTAGGAAAGTCTGTCTAGTCAACAATATTATAGTGTTTACGTAGCATGAAAACAGTCGTGCTTTTGCATAGAAACTGTGAGATGTCAATTCTTGATTTGTGTTTCTCATGCTAACGCAGACCAAAGCCATCTCAGAATGAAACATATAATGACGTGTTTGTTCGGATCGATGAACTTATTTCGAGTTTAAAAGAGTAACCGTCTAGTGGTGTTTTGTACGATTTGTTAACACTTGATTCATCGCCAGACCGTGAATCAGACCATTAGAAATGTATGAAATAAAGGGACAAATGAGCTTACGATTAATATTTGTTTGATCTGAAAATTAAAAACGTTACAACATTTTTAGATTATGTAAATTATTAAAAATGCTTTGGTTGAATCAATCAAATCTACTTGAATGATAATCAATCTAAATATAAAATTACTTACGGTTTTCGCGTTCTCCATTGAACTGAAGTAACGATTTATATGAGTATTCTATAGCTTAATTATTGGAAATCAGCCAAATCACACTTCAATTAGTTTCATGTATATAAAATAAATTGATTATCTTTGAGATACTTAATGGTTTTAAAAGAATAATCTCCTTTTTCGAATTTGTTAATAAAAATCTGGTGAGTTGGTAGTTCTCTATATATTCTAGTAATCAAATGTGTGTGCTCTGAAACTCCAACCATAGCTTATAGGTCTAAATGGTGTTTACAGTCACTGATACCTTACTATTTTTTTACCATTAGTATTTTTTTTTCATATTAATCTTCTTTATAATCTACTATAAACGAACCGATTCTCATCGGTTCTCATCTCATACACCTTTATGGTGTGTTAGTTTTAGTAAACTTTATTTTTTTAATAGATGGGATTTATGTGGTATTCATAACTTTGGGTTTATCTTGCATCAGATGTTATAGACTATGTAATCTTGAGATCATGTCTTTCAGATTTATTTTCTATGCTCTTTTTCATGATAATTGGTCTCATCAGCTATCCAGGAAAAATACCATTTCTTTACAACAAAAATCAGTTCTAATGACAGTTCTAACGATTAATCTTTGTTAGAATATGTCAAAATTATTATTTTTGATGGATTGTAAACGTATTTTGCTAAACGGAATATTGTTTTATTGTAATGCGTGTAGAAAATTTATTCCCACCATCACATTATTCAGGTTTGTAACATCAAATAAAATATAAAATATTGTTTTTAATGTTGCATAGAAATCGTTTTATGTTGTGTATTATAAAGAGGTTCATATAGTTTTGTTTTGAATGAAGGATTTTAAGATTATTTTAAAAATCTTGTTTTAATCTTTTAATGTTGTTTAATTATGTTATTATTATAAAATATAAGATATATTACATAAATGATCGTCTAACCAATCTTAGATATCATATGAAGATATATCCTTATAAATCTGAAAATATTTCTTTTTGGGAATTGGAAGCCCACATTTTTTGTGCATAAATATTATTGAATACTTAATCAAACTATTCAAAGTCTCATTTTGACTTGTAAAAGAATAAAATGGGTATATTAAACAAATTAGAAGATTCAGGTCAAGTTAGAAGATTATCCTTGCAAATTACAAAGTTTATGGCAAGTTTGAGAACCATCAAGAGAGTTTTGGAGTCACTTTATGAATAGTTGAAACGTGAAGCCGCAGATGTGCAAATGATGTAAAATCTACCATTGAAGAGAACAAATTCTCGATTTGAAACTCAGTCACGACGCGACTGAGATGACGACCGGAGTTGCAGAGGACTGGTCTGGTGCTGCTGTCTTGAAGACGAACTCAATCACCGGAGTTGCAGTAACTAAAATATTTACTATATTTCATATTAATTTTGTTATATTTTATATAATAAATTAATAATTATTTTTTCTTGTATGTATTTTCCTTATTATTGGCATTATTTTATACTTATAATGAAAATTAAAATATTCTTTACTGTTTTATGATTTTAATTATTAAATTTACTTTTTAATATTTAAAATAACAGCCTAAAACAACAGTCTAAAGCGAAAATTCGTACCAATGGCTTTCTAATTTACTCAATTTATTTTTGATCGATTTTTTTTATTGCAATAAAAACAGTCGGCTTTCTTAATTGGCCCAAATATCTAATTAATTATGTTGAATATTTTTGTTAGACAAATTAGATATAAGGTCCATTAATAAAGCCTAACCTATGGGCCAATAAGTTAGATAATGGCCCAAATAAAAGCCTGACTTGCCCAAGAAGTCGGAGGGAGACGAAATGTCAACTTTAACCAGCCTTGCGGTAACTACTTGTCTTTATTCTATAAATCATCTCTCTCCTCTTCCTATCTGTCTTTCTCTCCTCACCGTTTCTTCACAAACAAACAATCAAAGCGAACCACCACACAAAAGAAAAAAAACAAACAAACAGCTTCGTGATCGTAATCATCCACCAGAAAAACTCTACAATGGGGATCGTCGTCAAGTCATTCAAGGATCAATTCACCGCTGGTTTGTTCCCGTTAATTCTGTTTTTGACTTTCCCGCGAAACGTAATGTGAGCAGATTTTGATCGGTCTTTGCTTTTTTTTTTGTTTGGATGGTGCAGATGAGAGATTGAAGGAGTCGAGCAACATCATTTCCAAATATCCAGATAGAGTTCCGGTTAGTTTGATTTTCTTGCCTTGATCATTGAGTTGCCGTGTGATTGTGGATCTCCTAGGGTTCGAATCAAATTCTAGGTTTAGGGATCTGGCGTGGGTATAAAGAAAGATTATGTGATTATCATGTTTATAGTTAAAGAAAACAAGATTGATGATATCAACTATTCTCTTGGATCATCTATAACTTTACATCATCTAATGATTGAGTCAACCTTTTTCTTGTTTTTAGTCTTTTTTTTTAATGACTAAGATGTGATGTGTCCGTAAGCTCTTCCTGGGATTTGAACATGTTACCTTTTAGATCTAATCTATAAGAGTTTTAGTAGCTAAAACATTTTTTTTTGTTGGTTTCTTGTAAGTCAAATTGTGTGTTTGGTATTTTTTTTTGGGCTTCCAAGGTTAATTATATTATTACAGTATTATGATGTTTTTTTTTTACTGTGGATTAAACATTACAGGTGATCATTGAGAAATATTCAAATGCAGACCTCCCTGACATGGAGAAGAGCAAGTAAGTTTTGTGTCATCATCACCTAACCTGTTGGATTAAAGTGAATACTAATTGAATGAGTCACGTTTTGATGTGTGCAGGTTCTTGGTCCCACGAGACATGACTGTTGGACATTTCATTCACATGCTAAGCAATAGGCTAGAGTTAGATCCATCAAAAGCTCTGTTTGTTTTTGTACAGAACACACTTCCCCAAACAGGTACCTAATTAAGCAGCAGCATCCATGTTTAAACAATCCACTAATAAAACATTAATCAACTCTTGACTTGGTTCTCTGCAGCTGCTCGCATGGACTCTTTGTACAACACTTTCAAGGAAGAAGATGGTTTCTTGTACATGACTTACAGCACCGAGAAGACATTCGGCTAACCCAAAAAAAAAGATTCGTTGCTTTAATATTTGAAAAGCTCGTTTTCTCAATAATCCGTTTGTTTCGTTTCATTCATATTGTTTGTGAATAAATGAACGTCAGCTCTTCTTGTTGTTGTTGTTGTTGTTAGCTGACCTTTGTACAGAAAAGCTAAAAAAAACATTTGACTTTGTAAATCATATGCAATAATAAAATTGTGATGATATGATTCACACGAAACCATTTCTATGTTTTTATTTTTGTTCTTCCCTCGGAAAAAGGAACACAAATGGTTTCGTGCAAGCACGTAAGGTTGGGGGAGATATGGTAAAACGAGGCCTAAGAAAATTCAATGTCGGTGGGTTAAACGTGTACCATACGACTAGGATTGTGTGTTATGAGTTGAACCGCAAACTTTAGAATATACTAGTTTGTGTATATCCTTTGCTCAAATATTTATTAGTAAATGCTTTTAGTTTTCACTACAAGTGGAAAACATTGAAGAAAAAACACGTCTGAGTTTGGGATGTTACGGCACGATACATCGTCCATACGATTGGATAAAAGCATATTATTTTCGGTCGGCATAAAAGCATCATTGTGGTTTTTTGGAACTTTGGTGCTCTTTTCTAGTGAGATAGATCCGAATATTCTTCACTAATACATACACGATACTATATAATAAATTTATTTGATCCAGGACGAAAATAATTAACTGCGCTCCCTATGTTAGTTAAATAATTGCTATAAGGTCCATTTTGTCAAGCTGCAAGGGCTTAGTTTAAGGAAGGATAACAAATCACGTGTTCTGAGGCTATGGTCGGTCGAGGTCCATAGGGTTCCAGCCTCAAAAATAAAAAAAAGCCTTGAAGCCTCAGCAGGAATTCCATGTCTCATCTCTAATAATATAAAATTTTAGAGATGCATCATGCATGTATTCAATCCAACCAACTTAAACCAAACTCAAACGTAAGCTAAACTAAAACCAACCCTACAAGATGACTTTGTTCGAGGCATAAATCCATACTTTTATGTTTCGCTGAAAAAATCGAAACTAGACTAGTTGTCCACTTGTCCGTATTGTTCTGTTCCATTGGAAGATTAGTGAATGCTTAACCTAACTACCTAAGGATATATTTGTTATGAAAAAAATATGAATCTTAATTAGCCGGCCCTTTTCATATTAAAATATGAGCCAAAAAAAACATTTTTGGTTTTGATAAATGAAATCTTTAATACTTAATGTAACCATTTTTGTTAAACCTTCCACCATCAACCATTTGACACCTCATTCCTCTTTATTAATCTATGTAATCATGCAATCATTTTTAATCATAGTTCACCTGTCTACATCGGCTCTTGGATGGCATGTCATTGGTCAAAATAAAAGATGCCATAAATAAATTAAGATTTTAACCTGAAACTAGATCTCGACCCGCACAACCGTGCGGGTGTTAATTTTACTTTAATTAAACATTTAATTTTCTATGTATATATATAATTATTTTAGATCATTATTTAGTTTTAATCTAATATTAAATATTTTTTTAAGAATTTCAAATATAATAATTTTTAGTTTATATGTTGTAAAATGTTTAAAACCAGCACATGTGCTGATGACATAAAAAACCATCACATGTATTTTTTTCTAATTATATATTTATATTATTGTAATTGTATTTAATTATTAAACAAATTAATATGGCACGAACAACATATTTGATAATTATTTTGTATTTAATTTATGTTAAATTTTTACCCGTCCTTTAAAACTGGATTTCATTTTAGTAATATTTTTACATTTCTTCATATGTAGTTCAATATAATAATTTTATTTTAACATGTATAGTTATCATTATAAAATAGATAAGTGTATGATAGAATTTTTATTTAAAATTTAATAAATACTAACTGTATATATATTACTGCATCATAATATTTCATTGGTAATTAAAAAATTAGTGAAATATTTACATACATTTGTTTTGAAAATGAATATATTTTTAAAATATTTAGGTCAACATAATAATTTTCTTTTAATATGATTTATTTTGATTATATAATTGATAAAAAAGATAGAATATTTATTTTCCATTTTGTAAATAATAACTGAATATATTAGTGTATAGTATATTTAAAACTAATCACGAAATTAATTAACATATTTACATATAATTTTTGAAAATTAATATCTGTTAAAATCTTTTTAAACAAATTTTTTCGAAATTTTAATATATATATATATATATATATATATGTATATGATTTAAATATAAGTTGGATTCAGTATATTGTTATTTTATTTATGAAATCCCTAAAATATTGAGAAGTTATTATCTTTTATATAATACTAAATTTATTAATGTTTGAATAATGTAATGTATTTTATCTAATATGAAAATTAATGATGATTAAAATATGATATGACCAACTCTAGTAGATAGTCAATTTTATTAAAAATCACACATGAATTAGAAGTCATGACTTCTCTTTTAATATAATAGATGTATCAATATGTTTCAACCACATATTCTCAAGTAGGCAAATAGGAACAAATATCGATTTAAACCTAAAATATATGCATTCCCGTTAGGCCTCTATGTTTATCTTGTATAAATTTTTGATCAATATATTTAATTTTTAACTATAATTTGAGCCAACACTTGATAATATACTACATAACGTTAACACTGTGAAATACAATGTTTTTTGGCATTACCAAATACCAAATAACGAAAGTATGACGAGATTGGGCCTTTTAAATAGAACAGGTACCGTTTTGAAAGTGTACATTTCTTTGTTATTTGGATCAGATTGGGTACTTTCGTTACATACCATAATGGGTTTTCTTCTTACGCTGATCACAATCTTCTCAAGTTGGCAGTCCTGAAACGCTCTAGAATAAGTTCCGAGAGAAGGATTTAATCCATATGCTTCTTTTTAGATAATTAATTTGGAATCTGGTTGCTTAAGGCTGTTGTGTTATTAGAGCATTTGATTTTATGAAATTTCCATATATATGTTTCTTGATAAGAAGGAATCAAAGCATAAAGCTATTCATGTTCAGGGATTTTGGAAAGGAGAAACATCAATTCAACACGTCCAAGACTCGACTTGAAGATGTTGAGGTATCTAATCTATCTGCTGCTGTCTGGATAAGGAATAACATCTTAGAATATATGTGTGATTTGGTACATTTTAGAATATATGTGTTGCTGACTTGCTCATTGGACCTTTTAAAATCTTTCTAAGGTGTCCTCTGATCAAGATGGGCTATAGAACTCTCAAGCTTTAAAATGAAAAACAAACATAAAGAATAAAGGTTATATTATGTGGTATCTCTTTCTTTTTGTTGTTTACACACAGAAAATGATTCTACTTAATCTTTATGAGTCACTGTTTTGTGTATTCAATATTCATGTCGGCAAATTTTTTTTGGAAGAAACAGATAAACTATGGAGGAAGACGCCACTTTGAATGTCTTGTGGAGTTTATATGTATGTCTTAAGATTAAATTTGAACTTGTATGTCTTAAGTTGAACTAGATCTGTACCCGCACAACCGTGCGGATGTTTGTTTTCGTTTATAGTTATATAAATATTTTATTTTCACTTTTCAGTTGGTATATATTATAGTAATCACATATATAAGATGTATAAATTTAATGTTTTTCAAACATAATTATATTAGAGTATACTTGTTTTCATCAAATATATTGTTTCAAACTTTCACGTGTATTTTTTTTCTTTATTTTTTATTTCTTAGATTAGGAATTTCATTACTGAATAAATAAATAGTAAATAGAAATATTGGTAAAATATTAAAATATTTTCATATATTAATATTATAAAGAATTCAATTAAATTGTTTATTTTATATGTATGTATATTTATTTTAGATTTAATTTTAGTCATATATTTAAATATTTCTTTAAATATTTCAAATATAATAATTTATAGTTACATGTTGTAAAATGTTTAAAACCCTCACATGTATTTTTTCTTATTATTATATATTTATATTATTGTATTTCTATTTAGTTATTAAACAAATTAATATGTGCATGAAAAAAACATATTTGATAATTATTTTGTATTTTATTTATGTTAAATTTTTATCTGCCCTTTTAATATTGCATAATAATATTTTATGCAAATTACGAATTTGTGAAATATTTACATACATTTTTTTTGAAAATTAATATATTGTTAAAATATTTAGATAAACATAATAATTTTCTTTTAATTGATAAAAAAAATATAATATTTATTTTTCATTTTGTATATGATAACTGAATATTAATATATGATAACATTTCAAAACTAATCACAAAATTAGTTAAAATATTTACATAATTTTTAAAAATTAAATTCTGTTAAAATCTTTTTAAACATGTTTTTTTCGAAATTTTGATATATATATATATATGATTTAAATTCAAGTTGGATTTTATATATTGTTATGAAATTCCTAAAATATTGGGAAGTTATTATTTTAATATAATATTAAGGTTATTAATTATTGAATAATGTAGTATATTCTATTCAATATGAAAATTAATAATAATTGAAAATATAATGTGACCAACTCTAGTAATAGTCCATTTTATAAAAAATCACACATGAATGAGACGTCATGACTTCTATTTTAATATAATAGATTGTTGCTATTAGTAAAATAGTAAGCTTTAAAGTACGTATAGTTGCTGTTAGCAAATAAAAACAGAGAGTACTTGTATAGTTTCCTTGGATACTAATCAAAATACTCCCATAAATATTATATAATCAAACTGTAATGCAACAAAAAAAGACAAGGATGCTATCGTGCCTTACTTCGCCCAATATATATATTTTTTAGTTGAAAGTTTATATTATACTTATAAAATTATGTGTACTGGAAAATTTAATATATAAAGAGAAACAAGAAAAGTAAATTTGCTCGCCGACATTTGGTAGATGAAGAAAGGAGGGGCTGCTATGGTCCCAAAGATCCTTTGAGGAATAACATAATCTTCAAAAAAAAAGCTGGTCACATATGTGATATGTCTCACTCCTGTCGAAGTCAAACCCTATACCATTTTATTCTTTATTTTTGGTACAGAAGTTTATTAGCTTATTACTATTACTATTAAGCTAAACTTACTTTGCATAATGCTTTTATTAGTGCTAATTATGGCTGACCAATTTTCACTTTTCAACTTTACAAACATGAAAAGCTTAATATTCTTGCAAATTTGCGATGATGTGACAGATTGATACTCATAGTTTACTAAGTATCTCAAGTTTGGTCCAAATTTGATCCCAGCCATAAATATTTTTTATATTCCTCTTTCTATTGCTATTGCTATAGCCAAGTTCTTTTTTTTATTCGTGTTTGATATTAGATTTCGTTTTGATGTGCAAAATCTTGTTTTATTAATAACTTAAGATATGCAACATATTCAAATTGATTCCATCAGTGGCATCGGTAAATACACCAAGAACCTTTAATAGCTTCTTTAGAATCTTACAAGTATATAATAATCTACTATTTATTGAAAGTAATAGCTACACTCAATCAAATTATAACTAAACTAACTGAATTTCATTATATTTGGCTTTTGTTGTTCAAATTAAATTCTCATTGAGTGGAAAAAAGAAGTTAACTTGAACTTTATGAAGAGAATGGCTGCTTTACCTACTACACTCAATGAGCCTTCGGGTTCGTTTGGTCAGCAGTTTAATGGACAGTTATTTTGGAGTACATCCAGACCGTTGGTTATCATCTTACTACTTTCTGTTGCCGTTAGATTGGTCACTTCATGACCAAACCATTTTGACTTCTTTTAAGTGATTCTATTGCTCTCAAATAGACTCGTAGATCATCGCACGCGCATGTCTAAGCAACTCAACGTCAGACGCTCTAATAGATCCAAATTATTTTAAAAAATAATTGGGAAACGAAAGCTTTTTTTTTGTTACCTTGGGGAAATAATATAGCTATTTTCCAAACGAGAAAGAAGAAATATCTGCGAATATACGACAAGTAATATCTACTATATTATTTTATTTTTGGTAATATCTGCAAATTTTCATATAATAAAATCTCCTTACACTGTTCTTTTGAACATTTTGGATAAAATTAAAACGGTGTCCATATACAAAATTAACAAGCATTTTTTTTAATCATGGACTATAAATTTTCAAAATAGGGTTGATACTATTATAAATTAAGTATTAACTTACAGCTCTTGTTTCAAAAAGAATATGTAATAGTTCATCTTAGTGTACTGTTCACAAATTAAGGGATAGTCATAAGTTCTGTAAGAATAGTTAAAACAAGTAACTGAGATATATATTAATGGTCAGTGTACAGTGACTTAAACCAAAGAAAACTTCAAGCGTTAATCATTTTAAAATAATGGTAGATTGTACGGAATAAAAACGAATATGACCTTATAACCAATACAACTGACCGAACTTCTTATGAACACTTAAGGAAGCAATTTTATAATTGCTTAGAGCATTTTTGGACTCAGGTTCTACGAAACCAAAAGTTAACAATACAATCAATATTATATCAAAATATAGCTAAATTCATTCTGATGCTAACTTGCCACTGCAATATTGCTGAAATAACATTAGAATTTGCTTTTGGGTAAAGTTGTTAAGTAAATAACATTACAATTGGTTACTAAAAATAATAAATGTCGAAGGTCAATGGGTGATGCAAGAAAGTTCCAGTTTCTTAACAGTAGTTAGATACACCAGTGATATTAATCTGGAAACAAACTTGGCCATACAAAACTTTCCAAAATCTAGGACTGTACTTATCTAATACTAAAATCTAATCAACATCCCTTTCCTATACGTAAATGCACAAATAAACAACAAAATAAAACAGGTCAAGTTACGTAGACTAAATGACTTAAAAGTACTACCCAATATGGTAGCCTAGTGATTGGAGATCAGCTTTTCTATAAATATTTAACCTTGAGTTTAAGCTTTGTGATTGTAGTATGCAAATTTTCACCTCACAAAATATCAGATTTTTTTTCAGTCGTGTATTAAAAAATGTGTTTTGATATTTTTCTTGAATAGTAGTAAAAAGAGAATATAAAAATAATAATAACGAAAGGGAAGTGAGGAATGGTATGTTTGGCGCGTATATAAACAACCCACCGGCAAAACACCCACGAAAAAGGCGACCCACGCATAAAGAAAGATCAAAACCTCCCCCCATCACCCCCCCTTCCAAAAAGAACAAATTTTAATCTTTCTTTTTTATAATAATAAAAATTATATTTTTCTTTTGTAAGTTCAAAAAAGTTTGTAGCTTTGTAGTTAGAGAGAGAGATCAAGCGACTGAGAGAGAGAGAGAGAGTGGTGTGGAAGCAAAACCACGATCTGAGATTTTCCGACAACTGTCCTTCTTCGATCGGAGCTTTCGACATTCCGACAAAAGCAGAAAAAAAAGATCGTTCCTTTCGTCGTGTCTGTGTGTGTGTGAGGGATTTGTCGGAAAATGGAGCGGTACGGTCGCGCCGGTGAAGAAGGGTCGCGATCGGATCCGTCGATTGAATGGAATTCTCACGGAGGCGAAACTGGACTCGAAGGTAGCGTAAATGCAGCGCCTTTTGATTAAAGGATTCTTTGTTTCTTAAAAATGCGTGTTTTTTTTTTGTAGGTTCGATGTGGCGGTTAGGGTTAAGCGGCGGCGGCGGAGCTGGAGGAGGAGGAGAAGCGTACCCTGAGCGATCAAATGAGCCTGATTGTATTTATTACTTGCGTACCGGCGTCTGCGGGTACGGTTCAAGATGCCGGTTTAATCACCCGCGAGATCGTGGAGCGGTAAATTAAAAGTTTCCCCAATTTTGATTCCTCGGTTTCAGATCGTTGAATTGGGGTTTTGAAAGGTTTTGGTTTTGGTGTTTTAGGTTGTTGAAGGTGTGAGAGGAGGAGGAGGAGGAGATGGAGCTTTACCAGAGAGGATGGGACAACCGGTTTGTCAGGTTTTGTAATGACTCAATCTCTGTCTTAAAGCAATGCAGTTTCGGTTTTGTTTGCTTTGGTTTTTTTTTATATAAAAGATGTGAACTTTAGATTGTTTTGTTTTGTTTTTTGGTTTGATCAGCATTTTATGAGAACGGGAACGTGTAAGTACGGTGCTTCTTGCAAGTATCATCATCCTAGACAAGGAGGAGGTGGTTCCCTTGCGCCTGTCTCGTTAAGTTACTTGGGATATCCATTACGTCCGGTTTGTGTTTTATAACCTATCTATTAGTTTATTGATCACACACACACACACATTTGTATTGTTAATGCTCCTCTGAAACTTGATTTACAGGGAGAGAAAGAGTGTTCTTATTACATGAGAACCGGACAGTGTAAATTTGGTTTAACCTGTAGATTCAACCATCCTGTGCCTCAGCCACAGCAGCAGCAACAACCACCGACACAGACTATTTATCCATCACTTCAATCTCAACCAATGCCTTCGTCTCCACAATATGGTTTAGTTCTAACAAGGCCTTCTCTTTTGCCTCCTGGTTCTTATCTTCCAAGCCCATACGGCCCACCACCAATGGTTCTGCCTCCAGGAATGGTTACATACCCTAATTGGAATCCTTACCCGGTAACACTCCTTTAACTTTACCTTGTTTTTTAACATTTTCCATTTTGCTAAGTGAATGAATCAGTTTGATTCTTATAGGCCTCTTTGACTGCAATGCCTTCTCCTGGAACTGGAACACAACAGTCTATTGGATCAAGCTCTGTTTATGGAGGAGTGGCGCCGTTATCTCCTTCAGGGACTGCTTATACTACAACAGGAACATACCAATCTGGTGGACCTTCCTTGACTACTACTTCGAAAGAACAATCTTTCCCTCAGCGACCTGACCAGCCTGAGTGTCAGTACTTCGTGAGAACCGGAGACTGTAAGTTTGGTGCTTCGTGTAGATACCATCATCCTCTAGATGCAGTTCATCCTCAGACTGGTGTTCTCCTCAGCTCCATTGGCCTTCCACTTCGTCCAGTAAGTCTTGTTATGATAATGTTTTTGCTATATTTGGTATGGGACAAGGTCTTGAATATATGTTTTGACACACAGGGAGTAGCGCAATGCACTCACTTTGCGCAACATGGAATCTGCAAGTTTGGACCAGCGTGTAAGTTTGATCACTCTATGGCTTCTTCACTTAGCTACAGCCCGTCTGCTTCTTCGTTAACGGATATGCCTGTGGCTCCATACCCAATTGGTTCATCCTCACTCAGTGGTGCATCAGCTCCAGTAAGCTCAAGCATTGAACCCACCACCACAGAGGCTGTGACTGCTGCAGTATCTGGCGTGAGCAGTCAAGAGGCTGCTGAGGCGGGTGGTGACGCAGCTAGTGTTAGTGGCAGTATAGAAGCTAAGACTTCTTCAAGTTAAAGGAAAAAAAGAAGAAGAGGAAAATGTCCTCAAGATTCTTGATGAAGTAAACAACATTAAGAAAAGAGAAAAAGAAGATTATTGAATGGGGTCTGAAGATTTGATGGAAGCAGAGAGAGAGAGAGAGACCAAAATCAAAAGCTTCTGTCATTTTTACCATTTGTCCATACATAAGTATATTCTCTCATACGGCCATATCTCTCTCTCTCTCTCTTGTTTTTTTTTGCTTTCTTGAACAACGATTACTACTAATAAATGGCCTTTATTCACACGACGTATTCGATTCCTGAACATATCTCTTTCAACTTCTTCCTCTGTTTTACTTAAACCTTTCATCTCAGAGACTCTTGAGTAAACTATTGGAGTTTCTTCTGCTCCATGTTGAGAAAACTCTGAAGACTAACAATCACAAAAAGGTACATAACGCTCAAAGAATCAAAATGTCTAAGACTCCTTTTAGCATTAAAACGTTTTCACTTCACCTCTCCTCCAAGAAACACCTCCTTTTATTCTACTTCTTCAGCAGTTAAACGATCTTCTACATAGAAACACAATGAGTAATAGGTTCTCTGGAGAAAACGTTAGCAAAGTGGGTATAGACAGAGAAATTGTTTTTCTACATCAATTGTGTCTCAACTGCTTTTTCTGATGTGTTTGCTGAAACCAAACCAAAACAAGTTCGAGTTGACTAACTAACCACTGCAGGTGTTTCATTTGAAGAGCTCTACCATGAGATTGTAAAAGAGTATTTGTCTTGTTGACTCTGTTTTGTATGATTACATAATTTTTGAAGATTTCCTTTATATCAACCATACATTTTGAACAAAAATATATTTCAAAATTGGCTATCAGAAAAAAACTTGTTATTGCAATCTCTCTAAAAATAAAAATGAAATCAAAAGTACATACCTTTTGTTTTTCCACCTAATGTTGGCACTCACTCACCTTATTCAAAGCTACCTACCATCTTGGTTTAATGTATAAAAACTAATAAAACACCAAATTTTTGGAAACAAAAGTGCGAAGGTTCTGTTTTTTTTTTTTTTTTCCACGACGTCGTCTCAATGGCTTCTTCCTCTTCAACCAATGCTCGTCGTCTCACCAACCCTCCTCCTCACCTACTCTCCTCCTCCCCACGACCGTCACCAACCTCCGTCGCTAACCTCCGTCTTCCATCCGCCCCCTTCAAATCTAACCTCTCCTCCTCCTCCTCCGAACTCTCTTCCCTGCAAATCAGAAGTGTACCAGTTCCAGTTCTATTTTTCGATCAACGACGACGTCGTCGAAGCATGGAACCAATCAATGTCTATGTTAGTGATTCTCCCCGTGGTTTAGTTTTTTTTTTGGTTCTGTTCTGTTTCGGACAGTGCTATAGAGAACGACTGTGTAATGCTCTTCTTTGTTTTGTTGACCTTAGGTGGCTTCAGATTCTATGGAAAAGGAGATGGGAAGTCAAAAACTTGCTAAAAATCCGAGCTTGATCTGTGCTCCGGTGATGGCTGATTCAGTAGACAAAATGGTGGTTGAAACTTGCAAAGCTCAGGACTTGGGTGCAGATTTGGTGGAGATTCGATTAGATCATCTTAAAGAGTTCAACCCTCTTGATGATCTGAAAACCATTATACAGAAGTCTCCTCTCCCCACTCTATTCACCTACAGGTTTGTGTGTGTGTGTGTGTGCGCGCTAAAACTTGGGACTTTTATTGTTTTTTGAACTTCTTGTGTTCACTTCTGTTGAGGAGCGCTTTTAATGAATGATGCTGCATTCTTTTCCTTTTAAGTAATGTTATTGTGTTTGTATGATGACTTCTCTCTGTAGGCCAAAATGGGAAGGTGGTCAATACGAAGGTGATGAAAATGAGCGGCTGGATGTCCTCCGTTTAGCCATGGAACTTGGAGCTGATTACGTTGACGTTGAACTTCAGGTTAGCGTCGTAAAACTAGAGAATGGTTTGATGCTAATTGGTTTCTACTAACTAAATATTTGTATGTTTAAGGTTGCAAGCGAGTTCATCAAGTCGATTAAAGGAAAGAAGCCTGAAAACTTCAGAGTTATTGTTTCGTCACATAACTATCAGATTACCCCTTCCGTTGATGAGCTCAGTGACCTCGCTCTAAGAATACAACAGTCTGGAGCTGACATAGTGAAAATCGCTACTACTGCTGTAGACATCACAGACGTTGCTCGCATGTTCCATATAACCTCAAATGCTCAAGTAAGTTGCCTCCTCTTGCGTGTGTGCTTCATGTAGAATCAAGCTTTTGCTTCTGATCTCTGAATGTGATTCTCTTTCACTTTCAGGTTCCAACAATAGGACTTGTGATGGGGGAAAGAGGTCTAATGTCTCGGATTCTCTGCTCCAAATTTGGTGGATATTTAACCTTTGGCACCTTAGAGTCTGGTAAAGTTTCTGCGCCTGGTCAGCCAACGATCGAGGAGCTGTTGGATCTTTACAACTTCAGAAGAATCGGTTCTGACACTAAGGTTTATGGAATCATTGGGAAGCCTGTCGGTCACAGCAAGTCACCTATTGTTCACAATCAAGCTTTCAAATCAGTTGATTTTAACGGTGTATATGTTCACCTCCTAGTTGATGATCTTGCAAGCTTCCTCAAAACATACTCATCCTCTGATTTCGCTGGATTCAGGTTAGCTATAAAATTTCTGAAGTAATGAACAGACTCATTTTTGGATGAATAATGTTAAATCTTTTGTTACTTGCAGCTGTACAATCCCTCACAAAGAAGCTGCGTTGAGATGTTGTGATGAGGTTGATCCATTAGCAAAGGTCTGGTTTGCTAATAAACCACCAGATAAGAGTAAATAGCCAATCTTGCTTCACTCTGAATGTTTTTTTTTGCAGTCTATAGGAGCTGTGAACACTATACTAAGGAGACAAAGCGACGGAAAGTTGCTGGGTTATAACACGGATTGTATTGGTTCCATTTCTGCTATTGAGGATGGGCTTAGAAGTAAGTTCTATGTTCACAGCATTAACCTTGTTGTTGCTCCTCGTGGTTTTGCTCATGTAGCCCTTTTTTCTTTTGTTAAGGGTCAAGTGATTCAAGCAGTGTACCTTCTTCTTCTTCACCGTTGGCTGGTAAAACAGTGGTGGTTATTGGTGCTGGTGGAGCAGGTAAAGCACTTGCTTATGGTGCCAAAGAGAAGGGAGCGAAAGTTGTAATTGCTAATCGAACTTACGGTAACATACATATGACTTTTCTTTTCCCTTATGGACACCTTTTAATATTCCCATTACTGGTCAAGCTCAGCCTTGACACTACTCTTCAACATCCTCGACTCTTCAACATCCTCGTCTCTTTTTGGTTATCTTGTTGGTGGTTGTAACTGATGATATGTTTTTTTTTTGGTTCCTGGTGTTGTGTGTTTTGAAGAACGCGCACTAGAACTCGCAGAAGCAATTGGAGGAAGAGCGTTATCTCTCAAGGATTTAGACAACTTCCACCCAGAAGATGGCATGGTATTGGCCAACACCACGTCTATGGGTATGCAACCAAATGTTGACGAGACTCCCATTTCCAAGGTTAGCCCTTCTCATAACAAACTCTTACATTCTTTTCTGTTACAAATCTATAATCTATAGCTTATTTTTTGTTTCCACAGCATGCATTGAAGCACTATGCACTAGTCTTTGATGCGGTTTATACTCCAAGAATCACCAGACTGTTACGGGAAGCAGAAGAATGCGGAGCCATAACAGTGTCGGGGTCAGAGATGTTTGTGAGGCAGGCTTACGAGCAGTTTGAGATTTTCACCGGTTTGCCCGGTAAGTGTGACTTATTACCAAACACAACCCACTGACTTTTACCACTTACCTCTCGGTTGTTAATATGAAAGCTTTATGTTGGATTTTGTTGTGCAGCTCCAAAGGAACTCTACTGGCAAATCATGTCAAAGTACTGAGACCTTGCTTGTGTGTGTGTGCATGTGTATCTTCTTTTTCTTCTTCCAAGGAAACTCACTTCCAATAAACTTTTAGAGTGTGAGATGCATCTTATATTTTGACTATAATATTCTCTGTCTTTAATACATGGTATTTTAAATTTTTTTTTGTTTCAAATTAAATGATGTTATCAATTTTGAAATTAAAATTTATTGACAATTAATGTTATATGACCAATGATATTATCCAATATATTTTAATGGTCAAATTATGAGTAGTTGTCTAGGTAATGATATTTTTATTTAGAAAATGTAAATAATTAAATGTTATTTTAAACATAGGGAATATCATTATGTAATTAATTATTTATTACATAGTAAAATTTTCAATCAAAATTTAATATAGACAATTAATTTTTTTGGAACTTGTAATTTACTATTTTATTTTAATTAATAAAAATGGATTGAATACAAACATGAATTATTTTGAAATTGAACGAGTTATTTTGACAAACTTTTATTAAACGAAAAGATATAAACACTATGCATCGAGTTTCGAGATTTAATTGCAAAAAATTTGTTTCCCGCCAAACTAAATTGGGAAACGATCATTTTCCCACGCGAAAAAAGGGAAACAGAATAAAAATGTCTCACAAAGAGTTTTCATTTTCCGCCAGACCTCTCTTGTTTCTCACTCTCTCTCTTGACGTCTCGTCTCCTTCTCAGCAAAGTAAGTAAGCTTTCCTTTTTTTCTATCTTTCTGATTTTTTTTTATGTTCCCATTATTTGATTCGTAATCTCTCTGTTCCTAGTACTTGTCTGAATCTGAATCTCAACGTACCTTCTTATTGCTTTCTCACCTGAGCTTCTCTTGTAGTTTCCCAGATTTTTTCACTCAAAGTTTTTTTTTTGTTTTGTTTTCTCACCTAATCTGACTGTAATTTCAAAATTTTAATTCTACTGAAAACTGAAGGGCTGATCTGCAATTAATTCATAATACGCTTTCTATTAAAAATAACCCCAAAACTTAATCAAACTTACTAGAAAACCCCACAATCATAATAATACCCAGAAAAAAAGTTAAATAGTTTTTTTTTTTAGATCATCATACATCCGTCGTGAATCTAACCCCTGAGCCCCTCCCTCTCCGCCGTTTGGGGCCTCTCTCCTCCGGTAAGCTCTTGATATTCCTCCAGATCGCGTAATTCAATTCTCATTCGAAACAATTCCACTCCGTTTCGTTGGATTCACGACTCTCCATCGTTATTACATCATCTGTTTCGAATTGTTTGGGTTTTAATTCTCTTATGCTTGTCTTAATCACAATCATGGGTATTGTAGAGAGCTTAGACACATGTCTAGGGTTTTTTCTCTTTTGTCTCAATTCTCGAAATGTCACAAAAGGAACTTTATTACATTTTCCCCAAAGGTCTTACCTTTTTGCCAAAGTATGTGTGTTTTATAGTATTCACAAGCTCAGAATAGTATCAAAGGTTATACCTTTATCACTGGTTTATTTTCATTTTAACTGATATAAGCTTTTATCTCTCTATCTCTCTGTAGCAGGATCCAAGCCTATGATACTTGTGCTGAGTTAGCTATGAATATCAACAGAGACGAGGCTCTCAGAGCTAAAGATTTAGCGGAGGGGTTAATGATAAAGGCTGACTTCACCGGTGCTCGTAAGCTTGCGTTGAAGGCTAACAAGATGGATCCCAGCTTGGAGAACATAACACATATGACGATGGTGTGTGATGTTCACTGCGCTGCGACGGAGAAGGTGTTCGGGAACGAGCTGGATTGGTACGGTATACTTCAGGTTGAGATGAATGCTGATGACATAGGCATCAAGAAACAGTACAGGAGGCTGGCGCTTCTTCTCCACCCTGATAAGAACAAGCTCCCCGGTGCTGAGTCTGCTTTCAAACTGATCGGTGAAGCTCAGAGGATACTTTTGGATAAGGATAAGAGGTCGGTTTATGATATTAAACGTAGAGCTTGGAGAAAGCCTGCACCAGCACCTTCTTCATATAGAACCCAACAGGTGCCGAGAAACCGTGCGCAGCAGGCAAGTGTTAATCTGAGGAATGTCTACAACGAGTTGAGAGCCGAGAATAGGCATCATCCTCAGCAGAAAGCTCCTCAAGCCCCACATCCAGCAGCTTTCAGTCTCCGTCCTACCTTTTGGACTTCTTGTCCCTTTTGCAGGATGAGGTATGAGTATAAAAGGGAATCTATCATGAAAGAGACTACTTGTCTGGCTTGCAAGAAACAGTTCACTGCTTTGGAAATACCTTTCCAGAATGTACCACCGGCAACAAACTCAAGTCATAATACTTCTACTTTCCCACAACAGAACAGGGTTCCAGCCCAAAATGCTTGCAATGAACCGCACAAGCGTCAACCAGATGGTCCTCCTCCCACTGTTCCCTCTGGAAAGGCAAAGGCTAATGGAAAGAGGAAGAGAAAGAATAAGGATGAATCTAGTGACAGCTCTGACAGTGACAGTGATAGCGAAACAGAAGAGAATCCATATGGTGATAGTATGGGAGCACAAGGTTTGGGGCCCAATGGAGGACAGCAGCCTCGGAGGTCAGTTAGGAGCAAGCGGCAGGTTTCCTATAAGGAGAATTTGAAGGAGGATGATGTAGACTTGGTCAATGAATATGGAGAAGGGTCCGGTAAAAATATAGATGCTGAAAAGGAAGAAGAGCTAGAAGACAAAAAGCAGACACATGAAACCTTGCCGAATGGCATTAACCCAAATAAGAAGATTGAAGAAGACCAGGTGAAGGTGGAAAGCGAAGGCAGCTCCAGTGATTCAGAGAACAATGTATGTTCAGGGAGTGAAGCAAAACCAAACGTTATCAACTGTGACGATCCTGAGTTCAGTGACTTTGATAAGCTGAGGGCAGAAACCTGTTTTAAAGCTGGCCAGATTTGGGCTTTATATGATGATGGAGAGGGGATGCCTAGATTTTATGGTCTCATAAAACAAGCTAAAACAACTCCAGGTTTCTTGGTAACGTACGTGTGGTTAGAGTCAGAAGAAGATGAAGAAGCACGGAGCTTGCCTGTCTCTGTTGGTGAGTTCGGACTCGGTGGAGAGGAGAAGACGGATAAAACTGACGTTTTCTCTCATTTTGTCCAGATGAAAATAGGAAGGGCCCGGCGCTTTAAGGTATTCCCAAAGAAAGGAGAAACTTGGGCCCTATTCAAGAACTGGAACAAGAACGTACCCTCCGACGCAGATTCTTCTTACGAGTATGAGTTTGTTGAGATCCTGTCTGAATATGCAGAGGAAAGTCCAATATCAGTCGGGTTCTTGTCAAAAGTGGAAGGCTTTAAATTTGTTTTCTGTCCAGTGGCAAAGGATGGATCAGAGACTTGTGAGATTCCACCTCATGAGTTCTGTAGATTCTCACATGGGGTTCCGTCAAACAGATTGAAGGGAACAGAAGGGAGAGGCGTGTTGGAAGGTTGGTATGAGCTTGATCCAGCTGCTTTACCAGTCCCTGGCTCTCAAAATATACCAGGGGAAGACCACCAGTCTCCACCTTCAGGATCTTCCTGTTGACTTGCTCAACAAAACTGGAGCTCTTCAGAGGCCTTTTGTTGTCCAAAACAGTCATACGATTAGGAGATTGCTTTGTTGTTTGTCGCTATAGCCCTTGCGTTTTCTATTTCTTTGTGTACTCAGACTTGTAGCTTAATCAGCATATGCTTAAAACTACATTATTGTTAACAGTAAGAATCTGTGACTTGAAAATAGCACCAGTTTCAACTTCTCTTTTACACAGTATTAAAAGGCACAAAAAGGAACTTTGATTAACATATTCCAAGAAGAGTGGATACATTTACATTTAACAAGTCACTTCTGGATCATATGAACAATTCAAACTCAATGAAGACCAGAAACAAAAACCAAAACCTAGTTGAGTTTACATTCATACTTGAGTTGAGTTTTCTGCGACACGCATACGCCAAGCGAAATAATGAAGGTACAATGAGTTTAAGCACACAGCTAGCCCAAAACCAAGAATCCCTGCAAATAGTATAGAATAGATGGGAGGTAGCCTAACCTGAAACAGAGAGATTGAAGAAAAATGTTTTGATTTATCGATAGTCAGTAAACTAAATAAGGGCAAAAAGTTGAGAGTATTTGCTTACTGCAGCATACAATAGATGAACCAAAATGCCCACAAGAGCAAACTCAAGTGCTGCGTATGTCCATACATATTCTCTGATAGCTGCAGATTCAGATTGTAGTAACAAAAGTTTTAAAAATTTGTTGTCAAAAAAAAAGAAGGAACGAGACTTTGGCGGTCTCTGTGGTTGTGTTTTTACCTAGGACAATGGCAAAAAGGGATGCTAAAAGGCTCAACACTAATGAAAACGGCGCTGCTATGTAGACAGCTTGCGTGTTCAAGTCCCGAATCTACAACACAAACATATCAATATCATTTTGCAACAACGTACCAAGTAAGACGAATCATTAGTATCAGTGGCTACCAGTAATTGCTCGAGGAAGAAGAAGTAACAGACTGCGCTAACTAGAACCAGCACCACAAACTCTTGCCAAGCACTGCACCAAACCATTCAGTTCTCAGCTGTGTTATCTCAAAGAACGGTGAAATATAGAAAGAAGTTACCTAGCGGTTTGCGACTGCATGTTTTGTTGACTGCGATCACGCATGTTGTTTGGTTGATTAGTTGTAGGCACACGAAGTAATATAACTGGTAAGTTCTTGACTTCTTGTCTACAGACGTCACATGTTCTCGTCCCTTTTGTACTAAACCACTTGATGGCACACGCTTCGTGAACAAGTCTGAGGTCGCCTTTGCAGCTGCATTCCATTTTTAAAGTATTGCCTTCTTCGCACACGTCTAAACAGATCCTGCACACCGCTTCTTCTTCTGGAATTTCCTCATCGGTTTCTTCAGTAGGAACGGGAGAGGGTTGATCTGCAAGGAAGAAGCAGCAAACACAATTTAAAAACGAAACCATGTTCACAAGCAAATATGCTTCAGTGACTTCCTAAACTCAACATTCACATGAAAATACTTGAGAACATATTGTATTTGATTAAGATATCGTATATGTATATGTACCTGAGTTTGTTACAGAGGAAACACGAGCTTTGTGATTTTCGAAAGAAATGGATCTCACAATCACTTTGTTTATCCCAGGCATGGACAAGGACCTTGGAACTGCTGGATCTTTCTGCAACAAAATACAATCTTTTATTTATCTCCTTTAGTTTATTTTCACGTTTGACACAATTGTCATTGTAAGATAGCAAAGAAACTCACATTAGGAGGTTCACCTGGCACACGAACTGGAACCTGTGCAGGTACCACAGGAGACAGCTTCGCTGCATGTCTAGATGGAAGGGACAAACATCTTTTCCAATAAGGAGAAGTTGTCAAACCGGAAGTGTTGGGAGTTTTAGCTGTTTCCATGGGACCGGGAGATAGTAGAGAGCTTCTCTCGCTTTCAGGGTGAGCTACAACTTTCTTTTTCAAGCTTAGATTCCGCAAGATTCCTCTTGGTGAGCACGTACTGAATGAGCTTGAGGACTTTAGAGAAGTCTTTGTGTTATAGACGCCAACAAATGGAATTGGCCTAAGGGGTATTTGTATTGAGAGATCCAAGTGGGTTCCGCCCGGTTGAGAGATCCGAGCATCTTCTGTAGATTTTTCTTTCACCTGATGATCACCCTACAAGTAGTTATAAATGTCAAAGCTCAGGCATTTCTCATGCAACAATTAGTTAACACACACACAACAACAACAACAATGACATGGTTAGTCCATCATATCTCAAGATCATTGATACTTGGGAAGTAATAACAAAATTACAAGCTTGCTTTCCTTTACTTGACTCTTTGAAAGATACCAACTTTGCAAGTGGTATACATATGCAAACTAGACCCCAGGCTCAGAATCTAACAATCTTCCTCCATACCCAAACTCTAAAGAAAACATTATAACATGTCAACAGACTTTGTACTTTCTCATTTCACATTTTCTTTCCTTAGAAAAGCTGAAAACTTTAATGTAAAAAATCAAATCCAGAGGAAAGGAGAAGACGCCAGATATTATAGCCAATATAAACCCTAAAACTTTAGCAATCAGGAAGGAAAAATATGAACACAAACAGAGAAAACCCCAGGATACGGTTTCTAGCGTTTATTCAAATTACCCGCGTGAAATTAGGATAAATGCTAAGAGGGTTTCAGATTTACACTAGAATCTTCTACAAACCCAGAATCATAAAAGCGGAGAAGATGAGATTTTTATATTTTTTTGGGGTATGGAGATTATGAACCTGAGAATGAGGAGGAAGAGGAGAAGACGAATCCTCCTCCACGATTATAGCGATTTCGCTTTGTTCAGCTGCCGAATCTTCTTGTTGCATCATCATCGTCATCGAACCGAAATCAAACCGGTGATTTAAATTACTATACAAAATCAAAGCTGATCAGGCAAATATTATGTGAGAGAGGGATAGAAGAGAATGAATCTGTATTTTATGAAATAAATTTGAAGCTTTTTTATATACATAGAAATTACTAAAGCTGAATCCAACCACGACTGACATTATACGGAAAGGCTTTTACTTTTCACTTGCCACTGAAACTATTTTATTACTCTTCTTTAATTTCCCATAAATCCATTTTTAGTACTAATGATTAACGAAACGTGTACACGTCAACTAATCATATTAACTCTCGTTGTCGTTGATTTCGAGCCTCATCATGTTCTTGTCTAATTATTATATCATCACTTTCTTTAAGATAAAATCATGCTACGCGTTCGACATTTTTCAAAGTATATGTCTCTAAGTTAAGTAAGTTCGGTTTCAAAAGTTTTACCAAGAATTGTTGGGTCTGTTTAGAAAAACCTAGTTTTGAATAAACCATCATCTTTTAAATTGGGTTGGTATTTGGTAAGCTTTATAAGTGGCTTCATCATATACTTTCACATACACAAATTGTACTATAAATATTCCAAAAATCATTAATCACGATGATGTTTAAAAAAGCCGCATCTTTAATTTCACCAGAAAATTTTAGTATAAACTACTCTCTATCCACCAAGTATTATAATTTATAAGTTTATAACACATGCTACTCTCCGAGAAAAATAATACAAATATAGTTTGGTGGGTTGTAGTTTAAAGGTTTTGCAAATGATACTTATGGTTTGTTGGGTTATGTAAATAAGTTGTATGATTAAGCCCGATCACATGACTCGATTAGGATCAATCCCGAATATGGACTTACCCGTTTATGTTTTGTCTTGTAGGCCGAATAATTTAGATGATGAAGTATAATATTAGGCTTCTTTAAAGATGGTAGAAGACGACACGAAAGAGATCTCACTTGTTAGGCATTTGTTGGATCAAACATTAGGCAGCCATAAGAGTTAAAGTATTAGGAAACAGAGTTCTTCTGCACAACTTGCCAGTTTGTTCAATCAAATCAGACCGATGACATTTGCTTAACCGGTATCAAACCAGCGCCAAAGAGGTAAAACAACAGACAAACAGATTCATCTGCAAAGAACCTGTCATTTAGCTTATAAAGAAAGAATGTTATATGCATTGCTAGAGTGTATAAAACACATTTTACTCCTCTCCTGAGACTGACATATATTTCATTATAATGATATGACTGTTTCAAGCACTTACTCTTCTAATACAACTTCCCTTGTTCAACTTTCACTACTGTGCATAACTTGACCTACAAGTCAAGCCAGAAAACGACCTACAAGTCCAGCCAGAAAACGATCACCCTTATAGACCTAACTGAAATGGAGAGTTTGTTAATAGGATTTTTTTAAAACTTATTCAAGAACAGTAAGAGACAAGAAACTGAGAAAATGAAGCTCAATCAAGATAAGAAGTACTTAATGGTACATAGACAAGAGAAGTTTAAACTCTATAATTAACAAGCTTTACAGCTACGTCTACAATTTCCAGGGAGCTCTGGAGTTCCCACCATATACTCAGGGTTCTTAGCGCATTCTCCAAGCACTGCCCATCTTTCACAGCTCTCGTTTACATCCGTACAGTTACCATCATGAGTCACAATCTTATCGAACGAGTCCACGTGGATCCACTTAGTTGCTGACCATTTCTCTCCTTCAATCACAGGACAACCTCCGTGAAGGCTCAATGTATCTGGAGTTGCGTCTTCGTGGAGGTTGAAGAACAACAGCGCATCTCCTTTCCTCGGTTTCACTAAATAAAACATTCTTAATTAAGATAAAGGATTATTGAGGAATTTATGATAAAGTTGTGTAGTAGCGCAGCTCACCAGCGATTCCTTTCTTTGCACAATCAGAAAGATCATCTTTGTTTACAGAAAGCTTGCGGCGAGAAGATTCCTACAGCACCAAATGTTCATTAAGACCAGACCAGAGTGTTCATTGTGTATATATGTAAGTGGGGGAAGTGATGGTTTAGTGTGAATACTAACCACTGCATTAGGGAAGACGGTTTCTCCACCCTTTGTGACATTGGATAGATACATGAGAACCGTTGCTATGCGGTGTCCACCACGGGCGATGTTGACTTTGTCGTGAAAGTAGTCAAAGTGAGCGTCATATTTTTGACCGTGCTCATATCTCAACACCTGAAGGTCTTCTCCATTTTCTGTCACCACAGAGTGTAAGGACTTGTTAACGACAATAACATCTTCTGAAAAAAAAAAACTTTTCCAAGAAACTTGAGAAGAGTTAAAGGTTCCTTGTTACTTGATCTTCTGATACACAGATTGATCACTAACTTTTGTTACCATTCAAAATCTATTGTTACCTTTTGGGAGGAATGTCCATGTGGAGAGCTTGTCCTCTATACCAGAAACAATAGGATCCTGTGATTAAGCAAACAAAGCTTTACATGAATATTGTAATCATTACTAAGTACCAAACCATAATCCATGATTGATCATCATATATAAGTAGATGCATATTTTGTTGACTAGAAACTAACTCTTAAACCTTATAGTCCTAGACTAGGACTTCTAGTAGCACGCATCAATGACAGATCTACCAAGTCCAGGAGGCTTATTTAGAAAACTCTATAAACATGATCAGTGTAACTCAAAATCAATCCAATATGTGTGTAAACTAGAGATCTAATCAGAGCCGGATTTGGTCACAACCTAGTAAAACATTGGCATTGGCCTCAGGAAAATTTAAAGGGTATATACACAAAAACATAATCTCCCGAATTATAATTTTTTTTTATTTATTAAAGTTCATCCCTTCAAAATTTAGATCCGCCCCTAGATCTAATCCTAATAAATCAGACATGGAAGCGAAACAGAACAACATGTCACCTTTGCCTTGGAGATAAACGTGCCGGAGCTGGTCCGTACGTCGCTAACTTGACTTTCTCCATTTTCGTTATCAGCAACCGCAGATCTCTGCAAGTTCTCTTTGGCCTTTTCTCCAAAAGATCAAAATCAGAAACAACTAAAGGAGGAATTTTTTACCAAATTGAGCTCAGATAGTTTGCACTTACAAGTGAGATCAGATGATCACATTCCAAGTCCGTTAGAAAACCTTCGTACACAAACGCCCTAATCCATTTTTTCTTCAATTCATCAGAAACGTACAATCTCGAAGCTCAAAGTTTCAAAATTTAATTCAGGATTGAGGAAAACCAAACCTGGGTTTCGAAGAAACCTGTTTGACTTTAGAAGGGTTGATGATAGAACTTGGAGAACTAATCAGAGAAATTGATGACTGAAGCTGGACGAGGAAGATGGTGATGAGCAGCAACAACAATCCACCGCGAGACATCGACATCAGTAACTAGGTCGATCAGAGAGATCCAAAAACTGGGAATAATTTACTTTTTTTTCCCAGGAAAATAAAGAGGGAAAGTTATTTTTTTTATCTTCTTCGGACAAAATGTCAACGGTCATGAACAGTTGATGATCTACCTAACGAAATGGCGACAGCATGCGCAGTTGCGCACCTTGTTTTGTAATAATCAATACAAAGCCCATAAAAGACAAAGAGTTAAAGGCTTTAATAGATTAAAGCCCAATAGTAGTTGTACATAAAAGCCCGCTTTGAAATCTTATTTCGGTTAATTCCAACGACGTCGTATTCATAAAAGGGGAAATCATCATCATCGCCGGGAAGCATAACGGAGGGGCGTGAGCTGAACAGCAAACTCGATTTGGTTTGCTTTCGACGAATGGTGAACGAAGAAGGTTGAAGAAGAATAAATAGAGAAGCCAGCTTACCGAAATTAAATTTCTTAAAAAAAGGAAAATAAACAGAGATGGCGTTTAAGCCATTCGGAAAAGATTTAGGACCGGCGATGAGCTCCAAGCCGTCACCGTTCACAACGTTTGGCGCTTCTTCTGCTCCTACTCAAACCACCAGGTATGATTTTCGATTTCGGAATAGATGTATTTGCGTATCTATGCCATGATCGTACTCCCATTCCTTTTTTTTCTGAGGTTTTTTTTTTTTGAATTGATTTCACGGTATGGATTTATTGCGCTCCCAATTGATTTCAATTGAAGTGTTTAGGATCACTCAAACAGCTCTAGGCTTTAGGTTTTTGAAGCTCATGTGCTTTATTATTGCCAATGTGATTTTTGTTTTGCTTGCGGATTCTAAACCCTGCGAACTGGTGATTATCTTGTAGTGATTCACCTATTCAACAACCGGCGTCTCAGAACAATTCAGCCTATGCAGGAGGACAGTCTTTTGGACCAGGTGGTACTCAAAGGTTAGACAAAGACTTTGCTTTACAGCTCTGGTTTGTTTCTATGCGAGAATGTTAAGTTGTTTGTGAGCCGTGGAAGTGGAACTTCTTATGGCTAGCTTCCTTTAGTATGTCTTTTTCATTCTAACCTTCGTATTGGAACCTTTTGCTTGTAGTGGTGGTGCTCCAGTTCAGCGAGCACCGCCTTCTTCGGGATTTCAAAACCCTCCACCTTTTATAGGGCAACCTTACCGACCTGGTGGGGTACAAAGGTTAGACATTCTTAACTGTATTGCTTGATCTTCTAGTTCCTTTACTCTTTTTTATTTTTATATGCCTACGATGATGTTAGGGTGGTTACTTGTTTAATTAAGTTTTCCCTTGTTCTAATTTATCATGGGTTTTGTTGCAGTAGTCCTCCAATGAATCGAACACCACCTCCTTTGGCTTTTCAAAATCCCTCACCTTCCTCAGGACAACCTTTCAGACCTGGTGGAACTCAGAGGTTAGGAAAAAAAAAAATACTCTTCTGGCTGTCTTTCGTTTTGTGCCTCCTTATATGCGTGTACATGATCTTTGGGAAAGTTTTGATCTGGCACAGCTGGTGATTAGATTAACCAAGTTATCTATTTCTTTCGCTTTGTTTTGTCTTTTTGTGTTTGGTGAAAGTTCTGGTTGAATTTTCTGATTGGAACACTTTGTTGCTATGTTTTTTCAGGAGTCCAGGACCAGGCAATGGAATACAATGGGGTTCAGAAGGTTTTCCTCGTCCGAGCCCCTCTGTGAGACCTTACCAATTTCCTGGAGTTCACAGGTAAAAGTCTACGTTTGTTAATTTCCGCTTAGACGAGTGTGATATTCGACAGTTTGGCAGCAGTGTTAATCACACAATTCAAATGCTTTCAGTTTTCTACAACAGTAAATATAGACAGTAGGAAGAGAGAGCAGGGTTTGTCGGTGTACTATAGATTTCTCTGCCCATCTGAATCCTTAATACATAAGGGCTTGCTGTGGCAGCGACTTTGAATCTCCGACGAGATCACTATCACAGGATTTGACTTGTAGGCTTTAGTAACACGCTGTTGGATTGTTCTTGACGATTCCCTGAATTTCACCTGCTTTATTTTTCTTCGTAGGCCTACTTTAAATCCTCAGTTTGGCAATGATGAACCAAGGAATTTCATGAAGGATCATGGTGAACATAGTTTAGCCACGTCTGCAGCTAGTATATCACACACACTATCGAGAAGTGGGGCTGATGTTGTTGAGATTGGTCGATCACAAGAATCAAAAAGGAAAAGGTCATTTTTTATTCCATTTCCTTTAGATGTAAGCCTTTTATGGCAGCAACCTCTAAATGCAATAGACATTCTGTTCAATTTTGTACACCTGCGTTCTGCGTCATGTACAATTCTCTTTCAGATTTCAATAGTTTGCTGTGTGGTCTTGGTGCTAGAAAAAATGACCTGTCATTAGGTTGGCTGTGATGCTTAGTGATATAATCGTTTTTGATGTAACGAATAGAAATCTAATAAATCCTTAATTTTTTTTTTCAGTCGCTCAGATCTTCCTGATCGGACTTTGGGGTTTACTCGAATAAATCATTCACCAGTATCAGATTTTGAGAATGGCAGTTTGGTAGATGATTTTCAGCAGCCATCTAGCCTAACTTGGATGTAAGCTTTTCATCCTCTTGTCAGTGTCATAATGTTTTGGTCTCTCCCTCTTTGTTGTGTTGTACATAAATGTCATGAATTATCTCACATGTGTTATTATATGTAATTTGAACCATGTATGTTTCTTTTCGTCCATTTTTATAGTGTTATTAGTCTGTCGTCTCACAGACTTTTGAAACTTGTGTCCTTGTACTTTTCTCATGTTTTTGAAGACGCTCTCCTTCTTCTGCGGACGATAATGCAGTGAGGTCGAGGAGCAGTCCCAATCGGTTGATCCGTCAAGAACAAACCCCAAACTCTTCATTTCCTTATGCACGTGAAGCAGTTGAAATTCAGGAAGCTACAAAAAGAAGGTAGTGATAACTCATTATATTTTGTAAGCTTATTAATTTCTTTCCGTCCCACTTTCCTTCTTGTACTTATGAATGGCAAGTGAAGTCACAATCCTAAGAAACTTAATCGTTAGCAAATTGGAGTATGAGCGTATTGCCGTATTTACCATTTAAGTAAATGATTTTGATGAAAAATTTCTACTACTAGCCTGTGAAGATATGCTTAATTTTATTGTAGCTCTATCTTATGTGCTCTTGCAACAAATTTACTTTTCTCTGTCTGGCTGGATATGCCTTAATTTTGCTCTTATTTAAGCATGTTGACTGTATGATAGGGTTTCGACATCTCCTGCGTCAAGCACAAAGTCATTTATGCTTTCAAGAAGCTCAGATACCCAATTTCCTGGGCAGCCCTCTGTAAATAATCTCAATAGTGTTGGTAAGGCAAGCAGTTCACCTGCAACAAAAAGGACGAGATCTCCACCTTTCTATCCAGTGGAAGAGGATATCGAGGGAAACTCTTTTCCTTCTCGCGACAGTACTGAAGGGTAAACTAAACCAGAGAGTACTGACTCATTATATAAAAAACATGGGGACTAGCTCTTAAGTTTTCTGGTTTACGTTTTGTACAGAGAAGAGCAAGCCAGGGCAAAGAGACTGGCCCGCTTCAAGGGTGAGCTGGACCCTGTTCCAGCCCGACCTGTTGCTACTCAACTTACTAAATCATCTGTAAACAAAACTGTGAAGCCTCTGGACAACAAACAAACATTTAATTCACTGGAATCAAGTAGCGATGCCCTTAAGGGAGATGCCTTGTCTGATCATGAAATCTTAGAGCAACCCTCTCTTATCGTTGGATTATGCCCTGACATGTGTCCTGGTAAGCATAGCCTGAGTCATGCTTATAAAACGACCCTCAATGTATAGTATTTGATTTATTTATCTAACTGAACAGAGAATTATGTTGCTAACAAGATCTATCTTGCCCATATTGATGTCTAGTTCTTGTCAGTTATGTGGTTGTAGAAAAAATATTGAGGTCTTTTTTATTCATCTTCCCAGAGTCAGAACGGGGAGAGCGTGAAAGGAAGGGTGACTTGGACCATTATGAGCGTGTGGATGGAGATAGGAACCAGACGAGCCAATCCCTTGCCGTGAAGAAAGTAAGTTTACCTTTTTCATATCAATTAATCGTTAGATTCTTTCTTAAGATGACATATGTTAAGATATTCAGTCACTCTGATGACTACTTATATGTTTGCCTTTGAATAGTATACCAGGACGGCGGAGCGAGAAGCAATTTTGATACGACCAATGCCAATCCTGCAGAATACAATGGAATATTTGCTGAGTTTGCTAGACCGACCGTACAATGAAAACTTTCTTGGTTTGTACAACTTCTTATGGGATAGGATGAGAGCTATTCGAATGGATTTAAGAATGCAACATATTTTCAACCGAGAAGCTATTACTTTACTGGAGCAAATGGTTTGTGTTTATCAATCTTATATAAACACGATAACAAGCGTTATTCTGCTTTGGATTTCTTACTATTGAGTTCATTGGTATAGATAAGACTTCACATCCTTGCAATGCATGAGCTATGTGAATATACTAAAGGAGAAGGATTTTCGGAGGGGTTTGATGCGCACCTGAATATTGAGCAGATGAACAAGACATCTGTGGAGTTGTTTCAAATGTATGATGATCACAGGAAGAGAGGAATAACTGTTTCTACAGAAAAAGAGTTCCGTGGCTATTATGCTCTTCTCAAACTCGACAAGCACCCTGGCTATAAGGTAAATATTTTGGGTGAAATTTGCGGTCAGAATTTTGTGCTAATTTCTTAACCTGACTATTAATTCTTCCTGTTAGGTTGAACCTTCTGAGCTTTCTCTTGATCTTGCCAACATGACTCCAGAAATAAGGCAAACGTCAGAAGTTCTCTTTGCCCGCAATGTAGCCAGGTAGTTCCTTGACCTTGTTTTTGGGTGTTAGTTTGTAAACGTGATCTAAGTATTGAAACCATTTGTGCAATTTCAGAGCTTGTAGAACTGGAAACTTTATCGCCTTCTTTCGCCTTGCACGAAAAGCAAGCTATCTTCAAGCATGTCTAATGCATGCTCATTTTTCGAAGGTAAGCAGTTATTTGTGGTGTAGTTTTAAAGGCCATCATTCTTACCATATTGATGTGTGGTTAATTAACCGAGATCTAAGCTTTATTCTGTTTCATCAGCTAAGAACTCAGGCACTTGCTTCTCTGCACTCGGGTCTCCAAAATAATCAGGGTATCCCAGTTTCAGATACGTCAAATTGGATAGGAATGGAGGTAATTTTCCAGCGATTTGCTACTTGTTGTATCCCCTTTCGTGGTCTGTGACAGAGTAACTGCTAGAGGTCTTACATTTTTCTTCCGGTGATGAATTTTAGGAAGAGGACATAGAAGCCCTGTTGGAGTACCATGGATTTTCCATAAAAGAGTTTGAAGAGCCAT
Source organism: Hirschfeldia incana (assembly GCA_026261945.1). NCBI lineage: Eukaryota > Viridiplantae > Streptophyta > Magnoliopsida > Brassicales > Brassicaceae > Hirschfeldia > Hirschfeldia incana. The sequence continues at coordinate 4,538,105 of JABCMI010000021.1, forward strand.
ACATGGTAAAGGATGGTTTATTTCTCCATGCTGATTCAGACTATAAAACAAAATGCTCGAAACTTGTTCACATGAAAAAGTCAAGAACCATTGCGGAAGATGTCTCCGCTCCCTCGACAGAGGAAAATGTTTCTGCTCCCTCTCCGTTGTCATCATTGCCGACAGAAGCAAATAAAGGGCCTAAACCGCTTATTACCACCTATAAACAGGAAAGGCCGCTTGCTCAAAGTCCTAAGAAACAAACATCAGTGCGTCCAGTTGATAAAGAAATGACTGACTCGAAGACTTCCCTCTTTCTGGAGAAGGACAAGCCTGTGAGAACATCTGTTATAAATCCAGTGTGGCCACCTGTTGTAAATCCAGCAGTGATTCAACAGAAACAAACTGACCATACACCGGCTGGTGGATTTCATTCTCCCGTGAAGTCGTATTCTCCTTTTGGTTCTCCTGGATTTCTTCAAACTGAATCCTCGAATTTGAAGAAACACTTTAATGACGGCCACACTAGTATCTCTCCTCCTGCGGAAATTAAATTTCCATTTGCAGGGAATTTGCAAACGAATCTTGTGCCTGAGCCTGCTTTGCAACCAAGTCCGAAGTCTACGCCAATGGAGAGTTTTCCTGTTACTACCATTTCAGAGTCTCCGACGAGTGTAGAAAACATATCTGCTTTGGAAGAATCAGTGCCTGAAGCTGTGATGACTAGTACTTTGGAAGAGGGTCTCCATGACATTGAACAGGAACGCGAGGATGAAAATGTGGACATCACAAATCAATATGACGAGGAAGTGGCGAAGGCAAAACTCAAGTTGATGATAAGGTCTACCAGCTCATGCAAGTTGATAATTGGTGTAGTTTACTCTATCTAATTTTTCTTTTGTGAATCTTCACAGATTATGGAAGCGGTGGTCCTCACGTCAAAGTCAATTACGGGAGCGTCGACAGTTAGCTGCAGCTGCTGCGCTGAATTCTCTATCGCTGGGCACTCCTATTCGATTCAGCAAACCTGATGTAAGTTTCATTTTTCTTCCCCGTAACATGTGCTGATCACTGGTCTGTTGTCAATGAAGCAAGAAAAGTCTTCAATCCATTTACTATTGAGTCTAATATCGGTTCTCACTTCATACACAGCAATCTAGGCCGTGTGGTGAGTTTGACATTGATCAAGCGATGAAGAGGAGATTTAAAGAACGTGAAAAATCATGGTCAAGGCTGAATATTTCAGATGTGATTGCTGATATACTACTCGAAAGGAATCCAGACTCAAAATGCATATGCTGGAAGGTCATCTTATGCACTCAGGCTAAATCAGTCAACACATCAAGCCAGGATACACATTCAGCAGCCAGTCGTTGGCTATCATCAAAGCTTATCCCTCACACAGAACAGAGCGTCTCCGATGAGAATCTGCTGTTTTTAGCTCCCGGTGTGTCGGTATGTAACAAATGGGTTGCAAGTGGGTCTGATTCAGATCTCAGATGCTGTCTCTCAGTAGCTAAGGATGTGGAAGCTGATAATGATCTGTGTAAAACAACACGTGGCGCAAGTGCAATTCTTTTCCTTGCATCGAAAGACCTCCCTCTGAACCTCCAGAGAGAACAGCTTAACCGCATTCTTGAATCAGTTCCCAACTGTTCACTCCTTCCCCTCCTCGTAGTAATCAGCTCATGCAACGGTGAAAGCGTGGATCCTGATACCAATCTCGCCTCTGAGCTAGGCCTCCATGATATCAACAAATCGAAGATAGCAAGCTTCACCATCGTCTCTATCGCTAATAAGTCCCAGAAGGGACATGAAGTTCATTTTTTCAGCGATTCACGGCTAAGGGACGGGCTTAAATGGCTTGCGGGCAATTCACCTCTGCAACCAAACCTTCATCATGTTAAACCGCGAGAACTCGTTCTGACTCATCTCAGTTTTTCACTGGGGTTGCTTAAGAAGATGCCAAATCAAGAACTTGGTCCTAACATCTGCATATCAACCTTCAACGATGCATTGGTAACATCACAAAGAAACATCACTTCTGCTGCTGAAGCAAATCCAATCGGTTGGCCTGGCTCCGAAACAATGTTGGTGGAGGATTATAGAAAAGAACATTTAATGCTGAAGCAGTTTCTACCCAACCTAGACTGGAGCAGTGCAGAGAGCATCAAACCACTTAACTCCATGCTCGAGAACTGTAAGCTTCCATATTTTGAAGATGATCTGACATGGTTAACCAAAGAATGTGCTTCTGGTGCTGAGATAGAGAACCATACACAACGGCTCGAGGGCTGCTTAGTTAGGTACTTGACACAGACAAGCAATCTTATGGGACTCTCATTAGCCACCAAAGAAGCAGGAGTGATGATACAAAGAAACACTAAACTCGAACTCCGTAACTCAAGCTACTACCATATCATCCCGAGATGGATCCCAATCTTCCAGAGGATCTTCAACTGGCGGATAATGGGTTTGCTAGATTCGTCGTCTTCCTCAGCTTACGTACTGAAGTCCGACCTCACCATGTCATCTTCGAGCTATGCTGATAAGTTCCTGTCTGAAGATGATGATGCATCGTACCAGTCTCCTCGTCCAAATCTTCCATTGCTTAATGAAATGATCCAAATCAGCTGCAGTCCCTTGAAGGCGTCTCAGGTTCAGACAGAAAGGCTTGTGGATGATCACAGAGACATAGATGAGACGATGTTGGAGAAGAGTAGAGAGGCTTCTAGAAGGATTGATGTGATGATGATAACTGAGGATGATGAGTTAGCTGATGAAACCGAGAGATCGTGGAGTGAAGGAAGAGAAGCTGCGGAGAAGAAGACGATGATGGAGAGTGAGAGATTAGATGAATTGTTGGAGAAATGTAACTTGGTACAGAATAGCATAGCCGAGAAGCTCTGCATTTACTTTTGAAGTTTCTTTTGCTCTCTTTGGTCAATGTCAATGTTGTTGTTGTTGTTGTTGCATGTTTCCATGCCTGTTTAGTCGAGCTTGAGTGTAAAGATGCTGCTTATGATTAATATTTTTAATATGCATGCATACACTTACTTGAGGAATAGCTAAATGTAATACTAATCTTTCAACTAATAAAGTTGAGCTATTACCGTTTTTTTGTGGCATCTATAATAACTGCAAGGATACTTTAACAGAGAACAATAAGAACAACACTGGCTGGCTTTTTCTATTTTATATTTTATTTTAATTTTGGAAGACCCAAGTACAAGAATGTTTATCAACTGCAGTCTATCACAAATGGAAAAACAAATTGGCTGACTTTTGTGCTTAAAAACTTCAGAAAATTTGGCTGACTTACTGTGCTACAAAAATTCAAAAAGTTGGGGTGACTTTTGTGCTATGAAAGTTTAAAAAGTAGGCTGACTTTTGTGTTACAAATTCAAAAAGTTGCCGGCCATCAAAACTTGAATCTACTCATTCCCTTAGTTAAAGATCAGAGTAATAATATACAAAAGGAAAACTAAACTCATTTCAACTTTTCATGTCCAGTGGGAAAGAGCTTTATCATCATCAATTAAATATTATAATGAAAGCAGATCTTGTACCGAAAAAAACTCAGATCTTGTAGGGAAAAAAAACTAAAGAAAGCTTCAACATGACATTGTATCTATAGCTTCATCTCTGCAACAAAGCAACTCTTTTTGGAGCAAACGTTGCATTAAACACATCTTTTAACTCTGTAAAAATAATCTCTTTTCAACACACTTTTACTTTGCTGTATATATGATGAATCCCTGACATAGAAACACAGAAGAAACAAACGCAAAGAGGAGTATAGGAATGTGAATCATATGCCATCATCATCATCATCATTCATTAGACAAGTTTTTTATCTGTACAATGATAATTGTGATATCATCTGTCCTATTCTCATGCTGCAACCACAGTTTGTATGATTCCGCTGCAGCTGCTGCACATCCATCTCTCGGATCAGCATATCTCCCCACCTGCAAACACATAAAACAAGATTAAAACACACATCAAAGAACTTCAAAAGAAAAACTTGTGTTTACTTCTTTAGATTTACCATATCAACAACAGCTTGGCTCGGAAGAAACTCGAAGATCCCATCACTCGCAACAACAAAGAACAAATGATTCGGTGAAAGCTTAACCATCGACACTTCAGGCTCTGCAGTAACACCAATGCTCTCAGCTAAACTATCACCAACGCTTCTAGTAAACGCAGTTCCCGGATACATCCCATTCTGTACCCAAAGCCTAGGCGGGTCACCACCTTCGTTCTCCTCACTAGCCCATGTCTGCACACTCGGATCTTTCAACCCTTCAACCTGATCAACACTCAGCACTCTAGCTCCACACCCTTTCACCCTCTCACACTCATCTTTCCTAAACGGCGTTTGATCATAAGACAAATCCTCAGCTAAGATCCTGTTCCTGTCTTTAACAGCCAACACAGCTCTCGAATCCCCAACATTAGCAACATAAATCTTGTCCCCAACGACAAGAACAGTAATCGCAGTGGTCCCACTCATCGAATCATCAATCTCGCTACCGTGCAACTCTTCATTCACCCTCAAGAAAGCAGTCTTGTAAGCCTTCTCCGGATCCTCAAGCAGAGCAGCGTCTTCAGACAAGATCTCAACAACCCTTTCCTTAACGAAGTTAGAGCACTGCGTACCGAACACGCCGTGTCCATCAAAGACGCCGAAGAAGTGAACGTTTGGGTTGCCTTGGAGCTCGGTTTTGATGCAGTAAGTGTCTTGGTTCTCTTTATCAGGCGAGTCAGGGTAGTACCCTCGTTGGGAGAGAACAGAGTAAACCATTTCGAAATTGGGAGAAGGGACCTGGATTGATGATGTACCGAGAGGCTTTTGAATAACGGGGGTTGAGTTTTTACCCTTGGCGGCGGTGGCGTCTCCATGTCCACGAGAAGAGGCGGCTTCTGAGGATGAAGATGGGTATCGGCTACAACATTTGCATTGAACACAACCCATCTAGAAAAGATAAAAACAGAGCAACGCAAACGAAACAGAGCCTAGAAGGAGCGATCTTGGTTAGATTCAGGTAAAGTTTTGAGCTTTGCAGATGTCATCGAGATTCAACGGCCAAAGATGGAACCTTTGTTTGCTCAATGATTCGGACAAAACACAAAAAAGTTCGAAACTTTCTTTGTTTTCTTGGTTTGTCTCTTTCTTCTTCGTCAACCCTTATTTCGTGTTTGCCTCAACGTTTCTGTTTCGGGAAGAAAGCGTCAAGATTTGAAGAAACCCTAGAAAGCGTTTCAAAAGAAAAGAATCAAAAAAGGAAATGAGTTTTTGGATTATCCGACGGGGTGGGTTTGGCCTCTCTCTCTCTGCAACAGCGGCGCACGAATTCACAAAACAAACAAAGATTGTTTTTTTTTTCTTTTGAGAAAATTGATTGAATCCTTTTTTTTTTTTGGTTTTTCCCGAGGAACAAAAAAATCAATGCTTTTTCTTGTTTCTTTTTCTCTCTCTCTCTCTCTCTAACGGTTCGGGTTTCGTAACGTTTTTAACCGACCCGGTGAGTTTTCGCGAAAATATCGTTTCGGTTAATGAAAGGTCTAATGGGCCTAGTATATTCATCGGCCCATTAATCTAGTTTTTTTTTTTTGTCGACCAGATTACAGACTCATGTACACTCTGTAAACCATATTGGTAGCTCTGTATCCATATGGACCGTAAACGACGGTTGTTGCCTCACACTACGTGCCAAGCTATCCGTCTTTGTGTTATGCGTCCGTGAAATATGAATAATCTCCGAGCTGTGGAAGTTTCTCTTGAGACTTCTGATATCTTCTAGGTAGGTTGCAAATGCCGGCCACTCTTCAGGTTCCGAAACCATCTTCACCAATTGAGAACAATCCGTTGCAAATGTCACATTAAACTGCCGTAAATTCCTCATACATTCCATCGCCCAAATAAGAGCCTCTATCTCTGTATGTAAAGGGGACTGGCTTGCCCTTGTGTTTCTAGCACCTAGTAGACCTTCAAAACCTTCTAATGTACTATACCATCCTTGTCCTGAGAATTTATCCTCAGATTTCCATGATCCATCTGTAAAACACCATCGTCCTATACGGTTTGGTAGTGGCAATGCCGGTGTATCGGTAGGATTCGGATTAATGCCCACCGTTTCTTGAGCATCCTTCCAAAGTAATGACTCTGCCATGGCCAATTTAAGAGTGTCCCTGGGATCCATGTCAAGATTACTAAAGACCTTGTTATTTCGTCCTTTCCATATATACCAAAGTATCCATGCGAAATGATGATCTTCCAATTTTGGTCGAATACGCCAAAAAAGATAATCCATATTCGTAAATAAGGATTGACCTGGAAAATGATCTGGATGCGAAGGAATAGATGATAGTGCCCAAACCTGTACAGCCGGTGGGCATTCAAAGAATACATGATTAATGGATTCCTCCGATGCTCCACATCTATCACATCCAATATCCCCAGAAAGTCCTCGTGATTTCAGGTTCTTCCTAACTGCTATACAACCAGTCAAAAGTTGCCAAAGAAAATGCTTCATCTTTGGCGGACATCGCACTTTCCAGCACTGTGCCTTAAGATCCGTGATCGTTGGACCATATTCTACCACTCCTACAGCACGATCAGGATACACCCTTTCCAACTGGTATCCTGATTTAACTGTATATTTTTCATTCTTAGTAAAATGCCAACCATCCCGATCAACCATTTGTGTCTTGCTCAAAGGTATGCTTTCAATGATTTTGACATCCTCAAGTTCCATAATGTCCATTAAAGCCCCTGTATTCCATGTGCGTGACGTGGCACATATGAGAGAGTCGACCATAAGGTCTGGTAAGTGAACATTTTGTTTTTTATTTGCTGGTCTCGGGCGGTTGGTTGGGAGCCAAGGATCATTCCATACCGAAATAGAAGATCCTGATCCCACCCTTTTGATTAGTCCTTTGCTAACCAGAGACCTAGCAGAAACTATACTACGCCACCCGTAGGATGACGAGTACGAACGGATCGGTTCTAGGGGTGAAGCATTCCTAAAATACCGACCTTTAAAAACACGAGAAAATAGAGCAGATGGCTGATCTATTAATCTCCAAAGTTGTTTGGCCAGCATGGCGGTGTTAACATCTGTAAGATCTCGAAACCCCAACCCTCCATCCTCCTTATTAGCGCATACCTTATCCCATGATTTCTAATGTAATCCTTTTGTGTTGCCACTAGAGCTCCACCAAAACTGTGCTACCGCACTAGTAAGTTTCTTGACGACCGTTTTAGGTAGTCGGAAACAAGACATGATATGATTAGAGAGGGCCGTAAGCACCGATTTTATAATTACCTCCTTTCCTCCTTTTGAGAAAAACTTGAAGGTCCATCCATTGACTCTATTGTTTAACCTCTCTTGAACAAAACCAAAAATTTGAACTTTGGAGCCACCTAAATTCTCCGGAATCCCTAGATATGAACCCATTCCGCCCCGGTTTTGAATGCCCAGAATATCCCGTAGCTCTTGTTGAACTGAATTATCAATCTTGTGCCCAAACTGGATTGACGATTTTTGAAAGTTTATCTGCTGTCCCGATACCCTTTCATATTCCTTAAGGATTTCCAAAATGGCCATGCATTCCTCTCTTTGTGCTTTACAAAAGAAAATACTATCATCCGCGAAAAATAGGTGAGAGATTGGCGGACAAGCCCTAGCTACCTTTATTCCAGTCAACCTTTTGTCATATTCAGCCTTCTTAATATTTGCGATTAACGCTTCAGTGCACATAATAAACAGGTAGGGAGATAATGGATCGCCCTGCCGAAGTCCTCTGTTCGGGATTATTTGACCCCGTGGTTGCCCATTTAAGAGGACCCTATACTGTACCGACGAGATACATTCCATCATCAAGATTACCCAATGCTGATCAAACCCCATTTTTTGAAGTAAAGCCTCAATAAAATTCCACTCCACACGATCGTAAGCTTTACTCATATCCGTTTTAATGGCCATAAATTTGTTTTGACATGCCTTATTCGTCCTCATTCCATGAAACATCTCTTGGGCAATTAAAATGTTATCTGATATCAATCTACCAGCCACAAAAGCTGATTGTGTTTCCGAGATCAATGCCGGAAGGCAATTCTTTAGTCGTTGACACAACACCTTTGAGATAATTTTGTATCCCACATTACAAAGACTTATTGGACGAAGCTCGGTCATTCTTGTGGGTCGTTCCGTCTTTGGTATCAAACAAATATTTGTAATGTTTAACCTTTCATCCAACTTTCCTGTCGCCAGGAAACTATTAACCAATTCCAAGATATCCTGTTTAATAATGTGCCACGAGTGTTGGAAAAACAAAGCCGTCATACCATCCGGCCCCGGGGCCTTTTCCGGATGCATCATGAATAAGGCTTGTCGAACCTCCTCCTCTGTGGCTGGTCGAATTAAGCGCTGATTCATCTGCTGTGAGATGATCGGTTTTATCTCATCCAAGAAACCATCGAAATCCGCTGGCGACGTATTAGCAAAAAGATCATCAAAATAATCTACAGCAATCTTTTCTAGCTTTTGATCCTCAACCACCCAGTTCCCATTAGTATCATAAAGACCCACAATTCTGTTCCTCGTCCGTCGCTGCTTTGTTAGGGCATGGAAGAACTTTGTTCCAAGATCCCCAGCCGTATTCCACGTGTTTCTACTTTTTTGTTGCCAATATTCCTCTTCATCCTTGTATGCCTCCTGAAGTTTTCTGGACACTTCCAAAATATCCTCTTGAGTTCTATTATCATCTGTTTGAACTTCCTCCAAAGCTTTTTGTAGTTCTGCAATTTTCTCTTTTCCATATGGGGGATTGTTTTTTCCGCCAGATAGAAATTTCCTTGCGACAATTAGTAATCTTTGATACAATATCCCCTTGATTCGGATCTGTATCTCTCATTTCCCTTGTCCAGCCTCTGGTGATGGAGGCCAAGAAACCCTCTTTTCCAATCCAACGCTTATCAAATCTAAATTGGCCTTTACCCTTAACAATTTTGTCCTCTAGATAAGCCACAATGGGTCTATGATCCGATCCCACTAACCGCAGATATTCTGTATACGACTTTGGAAACATAGAGTGCCATTCTTCATTTGCTAGAGCCCGATCCAGACGACACCGGATCATTGTTGATTTACCATTTACTTTCCTCCTTCCTTGCCAAGATAATTTATTTCCCCGAGCAGGAAATTCCAGAAGTCCACTATTTCGAATCATATTATTGAAAGATACAAACGAATCAGCGCTTCGGAGTGGACCCCCCTCTTTTTCATGATTCCCAGTTATCTCATTAAGATCTCCAATAATAAACCATGGATCATCTCTAGAAATACCATAGCGAGTAAGCCGTTCCCAAACTTGATCTCTCAATTTTTGGACAGGGTCCCCATACACAAATGTCATAAATATCCTTTTCCCTTTTATCTCCGCCTCTATATCAATCATTCTTGAACTAGAGTATAGAACATTAACTTGAAAGTCATTATTATAGTATAGTGCCAAACCTCCACTTGTTCCATTTGGGTCAACCGTTACTAAATTGTCGTATCCAAAATGTGATTGGAAGCCTTGAACAAAAGCAAAATCTTGTTTTGTTTCTGATAAAAATAAAAAATCCGGTTTATGTTGATGCCATATTTCCCGGAGGTAACTAATAGTCCATTTACTTCCCATGCCTCGACAATTCCAACTTAAAACTTTCATAAAAAAATTAATGATCTGAATGCTCCGTTGAGCAGTTTGTCGGAAGTGAAGAGATCCAAAATTGTTAAAAACCCACATGGCCCAGATTTCTGAAATTTCCAAAAACAAGTTTAAGTGAAGTACAAGGAAGCGAGACTCTATTTCGCTCAGTCTCCTCCTTCCTACTGTGTTACATAGAAAACCAGAATTGGTGTCTCGCTTCCAATGAAAGCATCCAATGAATAATCCATGAAACCTTATAATTTCTAGATCAGTTATAGATCGATTTGCATGCATCATCTCGTTACCCTCACTTTCCCATATCCAGCACAAGGTCTGGTACCACAAAACATATAACATCCATAGGTTCCTTGTGAAGAATCCCGTATAGATATACAAGATGAAAATCCCTGATGCTAGTAGTATCCGTGAGGGGTTTGAAGAGACCCCCCACCTCCTGCAAGTCCTTATGAACCTGGTATTTAGAGCTGAGTGCATTATAATACCTTGACACCCATAATGTAACCAAATCAAAAACCCAAAAAAAGTAATCCCCTTCTTCCGCTGGAAACAGACCAACAGCATAGCACCTATCAACACAACTCTCACAGTCCAAATAAAGATGATCCTGAAGTTATAAAAGTGTAACCCACTGAGCATATCAAGTGGCCAGCGGTAATAACAAACTACAACTGTTCTCTCTTGGCAATACGAGACTATCATACCTGTATGAACTACATTCCAAACTCTCCACGATAAAGGAAACCATAAAATACTTTCCCATATACTAGTGAAATCAACAAGTATATGATTAAAAGATCTACAACCCTGTACCTGTACCAACAAAGCATTCGAAAGTGAGATTCGCAGAGCTGAAGACCTTGGAATCCGTCGTAACCAATAACAAAAACAGCTATCTTTATTCCCATTTAAAACCAAAGTGGAGATGCCCACACAACCATTAATACCAAAAGGAGCTAATACTAGAACCACGACCCAGCAAAACAACAGAACCAAAGACATGCTCGTAGAGCTTATTAATAGAAAAAAATATAAAAACCCAACAACAAGGACCCCCATGTGGGCTTGCGTACGCTTATCATAGTGGACGTAATCCATAAAACTATGGTTGCTGCTGACTGGAGAAGTGGTTTGATGATCCCTTCTTCTCCTGCTGAATCTTGCCCTCTCCATTACGCGTTCCATTCTTAGCAGCAGTACGTTTGCGAGGGGAGGCTAGGACGGTGGCAGCACGCATCTTGTTACTAGCCGCGGCACTTGGTGGAGCCTTGAAAAGGCGCTTCTTCGACACTTGCTGTTTAACCTCTCCACCCACTAGCTGTCCCCTCTCATTTACAGCAGCAACTTCATTCTCAACCCCCTCTCCGGTGTCCTGCACTTCGGTTGTATCCTCCAGCATCATTTGATTGAAAGCTTTCTCCTCTTCCTCGGTAAGTTCAGGAAGATCGTCCCCCACATCCACATCAAGCCCATCTTGTCGATACGCGGCCTTTATGGTATCCCATTCCATCTCCTCATCCTCACGTAGAGGAGGCATGTTCTCCGTTAAAGTTTGAACCTGAAGTAGTCCCCTCTCTGCATCTGCTTGAAGCGAAACAACCTCTGCTCCCTCCGCTTGAGTCTGGTCCAATTGATCCTGAAAAGCCTTCGATGGAAGCAGAGTCTTGTCTTCTCTTGTTTCCGTAATCTCACCCTCCTCCCTTGTCTCCACCGCAGGACAGATTTGATTGCGCAGACCAGCACTTCCTGAAGGGACTCCCGAAGTGTTACCTTGTCCCTGAGGACGTGAGTCATTTCGATTAGAAAGTTGACTTCGTGAAGAGTTTCCCTCACTCCTTTGGTTTCCTCTATTCGCTGTGAACTTTTTGTTGCTTTTCTCACCCACTTTAGTCCACTCTCTCTCATCTTTTCCTTTCCCTTTGCCATAGTGATCTCGTCCTTCTCGACTTCTGGTCTGATGACCGCCATTTCCATTATTAAGTACTCCTTTGTAGCTCCTGGCCCTTTCATCGTGTTTTCCTCCTTCCACCCAGCCTCCATTACTCTGCATGACTCTACTAACATCTTGTGTAGCTAAGGGTGCCTTATCCTTGTTCAATGGGCATTTGGCAGCTTCATGACAAAGGCTCCCACAGTCATCACAGTAACCGAACAACTTCTCGTATCGCAGAGAAATGGCTACCTCTATTCCTTCATAAAATTCTCCTCCTTTGAACTCTATAGAAGTTTCAAAGCAGAGTTCTTGAAAAGCATCCACCAGCACCAGAACCCGCATTAGATCCAGATCAACCTTAACTGTCTTCCCTATAGCATCTCCAATGCTCTCGAAGGTCTCCACCGTACGGAATTCTTTTGTTACCCCCAGTACACGAACCCAAAATGGAATCTCCGAAGGGAATGAAGAAGATCTCCTAGGTTGCCACTTGGCCAAAGCTATCATCCAATAATCAAAATGGTATGGCTGAAGTTTTAGAACTCCTTCAATGTCTTCCTCCCTCTGGAAATCGAATTGAAACTTGCCAAGTCCTAAATCCGTTCCCACAACCTGATCCTCCAGGTTCCAAATTTTCGGAAGTTTAGTGAGAAGAGCCGACATTTCCTGTTCCGCTGGATTCATACAGCGCCCAAGGAGAACCTTTGAGCAGGATTTGATCAGCTCTGTGTTATCAAAGTGTGCCACAGAAATCTTTAATCTCTTACGTGTGCCTTCACCATTCCTTGAAACACCAACCGTTCCCAAAAGATTACCCTGTGTCATGATGAAACCCGCAAGTATTAGTTCCTTAGTATCAAAGTTCTTTGTGATAAAAGAATGAGAATAGATGATATCCAGAGTTTCCAATCCAATGTCGCTTTTATAATTCCAACTTGCCATAATTCCAAAATATAGAGTATCATCATCAAGGATATGAGATCGTAGAGAATCACTCTGTTTTGCAAAGATTACTCGCACTGAGAATCTGTTAGATTCATGAAGCCCATTACTTCGATATAACCAGATATTCTGTTTCCCAGAATTTGCCAAGCATATTCCAATCTTTACCCTTTGCGTATGAAAAGGAAAGAGAAATATGTTACCTTGATCTCCCATTGATCTCGTCGTTAAAAGCACCGAGATCTCCTTCTGATTCCGAATCGATCCCCCATTCTCCAATCCTTTGAAATTTCCATTTGCCCAGATCCTATATAATCCTCGACAAATCAGAAATGTGACGCATCTCACCAGATCCGTATCCGGAGAGATCGAAAAATCATCTCGATGTCGAATCCCAATCCCCGGATCCCATTCTTTTGAATCCATACCCAAATCTTCGAAAGCTCGTCGATGTCCCCTTAGCCGTCGCCACAGCGATTATCATGTATTCCGATTCCCTTTGGTAGACATAATCCGGCCCATTAATCTAGTTAACAATACACTTTACGGCCTTACCATACTTTTTAAGTTACGCTTTGTATCAATCATTTATGTTCTTCTAGTTATAGACATGGTTGCTAAAATCAACTTGATTCATGTGTTCACATTTCATTTCTAATAATTCTATATTGTAAGGTACATGTATGGGTGTGTCATTGGTTAAATATTTTTCTTTAAGAATGAAAATTCATTTGACCAAAAAAAAATGAAGAACAAGTATTCTGTTAAAGAGGTAAATCGATAAAGAACAAGTATTCTGTTACAAAAAAAAACAAGTATTTTTTTCTATACAAAAATTGGATAAAATGGCAAATAAGTTGTTGAGGCAGTTGAGAAGTTAGTTTTGTGAGTTATGTATAGTTTCAACGGATTTTGTTTGTATATTTATATGCGAATGACATGCGACCATAAATACTATATAATATCTTGGTTGCATGCATGAAGACCTGAGTATCACACACTTTTTCTTCTTCAAATGTGGACTGAGTATTATGGCTTACGGTAACCATAATAAAGAGAATTAATTTTGCTCTATCTATTTTGAGCTACATAAGTATATCTTATCTCAAACTACATGAAAAAACCATGTGCAATGCATTTTAGAAGAAAGTTGTTATTCTAATCTTATAACCGCAGATGCAATCAACAAAAAAAAACGACAGCAAAGCAAATAATTCAGCACAAACTCATCCTAAAAATCATTTCTCAAAAAAAAAAAACTCATCCTAAAAATAAGCAAAACGTTAATCACCAAAAAAACTTACACCAGTTTATAAGAATCTAAGCAAAGAAGAAAAAAATCTAAAAATTCTCACCTGTTTCATTGGACAACAAACTTGTCTTCTTCCTAAATCATAGGAAGTAGATTTTTAGAGACAAAGATTGCGTAGGAAACACTCCTACCTTCAATCTCTTCCTCACATTTCAACTGCTAATAAAACAATCCTCTTCTCAAACCCTTTATTCTAGCCCCATCCCTGGCAATGGCTCTATTAACTATTCAGCTCTTTAATTTGTAACTAAACCTTTTTTCTTTAAACAAAAGAATAATAAAATAATTGAAGAGTTTACCTGAGAATTAGGTTCAGGATGGCCTCAAGGAGCCGCTCCTACACACAACTCCTAGGCCTCCTGTCCTTTATCCTCCTAACCTCCACAACGGCGGTTCGTGTTGGAGTCATTCTTCACAAGCCTTCTGCTCCAACCCTTCCAGTATTCAGAGAAGCCTCAGCTTTCAGAAACGGTGAACATTGCGTTGAGGCTGATCAGATTCATATAGCTATGACTCTTGATACAAACTACCTCCGTGGAACAATGGCTGCTGTTTTTTCTATCTTACAACATTCAGCTTGCCCTGAAAACCTCTCTTTTCATTTCCTCTCCCTTTCTCATTTCGAAAACGACCTCTTTTCCAGCATCAAATCAACTTTTCCTTACCTAAACTTCAAGATTTATCAGTTTGATCCAAACCTAGTGCGCAGCAAAATCTCAAAATCCATCAGGGAAGCCCTTGACCAGCCTCTAAACTACGCTAGGATCTACCTCGCGGATATCGTTCCTCCCAGCGTGGACCGGATCATCTACCTAGACTCTGACCTCGTTGTGGTAGACGACATAGAGAAGCTATGGCACGTGGACATGGAAGGTAAAGTCGTGGCTGCTCCTGAGTACTGCCACGCAAACTTCACACACTACTTCACAAAAACGTTCTGGTCGGACCCGGTACTAGTCAAGGTCCTTGAAGGTAAACGACCGTGCTATTTCAACACGGGTGTGATGGTCGTGGACGTTGATAAATGGAGGAAAGGGTTGTATACACAAAAGGTTGAAGAGTGGATGACGGTACAGAAGCAGAAGAGGATATACCATTTGGGTTCTTTACCTCCTTTTTTGCTTATATTCGCCGGTGATATAAAAGCGGTTAACCATAGGTGGAACCAGCATGGTTTAGGAGGAGATAACTTTGAAGGGAGATGCAGAACGTTGCACCCTGGTCCGATAAGTCTACTTCATTGGAGTGGGAAAGGGAAGCCATGGTTGAGATTGGATTCAAGAAAGCCTTGTATTGTTGATCATCTTTGGGCTCCGTATGATTTGTACCGTTCATCAAAACATTCATTAGATGAGTAGAGATGTAGAGGCAAAAGAAGCAAGAAGATTGACACATATGTGTGAAATGGGAGATGGAGACGGTCCAAGCAGGATGGGTGCGAGCAAAGAGAGCGAGATGCAAAATTACAAAGCCAAAACAAGTTGTAGCGAAAAGAGAGAAACCAAGAGAGAGCTGATTTTTTTATAAGACACTCTTAATGCAAAAAGACTCGTTGTGCATGGGATCAGTTGTGAGATGGTATCATCATCATCATGAGTTGTTTCTCTTATTCAATTGTTTTTTCTTTTTAAATTCTCCCGCCTTTGGATTTAACGTGTAATATACTATACATAGGGGTAGTGTTACTGCAAAAATGGAGGATTAAATTAATTCTTTATTAATTCAAATTTTCTAGTGTATCATTCTTTTAGAAACTGACCGTTCTTTTTATTGAACCCTAGTAAAAGGATACACATGAGTGTGACCTAATGCAACACAATTGTTTTTTTTTTGCAAACTAATGCAACACAGTTGTTGTTCACTAATGTAACCTAATCTGCTGCACAGCCTTTTGAGATTCCTCTCGCAATCTCCATCACAGTAGCAGAGGCTTTTGGTGCTTTCGCTTTGTGTCTGTTCGCTTCCATGGACATGGAGAGGTGAAGCCAGTCTTTTTTTTTTAAATCTGAATTAGGTTCTCATTTCATTTCTCATTCTCGTTTTGTAGCTTCAGCTTCACTTCTTGTCTGATTTCCTCTGTTTTCATTGTTTCTTTGTTCGGAGAGTTCTGTGATAATTAAAAGATCTAAAGCCATCTGCATCGCTAGAACTCAAAATAGTCTTTCAAATTATAAAAGCAAAGGAAGTAGGAGGACGAAGCAGAAGGACATTTCTAATTTAATAAATTTTCTTCATTGGTCCTCCTTGGTTTGTGTGAAACGTGCCCCCCCCTACACCGTAAGATACGCCATTTCCATGGCGATGCAGACAAACATTGTTTCATACTTCTGTAGGAATCTGTACCTGTATCGGACATTAATTTGACATGTCGGGAAGTTCTGTAGCATTCTCTATTACGCATGCAGATGCCATTAAGAGCAGGCGCATTGAAGATTCAAGAGAGAAGTTCACACGGTTCCCGAGAAACAAAAATATGAAAATAATCAAATATCTGTGAATCTGTTTTGCTGCGCTTCTTCCGGATAAACTCGGTTCGTTACTGTTTCGCGGGCTCCACATCATGTGGCGGCTCGCGATTGGGCGATTATTATTATTATTATTTTTTAAATCAAACAAAAATAAATAATAATAATAATAATAATAATAATAATAATAATAATAAATTAAATTTAGGACTCCCCCCTTAAGGTTTACTGATGCGTCTGCTCTAAGGATCAATAAATTGTTCTTACAAAAATATCTATTTTGTTTTGTAGCATCATTGTCATTGGTCGGATGTCATGACAGCTGGATAATTAGATAACTGTTGTTAATGTCACAATAAGTTGGAATCTCATCAACATGGCCGATATAGAATCTCATCAAGTTTAACCAATCTGATAAGTTTCAATGTTCAAAAACACAGAGGAAGCTTCATCATCAAGTTTAACCAATCTGATAATTTCCAATGTCAACGTTCAAAAACATGAAGATCTTGCATCAAGTTCAACCAATGTGATAATTTCCAATGTTCAAAAACATAAAGGAAGCACTCTTACTCCTGGGGAAATACGGAACTTCAGTAGCTGCATAAGAATAAATATACAGTCAATTAGTAAAGATTATATAAGACATGACAACATATATCCAATACAAAATCAGAATACTTACCATCAAGATGTTGTCCTGCTGTTTTCTCCACGTCATGGTTGCACAGACAAGCACAACAATCAGAATGAATGCAATGGTAACACTAGCAGCAATGATTATGGTTCGATGAGAAGAGTGACATTTGCTTCCATATACAGGTGCCGAGCCTTTTTCTAACAAAATATTTCATTCCAGTTTCATGCAATGAGATAACAAATACTTCAATTGTTAGGAATTGACCAATTGAAAGAATACTCAAAGAACAAGCTTTAACATACAATATAAAAACTTACAGAATCCTCGAAGAAGGCATTGCTTTTAAGCTTTCAGGGATCAACCCACTGAAAGAATTATAAGAAATGTTTCTGCCAAAAAAGAAGTTTCATATGTCAAGTTCAGATCAAACCAGACTGATGTTTATATAACTAAACCACTAACTTATAGTATCTCAAGCCTCTTCATATTTCCAAGCAACAATGTATGAAGCCCTCCATGAATGTTGTTTTGACTCAAATTCCTATAATAACAACATATGAGATGTAAAGCTTTTCCCACATGCAATTTCACATTGGATTCTCCATGGTATTGATTCAATGACTTACATTCTCTCAAATAGTTCAAAGTTGATATGCAGCAAGAAAAATGTTTTGATTATAACAAGAAAATAAACTTAACATGTCTATGAAAAAGAATAGAAGTATGTCATACAGTCCATCAATGAACCAATTGCTTCTTTTTTTTTCTCAACTGATAGTTAACGTCAATCGATGGATGTTGTGGCAGAACACATGGATCGCCGGTCCCTGCAATCTGAGAAGGAACCCCTAAGTTCTTGAAAGTTTTAAATTCCCTCTTTATGACCTCAAACACCTCAATGCACAGATGATGCACTGCCTTATTCAGAATGATTGTGAAGGTGTTTTCAGTCAGAGTTACTGTACTATTGAGGACAAGTGATGCAAATCTTGCACCAGTCATCTTGAAGATGTCTTCAACTTCAAAGACTATTGCGACATTCAATAGGATATCAAAGACTCTTTTTTCAGCAGTCACTGAGTCATCAATTTCAGCAAAGTGCAACCAAATCGAGTAGGAATTATCGGACAACACATCAAACTTGTAAGTCAATTCCTCATCTGTTGTGTTGACGGTTGATGATTGGTACAATCTTTTTTTTAATTGAATGTTAAATTTAACTAAAATAAAAATGATCTTGTTACATCAAGTTTTACTATGCTAAATGAAAAAACCTATCCATCCTTCTACTTACAGTCGTTCAAGATATGTAAGGTATGAGTTTGTGATATCATGTTTTTGTAGATATCCTAAGGTGCTGGCGGTTGCTGATTGGTACAATCTTTATATGCTCTATCTTGAATCTGTAGAAGCTCAAGAGAGATGATAGCAGGATCCCCATGACCAGTATTGTGAAAGCAGAGGGTAGCTGTACCATTGAGGAGAAAGAGGATGCCTTCTGCAAACACTTGATCATATTCTTCAGTACTCCAACCATTCATCAGAGAGGAAACTTGAGACTTCAAAGGATACATATCAAAAATTGCTTCATCCTTTAGTAATCCGAAGAATATCCTCATAGTGTACTGTCCCTTAGACGCTCTGAGGATATTGTAGCAGCTCATGGGTCCCTCTGAGGTGGAGAAATAGTGCTGCGTAGTCAGTCAGAGAGTTATCTCACTTGGAAGAGTTGCATTGGCAGATAATCCCAGTAAGGCATTGTCCTTATGCCAAACTATATAACTGGGAGGAGATCTGACATCTCTTTGTGATCCACAGCTTACTCTAAGAGAATGTGAGACTACAAAACACATGTAAACACTCCTAAGCAGACTAAAAACATTCCTATCTAACACATACTTACGAAAAAGAAATTATAAGATTTTGGGATAAGAGAAGTTGAACCTGGATGAGCCGAAGAAGATGGGAGCCCAAGCACACACATCTGAAGGCATACGAGCACAAAGCGAAGCGCTGTGTGTAGCTTCCTTTTCTGACTGCTAGTCTCTGATTTCGACTTTCCTGTTTCTTCCCCTCCTTTCGCTCCCATATACTCATCATGACTGTCAAGCCCAATCACTTTTTCTTCGGTCTGATTCTTAGACACATCATGTGATAAATAACCAAGGTTAAACCAAAACGAGAGGGTTACAAAACAAGAGGAATCACAAAATGTTTAACCAACCTTGGTCATAGTCTCATCAAAACTGAGAAGACCATTGGAAGGAATTTCAACAGGGTTGAAGTCGTTAACAGTCTTCAAACTGCAAAACCCACTGATGTTGAGTTTCCTAGCCAGTTCGGTCACAATCCTTGACTCGGTGTCTTAACCTTGGTCCCTCTTTAGCGACATTGTATTGAATGGGATTTTACCTGCAAACACCACTCAGACACGACAAGTTAATTAAACATTAGTTTAAATGTTAGTGAGTGAACTAAGAAATGATAACTGCACCTTCATTCCAGTCATGCAATACTATACTTGCAGCAGCATCCGTATGCACAAGACCACCTTTTTAAGCTTGCACCTAAATATTAATTTTTTTCAGCTAGATATCAAATATATATACTGAAAAAAACTATTACTTTTAAGCTTATCCCATATATTTTGCTCAATCCTGTTAGGAAATTATCATCATCAAACCTAATAAGAAAAGTGAGATCGAACTTCTTATTGTATTGAATGGGATTTTACCTGCAAACACCACTCAGACACGACAAGTTAATTAAACATTAGTTAAAATGTTAGTGAGTGAACTAAGAAATGATAACCGCACCTTCACTCCAGTCATGCAATACTATACTTGCAGCAGCATCCGTATGCACAAGACCACCTTTTTAAGCTTGCACCTAAATATAATTTTTTTCAGCTAGATATCAAATATATATACTGAAAAAAACTATTACTTTTAAGCTTATCCCAAATATTTTGCTCAATCCTGTTAGGAAATTATCATCATCAAACCTAATAAGAAAAGTGAGATCGAACTTCTTATCTCACTGATCTTAAGATATCTATGTTGATTGTTGAAAGATCGTTATTATTGGGTGACTAGAGTAAGGCACGGCCCAATGAGGGATCCCAAATTTCGAGTCAAATCGAATAAACTCGCTCATAGAAGTAAAGTTAAATTGTTTAAACTATAGTGAAGCAATTACGATAGAGTATAATAATTTGTTTTTGGTTTCTCTCACAACGGAGTTAAGACGCGAATGTAGATATAAGGTGGGACATGACAAATGAAAGTGATGGCATTTACTCGGCTAATGTCACAATCTCCAACTACGTGATGGGATCACGAATTTAAACAGTCGTGGATATTAGCGTGGATATGGGTGAAAAAGGAAACACTTTTCCGAAGAAGATCCACTACTTTGCTTGTTTAATTAAAAGCATATTTAATTTTGACCCCCAAAAATTATATTAACCATTATAATCCCACCATATATTTGGTCCAAAAAACCACCTTAAATAATATTCCAAGTTTTTTTTTTTTTTTTGAAAAAGGGCATTCTATATGCCAAGGTATTTCATATCTACTTTATAAATTTACAAGTATATGTATGGTTCTTGGTCTTTATAAATGTACATGTTTTTAACCGTAAACACGTAGTTAACCAATATTGTTCAAAAGCAATTTTTCTTTAAAATAAACACGCGGACTACGTGTTTACGCAATCACACAATTTAAACTAAGTGGTTATTCCATGCTCCCTATCACACATATCACCGCTCAGCTATCACACCATACCTCACTTAATAAACTTATATATAGATCATAATATTATTTACATTTTGCATATCCCTTCATACACAATTCTACATCTTGCAAAGTTAAATGAAAATTATCTTCATCATCCTCCTTCAAGTCGTTTGTGCCACCTTCGTCACTCCCACCTTTGACTTGCGAGTCATGTCTTTTCCAAAGCCGATAAAGGACTTAAGTATAGGAACAAACGGGAGAAAATCATCAAGATTGAACTCCAAATCAATCCAACCGCAGCTCTGGCGATCATCTCAGTTGGGGACAAAAATATTCATTTAACTTTGAATGATCTCGTTCAATGGAGATTATGGCTAGACCTGCAGTTGGAATGATTGGGAGTCCAATCTTGATGATTTTTCTCCTGCTTGTTCCAATACTCAAGTCCTTTCTCGGCTCTGGACGAGACATGACTCGCAGATCAAAGGCGGGAGTGACGAAAGTGGCACAAACGACGACTTGAAGGAGTATAACGAATATAATTTTCATTTTACAAAATATAGAATTGTTTTTCCATAGGGATATGCAAGATTTAAATTATATGATCTAATATAATATAATAATTAAGTGAGATATGGTAAGTAAGTGATAGCAGGTAAGCGGTGATATATATGTGTGATAGGGTTGTGAATCAACAAAACGCCATTGACGTGTTGGAGTCGTACCTTAGCTCTCTCATGGGTTTTCAGTGACGGTAACTCACTCAATGCTTATGCCCATACTCCCTCTACTTGTTAATAAAACTTAATTTTTTAATTAACATTGTCGTATGAATAATACATATGGTATACACTTGTATTATTATGCGCCAATTTTTATGCGTTGAACGTAACATTATTTAAAGATATTCGTCTTAGCATAAGGGAAATACTTTAGATATATGATTTAATTTATGCTAAGTATGAATAATGGTATTGTATTGTAAATTTGTAATTAATCGAGTAATAGATAATCTTTTATTTACAAGATGTGAGAACTATATTGTAAATAATTTACACTTTAAATATTAAATTTGAGGTTGATCTGCATGCATGCGCAAATATCTGTTTTAATTGGTAAGATCATCGTAAACTCATAAACCTTTGTTAATTACTGTCTTTTATCAATCGTGGTGTACACTATTACATTAGCGTTGGATTGTTATCACATTAAATAATTTTTTAATACGGAAAAAATGATTAGTAATACATTCAGCTAAGATTTATTTGTTAGATGTTAAAAAAGAGTCATATTGCTTAATATTTCTATTAAATGTGTTTTTAGTTCGTACAAAACAATTGGCAATACAACAAGTAATTCATTATTTGAAGTTTTATGTTTTATATCAAAATTATATTACTCATGTAAAACTTATATATATTTTTGAATTTAGTTGTTTTATGTAGTATATATGGACTACTTATTTTATATATCAAAAATTGATCTCTACATTTATATATATATATATATATATATATATATATATATATATATATATATATATGAAGCGTTGTTCATAGCCGCCGCCCATGTAAATCTTAACTCTTCTGCTAACTTCAGTCATCGCAAAAGGTGGTTGTGGAGGTTGTAGATGTTGAATCCCTGGGTTTAAACAAGAGCCTGTCTCTTCTCTTGTTACCTTATATACGCTGTCTCAATAAATTAGAGCTTTTGAAAGATTAAGACATTTCTAAGGCGGTGTCATGTATTGTATTATCATCATTAATTATTTACTGTTCTCGCTAACCATATTACAATGCACATACATTCCTCTGCTTATTGGATATGGTTTTGTTCATAGATCATATAACATAAAGAATATACAACTTTCCTTAACTTGTAAATTACCCAAAGTATTTCTTCAGTTCACAAAACCATACGAGTTAGGCGATACGAGACTCTCCACGTAAGCATCAGCCTCGAACCCATCACTGAGCTTTACACCGCGAATCCCCAAATACCTCGACGCATCAGTCTCGAAATTGTACAACACCATGTCTCCATCAAGCTCCAGAAGAACCTCCTCACCGTTCTTACTCGAACACAACGGCTTCATCGACCTGTACAACAAACTGATTCTGATTCTACTCCACGAACTCTCTACACCGTACTCATTCATCACCCAAACATCATCATGCACCTCGTAGCAACTATTGACCACACATAGACGCCCGTTAAGAACCCCGACAACAAAGTTTCTATAACTATGAGCACAATCCTCAGCTTCTTCACCAGGCAACAACATCTCTCGAAACTCCTCCGTTTTAACATCAAACGCTAAAACCACTCTCTGGTTATCGTTAGTAAACACCCAGTGAACCGCACCGTCGAGAGTCACACCGGAACTGAAACAATCCTTGTGCTCATAACTCAAATCACGGATCCACCTCCACGTGTCCTCCTTCAACGAATAAACACTAGCGTTAAGAACATTCTCACCATCAGCAACAAGCTTCACTACTTTGTAATCATCATGGAATCCAAATCCATGAGTTTGGAACTCTTCTCCGGTTATCATCTCAGGCAATCTCTTTGATTCTCCTGTGGTTGGATTATACAAGAACACAGCTCCTTCGCACGGAGATATACACACTAAACCGTGGGAAGATCCGATGATCTCAACCCAGTTTCTTCTATACCGTTCGGGATTGAGTCTAAGCAGATTCTCTCCCACGTGGCACTTAATCATCTCGTCGAATTTAATCGGATCTTCTTTGAGCGGATAGTCAAGCTCCTTAGCTGCCAAATCTCTAATCCCTTCGCATCCGATTGAATCCAAGTCCAATGCGTAGAGATTATGCGACGAGACGATGAGTTTAGGGGAAACGGTGTCGTTTCGGATGGTTAGATCTATGTGGATCTTTGCGAACTTTGGATCCGATGAGAGGGAGCGGAAGAGCTTTGAGACGCACCTGAATCTACCGATTGATTTCGCTGGTAGTCGGATGAGTATCTCTCTGATGATCTCTGGAGGTAGCTCGAGAGATGGCGGTGAGGCTTCTTCTCTCCTCCGCCGTCCATTCTTCTTCGTCGTCTCCATTAGAGCGTCGCCGAGGAAATGGATAAGTTTCTTATACATTGTTTTTGGCGTTTTGCTTGTGACCATTGACCCGAAACTTTCTTCAGTTTCGCCCAGAAACTATAAACTCGGGTCTATACCGGTTTTCTAAAGCGATTTAAATTACCAATTTCCCGGTTTACTTGTCAAACCGTGCATTACTCCCGGTTAATTAATGAAACCGAGCATAAACAGTTTATGTTATTTACTTTGCTTCTTTTTTTTTTTCAAGATTGTGCGACAAAGGATGTAATGAATTGTCATCATTGAAGTTTTTATCTGTTCTCACTAATCATGTCTTTATGGGACAGATGTTTCAGAGCACAAACATGCTATGGTTTGATCATAGATGTAACTTAGAAATGAGACATAGGTCCGATCCAAACCCGTAAAGATATGAAGCGGAACGCCCAGTCCTAGAAATAACATAGAGATCAAATATTTTTTCAAAAAAATTGTAAATGAACAGAGTATTTCTTCAGTTCTCAACACCATACAAGTTCGGCGATATGAGGCTCTCCACGTATGTATCGACCTTGAACTTGTAAAGTCCCAGCTTTCCCAGATTTCTCAATGCATTAGTCTTAAAATTGTACAACACCGCGTTTCCATCAACATCCATAAGAACCTCTTCATTGTTCTCAGTTGAACACAGCGGTCTCATTCCCTTGTACAACAAGCTGATCCGGATTCTTCTCCATGAACGTGCTACACCATACTCATTCATTACCCAAACATCATCATGATCCTCGTCGCAACTGTAGATCACACAGAGACGCCCATTGAGATCCCCGACAGTAAAGTTCCTAAACCTATGAGAACAATCCTCAGCTTCAACAGGGAACGACATCTCTCGAAACTCCTCGGTTTTAACATCAAACGATAAGATCACTCTCTGTCTGTGGCGGTCAGTCAACAACCAATGGACTGCACCCTTGACATTCACACCGGAAACAAAGCCTCCGCAGAGTTTATAATTCAAATCACATATCCGTCTCCACGTGTCTGCCTTTAATGAATAGACGCTAGCGTTGTGAACACGGTGGTTTTTATCAGCAACAAGCTTCACTACTTTGTAATCATCTGTCCGATCATCGAAGCCGAATCCATGAGTTTGGTATCGTTCAACGGTTGGTTCAGGTAATCTCCTGGAATCTCCTGTGGTTGGGTTAAACAAGAAGACAGCTCCTTCCCATGGAGAGATACACACTAAACCGTTCCAAGATCCGATGATCTTAACATAACTTCTTTGATACAATTTCACTTTCATCATACGTCTCATTAAGCGATCATCTTCGTCCTCCGCGGGTCCAATAATGTTCAAACGATCTCTCCAGTAACTATTAATCATCTCATCGAAGCCACTCAGGCTCTTTTGGGGAGCTACCAAATATTTGGATCCGTGACCGATGGAATCGAGACCCAGTGCATATAGATTTTCTGAAGACACGAGGAGTTTACAATGGAGAGAATCGTTTCGAGTGGTTAGGTCTAGGTGGATCTTTGCGAATCCTGGATCCGATGAGAGGGAGCAGAAGAGCTTTGAGACGGACCTGAATCTCCCGATTGATTTGACTGGTAGTCGGATGAGAATCTCCCTGATGATATCTGGTGGGAGTTCGTAAGGTCCCGGTGAGGCTTCCACCGTGGTGTCTTCTTCTCTCCGCCGTTTTTCCCTCTTCGTCGCCGCCATTGGTGTTTCTCCGAGTAAATGATCGTTTGGTTTTTTTGGTACTTGTGTGACACGAAACTCTAATTTGGCCCGTAATCACTGGATTCAGTTCTATTGGTTTTATTTCCAATTTCCGGTTAACCTTTTACTTTTTTTGTCAATTTTTTTCCGGTTAACCTATCAAACAGATTATAGTGATTTGCGTTGCTTATTTTTTTATTCTTTCATATGAAGTATATTTGTAAATGTAAACACATGGGGTTATTTTGGTTGAATAAAATCTACCATTCAACTCAAATGAAAAAAAATAGTGTAGAAACAAAGGATGCAATATACAATCATGAAGTTCTTTTATATTCTCGGTAATCATGTTGGAATCAGGTGACGGATGTTTCAAAGCAAAAACAACGGTAGGTTTGCCTAGACATAGTTTTCTTCATAAATATATAAGTCAGAACAACAGAGACCCGAGCACAAAAAAACCCCAGAAAGATCTGATCCGAAACCAAACGCATTAAACAGACTTGTACAAAGTTTATCTTCAGTTCTCAACAACATACAAGTTCGGTGATATGAGGCTCTCTATGTAGGAATGAGTCTCGAACCCTCCTCTGAGGTTTGCCCCACGAATTCGCA
Source organism: Hirschfeldia incana (assembly GCA_026261945.1). Lineage (NCBI taxonomy): Eukaryota > Viridiplantae > Streptophyta > Magnoliopsida > Brassicales > Brassicaceae > Hirschfeldia > Hirschfeldia incana. Next base: position 4,564,250 of record JABCMI010000021.1, read on the forward strand.
GTTTCCTCCATGCATCAGTCTTAAAATTGTACAACACAATGTCATCATCATCCTCCATAAGAACCTCATCATTGTTCTTAGTCGAACAAAGCGGTCTCAAACACGTGAACAACAACCTGATCCTTATTCTACTCCAAGAACTCGCTACACCGTACTCATTCATAACCCAAATATCGTCATGCTCCTGGAAGCAAATATCGACCACACAGAGACGCCCACTGAGGTCATTAACGAGAAAGTTACGAGAAACATCCTCAGCCTCACCAGGCAATGGCATCTCTCGAAACTCCTCCGTCTTAACATCAAACGCTAAGACAACTCTCTTGTTAGCTTCTTGACGAGTGAACACCCAGTGAACGGCACCGTTGACATTCATACCAGCGACAAAGCCTTCGAAATCGCGTTTATAATTCAAATCACAGATCCGTCTCCACGAGTTTGTCTTCAGTGAATATACACTAGCGCCGACAACACGGTGAGTATCGGCAACAAGCTTCACTACTTTGTAGTCATTGGTCAAATCATCGAAGCCAAATCCATGGGTTTCGTGAGCTTCTACTCGGGCGAGATCAGGTAATCTCTTGGAATCTCGGGTGGTTGGGTTATACAAGAAAAAAACATTATCAGCGGGAGACATACATACTAAGCCGTTGGAATAACCGATAAACTGAACCCAATTTCTTCGGTACAATTCCGTATTGAGCTTCATCATCTCGTCGCTCACCACAGATCTACAACCAAGCACACCTCTCTCTCTAATGATTCTCTGAATGATCTCATCGTATTTACTGGGAACCTCTTTAAGCGGATAGTTAAGCTCCACGGCTACCAAATCTGTAACTCCTTCGCCGATTCCGTCGAAGTCCAATGCGTACAGGTTGTATGCAGATACGATTAGTTTCCGGTGAACGGTTAGATCGAGGTGGCTCTTTGCGAACCCTGGATCCGATGAGAGGGAGCAGAAGAGCTTCGCGACGCACCTGAATCTCCCGATTGATTTGGCTGGTAATCGGAGGAGAATCTCTCTGATGATCTCTGGAGGTAGCTCGGAAGATGCCGGTGAGATTTCCTCCTTGGCGCTCTCTTCTCTCCTCCGCTTCCCCCTCGTCGTCGCCGCCATTGGTGTCTCTCTGAGGAAATGTATCGTTTGGCGTTTAACTTATGACCCGAATCACTGGATTCAGGTCTATCACGGTTTAAATCGAGTTTTTTCCCGATTTTTCGGTTCACTAATCAAACCGATCGTACATTTATGAACTTCATTTTGTTCTTTCTGTTGTAAGTCTTACTGCATTAATAACTCATTAACTTTTAGATTATTCCTTTGAAAAGTAGTTAAAAAAAACTCATTTCAGATATAAAAACGTAATTATTATTTTTGATGGTTAAGAAAATTTAGTCAGTTAAATATTTAAATCTTTAATCTATGTTTTTTTTTTGTAAACGATCTTTAATCTATGTTGTGTGTCCTTTTTGCTATATGTTACTTATATGATATCTAGATACGCATGCCATTTATGTTAAATTACTTTGTAAAATATGTTTTATACATTACATGCAAAGATGAAAATGTAAAGAATTACTCGTGATAATGACTCAATTGAAGTGATTTTGTAAAATAGCATTAATCTGCAATGGACGAAATTTAAGGTAATCAATTGATTGGGACATAATTTTAATCAGTTTCCTTATTCTATGATGAGACTGGCATTCTCTTGCACAAAGATAGGTTAGAAATAAATCATAGTTTCAATTTGTATTTAGATGGCAGGAAATCAGGCAATAAATATGTTTTCTATGGAGAAGAATTGCATAAATTAGATACACGCCAAATACGTATTAAGATAATGTACGCATCAGACGATACATTATTATATATACAAATCAAAATTTGATGTATTACAACACCGGTTTTTATTAGTAAATGCCAAAATAGTGGATTTAATTATTATTATTTTTGCCAAAATAGTGGATTAAATTTGTTAACAATTATTTGCCACAAATAAACTACCGTAAATGCAAATATTCTCTTCATCAATACTACTACTATTTTCCTAAACAGCTCATCAAAGTATCAAAAAAATGAGGAAAAAAAAAATCCCGGTTAATCAGTAATCAGAATAGTACAAGAATTAATTACGCTTCAATCCACACTCCCCCAAATAAAACATAGTAATAATTACAGTCGAGATTAGAGAACTATAATTCCGTCTATTAAGATTAAGAAAACCAAAACAAGAAAAGAAAATCCGCATTTAAAACCAAAGATATACGTTCAAATCATTCAAAGAGAAAATCAGAAAACAAAAACACTATATAAGCATACTCTGTCATTCATTAGTTGAAGTACAGTCTTAAATTCTCTCCAACAAAAATGGTTTTCCCTTTTCCACGCTCCAATCATGAAAGCTGAGGAAACAAAAGAAGCTACCCAAGCTTCGGATGTATGTAGTTACACTCTCCACGCACATGTAATCATGTCTCATTCACCCGGAGCCGCATCCATTACCGAGTCACCGACGACGGTCGAAACTTACAACCTGAGTTACTTATTTGATTATCTTCTTGATGCGGTGGAAAACTTCCAGAAACTCATGGAAATGTGATTGGAGTATAACAACCTCGACCTCATTGCATTCAAGATATACATGAGTACTTCTTGTTGTGGAAATATTCATATATACCCTGAATGTAGTGGGCGTCAGGGTTGTTATTCCCCAAGCACATCTCCATGGGTTCATGGAAGTTTTCCACAGCATCAACAGGGTCATCAAATAAGTAACTCAGGTTTTGCGCTATGTATGTAACTTGTAGTATTGTGGACATATCTACTGTGACTAGGGATGTTGTATAGGGTTCTGAGATTTAGGGTTGACCCAACCCATTCAATAATTTAAGTACCCTAACCCAAATGCATTATTCTTAAAAATTTTAGGGTCATTTTTGGGTTGGGTTAAAGAAATAAAGGGTTTTGATAGGGTAACCCTATTAGATATTTTTTACATTTTTGTTAACAATAATTTTTTGGTATAAGATTAAAATTCCAAATTTGTTTGCTTTAAAATTGCATAAAAAGTTTTTCAACAAAACGAGTTTTCCTGTTAAATCGAGAAATCAAATTCTCCTACCAAAATAAAAAATCGAGAAATCAAATTTTCCGTCAAAATCAGAAAATCGAGATTTTCCGTCAAAACCGGGAAAATCGAGATTTTCCGCCAAAACCGGAAAAATCAAGATTTTCGCCAAGACCGAAAATCGAGTTTTCCCGCCAAAACCGAAAATCGAGTTTTTCCGCCAAAACCGGAAAATTGTGTTTTCCCGCCAAAACTGAAAATCGAGTATTTCCGTCAAAACTGGAAATCGAGTTTTCCCGCCAAAACAGAAAAATTGAGTTTTCCAGGAATCAAGTTTTCCCGCCAAAATCGGAAAATCGAGTTTTCCCGCCAAAACCGAGAAATTGTGTTTTCCCGCCAAAACTGAAAATTGAGTTTTTCGGGAATCGAGTTTTCCCGCTAAAACCGAAAAATTGTGTTTTCCCGCCAAAACTGAAAATCGAGTTTTTCGGGAATCGAGTTTTCCCGCCAAAATCAGAAAATCGATTTTTCCCGCCAATACCAAAAATCGAGTTTTCCCGCCAAAACCGAGAAATTGTGTTTTCCCGCCAAAACTGAAAATCGAGTTTTTCGGGAATCGAGTTTTCCCGCCAAAATCGGAAAATCGAGTTTTCCCGCCAATAACAAAAATCGAGTTTTCCCGCTAAAACCGGGAAATCGAGTTTTCCCACCAAAACCGGAAAATCGAGTTTTCCCGCCAAAATCGGAAAATCTTGTTTTCCCGCCAAAACCGCAAATCGAGTTTTTCCGCCAAAACCAGAAATCGAGTTTTCCCGCCAAAACCGGAAAATCTAAAATTTTGTTTTTTGTTGAATTTGCAAAAACTTATTTTTCAACGTAGTTACAAAAATTGAATTTTTCACGAAACTTCGACTTCCGTCAAAAATCTAAAAATAACAGTACATTGTTTAATTATATAATATATCCTTTAATGAAATTACTCAAATTAGTATATTAATTATGTAAATCTCAAGTTAATATTGTTTGGTTTTGTTTTAATAGATTTAAAATAGGGTACCCATGATCAAACATAACCCAACCCTTCATACATAAACTATTAGGGTTAAATAGGGTTATGGGTAAAAAAGGGTTGGATTTATATTTTATAGGGGTGGGTTGGGCTGGGTAACCCTTTATAACATCCCTAACTGTGACTAATGTCATTAGTTGATTCCTCAAGTAGGTTTTGTGATTTGTCTTTGTTTGTCAGATTAATATCTCTATTTGAACTCTGATCATATTTACTCGTTCGTAGAGAGCATTTTATTCTCGACGCATTCAGTTTCTTCACATTGCATCCCATCTTGATTCATTTCATGGCTTTTATCTTCTGCAGATTGCATTGGAACTTGGCTCTAAACTCTAAAGGGAGGGATAGACAAACGCTGAACAAGGTCCTTAGGAAACTCTTCAATCTATCATTATAGATCTTATCACATCTGATATTTGGAGAGTTCATCTTGGAGACTAGACAAATCCGTAGAGCTTCCCCTTAAGGATTTTTCTTTAAATTTTATTTACCATAGATATGACTCAGTATCACAATTTGAAACACTCGACTTTTTAGTTTTTAATGAAATACATTACATACCACAGCAAACTAAAGAAGATAATCATATTGAGAATACTTAAAGATCACGATGGTTGATATAACTCTGAAGTTCATTGTTCCTTGTTGTGCTTAATATTGAAGTTTTCAGGTGAGTCACTATGTACAAAGTTAAAGACTTCAAATGAAAAAAATTAGTGACCTTTCACACTCTAGAACCAACCCAAGTCTTTGTTTTATCACTTAAATTGCATGAAACTTTTCCTTGAGAGAAGCGGCTTTAGTCAATACAATCAAAAAAGTACAAAAATACAAAAAAAAACATGTCACTCTACTTGCTAGACAACACGGAACAATCACTAATCCTTTTACAAATGACAAATGCACAACAAATCTCGACTCTTCTACAATTCTGTTTACCAAAGATGTCTCCTCCAACATGATCAGTCTTTCTCTCCCTGAAAGTGAGTTACTTAGTGTAAGCGTTGCTTCACTCGTCTCCCGTTCACGTCACCACCATCAGCATATAACTCCTTCCTATTCCCCAATGATGTTAAAGAATGCTCACTCAGCCTAGCTACATACTCCAGCAGCTCACTTAGTAAGCATGGACAACTTTCCTTCAGATAATCAAACCCATCCGTTTCCATCACAGCTACAGACACATTACAAACAATGAGTGCTTTCAGATTTCAAAGATGATTTGATCAAAGTGATTCAAGTAAAAAAAAAGAATGATTTTTTTTATTTGTTTATACCTTTCAGGTTTTGTGGCAAAGCTATGAATTTGAGACACGCAGCTTTTAGCTGGAAACAATGATGCTGCTCTGCCAAAGCCAAGGTAGTCGCTACTGTGTTTATGCTGATTCCTTCACAGAGTTTTGACTCGCAGATGGTTCTAAGCCGCTCCAGAGCATAACGGTCTGCAGCTGCAAGCAGATGCTGAGCCACAAGGGTCGAGTCTGTGCCCATTATGTCTTCCAGATTAGGCAACTCGTCCCAGTAGATAAAATGGAGGAACATCTGCAACCAAAGGCACAATATATAAGAAAAAAAGAAGAGGAAATAGTATTTTGAATCAGCATACACCTCAAACCCTAAATCTTCAGGATCCAGGATCTAAAACTCTCACACATACTAAACACCAAAACCACAAGAACCTGTAAAGCTGCAAATTTAGATTTCACCTAAGACACATTCTAAGGAACTAACATAGTAAGACCAGAAAAATAAGTAAGTGGAGGACCTTGAAAATGGGAGCTTCCATGTCTTCTATGTCTATGCGTTTGGTATTATGATTTTTCAACGGCCCAAAAAGCTGTGCCCTGAAAACTGGAGAACGAGCAGCAAGAACCAACGTGTGAGCAGGAAACGCCTCTCCATCAACTTGGAATGTAACATCAACTCCCTTCCCACTCTCCAGAAGCTTTCCAAACTGATGACCCAAGTCAGAAACCGGTACAGGGATATTGTAACTCCTCGGTCCCTCTGTGTGTGACTTCACCACGCCAACACAGCACCGCACCAAGAGGCAATTGTCCTTGAGATAGTCTGATGACTCCAGAAGCGTCCTCTTGAAAAACCTCTTGTATCCCCTGAATCAAGAAGCAATCATCAATAAACAGAACAAAACATAAACATGTCAACACATAAACACATCAGTACAAAGTAGAGACTAGGCTAGCATTGCTTGAATTCTTGCACAACATGTCACCATACAGTAGATACTATGCTATCATTTCTTGAATCTATTCATAACATGTCACGACATAAAACACATCAAACACACAGTAAAGACTAGACTAAGCTACCGTTTCTTGAATGTACTCACCACATACTTCCTCTGTACTTAAGCGTATAAGGCCCACTCTCGAGAGTCCTACCGAAATGGCTATGAACCTTATGCCTCTCATTACCACTCTGATCAACAAGCGTCAGCTCAAACAAAGCCCTAACATCAGCTCCTTCGCTCGCCAGAGCTATGAAGAGAGACACGTAGACAGAGTTATCCTCAGGACTCTTCCCGTCCGGGTAGAAGTAAACCGCCCACGAGTATCCACCGACCATGAAGGTATCGGAAGCCACATACTTGCCTATCCCCATCCCTTTGGCGAGAGAGTATCCGCTGATCTTGAACTCGTGCGAGCCGTTGATGGTCTCCGTGCGAGAGGTCGACTCCGTGAGAGAGGTGGTCGATTTCGAAGATCCGGGAACCTCCGAGCAAACCCTAGTCGCGTCCATCGATAAAGACTTGATCTTTGTGCGAAATTGAATGTTTTCTTCGAAAATTAGGGTTTTGAATTGGAGGGGAAAGATCGAGAATTTGAGACCGAAGACGAGTGGAGAATTGGAGGGAGGTTGATGAATCGGGACTCGAATCGTTAATCGGTTCGTTGTCGGAGTTGAATCGTCGTGGATCGTGGAGACGACGACGGTGAGCTGAAACGAGAGGAAGAGAGGAATGCGAGAAAGGAACAGTTTTGATTTATCGGTTAACTTTACCCTCTTGCATTTGGTAGGTAACGAATATAAATGCAAAGTGGGAAAAAAATTAATAATAATAAATTACATGCCAATTATGTTGTGTTTGAAAATTAGAGGGAAACAATCAAAATTAATCAGGGAATTATTTCTTTTACAGTTATTTTACATGGCATTTGTATCAGAAACATATTTAAATTACTCAATTAGTGGTGTATGACTATATTAATTAAGAATTTATTGATGTTTTTATATAATTTTAGAATTTTTCTAGAAAAAACTTATAAGAAATTGGATATAGTACAGATGATACTGTTTAACACATAGATTTTCATATAGCTCATATGGATACAATTAAAACTGTTAGATATAAATAGAAAATTAATCTGTAGTAAAGTTAAAATTATATGGAATTTTATTTAGCTAGATGCTTGCTTCTCACTTCTCAGTAACCAGAGAGCCATTATTACAAAAGCCTTCAGATGATTAAGCGTAGTTTGTTTACATGATCTGCTTTCTTGAGGTTCTTGTCACAATGCCAATGCCCAGTTGTTGTTTTTCCACAGCTTATTTTACTTGTCTGGATACTCTGTTCTCTAAAATGGTCTGAATCTTTGAAATCATTGGAAGTATCTTGCCAAGAACAAGAAGAGCTTGTGCAACTCTGATGTATTTGACGTTCTTAAGTTTGCAGGGAGTTCAGAGTGTCTGAAATTTTTGGTTTAATGTATATCCTGTAATTTTAGGAACTTATTTGTCGGAATTGCAAATGTCATAATGATATATTGCAGATATCACTGCCTGTGGCGTATTGCTCGGTGTTTTCAGTTCAGATACTGTTTCACACAGACCAAGCAGTTTTGGTTTCTGGTGCGCCTTTCATTCCAAGGGATATGATAGTTCAGCAGGTGAATCCTCCTCAGTACTAACTAGGAACATATTTGATTTGATCAGTCATATTTTTACACTTTACATGCATAGATACTGTTATTTGTCGTCCTCAGTAAGCGTTAGAATTTGATTAGTGTTATAGCGCATTCTTGAATAATATTATTATTGATTTAAAGTAACTTTACAAAATGTCCAGGGGCGGCTGCGTAGATGGGTTCCAAGAATATCGGAACATGTTAATTTATTGAACAGATGTCAAGATTTCTAATGCAGCCTATACTTCGTGAATGTTTTTTTTGAAAGAGAATATACTTCGTGAATGTTTTTACAGTTTATGTGAAATTAGCCTTGAATAACATTTTGACACATTCTCAAGGTTGTGCATGTTATTGCCATGCAAACCAAGCTTATGTTTATTCTTCTTATTGGTTATTCTTTACATATTTGTTATTAGTATTTGGCTGTACTTCTTTTTATAGGGAGTGATAAAAATACAATAGTCTCTCTGTAGTAATAGTATAATCTAAAAGTTATCTTGAGTAAGAATTTTTTCAAGAATCAATAAACCCTAAATAAATACACTTTATTAAGATAAAATGTATTTAAAATAGACCAGTACTAAATTGCTGATCTAAGATAAGAGCCCTTATGTTATCACTTCTAAAATTGTTAGTTCTATACTAAATCACCAACTTCTTCCCTCCTTTTTGGTAACTATAACATCTTGTTTTGGTATTGTTAGCAAAAAATATCTAAATTGGATTTGCTATTGGATAATTACTATTTTGTTTTATTTTTGGAAGCAACTGACTTCCCCTCTTATTTATAATCCAATTCTTTTGATAAAACAAATATTTTTCTTAATCCTCAAACAAGACAACTTTTTATTTATAATCCTGCAGAGACATTGGAGCGGCGGTGCAACCAAACGACATAAGCAAAACACCAATCACCACCGTAAAATAAACATCACCGACGTAACTTCTGAGAACAATTGCCCAAGTGTCGCTGCCCCGTCATCGGAATAACAGGGGCATAATCGTCTATACATAAGATTGTCTTTTTTTGTCTTTCTTTACATATTTTATTACTTGAATTTGTACTTTCTGGTTTTGGTCGGATTCTTTCAAAATGGCGGCCGAGAAAGGACCGATTCTATCTCCGACTCCAAACCAGTTACTTCTCCAACGGTCGAGTCCTCTACTTCAATGGCGTCTCAGTGCTATTACAGCACTTGTCTTCTCCCTCATGGTATTCGTCTGGAGCATCGACGGTTTCTCGATACAAACCTTCGCTGAGCCGTGGAGGCTCAGCGCGTACTCCATCCGCGTCAGCTTCTCTCCCTCTCCTTCCCCTTCACCATCACCAAAACCACATCTTACAGAGCCCCACAAGAAGCCCACGACAGGCCCACGTAATCTAAACGCGAAGGAGAAGACGAATCTCACTCCGAACTCGACCCGGTGGATCGCCGCCGCGTCGGGGAAGAATTACACGGCGAATCTGATTAAAAACTGGTTGGCTCCGGGAGGATCACCGTGCCGGGAGGCGAAGACCGTCGATATTTCGCTTCCCGCCGTCGACGGGATTGACACGGTGGAGCTAACCGCCGGAGAGATTCACGAATTCAGATTCCAAGCACTAGACGAATCCAGAAACGCCGTTTGCATCGGCGGTGACTACTTCGAGACGGATTTATCCGGCGAGAATTGGAAATCGAGACCGCCGGTGAAAGATCACGGCGACGGAAATTACTCGATGTCGTTACAAGTTCACCCCGAGTTCGCCGGAGAATTCAACCTCACCGTCATTCTTCTCTTCCGTCATTACCAAGGACTTAAGCTCAGCCCCGCCCGTCTAGGCGTGGACCAAAAGCTCCGCAATATCCGGTTACGTTTCGTCAAGAAGCTTGACGTTGCTTTACCGGAGCTCCGGACATGTAAGAGATCCGACTTTACTCGGGACGCGTGGTCGGGACGATGGACAAGGCTCGGTAAGAACGAAAGTTGCCAGATCAGCAACGACGGGCGTTACCGTTGCCTTCCCGCGGATTTCCCTTGTCGGGAGCCGTGGTGCGAGGGAGCTCTTGGAGCGTTAGAGAGCAATGGTTGGGTTTACTCCAGTCATTGCTCTTTCAAGATGTTTTCGGGAGATGATGCGTGGGACTGCTTGAAGAACAAATGGATCTTCTTCTGGGGAGATTCGAACCACGTTGATTCCATCAGAAACATGTTGAACTTCGTGTTAGGCCGTCCTGATATCCCCGCTGTACCGAGGAGGTTTGATATGAAGTTTTCTAACCCGAAGAATGAGTCAGAGACGGTTAGGATCACGAGTATCTTCAACGGTCATTGGAACGACACACAGAACTATCAGGGCCTTGATTCGCTTAAAGACAACGGGTTTAGAGAGTTGCTCAAGAAGTACTTCTCGGAAGAAGACCGTGTTCCTGATGCTATGGTCGTGAACTCGGGTCTACACGACGGGATTCACTGGACAAGTCCTAGAGCATTTGAGAAAGGAGCCGAAACCGCAGCTGCGTATTGGAAGGGAGTTTTTGACGGTGTCAAAAACAGAGGGTTGCAACCGCCTGAGGTGGTTTTCAGGAACACGGTCGCGACGGGTGGTTACGCGAGAACGCTGCCGTTTAACCCGAGTAAAATGGAGGCGTTTAACGGAGTGTTTCTAGAGAAAATGAGGGATGCGGGATTGGTTACGAGCGTGGTTGATAACTTTGATATGACGTATCCGTGGCATTATGATAACCGGTGTAACGACGGGGTTCATTACGGTAGAGCTCCGGCGAAAATGATGTGGAGGGACGGTGAGATAGGACATCAGTACTTTGTGGATTTGATGCTTGTTCACGTGTTGCTAAATGCATTGTGTGTGAGATAGTAGTGATGATCGAAGTTTGGTTTAGGGAGTCATGGATTCTTTATTTTTTCGTGTAGATGTTTTGTTGTATATATCAAATTGTTATTTGGGAAAACTCAAACTGAAGCTTGAGTTTCTATTAGTGTAATGTATATTTTTCAGCTTTAAACTGAGTTTTGTAAGTTGAAAGTGGCCTGGTCTCTGTTTCAGTATCATGTTCTTGTTACTTTATAATCGAATGTTATATTATTCTTTAAGTGCTCAATATTAATTGACTAAAATGAATTGTTATTTCTTACCAACGGTGACGTCGATGAGAAGTATTACCCTTTTTAGTTCCAAACGCACACAATGATGCACTTTCCCAATGGATGAAATTGAAAACGAATCCAAAGGGAAAGATGGTACCACGAAAAGAGAATCGGACGAAAGCTTCAAGATAATGTTATTTTGTCATGAAGAAGCAGAAAAGACATGTCATGTGCTGCAGCCTGCAGGGGACATTCATGTGAGCAACATCTATTAGATTAGGCAAAATCTTTAAACGACAAAAGTCAATTATTAATCTCAACATGCCACATGTACCTTTTCAATTATACACCTTTTTGTGCTAATTATACAACATTCTTTTGGAAGTTTCCAAATGTTTACAATATTCTTCTTTTATCTTTTAGTTCTCTATCAATAATTAGTGAACCATCATGCCAAACAAGTGTTAAAGATCCTAATTTTAATATTCTTTTAATTATTTGATCAGATTTATCTTAAAACGTGATAAATATATAATTAGGCATGCTTGGTTAAATAAACATTTAAATATATGCAAGTATCTTTCACCAAGAAAACCATTCCATTCTTTTTTTTCCTAGGCCACTTTAAATGCTCATCTATATGAAAAATGTGAATATCATATAGAATTAACTTAAGCTAAAAGGTAAAGAAAGATACGCAAGAGAGTTGTGTGTTCATGTTATGTATATGCTTTAACAACAACGAGCGATGATGGTAAATGCGTCTGAAGAAAAGTATCTAAGCTTTTTTTTGTTTGAAGAAAGAAGGTATCTTTCTCAGTCGTTACATATATGAATATTTGTTATTCACAAATGTATTCTCTTGCTGTCTTGAATGTCTTAACAAAAATATTTTCTTGATTGAAGTTGCAAGTACTTGAAATAAAGAGATTTGAGTTAGACCAATCTTTTTCAAGCCATCCTTTTGAGAAAAAATGAGTAAAGAAGAGTTCATGAACATCCAGGTTTGTTTACCATTTCCTTGAAATTCGTTCTCAATACTATTATTTTTTCCCACATGGAAATCTTCTCTTGACTTGAATCGGTGAATTTTTATTTCTAGACGTGTGTTCTTAAAGTGAATATACACTGTGAAGGTTGTAAGCAGAAAGTCAAGAAAATCTTGCAGAAAATCGAAGGTAAAGAAATAAGGATATAAATAATAACCAAACTCAAATCTCTTTTGACATTTTAAGTCTCGAGTCAAATATTATTTTTCCTGTTTGTTGACCAAAAGTCTTGAAACTCATTTTGTGTTTTGTCTGACACACAAAAATCAGGTGTTTTCACGACCAAGATTGATGCAGACCAAGGGAAAGTGACTGTCTATGGTAGCGTAGATCCTTCAGATCTCATCGAGAAGCTCTCCAAATCCGGTAAACATGCTGAAATCTTGGGAGCTCCAAAGAGTAACAACAATCCTACTCAGTTTCATCTGGCGAACCAGTTAAAGGGAATGCAGATTGACAACGGAAAAGGTGGCAAGAACAATAACAACGATAAAGGCCCCAAGCATGGTGGAGGTGGAGGTAACGGTAATCCACAACAGATACAGAAGATGAAAGGGTTTCAAGATTTGAAGCTTGCTCCGCAATTAAAGGATATCAAGGGCTCTGTTTCTGAGAACAAGAACCAAAACCAGTCAGGAGCAAAGTTCAATGTTCCTGAGGAGGAGGATTATGATTTTAGTGATGACGATGACGAGTTTACTGATGCTGGTGACCATGACTCTGATGATGATGAGTTTGACACGTCTCCGTCTAATAAGATGACGCCTAACATGATGAAGCCTTGTAATCAACAGATGATGATGAACGCCAATCTTGGCGGTGGTCCCACCAAATACGGCGGTACTGGAGTTCACGGCGGTGGCAAAGATGAACCTAACGGTGGTGGCGGTGGAAAAGGTGACTCTGCCGGAGCTGGGAATCAAAGCCAAGGCGGAGGCAAGAACGGTTGTAAAAACGCTGGTGGTGGACATCCACAGGATGGTAAAAATGGCTGTGAAGGCGGTGGTCCAAACGCCGGAAAGAAGATTAACGGCGGAGGTGGTGGACTTCCGGCCGGTTTTCTTCCCATGGGAGGCGGAGGACCACCAAACATGAGCATGCCAATCGGTGGTCCAATGGGTATGGGTGATCCCATGGGAAATATTCCGGCCCGTTTATGTCCCATGGGAGGTGCAGGACCATCAAACATGACAATGCCAATAGGTGGTCCAATGGGCATGGGTGGTCTGATGGGAAATATTCCGGCGGTACATGGATTACCGGCAACCGGTGCAAGCGGTATGCCACCAGGTTATTTGCTAGCAGCCGGGCCAGATCCGGTTCGAATGCAGCAACAACACCAACAACAACAGTATTTAGCAGCGGTTATGAACCAGCAACGAGCTATAGAAAACGAACGGTTCCAACCAATGATGTACGCAAGGCCACCATTGGCAGTTAACTATATGCCACCGCACATACACCTGCACCAATATCCGAATCCGTATGATCCATACCCGTATCCATATCCACCTCATGGGAATGATCAATACTCTCATGTCTATAACGAGGAGAACACATCAAGCTGCGATATTATGTGATAGTTTCACTAGTTTTATAGAATAATAATGTAAAATTTGGACGTATGTTAAATTATGTTGAAGTTGTTATTCTCCTTTCGTGTGACTTTTTATCTGCTAATCAGTAAACTATCAATATACGAAACTGCTATGAACAAATTCAAATGATTCGTAATGAATATTCATACTTTTAGTATACTCTTATATATTAATAAAATTTCTATTTAACAAATGATATAAAAAGAATAAGGAATGATCGTTATATGAAAGATCATTTCCCCCCTCTTTAAATCCACTATATATGGATCCTGTCTTATATATGGTGTAATATCATTCTCATAATATTCATCCAGTCATAATAGTTAGAGCATAATTTGTGATTATTTATTATAGAAAATTACAACTTTGATCGACTTGGTACAAAAACACACTAAGTAAAACATAAGTAATAACAAGTCACATAATAATTATAAGATTACTGGAGCTTGTTTCTAGCAAAGTGTCGGATATATATATATGCTCATGTAAACATACATGCATGCATGCTATGACGCTAGTACGTGTATACTTTTGGTTTTAGTTGGTAGAGACGATGACATCAGGCACAAAGCTTTTCTGAACCTCAAGGGTTAGATCTTCCAAGCTTAAGTGACACTCCAGTCCTATCTGCATATGTAATTTAGTTATATTTAGCCTAATTTTAAAGACAAAACATTCACATATATTAACGTTATTTGATCCATGTTTACACTAATAAAGCTTATATCACTACTTGATCCATGTACCTTAACAACGAAGAAGTACAAGACAGTTTCCTCCATGCTGCTAATGTTGAGATGAAGAACCTGAAAAGATAGTTTCTCCAAGACGGATATGATCCTAACAAGCTGACCCTCAATTCGCCTAGACACAACTCTCAATACAACGTTAGAGCCTGAGATCTTGGCTTCGACATTAGCATGAGGGGAATTGCAACATGCTCCTACTTCCTTGAAAGTGCTTGTGGTCATTACATTTTCGATTCTACTAAACGGCACCCTAGTGGTTGCGTTGTTGGTGGTGGCGGCTAGTATGGATGGCTCGAGTGTTTGGTGATCGTACGGAAAAGAAGGCCGGTTTAGTGTCTTTCTACGTTTCTTGGACTCGAGAACTTGCACCAGTTGCTGAAGCTCTTTGATGAACTCTACCACTCCTCCGATTATCGAAGCTTGATCTCCCTAGTACCGATCAACCATCGAAACGAAGACCATTATTATGAATATAGATTGGTTCATGCGAGTAATTTGTTTTAACAAGTTAACAATCATCACTTACAAGAGAAAATAAAAACAATGAGAATATACTAGATGGCACAACATATTTTCCCAATATTAGTAAGTTTGGAATATTCATTATTGGAAAGATTACGATGCATGATTTACTACGAAATCTAGAACCTTTTTCCCCGCAACATTTTCGTTCGGTCTTGTAAAAAAACGATTCAAGAATAGGTTCGTTTCAATTAAACCTTTTGAATCACTTTTTTTTTTTTGGTAAAAACCTTTTGAATTACTTCATCACACAAATCACATCGATCAATAAACCCAAAAATCGCAAATATCTTGGATAAATTATATGAAATTAAGTATGAGGATATAACATCAAATTTACCCTTTTGATATAGAAACAAGGAGTCAAAGAACGAAGAGCTTTAAGATGCTCGTTCATCTGCCTTCTTCGATTCCTCTCAACAGCGATGTGAGACATGATCCTTGATTAATATTCAATTATATCTCTTCCTTGGTTCTTATCTATAACGAAGAAGATGATCACTTTCACTTTTTCTACACATTCTTCAAAGCAATGTGGTATTTATACAGCCGCAAGCAGCTATAGTTAGGGTTTAGAGTTTTTTTTCAAGGGTTCATAAATGCACCATGTCGCTATCTCGTGACATTCTTTTGTCTCTTAATAACATTCTCTCTCTCTTACCATTCTCCCTTATTACTATCAATATGTATAAGTATAGAGTAGAGAAAGGTATGCATACACAAAAATACGTCACGTTTGTGAAGTTGGATACATTTACATTCACTGCGTGAGGTCTTTTATGATTTTATATATATCGTATTTTCATTTAGATTGCATGCCTTTGCACCACCTTCTTTTACTTATAGTTTCTACCCTTGTGCCTCCTTTTAGTTCTTAATTAAAAGTCTAATGTCGAAGGCCCTTTAACAAAAGTAATTAGCCGCAATATTTCCTATCCTTGACATGAGTATCCATTGGTCTTACCGATCGGAACCCCATGCTATTGTTTTATGTATGGATCACTTTGTAATGAATTATTAATAGACTCTAAAAGATGGTATAACCTTTATAGCAAACTTAAGTTTGTTCAACTTCAAGTTTCTTTCATGAGTCTCAACGACATGGACGGCTCATCAAGATTCCTCCCAAAAACTAGTATTCTTATTTTTATTTATTTGTAGTAAAAGGGGTACTCTTAAATTCTCGGTTCTCTTCAGTCAAACGTAATCCCATATTCTCAATGCATGTTTCAAACTTCATTTTAACAAGATTTTAAGTTTTTAACCTAACAAAAAGTGATAATAATGACAAGCATTTGTTCTATGCAACAAATCACTGCAATGACACATTACAGAACCCTACCAAATTTGTGCGCGTGGCTAGCTTATTGTTAAGTAAGACATGCGAATATGTAAGCAAAATATTTTACATTCATACCACAAAAAGACGTAAGCAAAATAAAGAACAAGTTCTATCCTAATGAAGTCCCAAAAAATGCGGAAGCTGGAAAGAAAATGTTGTTGACATATGTTTGTGGCTGCCAATGTTAAGCTATAAAGCATGCAAAGGTGCATGCCCCATTTAATTAAATCTTAACTTTGGGAGTAGGAACTTAACTCCACCATCGCTATTCAATTTTTCCATGGCCTATCACGTTATATAATATACTCATCGACAAGGCGATAAGAAAACAAAAAGAAAAAAAAAATCATTTTCCAGCAAGAAAACTCAGAGTCGATCAATATGCATGTGTTAATACATGAGCAAGTATAGATTTAACTCTTTTTTGTTGTCTAAGTATAGATTTAACTTCTTATCCACAATTGTAGAGAATTTGATTGTATACAATTTATTTGAAAAATTAAAATTAACAGCTTAATTAAGGCACGCCAGTTCAATCTGGTTTAGTCTGGTTTAGTGAATTCATCCTCCGCGAAAGTATTAATTGTAGTAACAGAAAAAATGTAAATATTGTGTGTTTCATTTATTTCAAATGGCAAATGGACATGGCAAAGAGCTCACCATCAAATTGTTCACAAGAAAAAATCCTTCACAGCACGAAATCTCTCGAGACTTCTCCATGGGGCTCATGATACTTCTTCTTTATTACCCTTGAGAGTCATGCCACAGTCTTCTTAATTATCAGCTCATGTAGTATAACAAAAAATAAGAGAATCGATTGTATCATTACATTACGAGTTGACATGTCAGCCTTCGAATATCATACTGAAAGAAACCAAAATTATATACTTTTGAATCATATAGGTTTGATGAACTTTTTCAAATTGCTGGAGCTGATAATTAAAACCAAAATTAGGCAATGCTTTGAGGACGTCGACTCTTTGCCAGCTCCATATATAGCCTAACAGAACTCTGTGCCATGATGCTTTCTCATCACTGATTGTTGCCTCTTTCGAATAGCTTCTGGAAATTAGAATGAAGAGATCAACCACTTTCTTCACTTGTTTACTTTCACCAGTTCCATCAGAACATCAACAAATAGGTAAACCAAAGATTTGTATGATTTCATGCTCACATTTACAACAAGCACCAGTGGTCTAGTGGTAGAATAGTACCCTGCCACGGTACAGACCCGGGTTCGATTCCCGGCTGGTGCAATTCTTTTTTTGTTGTTGTTGTGTTAAGTGTTAGTTTTGCTTTTACACTAGAGTAGAACCATTCAGCTCAAAGTTATATACTACTCTACAAACAAACACATTTACTCTAGGGTTGATGTAGCCCATTACGCCTATACTGGGCCTCGATTGAGCCTACTGCTAAATTCTTAATGGGGTTGATAACCATTGCATGCTCCAATTGTTACTTACTGAATGTAGAATGGAAAATTTTAAGAATATTATATGTTTGCTAATATTTAAAACAAAAATAAAACGACACTTCACCGCTATATAAAATCAAACAAGCACAACTAAGATGATAAAGGGGCCGAGCGAGTTTTTTAAAATATGTTGTATTTAAATATTACAATTATTTTGTTATCAATAACTTTTTTTACATTTAATTTAGGGTGGATATTCGGATACCGTTTGGTTCAGTTGGGTTCGATTCAGTTATGTTCCGATTTTTTGTGAGTTTGATCATGTTTAGATCTATAGCTTCAGTTTGAATTTGGACTCAGATAACACATTTAATTTTTAAAAAATAAAATAAAATTTATATATACTTTAAACTTCTCAAAATATAAAAATAAAATTATTTATAGCATATAAATATGTATAATGAAACAAATATATGTATATATATAATATTAAGATCTCAATAGTTTTTCAATGCAAATTTTAAAATTAACATATTTATATTCTTATATATTAGATCATTTAATTTACATGATATATATATATATATATATATATAATGAGATTTCATATTCATATGATTTGTGATCAATTGTATCTTGCTTGAACGAAAAAACAAATAAACCCCTAATCACAATTTTTTAATGTGAGACTTTTACCATTTTTCATAATTTATAGACATTTTAAAAATTCAAAATATAACATATATGAAAAAATCTATTTTTTAATAAATGTTTAATGTGATTTTTATTTTTTAATAATATAAAATTAAACAAAAAGGTAGAGAATACAATTTTTTTATTAAATATGTATGATTTATAATCACTAATTATTATAAATACGTTAATCATATTAGGTAATTTTGTAACTTTTATTTAAAGAAAGAAACTTACGTAGGTTTTATTTAAAGAAAGAATTTAAGACTATTAATCAGTTTAATAAAAAATATATTATATATATATTTATATACAAACTTAATTTTCTAAGGATTTTTAAGAATCATCTAAATGATGACACGTGACTATAAAACATATTGTAATGTTCCTGAATTAATATATAGGGGATTTTTTTTTGATCAAATAATATATAGGGGATTTATTTATCTATTTACTAACATTTGGGTCATATGATATATCTCTTCCATCACAGAAAAAAATCTCTGTTAGGAATCAATTGATACCCATAGGAAACGGTTCAACAGAAAATGATTGTTCTCAAATTACATACTTCTTCTATGAAAGATTACCACTAATAATATGAAAATAAGGGATTCACACAAAATAATTTTATTTATTATAATTACAAAATAACTTTTTTTCATTATCTTCTCCAGTAAGCACCCCTTAAACCCCACTAGTACAAGCGCACACGGCTGAATGCCCCACTGACCACTATACCAAATGATAACTTATTAAAATGTTTTTTTTCTTAATAATAGTTTACTGTATGTTTCATTAAACCGTATTCGCCTTAAGAAAACAACTAAAAACAGTTACTTGTTCGAAATAAAGAAATTATATTTTCTTGTTTTTTTTGCTAAAATTTACAAAAAAAAAAATCTTACTACAAGAAAACATGCTTGTATTTGTATAAGCATGGTTGCAATTTCTTTTTAATTCTAGGCATGTTATTACTGCTTGTAGATTGCAAGAATATTTGTTCTTCCAAAAATTAGTAACAACTGTATTTACTTTCTCACTGCTTCTGGATATTATATATCTGTTGACTTCTTTATTACTCCCTCCGTCCCACTTTAAGTGGTGTTTTAGCTTTTTATTTTTGTCCCATTTTATGTGATGTTCTCACTATTCTAGGTAGAATTTAATATCCTTTGAACTTTTTGACCAATTATAAAATGGTAAGTTTTTTTCTTATTGGTTGAATTAATTTTATTTAATGATATTTTTATGTTACCAAGATAAATTATATAAAAGTTTGCATTTTCTTAATATATGTGCAAAAACCTTAAACACCACTTAAAGTGGGACATAGGAAGTAGTTACGAACATTCATTTCCAGGTTCGTTGAAAATCTAAAATTACCACAAAAGCGCTTATTTTAATTATTAAAATGATAAAAATCATTAATATTGCTAGATGGAAGAATTAATGTTTGGATTTTTGTTAAACAAAAATAAAAAGGAAATTAAATGAATCCATTATGTTCAAACCCCACGATTCTCAACCAATAGCTACTCATCTCCTTTGTGAAATGTGAACACAAAAAGACAACAAGACAAAGTTAAGAGTTTTCTTTTCTTTTCATCTCTTCTTCTTTCTTTGGATTCGCCCATTACAGAACCGCTCTTTGGTCTCTTCTTCGTCTTCGCTTGTCTGATAAAAATCAAAACTTTTGTTTTCTCATAAATATTTAAACTTTTCAAATAAAAAAGCCCATTCATGAGCGTTTCGTCGCTTCCTTGACACTTGGTCTTTCCGCATCATTCTTCAAAACTTTTACAAAGAAAAAGGAGCCACTTTTCTTCCTCCAGCTATTAACAATCCTCATCATGCTTCTCCTTCATTCGCCGTCATCATGTTAACACCATCTTCCACTTCTCATCCCTAACTTCTTGAACTCTCAAAACCCACCAGATGTCTAAGAACACACAAGCCGAAGAAAACAGAGAAGCGAAGCCATTCAAGAAGTCAAGACTCGTGTTCGAGCCATCTCTAGGAGTGTTGGGGTTCTTCTTAGTTGGTTTGTGTTTGGTATGGAGCTTCTTCTACTTTGACTACAGAACCGTGGCGAAAAGCTACAACCTTTCTGACAATTCAGAGAGATTCGTTTGGCTCAAACTTGACAACAACAGCAAGAACAACAAGAGCGATGTTATTGGTTCAAAAAGAGTTGGGTTTCTGGAACAGAGTGGAGATGGGTGTGATGTGTTCGACGGAGTTTGGGTTTGGGACGAGTCTTATCCTCTGTATCAATCCAAAGATTGCAGCTTTCTCGATGAAGGGTTCAGGTGTAGTGAGTTTGGGAGGTCTGACTTGTTCTATACTCATTGGAGATGGCAACCTAGACACTGTGATCTGCCCAGGTAAAAGATGTTCTCTCTGTTCTTACATAGTTTCTGCCACTTGTTTCTTCTAGAGAAAGTAGATTTTGAATTAGGTGGTGGAAACCAAAAGGGTTATCGAATCTTAGTCTAGAGCTAAGGATATAGTAACTACAACATGTTTGTTCTCTAGAGACTTTTGTTACAGTAACAGTAACTTAAGTCATACCTTGTTTGAGTTTATGTTGCTTTCAGCTTTGATGTCGTTATCTACTGGTCTCTTCTCTAGTTGTGTCCGCAAGTTATGGCTTAAGATAAGCACAACCTTGGTGTCATCTCTCTTTTATCTCGTGAACCAGTCGTCATCTTTAGCAATTAAAGACAATGCTTTTTGTTCCCTTCATCTATTGAATTGATCTTTTTATAATGGTCCCTTCTTCACATTTACATCAAACACCTATGTTTGCAAAGACTTTTTGTGTTTATATGAACCCGTGAGTTTCTTGAAATGATTAGGTGCCACACATAACACGTATGCAACATTATTGTTAAAAATCTTGTGAATATAGTTTTTGACCGTGTGGATAACATGTTCAAGAAATCTCTAGGTTGTGGTTAGACCGATTTTTTGAACGTCTAAACATATTTTTTTTTTTAAATAAAATCGTTTCGTTTAGACCCGATTTTTAGAACACTGCTTAAATTAAAGCTGGTTTATCTTTTATGTAATGAAATAAAACAGGTTTGATGCTAAACTGATGCTAGAGAAGCTCCGGGACAAGAGGCTAGTGTTTGTTGGAGACTCAATAGGAAGAAACCAATGGGAGTCGCTTCTTTGTCTACTATCTTCAGCAGTCAAGAACGAGAGCTCGGTATATGAAGTGAATGGAAGTCCCATCACAAAGCACACTGGGTACTTAGTGTTCAGATTCAAGGACTACAACTGCACAGTGGAGTACTACAGATCACCATTCTTGGTTCCTCAAACCAGACCACCGAGTGGATCAGCCAAGAAGGTTAAGACAACTTTGAAATTGGACACTATGGATTGGACTTCTAGGCAATGGAGAGATGCAGATGTTTTAGTGCTCAATACTGGACACTGGTGGAACTATGGGAAGACTATTAGAACGTAAGTTTTGCTGTCAGTTGTCACAGTGTGTGTCTCACATCTTTGATTATTTTATTCTAATCTTGAATTGGTGTTGTGACAATAACAGGGGATGCTACTTTCAAGAAGGAGAAGAAGTGAAGCTTAAGATGAACGTAGATGATGCGTACAAGCGAGCTATGGAAACCGTTATGAAATGGATACAAAACAAGGTTGATTCAAACAAAACTCAAGTCTTCTTCCGCACATACGCCCCTGTGCATTTCAGGGGAGGAGATTGGAGAACAGGAGGAACATGTCACATGGAGACGTTACCTGAGATAGGAACTACCTCATTGGTTTCATCATCAGAGACAGGGCAACAGTTGAAGATCCTCGGAGATGCGTTATCACGTTACTCCAACAGATCAGAGACTGTAAATGTGAAAGTGTTGAACATTACAGCAATGTCTGCTCAAAGAAAAGATGGTCACCCGTCTCTTTACTATCTTGGCTTGCGCGGTCCTGCGCCGCTTCATCGCCAAGATTGTAGCCACTGGTGCCTTCCTGGTGTTCCTGATACCTGGAACGAGCTCATGTATGCGTTGCTTATGAAACAAGGAAGAGCCAAAGAAGCAAATGGTACAGGAAATGTCACAATGTCATGACCCTGGCGTTTTCTTGAAGATGCTGAGCTCAAAGATCAAAAAGGGTTTGGGATTTTTTTTAGATATGTAATTAAGTTGATAATCTTACTCTCTGGTTGTAAAGATAGAAAAAATCTCAAATGATATTCAAAGTTTCATATAGATTGAGAGTTACCTCATACCCAAGTCTAGTTACCTTGTGAAACAAGCTCAAACTGAAGATTTGGTCTGAAAAACACTGAAGATTTTTGAACCGACTACAAGAAGAACAAGTAATGATACTGTCTGGATCATGTTGATCTGTGTCTGATAAATCAGAGTGCATGTATGCCTGCCTGTCTGGCCACTTCCTTTTGTTGAAAAGGTGTCTTTATTATCTTTTACGTGTAGACATATAAAGAGTGACGTACCAATTATATCATTAAGGGTCATGCCAACTAAACATGCATACCACTTTAACCGCACGTTCTTATACCGGCTCAACATCTTTAGCTTACTCAATGACTACTTAAGAAAAGTGCATGTATCATTATTATTCCATGAAATCTTCCAACGTCTTTTTATTAGATAAGATTATGTTTGTTTTCCGCAATATCTGATATTACAATACTAGTTACACAAGAGGCCGTTTGATCATGATATGATTCAAAAGACAGATCGGTGAGGCCAAATAAACAAGTCGGTGACTGTGACATGACATGACCTTAGCAAGAATATGATGACTTAATTATACTCTTCGGAAACACCATGTCCAAGTCCCACACTCTTGACATTATTTATTTGGTCACTTGAGGATCATGGAGTAAACATAGAGATAAAAACTTACTTTCATTTGAATCTGTGATTTGGTTTAAGATGGTTTAGTTTAATAAGCTCAATAGTGAATCGATTCACCAAACATTTCAATGACTCCTAATTTAATATTTTGTAAACATGTAGTCATTTAAATGATCTTTGTTAGTTAGACAGAAAGATATACAGCTTAACAGTTTGACAACCGACAGTTTAGGTCGAGCATATGCGTTGAAGAGAGGTTTGAATATAATTTCTTCACGAGGCTAACAACGAACAATCAAAGCTAAAATAAAGGTCAAAGTTTATTCTGATAATAAAGTTAAAACATATCTCAAATGTGACCCTACCGTTCCATATAGTTTGGTATATATGCATAGATCACCCATCGTCGGCATGTGGTTTTTCGGTGGATAGAACTTTTGTAAAATAGTATTAGATAAAATATAATTTGGAAAAAGCATTTTCTTAAGATCAAAAGTATACAAACATAACTCGTTTCAATTACAATGTTAGTTATATCTTGTCAAGATTCAAGACATATATCTTGGTCCTAATTGATAATGGTTTACTAACTTGGATGAACATATAGAGATTTTGTTTCACAAATGTTTTATTTTCTCACTTTTCTTTACAATATAAACTTGTTTTCTTATTTATACTTGCTAAATTTGTTGAAGAAAATATATATGTTTTTAGAAACTTTTATTATATATCTTTGTTTTGCTCTTGTTGTGAGTTGTGAGCTTTTGATTTAATATCCGTAGACTTTGCAAGCAGTTGTTTCTTTTTTGGATCAATTGGAATTTGCAAGTAGTAGTATCATTGAACAAACCTTCCTTCGTGACCCATTTGTGTGTGGGGACTTACCTTTGCCAGATTAGATTGCATTATATATTTATTCTATCTCTACTCTGGACCCACTCTCCCACATGCACTTCTCTCTATGACACCCTAGCTCTTGCCTATTTATGCCACCCTTTGAACATTCTCCCTCACAACTCCACTTGAACAATACTTCTTCCTACAGACAACAAAAGGCTAATAGAAAGTCTACTTGAGAGATAGAAATATGGCTATGGATCTTGAGCTTGATGATGATGTCTTCTTTGCAGACATAAGCAAACAAATAAATCTCTTAATCACAGATGAAGATGAACAGATCCCTATCTCACTCTCCTCTTCTGTCTTCCAGGTTTGTCCAATTTAACCTCTCTCTATCTCTCTTGATTAGTGAATATATGTGGATGATGATCTTTGAATTCAAAAACAGGGTTTGTTCAGAGAAAACTACCAAACATCATCAACACCACATATGATGTACCATGAGCAGAACTACAACGTAATTAGAGAGAGCAAAGGGACAGGAGTGTTCATCCCAAGATGTACTCAGCCAAGAAGGAAACAGCATAATCATCCTCGTCAGCAGAAGCAAGGGAGTGCCGGTTCCCTCATCTCGAAGCAACAGTTTTCTAATCATGTTTATGACAACAACTACACAACTCTCAACAACAACCGAGAACGTATCACCCTTCATCATGCACCTTCTACCAACTCAAGAAGAGCCTATAGAGATGCAGCATCTCTCTTCACTTAGTCTCCATCAAAATTCAAGACATGGATTCGTGTCATTAATTCATATTATATTTATAATTGATTATTGATATGTTATAGCTTTTATGTCTGTAAGATCAGCAAATAATAAGAATGAAGGAGGAACCATCAGTCTAAAGGGATTTGGTGTGATTTATGCAGCTGTCTACACAGATTAATTCACTAACTCTTAACAGTTTAGACTAGACAATTGTCTAATTGTTTTAAGTAAAAAATCTATGAAATAGTCCCCAACGATCAATGGAGTTAATCTCTCGATCAGGACAAGTCTCATGTGAGAATGGAAAATGTTACATTTCAGGTCCAGAATTAATCAATATCTTCGGGACCCAGTTACAGAGTTACATTTATGTTGGCAGCAATGTTTGAATAGGCAAAAGTCAGATTTAAAGAGGAAAAAGACTGTCACAGACTCACACCAGAGTTACATTTACGTTGGCAACAATGTTTAAATAGACAAAAGTCAGATCTAAAGAGGAAAAAAACTGTCAGACTGACACCCACATGTTTACATGCCCATCACTCTTTTTATTTTCTTTCCCATATTGTTATTTTATTATATCTTTAAATTCCATATAAAACCACAGTCTAGACATTTGTATAGAGCAGAGCTGTATATTTTTTATCAGCTAGCTGTAATTTTCTTAGTTTAGTATTAAATTAAATGTTATATAAAAGACTGATTCTCTTAATTGATAAAATAGTCAAATGACTCAATTTTTCTATAATATACTCAAAACAAAGATAAAATTAACCTACTAAATTAATTTTAAAAAATATTATACATAACACAATAGAAATTTGAAACAAATATAGATATTTAGTGGTAAATTTGATAATAATTTGATGAATTAGTGGCTGCCAAAAGATGACAATAAAATTCAAACTAAAGAAACTTGTTTGGTGTAAAGTTGAACTTAACTATTGGGCTTCCTTACAATAAAGAAATTATCATCAATTTCTGAGTTTCAATTAAAAATATTTATGGAGAAATTTATATTCTACCACATGTTTGATACTATTTTTCAAATTTATCAATAATGAATA
Source organism: Hirschfeldia incana (assembly GCA_026261945.1). NCBI lineage: Eukaryota > Viridiplantae > Streptophyta > Magnoliopsida > Brassicales > Brassicaceae > Hirschfeldia > Hirschfeldia incana. Next base: position 4,590,317 of record JABCMI010000021.1, read on the forward strand.
ACTATTTTCATAAATGCCTTAGATTTGTGATAAAATTAGACTAAAATTTATTTCGTGTATGTTATTTACTATTGGGCTTAGCCCATATAAAGAAAAATATAACTCATAATCCAATAAGAAGAAGACATTGATGTTTTTGTATGATAGAGTGATAGAGTCAAGAAGAAGCTTATATCACTTGTCAAGAACGTTCATTCTCGCCAATGCCAAGTCAACTGGTCTCTGCAAGTACGATTCTTGCAGCAAGATTCTTTGTCTAAACCGAAGAAATACAAGTACCCATTTTTTTATGATCCGTATGGTTCTAGACCACAACCTTAGCTTCAAGCAAGATCTCGGAGCTAGCTGAGCGAATAGCTGCATTGTCTCCACAAGAACGGAAACTAATAAGTCCTGCACTCAACGAACACCTAAGGATTCCTAAACAGCATATGATTACAACGCAAGGGACGAACGATTATGGGAGCGAAACAAGAAGCTGGAACGGGAAAAACAGAGGAGGAGAAGAATGAGAAGACGGTGTTTGATGTGTAGCTGGAGAAGTTTGATACAGCTGCAAAGATCAAAGTGATAAAAGAAGTGAGAGCGTTCATGATTTTGGGTCTGAAAGAAGCTAGAGAGCTTGTGGAGAAAGTACCTGCTGTGATTAAACAAGGTCTGACGAAGGAGGAAGCTAATGGAATCACAGAGATGATCAAAGCTGTAGGTGGAGTCGCAGCTATGGAGTAAGTGGACTTTGATTTGTCTTTTAGTATTGTGATCACTTCTTCGTTCTTACAGAAGATGTTTTGTAATACCAAATCAATGAAATCATTGAGTTTTAGAGAACTTAGTTTCAAATTTCATACTTTGTGGTCGCAAGTGAGTTTATGTGCCTGCCAAAGATCTGGTTCTTTCTCACTAGATTTGGTTTCCTGACATAGTTACATGTCTCTAGACATCTATTTACTGGAATGAGTGCAACACCTTGTTCGATGAAGCACACAACATGGAAATACATAATGGCTTCCTCTTGTTCCATGTCATAACTAGAGCCGTTCGGATCAGGTTATTGGATTGGGGTATTTTGGACTCATTTAAGAACTTGTATTTTCTTGGATGGGTTTGGATCAGTTTCTGTTTTTTTACAAAACCCCTAACGGAACCGAATTACATATAATTCGGATGTGGTTCGGGTTTAAACGCAAATACCAACAAAAAAAAACGAAAACATGAGTTAAATCCGAAAAAACACAAAAAGTACTCAGATATTTATGTTTTCTTTGAAAACATATTTTTTGGTTTAGAAATTTTCCTTTTAGGTAGTTAGTATTTCGAGTGTTTGGGTATCCATTTAGTTTTCGGTTTGGTTTCAATTTTTTCAGTTTTTTGAGTTTTGGATAATATGCCTAGACTTATCCATAACAGAACGACCACGTATATGAAGATGATAGGATCCTCAACGAACTAGTTAGTTAAAAGGCTTTGAACGTTTGGCGCTACGTCAATGTCCAAAGGAAAAGAAAATCGCAACAGAATCATAACACAACTCTCAAGCGTAAATGCCACGTAACATCTTCAAACCCTCTTCTTCATTAATAAATATAAGCCCTTCAGCGCCAAGAAATGAAAAATTCATCATCAAGAGAGTTGTTGAATCAGTTCCAATGGCGAGTTACAAGCTTCTCCTTCTGTCCTTCATCCTTCTCTTCCTCAATCGCCATGTGCTTGGCGACATCGGTAACTTCATCTCTCTTCCATGATCTTACCTTGTTCAAGTACTCTTGATAGATTCAATGTGCTTACTTAGGTTTTAATTTCCTAACCCTTGATTTGAGATTGTGATATGCAGATGAAGAGGACGTTCTTTTCATAGGCATCAACAGCTACAGAACATCACAGAATCTCACAACCTTAAACAACAACGAGAACGCAGAGTGTCTAGCCGACGAAATCGCTGATCAACTCAAGAACAAACCATGCACCAACGACACTGGCTCAGCCGCAGTACCTGGAACCGAGCCACAGTTCGCAGACTACCCTACTCTTCTAGCTAAATGCCACTTAAGCGTCTCCGACACAAGAGACGGCTTGATCATGCCCGCATGTGTTCCTTTCTTAGAGTCGAGCCCGAGCCTCGTCCTCACAAACTACACCAAGTCACAGTACGCGTTGAGTTTGAACGATTCTAAGTTTACAGGAATGGGTATTGGTAAAGAAGATGATTGGATCGTTGTGGTTCTCACTACCAACACACCACAAGGAAGCTTCTCTACAGCTACTAAAGTGGATTCTAATGGCTTCACCTTTGCTATTGGCTTCTTCAACTATGTGCTTGTTTTCTTCCTGTCATTTTGTTTCTTCCTTTGGTGAAATATCTATCACATGTTTTCTAGTTTATATTGGTTCAATTCTTCCTACTATTGTATATCCAATCAAGAATCATATCTGCTTGTGATGTTTACTATTTTCTTTATATAAACCAAATATACTGTGAAAGTTTTTTCGTTTTGGTTCCAGTAGTTTGAATGTTCACTAATATTTCTAGATCATGAGATATATGCTTTGGATTTTAGAAACCTCATTTATAAATAACTATGCAAAATTTTATAAAAATATTTACTATGATTTAAATAAAACTATTAGATGTAAATCACTCATATAAAGGTTTAAGAAACTGAATTGTTTTCATTTTCTGAAATGATAAATATCGATATATTATGTATGTACTAAAAATATCTATGATTTGATCAAGAAATATATCGTAGTCGTTTACAGAGATATGAATGATATTTCTTCATAAGGAAGTATACAAATATAAAAAAAAAGTATACAAATATTATAACAACGTAAAAGTAGAAATCAAACATACAAAATCTCTCAGATGTAACGTGTTTGCCTCAATACTCTTATACATGACATATGAGTCTATCACTCATAATAAAAGGAGGAGAAAATAAACGGAATTGTTGCAGATTCATTTTTTTCTTGAATTTTTTGCTGAATTATCTAATCTTGTTTGGTCGGATAGTGGGCTGTCAAAGAAAAACGTTAAAGAGGAGAGAAACACGAAGATCTTGCTTTTATATTTCTTGATTTTCTCTTACATATCTATTAATAATCAACATTAAGATTTTGTGCGTTCCTCTTTTTTTTCAGTGTTTGGAGTCTTTGGACCTTATTTGATTGAAGTATTGACCATATATATATATCCCAAAATCAAAAGAACAGAGAATGACATATGAAGTTTTCGTGTTTTGTGTACGCCCTCGACAAGACCCTATCTAATGATTTGAGATATATAGAGAGCGAGGTACTCCTCTTCAAAGTCAATTTTATTTTGTTTTTGTTTCTTGTGAGTTTTACAGTTTTTTTTTTGTGACACAGTTTTACAGTTTATCTATAATAAAAAGTTATAATTATAACCCAAGTACTAATTCTCATTGATTTTTGGGTTTAACCTTATTGATATAATTGTGTTGCGGTAACTAACATTACTAGCCCTTTGAAATTAATAAATATCATTAGTTCGCGTGGACATAGTCTCACAACTCAATTTCTTGAAATCTGATTGGGTCCTACGAATGGTCCTACGAATGGTCCTACGAATTTTGCAGTGCATTATCCAAAATTATTTTACAAAATAATAAAAGTTTTTTTAGTTTTTTTTTTTATCTTTAACAAAAAAAAGGTTTTTTATAAAAAGGTAGCAAAAAGGATGCGTTGTGACGACTACTTTTTTTCCTTTATTTTAATTTTTTAAAACCTTTTAACTATTGTTTCTTCCTAACCATTATAATTAGATATGAATATACGTATTAAACGAAGATGAACGCCACTGAACCATGTATTTAAATTAGTATGCATGCAAAACATTTAAGTTAGGACAAGAGTAGACCAGTAGAATTGCTTTGATTTGGTTTGCACGGGTGGCGAATGTAGGATTAGTTTTTTGTGGAGGCAAATCTTACATAAACTTAAAAATATAATTAGAAATGTTATTTACAAAGAGATAATAACTAAAATTTAAGCATATTTAACAAACTTTGAAAATTTTGTGGGGGCACTTGCCACCTTCTTGAACAGTGTAGGTTCGCCACTGGTTTGCACTACGACACGTGTCCGGGGCTACCCAAAATTTAAAATACATAGTCTTTGCTAAAAATATCTGGCAATTTGATGTGAAAAGGTTTGTATTTGAATTTTAAATAACTTAAGCTAGTGTGATATAACTTGTAACCTATCAATAACGAAAAATAAACAAGATAAATTAATTATTTGGATACCATCCTCCCCAGTAAAATATAAACACTATAGTATAATATAATCCTAGTATCTTAATTAATTTTTGTTTCTACAACTGTGATACAACTGTAAGTGTCTGTACTGAAATACAAACAATCCATTAGTAGGCCCGATCCAGAAAATTAGTTAATATGGAGCACAATATATATATTTATGTTGTATTAAATATATTAATAAATTAAATTAGTTTATATTTTTAAAAGTACAGTAGTCATTAATTTTTCTCAAAAGAATAAAAAATAAAAGAGATAGTTTTATTTAAATATTCATTTTCAATAATATCATAAAATTATGTATGCATATAGTAATTTCAGTGCAAGATTTTATTCCTTTTAGTTTTTTTTGTCCAACTATTGAAAAATAAACTTAATAAAAATAATGGTCAAAGTTAAATATTAATAATTATGAGTTTTTATTTAGGAAAAAATTGTAATATTAAAAAATGATTGAAAATCTCTAAATTGGATACCATTTTTCAAAAAACAATTCAATAAAAAACCTTACTCCCTCTGTTCCAATATAAGTGAAGTTTAAGGTTTTTGCACATGGATTAAGAAAACACACAATCTTATGTAGTTTATCTCGGTAATATAAAAAATATTATTAAATAAAACTAGTTCAACCAATAGAAAAATGTACAATATTTTATAATCGGTCACAAAAACTAAATGATATTAAATTTTATCTAGATTAGTGAAAAAATCAATTATTTTGGGACAAAAAAAATATTCTTTAAACACTACTTAAAATGGGACGAAGGGATATCATTTAGGTTTATAGATTATTGTTTGAGATTTAATATTTAAGAGATAAGGATAGATAAAATTTTATAAATAATTTAAGAGAGATAATTTAGTCATTTTTCATCACAAATTTAAACTATTTATGAAAATAGTCATCTTTAAAATATAAATTTCGAAAATGACATCAAATTTTTGGTATAATTAGAAATTTTCCTATTAAAACAGAAATAAAACAGTTATTAAAAATATATTTGGTAGTAAAATCAAAAGAAAATATTTGATATAATGGTAATTAAACATTTGTAGAAAATTTGAAACTACAGAAACACAACACACTGGTTCAAATTGGTACGAACTTGAGCTGAGTGGGGCACACTAGCCTTCGCGACCGAATTAGCATGTAGGTTCTCTTCGTAATCTTTCAATTGCATAAGAAATATCTTTTAGACAGTACGTGGCACGTGCCACAGATACTTACTGTGTGGGTCCCTGTAAGAGACTGAACCGATAGTACCTCAACCTTGAGTTTTCTAGTGAGATATATAACTTAGTTTCGTATATAAGAAGTCAACAAATGGCAATTTAGTTGCAGGGTTTAAAATCGAAACCATATTTTGTCCCAAATTCTCACACCAGACAATCACAGGTTAGCTAATCTTTAACTTTATCATTTATACAAATATTATAGTTTTTTTCTGTATCATTGGATCTATCCAAGTGTTAAATTTTCCACGACATGTTTCACTGATTAAAGTTTTGAGCTAACTAATAGTTTAACTAACCGGTCAAAGAAAGAGTGACAACCTCAATAATCAAATAGGCATTCCACTTTACTAAAAAAAATTACATATTTATTTCATTGCTAATATGAAAGAAAAAGATTTACAAGGGCAAGTTGTTTGTTCCGGGAGAAGTGTGGATTGATGAGTAAAGGAGACATAATGGGCATATACACTTGTAAGTCATCCACATTCTTATATTACTCACCAGTCCTTTTGCTATTCTTAGCCACCAAGAAAATACCCACTTCTACTTTTCGTGATGTCATTTAGTTTCCCTTCTAAAATTTCACATTGTTGCATTGCATCCTCTCTCACTAGTCACTAGCTCTTTACATATAATTATATGCATAGTTGTCTATTATAAAGTCTGACCTGATTTTGTAACATACCAATAGATGATTGCGTCATGTATCATATAAGAGCAGGTTTCTTGGGGCTAATCAATGGATTAGATCGATTTTAAAGGGTCGGAAATGGACATGGCACGAACGTAAGCATGGCTTTTGCGTTAATATATTCAGTAGTGGATATAAACTTTGGTGTAGTTTGCTTTTTTTGAGAGACCATATTTTCAACTAAATGGGAGTTTAATTGTGCAACTCCTCAATCATTAGGCAGTGAAAATTAGCGTTGTGTTGTTTTTTGTTCACATAAAAATACTTTTGGTCTTTTTTCGTTGATACATTCGATTTTACTGATTAGTCAATTAGCGGAATCATTTCCTGTATTAAAACCATCATTAACCAGTAAACACAAGGTAGTTTTATTTTAACATAACATCCAAAATTTCATTTTAGATTAATTTCTATATGGATTGAGTATGTATCGATTTGATATTAGTCTGCGTGTTTTGATTTCAGTTGTTTTTTATAAAACAACTGACGACTTATATTGTTTCATTCTATAGCAAGTTAATATATATATATATATATATATATTTATTTATATAAGAGAAGTACATTGCGCAAATGGATAGACGCAGATCCCATGCAAACTACTTTGCAGAAAAAGGAACGTTAAAATGATCGCACGTATACATCGAATTTAAATCCCACTAAAATTAGATTAAAAACTAAATTAGTTCTTGGGATAAAGCATGCAATGGTACAAAATAATGGTAAGATTAATATGCAACAAGGAAGTAGTCGTCATGAAAATAAGAAGACTTTGTAATTTAGATGTGGGTTTTTACGTAGACAACAACTAAGAAAAGGCCATGAATATTTTGGTTTGGCAAAGTAAAACACATGCAAGTTGGTAACATCATAGTTGGTAATGACATATAATAATTAGATAGAAATAATATTTCTTATATCTTCTATTTTCCGTACTAGTTACTAGATGTGTTGATTCTAATTAATTATTACAAGATGGATACAATTTTTTTTGTTAATTTACTTTAATAAAAAAATATTATTTCCATTGCAAAGTGGAAAAGAGGGGTCCAAAACAAATAAAAAGATCAGTAAATTAAATACCATTTTATGGAAAAGACATGGATCCTACATATATAGTCACATTAGGAATGGTCTATCGGGTGCAAAAAGAAAAAGAAAAAAATTAGGCCAATATTATGTGCTTACTCATCCCCTATAAACCCATCCATTGAAAAGAAACAAAACAAGAAGAGACTTACTAAATTTATTTGAGTCGAAGATCAGAGCATAGCAGATTAAGAAATCTCGCGTTGATCAAATTAACTTGTAATTATGATTCATTCTATTTGTCAAAGAACTATGATTCATTTTAAACAAAGGATAAGTGGCATCTATTATCTTTCTCATTTCTTAACAACGGGACCTCGTATAATAAGATTTAGTGTGATTATTCTACCTACAAAATGTTAAAATTGGCCTTACCTAAACGGGTTTAGTATAGAATTATTGATCTATGATCTATCTATAATTATCATGAAAAAACAAGATCTACCGCTTATATTTTTTCCTAATACTTAGTTAGATCTTGTTCTAATAAATTTGGTTAAATTGAAACTAAAATATATGGAAAATACATTGTTTAAAATAACGAAATTTCAAAGTAAAGCCTTTTTATATTATGGACTGTGGGGCTAAAGAGAGAGGCTCAGGGGACCAGAGGCGGAGACTCGGAGAGCTTTTGGTTAGATGTGACGTCGTCCTTGTACGGACCAATAGTCCCTTATTATTTCCCAAATATATTTATAATATGATATACTATTTCCCCCGAATATATAATATATGACCAATTGTGATGAAAATGAATACTTCTTAAGATCTCAGACAATGACGAATGAACGGAGTGGAGCCTCTTTTAGAACGTCCAATCATGATACAAAACTAAAGTCTTAAGAGATATGATCATTAATATTCAACTTCGAGAAGATGAAAACGTGGGAAAAAAACAAGAATAGACAGAGGGAAGTGATGTGTGTTCCCATGATGAGGGCGATGTCGTGGTACAGTCGTCCTCCTACAAATCTTCAGTCTGCCACTTCCTTCGGATCATTTCATCGATCTCACCTAATCATATTTAAGTGACAGTTCACCAGTCTGCAACCAAAGTGCTTCTGCCCCATTTCTTCCCTACCATCTTTTCCATTCAAGTTTAGCTTCAATTTCTGAGATTGTGAGAAATAAGTTTTTACTTTTTAGGTTAGATTAACTTTTAACTCAAAATCAATTACCTTAGATTAGTTTGTCTCGTATCACTTCTATGGTAATTATAATGACTTCCTATTTTTTGATATTACGTTCCTCCTGGATGGTCGCTCATTAATCTTAGTGTATTTGAATAAGGATTCGTGGACCAAGTAATATGGGATTAACCCATATATATATATCACTTATATAATATATATGATCCACATCGAAAGTAATTTTGTCTCTGATATAACTAAATAAGTAATTGCTATTTATTTGGGTTGTATTACTATAATTTAAATAACACATACAATTCACAAAAAGTTTTAGTTGGTAAAATTACCTTTTTGTATTATGAACATATTTTAACAGACCGTAAAACAACCTTAAATATTTACGTATTAAATCAATAACCAAGGTCGTTGACAAAATAAAATTAACAATCAAGGTCTTTTGTCGGTAGGATTTAATACCATCTCTAAACATAGAGAATGATAAAAAAAACGTTGTTAATTATACAAAAACGAAAACAAAATGCAGTAAAGAAAGTTTGCGAAACTGTGATCACATCACAGAGAGATCAGAAATATTCTCTTTTTAGGAAGTGGCAACACAGAAAGATTCCCAGTTTAGAAATCCTCTGTTTTCTAGACCACTTTCGTGACATCTAGTTGATCTTTGAGTGTTCTTGATAACCATCACTTCAACTTCTTGTTTTTCTTCTTCAACTTCCTCTTCGTCCTCGTATTGTTGAATCTCTTCGTCGTTATCTCTCACTGTCTTAACTGTTTCTTCTCCTTCTTTGGTCTTTGTCTCTATATGGTCATTAGAATTAATCAATCAGGATTGCTATTCGGACGCAGCCATTACTTCGGTCTTGTAAGCATCGATCGCGCGGCAGAGGTTTCATGGCCGTCATTACCAATCTTCCGTTCTCACGGTGAGACTTTACTTGAATGCCATCAAAACCTCTCATACTCGTCAAAGGAGGTGGAAGAAAAGCCATCTCATTCCTCTTTCTCTCTTGTCGTGTTGATTTTGTTGTCGCTGTTCTAGCTTCCATGGTTTGTAACTCGGTTGTAACTGAGAACCAATCTTGATCGCTAATGACATCAGAACCCGTCTCGCTACCGAGGCTTTCAGTGCACAGTGCTAAGCTCTCATCGCTGAGAGTTCTACGAGAAGATGGAGTATGAACGTAGGGTAATGATGTCTTCTTGTCTTTATCATCAGAGCTCGAGTTTGAGATGGACTCGAGGAAGCTCCAGCTTTCTGACTTAGGAGCAGCATTCGTGGTGGAAATGTTGTGTTGTGGAGTGATGGATGAGTCTAGGAAATGGGATTTGAGAGGTGTGGATGAGTGAGGATTGTTAGGAGAAGAGAGCCTGAGTCTTAGAGCTCTGGGCTCAAAGTGTTGAGACTCAAAATGAGATTGAAACCCTTGATATACAACAGTTGCCATGGCTTAAGAGTTTTGGAAGAAGATTCTTGTAAGAGTTTTTGTTGTTAAGCAAAGAGAGAGAGAGAAGTAGGAGAGGCTTTGGAAATGGATTTGAGGATAAGGAGAGGGGTGTTATTTGTAGTGCCTAAAAGTTACTTTTTACCACAATAAAAGTTAAAGAAAAATAGAAAGAATTGTTTGGTATGGAGAGAGAGAGGGAGGGTGGTGGATATATAGCTTTTCCACACTACCCACTTGAATAAAAATGAAAGACAATTTATTTATGCCACATTATTTATATGAGAATATCAATATTAGAAAAGGCGAAAGAATGGAATAGGGCCATTGTACAATTCCATATCTGTATTATACACATGACATATTTATTCCTGGCTTTTTTAATAATTTAGTAAAAGGAAAGCAATTGTAGAAATGAAGGAAGCTTGGTCAATCATAGTTTTATCACTTAAATAGCAAAAACAAAAGATATGATCGAGTCAAAGGAGAGGAAGCATCGATCCTCGTGCATGTGATGTGGCCGGAAAGTGGCCACCCACAAAAACAAAGAAGTGAAAGAGACTTTCCTAGGAAAGTTGTGCATTCTTGTTTTGGTTAAAATTTTGGTACAATTTTAAACATGTCACTACACATCTATCTGGAACATTAGCCAGAACAAAAGCTTGTCAGAAAAAAATTGTATTGAGAGATTTAAAAGATCAAACTAAACTCAACCGTCAAGATTAGGAAATCATCAAAGAATATAGAAAATATCTGATATACATCAGAATTTGAAAGAAATTTATCATGATCTCTAATAGATTTATATTAGTTTAATAAATTAGACCCATTCATTTTCTATCTACGCCGTCTAAGTATTTATTCTCACGACAGTCGATAATATTCTTTCAAATTACAAATTTTCAACGATTGGTTCTAAACACAACCTCAATTAGATCGTGTAGAGATTGCCAAAAAAAATTACGATGGCTTAGACGTTTTTGGATAATACATTAAACTAAAATATTACATTCGTATTTATTTCCTTTTTCTCTATTTATGTACCAAAATTAAGAAAAGCCCGACAGTGAACAAATCTTGTTTCTCCCATATGATGATAGTGAAAATGACTCTCTGTTTCTTCTTAGTGCCAGCACGATAAAAGCAGCGCTCAGTTATACTAAGTTTCTCTTTCACTAACCACGAAAATATAATTAATATACGATTATGGGCATCGGTGAAGGCAGAAGGCGTGAACATCTAGAGAGGAATGTTCGTGAACTGAACATATGCATGCATCATACACCAAAAATAAAATAATTAGTAAAAAGTGTGTCAAACACACGCTTACCAAACAAAACTGCATGTGAATGCAAGGAGCAAACCCCATTTTCCGCCCACTTGTTATGATCTGGAGTGATATAAAATGGCCCTAGATATTACTTTTTTTTTGTTAAACACATTATTATATTCGAAACAAAAACATAAATGGCTTAACAGGTTAAGAAGAGGAAGGTCGTTTTAGTTTTGCTAGATTTTAACAGGACGCTGTGTCTAAGGGATGCCACAATTTATTTCCAGCTGATTTTGTTAAATTGTACTATATATTGTTTAATCTTGTTAACGATGCAAAGTCGCCAAGACCACTGATCGATCTGAGCAGTCATGTCCACGTGAGTAACGCAGAGAGTGCGGTAAAGATTTTTATACCTTATTATTTTCTATCTGTCGTGTGATGGAGAACAAAAAGGAGAAATATTTAATGTTCGGATTTGATTAATACAATCTGTAACTACGGATTTTTTTTTTACCACGGAAACTGGCATATACATTTAAGGTTAACTACCGTAAATCATATGTTTTTTTGGTTGAATTTTGAAGATTTAGAAAATACACAGACGCACACATATATATAAGAAAACATACAAACACAAACACACACACACACACACATATATATATATATATATGTATACATCGATCTTAGATCCGTAGTATTATATCTGTTAAATTATATTCAAAACTTGCCGCTTATGAAAAAGACGATAGAGGCAAGCCACCTGATCTAGGTTTCTATTTTTGGAATTTTCTCTCTCAAATTCTGCATATTGTCGTTATAAATAGAAATCCAGGTTAGACTAAGTTAACATCAAACTTTGTCCTTTTTCTCTTTGGCTAGCCAACTCTAAGTTGCTTTTACCCTCTCCAAGTCCAACCCATGTTACCTCTATGAAATCGTACAGAGTAGCTTATGAAAACACATTGTTCTAGACTCGTGAATCAGCAATTGATTCCCCACTATCACTTACACTCTTATGTCTTTCTGTTTTTCATATGCTTACGCATGGTTGTGTACGAAAACCCCCTAATTAAAGCCTTTTCCTAAAAGGAAAGGGGCAAACTAAACAACACTTGCATACAACTTTAACAGGTAAACTAATGCCCTAAAGTCACTAATTACTCACTAGCTAGCTTTTCCATAAACTCTAAGCCATGTGGGGGAATGATATAACTACCATACTCTATATTCAGCAGGAACAATGATAATGCAATGAACTAGTTTAGTGTAAGAATTTCTGACAGTTTGATGCCCTTCTCTACAATCGTTAAAAACGCAACAGATATACTAAAAAGTTTAAACACTATATGTATATGTATATATATTTCTGTCAACATGCATATATATATATATATATCAAAAAAACATTAAATCAATTAAAACTAATTAACAAACTAGTTTATGAGTGAAACTAATATTTTCTTAGCAAGCTTCAAACATGACTCCCATAATTAGAAACATTAAACATAATAATATAAAATATTACATGATTATTATAAATCTGCGTTTCGCGCGTTAGCCATTTATTCATTTAAGAAAACTTGCAACCTGGAATTTTTCAAAATTTGCATTTACATTTTGAATGTTGTTGATCAAAACAGTTGTTGTAAGTCTTTCAAGGAAGCAACAAACACTGTTTCAGGTTTATTCGGTTGAACGTTTAACCGAATAACTTGTAAGAAAGAGAGACTAGTAGAAGTTTGAGCCGGTCCTTAAAATGAAGAGAATGGGAGAGAATTTTGAGGTTCTGGCTTTTACTGTAATGGAATTTTTTTTATCAGCTTGTGTACTGTGGGTGAATAAAGAATGTGTTTACAAATATATTTGCTAGCTAGACACCATTAATGAAATGTGTTGAGCATAATAATATGTTATGCTACTTGTGTATTGTCCAATCTATGATCGCTTTAATTAGCTAGCAGAGGAAAACTTTTCGAGGTGTATAGCAGACATGAACACAGGTAGATACATAGTTTATAGTTTCTCACAGAATTCGACATGCATATGTGATTCGGTACGAAGATACCTCAGATATGTATTATATATGACAAGTAGATGTCAGTTTTTTTCTTTTCCTACTAACTTCTTTTGCAAAATTAGTACGACTCAGCTTCTAGAACTAGTAACATTTTACAATATGTTCCAAATGGGTGATCATGCATTACTCAGTGCACTAAATAACTGAATCAGAATTTGTGTATTCGCATTACTAAGCAAATGAAAGATGGTTTGAAGAACAATAGTGTGATATATATATGATTTTTTCTCACTGTTTAACCGCATGAAGAAACTACCGTTTTTAACATGTCAATCAATGTGCGACCCGATAGTTAAATCCGATATTTTATGTTTCAAACTAATCACCGGTACTTTGGTGATGAGAAGAACTATTTGGGACAAACCATAAATCCGACGTTTTGGGTTCAGATTCTGTTAAAAATTAAGTTGATACTGTTCGATGAGACGAAGATAATTTTTTTTTTAGATTTCATTAAAAAATCTGAGATCATACTACTCGTTGGTGTAATGGTACCATTCTTCTAAATATCACTGATTAAGAAAAAAAGGTTACGCTCCACTGTTCAACTCTATTTCGTGGAGGAAACAATAACGAAATGATGTACCATTTAGGGTGTGATTGGGAAACACCTGGCGCAAATGAGAGTAATGAAAAAAGCGTAAGTGCGAGTGATAAATGGAGCGTAAATGAGAGTAATAAAAAGAGATGAGAGAGAATAATAGTAAAAAGTAAAAAATAAAAAATACAAAATAAATGTTTACTCTGAATACCTCTTACTAATAGAAGAGGAAAAATATGACTACAAAAATAAGAAAAAGACAAACGATAATGATTATATATAGCGAGAACGAGCGTAACATTTACTTTCTCTTTTTCCACCTGACTGGTACAAAATAGTGGAAACCAAAGTAAATATTCCACCTATTTACTCTATAATGACTATACAGTCACAACCTTAGTTTCATACACTATCGGAATGATCAAATCAAAATAATAATAAAATAGAGGATACTATAACTTAAGCATGAGAGTAAAAGTTATTCGACATAACTTAATGACGAAAAGGTAGGAAAAGGAGCTGACCTGCAGACGTAATCTGTCGAGACAAATATCAATCTCATATATTGAGTCTCTGATCACCACATGTGGTCCTAAATTTCGAACCAAGGCAAAGAAATGAAGTAGAAAGTAGCATAGCAACCTTTGGCCGCTCCAAACGGTCATGGTTTGCTTCTTTTTTTTTCTTTCAATTTGTGTCGTATTACATAAAGATAACTTTGATTATATTAATTGAGTTTTACAATTATTAAGTGAATAACGACAGGTGACACAAGTCACAAAAGCAAATTAAAGTAGGAGAATTTTATATACGAAAATAATTTGACTTGTCATGTCACAAAAGCGCCATGATGCACACACGCACAAAATCAAACAAATAAAATACAGAGTGAAACTCGAATCGTTATCCATCAATATTGTTTCACGTTTCAACTAATGGAGGATCTAAAGGCAAATAATACGTCATACCACTTAAAATTAGTGGAGACAAAAACTTAAGCCTTACGTTTTAATGCATGTAACCATATTACTAGCAATAGTGTGATGCTATAATGTAAATTCAATTTCATTTGATAGTTTGAAAAGGTTAAACAAACTGCAGCAGCAAAAATTATTAAACATGTTTTTCAATTTTACATTCATTCAAAAAAAAAGTAAAAATGGAACTATAAATAAATGTGAAAACAATATTTTGTGTTGCCATATTTGAAAGCATTTTTTTGTACTGCACTACAAAGATGAAAGATCCATTTCTTTAGGAAATATGATTCATGATTTCGTACTTATTCGAAAAGAATTTGCCAAGAATAATACATATCATCCCAAAACTAGGTGAACGCTACATCGAATCTGAACATATATACATGATGCGAAACTAAAGCGTGCAACTCATGGCTCAAAATGATTTGCATACGCAAAAACCATCTTTTGACTATCTTAGTGGAGCCTTTATGAGCCACTCCTTAAACTTTTTAAAATTGTGACCATGCATTAAATTTTTAAATTAAGCTTATATATAAACAATGCTTACACATGCATATGAACTATTGGTTAACAGAGTTCATATATATATATTAGGCAGACAGAGAATATATAGAGAATGTTATGTGTTGGCCACATAGAGTTATTGTTTGTCTCCTTATCTTTTGTTGAAAGCATGGTATCCACATGAAAATATCATTCTCATCCATAACTATTGTCTCACTCACATATCATCCAAGCAAACTATAACTTTCACAAAGTAGATGTCAATATATGTGTATAATAACATAGGCTTTTATCATTAAGTGTAGCTAGTTTGGATAAGAGTACCGATTCAATGGAATAAACCACAGTCATGGATACTTACATCCATCTATTCTAATAAGATACAGAAACATATATGACCAACACATTATTATATATGTTATATATATACAACAATTAAGAAATTCGAATGGAGATTAATCATTTGTATTTGTGTGATTGCCTCTTTCTTGAAACCTATGCAGAAGACAATCCAAAAAATGTTTTAGCAAGTGTCACTACGTGCTTCTTTTAAGTAGTTCAAAATTTGGTTTAAGTGTGTTCCAGATGATTGTGACCTATACCTACGAACGGTACTCTCCATTTGTTTAGGAACGAGACAAATAGAACCAATACAAATGTGACTGATGTTGTTGCTATTTTTCTTTAACTTTCTTTTTAAAATACCCAACTCGAATAACCCGATCCGAACTGCGCTAGTTATGAACATCGGAACAAGAGCAAGCCGTTATGTATTTCCATGTTGTGCTTCATCGAACAAGTTGTTATCAGAGTTCCAGAAAAAAAAAGAATAGGATCGCATTTTGTTGATTTATGAACTAGCTTAGACCAAAATGTGTGGAGTTAGCAGACAATAATTACTTATGATGCATTTATGACATGTTCATGTTTTTCTTACAAGCCCAGTAGGGATGGTAATTGCCAGACCGTATTAAAGAATAGCCCGTTTACTTGCTAATATGCCCAAGTTATAACCCACTAAGAAGAGGCTAACTGTACAAACAAAACAAGTAAGGATCTAAAATCTAGTCATCCGAAAAAACATTTTTACAATGAATGTATGTAATAGTATAATTGAAAACAAAACTTACTTAAAAAAACTGGGAGACATGTAATGAATTATACTGAAATTTCAAAAGTTGTGTGTTTTAATTGGTTTAATTATGTTATTACATCAACTCACAACTCATAATTGCACTTATTACTTGTGTTATAATAATTCACGTCTAATTGCACCGAAATTATATCGTGTGTAAGAAGAACATTTATGATAAATGTTAATTATTTTATTTTGTTTTGATGCAATTAATAGAAGTTTTTATGATTGACGAAATCAAATGATAACGACATGAACCGAGTTAGAAAAGCGTGCCCATAGTCAAAAATTCTATCTATCGGATCATTCTCTCTCTCTCTCTCTCTTTTCAGATTCCGAATCGGGAAAGATGGATTCTGCCTCCTCCTCCTCCTCCTCCTCAGCCGCACGCCGCCGCATAAACGCTATCCATTCCCATCTCGTCACGTCTTCTCGCTCCTCCCCTCTCCTCTGCTCCAATCCCACCGCCGGCGAGTTCTGTCTCGGTAAGTATCCCCCACCCTTCTTCTCTTCTCTTCTCTTCTCATATCTCTCTCTTAGCTTCCCGCTTTTGATGATCTTCTCTTATTCTGATGATAACCAGATAATGGCTATAGCGTCGTGCTTCCGGAGAAGCTGAGCACTGGCAATTGGAACGTCTACAGGTTATTATTTATATATAATCCACGATCATTTGTTCTTCAAACGTTTTAACTTTTTGTGTGTTTGATTTTGAATATTGGTTTAGATCTGCTCGATCTCCGTTTAAGCTCGTTAGCAGGTTCCCTGATCATCCTGACATCGCCACTCTCCATGACAACTTTGAGTAATGGGATTCATTTTTTTTTTGTATTCTTGCATCTTCTATAATCTATTCTCTTGTGATGGATAATTACTGAATGTGTGTGTGTGTAGGCATGCAGTTCATGACTTTCGGGATTACAAGTACTTAGGAACTCGCGTTCGTGTCGACGGAACCGTTGGAGAGTGAGCTGCTGCTCCTACACTTTTACTGTTTAAATTTTATTAGACGGCTTTTACAGCTGTGGTTTCTTTGAAGCCTTACTTTTACTTGACTCTGGTTTTACTTCGATTAGCTACAAATGGATGACTTATGGGGAAGTTGGTACTGCAAGAACTGCTTTAGGTTCTGGTTTAGTTCATCACGGAATCACCACGGTAAACTATTTTGATTTTTTTAACTATTTTCTATCCCGCTTGAAGTTTTAGCTGATGCAAGTTTGTGTTTTTCGACTAGGGATCTTCTGTTGGAATTTACTTTATCAACCGCCCAGAGTGGCTCATTGTTGATCAAGCTTGTGCTTCGTATTCGTATGTCTCTGTTCCTTTGTATGATACTCTTGGTAAGTCTTCTGGCTACAGCGTTTTGTGTTTTCATTGCAAGTTTCTTAGGGATGCTCTATTTATGATTTCTCTTCTTTTTTTTTGTTTGGGTGAAGGTCCTGATGCTGTAAAATTTATCGTCAATCATGCAAATGTGCAAGCCATATTCTGTGTGGCAGAGACGTTAAACTCCGTGAGTTCATTAGTCTGCTGCTTGAGTTACTTTCTTTTTTTCATACGCTTGCCTAAATAATTGTTTCTCTGGTTGGGTTATCGCTGGAGCTTGCAGTTACTTAGCGGTTTGTCTGAGATGCCAAGTGTACGCCTGGTGGTGGTATGAAGAAACTTCAGTTTTGTTACTATTGATTACGCTTTGAGTATTGTGACTACAGCTTTTAAATTAATTTTCTCTTCTCTCTGTTTCTGGGACTTATCATGTACCAAGTAGGTTGTTGGAGGGTTGAATGAATCTTTGCCTTCGCTTCCCCCATCCGCAGGAGTTAAAGTTGTATCATATTCGGTGCTACTTAGTCAGGTACACTCTTCTTTGTTTATCTGCTCTTGAAATTGTAATGAACTATCAGTCCTCTGAATATAAGAAGGATTAAGGACATTCTATCAACTAAGAGTTTGCAGTTATTACATGTTGTCTTCACAGTTTTCTAACCACGCAAATTTGTTTCAGGGCCGTAGTAACCCTCAGCCGTTTTGTCCACCAAAACCCGAGGATGTTGCAACCTTATGCTATACAAGCGGAACAACTGGAACCCCAAAGGTTTTGCTTACTTGAAAATTTTGTTGGTCTTCAAATCTGGGACAATACTCTTCTTTATTTCATATTTACACAGTTTATGGCTTCTAAAGTACTGTTTATGCTTTCATGTATTCTTTACTCCTCCTTGGCCTGCTCTTTCTGGATGTAAAGGGAGTTGTATTGACTCATGCAAACTTGATTGCAAATGTTGCTGGATCCAGTTTTAGTGTGAAATTTTTCTCTTCAGATATGTAAGTGCTGTCCTTCTTTCCACTAATAGTAAAACATAAAGTTCTCCTTTATATCTATTTACACATGTACCAATATTCTTTTGAATACTGGTAACTAATTTTTGTTGAACTCTCTTATACTTTCCAGTTATATTTCATATCTTCCGCTGGCACACATTTACGAACGAGCAAATCAGATCCTAGCAGTGTACTTTGGAGTTGCTGTTGGTTTCTACCAAGGGGTTGGAAACTGAACTTTCTCCTTTTAGCCAACTATTTGGCATAAATTCTTTTCTAAGCGTGATGGCAGAACCTCTGAAATTAGATTATATCCAGTGATTTGCATTAAGAAATCATAATAGACCTGTGTAGCTGTGATTTCTTTTCTGTTGAGTTGATTTGAAGAACCACTTGCGAAAATCTCTGCAGGACAATATGAAACTACTGGATGATTTGGCTGCTCTGAGACCTACAGTATTCAGCAGCGTCCCCCGATTATACAATAGAATATATGATGGGTAATAATAGCTTCAGTTTGTTGATATACGCTCTCTGCTGCTTTTGGTGGTTCATGGTTCACTGAACTGATGGTAAATTTGTTGTTCCATGCCAGTATTACTAATGCAGTAAAAACCTCCGGTGGGCTTAAAGAGAGACTCTTCAATGCTGCCTATAATGCAAAGAAGCAGGCTCTTTTGAATGGTAGGTCCTCTCATGCACATTAACTCTATGTGTGCAATGTGGTTCTGTAACTGCTTGTGCTCTTAGAGTTGCTCATAAGATTTCGTTTATTCAGTTTGGAGATTGATTTTCTTTTTATTGGTACTGTTGGTTCAGGGAAAAGTGCGTCTCCCATATGGGACAGGTTGGTATTTAATAAGATAAAAGACAGACTTGGAGGACGGGTTCGTTTTATGACGTCTGGGGCTTCACCTCTGTCTCCTGAAGTGTTGGAGTTTTTGAAGATGTAAGTTTATCGCTTTGAAGAGATTGTGTTCTGTCATGATATAATATGTTTATCGCTTTGTTTGACATTATCTTTTGATTAAATTTGTATATGACTTCGCCAGATGCTTTGGAGGAAGGGTATCAGAGGGATATGGAATGACTGAAACATCCTGTGTTATAAGTGGAATGGACGAGGGTGATAACCTCACTGGACATGTGGGCTCTCCTAATCCAGCTTGTGGTGAGCTTCTCACTGACTCTGTGATAGGATAAATATACAAGTTATATCGCCTTATGATTTAATACGCATTACGCATTACTTTTTTCAGAAGTAAAGCTTGTGGATGTCCCGGAAATGAACTATACATCAGCGGATGAGCCCCATCCTCGTGGCGAGATATGTGTTAGGGGTCCCATCATTTTCAGAGGCTATTACAAGGATGAAGTTCAAACGTATGAACACCCATTCCATCACAAAGTCTTCTTTCACTAACCAGATTGTACCAAAAGTATAATAGGTTCAGTTAAATGTATATAAATTTCAGGAGAGAGGTAATTGATGAAGATGGATGGCTTCACACTGGAGATATAGGTCTTTGGCTACCGGGAGGACGTCTAAAAATTATTGACAGGTATTCCCAAATCACTTGATTATCTTTTATTTGAAGAAGGTTTAACTTGTTGCTGTTGGTGTGTTTTGTACCGAGAATCATCTTTGTAAACGTTCCTTGATCTTTATATAGGAAGAAGAACATCTTCAAACTGGCGCAAGGGGAGTATATAGCTCCAGAGAAAATTGAAAACGTTTATGCCAAATGCAGATTTGTGGGCCAATGCTTCATATATGGTATAGAAAATTTTCCTTAGTCTTTTGCTTTATTTATTTCTCTATCTAACCGGTTTTTAATTTACTCAGGTGATAGCTTCAATTCATCATTGGTGGCTGTTGTATCGGTTGATCCAGATGTGCTTAAAAGCTGGGCTGCTTCAGAAGGCATAAAGGTGATACAACTTCCTTCACCAAGTTCCTTCAAATGTAACACTAGCAAATGTAACTTTATACATCTATGCTAAAAAATGCTGCAGGGAGATCTGAGAGAGTTGTGCAATAACCCGAGAGTGAAAGCAGCAGTATTATCAGACATGGACACTGTTGGGAGAGAATCTCAGGTAGTGCATCTCCGAGACATTTATTTATTTCATCTTATATACTATTCTCAAAGAAGTGATCATAGACTAAAATTTTAAAAAACCTTTGATGCAGTTGAGAGGCTTTGAGTTTGCAAAAGCTATAACATTGGTGCTGGAGCCATTTACGCTAGAAAATGGCTTGTTGACACCAACATTCAAGGTAAATTCTGCAAGACCCATTTGAGTAACTTAGATGAATTAGAATCACTAGTTCTACTCCTGAGCATAGGTTAGTGAATGAGCATAGGCTAGTGAATGAGCATAGGCCTATGTCCCCTTCCCTCCAAATTTGTAAAAAAAAAATTTTATATGACTATTTTTTCTAAATTATCTATAGTCTCTAAAATCTCAGATGTGTGTAATAAAAGACGTAGGGTGATTAGTAAAACCAATTGTGAAAATGAATTGAAGGATTTTGATTGAACTATTTGTTAACAGATTAAGAGACCACAAGCAAAGGAATACTTCGCCGAAGCAATAACAAACATGTACAAGGAGCTTGCTAAATAAAGCTTTGTGATACGTGTAATTCGACGTGATTAATAAAAAGTCCTAAAATTGTAATTCTTTTTTATTTTTCTTCTTGCTGCATGTTTCATTGAATGTTCGTTAAGGTAATAAAGGTGCTACAGTATAGATACTAAAAAAGTTTACCTTGTGTAATAAGAAAGGCAAAAACATTCTCAATTCGTTTTGTTTTTCTCTCAGGTTCTTCGTACTAAATGACAGAGAAACGTATAGCGAGCGGTCAGAGAAACGTAAAACATTTGACTTATCTTTTTGCCTACATAATAGATACTACATAATAGATCTTTATTCAACGTTTTAGCGGTCAGAGGAACGTAAATCATTGACTTATCTTTATGTTGTAACGCTTGTTGACCAATTTTTTAAAGAAGTTGTAACGCTAAGCGAGGGTCAGTTTAGCAGGAAGTCTTAATTGTTATTTAGTTGTCTTACCGGTTACCCTTACAAATTATTTATAATATATTATTTTAGTTTTTGAAAAAAAATAATATATTAATTGTTATATTATATTCTTTTTAAAGTATGACTACGATTTTGGAAAAACCTAAAAGTCTTTTTTTGCCGTTTAAAAGTCGTATAGACAAAGATATCCAGACTAGATGGTAACCTCTCCATCTACATCTGATTGGTTTGTTTTCTACTTTTCTTTCTCATTTTCGTTTTAAGCCGCAAACACCACATCCAAATAGATATTCATTTGGAGATTAATTCCGATATACACGCAATAAACGGTCCCGGTTTTCGTGTGTAAAAGAATGAAACCAAATTTAGTAACGGTTTCTGGCTGGATCGGTTTGCTTAACCGGGCTTCACATCCCTAATCTATTGGTAGATGGGAGATTTGACTGTGTAATCCACTACCGAGTGTGGAAAGGAAAAAAAATGCAAGATTATGGTCCAAAACAAGAAAGAGACTTACAGACCTTACAATAACCGTGGATCTCGCCTCAGCTAATTTTCAACACAATCCCATTTTTATTTTTTAGACACCTCGAGATCTCAGTTTGGTCTGAACCTCTGTGTTAATGTCTTATAAGTTATAAATATGTGAGCTCCTTCTTCTATCCAACACGCTCTGTAATTTCAAGCAGAACCTCTGTCTCTCTGTATCTTTCTTCAGCTTACATAAACACACAAAACACAAACACACATACAAACACTTTTGTATATAATTATATATACTGAGTTAGAGTGGTTTTGTCTGACCAAGATTCATTAACATGGCTGTTGTTGTATCCTCTAACGGGAAAGGTCCCGCTTTTGAAGCCAAGATGACTGTCTATGTCTTCATCTGCGTTATGATTGCAGCTGTCGGCGGTTTGATCTTTGGCTACGACATCGGAATTTCCGGTTTATTCTCTTTCTCTGTACTAATTTTCGCCTTACTTGTATACCAAGAAACAAAACTCCAAAAAACCCTAACTTGTGTTTCTTGTTAATGACTTAATAAGGTGGAGTGACGGCGATGGATGATTTCTTGAAGAAATTTTTCCCGTCGGTGTGGGAGAGGAAGCAGCACGCTCATGAGAACAATTACTGCAAGTATGATAACCAGAACTTGCAACTGTTCACATCGTCTCTTTACCTAGCCGCCCTAGTAGGCAGCTTCTTGGCTTCAGCCGTATGTTCCAAACTTGGAAGGAAGCCCACTATGCAGTTTGCTTCAGTCTTTTTCTTGATCGGTGTCGGGCTAGCCGCAGGAGCCGTTAACATCGTCATGTTGATCATTGGAAGAATCTTGCTTGGCTTCGGTGTAGGCTTTGGCAATCAGGTAGATATATAATCCATTTGTCCTTTGCTTTGAAATTCACTGTATTGAAAAAAGAAAGAATTCACTAAATATATACAGAATTGACTCTTGAGATTACTTTGAGATTATGCTTCAACTTTTTTTGATAAATGCAGGTTTTTTTTGTTTGCTTTGTGACAAAAAAAATGTGTAGTGATTTTGTAGAGAATTAACAAAACTAATCAATAATAGTTTCGTAAACATAATCAAACTAGATTAGGTTTTTGATCAAAATCAAACTAGATTATTAACTTTCTAAATAAAAATTGAAAATATTTTTTTGAATTACAGACAGTGAATATTAAAATCTACTTTTAAAAAATGTGTAACAAAAGAGAGATAAAATGGTTTTATTGCTAATTACTTCGTAGTTTATTTTGATTTCATTTGGTTTTCTAAACAAAATCAAAATATATTTGTAAATTATGTTGATATTTTTGGTTAATAAATATGAATTTAAATATATATATATACATATATATATAGTTACTCTGAATTTTCTATTATAATCTCATTATTTTTAACTTTAGTTTTGAACTTTTATCGACCATTCTTAAAAATGGTCATGCCTGTCAGATCTCTAGAAATGACCTAACATTGTTGTGTGTACCTTAAATTTGCAGGCAGTGCCGCTCTTCCTATCAGAGATTGCTCCTGCACAGCTCAGGGGAGGTCTCAACATTGTATTCCAACTCATGGTCACAATTGGAATACTAATAGCCAACCTTGTCAACTACTTCACTGCGACCGTTCACCCTAACGGATGGAGAATGGCTCTCGGTGGAGCCGCAATCCCTGCAGTTATCCTCCTCCTCGGTTCACTGATCATCTGCGAGACTCCCACAAGCCTCATAGAGCGCAACAAAAACGAAGAAGGCAAAGAAACTCTAAGGAAAATCAGAGGAGTTGAAGATATAAATGAGGAGTATGAATCTATCGTCCATGCATGCGAGATTGCGAGTCAAGTTAAGGACCCTTACAGGAAACTGTTGAAACCAGCGAGTCGACCACCTCTCATCATCGGAATGCTTCTCCAGCTTTTCCAGCAGTTTAGTGGAATCAATGCTATTATGTTCTACGCACCGGTTTTGTTTCAGACTGTTGGGTTTGGAAATGACGCGGCGCTTCTCTCTGCGGTTATCACGGGAAGCATCAACGTTCTTAGTACGTTTGTAGGGATCTACCTTGTTGATAGAACTGGCCGGAGGTTCCTTCTTTTACAATCTTCCGTTCACATGCTCGTTTGCCAGGTATGTAGATCTCTATACTTCTTTGTTATTGTGTCTAGGTCTATCTTGAAGTAAGTATCTTGCTCCACAAGTATCTTCTTTGTTTGTTTTGTCAAAGAGCAATCCAATGCTTGTATCAAGCAAGGATTCTATACATTAAGAAATTACAAGAAGAGAAAAAAATGGAGAAATAATGATAAAAGGTAGAAAAAGAGGTGGAGAGTTCTCATTTGAAAATTTAACATTTTTTTGCGTCTTAAATTCATGATTGTTTAATTTTGTTTTTAGGATTAAAAATTTAATTAATAATTAAAAATTACTGAATTGTGAATGTTTTTGCTTATGAAATACTTTGATGGGTTTCTCATTAATAGAGCATCTTGAACTAGGTATCTTGGACAACAAGTAACCCTCTAAAACTAACAAATTCTTCTAACAGTTGATCATAGGAATCATCCTAGCGATATACCTGGGAACAACGGGTACACTGGAGAAGGCACAAGCCATAGTGGTTGTGGTCTTTGTCTGCCTTTACGTGATGGGATTCGCGTGGTCATGGGGACCTTTAGGGTGGCTAATTCCCAGCGAGACATTTCCTCTAGAGACTCGGAGTGCAGGATTCGCTGTTGCAGTCTCTTGCAACATGTTATTCACGTTCGTGATCGCACAAGCTTTCTTGTCTATGCTTTGCGGGATGAGATCAGGAATATTCTTCTTCTTCAGCGCTTGGATCATTGTGATGGGACTGTTTGCTATGTTCTTTATACCGGAGACGAAAGGAGTGGCCATTGATGATGTGCGGGAGAGAGTGTGGAAGCCACATTGGTTCTGGAAAAGGTATATGCTTGCTGAGGATGATCATCAAGATGTGGAGAAGAGAACTGAATGATATTCATAAGTCTTTGTTGATTTATGTGTGTTTTTTTTTCTTGTTAACGTTTGTAACTCTTTCGTTAGCTTCTTTTGTCTTGTGGGAAGAACAAATACTGAAATAAGACCAACTTGTTGATTCAGGTTAGGTGTTTTTATCAATGAAATTCCATGAAAATTTTCTGACAGTTCACATCTTATCTAGAGTTGTAAGTATGATTTTGAAACAGAGTTCTATGTTCTTGTAACATATATGTCTATGTTGCAAAATTCTTCTATGTTTTGAAGTAGAATTCTATTTTTGTGTCATAGAATTATATGCTTCTATTGTAGTATGATTCTATGTTTTCGTAGAATTAATTTTGTTTTTAAATTCATCATGTGTATTTGGTGAATCATAAACCAGCATCCCCATACGCTCTTATCTGTCTTTCAAGACCTTTCCTTTCAGAAGATAAACAAAAGATTCATCACTCAAACACTCACTCCCCTAAAGATCTTTTGTCGCCAACTCAAAATGCAAAACCACATGAAATTAGAGAGAGAGCCTAGTTTCAAAAACATTTCAAACTAATATAGCAAAACAAAGACAAAGAAAGAACAAGATTACGTTGGTGAGAGCAAAATTTTCTAATCAGGAAGAATTTGCTCGTTGTCTGCATCTCCTTCAGTCTCAATGGTAGGCTTTGAAGGTCCAGCTCCAGGAGCTTGCTTCTTCTTGATACCACTCACTATATCATCAATCCTCAGTAGCATACACGCCGATTCTATCGCTGTCTTAAACGTTTGAGCCTTCACATTGTAAGCATCCCAAATCTAATAATCACAAAGCTCAAACTGTTATCCTCAAGAAACAATAGATTCACTACTACAAAGTAAAGCTTTCTTTTATTCTTTACCTTGCTCTCTTTCATGTCAGCTATTGCACCAGTGTTTCCATCGATTCCAGTCCAAGCATTTTCACCATTTGCATGCTAATACATAAAAAAAATGTAATCAATGAGAATGATAATCATATAACGGCAGATAATGAGAAAACAATCGAAGACGATAGATACCTTTCCTTGCAGTGCAGTCATAGTTCTGATCACGTTAACTCCACAGTTCTGAGCTAAAGTACGTGGAATAGCTTCGAAAGCTATAGCAGCTGCTTCATAAGGCCACTGTTTCAATAACAATCAGAATTAGAAAAGATCTCAAGAATAGGTTAAGCGGTAAAACAAAACATAGCAAACCTTTTCGATTCCTTCAATTGTTGCACTCTTCTGTTTTAAAGTGGCAGAGACGGTTAACTCAGTGGCTCCTCCACCAGGAACAAGCTTCGGGTTCTTGATGATGTTTCTTGAAACAGACATGGCATCCTGTAGGAAAGAATGTATCAAAGCATTAATGATAATAACAGAAGACAGTAGACAAGTAAAATATCATTCACACACCTGAAGATTCCTCTCCA
Source organism: Hirschfeldia incana (assembly GCA_026261945.1). Classification (NCBI taxonomy): domain Eukaryota; kingdom Viridiplantae; phylum Streptophyta; class Magnoliopsida; order Brassicales; family Brassicaceae; genus Hirschfeldia; species Hirschfeldia incana. Next base: position 4,617,037 of record JABCMI010000021.1, read on the forward strand.
CTTCATTGAGAAGATCTTTACTCGGTCCTCTTAAGAGCACAGTACATGCTTTGGGCTCTTTGCAATCAACAACGAAGGCAAAGAAGTCATCTCCTATTTTCTTGACCTCAAACAAACCAGCGCCTGTACCAACATCAGACTCTTGAAGTTCATCAGGCCTGTTGACAATCACAGCTCCACACGCCTTAGCAATTCTGTTGTTGTCAGTCTTTCTCAGCCTTCTGATTGCACTAACCCCGGCTTTACTGAAATAGTGACATGCTAAGTCACTGAGTCCCTTCTCTGTGATCACCAAATCGGGTTTGAACTTTAGAATCTGCACGCAGATGTTCTCGATGTACTCCTCTTCAAGTTTCAGCAGAACTTCCCAGTCTTCTTCTCTGACCAACTCAGCGTTGGTTTGGTTTTCACCTTTCTTGTACTCGAGGGGGCAGTCAAGAAGAATAATCCGAGGGTTGACAATCTTTCTCTTCATTTTACCGGGAGCGACTACGTCTTTGTTGAACATGACTCCTTTGAGAACCTTGGAGTCCTCCAACTGACCACCAGGAACCTTCTCAACCTTGATGTATTTTTTGATATCCACCTCCCTCAATCCTTGTCCAAGATCAACACCAACGGTAGTGGTGGCATCAATAGCCAGATCCTAAAAGAGACACATTAAGTGGTGTAAGAACTTGAGTACACTAGTTTGTGAGAAATAGAATTGTATCTTCTAAATGTGGAAGAAGTGGAACTGTGTTTATAACTTATAAGCGTACAGTGGTTAGTCATGTAGGCTTAGAAAAAATCATATATATGGACGGTAAGGTACTCACAGCAATGAGATCTCCAAACTGGCTAGTGAATTTTGTTCCGATGCAGCTTTTGACTAATCCTAGTACTGTTGCACCTGCAACACAAATAAAACACTCTTGTATCAGTAGACATGAGGGGAAAGCGCAACTTACAGGAAAGAAAAGTCCTTCCGCCCTTGGCTGAGATATATAAAAAACGAAGGTACAAGTGGGCTTACGGTCATTGACATCGATAGTCATGGCAATCTTGTCAAGAACAGCGATAGCATCCTCCAGAGCCTTATTATAAGCTGCAGAGAAAAAAACATTCTTCAATGAAAACAGTAAACAAAAATAAAACCCTGTGGAGTGGTAAGAAATGATACGAGAGTATACCACGGCAGATGACTGTGGGATGGTAACTCTTCTCAATAAATGCTTCGGCAACATGTAACATTTCACCAGCTGTTGAAAACAAAGAGAAAACCTGTTGCTGTAAGTGTCAAATCCACAATAAAAACACCACACCGGTCCCCATTTACACTCTTCAAATCAAAAGAAAAATCAGCTAAAGTGAACATACCAAGAACAATGACAGATGTAGTCCCATCACCAACTTCTTCGTCCTGTGTGCGGCTCAACTCAATCATAGACTGCAATCAACACAAAGACAACAAACATTTATCATTAAAAGAAGCATGAGAAAGGCAACAAGAAGGTTCAAGACAGGGAAGAAGAAACAAAACCTTAGCTGCAGGGTGAGCAACATCAAGTTCACGCAAAATAGCATTCCCATCATTAGTAACAACAATTCCTGTAAAAAAAAAGAGCCACAAGACAAACATCTTAGCACATAAAACAACTTAGAATCCACGAAACCCACTAAAATGTTTTTTAACAAAGAGAGACTACTTTGATTACAAATCTGTAAAGACTAGATCTTTGAAAAAGGTATAAACTTTAACCTAATCTTCGTTCACTTATAAGATCTATAGTGAAGTGAAAACAGTATACCTCCACCAGCATCAAGAAGCATCTTTAACATAGAGCGAGGACCCAATGTGGTACGAATGATATCAGCCACAGCCTGTTAAAAATGAACCAAGAACTTTAGTGAAGCCATGATCCAAAGCAGCAACATTTAAACACAAAAAGGAAATGACTTTATTGTTACCTTGGAAGCTTGGATATTACCATGGTGAACCTTTGTTCCAGATTCACGCTTCAACGAATCCTCTGAAACATTTTCAACAAACAGTAGGGTTAACTACTAAGAGACTAAACAAAGCTGATAGAGAGTCATAGAGACGAGATCTGGAGGAGAAGAAGAGGGTGCTTACTGAGAACGAGGACAGGGGCGTTCATATCTGCGAAGATCTAAGCGTATGACGGAGAATCCGAGCTTAGAGAGACGGCGAGGGTGTAAATTCGAAAAGAGTGGAAGATGGTGGAGGCTACTACTGCTTCGCGGCTCTCGCTCTCTATTTAGTTTTCAGGTTTTGTAAAGCCCATCAACTCTTTTCTCATTAAGCCCATTAGCCCATAAGCCCATAAAGGCAATATATGTGTATATTTTGTTTTTTTCGGACAGATATTTATTTTTCTTAGTTGGTATTTGTAACCATTTTGAGATATTTGACATGTTCTGGCTCTGATGTAAACTCTGATGTAAATTTTACTGTTCAAATAAAAGCGTAGTGTATATTTCCAACTATAGATGTGATTTGTTCATCGATTAGCTGCTGACTTTTCAATTAAGCAAACTTTACATTGTTTATAATTTCTGATAAGTTTTTTTTTGTAAAAAATTTTCTGATAAGTTAAGAGTATAATTTGCAAAACTGGAGGAAAATAATCATTGAATTATATAGATGTAAATGATTATGGAATTTTGTTTACACAAGGTCAACACTTGTGGTACATTTGGGGTGTGGAATTAGATAGAGACCCTTAGATAGAGTTTGGAGCTGTATCTATTGCGTTTATGGTTTATCTGGAGTTTGGAGCTGTTAGGCCATCTCTTTTTTTTTTTTCTTTTCAACTGCGAATAATAGATCAACTTTTTTTGTTTGTATCGTATTTATGCATACATTGTATTATAATTTTAGAGTTTATACTCAAGTCTTGTTTTTATCCTGATATGAAATAAGTTCAGCGGATTAAAAATATGAATACACCTAAAAACCCCAGGAACAAAGAATATGATAATCAGAAACCAACAATACATTTCGGTCAAAAACAAAAGACAATTGGAAAATGTCAATATCATTCAAGTTTTTTTAATCCATCAGCTAAATTAAACAAACCGTCATATGTGAGTAGATTAATTAATCCATGTTCTATATAATCTTATTTACTAGAAAGAAAATTTTGATATTATTTATTGAGTTTTTACTAGTTGGGAAGTTAGATTAAAGTCCTACCTACTTTCAGTGTATTTGATTTGACGAGAGGACTTGTTTTTTAGTAAATAAAAAGAGAGAGAGAGACGCCATTAAAAGCAGAGTAGCGTAGCACGTTAAAAGCTAGAGATATCAAAACCAAAGAAATATTTAAAGCAACAACGTGAAGCACTTGAAACAAGATTGAGATATAACCAAACTCTATCCCTTCTAGGCTTTTACTTCGGTGGTTTTGGCGGCTGCCGAATGCTTCCAATGAGCAGAAACATCAACAGCGTTAGCGTTTGGCAGAGCAACAATGGCTACTATGGCTACGGAGGAGGATACATGGAGAAGAGACAGCTCTTCCTTAAGAGCTACCAGTTCTCGAGGAAGCAGAGCTTAACTGAGAAGATAAAGAGATCTGTGAGGAGAGTTGTGAAGAAAGTTGTTTGGATGAAGTTGAAATCTGCTAGGAGACTTAAACGCGTTGTTTGGTCGCGTCTCAAAACGGCGTTCTTCTATCGCCGTAGACGTTTCTTTCGTCTTCTTCACCCAAACAAACACTCATCCTCCTGTTTCTAGTATTCTACTAAGTCATCTCTTTCTCTTCTCTGTGTTCCTTTGTTTGTGTGTTCATTAGTTTGCTATTTGCTCGTGTTGTTAATTCACTAAATAATCTTTTTATTTTTTTGGTAATTCACTAAATAATCTTTGTTACGTTTCTTGCATAATTCACTAAATAATCTTTGTTACGAATATAAATACTATGCTTACGGATTGTGATCATGCATTAGATTTTGATTAAAGATTTTCTAAAAGGGTTATCAAGATTTTGGTTCTGATTAGTATACGAAAGATCATGCAAGAAACGTGAACTGAGTTTGCTCGTAGTTATTTAATATATTTATTAAATCATATTCATTAGTTACATAACGCAATAACGTAAACGAGTCAGGTTCCTACTTTTGTCGTAACTCTTTCCCAACAAATCACTGATACATACGTAAACGAGTCATTGTCTTATCAATTAAGTTCCATTTTTTCATCAAATAATATCCTTATAGCGGGCCACATATGGGCCTAAATGTGGGATCCATATAACGTTCAATGGACCTGCGACATCCGGTCTGCCATTTTGAATCCTAACCGGACCGTTGATAACTAACTGAAAGAGAGGTTAACTTAACCGGACACACATTATGTGGTTGAGATATCTTAGAAATAAAAACTATACTATAACAGGGATAAATAGACTAGCAACCAACCTTATTCCTTGTCACCAATCTAATCATTGTCGGTTACGTGTTTATAAATATATTTTGACCTTTGTCTCTTTCTTGGTATTCTCCTCTCTCCTTGCTAATGTCACATTTGCCAGGGCTGCCCAAAATAATTATAGATTATACTCTTCTCAACTACTCCTAGTTTTGTTACAATTCATGAAATCATAAGAGTTCCAAGTTCCAATCATTGGACATATATTCCACTGATTTTCATATTTAGCTAAATCTAAAGGTAAAGCATTAAAATAAAATCTTTAGGAAAAGAGTTAGTGTGTTTGATCTCAGTTTCATTTCCAAAATATTGCCTTGCATCATAAATACATTTTTGATTGTGTCCTATATTTTCATTCCAGAGTTCATGGAAGGTCGGATAAATTTCGACAGAGGATAAAAAATAAGAGTTTTGTTTGTTTATCTAACATAACACCAATTTGAGTTTTTAAAAATAAAGTTTCAAAAATAAACTTTTTTTGTGTTGACTTCAAAAATAAACCTTTAAAAAAAATTAATCCATGATATAAAAAATTATATGTGAATCTTAGAAGTAGTAGTCAAACCGCAATATAAAACATACGTATATCAATAGCACGTCGGATGTTGATTTGATGGAAAGCAAAACTGTACATGACAAATTCTCAAATCATCTCGGCTTTTATTTGTTTCGCTAACAAAGAAGCATATTGACATAGTAAAACGATTTATTGTTCAACATATTTAAATTGTGTTCTTTATTAAAAAGATATATCAAAATGTAAGCATTATCAGTTTAGCAAAACGGTAAACATATAATCTTGTCCTAAAGAAAAAAATCTTGTAGGATTCTATATTTGCCCAAATGCAACCAATTCACACATCACACCAAAAAATAGATTTGTCTTCTTTTGTAATATCATCGTCAGACCCTTGCGGACGTAGGTCCATGTACAGAGCATCTGTTTATGTGGTTAAACAGGAGCTGCCCATTTAAGCAGCGTCGTGATATTTTTCTGTATTAAATGAAAACGCAGAATAAAACCATGTGCTTTAAGAATCTTTCACACTTTCTCTATCCTTTTATAAGCACCATGCCTCTTCACCATCATCATCATTACAGTGTTTCCTTATCTCTATACCCTTCGGAGCAAAACCATAGCTTGCGTTCTTTCAATCTTTCTATTTTACTCAGATATGCTGCAGATTGTAGGCAAGTATCGGTGGAAACAATCATGCCGTTACAAGAAGCTGACGGATCAGCATGAGAACTTAACTACATTGCCACCAACAACAACAAGATCGACTAAAAGACAGAACTCGGGGAAGAAGAACGAGATCCGAGCAAAAGGGTTTAGACTAAACCGATCAAGAAAGCTGGTTCTCAAGGCATTGTCTTTTCCTAGAAGGTTATTTAACATGTATATGCGTATCACAAATAAGATGAACAGAGAAGGTTTATATCCTAATCTTGTTTTTTCTTCGCACTGGGGTTTCCCTCTGAATTCAAGAGGTGGGTTCTGTTAGAGGGAAGAGGTCTGCCTCTGATTAATCATACAAGAATGATACATAGAGGTGTGGAGCCAATGATTACATTACATACATACATAAAATGTTCTTGTAACTTGCCATGTTTACTAATTTGGAGAATAATGAAAAAGAGTTCAGAATTTGCTCTTTCTTGATTTTTAGCTGAACTATTAGATGAGTGATTCTAATTTTATCCAAATCAATCTTGGTGAAAATTAGATCAAGTTGGTAATAAAAATTAAGAAAGAAGAAGAATTGATATCATAAAGGAAACAGAAAGTTTATAAAACATTTCAACTTGACAAAACAGAATGTAATGATTTTTAACTTGCCTCATTGTAATCAGTGGACCAAAAAAATTACAGAATATCTAAAACAATTACAAAACTTACAAGCAATCTTTGCTTTGTTTAGTAATTTACAATTTTGTATGTTCGTTATTTGTTTATTATTATCGCATAATTAGGTATTGTCTGAAACCTATATTCATTTCGTGGCTGGGAATTTTCCCTTAACCTTCTGAACCACCTGCGGTTCAACACCGAACGCCTTGGCGAGCAAGTCATCAGGAATAGGAGGGTTAGCACCAAACAAAGACGGTCCAACACTTTGAGTCCCAGGGTTCTGACTATCAAAAGCAGCGATCACGGAGGCAGGAGCGTTGTTAGGGTTCTGCTGGAAATGGAGGAGAGCTCTTGGGAATACAAAGACGTCTCCCTTGTTGATGTGTTTGGAGATGAGTTTTCCAGTGGTGGTCAAGAAGCCGACGAAGAGACGTCCTTCGAGGACGAATATGGCTTCAGAAGCTCGGGGGTGAAGATGTGGCGGGTTGAGTCCACCAGGTGCGTAGTCGATACGAGACATGGAGGTACCCATCATGTTGAGGCCAGGGATTTTCTCAACGTTGCCTGCTGTAACGGCTGACCCAGTTGCGGTTTTGGATGTGTCGGCAGGAGCGGCTAAGCCTATGTAGTAGAAGTCCTCTGGTGTTACTTGTGATGGATCTTTGCATGCGTATCCATTTACTTTGGTACCTAGTAAGAAAAACATAACAAAAGTCAACGACAAAAACTTTTAAGATTGGTTTCACTTCTTGCAAGAATATAAATGTTAGATCAAGGGAGAAAACAAGGCTGGGTTTGGCATATCCGGATGAAATATTTGCTTAGAGAACTAATATACATATCATATAACCCTCGACTCGAATTATAGATTTTTTGTTAAAATTAACCTAAAAATGTTTGATAACCCTTTATAATTTTAAATCCGACCATGATAGAAAAAAACCTTTGAGATCAGCAACACAAAGATCTTGTAGCATGTTTGTTTCGGCGAAGGCCGTGTGGGCGGCCACGAGCAAGATGGTAACAAAAAGATGGGTCATGGAAGTTGCCATTGTTGGTTGTTGTTGAAAAATGTTATTGATGAATTTCAGATGACCATTTGACCTTGTTACTCAATTTATATATATTGTCAAGAAGAGAAACTAATGGAGAAGAGATATACATGGAGGGGCCATAGGCTTGTTAATCAATTTTGTTTGCCATAATTAGGTTTAGGTGTTCTGATCGTTGGTTAAGGTTTGGTAATGAAAAGGGGGCTTGTTTGTTGAGGACATAAGATGACCTGATACTTACCAATAAAAATACCACCAATCTCTAATAATCACCAAACTAGAAATGATAAGGATGATGATTTTGTTTGTTTGGTTATAGATTCAAGAGTTTTTGGTTATATTAAATCCAAACCGGAAGGCATGGTTATACCCAAATAAAGCCAGAACCTTAACCGGCTAGAGGTGAATCAAAACAAATAAATGAACCAAAATTGAATTTCTCTATCCATGCATTTGCATCATAAGATAATTAAGCAGCTAGCTGCACCATATATATACAGCCTTCATGTTAAGTCCTACAGGGCTACATTCTATATGTTAGTGAAGACTAATTCCTAATATTATTATGCTTCTTTTTATAAGATATGTATCTTTGTTCTTGTTTCTTCCTCCCCCTGCTTGTAGTCAGCAGCTCCGCTGATGCTTGTCTCATAAACACCATGTCTCGATGAATCGTCAATAAGCATGTGAAACAAAAGAGTCATAGACCTTTCCTGATTTTCAAACTGAAGCACATTGCCATGAGGCTTCACTCCGGCTGTCTGCCAGGTGGGTCTTTTCACACGATTCACTCAGGCCCACTAACTTCGTTGAGCCCATTGCAGTTTTGAGCTAATCGATAAATCGATAAAGACTGGGGTTGTTATGGAAATAACTTGTAGAGTAAGGGACTATTGTTACAAAAGAATAGAAATAGTAACAAGTGGACGACCGTGGCGTAAGATCAACATGTGGTGATGTGAACGAGACCAAGACCGCATCTTCTCGTCCTCCCATGCACACTTTGTCTTCTAATGATTCTTTTTCTTATGCATTTTCACCTTTTCACGGTGAAACCAACAATGAAGATAAAATTCTTAAATCAGTAAAAACCTTTTCTCACAACAAAACTAGAAACTAGGCTATAGTAGTTTATGTTAATGTGTAAATTGACATCATTAGACTTTACATAAACTACTATAGTGGGAAGCCAAGTTAGGAGAGATCATAATCCAAGGGTTTGTTGTTCAAGCCATGACGTCAATGTCAGTTCAAAGTAAAATCATTCTCTACTTATCAAAAGGTTATAATTTACTTACAACACATAGTATTTTGACAGCTAATATTCTCAAAGTCAAATTCACATAGAGATTCAAGTTTAAATGTATAATTAAAAATATTTATGATGGACATCATAACTTTCATCTACAGGCAATAGAAATATGAGGCTAGAACCAATATAATTCACTACCAATGGACCCATTTGATTCATGTGCTAGCTATAATAAGCACATCAAAATAATTACATCTCTGCTTTTTATTGTTGCCGCCAGTCCTTTATTTGATGCTGAATGTTTTAAATGTGAACTAAGATCTAGGAAACAGTTAAAGATGGTCTCTGTCTTCTCTGTCTTGGTCATATTAATAAGAGAGTGAATTAATCTAAAACATAAATAAAACTCCAACCGTGAATCCAGCCGTGAAACTCTTTTCAATACTTTTATTTTTATTTTCTTAATTCAGAAAAAGCTCATTTTTCTACAAAGTGATTTTTTTTCTTCTCTTTTTATTACACTTATGTGTGTTTGGCTTTGAAGTTTGTTTGTTTCTTCTCTATCTCTCACTCCCAGAGATCTGTTTCTTTATCCTTTTCTTGCCTTCACTCTTCTCTCCAGTGAAAGAGAGAATGGTGAAGCTTTTGTTGGTAGGGTTTGCTGTAGCTTGTTGGCTGATACTAGGAACTCAGGCAAATGAGTATTTAGACTTCAATGTAACAGAGATAGACCGCATTGAGGAGCTAGAGTTTGGATTCTCCAAATACAGTTCCAATTTGAACCCTTTATTTGTTGGTCTCACTCTTATCAGAGGAGCTGATTCAGGAGCTGGTACTCTCTCTGCTTCTGTCACTAGATCTCTCCATGTCTCTCTTCATTTACTTTACTTTTAATGTGTTCTTTTACCTTTTTGTGTGTTCTTCACTTTATTCACTTAAACTACATTCTTCTCAGCTTGTTTGTTTTGTCTCTTGTCCCTTCCAGATTTTAACTTGGCTTTTACGTTTACTGTTATGTATTCTTCAAGCTTCCTTTCATGTTTTATTGTTTAGAAAAATGTTTATATAAACAAAATTCAACTTATGGTTTTATTTGCACTAATTTATATGCTCAGAGTATGTTATGTTGTGATGTTTCACTAGAACAGAACATCGATTTAACCTGCTTGGTTGTGTCTTATCACACAGTTTGTTTGGATGGAACATTGCCTGGATATCACTTGCACCGTGGACATGGATCTGGAGCTAACAGTTGGCTCATTCAGTTAGAGGTTTGGTGAATGATTTGTTGTCTATGGAAAGCTAGTGTTTGTAACTCTGCATTTGTTAATGTTTATTATGATAAATAGGGTGGAGGATGGTGCAACAACGTCAGGACCTGTGTATACAGGAAGAAGACTAGACGTGGTTCATCTAACTATATGGAGAAAGAGCTTCAGTTTACAGGAATATTGAGTGATAAAGCTCAAGAAAATCCAGGTTTAATTTCAAATCTTTGTTAATGTGATGTGACCATGTAATGTAATTTTGAGGATTATTGATCCTCATTGTCTTTTATTGCAGACTTCTTCAACTGGAATAGAGTTAAGCTTCGTTACTGTGATGGCGCTTCTTTCAGTGGAGATGGACAGAATGAGGTTAGAATCAGTACACTGTTGGGTTAATAGAGGCTTTCTTTTTAGTTCTGTACATTTGAGCATCTTTTTGGCTTTGTTTAAAACTTTTTTACAGGCTGCACAGCTTCAGTTTAGAGGAGAGCGTATCTGGAGAGCTGCTATAGATGATTTGAAGGCCAATGGAATGCGATACGCCGACCAGGTTTAACACTTAAAATTTCTCTTAATCTACACTTCAGGATCAATGGTTAGTTAATTTCTTATGAACTGTTTATTCTATTGTTTCAGGCACTTCTCTCTGGATGCTCAGCTGGTGGTTTAGCAGCAATACTACGCTGCGATGAGTTCAGGGACTTGTTCCCTGGATCCACCAAAGTCAAGTGCTTGAGTGACGCAGGCTTGTTCTTGGACACGTTAGTCTCTTTGCAAAAGCTATTTCATTTCCCATTGATTCAGTTAACTGTTATTGACTGGTTTGTTTCTGTTGATTACAGAGCTGATGTGTCTGGTGGCCGAACAATCAGGAATTTATACAATGGTATAGTAGAGTTTCAGAGTGTGAAGGACAACCTGCCTCGTCTGTGCACAAACCATCTTGATCCAACTTCGGTAAATACATCTTTTTGTACTCTCTCATCCTGATGAAAGAATCCAAGTCAAGTAGTTTATGAACTCCTTTTTGTTGATATGCAGTGTTTCTTCCCAGAGAATCTGATCAGTCAGATGAAAACTCCACTTTTTATTGTCAACGCAGCATATGATACATGGCAGGTAGGAACATTACATTGCTTAGCTATTGTTTTTTGATTGTTAAGCTCACACAAAAAGTCTTTTACAATCAGATACAAAGCAGTATAGCTCCAACATCAGCAGATCCTAGTGGGTTTTGGCATGACTGTAGACTAAACCATGAAAAATGTACACCTGGACAAATGCGGTTCTTGCAAGGTTGTTCTATATATCATAAAACTTGTAGACTTCGCCTTTTCAAAGTATCTAATTGTTTGTATCCAAAAACAGGATTCAGGGATCAGATGCTGAGAGTAGTGAGAGGCTTCTCAATGTCTAGACAGAATGGTTTGTTCATAAACTCCTGCTTTGCTCACTGCCAAACCGAGAGGCAAGATACTTGGTTCGCAGATGATTCTCCTGTCATCAGTAAAAAGGTAAACACAGAAGCAAAGTCTGTTTGTTCCAGATCTTGGTCTTTTGTAATAATCTGATCTTGACTTTGTATATGGAATATAGGCTGTGGCAATAGCTGTGGGAGATTGGTATTTTGATAGAGCAGAAGTGAAGTTAGTTGACTGTCCACACCCATGTGACAAGAGCTGCCACAACATGGTGTTCAGATGATTGATTGATTTATATACATAAACCTTAGAAAGCTTTCTCTCAAATGGAGATGCTTTTGTAATCCTTAAGCACATCACCAATGCCTCATTGGAGAATTGTATGATTGATTTTTGCTTCTCTGGAAAACAATAATAAAACCCAAAAACAAAGTTTTAAATGCAATCACATAGAAATGATTCTTCTAACTAATCTTCTTATTTCATTAATATCAAACAATATAATAGTAAAGGATACAGAAAGTGAAAAGAGTAGAGAATATACAGAGTGTGTTGACACTTGACAACCTGGTTCTAGGGTGAGAGACAGCTATACAGTGTTCCCCACTTTGTGATGATTATATGTGTGAGTGTTTTTCTTCAACAACTCTGCAAATAATAATCTGATACTTTTGAAGTTTGAACCCTGTCCATTACTTTTTTTTTTGTTTTCCTTCCTTCTGAATCTTCTTTCATGGCTTCTGATTCTCAGACCGCAACTGCAACTATGTCTGAAAAGGTAAGCTAGCTCAGATATTCTCCCTCTGGTTCCATAGAATCTTATTACATATGTTTATACTCATCAATGTATGTACATGTACCTGCAAGTATGAAAGTTCTGTTAGACTCAAGGAGATAAGATTTGTTTTGCGTCTTTCATTGTTTTGGAATGCTCAGTATGGTTTTAACCCTCTTATCGTGTAAGAATCTGGAGAAATTATGAAACGATAATTAGAAGGAAATGATTTGTTTTACAAAGTTGTTGATTATAGCACATGGATGTTATAAGAAACCATCTTTGTCTATAGTTTTCTAGAAAAATCTTTTACAAATATGATAACAGTTCCACAATAAACTAAGCAATAGTTGCAGACGTACACTTCTTAAAAGTATGATTACAGTTCCACAATAAACTAAGCAATAGTTAGTGAGTATTCTATTTAAGAAGAGATATATTAAAGAGGGTTTGCTTTCAACTGATGCAGCCACTGGAGAACAAGGTGAACGAGGAGGCTAATTTGATGGAGAAAGAGATTGTTCTGGTGGAAACTGAGGATGTGGTGAAAGATAAAATGGTTTCAGATTCAATACTGACGGTTGATAAGGAGGAGCGAATTGATCAGACTCCTGCTGGTGAACCGGAGAAAGAGATACCTTCAGAAGTGGAGGAGGCTGCAGCAGTTGTGAAAACAGATGAATCTACAGATAAGGCGGTAGGTGAAAATGGTGAGGAGAAGGTAGCTGAACAAGTGGAGCTTAAAGAACCAACCCTTGTGAAAGAGGATGTTACAGAGGTTAATGTTCTAGCAGAAGATGAAAATGGTGAGGAGAAGATAGCTGAACCAGTAGAGGTTAACGAACCAACCCTTGTGAAAGAGAGTGCTGAAGAAGTTGTTGATGCGGAGAAAGCAGGAGAGAAGCTAGCGTTGGAGAGTGTGGTTGAAGAAGAAAACAAGGGTAAGGAGGAGAAAAAGATGGTGGATGTTTCTGAATCAACAGATGAAGCCGGAGGCAAACAGGTGGAACCAGTTGATGTTCAACTTGTTGGACAAGTCTCTGAAGAGACTGTAGAAGACAGAGTCAAAGATATTGTGGTTCTTGAAGACGAGCCAAAGCCAGAGACTTCTGAAAAAGTTGAGGCTCAGCCTGAGAAGGCAAAGGAGTTGGCACCAGAAGCTGAAGTAGTAAGAACAGAAGAAACACCTGAAACAACAGAACAAGCTAAGGTTGAGCTTGAGGATGGCATTGTTGAGACCAAAAACTCTAGTATCAACTCCAAGGATGATGAACAGACTTCTGAGTCTGGTTCTACTTTGTGTCCTAAGGAAACTGTACCAATAAACCAAGTTTCAGACACTGCTCACACAAAGGAAACTGAAGGAGACGCTTCTTCCCTTCCTGATGTCACTGAGAAGGCCATTACTGAAGAGAAGCAAGTGGTGGAAGAACCATCAAAGGATGAAAAAGAGAATGTGATTGAAGACAAAAAAGATGAGAAGATCACGAAAGATACTGAAACACCGGCTACTGCAGAGGGCAAGAGCGGAGAGACGTTGAAAGAAACTGCCACAGAATCAAAAGAAGGAAACAAACAAGAGGAATCAATTACAGAGAAAGTAGCAGAGGTTGTAGAAGCAGCAACTGTTGTTCAAGAGATCGATGAGCTGAAACAAGAACCAGAAGTCACAACCGAAGAAGTTTCTGTTAAGCCAAAACATTCAAACAGCATTATGTCAAAGGTTAAGCAGTCTCTTGTTAAGGCAAAGAAGGCAATCATTGGGAAGTCTCCAAGCTCTAAGACTATCACAACTGAAGAAACCAAAGAAGAGGTCAAAGCCAAGTGATAAGTTTCTTGAAGTCTTTCAAGTATTTTAATTTGTTTTGTTGGTTTCTGTTTCGTGTGGGAGAAGAAAGCAGAACATTCTTTTTCTTTGTTGTATGGCTTTTGTGTGGTTATAACTTGTATCTGTAATCATACAAAGGTTTGGCTTTGTGTTATGGATGTGTGTTGAGATAATGAGATGTGGTTCAAAAAAGAGTAAAAAAGATGTGTGTTGAAACATTCCAGACGTCTAATTCATCAGCGATCCAAAATGGGCCGTCATGGGTTTATATTAAACTGCAGTAAAAGTCCAGAAAGTATGTAAGAGTGGACCCAGATGCCTCCGGACCAACGTCGATCGAAAGGATAAGAACAAATATTTTTTTCTTAATCAAGATATTATTTTATAACAAGAAGGAAAAAAGAGAGGAACCATTTTGATTAGGACATCATGTTTAAAGTAGATCTATACATCTAATAGTGTGTGTGGTGTCGATTTGATGCCACCGCTAATATGATTTGCTGTCGGTCATAATATTTTTATAACCAAATAAAAACTAAGAATATTAAGTTAATAATTGTGATTTTATGAAAGTATTGAGTGCGAAGAAAGCAACTTTAGGAAGAAAGAACATATGCTATTATGCTGACAGAGTAGAACACTGAGTCACTAGGGATCTCACAACTTTCTTGCTTTTGCTCCAAAGATTATTCATGCAAACTAAGCTTTGCTGTCATAAGTTTAGAGTCATACTATATAATATGCAGGTCTTTCGTATATAAATTCCAGCCATGCATATGTACTGATACCCATGCGATACAGCGAATACAAACTGAGATATGAACACGCGAAAGGAGTGTAAAGTAATCAAGCATATGCCAACGTTTATGGAGCATGATCTTGTGACACGTGAGAGGCCGGAAATGTGTTGACAGACTGAAGGCATGTGGACTGTCCATGTGTCATCATTCTGTTAGTAGAAGGTGTGAGAGTTATATGTATGGGCATAACTCTCGCCGACCTATACGGCGCAGGTTGTCCCGGCCCACATTCGTATTCCGACAACAATATGGTTTGATAGTAATGTTAAGGTTACAAAACTTATAATTGGTTCGTCTTTGTGCTACATGTAGCTTTTGGGTTAAGCCACTTAAGTTTCTGACAAGTGCCATGAAGTTTAGTCAAATTTGAGCTTTTCACTTGGTCCTAATCTTAATACAAATAACTTTTTTTTCTTTTGTAAACAAAATTTTCAACTAATAAGTTAATTCTAGGTTAAACATTATTCGAACACGCTTATTTAAATTGTTATGTTTCACGCCATTTACATCCATGGCCATTTATTTACTCCAACATCATCTTCAAAATGATATCATCCTATATGATTTTTCGGTTCAGAACTGATAAATCTGAGGACATTAGTTTGTATTATCACATGAAAGAGTAATGTAATATTACTGTGACTCAATCCAAACATCTGTATGAAATTTTAATTTTAATATTAACAGATATACTATTTAATCTCATTAGTAATTTGATTATTTGGATTGAATCAAAACATATAGTAAAATTAAAATTATAAGAAAAACTTATAAATCAAAATATATAATTCATGAAATATTTAAATTATTAATTTGAGAGTCAAGTTAAAATAGTTTTTGTGAAATATTATTGTTGGACATTACCACAAAGAGCAAGGGTAAACAAGATTATCCAAAACAAAAGATATCTTTGTACCTTAACTATATATAATGGTTTCAAGATCCACCATTTTCCTTTTCGTTTTTAACATTTCATATCATTTTTTATTCCACCTTATTATTAAACACCATATTTATTTTTATATATTATAATAATTTTGTTTAATAAAATACTCTGTTTTATTTTTTTTTGAACGTCTGATTAATTATGCTATTACAATGATGAGAATATTACATAGACGATTCTACGGCCGACAATTCTACCATCATATGAGAATTCACGCCTGACTGCACCGTTCCGAGCCGTCCTATGAGATCCATGTTCGATGGTACGCCCTACACCAAGCTGAAGATCTCTTGTAACCTGTTTCTCTATAATCTGCATAATTATGAATTTTCTGGGGTTTGAACCCCAGATCTCTGGGTGTAGAAGCATTACATGAACCCTTAGTCAAACCACTGGACCAAGGGGGCTTCCACATACTCTGTTTTATTAGTTAATAGTTTTTCTTTTTATGTTTAAATTAATAAACTTAATTTTTATTTATAGAGAATTTAAAATAGTTTTTTCTATTAAAAACAAAAAAAACATTTAGTTTATAATAAAAAAAATGGCTTAGGATAATTAGAAAATATAAAAATATCAAAACTAAAAACATGTATTGTCGGTGGTCCTCATGACTTTCTTCTTATTCAACATATTAGATATGTTCAACACAAATTTCACTTTTGTGGTCCTTACTTCCTTTTTTTCCAATATATTAGATATATTCAACACAACTTTCACTATTAGCATATTTATTGTAACGGTTATCTGTTAAATCTTTTATTCAACATTCCATTCCAGTTGTACATACTCTAAATAAAAGATCAGAACGAGTACGCACCACATGGCTTGGCTCATAAAGTATGTTCTATATATAGCGAGAAGATGTCAAAGAGTCCAAATCATCAAGAGAAGTTATCTTACAACTTAGTGTCTTAGCTTTAAGAAATTTCAAGAGCTTCAAAATGGGTACAGCCACTTTCGTAGAGATCCTTCTTGCTATCCTCTTGCCTCCTCTCGGCGTCTTTCTCAAGTTTGGTTGCAATGTATACTTTCTCTTCACTCTGACTACTTCTGTGATTTTATTTTTCATCTTATAGTTTGTATGCTAAAAGTTTGACAAGTTATTTTGTTCTTTTACAGGTTGAGTTTTGGATATGTCTGATATTGACGCTGTTTGGTTATATTCCCGGGATCATCTACGCTCTTTATGCCATCACCAAGGAATGATGGCTCTTTTCTTTTGGTCTCCTCGTAAGCTTTCTCCACTATTTCTCTCCCTGGGTATATATTTTTATAATTGTATAAAGCTATACGTGCATGTGATGGCTATATATAGAACGAGTTTTGTTTAAGTTGAAGAATCATATATCTATAGTTTAAGGAATATACTGACTTTTTTCAAAAAAAAAGGAATGTACTGACCAAGTTTAATTTTACATTCGTTTTTGTTGTGAAGAGGGAACATGCGGCTTCATCGTGTTAGCTCACTGCGAGTAATTCATCATTTATTTTATGTTATGAGCAATTGATTATCATTATTGTATTTTGTATTATTATAATTTATGTGATATGAAAAAAAAACTTTTGGTTCATTTGAGGACACTTTTATTTCGTGTTATATGTATTGGTAAAATGTTGGAAGTGGCGTAGGTTCAATTTGGACTACCACTACAGAAATTTTCCTACTTTATATAATAATTCCATGGTCACGTCTCTCAACTCACCACAAACAATTTTACACCATATGATAAATTCACGTGATCCATGAGATACTCAACACAATCATCATCCCCACCACTTGTTAATAACCCAATTGTTAAATATACGATAAGTTTTCGAATTGAATCGTACCATATAAATATTAGATTGAATCGACCATATGATCAACGCATTCCACCCTTTAATCTTCCTGTGCCAGTGAAATTTTAGTGTTAAAAAAAGGATTCCTGGATGCCTACCGAAGTTTAAGTGTCTACATTAGTTTCATGCACTGTAACGAGAGATTAGTAAACCATATTGTGTTGAAACAAAAGTAAACCACATCAGCGGTGAAAACGAGGAAGACAACAAACAATGTAGGCGATATAGATTACCAGCAAATTTATAGTAATTGCCGTAGGTAGCTGGCATGTCGCTAAAACATTACCCTTTCTTTTTATAACTTCGCCGAAAGTCAACTAACCTCCTAGAAGATAGTATAAACGGTTAATCCAACTCGAGGTTTTTTAACGAGGCCTAAAATATGGATTTATTATTTACATGGAGAAAACACACATTATCTTCTTGTTAAAACTTACCTCTTTCGCTGTTTAATTATTCAATTTTGGTAAAAGAAAAAATCCATTTTCTGTCTCTACAATGTTTACGCCGATTTGACGTCAAAGATAATGGTTGCTTATCAATATCTACTTTTTTTTTGTAACGGCATGTCGTTTTGTTGAAGGGATATTTATTGTCGTGTTTTATCTACAAAAAAATGCATCAAGTGATTGTAACGAATGTTTATTTATTCACAGGAATACTTTTTAATGTCGGTCACTTATACCCCGAGATATTATTGATACACAATATATGTGACCTGGAAGCTGAATCATAAACGTCTGACTGAAAAAAATCATAATGTTGAAATACATGTATCACCGCCGACATCACGGGTATGTGACGCGCTAACGCGAACTACAGATATGGATGCTCCTAATGCTGATGCTAAATTTCAGGAAATTAATATGGAAAAATGAAAACAAAAAAAATTAAGCACCACGTGGCCCTTAAGTATCTCAAAAGTTAGGTCTATATAAAGTGAGAGGTACATGAAGGAGAGAGTAAAGCAGAAACATACAAACACACTTTGAAGCTTTAATAATTTCTCACAAGCATCAAAAAGAGCTAAGAAGAAGATGGGAACAGCTACTTTCATAGATATTCTTCTTGCTATCCTCTTGCCTCCACTTGGAGTCTTTCTCAGATATGGTTGCGGGGTAATTAATTGGGCAAAGATTTTCTAATTAGCGACTCATATAAATGCAGTTCTTGATTCACAAATTCTTAACAATAAATATGAGTTTTTTTTTAATATATTTTGTTGCAGGTAGAGTTTTGGATATGTTTGGTTTTGACGCTGCTTGGATACCTCCCTGGGATCATATACGCCCTTTATGTCCTCACCAAATGATTTACCATCTATGATCTCTTCTTGTAAGCTTCTCATCTTTACTCTCGATCCCTATATGTTAACATACACACACATGTCATGATGCCCATGGAACGAGATGTGAGAAGATTCTTCTTTTGATATAGTTCTTATTAGTACTAAATTTCACTGGAAAATCAAGTATATGGTAGGTGGTGAACCTGCCACCCTAAAACCATGTCAATTCGGATAATTTGTTTTAAGAAAATAATTATTATTAAAACTAACAAAATCATGTAATGATAATTTCAAGTTACTTTAGATTATTTGACTTTTAACTTTGCATTTGTTGCTGTTATGTAGGAACAGCTGTCTGGTCGTGTTCTACTCTTTGCGTGTGACTGATTCATAGTTTATTTCATCAAATGGTTTTTATGTTTCGAGCAATTTAGTTATCGTTGTTGTGTTTGCGTTGTTATATAATTTTCTGTTGATATAAAGAAGATGTCCTTTGTTGCTTATTTGATTGGTGGTCATATACTTTGAAATCAGAAATCGTGTTGCCTTGGGAAATCATATGACCATCAGTAGATGTAAACCTTACGTTATAATGCGATTCACACGAGGCACAACAAACGCATTCTCCTACTGGTTGTTATACCTAATCATAAACCAACAACATCATGATGTTATATATACAGTTTCTTGATCTCTCATTTTTCTAAGCAATCAAATCAAGCCAGAAACACTCCAATGGCCCAAATACATTCCTCCAAGATATCATCCAAATCACTTAATAAGTCCCCCTTCATTTGCTTAATTACTCTTTGAACTGCCATTCTCTTCAACACATGGGGCGATGAGCTTAGCTTGTCTGCGAATTCACCCATTTCAATATACAGTGCAGATGAAACGCGTGGTTGCAAGCTCCCCAAACTGCCCTAACACCACAACAAAACGGTCTTAAGACAAGCACTTTTGTTTATTTATTATACAATTAGCAAATAAACAATGTTTTAGCCAGCATGAGAACGAGTGTGTGCGTCCTAAGTAACAAAACATGAAAAGCAGAGAAGTTTACTTAGAGGGCAAGCACCCCCAGGAAGTTAGCAATCAGGGGAAACAACCATCAAAAGCCATCGGACATATTATCCCACATGTTTCCTCTTTGAGTATCCCATGCCCAAGAAGCAACCACATGCCATCTGTTCCTAAAAGTAAACCAAAACTGTTTCATTTTAGGGTATGCAGGCAGGACCTAACAAGTAGCAAAGGAAATTTAAGAACAACAATGGTGTGAAGATTGGGCTTCGCATAATCTCATGGGCCAGCAGAAACATAGTGACGACCTGGGCCAAGCATTAGGCCCATCTCCAGCTTGTTCCTTTACCTAGAACACACGTATATAACATGAGGTTAATATGTTGTTCTATGGTAAGCAGTCAATAAGGAAATAAGCAGAGGACGTTTACACAGTATCAAGGATCAGATCAATCAGGTGGACAGCAAGAGAGAGACAACAAGAGAGATCAATAGCTTAGGCTTAAGTCTATTGTATCAAAGGCTTGGTTGTATTCTCTAGCTAGGAGTATCTGATTCTTTGTAAACAACTATCTAGCACACTGATTAAGTGGTGCTTGTATCTCTTTGATCTAGTGGAAGTTTGGGAGCGAAGTTCTCCCACGAGACGTACCGCGCCGAGGGCCGGGAACTCGTTAAATTGATTGTGCAATTTACTTTCAGTCATAACCTAGACAAAGATAGCTTATAACCTAAGTAACCTAAAAGCTACTAATCTCTACAAGTGGTATCAGAGCTTCCGGTTATATCAAGGTTACATAGAAAAGAGAGAGGTCGTTACTTAGTACCTGGACGATGGTGAAGTCTAAGGAGCGTATTGAGATCGACAGGTTTGAGGGTGATGGTGATTTCGCCCTATGGAAAGTGAGAATGCTTGCTCACTTCGGAGTGCTCGGCTTAAAAGCGATTCTTACTGATGAAAAGCTTTTAAAGGAAGATCCTGAGTTAAAGGATGACCCGGATCCTACAGCAAAGGACACCGGTAAGGGACTAGCTGGACTCGTACCTCCCTCACCAGCTATAGACCCTGCAAAATTTGAAAAATCAGAGAAAGCAAAGGACCTGATTGTGCTGAATGTTGGGAATAAAGTCTTAAGAAAGATTCAACACTGTGAGACTGCTGCTGATATGTGGAGTACACTAAACAAGCTCTACACGGAAACATCTCTACCCAACAGGATATATCTACAGCTCAGGTTCTATACTTTCAAGATGAATGATTCTAAAACTATTGATGAGAATGTGGATGAGTTTCTGAAACTTGTAGCAGACCTAAACAACCTGCAAGTTGAAGTATCAGAAGAAGTTCAGGCCATCCTACTGCTGAGTTCTCTACCTAACAAGTATGATCAACTAAAGGAGACTCTCAAGTACGGGAGAGACACACTAAGCTTAGCTGAAGTTACTGGGGCTGCTAGGTCTAAAGAAAGAGAGTTGATCGAGAGTGGTAAGTTTACCAGATCAGGTGGAGAGGGTCTGATGGTTGAGAGAGGTAGATCAGACAACAGGAATAGCAGAGGAGGTGGAAAGAACTACAAAGGCAGATCCAAGAGCCGACATGGACGATCCAAGTCACGTCCCAGAGGTAGTAAAAGCACCAAGGGGTGCTTCATATGCGGTAAGGAGGGTCATTGGAAGCGTGAGTGCCCTGATAAGAAGCCATTTAAGTCAGCAGATTCAGCTAATATAGCAGCGGAGTCTAAAGAGCCTTTGATACTTACCGTAAGCACGCAGTACACCAAGGATGAATGGGTGATGGATTCTGGCTGCTCATTTCACATCACTCCTGACAAAAGCTTCTTGTTCGACCTGGAAGAATTCAAAGGTGGAAAAGTGTTAATGGCAAATAATACTCACAGCAACATCAAGGGAATTGGAAAAATCAGAATTCATAACTCAGATGGTTCTACGGTTATTCTAACAGGAGTGAGATATATGCCAGGTATGAGCAGGAATTTAATTTCATATGGGATGCTTGAGACATCAGGCTGTCGATATGAAGGCAAGGATCTAGTTGTTAACTTCTACAAGGGGGATAAGAAGGTTATCTCAGGGAAGTATCATCAGGGATTATATTATCTTGAAGGGACAGTTTCTAAAGGAGAGGTTAATGCATCTAAAGCTGATAAAAATATGACTAATGTGTGGCATTCCCGCCTCGGTCATATGAGTGTCAAAAACATGTCTGAACTTGTCAAACAGGGGTTTATCAGCGACAAGGAGATTAAGGCATTGGACTTCTGTGAGCATTGCATAATTGGAAAATCACACAAGCAAAGTTTTCCTAAGGCTAAGCATGTAACTAAAGGGATTCTAGAGTATGTCCACTCTGACCTTTGGGGTTCTCCGTCTACACCAGAAAGTCTTGCTGGACATAAATACTTTGTGACGTTTATTGATGACTACTCTAAGAAAGTCTGGATTTATTTCTTGAAGACTAAAGATGAAGTATTCTCTAAGTTTAGAGAATGGAAAGCTGAGGTTGAAACCAAGACAGAGAAGAAACTGAAATGCCTAAGAACAGACAATGGTTTGGAATTCTGTAACAAGCAGTTCGATAACTACTGCAAGCAGGCTGGGATTAAACGTCACAGAACTTGCAGCTACACTCCCCAGCAGAATGGAGTGTCAGAGAGGATGAACAGAACCATCATGGACAAGGTTAGGTGTATGTTAGCCGAATCTGGCTTAGATCAAAGCTTTTGGGCAGAAGCTGCATCTACTTCTGTACACTTGATCAACAGAACACCTAACTCCACACTGGATTTTAAGATGCCTGAAGAAGTGTGGACAGGAGGTAAACCTGACTTGGAACATCTTAGGACGTTTGGATGCACTGCCTATGTGCATATAACAGAGGAAAAGACAGGACGAAGAGCTATTAAGGGAGTATTCGTTGGATATCCTAGGGGTACTAAAGGGTATCGAGTTTGGATAGAAGCTGAGGGACAATGCAGAATCAGTAGAAACGTGGTGTTTAATGAGGATGAGCTGCATAAACACACAGTTGGAAAAGATAAAGAAAGCCAAGAAACACCCAAGGAGACAGAGAAACGAGCTAAGAAGAAGGTCTCATTCAGTGATGATTTGATCAGAGGGCCTTCTCCTTCTGTTGAATCCAAAGACACCTCTGATCAAGGTGGAGAAGAATCATCACCTTCAGAGGATTCAAGTAGCAGCTCGAGCGACTCCAACCAAGATCACAACGAGACTGTAAGTGATTCTGAGGACGAGAGTGAGAGTGATAGCACTGGAAGTCTAGATACTTATGTTCTAGCGCGAGATAGGGAAAGAAGACAGAACATAAGGCCTCCATCTCGGTACGAAGATGGAAACTTTGTTGCTTATGCACTAAACGTGGTTGAAGACTTAGAGGTTGAAGAACCTAAGTCCTACACTGAAGCGATGAAAAGTCCTCAGAGGAAGCGTTGGAAGAATGCAGCTGATGAGGAAATGGAGTCTCATAGAAAGAACAGAACCTGGGATTTGATTGATAGGCCTGCTAAGGCAAAACTAGTTGGGTGCAGGTGGCTATTCAAGCTCAAACCCGGTATCCCAGGAGTTGAGGATGAGAGATACAAAGGTCGACTGGTTGCTAAAGGGTATTCTCAGACTGAAGGGGTTGACTACAATGAGATATTTTCACCAGTTGTGAAACACGTCTCTATCAGACTCATGTTAAGTATTGTGGTTAACCTAAACTTGGAACTAGAACAGATGGATGTAAAAACAGCTTTCTTACATGGAAGCTTAGAGGAGAGGATACTAATGGAACAGCCTGAGGGATTTATTAAGCCAGGAACAGAGAACAAGGTGTGTCTATTGAGAAAGTCTCTGTATGGCTTGAAGCAATCTCCTAGAAGATGGAACCATCGGTTCAACACCTTCATGAAGGATCAGTTGTTTGATCGCTGCAGTAAGGACCTATGTGTCTACATGAGAGACGTTAATACTGATAAAGCCATTTATCTACTCCTATATGTCGATGACATGTTAATTGCATCTGGAAACAAGAGAGTGATAAAGGAGCTTAAAGAAAAGCTAAGTGGGGAATTTGAGATGAAGGACATGGGAAAGGCTTCAAGGATATTAGGCATGGACATCACCCGAGATCGAGTTAAAGGAACTCTAGTTCTATCTCAGAGTAAATATATTGAGAAAGTTCTAAGGACATTTGGGATGCAAGACGCTAAACCTGTGATTACTCCTACTGCATCACACTTCAAACTGAGGAGTTTAAGAGATGATGAGTGGAAAGTTGAAGCGCCTAAGATGGAAAGGATTCCCTATGCGAGTGCTGTGGGGAGCCTAATGTATGCTATGGTGGGCTCTAGACCTGACCTAGGCTTTGCAGTGGGATATGTTTGTCGATTCATGAGTAAACCAAGCAGAGAACACTGGAAAGCAGTTCAATGGGTTCTGAGATATTTAAAAGGAGCAGTGGACTCGAATTTGACATTCAGGAAGGACTCTACACTCCTAGTAGAAGGATACTCAGACTCAGACTATGCTACAGACATAGATAGACGACGCTCAGTAACAGGATATGCATTCAAGTTTGGTGGAAACACAATATCATGGAAGTCATGTTTACAGTCAGTAGTTGCCCTATCTACTACAGAGGCGGAGTACATGGCTATGAATGAGGCAGCTAAAGAGGCTATGTGGCTAAAAGAGATATGCAATGAACTGGGATTCAAACAACAGGGGATCAAACTCTACTGTGATTCTCAAAGTGCCCTAGCTCTAGCACGAAATCCAGTCAATCACGAGAAAACTAAGCACATAGCTACCAAGTTCAATTTTATTCGAGACCTAGTGGAAGCAGGAGATATTAGCCTAAACAAGATCCACACTAATGTTAACCCTGCAGATTTCCTAACGAAGACGGTACCTGGTCAGAAGTTCCAGCTTTGCTGTGAGCTTTTGAATTTGAACTAAGACGACAGGAGACGCTCCAGGTGATTCAAGCTGCACGATTCAATCCTCGCATTACACAGACAGGTGATAAAGGAGTCAGTATATGCGTACATAAAGGATTTAAAGCAACATGGAGTGTCTATAAAGAAATAGGAATCACCTGGAGGATAATTGGAACCAAGGCAGAAGGCCTGGTTCAGGTGGAGTAACCGTGGGCCACTAGACATTCCAGTATCAAGTGTAAAGTACTCCGGAGGTGCTTCAGGAGTATAACAGAAGCAGAAAATCAGGACGAGAAGATAAAGAAGACCTGCATCAAAACACGAGACAAGAGTATAAGTAACAATAGTAGAGAAGTGTTATGAACTACGAGTAAGAGGTGTATTGATGGTGCTCACCTGAAGAAGGTTGAAGCGGGTGTTGTGTGGTAGCAGCTCCTGGAGCTATAGCAAGCGCTAACCCATCTCGAAGTGTTATTAAATCTAAGAGATACAGAGATGAATCAGATTGACAACGAGACAACACACCAAATACGGGCTTATGGCAAGGAGTCTTACTTTTTCAAGGAAGAGGTGGAGCACAGGGGAAGCTCCTCTAACCCGGGACCAATCGCCAAAGCCCCATCACAGAGTCCTGAATCAAAAATAGTGAAGGAGAGCTCAGTTCGGAGCATCTCAGCAACGAATGCAAAGGATTGGAAATAGACTCATACCTCGGGTCACCTAAGAGGTGGAGCGTTCCAGAACAGAGCTCAAGCCGGAATTTTCCAGACATGTCGAAATTGGAGAACTATCTTCAATAGGGACACGAAACGGAAAGAAGAAACACCTGTCAGTAAATAACTCAAGAAAAGGCGTTAACTTTTCTTCTTTTGCAGATGATCCTAAGCTCGGGAATTGAATGAGATTAGAGGTACCTGAAGAGGAAGAGACGCAGAGTGAAGCCGATTCAAACGGGACTGATAGGAATCTCTTAGAAGTGAAGCCGTGACCAAAGTATTGGTGG
The DNA here is from genome assembly GCA_026261945.1 of Hirschfeldia incana. Taxonomy (NCBI): domain Eukaryota; kingdom Viridiplantae; phylum Streptophyta; class Magnoliopsida; order Brassicales; family Brassicaceae; genus Hirschfeldia; species Hirschfeldia incana. The sequence continues at coordinate 4,642,783 of JABCMI010000021.1, forward strand.
AGGTTCGCAGGTGAAAGAGAGGAAGAGAGAGATGCGGTAACACATGAGAGGTGGAGCCGACGAGATCTGTCTCTGAGGAGCGACGCATGCCAGGCTTAGCAAGCGGAGCTCAGAGATCGCACATGACGGAGCTAAGTCCATTTCAATGGAGGAGGCTCGAGCGAAGGAGAGAGAGAGAGAGTCACACCGACACTCTACTCACTCAGAGGACAAAGAGACAAAGGGAGAGAGGTGTCGGCACGAGGGTTTCATCAGATGGGCTATTACTGGGCTCATCCCAAACTGGTGGAGATTTGTGAAGATTGGGCTTCGCATAATCTCATGGGCCAGCAGAAACATAGTGACGACCTGGGCCAAGCATTAGGCCCATCTCCAGCTTGTTCCTTTACCTAGAACACACGTATATAACATGAGGTTAATATGTTGTTCTATGGTAAGCAGTCAATAAGGAAATAAGCAGAGGACGTTTACACAGTATCAAGGATCAGATCAATCAGGTGGACAGCAAGAGAGAGACAACAAGAGAGATCAATAGCTTAGGCTTAAGTCTATTGTATCAAAGGCTTGGTTGTATTCTCTAGCTAGGAGTATCTGATTCTTTGTAAACAACTATCTAGCACACTGATTAAGTGGTGCTTGTATCTCTTTGATCTAGTGGAAGTTTGGGAGCGAAGTTCTCCCACGAGACGTACCGCGCCGAGGGCCGGGAACTCGTTAAATTGATTGTGCAATTTACTTTCAGTCATAACCTAGACAAAGATAGCTTATAACCTAAGTAACCTAAAAGCTACTAATCTCTACAAATGGGCATTTACTATATTTATGCTTGTGCAAAAAAAAAACCATGACTGCAGGTATTTTGGAAAACCCTAATCTAATCTATAAGCATCAGTTGCGTGGATCACAAGGATCCTCATAAAACAACTACTATAAGTCATCAGCAGCAAAAGATTGTCTTTTTGATCCACATAAACAAAGAAAGATACAAAAAATCTTGATTTTCATGGCATCCATCCGAAAAATCAAGAACCCTTAGCTAAGTTTCGCAAACTCTGTTGTATGCACACAGAAAACCAGCAGATTCAACTCACTCTCGGATTGATCTTACCAAGAGATTCAAAAGTCTCATGAATTCGTGTCCGAGAGTCTCTTCAGCACTCCAATTTTGGTTTCGAATTCAATCGCCTCTGCTCATGATCTTCTCACCCAGGGATTCACAGATTCTCTGGTTCAGTTCTCCATCAAACAGGTCTTGTAACTTTGCCCAGTTCCTGGTTTATTCATTTGGTTCAATTAGTTTTTCTTGGGTAAGAACAAAAACTACTGGGCCTAGGTTGGGCTTGCTGTCGTATTTTATCCCTTATGCGCTATATTTAATACCCACTAAAAACACGAAATGATCTGATCATGGGTCCAATCTTTCATGTAAGTGTCTTTTTTTTTTTCGAGAACTGTTTTTGGTAGGATGCAGGGGAAAAGATCCCCTACTTTTATTTATGAATCAAATACAACTATAGGCAATTCTGCCGAGGTCTCGCATCCTCATTCAAATCCTCCAACAGAATAGGAGCAACATGCTCCGGACCAGTCTCAAAGTAAATGTTGTTTTAAAACTTAGTTTGAGTGTCTTATTTTTTGAGAACTGGTTTTCATATAAATGTTGTTTTAGGACTCAGTTTTGATTTTCTTTTTGGACAACAAGGACTAAGTTTTGTAAATGTCTTGCATATACATGAAAGATTAAGTTTTACGCTCGAGCTCTAGGATTTTTTCCCAAGTGCTGATACATGTGAGTTTGTTTTCTTCTTAACAATAGAAATATTCATTTTTTTTCTCTGGTCCTATTTTTTCGGATGAGAACTGATCCTGGGGTTGAACAAAGTTTTATTTTTTGCTAAGCAAATTTTTTTTTTGAAAAAGGGGTTGAACTAATAAATGGTACGCATTACTCTCAAATTAGTCAGTCAATAGAGACCGAGAAGCAGTGACTGTTAATAAGTCTTGCAATGATTCCACATAGTACCCAAATGACATTTTCATGATTCTGACTTTATTTTGTATATTGTCGGCAATTTGTTGAGCCTAATATATACACTTTTTATTTTGTCTCATCGAAAATTATGGTCCAATTTGGTTGGACCGTCCAAAGTTATATGTGTGAACTAATCATCAAAACGCTCATGCGTCAAACTTAGTTATAAGCTGCGTAGTTAGTCTTAGTTTTTCTTGCTATGTATTGCGATTTGTGAGTGACATTTGTTTATCAAGTAGTGATCGAATCTTGTAGACTGAGACACCAACAAATCATGAGTTATATAGGCACCACTATGAGATCACTATACTTGCAACCATTTAATAAAATAAAAGGGAATATTTTTTGGTTAATAATTGGCAGTAAAAGTAAGAGTGTATGAACCAAGAAAAGGCTCTAAGCCAAGCAAAAGATAAGAAGAGGAATCAAAGTACTCACAAAATGTACCTTTTGTGAATAAAAAAACTGCAGCCTTATGTGTGGGGAAGAACTGAACAGGGACCTCCCCTCCATGCAAATAATATCTATCATTTAAAGATTTTGATTCTACAGCTGGTTTCAAATCTTTGCATTTTTGTTAATTTCCGAAATGAATCTCAGTATATGATCGAGCTTCTCTGCTAAAAAAATATATAATAAATACCATATTGTAGAGGATACCGATGTTAATCTGGTTGGATTAGTTTAGGTCCTTGGCTCAATTCATGCCTTTCTAAATAAGAACGAATGACTTTGTCTAAATTACTTGTCTATTGGATTATGTTCTAGTTTATAGTCAATCTAAGGTTTATAAGCTAAACCCATGGTCGGATATGAGATTTTGTTGGTTATAAACATTTAGTAGAAACTAATAATTTTTATATATAATTTTAGAGTTTATTTTTATGTGTAACTTTCGAAAAATTTGAGGGCCAAGAGTAGTGAGTAGTGTTACACTTGATTGTTTTCAGATCCGGCCATGCATTACCGATCCTAATTAAGAAATCATAAATACTCTTCAGTAAATTTTAATAAAAAAATTACCTCAATTTGAAGATCATACGATATATATACATTATTATTATTTTTTTGAATGTATGCAACAGTACAAATGTTTTATTGGACTTTATCCATGATCTACCATATTCATAACAAGACACATCCTGAATTTGGGTCGTTTGGAGAGTCCTTAGATCTTGTTATTCCAGTTTTTATATCATTCTTACAAAAGTAAATGAACGAATTTTGGTGATGATTAAGTTTGGTTCTATCGAAAAAATTATTACTCTTAAAGTTAACCAACTTTAAGAACCTTCTGTTCATCTTTATACAATTATAACGATTTTTTTTGGTGTACATAATTAATAATGACGATTGTACGAGGACTGAGGAACAAGAACTATACAAGGCCGTCCATATGTTCTGAGTTAAATAATTGAATAAGAGTGAGAAGCTACAAGAAAATAACTGTAAAGAAAGATCGATTATTTATATTTTTACTCAAAAAGATCGATTATTAACTACAATTAAGAGACAATCAATAAACTCTCATAAGGCCACGCAATAGAATCTACATGCATAGAATCAAATCAACCCTTGATCATTATATTCATTATAATCATTCATCATCATGCCTTCTCGGATTGGTAAGGAGAAAGAGTTTGGCGCTCAGACTCAGAGACACGAGTGGCATGAAACTTGGCGATGAAGGCAGAAGCTTTGCGGTCGATACCTGGTTCAGCCACCCAATAACGTTTGTCTTCGTCACTAGCCATTGCTTTGCGAGTGTAAACGACGTCGTCCCAAGAGGCGTCTACTTCCACTCTATGAGATCTTCGTGTCTTAAAGAAGCTGAAGAGAGAGAACCTCTTGCTACTTTTTGATCTGTTTCCTCCCATCAGTATTTTTCTAGTTTTGGAACAGAACAAGAAGAAACACGAAAATGAAGAGAGGTTGTTTTAATGTGTTGGAGCTATAAGTGGAGATGTGGGTTTTATGCATGTATTTATAAGGAATATGGTTCACCAAAACAGTAAGCCAGTGAAGCAATAATATAATAGTTTAACCGTTCACTGGAAAATGTTCGATATCAGCAGTACGTAGCATGCAATGACACAAGTCTAGTAATGATTTTTGTTTAAAGGCTCTAGTAATGATGTTTCAGTTGTCTTATTTAGTACTTCGGATTAATCTCAGTTTTAGTTTGTATGATATTTTTTATAAAATATTTAAAAACTCATTGATTTTACTTTGGTTTGTTTTATTTTTCTTCTCGACAATACATAAAAAAGTTTCATATGACAGATTAAAGTTCGGTTCACTTTATGTTTTGGTGTAGCTCGAACCAAATTATGCATCTCTTTCTCAAAAGTATATCAACAAATTTAATTTTCTAAATGATTTGTCACAAATTCTTCCTCACTCGTTTGCATTTTTTATTTTTGGGGAGTCTTATATCAATTCAGAATATAATGTCAAATTTTCAAAAGTAACAATTATTTAAATATAAAGCGTACAAAACTGCAAATCATAATAACCGAGATGTTATAATCCGAGAATTTCAAGGGAGATCGAACGGGATCGGATGGAGACACGTGGACGGAACACAATCGGATGGTGGTGAAAATTTTGTAAAATCTCATGTGATAGTGTGTTGGTGTAAACTTTCAACTGACCCCAAAAAGCATTGGTTAGGCATCCAAGTTCTCTGTTTTGTTTGGCCTTTTATCTCACACTTTCTTTCTTCAACCTCCTTTCCCCTTTTTAGTATTCCTTTTTTTGGAACCAAATATTTCTAAGAAACTGTTTAATTATTAGTTTTTAGGTACATTGGAATTTTCTTTTGTTATAATCAAACTCAAAAATAGTCATCTTACTTTCTTCTCCTTCTTTTCTTTTTCCACCAATCTTAGCAATTCTTGCCTAACTAAGGCCACTTTCGTTTTTCCAAAACACTGTTCATTTTAATCACTAGATCCTCGACTAAACCCCTATGTACTTTTCACCGAAGTCTTATATCTTGATTATATTTAAAGTTCTATATGTATAAAATTATATAATTATTATTCTGACATATGATTTGACAGATTTTATTTACATTATTACTTATATAAAGTAGTACATAAAAGGAAAAAAATATTTTATGATAATTATAATTTTTTTCTTAAGTTTTGTGTTATTATAATTATTAACTAAGTTTAATTTTTTAAAAAATATATAGATTTACTAATTCTTTTAATTTTTATCTTATATATCACGTAAAAATATATTATACAAAACAAATCTGCATCGAAATTTGAAAATTATTAATCAAAACATATGAGATATCTGTAAGTATTCGCAAATATCTAATTATTTTCCGGATATCCGTTTTTCCGAATATCCGTATTCTCCGAAGCAAAGAAAATACAAAAATTAGATATCCGTAACATAGGAAGCAAATCACAAATACCTTCAAAAACCCGGATATCCGATCCGTGCCCAAACCTAACCGCAGTGCACGTTTCAAAACATTTTACCAAAGGCTCATGCTCTTCTGAGAAAAAAATATATACTATCAACCAAATCAGTTATTTGCACTGAATCTCTGAAATAATTATTTTTCATTTTCCCAAATCTTTGTGGTGTATACAATGTACCTTAGTTATGTGTAAATTTACTCAGATATTAGTATCTCGTATATTGCAAGTTATTAGAAATTGTTCTATACAATATGTCTGAATATCAAAATGACCTACCGGTGAGAACAAGAGTACATTGATCTAGTAAGATCTAGCTGAGTGACTATTCCCTGGTCAAAGTTAATCCAAATACGCTTGTAAGAGTATTCCCATCGTTGGAGATGCTGATCTAAGGTTTTTAACAATCAAGGTTAATATTTAAATTTGTTGTGTTTGTGTATTTAAATTTAACCGCTTTATATAAATATTGATTAATAGAAGAGAAACATGTGCCCTAAAATTTATTAACAGGTTCTCAAAGGTTCTGTTGAGAATCTCAGTCTCTTTATTTTCTATTTTTCTATGTTTTTATTATTTTTATTTGATTAGATATATACTTTTCTAGAATTTGGAGATGGAAACGGTCTAAGTATCTAAAGAATTATATACTAGTTTTTTATCCAAACTCCGATAAGAAATTACTAATGCCTAGTATGCATGATTTTTTAGTGAAAATCAAAATAGTTTCACCTCTTCGTCCGGAATGTAGGTATTGTAAATAGTTTTTTTCCTAACAAGAATATTGAATATGAATGGTTGAGTCTCTACTAGAAACTCATTTACCAGTACGCACGACTTTTCCGCGGTTTCGTGGAAAATAAAATTGGGTTTATGCTTTGTAACTATATTGAACGTAAGTAGGGGAACTAATCATCGGTTTCACATTAGCACAAAGATTTACTATATATTAATCCAAAAAGAAATACTATATAGATTTACGTAAAAAGTTTTTTGCTAAATTGTAAATATCATTATCAAATGAACGTTGAGGTTACAAGATGTTAAACAAGATGTACAACCTCTATGCTTGATTACACGGCAAAAAAGTTTAAAAAACATGTAATCAAATGACAATCGAAGCTGCAACCGTTCTGCTTGGAGGCGAACAGGACAACAGATACGATACAATCTTGAGAAGTCGGATGAAAGATCAAACCGAGATGGACAAGAATGGAGAGACTCGAAGACTAAAACTCAAGGAACACGACGCTAGCTAGAAGTTGTTTCAATCGGCTGCCTGAACCATTACCTTCCTCAGAGAAACAGACTCGAACCCGCTCAAGGACTGCCCTCTAAGTCCGGGCTGGGTAAGATCTGAACCTAATTCCGGCAAGGACGGGACAGCAGGAACCACGGGTGCTTAATAGCGCTCAACTCACCTAACCGCACTTGCCTCTCAGCCGGTTAACGTAAGGGTGCAGCATCACCACCTCCCGGGTCTTACTCCCTCCTCCAGCTGCAAGGTGCGACCCAAAGCTCCATGAAACCAAAGAATCTCCACAGCCTCACTCGATTAAACCTACAAATCAAACCAGACTCACAAGCAACGCCAATCAACACCAAAGGGGGGAAGAGGAGCTAGTTAAAGCATCACTCAATAGCAGACCGCCTAGCTTGACTCTATGAGGAAGCAACTCCACAACAAAGTCTGCAGTTCCGGGACCACTAGCGCAGCGGAGCATACCCAGATTACCTTGGGTGGAGATGGCAAGAAGCGACGTTAGGGAACCACCCCGTCGAAGTGACCTAGGAGTTGGGAGAGGAGAAACTTTCACCGGTGAAGAGAAGCAGCAGAGCGTCAGCCTAGTCGCTAGAGAAGCCAAAACACTACACATCCATCTCGGAATGGAACTGAAGCCGAAGCTACAAATTCGCATATGACCACCAGCAGAACAGAGACCCTTCACCAACGGTTACCGCAACGGAGAGGAAGGTGGACTAAACGGGAGAATCGATCATGGGCCCTCTCGCAGCGCCGAACGGCACCGGAGAGGCAAGACGGAGACGAAGGTTGGAGACGAAGAAACTAGGTTTCGAGAGAGAAAAATTGGGGGCGCGTGACTTCACGCTCTGATTCTACCTTTTTGGTCTATAGTTACATGTTTGACACTCGATTTACGTAAAAAGTTTGTATATAATTTGGCAGGGATGCAGTATTGTTATTATATAAAATTAGCACACAGTCAAAAGAGAAGTGAAAAAGAATCCGTGGGAGAGAATAAAAAGACTCAATATTTTATTAGAATATTAAGAGTTCTTATATGTGGAATATATCCACGAACTACAAGCTATACACATAATCACTAGTTTATATATATTAGGCCGCTTTCATAAGATAATATACTAATCTTCTTTAGTAATTTTTCACCTATAAACTGCATTTCTTTTAGCTGTAACTTGTAAGACTAGCATGTTAAAACGGAACATATTTATAGAATTGGAAGTTGATTTACTGGTCTTGAAATTCGTAATAGGAATATATATATATATATATATATAAGATGGGCGACTTGTACGTAACCAATAGATCAAGAAGATAACAAAAACAATTAGCATTAATTATATATGGAGAATGAGACTGAGAACTACAAGTAATTTTTTTTTTTAACTACAAGTAAAGTTACATTTCACTTAATATAATATGAATGCTTATGAATCGGTTGCTATACACAGTTGTGATCGATGATTTTCTTGTGGCATTTCTTTTAGTAACAATTAAATATAAAGTTCTAAAAATTAGTTCTGGATGGTGCCTATGCGACAAATTGATCATAAACTCGACCAACTACTGTATATAGGGTATTTCTTTTTAAAAATCAGTCTAAATTGTGCTTTGTCGCCCAACTATACACTAATCCTTTACAAATATCTAATTACCGTCTACAGACTTTTACTCATTGATTAAATCATAGTCCCTTAAGTAGGGTAAAAAAGAATGCATGAAATTAGTTGGTCTCGAATTATAACTACAATGTTATGCAGCTGATTGGCTACTAGTGTTGTTGATGGTGACGAGCAAGAAAGTAACTCAAAACACGTGAATCATTTCTATGTCCGATTAAAATATCAAAGTTTTTTTTATCAAAAATATAAAAGTTTAACATATCTTATGTACAAGAGTGAAAATTCTCCACTCATCAACTATTCGTTTTTTTCATTTACGTGGAACCAAATTAATCATCAGAAGACGTACTCAAACGATAGCCAACAGATTGATAAAGCTCCAACTTGTAGAATCATTTCTATTTATATTGTTAATATATTGGTTCGTTGCATTTAGTTTAGATTATATACTCAAATTAATTAGCTGTAATCAATTACAATGATTATATAGTAATGTTTTTGTCTGAAACGAAACGAATATAAAGCATAATTATGCACCCAAAATAAAAGCGAATCCATATTCCAATACCATCGTTTTCTAAATTGTGGATTTCGGTTTCCTTTTTGATGAAATCGTAATGAACGACCATATGTTGTACGTAGCATAATTTAGCAAAAAAATGTTGTACGTAGCATGAGAGAAGAGACGCTGTTTGGCTTTAGATGGCACGATGTCTGGAATGATTTAAGCGACTGGTATGTCGTCATGTGAGAGAGCGTCCAAAACCAATTTAGTAAGATTTTAATTAAATATTTTATTACAAAATTGATAATTTTTTTTTAAAGTCTGATTAAGTATGCTGAGAAATACATCAATCACCCTATGAAAAAGAAAAAATTTGGATAAATGCACTTCAATAAGAATATAATTTGAAAAATACACCCTTAATTTAAGTTTTTAGAAAATACACTTATTTATATATAAATTTACCAAATTGTCCAATCTTAATATTTCTCAATTTTATTATATTTTAAAAAAAAAAAATTGTTTTGGAAAAAAGGAAAAATCTTTAGAAAATATGCATAGTATCTTTTTAAACTACATAATATCTTTCCCATATCTTTTTAATATATTTATAAATTTAATTATATTGAATAATAATTTTTATTTATTTTAAAGTTAACAAAATAAATTAAAATCTGTATTAACGTCATGATAAACTCAACTCAAATCATATTTTTATTTATTTTATATATCTTTGTTATTGTAACATATTTATCTTTAAACACATTTATTTTAAACATAAATTATTATTAATGACGAATTTATGTATTAATTATTAAAATATTAAATTGGGGTAAAAAGTAAATTCACATTAAAGAAAATGTAGTTTTTCAAAAGAAATTAGAAGCAGTGTATTTTTCAAATTTCAAATCCTAAATAGGATATTTTCCAAATTATTCCATGAAAAAATTTGGCTATGTAAATTATTTTTAAAACTTTAGGAGTTATATCCAATGTTTTACTTGCCTATTAAAAAGACTAAAACCACTTCTGCTTAAAGAGAATGAGATAGAAAACACCAAACTGTTTTTTAATATTTATTGATTTTTTTGGATTTATAACCAATTTAGTAAAAGTTTAATAATTTTTTACATATTTGAGAAAATTAGTTTATTAAATTATTTAGTTTTTAGGAGTTTCATTTACCTATGCCCAAAACCACTTCTGCCTGAAAGGAATTGAGAAGAGTAGACAGAAAACAGCAAACTCTTTTTAACAAAAATCTTTGTTGACTTTTACAGGATCATAACCCCCACAATAATTTCACTCTTTCTCCCTACTCATAACACAATACAAAAGGGTTACAAAATTATCAGGCTGAGATTGAATAATAGTAACAAAACAGAGATGAGACGAAATTCTCAGACTGTTGTTCCCTCTCTAGTTGTCGTGTTTACAGGTAACAGCAGATAAATCACAAACCGAGCCATGGACACTGCTTCCTCGCATGTTCAGGTACTAACCTAGCCACCATCTCCACAGGCACACCTTTAAGCTCTGCATCCACACAACAAATTTTTTTAAAAAAAGACCATGAGTTTTAAAATCACTTATATCCATTTTGGAGGTAACAGTTTGAGGAATGTGGTTAAGTACCATGAGGCTTGAAGTTGAATAGTGGTGGAAGGAAACGTCCATTCGGCAACCGTGCATTAGGATCTCTAAGCTCGTCAAAGAACGGGTGGATCAATGCATCCAGCTAAATGGTAAGATCACACGAAAATGAGATAAAGAGACTAGAGATTTTGAAAGTGAGAGAAAGTTGCAAATACTCACAGCAGAGCAACGGAGATTGGGAGAGTATTGAAGAAGCCTTGAGACCAAATCAACAGCTTCTGGAGGCATTCTCTTGTGGAAAATCTGCATTTCAATGACAAATGTTTCAGTTCACAGCTAGACAGATAAGACAATGAACTTGTTAAACTTGATGGTTGCTTACCTTATGCCATGGATGAGCTTTTATCTGCGGGAACTTGAACTCAGTGTAATTGGGGTTCATGCATTTGATCTCTTCCCTTGTTGGTGTTCCCAAAACCTACCCAATACATGAACAGAGTCAAGTATAATCATTACACAACAGACAAGTTACTAAAATGATATCAGTACAAAGGTTATACCTTTATGATCTCTACAAGCTGATCAACGCCACTCTCACCAGGGAACAATGGCTGTCATGTACAAAAAGAGCAGATTAGAATTTGAAATAGAGTAAAGATGTTCAGTTTGAGATTTGACAAAAGCCTTATTACCTGTCCTAGAAGAAGCTCAGCGAGAACACATCCTGTAGACCAGACATCAATGGCTGTAGTGTACTCGGTTGCTCCAAAAATAAGCTCAGGTGCTCTGTAATACCTTGAGCATATATATGAAATGTTTGGCTCTCCTCTAACCTGTTTTCAAGAATCAGCACTGATCAATATATGGTTGAGTTTCTCTTCTTCAAAACGAGAGAGAAAATCATCAAACTCACCAACACTTTAGCACTTCCAAAATCACAAAGCTTCACTTGATGTGTGTGTGGATTCACCAACAAGTTCTGAGGCTTTATGTCACGATGGCACACGCCAATACAACGATGAATGTAGGCTAGTGACCTAAATATCTGCCAAAACATAGAGAATACTCTTAAGAGAAGACCTCCAAGGAAACAAAACTTCAACAATGGTACAAGTCTTTGAAACTAGTATCTACCTGATAGGTGTAGAGTTTGACGTAGACGATAGGCATGCGTTGGTTAAGTTTGTTGTAGTGTTTGATAACACGGTGAACTGTTTCCGGAACGTATTCAAGGACCAAGTTGAGGTAAAGCTCGTCTTTCTCGGTTGTTGAGAAGAAGCAGTGTTTCAAAGACACTACGTTTGGATGGTCAAGCAGCCTCATTGTTTGAAGCTCACGGTTCTTGTATCTCCGATCTTGCAAAACTTTCTTTATAGCCACAGTTTCTCCTGTTTCTAAACATTTCGCCTGAGACAAAACAAACAATGATCATGTAAGTGGCAAAGACAACATAGTTTGATAGAGAAAAAGATTAAGACAAAACTCAAAAACTCACTTGGAAGACAACGCCAAAGGAGCCATGTCCAACAACTCTCTCTGCCATGTAACTGATTGTCTGCAATTTAAACATCCAAGAAGAATCACTTAGCTATTGCAAATACACTTATACACTAGGATCGATTTTGGGCAGACACAAACCTGCTTTGGTTGGCCATTTCTTCCACCTATAGTAGTAACTATTATATGACCAGTCTCTGTGACATTGCCGTTAACAATTGTAGCTTCCATTTCCTGGTGAACATCAACCAAGTCAGGTAACAAGAAACGACAAAACAAAAAAAAACAGAATCTGATACAAAAAAGAAACATACTTTATCATCTTGAATTTTCATGTGATTCATCTCTTCAGGTAATCTATCAACATCAGTAGTAGCGTTTCCATTAGATTCTCTAACCGCGGGACTAGGCTCTACGCCCACCGTGGCCATTAGAAAAAAAAGAAGAAGAAAAAATTCCTCCTTTGTCCACTCTCTTTAAATCTGAATCAGATTCAACCCCTGCAGCAAAGTAATCGTTAGAACACATGATTGCGGTATGCAAATTTAAGAATTTTTCTCTCTCTCTCTGGAAGCTAATCAACATGCAAAGTTTTGATTTTTAAAGAGAGATAATGGAACGAACAACCACCTAAAAAAAACAAGATCTAGCAATTTAAAAAGGAGAAGGTAATAAATCAATAAACACACCAAAAAGATAGAAACTTTCGATCAAATTCAACTTTGGTTATATCTAACGATCTATAATACAACACAAGAACATAGATGAAGCTAAGAGAACGTACCAGGGAAGAATCAGGACGATATGAGTAGATCCACAGGGAAGATGGGTTGATGATGAATCCCCTTCTCTCTCTTCTCTTTCTTCCTTTTTTCAGTTTGGTCTGAATGATAATAATTTTTGTAAGAATAAAAATGGAAGCTTTGTGGCTCTGCTTTTTAATGAGGGAGGGTATATGCTATAATGCGCTGGTGACAGTCATATCTTAAAAATCAAATCAAATCCAAAAATAAAAATAAATTAATAAAAAGATAAGACATCGGAGTTAGTAATAAATTGGAGTTTGAAAGTACATCGGGTATGGTTTTTCCTTTTTGACCATTCAAACTTCTTTTGCCACCACTCTTCTGATCTAATTACCTGTACTTATATTAATGCAACCTGCTAAAAACGTTGATCTTCTCTATTTTAAAATTTTAGATTGTGATTAGTTGGAGTGACATACTTATAATAATGCTAGCTGGTTTTAATCTAAAGAATCGATATTTAAATTACTTCATTATGCAAAAATTTAGTGGCACATTAAATTTTTATTTTTATAATTGGTCCTTTTTTTATTATTAACTTTTTTTAGAAAAATGAGTCAAACTCCTAATGACAAAGTTGATAAAGCTAGATTGACTAAATTGCACTAATTCTTTTATGATTTTATGTCTTTTACAGATGTCCAATAATTAGTTCATAAATGTCATAAAATTATATGCTAGTATAAAATTAAGAGAACCTAGTTTAACAACCAACATCCATAGATATAATGGTATGTTCCAGCCAATGTATATAGTTTGTATAATTGTGTTTTTAGTTATAATCTAAGAACCGAATAATATTATAATAATTAAAATGGATGGGACATTTTGAAAAAATTGGACAAAGCTGGTGAAGGTGGGGTCGGTGAGAAAACGACAAAGTAGGAGTAGTTTGGCTGTTTTCTGTTTACTATTACATACTCCCTCCGTTTCACAAAGAGTGTCACTCAACCTCTTTTCACACATATTAAGAAACTCATTAAAATGCATTTATATTTTCATTAATATCACATATCTAATCAATAGTATTTTAGATAAATAGGTTTATTTATAAGATCAATGCATTTGCAATTAATTTTGAGCTGAAAGTTTATAAAAATTGCATTGGTATTGTAGAATGACACTTATTATGAAACAAGAAAAATCAGCTAAAGTGACACTTAATATGAAACAGAGGGAGTACATGAATACGCATATATAATGGATGTGCCAAAGAGTTTACAGGTTGAACCGGGACCATGTGTCGAACGTGTCGGAGACGCAAAGAGAAAAATTAAAGCAGAAGAAAATAAAATTTTCAAATTTATCAGCGTCAGCGACCACTTTATAGGAATGGAAAACTTATCTGCCGTCAGTAGACCACCGAAAGTAACATGTTTAAATTGGGCTTTGTAGCGAGCCTTGTGAAACAAAGTTTAAATCTAATGATCAGACCGAAAGTATGAACCTCTAGCAAACAACTCGTTCAGAAGTAAAGCCCAGCCCCAGCATGAGAGGCAATCCAACATAGTGACTCAAACAGATTAGGGTTATGGAAACCTAGAGATGATGCTATCAATCGAGTCACTATGTTGAACACTAGAGCTGCCATTATTCTGGTCATTTTGTCACTTGTGAACACTGAATCAGCGGGTTTTGGAGGCACGACAAAGTCATGATTAATATTCGAAGAAAAAATCCTAATGAAAATGATGACCTTTAGCTGCATATAGATAATAATGAACATTGGATTATAAGTCAGCAATTTTGACTGTAGAGACTCTGTTATATTGTCTTAGATGAAAAAGATCGACTCTAAACTTCAAAAGGCAGCCGTCATTTGAGTTTGGTCGGCAGCTTCTGAGGTCCAATGTCATGTGTTAAAACAAAAAGACAAATACTAGATCATGTCCACAAGCTCTGACGGGTCGATTTGTAAATGTCAACGTGTATACACTGAGAAATGAGAATGCCAATTAATTTGCCGATGCTATAAGAAAATGACCACTCCATAACGTAAGAGCCATTTTTGGTAATTGGTATATGATAATATGAATAATGTGTGATCCCAAATATGGCAACATTTCAAGGAGTTTCCTGACTTTTGAGGTTACCAAATATAAATAAAAGGTTTTTTGTAATCGAGAATAGAATAAACTCTTTGGACCCGAATTGATATTTAGCAATATTTTTTTTTGACCAAAAAGTAACATGCCTAGCATCGCCGAGGCATAAATCAACAACAATATGCAAACAAGCGTTTTGAATGAGACTTTGAGTTCCATGTATCGTAACATCTCGGATTAGAACCTGGCTAATCCCTATTTAGAATGTTATAGAAGCACGACAATAGTTATAAAAAGAGTGAGGTGTATAAGGTCAGAAAGTGGTGGGTGGTCCTTGAGCCTTGAAGGAATCAAAGAAGACATCTCACACTTGACCCCAATTATCATGCCACCTTTTCTCTCACGTCTCCATCCATTTTCGTTGACAACTCTCTTTTCTTGAGGTTTTACTCTTCGAACGTGTCACCTCTTTAATGGCAAAATCTCTCATCTTTCAGTTGTTTTTGTAATCTCGATATCCCCTGTTTTCATACTTTTTATTGGAGCAGCAATTTTAAATTATTTAAGATGGTTTAACGTCAATTATTTTGGTTCCAACAGAAAGTCGTCAACATTATCCTAACCATGTTCTTTCAAACCATAAGATATTGTAGTTCAGTTTATATAATTAATCTAAAACTTAAATAATCTTCTCCAGAGTTCCAAAAAAAAAATTAAATAATCTTCTCCCGTCAGCTGATGTTGAGACAGTAAGCCGATTAGCTTTGGTCTTTACATAGATCGTATATATAGTACTATATATATATATATATATATATATATATATATATATATATATATATATATAAATCTAGTTAGAAAAGAATGAAATCCGGATACATATGCCAGGACAAAGTATGATAATGCACTCAATTTGTTTCACAAAGTTGTTTAGATGTAGGACACACGAAAGTTTTTTTCTTAACTTTTTAATCATTTTACATGAATACTATTTTCTCACATGAAAATAAAATCTGTTCGAGAAGAAACTAAATTCAGATAAAGAGGTCTCACATGCGACGCACTCTGAACAAAAGAGTCGGACCGTAGGGTCTGCATGCACATGCATCTGGTATATATTTAAAACTTTTTTTTCAAATCATTTAAAACTTTTTTAAAATTTTCGTTTTTTGGCATGTTGCTTAGAATTCGTAACAAAAAAAAGAGGCATATTGCCTTGAATATCAAATTATATTTTCTTAGCAAATATATTAAAATTTGCGCTGGGTGAAAGCCACTGATTTTATAAATTCCGTTTAGAAGTATATAAGAATTAGATACACATTATTTGTCCTTACACATAAATATTCATATCCTCTAATGTGGGTTATTGTAATGTTAGCAGTGAGACAAATGGTTGTGTTTGAAAGTTAACTATCTGATAACTAAACCATTTTTCAAACAAAACAAAAAAAAGAACTATCTGATAGTTAGTTTCCTACTAATATTCGAGACACTATGATATCCAAATAGTTTAAAAAAAAAATATTTACAACTCAAAACTTATGAAATGACATCAAAACACTTCGAACAACAAAAAATACTCAATACTTTCATCCAACTCTTGATAAATTTTTATATTTTCATGGCAAACAATTGATGATTAAGAACATTTGGATCATAAATTCGTATAAGAATTAATAAAAACAAACATTACACACATTGACTGGCTATAAACTCAGGCAGAATCTTCGATAGGGCTGTCATGGCTCGCACTTGCATTTCCAACGCCGCAATGTAATCCGCCGTCTCGTCCAAAAGCTCCGGTAACGCTGTTCTCCGGCATCCGGGCACCAACCCACTTAGAACTCTGACCCGACTTCCCACCGCCGACAACTTCCTCCTCCCACCGTTTCCTCTTACCGCCGACGCCGGCTTTGTATTCTTGTGCCGGTGCAGGCTCGTCCTGACTCGACTCAACAAAATGGCTCGACTCCACCGAGTAGCACCATGAGCCGTTGCCGCAAGCATTTTGTCGGCCGTGTCCCGGACCGTTGCGGTCCGCCGCGAACGCCGGAGAGCGTTGTAGAGCTTTAAGGAATAAGCCGTATGCGTCGCCGTGGCTCTCCATCTCCGACTAAGGTGGCTCCCCGAAGCTTCTGAACTTCTTCTTGATCGACGAAGCCTTTGCCCGCTTTGAGCCCTTAGCAAACTCCTGCGGAAAGGGATTGTTTCAGTCCCTTCTGCGTCCCGCAACGTCGAAGGATTAGTTCCACTTCCTTGGTCAGGAGACATTCACAAGAACTCTAAATAACACTAACTGAACGATTTTGCCTTCTTTTGTTTTTTGGTTCTTTCGGAAATTCTTCAAGAAATGAGGAGCTCTTTCTTGTTTTGATATAGTTCATAATAATTGAAGGGATCTCTCTAGCTATATATAAACATATGGGAGAGGGCCGTTATTAATGAAACTATTTCCTATATTTTATTTGTTTATTTTCATCTGTTTCGAATTCAATATACCATAGTGTGTGTAATATATATTTCTATATCAATAAAATGTATATAATTTTTCTTGATAGTAGACATATAAATCCACATTGGCCACTAATGATTGACTAGGTGACTGCAAAAATTAGTTTCCTTTAAAATTAACGCATCTTTAAGGTTTGAAACATAATTAAAGGAACAAAAATATCTTCTTATTTTCAGCTTGACGGCGAACGAAAATATCTCCTTAATGTGATATTTTGATAGATATTTTACACAAAGGCTGAAGTTTTGGCTTTTTTACATGCCCTATATATGATGGTGAGGGCGTAAATTTATATTATGACGTGGATTTGTTTGATTTGTATTTATTCTATTAATTCTCCTGTAAGACTAGTCTATTCTATTAATTCTCCACCATGACCAATTGATATGAGGTTATGTCCAACTTAAAATTTGAATTATATATACATTTAATATAACTGCATCATGTAACCACCATTTAAACTGCTTAATAATCAGCCACAGACATGATTTATAATTATGTATTCTAAAGACAAATTTGGGTCATGGGCCAACAATTTTGGGTTATGATATTAATTGTTGCATTTCAAATTACACTTTATTATTTAAATAATATATATACGTGTTTAAGTCTTTTTTTGTCAAAAAGGTATAATATTCATTTTAAATTGAATGACATATTATAATGCTAAATATTTTTGTTTCCTGTAATATTATGTGTATTATATGTATAATATGAGGTTTTAATCTATTCTATTAAAATAAATGGACCACACCTATATTAATAGATCATGATCATGTTTTAAAATAGATTTTTAAAAAATATATTTTAAGTTGTTTTGAATTAAATATATTCTAACCGCCTTTTTCGTAAAATCCGATACCAACTTTAATTTAAAGTTCTTTGAACCTTTAAAAATCAAATATATATATATATATATATATATATATATATATATATATATATATATATATATATATATATATATATATATATATATATATATATATATATATATATATATATATATATATTATTTATAGTTACTGCAATATTTTTAATAAACTAAAAATTAGTATATTTAAATTTTAAAATAAATCTTCAATTTGTATTCATAAATTTATGATTAGAAAGTTAACAATAAAATATTAATAATTAATTTCAGACATATTTACAGAAAAAAACAAAACAACATTATATATACGCTTCAAGTACATATCATGATCTAATATAAGTCTAACATTTTACCAGACCCAAAGAACTAAACTAGAACGGATCCGAAAATACAGGTTTAAATCCGAGTCCATGCTAAAATATTTATTGGATCTTTTTATGGGGCCCCATGAGTCTCGGTTTGGATCTACGTCCTACAAGAGACCCAATCGGGTATTTGAAATACTTAAAAATTATTATATATTAGGTAAATTTGGATGATTGTGTGTATTTTGGATATTTCAGATATTTTTTTAAGTTTCGGGTTTAGGTTTTTAACTATAATTTCAGGTTTCGGGTAAATTTTAGATTTCCAAAAATATAATTTGGGTGTTCGGGTAAAATTTGAGATACCTTTCGGGTTTTCGGATCTGATTTTGGGTAAGTTTCATATATATTTTCTCCAGGTATTTTTAGGATTTGCAGGTACTTTTCGAGTTTTCAAATTCAGTTTGAATATGTCAGGTCTTTTTCGGGTCCTATATACCCAAATCAACTCGAATCCGAAATAAAACTGAAATTACGAGTGTTTTATGAATATTAGAATTATATACCTAAACCGACAAGAGTTCGACAAGATCCGGGCCGAGTAGACCTGAAAAACTATAGATATCTATATGAATCTAAATTTTCAGGAACCGAAGGATGCAGACCCAATAAGACCTGATCCGAGGACCGGATGCCTAAGCTTAATCTGAATAGATAAATATGATTACAAAAAATGTATTTATAATTATAAAGAAACGAGTGTATGCCGGCCAACTTTAAATTACTATTATTTCTACAGTAAATCAAATAGATTTTGATTAAGATTTATACACTTATATGACTACAAAAAAAATATGATTAAGAAAAAAACACAAGTATTACAATTAAATATCTAGAAAAAGTCAAACGAAAAATATACATGTATTTTTGAAAGGGCGGATCAGAATCTAGATTCTGCAGACCTGAATGTTCTCAAATATTAAAAAAAAATAGTTTCATTTAAAATAAAAAATTATATAAACTTTTTAAAATACACAAAAGCAGATTTTATCAATACATAACGGGTCTATGACAAAAAACAATAGTTTAAAAATATTAAACTTTTTATTTAAATTAAAGTACTATAAATAAAATCACTGTGAAATAATTCACAAGTTTAACAGTAGGTTAATAAAAAAATCATATTACGGATCAAAATTATTTGGAGTCTTCAAAATTTTGGTCATATTTAAAATAAACAAAATAATTCATACAATAATTTTAGATAAATTTCATAAAATTCTTAAAAAAAATTAATTTATCAAGGATAAAAAATATTCATGACATAAAATTAATTTTTTCAATAAAAAATATATCCGCCCTCTGAAGGGCGGGTCAGATTTTAAAATTGTCTTTTATTATATTTGTTAGGGATGAAGAGAAAAAATATGGAAAAATGTGACAAAGAAGCTTCACATAAAAAACATCATTTTGGTAATGTCTCAACAAAGAATGCAAATCAAACTTCACAATATCAAGATTGGATGGAAATTAATAGAGAGAACAAAGATAAAAGAATGAGTAAGCTGTTTACAAACTTCAAACAAAGTGAATCGGATTATATGCATTTTCTTTTAAACCATAACAAAAACTCGACCAACTACACAGATTTACGAACTGTTAATGGAGTTTTGTATCCAACTTTTGAAGATGCTTATAATGCTCTCTTTTTTTGAATTACTATTTTTTCTTTAGGGGTTTTTTATTTCTTTGTAAGCTTTCGTCCAATAATAATTTCATTTCAATGTTCAAAATAAGAAGCCTAATCATTTTGAGAAAAAAATACACAAGTAAAATTAGAAATAGAAATAAAGATTTGCCCAAAACACACATATTTGATACAATAATATATATAATAACAAAAAAGCATAAGTTTGGAAATGCAATTTCAAAAAATCATACAAAACAAAACATATATCCGTCCTTTTAGGACGGGTCAAAATCTAGTTGGTATTAAAATAGCAAAATTGGCGAGTGTGTAATAATGTCTAGGGCAATGATTGGTGGCAATATAACAAATAGATAGAATGCATAGCTATAGAACAAAATTTAACATAGAGAAACAAAAAAAACTAATGGTTTTGAAGAATGAACAATAAATTTTGAAAAAGAACATGCACGGAGAAGATGCATGTGATGGTGTTTTCTTTCACCACCATTGCTTAGTATTGGCTAATTATCATCCACCCCAATTTTCTGCTCACCATTTCTTTATTTAAAATTGTTTTTTCCAAGTTTTGGTGCTTTGTGAAACATATAACATGTTCTTTATACGTTTCCTCTCTTTTGGAAGATAATAATTTGATTATGTTGATTTTTCGAAAAACATGAATTTTAGGTTTTGGATTACACTTGCCAATCAATATAATAGTAAAAACTAGAAAGACAAAATGTAGTATATCTGCCGACTAAAAATAAGCATTGTTTGTATTTCTTAAAATGTATATTTAATTAACCTCCAATAGGAAGAACTGATTAGTATTACGTCAGTCTTCTTGCGTCAGACACGCTTTGCTATCCGCTTCTTAATTTGTTCCTTTTGGTTTGTTTATTATTCCTAAATCAAATGATTAGCTGTTATCTTTATTGATTACTAACCCCATTCAAGAAAATGATATTAATAATGAAGCATATAAGGTCTGTTATTACAAAAGTGGAGATGTTAAAATCATATTCAAGCAATTATCGTGTTGCCGTTTGATAAGGTAGCTCTTGTTACTATATGGAATTGGGCTTTCAGAGTTTGTATTCAAAATAATTGCCTATTGTTCCTTGGCAGCTTGGAAGGAGGTGACACACGGCCCACACTGGCGACCCAGCCAGTGCGTTGCTGGAGGTTATGGATCCAGAGCAGAATGCAACTTTCTATACCAGTTTCTCAATATTATTATTGACTTATCCAAGGTTTCTACTCTTTTGCCATGACGTTTTTTTAACTCTTTGCAGTTTTGGATTTGATGTAACTTCTGATTTTTTTTGTACTCTTGTCAGGTTGATGTGAGAGATGCAGGTCTTCATTCGTCTCATTGATTGAAAATTACCACATAGAAGCTGGTACAAAGTCTCACACTATATACAGAGTTCCCAGGGTCTAAAATTACTTGTCCCATTTAACTGTTCCCCTTAGACTAGCACCGCCAAGGAGTATGGGTTAATGTTACTGACACTGGAGATACTAAGTCTTTGGCCAAGATAGAAGGTTAAAAAATGAAGTTGGCTGGTATTATGAAGATATTCTGATTCAGGAACTGGAGATTCAATAGTCTATTATCAAGTGGAGAAATCAAGTAATCAATTACCTTGTTTGCTTGGCTTTTACGATGGGGTTTTGTGATAATCTTTGAGATGTGACATCAAATGTAGAAAAGCAAACTCTGGAGCATATATATTAATGAGGGGCCAATCAAGATTTTCATATTTTGACTACTTTATACCAAATTCCATCCAAACACACAAAATCTGATAATGAGATGACAGCCCTACAATATCTTAGGTTCGATCAAGCGATCCTAAAATCTTCATCTTCTTTTTGTAGTTGCAATTCTTAATTCATATTGAAAGCTAATCTCGACTCTGTAGATATTTTAGCAAAGTAACAGAGAATTTGTTTAAGAAATACAGAACTAAAGATTGCTAGACAATGTTTTGAAAACCATATATAGGTCTAATGATGATAAGTTAAGTGTTTTTCAAGTACAAAGAGCTACAATAATGATAAACTCATAATTTTCTTTTCGCCGATCATACGTGACAATAGCTATTCACAATGCTAATGGAGATTAACAGATTTTATCGATATCATCACGAAATATATATATCTAATATATATTGATATTAGATTAAAGGATATTTTATATGAGAAAATGAGTCATCAAACCATTTTTGAGCTGAGGAAGGATAGGTAGATATCTTGTGGTACGGTAGAGAATCTTAAGATGCATGAACCATAACCATGGATGTTATAAAGAACATAAAGTAATGTATTAACATGAAAGAGTCACAATTATTTTATACTCCACAAATGGAAAGCCACTAAAAAGGCAATACAGACCGTACCCTACAAAGATTTCAAGAACACATATGCTCTATGCTTGCGTCATCGACACATATTTTCACAATGTGTATCTGTATCAATGTAGCATATACATATATAAGAGAAACCCACGTGTGAATTTGAGTGTTGGGGTATATATAATAAGAGTGTGTGTATATTATAAACTTGTACCAACCAATCAAAGTGTGTGAAATGCCTAATAAGCCAAAATATGTGACAGTCTGACGTTGATTGTGGAGTCTTTCGCTTTCCTTTTCAAGTCGTGTGGATAACTCATCAAAAATATGTATGCGTATTCAATCTAGTGATCACAAATTTTAGTAGGAACTACATATACATGTCATTTTAACATAGATACATGTTAAACGATTATAATTGGTTATAATCATTAGAAATGATAATAATCTAATACGGGGTTCTTATATGATTGTGGTTAAATGGTACGCGAGATCCAAGATTGTGCACTCTCTTGGAGTTCAAATCTTATTTGAAACAAAAAAAAAACTATGTAAAAAGTATGGGTTTGAGATTCAATATATGTAATTTATCTAATAGGCCAGTAACAATAGATTCAGTTATTTCATACATTAGTCCGAAAGCATTCTAAACCTGATAAAGTAGTGTGGAAATCTTTGTGGAAAAACCTACATTATAACATTAAATGCAATTTTTCAGATACTGGTCAGATCAACTGTTAGAATTACCAAATAATCCAATGTGGTTTTTGTGTGTGTGTTAAAGGAAGAATTGGGAATATGCTGTTATATTCCAATTTGTGTGTGTGTTTTTGTGAAGCTTGCGAACTTGGGTGGTTTGAACATGCACCTACAACATTCTATGTATTGATATTGCTTTATGTGAAGTTTAATAGCTCTCTTTTATAAACAAAATATGGTGTGTATATGAACCTAATGAACTAATTTCCTCATATCATCTCAGATTCTCTGACGTCGCCTTAGAAAATATACCTTTAAAGGTGACTTTTAGATTTTAGAATGATTATACAATCACATTAAATCAAATATATAATGATTGGATTTATCTTTTTTCGTGTAAAGACAAAGTATACAAAAAATAGTTAGAAAAGTTGGAAATCTAAGTGATGCACGCGTGGTGACGGCTTATGCTTGGTTGCAGCTTTGTTTATCATTTTTTTTTGAAACTGAGCTTTGTTTATCATTTTTCTCGTTGTAAGATTTAGAAACTTTGATGATTTGTAAACAGATCGATAGTACAATTCTAAACAGTTTTCAACTAATATGTTATTTTTATTTTGTGATATTACGTAAATCATTTTATTATTTTTATAGATAAACTTGATTTCAAAAATGTTTAAATTCATGATTCAAAGTTACTTTAGATAGAACCAAATTTCATTTAAAAATCGCGAGAAAATAGGAAAAAATATTTAGTTCACGTCCGTTTCATCGGGGTCGAATGTTTAGTACAGAAATGGTTTAGCAATATCATCAAAACTATCGTATAAGATATAAAATAATTAACAAAAAACACAGTATATATATTCCTGAAGCGAGGCAATATCTGAATAAGCGGTGACAAAGGAAAGCTAAAGCAACAAAAGGCAAAAGCCAAAACAAACCAGAGAGGTGTTGATATTATTTCTGATGGGTACAAGGCAAGAAGAATCTCAAGGTGACCCTAGCAGAGAAAATGAAGAGGTATCTACTTTGCTCTGTTATCTCTCTTTCTATGTGCATTACTGTACTCTGTTTCCTTATCTTTTATATCTCCTGCTCTGTTCTTTGTTCTGCTTCGTCTATCTTTTTTTGTTAGTAACGTTTACAGATAGTTCAAAGCTTTTCACTATTCTAGAGAACAATTAGGATTTAGGTTTCAAGTTGTTATACAAATTGTTCTCTAATCTAGGTTATTGGTTTCAGATATAATTTATATTCATTAACAACGAAAGTATTTCTTCTTTGAAGAACTATCTATTTCAACAATACAAATTATTTTTAAAAACAATATCTTCCAATCTTATGATTTATAAAGATTTTCTAGAACTTTGATTTTGTCTTTCCTACTTTTTCTCTTTGGTTGTTAAAAAAATCTCCAGAGTATATATTTTGACTTAATATTTACAAGTTAATAAACTAAAAACTGCAAACCTACTCCTAAATCTTACATTATGTATGATTTAATCTCTAATTTGTTTTTCAGAGTCTACGTCCACCTCTAAACTTGCGTTTTACACCAACTCCGGAATTGATCGCCATGGTTGAAACCATACTGCAACGAGGCAACTCACGTCCCCATCAACAAAACTTTCATTACACCACAGAGCACCCAAAGACCTTAACACCTTCTGAAACTCCTAAAAATCATGAAACCGCACTGCAACTACACTACTCAAGTCCTCATCAACAAAACTTGCACTACACCACAGAGTACCCAAACACCTTAACACCTTTTGAAACTCTTAAAAATCATGAAACCGCACTGCACCAAGACTACTCAAGTCCTCATCAACAAAACTTACACTACACCACAGAGCACCCAGAGACCCTAGCAGCTTCTGAAACTCCTAAAAACCATGAAAAACCAAAGGCTGTGAATTCTCAAATCTACAAGATCACAATTGGTCAATGGACTCACATGCAGATCTACCCTGATGATATTAAGGCTAAATTCTACTTTGCAAAGAGGAAAATTATCTGGGAGATTCTAGACGATATAGAGACAGGAACACAAGTGGAGAGGCTGAAGAGAAAGATTGAGATCCAATGGTCTGATGTCTTGTCTTTCAGAGCAACTTATAATTCAAATGATGGAACTGAAATACTAGAAGTCGAGGTATTATACATATATATATATATCATATGTTAAACACATTTTATTGCAAATATCGAGCCTAATTACTGATTGTGAGATTTTTTTTGGTTCAGTTGGGAAAACGTCCAACGTTCTTCATAGAGACTAATCCACAGCCAGGAAAACACACTCAATGGAAGATGGATCAAGATTTCACTCTAGACCAGTCTGCTTCTATATACAGGTTTCATTCTCTATCTTTGATCCCTCCTTTTTTTCATTGAAAGAGATTCAAAGCCTCACATTTTATATATAACAGGAGACATACACTTCACTTTTTTCCTGGAGATCTGGAAAAGACATTGGATAAGCTTTTGTCCGGAGATAGCTTTTGGTCACAACTGGCCAGAGTCAGTTTCCCAACTCTACAGTCTCTTTACTTCGATATTGGCTTTGGAGACAGCAACGACGATGGCTCTGGAGACAGCAACTACAATGCTGCCATCACTTTGTCTTACCACGGTCACCATCAAACAGTTAGCGTGGATGAGGAGGAGGACGACGATAATGACATTCTTTATTACTATCCTCCAGGTACTTAACTTTGAACCTTAGGCAACAAGACCGGTCGTGGCATAGCCCGATTAAACATTCGTATTGGCCCCCAAATTTTAAAGATCTTTTATACCTGGTCATTTCATAAGTTAGAATATGTATTAAAATAATTCTTATAACCCATTATTTTTATAGGATTTGGTCAGTTGCCTGAGCCAGATGGAAACGTACACTTTAACATACCAACTCACTTCAGCGGTAATGATGGGAGACAAATGAACTCATTTGTTAAAGACATTCACTTACCTGGGACGCAAGTTATCCAACCATCCTATCAGTCGATCGGGGGAAGGCATGTTACCGGGCCACAGTTTAGCAATCCGATGATCCAAACGAGAAACGCAGTGGAGTTACGTGGAAATCAAGCGTATGCACAAGCATTACGTGAGACACAAGCTAACTATATGTGGTTTCATATGGAACCGTATCGACAAGACTGCTTAGCTCAAGAAGGAGATACACAGAGCATTGAACACATAACTCACGATGGTAACTTTGGTACCAACAGCATATGTTACGGTGATCAATGCCTCATCAACAATGGTTTTGATGCCTCCTGATTTGTTGATGATATAAGTATGTATATCACTAAAGGTCTAGCTTTCTCTTTCTCTGCTACATCTTCCCTATGATTCTTGTGTTTTTTTTTTTCAAACGCCTCTTGGGGTCTAGTATTTGCAGAAAGTGGTGTAACTTGAGAACTGCATTTGATACAAACAAGAACCCTAAATTTTAAAATTGTTTTCTGTCGATCATTGATTTATTGTATTGAAGCGGCACTACGTACGGTTTTTTCCCATTTATGTGATCCAAGTGGTGTGATGTGTCTTTGAAAACACAGCGTCAAACACTACAGAAATAACCGACCGGCCTGTGGGAAGACAAGGATCATTAGCAGATACCATGTGGATTACAGGTTTTTGCTTCTGTTTACCAGGAATACAAAGACATATTTGTTTTCTATAACGCTATTTAGTATCAGTTGAGGGTGTTTGGTCTAGTGGTATGATTCTCGCTTCGGGTGCGAGAGGTCCCGAGTTCGATTCTCGGAACACCCCATAAAATTCATTTTTTGTCCCTCCCAACTGTCAAAGAGACTCCTTCCTGTTTTCACACGATGAACTAAAACTCCACGCCCTCTCTTGTGTCCCCTTGCACATGACTCATGTTGGGCCTAATTTTTAAAGCCTAATGGTCGGCTTCTACAGCTCATACGCTCGGCTCCATTACCAGAACGAAGGATACACAAATTTCTCTTACTATTTGCCATTTGATTTGAGAGATACTCAGAGAATGATATTCTTTCTAATCATGTTTATCAACACTGTGAAACTAGACAAAGACAGATGAAGTTCCTAACGTTGAAAGAAATAAGGTTATATATTCCGAGTCACAAACAACTTTTAGAGAGGCCTTTTGCAGCTGTGTTTGATGGTGAAAAACGAACGGAGACTCGGCAAGTACACCAACCTGCACGTTTGAATCTTCAGAGAGTGCATCTCGAGAAAGCCCCTGAAGTTGCTTTTCTGACTTCCTCAACAGAAAAGTCATCACTTGTGTTAAAGACTCGGTTCAATGTTGATCTTCTTGGTTTCAGCTTTAACTTACTTCAAAACTCAATACCTAACACACACTAAAGGCTACCCTGCCTGAGCTTTTACAAATATCATTTATAGACTGAAAATTTGGTAGGGGCTGCGCGGACGCAAACCCCCCTGCCACAAATAATGACGTAAGCTCTTCCACTTGGGAAGACTTTAAGCTAAGCACCCTTCCTCAGTGCAATGGAAGTCACTAGCCTAGGCCACTCGTCTTCTTGATCACAAGTCGACCCCGTCCAGGTAAGTGATTTGTACGATGACACGAGCATTATATTTATACTGAGCTTCTGAAGGGTCCTCCATTTCTCCTATACGATGTGGGACTCTTGTTGAGTTTCACACTTTCCGCCGTTCTTAATTTCTTATAGTGAACCGCGTGACGTTTCAGTGCTCCATTGATTGAACGACGTGTCGGATGGGCTTAATAAAACGGGGAACGGCAAGGCCTTTGTTAACTGTTGGCGTTCTCTACTGGGCTAGGTATTTTGGTGGGCCAAAATCAATTCGTAGTACAATGTGTGTTCGATTTTTACCGGCTCTGAAATTTTAAAAGTAACCATTGTTGGCTTAAGCCATAGCTAACCTCGAGCGTGAAAACGAGAATAACTTTAAAATTGTTCGGTCGACATGGTTCATGAGTTATGTAATATGTAGGTTCAAAGCAATAATCAGCATGGTTCATGAGTTATGTAGATCTCTAAGATATAAATATATGTAGGTTGAAATTCAACTAACTAGGAAGTTACCAAGAGAACAACTTTAAAATTGTGTGAGTTCTATTGGAAAGATAATCTAGAAACGAATGTGTCACCGATTCAACTATTCAAACTTTGTTATTAATTTGGCATTTGATATGATACTAACAAGTGCAAACGTTACCGATTTTTCTACGAATCAAATATGAAGTTTCTATAAACATTACTGTACATAATAAGGGTATTAATGCCCCCAACGATGTGGACTGCATGTCCAACAAAATAATATAATAGAGTATATAATGCAGAAGACTAATTGTATTAGTTTAATATCTTTCATACAGGATAAAAATGAAAAGTAAGATTATATTTTCTTGGCCAACGATCATAATCAAAAGCAATAAGAAAAATGACCTAAAAGTAATATGTTCTTTAGTCCTTTACTTCCGTAAACGTATACACTAGACTTCCACTTCATTGTACTCGGTTCGTGCATTCAAGTGGAACGCATATGCAGATCTACCTTATATAATATGCGTATTAAAAAGTTGGAGGGTCAATTCCAATTATTTTAAATGTTTTATTTCCTTTTGGAATAAAGACAATGTTTATTAAAAATATATAGTTGGTGATTAGCCATTTCGTGATATTTTTTGGAAGTTATGAGAAAAGTGGAGCCGTCATGTGAGTCAAATATATAAATCGCATTAGAGAATAGATAGACATTTTTTATATATCATACATACTGTTGTTAGATATTGATATTACAATTGAATTGAATTAATGATTAATTATTGTTAAGAAAAAATATACGTATATATCTGGCACCATATATATTTCTGGCACCAGATATATTTCTGGCGAAGAAAACTTATTGACGAACTTGGATTGATACTATCAATTGACAAATTATGTGTTATTTCAAAAGACCAAAATCGATGATATATTTAAAAAAATAAATCGATGATATATACATAAAGCTAAACAATTTTTTAGAAAAAAACTTCTTCATACACATAGAATATGTGATATCAGTTCGTATTCTAAAGATAAAACTTTATATTTAGTGGTTCCTTTACCGATATTGAAAATTTATAAAAATTTAAATAATTTAAGTTAGAAGTATAAACTGACAACTAGCTATTTGTGTTCGTCCTCTATCTTGTGCACTTAAATTGCAGTTCACTAATCCAAACAAAAGGTTGTGGTCCATATCTTCAAGATTTATAATTATAAGTTAAAACTAGGATTTAGAAATGAGCTGGCTCTACATAATGAAAGTAGATTTTTTGCTGTTAGGAGATAGTAAAAGTTAGCAAGTGCATAATTCACATGATTAATGCATGTTGGCGAAGAGAGAAAGATGGTAGTGGAATAAGCTTAAGAACCACGTACAGAAGACAGAAGTACATTTAAACAAAAGCAAACACTAAACCAAACCAACTAAACTATATTGTATGTATATATCTAATCTTGATTTCGCTTATATCATATTCAGCTGTGCTATCTTCTTATATTTCTAACGTTACTTTTTCTTTTTGCATTTACAGTTTACATTAGCATGCTAAGCTTTGTGTGTTTACATTAAAGAAAATAGCTATATCTAAGATATGCATTATCCTTATTTTAAACAATGTCAGTTATCAATAGTTTCAGTACTGCTCTATCATTCTTATAATAAAGAAGCTAATATCCATAATCTACCAAATGAAAATCCAAAAAAGAAACAGTAATCTCTTTCAGTATACATACTCTGTTAGTTTCTTCAGAACTATATATCTATAGAGGGTACGTATATATACACGTGTGCCTTCATGTTCACAAAAGATCTTGAGCTACTTAAAGAAACATAACAAAAGAGGAAACAAATGACAACATCTAAAGAAACCCACTTGAAATCCTAGTCAAGAACAATAACATCTCAACAAGTGTCTAATCTATTCATGTGATCGTATAAGTTTGGTCTATTTACAGAAATATACAAGGGTTGAGAGGCGTAGACTTTATATTATAATTGATAGGGAATGAGTCACAAGCTATATAATAGCAGATATCGACATATTATTGTTGAAGTTGTCAGACTGCGTACTTTATTTATTTTATTCTCGTTTTTGAGTGGTGATCCTATTTCTTTACACATATGACGCATATACAAAATTTAATACTAAAAAGCTTACATGGACCACAATTATAATAAGTAAATAAACGATGCAGTTGACAACCCTAGCACTACTCTGCCTAATGGATGGAAAGTAGTTTTAAGTGGGATCATTGTAGCTTTTGAAGAAAGCACGTCAAGCCAACGCTACAGTTAGAAGAGTGCAGAAGAAAATATAAGTTGGATCGACTTATTAAGTAAAACAAATCAGTTAAAATAGATTAATATATCTCTTTTATAATACTTTTTAAAAAAAATTGATGCGAAACTTTTTCTCTAAAAATATGATTCTTTGAATTATTGTTTTTTGAACATCAATTTTCGAATGTTTGAACAATGATCAATGAGCTAATTTTAGATTGGCCATACTGAATTTGGTGGATCATCATTTGATATCAATCTGAAGTTAGATAATCTTTTTATAAAAAAAACAATTGGTAATAATGTGTTTATTAGTTTTATATATCATAGAAAAAAGACAAGACAGAAACATAGTAGCATAAAAGCTGAAGGTGATTGGTGGATGAAACTAGAGCTGCCATCTACACTTGTAATTCATATATTGGTTAGTCTCTCTTTCTCTTTCGCTCTTGATTAAAGTCTTGGTGAATGAATATCTGTTTCTTGATTTGGAACCGACATGGCTCCTAACAATTGGGCTTTTATTTGCCTCTTCCTAGGAATCTGAAGCTCTCTATCTCTCTCTCTCTCACTCCTTCCTGTCTGTAAGTTTTCATCAATATCTTTTGCTTTTAGATTCACATAGGGTTTGGTGTGTTTGATGTTGACAAACATTTGGGGTTTTACTTGCATCTTACTCAACTTCTTCTGTCTAGTTTTGGTTTGTTAAAAAAATTTAAGTTTCTTGCGTCTTTCATCTTTACTGGTTCCCCTCACTTTGTTCTTGCTTTAGACAACAAGTCTGTCTCTTCGTGATGATTCACATATGGGTTTTGTCATTCGTGTGGTTTTGCGTAATTCCCAAATCCCAAAGTTTCTCATTTGGGTAAGGGAAAGAGTTTTACTTTGTTGACTTTTTGTTCATGTTTATCTTTCACAGGAACACTACTCTTTCATCTCGGCAACATCGAATCTTGACTTCCTTTTTTATTTTCTTCACCTATTGTTTTGGATCTTGGAGATGGCTATGCAAACTATGAGAGAAGGTCTTCCCTCTGCTCCACAGATTTCTTGGTGGAACGCTTTTGGTTCTCAGCCGTTGACTCCGGAGAGTCTCGCCGGAGATTCTGATTCATTGGCCGGAGTTAAGGTCAGATCTGCTGGAGGAATAGAACAAGGTGTGAATAATAAACAAAACAACTCTGCATCTCACTTTGCTTTCTCACTTGGTAAGTCTTAGCTTCCCTTGCCTTTCTCTATGGATGTCTTCAAATGGATGTTGCAGTGAACTTTATGTGGAATAATGGTAGAACATGTTTAACTAGCTAGGTGTTTGAGTGGATGTAACTGAGCTAACTCGCCTAAAGTTGTTAAATACTGAGTTCATAAAATGTTTCTATTCATAGAAAGTTGTGAATATAAATTGCATGTTTGTTATGCTATCAGGTGATGTAAAGAGTTCAAGAGTTGTGCCAAAGCCTCATAGATCTGTTTTCTCAATGCAACCACCTTACTTGGAACTTGGATTTTCTCAGCCACAGGTACGTAACATTATTCTTCGTAAAAACATCTACAAGTATGTAGCCTATCATCAAAATTCAAATGTCGTTTAATATGTTTCTGAGTATATAGTTTTTGTTTACCGTTTCATTGCTTGGTCATTTAAATTTAGATCTACACAAAGTATCCCTGTGTGGAACAACAATACTATGGAGTTCTTTCACCCTATGGACCTCATAGCAGTGTGATGCTTCCTCTAAACATGGAATCAGAAGATGGAACCATCTATGTCAACTCAAAGCAATACCATGGAATCATCAGGCGACGCCAATCACGTGCAAAGGCTGCTGCTGTTCTTGATCAGAACAAACTGAGTAGCAAATTCCGTAAGGTAAAAATTATAACATATCAAAAACTATTTCGGTTTTAGTATATTTTGTTTTGGACTTATGTTAATGTATGTTGCAGCCTTACATGCATCATTCACGCCACCTCCATGCACTGCGCCGTCCTAGAGGAACTGGTGGGAGGTTCTTGAACACTAAGAGTCAGAACAATGTAAAGAAAGCTGATGGAACTAAGCAGTCTCAGACTCAGCCTCAGCCTCAGCGAAGTAACTCTCAGGATTCAGATGTTCTTCATCCTGAAAACGTGACCATGAACTTATCAAACCGACTAGGATCAGAAGTTACAAGCATGAACTACTTTTTAAGCTCTCCAGTCCACCCTCTTGGTGGCATGGTAATGCCTAGCAAGTGGATCACAGCAGCAGCAGCAATGGATAATGGCTGTTGCAGTTTCAAAACCTGATACCTTCACTGTAGTTCACAGTCAGACCGAGAGAGGGAGAACTCTATTGTCTTGATAAAAGACATTTTGAGTTTTTTTTGGTTTCTTGGTTCCATCTGGCTGTGAACTGGCAACTCATCTTTGGCTCATTCGGTACCTAAGGCTTCGTCATCGTCAGGTGAACGGAGCCTTGCATTTTATCTCAGTGTGAAACTACTTTAAACTAGTGAAGAACAATGATGGGCTTTGGCAACTAAACCCACTTGTTCAAACTCTATCTCCTCTCTCTTTGTGTGTGTTTATGTATGTTTTCTGAAACGATTGTAAGAACTTCTAGTCAAGTGGCTTATGTACCATATTTTAAGTCCTGCTTTTCTATAAGATTGTGTGTGTGTGTGTTTATGTATGTTTCTGAAACTGTTGTAAGAACATCTAGTTGTGTGGTTTATGTAACATATTTTTAAGTCTTACTGTTCTATAAAAGATTGTGTGTTCTAGTAAACTTGGCTGGGACGTAAAGTATTCTCGTCTCGAGGTGCTTGAAGTTGTAAAAGATTGTATCTCCTAATGCTAAATTCTCTTGCTAAAAGGTGTTAAACATTTAGCAATGTGATCATTATCTGATCACGTCAAATATTCAATAGCGTCTGTAAGGAACTCCACCTCTCAGAATTGAACTTAGTGGACGTCTCTCACTACACTAACAAGGGGACTTAAATATTGGTCGATGATGGAAAATTGGCAGCTTGATTCATTCTAACCAAAATCATGTTAGAGACATACTTACACAATGTTTTATAGTGTGGTTGAATAAGAAAAATCACTTGTTTGTTTTGAATATATATGTATGGTGACTTAATAATTTTATATTTATAACTATTTGAAAGTAAAAAAAATGATTAAAAAGAAAAATTAGGAGAAAACAAATGTAAACACACACTCGTTGATGTAATTAATCTTTGATTTATACGAAGGCTAATATAGTTTCCTCAGCACAACCGGTTTGGCGTCGGTGGTTTGTATCAGCGGGTAAACCGAAACATTCAATTCCCGGTTTATAAAATTCAGTTTCCGGTTCATGAAATTCAGTTTGATATTAGCTTTTCGTTCGGACCAACCCTAAAAACCTTAAACGCCGGTTAAACAAAAAAAAAAAACTTCATCGGCGTTTGCTCTTCTCCTCCTCCTTCGCATTCTCCATCTCTCTCTCTACAATCCCCAGGTAAAGCTTCTTCGATTCGTACTCTTAAACACTAAATACTATTCGCATTCCTCCTCCTATGGTCTTCGTTTCTTAACGAAGCTTTCTCTCTCTTTTAAGTCCGCGTCGATCCCAAATTAGTGAGATTTAACCCTAATTTATACAACAATCCCTAGCTCGTGATCTAGTTGTTGCGTTTGACATAGAGATAAGCTTCTAAAGTTCGCGAACTCTTCAGAATCTAGTTGTTGTGTCTCTGATTACTCTAATGTAGATGCATAATTTTTGTAATCCGAGGTTTAGTCAATTTTGTTTCTTTTAATATTGAGGGTAGGAGACGTACACGAAACGAGAAGACTGGGAGCGATTCTCTAGAGGACATGGTACGGTCGGAGCCTTGTGTTCTGTTCGCTCAGACCTTTGTTCATCCTCAATTGGACGAATATGTTGACGAGGTAACCCTTCTCAATTGTTACCTTATCTCTCTGTCTGTTTAGTCTGGTAGGAATAGTTAGTGCGAACGAACTGCTTGTATGGACAGGATTGGTCGGAATGGTGGTTTTGGTTTTGTCATTTGATGTCCGAAGTTATTTTTGTAAGTCTTCTGGGGATTTATTTTTGTGTTTTTTTCTTTAATAATTATTGTAGGTGATATTTGCTGAGCCAGTAATCATCACTGCTTGCGAGTTTTTGGAGCAGAATGCCTCCTCTTCTTCTCAAGCTGTTTCCCTTCTCGGGTATGTTTTTTCTCGGCTGTGTGTATTCTTACTCTTTTATTGATTTTTTTACTATGATAGATCTTCGAGTAGTAAAATAGCCATTACTAGTCTTGTTGGAATGCTTTATTACATGTTGTCGAGCATGTAGCAGTAAACTCTATTTGGCTCTTTGATGCTAAGCTTTGTTACATTACAAGTCCTTGATAATATCTTGGTTGAAACGTTTAGATTCTAAGGTTTAGTAGTTTATAGTCATTTTCAGACTACTATAGATTTTTTGAGTCAATAGTTAGTTTTGATGGGTGGCTTGGTATTCTTAGTGAGTGACTTAAGAATCGTTGACTTGTCTTAAGTGTGGGTGATGTGATATCTATTGATACTTATCTTCATTAGGGCAACGTCACCTCCATCATTTGCATTGGAAGTATTCGTTCGATGCGAAGGAGAATCGAAGTTTAAGCGACTTTGCAACCCTTTTCTTTACACCCCTTCAGCACCCTACCCTTTGGAAGTGGAGGTAACTACTAAGATGTGTTTTGTCTTAAAATGTCTGTTTCTTTTCCCTTTCATTTTGTCTCTTGTTGGGTATGATTAGTTTGATATTCTGCGAGTGTTGATAACAGCTTAGGAAATGGTTCTTAATTCTTTTATATGATGTTTCGGGACTTTTCTTGTCCTTTGACCAGAGTAATTGGTTATCAGAACTGTGACTTACAACAGTACAGACTTCCTTAGAGATGTTGAAATGTGTAATTGCTAGGCCGCATATCTGTCGTCTGATAATATGGTATATGATAAAATCAGGGGAGTAAATAACTTGTAGCATAAGGTTGTGGGTTTAGTCTTAGTTGAGAATGGAAGGAGTTTAGAGTATTGAATACCTTTTTGTTCTGTGATCTGTCAAAAGGCAGACCTTCCCATTTGCAGGGTTCAAGTCCTTGCATTAGTCTAAGTCACATCCAGATTTTAAAGGACCGTTTCATCTAAATTGCAGGCTGTTGTGACAAACCATCTGGTGGTTAGAGGCAGCTATCGGAGTTTGAGTTTGATCGTCTATGGAAACATTGTGAAAGATTTGGGGCAGTACAATATCATTCTTGAAGGTCGTTCTGTAACTGATATTGTGAATTCCACTGAAGGTAATCTTGAGGACTTGCCATTGGTATTGCACTCAGTCAACAGAACAATAGAGGAATGTCTATCATCTCTAGACATAGTAGCTTTACCCCTGGCTGCTGTAGATGTGCCCGTGGAAGTTAAGCGATTGTTGCAGCTGCTGGTAAAAGTCTTTGACCAGCTAGCTACTGATGATGTATTAAATAAGTTTGTGGATACTGTAGTATCTGGGGTCTCATCTTATGTCACAGACAATGTAGATTTCTTTTTAAAGAATAAAAATTGTACGGCGGTGGCCAGTTCCGTAGATTCTGGGATTTTCCATGATATTACTGACAAGGTTAAGAAAGGTATTCTTGATCTCAATGAAATTCAAGGATCAGATGTGCCACTTGGATTATCGGCACTGCTCAGCTTTCTTGAATCAGAGACTTTGGCCACTTCCCAACAATTGGTCGATATGTTAAGTCCGTATATTCAGTTTGAAAGTGATTCCTTGTGTACTGCCTTTCCACAGCTTTCAAAGGTAATACAAAATTATTAGCTCTCACACACGCTAGTGATAGAAACCTATATAATATTCATAGATGATTGCTGTGTATTTTTCTCATTTCAGGGAAAAGCCACTCTTCTAGGTTTAAGCTTGGCCTTTTTATTGTGCTCCAGCCGAGAAGGCTGCCTCCATTTTGTCAATTCTAGGGGGATGGATCAACTTCTATATTTGTTTGGTCATGACGTTCAGCATTCGACCACCGTTACTTTGCTGTTACTTGGAGTTGTTGAGCAGGCTACTCGCCATGCAGTTGGATGTGAAGGGTTTCTAGGTTGGTGGCCTCGTGAGGACGGAAGTATCCCGTCTGGGCAGAGTGAGGGCTACTGTCTTCTGTTGAAATTACTCATGCAAAAACCATGTCATGAAGTTGCCTCTCTTGCAATATATATTCTTCATCGCTTGAGAATTTATGAGATTATATCAAGATATGAGGTACTCTCCATATAAGAATCTTTTTTCGTTGGCATTATCTTAATAGGTCCCTAAAGTATATTTTTATTTTTATTTTTTTCTCTCAGTTTGCAATGTTGTCAGCATTGGATGGTCTCTCCAATTCTCACGGGGATGCAACTCATAATCTGAATATGCTATCTGATGCTAAGTCACAACTTCAAAAACTCCAGGTTTTTAGCTGATTATAAATTCATGTTATTTGGTCGTTATACAATCATGTAAACCAACCATTTAACATTGTGACTGGTGTTACTGCCGACTATCAATACAGAAGCTGATGAACTCACTTGGATCAGTCGAAGATCCCTCACCCTCAGCCGACGCCGAAAGAAGCTTGGTTTTTGATCATTCTGAGGGGTGGTTGTCATACAAAGCCACAAGTAAACTAACTGCTTCATGGGCATGTCCCTTTTCCAACTCTGGAACAGATTCGCACATGTTGTCACTTCTTAAGGTAAATCACTTCGTTAAATTAGTCTTTAAATTTTACCTTCAACATATCTCAATTGCTAAAACATTTGCTGAATATGTTGCCTGTCATGGGCCTATCTTTTCTACTTCTCGTTATGTCACTAGAAGCTTTTTTAGAGAGTATTCTAATTGCTAAACCTTACTTATGCATCTCACAATGAGCAGGAGCGAGGATTTCTTCCTTTGTCAGCAGCACTTCTCTCAATACCTGGATTGCATTCTGAACTTGGAGACATTCTGGATGTCTTTACTGATATCGCAATGTTTATTGGAAACATTATTCTTTCACTCATGTTTTCTCGCACAGGTAGTTTAATAAAGTCTTCCGATTAGAAAAGACTTGATTATGTGCGTCAAGAGTTGTAATATAGCCTGATTTCTTCTTTTTTTCCAGGATTGAGCTTTTTGCTACATCATTCACAACTGACTGCTACAATAATACAATCTCTAAAGGGATCTATTGATCTGAACAAGGAAGAGTGTGTCCCTCTCCGCTATGCTTCAGTTTTGATTTCCAAGGGTTTTACTTGCAGCTTACTGGAAATTGGAATAAATCTTGAAGTGCATTTGAGAGTGGTGGGTTCATGTTACCATAAAGGGCACATGCTTTACATAGGTAGATTTGTATTTGTATTCTACTATTATTTACATACTTCTTTCAGGTGAGTGCGGTAGATCGTTTGCTCAAATCGTCTCCACAAACAGAAGAATTTCTTGGGATTTTATGGGAGCTACGTGATGTCTCTAGGTGAGAATTTCTCTATGTGCAACAATCTGCCTATGCTTGTTTTGTCTTCTTTTGAAATAAACCTGAAGCCCTTCTGCAAGTGCAGGTCTGACTGTGGGCGTGAAGCTTTATTGACTTTAGGTGTTTTCCCAGAGGTATGAATCTGGAATCAGGAAAAATAATGATATAGTATTTACTCTTTTTAGTAACATGTTCCATCTTTCTTTTCAGGCGTTAGCAGTTTTGATTGAAGCTTTGAATTTAGTCAAGGATACAGATCCAGCAGTTGAAAATACTGGTACGGATACTGATTCATCTTTGAGTTTTCTATCTTGGAGTAGTCTCTTGGTCATCTTCCTTCAAACCCTCTTACTTGCTTAACATTCTCCTTTTTTTTCCAGGAATTTCACCTCTTAATCTAGCAATATGTCACTCAGCTGCGGAGATATTTGAAGTCATAGTCTCCGACTCAACTGTATCATGCTTGCATGCTTGGATTGAACATGCCCCCGTTCTTCACAAAGCCTTGCATACTTTATCACCGGGTGGTTCCAATCGAAAAGATGCTCCTTCACGATTACTTAAATGGATTGATGCGGGTGTAGTTTATCACAAACATGGTGTAGTTGGCCTTTTACGTTATGCCGCTCTCTTGGCTTCTGGAGGGGACGCCCAACTATCATCATCAAGCATCCTTGCACTGGATTTAACATCGGCTGAGAATGGTGTTGGGGAGTCGTCGAATGTCTCTGAGATGAACGGGCTAGATAATCTCGAAAAAGTTATCCTTGAGAAATCTTTTGAAGGTGTTAACCTTTCTGACTCATCAATTTCACAGTTGACAACAGCTCTTCGGATTTTAGCGCTGATTTCAGATAATACAGTATGTTATCGATCCCCATTATTTTGTCCAGCAAATTTTTTTTCTCTACGGATGGTGTAGTCTTCTTATTTTAGTGTTCTAAAATGTTGTGATTTGTACAGACTGTTGCTGCTGCTTTATATGATGAGGGTGCGGTTACAGTTGTGTATGCTATTTTGGTCAACTGCAGCTTCATGTTTGAGAGATCGTCTAATATTTATGGTAAACGAGTATATATCCTATGCTGTCATTTAACTCTTCTATTTGAGGCTTAAGTTTAGACCTGAGGATAAGAGATGCTGGGAAGAGTTTAAGACGCCCACTGGCTGGATAATTTTTTCATTTAACGTTGTTCAATATTTATCAGTGACCCTCAAGTAGCTCCTTTGTTTTGGGCAGATTATCTTGTTGATGACGATCATGGATGCAGTTCTATTTCTGACTTTTTATCTGAACGGAATCGTGAGCAAAGCTTAGTGGATCTGTTAGTTCCTTCCCTTGTCCTTTTGATATCTGTTCTCCAGAGATTACAGGTCTGTTTCTTTACACAATATTAGTACTTTATCGTGTATTGGAAGCAAATGAATTGATTTTGCGGAACAGATTTAATTGCGAAATCCTGCCTTTATTTTTCTTGATGAGATTCTATAATTGCTGGTTTATGCGTTGTTAATCTCCCCTCTTGCCGTTGATATTGTCTTTTCTATCTAAAGGATTCTAAGGAGCAGTACAGAAACACCAAACTAATGAAGGCGCTCCTAAGGCTACATCGGGAAGTCAGGTCGGTTACTGTGTCTTTTGATTTAGTAGTATAAATCATATGCTGATATGTTTATGCAAATCTAAGCTTTGAGCTTGTTCTCTTTCCAGCCCGAAGCTTGCTGCATGTGCAGCTGATTTGTCCTCCCATTATCCAGACTCTGCTCTTGGCTTCGGAGCAGTGTGCCACCTCATTGTCTCTGCCCTTGTCTGCTGGCCAGTTTATGGATGGATGCCTGGGCTATTCCACTCTCTTCTCTCTGGTTTCCAGAAGTCCTCTGTTCCTGCATTGGGTCCAAAGGAAACATGTAGCTTCCTCTGCATTCTGGTATGAATATTTTACACTTTCTGCGAATTATTTTTTCTTGGTGATTGTGATGGCATGCGTTACTTGAATTTTGCGAGAATTCATTTATTTCCAGCCAAAAAGATACAACTCCATCGTTAATTTTGTGATAGAATTTTGTGTAGTAATTTCATATAAATGTTAGCAACCAGAAAATCTTTATTTTGTCTTATACTTCAAAATGATTTTATCTCAATCTTCACTTATTCTCACTGCAAGAGTGATATTCTCCCGGAAGAAGGAGTCTGGTTTTGGAAGAGTGGCATGCCCTTGTTAAGTGGTCTTAGAAAGTTGGCGGTTGGGACATTGATGTCTCCACAGAAGGAGAAACAGATCAATTGGTATCTGGAGCCTGCCCCCCTTGAAAAGCTGCTAAATTATTTGACACCTAATCTTGACAAGATTGCAACGATTATCCAACACCATGCAGTATCTGTATGTTTTTCTCTTTCTTGCTAGCTTCAGTAATTCTCTACTGATTTGGCTTTTGTTAGCATCTAATTCACCACGAATTGTGTGTCTGATGTTTTTTTAAATAGGCATTGGTGGTCATTCAAGATATGCTTCGGGTATTCATAGTTCGTATTGCATGTCAAAGGGTTGAACATGCTTCCATCCTTCTGAGGCCCATATTTGCATCTATCAGAGAGGGTATACTGGATGAGTCCACAACAAGAGAAACTGAAGCTTATAAGGTACTTGCTCTGCCTCTCTAACTCTCTGTCTATGTACTGCTGTTCTTAACACTCTTATTCGCTCTTTCAGGTCTACCGATATCTTAATTTTTTGGCTAGTTTATTAGAGCATCCGCAATCTAAGGTCAAACCCTTTGCCTTTTGAACACACTTTCCCTTCACTTCTGTTTTTTTTCCTTGATCACCTAGAATTTATTAATTTCAGGGATTATTGTTAGAGGAGGGTATTGTTCAACTGCTTGTAGAAGTTCTTCAACGATGTTATGATTCCACTTATCCAAGTGAAGATAGGGTTCAAGAATTTGGAACTGTTTCCGAGTCTAGTGCGATTAGGTGGTGTATTCCAGTTTTCAGATCGATCTCACTGCTTTGCCATTCACAAGTACCTCTCTCGTGCTTTCCAAAGAAAGAGCTGTAAGTATTTTCCCTGCAGGAGTGTTTAACACTACCATTTATGGTATATTTATATCTCGGATCCTACCTGTAGTACTAGTATTACCTTCCCTTGATCACATTTATATCTAATTGCTTGTTTTGTTAAATCATATAACTTGTACAGATTGGCTAGTTTGAGTGCAAAAGATTGTGCATCAATTTTCCCCTTTGTGCTGAAGTTCTGTCAGGTATAGTATATTTTGTCAGCAATGTAGTGATCTATGTTATCAATTGTTTTCCAGTTGCCATTATGAAGGTGTTCTACTGTTGCTCGTCGAGTCTCCTTTGAGAATATGGTTAAAAGGATGCACCTAAAATGCTACAGATTCTCAATTATGATTGATTGTGACAATGGATTTTTTGTTCATATCAATGACCTCTCCTA
Organism: Hirschfeldia incana; assembly: GCA_026261945.1. Classification (NCBI taxonomy): domain Eukaryota; kingdom Viridiplantae; phylum Streptophyta; class Magnoliopsida; order Brassicales; family Brassicaceae; genus Hirschfeldia; species Hirschfeldia incana. The sequence continues at coordinate 4,684,346 of JABCMI010000021.1, forward strand.
GTAGACATGTTTAGAGTATTTTCCTTGCAAAAGTCTGTTTACTAAGAATTATTTTATTTTTACAGGTGTTGCCTATTGGCAATGAGCTCTTATCTTGTCTTTGCGCTTACAGAGACCTGGTCTCGTGTAGTGAAGGTCAAGATAGTCTTGTTTCACTTTTGGTACATCTGTTTTCTAGCCCTGAGAACTCTGCGTATGACACAAATAATTTGAGTCTCGATCAAGTAGAAATGAAGAAAAATCCCCCTTTTCTGTCCTGCTGGATCAAGTTATTGAACTCAGTTAATTCAAAAGATGGTTTGTCAGTTCTTGCAATAAAGGCAGCAAACATTCTGAGCGTGGGCTCACTCAGATTATGCATCGATGGTAAAAGGTGATTTCCTGTCCCTTCATAATGTACTAATTTTCTGCTCGCCCAGTTTAACCCGAATTTGGTAGAATTTTTCTAACTCTGATACGCTACGCATCCTTGTCAAAAAATATATCTTCATGTGATTCATGTTAAAATCGTTAGTTGATGTATGGTATCTTCACTGCGTATGTTGGATACATGAAACGTAACGTCCACCGATGCCACTTTTGTAGTTAAGTTTAGTTAATCTAGTTTTGGTCATTTGATATAAGCCTAATAATTATCAAGTAAAAAATGTGCTTAGTTGCGTGTTTACTGGTCTTTCAATTAAGCTAAGAAGAAGGCTGCAGGAATGCTCCGCGTAGTCTAATTTTCTTACTTTTTTTCCAGTTTGGACTCGAAGAAGGTTGCAGCAATAAAATCCCTCTTTGGCCTTCCAAGCGATTATAGTGATACAGACACTTTTAGAGAGGAAAACATTGGTTTGATTGAACAAATGGTGACACTGTTGAGTTCAATGACTTCGGGATCTGATACTTCAGCAACAACCGAGATGAAACCATGTCTGCCTGAGGTACTGATTACCTGTAACTGCATAATCCACTTCCTTTGCTGTTTTTTTCTCTTGACACTGACCTCGTACTCTATTTGTGGGCTTGAAGGTATCCCTTTCGTTACTGTCCTTGCTAAAAGACGGAAACATTGATGATATGACCTCCTGCAAAGGGGCTCTTGTTTCTACCGAGAATTTTGATATGGATGATGTGGACTCTGAAAACATTGAGGATGATTTCCTTCAAAGAGGACTTGAAGACAAGTTCTGGTGGGAATGTCCAGAAACATTACCTGAGCGTTTGCCCCAATCATCTCTTCCCGCAAAAAGGAAACTGCCAACTGTGGAGAGCTCTAGCAGGCGTGTTAAAGGCGAAAGCTCTTCTGCTGACATACCGACCCAAAGTTCAATTCAACGGGGACTGAGTTCTGCATCCCTTCCTCCTGCTCCCACACGTAGAGACACCTTTAGGCAGCGCAAGACGAATACCAGCAGGCCTCCCTCCATGCATGTTGATGACTATGTTGCCAGGGAAAGGAGTATTGATACAGCGGGTAATTCTAATGCAATAACCATTTCACGGGCAGGATCGAGCAGTGGTAGACCTCCATCTGTTCACGTTGATGAATATATGGCTAGAGAAAGACGAGGCCAAAATCCCTCCGCCATTGTGGTGGGAGAGGCTACCGTTCAAGTGAAGACCCCTACTCCTGCTAGAGATACCGAAAAAGTCGCAGGTAAACCCAAACAATTCAAAGCCGATCCTGATGATGATCTGCAAGGGATAGATATAGTTTTTGATGGTGAGGAATGTGAAGGAGCTGACGACAAGCCCTTTCTTCAACCCGATGAGAACCTTATGCAGCCTGCTCCTGTCATGGTTGAACAAAACTCTCCTCACTCCATTGTTGAAGAAACCGAGAGTGATGCAAATGGAAGTAGTCAATTCTCCCACATGGGCACGCCGTTGGCATCCAACGTTGACGAGAACGCTCAGAGCGAGTTTGAATCGAGGATATCAAATTCACGCCCCGAGATGTCATTGATCCGGGAGCCAAGCATATCTTCAGACAGGAAATTTGTTGAGCAGGCAGATGAAACCAACAAGATGGCTCCTCTGAAGAACGACTCTGGTTTTGTACCTGGTTACAACAACAACGTTCCAGGATCTTCAGGACAGAATCTGATGGATCCTAGAGTTGGTCCTCAGGGCTTCTATTCGAAGAGTAATCAGCAGCAACATAGCGGTCCTATTCATGGTGCATTCGGTGGTCGTGGGGTTTATGATCAGAAAATGCTACCAAACCAGCCTCCTTTACCCTTGGTGCCACCTCCATCAAGCTCACACGTGATGCCACATTCTTCTGATTCTCTTTCTAATCAATCCTCCCCGTTTAGTCGGGGAACACCATCTTCAGGAGGACCCATCCGGCATATGCCACCGCATCCTTCAGCAACTCCTCAATACTCATCTAACCCATATGCTTCGCTACCACCAAGGACTTCTACAGTTCAAACTTTTGGATACAACCAGGGAGGAGGAACATGTTCCACTGAACAACAACAACAACAAAGTGGTCCAGCCATTGATCCTCAGTCGGGTACCGGAATGACCTCTTACCCTCCCCCCACGTTAATGCAATCTGGTTATAGTAGACCATTCTATGGGAATCCTATGCACCAAGGAAGTGATAAGCAGCAGCAGAACATGTTGCCGGTTCCTCAGCCACTCAATCCACACTCGATTCCTCAACAGCTGCCGTCGATGCAGCTGCAACGCCCTATGCAGCCTCCTCAGCATGGTAGACCATCCATGCAGATGTCTCAGCCAACAGACCAAGGAGTATCATTGCAAAACCAGTATCAGATTCCATTGCATCCGATGCAGATGATGCAACAGCCGCAAGTCCAGCCGTACTATCACCCACCTCAACAACAAGAGATCTCTCATGTTCAGCAGCAACAGCCACAGCCACAGCAGCAGGCTGTTCAAGTTCAGCAAGGAGCTGGGAGTTCTCAGCGACAAGAATCTGGAATGTCATTACATGATTACTTGCAGTCCCCGGAAACCATTCAGGTCTGTAATCCACATCCTTGTCAATGATGCTCTATTTTCATTTGTATAACGTGCTTCACTAAGTCTTAATCCTTAACTCTTCTTCTCAGGCTCTACTAAATAACCGCGAGAAGCTCACACAGCTTCTGGAACAGAACCCAAAGCTAATGCAGATGCTACAGGTAAATCGATTCTCCTCCTAATTGTTTTTCGTGATGCTTTCTGAAAGCATCATTAAATCGACATTTGTGCTCACTTGTAGAGTTGCACTGATATGGGGTTTTTTTAATTGTTCGTTGTGACAGGAAAAACTCGGCCCTCGGTGAGGAGAAAGAGCCCACTACTCGGCAAATATATCAAAATACCTGGCTTTTGAGTTGCTTTCGGTTATGTAATGTTGAATTTACAAATATAACATGTACATTTGTTTCAGACAAGCTGTAAACGGTCGTTTGTTGTTGTTTAGTTTAGACTGATGTACATTGGTAAAGAAGGGAAACACTCTTCACGTCCGTCCGAGTCTTTAGCTTTTCTTACAAAAGCGAGAATCCTGAGTTAGTTGTATGCCATGAACTTAAGACTTGATTAGGGAACACACATCGATGACTTAGTAAGTAAAGTAATTAGTATATCTAAGAATCTGTCTGACTCTTAGATTCCTATCTCATCTTAGACATCAAATCAGGGTAACAAGAAACTGTCTTCAAGCTTTATTTTCCTTTCAGATATTCCATTATCATTGGTATCAAAACCTGAGAATCATAGAAATTACATTTATATACCTTGGTTACACACAGAAACAGTACGTTCACTGAGCCAAGAAGAAGCCTTAAAGCCCACTAAGGCGGCATTTGAAACTGAGCCCACTAAGAGATCCAAGATTATCACTCTAGGCCCAGAGCACTGAAGCTCTGACACATCATCGTCAAGTAGGCATTGAAAAAGATTTTGTACAAATAAAAAAGAGAGAGAGATCGAGTAGAGTCTGGATGATATCAGTGTGGTTCGTAGATTGCTAAGATCAAAAAGCCGTATCCTTTCTCGTACCGCTCAAAGAAGTTCACCACTAAAGAATCTTAAAGATTCAACATTTAGGGTGTACTCTTCTCTCCGATAAACATAAAGCTGACGCCTTTCTATTTCTAGGTCTGAGTTCTTAATTGAAAAGCTTCTTGCTTTCTGTACTTTTGGTTAAATGTGTCAGCTAGATCTCACTTCTTCACTGTGTTTGCTTATTCAGGTGCTGAGATAAACATCAAATTCACAAGAAAGATCCAAGCTTTTAACTCTATGGAGCCTCCTGTAAGTATATATATGCTAGACAATGATGAGTTAGTTTATAGCCTGTGGGGGCTGACGTGTTTGAATTTGTTTTTGTTTTTTGATAGGATAATCAAGCAGAGACTTCATATACATTTGGTGATAGATCCACGAGTGACATAGTCTTGATGAGAAACTTGATGTAAGATTATGGTTTTAATGATAAGATGGGTTTGATAAAAAAAAACCATCGTCTTGGATTAAAAACATAAACGACTCTAGCTAGCAAAATAAGTTAAGATAGATAGTTCTTCATGAGAAGATGACAGCACAATCAAGACAAAGCTTGGTTGGGTCGACAAAGTCTGATAGCTGAGAAATAGTCACATAAGGAGGTGATTTCGATTGCATCTTCAGGTTCCGTACTGTACAGTCCGCTACACAAGATGGCAAACCGTTGAAGAAACTGAAACTGATACTCAGTAATGAAACCAAGGAAACATCTCCTTTCATAGGAAGAAGGAATGGTGATAAAGGATACTTGGTAGTGAAACCAAGGCCAGGTGAACCACCACCTGTAAAATCATCCGACAGGAGAAATATAGCAATACGCACCGAAATAAACTGGAAGTCTCGTACAAAATAACCCAGACACCAAAAGTCAATATACATGTTATATTATATTTAACATTATATGAATGTAAAAGCAGCTAATAAGCGAGGAGAGATGTATTTTCTGAGTAGTCGCTCTTTCTTTTCACAGCTGCCCCATTTTTTCCTGTCAAACGAACAATTACAAAAACCCATTTCAGTAACTCTACAAGTGAACAAAAAGTTGATTCTATGATGCCTTCAGAAAGCTCATGAAAAGCAATTAGGAGGAGAATCGATTTAGAAGAGAACCTGAAGCATCTGCATTATCTTTGGATCCTGTTCAAGAAGCTCACACAGCTTCTCTCGGTTACTTAGTAGAGCCTGAAAAGGAGAGTTCAGAATTAAGACTAAGTGGGGGGCACGTTATACTAATGAAAATAGTGCATCATTGCCAAGGATGTGGATTACAAACCTGAATGGTTTCTGGTGTTTGCAAGTAATCATGTGATGACATTCCAGATTCTTGTCGCTGAGAACTCCCAGCACCTTGCTGACCTTGAACAGCCTGTTGCTGTTGCTGCACATGAGAGATCTCTTGTTGTTGAGGTGGGTGATAGTACGGCTGGACTTGCGTCTGTTGCATCATGTGCATGGAATGCAATGGAATTTGATAAGAGGCCTCTTGTTGTTGAGGTGGGAGATAGTAAGGCTGAACTTGAGTCTGCTGCATCAACTGCATGAGATGCAATGGAATTTGATAAGAGATCTCTTGTTGTTGAGGTGGGAGATAGTAAGGCTGGACTTGAGTCTGTTGCATCATCTGCATCGGATGCAATGGAATCTGATACTGGTTTTGCAATGATACTCCTTGGTCTGTTGGCTGAGACATCTGCATAAATGGTCTAACATGCTGAGGAGGCTGCATAGGGCGTTGCAGCTGCATCGACGGCAGCTGTTGAGGAATCGAGTGTGGATTGATTGACTGAGGAACCGGTAACATGTTCTGCTGCTGCTTATCACCTCCTTGGTGCATAGGATTCCCATAGAATGGTCTACTATAACCAGATTGCATTAACATGGGGGGAGGGTAAGAGGTCATTCCGGTACCCGACTGAGGATCAACGGATGGACCACTTTGTTGGTGTACTTCAGTGGTACCTGCTCCTCCTCCCTGGTTGTATCCAAAAGTTTGAACTGTAGAAGTCCTTGGTGGAAGCGAAGCATATGGGTTTGATGAGTATTGAGGAGTTGCTGAAGGATGTGGTGGCATATCACCTCCTAAATGCATGGGATTTCCATAGAATGGCCAACTATAACCAAATTGCATCGAAGTTGGGGGAGGGTAAGAGATCATTACGGTACCCGACTGAGGATCAATGGCTGAACCACTTTGTTGTTGTACTTCAGTGGTACATGCACCTCCCTGGTTGTATCCAAAAGTTTGAAGTGTAGACGTCCTTGGTGGTAGCGAAGCATATGGGTTAGATGAAGGTTGAGAAATTGCTGAAGGATGCAGTGGCATGGGTCCTCCTCCTGAAGGTGATAGTGTTCCACGACTCAACGGGGAGGATTGATTCGAAAGAGAATCAGAAGAATGCAGAATCACATCATTATTCTCCACAACTTTATTATTATCACCATCACCACCGTCATCATCATCACCATGATCCTCACCACCTTCATCATCATCATCATCATCATCTTCTTCTTCTTCTTCTTCTTCTTCTTCCTCCCCACCATCACCACTATCATCTTCATCATCACCACAATCATCTTCACCATCAGCATCATCATAATCATAATCATAATCATAATCAGAATCAGAACCATAATCATCAGAATCAGAATCAGAATCATCAGAATCATCATCCTCACCATCTGCACTTTCATCGTTTGCCTCTAAAATTCGTACACCGTAGCCTTTGACCTTGAAGGTTTTATCGACTCTGAACACAAAAGTAAGCTCGTCGAAAGTGGTTTCTTCGGCTTCAGGACTACAGATTTTATCATCGGCGCTTAACACAAAAGATTCTTCAAATATAAACAGATGCGCTCCATATTCTTCTGTAAGTTCCATAAATAAATTATGTCGACCTGAGATATATAGATTTGGCATAGGCATCTGGTGTGATCCCTTACGTCCGACCGTGAAGCCATTCTGTTTCCACTTTACAGAATAAGACAGGCCCGTCAGTGAATTCTCACCCTCTTCATCATCATTGTTATCCCTACGACGATCATATACGTTCAATAAGATACAAGCTTTGAATCTGAAGGATGAAGGAAGAGGTCTTGGAGTCGACTTGATCGTTAAGCGACCTGAACTGGCTTGGTGAGTGAAGTGTTTAGGCATTTCTTCACCCGGTAAGACCGCATCTTGGCAAGCTGATGTCTGTATGAGCTTTCTGGCTTTTCTATTCAGGCAGTGGCAGTGAATAAAGTTTAGGCAAATGTTCGGATTTTGAAAAGAGGAATCTATTCTCCACAAAGATTCACAACCTTGTGCCTCTATATATACAAGGGAATGTCGAAGCTGTGGAAGTACTAGGAGCTTGCTGCATTCTTGGACGTCAAGCGCAATTAATTTCGAGAGACGTTTGATGTAACCTGGAATAGTCTTGATACCATTACCGCGGAAACGTAATGATATAGGAGATGTAAGAGCCTTCTCGGGTAGACATAACGGCAAAATGTAGTGAACGTCCAAGTCTGACCGTAATCTCCAAGTGCGCTCAAAGTCAGGCCCCCACTTGATTATTGCTTCAAATAATTCACCACCATACGTATCTCTTTCTTTTTTTTTTCTTTTTTCTGTCAGAAACGTATCTATTTCATCTGTATCTTCATTTTCACCATGATAAGAATGATCACTATCAACACATTCACCATTCTTACTCAGACCAAGAAACTCAAGATTCTCCAACTTATAAATGTTTGGCGATATAGTTTTCAGCTTCTCGCATCCATGCATAAATAGTTTACGCAGACGCGAAAGATTCTCAACCCGTCCAGGAACCTCCTTTATCCCTGTTTCGCACAACACCAACTTTTCGATGCTGTCAGGAACATTTGGGAAGTCTTCGATTTTTGTACACTTTGATATATCCAATCGATAAAGCTTAGTGGCATAAATAGAGTTTGTGATCTCTAACAAACTTCTGCAGTCATGGAGGAATAATTCCTCGAGACTCGTTGCATTTGAGAGATCTGGAATCATTTTCAGATTCCGAGAGTAACTCAAATCAAACATCTTGAGGCATTGGAGAGGCTACAAAAAACAAAGAAAAAAAGAGTTTTAGATAAATAAATGACTAATAGCTCAATACAATACCAAAAAAAAGAAAGAAAATATAAGTAAAGAAGCTGAGTATTTTTACTTTAATTCCCTCCCAAAGCATCTTGAATTTGCTACCTCGCATGACTAGTTCAACAAGAAACTCGCCAGAGAACCTGGAAGGCCAAACTCTCAATGGACACTCTTCCCAATGTAGCAATACGAGTTTGTCGGGAAGACAGTCAAGGCCCTCGGGTTTGCATATGGTGGTATAAGACTCAAAGTATAGAAATTGGAGATAATTCATCCCTCGGAAAGCGCTTTTATTTATTTTGATTAATATCTCTCCCCTACGCAACCGTATGCCTAGAATATTTCCAATAACCTAGAATAAATTATTCAGAAAGAAAAAAAAATTCAGCTTTAAAGACAAGGGAATAGATGACTGCAGATGTAAAATATAATGAAAAGAACTTACAGTAACTTTTTCAAGCGCATCAGAAATATCCTCGGTGTCCGTCAAGAAATGTGGTTTTGCAGGATTCTTGGAAGACCTTTTCTTGATAATTTCTCTACCCATTTTTTGTAGTAATCTATGCATCCGTATGCATCCGTATTTTATAGATATAAGAGATCTTTGAGCTAAGACTTCAAGCCCATACTTGACTTTCAAACTACTGTTTGCAAAACACCTTTTGAATCTATCAACCTTGAAACCATCAAAGAAACATGCTATATGCAGAAAAAGAGTTCTTTCATTATCTATCAAGGCTTCGTAGCCTAATCTTAGAGTTGATTCAATTTCCCCGTCAAGGGTAGACCTGAGCCATGGTAGTGCCTCTATCCACTTGTCCTTGGACATTCCTCGTAGGAAAGATCCCATAACTCTCAGGCCTAGAGGAAGATTACCAGCAAGTTCAATAACCTCCCAGACAAGCATTTGAAAATCATCATCTGGAGGAGACTTTTGACTGAAAGCATATTGGCATAAGATCTGGAATGCCTCAAATAAATCTGGACGTTTCATCTCGTAGATACAATCGCTCTCGAGTCCGAGTGCCTCCAGAAGTCTGCTATCTTCGGTTGTAATGATAATCATACTTCCAGGACCAACCCATCCACTCTGATTTGCCATTTCCTCTAGCTGCCACCAGTGATCAACTTCATCAAGAACAATCAACGCCTTTTTGTCACTCAGCATTTCTTTAGCCCTTCCTAGGTGATGAACCTCAATGTCCTTTTGATTGAATATTTTACACAACATGTTCTTTTGAAAACTCAGCTTCAAATCATAGTTGTTACCTCGTGGTTTCTCATAACTCCCTCTGATATTGTTCATAATTGTGTTGAATTGAAAATCAGGAGAGAGTTGGTTGTATAAAACTCTGGCAGTTGTCCTCTTCCCAATCCCGGCAGGACCAAAAATCCCAATCACCTTAACTTTTCCTAACGGTTGCATCATCAACTTCGATTTTATCTCTTTGATACGAGTTTCTATGCCAGCAAAGTCATCAAAATCTTTTGATGGTGTAAAACCCAACACAGCAATAACATCTGAGGCGACTTTGTTGATCAAATTAGCTTCATCGCCACTAACGAAAACAACAGAGGATATTCATTAAAAACAGACACCATCATGTACTACAACATAATATCCAAGTGTAAGTAAAAGTGAACGAACCAGTTGCTAGAGGAGTAGCCAGCTATACCAGCGACATCTTCCAAAGCTTTCCTCCATGACTGCTTCACCTCTTTGGTTTTTCCCACACAGGTTCCATCAAAGGCCTTTCCGAAATCTCCAGTCTGCTTCCTAACATCAGTTGGATCCACTTGGTAGAAAATGGTCATCACTGTTTGACCAAACTCTTTCCTGCACTTCATGATTTCCACTAGCTCATCCAGACACCAGCTTGAAGAAGCGTAGTTACGGGAGAGCAAGACAACGGCAACCCTTGAATGTCTGATCGCTGCTACAAGCTCTGGTTTGATAGATTTGCCTCGCTCGATCCCGTTATCAATGAAAACAATGATTCCCTTGCTTTTGAAATCTTTCAGAACGTGACTAAGAAAGCCTTTGCGCACGTCTGCTCCACAGAAGCTCAGGAAGACGTGATGCAGCCAAAAGAGAGCCAGTGATGATGATGATGAAGAAGATGAAGCCATCATCATCTTTAACAGCAAGACGAAGATGATCGCAAAGGGGGGTTTCAGATCTGAAGAAGATACAGAAAAAGGTAAAGACGCGTAAATAGAAACTAAGGATACACAGCAAAGACCTGACTTCTTTTCCAGAGGAGAGGAAACAGTCACGAAATGCACTTTTTCTATATAAAATTATTTTGTGTTCAGTGGTAGACTGGAAGTGGATTCTTGACTTCTTTTGCAAGTGGAGAGACAGCGGTCTTTTTTTTATAAATAAAAGAAACTAGTGGGCGACCGCGGGAATGTAATAGTGATGTTGTGTGGAAGAAACTTTGGTACATAACTACATATATTTGTTTGATTGAACAAATGGTGACACTGTTGAGTTCAATAACTTCGGAATCTCATACTTCAGCATCAACTGTTACGAAACCCTGTCTGCATGAGGTACTGATTACCCTACCAGCATAATCTACTTCTTTTGCTGTTTCTTTTCTTGACACTGACCTCGTATTCTATTTGTGGACTTGAAGGTATCACGGTCGTTGTTGTCGTTGCTAAAAGACGGAAACATTGATGATATTACCTCCTGCAAAGGTGCTCTTCTGTCTGCCGAGAATTTTGATATGCATGATGTGGACTCTGAAAGCATTGAGGATGATTTCCTTCAAAGAGGAAATGAAGACAAGTTCTGGTGGGAATGTCCAGAAACATTACCTGAGCGTTTACCCCAATCATCTCTTCTTGCAAAGAGGAAACTACCAACTGTGGAGAGCTCTAGCAGGCGTGCTAAAGGCGAAAACTCTTCTGTTGACACTTGACATACGACCCAAAGTTCAATTCAACGGGGACTGAGTTCTGCATCCCTTCCTCCTGCTCCTACACGCAGAGATACCTTTAGGCAACACAAGACGAATACCAGCAGGCCTCCCTCTATGCATGTTGATGACTATGTTGCCAGGGAGAGGAGATACAGCTGGTAATTCTAATGCGATAACCATTTCACGGGCAGGATCGAGCAGTGGTAGACCTCCATCTGTTCATGTTGATGAATACATTGCTAGAGAAAGACGAGGCCAAAATGCTCCCTCCACCATTGTGGTTGGAGAGGCTGTTGTCCTAACGAAAACCCCTACTCCTGTTACAGATACTGAGAAAGTCGCACGTAAACCCAAACAATTCAAAGCCGATCCTGATGATGATCCAAACAATTCATAGCTGTTTATTAATTATCAAAGTCTGAACCCTAAACAATAAATATAATTATGTAAAATAATTAATAAGATATTTCCAAAAGCTTATAAGTTATAATAATTAATAAGATCTATATTATTATTTGAGAAGTGATTTTGCTTACTTGTCATCTTCTCTATGATTTTAGGGTTTTTGCTTATTTGTCATAATAGACAATATAAATATTTCAAATTTTATAACTAATTTAAATAATAGTATAGAATTCGAAATTTCTAATTAGAATTATGATTATAATTATTTTAACTTCATCTTCTCCACAATTTTAGATAATTCTACTTATTTGCCATATTCTTATTAATTTTAGATTAAATCATCAATTTATTAACTATGACAATATAAATATTTCAAAATTTCTAATTAATTTATTAATTTAAATAATATAAATATTTCAAAATTTCCAATTGAAATTATGATTATAATTATTTTAACTTTCACAATTTTATTAGTTTTAGCTTAAATAATTAATTTATAAATTTAAATAATATAACTATTTCAAACGTTCTAATTGAAATTACAATTATAATTATTTTAAATAAGTTAGGACTAATTCTTATTTTCATATGATGTAAGATGTTTTGAACTCTATAGTTTCATTTTTCTCATTCATTCCAAGTTGTCTTAATTATAATTTTTGACATTTATATCTATGTACTTTTCATATTTGTTTTTTTTAGTTAGAGTTCTATGTTTTTCTTCTTTTTTTGAGTTTGAAATATTATGAGCAAATCGATTTTGATACATAGAGTTTGGAATTATGAATTATTAATGTTTAATGTGTAAGGAAAATATGCTTTAATATTTAGTTTAGAGTTTCCTATATAATCATGTTATGAACATGTGTTTAATATTATTTAAATAAATATTATTATTGTTTAATCAGACACTATATGATGGTAAACATTCAATCAAACCAGCATGATAAGCACATGGATTAAATTTAAACATCTTGGTATTTGTAAATCTTATTTTTACTTTATTGTTGGAATATTTAATATGTAGCTATGCTCTTATGATCTCATAATTTTATAGCTTTCTTTTGTGTTAAGGAAACATCGACCAAAATAAAAACTGAAGAAAACTAAAGTGATTAAGAATATAAAAAATAAGTTATCATGATGTTTAAATTATAATATATATATATATATATACAATAACTATTAGTAATTTAATATTTGAAACTTATTAAATAATTTAGGTTTTTTTTTAAATTGTTAAAATTTGAATTAGTTGAATATATATTATTCCGCACAAGTGTGCGGCCCACCATCTAGTAATTCTGTAAAACAATAAGCTCACACAGCTTCTGGAACAGGACCCAAAGCTAATGCAGATGCTACACGTTCGTTTCTAAATCGATTCTCCTCCTAATTGTTTTTCGTGATGCTTTCTGAAAGCATCATTAAATCGACCTTTGTGCTCACTTGTAGAGTTGCACTGATATGGGGTTTTGTAATTGTTCTTTGTGACAGGAAAAACTAGGCCCTCGGTGAGGAGAAAGAGCCACTACTCGGCAAATATATCAAAATCCCTGGCTTTTGAGTTGCTTTCGGTTTACGTAATGTTTAATTTACAAGTATAACATGTACATTTGTTTCAGACAAGCTGTAAACGCTCGTTGTTGTTGTTTAGTTTAGACTGATGTACATTGGTAAAGAAGGGAAACACTCTTCACGTCCGAGTCTTTAGCTCTTCTTACAAAGGCGAGAATCCTGAGTTAGTTGTATGCCATGAACTCAAGACTTGATTAGTGAACACACATCGATGACTTAGTAAGTAAATTAATTAGTATATCTAAGATTCTGTCTGACTCTTAGAATTCCTATCTCATCTTAGACATCAAATCAGGGTAACAAGAAACTGTCTTCAAGCTTTATTTTCCTTTCAGATATTCCATTATCATTAGTATCAAAACCTGAGAATCAAAGAAATTACATTTTTATACCTTGCTTACACACAGAAACAGTACGTTGATGATTATTCACTGAGCCAAGAAGAAAGCCTTAAAGCCCACTAAGGCGGCATTTGAAACTGAGCCCACAAAGAGATTCAAGATTATCACTCTAGGCCCAGAGCACTGAAGCTCTGACACATCATCGTCAAGTAGGCATTGAAAAAGATTTTGTACAAATAAAAAAGAGAGAGAGATCGAGTAGAGTCTGGATGATATCAGTGTGGTTCGTAGATTGCTAAGATCAAAAAGCCGTATCCTTTCTCGTACGGTCTCAAAGAAGTTCACACTAAAGAATCTTAAAGATTCAACAATTAGGGTACACTCTTCTCCCCGATAAGCATAAAGCTGACGCCTTTCTATTCTAGGTCTGAGTTCGTAATTGAAAAGCTTCTTGCTTTCTGTACTTTTCGTTAAATGGGTTAGCTAGATCTCACTTCTTCATTGTCAGCTGCTGAGATAAACATCAAATTCACAAGAAAGATTCAAGCTTTTAACTCTATGGAGCCTCCTGTAAGTATATATACGCTAGACAGTGATGAGTTTATGGCTTGTAGATGCTGAAGTGTTTGTGTTTTAACAGGATGGTCAAGCTGAGACTTCATATACATTTGGTGATAGATCCACGAGTGACATAGTTGTTAGACTAAGAAACGAAGAAGGGCGTGATGATTGGATCTATTGCCACTCCAAGATCCTCACCGAGAGAAGCAGATACTTCGCTGACCGTCTCTCTGATAAATGGCCCACCTGCAAGATTCTTGATTCACGTTACTGTGTTGAAGTCATCTGCCAAGAATCAGATTATGATCATCACATCAATCTCTTAAGACTACTCTACGTTGTTGGCTCTGATGATGATCATGTCACTGAGGATCATCACTTGTGTCATAACGTGAAAAGCGCGTTGGGGGTTCTCTGTGTTGCTAAGGAGCTTGATTGTCCTCTGGTTGTGGCTGCTTGTGTGAACTACTTGGAAGCTGTTCCGTGGGAGGAAGGTGAAGAGGAAGAGATGTTGAGGGTTGTACCGATGATTGGACCGGAAGCAGAGCCGGTTCTTGCTCGTTTACAGCCGGTTGATCAGTCTGCTGTTAGTGGAATCTTTTCGTCTGCTTTTAGGTTTGCTACCTCGTCTCCTCCCTTGCCCTTGTGTGACATCAAAGCATCGGCTCAGGAACAGATTGAGTATATGATAACTGAAGATGATGATGCTCCTTTGTTGGTTGCTGATGAAGTAATCAAGCTTGAAGTGAAGGAATGTGTGAAGAGTCTCTTTGCTAGATTCTTCCAGTGTCTAGATGTGGATTCTGAGGATGTCACTAGCAAGGACGGGTCTTTAAGGATGGTCGTGTCGGATTTGTCATGGGCGTTTCAGATACTCACAAAGATGGAAATGGTGAGAGATTTTGTTGTAACATGGGTTGAAACATCTGAGAAGTTAGTTAAGGTAGTTGAAGCAATGGAGACGGCTGCAGAGACTGTGGAGATAAGAGTTAAAGTCACCGAGGTCACTGCTAAAGTAGTAGAGGCGATTGGTTATGGAACAGTGATATTACCAACAGTGAAACGACTTCAGATGGTGAAACTATGGCTTCCCTTTGTAAGAGAAACAAAGCCTCTTGTTGACTCAGCAGGTTCCAATGAGAATGACGAAGAAGATAAGGGGGAAGGGGTGCGATGTAAAATTGATGGGGAGATATGGCAAGCTTTGGAATCATCATTTGTGTCTATAATTTTAGCGTTGCCGTCTTCAGACCAAGCTGAGATATTGACTGAGTGGTTAAGCAAGAACGGGGTGTATCCGGATTTGACAGAGGCTTTTGAGGTTTGGTGTTATAGATCAAAAGTTGCCAAGAGAAGATTGGGTTTGCTAGGTGGAGAGGAAGATGGGAAGGACATGTCTTAAAACTCTTATGTTGAGCTCTGTTTCTCTGTTTCGCTGTTTAGGTCTCTCTTTTAACTCTTTCTTTGTGTGTGTTTCTCCAAATCCATCATTGGCAGGTAACACCAATCTGTAAATACTGTTGGCAAATATGTTAATTCCTTATCACTGCTGTTTTCTCTGCAACGAGTCTACCAAAACTAGGTTGCCGTTTTGATCTTCTAGACAACAATCACAAGTTATCAACTGCTTCCCACAGAGCATTTTCTCAGATTGGTCGGAAAACCGGGATAAACCGGAGTGTACCATACAATCAGATTTTAGCTCCCTCTGTGCACTGTATAAAAATAATTTTATATATTCAAAAGTGCTTTTCTTGACTGATCTTCTCCACTTAACAAGAAGTCAAGACCTAGCTGTGTACACGTCTTTACCTTTTTCTTCTTCAGATCTGAAAGCTTAGTGATCATCTTCTTCTTGCTGTTAAGAACGATGGCTTCATCTTCTTCTTCATCATCACTTGCTCGCAGTTGGTTGTATCACGTCTTCCTGAGCTTCCGTGGTGAAGACGTGCGCAAAGGCTTTCTTAGCCACGTTCTGAAAGAGCTCAAAGGCAAAGGAATCATTGTTTTCATTGATAACGAGATCAAGCGAGGCCAATCTATCAGTCCAGAGCTTGTTAAAGCGATCAGACATTCAAGGGTTGCCATTGTCTTACTCTCCCCTAACTACGCTTCTTCAAGCTGGTGTCTGGATGAGTTGGTGGAAATTATGAAGGGCAGGGAAGAAGATCAACAAACAGTGTTGAACATTTTCTACAAAGTGGATCCATCTGATGTTAGGAAGCAAACCGGAGATTTCGGAAAAGCCTTTAAGAAAACCTGTGTGGGGAAAACAGAAGAGACGAAGCAGGTATGGAGGCAAGCTTTGAAAGGCGTCGCTGGTATAGCTGGTTACGACGCTAGCAACTGGTTCGTTCACTCTTTTTTTTTTTCACCGCTATCTTTGGATATTTTGTGTACATGATGTGTTTTTAAGAGAAGTTGTGCGGTGTATGTTTTATAATATATACCTAATATATATAAATTTTAGAAATTAAAATATTTTATGATTTCAGTCTTACTATTTTTTGAAATTTAAAATTTTACGATTTCAGTTTTACTAATTTTTATTGTTTATGCTACGTATTTTATGTCTTGTAATAGGAACGTCCGTAAAATAATGCAAACTATAACATTGTAGCAAAAATTTTATAAATATATATACTTTATGTAATTTAATATTTTTAACTTAATAATAATGTATCATTTTTAACAGAATAACTTATAATTATAATGTATTTGTTAAATTATATATCAAAAAAATTTGGGAAAGATATATATTTTTTTTTTGTCGACGGGATTACAAATCATGAAGTAACAATACGAAATATAAATTATATAGATTATATTTTGTTATTTATTTATTCAAAAAACCTTTAAAAATGAAACACTAAATAATTCTAATAATTTTATTTAACAAATTAAAAACAATCATACAAAATCTAAGAACAAATATTAATTTTATTTTGAGCCATAATGATCTATGATTCAAGTTAATCCCATTATTTTTTTTAGTATAGTGTTATCTATGTTTCCAAACAACATTATATTTTTTAATACTATCTTTGTTTCCAAACAAGTACTTCAGTTTTAATAAGATAGATATCGAAGATAATCATAACTTTTTTCTTGTCACAAATATAGTTCTTTAAAAATTAAAATGACCAAAATATATCATTTTAACTAATCTAGATTTTTATGTTTTAAAGTTAAGGGTGAAATTTTGGCATGGGATTTAAAATTATAAAATATAATATATAAATATTAATTTTTTTACATAGTTTCAGAAAGAAATTCTGAATTTCAGAAAAAAGTTTGAATGTTTTTTTTTTAAAAAATTCGAATTTGAAGACACATTATTCGAAACTATAATTTATTTAAAAAAAATTAATTTTTTTTGTATTTATATAACTAGAATAAAATGTCTTTTATTTCTTTAATAAAATAAGTTTGGTCTTTTTCTCTTTTGGATATTTTTTTTTTTGTAACACAAACTTAAGAAGTCTATTTTAAAGAACTGCCCTTGTTTTAATGAATATTCTATGTTTTTGTTAGTGACAATGAAGCTGATTTGATCAACAAAGTGGCCTCAGATGTCATGTCTGTGTTGGGTTTTACACCATCAAAAGACTTTGATGACTTCGTTGGCATAGAAGCTCGTATCACGGAGATAAAATCAAAGTTGATCTTCCAGTCAGAGAAAGTTAAGGTGATTGGGATTTTTGGCCCTGCAGGGATTGGTAAGACGACCACTGCCAGAGTTTTATACAACCAACTTTCTCCTGGTTTTCCATTCAGTACCTTTTTGGAGAATATCAGAGCAAGTTATGAGAAGCCTTGTGGTAACAACTATCTGTTGAAGTTGCATTTGCAGAAAAACTTGCTGTCTCAAATATTCAACCAAAGGGACATTGAGGTTCACCACTTAAGAGGGGCTCAAGAATTGCTGAGTGACAAAAAAGTGTTAGTTGTTCTTGATGAAGTGGATAACTGGTGGCAACTAGAGGAAATGGCAAATCAGCGTGGATGGGTTGGTCCAGGAAGTATAATTATCATTACAACCGAAGATAGGAAACTTCTCAAGGCCCTCAGACTCGGTATGGATCATATTTACGAGATGAAATATCCAACTAGAGATGAGTCTCTGCGGATCTTGTGCCAATATGCTTTCGGTCAAAAGTCTCCAGATGATGGTTTTGAAAGTCTTGCTAGGGAAGTTACTGGACTTGCTGGTGATCTTCCTTTAGGCCTGAGAGTTATGGGATCTTATCTACGAGGAATGTCCAGGGACGAATGGATACATGCACTACCATGGCTCAGGTCTACCCTTGACAGAGAAATTGAATCAACTCTAAGATTTAGCTACGATGCCTTAAGTGATAATGAAAGAACTCTTTTTCTGCATTTAGCATTTTTCGGTACTGGTTTCAAGGTTGATAGCTACAAAAGGTGTTTTGCAAACAGTAGCCTGGAAATCAACCATGGGCTTGAAGTTTTAGCTCAAAAATCTCTTATATCTATAGAAGATGGACGCGTAAAAATGCATAGATTGCTGGAACAAATGGGTAGAGAAATTGTCAAGAAACAGTCTGTGGAGAATCCTCGAAAACCATATTTCTTGACTGACACCGATATTTCTGATGAGGGTACTGTAAGTTTTTTCATTATATTTTACATCTGCAGTCTTCTATTTCCTTTGTTTTCTAAAGCTGAGATTTTGTTCTTTGTGGATAATTTATTCTAGGTTACTGAAAATGTTCTTGGCATAGTGTTGTGTACGAGAGAGAAAATCCGAATATGTGAAAGCGCTATCCCAGGGATGAGCAATCTCCAGTTTCTATACATAGACTCTAGTATCTTAAGCATACCCGAGGAACTCGACTGTCTTCCCGACAAACTCGACTGTCTTCCCGATAAACTTATATTGCTACATTGGAACGTCTGTCCATTGAGAGTTTGGCCTTCCAAGTTCTCTGGCAAGTTTCTTGTGGAACTAGTCATGCAATATAGCAAATTCAAGAAGCTTTGGAAGGGAATTAAAGTAAAACTACTCGACTTCTTTTATTTTTGTATTGTATTGGGCATTTAATCATTTCTATAAAACTCATTTGTTTTCTTTTGTATAGCCTCTCCCATGCCTCAAGATGTTGGATTTGAGTTCCTCTTGGAATCTGAAAAAGATTCCAGATCTCTCAAAAGCAACGAGTCTCCAGGAATTATGTCTCCATGACTGCAGAAGTTTGTTAGAGCTCACAAACTCTATTGGTAATGCCACTAAGCTTTATCGATTGGACATATCAGGGTGTCCCAACATCAAAGACTTCCCAAATGTACCTGACAGTATCGTCGAGTTGAAGTTGTGCGAAACAGGGATAAAAGAGATTCCTCCATGGATTAAGAACCTATTTCGTCTGCGTAAACTATTTATGCATGGATGCGAGAAGCTGAAAACTATATCGCCAAACATTTCTCAGTTGAAGAATCTTGAGTTTCTTTGTCTGAGTAACTATGATTTATGTGATGATGGTGATCATTATAGTGATGGAGATGAGGACGATGAAGATATATATTACAATAAAAACTTATTTGAAGCAATAATCGAGTGGGGGCCTGACTTTAAGCGCAGTTGGAGATTACGATCAGACTTTGACGTTCACTACATCTTGCCGAGATGTCTGCCCAAGAAGGCTCTTACATCTCATACATCATTACGTCTACGCAGTTATGATATCAAGACTATTCCAGATTGCATCAGACGTCTCTCGGGAATAATTAAGCTTGACGTCGGAGAATGCGTAAGGCTCGTAGCAGTTCCACCTCTTCCAGATTCCATTCTATATTTAGATGCACAAGGTTGTGAATCTTTGAAGAGAATAGACTCATCCTCTTTTCAAAATCCAAACATTTGCCTAAACTTTGCTTACTGCTTCAACCTGGAACAAAAAGCGAGAAAGCTGATCCAGACATCAGCTTGCAAATATGCGCTCTTACCGGGTGAAGAAGTGCCTTCACACTTCACTCACAGAGCCAGTTCACGTTCCTTAACGATCAATTTGACTCCAAGACCTCTTCCTTCATCCCTCAGATTCAAAGCTTGTATCTTGCTGTCAAAGCTATATACACAACCTGGGGGTAACAAAGGTATGTCTTGTTTCGTCAGGGGTAAACAGAATGGCCTCTCAGTCGGAGGTGGATCAAAACAGCTCCATATGCCATCACTGTATGGATTTGGGGAGCATCTATATATGTTTGAAGATTCTTTCTCTCTCAACCAGGATTGTACTGAAACCACTTTCAGCGAGCTTAATTTTGTGTTCAGAGTCAATGATAAAACCTGCAAGGTCAAAGGCTGCGGTGTACGACTTGTGGAGGCAAACAATGAAAGTGGTGATGGTGACGAGTGGTGATGGTAGTAAGGGAGATGAAGGTGGTGATGATGATGATCATGGTGAGGATGATGATAGTGATAATAATAATAAATAAATAATAGAGTTGAGAAGAATGATATTAATGACTCTTGTTTTTCTGATGCAGGAAACAAAACTGAAGGAGAAGAATCTAGACGTTGATGGGGATGAAGAAACGAGTAGCAGGAAAGGAATGTAGTTGCTATATTGTTAGATTTTTCTGATTCCATGCAAACTGTAATTTTCCAAGAAAAGAAGTTCAGTATCAATCTGGGATTTATTCAGTTAGGTCTGGGCATTCATAAATATTTGATCGGTTCGAATTCGAGTAACTAAAAGTTTCTTGCTCTCTGTATTCATCATCCTTATACTTGCTCTTACTTCTGGTGGTTTGTGTAAATTTGGCTAATGACCGTGTAACTAGATCTCACTTATTTCTCTTTTTCATGGTGATTCCTTATTCACGGGAAAGATCTAAGTATTTTCTCTATCACACCAATCTCTTAAAACTTCTCTATGTTGTCTCTTATGATGATGTCTCTGAGGATCATCACTTGTGTCATAACGTGATTTGGGGATTCTCTCTGTTGCTAAGGAGCTTGATTGGCCTCTGGTTGTCACTGATTGTGTGAACTACTTGGAAGCTGTTCCATGGGAGGAAGGTGAAGAGGAAGAGATGCTGAGGGTTGTACCGATGATTGGACCAGAAGCAGAGCCGGTTCTTGCTCGTTACAGCCGGTTGATCAGTCTGCTGTTGCTGGAATCTTTTCTTCTGCTTTTAGGTTCTCCACCTCGCCCCCTCCTTTGCCATTGTGTGACATTAAAGCATCTGCTCAGGAACAGATTGAGTGTATGATAACTGAAGATGATGATGTTCCTTTGTTGGTTGCTGATGAAGTAATCAAGCTTGAAGTAAAGGAATGTGTGAAGAATCTATTTGCTAGATTCTTCCAGTGTTTAGAAGAGGTAGCTAGCAAGAATGGGTTGTCTTTAAAATGGTTGTGTCAGATTTTTCATGGGCGTTTCAGATACTAACAAAGATGGAGATGGTGAGAGATTTTGTTGTAACATGGGTTGACACGTCTGAGAAGTTAGTTAAGGTAGTTGAAGCGATGGAAACAGCTGCAGAGACGGTGGAGATAAGAGTTAAAGTCACTGAGGTGACTTCAAAAGTGGTAGAGGCGATTGGTTATGGAACAGTGATATTACCAACAGTGAAACGGCTTCAGATGGTTGAACTGTGGCTTCCCTTTGTTAGAGAAAGAAAGCCTCTTGTTGACTCAGAAGGTTCCAATAAGAATGATGATGGAGAAGAAGAAGATAAGGAGTAAGGGGTGAGATGTAACATACATGGAGAGATATGGCAAGCTTTGGAATCTTCCTTTGCGTCTATAATTCTGGCGTTGCCATCTTCAGACCAAGCTGAGATATTGACAGAGTGGTTAAGCAAGAATGGGGTGTATCCGGATTTGACAGAAGCTTTTGAGGTTTGGTGTTACAGATCAAAAGTGGCCAAGAGAAGATTGGGTTTGCTAGGTGGAGAGGAAGATGGGAAGGACATGTCTTAAGCTCTTTTGTTGAGCTCTGAATCTAGAAAGAGGAGCATTCTGTTTCTCTGTTTCGTTGTTTAGGTCTCTTTTTAACTTTTTCTTGTGCGTGCTCTGCCAAATCCATCATTGGCAGGTAACACAAATCTGTAAATACTGTTGAACAGATATGTCAATTCCTTATGTTTTCTCTGCAACGAGTCTACCAAAACTCTGTTGACATTTTGAACTTGGAGACAACAATCACAAATTATCAACAGCTTCCCACAGAGTAGTTTCTTGTAATGCACTTATTGACCAGGCATTTTATCAGATTGGTCGGATAACCGGGATTAACCGGAGTTTACCATACAATCAGATTTTAGCTCCCTCTTGTGTGTGCTCTGTATACAAATAATTTTATATATTCAAAAGTGCATTCTTGACTGATCCTCTCCACTTAAAAAAGTGCATTCTTGACTGTATGCTGTGTATACAGGATTATTTTCATAACAACAATATGATGAAGGACTACAACTTTAGCTAAAGGTTCGTATGACAATGGGATCTATTTACACGCCATAGTGATGTTCTGCAAGGGTGAAAAAAAGATTGGTCAAGCAGACTTGGACATGCTTGGATGGGAACAAAGCACCACAAAAGCAAACCAATTCTGGAAGCGCATGCATTAAAAAAATCACTACACGGGATAAGATTAACAAAGCTCTACCATCATACATGGAAACTTATAAGAACACCAAAGCTACAATTGCATGCCATCAAAACAATATCACACTCGGCTTTTGCTACGTGCTTTTAAGTGTAATCATCATTTGCCACTAAACCACCACCACTGGTTAATATAAAGTCTCTTCCACACACAACAAACTCAACCAACACACAAGAT
Organism: Hirschfeldia incana; assembly: GCA_026261945.1. NCBI lineage: Eukaryota > Viridiplantae > Streptophyta > Magnoliopsida > Brassicales > Brassicaceae > Hirschfeldia > Hirschfeldia incana. Next base: position 4,707,102 of record JABCMI010000021.1, read on the forward strand.
CACTATTAAATTCCCGCGGTCGCCCCACTAATTATATATATATATATATATATATATAAGCACTGTTCATCTCCACTTGCAAATAAGTCAACAATCCTCGGTACCATTGAAAACAAAATAATTTTATATAAGAAGTGCATTTCGTGTCTGTTTCCTCTCCACTTTAAAAGAAGTCAAGACTTGCTGTGTATCTACTTCAGATCTGAAACCTTTGCCATCATCTTCTTCTTGCTGTTAACGATGATGATGGCTTCTTCTTCTTCATCATCTCCGGCTCGCACTTGGCTGTATCACGTATTCCTGAGCTTCCGTGGACCAGACGTGCGCAAACGCTTTCTTAGACACGTTGAAAAAGAGCTCAAAAGCAAAGGAATCATAGTTTTCACTGATGACGAGATCAGGCCTGGCCAATCTATCACTCCAGAGCTTGTTAAAGCGATTAGACAATCAAGGGTTGCCCTTGTCTTGCTCTCCCCTAACTACGCTTCTTCAAGCTGGTGTCTAGATGAGTTAGTGGAAATCATGAAGTGCAAGAAAGAGGTTGGTCAAACAGTATTGACCATTTATTATGAAGTTGACCCATCTGATGTTAGGAATCAGACCGGGGATTTCGGAAAAGCCTTTGACTTAACTTGTGTGGGAAAATCAAAAGAGGTGAAGCAGGCATGGAGGCAAGCTTTGAATGGTGTTGCTGGTATAATTGGTTACCACTCTAGAAAATGGTTAGTTGACTTTTTTACACTTCCACTTGGATATTATGTGTACCTGATGATGTCTGTTTACTGTTTAATGATTATCTTCTGTTGTTTCTGTTAGTGACAATGAAGCTGAGTTGATCAACAAAGTCGCTTCAGATGTCGTGACTGTGTTGGGTTTTACACCATCAAAAGACTTTGATGATTTTGTTGGGACAGAAGCTCGTGTCACGGAGATAAAATCGAAGTTCATACTACAATCAGAACAAGTTAAAGTGATTGGGATTTTGGGTCCTGCCGGGATTGGTAAGACGACCACAGCCAGGGTTTTATACAACCAACTCTCTCCTAGTTTTCCATTCAGCACGTTTATGGAGAATATCAGAGGGAGTTATGAGAAGCCTTGTGGTAATGACTATCAGTTGAAGTTGCGTTTGCAGAAAAACTTGTTGTGTCAAATATTCAACAAAGGTGACATTCAGGTTCATCACTTAAGAGGGGCTCAAGAATTGCTGAGGGACAAAAAGGTGTTGGTTGTTCTTGATGAAGTTGATCACTGGTGGCAACTAGAGGAAATGGCAAAGCAGCGTGGATTGGTTGGTCCCGGAAGTATGATTATCATTACAACCGAAGATATAAAACTTCTCAAGGCACTTGGACTCGGGAGGGATCACATCTACGAGATGAACTATCCAACTAGAGATGAGTCTCTGCTTATATTCTGCCAATATGCTTTTGGTCAAAAGTATCCAGATGATGGTTTTGAAAGGCTTGCTAGGGAAGTTACTTGGCTTGCTGGTGATCTTCCTGTAGGACTGAGAGTTATGGGTTCTTATCTTCGAGGAATGTCTAGGGACGAGTGGATAGAGGCACTACCATGGCTCAGGTCTACCCTTGACAGAGAGATTGAATCAACTCTAAGGTTTAGCTACGAGGCCTTGGGAGAAAATGAAAGAACACTTTTTCTGCATTTAGCATGTTTCTTTGCCGGTTTCAACGTTGATAAATTCAAAAGGTGTTTGGAAAACAGTAGTTTGGAAGTTAACCATGGGCTTGAAGTCTTAGTTCAAAAAAATCTTATATCTATAGAAAATGGATCCGTATGTATGCACAGATTACTGCAACAAATGGGTATAGAAATTGTCAAGAAACAGTGTATGGAGAATCCTGGAAAACCACATTTCATGACTCATCTTGATATTTCTAAAATGCTTGATGAAAACACTGTAAGTTTTTTCATTATATATTTACATCTGCAGCTGTCTTCTGTTTCCTTGTTTCTAAATCTGAGATTTTGTTCTTTCTGAAATAATTTATTATAGGTTACTGGAAATGTTCTAGGCATAAGGTTCTCTCGGTGGGAAAAAATCCAAATAAGTAAAAGTTTTTTCCAAGGGATGACTAATCTCCAGTTTCTATACGTTGACTCTTATACCACCACATGCACACCCGAGGGCCTCGAGCTCGACTGTCTCCCTGACAAACTAATATTGCTGCATTGGAACAACTGTCCATTGAGAGTTTGGCCACCCAAGTTCTCTGGCAAGTTTCTTGTTGAACTATTCATGCCATATAGCGAATTGGAGATGCTTTGGGAGGGAATTAAAGTAAAAATATTCAGCATCTTCTCTTTTATTTACTGTAATACAGGAATAGTCATTTCTCTAGAACTCATATTTTTTTCTTTGTTTTTGGTATAGCCTCTCCCATGCCTCAAGTTGATGAATTTGAGTTTCTCTAGAAATCTGAGAAAGCTTCCAGATCTCTCGGAAGCAACTAGTCTCGAGGATTTACGTCTCCATGACTGCAGAAGTTTGTTAGAGGTCACAAGCTCTATTGGCAATGCCAATAAGCTTTATCTATTGGATATTAAAGGGTGTGCAAACGTCAAAGACTTCCCAAATGTAGCTGACAGCATCGTAGAGTTAAATCTGTGCAATACAGGGATAAAGGAGGTTCCTCCATGTATTGAGAAGCTATTTCGTCTGCGTAAACTAAAGATGTACGGATGCAAGATGCTGAAAACTATATCGCCAAACATTTCTAAGTTGAAGAATCTTGAGTTTTTTGGTCTGAGTAAATATGAAGATGGTAAACAAGTATATAGTCAGTTATTTGAAGCAATAATCGAGTGGGGGCCTGACTTAAAGCGCAGTTGGAGATTACGATCAGACTTGGACGTTCACTACATTTTGCCGATATGTCTACCCGAGATTACATCTCCTACGTCATTACTTCTCCGCAGTAATGATATCAAGACTATTCCAGATTGCATCAGACGTCTCTCGAGACTAATTAAGCTTGACGTCAAAGAATGCAGAAGGCTCGTAGCACTTCCACCGCTTCCAGATTCACTTATATCTTTAGAAGCACAAGGTTGTGAATATTTGAAGAGAATAGACTCCTTCTCTTTTCAAAATCCAAATATTCACCTAAACCTTGCTAAGTGCTTCAACCTGAAACAAAAAGTGAGAAAGCTCATCCAGACATCAGCTTGCAAATATGCGGTCATACCAGGTAATAAAGTGCCTGTAAACTTCACTCACCGAGCCAGTTCAGATTCTTTAACGATCAAGTTTTCAACTGCAAGACCTCTTCCTTCATCCTTCAGATTCAAAGCTTGTATCCTGCTGTCAAAGACACATTATTGTCCTCGGAGTAGAACAGGTTTCTCTTGTTCTGTCAGGGGTAAACAAAATGGCCTCACAGTCGGCGGTGGATCAAACCAACTCCATATGCCAGGACTATGGAGATATGGTGAGCATCTGTATATATTTGAAGATTCTTTCTCTCTAAACCAGGATTTTCTTGAAGCCGAAGGAACCACTTTCAGCGAGCTTACTTTTGAGTTCGGAGTCCATTGTCAAACCTGCAATGTCAAAGAGTGCGGTGTACGACTTTTGAAGGTATCTCATTGTATTCTTCACGGGAAAGAAACTGAAGACCAAGAGTATATGGGCATAAACAAAGAGGCAAACTATAAAAGTGCAGCTGATGAGGAGGAAGATGATTATGATGATGAGGAGGAAGATGATGATGATAGTGGTGATAAGGAAGATGAACAAGGTGGTGATGATGAAGATGACGATCATGTTGATTGGTGTGGTTTGAGAATGCTTTCACTGATCTTTTGTTTTTGGAAAGGGTGATCGAGAAGAGTCATCATATACATTTGGTGATAGATCAACAAGTGACATAGTTGTTAGACTGACAAACGAAGAAGGCCGTGACGACTGGATCTACTGCCACTCCAAGATCCTTACTGAGAGCAGATACTTTGCAGACCGTCTCTCTGATAAATGGCCCACTTTCAAGATTCTTGATTCTCGCTACTGCGTTGAAGTCATCTGTCAAGAATCAGACTATGACCATCACATCAATCTCCTGAGACTATAATGATGATGACGATGTCCCTGGGGATCATCACTTGTGTCACAACGTGAAAAGCGCCACTTGTGTCGTAACGTGAAAAGCGCGTTGGGGGTTCTCTGCGTTGCTAAAGAGCTTGATTGTCCACTGGTTGTGACTGCTTGTGTGAACTACTTGGAAGCTGTTCCTTGGGAGGAAGGTGAAGAGGAAGAGATGTTGAGGGTTGTACCGATGATTGTCCACTGGTTCTTGCTCGTTTACAGCCGGTTGATCAATCAGCTGTTACTGGAATCTTTTCATCTGCTTTTAGGTTTGCTACCTCGTCTCCTCCTTTGCCATTGTGTGAAGAGCTTGTTTGCTAGATTCTTCCAGTGTCTAGAAGACGTAACTAGCAAGAACGGGTTGTCTTTAAAGATGGTTGTGTCGGATTTGTCATGGGCGTTTCAGATACTCACAAAGATGGAAATGGTGAGAGATTTTGTTGTAACATTGTTTGAGATATCTGAGAAGTTGGTTAAGGTAGTTGAAGCGATGGAAACGGCTGCAGAGACGGTGGAGATAAGAGTTAAGGTCACCGAGGGTACATCGAAAGTTGTGGAGGCGATCGGTTATGGAACTGTGATATTACCAACAGTGAAACGGCTTCAGATGGTGAAACTGTGGCTTCCCTTCGTGAGAGAAACAAAGCCTCTTGTTGACTCAGCAGGTTCCACTAAGAATGATGATGGAGAAGAAGATAAGGAGGAAGGGGTGAGATGTAAAATAGATGGAGAGATATGGCAAGCTTTAGAGTCTTCATTTGTGTCTATAATTCTGGCCTTGCCATCTTCAGACCAAGCTGAGATATTGACAGAGTGGTTAAGCAAGAACGGGGTGTATCCGGTTTTGACACAGGCTTTTGAGGTTTGGTGTTATAGATCCAAAGTGGCCAAGATAAGATTGAGTTTGCTAGGTGGAGAGGATGATGGGAAGGACATGTCTTAAACTCTTTTGTTGAGGTCTGAATCTTAGAAAAGAGGAACGTTCTGTGTTTTGTTTTTTGTTGTGTAGGTCTCTTTTAACCCTTTCTTGTGTGTTATCTGCCAAATCCATCATTGGCAGTTAACACAAATCTGTAAATTTTGTTGACAGATACATATAAGTGTTCTGTATTTGCAGAACGTCCATCAATCACTGCTGTTTTTTCTTGTGTGGTATCTGTCAACTCCATCATTGGCAGGTTACCCCAATATGTAAAATACTGTTGACAGATATGTTAAAAGTACTTTTCAACTGTGCAAAAGAGATATTTCCTCCTCAGAAATGGACAGGCTACACATTTGCAGAACGTTCATCAATCACCGATGTTTTCTCTACAACGAGTGTACCAAAATTTGGTTGGCATTGTGATCTTGGAGACAACTATCACAAAGTATCAGCAGCTTCCACAGAGTAGTTTCTTGTAAATGCACGTATCGACCAGGCATTTTCTCAGATTGATTGGATAACCGGGATTTACCGGAGTTTACAATAAATTACAATCAGTTTTTTTTAGCTCCCTCTGTGCACACTGTATAGAACTAATTTTATATAAAAAGTGCATTTCTTGACTGTTAAAAAATTTGAAAAGAAAACAAGACCTAGCTGTGTATCCATGACTTTATATTAAAAAAGTGCATTCACGAGTCTTTACTTCTTTCTACATCTTCTTCAGATCTGAAACCTTTGCGATCATCTTCTTCTTGCTATTAACGATGATGATGGCTTCTTCTTCATCATCATCTGTGGCTCTCATTTGGTTGTATCACGTCTTCCTGAGCTTTCGTGGTGAAGACGTGCGCAAAAGCTTTCTTAGTCACGTTCTGAAAGAGTTCAAAAGCAAGGGAATCATTGTTTTCATTGATAACGAGATCAAGCGAGGCCTATCTGTTGGTCCAGAGCTTGTAGGAGCGATCAGACATTCAAGGATAGCCGTTGTATTGCTTTCCCCTAACTACGCTTCTTCAAGCTGGTGTCTGGATGAGTTAGTGGAAATCATGACGTGCAGGGAAGAGGTTGGTCAAACAGTGTTGACCATTTTCTACCAAGTGGATCCATCTGATGTTAGGAAACAAACGGGAGATTTCGGAAAAGCCTTTGAGAAAACCTGTTTGGGGAAAACAGAAGAGGTGAAGCAGGCCTGGAGGCGAGCTTTGGATGATGTCGCTGGTATAGCTGGTTATGACTTTAACAACTGGTCCGTTCACTTTCTTATACTTCAACTTGGATATTATTTTGTTGTACATGATAATGACTGTTTTAATGAGTATACTCTGTTTGTTTTTAGTGGCAATGAAGCTGATTTGATCAACAAAGTCGCCTCAGATGTCATGGCTGTGTTGGGTTTTAGACCATCAAAAGACTTTGATGACTTTGTTGGCATAGGATCTTGTATCACCAAGATAAAATCGAAGTTGGTCCTACAGTCAGAACTGTTGAAGCTTACATGATCCAAGAGAGTCTGGTGGTTATTCAAGAAGAGGAACAGATCGGTTATGGAGCATGATGAAGGATGGGTGAAGCAATCTCCAAGGCGGCCAAAGCAGAGCAGCCTTGGTACTACAGACTGGAGCATCCTCATAAGGCTTTAATAACAAGGTGGAGACTCTAGAAGGAGAAGCAGCCAAGGCTACATAAGAACTTGATACTCTTTTGAGGATGATCTCAAGGTTGAGGATGATCTCAAGGTTCCATACCAAGCCGGATAGGTGAAAGGAGGAGAGAAGAAGATCAGACCGTAAGAAGAGTACAAGATAAGCTAGTGATGAGCAAGGGAAGATGTGATCAACCTTGCATCACGTGAAGAACCATGATCCAGAGTCTTTGTGTCCTGAACATTGATGGTAAGGCACAAAGACTCACTTGTCTAGATCATGGTCTCCTCTGTCATGAAACATCTACTCTTTTCCCTTTCCATGGTTTCCCCTTTTTACCACAATGGGTTTTGGGGTTTTTCAGGAAAGGTTTTAATGAGGGATGTATTCATGAACTTCCAAGCTTAACTCAGGATCTCCTAGAGTTAAGCTTGAGGGGGAGTATTGACATAGTCATGTGATATAGTCGACTATATTGACATAGTCATGTGATATAGTCGACTACATGCCTCAACTACATGACTGTTGAAAGCCAGACTTGAGAATAAAGCACAAGACTTGAGAAGAAAGAACAAGACTTGAGAATAAACAATCTGGACTTGAGAAACCTGGAGATTCGCGAGCACTGTTCACTACGAGCACTGTTCACTACAGTACAAAAGAGATTCAAAATTCAAATTCAAAATATAGCTGTTGGGAATATAGCTGTTGTAATCTGGTTATAAAACCAATCTCCATGTATTCTAAAATGACTAAGAGAGAAAGGGGGAATTCCCTTCTCCTTCAATAAACTTGTTACACAAATCTTTCTCTTATTCTCTCAGTTCTTATACTTTTAAAGGATTAGATTCAAACTAGAGATATTTGTAGTTCTTGTATCAATCTCACAGCCACTTAATCTCTCTAGATTTAGATGGTTGTATTGATTGTTTGCTGAGAGGATTCAATCACAAGTTGATTGTCTCTTCCACTCTTAAAGAGTGAGTTCAATGTTCAGGACACAAAGACTCACTTGTCTAGATCATGGTTCTTCACGTGATGCAAGGTTGATCACATCTTCCCTTGCTCATCACTAGCTTATCTTGTACTCTTCTTACGGTCTGATCTTCTTCTCTCCTCCTTTCACCTATCCGGCTTGGTATGGAACCTTGAGATCATCCTCAACCTTGAGATCATCCTCAAAAGAGTATCAAGTTCTTATGTAGCCTTGGCTGCTTCTCCTTCTAGAGTCTCCACCTTGTTATTAAAGCCTTATGAGGATGCTCCAGTCTGTAGTACCAAGGCTGCTCTGCTTTGGCCGCCTTGGAGATTGCTTCACCCATCCTTCATCATGCTCCATAACCGATCTGTTCCTCTTCTTGAATAACCACCAGACTCTCTTGGATCATGTAAGCTTCAACACTCCCCCTCAAGCTTGACCATGTGGAACAAGTCAAGCTTGGAAGGATGCTTACATGATTTACACACACAACCCTTGCAGCACTTCTTGAATTCACCATCTTTCTGGAATGCTTGTGGAAGTCTTCATCTTCTCACAGCCAAGAATGCTCTGAACATTCTCTTGTCTAGACTCGCCACAGCCTAAACCCATTGTGGCTTCATCTTCAGTTGCTTGCAATGGACCTTCTTCTGCTCATAAAACAGGTACATACACATACTATGGGCTGATTCATAGCTTCCCTTCTTGAGGCTTGCTGGTTCTAACTCCATGGGCTGATTCATAGCTTCCCTTCTTGAGGCTTGCTGGTTCTAACTCCATGTGCTGATTCATAGCTTCCTTTCTTGAGGCTTGCTGGTTCTAACTCCATGTTGTTGTTGTCCTTGTTTTTGTTGATTTCTAGTGAGGCAATGGCCGAATTGATTCTTCAGGATAACTCACCAATACTTCCCTTCTCCTTCAATAAACTTGTTACACAAATCTTTCTCTTATTCTCTCAGTTCTTATACTTCTAAAGGATTAGATTCAAACTAGAGATATTTGTAGTTCTTGTATCAATCTCACAGCCACTTAATCTCTCTAGATTTAGATGGTTGTATTGATTGTTTGCTGAGAGGATTCAATCACAAGTTGATTGTCTCTTCCACTCTTAAAGAGTGAGTTCATGTTCTTAGCTGTTCTCAGCTTTTTCCAACATGGTATCAGAGCCAAGTTGCTCTCTTGGGCTGAACTCACTCTGTTTTACTTCAATCTGAAGCTCTCCCTCTCACTTGAAATCGTTTTTGATGAGCTGTGAAGCTAGGATTCAAAACATGAGCAGTAGAGAGTTTTAGATGAAGAATGTTCTACAAAATTCAAGATGCAATCTTTAAAAGTTTTTGTTTTAAATCAATGACTCTCCCCTTGATCTCCTCATTGTTTAAGGTTTGGATGAAAGACTGAAATATGATCTTACCAGCCTGAGGGAGGGAGAAAAGATTAAACTTGTGTCTTGAAATTCTCTTGAAAAATTGATTTCAAAAATATTTTGTGTTCTTCATCTTGTCTAATGATTTCAAAAATAGGACAAGATGGAACTCGTTTTTTTTTATTTCCTCTATCCAATGGGTAAGATTTGTATCAGTTCTTGAGGGACTAGAGAAACAAAGCTTAAGGGAGGGAATTAAAATAAAAGACTTCATCTATTTTCATGCTTAAAATCGATTTTATAAAGATGAAGTGCTTTCTTGTTTGGTTTATCTCAAACATTATCATTCTAGTCTACCCTTTGTCTCTCAATATTTTTCAAAACTTGGTGAAAGATTTAAAATCTAATGAAACCAATGCTTGAGGGAGGGAGAAAGATTGATGGTGATTTGAAGAAAAAATGTTTTAAGGGCAATTGAATTTCGAGATTAAAAAAAAAAAAAAAAAAATCTTTGAAAGGATTTGAAATCTGAAAATTATTTTGGAACAGATTTATGAGCAATCTGTTTTCTTTTTGAAAAATGTTTTAAAATGTGCTAACTGGTGGGAAGTTAATGCCTCACCAGGAATGTTGATCAGCCATGAAGCTTGAAGGCCATGGACTGAAAGAAGAAGGCTTCCGCAAATCCCTCATTTTCTCTTACTCTCTTTACTCTGGTTACTAATTCTCTGGTTACTATTTTCTCTCCATCACTCACTAATTTTTTGCTTTGAATCTGTCCATACTCAACAGGTTCTAAGTCTAAGAATGGTGTCTGGTGTTTATCCAGAACCGGTTGAATTAAGCGCAACCTGTTTGGGTGTTGAGCTCCTGGTTCAAAGGGAACACAAGAGGCAGTGGGGAGAGATCAAGGGAGGAACTGGTTGAGTTAAGCGCAGCTGTAGGGGTGATGCGCTCCTGGTTTCAAGACTTAGTATTGCTCACTTCCAAGCTTGGTCCTTTTACTCAGTCTAATGACTCCGGATCAAGCTTGAGGAGGGGTATTGGTGAGTTATCCTGAAGAATCAATTCGGCCATTGCCTCACTAGAAATCAACAAAAACAAGGACAACAACAACATGGAGTTAGAACCAGCAAGCCTCAAGAAGGGAAGCTATGAATCAGCACATGGAGTTAGAACCAGCAAGCCTCAAGAAGGGAAGCTATGAATCAGCCCATGGAGTTAGAACCAGCAAGCCTCAAGAAGGGAAGCTATGAATCAGCCCATAGTATGTGTATGTACCTGTTTTATGAGCAGAAGAAGGTCCATTGCAAGCAACTGAAGATGAAGCCACAATGGGTTTAGGCTGTGGCGAGTCTAGACAAGAGAATGTTCAGAGCATTCTTGGCTGTGAGAAGATGAAGACTTCCACAAGCATTCCAGAAAGATGGTGAATTCAAGAAGTGCTGCAAGGGTTGTGTGTGTAAATCATGTAAGCATCCTTCCAAGCTTGACTTGTTCCACATGGTCAAGCTTGAGGGGGAGTGTTGAAGCTTACATGATCCAAGAGAGTCTGGTGGTTATTCAAGAAGAGGAACAGATCGGTTATGGAGCATGATGAAGGATGGGTGAAGCAATCTCCAAGGCGGCCAAAGCAGAGCAGCCTTGGTACTACAGACTGGAGCATCCTCATAAGGCTTTAATAACAAGGTGGAGACTCTAGAAGGAGAAGCAGCCAAGGCTACATAAGAACTTGATACTCTTTTGAGGATGATCTCAAGGTTGAGGATGATCTCAAGGTTCCATACCAAGCCGGATAGGTGAAAGGAGGAGAGAAGAAGATCAGACCGTAAGAAGAGTACAAGATAAGCTAGTGATGAGCAAGGGAAGATGTGATCAACCTTGCATCACGTGAAGAACCATGATCCAGAGTCTTTGTGTCCTGAACATTGATGGTAAGGCACAAAGACTCACTTGTCTAGATCATGGTCTCCTCTGTCATGAAACATCTACTCTTTTCCCTTTCCATGGTTTCCCCTTTTTACCACAATGGGTTTTGGGGTTTTTCAGGAAAGGTTTTAATGAGGGATGTATTCATGAACTTCCAAGCTTAACTCAGGATCTCCTAGAGTTAAGCTTGAGGGGGAGTATTGACATAGTCATGTGATATAGTCGACTATATTGACATAGTCATGTGATATAGTCGACTACATGCCTCAACTACATGACTGTTGAAAGCCAGACTTGAGAATAAAGCACAAGACTTGAGAAGAAAGAACAAGACTTGAGAATAAACAATCTGGACTTGAGAAACCTGGAGATTCGCGAGCACTGTTCACTACGAGCACTGTTCACTACAGTACAAAAGAGATTCAAAATTCAAATTCAAAATATAGCTGTTGGGAATATAGCTGTTGTAATCTGGTTATAAAACCAATCTCCATGTATTCTAAAATGACTAAGAGAGAAAGGGGGACTTCCCCTCTCCTTCAATAAACTTGTTACACAAATCTTTCTCTTATTCTCTCAGTTCTTATACTTCTAAAGGATTAGATTCAAACTAGAGATATTTGTAGTTCTTGTATCAATCTCACAGCCACTTAATCTCTCTAGATTTAGATGGTTGTATTGATTGTTTGCTGAGAGGATTCAATCACAAGTTGATTGTCTCTTCCACTCTTAAAGAGTGAGTTCATGTTCTTAGCTGTTCTCAGCTTTTTCCAACAAGAACTAGTTAAGGTGATTGGGGTTGTGGGTCCTGCCGGGATTGGTAAGACGACCACTGCCAGAGTTTTATACAACCAACTTTCTCCTGATTTTCAGTTCAACACTTTTTTGGAGAACATCAGAGGGAGTTATGATAATCCTTGTGGTAACGACTATCAATTGAAGTTGCGTTTGCAGAAAAACATGTTGTGTCAAATATTCAACAATGGGGACATTGAGGTTCGTCACTTAGGAAGGGCTAAAGAAATGCTGAGAGACAAAAAAGTGTTGATTGTTCTTGATGAAGTGGATAACTGGTGGCAACTAGAGGAAATGGCAAAGCAGCGTGGATGGGTTGGTCCTGGAAGTATGATTATCATTACAACCGAAGATATAAAACTTCTCAAGGCACTCGGACTCGGTATCAATCATATATACAAGATGACATATCCAACTAGAGATGAGTCACTGCAGATCTTCTGCCAATATGCTTTCGGTCAAAAGTATCCAGATAATGGTTATGAATGGCTCGTTAGGGAAGTTACTTGGTTTGCTGGTGATCTTCCTCTAGGCCTGAGAGTTATGGGATCATATCTACGAGAAATGTCCAGGGACGAGTGGAGACAGGCTCTGCCATGGCTCAGGTCTACCCTTGACAGAGAAATTGAATCAACTCTAAGATTTAGCTACGACGCCTTGAGAGATAATGAAAGAACTCTTTTTCTGCATTTAGCATGTTTGTTTGCTGGTATCAAGGTTGATAGGTTCAAAAGGTATTTTGCAAACGGTAGTTTGGAAGTCAACCATGGGCTTGAAGTCTTAGCTCAAAAATCTCTTATATTTATAGAGTACGGATTAATACAAATGCATAGATTACTGCAACAAATAGGTAGAGAAATTGTCAAGAAACAGTCTATGGAGGAGCCTGGAAGGCGACAGTTCTTGATGGATACCAAGGATATTTCTCATGTACTTGATGAAGATACTGTAAGTTTTTCAATATATTTTACATCTACAGTCTTCTAATTCCTTGCTTTTAAAGCTCAGATTTTGATTTTCTTTCTGAATAATTTATTCTAGGCTACTGGAAATGTTCTAGGCATACAGTTGAGTACGAGTGAGGAAATCCAAATAAATAAAAGTGTTTTCCAAGGGATGAATAATCTCCAGTTTCTATACTTTAACTCTTGCACCATTCGCACACCCGAGGGCCTCGATTGCTTTCCCAACAAACTCATATTGCTACACTGGTACAGCTGTCCATTGAGATTTTGGCCTTCCAAGTTCTCTGGCAAGTTTCTTGTTGAACTAATCATGCAATATAGCAAATTCGAGATGCTTTGGGAAGGAATTAAAGTAAAAACAATTCAGTTCCCTTTTTCTTTTTGTCTTGTATTTGCTCTATAAGTCATTTCTCTAAACCTAATATTTTTTTCTTTGTATAGCCTTTTCCATGCCTCAAGATTTTGGATTTGAGTTCGTCTCAGAATCTGAAAATGATTCCAGATCTCTCAGAAGCAACGAGTCTCGAGGATTTATGTCTCCACAAATGCAGAAGTTTGTTAGAGCTCACAAGCTCTGTTGGCAATGCCACTAAACTTTATAGATTGGATATATCAGGGTGTCCAAACATCAAAGACTTCCCAAATGTTTCTGACAGCATTGTAGAGTTGGATTTGAGCGATACAGGGATAAAAGAGGTTCCTCCATGGATTGATAACCTATTTCGTCTGCGTAAACTATTTATGCATGGATGCAGGAAGCTGAAAACAATATCGCCAAACATTTCTAAGTTGGAGAATCTTGAGTTTCTTTATCTGACTAACTATGATCTATGTGCTGCTAGCGATCAGTGTAATGAGAAGAATGAAGAAATATATTACAATGAAAACTTATTTGCAGCGAGAATCGAATGGGGGCCTGACTTTAAGCGTAGTTGGAGATTACGATCAGACATGGACGATGATTACATTTTGCCAATATCTCTACCCGAGAAGACTCTTACATCATCATTACATCTCCGCAGCTTTAATGGTATGAAGACTATTCCAGAATGCATCAGACGTCTCTCAGGACTAATTAAGCTTGACATCAAAGAATGCAGACAGCTGATAGCACTTCCATTGCTTCCAGATTCCCTTCAATTTATAGACGCAGAAGGTTGTCATTCTTTGAAGAGAATAGAATCCGCTTTTCGAAATCCAAACATTTGCCTAAACTTTTTTTGCTGCTACCACCTGAATCAAAAAGCGAGAAAGCTCATCCAGACATCAGCTTGCAAATATGCGGTCTTACCAGGTGAAGAAGTGCCTGCACACTTCACTCACCAAGCCAGTTCAGATTCCTTAACGATCAGTTTGACTCAAAGACCTCTTCCTTCATCCTTCAGATTCAAAGCTTGTATCTTGCTGTCAAATATATATAATAATCTCTGGGATTCCAGTGATGATGATGATGATGATGAGGACAACGATAATGAAGAGGGCCCGAATTCATTGACGGGCATGTCTTATTCCGTCAGGGGTAAACAGAATGGCCTCACAGTCGAAGGTGGATCAAACCAGATCCATATGCCAGCTCTATATAGGCCATCTCGATATAGCCTAGCTCCATATAGGCCAGATCTATGTGAATATAGAGAGCATCTGTATATATTTGAAGATTTTTTCTCTCTAACCCAGGATTTTCTTGGAGCCGAAGAAACCACTTTCAGCGAACTTACTTTTGTGTTCAGAATCCATGATAAAACCTACAAGGTCAAAGGCTGCGGTATACGACTTTTAAAGGCCCCTCGTTGTATTCTTGACCGAAAAGAAACTGAAGACCAAGATGCAAACAATGAGAGTGCAGGTGGTGAGGATGAAGAAAATGATGATGAAGAAGGTGAGGAAGATGATGAGGATCATGTTGAGGATGACGGAGGTGGTGATGTTGATTATAATAATGTTATGGAGAATGATGATATGATGCCACATTCTTCTGATGGGAAGAAGGTGAAGAGGAAGAGATGTTGCTGGTTATACCTATGATTGGACCAGAAGCTGAGCCGGTTCTTGCTTGTCTACAGCCGAATGATCAGTCTGCTGTTACTGGAATCTTTTCATCTGCTTTTAGGTTTCTACCTCGGCCCCTCCTTTGCCCTTGTGACATAGAAGCATCTGCTCAAGAACGGATTTGAGTATATGATAACCGAAGACAATGATGCTCTATTGTTGATTGCTGATGAAGAAATCAAGCTTGAGTGAAAGAATGTGTAAAGAGCTTGTTTGCTAGATTCCATCAAACCAGCTGTGAAATGTAGTACTTAATTATATATGTAATTTAGTGTAAATTTTTGTCCTGGACCTATGTTTTCAAGATTTGATGCTCCATTGTTGATTGCTGGTGAAGTAATTAAGTTTAAAGTAAAGGAATGTGTGAAGAGTCTGTTTGCCAGTTCTTCCAGTGTCTAGAAGCAATGTCCATCAAACCTGCTGTGGATTCTTAAGAGGCCACTAGCATGAACGGGTCTTCAAAGATGGTTGTATAGGATTTGTCATGGGCTTTTCAGATACTCACAAAGATGGAAATGGTGAGAGATTTTGTTGTATCATGGGTTGAGACATCTGAGAAGTTAGTTAAGGTAGTTGAAGCGATGGAAACGGCTGCAGAGACGGTGCAGAGATAAGAGTTGTGGAGGCGATTGGTTATGGAACTGTGAACTCTTTTAAATTGATGGAGAGATATGGCAAGCTTTGGAATCTTCCATTGTGTCTATAATTCTAGCGTTGCCGTCTTCAGACCAAGCTGAGATATTGACCGAGTGGTTAAGCAAGAACGGGGTGTATCCGGATTTGACAGAGGCTTTTGAGGTTTGGTGTTATAGATCAAAAGTGGCCAAGAGAAGATTGGGTTTGCTAGGAGGGGAGGAAGATGGGATGTCTTAAACTCTTTTGTTCAGGTTTGAATCTAGAAAAAGTAAACATTCTGTGTTTTATTGTCGTTGTGTAGAACTATTTTTACTCTTTCTTGTGGTTTCTGCCAAATCCATCATTGGCAGATTACACCAATCTGTAAATACTGTAGACACTTGACAGATATGTTTTAAGTACTTTTCAGTTGTCCAGAGATATTTTTCAGTTTGGTCGGATAACCGGGATAAACCGGAGTTTACCACACAATACAATCAGTTTTTTCTCTTTCTTTTTGGTCAACTCGATACAATCAGTTTTAGCTCCCACTATGCACTGAATACAAATATTTTGTATATAAAAAAGTGCATTTCTTGACTGGTTCCTCTCTTCTTGCAAAAAAGTCAAGACATAGCTTTGTATCCTTTGTATTTACGCGTCTTTACCTTCTTCCTTTTTTTGTGTCTTCTTCAGATCTTAAAGCTTAGTGATCCTCTGCTTCTTGCTGTTAACGATGATGGCTTCTTCTTCTTCATCACTGGCTCTCATTTGGTTGTATCACGTGTTCCTGAGCTTCCGTGGTGAAGACGTGCGCAAAGGCTTTCTTAGTCACGTTCTTAAAGAGTTCCAAAGCAAGGGAATCAATGTTTTCATTGATAACGAGATCAAGCGAGGCCAATCTATCGATCCAGAGCTTTTACGAGCGATCAGACATTCAAGGGTTGCGGTTGTATTGCTCTCCCGTAACTATGCTTCTTCAAGCTGGTGTTTGGATGAGTTAGTGGAAATCATGAAGTGCAGAGAAGAGCTTGGTCAAACAGTGATGACCATTTTCTACCAAGTGAATCCATCTGATGTTAGGAATCAAACCAGAGATTTTGGAAAAGTCTTTGAGAAAACCTGTGAGGGAAAAACAGAAGAGGTGAAGCAGGCATGGAGGCAAGCTTTGAATGATGTTGCTAGTATAGCTGGTTACGACCCTAACAACTGGTTAGTTCACTTCATTTTTATTTCTACTTGGATATTATGTTGAAGTACATGATGATGACTGGCTTAATGATTATCCTCTGTTCTTTCTGTTAGTGGCAGTGAAGCCGATTTGATCAACAAAGTCGCCTCAGATGTCATGATTTTGTTGGGTTTTACACCATCAAAAGACTTTGATGACTTTGTTGGCATAGGAGCTCGTGTCACGGAGATAAAATCGAAGATAATCCTACAGTCAGAAAATGTTAAGGTGATTGGCATTGTTGGTCCTGCCGGGATTGGGAAGACGACCACTGCCAGAGTTTTATACGACCAACTCTCTCCTGATTTTCTATGCAACACGTTTTTGGAAAATATCAGAGGGAGTTATGAGAATCCTTGTGGTAACGACTATCAATTGAAGTTGCGTTTGCAGAAAAACATGTTGTGTCAAATATTCAACCAAGGGGACATTGAGGTGCGTCACTTAGGACGGGCTAAAGAAATGCTGAGAGACAAAAAGGTGTTGATTGTTCTTGATGAAGTGGATAACTGGTGGCAGCTAGAGGAAATGGCAAAGCAACCTGGATGGGTTGGTCCTGGAAGTATGATTATCATTACAACCGAAGATATAAAACTTCTCAAGGCACTTGGACTCGGGAACAATCATATCTACAAGATGGAATTTCCAACTAGCGATGAGTCTCTGCAGATCTTTTGCCAATATGCTTTCGGTAAAAATTATCCAGAAAATGGTTTTGAAAGTCTTGCTTGGGAAGTTAGTAGACTTGCTGGTGATCTTCCTCTAGGCCTGAGAGTTATGGGATCATATCTAAGAGGAATGTCCAGGGACGAGTGGATACAGGCACTACCATGGCTCAGGTCTACCCTTGACAGAGAAATTGAAACAACTCTAAGATTTAGCTATGACGCCTTGGGAGATAATGAAAGAACTCTTTTTCTGCATTTAGCATGTTTCTTTGCTGGTTTCAAGGTTGATAGATTCAAAAGGTATTTTGCAAACAGTAGTCTTGAAGTCAGCCATGGGCTTGAAGTCTTAGCTCAAAAGTCTCTTATATCTATAGAATACGGAATTATAGGAATGCATGTATTACTGGAACAAATGGGTAGAGAAATTGTCAAGAAACAGTGTATGAAGAATCCTAGAAAGCGACAGTTCTTGAGGGATACCAAAGAGATTTCTGAAGTACTTGATGAAGATGGTGTAAGTTTTTTTCATTATATTTTACATCTGCACTCTTCTATTTCCTTTGTTTTTAAAGCTAGATTTTTTTTCTCTCTGAATTATTTATTGTAGGCTACTGGAAATGTTCTAGGCATAAAGTTGTATACAAGGAGTACAGGCGAGAAAATCCAAATAAATAAAAATGCTTTCCAAGGGATGAATAATCTCCAGTTTCTATACTTTGACTCTAATACCTTATGCATACCCGAGGGGGTCCTCGACTTTCTTCCCGACAAACTCATATTGCTATATTGGCAAAACTGTACACTGAGAGTTTGGCCTTCCAAGTTCTCTGGCAAGTTTCTTGTCGAAGTAATCATGCACCATAGCAAATTCGAGATGCTTTGGGAGGGAATTAAAGTAAAAAAAAATACCTCGCTTCTTTATTTTTCTATTGTATTGCGCGATTAGTCATTTCTCTAAAACTCATTTTTTCTTTTATGTTTTTCTTTTTTTTTATATAGCTTCTCCAATGCCTCAAGAGGTTGGATTTGAGTTACTCCCGGAATCTGAAAAAGATTCCAGATCTCACAAAAGCAACGAGTCTCGAGGAACTATGTCTCCATGACTGCGAAAGTTTGTTAGAGCTCACAAATTCTATTGGCAATGCCACTGAGCTTTATCTATTGAATATATCAGGGTGTAAAAATATCAAAGACTTCCCAAATGTTTCTGACAGCATCGTAGAGTTGAGGTTGTGCGAAACAGGGATAGAGGAGGTTCCTCCATTCATTGAGAAGCTACTTCGTCTGCGTAAACTTACTATGTGTGGATGCAAGAAGCTGGAAACTATATCGCCAAACATTTCTAAGTTGGAGAACCTTGAGTTTCTTAGTCTGCGTTACGGCTATCGATGTAATGATCTATGTAATGATGAAGAGAAAGATGATGAAAAAGTACTACTATATGAACATGCGTATGACTTCTTCAATTACTGCTTATTTGAAGCAATAATCGAGTGGGGGCCTGACTTTAAGCGCGGTTTGAGATTACGATCAGACATCTCCATTTTGCCAATATGTCTGCCCGAGAAGGCTTTTACATCTCCTATATCATTACGTCTCCGCTGTAAGGATATCCAGACTATTCCTGATTGCATCAGACGTCTCTCGAGACTAATTAAGCTTGACGTCAAAGACTGCAGAGGGCTCTTAGCACTTCCACCGCTTCCAGATTCCCTTGTATCTATAGATGCACAAGGTTGTGAATATTTGGAGAGAATAGACTCCTCTTTTCAAAATCCAAATATTTGCCTAAACTTTGCTAACTGCCTAAGACTGAAACAAAAAGCGAGAAAGCTCATCCAGACATCATCTTGCAAATATGCGGTCTTACCGGGTGAAGAAGTACCTGCACACTTCACTCACCGAGCCAGTTCAGATTCCTTAACGATCAATTCAACTCCAAGACCTCTTCCTTCATCCTCCAGGTTCAAAGCTTGTATCTTGCTGTCAGATGTATGTGATCATCTCTGGGATGCCACTGGGAACTCATTGAGGGGCATGTCTTATTCCGTGTGGGGTAAACAGAATGGCCTCACAGTCGGAGGTGGATCAAACCAGCTCCACATGCCATCTCTATTATATGTATATGGAGATCATCTGTATATATTTGAAGGTTCTTTCACTCTAAACCAGGATTTCCCTGAAGCCGAAGAAACCACTTTCAGCGAGCTTACTTTTGTGTTCAGAGTCCATGATAATACCTGGAAGGTCGAAGGCTGCGGTGTACGACTTTTAGAGGCAAACAATGAAAGTGCAGGTGGTGAGAATGAAGAAAAGGATGGTGATTTATTTAACATGATTACCAAAAAAGAAGAAGAGGGTGATCATGGTGAGAATGATGAAACCGGTGATTGTGATAGTAAAAAGAAAGTTGAGGAGAATGATAATGACTGTTTTTTCTTTTATGCAGGAAACAATGGAACTGAAGGCGAAGAATCTAGACGGGATGACGATGACGAGACGAGGAGCGTGAAACGAATGAGGTTTTATTCCATGTTCTTGTAATGATCGCTGCAATCAGGGGTTGCGTCTTGTACACATGTTAGTCTTGCGCATGCTTGGATGGTTTTTTTTATATATATAGAAAGACCAATCCACTCCAGTTGCAAAGAAGTAAAGAATCCACTACCACTGAACACAAAATAATTTTATATAAAAAAGTGCATCTCGTGACTGTTTAGTCTCCTCTTGAAAAGAAGTCAGGACTTGCTGAGTATCCTTTTCTATTCAAGCGTCTTTACCTTTTTCTAAATCTTCTTCAGATCTGAAACCTTTGCGATCATCTTCTTCTTGCTGTTAACGATGATGAGTTCTTCTTCATCTTCATCTCTGGCTCTTATTTGGTTGTATCACGTCTTCCTGAGCTTCCGTGGTGAAGACGTGCGCAAAGGCTTTCTTAGCCACGTTCTTAAAGAGTTCAAATACAAAGGAATCAATTTTTTCAGTGATAACTGGATCAAGCGAGGCCAATCTATCCATCCAGAGCTTGTTAAATCGATCAGACATTCAAGGGTTGCCGTGGTCTTGCTCTCCCGTAACTACGCTTCTTCAAGCTGGTGTCTGGATGAGTTAGTGGAAATAATGAAGTGCAGGGAAGAGGTTGGTCAAACAGTGTTGACCATTTTCTACGAAGTGGATCCATCTGAAGTTAGGAAGCAAACCGGAGATTTCGGAAAAGCCTTTGAGAAAACCTGTGTGGGGAAAACAGAAGAGGTGAAGCAGGCCTGGAAGCAAGCTTTGTATGATGTCGCTGGTATAGCTGGTTACCACTCTAGCAACTGGTTCGTTCACTTCATTTTTATTTCTACTTGGATATTATGTTGAAGTACATGATGATGACTGGCTTAATGATTATCCTCTGTTCTTTCTGTTAGTGGCAGTGAAGCCGATTTGATCAACAAAGTCGCCTCAGATGTCATGGTTTTGTTGGGTTTTACACCATCAAAAGACTTTGATGACTTTGTTGGCATAGGAGCTCGTATCACCGAGATAAAATCGAAGTTCATATTACAATCAGAACAAGTTAAGGTGATTGGGATTTTTGGTCCTGCCGGGATTGGGAAGACGACTACTGCCAGAGTTTTATACAACCAACTCTCTCCTGATTTTCAATTCAACACGTTTTTGGAGGATATCAGAGGAAGCTACGAGAAGCCTTGTGGTAACGACTATCAGTTGAAGTTGCGTTTGCAGAAAAACATGTTGTGTCAAATATTCAACAAAGGGGACATTGAGGTTCGCCACTTAGGAAGGGCTCCAGAAATGCTGAGTGACAAAAAAGTGTTGATTGTTCTTGATGAAGTTGATTGCTGGTGGCAACTAGAGGAAATGGCAAAGCAGCCTGGATGGGTTGGTCCCGGAAGTATGATTATCATTACAACCGAAGATAGAAAACTTCTCAAGGCACTCGGACTCGGGATCAATCATATCTACAGGATGCAATATCCAACCAGCGATGAGTCTCTGCAGATATTCTGCCAATATGCTTTCGGTCAAAAGTTTCCAGATGGTGGTTTTGAAAGTCTTGCTAGGGAAGTTACTTGGCTTGCTGGTAATCTTCCTCTAGGCCTGAGAGTTATGGGATCATATCTACGAGGAATGTCCAGGGACGAGTGGATAGAGGCACTACCATGTCTCAGGTCTACCCTTGACAGAGAAATTGAATCAACTCTAAGATTTAGCTACGACGCTTTGAGAGATACTGAAAGAACTCTTTTTCTGTATTTAGCATGTTGGTTTACTGGTTGCGACGTTGATAGGTTCAAAATGTTATTTGCAAACATTAGTTCGGAAGTCAACCATGGGCTTGAAGTTTTAGTTCAAAAGTCTCTTATATCTATACATTACGGAATCATACAAATGGACAGATTACTGCAACAAATGGGTGAAAAATTTGTCAAGAAACAGTCTATGGAGAATCATGGAAAGCAACAGTTCTTGAGATTGAGAAACACCAAGGAGATTGCTGATGTACTTAATGAAGATCCTGTAAGTTTTTTCATTGCATTTTATATCTGCAGTCTGTTATTTCCTTTGCTTTTCAAAGCTAAGATTTTATTTGTCCTTAATAATTTACTCTAGGCTAGGAGAAACATCATAGGCCTAATGTTGAGTAGCGAGGAAATCCAGATTAAAAAAAGCGCTTTGCAAGGGATAAATAGTCTCCAGGTTCTATGCTACACATCCGAGGGCCTCGATAGTCTTCACGACAAACTCATAAAGTTAAATTGGAACAGGTGTCCGTTGAGAGTTTGGCCTTCCAAGTTCTCTGGCAAGTTTCTTGTCGAAATATACTTGCAATATACCAAATTCGAGATGCTTTGGGAGGGAATTAAAGTAAAACATTCAGCTTTTTTCTTTTTCTTTTTGTATATTGTAATGCGCATCTCTAAAACTCATTTTTTTCTTCTTTGTATAGCCTCTCCCATGCCTCAAAGAGATGAATTTGCTTGAATCTCGAAATCTGAAAAAGATTCCAGATCTCTCGGAAGCAACGAGTCTCGAAAAATTATATCTCACGGAGTGCAGCAGTTTGTTAGAGATCACAAGCTCTATTGGCAATGCCACTAAGCTTTATCTATTGGATATAGCAGGGTGTACAAAAATCAAAGACTTCCCAAATGTTCCTGACAGCATCGTATATTTGGATTGTTGCAGAACAGGGATAAAGGAGGTTCCTCCATGGATTGAGAACCTATTTCGTCTACGTAAACTAAAGATGTATCGATGCAAGAAGCTGAAAACTATATCGCCAAACATTTCTAAGTTGGAGAATCTTGAGCTTCTCGGTCTGAGTAACTCTGATTACCATCCTTATACTGATCATTATGAAGATGATCCCCGAGTAGATATGTGTGATGACGCATTTGAAGCAACAATCGAGTGGGGGGATGGCTTTAAGCGCAGTTGGAAATTACTAACAGACTTCAATGTTCACTACATTTTGCCGAGATGTCTGCCCAAGAAAGCTCTTACATCTCCTATATCTTTACGTCTCAGCAACATGATTGGCATCAAGACCATTCCAGATTGCATCAGACGTCTCTCGGGACTAATCAAGTTTGACGTCAGAGAATGCATAGAGCTCGCAGCACTTCCACCGGTTCCAGATTCCCTTCTATGTTTAGATGCACAAGGTTGTGAGTATTTGAAGAGAATAGACGACTCCTCTTTTCAAAATCCAAAGGTTTGCCTAAACTTTGCTAAATGCTTCAACCTGAAACAAAAAGCAAGAAAGCTCATCCAGACATCAGCTTGCAAATATGCGGCCCTACCGGGTGAAGAAGTGCCTGCACAATTCACTCATCGAGCCAGTTCACGTTCCTTAACAATCAGTTTGACTCCAAGACCTCTTTCTTCATCCTTCAGATTCAAAGCTTGTATGTTGCTGTCAAATGCATATGATCATCCTGAGGATAACAATGATGATGATGATGAAGAGGGAAATAAATTATTGTGGGGCATGTCATATTCCGTCAGGGCTACACAGAATGGCCTCACAGTCGGAGGTGGATCAAATCATATCGATATGCCAGATCTATATAGGCCATGTCAATTTAGTCGAAACCGATATCGGCCACCTCTACGTGAATATAGAGAGCATCTGTATATATTTGAAGATTCTTTCACTCTAAACAAGGATTGCCCTGAAGCCGAAGAAACCACTTTCAGAGAGCTTACTTTTGTATTCAGAGTTCACCATAGATACTGGGACGACCAAAGGTGCAGCGTGCCACTTAAATCCTGGACGGTCAAAGGCTGCGGTGTACGACTTTTACAGGCAAACAATGAAAGTGTAGGTGGTGAGGCTGAAGATGGTGAGGATGATGAAGAAGAAGATGAAGATGATGATGATGATGAAGATAGTGGTGATGATGATGATGATGATGATGATGAAGATAGTGGTGATGAAGATGACGAAAGTGGTGATAGTGATAACAATAAAGTTTGGGAGAATGATTATCCACATTCTTCAGATTCTCTTTCTAATCAATCATCTCCGTTTAGTCGTGGAACACCATCTTCAGGAGGACCCATCCGGCATCCTTCAGCGTTTCCTCAATACTCATCTCTACCACCAAGGACATCTACAGTTCAAACTTTTGGATACAACCAAGGAGGTCCATCCATTGATCCTCAGTCGGGTACCGGAATGACCTGTTACCCTCCCCCAACTTCAATGCAATCTGGTTATAGTAGGCCATTCTATGGAAATCCTATGCACCAAGGAGTTGATAAGCAGCAGCAGAACATGTTTCCGGTTCCTAAGTCACTCAACCCACACTCCATTCCTCAACAGCTACCATCGATGCAGCTGTCACAGATGCAACGCCCTATGCAGCTTTCACAGCTGCAACGCCCTATGCAGCTTTCACAGCTGCAACGCCCTATGCAGCCTCCTCAGCATGTTAGACCACCCATGCACATATCTCAGCCATCAGAGCAAGGAGGATCATTGCAAAACCAGTATCAGATTCCATTGCATCCGATGCAACAGAGGCATTCCAGCCTTACAATCACCCACCTCAACAACAAGATCTCTCTCAAGTGCATCAACAGCTTGTTCAAGATCAGCAAGGAGTATCACTGCAAAACCAGTATCAGATTCCATTGCACCCGATACAGATGATGCAACAGATTAAAGTCCAGCCTTATTATCACCCACCTCGACTACAAGATCTCTCTCATGTGCAGCAACAGGCTGTTCAAGGTCAGCAAGCAACTGGGACTTCTCAGCGACAAGAATCTGGTTTTAGTAGGCCATTCTGTGGAAATCTTGTGCACCAAGGAGGTGATAAGCAACAGAACATGTTGACGGTTCCTCAGTCACTCAATCCACACTCCATTCCTCAACAGCTTCCGTTGATGCAGCTCTCACAGCTACAAAGCCCTATGCAGAATATATCTCAGCCATCACAGCAAGGAGTATCATTGCAAAGCCAGTATCAGATTCCATTGCTTCGGATGCAGATGATGCAACAGACTCAAGTCCAGCCTTACTTTCATGTCTCTCATGTGCAGCAACATCAACCGCAGCAACAAACTGGGAGTTCTCAGCGACAAGAATCTGGAATGTCACTACCTGATTACTTGCAGTCCCCAGAACCCATTCAGGTTTGCAATCCACATCATTGGTAATGATGTGCTATTTTGCATTAGTATAACGTGCCCCCTTAACTCTCCTTTTCAGGCTCTACTAAGTAACCGCGAGAAGCTGTGTGAGCTTCTGGAACAAGATCCAAAGCTGATGCTTCAGGTTATCTTCTAAATCGATTTTTCTCCTAATTGCTTTTCATGTGATTTTTGTGTTCACTTGTAAAGTTTCTCTGATAAGGGATTTTGTAATTGTTGGTTGTGACAGGAAAAACTAGGGCAGCTGTGAGAAGAAAGAGCCGCTACTCAGAAAATTTATCTATCCCTGGCTTATTAGTTGCTTTCCTTTCATGTTAAGTTTAACATACAATATATAACATGTACATTTGTTTCAGTTTGATATGTAGGCATAAGCTGTAAATGTTCGTTTGTTGTTGTTTAGATTAAACTTGATGTGTCTGGTTTTGTGGGTTTGAGAATGCTTTCACTGAAAAGACAATAACTTTGGTGATCAAGCAGAGTCTTCATATCCATTTGGTGATAGATCCACATGTGGCATAGTTGTGAGACTTAGAAACGAAGAAGACCGTGACGACTGGATCTACTGCCACTCCAAGATCCTCACTGAGAGAAGCAGATACTTCGCAGACTGTCTCTCTGATAAATGGCCCACCTGCAAGATTCTTGATACTGTGTTGAAGTCATCTGTTAAGAATCAGACTATGACCATCACATCAATCTCTTAAGACTACTCTATGTTGTCTCTGATGATGTCCCTGAGGATCATCACTTGTGTCATAACGTGAAAAGGGCGTTGGGGGTTCTCTGTGTTGCTAAGGAGCTTGATTGTCCTCTAGTTGTCACTGCTTGTGTGAACTACTTGGGAGCTGTTCCGTGGGAGGAAGGTGAAGAGGAAGAGATGTTGAGGGTTGTACCGATGATTGGACCGGAGGCAGAGCCGGTTCTTGCTCGCTTACAGTCGGTTGATCAGTCTGCTGTTAGTGGGATCTTTTCGTCTGCTTTTAGGTTTGCTACATCGTCTCCACCTCAGCCCTTGTGTGATATAAAAGCATCTGCTCAGGAACAGATTGAGTATATGATAACTGAAGATGATGATGCTCCGTTGCTGGTTGCTGATGAAGTAATCAAGCTTGAAGTAAAGGAATGTGTGAAGAGTCTGTTTGCTAGATTCTTCCAGTGTCTAGAAGAGGTCACTAGCAAGAACGGGTTGTCTTTAAAGATGGTTGTATCGGATTTGTCGTGGGCTTTTCAGATACTCACAAAGATGGAAATGGTGAGAGATTTTGTTGTAACATGGGTTGAGGCATCTGAGAAGTTAGTTAAGGTAGTTGAAGCGATGGAAACAGCTGCAGAGACGGTGGAGATAGGAGTTAAGGTCACTGAGGTGACTTCGGAATAGTAGAGGCGATTGGCTACGGAACTGTGATATTACCAACAGTGAAACGGCTTCAGATGGTGAAACTATGGCTTCTCTTTATGAGAGAATTTTGGGGTGTATCCGGATTTGACAGAGGATTTTGAGGTTTGGTGTTTTAGATCAAAAGTGGCCAAGAGAAGATTGGATTTGCTAGAGGGGAGGATGATGGGAAGGAAATGTCTTAATACTCTTTTGTTGAGGTCTGAATCTAGAAAACGAGGAGCATTCTGTTTTTCTGTTTTATTGTGTAGGTCTCTTTTAACTCTTTCTTGTGTGTGTTTCTCTGCCAAATCCATCATTGGCAGTTATCACAAATCTGTAATTATTGTTGACAGATATGTTAATTCCTTACCTCTGTTGTTTTCTCTGCAACGAGTCTACCAAAACTAGGTTGCCGTTTTGATCTTCTAGATAACAATCACAAGTTATCAACCGCTTCCCACAGAGTAGTTTCTTGTAGTGCACTTATTGACCAGGCATTTTCTCAGATTGGTCGGAAAACCGGGAACCGTGAGTTTACCATACAATCAGATTTTAGCTCTCTCTTGTGCACTGTATACAAATAATTTTATATATTCAAAAGTGCATTCTTGACTGATCCTCTCCACTTAAAAAGAAGTCAAGACCTAGCTCTGTACGCGTCTTTCCCTTTTTCCTCTTCAGATCTGAAACCTTTGCGATCATCTTCTTCTTGCTGTTAACAATGAAGAAAACCCATTTGCTACGTCCATCACCAGAAGCGATCTTGGCTACTTCTCTCCACTGAGCTCAAGGTATCGATCCTGTTCTGGTAATACACAAATCGTATTTTTATGTTTTCGTGATTGTTTGATATTTGTTTGCTAGCTGCTCTGTTTTGCTTTGTTTATTTCTCTAATACTTTCAAGATTTTCTAGTTATGATTATCAGATACGTGTCTTCAGGACATTAAGTATGTTCACTGATTAGCGTAGCGTATAGTTTTGCTACTGTTGTGTCTCGTTTAGAATGTTTAGAAGTTGTAATGTATAGTCTTGCTACTGTTGTGCCTCGTTTCTAGTTTGATGAATCCATGTTCTGCATCTTTTCTTAACTCGATGATGGGTTTTACTTTACTGTTTTCTTGTATGTTAAGTTAGCCAGTCTTTTAAAAGTATCATTGGTTTTGTTCTTATGAGATTGAAGTGTAAGAACTTACTGTCCGTTTACTTATTTGGACAGAGAAGTGTCTTGTTCATATTGATGTTTTACTGTCATATTCTGTGCTTGAATGTCATATAAATCATGGTATCGTAATTGAATTTGTCTTATTGAAGTATGTTACATCATCATCAGCAGGCATTAGATTTAATAATGTTGTGATTCTGTCTTGTTTTCAGTTTTGTTCTTTAGCTTTGTATCTTTCTCTGTTGTGTTTCTCTTCTCTCTTACTCTTACTTTTTTTCACTGTTTTTGTTTATGCAAGACTTTGTTTTACCAAACTGACTTTTCATACATTCTTGCATAACTTATTACAAACGATGACACTGTCTTAGACTAATCTTACATTCCAAAGCTTGACTATTCTAACAACTCTTACCAACTCTGAACTTAGTTAGCTTACTAACCAGTTCACTCTTAACTTGAATACTCACTCCTTGACTACTAGTTACATAACTAACTTCCTTGTTGACTTTGTCCTTGACTTTTCTTCTTCCTCTTCCTTCCTTCACGTTTCTTGACTCTTCTTCCTCTTGCTTGTTGCTTGTTGCTTGTTTCTTCTACTTCACGCTTCTTATTCTTCTCACTGTCTTCACTCCTTTCATATGCAGGTTTTACTCAAGGAATAACTTCTCAACAAATAACAAAGAAAAAAAAGGAAAAGAGACAGAGAGAGAGCTCGAAGATTCAAGATCAAAGTTATTGTCTTTCCTTGTAGGGATCGAAGAAGTTCAACCGAGGAATCTTAAAGATTCAACATTTCTGGTTCACTCTCTCCTCTTATAAACATTAGCAAAAAGCTGACGCCTTTCAATTTATAGGTCTGTTCGTAATTGAAAAGCTTTTTGCTTTCTTACTCATCTCTGCAGTTGTGGTTAATGTGTAGCTAGATCTCAATTCTTCATTGTGTTTACTTATTCAGGTGCTGAGATAATTCATTTTGTTGATGGTGCTTTCTTCGTTTCTGAAAGCTTCTTCTTGCCGTTAACGATGATGGCTTCTTCTTCTTCATCATCTCCGGTTTTCATTTGGTTGTATCACGTCTTCGTGAGCTTCCGTGGACCAGACGTGCGCCAAGGATTACTTAGTCACGCTCTGAAAGAGCTCAGAAGCAAGGGAATCATTGTTTTCATTGATAACGAGATCAAGAAAGGAAAATCTATCAGTCCAGAGCTTATTAAAGCGATCAGACATTCAAGGATAGCGATTGTATTTCTATCCCCTAACTATGCTTCTTCAAGCTGGTGTCTGGATGAGTTGTTGGAAATCATGAAGTGCAGGGAAGAGATTGGTCAAACAGTGATGACCATTTTCTACCAAGTGAATCCAACTGATGTTCGGCATCAGACCGGAGATTTCGGAAAAGCCTTTGAGAAAACCTGTGTGAGGGCAACAGAAGAGAAGAAGCAGGCATGGAGGCAAGCTTTGCATGATGTCGCTGGTATAATTGGTTACCACTCTAGCAGCTGGTTCGTTCACTCTTTTTACTTCCACTTAGATAATATTATGTGTACATGATGATGGCTATTTACTGCTTTAATGAATATCCTCCGTTGTTTTTGTTCGTAGCAATGAAGTCGATTTGATCAACAAAGTCGCCTCAGATGTCATGGATGTGTTGAGTTTTACGCCATCAAAAGACTTTGATGACTTTGTTGGCATAGAATCTCGTATCACAGAGATAAAATCGAAGCTGATCCTACAGTCAGAACAAGTTAAGGTGATTGGGATTTTGGGTCCTGCCGGGATTGGGAAGACGACCACTGCGAGAGTTTTATACAACCAACTCTCTCCTGATTTCCCTTTCAGCACGTTTTTGGAGAATATCAGAGGAAATTATGAGAAACCTTGCGGTAATGACTATCTGTTGAAGTTGGATTTGCAGAAAAACATGTTGTGTCAATTGTTCAACAAAGAGGACATTGAGGTTCGTCACTTACGAAGGGCTCAAGAAATGCTGAGAGATAAAAAAGTGTTGGTTGTTTTTGACGAAGTGGATAAATGGTGGCAACTAGAGGAAATGGAAAAGCAGCGTGGATGGGTTGGTCCTAGAAGTATGATTATAATTACAACCGAAGATAGAAAACTTCTCAATGCACTCAAACTCGGGATAGATCATATCTACGAGATGAAATATCCAACTAGGAACGAGTCTTTGCAAATCTTCTGCCAATATGCTGTTGGGGATGGATTGCACCCATCCTCAAAGCCCATCGAACAAAGGCCCAACCGAACAAACAAGTCAGCCCAGAGCCGAGAAGCCGCGGATCGGCATTCACGGCTTAACTGCGGACTACTTTTAGCTGAGCAGGAAGCTGCCAGCGACAAGCCGGCTCGACGGCTCACGCGAGACAACTTGCATGAGGAACCAAGCCCGACAGGCCGATAAGGCCCAAAACATTTGGGAACTAGGTCAGGTCGCCGAACAGGGAGTATAAAAGGAGAAGAGAGAGCAAAGGAGAGGGGGATCGACACTTTTACACACACGCTGAGCGGCGAGATTAGGGTTTTAGTCCGTACGAGTTATCTCTCCGCTTGTTGTACTTTTCCGGCCAAAGCTCTCCGAGCTCCGGCTTTATTTCCTTATTCTCCACCTTTGTAATCTCACTCCGAAATCTAATAAACACCTCTGTTCGACCCATTTTTAGTATTGTTTACTCATTGATACCAGTCTCACCTTAAACAATTGGCGCCCACCGTGGGGCTGAACAGATTCAGTGTTTCTTAGGTCGGTATGACGTCCACAGGTCCGAACCCTAACACCTCTGGCGAGGAGCCGGAACTCACCCCTCCTCCGCCTCCTCCCATCCCCTCGTCGGATTTCATGAGCTCGGTCATGGCCCGACTCGCTCAGCAGGAGGAAATCCAGAAAGCAACGAACGAACGACTCGCTGCCATCGTTGCTGCCCTCAGTGCACCGCCTACCAGCGGACTCCCGTTCCGACGACAGCTCTTCGACACAAATCCTCCGACTCCGACAGAAGGCGCAACGGCAAACGAAGCAGAGCGTCTCAGAACCCTAGCAGCTGAGACCCCTCCGGCAATGTCCGACCAAACGGCTATCCGAGAAATCGCCGAACTAAGGCTCAACCTTCGGCAGATGAGCTCGAAGATCCATCAAGCAACAAGCGCAGCTCCTGAAATAGACAGCGTTATCGCCTCGACTTCGCGGACTCCTTTCACCGAGGAGTTGACCCGAGTGAGGCTCAGGAAGATGGACAAGATAAAGCTACCCGATTACAAGCCCGGAGGGGATCCGGTAGAGCACTTGACAGCCTTCAACATAGCTATGGCGAGAGCTCGGCTTTCTGCAGAAGAGAAGGAAGCGGGCTATTGCCAACTCTTCGTTGAGACGTTAAACGAGCAAGCCCTCACGTGGTTCTCAGGGCTCGACGAAGAATCAATCGGCAGTTTCAAGGAGCTTTCCTCGGCATTCTTGAAGACTTACATCATGTTCACGAAGCGAGAGGCCACAGCTTCAACTCTCTGGAACTTGAAGCAGAAGAAAGACCAGAGCCTCCGCGATTACATGGAGAAATTCAAGTCAATCGTATCCAGAATCAACATCCCTGATAACATCGCTATCGACGCACTGATGAATACTCTCCAAGTAGATTGCAAGTTCCGAGAAGACCTATATCGGAGCCCTACCTTGTCCCTGCAGGATGCCATTGCTCGGTCCCATAACTTCATCCGAATGGAAGAAGACACCAAGGCCATCCTGAGCAAGCATAACGCCGCGAAGCAAGCAGCAACCAAGAACGCGGCCAGCACTCACGTTGAGCCACGCCAGCATGCTTCTTCAAGCAAAAACAACCCAAGAGGTGGTCTTCTTTACGTGGTCGACGAGAACGGGAAGAAGTGGAACACGTTTCACCGAGAAACGGATTCCCCGGACGAAACAGCCCGAGCAACCGCAACTACAGCACCAGCTCAAGTCGATGCAGTAGCAGGATCATCAAAAGCCCCCCCAGGCCTTACCAAGTCATGCAAGCTACACGGAGTTAAAGGCCACGACACTTCGGAATGCAAGACGCTCTTCGCGCAGTTCCTGTCCTCTATCGAAAGCGGCGAACTTAAGATTCCCTCTCCAAAACCTAAGAGCGAGAGCAGTTGGAGTAGGAACAAGGATAGGAAAAACCAGAGGAGGAGTCAGGGCAAACCTAAGCAGGACAGCCCGAAACCGAAAGAGGCCGAGCAAGCTCACGAAAGAGATGACGATGATGGCCTCTCGGGTGATGAAGATCAACCAGCGGTCAGGCAGAGGATAGAGGTTATCCGCGCCCAACCCGAGTCTCCATCGGACGATGAAAGCCCCCCAGGAGAGTCTTCCGAGACATCGGACCTTCGCGAATTCCTCAAGAGAAAGGCAGCTCCCGCAGCCGAGAAACCACCTGGTACCTCTGATCTCAGATCAAAGTTGGATGCTAAACGGTTGAAGCATGCGACTCCAGACGAAACACCCATTTCTGATCTGAGAGAGAGATTAAATGCCAAAATGGGCGACCTGCGCGAGAAGCTGAACCGCAGCAAGATCGATCAACAGGAGGAGAGTAAGGACCTCCGAGATGTCCTTACCAAGAAGAGATCGACCGTGCGGCCACGGATTAACGTAATCATGGGAGGATCCCCCCCTTGCGGAGATTCAGTAAGATCTGTAAAGGATCACCGCCGACAAGCCGAGATGTCTCGGCGTTGGCCACAAAAACCTCCCAGTGACCCCGAGATTTCCTTCTCTCCGCACGATCTGTTCGGAGTCAGCCTACCCCACAACGATCCATTGCTCGTAGTCATGGCAATCGATAAATACGATGTCACCAAAGTACTTATCGATACCGGAAGCTCGGTAGACATTATTTTCCAAGAGACTCTGATCAAGATGGGAATCGATTTAAAGGACGTGAAGCCATCTTCTAGAACATTAACTGGTTTCAACGGGTCCTCCGAAGTAACTCTCGGAACAATCCGCCTGACAGTCCAAGCGGAAGGAGTGACCAGAGTTGTCAAATTCTCAGTGGTCAGCACCAAAACACCCTATCATGTAATCCTCGGAACCCCATGGCTGCACTCGATGCGAGCAATCGCATCAACCTATCACCAATGCGTCAAGTTCCCTGGAATAGACGGAACCATCAAGACCGTTCGCGGAGACCAACGCGCGGCCCGAGATCTCTTGATCGCAACTGTTAAGCTACAACGCGCACAGTCGCACGTTAACTCAGTATCACCACCAGTAAGCAAGGTATGCCCCCAGAAGGAGGAAGTGCTCGAAATTCCAGTTGACGAGTCAGACCCGAGCAAAGTTCTTCGTATCGGCGCATACCTTTCCGACGAAATGAAACTTAAAATCATTGATTTCCTAAAGAAGAACCTATCAACATTTGCGTGGTCGATGTCCGACATGAAAGGAATCGATCCCGAGATCACGACGCATGAGCTGAACGTGGATCCTAATGTCAAGCCGATTCGACAGAAGAGGCGGAAGCTAGGTCCCGAGAGATCAAAGGCAGTCGTCGAAGAAGTGGAACGACTACTCAATGCCGGATCAATTGCTGAGGTCAAGTACCCAGAGTGGTTAGCCAACCCGGTCGTGGTAAAGAAGAAGAACGGCAAATGGCGCATGTGCGTTGATTTCACTGATCTAAACAAAGCATGCCCGAAGGACAGTTACCCGTTACCAAACATTGATCGACTCGTCGAGTCAACCGCTGGAAACGAAATGCTTACCTTCATGGATGCTTTCTCGGGGTATAACCAGATCCTGATGCACCCCGAGGATCGGGAGAAGACGTCGTTCATCACCGATCGAGGGACTTACTGCTACAAAGTAATGCCCTTCGGACTGAAGAACGCGGGAGCTACTTATCAACGTCTGGTCAACCGCATGTTCGCCGAGCAACTCGGAAAAACGATGGAAGTCTATATCGATGACATGCTAGTCAAGTCGCTCCGAGCAGACGAACATCTGACACATCTACAGGAATGCTTCGAGATCCTCAACGCGTATAAGATGAAGTTAAACCCGGCCAAATGCACTTTCGGCGTTTCGTCTGGCGAGTTCCTCGGATACATTGTGACACAAAGAGGAATTGAAGCAAACCCTAAACAAATTTCAGCAGTCCTAGATCTTCCGAGTCCGAGAAACTGTCGAGAAGTCCAATGACTTACCGGCAGAATCGCGGCCCTCAACAGATTCATCTCACGGTCAACCGACAAGTGTCTTCCTTTCTACGATCTCCTCCGAGGAAACAAGAAGTTCCTCTGGGATGAAAAATGCGAGGAAGCATTTTCCCAGCTCAAGCAGTACCTTACAACTCCCCCAATCCTAGCCAAGCCAGACGTAGGAGACGTCCTGTCCCTGTACATCGCCGTGTCTTCCGCTGCTATTAGCAGTGTATTGATTAAAGAGGACCGCGGTGAACAGAGACCAGTATTCTATATGAGCAGAAGGATGACCGGACCCGAGACTCGGTATCCAACACTCGAAAAAATGGCTTTGGCAGTAGTGGAATCGGCGAGAAAACTACGCCCTTACTTTCAGTCTCACTCGGTGGAGGTCCTTACCGATCAACCACTGAGAACCGTATTGCAAAATACAACTAGAGCCGGCCGACTAACCAAATGGGCTATCGAGCTTGGTGAACTTGATATCACCTACAAGTGCCGAACAGCGGCTAAAGCCCAAGTTCTTGCAGATTTTCTCGTTGAGCTATCACCCGAGCTGGCTCAAGACCTTGAAGTGCACGGCGCAAACTGGATCCTCCATGTCGATGGTTCCTCAACAAACAAAGGCTCAGGAGCAGGAGTACAACTTCAGTCCCCAACAGGAGAGTTAATCAGACAATCATTCAGTTTCGGTTTCCCGGCGTCCAATAACGAAGCGGAGTACGAGTCACTCATTGCAGGGCTTCGCCTTGCAAAAGCAGTTAAGGCAAAAAGACTAAGTGCATACTGTGACTCGCAACTAGTTGCAAGTCAATTTAGCGGGGAGTATGATGCCCGGAACGACAGAATGGACGCTTATCTTCGAGTTGTCCAAGACCTAGCAAAGGAGTTCGAGTTCTTCGAGCTAACAAAGGTCCCTCGCGGAGAGAATGTGTGCGCAGATGCATTGGCCGCACTCGGAAGCAAACTCAGAGATCAAGTCAAGAGAACAATCCCGATTCATCGGATTGAAAAACCGAGCATCGACATCTCGGGGGAGGCAATGGACATCATCACCACAGTTTCCGAGCAAACGACCAGGGCAGAGGCCGACGGCGACACCGAGATGACCGACCAAGCACCGATTGATTGGAGAACTGAGTTTATCGACTACCTTAATGACGGAACGGTCCCAGCTGATAAATGGGCCGCGAGACGCCTAAAACGGCGTAGCGCACATTACGTCGTCATGGAAGGTGAGCTCCACCGAGTAAACGCCAGCAAGGTCCTGCTAAAATGCATCTATGGCGAGCAAACGAGACTAGTCATGGCTGAAACTCACGAAGGAGCGGGTGGAAACCACTCCGGAGGTAGGGCACTCGCCTTGAAAATCCGAAACGCAGGATTCTTTTGGCCGACGATGAATACAGACTGTGAAGCATATGCCCGGAAGTGCGACAAATGCCAGAGACACTCTCCGAGCATTCATAGCCCAACTGAGCTACTAAGGACTTCAGCAGCCCCTTACCCATTCATGAGGTGGGGAATGGACATCATCGGCCCAATGCCGAACTCCCGCCAACGTCGTTTCGTCCTGGTTTTAACAGACTACTTCACGAAGTGGATCGAAGCGGAGGCTTTCGCTCAAGTGACCGAGAAAGAGGTCCGAGGTTTCGTGTGGAAAAACATAATTTGTCGTCACGGTCTTCCCTATGAGATCGTGACAGACAATGGCTCACAATTCATCTCGGGAGGATTCAAGGACTTCTGCAGAAAATGGGATATCAGGCTGAGTACTTCAACGCCGAGATATCCACAAGGGAACGGTCAGGCCGAGTCATCCAACAAGATCATCATCGATGGCATCAAGAAACGTCTCGACCTCAAGAAGGGACACTGGGCGGATGAACTCGACGGAGTCCTATGGTCGCACCGAACAACCCCAAGAGGTGCGACCAAATCCACCCCTTTCTCCCTCGCTTACGGAATGGAAGCAATGGCCCCCGCGGAAGTAAACGTGACGAGTCTTCGACGAACCAAAATGCCACAGTACGTCGAGTTAAACCGCGAGATGCTGCTAGACGCCCTCGACGAGCTTGAGGAAAAAAGAGACCAAGCTTTACTCCGAATTCAAAACTATCAGAATCAGATCGAATGCTACTACAACAAGAAGGTCCGAGCAAGGCCCCTGGATCTCGGAGACTTAGTCTTAAGAAAAGTCTTCGAGAACACGAAGGAGTTAAACGCCGGAAAGCTCGGAGCGAACTGGGAAGGACCTTATAAGATCACCCAAGTCGTGAAACCAGGTGTTTACCGACTTGCGACTTCCCGGGGAGAGGCAGTTCCACGAGCCTGGAACTCGATGCATCTCCGTCGTTTCTATTCTTAAAGAATGAATCAAAGTTTACCCCACCGAGCAGATGACAAGCAGTCACAGTTTGCTCGTAAAAAAAAAAAAAAAAAAAAAAAAAAAAAAAAAAAAAAAAAAAAAAAAAAAACCGAGTAGATGCACCTTACGGTCACTTCTACACGTCCGAGCAATGATCTACGTCACTTTTGCTCGGGCAAACCGAACTACGAAAGGCTTGATCCTCCCCGGAGGTACGTAGGCATCCCCTTTACGGGGTCCAGCCCCAACAAAAACAAAAAACCAAAACTTAGACTCGGCGATTCCTCCCACTTGCTCTATCAAGACAAGGACTTCGGGAGCAGCCCCGAGCAACGATGCCGGCCCCTTATCTAACAAGCGGCGCACAGGTACTCGTCCCGATCATTCGCTCGGATCCTGATCAGATTCGAGCAAAGGGAAACAAGGGTCCGCGTCACCTATGCCAACTGCATTGACCGGCTCATCGAGAAATTTTCGAACCAAATCACGAATAAAGAACTGAGAGTTGGCCGACCAAGTTTCTCTTATTCATTGTGTAACGTACGAATACATTTTCTCGATAAAATTACCTCGCCATTTGCTTATTCCATTTAATATATTACGATTAATCGGATTCATGAGCATTTGGTCAGATGAAGGAAATTCATTATCATCCTTAAACTGCCTAAGGCAAAAGAACTCGAAAAATTTCGAGGCGACCTAAGCATTAAGGATAAAATAAACAAAAGCCGAATAAATAAGAAGGGGTAAAGCCCAGAGTTAACAACTACAACAAAGCCCACCCGGGCAAAAAACCAGAAGGTTCAAAGAAAAAGGAAACTAAAATCCTTAAGTCATTACAACAACTGAGCCTTCTCGGGCAAAATCAACCTAAGAACATGAAGCAAAGCGATCACCCTTGTGCTGGAGCCAAATCCTTGTTCCCGACATCTACCGCTTCAGGTCCTGAAACACGTCCGAACGGTTGATTAGGCGCCTCGGAACCTACTCCTTGAACCTGAGCGAGCAAAGGCGCGGGATCACTCGCCGGATTCCCGCCTTCAACCTCCGGCCTATCCTCGGGACCATCGGAACTAGAATCCGTTAGACCAGCGGCCTTAAGTGCAGTCCTGGAAGGAGAGTCGGCAATGACGATCGTGGGCTTCTCTACTTGATCGACTCGAGGAACCACCTCTGGAGGAACTTGGGTCTCGAGAGCAGGGTCTTGATCTGGATGCTGACTCGAAGATCCGATCGAGAGAATACGTCCAGCAGGCAGATCCTCCGCACGAGGAACCCTCTCAACGCGAGGAGTCCTCAGGGCTTCAGCAGCTGCCGAGTCGATCAAATGGATGTTCGACCCGTAAGGATTAACCGCCTTCCAGACATCTTCAACAAGAAACTGAGAGTCCAGCTTCAGAGGAGAAAGGCGCAGGAAGTCCTCGGGAATCTCCTTCACCTCCAGACGAGCTGCCTCAGCTTTAAAACGCTCCTCATGCTCGGCGTACATATCAATGGTCTCCTGGGGGACATCAATTCCCGAGTCCCTGACCTGTTCGAGGCATTTCCTCGTCCCGAATGCTTGGCTATATAGACACCGAGCATTATCGTACGCGTCCCTCTGAGTTTCACGAAGTTGGATCTGGTGAAAGCACTTCGCAGCCTTAGCAATCATGGCGATCATCACTCGAATCCTCTCGTGGGTGACCTCATACTTGCGAGATGATCGGAGACGAGCAACGTCTTCAGAGTGCCTGAGCAGCACGGCATCTCTGGACTTGATAAGCTCAGCATTCTCCTTCTGGAGCTTGTCTACGACCGTCTCCAAATCATTTATGGAGCCCTTGCACATCTCGAGCTCCTCCATATCAGAAGTCCTCGTCAGATCCCACTGCCTCTTGAGCTCCTTAGCACGGGCGGCAGCCTCATCCCTCTGACGAATAACCGCCTGAAGTGCTTCCTTGTTCTTCAGCTCAACCCGCTTCTTCTCCTCTTCGTTCTTACGGAGTTGCTCCCGAGCTTCCCTTAGAGCGGAGTTGTACTTGTCCACAAGTAAGTTCCAGTCACCATGATTCTGCTCGGAGATAAAAAGATTACAAAAAAACGTATGCACAAATCCGAGCAAAAATAAAGTTGGAGAAGGGTGAAGGAAGGATTACCTTCACTGAAGAGCTGGAGGCTTGCTCGTACTCGTTCCTGAAGATCAAGTCCTTAGCTCTAGGCATCAAGTTGGGACCGCCCTTAAGCGATAGCATCAGTCGTCCACAATCTTCAGGAT
Source organism: Hirschfeldia incana (assembly GCA_026261945.1). NCBI lineage: Eukaryota > Viridiplantae > Streptophyta > Magnoliopsida > Brassicales > Brassicaceae > Hirschfeldia > Hirschfeldia incana. Next base: position 4,745,414 of record JABCMI010000021.1, read on the forward strand.
AGAAGGACAAAGGCAGTTCCCGATTGAATTCAAAGTGAAACTTATCGGAGGAGGACCCTCCGAGGGGATCAATAGTCCGAGCCCCCGATCCCTCAGGAAGCAGGTCTCGTCCTCCTTCGGGAGAAGCTGGATTCCTTGATCCCCCACCAGATGCATTCTCATTGGTCGGAGACTCGGGCGGATCACTCGCCTTCGATCGCCTCCTTAGCTCCCGGGCCCTATCGGCCACCGTCAGGTTGTCCAAGTCCTCGGAACCCCGGGCCTCTGGTGAAGCCCTCGGAGCAAGAACCTGAAGCTCGCCTTCACTAACGGAGGACGCACGGGTCTTACCGCTAGACTTCTTCCTCCTTTTTCTCAGAGGAACGTCTTCCGGAGATGGATCCTCGGTGTCCGGACAAGCGATGTTTAACTCCCGAGCTCCGGAGTCTCTATTTTTCCTCTTTCTCTCCTTTGTCTTTGAGGGGCGCCCTGCAGGCGTCTCCTCGGGAAGTTTCCTTACGTCTCCTGGTTGCTCGGGGACTTCAACTTCTTCCTCTCGCGCTAAGGAGGTCGATGACTTTTTCCTTTTTGAGGTTTTCTTCTTGGAACTTCCCACGGGAGGAATCACTGTGGTTTCCTCGGGAGCAGCGACATCTCGCGTCCCTGCCGACGCAACGCCAGCTCCGGATTTCGTTTTCTTGGCGCTCGCCTCAGCAGCGACGATTTGGGAGAGATCCGGTAGCTCTTTCATCTGTCTGGCTCGATTTATCTCTTTTTGCTCGGCGGAAGAAAAAATCGTCAATCTCTTGTTGACCGGATGTTTGACGTAAGGAACAGAATCCGTAATCCAGTCCTCTGCAAACAAAAGATGAACATGAGACCCTTAGCTTACAAACTACGAATGAAAAAGGACAAGATCGACGAGAAACTCACGATTAGCGATCTGATCAACTGCCCTCCGAATCCTGTCCCGAGAAAAATTGTTCCAATGATCTTGTCTCTGCAAGACGATTGTTCGGACACGATTTTCCCAATCCTCCGAGTAAGTGCTGACGTTTGGGTGAGCAACTGCAAAACAAAGAAGAACAGAAAAACATAAGGTCAGATAGACCTGACGAGAGGGAGCTAGTGAACAAGTATATACCAAAATCTGCGTTCCACAAAACGCGATATCCGGAACGCGGCGGTTCCTCGAAAGCCGATCTGTTGGACTTGACGTAGAAATAATATCTCTGCCAGTCAGTAGTCTTCGACGGACCCCCGGCGATGACATTGTAGCTCGGTCGCTGCCTTAGTGAGATAATGCCATCCTTGGAGATGGACACCGAGGTCAGCTCCTCGAAGGCCCTGACGCTCAACGACGTCCCGGCCTCCACCGCGACAACAGACGTCGCGACCATCAGACGAACTGCGCCGTTGATGAGTTGGCTTATGGCGATTCCTCGCCTGAAAGCATATGATGTTACAATCCGAGGGATTGGGAACCAGAGCTTGGTGTCCTTCTCGAAGTACGCCTCGTAAACGCACTGATATCCTTTCGGAGGGGACCAAGGCCTTTGATCTTCTCTCGGGATAATAAAAGTCACCCCGACCGCGCTCAATCTCCGAAGAAGCGCTTCCACTGATTTAGTCGTTGATCGGGTTCTCTCGACGTTCCCCCAATCTTGTCCAGCGACGATCGATCGACGGACCCTCGACCTTTCCAGAGGGCGCTCATCAGTGAAGATATTCCCGGGATAAAAACTCCTCGGGACCATCGTAGGATCGACTGCGTCCTGACCGTCGTCATCCCCTCGGAACTGAGTCTCCGCGTCCGCAACGAGCAAACGCTGAGCCAAATCTAGATTCTGGGTGTCCATCATTGCTTCATGACGAGCTTCCTCCGCAGGGTCCTCGGAAGAACTCCGAACGGAAGCCACTTGCTTCCCTTTCTCAGCTCGAGACAATCGTTTCGACGACATCTCGAATAAACGAAAACTTAAGGAAAAGATCTAGAGAGAGAAGGAGAGTAGAGAAAGAAAGTACCTGAGCGATGCGGAGCAAAATGAGGAAATAGTAAGAGGGAGGAGCGCTATTTATAAGGAGAGGCGGGCTCTCGGACCAAGGCGTCATTATTACGCCTAAAAGGGCCTAGGTGGGCCTAGTCACTATTGCGCGTATTGCGCAATCGCGCCGGTTCGTTTTCTCGGTCATAATGTCCAGGAAACCGCCAACCATCTCGGGTCAAATCCTCGGTTCGATTAATTGTTCGAATTCCTGGTTCCGCCGGTTCGTTATCCCACCGACCAACCCTCTTCCTAGCAGTTTCCTGATTCCGTTGGTCCTTTGTTCTCTAAGCTAAAAATTCAAAATTCATCGATGATCAGTCACGATCAATCAATGAACTGGGGGGGGACTTACTGTTGGGGATGGATTGCACCCATCCTCAAAGCCCATCGAACAAAGGCCCAACCGAACAAACAAGTCAGCCCAGAGCCGAGAAGCCGCGGATCGGCATTCACGGCTTAACTGCGGACTACTTTTAGCTGAGCAGGAAGCTGCCAGCGACAAGCCGGCTCGACGGCTCACGCGAGACAACTTGCATGAGGAACCAAGCCCGACAGGCCGATAAGGCCCAAAACATTTGGGAACTAGGTCAGGTCGCCGAACAGGGAGTATAAAAGGAGAAGAGAGAGCAAAGGAGAGGGGGATCGACACTTTTACACACACGCTGAGCGGCGAGATTAGGGTTTTAGTCCGTACGAGTTATCTCTCCGCTTGTTGTACTTTTCCGGCCAAAGCTCTCCGAGCTCCGGCTTTATTTCCTTATTCTCCACCTTTGTAATCTCACTCCGAAATCTAATAAACACCTCTGTTCGACCCATTTTTAGTATTGTTTACTCATTGATACCAGTCTCACCTTAAACATATGCTTTTGGTCAAAACTACCCAGATAATGGTTTTGAAAGTCTTGCTTGCGAAGTTAGTAGGCTTGCTGGTGATCTTCCTCTAGGCCTGAGAATTATGGGATCTTATCTACGAGGAATGTCCAGGGAAGAGTGGAACGAGGCACTACCATGGCTCAGGTCTACCCTTGACAGAGAAATTGAATCAACTCTAAGATTTAGCTACGACGCCTTGAGTGATAATGAAAAAACTCTTTTTCTGCATATAGCATGTTTCTTTGCTGGTTTACCCGTTGATAGCTTCAAAAGATATTTTGATAACAGTAGTTTGGAAGTCAACCATGGGCTTAAAGTCTTAGCTCAAAGATCTCTTATATCTATAGAAATCGGATGCATACAGATGCATAGTTTACTGCAACAAATGGGTAGAGAAATTGTCAAGAAACAGTCTTTGGAGGAACCTGGAAAGCGAAAGTTCTTGATGGACACCAAGGAGATTTCTGATGTGCTTGATGAAGATACTGTGAGTTTTTTTTCATCATATTTTACATCCGTAGTCTTCTATTTCCTTTGTTTTTGAAGCTGATATTTTGTTCTTTCTGAATAACTTACTCTAGGATATTGGAAATGTTCTTGGCATACGGTTGTTTAAGGGCGATCAAATCCGAATATGTAAAAGCGCTTTCCAAAGGATGAATAATCTCAAGTTTCTATACTTCGACTCTGAAACCACATGGACACCCGAGGGCCTCCACTGTCTTCCCGACAAACTCATATTGCTACATTGGAACACCTGTCCATTGAGAGTTTGGCCTTCCAAGTTCTCTGGCAAGTTTCTTGTTGAACTAATCATGCAACATAGCCAATTCGAGATGCTTTGGGAGGGAACTAAAGTAAAAATATTCTGTTTCTTTTTCTACTTTTGTATTGTATTGAGCTATTAGTCATTTCACTAAACCTAATATTTTTTTCTTTGTTTTTTTTTTGGATAGCCTCTCCCATGCCTCAAGAAGTTGGATTTGAGTTACTCTTGGTATCTGAAAAAGATTCCAGATCTCTCAGAAGCAACGAGTCTCGAGGAATTAGTTCTCCATGACTGTCAACGTTTGTTAGAGCTCACAAACTCTCTTGGCAAAGCCACTAAGCTTTATCTATTGGATATTAAAGGGTGTAGAAAAATCAAAGACTTCCCAAATGTTTCTCACAGCATCATAGAGTTGGTATTGTGCAATACAGGGATAAAGGAGGTTCCTCCATGGATTGAGAACCTATTTCGTCTGCGTAAACTAGTTATGTTTGGATGCCAGAATATCCAAACAATATCGCCAAACATTTCTAAGTTGAAGAATCTTGAGTTTCTTGGTCTGAGTAACTATTATTACTATCTTCTTGATGATCGTTATGACGATGATTATGCAGAGGAAGATGAAGATAATGAAGAAGTATGTAGGGATATCTTATATGAAGCAATAATTGAGTGGGAGCCTGACTATAAGTGCAGTTGGAGATTACGATCAAACTACGACGTTCACTACATTTTGCCAATATGTCTACCCGAGAAGGCTTTTACGTCTCCTATATCACTACGTCTCCGCTGCAGCTTTGGTATCAAGACTATTCCAGAATGCATCAGACGTCTCTCGAGACTAATTAAGCTTGACGTCAAAGAATGCAGAAGGCTCGTAGCACTTCCACCGCTTCCAGATTCCCTTCTATCTTTAGATGCACAAGGTTGTGTATCTTTGAAGACAATAGATTCCTTCTCTTTCCAAAATCAAAACATTTGCCTAAACTTTGCTAAGTGCTTCAGCCTGGCACAAGAAGCGAGAAATTTGATCCAGACATCAACTTGCAAATATGCGGTCTTACCGGGTGAAGAAGTGACTGCACACTTCACTCACCGAGCCAGTTCCGATTCATTAACGATCAGTTTGACTCCAAGACTTATTCCCTCATCCTTCAGATTCAAAGCTTGTATCTTGCTCTCAAAGGTATATGATCAACCTGGGGATAACAATGATGAAGAGGGTGAGAATTCATTGACGAGCATGTCTTATTCTGTGTGGGGTAAACAGAATGGCCGCACGGTCGGAAGTGGATCAAACCAGCTCCTTATGCCAGCTCTATATGGAAATAAAGAGCATCTGTATATATTTGAAGATTCTTTCACTCTAAACCAGGATTGCCCTGAAGCCGAAGAAACCACTTTCAGCGAGATTACTTTTGTGTTCAGATTCCATGATGAAACCTGCAAGGTCGAAGGTTGCGGTGTACGACTTTTAGAGGCAAGCAATGAAAGTACAGGTGGCGAGGATGTAGAAGAGGATGATGATGATGTTGGTGGTGGCGATTATGGTGAGGATGATGAAAACGGTGATTGTGATAGTAATAAGAAAGTTGAGGAGAATGATAATGACCGTTTTTTCTTTTATGCAGGAAACAATGGAACTGGAGGCGAAGAATCTAGACGTGATGAGGATGAAGAGACGAGGAGCAGGAAACGAATGAGGTTTTGTTCATTTACGTCTGGGCATTCATAAAAGTTTTCTCGCTCTCTGTATTCATCCCTGTACTTGCTCTTACTGGTTTGTGTAAATTTGGGTAATGATGGTGTTACTAGATCTCACTTATTCGTGTGCTGAGATAACATCTAATTCACGGGAATAATCTAAGCTTTTTTACTCTTTGGAGCCTCATGTAAGTATGTATATATGCTAGACAATGATGAGTTTCTGGTTTGTGAATAATGGTTTGATTTGAGCTTCTGGTTAAACCAATCTGTAAATACTTATGTACTATAACTTTTGTTTTTCTGTGCAACCAGCAATTATGATCTTCGGTTTACTGTCTTAATATGCTTGACATTTGACAAAATGACAACTGTGATAAACCAACAAGAGACAACAATCACATATTGGCTCAATACTGGATCTTCTTGATCCGTAAAAACACTCTTCCGCTGAGTCATCTTGTGTAACCGCAGGGACTGCGTTGTAGCTGCAGGAAATCAGATACCGACCATTATTGATCAAAGTTTTGACTAGATACTACTAATATTCTATAATAAAATCTTCTAAGTAACATCTAAACCAGCTAGATTTAAGCTTATATGTCTAGTATCAGTTTTTTTTTTATTATATCCGGCTTGATATAATAAGCTAATGGTGAAATAATAATTATAGAAAAAAAAAACAATTCTTTTTACGTGAAAATGAATATTCTCCACTTTATCATATACAATGGAAATAAAAGTTCAGAATCTTATCGAAAACCAATTTCTAAGAAATCTAAAACAATTGAAGCGAGTGGTGATTTAGTGGAGCCCTAATCTCAACCAATGGGGTTGTCTTGTGTCCAGAATCATCTTAACTACATCTTCTACAAATGAATCAAAACATGAATAGCAACACCCTTTCATCAGGCTGCTGCTGCTGTTGTTGTTGCTACTGCTGCAAGGCCTCATATCATCGTGAAGACACGTCACTGGCGGCGGAACAAGATGGACTTCACTGCTCTTGTGTTCCAGTCCACAAGCTGCCAGTATCGTGTGTAATGAGCACGTGGAAATCTCGTCAAACGCAGATTGACCTGAACAAGACAGTGGAAAGGTACCCCAGAACTACAGTAAGAGGAGGCAGATAGGAGTTGAATCAAAATTACGATCCAAAGGGTAGGAGTTATGTAAAGATGAAACCAACTTAGAGAGACTTAACAAGTTGTCGATGTGTGCCTAAACACTAGACCGACATTTTCAGTTTAGTTTGGCAAATGTCTATTAAGCTATAACACAACCAAACTAACTAGGAGTTCATGCCAAGAAGAGCTAAACACCAACGACAAACTGTGGTGTAGTTCCAAATTTAAGCTAAATAACTAACTCCCTTAAGGTTTAAACATTACAAAATTGCTTACAAAGTAACGCAAAGAATAACAGAATACTAGCCACGCCAAACCAAGAGCTTGAAGAGAAAATGAATGTGTACCTAAGTTAATTTGACGGGACAAGTTCTTGAGATGGGCACTAACTCTTTGTTGCAGTTGTTCTCCTCCGGTGAAAGGTATTGTGTTTGGCATGTAGCTGCGTAGATGTTGCTGATTACCAAACAAGGGTTCACCCTGAGCCAGTCCATGATGCAATCCTATATTGATAGGTTGGTCACCAAGAAATGTGTTATTAGAGAAACGTCCTACTGCTTGTTCGCTTCCAAAATGATTCAACCTTGAAGACAAAAGCTCAGTGTCATGGGCAGAAATTAACGGACTGTTATTCGGTAGTCTTTCCTCAGAGATTGTATACAATGGGGCGCCTGTTTGTAGTGAAGGTTGAGTCGCTTCTCTTTCTCTTCCCTGACCATCACTCGAGTTAGCAATCATCGATGTTCCACCAGCTCTACTTCCCATATTAACAAGCCTATCACCGTTGATAATATTTTGTATGTGTCTGTGAAGCGTCCTTCTTCTTGATAATGTAGTCGCCCCTAAACCAGATGGAGAAGAGCCTTGAACATCACCATTAAGGAGCCTTGAAGAAAAAAGGTACTCTCCATTGGAAAATGGTGTACGTGGAGAGACTAGCAAAGACGGATCTTGATATTGCCCTGAAACTACAAGAGGTGATGGTCTACTGAAAAAGCCACTGACCCTTTGTTGCTCTGAAGTGGTATGCGTTTGGGAACTAGCTGATCCAAGTGCAACAGGTCTACAAACTTCACAGTACCAGTTTCCTTCAGGAACTTCCCTCCCGAGTCCAACACAGTACGTATGTGCAGATGAATCACAAAGATCGCAAAGCAACATAAGCCCATCATCTTCACCCTGGTGACACTCCGAGCATATTATATTTTCATAGGGATCAAGATAACTCCTCAACTCTTCCTCAGTCGGTTGATAGACCTTCACACAACAAAGAATACCGTTTCATAGATGATTAATGAACCAACAAAAAGATACACTATAGGCGTGAAGCAAACAAAAAAAAAAATAGTATAAGAAACAAACCTGATCCCGTTCAGGTACAGGTATCACAACTTCTCTCAAATCAACTCCAGGTGTAGATCTTGCAGGTTTACTGATTGTTCTGAACCGCTGCTTGCATAGAGGGCATCGGGATTCTACTTTCGACCACTCCATAATGCATGTGAAACAGAAGTAATGACTACAGCAGTCCAGTGTTCCTTTCAATCTTCGCATGTCTTCCTCGGACAGACATATCCCACAGACGTTTTTCATCACATCCCTTTTCACCAGCTCTACCTTCTTCTCAACTTTCTCCACAGGTGACTTCTGAAGCTGAGGCAAATCTTTAACGATAGTTGTTTTTCTTATAGATGACACATGCTTCACACTACGTCTCAACAAACTACTGGCTTCCCTTACCTGCTCTCTTTCCTCCTCTGAGATTGTGTATTCACAATCGGATTCTCCAGAGGAGGCAATGTCTGAATCTGATGGAACAGTACACCGACGCCTTGGCCTTGATGATCTCGTCTTCACCTTCTTTCTTGCAGGTAAGCAGTCATCATCATCATCATCTTCATCAACTCCTTCATTTGTTTTTCTCCCTCGTCTCTTCCTTCCATTTGTCGCAGAGCCTTTCTTTCTTCTTTTACGCCCTCCTCTAGATCTCTGCTTTCGCTTGTTTCTTGCAGGTGATTTTGCAATTGTTTCTTCCTCCTCTTCCTCGTCTAGTGAGACGTCTTCTTCATCTGCTGTAAATTCTTCATCGCCATCCTCATCCTCCTCATGATAATCTCCATCATCTTCCTTTTCAGTCTCGTGTGACACATTGTCCTGCTCCTCCAATCTCATCTCTCCGTCTTCACCATTATGACCAGAATCTAAATCCACCTTTTCACAGCAGACATCCTCCACATCCCTCTCTTCTTCCTCCCCCTCACCATGCTCCTCTGGATTGTCTCCATCTTCATCTTCTACGTCATAGAAAACTCTCCTTCGCTTCCCTAAAACAATTCTTGAGTGCTTCTCTTCATCCAAAGAAACAGCTTTAAAATTGGACCTTTCAAAAGCCTTCCTTGACTCCCCTATCTCCTCCTCGTCTTCGTCATCCAGATCCACATCTTCATTGTCAGATGCAACAACCTGCTCCATCTTTCTTGACTTGCATCCTGTAATCTTCCTATTACCACGAGGACCAGTCTTAACTTTTGGCCACTCAACATTCCTCAGCATAACATCTCCCTCTTCCTCCACCTCATTAAATCCCTCATCCCTCACAGCTTCCGAGACATCACACCCGTCAAAAGAATCATCATACTCCTTGAGATCACAATCATCAAACTCGCTGAGATCAACAGCTTCTTCTTCATATTCTTCTTCCTCTTCTTCATCATCCTCGTCTGATATTACATAATCCTCATCTGAATCATCTGAACCTTCATCCTTAGATCTAACTCTTCTATCTGAATTTCTTGCTCTCTTTCCCATAATCTCCAAAATCCACCAATCCCACTAATCTAAATCTCAATTTTATTAAAAAATCACCAAAGAAAGAAATGGTTCCATTAAGCTCGTCTTGCCCTAGAATTTATAACCTAATCAAAACCAATCTCAATACCAATTCTCCAGCTCAGAAAAAACAGCAGATCTGCAATCAAACACACAATTAAAGCTATCGATTTGATTCCGACCTTAGAAAATGCTTTTTTAATTACGAATCAATCCAAAAATCAGAAACCGAAAGCAAAAAATTAAATGAAGCAATTAATTTACAATTACAGGTTAACAAAAAATTGCAATCCTCACCAAAAATTAAAATCAAATAATTTACAATCATCATGCTCCTTCTACACGCTTATTACATAAAAGAACGAACCTCACCGATGAATATTAAGACGTTGGATGCACCACTAATTTAGTGGATCGTGATCCTTTTCCCCGCCTTGTTCTCCTCTCTCTCTATTTACAACTTTCTTTTTTTGTTTGGTGTGTTGGTTGCGGAAGTGAGCAAAATGTATTTTGATTTGTTTAAGAGGCTACGACGACGCGGTTGCGAAGCTGAAGAGAGCTAGCATCAACAATGACGGAAGTACCCTCGGCCGCTTCTCGTGGCAGTTGGGCTTTTTTGACTTTTTGATTTTTATTAATGATTGTGTGAGCAAGCACGTGAGGCAGCTATAGCCTGTGCTTAATCGTACTGGAATGGAATGTTTCTTATCGGACGGTTATTATTTGTCCCTACGTTTTCTAATCTTGGAATCAATGGGAAATGAGCAAATTACAAAGTTACTATTTATAAATCATTAACAAACAATAAAAATCACATTATTCACGAGTTACATGTGAAGCAAAGCATAGCTTCAGCTTGATAACATATTTGTCTCCGTTCCCAACTTTTGAAAGAGCTAATATACATATATTTTTTATACTGTTTTTATGTAAAAAGAAATTGGTGTTTATTTGAAAAATTTAGGGCTGCATAATGTATATAATTATGTAAATCCATGCATAACATTTTCGTTGTTCAGACAATTTAGTTAGGGAATATTAAGATCTTTGTTATCAAGGAAGACAATGACATATTTTAGTTGTATTATTTCACAATGGAGCCTTGAAGAAACTTGCAAATGAAAGGGCTCCAAGAAAATAGCCTAAACCGTTTCAAAGTAAACCAGAGCTCCAGTTTCTACAAAGGCAGTGAACTTTAGCAAGTGAAGCCATGTAATCATCAGACCTGAAATAAATTTAGGGATGAGGGAAAAAGCATCAACAAATACTAAACCAAAGATCTCTTCATGGTGATTGCTCTAAGTGAGTGTTGTAAGGATTCAAACCTCTGTCCATATGGAGATCCACAAGATGCGGTTATGTGAAACTTTGCCTTTTCTGGTTGACCCTACAACAAGAATAAGACAAGAAACTCAACAAGATTGATTGAGCTTTGTGCACTAATCAGACAAGAAACTAAACAAGATTGCATGAGCTGTGTGCACTAGCCTCTTTATTCTTGAACAACAATAGATGTCAATGAATATGGTGTTGGAGAAATTCAAGAACAAGACCATACCTCAGCTTCATAGTAGAGTCCTGCATACAGTGAAGAGTAGAAGACTTCACTTGCTTGACCACTCGAGAAGTCGCTAACTAACTGTTTTTGGGTCAAAATTAGACAGTTTATTAGGAGTTAAGACAGTTTGTTTAAAGAAAACACAACATCATCAGGTGTCTCAAAGAAAGACCTTTTCAGGATCACCACCGTTCTTGAATAGGTTATAAGCTTCCCTCATCACAGGCCGAGAATCTCTACCAACCTACAAACAAAGATCCATCTTGATTATGTAACTGATCAGTGAATAATAAGTTTTTATGACAAGAAGCCAAAGAAAACAAACCTCAAGAAACTGTTTTCGTGCAACATCAACACCGTGGAGCCGAGCCTCACAGAGAAAGCACCAAATCGATTCCTCAGTGTCATTTGGGTTTTGAGCAACATCTAACCGAAACTGTTCTGCACCTTCTTCAAACCTGTTCATTATAAGCACACTATTTCATTGCTTCATCATACGATATAATAGACAAGAATCAACTCAAAAACGTAAGAAGGGACAACGATGAGTAATTACGAAATTACTTAATATACTTATTTTTATCCCAAAAATAAAAAAAAAAAACTAATCAAACGAAACCAAATGTTCAAGTCACTAGCTAGATATAAGGAGCTCTAGAAGTCAAGTACCTATCCATATAGTAAAGAGAAAGCCCACGTTGCCAAAGATCTGTCATCAAAGCCAAAACGTATATGATCTCAAATCATTTTTATTCGAAAAAAATTCAAGCTTTTCAGACAAAACACGTAACACTTACATGCCTTTTGTCGGGAATCCAACACAATAGCTTTATCAAACTCTGTCACCGATCCAGAAACATCACCCTTTCACACAAAAAAAAATTGAATTTTTAAAGATCCCAGTTTTTTTTTTATTTAAAAAGGTTTCTTTGTTGTTAGGACAAATGTGTTTGTCGGATTGTTAAGTTACCTGTCTGAAGAGTTGCATTCCGTTTCGAATCGCTGCGATGGCTTCACGGGGGTTCGAATCTCCGCCGCCGGTTATGGCATCCCAAATCGAGGAGACAGAAGGAAGGAAGAGTCTGCGAGAGAGTGCGTGTGCGTGATGAGTTGTGTGGCGGGAAAATTGGGGTTTTAGGGTTTTAAGTGGAGAGATCGCCGATAAACGCCGGGGGATTGTGTGAGACGGGTATAGGATGGGGTTTACGATATGGGTTAGTGCCATTGGTGGTGGAAGCTGGAGAGTTTTCACGGCGATGGTCACGGATTGCTGACGATCAGTAATATTCCCAGAAGATAAGATGACAAATGGGAGGGAAGAAATGAAGCGGAAGTAAACCGGAAAATCCCGGTTTGTTTATTTGCTTTATGAGCCAAACCGATGTTTAGTCTGCACAGTTTAATTGGGATTGCATCCATTTTCAACTGAACCGGGTGAAATCGGGTTATATCTGTACCGATCTAAACCACCAAGAGTGTGTGCTAATGTCTTGGGAAAAAAATGACAATTCCTCGCCAACAAGCAATGCTTAAAAATCTCCCAAGTCTTTGTTGAAGGAATACGTATTAGTTTTGAAGAAATCAAAGCAAATTTAAGAGCATAAAATAAAACACTATTGTAAAAAATACATGTCCGAGGTTTGTATCTTGATTATTGATTATGTGAATGAATAATTTATCATTCTGTATAATGTATTTATACTAGATTCAAAAATTGATATTCATTTCTTTAGAAAATATTTTTATCTCACTAAAAGTATTTTTCTTATTCTTCTTCAATGTTTTATTTCCAATTGTGATATATATATATGAATTATGAATAGATCAACTAACCTCTAAATTAACTAAGAAAAAATATATGTATTAATCGTTTATTCCTCAACTCATAATTGTTTTGAGCTCTATGAATTTCAAGACGTGGTTTGCATATCAAAATTAGAAAGAACATATCTCTAAAACACGATTAAGACACTGAATAATCTGGTAGAGAAAACAAAGTTTTTGAATCTCTAAAATTAATTATTTTCCTTATTTAGAAACTCTTGAAGAAACAGAGAAGACAAGAAAACTACCACAAGTCTATTTTTCAACATTTTTCTCACTAGCCGCATTTCCCGCCAAGCCTCAAAAACAGAGCAACCAGAAAAATAACGAACTCTTAATCTGTCGTTTCTGTTATAAATAAGACATCTTGGCAATCATGAAAAATTACATACTCCTAAGGAGGCTACGTAAACCTTCGAAGGAGTCGTCGCAAATCTTTGTTTTCTCAAAAGAATAACGAACAGCTCTTATCTTTAAAAAAAAACAATATATATCTTCAGAGCTGTTCAAGTTCAAAAACAGTTTGATTAATAGAATTCAATAAAAAGGAAAAAAAGACAAATATGTCATACGGGTACAACGATGATTCCAAGAAGAAGAAGAGGATTGTCATTATCTCCATCTCCTCTGTTCTTCTCATCTCCATGGTGGTTGCCGTTACCGTCGGTGTCAGCCTCAAGAAAAACGAAGGCAACGATGACTCTGACACACAGATAACGTCTTCCGTCAAAGCCGTTAAAGACGTATGTGCACCAACGGATTTCAAAAAGACATGTGAAGACAGTTTAAAGAAAAACGGTAACAACACGACCGACCCGGTCGAGCTGGTCAAGGCAGCGTTTAGCGCAACGATGAAGCAGATCACAGCCGCGGCTAAGAAGTCACAGACCATGATGGAGCTTCAGAAGGATCCGAGGACCAAGATGGCTCTTGATCAGTGCAAGGAGCTGATGGATTATGCGCTGGGAGAGCTAAGCAACTCTTTCGAGGAGCTTGGTAAGTTTGAGTTCCATTTACTCGACGAGGCTTTGATCAATCTGAGGATCTGGCTCAGCGCGGCGATCAGCCACGAGGAGACTTGCCTCGAAGGGTTCGAAGGGACGCAAGGAAACGCTGGGGAGACCATGAAGAGAGCGTTGAAAACCGCTATCGAGTTGACACGCAACGGGCTAGCAATCATCAGCGAAATGTCGAATTTCGTGGGACAAATGGGAATTCCTGAGTTCAGCGGCCGCAGGCTGTTGTCCCAAGAAATCCCCTCGTGGGTGGACCAGCGAGGGCGTAGGCTCTTGCAGGCTGCTGCCGCGTATACTGATGCTAAGCCTGATATAGTGGTGGCTCAGGACGGGAGCGGTCAGTACAAAACGATCAACGAGGCTTTGAAGTTCGTCCCAAAGAAGAAGAACACGACCTTTGTGGTTTACATTAAGGCTGGTGTCTACCAGGAGTACGTTCAAATCAACAAGAGCATGACTCATCTCGTGTTCCTAGGTGATGGTCCGGAGAAAACCATCATATCCGGTAACAAGAATTACAAGGACGGTATCACTACCTACCGTACCCAAACTGTTGGTACGTTAACATTTACTCAAGACAAAATTTGAAATCCATAAATATTTCTTAAGAACAATTATCAAAAGAAGAAAAAATTAATGATTTGGAGACATGTTTATGTAAAGAGCCTATAAATTTACTCATTATCTTATAAATATTTAGAAATTATAAATGTTAATGCATATGATGGTTATTACAGCTATCATTGGAGACTCTTTCATTGCCAAGAACATCGGATTCGTTAACACTGCTGGTGCAGAAAAATTCCAAGCTGTTGCGGTTAGGGTTCAATCAGACGAGTCCATCTTTTTCAACTGTAGATTCGATGGCTACCAAGACACACTCTACGCTCACTCTCACCGTCAGTTCTACCGTGACTGCACCATCTCAGGCACTATTGATTTCCTCTTCGGAGACGCTGCTGCTGTGTTCCAGAACTGTACTTTGTTGGTGAGGAAGCCGCTTCCGAACCAGGCGTGCCCGATCACAGCCCACGGTCGTACCGACGCAAGGGAAGCAACAGGATTTGTGTTCCAAGGTTGTACTATTGCCGGAGAGCCAGATTACTTGGCAGTCAAGACAACTAGCAAAGCCTATCTTGGAAGGCCATGGAGAGAGTTTTCAAGGACTATTTTCATGAGCAGTTTCCTCCCGGACTTCATCCAGCCGCAAGGATGGATGCCGTGGATGGGCAACTTTGGTCTCGACACGTTGTTCTACTCTGAGGCTCAGAACACAGGACCGGGAGCAGGACTTGCTAACCGGGTTACTTGGGCAGGAATCAAGAAGTTGAGTAACGAGGAGATTCTCAAGTTCACACCGGATCAGTTCGTTCAAGGTAACCTTTGGGTTCCAGGCAAAGGTGTTCCATACACTCCTGGTCTCTTGGCTGCCAACCCTAATGCTGCTGCAACTACAACCCCAAGCGGCTCAGCTGCTTCAGGTACTCCCTCCTCAACGGCCACAAGTGGTGCTGGTTCGGTTTCTCCATCAGCTGCTCCTGTTTCTCAAGTAGCTGCTCCTGTTTCTCAAGTAGCTACCCCAGTTTCTCCAGCAGCTGCCCCTGAACTAATGATGGCTTCAGGGACAAGTCGTGCCCGCTCAGTTTCTCCAGCAGCTGCCCCGGAAAGTTCTATCAAGATGGCTTCAACGGAGAGACCTGGTGCTGGCTCAGTTTCTCCAGCAGCTGCCCCTGAACTAATGATGGCTTCAGGGACAAGTCGTACCCGCTCAGTTTCTCCAGCAGCTGCCCCGGAAAGTTCTATCAAGATGGCTTCAATGGAGAGACCTGGTGCTGGCTCAGTTTCTCCAGGAGCTGCCGCAGAAGGTTCTATCATGATGGCTTCAGTGGAGAGATCTGGTGCTGGCTCAGTTTCTCCAGCAGCTGCCCCGGTTTATCCACCACCTCCCCCATTTTATCCTGGCATTGCATTGTCTAACTAAATTATCCATTAAGATGCTATATAATGTCTTTTTTTTTTCTTACTAAAACCTGGAAACAAAAAACATTTGCATAACCTTGAAGAATTCAGGATTATTGATCTATACCAAATTGTTTGAGATTAATGTCTAGCTTTGTAAGCTCACGTTTAAATATCGCAGTAAATTAAATATGTTGTTTACAATCCTATAATTATAACAATTCATTAAGTAGATTACTAGTTCACAAACTGTTCTAAAGAGATTGATCTTTTCATCCATTTAACAATTTTAGTATACTTGGCCATAACGTTAAGAACTTTTGACGAAAGAATGTGAAGTTTGATAAACACAGTAACGCTCAGTGTTTGTAATAAAGCTCACAATAGTCACAAACTTTAGATATTGTCTGAAACAAGACACGAAAAAAGCACAATTCTCTAACAAAAATCCCATTATCAAAGTGATTAAGAAGCAACAACACAACAGAATCAAGTTCAAAGACGCAGGCAATGTTCTTAAACCTTGAAACCACGGCTCTTCCTCTTTCCTCTGGCCTTCTCGAACTTCCTTCCCTTGGACCGAACATACGGCTTTGAGTGACTGTGTGGCACACCAGGAGCGGGACCAAAATGCTTCACAGCCTCACGTGAGTTCTTAGGTCCTCTAAGAAGAACCTACCACACAAGAACCAAAGTAAATTTTACACATTTTCATCACACCAAGTTAAAAATGGAGTAGATGGGTTTGGAGCTGAGAGATGTACCGTGTTCTGTCCCAAAGGAGCTCTGAGAGCAAGCTGGTCAAAGGTTAGGCATTCACCACCGGCTTTCTCAATGCGAGCTCTGGCTCTTTCCGTGAACCTCAAGGCAGTAACTTTAATAGCTGGAATCTCGTGTACTCTCAAATCATCGGTGATGGTTCCAACCAAGACAGCAATCTTATCTTCCTATCATATCACATCACGAGAGTAAAATTCAAAACTCATAAGCAAGATTCTAAAGAAACGAAACAGAGTTATAATCATGACCTAGGACTAACTTCTACACCAAGAAACAGAGAGATAAAAGAGATTTTGAAACGAAATGGAACCTTGCCAGTCATGAACTCGACGAGCCTAGATAGAGAAAGGGGAGCTTTGTTGACTTTGCTCATGAAAAGCCTCTTCAAGATCACTGCATTGAACTTGCTCTGAGTTCTCCTCACTAGAAATCGATAAAGCTGCAAAATTTCAATTAAAAAAAGTTCAAAAATTCAAATTAAGACCAAACAGAGATCTCTTCGAAAGGAGGAAGATTGTAAGTTAAAGTACTGACCTTGACAGTGAGCTTGAGGTAGACATCGTCGGACTTGGGAGCTGTCCTTTTGGTCTTCTTGCTCTTACCTCCAGCGATCAAATCGATACCCTGAAAAACACCACCGAGTTGATCTCAGAATCAACCAAACTCAATGCATTTCAGAAAACGGAGACTGAGAGATAGAAAAAAACAAAAATGTACCATTGTAGCCTCCGGGGATGTGGTGCCGCCGCTGTCGAAGCTTCTGCAAGAGAAGTAATGAATATACAGTTTATAGTAACGACTTGTTTCGGTTTTAGGGTTTACTTTATTCAAGTAATGGGCCCTGTAAGCCCAATATAATTTAAAGTCATCTTTAATTATTGCTCTTTTATATTATGTGAATTTGATGTCCAGTCCAGGCCATGTTGTGTTTTAACGATCGAGCTCATTAATTGACATGAGAAACAGACGCAGTGAACTACAGTATTACTATTATGAACATATCATAAGAATTCTTTTTTTTTTAAGATTAAATTGTTTAATGATTTTTTTTTGTTTTGTCGGTTTGATGTGAGTTGTATTATGTTAATCATCCATGGTGTCTTGACAAAAGGATTGAACCACTTATTAGGTGTAACATTGTTGTTAGCTATAAATTATAGAAGAGTTTATAAATTATACTCCCTCCATTTTTATTAATGGCTTAGAAAAATTTGATGTAGATGACGTTTTCAACTTTTTTTGTAAAATTTATTCATAACTAATTATAGAATCAAAGATAATATACACTTTATTTTATAATATGTTAAATGTTAGTTAGTTAAATAACTAACAATGCCTTTTGTTTACAAAAATGTTAAATTAAATAATCCTAAAATCTTATCTATAAAAAAACTGAGGCAGTAGTATAAACGTAGATCGTACGGGCACTTGCTACTTTACTTCGTAGTTAAACATATTTTTACTATTTAGTATTTACTACTCTCTTGGATGCGATCACCAGCCTTCAAAAGACTATTTCTACTCAGGAAACTTTGTTGTACAAACTGTAATCTATCATCTCTGGAAGCAGCGCAACAACTTAATTCATAATCAAACTTCCGTCGCGGCGATCGCTGTCTTCTCCATCATCGACAAGGAGATGAAAAATATTATTTCTTCCAGAAAGAAAAAGAAATCTTTCAGTGCTCTTATGGCCTTATGGTTGCGATAAGTCACTCTTTTCATGTTTTTAGCTTTGATCCATCTTGTTTTTTCTTTCTTTTTGCCGAGATCGTTTCGAACCTAAGAGGTTCTTCGTAAACTTTTTTTCATCATTTATGATATTTAAAGTTTAGCAAAAAAATATTTAGTATTTACTGAAAAGGTAAATAATGTGTTTTTTAGAAAAAAAAACACACGTGCGTGCTTACCTCTAACGATAAAACCGAACTTTTCAAAAGACGCGGTTTCTGGCCCGACAACAAATTACTTTGACAAGTTCCAATGAGAATCTTCCACGTCTCATCTTTTTGGCTGGATCTTCTTCCACCACCGTCCACTTAACCCATATCCTTGCCTTAGAAGGTTTACCCTAATTACCCTATGTACCTAGCATTATTAATTGTTAAGTCCATTGATTCCAAAATCGTTCCATTTCATATTCTTAATTATCTTTTATGATCGCCATGTCCATCTGTAACCTAACTATTTGACCGACTTCTTCATTTTCTTCATTGGTAATCAATAAGCCATTAAAATCCAAAAACTGCGTTGAAAATAGATTTTCCAAAAAAAATTCAGACAGGAGTGAGAGAGAGAGAGAGAGACGACGCATCTGCACCATCTGTTTTAAAAGTTATAATCTTTCGATTCGGATTTGTTCTATTATAATCTCTTCCTCCATTGGATCCACTTTGAGTATTAAGACTAATCAAGATTTACTTCTGGTTCCCCTTTTTGTTTTGTCTCTCTTTATTTCTTTTTTTCTGATCGCCTATGTGTTTATCCTTTAATCCATAAACTACCCGTTATCTCTTTCCTGATTTGGCGCAAACCCTTCTTGTGTTATTTCTGATTCTTGTGAGAAAAGTTTGGGATCGGAGGATGACGACAATGGAAGCGGTGATGGAGATAGGTATGGTTGATGATATCATAAGAAGATTACTAGAAGGCAAAGGAGGTAAACAGGTTCAGCTCTCAGAGATCGAGATCCGTCAACTCTGCGTTAACGCACGACAAATCTTCCTCTCTCAGCCTAATCTCCTCGACCTCCATGCCCCCATTCGCATCTGCGGTACCCCTCTCTCTCTTCCACAGATTCAAATAAAGTTTCTATTTTATGATTTTGTGTTATTACAATTATAAGAAATATTACAAAGAAAGAGACGTTGTGATTCAGGTGATATTCATGGACAATACCAAGACCTTTTGAGATTATTTGAATACGGAGGATACCCTCCTTCAGCACACTACCTCTTCCTTGGAGACTACGTCGACAGAGGCAAGCAAAGCCTTGAAACAATCTGCCTCCTCTTGGCTTACAAGATCCGTTACCCTTCCAAGATCTTTCTCCTGAGAGGTAACCACGAGGACGCTAAGATCAACAGGATCTACGGCTTCTACGACGAATGCAAACGGAGGTTCAACGTCAGGCTATGGAAGATATTCACCGACTGCTTCAACTGTTTGCCTGTTGCTGCTCTCATTGATGATAAGATCTTGTGTATGCACGGAGGGTTGTCTCCGGAGCTGGAGAATTTGGAGCAGATTAGGGAGATTGAGAGGCCTACTGAGATTCCGGACAATGGTCTTCTTTGTGATTTGCTTTGGTCTGATCCTGATCAGAAGAGTGAAGGATGGTCTGATAGTGATAGAGGTATCTCTTGTACGTTTGGAGCTGATGTTGTTGCTGAGTTCTTGGATAAGAATGATCTTGACCTCATTTGCCGTGGCCATCAGGTAAATAAAAAGACTTACCTTCGACTTTGGTTGAAGATAGGGTTGTGATTTACTTTGGTCTGTTTACAGGTAGTGGAAGATGGGTATGAGTTTTTTGCTAAAAGGAGATTAGTTACTATATTCTCTGCTCCAAACTATGGTGGAGAGTTTGACAATGCAGGTGCATTGTTGAGCGTGGACCAGTCTCTTGTTTGCTCTTTTGAGATTCTGAAACCTGCCCCAGCTTCAGGAAGTAATCCTCTCAAGAAGGTTTGTTTCACCAGACCAAGAAGCCCTTGTTCTGATACTATATGATTGGTATAGCTGAACACATGGCTTTCTTTACGTTTTGTCAGGTACCGAAAATGGGCAAGTCTTGAAACTGAAGAAAGCTTGTTCCCTAGAGATTTGGTTTCACGAGCTCAAGCTAGGCTATATGTATTACTTCAGATGTAGGTAAACTGCAATGGGGAAGAGAAACTCAAAGACTAGTTTACTCTTAGTCATCAAAGAAGGACAAAAGAGAGTGTGAGACAGAGACAGAAGACAATAGACAAAAGATGTAATCCATATATTATTTCTGTGTATAGTTGCACAAACTTCTCTTCTCTACTTCTTGAAATGTTCATCTCCTTTTGGTTTGTTTTCTTGTTCTTTATGTTTATTCATTTAAGTTATAGAGTGCCTCTCCTCTTTTACTTTTCTTATTTTCTTGTATCATTAAAAACTTTCAAATCACCATAACAATTTCATAAACCTGTTTGGCTCTTGGAGAGGATCAATGAGGGTGCGGTTGAGGCACACCCAAGTCTCTCAACACCGATATGTTTCTGAATATAGTCCCCTGCTTATAACTTGGACCCGTTGAGGCTTTGATGAAAGCAGTGTCAGTGAGCTTGGAGCTTGACGCTACTCTGAACTGCATAGCTTAAAGCTTGAGAAGAATGGACTGTTCTCTGGTGTAATAACAGTGGTTAAGTGGTAAGAGTCCTGGAGATTTGGGAATCTGTGAACCCGTAACTTGTAAGAAGATTCAGAACGAAACTGGATTTTCATTACACAAGTTCGGTTCTGCAAGTTCAATGTTCTGTCTAGATAAGAGGTAAATTATTTTCTCTTGGGCAGAATGTTATGTTCTCCTATGTAAACACAAACATATTCTGAAATCATACGATTCTCTTTAGAAAAATATTTTTATGAACTCTCTAAAACAAGAGTAAACTTCAACCAAAACTAGATAAGATCTGTCACAAAAAAAGGGCGGAGAGAAATTGTATTGAGACAGCAAATAACAGAAACCAAAACAACAAGAAACAAGAAGTACGAGTAAAGTAGCTCTTCTAGTCTTCTTCCTCTCCCTCGTTCTCAGCAATGTTGAAGTACCTCAACTCATAGAGGTTACGGTCCTTGTTGGCCGCAATCACCCTAAGCCAATCCCTCACATTGTGCTTCTTCAAGTACTTCTTTGTCAAGTACTTCAAATACCTGAAGAGAAACAAAGAGATGAATTGTTTAAACCAAACACTCATTGCTAACTTCTAAAGAGACAATGTGTTAAGTTTCTTATAAATCCTATAATAATCACTAGAGGAATGTGATGTTGAGAATGTACCTCTTGGAGAATTGACCGTCAGAGGTGACAGTGATCTTGTTCTTCTCACGGGTGATTGTGACAGAATCACCAAGCGCACCGGCTTTGCCACCGACTTTGATCCTCTCCTGAAGGAACTTCTCGAGGGAAGCAATCTCCATGATCTTGTCATCGACAGGCTTCGAGCAGTCAATGGAGAAGGACACTCCCTTCTTCTTTCCCTTTGGAACTGCTGCACCTCCACGACTCATTTTCTCAACCTATTCAAATCCAAAAACAAGACACAGAGTGATTATAAATCTCACATACAATCCAAAGACATGTCTGGATACGGACTAGGTGTTCAAAACAGGTAATGAAGTATAAACAGGTAATGAAGTTTATATGTTTGGATACAGACAAGGTGTTTCGAAACATGTAATGAATTTTATCTGTTTTACATTTGAATACTAGATGCCATTTCCAAAACATGTGAGATCTGATGAGAATCGCAACTAGTTACATGCGAGTTTCTAATCTAACCTCGTCAACTACACTCTCGATAGAGTTGAATAAAGAGCTCAATCAATATTCTTTCTACAAATCTAACGATATGATTCTTATGAAATCTAGTATAAGACACTGAAGAGTGTTCCATCGGATAGAGAGAGAGAGATCGTAACACTGTACCTTGAAGACGAGCGGCGTCTTTTAGCTCTTGAACGAGAGAGGAGGAGACGGTGAAACAAAATGTGGCTAGGGTTTTTGCTCATTTAAAGTGCTTCTTATAACCCTAATTTATATTTCTATAAATAACAGAACTTCCCTCTAATATTTTAGAAATCTCCAAATCAACCCAAATCTTTCGTATTTGTAACTAAAACCCCCATTGTAATTGTTATGCAACAAGTGAGATTTAGCTTGCAATCACTAATAAAATGCAAATGCTAGTATCTTTTACAAATCCGTACCACAGGAGAATAGTCCATATGGAAAAGTTCATGGTTGGTGTAACACTCATGAACGTACATATACACAGATGTTGCTTACTGTACTCTATTTTCTTGTTACATATACACTTAAGTATATGGTATGACATTTTTTTTTTGCGTAGAAAACAAACATCATTTTACTAAAGAAAATCGATATATTAAGAAGAAAAATGTTGCAGGGTATTTCACATTGATACCCAATGTAGCCACATTAAGAAAAACAAATAACCAACGACCATTTGCAAGCCAGATCCAAACCGGCTTTAACCGCACGGTCACCACCAAACAGGGGAAGCAAGTCTCTCTCCAAACCTATTACATACCATTCATTTGTGTTCATATATTATCAAATTCATCACATAACTTCAAGCATGCAGTGAGTGTTTTTCATGTTTTATCAAATATCAACTTCCCATTGTTTTTCTTTTCTTGATCCAACGTTCATGAGAGAATTGCCATCTCTGGCAACTGACTCAAACTCTTACGATGGTCCTCCACCTCCATGCCTCTGATGGAAGCTCCCTCCTCCTTCGTTGAAGGAAGAACCCCAAATGGATGGTTCTCTGTCCATCTGGTTAACTTGGTAAGCTTGTTGAGGTTGCATATAAGGCTCTCTCTCCCATATGTTAAACCTGAGAAACCCGCTCCCTCCTGCCTGATCTGAAGAAGATGAAGTTGATCCTCTGCTGGGCCTCCGTCCAGAGGGGAATACAGGCCCACGAGAGACCATAGGCGAGTCTGGCTGGTGTGACTGTGCAGTAGACTGTTGGTAATAGGCTTGAAGAGCTTGTGTTCTGCCTCTGGTCCGAACGTTGCTTCCCGGAAAAGGTGGAGTCCTCGGAACAGATGCAACTGAGCTCCCCGCTCTACCACTGGAACTGTAAAGACCCATCATTACAATAGATACAAGACTGTAATAACTCCATTTTGAAGTCAAGAGAGAAGATATGTACCTGTGACCATGATATGATGGACGCATGAATTGCGGCATTCTTGGTCTGATAACATCTGAGCCGTTGGCACGAGAAGTTCTTACAGCAGCTGGTGAAGGCGTGGGATGAGTTGGACTGCCAACGTGAGGGCCAGAAGCAGAGAAGTGCTGTGGCGGTGGGGGTGGAGGTGAGTGATACTCCCAGCCGTGATAGTGCGGGTCCACAGGGAAACCATAAGGAGCTGGAACTTCACTGGAAACCGATGAGCCGGTGTTCCAGTGAGTAGTGAAACTTGGACTGTCTGAAACGCCAGCAGCACCGGCAGAGCTAGAGGAAGAGGAATGAACCGGGCCAATGTAGGTTACGTATGGACATGGGTGACCAGCCGTTGGAGCTGCTGGTTCTGTAAAGTAACCTCCTTGCTGGTTCAAGAGATCATGAACTGTGCCATTGTGTCATATACTCAATATGTCAATAAACCAAAATGCCAAGAAACATGAGAATGACATAAAGGGGAGAAAAACGAGAGATAACCAATCTGAGAATGTCTTACATGAACTCGGTGAAAAATCTCCATCCCTACAAAGGTTAAGAGATATTCATCAGCAAAGACAATACCAGTTTTGATTGCCAAAGTAGCAGAAAAGAGAGTTAAAAGACGCAAGGGTATATTATTACTACTTACTCGAAAGGAAGACGCGCTGAGCTTCCAAATGGGCACCAGTGAACTCCAAAAGCCTGCAAAGATACATAAACACAAGCATTTTCGACATGGAACATAAGTATGTGAGAGGAGTGACGTAAGAGAGCTTGGGATGGATTATTTTACCATTTCAGAGTAGCTGCCGATATCATAAATCTCCTCTTCATGAACCCAATCCTCGACATTGAACTCAGGGTGCGAACGGCAACCGTTTGCGTAAAGCCACTGGCCTTTCTCTACTTTCCTACAGTTTGGGCACTGCATCACCCCCTTTGCATTGAAAGCTGAACCAATACAGTCTAAAAAAAAGACACAAAGGAAAACATATTGGAACAGAATAAGGAACCAAACATAAGGCACTTAAAAAACCGCCACACATTGGTTAATATCTCAGACTGTAGCTAGAAAGCATTCTTGCATCAATTCATACGGATTGTTCCTAATCTATCAGGACAAATTGGTCAAGTTATAAAGATACAAACCCACAAGGTACTCCTTACCAGACATCCATGATTGGCATACAAGTGAGCAAAGAATAAGACTTATATGAAATCACAGCCTCGTAAACAATACTGAACGAAGAGCACATAAATGCATTTTTACTGGTGAAACACATATGAGACGATTAGTCAGAGCTAATATAGATGCATCAAACAAACTTGGCTTTGTGATGAAACCGTGATCAAGATATCTGAAATGCCTCATATAAAAATTCTAGCAGATCATGATCATGAACGGACCAGATTCAAAGCTACAATACATTATTACAACAAAAAGGGTCACATCTAGTAGCTACCAACCAAAATGTAACAGGAATCAAAAACAAACGTAGATCTGAATGATTTAAATCGAAATCTAAAAGCAATACTACTCAAAACAATCATAAACAAATTTAATCGAATTATAAAAAAAAAGCACATCAAATCATGGAGCATCGGAAAGTATAAGAAACGTACCGAGATGGAACTGGTGGCCACATTGAAGGTTAGCCCAGGCTCGATCGCCGTCTTTAACGACCGTATCGAGACAAATCGAACACGCAACGGAGCCGAAACCATCTCCTTCTTCGCCGCCATCGACGTCGGGGAGATCATTATCTCCGAAATTGAATTTGTTAACCTTGTTTCCTAAACCCATTAACACACCAATTCAATTCAAATCTCAACAAAAACCCCTTTTTTTCGTCGAGCTCGAATCGAATCACCACCCACACACACAATTCAATTCAATTCACGCTCTTCCCGTTGAGCTTCGATTCGATTTAATTTAAGAGAGTGCTTTTAAAAAGCTTATGAATCAATGAACTCTCTCCCGATCGTTACCCCCAGAAGAAGGAAAAAAGGAATTATATTTTTTTTTTGAAGTTTTTTTTTCTTCTTCTTTGTTTGCTGGCTGGGCGTGATGTTTTGTGTGTGAGGAGGAAAAGATTGGGTTGCGGGTAGATGCAATGACCCATGTCCGAACACTTTTTTATTATTTGGACGGCTCTGATTTCTTCCTCATCCATTTGTCTGCTTCACATCAGCGGCTCTCCTTTTTCTTTCCCTTTTTTTATTTATTTTTTCCCTTTTTTTCCTCTATTACCAATTTAAGTACATTATCAATACCACCTTGGTAATTTAACTTTCCATTTTTGGCTCTCATTTTTAACAACTGGTTTTGAATCTGGTTTGGTTAGGTTCGTGTTGTTAACATCAGATTTGAAGAAACATAATTCGAAGGATTTTTCTAAAGAAGAAAGAAAATGTAATGAATAATGAAATGAATAATTTAAAAGCTACTACTGTATTTAGGTTCTATTCAGTTTTGGTGGGTGTTCATATTTACCATGTCCAACACCCATAGATTCAAAACGTGTTCAACATTCTTTTAAATTCGTTGCTTCTGTATCAAAAATCCTTTTGCTTTCTCTTAACATGACAATTGACATGTGTGAGAATGTGATGATGACGTGAGAAACAGTAGTGTGTATCATATTAAATTCCACTTTTTTAGGAAAAGAAGATGAACACGACTAAGTATGAAAAAAAAATATCCCAACCGGAATGTAAAACTAGTTGAAAGAAACAAGACAGAAGAGAGAGAGAGAGAGCTGAAGCGCAGAGAGATTAGGCGTAGTAGTTCAAGCTTGCTTTCTTCTTGGCCTGCACTTGGATGATACCTTCATTGAAGTCCTCATGGTTCACCTGACATCAAACAACAACAGAGGATACCCCAATGGTTTAAAAACCAGACAATACTTCTTCAATCATAAAGTAACAAAGACTCTTGTATCTTTCTTACCTCTGTAGCATCACGACGAAGAGCTAGCATGCCAGCCTCTACACAAACCGCTTTCAGCTGAGCACCATTAAAATCATCGGTCGATCTTGCAAGCTCCTCAAAGTTGACGTCTGGGTGTACATTCATCTTCCTCGAGTGAATCTGTTAACATTTCAGTTTGGGTTAGTTATCTGAGCTTTTAAGCTATCAAGGGTTTTGTTCTGGAAAATTGGAGAGACCAACCTGCAAGATTCTGGCTCTTGCTTCTTCTGTTGGATGTGGGAACTCAATCTTCCTGTCTAGTCTACCAGAACGCATCAGTGCTGGGTCCAGAATATCTGCACGGTTCGTCGCTGCAATCACCTGGAAAAATAGGTTTGAGTGAGTTACTCTTTTTTTCGTGGGATGACACATAAACAAGTAACTAGAATAGATAAAGACTCTCTCACCTTAATACGCTCATCGCTACTGAATCCATCAAGCTGATTAAGCAGCTCCAACATAGTCCTCTGCACTTCCCTATCTCCGCTTACTTCACTGCATTCTCAGCCAAAGAATGTAGTTAGTGAGCTGAAAGTGCAGAATAGAAAAACTTAAACAGCAAAAGATTTATTTTGTACCTATCAAAACGCTTTGTACCAATTGCATCAATTTCATCAATGAGATGATGCATGGAGCTTTCTCTTTTGCTAGTTGAAAGGCATCACGAACAAGTTTTGCTCCGTCTCCAATGAACATCTGCATATGACACAGAATCATTCCACAGGCGTCATTATATACGTCCCCAAATGAACTGATTGTAGCACCAAGATGCAATGAATTTTAGAAGAGTTATTAAATTTTGAGATTTCACGGTTATTGGTTTATGAATTTTTAAAATCTGAGTAGAATCATTTATTATTGGGGTGATGATTTTTAAATTCCATTCAAAATCTTTGGTTATTGGAAAAATTTAGTTTTATTGATTTTAAGATTCTATTAAAATCTATTGTTATTGGAACATACATAGAGATCGAGTATCGAGCTGATGTAGGGTCTGGATCCAAGCATATTGTGCTCAGAATATAGTCGTGCAGCTTGACTGAGACCTTCTTTTGTCTCTGTCCTCTACCAAGTTGAGACCTCTGTCTGCGGAGGAGGTTGATCCATGTGAAGAGCTTGATCAGAAGAGACAACAGAGGGTTCCACATGTTCAGCTGTGTCGACGGTTTCATCAGATGATTGTATCAAAGGAGCTACGGGATGAGCTCCACCATCATCACTAGATACAACGTCGTGTGCAGGAGCTTTATCAGTTTCGTTTGTAGTATCCAATTCAGGCGTTGCTGTGTCGTCCAGCTCACACGGAGACAGTTGATCTTGGAAGTCATCATCAAGAGTTGCAGGTTCATCAACTCGTGGAGTTGCAGGTACTGGTGGACTTACATCCTTTCGAAAAGGGAAATCTGATTCGAAAAACACAACATCACGAGAATAAAATATCTTCTTGGTGTCAAGATCAATAACTCGCCATCCCTTCTTCCCATTCGGATACCCAAGGAACACACATCGTATGCTTCTGGAACTAGAAAGATTTGTGAAATATTTCCAAATGTATAAAGAAGGCTTTACGAGGAAAAATTAATTAAGAACGTTTCTGCTTAATTATTTGATATAATTATGTATATTATTAATTAAAGAACATCAATATCTATTAAGCTTAGCTAACAAGGCAAGAGATAAACCAAACATCTAGCTAAACAAAACATGGAAGCTGAAGATCAGCACTCCTCTCATTATTCTAATATTTTCGGAGGAGACTCATCACAAAACAGTATCATTCAACCTACAAAACCGACAAGATGATCATGATCATGATCAAGAACTGCATGTTAATGACCATTGTCCTCATACTGAAGCGAGTATTGTGATGTTGGATCAAGAGAAGAAGAGGTTAAGAAGAACGGTATCTAACAGAGAAGAAGTGAGAAGATCGCGGATGCGCAAGAGGACGCATATCCAAATGTTTATACTTACATTATTTCAGTTTTTTTTCTATCAAAATATATTTTATAAAATTTATATATAATTTATAAATGCATCATACTTCACGGGTTATATTCGTAAAAGTGCATAAATGTTTTTATTTTATAAAAATGAAAATATTTTTTTTCATAAATAATAAAATAAAGATGAAAAAAAAATAAATAAATAAAGATGAAAAGAAGACAAGAAAGTTGCATAGGATTAATCAGGTGGAAAGCCATTTTTTTAGAATATCCATCAAATTCATGCTCGTAAGAGAAATGAATAAAAATGTATGTGGGAATCCTCGTAATTTAAACTAGTAATTAAAATAATAGGTATATAATTTAAACTAGTAATTAAAATAAAATTAGAATCATTCTAATAATAAACTGATATAAAAAAGGTTAACAAATACTTTTTAATAGTTAATAAATTGTCACAGAATATAATCAAATTAGAGATCATTAATAAATATTTTATACTAAAATACCATGATTAAAAAAATTAGGAAAGTAAATGAATTATACAGTAACAAGAAAATCATATAATAAGATTATCATAT
This sequence comes from Hirschfeldia incana, assembly GCA_026261945.1. Taxonomy (NCBI): domain Eukaryota; kingdom Viridiplantae; phylum Streptophyta; class Magnoliopsida; order Brassicales; family Brassicaceae; genus Hirschfeldia; species Hirschfeldia incana. The sequence continues at coordinate 4,774,325 of JABCMI010000021.1, forward strand.
TAAAATTTTAGTGGCGGCAAACCCCTAGTGTTTGCTACTAAAGAGTAACTAAACATAACCAAAGTATAAGTTTTGTTTGTACTAAACCGATCGACAAACTAAACCATAATTTTCCTCTCGCATTTGATGTGTCCTGATCTGAAACGGTGACGCAAACGGGTCCAGCCATCAGCTCCAGTCACGTCTTTGGGTCTTGGATAGGGCAAGGATTTGACAACCAGTTTGTAGCCTCCTAGGTCGGTTCCAGACAGTTGAACCGCTCGGTAGTTGGAGCCTTGTCCGTAGAAGTAGACGAGGGCACGGCTGCAAAAGAAAAAAAAAAAGAAAGGAAAAGGCGTAGGTGGTTACTACTAAGCGAATTGAGTTTGTAACAAACTGGAGAAAGTTTCTAACCTGTTGAGAACAAAGACGTCGGTAATCTCGCCACATGAAGAGAAATGGTTACTCAGCGAATTCTTCATATCATCTTTAGGAAGAGAAGTGTCATATCCAGTAACGGATATGCCTTCGCTCCTGTAAGCGTAAAATTTTGCATTGTATACATAAAATTGAAAATGTCAGCAGAAAAAAAAAATATAAATATATATACATAACATATATAAAACTTACCGGTTTCTTTGATGATGAGCAACGTGCCTAGCAGCGAGTATATCAGTACTCAAACCAGTGCTAAGCACACTGATTCCTGGAGGCAAACTCGTAACAACAATCTTCCTTTCTCCAATGTAACTTCCGTTAAGTTGTAAGGCTTTGTCACCTGCGCCTTCTCCGCGAAGGATAACAACGCATGACCTCTTGAGTGCATTTGTCACTGGATCTCTGTCAATCTCAATGTCGTTGACTTCTCCACACGTCTTGAAAAGACTCTCCAAAGCCCAATAGAGATCAATCGGTTCAAGGGAAGTGTTGTACCCCTCAACACCAATCCTTATCCTATTTTTTTTTTCAATAGATCAATTAGCAAACGTTTGAAAGTGAAGAAGGTACTTCAGAAAAGGGTTTTAAACCAAGCATCAAAGTACACCGCTACAACTCGCAACCATAGCGAGGGAAGCAATTGATTTTTTAAACAAAGCATCAGAATATATATACACAATATTAGCTACACAGAATTTCTGATATACACAAGAACGAATATAGCTACTCAAATCCAAAACTAAATAATAGAATATTATTGATATATATCAACATTAGACAAAATCAACAAAGAAAAAAAAAATATTTACCTGCTTTTGATGAAATCAAAGTGGCTTTTGATAACGCTGACAAACTTATCACCGTACAGAGTCCTTTTCCCCTGAAGTTTTTTTTAAAGACACAAAAACATGAACACACGTGTTAGGAGAAGAAACAAAAGAAAACAGGCACTGAGTTTGGGAAGAGATAAACAGCGGGTCTTAGAGCAAAGAAGGAGAGGGAAAGCCTTCTCTCGGACCAGAGATGAGATCCAGAGCTGGTGAAAAATAGTTTTGAGCCAATAACAAAAAAAAAACAAAGTGGCGATGCGTTAGATGCACCGAGAAGAACAACTCACCGTGTACGGAGCAGAAGATTCGGATCTTCTCTTCATAGATGCGTCGAGAAGATTGATGATAGGAGAAAGAGATTCGGATCTCACCATGGACGCAAAGTTGAGAGGATCGGTACTTTTGTTTTAGGTTTTTAGGAAGAACTAGGAGTTGGCCCGGGCTACGCCCGAGATTTTTGTTTAATTTTTAATTTTAAATTATTATAAAAAACCTTTCTAGAAAATTTGAAATTATTTTAAATTATTCATTTATTTTTGTTCTACAAAATCGAACTTCTAATATATTTCTTATTAAAGTTTTATATAAGGTGATGAGCAAATGAACAGAAAATTAGTTAAATTGTAGTCAGGTTGGTTGAATTAACATTCCTATCATTTTGTGTTCATATTTTATAATTTTCTTTCAACCAACGGTTAAAAGTTCTAATGTTTTCTACAGCTAAAAAACGTACAACTGCATGGATAAAAGCTAAAAATTAAATTCTTACAAACCTTTTGCATTATAACCCAATTAATCAGACCCGTGATCTAAGTATTCTTGTATCTTAGTTGTATAAGTTTTTTGTTGTAAAACATTGTTAAATGTACAAAAAAATTCTTTTTACTTTTATAGCCATTGAATTCATAACTTTCACATGGTATATAAATTTTGTCTTTTGTTTTTTTTGTTCGATTCGTCCTACATCTGTTTGTTCGAATTCATAAGCGTATTTTTTTCTCAAAGTTGGCTGTTGATCAAAACAGTTATTTGTGAGCCTTTGGCAGAGGGCAATAAGATTATGCATTTTGGCTCTTTATTGAAATGTTTAGGTGGTGTCAATTGTAACTTGTAGGTCACATCTGTTTAACAGATTTATCTTCAAATAATGGTGGTTGCTTTTATTATTAAGTGGCCTTCAAGGTAGTAAGGTTTCATGTGTGTGCCTAGCTTGGTCTGTTGTGGTTCTTATTTATTAAGCTGTTGGGTCTTTCGATCGAATGTGTAATACAAAGAGTTTCGTATTACTGGTCAATGACATGTAGTCTGTTAATGTTGTTTAGAGTAAATTGAAGTGATATTTTGTTGACTTATTTTTCTACCATGCCGTTTGCTCAAGCTTATTTAATCTAAACAGCGTAATTATATGGATGCAGTTTATTTCTTGTAACGTAAAACTGAAACAAAGTAGGCAAAAAAGCCATGAAAACGAAAAGTGTTTAGACTACAATGGTATGTGTGTAACGTGTGTGGGCGGTGATTTTGTTTGTTTAAATTATGTGCATGAATTTCTCAAACTTCCTAAATAATCCAAATTTTGCTACACAATAGATTTCGTGAAATTGTATTTATATAGATTATAGTTTGGTTGGGAATTCCAAAAGGAATACATTTCCCAATTAAGCATATTTTAATATTTCTTATAACTTTATTTAGGCGGTGTAAATCTTCTAATATGTGTTGTTTTAATGTTTTGTATGAAAAGTTTAGTGCTGTTAACTCAGACATACATATTTTGTAAACTTATGTCATTACGTAATTTAACATGAGGATTATAAAAAAAAAACATGAGGTGATTGTTGTTGAGTAACATACTAACGTGATGTCATCAAGAGTCTTTCTTACTAAAACACTTTTTTTTTGTCGACGGCACTAAAACACTCAGCGAAATTTTTTTAACATGTGACGAAACGGGTAAATTCAATATCTTAAAATTTTATAAATATCCTAAATTTTCAACAACTTGGAAACAATTATGATAACGATTATATACTGAAGCTGAAGAAGCATTTTTTACTAAACCATTGACCATACTCTTAAAATCCCAAGGATTTAAAAATGTGTAGTCATTAATTTTTAGAAGTTTAAGTAGTAACACTATTAAAGACACCATTTAGCATTTACTATAGAAATATGACTCTGCTTCACGTCCATAGTTGTGGAACATGTCTTGCACTTTCTTTGGCGGTAATGAAACCTAGTGCTCGTTGCTTGCTAAAACAAAAATAAATTATCAAGGCTTCAAAAGGTTACATGAAACTCCATGTGTGTATAGCTGAGAACGTATAAGCCATTTGTTTCAGAACTGGTGTAGATTGAGCTCCACAGAGCCTTCATTGGGTGCATAGTGAACAATAATTAGCAGGAATTCTGCGATGAGTTGTTGGATCCTTTTTCTGGTCACCATAGACATCCATGGGAATGTTAAGTATCAGATGTATATTTTTCTCTCCCAACACCAACATGGCTTGGGTTACCACTGCACTTATGACGCTACTTATAAAGAACTCTGTTGTTTCTAATTCAAATGATACGATGAGAAAAAGCAAAGATGTTTGTTTAGTAGTGTTAATAATCAAGCTTTATAAGTGCAAGTGGGTGGGTGTGAAGAAGAATCTAATTTCTCACCCGTTCTCAATGTTGTTGCCGTCTTTGTTTTCTTCAAATTTGATATTTGCTTCTCGCATGAAACACTTGTTTCAAGATATTGCTTCTTATCCTCCGTTTTCTGGAATACAAATCCTGGAAAATTAAAAATACACACACATCTACATGTCATCATCTATCTACCCACTGTATCAGGTAGTGTGACATATATATTAACTTGTATCAGGATTTGGGACTGCGATCAACTTTTTGCTCTCTAGACTTAATAAGACGCCTTTTCTTGTGCAATCCTGAGAGGAAGTCTTTCTAGACTTAAAAACAGAGCACGTGTATAATGTCACACAAATGCAGCAATACTTAGAGAAGTTTAGCAAGCTGGTGATTAAATTATTACCTTAAGGGAAGAAGATTCTCGGTTGTGCAGTTTAGTGACCTCGCATAATTCGTCACTGCCGTTAAAGTTCTAATGAGTACCTCAGGCGTGCATTTTTAGTCTCAAGATACATGATTTATGTGATTCATATAAGAAAAGGTTTAACTGAAGTTAGAGACAGTCACAGTTGATGTACCTCTGGAGATTGGAAGGCTTTGATTTCTAAGCAATGACAGGAATCTGCCTGTTTCCGGCCAACCATTAAAGCACATTGAGTTAGGATCAGTATCAGATAAACAAACCCCTCATCTTTCAATGGAAGAGCAAGAAGACGTGCTTGGACATATAACAGGTGAAACGACGTGGTTTGTCTGGATGAGAATGCTCTTTAATAGTGTTCCAGTAAACATATTTAAGTACGTTTAGTGGAAGGTGGAGACGTAACGGGATTTGATCGGCACTCTAGTTTCGTGGAACACTCGACTGTAATCTACGGAGGTCGAAGGTGAGAGTATGAAGAAACCTAATACCTCACTGAGTTTGAGAAATCAAGAATCATGTATTTAGATATAACTGCAGAAAAAAAAAAAGAGAAAACACCAATCTGTTACCTGTTACAGAAAGAAAGAAAAAAAGAGAGAAAATACCAAACCAATGAGAAACAATCTGTTCAATCAGATGCAAAGGAGTTTCTTGAAAAGGCAGCTCGTGCTCTTAATGGCAACAATTAAATTGGTTTGAAGGGTCCTCTAATTGCGGCAGCTGATGGTTCAGATGATGTTGAAAAGGATACAGCCTGATTTACCAACTTGAACATAGGAGCTTCCGACCGAAGCTTGTTGTTAGTTGCCTGATCGAGAGAACCATGTTGTTCACCTTCTGCTTTAGCTTCCCCTTGCTCCACTTATGTCAAATAAAGAAATGAAAAGAACAAAGTAAGCAAAAGAAAATATTATTAAAGAGAACATGAGATTTTATAGGAGATTACTTTCTTATGCGTTCCATCTCCGGATTTTGCAGGGTTTATAGGATAGTAGTGGAATATTTTTTTTCTTCGGTGCCTGGAATCAGCAAGAGAAACCGTTATCATAACATGATCATATGAAGTCAACTATATAGAGATTTGCTCCCGTTACCTTCGAGGAGTGGGAAGAAGATTGAATGCGCGAGATAGTGGGAAGAGTTATAAATCAAGTAAATGTGTTATCATTGTGGTGAATTAATGATCAGCTCAGGCGTTACATAGCCGTGTGTAAAGAGAAGGTGCAATCTGAATCAAACGTCACGACATAGACTCTGTTCCGTTCGTAAGCAGAGGAAGAGACCCTATAAACATGTATGGGCCTATATGCAAAACTAATTTAAAACGGAGCCCAATAGAATGGTAAGCTTGATTGATAGGGTCAATTTAAAAGCCTTCTCGCTTGTGTATACGGAACAACAACGGTGAGAATTTTTGTAGGTGACAGCTGTCACGAAAAGCCCCCTCCCCTCCTGATGTCGTGGAAGCTTGTAGAGCCACCCCAAATCTACTTTATTTATTAAGATGTTGTATTTTTCTGAAACTTATATAGGGTCGTCAGTCGCCGACCAAAACTCCCATTACCAATTAAGCTCGGTCTGGTCTGGTCTGGTCGGGTTTGGTCCGTAAACATTTTAGACCTATATTTTAAAGCCCGACTCGACTTTAAAAAGGCCACAGGGATTTCTTTTTTATTATTTTTTTTCTAAAAAAACTAAAATTGCATAAATTAAGTTTAAAATCAATATTAATTTAACTCCAAATATAAATAATCGTTCAAATATATGTTTATTAAAAATACAAACCTAAATAATTGTACTCCCTCTGTTTCTGAATAAGTGTCATTCTGACATTTTTCACGCAGATTAAGAAATCATTTAATTTTGCATGTTTTCCATATAAAAACACTATTACCCATACACATACTCCTATTTCAACCAATAGAAAAATAATTTGCAGAATAAAATCAATAAATTCTACATCGAAAACCTAAAACGACACTTATTTTGCAACGAAAAATTCCCTCTACAATGACACTTATTAAGAAACGGAGGGAGTATTACCTAATAAACCAAATAAACAGTAATAACAAATATAAATAAAACATAATTATCTCAAGTCTTAAGTTTTTATAAAATGTAGTCAAGATGAGGATATCAAGTCGAGAGTCCGCCCTTTGGCGGATATAACATTGTATATGCTGATGTTTTCTCGCACTTATTAGTTGAAAGCCTACATATCTCTGTTATGAATCTAGAATGCGAAAGGCAAACAAGAACTGTTGTGTCTTGATACGGGCTTTGATCTAAATTCTAAGCTAGGTTCTCACCTTATGTGGTTGGTCCTCTGTTGTAATTCCTTATTTTATTTACCAGGATATTGGATTTAGCTTGGAGTACATAGGTGCTTCAGGGGAAAAGACTGTGAGTGCGTTCATTAGTTTCCAAACTCTCATTAAACTTTAGTAGAATATACTACATTCATTGTCTCACTATTTAAGATATCCACTAAACTAGTGCATTCCGAGGTGTGTTTTTTTTGGTTGCAGCTTATATTACCTTACCATCGGTATGAAGCTGGCCAGGTGAGTGCCCTATGCATATATGTTTAATGTCATAATTTATATGTGGAAGCTTGTGAAGTTTTTCTTGTTGGGTTGTTAAATAAGTAGTTTTTTTTGGGAGACTTCTGAGTGTTTTTTTCTAGTTGGGTTGTTTAATAAGTAGTTCTTTTGTTGGAGACTTATTAATTATGAGTGATTTAGTTTACAAAAAAAATGTTTGGTTTTATTCACCCGACTCATATTTTAAACACGCTTCATAGCATTATTTTTTATAGTTTTGTCTATAGATGTTTAAGTTGTAATATAGTGCAGAAATTATTTATTTATGCATTGGGCAATGTTACATCTTATTGTACTTTACCCATGTTCCAGTGTCATCTCCATGATATATGAATTATATCTTTAATAAGATATGAGGTATATATTATATTTGAGTATATTCGTTTGAATTTAGCCCAATGACTTGACAATTGTAAGATATTAAAAAAAAAAAAGAATGTAAAACTAGTTGAAAGAAACAAGTTCAAAGATATAATTCAAACGAATATACTCAAATATGAAAAAAATATCCCAACCGGAATGTAAAACTAGCTGAAAGAAACAAGACAGAGAGAGATAGAACTGAAGCGCAGAGAGATTAGGCGTAGTAGTTCAAGCTTGCTTTCTTCTTGGCCTGCACTTGGATGATACCTTCATTGAAGTCCTCATGGTTCACCTGACATCAAACAACAACAGAGGATATCCCAATGTTTAAAAACCAGACAATACTTCAATCATATAAAGTATCTTTCTTACCTCTGTAGCATCGCGACGAAGAGCTAACATTCCAGCCTCTACACAAACTGCTTTCAGCTGAGCACCATTGAAATCATCTGTTGATCTTGCAAGCTCCTCAAAGTTAACGTCTGGGTGTACATTCATCTTCCTCGAGTGAATCTATTAACATTTCAGTTTTGGGTTAGTTTAAGATATGTGAGCCTTTAAGCTAACAAGGGTCATGTTCAGTAAATGGGAGAGACAAACCTGCAAGATTCTGGCTCTTGCTTCTTCTGTTGGATGTGGGAACTCAATCTTCCTGTCTAAACGACCAGAACGCATCAGCGCTGGGTCCAGAATATCTGCACGGTTAGTTGCTGCAATCACCTGAAACATATTGGAGAGGTTGGATTGTTACTCTTTCTATGTGGGACAGTATATAGCTAATGTCTAGCATAGTGAAAGACTCTCTCACCTTAATACGCTCATCGCTACTGAATCCATCAAGCTGATTGAGCAGCTCCAACATAGTCCTCTGCACTTCCCTGTCTCCGCTTACTTCACTGCACTCTCAGACAATGAATGTAGTTAGTGAGCTGCTGGTGAAGTGCCAAAACAAGAAAAAACTGGAATCAGCATTGTACCTGTCAAAACGCTTTGTACCAATTGCATCGATTTCATCAATGAAGATGATGCATGGAGCTTTCTCTTTCGCTAGTTGAAAGGCATCACGGACAAGCTTTGCTCCGTCTCCAATAAACATCTGCATACAACCAGACATGACACACAATCAATTACACATGCATCACTCTACCTCCACCAAATGTATTTTGATTGTAGCACTAAGATATAAGGTACCTGGACCAATTGAGGGCCTGCCAATTTGAGGAAGGTGGCATTGGTCTGCGCTGCACAAGCACGAGCCATTAGAGTTTTACCAGTCCCTGGAGGACCATACAAGAGGACTCCCTTTGGTGGACGAACACCCAATTTCTCAAAACGCTCCTTATGCGTCATGGGGAGCACAATAGCCTCTACAAGCTCTTGGATCTGTTTAAGTACATAAACCCAAATCAGATTCAAAACAGCAACACACACACACACACACAAGCACAAAGGAAAACTAACCTGCTTCTCGAGTCCTCCAATGTCATTGTAATCTTCAGTAGGTTTCTCATCGACCTCCATGGCTTTAACCCTAGAGTCATACTCAGACGGCAAAGTATCCAAAATCAAGTAACTGTCTTTGTTAACTCCAACCAAGTCCCCAGGCTTCAAGCTATCAGGGTCCACAAGGCCAACAACTGGTAGAAAGATAGTCTGCAAGCAGAAGTGTTTTCTAAGAAAATGAAACGTAATATGGAATAAAAAAAAGGAATATGAAAGAACTCTCTCACCTGACGTGTAGAGGTTTTCAACACAACACACTTCCCCTTCCGTTGAGAGTCAAGGTCAATATTAGCACCGTCTTCCTCAGCATCATCTTCCGGATTCATCTCCAAGATCTAATAACATAATAACAGTTACACATCAACTCCAAACAGAAGATTTAAAGAGCATACCGCAAGGAACTAGGATGCATACCTCAACAATGTTGCCAACCAAGTAAGGAAGCTGCTTGTTGAGTTTAATCTTCTCCTGATTTTCCTTTATCTTCTCCTTGTAAGAATCGCACTCAAGATTCGTTCTTTGTGCGTCTTCCTGCATCCCACACCATTATAGAAGAAGAACACAAGATCAGCAACATCAACAGTATCATACTAAGTACCAGCTTCCAATGTAATAAATCACACCGAAACTGTCAGATAAAAGTAATACTATCGACTCAACTTGAAGGTCTATTGCATATCTAGCTGCCACAGATTACAATTAGCTCAAACCCTAAATCAGATACCAGCACGACCTTATTCGAATTCTAAGCAATTGTTGAATCCAATACTATTTCGTAAGGAGCATTCATGTAGTTATGATCAATCGAAAGAGAGATCGAGAGAGTAATGGGGTCGGAACCTTGAGGATTCGAATCTCGTTATCGAGGAGGCGAGTAGCTCTGATGATATCTTCGGTGGACATGGATGCGAGCTGGTCCTCTTCGAAGCTTGACGTGTCTTCTACCATGGGGGTTGCCATCTCAGTAGCTTAAGCGGTGAGAAACGGAGATCGCCGGGGAAGAGGGGAGGAGTTTAGGGGAGAAGGGAGACTGAGAAAAAGGGAGAAGATGAGAGAGCAAATAAATAATAACCAAATAGTTCAATTGATTGATTATTATAAAAAAATTGTCATTAAATACCTTCTGAGCGAACTAGAGTCTGTCATACCCTTGGGCCTTAAGCTTCAGATCTTTAACAGAGGTTAAACCCATTCATAATCTCTAGTGGATATTATACTTCACATATTTAACAGAGGCAGTATGTCACCCATCAATTGCAAATAAAGACGTTAAAATACAGGATCTTAAAACACTCTCAAGAACCCTTAAACCTCTAATAAAAAAAATTAAAATCTCCAAAAGAGTGTCAAAAATCTATTCTTGAGGTAAATTAATTTGTTTTCCTCTCACAGAATAAGCTCTATTGTTAAGCTAACTAAGCCAAACATCAATCCGATGTCGTCCAGCGGTTAGGATATCTGGCTTTCACCCAGGAGACCCGGGTTCGATTCCCGGCATCGGAGCTTTTTGCTATTTTCTAAGATCCAATTTAAATGCATTTGCACAGAACGTTTGATGCCTTCAATGGATGCGCGGTTTTGTACAGTTCCTTTTTTCTGTTCATTTTGCGGTTTGTACAATTTAGTTTACTGTACATTGCTTTCTCATGAATTTTCAAACCAAATGAGACCCATTTCTTTAACTCGCTCAACGAATAACAATGATTCAACACTTGCATGCAGTTTGTACATAACCCCAAAGGAAGGAACGAATACACAGACACAACAGAAACATAATCAATGATACTATTCCTCATCACAGAAACTTGGTAACAAAATGGAAAAGAGGAGGTTTTGAGATTTGATGATTAGTCTCACTTGCCAAGTCCAAGTTCTTTCTCCACCTCTCTAGTTAGGCTGAACTGTAAAGTGTTCTGCCATGGGAACAGAGTTCTTGTCACTGGAAGTTTCCTCCTCAGATCCTGCAAATAATCCCAAAACCAGATTGATGAGTCACCTCCACGCCCTATTCATAAGGAGTTTCCAGATGTAAGTTGTAGCCATTGAATACGTTACCTTGAAAGTGTTATCCGGTAGTTTAGAATATGCTACCTAATGATTGGGTTGAAAGCATGATTAGCAACACAAGAAACAAAGGTAAAAAATAATAATGAGTAACTATTTGGAGACCTCTAGTGCTGCAAGGTACTCTGTCTCATGGTGCCTGATGATATTGGCTATGGCTATCGCGCAGTCATCTGGAGACTGAAAAAAAATGTAAACAAGAATTCAACTGCAAGTTTAGTATCAGACTCTACATTACATATGGTGTAAAGTACATGCTAGCCTTGGCTTCTGGTGAGATTAAAGTCGAGCATGTGGAGAATACCTGAAATATTGTCGAATCCTGGAACTCTTTCTTTGCATCTAACTCCACATTCCCCTCTTCGAAATAATGGGCTCCTACCTGAAGAAAACGAGATGATATAGTTATCAATAAGCTCATTGATCTTCGACTGGATATGAATAAGTCACATCCACAAGTTACAGATAGCATAATGTTACCTGAACTTTCCCTTTTATGTCAAGCACCTGCGATTCATCCTGGAAATCAATGTTCCATACAGATCTCCAACTTCCATTACTGCCCAACCAAAACTATTTCAGCAGAGATAGCTGCTGATGCTAAAACAATTTGACAATAAGTAGAAGAAGGTCATTATATACAAACCAGAAGTTCTGAGGACTGAGTTTTCTAGCAGTAATTATAACGACAAGCTCAAAGTCCGACCCTGGACCATCGGCATCTTTCCCCTTCACACAGTTAACGGTAGACACACCTTTTGGGTAAGACTCACTTACGTATCTCTGGATCTCAGCATCAAGAGCAGATCTGTAATGGACAAAACAGCCATTTTCAACATATATTATGATCAGAGGAAAGACAAGACGTTTGATAGTGCTACTAAAGTTTTACTCTGCTGCCATAAGAACTAATGAGCATTCAGAAGTGACGTTGATGTAAAACCATACCTGAATTCTTCAATATAGGAAGATGGAAGTTCTTCATCATAAGCAGGTCTTACTTTAGTACAAATCTGATCATAGCAAAGGAGATGCATACTAAGAATTAGATTCACAAATCACAGCACAATATAAACGAAGAATAACTACAATCAGTAGCGAACCTGTTTAACGTGATCAACTATGGCAACCTGAGCAGTTCTTGGATCAATGTACTCATTCTCAGTAATTTCACTGTAAGTTGAAACAATCACCTGAGACGCACACAAAAAGTTCTCATTTCAAACAACTCGATCTCCACAGATCTTTTAAGAGATTTAAGTCAGGCTCGGGTTAACTCACATCACCAGCCCTACTAGGCATTTCAAGGCAAATCATATGAGACTTGTTGTAAACTGGAAACGCCTCCATAGCCGCCTTGTTGTACACTTCCTCATCGCTCAAAACCGTCTTCAAATCTGCCAGACAAAAAAAAAAGAAATCGAAACGAAAATGCCAAATCACACACAATCTGCGAATGTTACAGAGCCCAACAAGAACGTATTCGCCTCAGCGTTAATTGAGTTACCTTTGGCGACGTAATTGATTTCGCCAGCGGGAGCGTTGAGGAGAAACCATTTCGCGATTTCCTTCTTCTGATCGTAGCTTAGTTCCGTCTCCTGCAACTCGTCTTCTTCCTCCGCCATAGCTTTTCTGTGTCTCTCAAGCAAATTGAAGACGGAGGAGAGACGTTATTGTCGCCGGCGATAAGGTGAAGGGTTACATTCGTCATTGCAGCAGATGAAACTTTTTATGACCGAGATTAAATCACGACCGTTGATTTGTGATGATTAATCCAAACGACGTCGTGTAAGTGTTAATGAGCAGATGCTACCTTGTTATGTCGTTTCACTTATAAAACTTTCACGGGTGAGAGAGATTAAACCGTTCGTTTGTGAGATGAATCACAACGTCGTTCACTACAAACTTTCTGTAAAATTCTAATGTTATTGAAAGAGAATCCAGTTTGTGTACTAAACTAATGATATTAATGCAAAACTAGTGAATGTAATCGAGTTGTTGTAATCCAAGGTTTACATCACAAAGCTCTCTCCATGCCTGTAAAGGCCTGATTTCACCAAAGTTTGTTGATTCACCCCTACTCTTGTTACTATTCATAAACAACCCTTTAGCTGCAAACCCCATGATCTCAGTAGACTCCACAAACCTCTTAACCTTCAGGCTGATGCTTCCTTCGGATGGCAATCCCCTTTTAGGAACCTGGCAATCCAAACCGTTTGAGACGGCGTCGGTTTGGGAAATTTGTTGACCAAGGGCTGGTGATTCTTCTGAGAAGGGTGCTCCCAGAGATACTTTATCAACCTGTTGCTTTAACTGGTTTAGTCTTTGTCCTATCCTGGAAGATACAGCGTCATACAACTGTTTCCTTGAAACGTGTTTGGCTCCTTCAGTGTCTACAAGGTCGCTAAAAGGAATAGGGTCTCCAATGATCACTGTCACCTGCGGGGAATGTTGGACGTTAATATATAGAAAGAGATTGCAAACACGTTTCAATACACTAAGTTTAAACTCTAAATCCTCCATAGACCAGATCCAACATATTAAAACCCAAATAACAGATAGATTCAATCCTTTCTTAAAGCATTAGTTCAAGATTGGTTTCAACAAATAAATCACTAAGAATCAAGGCCCCTTAAGCTAAGAGAGAATCAAGGCCCCTTAAGCTAAGAGTGTATATAGTTATGGTTCGCTAGTAGTTCCAGCATGGTTTCAAACTGTAAAGTGAGACTGAAGCTTAAAGATACTCACTGTCTTGCCAATCCGTGGAACACTGGCTCCTATAGGCATTATATCTTGCATACCAGTATGCACAAATGGAACAACCATAGGGAGGGTATCTGCGTCCAAAACCAACCTGCAAAAAGAAGCGAATCACAAGCTCGTTTGTTACAAAATAAGGTGGTAAACACGCAGTACGGTGGAGTGCTCCATACAAAAGCTGAAATTAAAGCATATATGACTCACCTTCCAATACCTCTTTTAGCTGCACCCATAGTCTTACCACCATCTCGAGAGCGACTACCTTCAGGAAATATGTGAACCCACCCTCCACTATTCAGCTTCGAAATCGCAATGTCCATTCCCTGTGGGATAGTTAGCAAACTTTTACTCCCTTTTCACACCCATAGGCCATAGCTAATATACAGAACATGCAAGACTTGTTTTCATGCGATATTTTGAAGTAATATGAAGCTAGGCCTACAAAAACCATCCTATTTCACCTGCTGATAAATTCCTTCACCGCGTGAAACTGGCAAAACCTTGACGGATCGAAAGAAAGCTGAAGTTACAGGGTTCTTAAAGCATCTATCCGTAGCACAAAGCGTCCACCTTAAGTTACGGGCATCAAGTAGAAGCTTAGGCGGAAGTAACGAAGCAATGACAAATGGATCATCCAAGGATGCCACATGATTGCTAACCTGGAGATTAAGCATATAACAATCAGATAACCCCAACCACAAAAACATACAAAAATCTTCAGAACAAAAGTCACCTCATACCGTTACAAGAGGCTTGTTCTTTGGTCTGTTGAGCAAAGCATCATGCAACTTCTCCAAACCATACACCTAGAGAGAGGTAAACAAAAATAAGAACTGAGATTACACGGTGAAAGAAAAGAATGTATCTTTATGGAACAGTAATCAAAGATGTAACACACCTGAACACGGTTAAGTCCATTCATGAAAACATGACAGGCGTTTCCAAAAAGTGGAACAGCCACAGCTTGAAGCATCCGGAAGAGAGCTGACTCTTCTTCTGCCGTCAAATCTTTAGGAACTGCAACAATGAAGAGTTATCTAATAAAAATTCCCCACAAACAACCAAGATACTAGAGCTAATCTACCAACCAAGAAACTCAACAATCTCTCATCCACCACAAGAAACTAATCCAATAGGCTCCAATTCAACAATCTCTCTAAGAACCAACATTGGAGCTCTCATATGAATTTAACAAAGGGATATGCACTCTCTCGGATTCAATTACAAAGCTCAAACATGTGAGATTCGAATTCAATTGCCCTATAACACGCAGATACAAAGATCCATCATAGAGTTTCTAACAAGGGAGGGCGATGATTCAATCAAACCTCTTCTGCGATAGAAAGCTGGGGCAGAAGGGAGAGACTCGCGGCGGAAGTTCCGGAATCGAGCAGCCAGGCGGTGGATGGAGGAAGAGAAGTAACCGTCCGTATATAAAACCGCGGCTCTGCCACGGTGATCGTCGACGGCGATTCGAAATCGATCACGGATGTGGACCTTCAACAACAGCAGACTCTTCCATAGATCCGCCTTGTCGAACAATTGAATTCCCATGCTGAATCCTCTGATTCAAATCCAAAGATGAGATATTTTTTTCCGACTAAACGAAATTTTCTGAAAATATTACAGTTTTCCCGGCGAAGGAGGTAGCTGCAAAGGGTTTGGAGTATGTTAAGGTGAACGGCGGTGAGATTTCGCGCATAATAGCAACTGGATCAGTTAGATATGGGCCCATGCGTAAATATCTGATATGGGCTTTTTTGATTGCCGACAAAGAGGTGGGGGCGGACACTTGTTTAAACTTGTGGCGGGACACGATGGTCAAGCTCAGCTGACAAACACATGTGGATCCTGCTTACGTGATCGATCATAAAACTAGTGGGAAGCATTTGAACATTTTACTTGGGTTTGGCTTCATGGGCCTTTTCCCCGGATACGAGGCAGAGGAGTTATTAGTGGTAAAATTGGACCCATTGGAGGTCAGTTAATGAAGTGACAATGAAGCCCATATTACGACTCACTATGAGTGAGACCCGATGAAACAGAAACCTAAACTACCAGGTAGCTACGCATGGGAGTTGTTCAGAGTCTTTTTTTTTCGGGTCAGCTGCCTATTTTAATTCAGTGTTGTTCAGACGAATCGGTAACATCTCTGTTTTTGTTCACGTCTGATTTATGTGAAAAAATAGCTTTTAGTTCTTGTTTTCTCGCAAGCGCGTCCATCCGATTCCGACCATTCATATTTCAAAGAATATGAATCAGGGTACCCAGGACCGAGTCATTAGCTGGACCACCAACTCATGAGATCAACCATACAAGCTACATTGGAGCCAGCAACTACATAGATGCATTCAAAGAAGGATATCTTTGTAACCATGAGGATTTTGACCGTGAAACCACTTGCTATGGATTCTCAACTCAACCAGGACACACAAAAAATTGGTATCATACCAAAAAAATTAATGGTTTAGAAAATATACCATTTACAAGTCAGGTTATCTACACTGCCTCTGAACTGCTGGTTCTATTTAAGGATATCTTTGCAACCATTGAGATATTGACCTTGAAACCACATGCTATTGATTCTCAACCCAACTAAGGCACGCGACGAATTGGTTTCATACCAAAACGATTAATGCTTTAGAAGATATACATTTTACAAGTCAGGCTACCTACACTGCCTCTGAACTGTTGGTTCTATTTAAGGATATCCTTGCAACCATAAATTTTGACCGTGAAACCACTTGCTATGGATTTTCAACTCAACCAGGACACACGGTGAATCGGTTTCATACCAAATAGATTAATGGTTTAGAAGATATATCATTTACAAGTCAGACTATCTACATTGCCTCTGAACTGTTGATTCTATTTAAGGATATATTTGCAACCATGAGGACTTTGACTGTGAAACCACTTGCTATGGATTCTCAACTCAACCAGGGCACGAGACGGATTGGTTTCATACCAAAAGGATTAATGGTTTAGGAGATTTACTATTTACAAGTCATACTACTTAAACGGCTTCCGAATTTTTTCTATTTTAAAGAAGATAATTTTTGGCTTAAGGAAAATGCTCAAACTCATGTGTGGAACCAAGAGATCATTTATTATATCTAAAACCATTTTCAGAGTTTATATCATGCACTAAATCTCACTGGATCCGCCAGATTTTTTATCATCTATTTTTTATCATCTCAACTTGCAGATTTTACAATAAATCCGAACGGTTCTTTCTCTCCATGATTGCAAGCATTTTGGTGATTTGTTCTATCAACCAGAATAACCCCAAAGGCTCCTAAGATCTTCCAAAGTTGTTCAGATACAAGCAACTCAACACATTTTCCATTTTGACTGAGATTCTCTCGTTAAGGCCAAACGACTAGTTTTCTTAATTTCAGTATGTTTTCTCATTTTACTTAGCTTTCTATATCATTGTACTGAGCCTATATCGAGAAATGCATAAACAACTACAAGTCTACAATATGAAGAAAATGTTTTGTATATTAAGCGTGTTAGGCTGTGATGGCCCATCATTACCTTATTAGTCAACATGCCACCAACAAACAACTAATGAAGGAATTCATTTCTGTTACTCAATTAATTATATGGTCCGTCGATACAATTAATACAACTCAGATTCAAAAATTGAAGTAATTACTTTTCGTTAATTGTTACACAACACAAAACGAAGCACGAATCTCAATTTCTTCTCGGACTAATAACTCTCGCTAATCTACCCAGCTTTGAATTATTATTTTATTTATATGAACAACCAGCAAAAATAAAAATAACGATATGTTTGTTTTTTTTTGTTTCGTAACAAATACTATAGTTTTCAATGTGTCAATCAAACCCATATATCCCAGAAATAAAAAAGGTAAAAAAATAAATAAAGCGAAACACGCAAGGGCAAAACAGGAAATGTACTCATCGTCTTCCTCTTCAACGCCTGCACCTGGTAATGGTACTGCATCCACGGCGGTAAGGATTCGCCTGAGCGCCACGCTGGCAGTTGTAGTAAGAAGCTCCGCGTCGTGAGCAAGGAACACTGTTCTTCCTCATGGCACCGTAGCTAACGTACTTCTTCTGCGCTAACATGCGCCGGCTGATCTCTGAATCGAACTCCATCTCCTCTTCCTCGGCTATACACTCAGCGATCGAGCCTTCGCATCCGGAGAAGAGAGATGAAGATCCGCTCCGTACAAAATCGAGAGAGGCTCCGAAGCCTCCGCCGCTGGCGTTGGCGGCTGAGATTACGAGCGCGAGGAGCGCGATGACGGCGTAGATCGCGCGAGAGTTCATATTCTTCTTTGACGGAACCTTCTGTCTATTTCAGAGGGTTTTGAGATTTCTTTAGTCTTCGTGAATTTGTTTTCTTCTCTCTCTCTGTCTGAAACTTGATTCTGTACACAGCTTGGGACAACAAGTTAAGCATTGGTGTTTAGCTTCTTATAACATGATAAATTTATTACAACGGGCTTCTTTGTCGATATATTTACGAAAGTGCCATTCTCTTTTTATTTAATTATGAAATTGACTTATACGCAATTGGCGCACATTATTTGTATTAATAAATCATGAAATTGCAGTTTCTTTGAAATATTCCTTGGCTTATTCTCAAGTTATTTGATGTTTTCGTGCACCCACGACTTAATTAGGACGGCTTCAACATAATTTTTTTTTAATTTGCAATTTGATTATATTGCATCATTTAACTTCAGAGACTTGATCTTGAATAATTCTAATGAATGGAGAAAATCTTTATTAGATAAGGGGAAATGTTATTTAGTTGAATTAGTTTTCTTTTTTGGTTCTAGAGAGCCGAACATGATGGCGTTTTACGTAATTAATGAGTGAAACCATGGGCCTCATGCAGCAGCTGGTTGACCGATTTGTCCTTTTCATCGTCGCTAAATGAGCCGAATGGTCTGAACTCTGGTTAGACGGTAACGGTAACGCACATTTTCTCCTCCGTACGTCAAGTGTTATTCTCGTCGCCGTTCGGTCGTTACTGGTTTCAACCGTGATATAGGCTAGCATGATGCTAAAATTTAAATTTATATCGTAAACTGAATGTTAACTATTGTTAACTACATTTTCACAATACTAAAAAATCTCAATCTAATAAATTATTTCAGTTTATACACTAGTACAACTTAATAGTCCATCGAGATAAAATGACTAAATGAGAGATCCAAAGGTAGATAGTTAAATAATTTAAATTAGCGTTTATCTCAGTCACAATCGGTTCTTGACACATTCCAATAAAACATTAGCATTTGCTCCCAACATCTTATATTAAATGTCTATATAGCTCCAAAATTTCCAAGTTTATCATGATCTCGATTTAGTGTATCTTTATAGAATTATTTAAGATGCAACTTAGTGTTGCCGGTGAAAAAGTCTATCTAGAGACATGCAAACCACTCTCTTAACACTGTCGCTGTTTTAACACGCCACGACCATTCATGGGTAGCACCATTTCTCAGCCTGACAATTTATTTTTCTTATTATAGAAAGAAAGCTGTTGAAATGAACAAATTTTAAACCCTCGTAGAGTGAAGAGAACCCATGTGTGTTCAACAACGTGTGTAAATAGCTATACGTGATTCAGAGACCGTTAAATGATCTGAAAGTGTGTTATTTTTGCAGAGTATTTTATTTTTATTGAAGAGCGTAAGAATGCTTAAGTAGAGGCTTTACCCAATACCCATACTCATTTTTCAAATGGGAGAGCCAACGGCTAGTTTGTCATTTTATTACTATTTTCTTGTTCCTAATCCTTCCTTCCGGTATTAATTCACACGGCGTTAGTGAGATAGGCGGCGCGTAACATGCGCGACACCGTTAAGAACCAAAAGTGGGGCCAAGTCACAGATCACCAAGGACGGCGTTTGCGCGTTACCAACTTATCCCGAGAGCCAGCTATCCCCTTCAACCAATTTTTTAATATTTGATTAAAATTATAATCTAATGTTTAGCTGATACTAAACATTTGCTTTATTCGGTTGTGTTTTCAAATATTTGATAGATTACTAGCAAATCATATGGTCGTTAATATTTATAAAAAGTAGTAATGATTAGTAAGCGACGACAAATCTTTTTATTTTGAAAATATATCAGACGTAATAATTGATGGAAGCGAAAAAAATAAAAAAGGAACTAATAAAGAAGAAAATACATAACACGTAAATGTAATGCAAAGGTGAAGAAGCTCTTCACTTTTCTTATGAGGCTAACACGAATAGGATACCAATGATAAGGAAATCAACAAGAAAAAGGCAAAGATTCCAAAGTTATGGAGAACCTCTTTCATATTTCCACATATTTTATCAAGTAGAATAACCTTTTTTTTATAAAGATAGAACTCTCTTTAAATTTGAATTAAAGAATGTATCCATCTCCCAAAGTTTGATATTATGTTATAATTTTATAATTGTCCATTTCTTTTGTTTCTTTCGACTTGTTCACCATATTTTACTTGTTTAGGTTTATAAAGAGAAGTCGACAAAAATAAGAGTTTATAAAGAGAAATAGAGTGGTTGGTACCTTTGAAAAACATTGTAAATTGATGACCCATTTCAACATGTCTCATGCTTTTATAGGGTATTCATGAAAAAGCACCTCTCATATAGATATATATGATCAACTGAGAAAACAAAGGTTATGTTTTGCGGTAAATCAATTGTGGCAATAGTAAATTAAAACATATGATAATGCGAATTAAATACCTTTTATGGACAAAAAAATGTGTAGATGAAGGGGGTAAGTTGTGATTCTTTTATGCTAAGCCAGAAAGAAAATAAAGGTACAACCCTGACTGAAACCGAACCACACAACACGCGATTCAGAAGTGTTGCCAAAAGAAGGATCAAATTTGATGATAGGATGAAGCACCTAACGCAACATATATATGCATATATATATATATATATATATATATATATATATATAGCTTTTCACCTTGTTTCATCTGTATATTCTTTTAGAGATATATAGATGGGTATTTAAATAGATATCATAGATACATCTAACCCTAAACACACATAAAATTATATGTATATGTTTGGGAATATAGCAATATTTTAATGCCTTGCTTTATTTGGCAAACATAAAGTATAATGGAGGTCAAAAAGAGATTAGTTCCGCTGGTTGTAACTTAAGAGGGACCGTTGTTTCAAGCAATATTCTCGTTCTCGACGCATATATAATCGTGGTCCAGTGATCACGAAAGAAAACAGAAGTATGAACTCACTTGGACAGCTTTCGGTGGTGTCATTAGTGATATGATATCATACACTATAACCATTAATTAAAAATTAAAAATTACACAGTGCTATTATTATCAAGCCTACAAATAGCATCATGCATCTAGTTTTACAAATGATGATAAAAATGTAGAAGAACAAAGTTAAATGGCTTTACCAATTACCACTGTAACATTCCAATATCTATTTGACCTATGATGCGTTTTGATCCAGAAACAGCAGAGTCATATGACCAATGATCATAACTCCTAGAAAGGATAACAAACAGCTTGAAAATGTAATATTAGACCAATGAACGGCTCAACTCAATATTTCAGGATAACAAGTAATTTTTTTTTATCAAAAGGATAACAAGTAATTATTACCTTCAAAATGACACTGAAATAAGGTTGGGGACTTTGAACATCATAAGCATCAAAGAAACTTTGACTGAAAAGGAAAAATCAACATCTTTCGGACTGAACCTTCTTATAGTGGGCCTATACTATGGTGACGCCTATTGGGCTTTGAGCTGAAATTTTTAATTAGACCGGTATATCGATAGTGGCGCTATTGACTAGTTCCAAGCGTGTACTGAAGTCTGAAGTGTTCGGTGGGCATCTTTAACTACTAGCATTTATTAAAAGAATACGGGACAGAGTTTATAGATCGCGAAATAATTTTGTCGTGTGACAGAGACAAATCTCGACATTGTACTGTTTTCTTTTACTGAACCACGTATCCTAAAATATGAAATTATTAATTCCGTAACAAAAGAAAAACTGAAGCTTTTTATTATTATTTTCTTGCAAATGGAAGCTACAATATTTGCAATAACCTCTAGCTAGAGCTACCATGTGATATGTCCGACAATTCATGGGCGTAGTATATTTGTATATAAATTTTTGTTTGTTTCTCTGAAATATTTTCTTAACTTTATTCTCAAGACAAAGTAGGTACAAACAACTCTCTGTAAATATGATTCCTTTTATTTTATGCTAAATGTAGACAGAACATAGATTGATAAACCCTTTTGCAATAACTCTGCTCAATCCAGACAAAAGTCGTAACTTTCTGCTATCAACTTTTTATTATGACAACAGTTAGATACTTTTGCAACATCGTCCCCAAACCATGGTTTCATAACTTTCACTGGTCTTCTCGATAAGTTGACTTCTAAACTCGTTTTTTCATATATTTAGTATGAACATTTTTAGAAAAATATAATGTGTGTTTCGAATTTCGATTAGCTCTTGTGACTTTTTTTGTCAATTAGATCTTGTGCTACGTAACATAGATATATTAGTCGACTCGTTCAAAAAAAAAAAGATATATTAGTCGACATACAACATATATACTTACTGTAATATTACGAAATCATGTGATTTTATTTACTTACTGTAATGCTCACGTTGCTGCTACTATTTTGTTTGTTTATGCTTGTCATTTTGAAAATAAAAATTAATCATATCTATAATCGATTGCTTCAAAAAATAAAACATACAACAATCATAATACAAAATAGTAATATATTTATATTACTTATTTGCTACAGATTCATATTGTGTTATATTCGAGATGTCACAACAGCACATCCTCGTTTCACAATATTCAAGATGTTAGATCGATGTACAGCTGAGTAGAATGCACAGGTGAGTTACTTTTTTGTGACTGAAGCTGAGTTACTTTTCAGACGGCAGTCTCAAGTAAACTACTTTCTATACCATGAAAAAAGGGAACCCTTAAAATGTTATTTAGCTTAATGTAATCTCGATACAATTTATATATAGTAAAACGTTATAGTGTAATATTCACCGGAGTTATGTGTAATATTCACCGGAAAAAGTATGTATACTATTCCAATACAACATTATAGTATAAATACGCTGAATATTGTTTAAGACAAGTCCACACAGCTCTGGCCCCGCGTAGGTCAAAGTTACTGACTCAAAGTAGCTGAATGAACCTAATAGTAAAAGTGAAAGCAATAGATAATCATTGTACTAAATCCAAAAATATCAAGAGTCCAGTGGCTTATTTTAAGACCTATAGCTAAGAATTATTTTCGCTTATTTCAAAGTCTATCATTGAAGTGATGAGAGTATGGATTGAAAACATAGTTCTCAAGAATCTCTCGATAAAAAAGTTCTCATTATTTCAATGTTGTTTATTAGTTGTAAACAAATGTTATTCAGTTTGTTAGATACTCAACAGTGCGATCAAAAGCTAAAAATTAGTTTTAAAAAGGTTTCAATCATATTAAAATGCTGTTAGAACTTCCCCAAAAAATTAACATCATATCTTACCTTTTTTTTTTTTTGAAACACACATCATATCTTACCAAACAGTCTTTGACACACACCTACATTGTGAAACTATGAAATAACCATATAACTTTGGAAGCATTAGAGATATTTGCCTAAAATGATTATTTTAATTACATTTCATTGGAGATATGGCTCCCCCATGGCTAGCCCATGTACCAGGCCTATCCGAACCGTTAGTTTCGTAATAAATATCCTATTTAGATGCCAAAAAAAAATTACATTTATTCACCACCTATTGGTCTGATTTACCAGAGTACAATAAAAGTTCATAGATTTTTTTAATTGAATATTCATCAGAAGTTTGGGAGTGGGAAACCATGAGAATAAATGTGAAAGCATTACACAGTGGCAAGATTTCTGAACATATGGAAACATTATTTTGAGTAAAACATTATGTCAATCTTTCATATATGAGTGTAGGACTGAGAAAGGATATGACCAAACGAGACAAAACAGTATCTTATAATAATATACTAAATGATAACAATTTTTTTTTGTTTCTATACAGAAAGTTATGTTTTCATTTGAGTGTGTTCATTTCTATGCAATAATTTATTAGAAATCTCAACAATTAAGCTGTATCTGCTAGGCCAAGTTACAAAATTTGTCATGAAATTATTAATTCCTACTAAGCGTTTTGAAGGGGGATTTTTTTTAAGTTCTGAATATCCTTAAATAGCTCATGAAAAAAACATATGAAAAAGAACCATAGTATGCAATTAGGTATGTGCAACAAGTTGACAAAAAAAAGGTATGTATGTGTAACAAAAGTAAATTGTATACAATAAAATTGTTTTATTGTATTTGCTTCATAAAACAATAGTGGGTTGAGAGGAACAAAGAAAGCTTTTACAATAAATTACCAGATGTGTGTACAAACCAACTCTTCCAACAATAGCAGGACCCACTTTACTCACACCAACACCTGCATGCTTCTGTTTGCTTATCAGATCTCCTCTTTTAAAACTGGTTTTAACCTCTTCCTTAAACAACAAAACTGTGTTCAACTTAAACTATCAGAATGTCACCACATTCCAAAAAAATTTGCATTAATACACTGCAAAACTAATGATTTAAAATAGACATTTGTTCCTTTATTCCTCTTTTTAATTACAAAGGTAGATATATTTATTTAAGAGATTACTAAGATTGTGGGTACATATTGCAAATATTAGCAGTGCTGCTCTGTAAGGAGAGTTAAGGGAGAAAGAGGGTGTTACTATTACCATTACCATTACCATTACCATTACCATTACAGTTGCAGAGTTCAGGGGTTCCTTGGAGTAGCATTAAAGTCTATAGGAGAGAAACAAATAAAAGATAAAAAAAGATCTGAGTGTTTGTATAATAAATGGTTTTATTTTTGTGATTTATAGAAGTGATCATTTGATCTGAAACAGAGAATAAAGATGGTTTACTTTCGTCAGATTCTTCTCGTGATCATTGTAGTGATGATATCATTACAATGCTGCAACGTTTTTGCTGATACTAAAGAGTTTGGTGAGTGGAAGACGTTAACGGTTGCAAACGGCGAAAGATATCATCAGACCCAGATCGGAAAACTCGTCGGAGAAGACGGTGGCGAGAAGAAAAAGCCTCATGTTTTGGAAAAGTTTCGAGCTTTACTCGATTCGATAAAACCCTCTACTCTCCGGCAAAGAAACCTCGCGACGTCTGCTTCTCTAGCTCCTTGGACGGCGCCATCACCGTCTCCGTTTCCAAACGGTGGTCCAGTGGAGTCTCCGGCCTACTCTCCAGCTCCTCAACGACCAATACCACCGCATCTCCGTCATCCGTTGCCTCACCGGAGTCATCATCCACCGAGGCATCACGAGGTTCAAAGACGAAAACACGAAAACAGAGGAGCGTTAACACATATCGTCGTTTCAATAGCTTGTGGAGTCGGTTTCTTGGTTTGTGTTGTCGGAGTGTTCTGTCTCTACGCGAGAAGAAGGAAGAAGAACGGTAAAACGCCGTCGTTTCAGAAGGTCGCTGTAAATGCTACTCTCGATTTGGAGAAACAGAGCTCTGTTTCTACTAAAGAAGCACGAGAAACAGAGAAGGATGCGAACGACAAAAATGGCGCATTGCTTGAAGTAGAAGACGTTAAGACAAGCGTAGAAACAGAGATTTTATCAGATTCGGACAGTGCTAGTAGCTACTCAACGCAAGAGATTGTGTCGGTGCATGAAAAAGATGATGATGAACAAACAGTAGACTCTGTTTCTGGTCCTGTTGTTAGCAATGGATATGATTCTTCAGACGATGATGAGACTTTTCATTCCGTTGGTGGTGGCTCTTCCGTTGGATCCTCTCAACGCTTCTCAGAATGCTCTAGAATCTCTCCTCCTCCACCACCACCGCCGCCGCCGCCACCTCCACCGCTTCCGCCACTCTCAAACAGAGGACTTCACACTCTGTCTTTGCCAAAACTGGCTACTCCGCAGACGCTTTCGTCGCAGTTAACCGCAAAAGTTTGTGCTTCTTCCTCAGACCCTAGTCTTCCATCCACACCGCCGCCGTTAAGGCCACCGCCACCGCCGCCGCTACCGTCAAAACAACCTCAAGTAACGAACAAAACGCCACCACCTCCTCTGTCTCTTGATTTTGCTCAGCGTAGACCTTTAGGTAAAAATGGAGCTCCATTGCCTAGGCTGAAACCACTTCACTGGGATAAAGTCAGGGCTACACCAAACCGGACTATGGTCTGGGATAGGCTCAGAGCAAGCTCTTTTGAGTAAGTTTACTACTTTGTCTTACGATCAACAAAAGCCTTCAAGAATGTATGATTTGATTATGTATTTTTCTTGTGGTGGTGATACAACAGATTTGATGAAGAGATGATCGAGTCCCTATTTGGATACACAATGCAAAGCTCGACAAAGAATGAAGAAGGGAAGTGCAAAACTCCATCACCAGGGAAACATCTTCTTGAACCTAAAAGACTTCAGAACTTTACTATTCTCTTGAAAGCACTCAACGCAACCTCATATCAAATCTGCTCTGCCTTGGGGAAAGGTAATAAAACCAAGATCAGCTAAGATCGAATTTAATATTATTTAAAACCGTTTTTCTTTTTATAGGGGAAGGGTTGTGTTTACAGCAACTAGAAGCGTTGGTGAGGATGGTACCAACTAAAGAAGAAGAACTGAAGCTGTGTAGCTACAAAGGAGATGTAGATGAGCTTGGCTCGGCTGAGAAATTTCTCCGGGAGCTTGTCGGCATTCCATTTGCGTTTCAAAGAGCTGAAGCCATGCTTTATAGAGAGACGTTTGATGATGAAGTGGTTCATCTCAGAAACTCCTTCGCAATGCTTGAGGTATTGGTGCTCATTTGTTGATTTCTTGAGTTACAAGGTAGGGTGATTAACACAAAAGTTATCTTATTAGGAAGCTTGCATGGAGCTTAAGTCAAGCAGGTTATTCTTGAAGCTTTTAGAAGCTGTGCTCAAGACTGGAAACAGGATGAATGTAGGAACCATACGCGGTGGCGCAAAAGCCTTCAAGCTTGACGCTCTACTCAAGCTATCTGATGTGAAAGGCACAGATGGCAAGACAACTCTGCTCCACTTCGTCGTACAAGAGATATCTAGGTCTGAAGGAATCAGGGTTTCAGACAGCATCATGGGACGGATAATGAACCAGAGAACAAACAAAAACAGAACAGCTGAGGAGAAAGAAGAGGATTACAGAAGCATGGGGCTAGAACTTGTCTCGGGCCTTAACACCGAGCTAAGAAACGTGAAGAAGACGGCAACGATTGATATGGAAGGACTCGTTAGCTCGGTATCGAATCTGAGAGACGGGCTAAGGGAATTAAGGTGTTTAGCGAGCGAGAAGCTGAAAGGAGACGAAGAAAACAGAGCGTTCGTTAGTTCGATGAGCTCGTTCTTGAGATACGGAGAGAAGAGCTTGGAGGAGTTGAGGGAAGACGAGAAGAGGGTGATGGGGAGGGTTGGAGAGATCGCTGAGTATTTTCATGGAGACGTGAGGGGAGATGACAAGAACCCTTTGAGGATCTTTGTGATTGTTAGGGATTTTCTGGGGATGTTGGATCTTGTTTGTAGAGAGTTGAGGTGTGTTAGGGTTCCTAACAGCCCTAGTCCTCTGGCTCCATTTCGATGAGCATGTGTTGATGTTTTATGATATAACACAGTGGTTTTGGCATTTACTGGTGTGAAGACTGATATGCATGGATTTGTATATGTAATCCCAAAAAAAATATTTCAAAAATGTTTTAACAAATATCACAGAAGACTAACAAGAATTAAAGAAAGCTAACTGGTAGTAATTAAACGCTAAAAAAAGGTATAGAAAGATTTTACTAGAAGAAGAAAAAAAAAGGTAATCATGGCGAATCATCTCTCTCCTGAGGGCTTCCAGCGAGCCAGGCCCAGACGCCACCTGAGCTCTGTCGCTTGGCGTTCGCTGCTGCTTGTTCAGAGACAGTCTTTTGTCGCTGGAGGAGTTCGAGTTCCTTCTGTAGTGTTTCCAGTGCTTGAAGCTTTTGTCTTAGCTCTGCAACATCAACCTGCAGATTCAAAGGGCGTTAATGAAAGCTTAGCAACAATAGATGACAGTGAAGCTAGGTGACGATTAATTTAGCGATTTTTTCACTAGACTCCATCTTCACTAAGTATGAAAGAGATGTAGTTATGGGATTAGTACCTCCAGTTTGAAACATCTTGATTGTTCGGTTGCAAGTTGACCACGGACAGATTGAAGTTCCTACAAAATGTCAGAACAAAGATAGATATAACAGAGATGTTATAATGTGAAGGCAATTAAAAGACTTTGCATACAGTCTTTAATGAAGAGTTTGTTACAAGAAGGTGAAAATATTGTTATTACCTTGTTCAAATCTGCATTACGTGATTCTCCTTCTGCTAACTCTTGCCTTAGTTGGAGAGTCTGCATCTGCTCCTTGTTCACCGATGCCTCCAGTTCTTCCTTCTCGGATTTAAGAATGGCCATAATGTGTTCGCTGTTTCCTTCAACCTGAAGGTGATTCATTATCCAAATTCAAAATGAGAGAACTATTATCTCGTGTCGGTACAATCACAACCAGTACTACATCATATTTTGCATTAGATACCTTTGATCCAGCGTTAGCGTTGTCCATGACAATTTCCCGTACTCTGCTTTCTTGGCTCACCTCAACTTCTGACTCGATGTCTCTAGTTGTTGCGTTGTTAACGGCAGAGAGACTAACTGGCAAAGGCGCTTCTGGAGTCTTTGGTTGGACTGTTGATTTGTGGCTCGGTTTAAGCAGATTAATCTAACGTCGAGGAATAATTAGAAGCTGAATTGAATGCAAAATCAAGAGAATGGTGTACTTATGGGTTTATAACATAGTCCCTACCTCGTTGTTGTAACGTCCATTGTATCCACCAAAAGCAACTAATACATCTTCACCATTGTATGAACTAACGACTAAACTTAATCCCTGTTACAAGAAAAAACGAGAGGAAGATTTGCCTTTAATTCTGCAAGATTTAAATGAAATAAGCAAAGACTGATTCCTTTTGAAGTCTTAAGAAGGCTATTACCATGTTTCATGAATGATTAGGCTAAAATTAAAATTTTTCTATAGTTATCTGGAAATCGATATGGATGAAGTCTGTTCATCTAAGTACCTCGCTAGCAAGAGGTACACGTCCTTCAACAGAAGCCACTACCGACCATGTAAGAGTTGACATGTTTAGTACAACACTTTCAGATGCCCCTGCAGTCATTTATCAGGTTGCAGCACAATCAGTCAACACGGAAATTGAAAAAGCGAAGCAAGTATCGTTTCTTTCCCATAAATGGTTATCGAGGTGATAAACCTACCACTCTTGTTATCACCGCCACCAACGATAAACCAGTTCTCCCCAATTGTCACGCCAGCGTGTCCAGATCGGGCAGTTGGTGTATCACCTTGTTGCGCTGGTCTTGACCACTCCATCTATATATGACAGTTATATCAGGCGCTGACAAAGAACGTTTGAAAGGCAGCTGAAACTATATACGCTAAGCTTTAACTTACAGTCTGCAAATCAAGGACATGCAGATCATCGAAACAGGTAGCATGTGAGCCCCCACCAAAGATAAAAAGGTAACGTTCTGCATGCACTGCAGCAGCATGGTCAGATCTCGGAGAAGGAGAAGCACCTCTGCAAGTTGACAACAGTTCAAACCCTGATTGCAAATCTTTCATCAACAGTTAACAGAGGAGATAATGCAGAAACATTATAAATTCTTACATGGCATCTATCTCATCCCAGGTCATAGTTTCTAGGTCAAGTTCATGCAAATCGTTCAGAAGTGATCTCTTTGCATCTTGCCCACCAAATATCAACAAGGTTTTACCCACGATTGTGACTGACTGGCCTCCACGTGAAACCTGGATGCAAGAGGAAATGACAAACAAAGTCTCAGTTCAAGAAACCAAACTTCATAATTAACTTCCAAATGAAAAACGAAATCAATTAAAATGAAATAACATGAGAGAAATGAAGATATACCGGTGGTTTTCCATATGTCTTCACCATTGACCATCTACAGGTATGGGTATCAAAGACTTTCACTGTGGCAGAGGAACAGTAGAAAATTGATTGTATCAATAAAGAATTCGGAAATCTCTACTTGCAAATATCTGTCTTCGAAGGTATATAAACTTTTACCTTGCATCGATTCTGAGGGATTCTTAGTATGACCACCGATAGACAGCAATTTGTTGTCCCACGGTATCTACAAAACAAAAAGAAGGCATGGGAAAATAATAGCGTCTTCCGTGTTACAAACTAATTTAGCAAGTGGATTTTACGAAGACTACTTTCTTTTAGCTGTAATCGCTGTCCTGAATTATTTTAGGCCAGAAAGCAAAAAGTAGAAACTAAAACAAGACGCAAGAATTTTAACACTAACCAAAGAATGACCAGCACAAGGAGATAGTAGTGTTGGAGATGTTTCCTCTGATTCAGTTGCAACTTTGGTTTCAACTCTTGACCAACTCCAAGTTTTTAAATCTAGAACCTGAATACATTCCACAGAAGACAACAGTTTTCAGTGGGAAAGAAAATGAAACTGAATGCTTCAGTTAAATCAACAGCTAATGCTTATGAACCATATGAGGTTTTTACATGAAGATCACCAAGGTAACGGCCATTGTGATTACCACCATATATATACATCTTATCTTGAATAACTGCGGCTCCATGCTGAAACAAATGTGATAAACCAGATATAAAAATTACAGCTGATACGTGAATGACAGGACCTTTAACTTATCTTCAAAAAGAGAGAATACTATATATTACCTCATAACGAGCCTTTGGCAGCTGACCTGATGTCTGGGGTGCAGTCCACTGGTTATATACAGAAACAGTATTTGGGTCTTCCGAGACTACATCTTTATCTTGTGTTTCTGACAAACGTCCATTCTCAGGAGAAACTGTCTTTGTCTCACTTAATGAGTTCCCATTCTCAACAACAAGCTCATCTTTTGTTTGCTACAGAGAAGGGATGCACTAGAAGACTCAAAAATACTTTCTTCACGAAAGCAAAAAAATAATATGTGCAATAATTACGGACTCCCATGGGATACAAAACTCACATTGATTTGGACATCTACAGCAGGATCTGGAACATCGGTAAATTCCCTGGAATACCAGTCAGGATTTTCTTCCTGATATAAAGTAAGCAATAGGGAAGAAATTTAGCCTATGCTCCGGTAAAGTCTAAAAAAATAGCTATAGACCTCTCTCTCGTTTACCTCCAGAATTTTCACAAAGAGACGCATTGCCTCCATAGAGGGCATGGTTCCGAGCCCCTGCCAACTAATTAAAAATGGAAATGGTTTCACTTTCAGCACAATAGCTTACTTCTCCCAAGAAAGTTCACAAAAACAGCTTTCAAGGCTTATTTTCCTTAAGAAAGATCGTCAGCGGTGACAAGCGCAGCGATGTAGGATAGTATTTGCATAATAAAATTTCACTTCTATCAACATGTGATAAGCATTTAGTTGTTTCCTAAGGGATGCAAATAAAAATCCTGCATTTCTAATTTTTTTTTTCTAGCACCTTACATCTCCCTGATTCATGAGGCATTTGGAATCTTCTAGTCTAATAACTAATGAAATCTATAGCATCTCCTAATCAAATCCCCCAACGAAGCTTCTTCCTACAAGTAAGTATGAATCCCAAACTCAAGCATAGAAACGTAAGTGTTGGCAGACACAGCACCGAATCTAACTAACTAACTAACCTTTTCCACTTGCTTTGCTCCACTGGCCTCCATGCACTAGGTTTCGGAGTGTTGCATGGTCCTACAGTAGCCTGATCACAAGTTCAAATCCAAGAGATCATCAACACTCGGCCTATATTATATATATATATCACATATCAAGTTTACATAAGCAGTGAAGATCTAATCAATTAAAAAAAGTAGTACAATCACATTTTCCATCCAATTGATTATCAAATCGCCGGCGACATATATACGAAGCAGTTACACGGCCAGCAAATGAATCTATATACATCTAAGCGCGTCATTTCGACGATACGGATACGGATCCGATGAATGAAACGAAACAAATTTAACCAGATCCCGTGAAATTCAACAATCACGGGAGGTTAGCGACGGACCTGCTGGTAGAGCGCATAGAAAATCAGCGCAGTGTCATTGGAGAATTTCGAGCTGACGTTTTTCGCCGACGAATCGGATCCGTCGATGCCGACGTAAGATGCGGCTGCGTAGAACCTCTCCGGGTAGGCGGGGCCTGACGTAGCCCTAGTTATAGCCATTTGTCACGCCTCTCTGACTTCCACCGCGGATTTGATCGGAGATTGAGAAGCTACGAGCACAGCGTTTCGTTTATGTTTAAAGCAAGTTTTTTTTTTTTATTGTTACTTTTTTTTTTTTTTAAGTAAAAGTGATTAGGTACACTATCACGTGATAACACGTGACATATACACAAACTGTATCCCATCCCATCTATGAAATAATACATAGACTTTACTATTGTTCAACATAATTTTGATAGTCAAAAACATATATATCAAATTAAAATCATGCAATATCTAATAATAAGTCATTTCAGATATAAATCATCAAAAGAAATACGTAGACCGAACATTTTAAAAAAAAATACATGGACCAACCAATATCCGTTCCATGGCATGATCATTGGCCGGTTAAGGTCTACAGTCTACGCTAAGGTCTTTGAGTGTATGGCTGTGGTAAGATAGACTGTAGACTGTATGATACATTGTAATAAACTAGAGCAAAGGACGAAGTACTTTCAGAGATTTGTACTAGTGAAAGAGAGATAATGGAGAGAGTAGGGAACATTGTTCTTGAGAGGACGCAAAAGGCGAGAAGGTTAGGGTTTTTAAGTTCTTGTGAAGTATGGTGAAAACAAGTTGAGATCGTATGCATATAGCCTAGCTGGTGAAGTTCCAAGGAAATGGATGACGAATATGACTCATTCGACCTTGGAAGCTATATTAGCTATGGCTCGGACGCTGTTTCTTGTTCAAGTTGGTGAAGTTAACACATTTTAAAAGATGTAAATTCTATAGATAACAGTTTTTTACTTGTTATACAAGGCATCCATGAACTATCAACTTAAACCATAGTATATTTATTCAAATTTTCAGGTTTTTGGATCTTTCTTCAGGTGAAGATTAGCTCTGCTTTCTTGCGGCATATAGACGGAATGACACTAGCCCAACAATCACAGCCCCTGTACCAACTGTTCAAAAAATCATGTTAGGAATCCACAAATACAATGATGAAGATACATGAGCATATGACCACAAACATACTTGAAACCACCATGAGAGATCTTTTCATTAGCTTGCGACTCCTTTTCTTCTTTGATTCAATCTCTGGAATACCTAAATGAGGATGCTCGGCCGCGGTTAAAATCTTTTGAAACAAGTCATTGAAATCTCCTAGTTTGGAACTGATTGGTATTGGAACTTCAATCCCTATATCTTGTGTAGCCTGCAAGAACTCATACTAATTTCAGTTTATGATTACAAAAACCTATTCATGATTATTAATCAAGAAGAGTGATCAATATTACTCTAGCAGCTTCTTCAATTGCCTCTGGGAATGAATCAAGATCAGTTTTAGCTGCAACCACTAGGCAAGGAAACTCTAGACCAGCGTCTTCACTAGCGGTTGCAACCTCAACAAGCAAATCAATGGCTCTCTTCCATGAAGACTCGTCAGAAGAATCGTAAACGAAGATAGCTACATCACAAGCTCCCAATGCTTCATTTGATGGTAGGAGTCCATCTTCTTGAGTTTGAATTTCCTTCAACACCAGAGTTTTCTCTGTATCTCCATTTACAGAATTGCTCTCAACCATATTAACAGCATAACGTTCCTCATTTGATCCATTGTTGTTGTCATCATCATATGGCCTAAGATTTTCATATAATCAGACAAACATATTTTGACATTATACTGAGTTATGAAAAACAGACAGACCTTCCGATAAATCGATTGAGCAATGCAGATTTTCCAGCATTCTTGGGTCCAAAGACAAAGCACTGAACAACTCTTCTTTCAGAGTTTTGCTCCTTGCGGTCTAGTGCTCTTCTCCTAGTAATGCGAACTGCTGATGAAGATGGATGAGATATACAAATCAAACATTCAAGACTCCTAGCTGGATCTATTAGTGTCAGCAAAGACCACTGCAAATAAAGGAAAAATTTCAAAGATTTAGTTGAAATGGGTTCCTCTTAAAACGGTTAAAAGACTTAGTTCTTGATTACCAGTGAGAGGAAAGCTTCAAGTGATAATCCTCCATCATCAGTTTTCTCGGCTGCATCTTTATAAGGAGCCATGTTCCAAGGACTGTCATTAATGAATCAAATCAATGTAATTACACATAAATAAATAAAAAGGAAAACATTTTTTCGAATTTTGGCACGCTTTTTGGAAGTTGAAAAATGTTACTTTTCAGGTGAAGTTTGAAAGATATATCCAATCATTTGAAGTCCTAAGTTATTACCCTGAGAAGATTCAAAATCTGGTGTTTGAGAAATATCACAAACTCCAACAATTAATCTAAACTAGAAAGATGAGACTTTACACCGTGTACATCCAAATTCTTATAGATCCTTCTTAAGAAACCAATAGCTTCATCTGTCAGCTCAACACTCTGCATAAATGACAACACCAAATCAGAAACATCATCACATAATCACAACTGAGTTAATGTTTCTGAAGATCTTTTACCTGATCAGGCATGCGTTTGAATGATGAATAAGGAATCATATCATCTGCTAGTCTTAACTCGTTGTTATACCCGAATTTCCTAAGTGTATTCCATACCTTTCTGATCCTTCCTTGTTCAACAAGGTATCTGTATATAAACAAGAACCCCTCTATTGTGATTCCATCTTCATTAACTCCTAATGGAGATCGTTCTTGCACAAAGCTTATGAGTCCTCTGATTTGGGAAGGTGTCAATGATTCATAGCCGCATCGAGCCTATTATATTTTGCAGTTTAGCTGCTTTATAGAAGCAACTCAAAGAAGAACACAACCAAACAAAACTAGGGAATAAGAGGTTACCTGAATATTGTTTAATCCGGCTTCATTGAGATGGTAATCATGGTCACGTGTAGAGAGTAGATAAACACGAGTTAAGGCTGCAACACAACGAGGCTTCAATGACCTGGTTTCTCGATCATATATTGGTCCTATAGGGTTAATAACAGCATGTTGCGCATACCAAAACACCCCTCGAGCCTACACAATAAGCTTTTGAATATTGATCAGTACGGTCATTTTCACAACTGTGAATGTTATTGAAATGCTTTAAGTGTAAGATCGCACGCACAAAATGATAAGCAGAACAGTCGAAACATGTCTCGATCTCTCGACATTGCTCCCTTATAGATGTTGTCATTATTTCAACGACGAATTGATTATTATACTCAATGTTGGTAACGCTATAACCTACCAAAATGATAGGGACTCTCACCTGTTCATGGGAATGATCATATAAATAAACTTGTTATACACGCAAGCTGTAAAGACGAATAAAGAATGAAACTAGACCTCTAGTTGTCCGAACAGAGGAAGCCAATATTCACTCAAACGGTCCAGAGTCTCTGGTCTATCGATTACAAAAGTCAGAACAATTGCATCTGCTTCTTTCAGTTCCTTAACGACTTTTTCTCTATCTTCCGGTCTGCGTAGACAGCGATGTTTTTACATGCATCTCTTTGTTGATATCAATATAATACTAATTATAAGAAACATTTACTTTGAAGAAGTGTCGATGATGGTAGCCGGAACAGCGTCACAGAACCATTCACGAGGAAAAGTAGTGTAAGGTAACACAGGAGGGATGTTTTGATGAGGTTGGAAAGATTTATTTGATGCAGCCATGATCAAACTTGTTTTCCCGGTTCCCTTCTCACCAACCACAACGATCCGAACCGGTTTTGGTGAGCCATAAGAGCCTCCCAAGCCAATCATCTTCATCATCTAAACATGAAAATACATTTCAGAATAAAGCATATACATTGTCATGTAAGAAGACATCTGAAAAGATCTGAAACAGAGAAGGAGACTAGAAGATGGCTATAATCAAACTACTGATCATATTTTAGAAAAAAAAAAAAATCTAGAAGCTTATGAATCAAGTTTTAAGATAATGTTTGTTAAAAAGGAGAAGACTTTTATTCAACCTATATGATGATAATTACTGAAACAGAGCCAAAAACAGAGAGAGAATAGATGATCCATCATCAGAATAAAGCATATGCATTATCATGTAAGAAGACATCAAGGAAGATCTGAAACAGAGAAGGGGACTGACAGATATCCATAATCACACTACTAATCATATATTAGAAAAAAACCTAGAGGCTTAAGAATCAAGTTTTACGGTAATGTATGTTGAAAAGGAGAAGAGAAGACTTTGATACAACCCACAAGATAAATTACTGAAACAGAGGCAAAAACAAAGAGAGAGACTAGATGATCCTCAAAAGGAATACCTTGAAGATCATAATGCAGATAGGGGCGGGATGAGAAAATTCAAAAGAGGAAAAAGAAAGCTTGTTCTTCTTCTTGTTGTGTCTTTCTTTTCATCTCATGTCTCTATATATGTACTGGTTGATTCCGAGTAACATTTGCAGTAAAATTAGCCAAGTGTCTCTTCTTAGTACAAGGTTTGTGTTTCAACGGTGATACTAGCGTTTGTGTGAAGTACTAACGGACGAGATTGAATATCTTGACGTGGATCAACTGGTTTCCTTGCTTATGTTCTGTTTTTTACCTCTTTGGGAGCTCAAACCTTTTAATTACTGCATTAATTTGAATACCCTATTCTCGAATAAAAACATATGTATCCTCTTTGTTAGTATCTAATTGCTTAAACATTCCAAGTATAAAGTTACAAGAAATCTATAAAACTGGTAGCAACTATGAATGTGTTTGTTTATAGAGCACCATTTTGCATTGTTACAAGCATTACATGCTATTTTAATACATATTAACTACATATCTAAACAAATTATTTTTAAAAATGCGCGGGTAATTTTATTGCCCGCCCGTGTTTGAAACACGTTTTAATCAACAAACTTCTTTCGCACGTAATCAATGTTTTTTTTAAATATCCATCTTTAAAAAACATTCCTTTTTTAACTATTAAATTAACTATTTGGAGCTTTTAGACCTAGCTGGAATTTTTTCGAGATTTAAAAATGATAATAATCTTACAAATATTTTTTTTAGAAATGTGTGTAATTTTACTATCTGTTTTCCGATATACATATGCTACTAAAACAATTTTCTACCTACTAATACATGATTAAAAAATGGTGTTTTATCAATTATTATTTGAACTTTAGAATTAGTTAATAAATGACTACTTAAAATTAGTTTTAAAATATATGTCATATGGTATTTTAATAATATTACAAATAAATGTAGATTTCTAATGTATATATAATTTGTATCCAACATTTTAATAGATATTTTTTGTATAATTAATCATCAAAACTTATTAAAAAATCCTATTTAAAACCCAAAGTTTATTCATTTACCTAAACAACTTATGAGAATTTTATGTTTATAAAAAGACACAATCCAACATTTTAATACAAAAGTCATGTTTTCCTTTGTTTTCTCTTTTGGAGTTTGTTGTATTGAAGAAAAACAGTAATAACAGGGACACGTGGCGTAATACCTTTTGTTTGTGTGTTTTTTCTTTGCTGAAAAGAAACCTATCTTTTGTTTGTGTTGTTAGTTTGCTACTTTGTTATGCTTGGATTCAAATTTGTAAGAAGGAAATAATAATAATTAACTGAAATTAATGACATCGGATACAATTAGCACTGGAGATATGGTACGTGGAAGTGGATGAATTGGTGCATTTATTATCACCGGATTTTATTCCAAGTAGATCATTAATGAAAATAAAAAAGAATATTTGAATGTAATCAAAAGAAACTAATCTATTCTTAAAACAGTTTTGAAAATATACATTCTACAAAATTTAACAACTGGGCTGGAATAGCTTAGTTCATTAGCAATAATGAGGATTCCGCTATCACAAAAGCCTGTTGGGCCGCAGTAGCTCACTTCGAGGTCCCACTTCGTTCTTCAGAAAGCTCCGAGATGAACGGGGAGATCGGGAACGAGCATTATTGATGTCTAGCGAGAACAAGACGACCACCAACGACCAGAAAGTCTCTGTATCTGGACCTGTAAGCTCGTACATTTCTCAAACTTATTACATGACCATATACACGCGCGTTTTTGTTTGTCACTCTTTCTCATCTGATCTTAGTTTCAATGTTTTGTTTCATTGACGGTCGTAGTCCGTTCCAGATCCACGTCATGCCACCGTCGAAGTGGCTGGTAATATTCGTTTTTCTCATGTCACACAGTCAGCTTATCGAGTGTCTTTATAGAGTTGTCTTTGAGTTTTGTTATCTTTGTAGCCGGAGATATTGAATGCTCTGTTATTTGGACTATGTAGCTGTGGAAGCTATACGACGTCGTGTAGATAATTTTAAACTTAGCTTATGAACTGCTTCTGCTCGACTAACTTTTTTATGTTTATGTTTGTTGATTTGATCAGCTTCAAATGATAGGGATCATAAGTACTTAACCCAAGCTGTTGAAGAAGCGTACACTGGAGTGGAGTGTGGTGATGGCCGTCCTTTTGGAGCGGTTATTGTTCATAAGGAAAAAGTCCTTGTGAGCTGCCATAATATGGTTTTAAGATACAAAGACCCAACAGCACATGCTGAAACCGTAGCTATTAGAGAGGTTTGTGGCAGTAACCCTTCACGAACTATAACACATTATGCAAAATCTTGTTTCTCTTTATGAATCTTTTTTTTTTTAACTAAAACACAAGGCATGTAAGAAGCTGAACAGTCTCAAGCTATCGGAATGCGAGATGTACGCATCTTGCGAGCCTTGTCCTATGTGTTTTGGAGCCATCCATCTCGCAAGACTCAAGGTAATATGAAAAAAAAAATATATGTATTTGTTTCTTTTTTTTTTTTTTTTCTGAAAGCCTTTTTTCTTGATTGCTTGGTGAAGCAGAGATTGGTGTATGGGGCGCAAGCAGAAGCAGCTGTAGCCATCGGGTTCAACAGCTGCGTAGCTAATGGTGTGAAAGGCACTGAGCTCTTCCATAAGTCTAATCTAGAGATAGTAAAACTCGATGTGAGTATCGCTGAGCAAGTGTTCCAGAATACAAAGGGGAAGTTCACTTTATGGTAAGAAATGCATTTGTTGTATCTCCATTCCGTAAGTGTTTGTATCATTTGTATATATGTATGCATGTACTCTCTTTGAACGATCTATCAATCAATCTATCACAGAATCTTGTCTTTTGGACGTTGTTAGCTAATGATGTTGTGCCTTGTGAGTGAGAGAACGTCAGAGATTTTGCTTCTCGCAGTTGATAATTTTAACCGATGTTATACCGCTATACAAAACATTGAACCGGAGATTAGAACCGGTGACGTTAACGCCGTCAATATTGACGTCTGTTTAAACTCCCGAGGTAGAAGATCATATGATCGCTGCCTCTTCCCTCACACAAGGAAACTCTCGTAATCATCAGAGAGATGGTTGTTGATTTGGAGTCGGTGTCAGAGGCAACCTCTGGAGCCGTGGGGTCTCTTCTGAGCACAACCATCTTATATCCACTCGATACATGCAAATCAAAGTTCCAAGCCGAGGTTCGAGCTCGTGGTCAGCAAAAATACAGGTCTTTCTTGATCTTCCTTTGTTTAGAATCTTTAGATGTTGTCCATGATCTTTCCCTCTCTGATGTTATGATTATGCAGACATCTCTCTGATGTTCTGTGGGAAGCGGTTTCAAAACGGCAGATTCTCTCGCTGTACCAAGGCCTAGGGACAAAGAATCTGCAGTCCTTTGTCTCGCAGTTCATCTACTTTTATAGCTATAGCTATTTCAAGCGGGTGTACAGTAAAAGAACCGGTTCGAAATCGATCGGAACGAAGGCTAACTTGCTCATTGCTGCTGCTGCAGGAGCTTGTACTTCTGTCTTAACCCAGGCATGTTTGTGTTATATCTTTGTCTGTTGGTTATTTAATAAAAACATTGAGGTCTCATTCTATTATTGTGTAGCCACTAGATACAGCTTCGTCAAGGATGCAAACGAGTGAGTTTGGAGAGTCAAAAGGGTTGTGGAAGACCTTAACAGGTGGTGATGCATGGGGAGATGCGTTTGACGGACTAGGGATCTCTCTTTTACTGACTTCAAATCCTGCAATTCAGGTAGAGTTTCACTTGAATTTTCGCTGGTGGAATTTGGAATTTAGCACGAACAAGTTAGCTTCTGTGTGTGTGTGCAGTATACAGTGTTCGATCAGCTGAAACAGCACCTGCTTAAACAGAAAACTGCAAAAGCCGAGAATGGTTCTTCTTCACCGGTTGTGCTCTCTGCCTTTATGGCGTTTTTGTTAGGTGCGGCTTCCAAAAGTGTTGCTACAGTCATCACATATCCTGCAATCAGGTATTTTAAATGATATTATGACAAGATTATTTACATTTTTATTACCGTAGTGAATTGTGTATGTGTCTGAGTTTTGTAGGTGCAAAGTAATGATTCAAGCGGCTGATGAGACGAAGGAAAAGGAGACTAAGAAGCCCGTAAGAAGGACAAGGAAAACGATTCCAGGGGTTGTGTATGCCATATGGAGAAAAGAAGGGATGTTGGGGTTCTTTAAGGGCTTGCATGCTCAGATCTTGAAGACAGTTCTGAGCTCAGCTTTGCTACTGATGATCAAGGAGAAAATCAGCGCAACAACGTGGATTCTCATTCTAGCTATCCGTAGTACTCTGTTTCTCACAAAGGGTAAGTTGAAAAGTCGGTAGGACTTGCAGATCAATTCCTAAATTTCCAAGCAAAGCAAGGACATGCTTGCAGATGGGTCAAGTTTTTCTCTTTATGTATGATACACGCTGGATATATCTCGGGTTTGCTATATGTACTGGAAAGTAGTACAAGCATTGTAATAATTTTCTCGTTCCAAGAACCAGTCTAAGTTTTGATCTATAGATCATATAGGAAAATTGGTTGTAGCTGGATTGAGTTTCTAGGAGCATATGGTTGTCAATAAAAGTGAGAGTATTTGTGTAGAACCAAAGCAAATGATGTAATAAAAATGTTTCTCAAGCAAGTCAAGGCTAAATGTAATGTTGTTATGGATTCTTGAGTTTCATTATTACTCTATGATCATTGTGAGACATTTAAAGGCACATACATTGAGAGGTAATCAACTAGAATGTGAGTATAAATTATATTATAATTAATTAGAACATTTTTTAATTTTTAAAAAATTTGTGCCAGAATCTCTTATTCAAAAGATTTTAGTATGAATTTCTCAAAGTTTTTCGGAGGTTTTGTTTAGTTTTTAATATAATTTTTTTTTTATAACACTTGGAAACATAGTACAACGAGTAGTAGCATGCAAGATAAAAAAGAGATGTCATTAGACACCATACAGAAGGATCAAATGGTACTGATGGTCTAACAATTTAGAATCAATACTAGAATATTAAAGTGTAACACTAACTTATTAATAACACAACTAAATTTGTATAAAACCTGACAAATTTGTTCATTTTCACTTTTAAAAAATTGTTTACGAAAGAAAAAAATAAAATATAAATAGCTAGTAGGACTAAGCTTCTAAACAAAAGAGAAGGTTACACTCTCATCAAATCCCATTGGACCGGAGAAGTGTTAGGCCAATTTCGATTTCTAAGAGACGGAGGGAAGATCGGGAAGGCGGAGGAGGAGGAGAGAAAGATGATGACCGGCGGGAACTACACGACTATCGACGACACCCAGAAAGTCTCTGGATCTGTACCTGTAAGCTCCTTCGATCCCAATTGTTATAAATGAGTATATACTCCTCCTTCATATATACTGATTCTCCCGATCTGATCTATCTTCCATTGTGTGTGTATGTTTTTTGTGTGTCAATCGTAGTCTGTTCCAGATCCAGGTCAC
The DNA here is from genome assembly GCA_026261945.1 of Hirschfeldia incana. Taxonomy (NCBI): domain Eukaryota; kingdom Viridiplantae; phylum Streptophyta; class Magnoliopsida; order Brassicales; family Brassicaceae; genus Hirschfeldia; species Hirschfeldia incana. The sequence continues at coordinate 4,816,023 of JABCMI010000021.1, forward strand.
ACCACCGTCAAATTCGCAGGTAACAACGTCGCATACTCTGAAAATTTTCCGGTTTCTGAGGTGAAATTGATAATAGAGAAAGGGTTTAGGAAAGAACGAATCGGTTTGTAAACAACTGTTAAGGATTTTGAAAGGATCTCTAGTTTAAAAGGTTTAAGGAATAGAAGATGAATGAAGAATAATGAGGAATTCATTTTGCCTTTTCAAGGTTTTGATTTGCCATGGTATATGTTCATGTTGAGCCTCTGACTAAAGGATCTCTATTGTTGTTCTGCAGAGTCAAATCTTCAAACCTTTCCTCCATCTGCTACTCAGGGAAAGATCTCTGGTGGTAGTAATCCTCCTCGAGATGCTGACGGTATTATTTGATTCTCTCCAATTCTTATTATATATTGGTTAAGATGTTAGCTTTGGTGAATTTAGAATGTGAATACGTGTTCATATCATCATTGGTTACTGGTGCAGATACATTTTCTGGGAATGGGAATGGTAGTACAGACGAACCTCAGTCTGGTGGCTGGCTCCATAAATTCACTGTTGGTGCTTACAAGCCTTTCTTTGATGTCGACACTTCCGATGTCGTAGACAGACTCAAAGAATCTCTCTTCCCGTTCCGTGGAACCTTTACAGAGAAGACTGCCGATAAGCCTGACTTGTAAGAGTTATATATAGTCTTTCTTTTCTCGTTTTGGTTTCTCAAGACTTCTTTTAATTAACTCAAATGTATATATTGTAGGTATGGGCCATTTTGGATATGCACCACTTTGATATTCGTTGCGGCATCTATCGGCACATTTGTCACATACGTAGCACACAAATGGAAGAAACAAGAATGGAACTACGATATCAATCTTGTGACTTGGTCCGCAGGAGTGTTCTACGGTTATGTCACGCTTGTTCCTCTCGCGTTATATGTCGTTCTCAAATACTTCTCTGCACCTTCAGGCCTTGTCCAACTCTTCTGTCTCTACGGCTATTCACTATTCATCTTTATCCCCGCATTGGTACCAAATACTTCTCTTTCAAAATAGAAATCGAAACATCTGAAAAATATGATTGTTGAGACTTTGACATATTTTTTACATGTTTGCAGTGCCTCTCGGTCGTGCCGGTGGAGATATTCAGATGGGTTATCGCGGGTGTAGCAGGGTTCATGTCTGCAACCTTTGTGGCTCTCAACCTCAAAGCGCATATCAATTCCGCTGGAGAGAGATCGATCCTGATAATCGCAAGCATCTTTCTTTTGCAGCTCGGGCTTGCGGTTGTATTGAAGCTCTATCTGTTCACTGTCACCGTATGATTCAGTAATTTGTAGATCAATCCACAAACGTTTTGTACTCCTCAAACTTTAGCCATTTTTTTCAACTGTTTGGAAACTGAACTATATGATTCCATTTCATCTAGTTACTTGAACCTTACATGGTCTACTTGTAGAAAAGAGTGTCATAAATGTATATCGATTTGTTTACTGATGTGAGTTTCTTGAAACGGCGGTTGTTGGCGAAAGAACGAGTTTTAACGAGTCCAAGTTTCGAAGATAATAAAGTGTAGAGGAAGGGAGGGAAGATAATTAATTGTCAAGATGCATGCCTCCCATGTATTAGCTTATCTTTTTCTGTACTCAAAAACTCTTGGGGAATAAAAATGAAGTTGCAAAAGGAAAAATAATGTAATGGCAAATTTTAGCTAAATTGGCATTTTTCAAATTAAGCTGTTCTTGTCTGAACATGTCCGTTGAATTTGATAGCCAGATTTTCACACTATTCTTCTTCCTTCAGTTATTTATTCTGCTAATGGCGTGAGACTTGAGGTGTGTTGTGTTGTTGTTAGGTACTTCTATCTTAACCCAGGCATGTGTTATTGGTCATTTAAGTTCTTGATTGAATAAAAGCATTGTGGTCTTATTCTATTATTGTGTAGCCTCTAGATACAGCTTCGTCAAGGATGCAAACGAGTGAGTTTGGAGAGTCAAAAGGGTTGTGGAAGACATTAACTGGTGGTGATGCATGGGGAGATGCGTTTGATGGATTAGGGATCTCTCTTTTATTGACTTCGAATCCTGCAATTCAGGTAGAGTTCACTTCTGGTGGATTTGGAATTTAGCATGACTAGAGATGAGCAAGTTAACTTCTCTGTGTGCGTGTGTGTGTGCAGTATACAGTGTTCGATCAGCTGAAACAGCGCCTGCTTAGACAGAAAACTGCAAAGCTGAGAATGGTTCTTCTTCTTCACCGGTCGTGCTCTCTGCCTTTATGGCGTTTTTGTTAGGTGCGGCTTCCAAAAGTGTTGCGACGGTCATCACATATCCTGCAATCAGGTATATTAAAATAATCTTAGGACAAGATTACTTAAATTTGTTTATTACCATAGTGAATTGGACTGTGTCTGAGTTTTGTAGGTGCAAAGTGATGATTCAAAGTGCTGATGAGACAAAGGAAAGCAAAAATAAGAAGCCTACAAGGAAAACGATACCAGGGGTTGTGTATGCCATATGGAAAAAGAAGGGATGTTAGGGTTCTTTAAGGGGTTGCATGCTCAGATCTTGAAGACAGTTCTGAGCTCAGCTTTGCTACTGATGATCAAGGAGAAAATCAGTGCAACGACATGGATTCTCATTCTAGCTATCCGTAGAACTCTGTTTCTAACAAAGGGTAAGTTGAAAAGTCCTTGAGGCTCAGCAAATCTATTCCTAAATTTTCAAGCAAAGCAAGGACGTGCTTGCAGATGGGTCAAGTTTTTCTCTTTATGTATGATACACGCTGGATAAATCTCGGTTTTGCTATATGTACTGGAAAGTAGTCTAATACAAGCATTGTAATAATTTTCTCGTTCCAAGAACCTGTCTAAGTTTTGATCTATAGATCATATAGGAAAATTGGTTGTATGGTTGTCAATAAAAGTGAGAGTATTTGTGTAGAATCAAAGTAAATGATGTAATAAAAATGTTTCTTAAGCAACACAAGACTAATCAACTAGAATGGATTCTTGAGTTTCATTATTACTCTATGATCATTGTGAGACATATATGGGCACCCACATTGAGAGATAATCAACTAGAATGTAAATATAAATTATATTATAATTAATTAGAAGTTTTTCTATTTTTTTTAAAAAAAAATTGTGCCAAAATCTCTTATTTAGAAGATTTTAGTATGAATTTCTCAAGTTTTTCAGAGATTTTAGTTAGTTACTAAAATAGTTTATGATTGTTTCTTACAACACTCAATGGTAATGATGGTCTGAAGATTTACTAAAATATTAAAGTGTAACACTAACTTATTAATAACACAACTAAATTTGTATAAACCTGACAAATTTGTTCATTTTTACAAAAGGAAAAAAAAATATAAATAGCAGGAGGACTAAGCTTCTAAAGGAAGGAGAAGGTTACACTCTGGTTCCATCAAATCCCATCGGACCGGAGAATTGTTAAGCCAATTTCGATTTAAGAGAGACGGAGGGAAGATCGGGAAGGAGGAGGAGGAGAGAAAGATGATGACCGGCGGGAACTACACGACTATCGACGACACCCAGAAAGTCTCTGGATCTGTTCCTGTAAGCTCCTTCCATCTCAATTGTTATAAATGAGTATATAATATACTCCTCCTTCATTTAGTGATCCTCCCGATCTGATCTACCTTCCATTGTGTGTGTGTGTGTCAATCGTAGTCTGTTCCAGATCCAAGCCATACCACCGTCAAATTCGCAGGCAACATAGTCGCATTCTCTGATAATTTTCCGGTTTCTGAGGTGAATTTGATAGATAGAGAGAGCGTTTAGGAAAGAACGAATCGGTTTTAAACAACTGTTATGGATTTTGAAAGGATCTCTAGTTTAAAAGGTTTAAGAAATAGAAGATGAATCTTGTGATTGCAAATGTATTTAAGGTTCATGTTGAGCTCTGACTAAAGGATCTATTATCGTTGTTCTGCAGAGTCAAATCTTCAAACCTTTCCTCCATCTGCTACTCAGGGCAAAATCTCTGGTGGTAGTAATCCTCCTCGAGATGCTGACGGTATTATTTGATTCGCTCGAGCTCTTATTATAAATTGGTTAAGATGTTAGCTTTGGTGAATTTAGAATGTGAATACGTGTTCATATCATCGTTGGTTACTGGTGCAGATACATTTTCTGGGAATGGGAATGGTAGTACAGATGAACCTCAGTCTGGTGGCTGGCTCCATAAGTTAACTGTTGGTGCTTACAAGCCTTTCTTTGATGTCGACACTTCCGATGTCGTAGACAGACTCAAAGAATCTCTCTTCCCGTTCCGTGGGACCTTTACAGAGAAGACTGCCGATAAGCCTGACTTGTAAGAGTTATATATAGTCTTTCTTTTCTCGTTTTGGTTTCTCAGACTTCTTTTAATTAACTTAAATGCACTACTGTAGGTAAGGATCCTTGACTATAATAAAAGCTGACGTGGAGATTCCGTAATCAGTTATAAGAAAAGCTGACTGGAGATTCCGTTAGTTAGGCGGTTACATTGAGTGATTAGTATTAAATGGGCTCTTTTACGAAGTAAACTTCTTCTTCTTCCTCTCCACCATCATCATCATCGAGAGAGAGAGAGAGATTATAAGTCTCTCGACTTCTTCTTCCTCTCCATCACCATGGCGCAAGACATTAAACATCATCGAGAGAATTTAGGTAAATGCTTTTCTTTTTCTTTCTGTTTCTTGTTCAAGAATACAACTTTTTGATTTTTGTTGGGTATTAGATTCAAGGTTATATTTCGATTTCTATAGTTTGGTTCTCTCTCTCTCTCTCTCACAGATCCTACGATGCAGAAGATCATTGAGAAGTCTTCTAACGGATGGTTAGATAATGATGATGTTGCGACTCTTTTCAAGTTTTCCGGACTGTTGCCTATATCAACAGGACGAGCTGATTCGGGGGAAGGTCTTTACCTATATAACATTGAGGAAAAGATAGAAGATGCAGATTGGGAATGTGAAAACCACAAGATTACGGTTCCTGGAGAGCTTCACATATGTTACACCCGTGCCTACTCTAGTTTCACTAACAGTTCCAACGTAAATTCAAAACTGGAGCGAAGAGTTTACTCTTGCGTTGAGTAAGTAACTTTGCAAAGAAAATTTCCATTTTTGTCTTCTTCTCTGTAAATTTGATGGGTTTTGTGATCCAGGTATGGCTTATCCTTGGTTAACTTTCGATTTGTTGACTCTGTTGGCCCTGGTTACACTGCGCATAATCTGGTGGCAGTATATGATGGAGGTATACTTTGTCGTCTGTTTCCATTATCCAGTATGGGTTTTTTTTATTCATGCTATATATAGGTTCGGATCCAGGGTTCTATTGCTAGTTAGATTTGACTTTCTATCATTGTTCATTGCTTATACTTGTTTCTTGTTCTCAGAGCCATGGATCAATGATATACTGCACGAATCCACGTACAACTGGTTGGATTATGGAGACATGATGTCCCTTTTTGCACTCGCTGGAAAACTCCCACTGTCAAGAGGACTCGCGGCAGGGATTGATCATCTTGGTGAAGGTGTGTATGTGTTCAACACACAAGAGGAGCTCCATACGGTGGATTGGTATGGCTATGTTACTACAGTACCTGGTGAAGTTCCAGTTAGTTACAGAACCTCCTATGCTATTCCCAATGATCCAAACCTAAATGAATCAATGGAGCGAAGATTGTATCAGTGTGATGAGTAAGTCCTTTTTAAAACTTTTTTTCTCTTTTTCCTTTCTTTTCTATAACTTTGTGATTTGTGTGATAGGTATGCCGCCAGATTCATTCTCCACTGCCGCTTAATTGGAGGAGGAGGAGAAGTTGAAGGAGAAGAGGATTATGGTGATGATGAAGAGGATGAAGAAGAAGATGGAGAAGGGGAAGGGGAAGGACAAGAAGAAGATGGAGAAGGGGGTGGGGCAGGAAAAGAAGAAAACAACAATGGGAAGAGGCTGGCGAAGATGTTCCACCTGGGTGATGATTAGGATCGTTCTAAGGAACTTATGGTCTATGAAATATATGTCAAATAAGAAACTATAGAAAGAAATATTTTGTGTGCATAAATATGGTTAAGAACTAATGCAAGGAATATTTTTTTGCAAGTTATGGATAGTTTTATTTTGTGGTATAAGATGTGTTCTGAAGACAACAAGAGCGAGAGAGTTTGGTAAATGGAGATTGGAGTTTGGAAGATGTGAGTTTTGAGAATGTGTTTAGCGAGTAAATGGTATGGGGATATTGATTTGTTCTTAGTCAACAACACAGAACACCCAGAGGATGTTGATTGTCCTGAGCCTTGTTAAGAACATATGAGAGTTGAGAGGAATGTGTCAAATTTTGTCGATGAGGGTGAGCAGTTTGACTACCACAACACACCACCTAACTCTGATGGTGAAGAAGAGGAAGAGAACTTTGTGAGATGGAAAAAAAGGTAGTGGTGAGCTGAAGCTTAGACATGCTTTTGAGACTTTAGATGACTTCAAAGAGGCTTTAGTGGATTATGTGCTAAAGGAAGGATGGAATATACAATTGTATGGAGGATATATTGTGGATATATAAAAGCTAGATGGAGGGACTTTAACGCTTTGTGTAATTGTCTTTGTATGTGCTCGTGTTCCTTGTTTCAAAATAAACGATGGTTTCGTAAAGTAAAAGAAGCAAGACATACAATTTTCAAAAAAAAAACACATTAAAATAGACATAGAAACTTAGTCAATTACAAGAAAATTATAAAAGTTTTTAATAAAACTAAAAATAATATAAAAATATGAGAACATCACAGAGTTTAAAAACATCAAAACTTTTCAAAACATCATTATACTTTAGAATGGAATGAGAAGTATTTACAAGACAAGACCCCAAACATATTAATATTTTGATAAGTTGAACTCAATCAAAATTTGAATCCAAAATTAGTATGATTATTTTTTGAAGGTGTGGGGGTAGTAGTGGATGGGTGTATGCACTTGTGTACTTGTAAGAACCTTTGTGTTTAAAAGGCTGTTAAAAGAAAAATGGGTATGGGTGGGTGATTACCAATATATTTGGGTGAAAAAGAAGTACGAGGGTTGCACAAAAAGAAAAAAAAAGTACGAGGTTAGACCAAAAAGTCAAAAGAAGTACGAGGTTATTTGGTGTAAAGACAAAAGTAGGAGCAGACACACGACTTGCCCGCACGTGGAATAAGAAAAAGAGACGAGCTGTCAGAACGAACCAAAAGGCATAGGTTTGATGATATTGTAATGGGCTGATGTCACACGACTTGCCCGCACGTGGAATAAAAAAGAGTCATGCGCTGTCGAATCAAGAGGGCTGTCACACAAACATGCCCGCGTAAACTAAATAGAATCATGCGCTCAGATTAAGCTTGAAAAACGAAATTTGAGATACAAGATATTGTCCTAACTCTAAAGGGCTACAAATAGAAGACCCAAACTAGTCTAGTACAAAAATCTTTAGGTGGTGAGAGTGAGTCGTCGTTCCGGTCCACGTAGATAGCTAGCAAACGGCCCACAAACAACGGACGTTAAATCCTCAAGTTAAACATCTCAAGTTTTCAAGGGATTTTCTGTGCCTGCAAACAGGGCCGGCTCAAGTGTGTGGGGGGGGGGGGGGGGGGGGGGGGGGGGGGGGGGGGGGGGGGGGGGGGGGGGGGGGGGGGAGGGGGGTGGTGGACAATGGGTGCGACCGCCCCGAGTCCAATCATGTGTCTCTCTTGTCTGATTGTAATTTGGGGCCTGATTTTTTGAATATACACATATTTTTATAGAAAATAAAATATATTTTTTAGAAAAATGAATTGTAGGGGCTTAAATTATTTTTATATGTATTTTTAATAGAATTTAAGTGATAAATTTAATAAAATCTGAATTTTAAGGGTCTAAATTTTTTTTTGTCCAAGAACCCATAAATATATTGAGCCGGCACTACCTATAAATACCGAGATTAATTTAAACTTTTCATCTGACTTAAAACTGTACAGAGCAGAAGTTAACAATAGTCTATAGAGGAACTACACACAAGCTTTTTCTCTGTTATTGTATATGATTCTATCAAACTTTGTCAATTCACGTTTGTAACAAGAAATCTCAATCTCAGACATTACGTAAAACTCTTGCATCTCTTTTATACAACTCTAAATCTCCGAAACTCATTAGAAATAACTCGTATTGTCCTAATCACTCTTAGATAACTACAACTCAATAGATGACTATAACTCAATAGGATTAGGACAATATCTTGTATCTCAAATTTCGTTTTTCAAGCTTAATCTAACATTCTTCCTTTTAAGTTTGAAGTTCTCCATTGCCAAGTCCCTCATACCGATAAAGTCTCTCATTTTTTTGAGCTTGATTTTTCCTAGAGCCTTCGTCAAAATGCCAGCTTTCTGTTTTTTCTCTTGGTACATGTTCAACTCCTACCTGTCCTTTTGTGTATGTTCACTTCTCCCATGAAAAACCGGATTTCTTGTCAATACAATTGCATACTACATCAATTCGAATGGTCACTCTTTCCTTTGGTTGACCCGTGATTTCACACAAGAGATCTTGTAACATATGGCTTGTCTTGCAGCCTTTGTTCCTGCCATAAATTCCGCCTCGCAGGAAGACAAAGCAACCGTGTATATATATATAATAGATTTTTTTCTATACTTGTGACATATGGAAGGGAGAGTTTTTGACATGTGTCTTTTTTTCATATTTAAGGTCATTTTTCTTTAGATTATTACAATTTGGCTCACCATTTTGTAATTGTGCACTATCTAATCATTTTTACACTAATTTTTATCATTTGAATTTTGATAATTTATTTCATTATTCACAAAATTGCAAGATGAATAAATAAAAAGTAAAATAATATAAATATAATTTAAATATTTAATTTATTCACAACGAAAAGATAAAACAAGTTTTCTATATTTTTATTTTACTTTTTACTTTCTATTATTTTATTTACAAATTATATATTTATTTTATTATTAACTAAACTAAGAAGAATATACTAGAGTAAAACATAATCTAAACATAAAATTTTCATAATCGTATAGAAAAGAAAAATGCAAAAAAAAAATTAACTCAATAAAGTTTTAAAACTGAAAGAAGATCAAGAACAAATACTAATTTTTCCTCACTTTATCGTAGAGTCTCTTGGCCATAACAAGTAGAAGTCAGAAAATAGTAGAAAATAAACTTTGAGACAAAGCAACATGCCGAAGACAAAGGTTAAGGATCAACTCAAAGATCCAATAAAATGGGTTATAGGAAGAAAAATCAACGAAATATCAAAATCGCTAAAAATCAGGAAGACACATGCTTAATACATCATAAGAATAAGCTCCAGTTAAGAAGCACCTCCCAAACTAAACAAACACAAACAAAACATATGTGCCAGAGAAAAACCACAAAATTGTGGATAGAAGAGATTAAAGCTCCAAAAGACTAACTCCGCACACTTATACTAAAAGAAACTGGGAGAAGAAGAGAAACAACCAGAGGGAGGGAGAATGGAAGCCAACCACCAAAAAACCAGAGCCCGATCATGAGATTAGAAACAACATTCCAAACCTACATAGCATATACAAAGAAAAACACTATCCAAACCTCGAGTGGTAAACATAGCGAATGGGAGAGCCATAAGAGATGCAAGCAGCGATGAATGCTGAAACGAAATGATAGAATAAAGAGGAGAGGAGAAGACGAAATGGAATAAGAAAACTGTGAAGCCACCCTCGAGCTATGGAAGAGAACATATAAGGCAGTTCATCAAAAACAGATATTGAAAATCGTCGACGGTAGGCCAATGAATGAGGAAAAAACATCAAAGATGATTACAATTTGACCAACCTAAGGAGATTCAGTTCTTAACATAAGCCAAAATCTAAGAAAAAGAGATGCAGTTAATATTGATCGGAAGAGCCTACAACACCATGAAAAATAACCACACAATTGGTAACTTATAAACCTGATTTAAAACAAATACCAAATAATCTCACAAGAAAAAATGTGATGTAGATAAGAGCATGGAGGTCAGTCCGTTTCTGGTGATGGTAAGAAGCACATCACACCAAAAGGATAAATGAAATACATAGATTGTGACAGCTCAATATCAAAATATGGAAAGAAGACAAAAACATCTTAAAATAATAATCTTCAAATAATTAAAAAAAAAAATACAACTCTTTAATGCTAAAACTGTCAATCTTAGAATCAACAAATGTCTAAATATTTTTCTATCTTCTTCTGTCACCTGGCGGGGAGTTTTGCGACACATGTCCATTATGAAAATTTAACATCTAACGTTGTTTTTCTGTCTCTTTAACTTTAAAACTACAAGTTGTCTTTATGTCTAATTTAAATATTGTAATTACACGTTGTTTTTATGTTAACATAAATATTGTAAAATAAAATGAGGCCCGTAACAAAACTAATATAAATGAAGCTCAGTGATCCAAGTTTAGAAGAAACCCAAAAAATTGAACATCTGATGAGGCAATTCAAGACTACCATAAGAGATGAAGGCGTCGGAAACAGAAATCATCGCCGTAATCAAAACTTCCATTGCTCGACTTCCGACAAAAATCTCCATGCAATCTCTACTTCGTTTTCTTCTAGATCTCTCATTTTTTATCCATGGCCTATAAAAAAAATCTTCTTACAGTCTTCGTTTTATTTTCTTTTAAATACCAAAGCTTAACCTTAACCTTAAACATCCACAGTATCTCCAAATTTATTGATGGATATTGGGTTTTTTGGTTCTAGTTGAATCCTTAAAATCCAAATTAATTTTGATACTTTCGGTTTAGATATGTAAATCAAGTTATAGTTTTAGTGTAAACATCCCGCCTATATACCAACCACTAGTATATATATATATATATGTATATATGTAAGGTTAAAGAATAGTTAAAGAGACGGTGTCTTTTCTTTTCAGCTAATTGAGAAAGCTTTCAAGGAAAAATTGTTTTGATTTGATATGTTTTGGACATAAGATGTCGAGAAACCAACAATTTTCTACAAATCAATAGGTCTCAGATGCGAAAAGAGTAAATAAAAAGAAAAACAACAGCCAGAGCTATAAATCTCTAGTCTAAGTAAATAAACAAGAGAATACTAATTTAATAGATTTTAGGGTGTGTGTTCCTCTAGTTGCCTAGTGATTTGCAATGAGCTTGGAACATAAGGGCACACAATTGGGTAACAGTATCTGTCTCTAGATTCACCAAGATCCACTTGTTTGAAGTATCCATTGTTTCCAATGATGCAAGCAATGTTGCGTGTGGGAGGCCAAGATTTTCCACGGTCTTTATCAAGAACCACAGCCACCTTCTTCTCCTCGTCGACGAAGAAACAAGCACCGAACATTGAAAACCGAATACCAATGAGTGGTTTCATATCAACAGATAAGAACAAGTTTCTCCACGAGACTGCATTGGGCTCAATCTTAGTAGTAATCCATATATTGGCAGTGTATGCACGTGACGGGTATCCTTGAAACAGCACCGCAAGCTGCTCTTCTCCAACACTAGAAAGAGTCACAATATCTTCAAAAAAAGCGTTGAAAGGCAGAGGAAGACGCGGTCCGAATCTCTGCGTTGTGAAATCAAAACAGAGGAGGAAATCAGGGAGTTCTTTAATCTCTGGTGGACCGTTTAAATCGATCTTCTCTTGAGCGTACCAGTAAGTGTTGCCCTTCAGAGACAAACCACGGTGAAGAAAAGAAATAGTCCAGTCCGCAGTGGAATAATCATCAATGACCCTCCATGAATTAGAGTCTAAACTGAAGATCTCAAACTCGCAAACTCTGTGCTTCACACTTGGATCGTAGTTATTCACAAACCTCAAGACTTTGTGCTTGTTCTTATCCTTCTCGTGTCCGAGAGCATACCTGTCCCATCTGTGGTAAGAAGTTCTAGGTTCGATCCATCTTGTCTGTCCCAGATAAGGGTTCCAGACAACAAGCCCAGAGGAGTTTGAGTTTGTGTCTTTGGTGGTGCATAAGAATAAACCGTCGCAGTGGAAGATATTAGATATGTCGATTCCATCCGCGTCGAGATTACCTATACGCTCTATAGATGGATAGAGGAGATCTACGTTCATCAAGTGAACTCTATACTCCTGCATCATCACCACCTTCCTCTGCTTCTTCTTTGGTGCTGCTTCTTCTTCGAAGACGTGTCTCTTTAAAAAGCTCTCGCGTTTCGTTAATTTGTTCCACTTTTTGCAGGTTGATCGCAATTCTCTAAGACATGTCACCGGAAGCCTAGAGAGCACCTCCTCCTCCATCTCCCTTGGAAGATCGGACATCTCGTATAAAAGTAGCTACAAAACACACTTGGATATCTTAAAAGAACTTGCTCTCTCTCTTTATTGAATATTTAGAAACTATCAATGCAACATCTTATATATATCGTAGAATAAATTTACTTTTCCTAATAGTAATAGATAACTCCTTTTTTTGTCACTTAGTAATAGATAACTCCTAATACCACTAAGATTATGACAAGCTTCCAAATTATTAAAGGATGTCTTGAGCTCCAAGCTATCAAAACTTACTCTGTAATGGATCGTCTCAACCTCTCAAGCAACTCTCTCTTCCCTTTATAACTGAGAACTGATAAGTTAGTTGTAAGCGATAGCTGATAAGTAGACCTTTTCAACTCGGTCTGGCTACAGTTGTTTCTTTATTTTTGTGGGAAGCTTTATATAATAAGATAGTCCTCTTAGCTTAAAATATACAAATATGCTTAGAAAATAGAAATATAATTTTTCTATGAATTATGAATATCTATTTCCAAAAATTATTTTGGTTTCTTTTCTTTTTCTTCGCAGGTAAGCTTTCATGCAAGTCTGTGCGCAGAGTTAAATGGTTGTGAGATTCATGACAATTAAGATTTGGCTGATGGACTAGGATCTACGGCAAGTGAATAAGAAGAACTAGGTAGATATCAATAGTACCTTTGAGATTAGTTTTCTAGTTCACAGAATAAAAGAAAGACTGAATATTTTCCATGAAAAAGATACAAAATACAAAAAAAAAAATCTTAGAAGTTTACTTCAATCTTCATCATTTGTATGCATCTGGTAAACTGTAACCAGGCATGACAATCTTGTCAGCAAACATCTTGCCGGTCTTAGGCATAACATGCCAGTGTAACGTCAAATTGAACTCTTTTCCGCGAAGATTATGTCACTGAAAGATCCTAATGATGATCAACTGATTTTTCTGGTTCTGAAGACACAAAAGACTTGGTGAGGGTTGTTTTACTGAACCTGATCAATAAAACGGTACTTGTTTGAGCTTTGAATCCTGAACTTGGCGTGTTCTTGATCAGGGATAATCGCATCCCATAGAGAAACCTACGACAGAAATGCCAAGTCAATCCAAAACTTGTCCCTAGAATTCAGAGCGTGAGGCTTTGCATTGAAACAGAGTGTGAACTATAACATACCTGGTTCAGGGAGTTCATGGGGGTTTCATATTCAGCTGCCACAAAAGCGAAAACCTGCAAGCATTTTTTCATAAACGGATATCAAGCAAGAGCAGACCCTTCTGCAATGGCTACATGTAATAATAAAAAAAAAAGACAAGGTAACGAGTCTTAAAAATGTTATCAAACCTGTTTAGTGTTCCAAGTAAATAGAGACTGCAAGTCTGCAGTTATGTCCAATGTCAAACTGACCTGCATGACATGTATAAGAGCGTAAGCAACATGCAATAGATAAAAGGGACATGAAGAGACTATTAAAGCTGAAGAAGATTCGAATATCACGTGTGAGTTACGTTAATCAAATACGAAAGAATATGAACTCACTACTACAGTTGGGGAAGTAACTTGGGCAGCAATTAATAAACATACATGACTAAAGAACGAAACACTTTACTTTTACCTCATCATTTCCATGGGAATGCTTCTTACACCGATTGATGTTAAGTATCTGCAATCATCAGCCACAAAATTCACAACCCATTACTACAATAATCAAAGCTTTTCATACGCAGCAGATCCACTGCGTAAAAGAGACGATTTTCATTACCTGGATCTCAGCAGATGGATTCTGGTTGCTGAAATTGTCTGAAAAAGAGGCCATTGTGCAGATGAACGCGAGGGCCGTGACGGAGAACGTGAGCGGAGCATTTGCTCTGTAACCAAATGAATGCATCTTTTACGATTACTCCTCTGTGAGTTTCGATCACCAGACCAGATTCTTGTCTCGATCCTGTCTTTGAAGTGATAGAAGACGAGCGTTTTTTTTTTTACTTCTCTGTAAGAGCGATCGTCGCTGTAATGTGATTGGTGGAGACACTTATGATACACGAATGGTTTACTTTGTAAACCGGAATGCTAATATATGCAGGATAACTAAGTAAAACCGGATACTCGGTCTAGGAATACCTTTATGTTCCGGTTCAACCTTGGTCTAAGAATACAATAATCAATGAGTTCGAGTTTTTTTTTTTCAATGCAATTTTTTTAATACACAACCATTATACAAAGAAACGTTCCCTTCCATATCAACATCAAACTTAGTGTTGACCCCAAAAAAAACATCAAACTTAGTAATTAGTATGGTTGACTGCAGATAAGTTAATTGATTAAACCGGAATTAGTAAAGGTCTAAAGCATATGTAACTTGAAGGCCCCCCCCCCCCCCCCCCCCTCGCTTTATCAAAAAAAAAACTTGAAGGCCCCGTTTCTGTGAGATATGTGAGATATCTTTTAGTTAATGGTCAAACCATTAGAGTGATTTCTCGGGTCATTTGTTCATACACTCGTATAAGAGTACTTGTTTGCAGCTACTTCTCAAAGATTTTTTCCACACTTTCTTTTCTGAAAATGAAAAAAACATCATAGTCAACTCATAAATCTCTCACGGATTTGGTACTTTATGGGTCAAATTTAATATGGTGCGATCACTAAATTAGTGGCACACTATACAAGTTGATATCATAATGATAACGCTATAACGCTATTGCACCTACTGTTGAGGCGGCTGCACAGTCCCTTTCCACACAATGAAAAAGAAAACTAAAAATACTAACTCCCAAAATATAGTCCTTTTTACACAATGAAAAACAAAACTAAATAAATACTAACGCCCAAAATACATTATAAATGTTTTAGATAAACGTACAACTATTAATAAATCATTAAATATATATTTTTATTAAAAAAAATAGTTAATTAATTAAAAAATATAAGTTACAAAATATTATCAATTGCATTAAAAAAAGTTTCCTACCAAAACTTTAAAGAAAATCTCTCATAAACATTGAAAAAAATATCTCGCTTTGTAACCAACCATATATTTTCAGAATTTGAGATATTATAAACATCAATCCCACTAACAAAATTAAAGCATGTTTTGTTTCCATCCTCCACGGAATTACAGAAGAAAAAGACAGCCCCAATAAAAAACATAAGACTTCTAAGACAAACATATTCATACTCGTTTTCTAATTACCATATTACAAAAGATCACATGATACTACAACCAGCTGGATTCTCATCACTGAACATATCAGTATAAGGACCTGAGTGTGGAGGCGGCATAGGCGGTGGATGAGCATAATTCACTGCCGGGTAAGGCCGAGCATACATCATCGGATGGTACATGTCTCCACCGTGACCACCACCACCATATCCTCCATGAAATGCAGCCTGTTGTTGTTGCTGTTGCTGGTGCATCATCATTTGCATATACTGGTGTTGGTTCATTGCCTGAGGCGGTGGTGGATAATATCCTCCACCTCCACTCATCGGTAAGCCTTGAACCGCCGGGAAAGAGCCGCCTTGGTGTCCCATTGGACCCATCATTCCTCCTTGACCAATAGGGCCACCAATCCCCTTCACCTTGTTACCTCCTCCGCCTGCTTTGACATGTTTCATGATCTCATCGATATCATGACCCCCATGCGCTCCTCCTCCTTTGGACTTGCCTCCTCCCTTTTTAGGCCCATTATCATAATGATGAACTTCACCTCCTCCCCCACCACCGGAGGACTTCACCTTATCACCTCCACCGTCTTCTTTCTTACCACCTCCCTTCTTGTCACCACCTTTTTCACTTTTACCCTTTTTGAAAAAACCTAGAAGGCCACCACCACTTTTGGCATCTGCTTTTCCCTTTTTACCCCCATCTCCTTTGCTCTCTTTCTTTCCCTCTTTTCCCATTTTACCCTCATCCATGCCCTTCATTTTCACCGGAATCTCAAACCCACCACCTCCTCCTCCTCCACCACCACCGCCGGCTTTGAGACCATTCATCATCATCATAATCTCATTATGTCCCTTAGCTCCACCACCACCACCCATTTGAGGCATCTTGTTAGGCATCATCGTCATCTTATTCGGAGGCATGTGATGCTTACCTCCTCCATGTCCTCCCATTTCATCATCATCCTCATCCTCATCATCGAACTCATCATCGTCATCATAATCATCTTCACTAAACTCATCATCATCATCATCAAAATCATCATCACTAAACTCATCGTCATCTTCCTCTTCCTCAAACTTAACAGACTTCTTCTGATCCTTAGCTGCCACAGGAGGAGGCATCATCATCTTCATATCCTTCCCACCACCACCACCACCATGAGCAGCCTTCATCATCATGATTTGTTGTATCTGCTGAGGAGTCAATTGCATTGGTTGACCATGTCCACCACCACCACCATTAGCTTTGCCGTTGCTCTCTTTTCCACCTTTTCCTCCGCCTCCACCACCGCCGCCTATGATCTCGGCGTGCTTCCCTGACTTGCTCAGCTTCTTAACGAGAATGGATGGGTCGACGTTTCCAGTGACAGTGACTTTCCCCTGTTCTACATCTGCTTTTACAGAGTACACTCCTGCAGATAACCAAAATCATGTCAGAATCTTCCCAATGACATTAACAAGTTTCTTGCTTTTTAGTCTGGGAATATTAACATTAAACAATTAACGCAGTAAATCTCAAAACTTTGAGCTCCATTGTTGAATTTTAGAAACTCTTATATCAGATGATTCCTTGCAATTTTTTTAAAAAAAAGATTGCTGTAATTCTTGTAACTTTCAAAGCTTTGGACTCCACTGTTTGGAAAATTAGCAATTTTTTGATGTGAGAGATGAATTTCATAAATTTCAAATCTTTATAAATAAAAAGAATAAATTTCAAATTTTTATTTAAAAATAGAAACTTCAGTATGCATAGATCCAAAGCTTCTGAGAAAGATTGAAATGGTCATACAAAAATGGGCCAATGGAGAAGATAGATGAAGAGGGGGGAAAGGGCAGACCTTCGATTTTCTGCAACTGTTTTTTCACTTTATGCTTGCAGCCTTCACAGTGTACATTCACTTTCAGAACACAAGTCTGCAAAATATCAAAATCACAGTGTAAGCAGAATTAGCACAGTGATATATACATATACATACACACACGTAACCTTGAAGGGAGACGTGTACCTGAAGCTTCATAACATCTTGCTTATTCATAATTTCTCTATAATTTGTGGGTAGAGAGGGAGAGAATGTTTCTGTCTGAACTCTTCTTTCTCCTTGGTGAAGAGAGGAGGTGGTGGTGGATAGGTTTATAAGAAGAGGGTATGGTTGTGTAATAAAGTTGGTTGTTGTTTAAGGACAGAGATAGAGACACTAGGGATATTAACACACTCAAAACTTGTGTTTTGTTTTAAAACTTTTTAAACTCTCTGTTTCAGGGTTTCTTATTTCTACTTATGTCTGTGTGTGTGAGAGGGAGAGGACGGTGGCACAGGCAGCAAGGTTAATTCCATTTCCATTTGTAAAATGTCTTTTTATAAATGACACTTTATTATTCTTTGATTTTAGAATTTTAATTTTAAAGTGTCGCACCTTTTACTTTTTCTGGTACAGAGTCGAGGGAAAGAAGAAGAAGAAGAAGAAGCTTATAGGTAGCTTCTTTCACTTTGGCAGTTTTAAGTACAGCTTCGCTTCGTCTCTGTACTTAGCTGTATTCATCTTATGGAATAAGATTTGATTAACTCACAACTCGAATATTTAAGGTTCCTTAACTACAATACTTAGCTGTATTCGTATTTTGCTTTTAATTATTCGTAGGTTCGTGTATCCAATATGTGGTTTAGATGTAAACAGAGTTTAACATGGCTCAATAATTTGGGTTTCTCATGTTGTTATCATGTAGTTGTTTTGTCAATGTCTTGATGTAATACCTTGAATTTAATCTGAATGGTCACATGGTATATAGTAACATTTGTTTGCAAAGTAATTAGACTACAATAATTCATTAGTGATACTGATATTATTACATAAAATTTTCAGGATCGTAATTATGATTTGAGATCAATGATTTTAATGATCGTTGACGAGAGGGTTTTGGATCCAATCGCAAGCAAGAGAGGGTCTTTCTCACCATAATGGACTTGTTTAACAACATCACTTACGCAAACACTGAAACTAGTTAATTTAAACATTAATTAGACTCCTATAATGGTAAACTATACGATATAGAACTTACATATATACTAATGTTTCTCATACACAAATGTTTCTCATAAATCAACCAATTTACTACCTTAAACCTTCAACTTAATCTGGTTCTTAATGGTGCACAACCCGGAAAGCTAGACAACTAAATGATTGATTTAACAACTTTTGTTGTTGAGGATGCTTGACAAAATTTATACATAAATATAAGAATATGCAATATAATTGTTATTGGTTTTATATATAAGAAGAAGAAAAAGGGAACAATAATGTTGGATGAGTTTTAATGGGTCATGAGACAGGTAGGTCGCTTCCACTATTTGCTATGGATAGAGCTATCTCGGGCCAGCTTTCAACCACCAGTTAGTTCAAAATAAATAATTATTAATGCAAGTATTTAATCATCTAGTTGAAATGTTTCGAGCTAGAAATAAAACTCCACTTAATTGTTAATGCATGTGATCGCATGTGCACCACATCAGTGAGATAGTATCATAGTAGTAAGCGATAGTTGCACAACATAAATGGAAAAAAAATAGTAATAGTTTTGCGTTTGGTATCTTAATTCATCACAATGTGCGTATTAAACTTTCGTATAACTTTGACCGTGTTTCATTAAAATAAACACCGTACCAAACGTTGATAGGTACAGATATACGGTGTATGTCCGTGATAAGACTGTTTTAAACTTTTTAAGGGAACAAACTTAACAAAAGTTTCAAAATAATCTATACAAGTTCGACCAACTAACCTCTAGATGTAGTTACATACTCTACGAACCTACGATTACAAATTATAGTGACACACACTAAGCTTATAAAGATTGGACCGCGTACCGTTCGTGTACGTCGCCGCAGATCGGTCCATAGCAAAGTCAGAAGTCAGTGATATTTCTTCGACCAAAGAAAACAAACAAAACACGCACAAAACCACGAAAAGATATGAAAAAATAAAAGATAAGATCAAATAGAATTGGTTAATGGGGTTATGACTACGAGTAATCATTTTCTTTGTCAGTTTATTTTTCTTTTCAATTATTTACACGCTTTTATACATATCATAGGTTTAATCTGATTGATTGAAAATTTGAAATCACTGCTGTTAAATAGAACTTTAGAATTCGCTAAACGAAATTGTGATGCGGTCAAATATGTGGTCAAAAGCCCATAAAAAGTGACATGGTTTTGTGTGTTTGACTAAGGCTTTTCTTTGCATATGTAAAAGATCATGCAAAATTGTTGATTGCTTTTTAGTACCATTACTATACACATTTGACTTATCAATAAATTCATAAAATTGTTTGTAAAATGTGAGGTATTTTTGAGCACATGCCAATGAGTATCCAGATCAAACTAGTCTCTAACAAAGTGACGTAACATCCAAGTGTCGGGAGATTTTTATCGCTCAAATCTTAACTGCGGACTTACGTATGTCTTTTGCAATACGTATATATGTATCACGTGTTAGGTTTGAAATGACGAATGTGAAGAGACTTGTGAGAATGTCGACGAAGTTTGTTGGTAGTCGAAATCTCAAAACACGTTATATAAAGCATATGTGCCAACACCTTTGACTTAATTTTTGGAAACTATCTCTCAGAAGTAAGTATCGAAATAATATTATCAATTTTACTTTCATAGAAAGAAAAGAAACTATCGATTTGCAGACGTGAAACACATGTTTTAAAACATTACAGTTTTTTATAAAGAAAACTTAGTGTCTCATTTTAAAAGTTTATTTTCTTACAGCTACACAAAATCATGATATATTGTTAACTTTTTGTTACTTAATTTGATCAATTACTCCACATACAGTATATCTCTGAAATTCGGCATCACTTAAGAAAGACATCACATAAGAAACACGGGTCATTATTACTCATTTGTAATAATGATAAAGACTAAAGATATTTTATATTTTTGATCCTGAACGTCTAATAAATTATGAAACTAAAATGCGAAAATACCAAAAAAGTAAACAATAGCGTTGATATCTTGGGGGCTTTTGTCAAAGGTGATATTACTCCACACGTTTCTAAGTTCCAACCCATGCATAAACCTGAATGATAAGTGTACGTCTTTTCTATTTTCATTTTAAATCCATCACTAAATTTACATTATTAGTTGATAACAAATTAACAACTAACATCTATGGTAAAATAAAAGAAAGCGTGAGGGAGACACTCAGCAAGCGAAGATGTATTGTAAGGATGTCCATAGCTGGAGTCTTTGAACTTCATATCCAAAAATTGAGTATCAAACTTTTTTTCCGTAGAAATCAAAATTTGGTGCTAGCTAGTGGTTGATTGAGTCCAAAACTTATAAGTACATAAGTTAGCTAAGACATCTCTATGGTATCTATCGGTTTATATTTATACCATTGGTTGCAAGGCCAAATGACAAACCACTAAAATACACATAGAATGACCCGTTCTTGTTGATGATAAGGTTGTGATTTTTGTGGTTCTTGTTGTTTTCATGATCTCTTGTGCTGATTGCTGATTCAGTATTTTATCGAGCAAACTCAAACGAACGTAGATACAATGTAGATGAT
This sequence comes from Hirschfeldia incana, assembly GCA_026261945.1. Taxonomy (NCBI): domain Eukaryota; kingdom Viridiplantae; phylum Streptophyta; class Magnoliopsida; order Brassicales; family Brassicaceae; genus Hirschfeldia; species Hirschfeldia incana. Next base: position 4,837,024 of record JABCMI010000021.1, read on the forward strand.
TTACTAATAATTTAACAAGATAGAATTTATTGAGCAATTCATATTTTATATTATCAACCTAATAGAGTTAAAACCATCAAAATTTGGTTGGCAACGAGCAAAAGCATGAAAGTTAGGTGCTGGAAATAGTTGTTAAATCGCTTCAACTATCTTTTCGTATTTTACCCCAAAAAAACTATGTTTTTGTAAATTTACTTGGCTAGATTAAAACCAGATTTTTCTTTCAATAGCTAATCATGTGTGGTTTCTGTTTTTTGTTTCTGGTTTTAGGGATTTTGATCATGTATTTCAGCTCATGTGAAAATCATTAACTTCAAACTCTTATAATCATCCAGCAAAATAATTTACTTATTAAATCAAACTCTATCAGTGAAGTGTATTTTAATTTTATTTTCATTTCAGTGATACTACCGATGGAGCTTAAAACAAACTCTGTAGACATACACAAATCAAAGCCTCGTGTTTCGTCGAACTTTAACTAAGATTCTCCAAAAGCAAATTGCAATATTTTCTAGGTCAAACCCATAAGAGAAAAGAGAGTCAATCCCAAGGATCAAGAAAAGATAAGTGAGATGAAAATGCTTTATTGGGTTTGCTAACAAGCCATGAAGCAGACTGAAAACATCTGGTTTGTCAGAAAAAGAGGGGAGTCAGATTCCAAAACTGAACCTACATTGTTTACTACCACACACACACACACATTCATGTTTTTATTATGCAACAATCAATAACTTATTTACAGCTCCATGTTTTGAAGATTACCCATATCTGTTTTAGTCCATCATAGGCTTTCACTTTTGTCCCCCTCTCATTCTCCAACATCCTCAGTAACTCGATTTACTTTATTATATAGAATAATACAAATCAGAAGATGTTTGTTAGGAGCTGGATTGTAAATTATTTCGATGCCATACTGAAGCAAAGGGACCAGCAATCTTTTTAGCTGATCAGAAAAATCTTGTTAAGTAGTCTCAGAACAATCTTACTAGCGCGTGTGTTTGTCAGAAAAATTCAACTTTTACTTTTTTTCAGGTTATTTTATTTGCCTGTTTACCCAATGTCTCTCATGACCGGCTTACTTACACTTCATATGTTCTCTGCCCTCTTGATAAAAAAAAATAATATTCTCTGCACTTTTCTTTTAACCAGTATTTTGCGACTTTACTTTAATTTTTTTATGTATAGAAGAAAAGGAAATGAATGGATAATAATTCGAAGAGTGGTGCACAAAGTTCCAGTGGTTGTCCAATGCTCGACAAGTCGTGGACTAAAGCATTCCGAACAGGTCAACAAAACTACAATCTTTTTTTGAACACACAACAAAACCACAATTCTATAATTGCAAAAAGCTGCTAAACGGTCGACTTGCATTTAACTCGCATTCTATACATAACAAACTGAACTATAAACCAAACAAAAACGGTGAACCAGAGTTCAAATCCCATCAGATATAAGCTATTGCTTTCGGTTCATTTGAATATCCAGGAAAAAGTCTATTCGTAGGTTGTACTTCCACCTGAGGGTTAGGTCTCTGTCATCATTAACCCAGGTTTAACTCTTTTATTTACAAAAAAAAAAGAAAACAAACAAACCTAAACCTTGTCTATAGACTAAAATGTCAAGCATCGTATAGAAATTGTAGAATATATCGAACTAATAATTTTGATTTTGTATCTTTAAAACATCCTTGTAAGACCGTTTCTCTAAATGAATCACCAGACTTCTTTAATATATTTAAAATAATTTAATTATGTATTTAGTTTGTTGAACGTTTCTCTGCTAAGAAACAGTTCTCATTTCTTTTTTTTTTGAATGAAACAATTCTCATTTCTATTTTTTCTCTCTCTTAATCTACAAAGTCTTAATGAATTTTTTAGTGAATTACATAGGAGGATCATCCGATGATGGTATTCCTATTTCAATTCACGTAAATGTGTTAGTGCCCCATCTAGCCATTTGGAGCTTGTACTTCCCATAACTAAGCTTTTCGTGAGTGTGTGTTTATATATAAAGCATCAGTATGGCCCAATCCAAGAAAAGTTAAATAAAATAGTAATAGTAGCAAGGGATGATTTGTAGCATCTTTGGTTGTTCTTCCTTCCACTCAACTTCCCCGGGGAAGAACATAGGCTTATTTGGGTCATAACTTTACAGACTCAAAGCCCAATGGATGGTGAGTCTTATTTATAGGATCTTCCGGATTTGAAAATTTACTTTGAATTACAAATGTTATGTCGTCTACAATAATCATATTTGCATCTTCGTATGTGACCTGAGTTTACTTGGCAACCAGATGTACGCGTGTTTGAGTATGAGCCAGTAGTTGACAAAAGAAAGAAGTATGAGCAGGTATAAGACGATAATGATTAAGATGAAAGAAAATTGCATATGTTGCGCACAGGTAAACATGTGAAAAATAGTTGTGTTCATTGTTACAAATATTATATTATGTCATCTATATTAAATTGAAAAATTTACTTCATTTGCGCCGTGATCTGACCGGAGACCTGGTGGCGGTCAATAATGTACATACATATCAAAAGCTCTCTGGAATTATTTGTAATAGTGTATCATTTTTCCTAGAAATGACGATTATCCCTTAGATGATAATTTCTGCACAAAAGAATCAAACTATATTCTATACGCTTATTTATTCTATCTTTACGCATTGCCATATTCTGTGTCGTCGAATAAGACCTTTTTATATTTCAAAAACTCAGAGCCTACCTGCACCACACAGTACCTCACCTTATAAAGTTTTTTTTATAGATTATTTTAGAGAACAGATCTAATTTTCTGGATTTGACTTTTATTTATATGTACGTTACAGAATCTAAGAATACAAATTTAACAATAAAAATTAATAAACAATGTATTGCGTGTTTAACAAAAGTTGAAAAAGATGAGAAAAAAGTAGCTAGGCTAAAGAAAAGTCAGCTAAACTGGTAGCCTCACCGAACCGCTGGTTGAGCCCCCTGACCTAGTCGATTTAACCGAAGTTCCTTCGCCGTCTTTATTGACTCCTCCTCTTGGCACATGCACCGAACTGTTCCTCCACAGAAACGACCCGTTTCTAAGAAAAGCCCACCGGTCTGACCGTACCGAATCACCGGTTGAATTCACCACAGCATTGGCTCTAACGCTACCGGTTGCACCTAGCCTAATCGAACCATCATCTCGACTCCTCCACAAAAACGAAGGCGTTTTACGGAACAACCAACGATCAGACCAAGCCCTTGACCGATCAATCGGTTTACCTCTTCTTGAACTCCCTTCCCTACTAAAACTATCTGACCGGTTTAGTTTCCAATTCTCCATCATCCTCTTCCTCACATCTTCTGGTAATCGGAGAGTAAACCGCTCGGTACATTCTCCCGGTTGAACCACGGAATGCCCCGTTGTATGCGATCTCGAGAACCTGACTCGTTTAACATCCACCGGTACTCCCGGTAATCTACTTGAATCGACTTCACTCGTAACCGGTTGTTCCGGTACTGGAGCAGCAACCACCGGTTCTGGATTCACCACCACCACCTGCTGTAACTCAAGATCCGGTTCGACCGGCTCTCCCTCAGGTACTACTTGCTCGGCGAGATTCGCTCTGCAAACAGGGCAAGTCACGTGAGCCTCAAGCCAAGCGCCGATGCAGTGAGGGTGAAACACGTGATCGCATTTAGGCAGCAAACGCAGCGTTTCGTCGTCTTCGAACTCGTTCAGACAGATCGCACACTCGAGCTCCCCTTTCCCGAGCTTCTGCGTCTTCACCTTCGAGTAAACAAACGTGGGAAACGTCTCCACCACGGAAACGTCTAACCCACGCGCCGCCGCGTTGACGTTTCCTCTGGTTCTACCCCCAAAAGCTGTCGAAACGCCGGCGGCGTCGGGTACGCCGGAGCAGTGACGGAAGTAGATGGAGAAGAAGCCAATGAACAAGAGAGCGGCGATCAAGATCACGACGATCACCGCCATGGCTGAACTTAACCTACCGTAGTTATACCTTTCATCAGTAGGATCAGGCTGGCCTTGACAAGCCACAAGCTCCGCCGCTGATAATATAAGCAAGAAAACAATCGGCAACACGCCGGGAAGCGCCGGCTTCGCGTGACTAGATCTTCTCATGATTCTTTTTATACCTCCAAATATATTTTTGGGCCTTTTTTATTTTGTTGTTTGTGCTTTCTTTTGCTTCACGGGGAAGAAATTTTGTTGTGAACGGCTGCGAATTATAAGAGAAGAACAGATAGCAAAACGAATTGTGGCAAATATCCGTTTAAGGTTTCTTATTATTGTGCGAATGAATAATTTACAAACCCTTAGACTCATATTTATACAAGCCTTAAAAACCCGATTTCCTTTTCCCAATAAGAAAAATACAACAGAAAAAGTAAATTTCCTAAACTGAAAAGGAAATTTAAAACACACAGATGCAACAAATTTATTATTATAACGTCAAAAGAGAACGAAGGAGAAGAGATGGGTGACAGTGACGTAAGCAATGGAGTCAGCATTGAGTTCCACGTGGCAATATCAGCTGCGTTCATGTATCTGTAATGTAATCAAATATTTTGCTTCGTCTTTAAATTTCTTTGTTGGTTTGTTTTACGATTACGATGAAATTAGCTTGGTGTTTATATTCGTATGAAACATCCCTATCGGAACCGGTGCGGAGTTAACTATGTTTCAAAATATCACATAACGAGAAGAGTTAACTAACTATGTTTGCATAGTATTTCGGACAGCTTTGGTGTGTTGTGTTTTTATTGTTCAACAACTATGGGAAATTTCTTTATATCGTTTTCATATCTGGACGTCACGGAGAACTTTTTCTGTTTGATAAAGTCTCAGCTGTTATCCATAACCTCTTTTAGTCTTTTATATATGCCCATGACAAGACTCGTTTTCACAATTTTTTCCTCTTCATGTTTCCTTATTTTTAATAAACACCTTCTAATTTTTCTAAAGGCTGGCCGTTTAAGTAAAAGATACGCGAATAGACGATAAAACTCCAGAAGAATCTAGTTCGGCAACTACTAGAGCATATTTATAGACCATTAGCTTTTGTGTGTGGCCATTAGCAAGTGATGCTTTTACAAAATATACTTTCCTTTTGGTCCTGATGAAGCCTTTATAAATCGAAAACAGCGAACATAATTGACTTTAACAAATGTTTGAACCCCTCTGATAGTATCATGAATAAACAAGAAAGATTACTGCTGGCAGTGGCGGAAAACCGCAGTCAAACATCTATCGCAGTTCTACATAATATATAACTATTTCGAATAACATTATTACTGCCAAGTTAAGCTGTAATGATAGTTCCAAATATGTTAATTGGGGTGGAGTTCAGTACACTCAAGCTGGAAACCAGTTTGTTCACAACATATTCTCTCGGGTAGATAAAAAACTAAGCATATATAAATAAGCTGTATTATGTATGCTAACTGATTATGTAAGAAAGCCTTTTGTTGTTGTTTCAGATCTTTTAACTTTCGTCCATAAACAGAAATGATCTGACTCAATGAACGGATCTTCAAATTTATTGTATTGTTTCTTGTGCCACAAGCAGAATGTGGATGTATCAACAGACCACACACAAGTTTGTACTGCAGTTTCCACAAGCTACAGAACTTCATCAGTAAATGGTACAAAATTTTCAAAATCGAATATATTTCTGAATTCTCTAGTTAATTACTAGAGTGCTTCAAACATATTTTAGAAATCACTAATTAAAAAGTAACAAAAGCTCTTTGGATAATACCAAAACATAAATGTATATTGCAGACAAAAACAATTAGTTGTGTGCAAAGCAATAATAATAATACAGGTTTTAATGCAGGCTTTCTGCAGCATGCACTGAGACACACGGAAATGATTCTAATTAGGTATTCACAAGAAAGTTGACAAAAAGTAAAATATAAAAACGAGTAATCTATTTATTCCTTAAAAATACAGATTAGCTATAATTATCAGGCTCAAAACACTACAAGTAAAATAGTTAGATAGGATTACTCGAGTCTGATTTTAAAACAAGAGTCATTTGCATCAAAATTAACAAAAGATGGCTATATTTGCGTTTATGGAAAAACGATAGGCCTAAAGATGAGGTCCAGTGTCTGAGCATGAGAAAATACATCGTTATCCCTATCGCCCTTTTCTATTATATAGGTAGTGCAACCGGTTTGTTATTATCCCATACATGTAATCATTAGTAAATATATATATACACATAGCACTATTTATATAGACATAGACCATGTATTTAAGAGTAGCTATAAGTTTTGGCCAATTAAATCACTTCAAAAAACGTAAACATTATCTTTCTTTGTGTTTATAAATTTATAATTGGCATGCCAATTGAAATATAAACTGATTATTTTTTACAAATTTTTATGTAGCCACAAATGGGGAAGGTGGTTGCAAAATGACTGAAGTCGGTGAATCATCTCAAGGTCCAGTTGCTTGCAACACATGCACTCCCGTAGACCAACGAACCTGTTATGTCACCACCCGCGCTCGGACTCACTATAGGCTGTGTTGGCGTAGCTGATCCTGGACTGAAAGCTATGACCAATCAGGACCAAAAGAGTTCTTCAGATGGCAGCGGGGATGATGGTGGGTTTTAACAGTTATTATCTTTTTCATGAAGATATGTATGATATGTTAACCGGCAAATTTGATTTGTGTTGCGGCTAAACTCATTTTCTGAATCGGGTTTATGGAAAACATTTTTACCATGTGCAGTATTATCCGGCTAAGTCTGATTATGCTACGTCTATGTATTCTGGAAAATGGTTATATAAGGTTTTTATTTTGTATGCAACAGTGTGCTGTTTGAATCTTCTGTGATATATTAACCGGATAGGTCATTTTTTTTGTTACGGTTACGTATTTACGTGACCGGCTATGTAAAATTGCTATGTTATATAATCAAGTTTGGATTCAGGTTTAACTCTCTCACTTTGGTAAAAAATAACCGGCTAAGTCTGCTTCTGTTACGTCTATCTATTATGGTAAATGGTTAAGATTTCTATAAAATACATATGCCGGATAATACTGGTTGTATATGGTTTACATGTAAGCGTAAACGGTTATGTGATTTCTATATTATGATTTCGTGTTTGACTCTTGTTATGTAAATATATTAGCCGGCTAAGTGGTTTTAATTTTAGATTACATATGTACGAGAGCTTTTAATCAACAAGCCTGTTTGACTCTTGCAAATTGATAAATTAGCAAACAATGAAGTTTGTTGTTACGGCCAAGTGATTAAAAATCTGGATAATAATATCATTATAGTAATATCAGCCTTGGCACGCATGCACTCTAAGTTAGACTTCGCTGCTACGCCTTTGAACAATCGGTTTGTAAAACGGGTCCCATCTTTGATTAGTCTGAACATAGAGTCTACTCGACATCCTCTTCTTCCTCAGAGAAGCACAACTCGTCGACTTCGAAGCCTATGTCCTGTGAAATGACAGGAGTCACATGTACCTGGCGCGGAATGTTTTATATTAGACGGATATTGTAGAAAATATACGTCTAATCAGATGATCAGCCAGCTGCGAAAACAATTAAAAACTATTTGTGAGTTGTTTTTGAACGTATATTTGTATTTCTTTTTTGAAACACTAACATATATCTGTAAAAATGCATGTTTAAGCAGACTATTAGCATTTGAACAAAAAAAAAAAAAAGCAGACTATTAGCCCGGCGCATATGCATGACTAATTATATATACATTTCCTTCGTGTCCGGCTAAATTTCAAATTGTATGTACAACTCATTTGTGATCCTGCTACATGGGCTACAATGGACATAATCAAATAAAAGAGCGATTGGTTTGGAAAATGACTTACATTTTTAGCGGCGTTCAAAGTCATTGCGTGCGCTGGCTTGATACCATTCCTGAGTTGTGTATGAAAAATCAGCATCCTCGTCGCTGTCCAACTCTGATGCAGAGTCTTGCCTGACAACTTCAGTAAGAGCAGGAACAAGCCTGGTCGTTACCATCTGGAGACCTCCCGGTTTGTGGTAAGGAGTGACCCTGAACTGGTTCTTCTCCTGCTGGAAAAAACTGACTGTTAACTCTATTACCTCTATATTTGCGATCTAGAGACTAGTCCGGACAAAAGGCCTGAGCTTTAACAATAAAATATGAAAACGTGTGAGAGCCTTGATGTTAAAATGATTCAGAAAAAGTAAACATGTAAAACGACTTACCACCGAAAAAGAACTAGGGTTCCGCCGGAGATAGAACAGAATACATAATCAGGCCATAAACGTTCCGCCGCAGTGCCGATGAGAATGAGCAGTAAAAGGTGATATGGGTTTCGCCGGAAAGTAGATACGATTGATATAGAAGGATGATTATTTTAGTGAACTTCGTCTGGACAAATGAGAGAACTTGTAATAGAAGATTTAGGAAATCATGGTTACTATTGTAAAAATCGCAGGAGAGAGGTTGTGAGAGATGAGATTGCGGAGAAAACAAAGGAGAAAGAGGTAGACAGAAGAGATAATTACGAAATGTTTCGATTGTCGTGATGATATTTCTCATTTTGTCTCTTACTTCATATGTAATTATGAAAATTAAAGAAAAACAAATAGTGTATCATAAACTTAAGTATCGAACTAGTTTATAGGGGTAAGTTGGCCATTAAAGAAAAACACGTCGACTGTAAAGCTAAAAATCCATCCTAGCAAATATCGCTGTTATGCTTGTATATACAGTGCAATTTCTCTTAAAACAATCTATAAATCTCTTTTTAAAAAAACTCAGAACTTGAATCCTAAACAGAGAAAATCAAAAGCATTGCTATATATAGGATTTACTCGTACTAGAGTCTAAATATAATAGATTAACAAGAAAACTAGTTGATATATTCATTGGTCAACAAAGAACCTATTAAATTAGTAATCAAATCTAAAACAAAAAGCCAAAACCTTTTCTTTCGGGTGTCTCGAGACCAACACCAAGTTCAAAATTTCCTTCTTTTATTTCTTTCCATGATTCTCTGTCTTTCATTTCTTTTAGGTTTCTATAAAATCTTTTAAGTTTAATGGTGGTAGACAAAAGCAACGGAGCTTCTCCCCTATGTTGTGTTCTTCCAATGTAATTTCTCAAATCATTTCTATTTTTTCTTTGTTCTCATATTTGGTTAAGTCTTGTCTGAATCTTCTTTCCTGCTAGGTGCGACTCAAAATATTCAAGTTATGTCACTGAAGAAGATTCAGACGACCTGAACAACACTACAAAACACAAAAGAACCAATGCTATGCTCATGAATTCTGCTTCAGCTCACGGTAACACCTAATCTATCATTGCTTGTACACCAAGAAACCTAGTTTGTTCAAACGTTTCACGATTTTTCTGGTCTCTCTCTCTCAGATTTGAGATGTCTACAGGTAGAAAAAGAGAAGCAAGATCCTGAATCACCTAGAGGAACTATAGAAGCATGCCTAAACCGATGCTCCATCTCTTCCACAGAAGATCCTCCTCAAAATAAAGAAGCTATCGAAAACTCAGACGCAGACGTGCGTTGCAAGAATAACAGAGCATCTTCGAATTGGGGGAAGTTCTTCAAGCTTTGGAAACGTAGATCCATGAAACGTTTATCTTCCTTCCCTCCGTTAAGCTGCGCTCCAGTGATCTCCAAACGCAATAAAAACGCAGATCCAAACGTCGATGATCTGAACCTTCACGATATCTATGACTTCCAATCATCTCTACACAGCTTCTCAATCACTGACCTCGAAATAGCAACCGACTATTTCAACCCCGGTAACAAGTCTTGACTTATCTTCTTAGCATACTACTGATAAACTGTGTTTTTTTTAGGTTTCTAACATTTTTTTTTTATAATTTTTATCGACTTTAAGTAGGTCTTTTAGTACTTTAGACGTTATTTTGTTCTTGTAACTGCGATTAACAAACGCCACTAAACGTTTGCAGAAAACATAATCGGGAGAGGCGGTTACGCAGAGGTTTACCAAGGAATACTACCAGAAGGAAAGCTAATCGCTGTGAAACGTCTCACCAAAGGCACACCGGACGAGCAAACAGCTGAGTTTCTGTCCGAACTAGGGATTATAGCTCATGTTGATCATCCAAACACAGCCAAGTTCATTGGTTGTTGCACAGAGGGTGGAATGTATCTAGTTTTCAGACTATCTCCTCTTGGAAGCCTAGGCACTCTCCTCCATGGTATATAACCTATTAGGGTCATAAACATATTTAAGTTAATTTTATAATATATTTTCTTAAACAATGTAAGTTTATGCAATCTATGTATAGTAATTCTTTGAAATTTGGGAGTTAAGGCAAATGTTTCATCCGATTGTTCAAGAACTGGTTTTGACTGTAATAACGGTTCTAAATATTTTGTTTAATATGGGCAGGACCTTCAAAAGATAAGCTGACTTGGAGCAGACGTTACAAGGTGGCATTAGGAACAGCAGATGGACTAATGTATCTTCATGAGGGTTGTCAAAGAAGAATCATCCACCGTGACATCAAAGCCGACAACATTCTCCTCACCGAGGATTTTCAACCGCAGATTTGCGATTTCGGATTAGCCAAATGGCTTCCTAAGCAGTTGACGCACCACAACGTTTCCAAATTTGAAGGAACATTCGGGTAACGTTTGTATATCATTTGGTTAACAGTTTTTAAGAATGTTTTCTAAACGTACGATAACGTTTTGATTAGGTACTTTGCTCCTGAATATTTCATGCATGGCATTGTTGATGAGAAGACTGATGTTTTCTCCTTTGGAGTTCTTCTACTGGAGCTCATAACCGGCCATCCAGCTCTTGACGAGTCTCAGCAGAGCCTTGTCTTATGGGTAAGTATATTGACCGGTTTGACATCTGACTCTTAACCATACCGGTTTACAGTGAATTGGACATTCCTTTTACCATTTTGGTACAAGTAATGTATCATTTTCTATATGGTCCCACAGGCCAAGCCGTTACTAGAGAAGAAAGAGATAAAGCAATTAGTGGATCCATCGCTTGGGGATGAGTATGATCGTGATGAGCTTCACCGGTTAACTTCCACGGCTTCTTTATGCATTGAACAGTCTTCTCTCCTCCGACCCCGCATGAGCCAGGTACAATGATATATGTTATCCCTTGCGTTATTATTAGCTAACAGTTTTAAAATGGTATGTCAGGTTGTGGAATTATTATTAGGTCAACAAGGTTTCGTTGTGACTCCAAGAGAAGACAAGAGAAAGCTGATGCAACGAACGTATTCTGAAGAACTATTAGATAGTATAGAATATAACTCAACTAGGCATTTAAGAGATCTTGATCATATTCGAGAGGTTGCTTTAGCTTCTTGAAGTTGAACAATGCCATTATGTAAAACTATGAGTATGCGTCTACTTTAGCCATGTCTGGACTTGTTGTTAGGCGATTGAATGCAAGCACATGTTGAGACTTTCGAGTTTCAGAAGCTGTCTTTGACATTAAGATGGACACAGACTCATCATATGCCCAAATAAAAACCCTTTTGTGTCGTTTCGGCTTTTTGAAACACAGAACACTAGTGATCATGTTAAATCAATGAAAATATTCAAAATTCGATGTTAAATCAATGAACTTTCGAGTCTTTCTTGGACTTGAGTCAAGACCGTTACTGTGATCTTTTGGACATGTCTTTGTCCCTTTGAACGTTACTTTCTTATCAGGTGGATATACTTATTTTGTCCACTAGTATTGTTGACACTTATGTCAGACCGACAGCAAACAACAAAATTAAAACAACTCTTGAAATATTAAAAACAATATGTTTTTTGGTTTAATAGAATAATATGAATCTAGCCTCATCTCTTGTATCATTTGGCTATTACATGAACATTATATGCATCTCTCTGACCACAAAGAAGTAGTGAGTGTACTTCACAGATTTTTGTGGACGTTCTCTCTCCTTTAGCTCACCAAACTCCTTCAACTTCTGATCCAATCCTCAGATAACGGAAGAGCAATGTCGTGTCAAGAAAAACCCAAATTAAAAGTACTTCCAACAATCTTTTTTTATGGTTTCACTCGCCTAAACCCAAACCAGATCTCGTAGTGATTAAACAGCAAGCTATCATGCGTCTGTTTACCAAGATACTCAAGCCCCAAACTCGCTAGCTTCTTTGCACACTCGTCTCCACCTAACCTTGAACAAAACTTCACATTATGCGACACAAAGATCCTCCCTTCGTTAGGCTTCAACTTCTCCACCAGCCTCTCGAGTCCAGTCCACACGAGCTTATCAGGCATGTGGAGAAAGACCGCACTCGCGTATATAAGATCATAGCTCACATCTGAGCCAAACTTGCTGAACTCCATATCTTCTCCTCTGAGTATAAGAGGCCGTTTATGTAAAAGACCTTGAGATGGGAGCTCGTATCTTAGAGCAGCCATTAGAGAAAGCTCGTCCTTTTCAAGGCAGTGGAAGTGTCTTGGATTGAGGTAGCGGATGAAATGCAGACCCACACGTAACGTGCCGCATCCGATCTCTAGGACACGAGAGTTTGGTTTGAGATTGGATGATTCAGCCAAGAACTCGAACACGTCGCGTCCACCTGCCCATGGCTCACCGTAGTTGCTGTGGTGCTGCTCAACTAGTAACTCACCAGGGCATGGAAGAGCTGTGTGGTTGTTTGCTTCTTCTCCTTCGTAATGAGATATACCCTTGTACCTGAATGAACAACACAGAGAAAAAGGTTGAGCCTTTTTATATTCTAAAAAAACAGAGTAATGAAAGATCATAATTTTTACCATTACAAAGACAGTGACAACTTAGAAGTAAGGAATGAGAGCAGAAGATGATGAAGATCTCATCAAAAGGCCTACACTTTGGGTGAAACCAATCTACCTAAACAGAGGAAGGCTCAAGTCTTTTCATATTCTAGAAACAGAGCAATGTAATGAAAGATCATAACTTTACCACTAGATTAGTTCTGTAAAGACAGTTACAACTAAGAACTAAGGAATTAGAGCAGAACATGACAAGATCTCATCAAAAGTTCTACACTTTGGTAAAACCAACATAGACAAGGAGCAATCAGCAGCTGAATCTCTAAGACACAGTCTTGGAGCTTGTTTGATTATTCAAACAAATGAAAAGACTTTCACTTTCCAATCACTTAAAGAGACCATGAAGACACATAGCTAGTGAAATCTCACATACAAACTTGTTCACTAAGCTAACATCAATTAGATTCTCAAGATCCATTCATTACTAATCTCACAAGATAGAGAGTGAAAGAGGATGTTTACTGTTTGAGATCTGCTAGTTGTTGATCTCTGGTGCGAGGATTGATGCCTTTCCTGAGCTCATTCTTCTGCATATGCAAACCGTTGGATCTAATCAGATCCCTAACCCACTCTACATCCTCTCGCGTCGTCGATATCCTCTCTTGCAATCTCACGTCACTAACGCTTCCACCGTTAGAAGAAGAAGATAGAGATGAAGGACAAGAGCAGGAGGAGGAGGAGGAGGAGGAAAAGGAAGAGGAGAGGAGGAAGAAGACACCAGCTGCGAAGGAAACGGAGAGGACGAGTACCGGAACGCTGACGAATATTCCTTTCTGCATCGTCGGCGAGGAGAGAAACACCATTGATATTGATGAGAGGAGGGAGAGAGAGAGAGAGATCTGTGTCGTTAAGGAAGCTAGTGGAAGGTTTGTCACTTTGATTAGAGAGTTACTTACTATAATTAGTATATCGTTATTAATCTTTTTGATTATTTAGATCGTAATTACTTAGCTTGAAAGCTGTAAATTGTTTATTTATTTATTTATGAATAAATAATACTCCAAAATGCTATTGGATCATTCAATATTTAATTATCAAGATACTTGAGATAAAGATGCTTTAAACATTGAATGATATCTTTCTTATACGTGTATATCTATATCATAAAAGAATATTTATAATGAAATCCTGAATTAACTGTAAAGAGTATTATTTTCCTTTGTAAAAAAAATGTATTTATAAATAGACGATTTGTGGTTTTATTATACTACACATCTAGTTTACATATTATTTTTGTAGATAACTAACTAGACGTCCTTTTTCAATTTTTTGGATTTGGTCCTCTTGTAATTATCGGTTTATAATTTTTTAAGTATAACTGTTTAAGTAATCCGACCAATAGAAAAATAAACAAATAACAATATATAAGCTTTTATCCTCAAATAATAATATTTCAAGTAAGTCAAGTGAGCCGTGAAAGAGTTTGTGTTGATACACACACATCTTCTCTTACATTAAATAAAAAAAAAAAAAATTCTTCTTCTTCTTCCTCTTCCGATTCTCCAATCGCAATCACGGTCCTTGCAAAAGACAGCCTGCTCTTGTGAGACTCTTTCATCTTTTTCCCCAAATTGTGCAAAATCTCGAGGTTTTCAGATCAGTCTAATTCCCCCCCCAAATCTCGATTCCTTCCCGCGCGAAAGATCGATTCTATTTCTAGGGTTTTTTCTTCGGGTTTGAAAAAGTGTGTGTTGCGGTTAGTGAATCATCATCATCGATTACATCGAGAAGTTCAGATTAAAGGTATTCAGATAAAGTAGTGAAATTTATAGTTTTTGTTTTTAGGACTGTGTTGAATTGATCAAAAAGTAAGGGAGTCGTAAAGTTGATCTCTTCAAAGGATTGGCCTTTTGGATTTTTTTTTGATCAAACAGTTTAGCTCCTCAGGGGATTGAATCAATTGTGGGAATTTTCGAAGCTGTTTGTCTTAGCAACATTTCGGGCTCCTCTTGTTTAGTATTGGATGATAATACTATAGTTTCATTTGAAGGGGGGAGGTTGCTTAGTTACTCACTCGCTATGCTTTTGATCCTTTCTCAGGATGCACCGGGTTGCAAGCTCCGGGAGTAATGGCGGTTCTGTCCGAGCTCGCAAAGAGAAGAAGCTTACCTATGTTTTAAACGATGCCAACGACTCCAAGGTCTAGCTTCTTCTCATACACCGATCTGAGTTTCTGCTAGCTTTGCTATTCATGCTTGTGTTTACCATTTCTTTGAAGTTATAGTTATCTCCTTCTCAACTCTGATTTATGTTCTCTTGTGTAATTTGCACGCTGCAGCACTGCGCTGGCGTAAATTGCTTGGATGTGTTGAAGTCGTCTGTTTCTGGTGATCAGAGCTACCTCTTCACTGGAAGTCGTGATGGTACACTCAAGAGATGGGCTTTTGATGAGGATGCGTCCTTTTACTCTACTACGTTTGAGTCTCATGTTGATTGGGTATGGAGTTTTTTTCTGACTCTCATAAGCTAACTTTGTTGGAATGATTAGTAATTAAGATCATGTGTTACCTGAGGTGATTCTTTTGCTGTTGTACATTTGATCAATTTTAAACCTCACGTGTTGACTGTTCAGGTGAATGACGCTGCTTTGGCTGGTGAAAGCACTCTTGTTTCTTGTTCCTCAGATACTACGGTCAAGGTTTGTGAATTTGTTGCAGTTGCTAGGACTATATATCCTTCTTTTTTGTAATGTTTTTTATACCACTATGTCGGGTTCTAAACGCGGCTTATTTTACTGTCACACTCTAGACATGGGATAGCTTATCAGATGGAGTCTGTACGAGGACTCTCCGTCAGCACTCGGACTATGTTACTTGTTTGGCAGTTGCGGCAAAAAATGTAATTTTCATTCTTCCATACTTTTTTTAATGTATTGTTGCACCTGGTGCGCATTTTGTATGATGTATGAGCTTTTCGTTACCACATTCTGATACTTTCTTGATGTCGTAACTATTAGAGCAATGTTGTTGCATCTGGTGGCCTTGGTGGGGAGGTTTTTATATGGGATATCGAAGCTGCTTTATCACCAGTTACAAAGCCTAATGATACAATGGAAGATAGTTCTTCAAACGGTGCAAATGGCGCTGGGAACTCTCAGCCCATTGCAAGTTTAAGAAATGTTGGTTCGAGCAACAATATCTCTGTGCAGACATCACCATCCCGTGGTGGGTACACACCAACAATTGCCAAAGGCCATAAGGAGTCCGTCTATGCTTTGGCGATGAATGATGCAGGAACGATGCTCGTCTCTGGTGGAACAGAGAAGGTATTCATACAATTAAGGCCGCTGAGAATATACCTGAGAACAAGAACACAGACAATATTTTGGTTTATGTTCTTTTTGTTTGTTACAGGTTTTACGTGTTTGGGACCCTAGATCTGGTTCAAAAACTATGAAGCTGAGGGGGCACACAGATAATATCAGAGTGCTGCTTCTAGACTCAACTGGCAGGTGAATTTTCCTGTTTTTGTTTATAAGTGTGCACTCCAGCAATGGTTTCTTTTGGTAAGTGTCTATTTTCTTCTATGTCTGATATATTTCCCTTGTGTTTCTCACCTTGATACTGCAGGTTTTGCTTGTCTGGGTCCTCTGATTCTATGATAAGGTCTTTATCTCTTTTTATTACTTCATAACTATGAGCCCTGTGGCTGCAGCAGAAGTTATCAATTCATTTCTTCTAATGGTTTATCATTTATTTTTAGACTTTGGGATCTAGGTCAGCAGCGATGTCTTCATACCTATGCGGTGCATACAGATTCTGTTTGGGCGCTTGCATGCACTCCATCATTTACTCATGTTTATAGCGGTGGAAGAGACCAATCTGTGAGTAGACTGCAAAATTTCCTCCAAAGTTTAACTTCCTTTGTTCAGTTCCATTTATGTGGGTTTTGTTTCTGCCAGTTATACTTGACAGACTTGGCAACAAGAGAGAGCGTTTTGATGTGTACTAAGGAACACCCGATTCAGCAATTAGCGTTGCATGATGAAAGTATATGGATTGCAACAATAGACTCCTCTGTAGAGAGATGGCCCGCCGAAGCTCAGAGCCCTCAAAAGGTCTTTGAACGAGGTGGCTCTTTCTTGGCTGGGAATTTGTCTTTTAATAGGGCGAGAGTGTCCTTGGAAGGACTAAATCCAGTAAGAACAATATAATTTCTTCCTTTATATGCTTCTGTTTAACCTTTTTTGAGTCAATGCGTCTGATTTTTGGCTTGTCTGCAGCCCCCTGCCTACAAAAAGCCTTTAATGACTATCCCAGGAAGCCACCCGATTGTGCAGCATGAGATTTTGAATAATAAAAAGCAAATCTTAACCAAGGTGAAATAAACTTTTTTGAATGCTCTTTTGGTAAGGCCATCGTTGATAGAATTATGAAAGGGTCGATTATATCTGCTGTTTTTTCTTTCTTTTGCAGGACGCAGGTGACTCAGTGAAACTATGGGATATAACTAAGGGTGTTGTGGTAGAGGACTATGGGAAGGTCTCTGTGAAACTTACACTTCTTTTTAAGTTTCTGATATATTATATGTTCATGCTGCCGTAATCCTGAAATTACATGTTTGCAGATATCATTTGAAGAGAAGAAAGAAGAACTGTTTGAAATGGTAAAGTCGCTTTGATACATTTTCAAAGATTATGATTACTTTTTCTTTAGTGAGACTAGCAGATTTATGTAACTTTATGATATGCTTTCAGGTAAGCATTCCATCATGGTTTACTGTGGATACACGACTTGGATGCTTATCCCTACATTTGGAGACTCCACAATGCTTCTCTGCTGAGATGTATTCAGCTGACCTCAAAATTTCCGGGCGACCTGAAGACGATAAGGTAAGATAAAACGACAGCATCTTTACTTATGTTGAAGTTAACCAGAAACTATAATCTAATCTTACTGTTACACAACGTTAATGGATCTTTTGTCATTCGATTGTATGATTTGTAGATTAATCTAGGTCGTGAAACACTGAAAGGCCTGCTGGGTCATTGGCTGGCAAAGAAGAAGCACAAACCGAAACCTCAAGTTCTTGCCTCTGGAGATATTCTATCCGTAAAAGATACCAAAAAGAATCTGACTGCATCCAAAAGTGAAGACAGCAGTGCTGCGAATGATCCGGTGTATCCTCCATTTGAGTTTCCTTCTGTCTCCCCTCCATCCATCATCACTGAGGGTTCTCAAGGAGGTCCATGGAGGAAGAAGATAACTGAGTTTACTGGAAGTGAAGATGAGAAGGACTTCCCGTTGTGGTGCCTGGACGCTGTCTTGAACAATCGTCTTCCACCTAGAGAAAATACAAAGTACATGCCACCATCTTGTTCTCTAATAAAGAAATTAGTTTGGACTTTTAGGATTTTACGTACTAATGTTTTTATAAATATATAAAGCACACGTTTTTGCTTAATAAATATCTATCATTAAAAGATCTTTTAAAATTTTCAGATTAAGCTTCTTTCTGCATCCATGTGAAGGCTCAAATGTGCAGGTGGTCACACTAGGGAAACTTAGTGCACCCCGGATCTTAAGAGTTCACAAGGTGAAAACTATCCGTAAATTAGACCTACAAGTTATACTTGCACTTTCTGTTATTCAATGGCTTCTTTTTGGTTACTGTAGGTTACCAATTACGTAGTGGAAAAGATGGTTCTTGACAGTCCGTTGGATAGTTTACCTCTTGATGGAGGACCACAGCCTCTGTTTGCAGGAAATGGACTGCTACCGTCTGGATCAAAGCCTTGGCAGAAACTCAAACCTTCCATTGAGATCTTATGCAATAACCAGGTAAGTCAGCTTCAGAGACCCAAAAATAATAATTTCTGTTCCAACACACAAAGAAAGAAAATTTGGTTCACTGGTCTAAGTTTATATTCGTTTGCAGTTTGTGGCTGAACAAGTTTGTTTTTTTTTTTCTGTGATTACATCAGGTATTATCTCCAGAGTGGAGTTTGGCAACTGTGCGGACGTTTATATGGAAGAAACCTGAGGATCTAATCCTCAACTACAGGGTGGCTATAGCTAGATAACTTAATGAGGTAAATTACTCGAAGAAGGTGAAAAAACTCATGAAAGAATGCATTATGTGAATGTGTTTGTCAAGTTGAAATTTGTGAAACACCAATCTCCATCGGCCTGATGGTTCTTTAACTTGAGAAGATGATTTGATTTTAGGTATTTTCATTAGAAAGAAAGATAAGCCTTGGTAGATTTTTTCGTATGTTCTCTTCCTGATACAGAAAGCCTTTGTAGATTGCTATTTTTTTTGTATTGCTACAACGATAGCAACACACTTTTATGTTGAGAATGAATATCACCGTATCCTTTATTGCCTTACAGATTAGTCACCAAATGGGAATCTACTGGTTCATTTACACACATGGGAATCTATAGCTTTTCAACGTTTGTTTCATTCTGAAAGCATATAAATCTTGGTTTAGTTTACTCAGCTTTCATGCTGGAGAATAATGCTTCTATGTGGAGTTCGGACTCATGGAGAAGACGGCGTGCAAGCGGAGCTGTCGATAAAAGGTTTAAGATTTTAGATTGAGATGGTGTCGACAACTTTACTAAAATTTGTACATTTTGAGCTTTGGGAAAGAGTAAAAACTTGCTATCTCTGTTTTTCATTGTCGCCTGAAAACAATAAAATATAACCAACGCTTTGTATCTAAATTGTGTAAACTAAACATTCTAAAGCTTCAGGCAAATTCCCTGCACTGATTCGGTTTGAACGTAAACTAAACCGAAGTAGCTTGAAACCAAAAGGGATTATTGGTCAACATAGACTAAAAGTAAGTGGACCAAAGTGAATCAATCTGAAGTCTAAACCAAATTCAGCTCCATTTACGATCTAACCGGATTTAAGCTAACGAAGTTTAATGAAACCAAGTTTGACAAGATTTGTTCCGACTAATCCCATTAAGCTGAAGACATAAACGTGCCGTTTGGTCCACGTGGTTTGTTGTTGTTGGTTAAGAACTGGACTTTGTCTGTTTCTATTGAGATCGATAGTTGTGACAATTGTCCTGGCCGGTTCATTTGGCACGTACATTAGTATATTTGATAGGCTGAATGCTTGCATGGTTTAAGGAATTAAAAGACCTAACAAGGCCCATATTACTAGCTAACGACGACGTTTCGAATGCATCAAGCTTATAAATGGAAGCCAGCTACCACGGGACAACACGCTCTTTGTACACTCCGCCATCTTTCTTTACATCTCTCTCTCTCTCTCTTTCTCCGTCGAGCAGATCTCTCGTGAAAAGCGACAATGTCGACCACTTTCAGCGCCTCGGTCTCCACGCAAGCCTCTTCTCTGGTAATAACATAGTCTTCTTCTTTTCAAAAAAATCGTCATTTTATTTTACCAGATCGCTCTGATCGCTACGTTTTTTTAGATCATTTGCATTCGATTCAAGATATTTGCTGTTTGTTGATTATGTTTAGGATTAAAATATGTGAATCTCCTTCTCTTTGTTGATCTGTTATGTTTCAGACAACTTGTATGTGTTCATTTGAGGTTGTAAATTTTTCGATCTGCGTTCATCTGAATCACATCGATTTGGTTATGGATAATACTACAGAACAATAGTTCATTTAGTTGTGTTTTGAATGTAAATGTTTTTTTTTGTTGTTGTTGTGTTGATGAACAACAGGCAACACCAACGAGGATTAGTTTCCAGAAGCCAGCTTTGGTTTCGAGGACTAATCTCTCCTTCAACCTACGCCGTTCAATCCCCACTCGTCTCTCAGTCTCTTGCGCGGTTTGTGTACACCCATTGTCAGATTCTTTCGTGTTTTCTTTGTAATATTTTCTTGTATTCTAAAGGACATCTTTGGTTTTATTAGGCCAAACCAGAGACGGTAGACAAAGTGTCTGAGATTGTCAAGAAGCAACTCTCACTCAAAGGCGACCAAAAAGTCGTTGCAGAAACCAAGTTTGCTGATCTTGGAGCAGATTCTCTCGACACTGTAAGTCATTCTCTATGTTAACAAAGAACATGTGGAGTTTTCTTTAATACTGATCGAGTGGTTTTGCATGCAAAAGGTTGAGATAGTGATGGGTTTAGAGGAAGCTTTTGATATCGAGATGGCGGAAGAGAAAGCACAGAAGATTACAACAGTTGAGGAAGCTGCTGAACTCATTGAAGAGCTCGTTCTACTGAAGAAGTAATTTAGTAGCATTAATCACCTCTCAATGAAGAACAAAAACCCCACCCACCAAGGCTTTGTGTTTGTTGTTTTCATATGTTTTTCAGTCATTTTCTTTTAATGTGTCGACCTACTACTGTCTTTGTCCTAGTTGTTTGGTAGTATCTCTAGTCACGGATTGCTATTTGTCTCTTCAAACTTTTGGTGCTTGAAAAAAATTCAGAATAACATTGAATGAATCTCATTTACATACGAATGTGTGTTCTTTTTTTTTCTTTCTCAATTAAGCAAACTGTTATTATCATAATGTACAAGGAGATCTTTACACATACATAGCTAAAAGGAAGTGACAATAGCTTGATATATAAGCAGTCCTATTCACATTGTACCTACAGATTCTTATTACTCCCAATCAGCGTCAAAGAATCCAGCATCTTTCATCTCTGAATAGTAGACGTTCTCCAAGTTCAGATCTTCCTCCTGCAGCAAAACCAAAGTGAACTTCAAATCATTTGATCATACAACAATATACAACAATCATACGGCCAAGGGGGGTGTTAAGGTGATGTTAGAGATGTAGAAGATAATATGCAGAGAGATTGATGTTGAGATGAGGGAGCTACCTGGAAAAAGTCTGCAAGGAAAGTAACATACAAAAGAGGAAGGTAGAAGGCGTGGTAGCAAACACTTGTGATCCCATACAACCTGCAAAGCATTTTCAATTTTTCATTCTTTTACGTTAAGAAACAAGTAAAACTCTTTTTCACCTTGAAGCTTCAAGGTTTAAAGGGTTTTACCATAATCCAAAGTGAGCGCCGTTTGCCGCAAGAGTGCATGCAAATAGGGAGAGTCCATTTAAGGCGAGCATGCAAGTTATGTACTTATAGAAAGCAGGTCTTGCTGTCAAAACGAACAAGAGAACAGAACTCATAGGATGAGTGACAGAAACCAGTGAACAACTAAGCAACCATAAGAGTGGTCGATGTTACTTACCTGGTAATCTTTCTCTCCACTTAGAGTTGTACATGAAGAATATCATCCCATAAATGGCCGCAAGCAAGAGCTTGTGGATGACCCATAATCCCCATTTGACCTTTTGTATATGTTCATTGTTGTCAATAAACAACTGTACCCCAAATCCAAAGAGATAGATCGCCTGAAATGAACAATGAAAGGCCTAACGGATTAACCTAAAGGTAAACGAGTAACCAGAGAGTTCACATATATTTCATCAACTATAGCAAAGACATGACCTAGAAAGTAACATCTCACAGCTATGAAGACAATAATGGTACCTTGAGAAGTAAATCAAAACCTATAACAAGTCCCGAGATGAGGAAAGTTCGAGTCAATGCTTCAGCGCCACTTGCATAGTTTCCTTGGAAGAGAAAAGCTACCAAGCTTACTTCAAGAAACAACATTCCAGATGTTGTGAACAAAGTCAATACATTCCAAACCACTTCTTTCCCAGGTGTGCATTCCCATGCCTAATCACAATGTTCAAGTAAAACTTAAAAACTCGAAAACAGAGCAACTTGTTAACACATAACATCTAATCTGCAGAAAATAACTAAGCACGAGTAAACCAAGTAAAAACATTTCTTCTTAGGCAGCATCCTAACATAACCAATTAACAATTACAGCGTACACCAAATCCAGAAGCTTAAAGTTTGTACCTTTACTGAGCATAAAGAAGTTATTCAATGTAAAGTTCTGATCTTTCAGATGCAACGTAACTCTAAGGATGCATCTCTTCATAACCCAATCAGTTAACATCTACAGCTTACACTTTTCTCTGTATAAAGTTTATACCTTTACTAAAGCCTCAAAAAAGTCTAATCAACTTAGTTTCGTCACTTGAACCGGTGACCTCTAATACAATGATCAGAGTCTTTTGTTCTGATCTCTCACAAACAAAGTAACACTACAACAACAACATAGTATGAATCCAAAGATAAAAACAAACGAACCTGAAGGCAACACCAAGCAAGATTGAGCAAGCTAACAAGCCAAAGGCATCCGTAATACGCGATCATAATGTAAGATCTCCGATTCGACAGCTTCGACAAGCTCTTCTTCGCCTCGTACGCTAAGTAAGCGACGAATAGGATAGCTGCTACGACCAGAACGGTGTTGTGGAGAAACCCATGGCACTTTCCGACCCATCCGCCGATAAAACCTCGTCCGGCGGTCGTCGAATTAGGGCTTAGACGTGAAAGCACGAAAGGTGACTCCGCGATTTCGCCGAGAACTCGCATCTGGATTGATTGTACGAATCCCTAATTTCCAGAAAAAGGACGAACGATTCGAGATTTGTTTGGGGAATACGTATGATCGAATATTCGTAATTATACAGAAACAAAAAAATACTGGGGCGGAATGTAGAAATAAAACAACTTAAAGGTGCTTTTAGTAAATATATATAATGTTGGGGTGGCAAGTATAAATAAATAAGTAGAAGAAGACACGCTTACGTGATCCCACGCGCCATTTCTGACTTAACGACCTGATCGTTCCCGCGAAATCTCCGCTGCTACAAATGGCAAGTTTCCTCTTCAACTCATACACATGCTTGGCTTTCTTGTTTTTTTTGGAGGAGAGCTAAGAAACCATGATATTGTAGCTGATCTAGCGGATGAGCTATTGGGATAAACCAAGGGACTCGATCTGCCACAACACAAGACGCTGTTGATGGTACAATCTTACTCACCAATCTCACTATCACGAAGATCTAATGCAAGCGAAAGAGAATCAATCTCTCCTTTCTTTCTCATTATGATTCCGTGTGTGTGAACAGAAGAAAGAGGACTAATGGAGCTGAGTAACTGAACGCAGTCACAGCTTTGGCAAAGATCAAGAATAGAATCCGACCCTTCTCATCTTAAACTCTCTTTCTGATCTTCTCTGTAACTCTTTTTTTTTTTGGGGTCAAATATCTTCTCTGTAACTCTTTTTTTTCACACTTACCACTCTTTACACACAAACAAAATAAAAAAATAAACTAAAATATTTTTGCTTTTTTCATCTCAACGACAATGACTACTGAATTTTCAACAATTAGGATAAATAAGGTAGCTTAAAGATAAACAGTCACTGAAGCCACCAAAAAAACTCACAGAAACTGTATTTGTAGATTTTATTTAGGCTCTCGAAAAAAATGTCTGCATACAACACTAGGAATGGTCTAGAAGCAAGCCAATTAACAGCAGGAGCTGTAAACACCATAACGAGCAAATTTAGTCACGAAAGAGCTAAAAGAAAAAAACTCAAAAAAGATTCTGTAGCTTAATTTAAACAAACAAACTCCAACAGATGATCGATCAAACTCGAAATCTGGATTTTTGAGTTCAACTTCTGCTTCTTCAATCCTTTGCGCAACATCTTCAAAGAAGAAGATGAAAACAAGATGATGAATCCGCATTTAGTTTCGGTGTTGGAAAAATATATGGGAAAGCTCTTCAAAATTGCTTTACCTTTTATATCTCTTTTTGGAACCACAGGGACAAAGTGCATTGCGGCTGATCTGCCCACTCTTGGCTAAGTTTGATCTCGCCATATCCATCGGGGTTGACCCCATAATTTTTTGCAGCTTCAGTGGACCAAGATCACAAATTTAGTATCAGCTAAATGGATTTAACAGAAAATTAACCAAACAAATGATCTGTCTGACTGCAAACTAATATCTTAACTGACATAGTGCCATATAACTCCAGTTTCTAACCAATGAACATCAAATCCAACCAATCATCAACACAATCAAGCTACAATCCACATCTTATTACAAAAAGGATGAACTGTTCTTGAGCCCAGGATTATCAGTGTAGTTTACACACATCAAGTTTATTCTGGGGATGGTGATATAGCAAAAGTGGTAAAGAGAGAATGTCCATTCACAATGGTTCATGCGCAATTGCCGCATACAGAGGAGGTTATGAATCTAAAAAAGCAAATGAGTACATAAAGTCAGAACATTACCTCTCCCATATTCTTTGGCAATGGTTTGCCTCCATCTTTCAACTCTGTCATCTTCTTGTGAGCTTGCCTAGCCCAAGTAAACTTAGACAGCGTATTCTCCACATCCGCTATGGTGCAGTTACATTGCTTAGCCGCATCTTGCTTGTGACTCGCTTGCAGATTCTACACATCAAGAGGAACCTAGTTGCCAGAGTCAAGACATTGACTAACAACATACAAGCAAAGTTAGTAAAGAAAGAAACCAACCTCTCCTGTAGCATCACGAGCTCCAAGGTACCTCATAATGGTTTCTTGTTTCTCGAACGCGTCTGCAAAAGTGGCCTCGCTGCTTCGACCCACAATGTACTGCTTGAACTTCCCTAACCTCTTAGCATTCTTCAGTTCATCGGCGAACCCTAGAAAGAGGCAACCTTTGATATGAGTCCATACTCAAACGAATCCTAAGAATCAGTTTTGCATCCAAAGAGACAACCTTTGATATGTGAGTCCATACTCAAACGAACAGCTTTATAACAAATGTGTTAACTTTAGCATTCTACGATTCATATGCGAATCTTAGAATTATTTTTGCATCCAAAGAGACAACCTTTGATGAGTAGTACAATCAGTAATGTAATAACTTACGGAGAAGAGTGAAGTCTTCAACGGGTAGATTCGATTGCTCAACAGGGGTATCCTTGTTTCCTGTAAAGACGCCTTTGATCGAATCCATCCATCCGTGACGCGTCGCTGTGGAGGTGATTGATCGGTGCTGAGACGGAATCGGAGGACCGCCGGAGATGTAGAGAGAATTTGAAGAGAAAATTGGATCGGATCTTAACCCGGAAATGTACCTGAGGGCTCTCGAATATGACATTTGCTCTGTCTATGGAGGTTGATTGAACAATTAGGGCTTTAGAGAGAAGACGAAGAAGATGGAGAAAAACCCTCGCCATCGGAATCCGAAACGCAGCGTTTTGGGTATTGGATAAATGTTTTTCTTATATTTTGTCAATATACAGTATTTTCTTACTGATAAAGAAAATAAATACAGTTTTCTTTTAGAAAATATAATATTTCTAGTCATGTTACAAAAAAAAAATAATATTTCTAGTCAAAAATTTGAAGATATTTTGACAATAAATACTCATCAAAATAGATAAGTAAGACATTAATAAGAGAATATATGAATATTTATTATTTACTTTGACTAGGAACTACATATTTGCAATTTGCCTATAAACATGATAATGTAAACTCAACCTCTAAAACACCAGAAAAAAAAATGAAGATCTCTTTCTCTACTGTTCTACTCATACTAATTGTTGTTTTCATCATCTCTTCTTCAGGTAACTTATTATTATTTGTTTTGTTTTTTTTATAATTTTATAAGCGAAAATTGAATGGCAAAATCATTGTTGTATTTTCTGGGGTTAAGCTGAAACTTAAAGCAGTGTAATTTTGATTTGATTATATGAATAGGAAATAATAAAATGGTAGGAGAAGCAAAGAAGTGTCTTGTTAGGTGGACTTGTGAAGGGGACGACAAGTGCAGAGAAAAGTGCATTGCTGATCACAACGGTGAGGGAATATGTGATGATTTCACTGCTTTTCCGGTTCCTAAGCAATGTCTTTGCAATTATGATTGCTAGTTTCTCTCTATGTATACCAAAATAATGCTTCTTATATTATAATAATGGGTAAACCTTCATTTCGTTTAATAATTATGTGATCAAAAGACTAAACTCATCTAAAACTTAAATATATTGTTCGGACATTCGATAAAATGGAGACGATAACACGCACAATCGAGGAATATGTTTTTTTATTTTATCAGAGATCAATTCTTTCTCCTTTTTCAGAGAGAGAATTTTCTCTCCAAAAACTCAACTCTGAGAAAGTCTAAAATATATCATCATTTAAATAAATCAGTGCGCTATATATGTCATTATATGACAAGAATTATGAGTAAAATTACATAAAGATATGTTAATCATATATAGTATAATAGTCCTTCAAAGTCAAAGTTCCACCAACCAAAATACCGAAGCAGAGAGAACATGGCTATTGATCTCTCAAGAGTTACTCTCCGGCCGTTCTCTCTAACGGATGCTCGCGATTTCTTGAGATGGGCCAGCGATGTTCGAGTGACCGGGAATCTTCGTTGGCAGACTTTTACATCGGAAGAGGAAGCTTTGGTCTTCGTACGAGACGTATGCTTGCCACATCCATGGAGACGTTCCATCTGCATCGATGACCGTTCGATCGGATTCATCTCAGTCTTCCCTGAAACTGGCGATGATAGGTACAGTTTATTAATAGCGTTGGAACATTATTATCTCAAATCTATGTTTACTATATGCTTTGATGTCATGGCATGTGCTATGTTGGTCCAAATGAACTGAATTAGGTCATTTCAACTCAACTAAATTTCAGATATGCAGAAAAATCATATAGCATAAGAGTAAGTGTTATGTTCCTCCTATTAGCAATTACTCTTAAGTAAATTAATATATTTTCAGTATTTTAGCATATGTTATGTTGGTCCAAGTGATGTGAGTTAAGGTCATTTGTACTCAACTAAACTTCAGATATGTAAGAAAAACATATAAAATAAAATTAAGTGTCATATTCATTTAAGTAATATATTTTAATTATTTTAGCACATTTCAAATATCTTATTACAATGCATATTTGAAGATTTAAAGCTCATATTGGGTACGGATTATCTCATGAGGATTGGGGGAATGGAATAGCAACAAGAGCAGTGTCAACTGCAGTACCACAAGTGTTCAATGACTTGTCTCATGTTTTGAGGCTTCAAGCTTTTGTGCAAACACAAAACAAAGCATCTCAAAGAGTTCTCGAGAAGGTTGGGTTTCAGAAAGAAGGTTTGCTCAGGAAGTACAGTAATGTCAAAGGTGAAATCCATGATGTATATGTTTATAGTCTCTTGTCCTCTGATCTAATTCCTCTTCCATAATTCTCAAGTAATATGGATTGAGATTATATGTAGTCATTATATAACTAATAGTGTTGTAATTCAATAAATATTCGAAAAATGAATATGGTTTGAGTGATAATCGTTTGAAATATCAAGAAACAATGGTCTAAAGGGAAACTAAACCAGAAAGGATATAAATACCAAACCGAACCAAGCCAGGTAGTGGTTGTTGTGTAAAAGCCTCATTCAAATGTCAAACTCTCTGCCTCACGTCTCACTGAGTCGAACAATTGAGTCGACAAGTAACGTTCCCCACCACTAGGGAAAACCACCTAAAAACCGGACATTAACCAATGTATTTTTTCTTTAAAATCCGGTCTGATTTTAGGTTTAAGGAAGACCAATTTTGACGAAAGGACTGATGTAATTTGTGTTGCAAGCAATAAAAATCTATTTCACTTACAACTATGAGCTTCCCAGCGTTTTCTGGCCGTTTTGCCACCTCAATAGCAGCGGCTGCAGCAGCTCCGGAAGATATACCCACCTGCCAGTTGATGACACTTTATCAGAAACGTTAACCAGAACATAATTATTTAAACCGATCGAACCATAGATTGTACCAGTAATCCTTCTTTCAAAGCAAGAAGTCTGGCTGTTTCAATAGCTTCCACGCTTGTCACCTGAAGAAAATGAATAGGTGATTACAAAGATCTCAGTCTCTGACATCTCCTCGCAAAGAGAAAAAGAGATTAAAAAAATTCTCAGCTACATTACTTGAATGATTTCATCAACAACGTTGAGATCCAAATTGTCCGGTACAATACCAGCTCCAATACCTTGGATCAAATGTGGACCTAGAAACCATGAACCGTGTTGTTTAGTGATCAAGAGAGAGACTTGAACAGCAAGGAAACTCCGCCAACAAATGATGTTCTAGTTAGGTATTTATATGAGACTCAAATTCAAAATAAACTCTTTACCAGGTTGGCCTCCACTGAGTACAGCACTCTCTGTAGGTTCCACCCCATAAACCTGTTGATAAAAACAAGTACTCTAGAAAGAAAAACAAACAAAAATGTTTCTCATGATATGACTTTGGATTTTTGTGTACCTTTAAGTCTTTATTCTTCTCCTTGAGGAACTTCCCTGAACCGGAAATCGTTCCACCGGTCCCAACACCAGCCACCAATATATCTACTTCCCCTGCAGAGTCTCTCCATATCTCTGGACCGGTGGTTCCATAATGAGTCTGCACTAAAAACAAGAATTTAGATAAACAAATAGAAAAAAAGATAGAAAAAAGGAGGAGAGATCTAAGGAGAGTCTATGTTCATACTTGTGGGTTTGAAGGATTCTTGAACTGATGTAATATGATACCATCTGGAGTTTTGCTTAATATCTCTTCGGCTTTGTCGAGTAATCCTTGAACTCCTTTTTTCGTGTCTGTGAGGTGAACTTCTGCACCTAATGCTAATAGAATGATCTTTCTCTCAAGGCTCATTGTTTCAGGCATTGTGAGCACAACTTTGTAACCTTTAGCTGCCCCAACAAAGGCTAGACCGATCCCGGTGTTACCAGAAGTAGGTTCAATCAATGTGCTCTGAAGTAGTAGTGATATCACCAAGGTTTTAGCTATAATGTATGACTTTAGTAGAAAACGGACTGTAGTATATAATTGTTGTACCTTGCCGGGAGTAATAAGTCCCTTGTCTTCTGCATCTTTAATCATACCATAAGCAATACTAGCAAATGGAAGGATTATTCCAAGAAAGAAAAGAAAATTATCAGAAAACAAACATAACAAGGGAGAGAGTTTAGTTAAGTGATATATATATACCGTTCCTTGACACTAGAGCAAGGCTCCATCATCTCAAGCTTTGCGGCAATACGAGCAACACAACCATCTACGATGTTGTTCAGATACACCATTGGAGTGTTACCTATCAACTGTCACAGAATGACAGAATGCAAAACACATGAGACTAAGTACACAACTTGACCAAAGAAACTTAAGAAAGTGTTCTTTATTTTTCCAATGGAGAAATTGGTGAAAAGAGTCGAAAGATTTGGAGTTACTTGAGTCACGTCATCCTTGATAGAGCACTCCATGCTAATAGTTTTCGAAATTCCTGCAAGAATAAAAGATTTACAGACACAACCTGTAAGTACAACTGTAAGAGCAAGAAGACATAGTCAGCTTTCAAACTGCTTCGTCAGATCCAAACGGTGGAGTGAAACCAAGACTATAAATTATTCAGTCAAACTCGACAATAAATCAGAGAAGAAACAGATTTGAACATAGGGAAAATAACAATATCAAGATTAAAGAGTTCAAACAAATGAGTTTCTCAGTGAGCAATGCAAAACACTCGAGTTCTTGAACCGAAAACGAACATGAAGATGTGAGAAACTGTTCGAGTTGGAAGATTTAGGAGAGAAATAGAAAGAACAAGTACAAGAGAGCTGCTTTTTACCAAGTACGATATCTAATCCAAAGAATAGAATGAATGAAAAGGTACTTGCCTTAAACACCAGACTCGAGGAAAGAAATAAACCGAAGCAATTATTAAAGTACAGATCGATAATTGCTTTAAACAAAGTGAAAATGACAGCACAAGCTCGTGCGTATATACATTTTAAAAAATCAATATATAAACTAAATTTTTTTGTTTTTTTCTGTTCTTGCCAAACTTAACATTTGTTAGATGATTTATTTTCTTTTTTTTGGTAGAAATTCTAAAATTTCCTCAAAAAAGAAAGTATTGTACTCAGTTAGAAAAAAAAAAGTATTGCACTCAAATCATTTATCAAAGATCTAAGAGCACCAGCAGCGGCGATCCTCTCTTTCTCGAACTCCCAGGTATTTTTTTATTATTTTAATCTTAATTTTCGTTTTACTTTTTTTAAAAAAAATAAAAAAATAAATAAATAGACTTATCGCGGGCCGTCACGTGGCGTGGAGCCCGCGGAATAGTCAAGACTCGGTTCACTGCCACGATACTGCACCACTCGGGTTCACTCTCTTTTTATTATTATATTATATTTTTGCCTCGTAAAACTCACGAACTCTCCTAAAAGTTCACGGTTGCGTTTGCTCTAACGCACTTCAACAATGGCATGATATCAAGAAACAAACAAAACGAAATAATAAACAAAATTCTCAAAAAAAATATTATAATAAACTTGCTATTACAAATATTATTAGACACAATTTGGCACACAATTCAAAAATAACTAGAAGTATTTTTTTATTATTGAACAAATGTATACGTGGAAACTATAATCTAATACTACAAAGGTTATACATTAATTCCCTATCAGTCATCCCTATTGACAATTAATTTAAGTAAACAAAAATCAAAAACCTAGAGAAAGATCACACTACATTAGCTGAAAAGATTCAAATGTAGCATACTATACTAATCACAAACCCCAGAAGATTGTCACTCAGGGATCGAATATCAACCTAATTGGTTATTTGTTTTCTTTTCTTGTTGCTTCATCATACACCATTTGGCATCATCTTTAACTCGTGCAATGTAGCTCTAATCTGCTCTTGAACCAACTCTAATCTGTTTCGGTATTTCATAGATTAGACACGTTTACGAATAGGCAAGTGGTCAACCACACCTACCCGCACTTGCTTATTATTGCGGTCAGTTGGGTCCTGACGTATCACAGACCGAACCAAAAGTCATTTTTTTCGTCGGCTACCCATGTAAACAAAATCAAGTGGTAGTAGACGTGCCCATTCTCCAAAAAGCATTTTTCGGTTGTTCGGGTCTGATCTATATGAGAAAAGATATATTCTCTGCTTTTTGTTTCTTATACAAGTGCGTCTATACGACCATTCCTACTTCGAGATATATGAGACAAACTCATAATCTCAAAATCTTCTTGTAGTCTCTGGAACCCATCTTACTCTATTGTAAAAAATTGGCCAATCCATCGGATTCAAAGTCATATCGACTAGGTCCAAATAGTTTGTTTTGAACCTTACCGAAGTTACCCTCCTATCTCTCGTGCATAAGATCGCCCAAAGTAAACCTTCCATTTCATCATGCAAAGTTGAGAAGCCCTTGTTGCACGCCCGTAAACCAAAATATTCAGAGCCCATCTGATCCTTAAAACTTCACCTTAAACCACTAACGTTGTCATTATTAATCCATGACACATTAATTTGACAGGTATAAATTTGGAGTATCCAAGGAGGCACTATCTCATCCTCTATAATAGAGGGGTTGTCATAATCCTCGTTTGTTTTTTTCTTTTCATTTGCTTTTTTCAACATTTTGTTTCAAGAGACGCATGTTGGAGAGTATCCATAGGAGAAACAAATTTCGCCTTGAAAAGTTTGTCGTTCATCGCCTTCCAAATGTACCAGCAGATTCATGGGAATCGTATTGTGATTGCAGTGGTGCCACTTCTTTTCTCTTCCAAAGCAAAAAGTTCATGTTTTAGTATATAAATATATTCGGAAAGTAGCCCGAAAGGAACATATAGTCCGATAAAGTTCAAATCCGTAGAGCTGGGGCATTCAAAAAGAAAATGATTAATCGATTTTATTGGGTCAACACATTTAGGACAGCTCCTATCGGTGCCCAAGTATCTATAAGTGAGTCTTTCTGTCGTTGCCACACAACTTGAAATAGCTTGCCACAAAAAAATGTTATCCTGCTCGGGGCCTTTAACTGCAACATGGCTATGAAGGCTCGTGATAGTCGTTTCTATAAGCTTTTAAGACTAAGCTTGGTCAATCGAAGTAAGTTATAACTGGTTTTAACTGAATACATTTATGAAGTTGTGTGATTCCAGACATAACTATTTGAGGCAAGAGCGGGATGGTTTTAGTCCAAGTATTAAAAGAATATCATCAGGATGAAAAAAAATCTCGTATAAATTGGATATCCCACTCCTTACTATCATTTCTAATGAAGAACTAAACAAAAAGTTAAGGAGTGGTCGAGCCACTAAATTTGAAACCCAAAGCTCATTTCAAACCCCGTATCTTTTCCGTAAATATTATTTCGGTGGAGGTTTTGGTGCCATGATACACAACACCATCCAAAAGTCAGTTTAACTTGTCATAAACGAAACAGGCTATTATCTTCTCAATTTTTTTAATGAGACGAAATTCACTTTTAATTTCATTTCTCATCTGTATACAAAACATGGAAGATGACAAAATAAGCCCAGTGGGTCTAAGCATTCAATGGGCCTATTTATTTACAGCTTGATTTTTGTTTTCTGTCAGCCTTGGTATTTTCAGTTTGCAAATGTGACAGTAAATAGTTTATGCAAATGTCTTAGCTATTTAAATAATATAACAAGTGCTGACAAAAATAATTAAAAAAATAATAATAGAACAAGAATTTTGTACTTGACTAAAAACTGAAAAGGTTAAAACTTCTGGGGAAGAAAAGTAGTTAACTTAATATAGATTAAACTATTGATTAATAAATAAGTTAGTTGGTCTTATTAGCCACACACACACGAATGTTCAGATGAGATGGCTTTCCACCCAAAAGATAATTGAAGGCTGTGTTCTGATTCGACCACAAGTAGCG
The DNA here is from genome assembly GCA_026261945.1 of Hirschfeldia incana. NCBI lineage: Eukaryota > Viridiplantae > Streptophyta > Magnoliopsida > Brassicales > Brassicaceae > Hirschfeldia > Hirschfeldia incana. The sequence continues at coordinate 4,870,449 of JABCMI010000021.1, forward strand.
TCGTATCTATATTAGGACAAAAACAACAGCATCTACTTAATTATTAGTTAGTTGCTTGCCGGTGACGACCCTCTTTGCATGATGTTACATAATAATGGACAACTTTATATAATAGTATGTATCAAATTAAATGGTGTAATTTCAATAAGTAACAACTAATATTGAAGGAAGAAAGATTTAAAGGACCGACAAGAAAAATAAGTGGAGGGAGATACGAGAAGAATGGTTGGCACTGAAGTGGAGTTGGGTACGAAAAGGGTACGTTTGATCTGTACATATTCAATACCACATGTCATCCATAAAACGATCATTCATAAGATTTTGCTTCATAAGGATCCTTTGAGATCAATTATTACTATCTTCTTTTAATGAGGGGTCATCAGCCTTATTCAATTCTTCATACTATGTCACTATCATTTTTCTATGCATTCGCATACTCTGAATTTTATTTTTGAATTTGGACATGGTATGTACATCATGAAATATGTTTAGTTTGGCATTCAACATTAAATGTAGTAGCGGTCGTTAAATCGTTTTTGTTTGGTATTGTTCTATGTGACTAATCAAAATCTTACATCAAATTTGGCAGAAATAGTAAGAATATTCATTTACTGAAAAAAAATTTACGAATCAATATCACCCAGAACTATAGCTTTGGAATAAAAATGAATATGCTCACTAATAGTAGTTTTTAAATAAGCCATTTTCTCTTCGAGTTTTTCTAACTACCCAAAAAGAGCTTGTAATAGTTAGATTTCTATCAAAATGATAATTTCTGGCTTGTGATTGCATCGGAAAGGCACAAGAAACATGAAATCACATATTTACGTAAATCATTTGAATAATATTAATCACAACGACCACAATGATCACCTAACATATCGTAGAAGATATTTCGTGCACATATACTCGTAGATTTCCAAGATATGATCTGATGAGCTTCAGATATTTTTTAGTAGAATAGAACGTTTAGTATACTTATAGGCTTACCACATTATCAGAGTCACATGTCATTGTAAAATATGCGTGCGAAGTTTTTATTTTTTTATTATTTTTTTTCGGTGTGAGGTTTGTATATACAGATATCTACAAAATGGGCTGATAGAGTGATAGTAATAGTTTTGTCACAGAGTTTGCGAGTTGAGACTTTATTTTCAGTCACTATTGAACGTTTAAATCAGGCGTAGAATTTAACTTAGAGAATCGTATTGTAGTGTAGATAATGTAGATATTGACAAACAAATAAAAGTCTCATTGGAAAGGTCCAAGTATTTACGCTATAATCTTATAGACAGACCAACCATGTTCAGTCTGACCATGTTAACTTATATGTATACATTATACCATTTGGATTAAAATGAACTGAAAGAAACTTGACCAAGACAAACATAAAGTGAAAAATGCAGACGCATGTGGATGAACCCAATTTTCTAGTAGACTGGTCGGCATTAGAACATGGCCATGTCTCGGGCATGCGCTGCTGTGGGGTTGCCCTCGTAATTGACTATTTTGTTCTCCTCTGTCTTATTTTTTCCTTCGGTTTCAATTTACATTATCCGAGCGTCTAGTATTCGTAAAACTGGAATTTGTAAATTTATTTTTCTTTGTTAAATTTTCATTTATTAAAGTTATTATATTTTCATCCCGAGTTTATTGTGAGAATTAAAATTGGTAAGTTTACTTTAACTGAATTGCTCAACAATTCGCTTCCAATATTTGTTGGCATCAATTCACATCTAATACTATGTTTTCTCACCCCACATGCATTTAATGGAACCTTGAAAACAAAATGTCCATAGCTGAAATCAATATTATAAATTTATATAAAACTAATTTTAAATCATGGCAACACTTCAATTTAGTTTATAGAAAAAATCAGCTTGTTGTTGAGCCACTTGATATGATCATTGTAGTAATTTATGCTGTTATAGAGTATTTAAAACAACTTGCTAGAGTTAAATATATCATTTTAGCAGTAATTGATCTCTTAGAAATTAGTTAAATAAATACACTCAGCTATTTTCATGAAACCTCAAAACTTTCACAAACTAAATTCTCGAGTGGGCAGAATGGTATTGTTGCAAGAAATAACCTCAAAAGAACTAACGGAGGCTCTCTTAAGTATACTCATGTGGTAACCGTGTAACATCTTATAACACGAAACAATATGTATACATAGACAACAAAACACGCCGTGATCAAGATTCAATCATCAACGGCATCGACCGGAAGTGAAGTTGTCCGTTTCAGACATTTTGGTAGCAATCTTTCTCCACACATCTTCTCCTTCACATTATTTTCATCTCGTTCAGGCCGCCACAGCTGGGACTTTAACTGCTCATCCTGCATCTCTCTGACTTCGATCTGGCACTTGGCTTTAAGCCATCTCAACTCTTGTTGAACCTGATGTTCAGTCTTCTCAGCCACCTCATCATCGCAGTATAAAGACGGCAAAAACGAGAAGGATCCAGAGCCTGATAGATGGTTTAGAGAGTTACTTGCTTCACACGGAAACGTGATTTCAGGGTTTTCATACACTTCTTCCTCCTCTTCTTCTTCTTCTGAGTGGTTTTGCCCTGAATCTATCGAGCTAAGCTCTCTACTCTCCTGCTGTTGCTGCAGCCTCCATATCTCTCTAAGACGAACCTCAGTTTCTCTTATTGTAATCTCTTCAAACCGACCATGAGTCTCACCACACCCGTTTCTGCAACACTGTGCAACGTTTGCTCCAGGGTTTGTCCTCAAGAAATCCATCACGGACCCCATCGAGGTGCGGTTCGATACGCAGTTGCTGCAGATGTTTGCATTTGCAGCCGCAGCTGCTGCTGCAGCAGCCGCAAGAGATTCTTCAAACGAAGGGCCTGGTCTCCAACTAGGCACAAGTCTAGATATCTCACCATCTATCATGTTAGCTATCTTTGTGACTCCGTGATCGTCCATGTCAAGCTCAGCTACCATCTCTGTCGCAACGCTCAGTGCTGTGTCTGTTTCGATGTCAAACGGGAAGTAAATGTTCCGGACACGACCTGCAACAACAAATCATTTTCTTACACTCTTGTTCATTAGGTCATGTAAGAGTAAGTACTAGTAAAAGTTCTTGTTATTACCTTCTTTGTCAGTGATCCTTAGACGCAAGAACAAGCCACCATCATCTCTTCTCTTGCCTTTAATAGTTATATCAACATTACCAGAGCTCTTATCTTCTTCCTGGTCATTTCCATTTCGACACTCAAAGAGCTCGATACCATGAGTCTCCTCTGTCTCAGCCCATCTGTTCTGATGATACTCATGGTGACCTTCATAACCATTTGAATACTGGCGGTTCAAAGAGCTACTAGGGTAGTTGTAGTAGTCAGAAAGATGATGCTGCTGCTGATGCTGCCTAACCAGTGGCACATCCATATCAACTGATCTCAAATCGAACCCACCATCGTCTATACGTAGAAAAGGGTCGTCTAGTAACTCACGAGCAGAGACTCTAAGTGAAACAGTGGCTAAACACTTCTCTATGAAGTACTTAACTTCAGGGTCTTTCACCTTGTACAATGCATCTGGTTTCTTCCCCTGAAAAAAAAAACAAACTTATTAAAGCCTTTTTGAAAACAGAAGGAGATGTAGTAATGGGGGAGAGAGAGAGTCTCACCGACATAACTTTCTTGTAGATCTGAGCAGGATGTGTACACTCACTGTAAGGGTAATCAAACGTAACCATCTCCAAAATGCACATACCAAAGGAGTATATATCAACTAGTTCGTTATAAGCTTCTTCGTATACTTCAGGAGCCATGAACTCAGGCGTCCCTACGCAATGAGCAGCATGGGACTTTCTCAAAATGGCGGCGAGGCCAAGATCTCCAATCTTGACCTCTCCTTGGTTGCCATTGACGAAAATGTTGTCACATTTGAGATCTCTGTGGATCACAGGAGGGTCATGGCTGTGTAGATAATGTAACCCTCTCAAGATTTGTCTACACCAGTGCTTCACAGCTCTTATGTTCACTCTCTTGTGCCTCAGTCTATACCTGGATCATTACAAAACCCTCTCAGACATCATGTAAGAGGGACAGAACAAGATTGTTTTGCAAGAGAGAAAGACTTACTGTCTTAAGGTGCCGGAAGTGAACATTTCAGTAACGAAATTGATGTTTCTGTTAGCTGTGTCGACCCAAGAGGTGTAGAACTTCATGATGTTCTTGTGTTTAAGAGTCTTGAGGAGATGAATCTCACAGTAAAGCCTCTCTAGATCTTCAGGGCTCTGTAAGAAATCGTAGAGCTTGACTTGGTTCCATGCTACTTCTATCCCTTCATACTCATCAAATGCTCTGTAACTACAAAGCCATCAATAAGGAACAAGAATTAATATTTTTGCAGAATCTGAAATGGGTTTAGGTCAAAAGCCATAAAAAGATCCAAAAGAAGCAATCTTTTTGTTGAGGAGATGGAAAAGTTTGAAACTTTATGATGAAAGAACAACCAGATCTAGAGAGAGAGAGAGTGAGAGACTTTTCTTACACAGTTTTTGAGGCTCCTTTACCCAGAACTTCATTATACTGCAAGAACAATAACAAATAAACAATAAAACTCTAAGAAAGATAGAAACTAAATGGTTGAGATATAGAATGAGAAGTTTACTCTTCCATATCTTCCAGTAGGATCAACTTCAACAAACTCAGAGTAATCTGGTTCTAGATAACTCAGATTGTTCATCTCTTCCCTCTCAATCAGAATAATAATATAAAGTATATAGTATAATAGATCTAACAATAAATATCTCTCTCCTTTTTTATAATATATAGGTGAGTTTCTTATATCAGTGTTCTTTCTTCATAAATATCTTGTTCTTCCGATAATAAAGAGTTGAACAAGGATGTTTAATGAAACTAATGTAGATAAGAACAGTATCTGTATTTACTCTCTTTATTACATTATAATAAATACTCTATAGATAGAGAAGCGGACTTGAGGAGGAGCTGAGCTTTCTGAAATAGTTCAATGGAAGTTTTTTCTTTCTTTTTTGGTGGGTTGTTACAGAGAAATATACAACCACCTCGTGAGAGAAAGACAAAGACGGTATGCGTTTCTTGCGGGTAGGGTGGTCCACAAAGGGGTAAAACTAAAACAAAATATCAAACAGTTGATCTCTCTTTCTTTTACTTCTTTTGTCAACTGTTATGGAAGTCTCAGTGGTAGCAATAGTGTGTAGAGTGTATATACAACTTCAGTGTTTTTAGAACGAGATCATAGACTAAATTTAACCGTCAATCAGTCACATTTTCAATGTTTTAAAATTTTAATCTAATTTGGTAGAAATGTATTGATACAGTGACACAAATCTAATTTGGTAGAAATGTATTTTAAAATTTTAATCTAATTTGCTATTATAACCTACTATAGTTAGCTACTTCTACCAATAGAACAACAGTGCTACATAACTTTCTAATTACTAATGTTTGCGATAAGAAACTTTTAACAGAAACAGCTATAACTAAAACCTAAACTGGGAATAGAGACAGCGAGACAATGCCTTAGCTTGTCGAATGGATGTTCCAAAGGAGGCAACAATGGCTAGTTTGGGCACGTGTCAAGTTGCTTGCGTTTTCACACTCTCTCTCGACCATACATCAACTCAAATATAAATCATATATAGTACATTGTGCAATAATCATAACTAAATTCAGATTTATTTTATAGTTTTATCAAACTTTAAATGTTCGTATTTTCAACAATAATATAAGTCCTTTCGACCATATACTACATATTATTATTCCTTGAAATAAACGATATTAATCGTGCCATGTAATTAAAGTGTCTTAATCAGATTCTAAACGCCATAATCATGATCGGATCTGGACAAAACTTGTTGAAACGTTAACCTTAGTCCACAATTAAAAGAATATATATATATATATATATATATATATATATATATATATATAGTTATAGATTCCTAAGTTGTTAAAGTAAAAAAAAAGTTGTTAAATTAACTTTTTATCATTAAAACTCTTACTAAACGCTTATGGTCTCCAAAATTTAATGGTCATAACACACACATATATATTCATAGTAATTTTTATGCTTTTAGTTGTTTTAATAACTAAACTACATTTTGATCAATACTCTTGTATATCCTTGGACCTTTACAACCATTAGACTAATAAACCCTTGTTTACAACAAACGGAAACGAGACAAATTTACGTGTGTTTAGTACCACTTCAACCATTAGACTAGTAAAATTTGTTAATTTAGGAAACGAGACATATTCACGTGTATTAAACGGCCAAAAAATCACAGTATCTGTTTAATAAACCACAAGAGATCGATGGGGGCCTGGGGCCATATAGTTTTAGATGAAGAACACACATGTGCATGTGGGTGAATACAAAGACATGCACGGTCATCATAGCCTTTTAAATGAAAAAAGCAAATTAGACTTGGTTGTGATAATGAATCAGACCAACCACAAATCTTATCCCTTTGGCCTTTTCCTCACACCAATAAACTTTATCATAAATTTTTATTTAATTTGTATCAGTTTCCTCTTTTTAAATATTTATGCAGATTACTATATTGGATTAACTCTATTGCTAATAACTTTAATTATTAAATTCGACCTTGTTTAATATGACTACTTCGCTGGTGATTCCGTGGTTGCCCGTACGGAAGTCACAAGTAAAGGTAATCCAAAAATAATCACAAGTTCACAACACCTAACCTCAATAAATTACTACTAATAAAACAAAATTAATTTTATTAAGATACTGACAAAATTTGCATCGTTGTCGCTTACCGAATATTAAATTAACTAAGCATACATATGAATGGATCCAATCCAACCATCCATCAAATCTCTGAAATACATACAGAGATTATTTAAATTGTGACATGAATAATAACGTTTAGCTGACAAACAAAAATAATGGCGATTGTAATTGATATGATATGCTTGGACATAATTAGTATTGACAAAAAGTTTAAATGATTTAACGTACAACTAATCAATATTTTATTATAGAATCATAGGATTGATTAATCCCATAAATATTACGACCGATTGTTCTTGTCTATTATCGACAGCTATTTATTATATTGGTTTGGTTTGTTTGTACTACCAGCTATGCTTGGTTTGCTCTAATTAGATTAGTTCTGTATATATTTACATTGTTTCATCCACCATCTATATTGAAAATATGCAAATGCAACATAATTACTTTTAAATATTAATGTCAAATCTAATAGTGAAGTCTCCTCTAGTGTGAAAACCAGAAAATATGAAATCGTCATGGATTCACCTCCAACTTTCAATTTCATTGTCTTTTCAAAGTCGTGTTAATCTATCAGTAATGAGAAATTAATACTCAAAGGTCAAAGACTCAAGAAGAACCCTGCAACAAAAATCAGTCAAATAAATATTAAACAATTGCGTTAAAAAAATAACAAAGCCATGTATCATGTCAAAGAGGGAGAGATTGTCAAATCCCGTAGTATTTTAATATAAATGTAATACATTAGTTGATTATTTATAAGGAAGCTTAAACTCTTTTGTTCTCAAAACTCTATTTTTCGTAGTATAAATTTCTTATATATGTTCCTTAACTTCAATGGTACGAAAATGTTTCCATCTGGATTCAATCTAGTTTAATAAATCTTATGGGAAGACACTGTTAACTAAGGTGTATCGATTCGGATTAGTGTTGGGTTACCATGCAATGCTAAAACCCAAATGTGATCTAGTATTATTGAATCATTGAAACATTGAATTTGATATATCGAGACAAACATACTATATATGCTTATTAAAGCCCAGTATACATTTGAGTGCGGATCACAGGACTCATCAAATTATGCTAAGTAAGTGCTGATTTGAACAAAATTATGAAGAACAGCCAAAAGTTGAGTTGGCAAACAAATAGAGATGCGGATGTGTTGGCAACACGATCATTGAAGTGTTTATTCATTGTAACAATCAAAACATCAAAAACGGTCGATTATGTGGAAGAAATTAACAGCTATGGGAACAATAACAATCTTTAATGCTAGGAATATCAGTGCACATGCCATGAGTATCACGCCAACCATGTGTGTTTTGTTTAATACAAGTTTTATCACAAACATCGTTGTCGCATGGTTTCATCGCTATTGAATATCCACACCATTTTCCTGAGGGAAAAGGCGGCATAGGAATCATCCCTGCGTTTCCTACTTCCATCTCTGCATATTAAGAGAAAAAATAAACTAAATATAATCAAGTGGAACTTACATCAAATATGAGATGACGAGCACGAGAATGACTATTTACCAGCAGAGAAGATGACGAGCACGAGAAAAAACGCTACCAAAAAGCTCTTCATATTTTTGTTGTCGTATGTTATTATTTGTAATCTTTTTGTTTTGGTTATAAGAAAGTGTTGTATTGATTGAAAGCAATGCATAGCTGGTTATATGGTATATATATATCAAATACAAACGATGATCGCTCCACTAAATAATAAGAATGAAATCTTGATTCTGGCCATTTATTTTGCTGTAATGATTTGATTTAATCTAGCTTGTCAAATCTGTTAAGTATTTTGAACTAGCATAATAAATGAGATGTATTAAGATTTCTATATAAGTTTCAGAAAATCAGAAAACAATATCTGATTTCATAGTATGAGTATATGAATCAATTGACTTTCAATGAAAATCTAATATATTGTTATTGTATCACATATGACACAGTTTTCAATAAACAGAAAAACCAAAAAAAATATTGGTACTTCAAAAGTTTAGATAAATCACAAATCTTATTTAGATGAAAATAGTTGATTAAAACAGGCTTAAATCTGAAGAAGCCTTTAAGATATTTTCTTTTCGTATCACGAAAAAGGCCAATTTAGACAAGGATTACAGAGTCCACTAGAAATTGACAACATACTTTATAATATTCTGAAAGAGAAAAAAAGTATGAAATTCATGCTACATCACTACTAGTTGCTACTAGTAAATGAAATGGAATATTGTAAATGGAATGTTTGAAAAGGTACAAATTAGTAGGCATTCATGCTTTATAAATTTAAATTACTACTACAGTGAAACCTCTATAAATTAATAATGTTGGAACTACACCAAAATTATATATATTTTTATTAATTTAGAGAGATATTAATTTATCGAGATACTAATTGAACCAAAAACTCAATTTGGGACTATGAAATAATATTAATTTATAGAGATTTTTAGTGTATATTAATTTATCGATTATTAATTTATAGAGATTCTACATAAATAATTGATGAAATTCCTTATTGTTTCATTCTCTTTATACAATTTTCAAATGTCAAAAAGATTTTGTATTTCGTTTTTTTTTCAAGTTACCTTCATCTCACCGGATATCTTTTGATTCCTCTGTTACAGGTACTGTGATTGTTTCGCTGCTGGTCTATACTGTGTTGAACCTTGTTCGTGTCAAAATTGTTACAATAGATCAATCCATGAAGATATAGTTATAAGAAGTTGTCTTGACTTCTGCTTCTGCTACATATTTTGGGGTAAGACATCATGGCATCAACAATGATCGCAAATTCTACTAACTTATCTTGATTTGCTAATAAAAGTATGTTGAGGCAGTGACATGTTATTATGTACTTCATGTTTAAAAAAAATACAATTATAAGAGGAGAACAACAAGACTCATGCTTCAGCAAGACACATGAGAGGATGCAACTGCACAAAATCAGAATGTTTAAAGAAGTATCGTGAATGCTACATGGTAAGTTTGGTTTCATTTATTCTGAATAATCTCTGTTTATTATTCTTAACCGTTGGATGTTATAATGACATGTTTATCAAGATGAGCGTTGGATGCTCGGCGAGCTGCAGGTGCATAGGTTGCAAAAATGTTATCTGTCACACAAATGATAATTTTGAAAGTTCAAATGCCATATCATTCAGGTTAATTACAATAATCTTAGACTGTTTTTCATTGATTTCTCAGAAGAATTTCACCTTCCCTATCCAGTAGAGTCTGATGCGGTTACAAACAACGAGGAATCTAGATAATCTACTCTATTAAAATAGAGTCGTATTTGTTATCTACTCATAAAAAATCATTGGACTATTTCATTAGTAATTTTTATATCAAAAACAATATTTTTATATTAGATCCTTTGAATAAAATATACTATCACACATAAGAATATTCTACTATAACACTATTTATTTTTGAATTTTCCTATTTACTCAAAAAAATCTTATAAAATCATATTATTGTTAATTTTAGTTAGTCCATTAAATTCGTAATAAATATTAGAAATAAGTTTTTTCAAATTTTAACTAAAATAACTATTTTGTAATATATTATTTTCATTTATAAAGTTAAAATATAAAAAAAATTAAAAATCAATAAAAATAAATAATGAAAAGTAAAAAAAAATATACTACTTAATTATATTATTTTTTAGTTTATAGTTGATGTTTTATGTTTGTAAATTAAATAAACAAATTTAAAGTACAAATCATTAAAATAAATTTTAACCAATGAAAAATATAAAAAAAAAATTAGTCCATTTCATTAGAAACACAATGAAAAAAATTTAACAAACAGGTTAAGTAGATAAATTATTCTATTTTGATTCTTACATAATTCTCTTTTTTTTTAAAGAATATTAAAGTACAAATAAAATAATTATAAAAACGATATGTATCCACGCGGATGCGCAGATTAAAATCTAGTTGTGATTATATCTAAGTCTAGTTTGGAACGTATATATATATATATATATATATATATATATATATATATATATATATATATAGTAACATATATGAGAGATAATCTTTGGTTAGAAAAGTAAATGTGTTGTTTTACTCTGCTCTTTTCTAAATTTATATTGTTTGTTTGTTGTTTTGCACTGAAGTAAGTTTGTAATGGTGTCGACGATACTTGTCTCCTTTCTCTTCTACTCCTTGTTTGTTTTCTTCTTTATGGTTGTTGCGATTTCGTTCTTGAAAGCAAAACTCTCCAATGAGAGGCAGAAACATGGGAAATAGACTATTAAATTCAAAACACACCGACGACCTACAATGGGGAAAGATCGATTTCACTAGGGATCCGAGTAATCACGCACAAATTTTAAGCTGAATGCTAGTGGACGTAGTAGTGATTATATACTTCAACAAACAACTCTCTATGAAGCTGCACAAGTAGAACGCAAGATCTCACCCTTTTTTTTTGTAAAAATAAAAGGTTGTTTACTTCATCGGTGGGGAGAGTGTTGGCTTCAGGGAAACTACTTGGTTTAAATCTTCGTTGAAACCGAAGTTGATACTGCAAAGGAAACAATGACCTGATGATGACTCGAAAGAAAACGATCAGATTCAAAACGTTAGGGAGATCGTGAGGAATGTTTCTAAAATAAGCGTTGCATAAATTATCCAAAAAAAACAAGTTTATACTGAGAGAGAAGTCATCATCAATACACCAAAACTGAAAAAGCTGAAGGACCAAACGAGAGTGAAAAAGACTCGAAGCATTTTAAGATGCTAAGGTTTAGAAGAAAAACGATCGCTCAATTCTAACATTTCTTCAAAAACTTTTATTAAGCTCCAATGATCTCAGTAGGTTCTTCGACCACAGTCTCGTCAGCAGGCCTGTCAACCTTCACACCAACATCCTCTGCTGTGTAGTCTCCGTGAACCTACACGTATTTATAAACAAAAGCATTTGATTATTAATAATCTTTGATGATATGATTTATCTCAAAACATTAAACAGTGTTGTAAGTGTAGTTTCTATTCACCTCCATGAGCTTTCCGAGGTCGAATTTGGGAGCCTTGAGGATCTTGACTTTACGGATGAAAACATTCTGAAGAGGGTAGATGCCCTGAGTAGCCTTCTCAATCTCCTTCCCAATAGATTCTGGAATAAACTTGGCAACAAGCTCCTTGAGGTCAGAAGAGGAAGCTTCCTTGATCATTATCTCCCTCATCTTGCTGCGGATCTGAGGATTGCAACACAAACACAAACAAACAAAAAAGAACAGTTGAGAAACAAACGAAGAGCTAAAGAGTTTGATAGCAGTTTCAGTAAGGAATAAATACCTGACGGATTTGGCTAGATTGAGCATAGCAAGTTCTCTTGACTTGGTTAGCACGTCTCTTGGTGAAAGCAATGCAGAAAAGTCTAAGAGTGAAGTTGTCGGTGGTTTTAACATCAACATGAGCCTCAATCAAAGTCTGCCACTTTTTAACCAACGACCTGAGTTTGTCTGTTGTGAAGTCCATGCCCTAGTGATCAAACCAAAAAACAAAGTAAGAACTAAGGAGTCCACCACAAGAAAGACAAGACCTAATGCTTAATCAAGTGTCCCTTACCCAGAACTGGGTCAAGACATTCCTGCCCTGGACATCCTCAGCTCTCAGACGGATCTTCCTGTATGCGTTGTCCTCATCATTTTGAAGATCAGCAAGTGAAACCTCGAAAACTCTGTGTTTCAAACCCTCTGAAGCAATCTGGTATGTTTCCATAGTACACATAACAAACATTTTAGATAACATTAAAAGTACCATAACACTAAAAAAACATTGACTTTGACTTTCAATTAACTATCGCACCAAGTTCCGACAAATCTCACTAGCTAAAGCGATTAATGAGACAGCTAAAGTGATGTACCTTGGTGCCCTGAGTTCTGGAAACAAGTGTCTTTCCGACATTTCTGTGGGTGAAGTTAGAGGGAGCCTTGATATCATACCAATCCTTCTTGGAGAAAGGATCAACACTGCCATCATTCAATTAGACACAAACAACAAATCAATTACAAGACTGCAAATAACTTTGGAGGAGCTCAAAGGTTTATATAACACTTACATCTTCTTCTTGCCTCCCTTTCTTCCTTTGGAGATACGCTTGTTCTTACCGACCGCCATGGTTGCTGTTAGGTCGACGACGAAGCAAAAGCAAAGATATATAAACCTAATGTATGATACGGCGCTTGTTGAATTTAAACATGCATCTAGGGTTTTGAGTAAGTGATGTCGTTAGTGGGTACACTTAAATATTTTAAAACCCACCCTAACAAACTTGAATCACTCAGTTATAAACATAGATGGGCTTTTGTAGTCCAACAGCTGGAAATATTAAAATAGTATTTATTTTTAAAATTTCCGGTCAAAAAGAATAACATGATGTACTTTGTAAAAATTATAGATATGAACATTTTAAAATATCCAACTGAATTAAAATATATAATTATACAAAATGAATAATAGTCATTTTATTTGCTATGTAGCCTTTCTTAATTATTATCATAAATTTAAGCATATTTTAATATAAAATTAATTCATTTCATCTATATTTCATGCTCCAAACTATTTGCAGTGTGTGACATCACTGACAATATGAATATATATTAACCATTTAAAAACAATATATTAGACAAATTAGTTCTATATGATAAATTCAGGAACAAATGCAATTATATAATTTCTAGACTATATATACATGCATAATTACTAAAATTCACATACTTTGCCAAGTTTATCTTTTTTTTTTCGTTTCTTTGTTAGAATTGAATAAAACTTAATTGACTTGATTAAAAACCTCTAGTAAACAGTGTATATATGAGTCAATGTATAATAAACCAAGAGTGAAAAAAAATAAGCGAAACAAAACGAGTGATCAAATTCTGACAACAAAAAAGCTTTAACCAAGTAAAATGTGAGCCAGCGTTTTTCTCTGGTGGCCTCGGATGAACTTAAGAGAGTTTCAAGCTTCTTAATGCAGAAGAGAGGAGGTTGAGTTTGGCAGGAGCTTTTTGCTTGTACTCTTTCTCCAGAGCAGTTGCAGCTAGAGACTGAAGCTCTGGTGCGGCCATGTCCTTGTCCTCTTTGTTCCTGCCTTTTGAGAGCTGTGCTATTGCTGATCCACACTGAATTTCACATGTAGATGAATTCACTTCAATTTGGTGTCACTTGGATACCGAAGTGGATTAAACCGGTGTGAGGAAGAAAAGGGAGATCTTACCAAGCATATTCCAAAGAGGGCTCTTGTGCTTTTACCACCTGTAAGGTCTATGGTTGATGCATAGTACTTTCTTGCTGCTATGAGGTTTTCATGACCACCAATAGTATAGAGTACCTGATTTTGGAAAACTTACATTAATAACAACCAATACCAGGTGATATAGAGCAGCATGACTTATATTACATAGACTTACCTCGGCATATGCTAAGTGGTACAATGGCAGAGTAGGCTGAGATAAAATGAGCTCCTCGTAGCAGAACGCTGCTTGTTTGTACCTGTTAGAGATAATAAATTAGATCGGAATGAAAAGAGATAGAGATCCCAAAAAAAGTAAAAACATTGTTAAATGTTTGCTTAGCGAATTGTATGTCACAAAGAGGCGCACATTTGCAAGGAAACATAAATTTCTGCAAGTTCTCTCCATGCATCATGATCAGCCATGAATCTACATAAAGACAAAAAAGTAAATAAAGGTGATCAGTAGTGGGTATATTTCAACTGATATACTTCTATAAATCCAGCTTGGGGTTGATTAGAAAGTACTCACACTTCAAGATATTTGTTAAGATGTTCAATGGCTAAGGAAGGTTTGCCCTGCGCCTTGGCCATAGCCACCTTTCTTTTGTGTATTACCTAGACATCGAGTTTTACTTAACATCTGGAAGCAGCTTGTGGGTAGTTTCATGAAAGCAAAGGTGTGGAAACTTACTTGATCGAGTGGATTATCCTCCAAAAGGATTGAATAGGCTTTTTCAGCCTCTTCCCACATTCCCTTTGCTTCTAGAAGCAACGCCTCCAGCTTTCCTGAAATATATTGTCAAGATGCAGCTCAGATTGGGATTAAGGTAAACTAAGAAACTAGATGGCTGCAGTGCCCAACTTTAATAGAAACCATCAGCGCACAGATACATACACACACCAAGAAGACTCAAAAATGTCAAAATAGACAAAAAAAAAGTACTGTGAGTAAGGACAGGTGAATAAATAAAGCTTACACATGTAGACCACATACGAATTCAGCCTGTATAATTAAAATTTGATAAATTCTTCTTGCTTTTGGGAAGGAAATGGGAGAAGAAGGTTATGGATTCCTAGATTGTTAGTGGTTTACCTAGTAGCTAGCCTAGAGAGTAGGATGCTAGCAAAGTATGAAATTCCAGTAAGTAAGAGTGAAAAATATTATTCAGTTTTCTCAAAAGGTTGTATATGTACTTACCCACACGCTTGCTCTCCGGAAATTTCTTCTGAAGAACCTTGATGCAATTCTGCAAAAATACAAGCGCACCTTTTCATGAGATATCCAAATATCAAAATTGAGAAGAATGATTTGCAAGGCAAAGGTGAATCCCGAACTCGAATTATATTTATCAATCTTTTATTTTAAGAATGCATCCATGATTTTCACAAGATATTAATCTACAAGCGAGGCTTAAGCCTCATATAAGCAATCAGCAAACCAAGTTCTTTTAAAAATAGGAACATTCTCAAGGTAGCAGAGGAAAGCGTAATCACCTGTGCAACAGCAAGAGATTGACAGTCCATAGCTGCAATTGCTACCTGCTCATATAGCGTCCATTCTGCTCACACACACAAACAAAGGAAAACACTTAGCTCTTCAGGTTTATAAAACAAACATCAGCTCTTTCATTGCATTTCCACAATCAGTTAGTATAAAGTTAACCTATAATCATCTAAGACAACAAACACAAACCCAAGCAGGTCGAGAAAGATCATATGACAAGTAGAAAACAGATCAGAGAACAAAGCATATATATAGTAAAAAACACTCCATCAAGACAGGTTCTTCTGAAACAAAGCTCAATCCTTTTATGTTGCCAGCTACTAAATGTGAACAAATCAATCTAAGGGAGAAAAAAACAGATAATTACATCAAATATAGATTTGAGAAGCACATCAATCTTCAACAAAACACACACTCAAACCCTCAATGAGAAGGCACATCAACAACATACCATCAGGACCAAGAGCGGATCGCTTTCCCGGATCGTTCAAGATCGAGAGACCGTGCTTGAGCACAAGCTCTGATCGGCGAACCTTGAGCTTACGAACGAGGCACAGATACTCCCAGACACCTCCTCCTCCGTTCTCGACTTGATTCTCGAGTTGGTTTAGCTCCGTCTCCTCCGTCTTCGTCACCATCTCTCTCTCTCTCTCTAGGAGAAGCTCGCCGATTCGCTTGTGGATGGATCTGTTGTTGTTAGTTAGTGGGAAGGTCGATCAGTAAAGTCGCCTTTCTACAAAGACGATACTCAATTGATCCGGTTCGGTTTACTTTCGTACCGATCTGGTTAAAGTCAATGATGATGGAATATTTGATTTGTACCGTTCTGGTTTAGAACATTTTATCGGTTTGGAGATATATAAGAGCTCCATTACCCAGAAAACGGTGCGTTTAGACAAATGGTTGGTGGCAATCTTGTTTAGAGCGTGGTCGGTTCGGTATAATTAAGAAACCGGCTTAAGTCAATGAGTATTTGATCTATCGGTACGGTTCTGGTTTATCGGTTCGTAGAGATTTAAAAGCTCAATAACCCGAAACGCTGCGTTTTAGATAATGTATTTTGCTCTTTCCCCGGAGATGAAGGCAGTGAAACTAAACAGAAGTGTTTCGTCTTGTTTGTTGTCTCTGCTAAAACTAAAACCCTACTCGAGCTTTCACTTGACTTCGACAATGGCGGCTACAGCTAAAACCTCCGAGGGTATGAAGACCGTTGATGAATCCAACGTGGGCATCTCCTGTTTCATCTCCCAGCTCCCTGGCTTCCGAGGGATTCTCAAACAAAGGTTATAATAAGATCAGAAAAACTGTTTAATGACTCTCTGATTGAGTTTTAGTTTGGTTAAAGTATGATTCTTTATATGTTTAGTTCTTAAATTTGCTTATGTGGTTAACAAGTGGATTCAAATTATTTGGTATGTATTGTGATCTGTTGTGTTGTGAATTGATGCATGATATAATTGAATTGAATTAATTTTTTGTACTTGTGTTTGGTAGATACGCAGACTTTATTGTTAATGAAGTGGATATGGATGGCAATGTTGTTCGTTTGACATCTTTGGATGTCTCTCCTGAGATGGTTTGTCTCTACTTCGATTCATACTCACCTGATCAATGAGGCCACATTTTGTTTTTATTTATGTTTTTTTTTGGTTTATGTCTGATGTTGTTTGTTGGTCATCTGTTTCAGGATGTGAAGGAGGAAGACAAACCGAAAAGTTCAGATGATGCCCCCCAAAGCTATGCTTCTGCAATTGAGTCCTTTAGATCTCTTTGCACTGCCTCTGATGCAGAGCGTATGGAAACTTTGGTTAATCAAGTCACTTCGGGAACAGATGATGAGATCTCACCGGTTGTGCTTGATCCAAGTTCTGACAAGTCCAAGAGAACGGTATGTGATTTGATTGATTCCATAAAATTACATATCTAATTATCCAACATTATCTTTAGACATTTCAAGAGGGGTTTCTTATACAACTTAATATTCAGGCTATCCACAACTTTGTTAAAGAAAAGTTCAAGTTTCTAGTGACCGACACTGTAGATGGTCCAGATCCTATTTCGAAATGCATCCGTGTGAGAGTGAATTCAGGAAACAGTGGAGGTAAAAGATCGAGAAAGCGCAAGGAAAGAGGCGATAAGCCGTTTGATAGCAGAGGTTCAGAGCACTGGCCAGCGGATGCTGGCAAGTTTGTCAAGTAATAATCACAAATCAATATGACATTACAGTTTGAACTGCATCATTTGTATCAATAACTCACTTGATTTATAAAACTTTATAGGTTCCATCTTTATAAGGAGAACAAAGATACACAAGAGGCCTTGGGATTGATCGGAAAGATGCTTGGCGTTCAGGTGTTTCCCATCTTCTTTCTTCGTTTCTCTAGCCATTGTACTTTCATTGTTAAGCTGCATTTCTGAATTGGTTTTTTAATTTCTCAGCCAAAGTCTTTCGGATTCTCTGGAACAAAAGACAAGCGATCAGTTTCAACTCAACGTGTAAGTAATCTGTACCTGTTTTTTCTTGGGAGATGAGTATATCATTGTTACAATACATATTATGAGATTGTTTTGGGCTTCTAGGTAACTGTGTTCAAACAGCAAGCTAGCAAATTGGCTGCGCTTAACAAGAGATTGTTTGGGATCAAAGTTGGTGACTTCTGGTAAGCCAACATATTCTAAAATTTGTTGTTATTTTGTCTTGTTTTTGTGGTCTTAATGGTAATGATGATTGCTTGTGCTTTCCAGCGTTGTCAAAGAGGGCCTTCTCCTTGGGCAGCTGATGGGAAACAGATTTACCATCACATTAAGGTGAGAATGTAACCAAACACTGTAACATATAAACTTTATGATGTAACTTCCAAAATCTCTTCTTCAAGAAAGCAATTATTTGACCTTATATGTATAAATTTCCGTATTTTTCAGAGGAGTGGTTGCAGATTCTGAAGAAACTATCAAAAAGTCTGCAGAATCCTTAGGGAAAGATGGCTTCATCAACTACTTTGGCTTGCAGGTATTATTTACTCTTTTTAGTAGTTAATACAACTTGCACGTTTCCATTGTAGTATTGAGTATGGCTTCTCTAAAAAAGTCAGTTGAATCATATTAAATATTGCACTTGTATATGACAGCGGTTTGGAAGTGGTTCAGTACCAACCCACCATGTTGGAGCCGCACTACTCAAAGGAGAGTGGAAAGAAGCGGTGGATATGATTCTTGATCCTAGAGAAAGTGATATCCTTTATTAACATGACTTAGTCTCAGCTACATTTGCTAATACCTGTTAACACCATATTAGTGGCTCTATGTATATGCATGATTTTTCTTGACTTTATAGATTTTCTCCACAAAGAAATGTAGTAAATGAAGCCCGGGAATACTACAAAGAAACTGGTGACATTGACGGGACTCTGAGGCAACTACCGCGGTACCTAGTTGCTGAAAGAGCCATTGTAAGTATTCAGCTGCTCATGTATTGGTTTATGCAATTATTCGGTTTCCATATTAATCAGTTTTAATCTTTGGGCTTTTTTAAAACAGCTGCAGTGTCTGAAGAAATGTCCTGGGAACTACCTGCAGGCTCTGAAAGGCATACCCAGAACCTTGAGAATGATGTAAGAATTTGTCTATTTAATATAGCTTTAGTTCCTTCGGCAACAGTAGCCTCTTGAGACTAGAATATGAAATGCCAAGATAAGGGCAGAGATTAAGTTTCTTAGCTTACTGTATGTCATCCTTGTTATGCAGGTATGTACATAGTTACCAAAGCTACTTATGGAACAATGCAGCAAGTATGCGCGTCCAAAAATACGGTACGTCATTTTCTTAATTAAATCTTGGCCGTGATGTATGCTTGTCAAAGGAGGTTTTAACTTTCACCCACCTGTTTTTGTGGTGTGTCAGGGACCAACCAAGTTGTGTTGGGGGACTTGGTAAGTACAAAGGTAGATGATGCGAAGAGAACCGTAGACATTCCAACCTCTGAACACAAAGAAAACAGCGAAGAGGCATTGGATTGTGACCAATTAGATGATACTGCTGTTGTTGATCTTCCAGGGGAAAGGAGTGACCTTGTTAAGGTTATTTTTCTTTTTGGGAACTTCTTGCTAGGCCGCCCATAGTTGAAAACTTTCGTCGCATGTTATCTTTGTGTGAAACTTTGGGTTTGAAATTTAGTTAAAGAGGCTTGTGAATTGTCTTTTATCATTGGTATTTAGTATTTTTCATGCTGTGCTGCTTTCTTTTGTGTTCTTCAGGTTATAGGTATAGAAGACATAGAAGCTGGAACTTACTCGACCAGTGACATTGTCCTCCCTCTACCTGGGTAAGTGTTTCTTTCATAATTGTGCAATAGAAGTAGATTGAACGTTGGTTTGATAAAAAAAAAAGAAGTAGATTGAACGTTTTGTTCTTCTTGTTCCTGAAACTAAAAATATTTCTCTTTGTTTCAACAGGTCCCGAGTTATTTACCCGTCCAATGACATTGCTGAAATTTTTCATGATTTGGCAAAGAAGGTTTGTCAAACTAAACTCACAACTTAAACTTTCAGTGTATACTTTCTGAAGTTTTTCATATCTGCTGCTGGAATCTAAAATTTTTTGCTCACTTTTCTCAGGACGGTATCAGCCTAACAGAGAGCATTCACGGTGTAAAGTAAATTCCTATGTCCTCTATTTCCTTGTAGATCTTAATGCTTGTCTCACTCTGCATCACCACGAGCATCTATTTCATTCTACTAATAACAAGCATTGCTTCAGGGAATTCTCAATAACTAGCATGACTGGTGGTTATAGACGTGTTTTCCAGAAACCAATTGACTTTGAATGGTACTGTAAACCTCCCCTAGTTTTGAGATCAAAGATTGTATGGAAGCAGAGACCAATTTTATGTGTAATTGCTGCAGGGAGTTACTGACTTACACTGACGGCAATAAACCGTTGGCAGAGACGGACCTGGACAGGATAATCATGGAAAAGCCGATGGATGAAGTTGGATCTGCTGAAGAAACTGAATCCATAAAATCCGATAGCAACCAACCAGAATCCTGTGAAACCGATTTGAAAGATGCTGAGCAGACACAGTTGGCGCTCAAAATGGCTCTTACTCTTCCATCTTCTTGTTATGCAACAATGGCAATCAGAGAGCTGTTAAAGACATCAACCTCTGTAAGTTCTCAAAACTCCTTTTCATGGAGCATTTGCTACTTAAGAGTTCACAAATTAAAAGCCAAAACATATTCCTCAGAATCTGATTACTGCTCTTTGTGGGGGACTTATTGCAGGTTGCATATCACAAGACACTAAACTAATGATTAACACACTGGGAAGAAGCCATCTGCTTCGACATCTTTGCTGGTTGTGCTATTATGTCTTTGTTGCTGCTACAGTCTATTCAGAATCCTTTCTTCTTCTTTTTTCATTTATCAAGGATTGTAACTTCTCTAATTCGATTGTTGGTACGGGGGATTTTGTCTGAAATAAGTATTAAACTGACATAAAAGTTGTACTTTCTTGAATTCCAATGTAGCAGATACAGAGATGTTAGCTACTCATTACAGAACACAAGCCTAAGTAGCTAACTTCGAAACAATTGTTCAATTAACTGTCAACAGTGGAACGTCAACAACAGGTTAGAATTAGGCTGATCCGTTCCTCAATCTTCCAGCTTAGTAGTTTCCTTAAAGCTCTTGGACAACCAAATGGCAGTCTCTCTGGGTGAGACTTTCCCTGGACCAAATGGTCTCAGCAAGACATTCAACTCATCGTACCTCTCATCTTGAAGCAACCTCGCACTGAACTCAAGCAATCCCTCCAGTGCCTCAGCTCGTTGCTGATAAGAACTAGGATCAAATCTTTGTCTTCTTATACCAGACGAAGCCCTGCTTGATGCTCCTGCAGTTGCATTCTGATCAGATGATTCGCTCTTTTCAGGGTATGCTTCATCATACTTATACACCGCCTTCATGATCGCTCCTTCAACGTTTTGGCCTGGTTCAAGGGTGAATTTGTCTTTTGTGACTGAGCAGTCTAGTGGTGGTTCTGGAGGTGGGCTGTATGAACCTCTAGACGATGCTTTCTTCTTCTTCTTCCCACGAACAACCGGAACAAACGGCTCTTCCTCGTATGATGCTAGTGGAAACTCAATCTTGTCGATTCTTGGTGCGTTCATTGATACGTCAGGAGATTTTATCTGGTGTAGAATACTGGTCTTCGAGTTGTACAGAGTCTCTTTCATTTCTTTTACAGGCTTTCTTGAGATAGGCATGGAGGCTCTACGAGTCAAAGCTGCTGATTTCCTGGTATGCTGTGAGGCAACAGGAAGCTGCAAGCAACATTATGAAAACAAACGTTCTTTACTCTGACAAAACAATCTGTTAAACCAGTAACGAAGAGCATTAGGGATAAGATCACTTACTTGACCACGGTCATTCTTAGGCTGTCTTGATCGTACAGGTGAGGCCGAAGCTCTCACTGGAACATACTTAGTACTTTTAGAAGCTTCTGTGGTTCTACGAACAACCGTTCCATCATCACTTTCATCTATAGACAGATATGCAGGCACAGGTTTTTTAATCGAAGAAACAGAATCTTCCTGGTTACCCCTGAATCTGCTTGGACCAAAGCTCTTGCTTTTGACTGCAGGACGCCTTCTCTGCTCAGGAAAGCTGCTTCTCCTGGCGGATTCACATTCTGGCCATCCCGCAGGCAGCACATTGCTTCCTGGATCGTTCACCTTCAGAAGAATCTTCTGGATATACGGCTGAAGCAACGGTTGTCTGAGAAGCTCAGCAGCCTATACAAAAGAAGAGAAATGATGTTAACTAATCATTCACTTTCACGTTATGACCTCACTATACAGAAGGACATAATAATATGACGTACGCTTGGTCTGAGTTCTGGATTTTTCCGAAGCATGCTTTTAACAAGACACCGGCTGGAGAAAGCAATTGCCTAGATCAGTAAACTCTAATATAACTCACATTGAGAACAAACAAGATCCTGCAAACTTACAAGGCAGCAGAATATTGCGCTGGAAGTGGAGGAACGATTGATCTGTTAATCCTGTTTATTAGTCCTTGCATGTCCTAAAACAATTTCAGACGCCAACAGTGAGAAACTTTTGATGTAACATAACCCGAAGCAACGTAAATTTAGGTTTTAGAGCTTACAAAAGCTTTGAATGCAGGCTTCATAGCTGTCATCTCATACATACAACATCCTGAACAAAAGAAGACGAAGATTCAGATGAAAATTCTTTAGTTACACTAGAGCTTAAGGTTTTAACAATCTTAGCCATGGATGAGAAACTTGCCAAGAGACCAAATATCAGACTTGGACCCGTAGGGTATATCAGCTAGCAGCTCAGGGCACATGTAGCTTGGCGTTCCAACCACCTGGGTTTGAAGAAGGGTAACTATCAAAACCTGAGTCTAGAACAAACCAATATGAGAAAAATGAATATTTAAGGAAACTATACTTACTGAAGATGCGAGGTCATCTGATGTTAAGACCTTGGCAAGTCCAAAATCGCCTGCGAATATCATCAAGCCGATTTGTTAAACTATGGTTGGTTTTGTGTTAGGCTGATTAGGAGTATGATATAATGTAACGTATTGGTTAAGTATCTCACCTAGACGTATATCTTGATCCTTTGTCAAGAATATGTTTGAACACTGGATACACAAGAATGAGTTAGTCCTTGGACGTACGTATATCTAAAAGTTGTGTTGATCTTTGGACATAACATCAAAACCAACCTTGACATCGCGATGGAGAATGTGATTGGCATGCAAGTACTCAAGAGCCATCAAGAGCTGAACAAGCCATTTGCAGAGTTTCTGATAACCAAACCAAAAAAAAAAATATTGAGAGATTCAGAAATTTTGTATCAATGGCGGGAATCAATCAAACTATTCTTGGCACAAACCTCTTCAGAGAAATGTACACCGTTCGTTTTCTTTATCGCTTCGGCCCTGCAAGGCAGAAGAGGCAGAAAAAGTTAGTAACTGTGTCAAAGAGCCTCTTCTCTAGTCAGTAGCATAAAACTGCTGAGAAGGAATAAACTTACATGTCTCCACCTTTGCAATAGCCTATGATAATGCACACATAGCAACCCTAATAGCACACATCCATAGACCATAGAGCTGGTTAAGATTTTCAAATTTCATATTTAAGAAACGAAAAGATAAGTGTAGATGATACCTTTTCAACCCAAGAATCTTTGTACTCCACAATGAATGGATTGTCTATCTTTCTAATCAACTCCATCTACAAGGAGATAACAAGAGGTTGTTAGTCTACAGAACAGATATTAAACAACAGAGCAACACCAAGGTCCAAGGTCCATTATCTATCACTAGATCCTTCCAAAAGTTCAAACTCCATGATTCATGTCTAAGAAGTGTGATAAAAGGAATTGTTCTAAATAGTTAAAATTTGAATGCAAACTAGACTCCAGAAAGAGTAAACCTATGTGAATACAGAACACAAAAGAGATTTAAAAACAACCTCTTGATGAGCAGATCTTCTTGTCCTACCAGTCTGCCGAGCAAGCCGGATTTTCTTCAGAACATACCTTTAAACAGCAGAAGGATCAGAACATTACAGATAATTCAATTTGCCAAAACTATACTCACGCAATCATGTGTGTTAGGTGAGAAGAACTTACAGTTTCTTCTCATGCTTATGTCTAACAAGATGAGCTGACCCAAAGGACCCTTTCCCAATTTGCTCAAGTACCTCGTAGTGCTCCATTGTCAAACTCTGAAACTCACTTCCTTTTTTCTTTAATTTTCGTCTAATAGAATCTGCCACAAGATAAAAGACACATTGTACCATCCGTTTATCATCCAATCATGCTTCTTGTTTAAGCAACACAAAACCGTACCTTTCTCAACATTATAACTACAACATGAAAATAGAAAACGCACTCAAGAACAGAAAAGAAAAAAACTGAAACTTTCTTTATTCGATTCTTCTGAACTTAAAAGCAAACACGAAACAGAATCTTCAAAATCATAAAAATCGAATCTTTCGCATTATAACATGCAGTAATCAAGAAACTTCTAACGTTTTATCGTCTCCAGTGATGTGAAAAAACGATTTTTTTTACTGAGACTATTAGAATTACAGATTTCAATCCTCGCATTCACAGCTTTCTATGCTAGTCTATATAACACAACGAAGAACAGAGCATAAAAACAGTTACTTTGGTTCTTGAGAGAGAGAGAACAGACCATAAAACGTCGTCGTTGCGAGATTCAATCGGCAGATTTAAAAGAAGTTGAGAGAAAGAAGTTGCTGCATTTCTAGGAGGAAGCTACTAAACGGGAGCGTTTCGGGAAGGAGCAACGGTAGTGAAGAAAGAGGCATTATAGAGGAAAACGAAGGAGAAACTGGTTCGCCATGAGACCTGCTCTCTCTCTCTCTCTCTCTCTTGAGGGAGGAAAACGACAGATTTTGCCTGATGGGAAGTGAATAAGACTTTGGGTAAATTTCCTTATTATATAAAATTTTCAGACAGCAAATATACTTTAATATTAATTTAATGTTTTACAATATAATAATTCACCCTTTTGTCCATATGATGTGACTTTGCTTTATTTATTTATTGTTTTTGAAAATTTAAATTGAATAAAAAGCATAAAATGACAAATTCGTCTTGAGATAAGATATATTATTTTTTGTAGTTCGTGCACTAACGATTTTCTTAATTAATATATTTGATCAATAATTTGATTAGGTCGCGTTACAAAAATTTGTATTTGAAAAGTTAGTGAATAATTTGAGTACTAGATGGTGGCCCGTTACACTTGTGCGGACTAATATATATCTAACTAATTTAAATTTTAACAGTCTAAAAAATCAATCTAAAATATTTAATTAGTTTCAAAAATTAAATTAATCAGAAGATATAATTTTTGTTATTACACATGTAAAATATATCATCATCATAATAATCTAATAAAGTTTTATAGATATTTTAAATAATCATATGCATTTGCGGACATAATTCCTTTATAGATATTTATTAGTAAATGTACTATTAGTTAAATATCAAAAATAATATTTATTTAAAAATATATTGTTATCTTTAATCAGTTTTACTATATTAATTTAAAAATTCATATCTAATTAAATAAACAAATACATAATTGTTGATAAAAAATGATGTTTTCAAGCCAAAATTTTGAAGTTATCAAAATTTCAAAATAAAGCAAAAAAAACTCAATGACCCAACTTTACATATTATATGAATAATTGTTAATTAAAATATTGATTATAGTTATATTCTAAAATACCTCCCATGATAGTTGAATAAACACGCAAATAGACCATATCGACAAACAAAACATTAATATGTAATGTATAAGATAAAAAACATTTCATATCTATTGTTATTTTAATTTCTAAATGCTATAATAGAGAAAAATAAATTATAATCAATCTGTATTTTTTTTTACTCCAAAATAGAAATTGCTACTTTCTATCAAATGATTTTGATTTATTGTTAAATAATATTTTTTATTATTTTCAAGTAGTGTTCTTTATCTTTCAAGATTTATTAAATATAACTAAAACAAATTATTTTAGAAATATTTTATTAAAAAATATAGATTCACGTTTTCCATATATAATAGTCTTCTAAAGAAATTTTAATTAAAACAAAATCTTAACTCTGTGAAACTCTCTAAAAATATTAAAAGTAAACATAATTAATTATATAATATAAGATACATGTTTTAAATAAAAAATAATATTTTGAAAATATTCTTTTTAGAGCGATATTTTTAAAATATTTTTAAATATGATCCTCTTAAAATAAATAAGTAAAATAAATAAATAGTAATTTTCAACTTAAATAACAAATAAATGTTATTTTTTCAACTGTTATAATAATTATAAACACTACAAAAAGTCACATTATCAAAAATATAAATCAAATTTATTGTTATAGCTTATAAAACTCATTAATAAAATTAATATATTTATAAAAATATTCGCCTTGATATATACGTTTTCAAAAATATAAATAAATTTATTTATATTTTTTTAAAACTATTTTTAATATTTAGTATAATAATAAATCTAACTATTATATGCATATATAAAATTTTAAGAAAAAAAATTGTAGATAAACGCAAAATAAATTTATGGGATTATCTTTTCTTTTTTCAAACACGTTTTATTATTTTTTAATATAATTTTATTAATTTGTAATCAGTTAAATAAAGAATTACTCATTAAATTTATCAAAACTTCAATGAATAAATAAGATAATATTAAATATTGGTATAGTAAAAAATTGTAATTATCATGTTTTCAAATATTTTTATTATTAAAATATATGAAAAATATTTATGAAAATCATTGATTAAGACTAAAATTATGGAAAACATGATAAATAGCAAAAAATTTAAAAATATGGAGAAGCTGACACATAAGCCAAATCACTTCTCAAATAATAGTATAGATAATTTCTTTTATTTTAATTTCAGACGATATAGCTTTTTATTTTTAGACAATAGCTTTTGAGTATCACAAAAGTATTTATTGTCTTAAAATGACAAATTCGTCTTGAGATAAGATATATTATTTTTTGTGGTTCGTGCACTAACGATTTTCTTAATTAATATATTTGATCAATAATTTGATTAGGTCGCGTTACAAAAATTTGTATTTGAAAAGTTAGTGAATAATTTGAGTATAGCTTTTTTTTTATTTTAATTTCAGACGATATAGCTTTTTATTTTTAGACAATAGCTTTTGAGTATCACAAAAGTATTTATTGTCTTTAAATTTCTGTTATATTCAGTTATAAATATTAAGCATTAAATGTGATACTATGTGTGACCTATCTGTTAACTTTTGTTTCATTTAATATATAACAATTAGTCCAAAAAAAATATTGTCTCGTTTAGTTTATGCCACAGTATATTTATATTTTAAATAAAGTTAATATTCTGACAAAAGAAGCTAATATTAGTAGAAATAAAAAAAAAATATTAGTGAAATAAATTTGAATTTTCCATTGTTATATTAGTAACGTTTTGTGGAAAATATATAATATATTATATAACACTATTCATACAGTTTAGCACCAAATTTCTCAGCAATTTCAAATTTTAAAGAAACGAGAATAAAATTAAGTAAAAGTGTAAAACTAAAGATAAGTTGATGATATAGCTTTAAGATGAGAAGAAAAAACGCATTGTCATTATATGGTGTTTACAAGAAAGAGTATCTTCATCGTCTAGTTTTCTTGTTTTTCTGGTAAAGTCTTGTTTTCTTGTTAATGACCTAAAGTCTTCTTTAAACTGATGAAATATGACTAGTTATATACAAATTGTTTGATTTTCTCTTAGTTCGTCTTTTTCTAGTTGTCTCTTGAACATCTTTTGAATGATTGTAGACTATTTGTATAAATTGTATAGGCAGAAAAAGATTGATTTTATCGTTGATGTTTTGTTCCACTCATCCACGTCAAACATAGTAAGCATTGTAATTAAAATATAAATTCTTTAGGGGTCGTTATGAATTTTCTAAAATCTAAAATGTCATTCTCTTGGACAGATTATGTTTCGGCACTGTCAAGCTCACGGTTAAGTCTGGCTTAAATAATTATAATGAGAAAATTAATGAACACTTTTCCATCTAATCCACTCGTGTTTCTTGTCGTTTCTTTGAAATCAGGTGTCTGTATATAATTATAGGCATGAGTCATGTGGTGGTGCTGCCCAATATGTTTAACTAAACATGCATAAATACCGACGTATCTGTATTATACAGTGTATAAACATAATATCACCGGTGCAAAGTAATAAACGTCGATACATTAACGAGACTGACATTAACATAGTGGCACCCAACAACAACACTTAAAAGACTTTTCCCCCTCAAACTTATTCGTTCATAGAAAAAATGATTTATAAAAATCCAGTGCGAATAAAATATGTCTATGTATATTCGTCACCACTATAAAATATATATGCAAAAATATTTAGTTGTTTATATTCATTTTAACAAGTTATAAGTTTTTGTTCTGTCTTACTTCACACCCACTTATAACTTTTCCTTCTGCATGAAACTATTTATTAGACCTTTTGTAGTTTTGGGCAAAGGCAAACCGCGTGAACGTATTAAATTTTAATAACCAACGTCAACGGGAAAACTATTTTTCTTTTTAAAAGCTCGCCAAATTACAGCTATGTAACTCTCATTGTTTTATTTTTATTTCTATTTACTGTAGAATTTGTTCAATCAAAATTGCAGGATGCTCAGTGTTCAATCCATTCAAATTGTAGCTATATTATCTTCTCCTCTTCGCCGTGGTTGTATTATAGTTTATATGGATTTAAAATTTCAGAATGAAAATTCAAGAGAGTAAGTAAAAGTTGTATTCTAGAAGAAATGACAAAAAAATGCGCTAGTTATTAAATATTGAATCAGTATAGTTATATATTTTTTGGATAAACTCTAATGGTTATCCAATTGATCAACAGAGGAGAGGAACACATTTGAGTACCTTTCGATTAGCTAATGTCAAAGTGGACCGATCTTCTATTACGATCTATCGTATTAATCACTTAGACTGAAATCTAAACTCCATTTAACCAAGCAATAATAACTTAGTTTTCACAGTGAAAATCCAACTCAAACTGAAGGGTCTGCGTCTAACCTCAAACCCAAAAGGTTGCACTAACACATATTTATATCCCCAATATATGTTTGCATATTCCTCATGTAATGTGCAAATCGTCGAAATTGAATAACAGCTAATTTTAGTTAAAAAATTTAAAATCGGTAATTTATGATTTTGATTTTTTTAAAGAGTTATAGTAAATTCTGAATTTAATAACAAGTCATTTTGATTTTTTGCGTTTTTTTCAAAAATTCGAGAATCCAATAAAACTCAACAAATACTGAGGCTGATATTTCTTGGGCTTATTTTTTTCTATAAGCCTAATGCATATTGGAATTTTTTTAAATTTGTATTGGGCTAGTGAAATGTAACCGTAACCGTAACGGCGTCGATTGCTTCTCATTTCTCACCGTAAAATTTACCTTCTTCCACTGTCTCCATCTTCTAGACGAAAAAACTCACAGGTGAACTAATTATTCTTCTTTTTTTTTTAGATTTTGTTATTTCTATTTGTGCTAAAGGAATTTAAATTTTGATGTGTATGGATGATAGGGTTCTGTTATTGAGGATTCTTCTCATGTATTTGATCTTATGAGAAGAATCCTCACAGGTGAACTAATCATCTCTTAAATTTGATTGTTATGTTTGATTTTTTTTTCAGGTAGATTTGCTTAGTTTTTATTGACTGGCCTGGTGTTGAAAGCCTCAACCAAAGCTCAACTCACTCCTTGTCCAATGCTCTCAAGCATACCAAGTTTTTGTTGGAAACTAGTGACTGCTTGATTGATACTAAATTTGTTTGAAAATATTGGCACATCTCAACGGAACCTGAATTTGATTGTTGTTTTCATGACATGAGACTGATTTTTGCTTGTTCGTGAACATAGAGGGTGAACATATGCGGGTTTAAACCTATAGCGCGATGCTTGATTGATACTAAATTCTAATATTTTTTTTTGAACGACGAACAACTTCTAAAGATTTCAGATGGTTGCGATTTTAGTATTGAGATTAATGTTTTTGCTTACTTATTTAACCTATCAGGTCTTAAAACCTTGTAAGTTCTTTTCAAACAAAGAGCACATGTGCTGAATTCAGGTAATGTGAATATAATCTTGCGTCTATTCAGTGATCATGATTGTCATGCTCTAACACAACTCTCAAACCTCTTTAATACAGCAATGTCAATGATTTTCCTCCAATTGACACTGCCAATTACTGAAGAAATCTAAGAACTCTAACTTTATGCATTTAGTGTCTTGTTCTGGCCATCTGTTTTGAAACGTCTTTGCTGCAATCCATTTACGGGGAAAACCGGTGGTCCTTGGATATGTTTAATTTCAAACTTTCGCCAACTTGAGAGTGTTATTACCTTTGGACATCTACAACCAACTTGAGTTTCCGTTGAGTCAAATCTCCTGCAGCAGAACCGTTGACTCCACTGTACGGCTCATTCTCTCCTAATCGACCTCCATGGCTTCCTTCCATTCCAAGAAACGTGTCACGCTAGTCGCTTGGATTAACAAAGAAAAGACATAAAAAACACTGGAAATTAGAAACAAAAGACATGAATAAAGCCTTTGAAGTTCAGAAACAAAAAAACATGAAATAGCTTTTGAAAGATATTTTAGACTATCATACAAAAACTTAAGAAAAGTGTTTAAACAAAATGAAAAAAAAAAGCCTTTGAAAATTAATTAGAAAAAGCTAAATGAACATATTGCGAAAGATAAAAAAGAACATTGATATCTCTAACGATCAAATGACAAGAACCATGTTCGATTAATTTTACAATATATAACTCAGCTTTTCTAATTAATCATATAAAAAACATGAATAAAGCCTTTGAAGTTCAGAAACAAAAAAAAAACATGAAATAGTTTTTGAAAGATATCTTATACTATCATACAAAAAACTTAAGAAAAGTGTTTAAACAAAATGAAAAAAAAGCCTTTAAAAATTAATTAGAAAAAGCTAAATGGACATATTGTGAAAGATAAAAAAGAACATCGATATCTCTAACGATCAAATGAAAGGAACCATGTTCGATTATTTTCACAATATATAACTCAACTTTTCTAATTAATCATACAAAAGACATGAATAAAGCCTTTGAAGTTTAGAAACAAAAAAAACATGAAATAGCTTTTGAAAGATATTTTAAACAATCATACAAAAACTTAAGAAAAGTGTTTAAACAAAATGAAAAAAAAGCCTTTGAAAATTAATTAGAAAAAACTAAATCAACATATTGCGAAAGATAAAAAAAGAACATTGATATCTCTAACGATCAAATGACAGGAACCATGTTCGATTAATTTCACAATATATAATTCAACTTTTCTAATTAATCAAACAAAAGCATTGGAAAAAAAATTCTTTCAAACAAATTTTAGAAACATAAAAATAAAAAAAAACCTTTTGAAATCAATTATTATGAAAGAAAATTTTTTCACTTAAAATATAAAAAACGCTTAAAAATTAAAGGAAAGTAAATAACTATTTAAAAACAAAATTGTTCCAAAAAGAATTGAAGAACATATTCACTAGCAGAAGAAATTAGAAAAAAAGACTAAAGAAAAAAGAGAGAGAGAGAGATAGAAGAGATGATACCTTAACAGAGGAGGCTTTGGTGATTGATGTTATCGTAGCTGATCACTCGTTGATGATGAAGATTATTACAGTTCACAAACTCTTCCCACCCGAGAAAGCTTTGAACAGGAATCTGCAAACCAAGAGACGCGGAACATAGAAGCGAAGCCGAGGAGTGTTTGTATCGTCAGGACGTGTGGACGTTTCTTGTTGCGGCGAAGAAAAAGGCTTTGTTGAAAGAAGCCGTCTTCGAGTTCTCGCCGAGTGAGTTGAGGGTTTTCGGAATGGAATATGAAGCTTGTATCAAGTAATCGAAGAATAATAGAAGAATTAGAAGAATAATGGATATCGTGACTTTGGTGTGTTGTCGACATTGTTTGAGAAGAAGAATATGAGTTCTGTTGGTGTCTGTGTGTTGTATTTATAGAAGAGTATAGAGATATAGCCGTTACCTTTACGTAACGTCAAAAAAAAATTATAGCCGTTACACTTTTTCACACACAACAACGGTAACAAGATATAGCCGTTGAACAAACTCTTCTAATTAATAAAAATTCAAAATTTTTATTTCAAATAATTTTTTAATTATCTGTGATAGTTCGTGTTTATCTCAAATAAACAAATATTGGCGTTACACTTTTTCGTACACAACGGTAACAAGATATAGCCGTTAAACAAATTCTTCTAGTGGATAAAAATTCTAAAAATTTATTTCAAATAATTTTTTTTATCTGTCCAATTGTCCGGTTAAGCTATTCAATTGTCCGGTTAAGCTGTCCAATTGTCCGGTTAAGCTATTCTTTTCTTTTGTAGTCACCGGTTAAGTTATTCCATTTTTGAGTTTTGTGTACTCAGAAAGAAAATAAAAGTAAACTTTTTTTTTTGGCAACCAATAAAAAGTAAACTATAACGCTTAGGTACCTGGACTCTTTTTTTTTCTTATTTGAAGAAGTTGTTAATGTATTTGGAAATAAACTACAACTTTCATTAAGTGGGTAGTAAATTGAAGCAAAAACCTCTAAATTTATACTGAGGCTACATACAACACGTTTATAAGTCCCAGTAGAAAGAACAAAAGTCAAAGAACAAAGATCAGCATATGTATGTACTGTGTACACATTCCAAAAAAACAAAGAAAAATTAGCTACCTATATGGTAAGTTCTTGTCGAAGAGTGTTGTCATTACTACTACTAACTTCTCTCAGACCTTGAAGACAAAGATGCAATGTTCTCTGGACACTATCTGCAACCAACTTGAGTTTCCCTTGAGTCAAATCTCCTGCAGCAGTAGAACCGTTGGCTTCCACAGTACGGCTCAATCTCTGTCTACACTTCTCCCAATCATCAACACGTTGCCAGCAAGCTCTCCCTCCATGGCTTCCTTCCATTCCAAGAAACGTCACGCTAGGGTTATCCCCAAACGTATATCTTAACCTAACCGATACACAGTAAGGCAACCACGCCGCTCCTCCATCTGCGTTCATCTGGTATGTGCGCAGGATCGAGAACCACGGTCAGAGCGAAGTCAACCGTGTGTTCTGAGGCCGGTCGTAGCGGATATTGCTTTTAGCTGCACAGTCTGCGCCGGAATGGTTCTCTAGACATAGCTCGATTCGAGGTCTCTGAGCAGGAGGAGGAGCAGTTTCTCCCCCTTGTTGTTGTGATTGCGATAATCCTTTTTTCCAAGCTACTAGTTTTAGAAACTCTCGTAAGACAGGTATGGATAGAGCGTGAGGAGTGTTATGAACGAGGCAACTCTTGAAGCATCTTAAGGCATGCAAGTCTGCTGGAGTAGTCACAGATTTCTCCAATCTCGGATTGTGTTAACTGTTAAATCATCTGATGAACCGTTTTGCTGTTGTAACCCACCGGTACGATTCAGAAACTTGGGAGAGATCGTACGATTTCAAAAATTAGGGGTTTTTTTTCTACATCAGCTTCCATTTACCGGATTTGATTCGGACAAGGGAGAGAGAGAGAAAGTGAGAAAATCTGTTTCTATGTGGGTCCTACTTCTATCCACGTAAGCTTGAAGTCACCGTACGTACTGTCGGATTTTATCATTATTGACTAGAGAAGTTAGTTACATTAACCGCGGTAATTTCCAAGGTTGAAATATTAAGCTAAATTATTTGCTACGTCGTTATTCGTCAATCTCTTCATAAAGAAAATAAAACTATCCTGTACATAAGATTTGTGTAGTTCAAAAAAAAAAGTACATAAGATTTGTAGTATTAAAATATGATTAAATATATCAGAAATAACCTGAAACCACGTTGGACAGTATTTATCAAACAAAAGAGTTAAATACCAAAAAAAAAACTGAATTAAAAAAACGTAATCTTCAATTTATCTTGAATGTAACCACCATTTTCCTCTTGATAGTTAATAGAAAAAACCTTAAAACTGATACTTATCAATAAGAAATTAAGTTGGACATCATCGTTGTAAATAGTGAATAATGTATCTTTAATTATAGCAGATAAACTGAATTTTTGATCTTCTTTTTTTTTGCACAACTAACTGAGTTTTAATCTTTCTACACGAAAAATAAAATTCAAACACAAAGTCATGATGAAGATAAACAAGTTCACGTGTGTGACAATATTGATATTAGTACGTGTATTTGGTTGCATCACCGAGACAAAAGACATATTGACTATGAACAGCTAAGAAGAGGTGATGGAGAATATAGTCATCGTACGACCACGCATACGAGCAAATCCATATAGTCGAGGATGCGAGACGTCCCAACATTGTCGACCGTATATTGAATCTCTGCTACATAATTTTTTGGAATTATTTTCTAGGGAATAATGTAAAAGCTGGACGATTACCTAAAAAAACATGTGATGAATAACGCTGTCGAGAGAATTTTTTTGTGTTTACATCAATTTCTACCATTACAAAGCAAACAGTTTTTAGCGAATTGTAATGTTTTCTAATCTTTGTTGAACAACAAGTCCAAACACTTAACTTTAAATTTCAAAAATTTAACTTCGATTCATTCGACATAGAAAACTAACAATGGTGATGAATACTTCTAATCTCTTTTTTTTTTTTTTTTTTTTTTTTGATGAAATTTGAAATTTATTCATCCATGTAGGGATTGGACATTTACAAAAGAATTATGACTCTGCTGTGGCTATTCTATAAGCTTAGTGTAAAGAAAGACCAAAAAAAAGAGGGGACATTTACAAAGTGAAGTAGAACCAACGCTGCATCAATCCAGCAAACTTGTGTCCCGTTCGGTATCTTAGTGAAGATATCCGATTCCGCATCGCTTTGTCTATAGCAGAAGTCATGGTCTCAGCAGTGACCCAGCCTGTGTGATACCGTCTTGCATTGCGCTCGCGCCAGATATGGTATATGGTTGTTTGGAATAGCATTTTAAGTAGAATGGTATCCAAGGAACTCCCTCTCAATGTCTGAAGATGGTCCAATGTCGTCTGCCAGTCCGGGTCGATATGGTGTCCTAGGACGCGGTTGGCCAATCCATGCCACACTGCGTAAGAATAAGGGCATGCAAAGAACAAGTGGCCTCTAGTCTCATCAATCTCCCCACATAATGTACAATGCTGAACCAGTCCCCATGAGCGCATCCTATCGCCCGTTGAGAGTCTGTTTCTCACTGCTAACCATGTTATGAATGAATATCTTGGAACTCCTTGAGCAAACCAAACAACTTTACTCCATCCGACTACTGCTTTTCTTTTCCTGATCTGATCCCATGTCTTTGAACTCAAGAATCTATCCTGGTAATCATCATCTCCTTGCCGCCAGAGCACCACATCGCTTCCGTACTGATCATTAGGGACAGGCGCTGCGGTAATGGCCTCATGGAGGTCATGATAGTGTCGACTACGCTGACCTCGTATAGACCATGTATTTTGCTGTACTGCATCTCTTACAGTGGCTCGCCGAGGTAAACCTATATAAATGGTACCTGCTGCTCCAGTGATATTAATTAGAGGCCCTTTTCCCAACCAATCATCAAACCAGAAAGAAGTAGTTTTCCCATCTTTGACCTCCATCCTGAAAAAACCATGCGCCACACTCCTTAGCTTAAGCAATTTTTTCCACATCCAAGATCCTTTTTGTGTGTCCCGAACATCCCAAAAAGAACTATTCCTGAGAAGATAATATTTCACCCAGTTTACCCAGAGAGAAGTGTTTTCTGTAAAAAGGCGCCAAATAAGCTTCAAGGCAAAAACCGTGGAGTTATCTCGAAGTCGTCTAACCTCCAAACCCCCTTCTTCTTTAGGGCAGCAAAGATCGTCCCAACTCACCTTAGCCTTATGAGTTTGCGTCGGAGATCCTGACCAAAGAAAAGCAGAACACATACTCTCTAAGGTATCTAGGCACTTAGCTGGAAGAATAAATGCCGAACTCCAGAAATTAATCGTACTCGAGATGACTGAATTGATGAGTTGAAGCCTGCCTGCAAATGAAAGTCTTCGAGTGGACCAACATAACATTCTTCGACGAACCTTGTCAATTAGAGGCTCGTAATCAAGAGGAGTCAGAGATTTAGTAGTTAAAGGCATACCCAAGTATCTTATCGGCAGATTTCCCGTGCTGATTCCCAGGGCCGTGGCACTTGCAAGAAGTGAATTCACATTAGGGCCTGAAGCAAAAATAGTAGACTTTGTGGCATTAATCCGCAGTCCTGACATTCCAGCGAAATCATTCATAACATCCATAACCCCTTGAAGAGAGGTCTCTGTCCCATCTGTGAAGACAACTATGTCATCCGCGAAGCTCAAGTGGGTGAGGTTGACTCCCACACACTGAGGGTGATACTGAAAACCTCCTGCCCCTGCTGCTTGATTCAATAACTTGGATAGCACATTACTCAGGATCACGTAGAGATACGGTGATAATGAGCATCCTTGTCTAATTCCGCGTGCACTCGTGAAGAACCCTTCAAGACTACCGTTTACTGAAACAGAGAAGGCGGCTGTGGATATGCAGAGACGGATCCAGTGAATGAATTGCAGTGGTAGGCCCATAGCTTTCAACACTGAGATGATGAAGGACCATTTGACTGTGTCGAATGCCTTTGAGATGTCGAACTTGATAGCACTTCTCTGCGTAGTAGCGGTCTTGTGATAGCCATTTACTAGTTCAGAAGCTAATAGCACATTCTCCTGCAGTAGTCTGCCTGTGATGAATGCACTCTGGTTTGGCTCAATAGCATCAGGAAATATGATTCTCAGACGATTAGCTAGGACCTTGGATATAACCTTATAAAGAAGGTTACAGCAAGCAATAGGACGGAAATCCTTCATTCTTTCTGCATTTTCCGTCTTAGGTATGAGAGTAAGGTTGGTGGCGTTGATGCTTGATGGGAGAAAGCCGAAGAGAAAAAATGAGCGAATGGCAGTGATGAAGTCCTGTCCAATGACCTTCCAAGCTGCCACAAAGAACTCTTTAGTATACCCGTCTGGTCCCGAGACTTTATCATTGGGTAATGCTAAGAGGGCTTCGTAGATTTCCTTTGCTGAGACAGGAGCTATTAACAAGGTTGAGACTGATGTAGGGCAGCGATATGTCAGCAAGGTCTGCAGTGTATGTAGAGAAATATCCACTGTGTGATCTTGAGCCTGTAGAAACCTTTGGAAGTGGGCTACCGCTTCTCTTTTAATGTCACCAGGAGCAGTGAGAACAGTCCCTTGATCAGTTACCAAACGGCGAATCGTATTACGAGCTGCTCTAATTTGGACTGATCGATGAAAGACTGAAGTGTTCTGATCTCCCACCTGAAGCCAACAGATGCAAGATTTCTGTCTGTAGAATTTCTCCTCAATCCTTGATAATTTATTCCACCTATCTGAAGCTTCAGCTGCTTGCACAAAATTGACAGTGTTAGGGTCTGCCAATACCCGATTCTGACTGTCGCACATCTCCTCAAAAGCTTGCTTAGTTCTCGTGGGGAGATCACCATAGTGCGCACGATTAAGGGCACGGAGAACTGGCTTTAACATCTTGAGCTTCTTGTGAAAATCAGTAAGAGCAGTACGGGAGTGATAGAGAGGCGTGGTGGCGCTCCATGCTTCCTGAATAGTGGACAAAAATTCATCATTATCAGCCAGGAAGTTAAAATATCGAAACGGTTTCCTTGTTTCATCCTGAGCACCAGTTAATTTG
The DNA here is from genome assembly GCA_026261945.1 of Hirschfeldia incana. Taxonomy (NCBI): domain Eukaryota; kingdom Viridiplantae; phylum Streptophyta; class Magnoliopsida; order Brassicales; family Brassicaceae; genus Hirschfeldia; species Hirschfeldia incana. The sequence continues at coordinate 4,908,352 of JABCMI010000021.1, forward strand.
ACCAAACACCTCGCATGATCAGAGATCCCTCCTGCATCGAAGTAAGCGTGGGAGTTGGGAAATAGACGTAGCCAGTCACCATTTACTAATGCTCTATCCAACTTCTTGCCAATGGGATCCTCGTCTCTCTTATTCCACCACGTGAAAATTGCTCCCCCGTAAGGAAGATCAAGTAAAGAGCAGTCTGTCAACACCTCCTGAAAAGCTCGCATACTTTGATGATCGCTTCTATAGTCAGTGCTTCGGGAATGCTCAGACGAAGACAGAGTGACATTAAAGTCACCCATCAGAATCCAGGGAAGGTTCAGGTGGGAATACGCAGCCTGAATATCTCTCATCTCAGACCATAGTGGACATCTCTCTGAAGCAGTATTGTAAGCATATATTGCCGAGCAGATGAACTTCTCTCCTGTCTCTAGAAGTAGAACAGCACAAGTAATCATTTGAGGGCTTTTGTGGAGCAGGGTGACATCCACCCGGTCTGACCAGCAAAACCAGATACGTCCAAGAGGGTGATGATCATAGTTAGTTATCGCATTCCAGTGGGGCATCGAAGCTTCCTTACATTTTTGATGCTTCCCTTCTCGAACTCTTGTTTCCAATACACATCCAAAAAGGGGTTTTTCCTTCTGGATCCAACTTCGGAGCGCTCTGTGCTTGCACGACATGTTGAAGCCGCGCATGTTCCATGAGAAGAAGACTGTCATAACTTCCTAACGGAAGTTTTTTTTGTTGCTCCTTGGCGTCCTACAAACTTCAAATCCTTAGATCGGACTATCCTCTGCTTTGAAGCTTTATGATTCGATGGTGTCTGGACCTTTTTGCCTGCAGTATCCTGTCGGGTTTTATCCCTCCCACGATCGCCTACTATCTCTCCCTCCTCAACATCCTTCACTACTTCTTCCTCAGTATCTTCCATTTCTTCTGGTTCTTCCTCAATACTTAACAGGGGACTGTAACGAGAGGGAGATGCTGCAATACCTTCCACATCTCCTAGCTGCTTCTCAGTCGCCAGATTCTTATACTGCTGCTGTGGCTCCTTAGCCTTGCTCGCAACACCCGGGATTTGTTCCCAACCTTCATTTTCTACTGTGGCGATGAGCTCAGTAGATGGTTCTGATAAGGAAATCTGCAGGTCTTCTTCAGAATTGAGAGCATTAGGTGATGTGGCTGTCCGCTCCTGCGAGACACTTCCCAGTGGTAGAGCTTCCAGCTCCTTTAACAGAGCCACCATTCCTCCTTCAGCAGGGATCGATGGAACATCAGGAGGAGGTAGGGGAAGGTCCGCGACCACCTCCTTATCGCTCGCTCTCTGCAGAATTCTGACATTAGCATCCCTGCACTCGGTTCCCTTGTGTCCCCATCCTTGACAAATGTTGCATCTTGGTGGGAGCCAAGGAAAATTCACTTCGATTTCACGTCTCGTTCCTTCCTTATCGTGGAACACTATCTTCTCCACTAAAGGCTTATGCAGGTCAATCTCAGTCAAGATACGAGCTACATCCAGACGAGTGCATCGCTCCGTGTGAGGATGCAGCTTGACAAATTTCCCAACCGCTTTGGTGAGGCACTTCAATCCCTTCTGAGAAAACAGCCCATTCGGTACACCTTTCAGGTCGATCCACAAGGGCATTGCAGAGAGATCAGGAGGGTTGAGAGCCGACTCTGGGGACCATTCATTCACAACAAGTGGCACGTCCGAGATGTGCCAATACTTTCGATTGATGACTCGAGTCCGCATCTGGTTATTATCAATTCGGAAAAGAACCGTGTTCTTATCAATGAACTGCACGTCGATCTTGGATCCCGACTTGGCAGAAGCCCAGATACGATTAACCGTTGCGTGGATTGATCCGACGTGTGGGGCATCGCCGATGAAGTAGCCCACCACGAAGCTCTTCCACAGCAGCTCTGCTTCGTCAAAGATTGCATCTGGGATCTGGATCGATGCAACTCCTCCTACAATCTCAATCTCTGGGTTCTCTGCCGGAGAGGGAGTTTTTGTCCAGGGGCCTGGGGTTTGGGGTGGGGAGGTGGTTGAGCCGTCTCGATTTGCAGTGGGGGGGGAACGAGTTTGAGATGCGCCGCCGTCTTCTGTAGGGTTTTCGCCGTCGCCTTCTGTCGCCATCCGAATTTTTTTTTTCTTTGCGTTTTTTCTCACAAGTCACAACTATAAGTCTATAACAGCAAAATCGAGGTAATACTTCTAATCTTTATTTTAATTGAAAATTATAAAAGCCTCTACAGCAAACAAAAATTGTTGAGATACATTTTGGAAAATGATTTAAATTCTCATATTAAAAATACAACGTATTTTCATTTACCAAAGGAAGGCAGACCTACATTTGATTAGTCAAATGATGTAGTCTAATATTGAGAGCGACTCTTATCTACCAGGCTGCTATTTCTGAAAAACAATCAATCACAATTAGCCGCCTCTCATCATCCCCTGTACCGCGTTTTCCGAAGATGCTTAGTTTTAAACCGTCTGATCAGATGGCTTCGACCAGTACGCTCCCGTCCAAAGGTCATCGACGATTCTCATGCAGACAGATCCCTCCGAAGTCTCACCCCCAGCACATTATTTCAATATCATATATGCAAGCAGCCTTAATGATATTCCAAATTATAGCACTTTGTTTATCTATGAGTTTAATTTACTAGAAAACTGCATAAGTCCAATGTAGAAAATTCTTTTTCAAATCAGAGATCAAAGCAGACTTTGAAAAGAATATATTTTAAACGTTACGAACATTCGAGGATATAAATCTGACAACCATAAGTTACACAGCTCCTCTAATCAATTAAATCAACAACCATTTGGAAAATATATATTTTATACTTCATTTTCTATCAATCCAACCAGTTTTGAACACGATTGTATGGATAAATCATCAATGATATATCTATGTACGTGTAAACATCTGATGAACGTATTTCACCATGATTTGAACACGTTATCTCTAACGTCTACAAATCAATTGGATAAAATCACCAGGCAAACATTAGTATATAATTAAATTATTTTTGTCAACATTATAATGAGGTAAATAGTTAACCTTTTATACAGTTCTTATATACATAATATATATAGATCAATGCATAGACCACCAAGAAGACAAAAACTGATCGATCATGAAGATCAAACTTAGCATAGCCATCATACTATTATCATACACGGCGGCTATGGTGGCCGGACAACAGTGCGGCCGCCAAGCCGGTGGTCAGACTTGCGCCGGAAACATCTGCTGCAGCCAGTACGGCTACTGCGGCACCACGGCGGACTACTGTTCACCGGACAACAACTGTCAAAGCAATTGTTGGGGAAGCGGGCCAAGCGGCCCTGGAGAGAGCGCGTCAAACGTACGCGCCACCTACCATTACTACAACCCGGCGCAGAATAACTGGGATTTGAGAGCCGTGAGTGCGTACTGCTCCACATGGGATGCTGATAAACCATACTCGTGGCGGAGCAAGTATGGCTGGACCGCCGTCTGTGGACCGGTTGGTCCTCGTGGTCAAGCTTCTTGCGGCAAGTGCTTAAGGGTCAGTACTTATGAATCTTATACAAGTTACACATGCCTTGTTTCAATTCTGTTTGCTTTTGTTCAGAACCAAGACCCTTTTTTTTTTAGTTTCACACACTCCACATACTTTTTGCTTCTTAATATAACTTTATTTTCACTTTATATAAGATAAATACTCTAGAATATTAACATTTAGACCCAAAAAAAATACTCTAGACACAAATAATTCATTAGGAAAACAATTCTCAAAATAACATTAGTTCAAAAATTATAAATAGATTTTTATTTTATATGTAAATTTAAGTTTTAAGATTTGGTATTCAGAAGGTGATGTCGGGGTAAAAGTTTAGGACTTAGAGTAATTAAAGCATTTTAATTTTTAATTAGGGTTATTCTAGAGAATTTTATTTTTGTGTGCTATTTCTGTCATATTTTTTCGTGATATCTAAGTTATTTGCCCTATATATAAACACGTTATATTGACTTTTAATGATGTCATTTGTGGTGTGTTAGTGAATTTGAAGGAATCATATATAAGCGTAATTTTGTTTTTGTACAAATCATAAACTGGTTTCTAAAAACCGCGGTGTGATTAACTGCTGATTCTTAATGGGTGCAGGTGAGGAACACAAGGACTAATGCAGTTGTAACGGTGAGAATTGTGGACCAATGCAGCAATGGAGGATTGGATTTGGACGTTGCAATGTTCAATCAAATAGATACCGATGGTGATGGCTACCGAAAAGGCCATCTCATTGTTGACTACCAGTTTGTTGACTGTGGCAATGAACTCATTGATCAGCCTGCTGATTTCAAAAACATCCTTGTTTCCGCCACTGATCGCGTTTGATATTATGTAATTAATGATGCTCGAGATCAAGATCTATCAACACAATATAATAAAAGACCTCTATGTCGAGTGATATGTTTGTGTTGTTCTTGGCAGTTTTTAAAATTATCAATAAAAGAGATATTCTTGAATTTTCGAATATTACTAAAGATACTAATACCACTAGTGCAAATCCAGCAACTATGCATAATAACTAAGGAAGCCAATGGAGGATATCGCACAGCTAGATGTTTAGAAAATAATTGGTCATGATTCTTTTTGAAAGTATGGTCATGAACCAGGACTAACTTCGACGGTTATAACTTATACTACATAAACGGTGGTCTTAGCAAAGACGTGCACGTTTTTACTTACCTTGAGTAGTGTTCACATGATAAGTCCTTTCTTCCCGTGCATCTATGATCTTGTTACGTAATTATTAGTTAGAAGATAAAACAAATTTACAAATTTTCTTTTACATTTTGTCTTCAATTATAGTGTACACTATAAGGATATCTGATTTAAGTACTCTTCATGCTATAGTATTAAACCTATATTTAATAGGACCGATACAATGTTGTGTTAAGTAAATCTTATAATATAACCATATTTGCATAAGTGTTTAAAAAAATGAATACTTAAATCAAAGCCAAAGAAAAGTACAATTTATAGTTATACATATGATTAAAAAAAAACTTTTCTTTTTTCCTCGTTACTTATAATTGAAGAAAGTTCAACAGCCATGGAATGTGTAACAAACGACTATTCCAACAATAGGAAGTACATTGAATACTCAAATCAAAAGTAAACACAACGACGGTCCACATCTTTTACTAGGCTAAACTAGTCATTTTGTCGTACCCTACTTTTCTATAAATAAAGTTTGATCAAAATACTTTAATTCTATCCACCACTCTCTAAACTAATAAACAACATAGAGAAAACATGTCAAGACTTAGCATATGCTTGTTTGTGTTGCTATGTGCGTTTGCTGCGAAAGCAGCCGCCCAATCCGCTAACGTAAGAGCGACTTACCATTTCTACAACCCTGCACAAAACGGGTGGGATCTTTACCGAGTAAGTGCGTATTGCTCGACATGGGATGGGAACCAACCACTTGAGTGGCGTCAAAGGTACGGCTGGACAGCTTTCTGCGGTCCGGCTGGACCGCGTGGTCGTGACTCTTGCGGTAGATGCTTAAGGGTAAGTCAATTTATCTATTTCAAACAATGTTTAAAAAATCAGCATACACCAAAAAAAAAGTTAAAAAAGTACTAGTTTGTAATTAAAAGTTTTATATTGGTTAATACATAGATGAGTGCATAAGTACATCATAGACCATTTTTTTTCTAAATTTTTTAAAAAACTATCGGTTAAGAAATATTATTTCGTTTATGATCGATTTGCCAACTAAACCGATTTTCAGAACACTAAATTCAAATGTTACGTTTTGGAAACGCCCTAATAAAAAAAAGTAGTGGATCGTGGATATATAAATATATACCATGTTTTAGTGCTCTTAATATCTTGGAGTTAGAAGTATCATTAATAAGCAAAAAAAAAAACATAACGCAAATGCAGGTGACGAATACTGCGACTAGAGCGCAAGCGACGGTGAGAATCGTGGATCAGTGTAGCAACGGCGGTTTAGACTTAGACGATGCCGTTTTCAAACAGATTGATACTGACGGACAGGGATACGCTCGTGGCAACTTAAATGTTGACTACGAGTTTGTCAACTGTTGAAGATCATTGAGTTCATCTTATCATCTTTGATCATATCATCTCCGTATTATTATGTTTAGCTAATAAAGTCAATCAAAGAAAATAAATGTCTCGATCTTTCATAATAAAGATGGATAAAATAATGTGATATTTAAAGACTACGTACGAGACACTTAACACCGAAAATACTAAGGAAGATTTCTACATAGCAGTTGTTCCGCGTACATGAACGTGTGGCCATTCTAATAAATGCTTATCAGTTATTACCTCAAAACTTCGGTCATTTCCACCGTAAAGCTTGAACAAGCGGCGGTAGACATCTCCCAAGACTCTTAATCCATTGAAAATTTGATGTAGCGGAAGCTACGGATAACACAAGTAACCTATTGATTCTGAGAATACCTAGAAAACGTTGTCTTCTTAAATTCGTTGAGATCACCTATGATCTACCGAAAATAAGGATTAAAGAGAAAACTCTCACTTTTATTAATAAACTCATAAACTGAATACAAACGCAAGCATAGACGGCTATATATAATAAAACCAGAAAACCATAAAACAATAAAGATAATTATCTAAATAATTAGTAAAATAAATAATAAATATTTAAAAATATCTCAAATATTTATCTACATCATTCTCTCCGGCTGGTAGAGATTCGTCCTCGAATCTTAACCGCGATCCTCAATTAGCTTTCTTCTTTGTTTCTTCCGTTGATGATGCTGTCCAAGTTGTAAAACGTAATATCTTCTCTCGTGAGGACCCATCTTCACATTTTTTTGACAAATCACAACATGACCTGATTGTGATTTATTTCTTCCAAATATTACCATATCTCCATAAGGAGGAATGCTTTCTTTCTCTCTTGAAGCCCACGTGTTTTCCTCTTGATTTGTGAATCCAACTCTTTCATTACAATTGACTTGGAAAACATCTTTAGACGTGAAGCCACCTACCACACGGTGATTGACCATCACGACACAAGCATCAAACTGATCAACACGTTTGCCTTGAATCCAATCATCATCATAGATGTCAAAAATTGGTTCACCATAAATTTCTCTAAAAACTATTTCTTCGCTTTCCACGAACAAACTCTTCATAATTCCAGAATCGAGTTTTGATTAAGAAACCAAAAACCAGGCTCTGATACCACCTGATGTAGCGGAAGCTACGGATAACACAAGTAACCTATTGATTCTGAGAATACCTAGAAAACGTTGTCTTCTTAAATTCGTTGAGATCACCTATGATCTACCGAAAATGAGGATTAAAGAGAAAACTCTCACTTTTATTAATAAACTCATAAACTGAATACAAACGCAAGCATAGACGGCTATATATAATAAAACCAGAAAACCATAAAACAATAAAGATAATTATCTAAATAATTAGTAAAATAAATAATAAATATTTAAAAATATCTCAAATATTTATCTACATCAAAATTCAAATGCTAGGTTAACAGTGTTAAACTCCACAAATAATGCTACATGCATGATCAAAATTTCAAAGATAAATTGGCTTTTGGCTGGTTTAGAAAGGAAAGTAGAATTTATCACTCATACATGACTCTCACAAAACTAAAAAATATATGAAAATTTCTCACTTTTATGGATGTATTGATCGAACTTGTTTGTCATATTTTTGGTATTTACTATTTAGATTTAATAATATAATATTTTAAGTTATATAAATCAAATACTAAAATGTTTTGAATTGTATATATATGATTATTTAATACGAATATATACTTGTCTGCTGTCGAAGAGAAATTGAATATATATGATTATCTAAGTCACGTTTTCCCGTATTATATGTTAGCTATAAATTGATCGATTCTTGTTGATCCAAGTATCCAACTGGTGACAAAAAAATACATGGTGTCCCAAAAATAAACATACTCGTACATCTTAGATATGATAATAAAACCTTACAGAAGTATATATATACTGAGACAGTTACCAAAAAAAAGCTATATAAAATCAGATATCTTAAGTAAAACTCATTATATAACACCTACATGCAGCAGCCAGCAAGCTGATGAACGATCCAAAAATTCAAAAACTTTTAATCTTTGGACCACGTACGTCTAAAGAGTAAAGAGACATAACATAAAATGTGTCCAGTCTAATAAATGCTCAATCTTATTACCTCAAAATTCCGATCATTTGCACCACAAACCTTGAAAGAGCCGCCATAGCCATCTCCCAAGACTAGTAGTAATCCATTGAAAATTCAAATCCTAAGTGAATTATTCACAACGGTCCAAACTTTTTTAATATAGCAATTCCCCTATAAATTTCTTCCGTCCACCTTTGATTCTATCACAATATATTGTAAACAACAAAACATATAAAGATAAGCCAATGGCAAGACTTAGCATATGTGTGTTCATTCTGCTATGCGCATTTGCCTCTAAAGCAGCTGCTCAGACAGCTACTAACGTAAGAGCTACTTACCACTACTACTATCCCGAGCAAAACGGCTGGGACCTTTACAAAGTAAGTGCATATTGCTCGACATGGAAAGGAAACCAACCGCTCGAATGGCGTAGGAAGTATGGTTGGACGGCTTTCTGCGGTCCGGTCGGACCGCGTGGACGTGATTCTTGCGGAAGATGCTTAAGCGTAAGTCAAAGTCAATAATACATAACAAAACCGCGGATTTGAAAACGCATTTTCCACATTAAAAACTGATTTTTTTCCCTCACGTTATACGCATGCAGGTAACGAATACTGCGACAGGAGCACAAGCTACTGTGAGAATTGTGGATCAATGCAGTAACGGTGGTTTGGACTTAGACGATGGCGTTTTCAAACAGCTCGACACCAACGGTCAGGGATACGCTCGTGGGAACATGATTGTCAACTACGCCTTTATCAATTGCTGAAAGACCTTTAAGTTATATATTCAAAAAAAAAAGAAAAAAAGAAAAGTTTCATCCAACATGCACCGTCTTGCATCTTATTATCATCACCATATATTGTAAGATAAAATAAAGGGAATATATAAATAAAATAATGTTATTAAAGACATAGAAAAAGGAAAAAGAAAAATTATTAAAAGTCACCTTCTCTCCGATGTCGGTCTCGTTCTCTATATTACATGCAAACAATTTAGCTGGGCTTCTTGGGACTTAGGTTAACTCTTTTAAGATTTCTCCGTCGCTTTCCATATTCTCCGACCTCTCTCTCTCTCACACGCAGAAACTAAAACCAACCATAATGATTACAGATTCTATCCCTACTGATCTCATCAGCGAGATACTGTCGAGGTTACCAGCAAAGTCCATCGCTAGGTTTCGTTCCATATCGAAGCAATGGAAATCAATAATCGATCATCAACAGTTCAAACACTTGTTCCTGACCAACTCCTCGTCTCATCCCCGTCTCATATTCGCTATCGAGGAAAATTGTTCGTGGAGCATCTTCTCGTTACCTCAGCATCATCTGAAAGATTCATCGTCTCTTGTAGTAACCCCCGAGTTTCATATGAAGTTCCCTCCAGACAACATGTGGACCTTACCTCGCGACGACCGACGATTCGCATGTGGCTACGCCTCCGGTTTGATCTATTTCTACGCTTTGTGTATCGAGCAGACAAACTCCGAAGTGCCAGTGGTATGTAACCCTAAAACAGGACGCTACGAGACCTTGCCTTTTCTCTCAAGGTACAGGAAGTCGTACAGCTTTTTAGGGTTCGATCCGGTGGGAAAGCAGTACAAGTCATTGCAGTTGACTTATCCGTGTTGCTCTCACGATCACAGAATCATGACACTGGGAACTAGAGGAATGAGGTGGAGGAAGATCGAGTGTCCGTTGAGACTTGAGCATTTGAGTGATGGAATATGCATTGATGGGGTTTTGTACTTCTTGGCTGGCACATTTGAGTGTCACGAGGAAACGTTGGAGGAGGACTCTGATTTTGTGATAACTTGCTTCGATGTTCGGTCTGAGAAGTTCAGCTTTCTTTATCCCGAAAGCTTTTGCGAATTGATAAACTATAATGGTAAGCTGGGTGTGGTTTACTACGACGATCTCAGTGATGATGCTGTTGAGTTCAGGGTATGGGTTATGGAGGATTTGGATAAACAGGAGTGGTCCAAGTATGCCTACACTTTGAGGGGCCATAATCTCTTCCCGAGTTATGTTTCGGTCGTTGGAGTGATTTCTACGGGTGAAGTTGTTTTGTCGATGGCAGATTATACATCCGAACAACCTTTTTATGTTTACTACTTCAATCCTCAAGGGAATACTATTCGACGCTTTGAAATCCAAGGATTTGGAGAATACCATGAACCACCATCCAGCATTAATCCTTGTAGAGTTCACGTCTTTGTAGACGATAGTAGTAGATACTTGGCCTTTGCTGGCCATGTAGAGGATCTTAATGTTAACGATCCAAAGCTACTCAAGTCTAGCATCTCTTCTCCATATGTGTATAACGAAGAATCAGAAGAATCAGAAGAAGAGTGGGATTATGATACTTGGCGGCAATTTCGTGGTAAAAAGAAGAGAGTATGAGGATGAGGAAGGAGAAAGACAAGGAAAAGAAGAGAGCAGGAGAGGATATAGCTCTGATTATTGAAGTTGTGTGAATGCTATGGGCATGTAATTTTGTGATTTTATCTATTATGCTTTCAGCCTCTTGAGTTTTGTACCCCTATTTCAATAAATCATGTTTTTATTTAACCAGCATATGAAGCAAATGGAGTAGAATCTACTACGAGTAAAACTTTTTTTTTGAAAGAAAAAGGGTTAAACCCGGGTCACTATTGGAACCAGACCTAACTCCCGGAAGAGTCGCAAGCCTGCGGATGGACTCTTTCTTCTAGGCATTCAAATGGGTCCTAAAACATAGATTCATATCCGCGTTAGATGAACAGAACAATGTGACTTAGTTTCGCATAGCAGGTGGATCGAACCTGAAACGTGTTGGCGTCCCAGGTCCGTCCACTGCCATTTGACCACAAGGCCCGTTCAATAAAACTTATAATATACTAATAAGTGTTTATATTGGTAGATAAGTGAAGGGTATGTTTCATCCATTCTTGAGGTGGATGCTAACTTCTGTAGCTTCTTGTGAGTCGCTCAACAATATGTATTTCTCCGGTCAGATTTTGAACAAGTTCTGTAAATGAAAACAAACCAAGACTTAAGACTTTGTTATGTTTGAAAAAAAAGTCAAAGCTTGTAATAGTACCATTGGTATAATGTCGGCAATCATGAAAGCCAACTCTAAGGTCAGTCTCCCATGAGCTATTAAACTCAATTGCCATTTCCATGGCGTTTTCTCCTTTAGATGATCCAACAACCATCCAACATCTTTGTTTAGGAACATTCTTCAACTTTCTTTGCATCACTATACCTACAAACCAAACCAGAACTTTTGGTCAGAATTTGACGACTACACTTGCAAGATTCCTCCCTTTGACCAAACATTTTATGAAATTATGACTATACTTTCAAGACTACGTTCGATATGACTGTCTGAGAATCAGAACCTGGAATCTATTTTCTTGATAAAATCGAGATCGCTGCTTCTATGCTTTCTGGATTAACAGACTGGAAATCAAACACGATTTACCTGGAAAGCTCCTCTAGTAAATGATCAATCTAATATTCCCTCTGTTTTTTTAAAGATATTTAGACTTTTCATACTTCTTTCGTTTCTAAATTATTGATATTTTTGAAAAAAAAAATATGTTTTAAAAGGATTGATTTTTTACTTTTTCAGTGTATGATTTAATGAAAAATTTGAAAGTTTCAAAAAAAATAGTGGTATTTATTAAATTTCTATTGGCTAAAAGCTATAGAAAATTGTTATTCACAAAAAACAATAGATTTACAGTCAAAATTTATTGAGTTCTTTTAATATATGTGAAAAGTTTAAAACATCAATCTTAAAAAAACATAGAGGTATATATTAAGAAAACACATTAAAATTTGATTTAAAGTGCATTGTTTTTTTGTGAATAACAATTTTCTATAACTTTTAACCAATAAAAAATTAATAAACATCATTAACTTTTTTGAAACTTATAATTTTTCATTAAATAATACATTAAAAATGTAAAAATGTATCTTTTGAAACAATATTTTTTTTCTAGAATATGTATCTTTTAAAAATAGAGGGAGTATATGTTTAGACATAACAAAAACATTTGTCCGCTCTAATAAATGATCAATCTTATCCCCTCAAAAACGATCAGTTTGCACCACAAACCTTGTAAAAAGCCGACATCTACCAAGACTAATAATTTCATTGAAAATTCAAATGCTAGGTTAACAATGTTTATTTTTTTGTCGAAACTTAACTAGGTTAACAATGTTAATCAGCGAAAAATAAATGTCTCGAGTTTTGTCTTTCATAATGAAAATATAACAAAATAAATAATGTGTTTGGACAGATAGTAAGGAATAGATTGGAGTTAGCTTTTAGTATGAACAGTTGGCGTATTTGTGTAAGACGTGCTAACTTTTTTTTTCAACTGTCAGATAGACTACACTCCACAAACACACTAGAATGATTTGTAGTAATTATTTTTATAAAAAAAATATGTTATTCAAATATAAATTATAAAATATTTGTTAAAACGTATTATTAAATATCTTAATATAAAAATACATTAAATTCACTGTTATTAGAAGTATTTAAAATTCTAGCCAGATCTTAAATAGTTCTTATGATTTTAAAACACTTTCTGATAATTTCAAATACATACATCCTAAGCTCCTATCTTACTGGTTTTAGATGGAATTCTAAAAAATAATTTAACTGAAAAAGCCATACTCTTTCTGAATTCATCAAAACTATGTACAAAGTGATTAAATATAAAATCATTTTCTATTTGGATCATTCCAAATCAGATGATCGAGTTGCATCCTATGTCTCTTGGCTACATGCATGATCAAAACCTAAAGATAAATTTTATCATACATGTCTCTCACAAAACCAAACGTATATCTATGAAAATTATAACTTTTGTGGATGGATTGATCGAACTTGTTAATCATATTTTTGGTATTTACATTTAATCTATACGAATATTTTTAAATTTTCATAAATGTAATACTAAAATAATTTAAATTGAACATTTGATTATTTAATCCGATCATACTCGTCAGATACCTACCGTCGGAAAAACATATATATACCGATATATACTCGTAGATTGGACACTAAAAAGTTCCAAAAGTTACTCAGATATCTCAAGAAAAAATTATTACATAAAAACGCTTACAGGCCAGCAGCCAGCAAATAATCAACTTTGATAACTGATGAGCTGATACAAAAAAAATCCGGAAACTCTAAGGCTGTAACTGGTTTTAGTTTATAGGAATACGTGGAACGAGATGAATTAAGAAAAATGGAATTCAGGCAAATGGAATAATAGCAGTTACAGGAATAAGAGGAATGGAAATTACAAATATTTGGATAACACAATTGGTAGTTACTTACGGGAATATAGTGGAATGGAAACAAATTTAATTTAAGCTTAATAAAACTTTTAAAATAATATAAAACTGTTATTTTATCTTTCCATTCCTTCTATTCCTTCTATTCCATCTATTTCCGAAGCTTTTTGTTTATGAATGATTTTTAACGTCATTCCATTTCTTTCCACATATTCCACTGGAATTGATGGAATAAAGATTTTTTTTCATTCAACTCAAATGGTAACTTTTCTGTGGAATCTTTATGAATGGCTCATTCCAGACAATTTTATTCCAAAAATTGTATATCCAGTTGCAATCTAAATCTTTGGACCACGTAACGCCTAGAGACTACGGAGGCATATTATACACATACATATGTGTCCGCTCTAATAAATTCTCAATCTTATTACCGCAAAAATTTTCCGATCATTTCCACCACAAAGCTTGAACAAGCCGCCATAGCCATCTCCCAAGACTAGTAATCCATTGAAAATTCAAATCTCAAGTGAATTATTCACAACGGTCCAAACTTTTTTAATATAGCAATGGCAAGACTTAGCATTTGTGTTCTCTCATTTTGCTATGCGCGTTTGCGGCTAAAGCAGCCGCTCAAACAGCTTCTAACGTAAGAGCTACTTACAAAGTAAGTGCGTATTGCTCGACATGGAAAGGAAACTAACCACTCGAATGGCGTAGGAAGTATTGGCTGGACAGCTTTCTATCGTTTTCAAAAAAAAAAAAAAATCTGTCATTTTCTCATAAAACCTACTATTTTTTTAAAAAAAAAATCAAAGCTGTAAATCCGAAAAATGACAAAATTCAAGCACAAACAAAACTTTGGTCCTGATGTTTTTAGTACACTCAAGTAAAGATGGGTCAACAACTGCATACAAAGGTAAGACGCAAGATCAAAACTTCAAGCAGATACTACTCAGAAGATCTTATGATTTGTCCTTAATCTTGTCCTTGCCGTGGAACTTCCTTCCAGCATCTACAGCTTCTCTGTAGAAGAAAGAAAAAAAAACTTCAATAACTTGAAAAAAAAAATGATAACAACCAAACATCATGAGTGTTTCAAACAAACCTGAACGCATCGATGAGCTCTTTGCTTTCAGGGCTAAGCAACACTCCCTCGTAAAAAGCATTAGCTGCCTCATCAAACCGCTGGAGATTCATTGATAAGTCAGTGATTTATACACTATTTCAATAGTCAAAAATCAATGAAAGTGCCATGGTTTTTTTTTTTTTACCTGGAGGAAACGAAGAGCAGCGCCTTCTCTGAAACAAGCTTTAGGCCAGTCAGGTTTTAGTTCTCTGCAGGCTTTAGCATCGGACAAGGCATGCTCACCTTGTCCTAACAGTAACAAGCAGAGGCTTCGGTTTGAGAAGAAGGTATGATCCGTAGGGTCAAAATCAATAGCCTTTTGTTCAAAGAAAATGCCACAAAATCACAAAAATGAACATAAGTTTGAGAATCTTTATATGATTTTTAGAAGTAGTTTTCAGTGTTGAATACTTGTGTATAGGCGTCAATGGCCATTTGGTAATCCTTTCTGTGGAAAGCGTCTTGTCCTCTTGCTTTTGCTTCTGCAGCTTTCGCCTTTGCTTCTGGTGAGACCTGTGGAAGTGTCTTTTAAGAAACTTGATGCATGTTTGCTTATCAAAGTATGAAGTACCTCAGGAAGGTCTTTCTTGATCAAAGTCTCTCCAGATTTTGCACTGTTTGAGTTTCCCTCTTGTTCTTTGTTGTTTGATCGAGCAAGAACTCCATCAACGGTCCAGTCCGAAACAGATTCTGGTTTTGTTGTCAAGGGGAAGAGAGTCTCAACGATCTTTCTGCTCTCTCTCAAAGCTGCAACTTCTAATGCCCTATTGCCTTCCTGAAAAATCACAGAATGTGTTCATTTCGGATCAAGTGGAACAAAAAGAAAAAAAAAAGGCTTTCATCTCTAAAGAGATGTTTTACCTCGTCTTTCTGATTAGGATCAGCTCCAGCTTTAAGTAAACAGTTGATCAGCTCAAGATCTCCAATATCAGCAGCAATGTGCAACGGAGTTGCACCACCAGCGAAAACATTGGCTTTGGCACCTGCCTGTAATGAATGAACAAAAATAAGAACCAAGATTGATCTAAAGATTGTATAGCAACCGAAACAAACCTTGACCAAGAGCTCTAAGCATGCTACAGAACCAGCTGCCACTGCAGATAACAACGGCGTGACACCGTCTTCGGTCTCAGCGTTAGGCTGTAAAAACATTTTAAAAACAAACTTTAAGGTTCGTTGAAAGCAACGGTTGAACTTAAAGATATACACAAGAGAGGTTTTACATTAGCATTGTGTTCTAACAAGACTTGCACCGCATCTTTCTGGTCGTGGCCAGCAGCCCATATTAATGCCGTGCCAGACTCGCTTTGAGAATCAACAGGAACACCTCTAGAAAGCAACTCCTTTACCAACTCAATCTCCCCTGACACATAAACAAATGTTCAAGAAATGTCTAGATTGATTTTTAAATCATTTTAGAAAATAGTTTCTTTTAGGCGGAGGCCTAGACTTATTTTTAGAACACAGAGCAAAACAAAAGAAATAAACTAAAACATTATTAATTAGCAACCAACCTGTGCCAGCCGTATGATGCAATGCAGTGGCTCCTAGTTCACTAGCAACATTAGGATCAGCTCCGTGGTCTAAAAGATACTTTGCAGTCCCAATCTGTCCTTGCCTCGCAGCATGAACAAGTGAAGTGTCCCCTGCAACATCATCACAACAATCTCAAAGATCAAGTTTCAAAAGTATATTATAGAGAAGCTATAAAGTAGAAGGAAGGACACAACGAACGAACCAGCTTCGTCTTTTGTGTCAGCGTCAAGCTTCAGCTCTTCCAAGAGATACCTGCAAATCTCAGTCTGTCCTTCCCTTGCAGCGAAATGAAGCGCACCGCGTTTGTTTGCGTCTTTGACACTCTCCACGGTTGTCTTCAAGCCTTTTCCTTCGTCAAGCTGCTTAGCAACATCTGCTTGGTAGAAGATACACATCAGAGACAAGGAGACAGTATAAACATAAGTGCGTTAATGTGATTTAACGAACTCACTCTTGAGAAACTCTAGGTTTCCGGTACAAGCTGCATTTAAGAACTGCTGAACTTTCTCCCTCGCTGGAAAGTAACAATTCAAAAAAAAAACAAAGATTAAGATTCAAAGTTTCCAACTTTCAATAACACTGAATCTCAATTAGTATTTGAGAGAACGAAAAAAGCGAACTTTCTTCATCAGATCAGTTCAACTAGAGGTAAGTATCAGAACCCATCAAGGAATCTCGAATCTCGATGCATTTCAACGACAAGAGAGATTTTAAGGAAGAGAGCAGAGCAGACCTGCAAGAGCAGTAGAAGCATCAGGAGCCATGGCAGATACCTAAGCTTACTTCTCGGATGATTTAATGAAACTTTGAAGTGGGTTTGAGTATCTGAGTTAGTTCCGTTGGCCGACACCGGAGTTTCTGTCTGAACACACAGCAACCTGAAGAAGGTTTTTGTCTTCTAGGTTTTAGGAAGACTCGAAAGATGTTTTTTTTAATCTTTCAATCAATTTGAATTTTACACCCTCATGTTATAGTCAACTATTACGAAAACACCCAATAGTTTGTTATTTTATAAATACAACCTTGACTAGTGAGTAGTGACTGTATATGCAAATTGGCTTCAGAAGATTAGAAGAATTTTTCATTTTATAATTATCCAGTCCAAGACCATAGAAATCTCTTTTTTTTTGGTATACAGTTTATGAACAAGAAAGACTTTTTTGTTTTTTTTTCCTCATCTTTTGTTCCCTTTGCACAAAAGTATATACACAACCATAAATCTTCTTCTCTATCTTTTTAATGCTTTTCTTGTTTCTTCAGAATCTTGATTAAAGGATTCTTGAACTTCCTATCTCTCAAAAGAAAATCTGAGTGATTGAAGATTACAATCACATATACACTTTATCAATAAGTCTGCATCACAGAACATGCAACTGCTTGTGCCCAATGTCTCAGTCTCTGCTTCACTTGTTGAGGATTGTCCCCTGCAAAAATATCCACAAATGAACACTCAAATTTAGGCATGTTGTTACTAACCGAACCAAACATGCTGAACCAAACTGAAAATTTGGTTTTAGGTTCAATTCGGTTAGACGAAACAACTAAAAAAATTCCAGTTTGGTTTCATTTGGTTCAGTTATCAGTTATTTCGGTTTTCTAAAAAAACTACATTGATCTTAACCAAAATTCTGAACTGAACTAAGCAACTAACTAAAATCCAAATCAAAATTACAAAATAACCGAAATCTTTTGAATTTTTAATTAGTTAGAACTTAATTTAACAGAATTCAAAAACGTTGATAATTTTTTTGAAACTAAACTAACCAAAAATTGAAAAGAACCAAAAAAAAAACATTTGGTTCAATGAGGCGAGATTTTTACTGAACCGAACTAATCAAATTCGGAACAAAGCAACTGAGCCTGCATGCCTACTCAAAACTCATGACTCAAAACTAAGCAGCAAAATTATAATTTTTGTTTTTACCTGGACATACTATCTTCAATGAATCTGAATCAGTTTTCTTGGGACTACCAGGAATACTCATCGAGAAAGCTGATGAAGAGGCGCTGCTAGTACGGCTGCTGCTGTTAGGTGAAGGGAGAGGAGAGAGCTGACGGTTCACTGCAAAGTAAAGATCAAGAGCTGGTAATGTATTGCAAAGCTTTTGTCCAGCTTCTTCATTGAAACCAAAACCTAACTCAATGGATCCTTTAAGCTCGTTTAAATCCTCATCTGTTAGTTTTGTCTGTTCACTAAGATTATCTGAAACTCCTTTTTGAAGCATCTTCTTCTCTTGTATCAATATCATCTGACGTCTTCTTCTTTCCCAAGCAATGTCTCGTGGTGTCTCTAACATAGATAGTTGTTTCGATAAACGTTTTTTCGGTTTCTGTAAAGCCACAGGAGTTGTTGCTGCCGTTTTGGCCTCGCCGAGAGGCGGTGTTAAGACTGATAACGTAAGGTTTTCTCTTCTTCTCACCATGTTTGTATGTAAAAGAAGAATGATAGAAAGATACTAATGTGTTTTATGAAGTCGTGGCTTGTCTAGGGTTCTTTCTTGATTACTATAAAAGCTTTAAAGCTTTTGAATGTTGTGTGTTTGGTTAATGTATGTTCTTTGTGAGATGGCCGCGTTAGAACAATGTTACGCGGCCAACAAAGAGGTTAAAGTGGGCCGGGTTGATCAGATATTTTTTTTAATGCCCTTTTCTTGTTAGGTTTTTGCCCAACCCGACCAAATAAACTTTGAGGAGACTCGAGGTGCTTTAATGGAGGATGTCAAGTTAGTTTCCACCATTGAATTCTATGCAACGGATCGAGTCCAAAAGCTATTTTTTCTCTATTGTTTAAATTTGATGATTGACTCAACCATATCTTTAGGGACTGCTTTGTTTAGATCCTTGACCATTCCAAGAAAAGAGTCCCATTCTATTTCGATCAAGTCAACTTTTCTTACAAGTTTTGAAACAATGGTATTATGAGTTTCTATATTTAGTTAAAACGAATTCATGTTGTATAGCATGTTCCAAAGGAAAATTACAGGGTTTTAAAATTTTTCTAACCATATGCTAAACATAGTTTGTTCTAGTAATGCTCTCCATCTTCTATTCTCTAACTACTTCTGCTTTTCTTTGAGACAGAACAACTGTGAATGAGAAAACACCAACACTAGTAACCTCATTGCATACTAGAATAGAAGCATACCAAACATATCTGTCTTACATGGTAGTTTGTTTCTTGTTGATCTATGCAAGTCATGTATGCTAAATTTTCGTGGTTAGGTAAACTATATGGAAACTCTTTCTCATCAGGGACTAGACCAGGGAAGAGCAACAATAGATGCCCACTTTACAACAGGTTTATGCGGTAGATTCTCCGGACTTATACAAAAGGCATCTCATTCACTACTACATGGCGCTTGAAATACTCGGTGAGCATCTATAAACACACAAAGAAACTACAGTTAACTTGGAAACCAAGGCAGAAGATAGCTACAAGAGGATTGCATTACCTTCACCGCTTCACACAAAGAGCAAAGTACTCGGTGAGCATCTACACTACAAAAAAATCCACAGTTAACTTGGAAACGAAGTCTAGAGATAGCAATGAAAGATGCAAAGAGGATTACATTAACTTCACATAGGAGCAAAAGTACAGTCCAAGTTAGCATGTCTCTCTTCTCTACACAACACAAAGAAGCAGCCACATTACCTTCACTCAACGCATGATAGTCTTTCTACTTGGTTTATTGTGTGGGAGAGCCAAAAAGCTGTTTGGTTTGTCCTTGACGCAATGCGAACCGGGAACAATTCAATTTTCCAATTTTACCCTTGAAGAAAAAAAGAAACAGAGTCCACAATAAATCCCCAAAGTAAAAACATCAGTTCTCTTCACCGTTCATCCTTTGCCGTCGTCTATCTTCTCGCCGTCGACCCTTCTCGTTCTCTTCTCTTAGATATTGATTGTTCCGCCATGGCTTACGGTGGCCCGTCGATGAATCCACCGGCTATGATGATGAGCGGCGCGGTTCCTGGAGGGTCTAGTAATCTGAAGCAGGTGAAGCTGGACAGAGAAAGCGAGCTCAGGATCGAAGTCTCTGACGAGCCTCTCAGACTCCGTCTCGTTAACGGGAATGCTGAGATCTTCGGCTCTGAGCTCCCTCCTGAGATCTGGCGTACCTTCCCTCCTCGCCTCAAATTTGCGGTAATGTTTTCTTACAAAACTTTGCAATAAGAATATGACGAAAGACTTGAAGCTTTGGACTTTATCTAATCTCCAAGTGTGTTCATGGGTTTGGGAAAGTTGAAGACTTTATGGTTCTCTGTGTTTTGTTTGTGATGAAAGACTTGAGCTTTAGTTAGTAGTAACATGATTGAATCAGTTTAAGAACCGTTAAGTTAGTTGGTATGGTGTGATCTATGAGTACATTTGTGTGTTCTGCGAAGTTTATTTCTATTGTTTAATTTGAGTTGCTACAAAGTCACTCTTCTTACCTTCATAGACTGGGAAAGGTGAAGACTTTATGGTGTTTGTGTTTTGTTTGGGGTGAAAAGGCTTGAGCTTTAGGCATTAACATGATGAATCAGTTAAGAACCGTTTAGTTAGTTCCTATAGAGATTTATGAGGAGATATGTGGTTTTGATAACTGTTTCTTTAGAAGTTGAAGATCGTTTCTCTGAAACCTTGGGTTTGTCTTTTGATTCTTGTCAGGTTTTCACTTGGTATGGAGCGACGATTGAGATGGATGGTGTCACTGAAACAGACTATACAGCAGATGAGGTAAGGGTTCCTGTTTCATTTTCCACACTTCCTTTAGATACTTTAGAGCAAAGATTGATGATTACTAGCAATGTCTTTGGATTTTTGTAGACACCAATGGTCAGTTACATTAATGTGCACGCCATACTCGATGCAAGGAGACGTTTTGCCAAAGCTTCCACTTCTACTGACTCTGAATCTCCTCAGGTACGTGTACTCCTTCTCTTCACCATGATCTTGTTCTTGTATGCGGTGTTGTCAAGCTGAAACATTTGATTAGTGTAGGGACCTAGGGTTATTGTAGTAGGGCCTACGGATTCAGGAAAGAGCACATTGACGAAGATGCTTATTAGTTGGGCAGCCAAACAAGGATGGAAGCCTACATTTGTAGACCTTGATGTTGGCCAAGGCTCCATTACAATACCTGGTTCTATTGCTGCCACACCTATAGAGATGCCACTTGATCCTGTTGAAGGGTTTCCTCTAGATATGGCTCTCGTCTACTACTACGGTCACACTACACCAGCGTAAGTGTCTCTCTTCCCCATCATAATGTTTATTGTTTCAATCTCTAAAAGAACTTTTTCTTTCCGTTAATCTTTCAGTAACAACGTTGAGCTGTACAAAACTATGGTGAAGGAGCTTGCACAAGTGCTTGAGAGACAGTTTCAAGGTAACCCTGAGTCTCGAGCTGCTGGAATGGTGATCAACACAATGGGATGGATCGATGGTATCGGTTATGAGGTAAACGCTTTCTCCTTTTTAGCATGTTTTCTTCTGAAAGCTTTTGTTTTTTAAGGAACTGTCTCTGTGTGTTTGTTTTGCAGCTGCTTCTCCACGCAATAGAAACATTCAACGCCTCCGTTGTACTAGTCTTGGGTCAAGAAAAGCTCTTCAGCATGCTTAAAGATGTGCTGAAAACTAAGAGCAATGTGGACGTTGTGAAGCTTCACAAATCAGGTGGAGTTGTGGCTAGGAACCGTGACTACCGTAAAACAGCGAGGAGCTCTAGGATTCAGGAGTATTTCTATGGTCTATCGAAAGAACTCTCTCCTTATGCCAACACATCGAGCTTCAGTGATGTGCAAGTGTTCCGCATTGGTGGTGGACCACAAGCTCCAAGATCAGCTCTTCCAATAGGTTCTGACCCTGTTTCTAACCCGTTGAGAGTAACGCCTGTAAATATCGAAGAGAGGGATCTGCTGCATTCTATCCTGGCTGTCTCATATGCAGAAGAACCAGACCAGATCGTCTCAAGGTAATCTCTCAGAAATGTTCCTAATGTTTATTATCTTTGGTCGTTGTGTTTTTGATGTTTATATATCATTCTCTCTGGTTGTTTGTGTGCAGCAATGTTTCAGGGTTTGTGTATGTGACTGAGGTTGATGTGCTGAGGAAGAAGATAACGTATTTAGCACCATCACCAGGGGCGTTGCCTAGCAAGATCTTGGTCGCTGGATCTTTGACATGGCTTGAGAGTCATTAGAATCTAGAAGACGATGATTAGATTAGAGAAGAGAGATGCGGCAGCTCAAGTTCTATGTGTAATTCTAATTACAGATAGCCCTTTTCTATATAAACATGCTCAAGTTCTCAAAACTCTTATGTTCTAAGATTGAAAATTTTGTTGTTGTGGATTTTAGATGGATGTTTATTTTGTAATTTGATAATAGAGTGGTGAATTTTCTCTGATGATATGTTCATACCTTGGATGCTTTATTTATTTTTTGGTAGCACACCACCTTAGATGATTTCAAAAGTCGTTTTTTGTTTGTTAATTAGACAAAATAACTATCACATTAACTAAACCATTTCAATTGAACTAGTGGAATAAGTTCTAAGCATCGGATCCAAAGAATATTAGGAAGGTATGTCTACTCAAAGATGAATGCAGCATCTTTTCTTTTATTTGTGTTTTTTTTTTTCCATAAAAGAGATGGAATATTAACCTGTTTTGTGATACTCCTAGGAACACAACTTTTAATACAGGAAGAACCAATAAAGCTTTGTAGTAAAAGTTTAGTTTAATCTGTTAAGTATTTGATTCCTAGCTACAAATTAGATTACCATTTTTGAATACCAAAGTTAGTAGGAATCTTGATAAAACAATTAGTTCTGATTGTACCAAAACATGTAGTTTAATGTTATGTAGTAATATAGTAAGTTTTTGAGTAAAACAATGGTCTAATGTTTTTTAGTAAATATGTTGTGGACTATAGTATCATCATCAAATCTGAAAAAAGCAGGTATGAACTCTATTCCATTTTCTCTCTTTCTCTAGTGTTTTTTTTAATGTTTTTGTCGAAGTTTCCTTTGTTATGTTTACAATTTGTATGTTTACAACCCTATATAATTACTCTAATATTTTTTTTTGGTTAAACTAGTAGGTAAAAAGTAGGTCCACTGGTAGGACCCACATTGAAAATCTTGAACAGGGTGCTCTGTTTTTTTCCTTCTCTCCTCTGAGACTGCGACGACCACCTCTCTACTCTAATGTCTTTAGCACTGTAATTATATATAATTGTCTTTTTCAACTTTAGCTTTTGTTTGTTTTTGGATAAACGAAGAAGATTAGGAACACTTTTTTAGCATTTTAAATTTTAAAATATGGTAATGGTAGTGGGGGAATTTTTAGTAAAAAGCAAGTCCAACTCTTCCCCACCCACAAAGCAAAAGTCATAACCTTTGACACTCTTCTCAACATCTCTCATCTCTCTCTCTTCCAAACAAACAAACAAACAAGCAAGAACAATCTTTCTCTTTTATTTTATTTTATCCTAGTCTCTCCTGGGTGACTTCTCTTTTTTGTGTGCAAATGGATCTCATTTTCTTTTAGCTCTCGAGCTTTTGTTTTGCTTTGCTATTTGAATTGAGAGAGATAGTCTCTATAGAAAGCAGGACTCAGCGCTCTTCCTGTGAAGTGATTAGGAAAGATTCAGCTTTTTTAGGAAGGAACTTATGGTGTTTGGTTTTATCATAGGGTGTTGGATTTGATCTAATTAGCTTTATAGGGTACACTCTTTTTCATGTCTTATCAGTTTAGATTCACTATATGATTCTCTTGGATCTCTAGTTAGATTTTGATGTTACTTTAGTTTGTTCTATCATCTTAAGCTTGGGTGGAAGGAAGAAAAAGAAATGGATGAAGTTGAAGTTGCTAGCAAATCAGCTATAGAAAGCTGTCATGGAGTCTTAAATCTCTTGTCACAACAACAAACCAGTTGTGATTCCAACTCTCTCTTAGTTAAAACTAGTGAAGCAGTTTCCAAGTTCAAGAGAGTATCCTCTCTCTTAACCAGAGGACCAGGTCATGCAAAGTTTAGAAGACTCAGCAACAAGTTTAGCCCATCTTTTCCTCAGCATATCTTCTTGGAGAGCTCTGTTTGCTTTGGTAATGATGTGAGTAGTGATTACACTCAAGTTCTTGCACCAGAGCCTCTTCAGATGGTTCCAGCTCCTGTTGCTTATGATGAGATTCACCCAAGACACCAATTGGGTCATTCTCCACTGATGCTTAGCCACAAAATGTGTGCTGAGAAGTCGTTTTTGGAGTTAAAGCCGCCGCCGCAGCCTTTTCGAGCTCCTTATCATCAGTTAATCCACAACCACCAGCAGATAGCTTACTCTAGGAGCAATAGCGGTGTGAACCTGAAGTTTGATGGAGCTGGTAGTAGTTGCTATACACCGAGTGTGTCTAACGGATCAAGATCATTTCTATCGTCTCTTAGTATGGATACTAGTGTGGTGGATTACGATAGGAACTCGTTCCATCTAAGTGGATTATCACGTGGGTCTGACCAGATGTCTAAGAAGATGTGCTCTGGTAGTTCGAAGTGTGGAAGTAGAAGCAAATGTCACTGTTCCAAGAAAAGGTTTGTCACTTTCTTTGTGGCAATGTGATATGTTAATTGCTTTGTAGCTCTTTGTAATGGTTTGAGTTTATTTACAGGAAACTTAGGGTGAAACGGTCAATCAAGGTGCCTGCAATCAGCAACAAGATTGCAGATATTCCTCCGGATGAGTATTCATGGAGGAAGTATGGGCAGAAACCTATCAAGGGCTCACCACATCCACGGTATATGGATACTCATCTTTTGTGGTGGAAGGTTCCTTCAAACGTGTGTTCATTTGATAAATAAGTTTTCTTCTTTTGCAGGGGATACTATAAATGCAGCAGTGTGAGAGGCTGTCCTGCAAGGAAGCATGTGGAGCGATGTGTCGATGAAACTTCGATGTTAATTGTGACTTACGAAGGCGAGCATAACCATTCAAAACTATTATCTTCACAATCAGCTCACACCTGATGAAACAGATACAGTCAGATTCAAGAAACTGGTCTTCGTAGCTGTGTTTGCAATTGTATATTCCACTTTGACATGACTTATAAGAGCATTTTGTGAACTGGATTCTGTGAGCAGTACCAACAAGCACCAAGAATTTGGATTCAGCCCATCTTTTTTTTCTTAGATAGATGTATGCAACAAAACATTTTCAAGTTGATTCAGTGTTTTCTGATTCAGCTAACTAAATTTCGAAACAATGTTGGCTTTCTTACAAAGGACTTATGAGCCTAAACAAAACTTTCGTACGTAACAGATTCAATATATCAAACCAGTCACGGCTGAAACTATAAAGTCCTGTACGTGGACACTGTAAGCTTTACAAACCTAATACGCATCGATGTGTTCTTGCTTCTTGAATCTTTGACCAAGTGGAAGTACTAGCCTGACGTATTCACAGAAGTTGATATGCTTCAGCTTCTTGCTTCTCTTTCACCGATGTTATTAAACCAGGGAACTGACCAATATCATGGCCAGTAAGAGGACTTGGCCTATCATGTAAGCCGATTGCAAACTCTTCCGGATCAGCTTCACTATTCTGCAGGAAATCCGCAATCTGCAGGAGAACACAAGAGGAGGAAAATAACAAAATGCTATCCACATATTAAGACACAGGAACATAAAGAAGAGTAATTATAGGAAGCTTCTTACATGGTTTCCGAGGGCTTCGCCGCTTATGGCTGCGGATTCAAGGTTAGAACCGAGAAGCCAGTCACCGCATATACCAGCACGGCCTTGTGGATCAAATACACAAGGAACTGCAGGAGTATTCTTTGGAAGAGCTGCTCCCCTGTACCAAAGAAAACTGAATCACTCCACCAAACTTCAAACATTTTTTTGCACCGTTAATACAATACTTACCATAGCTGGAGACGCGTATAAACAGGTTTAGGAAGCGAGCCTTCAGGCAAGCCCAATGCAGCTTCCACACCTTGAAGCATCCCGGCTCTAACTTTATCCGATGTCACCGTTGGGATGTTTTCCTATAATGATAAGAGGAAGGAAAACCATTGGGTTCTTCAGTTTTCTTAAGCATTATGTTGTTAACATTTGAAGAAACTAACTAACCTGAGGGACTTTGTTCTGTTTCCCATATGCTGCAGTACTAAAGAAAGTCCAGCAGTGTGGTTTTCCACCGTTTCCAAGCTTTGCAGAGTTGTTTCCCATCCAAGACAATGATTCAACGCCTTTCACAAACGCTCCTTCGAAGTTCACTGTCGGAAGAGGATCATCGAAAGCTGCTAATAGCGCCCATATGGAACTAAGATCAAGTTTCTAAAAACAAAATATAAGATTGTATCAGAAGAAGTCACATGGTGGTTAATTGCTGCACTAGATATTATCTACCTTCATCTGCTTAGCAACGAGGGGCAAGCCTGATGCAGATAGCAAACGATTCGCACATTTACCTGAACACAAGGTGAACCATTTTGAGCTACATAGACAGAGAGAGAGACAGAGGAATCAATACAGTTTCTTACCATTATGAGCAATGACAACGACATCAAACTGGCCACGAGGTGTTCCGTTCTCACTCAAATGCCACATTCCATTAAGTGGCTCCAGCTTACTAATCCAACAAGGCCTCACCACATTCGCCAATCGACTCTGCCAGCAAAATAACCAAGTATTACTACTTACTTCAACTCATAACAGAACAACAAAAAAAATACTCAATTTTTTTGTTTGATGCAACAACCTCTAATAGCAACGAATCAGCGAGAGATCTCATGCCATTAACAGCAATATATCTTGGAGACGACGAAGGAGGAAACTGCGAGAAACTGCCCCCAACTTCAAGCTCTCCCACAACACCTTTCCACTCTCGAACTAGTCCTTTCTCTAACCACCCATCTACATACTGAATAAACCGAGAATCATCCGCGGTGAAGAACTGAGCAGCGTGATCAAAAACCAGTCCTTGTGGTTCAATAATCCTTGTACCAAGTCTTCCTCCTAACCCATGTATCCCCTAACATCAACACAACACAACAAAACAGAGCCTTACTAATTTGTTTTGTTTCCATTACAACAGAAAAAAACACTTAAAAACCGAAACTTTCTCAATACCCAAATCCTAATTGATAATAGAGAACAGTCACAATGGAGTTTACGCTCATTACAACAGCAAAAACACCTAAAGACCGAAACTTTCTAGATACCCAAAACCCTAATTGAGAAATGAAAAACAATAGTTCACAAGAGACGAACCGTATCGAAAACAGTGGACTTTACGCCGCGAGCTTCGAGGTTCAGTGCGCAGACGAGACCCGCCATTCCGCCGCCGATAATCGCAACCTGGGGATCGTCGGAGACACGCGCGGTGAACGTGACTTGCTCTTGTAAGAAGGACTTCTTGAGGATGGATCTTCGGGAAGTTCCATACTTTGAGGATTTGCTGCGACGTTTCTGGAAATTGGGGTTTCTGCTGTTGGGGTTCGACGACGTCCCTGTGTTCTTCTGGGAGTCGCAGGTTGTTATGATTTTTCTTGTGGTGGAGAGATTGGGGTTTCTGGGTTTAGGTAGGGTTTTGAATTTGAGAGGGTGGAGGGATGAAGAAGAGAGAGGGATTAAAGAAGTGGCCATGGTTTGGTTTTAGTTTTTTTTGGAGGGAGGCGAAGATAACTGCTGAGTGTGAGGTTTATCTGTTATCTTCAAAAACCACCGAGATGACCATCTTATCCTTCTCTCATTTTCTCTTTAGATCTTCATTACAACATTTTAACTTTTAAGGTTTTCAAATGATCTGTGACAAAAAAAATGGGTTTTCTAGTGACAATGAGACTTTTCTTTTCTCATCTGTAATATATATTTATTGATGAAACTTATACAATACAAGAAGTAGGAGTAATCAATTTAGTAGAATTACTTAAACTGAAATAGGAAAAATAGTTTTAAATCTAGTATAATACTAATAAATCTAATGAATGAAATTTTTAAAAAATGTATTATATACATATATAGTTTGGTATATTGATATTTTAACCAAAATGAATGAAAAAAATCAATTAATTAAAATATAATAATA
This sequence comes from Hirschfeldia incana, assembly GCA_026261945.1. Taxonomy (NCBI): domain Eukaryota; kingdom Viridiplantae; phylum Streptophyta; class Magnoliopsida; order Brassicales; family Brassicaceae; genus Hirschfeldia; species Hirschfeldia incana. The sequence continues at coordinate 4,936,583 of JABCMI010000021.1, forward strand.
TAGTTATATGTAAATTATATAATACAATTGATCATATATGAGATTGTTCGTTTCTCCATCGGAAGGAGATGAGAGTCTTGTTCATTGATAGTTGCACAAAAAAAAAAGAGAATCTTGCTCATTGATGACAAAAAAGTTTAAAAAAAAAAAGAGAGTTTTGTTCATTTAGTCACTAAAAGTACAAACCATATGAATGGATCATCCGCATGATTTTCGGTTAACTTCGGTGAGATTTCGACCCGAACTAACCTATGAAACTGAACTTAGGTTGAGACCATTCCCAATGTGTTCTTGTCATTCGTATAATTATCCACATGACTATGGTAAAACTTGATTAGTGTACTGTGAGTTTATTTATTTCGCAGCGGATGTTATTTTTGTGACATTAATTTTGCATTGCCAACGATGAAATTATGTTCTAACAATTTTAATGCAAGTTTACTTGACATATTTTCGAACATTATAAAATTACTAACTGTTAAAAATATATTTTGAACAGCCATTACGGTGGAAACAAAATGACCAAAGGTCACGACAACACAATATTTCTTGTAGTATAATGAGTATTGGTTGGCCATCTTCTCCAGAACTTCTGTTACCCGCAACATTCATAGCTTGGTTTCTTTGCGTTCTGACATCTGCTTGCAATTTTGTGTGCCGATATTTTTCCAACACGTGAGTGTTGATATGCACCAAGATTTAAAAATTGGCGACGACCATGAAGGCTTTCAACGGTAATTGCTTGCGTGATACGACATCTACTGTTTGTTAAACTTTTAAACAGATATTATGTTATAAAAGAAAAACATAAACTCTATATCCTGTTATAAAAAAAACAAATAAACAAAAAAGATATGCAAGAAACAAAATCACTTCATCAAGACTGAAGAAAACTACTTAAACAAAAAGACTACTAATAAGCACCTCCAGGAATATACCATTGAGTTCTGCTTATGTTATAACATGTTTTCTTAGGCCATTCGATTCTACTTGTAGCAAGATCGAAGACACCGCAGACGGAGCCATGGTCATCATCATGATCTGGCCAAACATCATCTTGAACGAAATTTATTGAACCACTCTTGATTCCATGACCAAAATCATTAACCGGTGCTTTTACCGTAACACCTTGACCAAAAATCAACATCTCATTGTCCCCAATAGAATACACTCTCTCCCACATGCAACTCTCAAAATTCATCTTAAATACGTAAAACAAAAGCTTCTCTTGATCGGTCTTCACTTCTTTTAAGCTCAAGACGATGAGAACCTCTCCTGATTCCTCAATGGCTAGTCTCGTCTTCCAAATGTATTCCCACGGTTTCTCAACAAAGCGAAAAGGATGATGCTTATATGTGTCTAACTCTACTTGACCTCGAGACAAGTCGAAAATTTTGATGTGCTTATCAGCTGTCAACACGTAAACCTTATTGTTCCTATAAGCCGCATCCATGAAACCCGAACCTTTGCACTTGATATTGAAACTCAACCACGAATGAGCTCCTTTCATGTGTGATAACAAGTAAGTCTGACTGAATATCCAAGCAACGAAATAATCACCTGAACTGTCGTCTACCCAAAGAACAGCTGCGTTTTTCCATTGGAGGTCATCTCTCGACACTTTTCTCGTGGGTATGGGTCCACGTTGCAAATAAGTTTTCCTAACACCTTTTGGCTTTATATTCATTTTTGGGAGATTGATCCTTTCAAACGTTATAAGGTTCAAAAGATGGATGTCGCAATCATAATCTACCACCAGGAGCCAACTCCCGTAGCTAGCCATACAAGAGCTCCTGTTTAAATCTTGCTCGGCAAGTTTTCTTGGGTAGTGAATATTTTGTTCGTGTGTGAACCAGCGAGGGTTCTTGTGTAAAACTTGTCCGTATGGTTCTGGTTTGTTGAGTTGGGGTGGTTCCGACAAGATGGGAGAACCACCTATGTGTATGATCTGAAGCGGACATAGAGGCAGATTATCGCATGTTTTCCAGACGGAATACCAATCTGAGCAAACGAGTTTTGCTCGGTGAGAATGAAGAGGGCTCAAGGTTTCGAAGATCTTTCGGAGAACATCAGGGGAGAGTTTGGACCAATCGGTAGATTCAACCACTTCTTCTTGTCTCTTCTTCTTTCTAATCATGATAAAATCCTTGCCTGTATTCATGTCTGCGCTTAACTCCCGAGCACACTATAAACGAAACTAAGGTTTCGGTTTTTATTTATTTATTTATTTATTTATTTATATAAAAAGTAAACCCTAACTTGTGCTTTAGGCCTTGGTGCATCAATACTATTAATTTTCCAGCATGACCAATTGATATAAGTGTAATCCAATTATTTACAACACATGTTTCTAATTAGTTATCTGTCAGTATTTGACATATACATATCTATCAAGAGACGTGGTAACCTCCCCTGTCCTTTGGTTTCTATAATTTCGGATGCAGTAGAAAAAAATAATGTAAACTATATATCTAATCAAAGAAAGAATATTCAACTAGAATAATTGAAAGCAAGCAAATCATCTATTAGGTTCTTTGACTTCCTCATGCATGATACCATTGTGTATATATATATTATCAATAACAGTTAATAATATTTATATTCATAGTATCAATAACTATGTTCACAAATAAATGAATAACTATACCAACTTTAAATATTGATGCTTTAAATTTGTGGATAAAAATATTTGGGTAATTTAGTTAATAAATAGTATTTTTTAGAATATTTAGTTATTTAGAAATTAAATACAACTAATCTTTGTGGGTATATAATTTTGTTTTAAAACTTTGGATACATATTTGATTTCCAGTGTGGTTTCGGTTCAATTTTAATTTTCTTGGTTCCAGAGATATAGAATAAACAAATATGATTACAAAGTAAAGGACATATGGGCATACGACTACATAAAACATAGAGTATGTTGGGTCAACTTTTAAACTGCTATTATTTTATAAATTAGATTTTGATTAAGATTTATACACAAATATGATTATAAATAAAAAAATATGATTACAAAGAAAAAACAAATATGAAAACTAAATTTCTAATATATATATATATAGTCGTCCTTTAAAACAATATCACGACTTATTGATAAAAATTTGTTCTAATTATTTTATTATAATTATTAAAATTTCTTATTAATTATCTAAGAAAAATATTTTTAAAAAATTTTAAAAAATAAATTTCTTAAAATAAATTTAAAACAAAAAATATATCCATCTTTTAAAGGACGAGTCAGTTAATTATTTCAACTAAATGTACTTTTTTCAAATTTTAACTGCAATCACGATACTTAACATTTATATACTAATTGCATACCATATTATTTTTTGAGTAACTACCACATCACACCCTTATCAATCGGCAGCCACATTAATAACTGCATATACTTTTTCTTAATTAATCAAAACATTAAACATGAATTCAATAAAGATGCAAAAAATATGTTACTTCCCTTTTCATTATATGTTACCCGCCCTTTCATTTTTAGCATAGGTTATATTATAGGTAATAACATTTTATAATTCATTATATATAAAATCAAATGAAATTTATTGAATACATAATATTACAAATATTTAATTACTATTTAATTTCTGAATGAAATTGTAACTATACTTTGTTACTTTTTAAAATTAAAAATTTATACTGTTTAGAAATAATATTCGATATCTTTAATACATAAAATGGCTAGGACACACATGTGTATAGTTATGCAACACCACAAATTTAATGCAGTTATCAAAAATTCTCACTAATAATTTAAAAAAAATATTATTCACAAATGTGATTACTAAAAAAACACATATATAATTACAAAAAAATATATATGAAAATTTAATTTCTACCAAAACAAACTCGAAACAAAAAAATATAGCCGCTCTGTCGAATTATGATTATACAAATACAAAAACATAAAAATTGTATTAAATAAAATTATTAAAAACAAAAAATATACCCGCCCTCTGAAGGGCGGGTCAGAATCTAGTTTTTTTTAAAATGGAAACCGACCGAAAAACAAGGTTCTTGGATCCTTATCAATTATCGGTATGTTATATTCAGTTCCAATATCGAATTTGAACCAACATAGAACTGAATAGATAACATTTTCCTCGTCAGAGCTTTAGTTTTCTTTTTAACCACATCAGAGTCTATAATTTAATATTGATTTTGATAATATAGTTTTTATACTTATTGTTTATATAATTGTAAATTTTAATTATGTTTAGTTTTAAAGTATAAAATAATATAATCTATCTATATACTATTTTGAAAAGTGTTATTGTTTATTTGTCCATTTCTTCATAGGTGGAAGATCCAAAAAAAACACTCAAAATACATACAAATTTCAACATTAGGACTTTTCTTCAACAATCAACATAAAAGTTTCACCTTACAAGTAAAACTGAGAGAGACGGTTACATTGTGAACCAACCATATACCGGAAATAACCGAAAACATTTTTAAACTTTTTTCTCCGACAAGATCAAAGTTAGACTGAGAGTAAAACACATCGATCATACATGGTTTCAAGCCTCACAAGCTTCTTCCAACGACTCATTGACTGGTTTCAGACAACCTTTACCCTTGCCAGATCTGTAACGAGGGCTATCATGCACATCTTTAGTGTTCTTGTTCTGGACTGTTCCGGTGCTGTGTCGGTTCCTGTTAGAAGCTGTCTTCAGAACCTCTTCACGTGACGACGACGAGGTGACTGCGTCGCTGAAACTTTTCCTCCGAGAAAGGATGAGTTTTGGCGACTTGGGACGGGTCAGAGGAAGCTTCTTGAGCTCAGGTTTAGCAGGAGGCGCTTCGTAGTAGAAGTTAGGGACAGGTTTAGCCTTGAACTTGAGATTCTTTCTGAATTGTTTCAAGGCTGCTTCTTGTTCTTCCTTTTGCCTTTGTTCGAGCTCGTTCCTCTCGGCTTCAAGCGCTTGGTTCTTCTCCTCAAGCTTTTGGTAATACTAACACACACAAGTAAAGATCAATCAGCAAACAGAACAGAGTAGATTTTATAAAATACGAGAGAGTGGCTTTTTTACTTCTTTGCGCTTCTCAGCACGCTGAGCACTCTTGAACGTTGGAGCACTTCCATGAGTCACTCCTGACTTAGCCCTCCTCAAGGAAGTTGCCATACTGTGAGTAGATAACGTTAAGGAATATTATTTATAAGTTTTGTTATAAGTATCAAGAACATAAGCAACATGAGGATCAAATGATAAGAGGAAGGTAGAAGCATACGAGGAAGCGATGGAGAAACTATCATCCTCATCATCCATATGCTTCTTGTTATCAGGTTGCAATGGCCTCCTCACCCCAAGAAGAGGAACATCACGCTGCATAACACACACAAAAAAAATGAAAAAACATAAACAAACAGGTGAAATGACTACTAACAAAACATAACGTTTGTCTGAAATTAGTTTTAACTTTTACCTTTGAAACTTTAGGGGTTTTAGGCGAGTTTTGAGCTCCAGTTTCAAGTTTTGGTGCATTCTCGGAATGAGAATCGTCGTCGGTGCATTCTTTGACTTCAAACTCTTCCTCAGTCTCAGACCCAGCCGCTGCAGCAGCTATCTTGGGAGCAACGTGAACCCTACCGCTTGAAACGTTGCCGTGTTGGTGGTTCATAAGCACCTCAACAGCTTCTCTTCCCATTCTCACTGCTTATAGCTTTATTATCATCCACGGAAACAAAACACAAAAGAATCTCTTTATTACACAGATTCAAATTTTGTAAAATCTCAGATTATAGACACCTCAATCTCAGCGACTCAGCCAAAAGAAAAAAAATCTCATCTTTGAATAAAGTTTGCAGCTTTTTCAAAATTAGATTGTAAGGAACAAGGATTAGAACATTCTTTGGTCCCAGACGAATAATTCAAATAGTGAAACTCAACACGCATTAACAACCCAGATGAAGAAAGAGTGTTATTTTCCAGAAAAAAAATGTAAACTTTGTAAATCTATATGGAAACAGAGGAGATTGTTGAGATTTACTGAGAACAATTATATAGAAAAGGAGCAGACTTTCAATGAAAAACAGGTACCTTAAACAGAGGATGCTAATGGAGAATGGGGAGGGAAAGATTGTTCTTACACAAGTCTTTGTGTGTAGGGGATGAGGGAAGGATTCTTGTGCACCACCACCTCTGTCTGTCTCCTCTCTCTCCGATTCCCCGTGAGAGTTTTGCAGACAAATTTGAAATGAATGTCTTTATGTCCTGACCAAACTTGTCTCCCTCTCTCTCTCAAGAAGAAAGGATTCTTTTTTTTTTTCTGGTTGGTGATTTATTTTTGGAATTGTGTTTGATTTGTTTAAAGCTGTTTGGTTATTTATTGGGAGTTTTCAAAATTTAATTATTTAAAAATATTTTTCTTTCAAAAAGAAATCAATTTGGAATTTATTGGCGCTTCGCATAACTTTAGATTTTCTTCTATAGATTAAAATATTGAAAATCTATTACATATGTTTCTTGGTAAATATAGAAGTGTTAAAATTAGTTTATTGTAATGAATGGAAAGTAATTCATAACCTTATTCAGTTAATTTCTCTTTTAGTTTTTTAAATGTATAGTTAGTAATATGTATACACATTCTCTAGAATGATTCTCATTTGGATCCAAAACTTTTTGTATTATTTAAATTCTTAAAGTTTCTTCTTTAAAAAAATAAAAATGTATTCAGGTGAAAAAAACAATGACATTAGTAGATATGGTAAATTTTGATACATAATCTTTTTTTTTTACCATTAGAAATCAGATATTTGAGATGAGAACAAAAATCACATTAGACATATTATCAGTAGTTAGTTTTGAGTTTGATTAGTAAACAATCACAATAAAATGTGTTTTCTCCAACATTCAAAATCTTCAGATCATTATATATTTTATAAGCAACTTCAAACTAACAAAGAATCAAAATAAATTTCAAACTAATCACTAATCAAAAAAAATAGTCTAATCACTATCCAGTATTCAATAACCATCACGGCCTTCAGGTCACAAGATGGAATACCAATATGACAAATACCTCATTTATAATAACCATAAATACAACGAGACAAGTTACTCGTTTTGATAATAACTACTTCTCGACAAACGCGATACGGCTACTTAACTACACTGCTTTTTTTTTTGAAACACAAACTACAACACTGCTTATTTGAATTTTTTCTAGTATGCATTCAGTAAACAAAGAAACCATTCGAATAATCATTTGTAAAAAAATATTCGAATCTTGTTGAGTCATGTATTCAATTAACTCTGTAACGCACAAGAAACCTATAAGCTTTATAAAATGCTTCATGCCTTTTCAAGTTCAAACTTCAGGAGTGGTTCATGCTTTCCCTCGTTAGTCTATTTAAATTTTGCAGCTTTATTAAAGTGTTGTGTTTGAATATAGTATGGTGTCTTACCATGACTTGATACGTTCACCATACACTAAATTTATAATATACCCACGTATGCTTATCGTTTATATATGTTTTTTTTTTTTTTTTGAAAAAGGGCTTTCAATTTAAAAGACAAATTACAAGATGTGATTTGTTAGATCACATAGTTTGGAAAAGTTAGATACATAAAGAGTAAATAAAGAAAGAGCTACTAAACCAAGACTTAGCAACACTCTTTAGTTTGACCAAACTAAGAAGGATACTTGTGCACTTGATTTAGGAACCTCGACCCCTACGGCCTCTTTTCCCTCTTCCACGCGCTGTCATCCATTCCATTCCTTGGTATTTTTGTGTGGGCTTGATCAACCTACCAGTTCTTGTCACACTTCCAAATTCATCCATTTGTTCGGTAATATGGAAATCACTCTCCATAACACCAACCTCTTGGCTGGACTCAGGTGAAAGAAAGGTCATGGTTGAAGGATCATTTCTTGAGTGTGTAATACCCTCATTGATGATAATATTTGATGGAACATCGTCCATAATCTGTAGAGAAGTGTGAGCAGATGATGAACCTGCTAGTGTAGAGGCTGAAGTAGGTTTGGCATCCGAAGATGAGTGGCAAAAAACAGTAGAGCTATCCTTTTGAGAAGTAGCTACCTGAAGTGACAAAGTATCTGCTAATGGAAGTAAAATCGACTGAGAGTTGGGGTCGCTTGGTGGCGTTGAATGATCCTTCAGCTCAACACCATCTTGTGTTTCCGTTCCTGAGTTTTCAACTTGTAGCATCTCTTGATCTGATACAACACTGACCTGAGCTTGTTCCTTTTCAGTTTCAACCCCGGGTACTTCATTGGATCGATCCTCAGTGAAGCTTGTTTCCTCACACTTTTGGGGAACTGGGAGGAGACATCTTTTTTCTTTATGTCCTAACTGTCCACATCTGCCACAAGTATTCGGAATCCAAGTGTATTCAACATCCACTAGAAATATATTACCTTGTTTGTCATCCAAGGCAATTTGTTTCGGGAAAGGCTTGTCAAGTTCTACTTCCACCAGTAATTTTGCTTCTCCTAGAGTAGTCGGATCAAGGCGAGGTTTGTGCGTTTGCATAGGCTCACCAAGTCCTGATGCAACGTGACTGAGGCCTAATCTTGAGTAGCAACAATCCGGGACATTTTTGAGGTTTACCCAAACCGGAATAGTTGAAATTTCAGGGACTTTGAGTGAGTTCACTGGTTTCCAAGGTGAAACAAACAACAAGCAGTCATCAACATGCCATACACCTCTCTGAACTACCCATTTTCGAGTTGATTCATGAGGAATGTGAAACATATAAGACGACTCGCTCATCTTACGACATTCTATTCTACAAGATCTTCCCCACAGCCTATTCACTACGGCATGAATTAAACCTCCAGGCGGAAGAGAACAACGATGAAACTGACCGATAACATACTCTTCTTTATTCTCCGGTCCTAAGGTTAGTACTTGAGAAGGAATTGAAACCTGAGGAGTTCCGTCAAGTCGAAATGTAGGCTTAGCAGCTCGATAAAGATTCCTGGTAGACGGATTCATCCTGGCAGCCCATGGAAATCTTAGCGTTCCATCATTTTTAAGTTCCGGAACCGGTATCTTTTGAACCGGTATAAGAGGAAACTCTCGTACTGCAGTCTGGTGATCTCTTTTCTTCTGGTTTTGACCGAGTCCATCAGTCAGTGTTGGCCAGAAAGAATCAAGAAGATTGTTTAGGTATTGTGGATCAAAATCCATTGGCGTTGCTGGTGTTGGAGGAGTAGCCGGAGGAGCGAAAGTGAGAGGTCTGGCCCATGCTCCGATTGATGGAACAAAGGGAGATGACGGGTCTGAAGATAGCTCTGAAGGAGGAATAATAATTGGAGGCAGATCATTTGGTTGAAGCGCCGAGCTGTTCACAGGAGCACCACTTTCTGGCTGAGAAACTTCAACATCCATAGCTTGGGAGCAAGCTTGAGGAGAGGAAGGAATTGGGATAGTAGTTGAAGAGCCATTCGTCAGATACTCAATTTCAGGGCTTGGCGAGTCATTCTTCACGTCCTGAAGAAGCGGAGGAGGTAAGTCCGGATCATATTCGGAGTTGGCGTCAATTGGATCCTTGAGAGGGGAGCTCGACGAACGAGACGCCTCGGTTTCAGGGTCAGACATCTGAAGCGTCCAAGGCAAAGAGGGAGAGAGGAGAAGATGCACCGGAGGGAGAGAGGAGGAGACGGCACCGCCGTCGATTGCAACGTTTTATCGATTTAGGGTTCGCTTCTGTGTCGCCAAAGGGGGCGCGTGTTAACGCGTGAAATTCTTTAAGCTTGTGACTTCGTTTATATATGTTGTTAAATTAGTTTTTGCCATTGCCATGATAACAAAATTTACAAATGAGTTATATTTTAACTGTTTTATAATTTATTCAATAACTTTATGTTGGTATTTTTTCGATTCATTGATATGACGTAGGACCACGTTGCATTAGAAAACGTTGGACCCACGTCCCAACTCAAAATCATATTATCCTTTGGCGGCAAAATTGTTAGGAAAACATAAAACAAAAGACAAATCGGTGAGCTGGTCCAACAGATGGTCCCAAATAAGTTTTCGCCTTTGAAAATGATAACAACCGACGAGTTTGGTCTGTGGATATGGAGTGGACCATCTCCTTTCGATTGATGTTGGAGGCTATAATAAACAACGACACTATGGATGTTCACTAATACATAGACTTGTCAAACATGAATGAATCTAATTGTGTAACCAAATAATTCACATCTCACATCAATTATGTGGTGCATAATATATATGTATATGTATGATTAGATTATGGTTTCTGTAAAATCAAATTGCCAAGAATAAAAGGTGTTATATAATATTTGATAAAATCTGCACATCATACAAACTTTAGGCCCATTTAAATTAACATGTCATAGGCCCATTTAGGTTATAACACATTGTGGACAACCCGCTAAACACCTAACAAATTTGGGGGCAATCTCGTTACGAGATGAACCAACAGACCACTCGAAGACAAACACGTGTCAACGTTTGACTGGCTTTACGAGAAGCGCATCAGGTGCTATATAAATACCGTTACGCATCGTAACGGTTTTCTTATTCCTCTAGTAACTGAATCGATCAGAGAGAACATTTCCCGCTAGCGAGTGAAAGAAGAAAGATGGCGATGAAAGTAGCAACTCCGGCTCAGGCACCGATCACAGCACCAGAGAGAAAAATCGTCTTCTCGCCGCCGTCAGTGAAAGCCACCACCCTCGAGACTCGCAAGAAGAAGAACATGATCCAAGTCTCCAACACAAAGAAACCATTGTTCTTTTACGTTAATCTCGCCAAGGTGTGTTAAATCTCTCACCGGATATACGATTCGGTTACGGAATCGTGAGATCCGCTTACTGATTGTAGATCTTATGTAGTTGAACATCGATCGATTCTTCGCCTGGGGTTTGAGTTTTCGTGTTAGATCTTGTGGTAGTCGTAATGGTTCATGATCGATCTTAGGTCTTTGATCTCTCTCCACCAAGTGTTCGATTGTATTCCAAATCTGAATCAATCTTGTGCTATTGCATTGCGTTTGATCAAATTATTCTCTTATGCAGAGATACATGCAGCAACACAACGAGATCGAACTCTCTGCACTTGGAATGGGTATAGATTATACATATGTTTTTTGTGTATTCTCTATAGTATTCTCTTCTAATAACTTGGTAGCATTCTTGACAAGTACGTAGAAACTTATCTCTCTCTTTGTTTGATAGCAATCGCAAATGTGGTAACAATCTCTGAGATCTTGAAGAACAAAGGATTAGCTACAGAGAAGAGTAAGTAGAAATAAAGGTTCTCTCTTTTTATGAATTAAGAAAATATGCTTTTGTCTAATTCGAGAAACTGTTTTCATCATTTGTGCAGAAGTATTGATATCGACTGTGGAAATGAAAGACGAGACTAAAGGAAGGATGATTCAGAAGGCAAAGGTAAAAATAAAACCTCGTCTTCTTTACTACCATCTTCGTTAAAGAACTTTGACTTGTTATTTTTACATTCTTTTGTGCATTGTTGCATGCAGATTGCGATTGTGCTGGGCAAATCAGACAAATTTGACTCTTTGGTGCCACCTGTGACCAACGGCATGACTCCCGAGGCGGTAGTAGCTAAAGAAGAGACGGAAGCTGCTACTGAAGTAAAAGAAGAAGCTGCAGCCACTGAGGCCTAGGAGAAGGAGCCTGTCTCTGATGAAAGATTGATTTCCCTTTCGTTATGCTTTTTTGTTTTTGTTTCATTTTGTGTGACATATCGTGATGTCGAATATAATACTCTAGAAATGATAGTAGTTGTGTGTTTGTATGAGAAGTATTTGATTTTTTTTTTCTGAAACATTCCATTGATATCATTTTTTTTCTTAATGGGAAGTAAAATGATGGGAACTATTACGTGGCATGGGTATTAAATTTATACATATATAAATTAGCAATTATAATGATTTCGGAGAATCACTTGAAGAAAAATAGGTTATGTAAAACAAATACCAACACTGGAAAAAATGAAAAAAAAAATTACCAACACTTGAAAATGAAAAACAATATTTGTGTAGCAAAGAAATAAAAGTAAATAACAACAAAAAAAGTCATAACAAGCCTAAGGCCCATAGTATCATTATATTCGGTGTGTGTGGTAAAAACTAGAAGTTACCAAAATTAGAAGGTGCTAAATGCAATAAAATAGAAGCTCAATTCTTCTGGATCTCAAACTTTTAAGATATCTCACCAGCGCCTCCATAATCGCCGGAATCTCTCTCTCACTCTCTCTCTTTTCTCCGCCGCACCTTCTTCGAAGCAAGCTCTCGATACCACGTAAGTATACATCGTCTTAGCTTTGAACTGTGTAATTCATTGGCAATTCTAGGGTTCCTCACTCGGGGCTTCGTCTAATTTTAATCTTCTGGCCTCCGTTTCACGCAGTTTGTCTCCATATGTGAGTAGAAGAAAGAATCTGTTAGATGAGTTAGGCTTATTAAGTGACACGTCATCTTTAGGCTGTAATTTTGTTCGTTTGGCAATTCTAGGGTTCCTGGATTCGTTCCGTTGGTTTTAGGGTTTCTTGGTGGTTCTAGGCTTTTATTCAGTGGCACGTTAACTGTTTGTATTCAATTTCAGTGCTGTAGCCATGTCTGAAGCTGAGGATCAGCAAAATTTCGTCGCACACAACGGAGACGAGGAGGTACCAGAGCATGGTTTAGACGATGTGCATAACGGGTTGCAGTACCAGGTCCACGATGAGACTCTTGGTCACCAGCCATACCAGGTTCAAGATCCGGTTCTTGAACCACCGGAGTACGAGGTTCAAGATCCGGGTTTTGAACCCCAGGGGTACGCTGGGCAGTTAGAGTACAATGATTACCAAGTCCAGGAGGACCAGGTTACTGAAGAAATCCAAGACCAGCCGCAGGATGAGCTGCAGTATCAATTGCAAGACCAGGGTGTTTATCAGGTTGAAGGCGAGGGACAAGATCAGGATGGTGATGATGTGGAAGGTCGAGTTGAAGGCGAGGAAGGAGTTCCTGAGCATGTTGAGGATTTGCAGAAGTCAGAGGCTGAAGGTGATGCAACAATTGGAGGAGGTGAGGAGAAGAGGTGGCCCGGATGGCCGGGGGAGACGGTGTTCCGTATGTTGGTCCCTGCACAGAAAGTGGGTAGCATCATTGGTCGTAAAGGTGATGTTATTAAGAAGATCGTTGAGGAGACAAGGGCTCGTATAAAGATTCTCGATGGTCCTCCAGGCACAACCGAAAGAGCTGTGAGTCTCTAAATTCATTTTTCCTGCGCCTTACATTTCATGCTATATAAGTTGCAGATATTAGTAAGATAATTCTCTGGAAACAAAACTAAAATCCTAATTATAAGAAAACTAATTAGTAGAAGATACACACTTTAGGCTGTATTATTCACGGATCTGAAAATTTTTAGGCTCCTGTTGAAAAATGTAAGAGGCCATGAAGTTTAGTTGGAAAGACAACGCTTGAGCACACTTTCCCCTTAATATTAACAAAGATGTAAGTAAACAGAGGAAACTGGGCACCATAACCGAAAGAAGTTAATAATAGTCATCCCAAAAAGTTGTAGTTTGGCTGATTGATAAGGTTTGGAGCTGCTGAAAACGTGTTGAAGAATGTAGTGCATCAAGAGAAACCACCTTAGTAAGTAAATTAACCTTAAAAATCGGGTATAGTAATCAGCAGGCCTGCTTAGCATTTCCTTCAAGTGAAAGGAGGAAGATAATCAACGAAGTTGATAAGATAAAGTAGGGTTCCCTTTATTTTTGTGATCACCATGAATCTGTGCAGGTTTCATCTTGCAAGTTTTATGGCTACAAATCAATCATCTGTATGGTCTCAAAAATGAAGAACCAAAGCCAGATGGCAAGGAATTCAGCCTTGGGGCACTACAAAGTGCTGATAAGTTTATACAAATAGGCAAGGTTGTTCTTGTATAAGTCTCAGTGCCATGAAGTTCTGCGTTCTTTCTGGTAACTTCAGTACCTGGATGGTTGACGTCTTGCTGCAGACTTTCTGCAGCATGCAAAGGACCTGCTTAACCGGATGTAACAAAATGTGGACGATAAAATTATGGATTAGGCAACAATTAAGTAAAGAGAAGTTTTAAGATTGCATGAAAGAGGTTGAGGTTCTATGAAAAGCTTCTATAAGTCTAGAAGAATGATAATGGATGCTATGGCATCTTAAAGGGATAACTTAATTACCATGGGTAAAAACTTGAAATGAAGATCATAACAGGAAATAAACATCTAACTAGTCAAAGTGGCATATGAATCTGTATTCTTTGGAATGTTCTTTATGGTTTGAGAATGATGGCACCAGAATGGATAATTGATATATAAACTTAGCTCGCTGTTTGTGGCATGTTTTAAGTTGTTTGCTGATGTTGTCTACTTGTTTCCTCTTTGTTGGCAGGTTATGGTTTCTGGAAAAGAAGAGCCCGAATCATCTCTACCTCCTTCTATGGATGGCCTTCTGAGAGTCCACATGCGGATAGTTGATGGTCTGGATGGTGAACCTTCTCAGGCGCCTCCGCCTACAAAGGTTTCCACAAGATTACTGGTTCCAGCGTCTCAGGCAGGAAGTTTGATTGGAAAACAGGGAGCTACAGTTAAAGCCATTCAAGAAGCAGCTGGTTGTATAGTTAGAGTCCTCGGATCAGGTTCCTTCTCTTCATCTTACACACTGAAATCATGTTTTGTGCTTTATGCTTTTGGTTTCAATCAACGGTCATACATGCTATTGTTCCTTCTCTTAGATAAAAGCCCACTGGTGGCACATGCTTAGTCGATAGAAAATAACATGAACTAATTGAAATCCTGGTTTGAATTTCTCTAGTGTGATTATATGATTCTCTATTTCAGATTGGCCTTTTTTTGGGTGTGGTTCGTTTATTCTTTTATTTAATGGTAGTTCTTATCGAGGTTTGTTAAATGGACTTTTTGTAGAGGATTTGCCTGTTTTTGCTCTTCAAGACGATAGGGTTGTTGAAGTTGTGGGGGAACCAACTAGCGTTCATAAATCCTTGGAGCTGATTGCATCACATCTCAGAAAGTTTTTGGTTGATCGTAGCATCATTCCAGTCTTTGAAAGCCAGGTTAGCCTCTGTTTCCCGTTGGATCTTTGGCATTGTTTCTCAACTGCGTGTTATGAACTTTTCTCTTAACTTTGCTTTACTTTTGAGAGCAGATGCAAAAGCCAACTCGCCAGATGGATCATATGCCACCGCCACACCAGGCCTGGGGTCCACCACAAGGCCATGCCCCAAGTGCTGGTGGGGGTCCACCTCAAGGCTATGGTCACAACCCACCTCCATATATGCAGCAACAGCCTCCAAGGCATGATAATTACTATCCTCCTCCTGAGATGCGTCAACAACCTCCAATGGAGAAACAGCCTCATCAAGGTATATCTGCTTATGGAAGGGAGCCTCCTATGAATGTGCATGTATCATCCGCCCCACCTATGTCCGCTCTGGTATTCTTCCCATCTTTCCAACATGTTGTGATTGTGTTTTAGCTTCTTCATGGAATCTGATTGGCTGGGATTTTTTTTGTTGTTGTCTTTTCAGCAAGTTACGCAGCAAATGCAGATTCAACTGTCTTACGCAGATGCCGTGATCGGGACATCAGGTTCAAACATAAGCTACACTCGTCGTCTTAGCGGAGCAACAGTAACCATTCAGGAAACCAGAGGAGTACCTGGTGAAATGACTGTTGAGGTTAGCGGCACTGGCTTACAAGTCCAAACCGCTATTCAGCTTATCCAGGTACCTATATATATTCTCACTCTCTTCAGACTTCTTGAACCATATTATCAACAACGTTTCGTTTCTGCTTATGGATCTCGAGATAACAAGAAAGTTCAATTAAAGATAGTGACGTAACTTTGCAGCCATACACTTCTGTAAGCTTTGAGTTTTGACTGTTGATTTTGTTGATGACAGAACTTCATGGCTGAAGCTGGAGCACCGGCACCAGCACCAACACAACCGCAAACTGTAGCACCAGAGCAGCAAGGCTATAACCCGTACGCAACTCATGGCTCAGTCTATGCAGCGGCTCCAACGAACCCGCCTGGAGGATACACCACGGATTACGGCTCAGGCTATGGTTACTGATCAAGGATCATTATCAAGTTACTTTCGTTAGAATGTTTTACTAGTTGCAATCAAGAGTGAGAGAACGCTAGATGATATGCCATATGTTTTTATAAGCGAGCGGCCCTTGTTCTTAACTCCTTTTATCATTTGTTTTTCTGACATGGTCTTGTTGTTTACCGTTCACTCTTGTGTTTATTAATTTGATCTAGAACAAAATTTCAAATCTCCAGTTTCGCAAACATTGACGTAAGACAAAGTCAAGCTAATCAAACAATTTTGGAAAGACTAGATGAGTAGGTGTATAGATAACAATGCTTTTATATAGAAAACATGTAAAATTAAATAATTTCTTAATCCGTATACAAAAGTCTCAAATGACACGTATAATGAAACAGAGAGAAAATTAGATAACAATAATAAATTGTAAACTTCAAAGAAATTAATTATATTTATTGAATTTGAGTAGCTAAAATTTATGAAAAATAGTTAATCACGAAATAATGTATATATAATCATGATTTAATATATTTTTATAATACATGCAAAAATTTAAAATATTCATCATTTTAAAACGGGCTGAGTATTTTTTTTTTCCAATTATCAATGTGAGACTTCATTATCGGTTAAATTTCTTTTATTTGTTCAAAGTTGATTTCGATGTGTACAGCTCTATAGATTTTTGTTGTTGTTTTGGTTAGGTTTCTTGAAAAAACTGATGGAGACGAGGCCGGAAATGATCAAAGAAGTCGATGTTATCGGATGGACACCTCTTCATTATTCAGTATGGCTAGGAAAAATAAAGATAACGCAACTTTTGCTTCAACAAGATGGCTCGGCTGCTTATATATCAGACAAGGAAGGACAATGTCCGCTTCATCTTGCGGCATCTACTGGTCATACTGATGCCTATAGAGAGCTTGTTGGTAGCTGTCCTTATGTTTGGGAACTAGTTGATAGTAAAGGAAGAACGTCTCTTCACTCTGCTAGCTGTCATATCAGGACAAGGAGGAATCATTCAATGTATTCTAGATATGCCTGAGATCGCTCTTCATTTGTTGAATGAAAGCGATGTAGATGGAAACACGCCTCTCCATCTCTCGGTTGTTTACAAATGTCACACGATTTTGGTGCTTTTCTTGCGTAACAAGCGAATGGATAAGCATGTTATGAACCGTAATCACTTAACAGCTGCTGAGCTCTTTTACTCTCAGAAACAAGGGGCAACAGTACATTGTTTACTTTTACTGTGTTGGGCATAGTATTTGGTTAATTCAGTTTTCACATTTTGTTTGTAAAAAAACTATAACCAAATTATACCAACTTATACCAAATCAAACCGAAATCATATTCAAATTTCGAACTGAACTAACCAAATTAAACTGAAATTACCCAATATTTTAACCAAATTAGCCTAAAATCAAACCGAAATTTAAAAATTAATTTTAGTTTAGTAAATAGTTAAAAAATAAACTGAACTAGGCAATTATTGAACCGAACCAGGCTTTTGTTCGGTTCAATCCAGCAAGATTTTAGATGAACTAAACCAAAATCGAACTGATGTGTCGTCAATTCGTATTTTCTTCCAGATAAGTTTAAAGGTGGCGAAGGCGTACTATGCACTGCAAAGATACTACAAACAACCGTCACAGCAACAGCACATAGAAACAAAGAAGCAAGAAAAAGCAGATGTTGAAGAAAGCAACGCAAGACATGACGGTGCAATGTACGAGGTCCATCTTCTAGTCGCGGTTCTTGTCGCAACCGTAGCATTTGGCGCCGCATTCCAACTACCCGGCGGTTATAAACCAGACGGTACACCTGTATTTTGAGTGAAGAAGTAGCTTTCACATGTTTCTTGGTGTTTGACACAATCGCCTTCGTCTTCTCTGTAGCCACAGTCTACCTCTTGTTCTATGCCTCGAGAGACATGTTTCGCGCACGCTCTGCTTTCCTCTACATGTCTACTTTGCTAATGGTTGTGTCGCTGATCGCAATGGCCTCTGCTTTTGTGTCAGGGATGTATCTCATCTCGTCCAAGTCTAGAGAATTAGCCATCGTGCCTTTCTTGATGGTTGGTCTCTTTGTATCGCACTGTTTCTTCTACTGGTTTATTGATCCGCGAGGCAGCTATGTCCGTGGTCTTGAACGACCTCGCCGGTTTTTTAGGAAACTAGTCTTTAGAAACTCAATGGCTCATGTTTTTGTTTGTGACTGAGTTTGTGCATGGCGATTGCTATTTGATAAACCAAAACTATCAGTATGTAGAAGTGATAGAGTATTAGGCAAGCAAGCCACGTCAGCTTGCCAGCTCAGCGTAACGGACTAACGGCTTGCGTGTTTGTTATAGTCGTTACTCTGTTTCATTTTTAGATAATCAGAGAGAATATTGTAAAGCTTTCTTTTCGTTTTCTCTCTGAGTTCTCAGGAATATTTACATTTGCTGAGGATTCATATTCTCTCTTTGTGGATATAGAATCTGTGTTTCTCTAAACATTGGACTCTGGTTTATCAAATCTATCGAGTACATTTTTCTATATCAAAAAGGAAAAGAATTCTTTGGGTTAAAGATGCAAGTATTTGAGTTTTGAAATTCAGGAAAAGAATAGGAGATAATGTAAGATTGTAAGTTACAATATTCGTTATTGCCCAGTTGTCGTGTTTTGATGGAAGTAGAAGAATTTGATTCTTTGCTTCCTTTTGAAAAGGTAAAAGGGGCATATATATATATGATGATGATGATGATGTCTCTCAGCTCAACTTTTATAAATATTTATGATCAAACAAAACCTCTGATTCACATACAATATGGATTCAAACAGATCAATATATAACCTACCCATTCATAAGCATCTTCTTTTCCCTTCAGCTCGTTTTTTTCTTAAATGTGATGGTTGCCATGTAGAAGAACCCATATACGGCGGTTACAATTGCAATGAGCCTAACTGTGACGTTTGGTTTCATAAGGAGTGCGCTGAAGCTCCACAAGAGATTAATCATCACCCTTCCCACTTGGAGCATCCTCTTTTGCTCGCTAATAATGACTCTCAATCGATAGATGGCACTACATGTGATTATTGCGGAGAAGATCTTTTGTCCCCGTGTTATACATGTCCCACATGTGAGTTCAAAGTGGATCTGATTTGCGGGATGAAACCTCCCAGGCCTGCTATTGAACATCCGATGTGTCATGACCATTCACTTGTGTTTCTGAAGAAAGGAGAGGTACTGGAGGTTCTTTGTGATGCATGCAAGGAATCTATTGTTGGACCGTCTTATTCATGTCATGAATGCATCCATGTGTACTTCCACTTGGATTGCATCCGTCTCTCAAAAGAGATGTATCATCCTTGCCACCCAAGTCACCCTCTCCAAGTTGCTGAATCCGACGAGAGTTGCTATTTTTGTCAAGATATTCGAACAAAGGTGCTTTATCATTGTTCTATTTGCAATTTTTATGTGTGCTTTGGTTGTACAAAACATCCACCACCTCTTGTTGTTAAGGATCCCAAGACTCATCACGAGCACCCACTTAATCTTTTTGCAAGCCAAATCTCGTTTACTTGCAAGCGTTGTGGAATTCATGAAAGCATAGACTCTAAACCTTACATATGTGTCGAGTGCAATTTTGTCGTCCATGGAACTTGTATCGGCCTTCCTCGCGTCATAAACATAAATCGTCATGACCATCGCATCTCTTTCACATATCATCATCGCCGTCAGGGCACACAGTGTGGAGTTTGTTTGGAAAACGTAGCTCAGTACTACGGAGCTTATGTCTGCTCGGTTTGCCCTGACTACACAGTTCACTCGTATTGTGCAGTTTATTTAGATGTATGGAACGGTGCGGAACTGGAACAGACACCCGAGGAGGAAGACGAAGTCAATAGTGCACCATTCGAGGTGGTGGGACATAATTTGATACGTCATTTCAGCCATATCAAGCATACTTTAACGCTCCTCCGTAAGGATAATAATGTCATTCATGATGTTTACGAGTGCATACGATGCGACGCATGCGTAAGTCCGGTCGGGTTTGGCCCGATCTACGCTTGTGGGGATGGGCAATGTCTTTTTCGTCTCCATGAAAAGTGTGCCAACCTTCCTATAAAGAAAAGACTTGTCTTTAAAACAGCACCGTACATGTTGGAATGTGATGACGATGCAGCAATATATTGCCAGCTATGTGGAATGTTATGTGATGGTTTCAAGTACACATCCCAAGGAGTTACGCCGCGCCACTGTGTAGATGTACATTGCAGTTCCCTTACCGAGCCGTTCGTTCATAACTTGCATTCGCATCCCCTAGGTCGTCATGAAACATCGTTTGTTGAGTGCGATGCATGTAAGAGGATTCCAGGTGACTATATGCTCTCTTGTTGTAATCCTTGTGATTTTTTCTTGTGTCATTACTGCGCTACTTTACCAGAAAAGATACTGCGTATGAGCAGCGATGATGAGCACCCTCTCACTTTATGCTACGGTGAAAACAGCAACGGCACAAGCTGGTGCGCCGTTTGTGAGAGTGAAGTAGATCCAAGTACTTGGCTATATACATGCTCCGAATGTGGAGTAGCCTTGCATGTTCAATGTGCATTTGGAGATTTCTCACGTCTCAGGCCAGGACGCATCTATAACTTTGGGGGAAGAGATTACAAAGTGGTCCTTAACAATCGCAACACTAGGCCATATTGCACCCACTGTCACTCCCGATGCAAGGTCCCCTTCATCTTAAAGGACAAAAGTGAAGACAATAATGGATACATCTGTTCCCTTTCATGTTTATCAAGTTGTTTGGGTATAAAATTTGGTTAACTTCCAAAGGACCGAAATGTTATAGAGTAGTGATATTGTTTCCTAGCGAAGAGGGCTTGGTTGTATATATGTATTTACACTTAAAACAAAATGAAAATCAATTATGGTTCCAGCTTGTATTACTTCTGCAATAAAAAGGATTCTCGTTGTAAATATTTTACAAAAATCATTTATTTAAACATGTCAAGAATTTTTGGAGGTTTTCTAAAGAAACATAAAAATCTGTAAATTATGGGAAAAAAAATTTACTAACGTTTTTTTAAAATGTTCATATGCAATATAGTCAGCCTCGGCATGTTCTCTGTGTTGGTCTCGAGAAGGTTATGAAGCGTGAACAAGAACCACATCCAGTTCTCATCGCTCTCTTCGTCCACAACCCCAAACGCTAGCGGAAACAAAGCTCCGTCACCGTCGAACCCCGTAGCGAGGAGGAGGGTGCCTGAGTACTTGTTTTTAAGATAGGTTCTGTCTAGACCAATAAGCGGACGACACGCGTTCAAGAACCCGAAGATGGAAGCTTGGAAGGATATAAAGAGACGCTGGAAGCAGTTATCAGCTGGAGAACCGTAAACAGAAGCAATGCTTCCTGGATTAGTCCTCTTAACCTGCTCACAGTACTGAGGAAGCAAACGATAACCTTCCTCGAAAGAGCCGCGCATAGTCGCCATCATCCTTTCTTTACCGCGCCACGCTTGCTTGTAAGACAAGGTGATGCCGTGGACTCTGTGTATCTCCTCTAGAATCTCTTTCGGTTTGCAGTTTGGATTCTCGCGGAGACGCTGCTCGACTGAGGAGGCGACCCATTGGACCGAGGCCTGTTGGTGGCCCAAATGGTTTATCCCACCGCACGTGTGGCTCTCGTGGATTGTTCTGATTGTGAAGGTTGGGACTCCAGGGAGTTTTGCTGCGTGGACTCTCCATGGACATCCTTCGCTTGAGCATTTAGCTGTGAAGCGTGTTTTGTCGGATTTGATCGTTTGGATCTCGAAATGGAGAGCGATGGCCATGTCTCTTAATGCTCTCCGGCAGCTCTTGACGTCTGGGAACTCTTGTCCTACTGTGAGTTGGTAAGTTAGCTCCGCGGAGAGGGCTCGCGCTTGAACTGGAGTGGACACCATAACCATCTCGCCGTTGTGATCGATCTCCATTCCATGGCTTGAGTCAATAGCTAGGTCGAGATTCTCGTTGTCTCCTCCGACTACTAGCTGGTTGTTGTCTGACAAGGAGAAGTCGTGGTTTTGCGAGGAGAGAACTAGATCGGGATCAACATCATCTTCGTTTACCTCGTGGTGTCCAGGCTTTTGATCGTTCTCGTTCATGTAATCGTGATTATGATGAAGATCTTCTTCTGGATTTTCGTTGTGTCCTCCTAAGGCAAGCTCGTGATCAACATCATGTTGTTGATGTCCTAAATCAGTCTCATCATGATCGTGATGAGCTTGTAGTCCTAAACCCATGTCGTGGTTTTGAGGAAGCTCTAGAGTGTGGCTGTGACCAAGCATTAAATCACGATTCGCCATTGCCCTTATGACAAAACTAGTTCTGTTGCTTTAGCAGAGTACCTGTAATAAGAGAAGACCTTAGTGTCCAACACAATAGATCTGAGTTGAGCTGAGCTGAGCAGACACTAAAAAGGGATCAAGAACACAACAGGAAACATGATGATAAGTAAAAATAAATATAAAAAAAAATTGAAACTTTTGTTTTCATCATCTCCAGAAACAGAGAACAACTCACGAGAATCAAAAATATATCGTAAACTCTCTAATAACTAAGATAACCAGCAGAAAGATCTGAACTGAACAGACACTAAAAACGAATCGAGAAGACAACAGGCACACAGAAATTAAAAATTGAAACTTTTTAACTTGAGAGAGAGAGAGAGAGAAACAGAGAACTCACGAGGAGGATCAAAATCTGGGTTTATCAACAGAAACGCGAGAAAAGAGAAGAGATTCCCACCGATCCTCTGTCAGTAATTGTGAAAGGAGCCGTTACTGATGACAAGTTGAAATTGGCGGGTAAAAAATAAAGAGATCGAAGGGGCAGAAGAGGCAGAGATTAGGTTTTGAAGATGCCCTACTAGTGGTGATTGCTCCCTCTCTTCGACAATAGGGTTACTTTTGTCTTTTTCTTTACTTCTTTTACTTTCTCTCCCCTACCTAATATATTCTCTACAATTTACTTTTGTTGGGCCAAGACTATAACAAACGGATTTGTTGCAACAAAAGAAAAATATTCTTAGCTGTTTATCAAAAATGCAAAGGAACATATGTCGCTAGGATATGTCTGAGTAAAGAACAATTTACGGTGAATGTACTGCATTAGTATGGCTATACAGGCACCTTACTCAGTCATTGGGGTATAGGAAACTGATTTTCGAAGGGGATTATACACAGGTGACAAGATGCTTACAAACTCAAAGCATTAATTAATCTACGACTGGAGGAGAACTATCTAAAGACCATCTCGGCTTGGAAATCTCACTTTGACAGCGTCAAGTTTGTGTATCGAAGTAGGTCCTTAAATTCATTTTTTTTGCTAAAGGGGTCCTTGAATTCTTGTGCAGATTTATTAGCAAAAAAATCTTTGACATTTGATAATGCATGGAGATGGAGTTGTGTTTCATACGTGCCCCAGATTTTTGTATAACAATGTCATGACCGATCTATCATAATAAATATATTTTTTTTCATAATAAAGAAATTTTAGTCGAGAAAAGAACAATTAACGGTTGAATATAAAACGTATATCTGTTTACCTGCATATAAAAAACTTCATCAAGTTATATACATTAAGTATTTGTCTGGATTCTCTTTAAGAATCGGATTTCTAATTTATTTTCAACGTACTGAGTTATGGGTTAAGGCACCTCTGTCACACCATTATATACTCCTCCAAATGTTATTATTAAAAAAAAGATATTTTCTCCGATCTAGTACTTCTATTTCTTAATCTAAAATAACTATTGCTAATTATTTATATATATATATATATATATATATATATATATATATATATATATATATATATATATCTAAAAACGAATGCATTTTTATTTATTTTAGAGTGTATACAAAATAGAGTGAAATCTATATTTATTTTAAAATTATTGTTTTAAAAGAATAAATAGAAATATAGTGAGATGGTCTTACAGCCTTTTCACATAACAAAGAACTGAAATGTTTTAGTTTGTCTTTTGGGGATAAATTTAAATAAACTAAAATGAACATTACTTATGGAAGCTTTCTTTGTGTATGGCGTATCATCAAACATGGATTTCATAAAACGGTTCGGAGTGATGAAATCAGGCGTGTATATTATCACAAGATGATAAAATTGTTGGTTGTAAAATCGTCTATGTAATATTGTCATTGTTATAATAGCATAATTAATCAGAAGTTAAAGAAAAACTAACATTACTTAAAATGTACAAGTAAAGTATTTTATGACTTAGACTGCAAGTTTTATGTGTTTAGGTTTGAAGTTTTGGAAAAGAATAACAGATAGTATAGGGGTTTAGTTATGATATTCGCCATTGACCATTGTCGTGTTTTGATGGAAGAAGAATTGGATTCTTTGCTTCTTTTAAAAAGATAAAAGAGTTTTTGACCATTATTTTTCATTGTTTACAAAGACGTATATATATGATGATGTCTCCCTGGTTCCACATTTATATATATGATCAAACAAAACCCTCTCATTCACACACAATATGGATACAAAAAGAGAAATATATAGCCTACCCATTCATAAGCATCTTCTTTTCCCTTCAGCTCGTTTTTTTCTTGGTGAATGTGATGGCTGCTATGTAAAAGAACCCATATACGGCGGTTACATTTGCAATGAGCCTAACTGTAATGTTTTTTTTTCATAAGGAGTGCGCTGAAGCTCCACAAGAGATTAATCATCACCCTTCCCACTTGGAGCATCCTCTTTTGCTCGCTAATAATGACTCTCAATCGATAGATGGCACTACATGTGATTATTGCGGAGAAGATCTTTTGTCCCCGTGTTATACATGTCCCACATGTGAGTTCAAAGTGGATCTGATTTGCGGGATGAAACCTCCCAGGCCTGCTATTGAACATCCGATGTGTCATGACCATTCACTTGTGTTTCTGAAGAAAGGAGAGGTGGAGGTTCCTTGTGATGCATGCAAGGAATCTATTGGTGGACCGTCTTATTCATGTCTTGAATGCCAAAATGTCTACTTCCATTTGGATTGTGTTCATCTTTCGAAAGAGGTAAATGATCATCCTTGTCACCCTAGTCACCCTCTAAAAGTCGTCGCACTTGAGTTATTGGCAGATAATCAGAATGCCGCGAAGTGGTGTTATTTATGTGACGTTGAACCAGAAAAGATGGTGTATCATTGCTCTGTTTGTAACTTCACCATGTGTTTTGGTTGTACCAAAAATTCCCCACCTCTTGTTGTTGAGGATACCAAGACTCACAAGCATCCACTTAGGCTTTTTTCAAGCAAAATCACGTTTACTTGCAATATTTGTGGAATCAAAGAATACGAAGACACTATACCTTATATATGTTTCACATGCAATTTTATTGTCCATAGAAAATGTATCGGCTTACCCCAAGTCATAAACATCAATCGTCATGATCATCGTATCGCTTTCACGAATCATCTTAGCCATCGGTGTACAAAATGTGGAGTTTGTCGGAGATATGTAAGTCAGTATTACGGAGCTTACGTCTGCTCGGTTTGCCCTGACTACGCAGTGCACTCACAATGTGCATGTGGTGATACTGTATGGGATGGTGTGGAACTGGAAGGGATACCTGAGACTGAGGAGAGCAAAGTTATCTCTCCTTTTAAGGTGGTAGGACATAACTCGATACGTCATTTCAGCCATAGCCAACATACTTTAAGGCTTCTAAATGAATATGTCGATATTCAAGATGACGAGAGCATACGATGTGAAGCATGCATCCATCGCCTGGTGGGGTCTGACCCGATCTACGCTTGTGGGGAATGTCCTTTTGTTCTCCATGAAAAGTGTGCTAATCTTCCGATGAAAAAAAGACTCTTCTTTAATACCTCACCATACACGTTGGAATATGAAAGTTGTACCGGAATCCATTGCAGGCTATGTAGAATGTCATGTGAAGGTTTCAAGTACACATTGCCAGGAATTCCAACGGGACTTGAATCGGTAGTACAAGTAGATGTACATTGTGGTTCTCTTTATGAGCCATTCGTCCATAATTGGCATTTGCATCCCCTATATTTTTTTAAGACAAAGAAGGTAGGGTACTGCAATGCGTGTGAAAGACTTCACGATGAATACTTGCTTAGTTGTAGTACTTGCTATTTTTACTTGTGCTTGTATTGTGCTGCTTTGCCACAAAAGATATGGCATATGAGCGATGAACACCCTCTCACTCTATCTTGGAACCAAAATAGGAGCCGCAAAAATTGGTGTGATGTTTGTGAGGCTGAACTAGATTCGAGTAAATGGTTCTTTACATGCGCTGATTGTGAAGTCACTCTGCATGTTTACTGTGCCCTAGGAGATTTCTCACGTCTTAAGCCAGGAAGAAAGTGGTCCTTAGGAGGAACAGATTACGAAGTGGTCCTTAACAATTGCTACACTCGACCATTTTGCAGCCAATGTCACTCTCGATGCAAGGTCCCCGCCATCTTAAAGGATAAAAATAAAGACAATATTTACATCTGTTCCATGTCATGTGTTTTTCAAGCTTTTTAGATATACAATTATTTTAAACACACAAAAAAAGGATTATCGCTGTAAATATATAAAACGTCTATAAGAAAGAAAATACTGTTTCGTTATTTTAAACACAAAAGAAAAGGATTCTCGTAGTAATATATAATAAAACGTCAATTTTAAACATTTCATCAATCGATTCATCATACAAAAACATCTAAATAAAACAGAAAACAATTCAAAGTTTCTGATGTGAAGTTGCAGCCAAAAAGAGAGGGTTTTATCTGAGTTACTCGAACATGCTGGGGAGAGGTCTCACGGCCATGAACGCATCCACCATCTGATTAAAATTATTATTAATTAGTTTTCTTTTGTTAGCATTGTAAAAAAAACAAATATCTCTAGTCAAATCCATGTGTTTACCTCATCCGTAACAGCAGCTCGAGCCATGCGGTGTCTCTCCACCATTTCTGTCAAAACTTCAGTGAGTCGCTTCTTTACTTCTCCCGTTAGCATTCTTCCTTCTCCATATTCCTTAAAACACAGTACAATGTGCGTATTACTTTAATGTATCAGATAATCTAATCAAGACAGATATGAGCACTCTTCACTAATCCCTGTGATGATCTAATAACAAGAGCTAGTCGCAAGTGTACCTTCTTTATGTGTTCAAGCTCAGTATCATCATCTAGGAAGAAACTAAGATACTTGACTGGTATATCCACCTGTGAAAAAAAAGAAGACAGAAAAAAGGTTACTAAAAGAAGACTTTTTAAGTATCGAGAAAAGTATAAAAGAAAAAATAGAATTTCTCGTGAACTGGATCATAGTGCAGTGAACATAGTGTGTGTTTAGTACCTCAAGATTTGCTCCAATTTCTCGGTGCTTTTCTATAGAGTCTTGGCCACCACTGAAAGCATACCTGTTTATCTGTACATAAGAACTTCATCACGTTAGATACATGAAGCAATCATCTGGATTATGTTGTGGTTACAGCATAAGTGACTGCCCTTTTCTATCAGTATGTGTGGAAACAAGGTTATTACCGAAATACAGAACTGAATATACCTTGTTTTTTATTTCTTTAGCAGTATCTGTCACATAGATCGCTGAATTAGGATCACTGGCTGACATTTTTCCGTTCTCTCCCTGCGAGAATAAGTGACCAAGGTACTCAATAGTTTGAAAGCATGAATGTCTCGTGTAAGCATACCTTCTATCACTTTCAGTTAAAAGACTACTAAAGAAAGTACACTTGCCTGCAGAGCAGGGAAAAATGATGACTCAATCAGAGCAGGCTTGCTATACCCTAACCGAGGTGCAACATCGCGAGTCATCCTGAAGTAAGGATCCTGAGTAAAACAAAAATTGACAGAATTGATTATGAGAACACACAAGCAGCAAAGTACAATAATAATACACAGAGATCATTAAAAAGGAGAGATGTTACTGATTGAAATGTCAGAGGATTGCAAACACTTCGTTTATACTAGAAAACAAACGTAAAGATCCAAAGTAAGAAAACAGCACACCTGATCAATTGCACAAGGAATCAAGCAGCAGAGCTTGTCATTGCCAGGGAACAAGTGTGGGAATGAGCTAGGAAATGATGGAACTGCCTGCAAACGCATGGAAACTTATTTATCAAACAGTCTATATATGCATTATAATACTACACCTGCACATGCCAACAGGAACAAATTGACACACCTGCACAGGAGGGAAACTGAGTTTTCCAATATGATCTTCGCCAGAGAAGCCAAAGATTCCCATAGCCTAGCACAGAAAGAGATACAAAAAAATGAAAACCATGAACATAAAGCATATCAGCCACGTTGTTGCAAATTCAAGGAGATAGAGAGAGTAAAGTCACCTTATTAAGTGTTACACACTTTGCAACCTTCACCATGTTCTTATAGAAAGCACTACAGCACACACACACACCAAGGGGTTTCTCACATCACCATCATCATCAGTAAACATTAAAAAAAAAACAATCTGAATGGGATTTTCTCACCCGCCAACATAATCAAAGTCAGAGAAAATGAATGTCTTCGTCACATCAAACCCACAAGCAATAATATCTTTCGCATTCTCTCTAGCAAGTCTCTGACTCTCCTCAACCGACAAGTTCTTCCACATACATTTCTCATCATCCGTCAGCTGTATAACCAGAGGAACCTTAAAAGCCTCTTGCAAGTATCTAACAAGCCCAATGAAAACTATAAAAAAACAAGCACTGACCTTTAACAAAAAAAAAAAACAGACAATAGCTTTTCAAAGAAGTAACTTTTACTTGGTAAACATAAAAGGAATCAAATGGCCTAAATGCAAAGCCTCTGAAGAAGGTCCTCTCCCAGTGTAGAGATAGAACTTGTCTCCTCTCTCGTACGCATCCAACACCTCATTGAAGTCCCTGTTTTTAAATCAAAAAAAAATCCTCATAAAGAACACCACTTTATACATGCCCATCAACGCAATTACATAGTTAAATGTTTTAAATCATAAAGAACATAACTTTATACATGCCCCCCCCCCCCATCAACGCAATTGCATAGTTAGATGATCAATCAAACACAAGTATGGAACCTGTGTGCGAAGAAGACGCCGCGGCGGAGGAAGACGTGGGGCTGGCGAGAAGTGAGCCTCTGGACGCGATCGATTAGCGATTCGTCGAGTCTCTGGCAGCCGAATTGGTCTATGAGCTTGTCGTAGTCGATTTTGCCGCCTTCTTTGGCGGAGACTTCCCATGGATTCACCACTTGATCCGATGAATCGGAAGCTATCTCCACCTTCTTGTCAGCCTCCATCGATTCCGGTGATAATACGACGGCGGCGGAGATGATTGGATTTGAGACTGAAGAAGAGAGACTGAGGTTTAAATGATTATATCTTTATTACAATCTGGGAGTCGAAATCGTTTTTGTTGGCCTATTGTACCATTAAAGTTTTTAATTTATCAATTAGCCCCTCGGAAAATCAAATACCCCTCGGGAAAAACAAACTTTTTTGTCTTTTACATTTACAGAGTCAGAATCTTTATTTTCTAGTCATTTGTACCATCAACATTTTTTTTATCAAATAACCCTTCATAATATAATGGTTTATCACCATGAAACAGTAGTTGATTGATAATGGTTATGCCTCACGGTGTATAGGGCACGATGTATATCTTGGACTGTTATTTTAAAAGAGGAAACCGATTTTATACTACTCTCTTTCTTAATGAAGCAGTGCCTCGGCGTATTAATATTCTTTAATCTTTTGATAATCGTTTTTGGACCCTCGAGTTATGCTTTATCTCGTGGTCTTTGTATACTTTTAATAATGCTTGTTTATGGATTCCTTTTCAAAGTATCCCCTATATATTAAAGGAGAAGCATTTTGACAATAATTATTTTAACTTCGATGTAATTAAAAAAAGCCCCATTGGACACATGTCACTCAATTAGCATACTAATTGAGAAATTGAATCATCCAATTTAATTGATATCTTTACTTTCCTTAAATAAAACCTACGGAATTACCATAAATGACTAATATATATGACAATTAATGATTTTAATAATAGATTTGATAAAAATTTATATCTCCTCCATCATTTTTTTAAATTTTATATTATTAAAATAAATTAAACAACCAAATTAGCTACAAATTTAAATTTTTTTTTTTTCGTATATGTTCTATTTTGAATTTTTAAAAAACTACATTAAATGACTAAAACTGTTAAAATTATTATATCAAATATAATGATCAATAGTTTAACATTTTTATTATAAAAAAATACACATGATTTTAAAATCATATGAGTAAAAAATACCATTTAATAATAAATATATGTTATAAGAAATAATAAAACAAATATATATATATAGATTAAAATATATACAATATGAGATTACATAAATATTTTACTATTGAAACTTTCAATTAATTTTCAAGAACATTTATAAATTATAAACTTAATAATTTTTTCACAGTGAAAATTTTGTTATCAGTGATTTAAATATTTTGTTATAAAACGACATGAATGATCATAAAAACGTATGATTATGATGTCTCATTTAATAAATACCTATATAAAATATAGTATTCTTAAAAAAATAGGTTGGTCCATCATAACTTATATTACAATATTTATTAAACTAACTATCGAATTGATAAATAATGTACAAAAAATAATCTTGCACTTTCCTTAAATAAAAACTACGAAATTACCTAATATGATTAACGTATATATGAATTTTAATTATCATGAATAATAAATATTTGATCACAATTTTTGTATCTTAGTTCTTGGTATAAAACATAATAAAATAAAAACTGACGGTATATAAACCAAAATAAACCGAAGTAAAGATAGATTTAGAATATTAATTATATTTTATAAACTGAAATACCAAAAAAACCGAACCGAACCAAAACCAACCCGATATTCAGATTGAACACTCCTAACCTATATGAAACCAAACTATTGTTTCATTCTCCAAAACATAATAAAAATAACAATTTCATCCCGCGCAAGGCGCGGGTCTTATCCTAGTTAGTTGTTAATTGCTCTAGTTAATTTAGACTTTCCTAATCAACTATTATTGTCTTCTGAATGCGGCTAAGGGCTTCCCATTTTCATTTATGATTAGATGTTTTCTACTCAATACTTTTTCATTACTTTTACTTCATAGCCAGGGCCGGTCCGGAGGGCAAGCCACCCAAGCCGACGATTAGGGCATCCAAATGAAAATGGCATAATTTTTGGAATATTTTTATACATATAAAATTTGTGAAAGAATTAGCTAAATGTTACTGATCAATTTTATTGACTTCTCAAAATTATTTATATACATCCTTTTAAGTTAAATATATTATTAATAAGAAATAACATATTTATGTTTTAAATTATAGTTAAAAATTAAATTCCAAAATAAAAATTAGCCGCAAAATAGTTTTTTTTCTTATTCCAATATATCATTTTACGTTATTCAGTACTTTTGCTTTATCCAAATTTTTTCTCTTACTTTCTTGTCTGTTGATTATATAATTTAGTTTCCACTGGTTTAGTTTTTAGTTCATTATTTTTGTTGTAACAAAGTACATGATTAGTTTGTTGTTTGCCAATATTTTATTTTTGATGCCGTAACATAGTTGATAATGCTTTATTTATGAAACTAAATATTTTTCGAGAATCACTACTTGTGGAAGTTGAAAAACATATTGAAGTTCTTGATTTGTTTCTGAAAAAAAAAATGAGTATTGCTATCATATCACAAAAAAACCTATATAAAAGCTATTGAAGTTTTTGATAAAATTTGTACAAGGGCATAATTCTGAATTTAGCTTGAGGCAGTATAATACATTAGACCGGCACTGTTCATAGTTTAATTACTAGAATATCATAAACTAATTATGTTGCTCAAAAAAAAATCAGAAATTAATTGTGAGTAGATAGTTTTCATACTGCTTATAATCATCTGTGTAAATTGCGTATCTATATGCATGTGATTCAATCATTTATAGAGAGTGAAAACTGTCAACTTTGTAATATAAAGACGGCTTTATGCCTCAAATTCTAAGTGCATGTGAATGCTCCTCTACTCTCGTAATTTTGTTTATGGTTTTTCACTAAAAGATGGTCAAGAAATTAAAGCCTAAAATTTTGGTTAATGGCGACACGTATAAGCTGACAGCAATGGGGATTATCACTAATACACATCACACACACACACGCGCCTTTTTTTTTTTGAGCAAAACACACACTAGCCTTTTAAAAATGTATATTAGCTCCTTTCCCCCTGGTATTGAACTTGCAGTATGCTATATAAACATGTACTAGGATAAGACCCGCGCCTTGCGCGGAATGAAATTATTATTTTTATTATGTTTTGGAGAATGAAACATTAGTTTGGTTTCATATAGGTTAGGAGTGTTGAATCCGAATATCGGGTTGGTTTCGGTTCGGTTCGGTTTTTCGGTATTTCAGTTTATAAAATATAATTAATATTCTAAATCTATCTTTATTTCGGTTCATTTTGGTTTATATACCGTCGGTTTTTAGTTTATTCTGTTTTATACCAAAAACTCATTTATTAAAAGAATATTATATATTTAAATAAAAGAATTATAAAGCTTATATCATCTAATAAAATAATCAAATCTAGAATTAATATCAAAGCTCTAATTTTTTTTTAAAAAAAAAACAAAAAGAAGCAGAAATAAAAGTTTTTCTATTCTTTCATATTTAGTGTTCATCAAATTAATGTCTTCGATTGAACACAATTTTGTTTGTTTAATGATTAAAAAAATTGTAAAGAATTTCAATTAATTGTTATCCATCAAATTGTCAATTTTACTTCAATTTAGTTACTGTTAAAATAAAACAAAAAAAAAGAATGACTTAAAAAATAAGAAGTCCTTGTTGCAGTAAATTGTTAGTTAATTATAGTTCAAGTGACTCAAGGAATTTAATATTTATGTAATCTCATATTGTATATATTTTAATCTCTATATATATATATATATATATATATATATATATATATATATATATATATTTGTTTTATTATTTCTTATAACATATATTTTATTATTAAATGGTTTTTTTACTCATATGATTTTAAAATCATGTGTATTTTTTTATAATAAAAGTGTTAAACTATTGATCATTATATTTAACATAATAATTTTAACAGTTTTAGTCATTTATTGTAGTTTTTTTAAATTCAAAATAGAACATATATGAAAAAATATAAATTTTAAATTTGTAGCTAATTTGGTTGTTTAATTTATTTTAATAATATAAAATTTTAAAAAATGATGGAGGAGATATAAATTTTTATCAAATCTATTATTAAAATCATTAATTATCATATATATATTAGTCATTTATGGTAATTCCGTAGGTTTTATTTAAGGAAAGTAAAGATATCAATTAAATTGGATGATTCAATTTCTCAATTAGTATGCTAATTGAGTGACATGTGTCCAATGGAGCTTTTTTTAATTACATCAAAGTTAAAATAATTATTGTCAAAATGCTTCTCCTTTAATATATAGGGGATATATGACAATTAATTTGTGTAGTCGATTAATTTAGTTATATTATCTGAGGTTGACTATCTCTTCTAATTCGTATATATTTGACCGTTGCAGATTCACAAAACCATTGTTTATATGTTTTGGTTTCAATCCAGACGATTTGGTTCTCCAGAAACACACATGCATTGTATTTTATTATAACATCTTATTGTCATTTGAAATAACTTTTTTAATAGCTTATATATGACAACTTATTAGGTATAGCATAGTAAAAATAAATTGTTGGAGATATCATCTGTTCCACTAGTGCATAAACTAATGAAGATTGCATACTAAGAGAATCTACATTTATCTAATAGTAGTTTATTTTTGTTATGTCAATTGATCATTTTCCGACTAACCATGATGTGAACATGCATGTTCTTCGGAAATTATATTATACGAGTTTAACATCAAATAGATCACTGCACCATTAACATCTGAACTATTTAATCACTGCACCATTAGATCACTGCATCATATTTAATCATACACACATTCATATGTGCTTATTATGGTATAGATTAACATCTGAACTAATTAATCACTCTTCCATAGATTGTAGAGAAGGTAAATCAACTATATATTGATAATGAATACATGCAAATCTACAAGATAAAACCATTATAAAACCATTATGTATATGATGCCACTCATATACTATATGGAATAAAAGGGCCAACCCGAAGGAGTTCAAATTTAAGGAGGATCAATTATATACATACGCACACAGTATTTCATATATATGATAAACAAAATGAAGAATCCAACAAAGAGAATAACATTTAATAAAAGATCATTAAAACACAAGTGAAGTTTAGCAAATAATAATCATAGTCGAGAGAGAAACAAAACATAATCTACGCACACGGCACTATATAGCTCACTCGTAGCAACTGGCTATTTTTCATCATCATTATCATAGTAGAGATCACCACCATAATTCTTATTGTTAACTTCTGTTAATAAAAAGCTATTTTAATATACGTTAAAATCCTGACCTAGCATGAGTCCAACCATAAGCTTCTTGGCCGCTCATCTGTCCCCCACCGCCATTATGAACAAGATTTCCGGGCATACTATACACCGGAAGTCCTTGGTTCTTGTCGCCTTCACCGCCACCGCCAGTCAGCGGAGAAGCCCCGCCTTCCATCTGCCGTGGAACCACTCCTTCGCCTCTCTCAGCCGCTTCTTCATCCTCATCCAAAGGCAATCTCTCATAAGTCGCATTAGAAAACGTGGCCGCGATTAGCATCACCGGACCAGACGCCATCAATGGCCCCACCACACTTCCTCCAACAATCTGACCTTGACCACCGGCTATGTAAATCGTTAAACCGGTGGATCCAGGTGGAGCCGGTCCAGGCAAGAAAGAACCGGTTAAAGAAAGAATCTCAAACCTCCCTTGTAACGCCAAAACAGCCTCACCACCAGGTGGAGCAGC
The DNA here is from genome assembly GCA_026261945.1 of Hirschfeldia incana. Taxonomy (NCBI): domain Eukaryota; kingdom Viridiplantae; phylum Streptophyta; class Magnoliopsida; order Brassicales; family Brassicaceae; genus Hirschfeldia; species Hirschfeldia incana. The sequence goes on from JABCMI010000021.1 coordinate 4,971,686, forward strand.
AACCGCAGCAGCAGCTGATGGTCGACGGAGTGTGACGTTAGCCACCGTGCCGTTACCACTCAAGATGCAGATTCCACGTTGGCGTCGCCTAGCGAAAGTATCTAGGGTTTCGATGATGTCAGTCCCACTAGCGATCTCCATGACATGGCTCTTGAGAGCGTTTGGGGAATCGCGTGTGACGAAGATCGGTGGCTTTGGTTTGTTCTTGGAACCAGCAGGACGTCCACGTGGACGGCGCGTGGGTGCTTCCACGGCTCCTTCACGTGGCTCTTGGTCTTCACCGCTCAAGTTGTCTCTATCTTCGTTGTTGTTATTGTTTGTGTCGACTTCTTGGTGATGATGATGATGATGGTTGTTATTATGACCTGGCTCCATGGCCATGTTAATAGAGATGTGGAGATCTGGTTTCTTTAACTGAGAGGAGCTAGAGGGCGTCGTTTCGAGGCCGGAGAGGTTCACTTGTCCTGTCCACCATGGATTCGCCATTAAAATCCTATGAGGTTGTATTTGATTATATGTTTCAACCCTTTAGAAATATATACTTATTTTTTTTAAGATCAAGAAGATGAACAATTCTAGAGGATGAGGGGATGAGGTGATAGATCTTGATTTTAAAACACTTATTCAGGTGTTTGTGTTGTGAGAAACACAAGACAAAGAAAGGCTAATTAAAAGAACACGACAAATAATTATACTAAGCAAGAAAGAGAAAAGTAGTGTAAGGTAACTTATAAAATAAGTGGAGCATTTTTTTAGAACAAAAATAAGTGGAAGCATATGAAGATATTGATTTATATATACACAAAGGAAGAAAAAACAAATCAACCAACCTAAGGCTTGAGAGAGTGACATAATTATATTTAAGAAAAAATCGTATTACAAGCAGAATACGAATATGCATTCCAGTTTTTTTAATGAAATTGTAATGACAATTTTTAAGAAGCTTATTGTCACTTGACAATGTGACAGAAATGTTGTCAAAATAGCACAACACTCATGATTAATTTAGGGTCTTAACTGATAGCCAAGATTAGGAATGTTTTAGGAATGTTAAAAAAAAGAAGAAGATTAGGAATGTTATGAACAAAAGAAATCATAAAAAAATGAAATGAACGTCAACGGAATAGTGGAAGTTACGGAATAAAAAATATGGGATTTAATTTCATCTCATTCCATCATTCATAAACATTTTTAGTCATGAATATTTTATAACTATATTTCATTTTTTTCCATCTATTCCAAAAGGAATCAGTGAAATGACATTTGATTTTCATTTCATTTAAATAGTAAAAAAATTTTGGAATCAGTAGGAATATTAGATCATTCCATGCAGTTTTATTCCAAAAATTGGTAATCCAGTTACGCCTTTAATTTTTTTAATACTTGCAGTATCAGAGTTTTAACATCTCATCCGGAATTATAAAATTTAAACCGTATTAGAGTTAAACACATACGTTTCTAATCAGTTACCACTGTATTCTGACATTACATATTTAATTGGTTAAGATAATCTTCTCTAAATCTGTCGTTTTAATATTTTTGTTCTTCTTAAGTTAGCGTAATAATTGATGCGTGGGGTCGAGCGCCGAGGTCGAACAAATGGGGCGCACGATCGTTTTCCCTCTACAATATTTTTATCTCGAAGGCTGAATCATGACGTTTTCTTGAATAAAAACGATTATATAATATAATACCTACGCAGTATTCATTGGATCAAAATAAAGAATAGTTTTCCGTACAAGAAATAATAATAATTACTCAAAAACCTATAGCATCGAATATCTAAACAGTGACGCACCAGAAATTTATGAACATTTGTTAACTATTTAAATAACAGGATACTCTTGCCGTAACAATTAAATAGTGGATACTCGAAGAGGTTGAATTTATAAACTCATTAGCTATGAATGTGTGCATTAGCATACATGACTTGCCAAAAACCTTAATATGAGCATTTAATGTTTTAAAAGATGACATATACAAATACTATGACAATATATTTTAATCTTTTTTTGACAAAACAATATATTTTAATCTTTCTAAATGCAAAAGTGAATAACACAGAATTTGGCATTTGAGTCGACTTTTTACATACTTGAATATAGTTTATACTGTTTGAATCATATTTTATTTGTTCAACTCAATACATAGTCATTGTAACTTTGGTCAGATAAGCTTAAATACTTGGTAGAGCGTATAATATTTTAAAAACATACACGTATGCAAGTTAATTAGAAAGTAAACAAAGTAGAATAATTATAATCGAATGTTGTTTTTCTTGAAAAAAACAATGTAACTACCTACTAGTTGTAGCCGAATTAGTAGTACAAAGTAATGTATCTATATTTGTATGACTCAACAAAACTAACCAGTACATATTTCGAGCCACCTCCCTATTGTCAGTATCATATTATCCATTGTCTAACCGAAAGGTTAATTGCCTTGTTATTTAAACTTCTAAATATATATTTAATATTTCTACACATGATATACTACATCCGAAAGAAAGCACATAATTGTCTAATATACATGTCGTCTGTGTAGTATTTTCTACTGTTCATGTTGTTGTTTGAATATTCAACAACTTTCAACTAAAACAGTTTTTATACATAAGCATTGCTAAAACATTATTTATTGATTTGTCTAACTGAGGTAGACAAAAGCCAAAGGGTAGTTGAACTCCTCGGGACTTCATAACACAACACACTACCATGGAAAAAAAATGAATTGGTTGTAACATACGGTACCAATTGTATGAACTTTCACAGATCTTGTCTCTTTCCCCATTAACATATTCGGATAACAGAGTACTTTAGTTTTGATATAAAAAAAGAAAGAAAAACAGAGTACTTTAAGTTAACACTTGTAGTTCACTGTTTTTTATTTGAAAGGTCTACTAATATGCGGTATGAACTTTAGTTACAACTTACAAGAGACTACAACACATTGAATATTTTTTACTGATCAGACAGCTCCTCAATTCTCAAGAGCGGTCAAAAACGGTCAAACCCAACAGAACCTACTCCAGAACCAGAACAGGAACCTGAAGGTACCTATGTAAAAATGTAAACTAGCTACTTCATTGTCCCTTTTGATTACTTTATATTCTTTGATTGTTCAGTTGAAGCTCCTAAAAATCGTCTACAGTTTAAGACATCAACCAATGCATCAAGAACTCTTCTAAGTTCTCCAAAGCCTCAAAGCTTGCCATACGGCTGATTCAAGCTGGAAGTGTGAGGCCAGAAGCTAGCAGCCACTTCATTGCAATGCTTGAAGCTGCAATGTCATTGAAAACTTGTACCGATCGCTTGGTTAGAGTAGACTTTCATACCTTGATCTCAGCAGCACATGATGTAGCAGCAGAAAAACATGCTGAACTAGTTTATTTAGCATATTCAGAAGGGGAAGATATTGATGAATTTTTTATTTTTGATATGTGATATTGATGAATGTTCCTATCTTTGGTTCTCATGTATTAACTTTGATAAAAGCCAGAAAAAATCTGTTTGACTATATGGACAATCAAAGCGGTTGTGGTATAATGATCTCTTTACTGATGACAGCTTTGTGGTAAGGCTACAGATACTCTTACCTTTAGACTATGTTTCGCCTTAGCTGCATTATATTTTGACTAATCACCTCGTTGTTGTGTTTATGACCTGTAACATGGACACTGTTGTCGTGGTGCTAGCTTTCCAATACTGCTACTCGAATAAAGGGGGCTATATCTGATCTTCTCGTCGCAGCTGAGGAAGAAGCAACTGCTCTTGAAGAAGAGGCAGTGAAGGACAGTGGAGATGGACAGACAACACAGTACCTGGCTGAAGCTGCTTCAGCTGGAAGTCAAGATAAAGACCACTACCGTAAATGATAATTCAGCGTTTTTAATTAATTTCAGCTCAGACTTGTTACTAACCCGTTAAATTCTAAATACTGTTCCTTACTTAGTAGCCCAAGCTTAAATATGTTGTCTAGCTCCTTCTTAAATAAATGTACAGGATGGAGACAGTAAATTATTTTGATCATTGAAGAAAAAAAAGGATTAGAATACAATCCTAACCATTATTTTGTTGGTTCTCAGTATCTAAAATATGGTCTTGATTGGTAGAACATTAACATTAATATTATGCTTTACATTAGCCAATCAACATTAATTAAAAAAACATTTAGAAAAACATTTACTCCCTCCGTTTCGTTTTATAAGTCGTTTTGGAGGAAATTTTTTGTTCCAAATTATATGACGTTTTCAGTTTTTTATGTAAAATTCAGTAATATTTAATGTAGTATGACCAATGAAAATATGTCTTCTATTTTTTCATTGGTTGATTTGTGGTTAGATAAATAATTAATGATGTTTTTGTCTAGAAAATATAAAAAATTTATGTTTTTCTTAATTTGCGTGTAAAGTTCTAAAAAGACTTATAAAAGAAAACGGAGGGAGTATTAAATGCTAGTGGTTTCCAAATGTTCTCTAGTAAATGTTCTCATTTGAAGTTTTTGAAAAAGCATTTGCATTTATAATTTATAAATTTAAGAAAAATATATAATTAGTTCATTTATTTGATTTAATAATATCATAAAATTATTTTTATATCCAAAAAGATGAAATTTTGATTTCTAAAATAAATTTACAATATAATATTCTCTTTAAAAAATATTATTTCACATTTAAAATATAATTAAATTATATTTAATTAAACTAATTATATAAATTAAGTTATATTTTAAATGCAAAATATTATTTTTAAAAATGGATATTTTAATTGTAAAATTAATTTTTAAAATAACATTTAACATTTGAAATTAGTAAATAAAATAAACTAATTATATATATATTTTACATATTAATATAATATATATAAGTATATATATATATATATGTTAGAAATATATTCATTATAAATAAATATATTATATATTATATACTAATTTTAATAAAAAATTTAAATAGCATTTCCAAACTGATATACCAATCAGTTTATTAAACAATTTAGCAAAAGCATACAGTTGCAACATATTGTTTTTATAGCATGCTGCTTTTATAGCGTACTGCTACTGCTTTTTCATATGCTTTGCCAATCAGAACCTATATATTTTAGTGCCTTTTACGAATTGATTACATTTTACTTTTTTTGTATTAGATGTAAATCGAAAGAAGTAACAATTACGTTTTATGATCTAAATGTCTAATTTGGTATTCTATGAACTTAAGATATTGTGTTATAGTCTATGATATAGATAAAAAAATGTTCTTAAGTTTATATTGTTAAAAACTAGTCTATCAATATTTTTCGATTTTCCAATACTTGATAAGTCCGGATCGACCGCATCCATAGCAAGTGTATAACAACCATCTTTGGACATATGTATCAAACATCATTTTCAGGAATATATAACACAGTTCAATTTTAGAAAATAAATGTGAATCTTAATAAGACAAATCCACAAGTATTCCACATATGTGAACTTTGGTCAGGATTCAACTAGAATATAATATGAAAAACGAATTGAAAATGTGACATAAGAAAATAATAACAAACTTCTGTCCTTTTATCTTTCCATACACTGTGTAACATGAGTCCTCTTCTCCTATTTTATCTTCCTGTTTTGTCTTAAATAGAAAAAAAATTATGATGTATGATGATCAGTCTGACGAATAATATTTCCTCTCCCTATCTCTATATAAATGGCCATGTGGTGTTTTGCATCTATATATATGGACAACTGTGAATGCATTTTGCTATCTATCTCTCTATAGTAGAAAAGAGGAAACACACAAAAACACAACAATAGTAGAAAAGAATAATTAAGAAAAGGAAAGAAGTCTATCTTTTGATCTCTTCCACTTATATATCTCATCTTCAAAGAAGCAAGAGATAGATCTCTTCCTCAGGTTGGTCCTCTTTGCCTCACCATTTCTGTGCAACATCCAGAAAAGAACCATAATCTCTCGAACCCTAGTTTAGATTTTTATTTTTGTGAAAAAAAGTATGGATTTGATTTCTCAAAAGCACAACAAGAACTCTAATACCACTCTCTCAACACAACCTCCTACCACTAGCCGCTACGAGAACCAGAAACGCCGTGATTGGAACACTTTCTGCCAATACCTCAGAAACCATCGTCCACCGCTCTCTCTACCGTCTTGCAGCGGCGAACACGTAATAGAGTTTCTGCGTTACCTTGACCAGTTCGGCAAAACCAAAGTCCACAACCAAAACTGCGCCTTCTTTGGCCTCCCAGATCCTCCAGAGCCTTGTCCTTGTCCTCTCCGACAAGCTTGGGGCTCGCTTGATGCTCTTATCGGTCGTCTCCGTGCCGCCTACGAGGAGAACGGTGGAGCTCCCGATACTAGCCCTTTTGGCTCAAGTTCAGTCAGGATTTTCCTAAGGGAGGTTAGAGATTTTCAGGCCAAAGCACGTGGCGTTAGCTACGATAAGAAGAGGAAAAGGGTTAATCACAAGCAAGTAACTGATCAATCGCGTTTGCAGCCGCCTCTAGTGCCGCAACACCGGCACCAGCAAGGTCAGTCTATGATGGCTAAGTACCACCACAGTGCAACTTGATGATGTCATACAACTTCGACAAATAATTGTATGCTCGTATCTAGCTATATATACGCACCATCCTTTGTATGTGTAATGTAATATCCCTACTTTACCCCATCTACCGTTATATTGTTTTTAAATCTTTGTCTTTTTATAACCAATAAATAAATGGAATAAACTCGGAGTAGACTATCTTTTTGTCCTTTTATGAGTATTTTCCTTAATTAGGGCCTCTTTTCTACATCACAATTGTCTAGATGATACATGATCACCGTCTTGTAAAATTCGATCGCGACGTTTGAATCTGTAATCTTTGTAAGACTGATTCAAGCTTCAAAGCTAACTTGGGAAAGATTATTTATGATACGCAGTCGTTAACTTTATTTGGCAAAAAACAATCGTTAATTTTTATCTTTATCTAGTAAAGTTTAACTGTTGGGTTCTCGAATATATGCGAGTAAGGATCTAAATGGTACACTATAAGAAATTAAGTACTTTATGAACGAATAGGGAAAAATAAATAAGAATAAAATAATGAAAATAAGGAGAAACCCTAAGTGATATTATATGAAGAATTCGGTCAGGTTAGCTAAAATTTTATACCATTAATGATAATTCAGATATAATGTAGCAATAAGTTGGTAGTTAATAAACGAACGGATACTAGGCTAGGCCGCGGGATGAAGAGTTCCGGAATAAACGAACAGAAAGTACATGTGTACGTGCCATATGTATCAATAACTCATTGTGTCATTGGCGTTTAAACCTATCCTAAAACTCTGACTGATGCAGATATAAAGTACTTCTTCAATAGCGAATTTAGATTTACAGGGACGTATAGATTAACCCTTCTAATTAACATTTCGATACAGTCATACAGAAAATACCGTTTGAACAGTTAACAATAAATCCATGGATTTGATGTTGCTTAGTCTTGTCATGGCGCTTATTTACACGTAACTGTTTGGGTATTTGTACATCATACACACACCTTTTCCTATATTTGCATCCCCTACCCAAAATCCCCCCAAAATTTTCCCCCCCAACTCTACCATTTCCCCCCCAACCCATGGTATCTACATAATTTATGTGTTTTAAGCAAATTTGCTCTAACTGTTTTCCATGTAATTTTACATATTCATTTTTTTTGAGAACGAAAGGAAACATATGCACATATATGTATAGTTTCTTATTCTAGTTTTCCATTCCCTCACTTTGATATTCACCAAACACGAGTGTAAATGTTACCAAAATATAAAAAATTCAAAGGTAGCTCTAAAACAAATCTATTATTAGTTTATTACAAAAGGACAAAATAAGATCATATTGTCAATTATTGATGACAGCTAATTTCGTGACACAAAATTCTTATTAGCCGAACTTGAATTTGACACTTTTAGAATATTTAAACTTTACCATTCCATATATTAATTATTTTTACCATGTATTTTAATCACGTGTTACTAGTGTGCGCTGCCCAATTTATACAGAGTTTCTTTTTAAATATTTAAATGTTTCAACAAATAGCATTTGTGTAAAAATATCTTTGTTAATAGCATTTTTGAAACAAAACTAGCTAGTCTTATACTATAAAATTGCACTTGTGACGAAAACAAACAGGGAAAATGAATCGAGTATCCAAATGAGATGCATCTGAAAATTATTGCTTCTGTTCAAGCATTATAAAAAAGACTGATGTTTTGACTCTAATCACTGCTTTAAGTCACGCGTATGTGAGTTTACCCAAAAGATTCCTAGAATAGTCAGTTGTGTTGTTGAGCCATCGGAGTTTTTTTTTTTTTTTTTTTTATAAGTTGTTTTAGAGGAATTTTTTTGTTCCAAATTATATGACGTTTTCGGTTTTTTATGTAAAATTTATTAACATTTAATTTTGTATGATCGATGATAATATGTTTTCTATTTTTTTATTGGTTTATTTATAATTATGCAAATAATTAATGGTGTTTTTGTTTAGAAAATATAAAAAATTATGTTTTTTTTTTAATTTATGTGATTCTAAAAAGACTTATAAAAGTAAACAGAAGTATATATATTAATATAAGATCAATTCCCTCGTATGTAAAAATGAAGATTATTTCCCTCGCTATAGCTATTGAACAACGTGAAGAATGCGCGTCCCGTACGAAGTATGTTTCATTCTGTAAAAAATCGCATTAAATTTTAATTGGAATCTTTCTTTTTCTTTATTTTATCAGTGTTACTAAAGCTTGATCCATGCACCTGGATATTCTTTTTTAATAAAATAGATATATAATTTCCTTTTTAAAATATTTTAAGTTGTAAAATTCTTAAAAGGTTTGAAAATGATTTTAAAGTGTTTGAGTAAATAGTTTTAAGTTGTAAAATCAAACTTTTCGTCGATCCTCTTCGCCTAAAAACTTCCGGTTGCCTATACGGCAGCGTTTTCTTGTTTCCGACGATCACCGATGTCAACCCCGCCGTCTTCAGCTTCTTCTTCATTATCATCCTCAGCACCTCAGTTCACATACACTGCTAATTCGTACTATTCCCTTCGTGGCGCCGTCTCCTGCTCCAGCGACGCCGGTTTTACCCGTTCCCGGAGCTACAGTACTGTAGATCAGAGAAGAAGAGATAGACAAAGATGATAACTGTACGGTTCTTGTCGTATTTGCAAGAACAGTCTTGACCGTTGATGACTTGAGATTGTTGGGCTTCTCTTTTGTCTCAACCATATGGGCCTTGTCACTTGAGTTCGAGCCCATACTGCTATTACGTATATCCTATGGATTCATAAGGTTTTTCGAAATCTCTATGCTCTGAATTTAGTTGTTGTTGTTGAGCAAGTGATAATAATCATAGTCGAGAGAGAAACATAATATAATCTTCACGTGGCTCTTGGTCTTCACCGCTCAAGTTGTCTCTATCTTCGTTGTTGTTATTGTTTGTGTCGACTTCTAGGTGATGATGATGATGATGGTTGTTATTATGACCTGGCTCCATGGCCATGTTCATAGAGATGTGGAGATCTGGTTTCTTTGACTGAGAGGAGCTAGAGGGCGTCGTTTCGAGGCCGGAGAGGTTCACTTGTCCTGTCCACCATGGATTCGCCATTAAAACCCTATGAGGTTGTATTTGATTATATGTTTCAACCCTTTAGAAATATATACTTATTTTTTTTAAGATCAAGAAGATGAACAATTCTAGAGGATGAGGAGATGAGGTGATAGATCTTGATTTTAAAACACTTATACAGGTGTTTGTGTTGTGAGAAACACAAGACAAAGAAAGACTAATTAAAAGAACTCGACAAATAATTATACTAAGCAAGAAAGAGAAAAGTAGTGTAAGGTAACTTATAAAATAAGTGGAGCATTTTTTTAGAACAAAAATAAGTGGAAGCATATGAAGATATTGATTTATATATACACAAAGGAAGAAAAAACAAATCAACCAACCTAAGGCTTGAGAGAGTGACATAATTATATTTAAGAAAAAATCGTATTACAAGCAGAATACGAATATGCATTCCAGTTTTTTTAAAAATTGTAATGACAATTTTTAAGAAGCTTATTGTCACTTGACAATGTGACATACTTCAAAATAACTCATGTACCACGAGTGCGTAACTAGATTTCAGTCTCTTTAACAAAATCTACTAGATCTTTTCATAAGAAAATATTGTTAGTTATTTTATTTTGTTGTAGTTATCTAGACTATTTCAGGTTTGAGTAAAAAAATGATTTTTAGATATAAAAAAAAAAACAATGTGACAGAAATGTTGTCAATAGCACAACACTCATGATCAATTTAATTTTTTGAATACTTGCAGTATCAGACTTTTAACATCTGTAGGAATTATAAATTTTAAACCGTATTAGAGTTTAACACATACGTTTTTATTCCACCACCGTATTCTGACATTACATATTTAATTGGTTAAGATAATCTTCTCTACATGTGTCGTTTTAATTTTTTGTTCTTTTTAAGTTAGCGTTATAATTTATGTGTGGGGTCGCGCGCCGAGGGTGAAAAAATGGGTGGGGCACACGATCGTTTTCCCTCTACAATATTTTTATTTCGAAAGCTGAATCATGGGGTTTTCTTGAATAAAAATGATTTTATAATATAATACCTACGCGGCTACGCAGTATTCATTGGATCAAATTAATGGATAGTTTTTACGTACAACAAATATTAATAATTACTCAAACCTATAGCATCGAATATCTAAACAGTGACGCACAGAAAGTTTATGAACATTTGTTAACTATTTAAATAACATGATACTCTTGCCGTAACAATTAAACAGTGGATACTCGAAGAGGTAAATTTATAAACTTCACTAGCTCTGAACGTGTGCATTAGCATACATGATTTGCCAAAACCTTAATATGTAAAACCGGACGAAACATTGGTAGCCAAAAATTTTAGAGTATAAATATTATAAAACATACACCTATGCAAGTTAATTAGAAAGTAAACAAATTAGAATAATTATAATCAAGTTTAATAATGCTACACGTCTTAACTCTTAAGTTAGTTGTGAATTATCTTTGTTTTTTTCAAAAATTTCTAACTCTTATTTAAATATTTTCTATGAGGTAAGTTTTATCCTGCTAGCTAATTAAAAAAATCTCATTTTAGTATTATATTTTGCAAACTAAAAGTTATATTTTACTGAATTTTTGCTTAATTTGTACTTAATTTTACTTATATCAATTATTTAAGTTTTGCCACATCAAAATTTTTGCAACAGAATTTTTATTTATTTTTTGACATGTCAGTTATATCCAGAGACCTGTTGTGCGAATCTTAATGTATGCATCGACTCCGAATATGAGATAGAGTCAGGACTGATATATATGCACAAACCTTAGGGTCTTTGATTGTCCTCCTATACTCCAACAGCACAAAATAAATTATCAAAGACACATAGATTATGAGGAACAAGCTTGTTTGGATTTAATATATATATATAGTTTGATTACAATCGTCTTGAATCGGATAATCTATGAGGAATAGACGTGTTTGTGTATTCAGCTATATCCAAAACGGGACCGAACCTACCACAACTTAGATTCTGTTGTGTTTTCAGACTGTTTCTCTCTCAAACTCAATCTATTAAAATCTTCTTTGCTATTGCTATGATTTCAAGATAAATCACAGTTATAGTCCTTGAAAGTAGATTTTGTATCTCAATCTTTAGCCATTCTTCTTCTAAGTTTTATCTTACATTTTAAGTACGTGATAATGAGTTTCTTCCATGATGTCAAAAGTCTGATTATGTGGACTTTTTTTTGGTTTTCAGGCTGATGCTTACTCGTCTCCGGCGTGTTACAATTTGCGCTGTCCAGGGTTCCTCCAGATTAGCAGGACCGTTCTCGTAGAAGGCGCAATTTCACCATCGACTGCAAGAGGACTTCAAACCGAACTAACCCTACTAGTTTGGAAGGTAATTTTTCTATTTAAGTGTTGTTTTTTTTTCTTAAACAAATACTTTCTAATACAAAGATAATTATTAAACAGGATCCAGCAGCACGGGGGACCATGGTGGCTAGGTGTTGGTAGCAATGGGACTAAAATCTCGGCAGTCGGATACTGGCCCGTTGAGATTTTCAGCCGCCTCGCTGATCACGCGGAGGACTTACAGTGGGGGGGGGGGGGAGAGATTGTCGACACTGCAGTGGGGCGCCACACCTCTACGGAGATGGGTTCTGGATATCGTCCCGGCACCAACCAAGCCGCATACGTGTGGGATTTACATGTTGCTGTCAGCCCAGGGGAGTTCCAGCCTGTTTATCGGCGGATAGTGGGGGAAACTAACGCGACCTACTACAGCGTCGAGAAACACAGCAACAACAGCTTCTCTTACGGAGGACCTCATCAGGGGGCAGCGGTTCGTCTGAAGTTTGACTTGGTTCCTTTTTTATTATGTGTTGTATTGCTGCTGCTTGTTTAGTTTTAGTTTTGTGTGTTTGTTATGTTGTGTAATTCTGAGTGTCTGTATTGGTTGTAACCAGGAAACTAGTCTGTCCTTGTAGTTCACGTTGTTTCAATATGTACTGGCTTGAACCAACTAGTTTGATTTTCTCATTTCTTTATGGCCAATAGCCCAAACAGTATCTACAGAAATGGAATAAATAGCATTGATCCAAATCGATAAACATGATACAATTTCAGATTGAACTTTAGTTGAACTGACCACCTACTCATTGCATATCACCTAACCAATGACTGCATCAAAATATTCTGCAACCTATGATGATTTTTTGGTCGAAAAGATGTTTTCATCAGGCTTTTTCCACTATATGTATTAAATATTTCTTTTGTTAAAAACTTGAAATACTGAAGGATAAATATTTTTTTCTCATTGGATAAATAGTGAAATTTAAGTAATGATATTTTTTCCAAAAGGATAAATATTTACTCTCAATCATGGTAAATAACATAATACTAACAAAATCCCAAGATAAAATTATAGTATAAATATATTATTTCTTTCAGATCCGAAGAATCAACACAATTTTAATCCGTCATAAATATGAACTATATAATGGGTATTACTTAGTAAAAAATAAGTAAACATTAAGTAAAAGTTAAGTAAAATTAAATTTTATTTTGTAATATCAAAAGAGAATAAAAATTCTATTAGGTAGCAGAAAGTCAATAGAAATGTGAAAATTATATATTGTGAATGACATCCTTCAACTTAATGATGTTATGTAATTAACATGAAAATTTTAATTTTATTCATACAAAAAGTGACGTGGATATCAGAAACCGTTCAAACCACTCAAATTTAGCAAGTACAGACAGACTTTGATGACATAAGATATGAGAGAATAAAGAAAAAGCAAGAACTGAAAGAACAAGAAATGAACAAAACATATATAAAGAAGAACTGAGTCTAAGCTCAGATGAACTGCTTTTCCATGCTCAGTTCCTCTGTAAGCAAAACTCGTGTTTCTGTACTTTCCGATGATGTAGTAAGTAGAGTTTGTCTCTCATACTTTGAGATCGGAAACAGCCTGAAATTCGCGTATGCTGACAGAAATCTGTATCGTGAGCTCGGTCTGAGAGCCTCCAAAAATATATGCTGGAGAGATTGCACCTTCAACAAGAACTGTGCGACTGGTTTGTATAAAACTAAGGCAACAAAGATTGCAGCACGTTGAAAAAGTGTATGCATCAGCCTGTAATTATAAATATGTACATAATCAAATATATATTTATCTAAACTATTAAAACTGAAGTACATTTAAAGAATAACACTTAATTCATTTTAAATATTACAAGTTTTGCCGCTAGCTTTCCTTTAAAGCAATAAATGAATAAAGAAATGTTTCATAGAAAAAGTAAATGTATTTTACACATTTATAACTAATTCATTAGTCTATATCTAACTTATATGTAACATATTTTAGTAATGGCAACCAAGTATCCCGAATTTTTAGTGCTCTTACCCATAAATTTGAATGCTAAGCATGGTAATTTAAAATCAAAATAATATATGGTATGTTTTACTATAACTTTCCGTCCGTAGGACAGACCGACATTAGTAAATAATATATACGACATAAAAGAATCGTTTTTGAATATTTAAGCGTAAGAAAAAGTCATTTAGTTTACATCTATTAATTCTATATTGCTTGATTGAAAAAAAAATCAATCAAGCAGTTTTAAAGTAAAAAAGAAAAGAAATTGCAGTGAAAACAATGGAGTGTCACTAAAATAAGAAAAAAAGGAAATAGCAAAATATTGCCGTTGCCTCCTAGAACCCAATAAAATTCTAGCCGGTGGACCATAATAACGTTTAATCTAAAATATTAAAGCAGAAGTACAAAAAAGAATTAGCCCTAAAAGTTACTCAAATATTACATCTTTATGCCACTACCATCAAAACTACGTCGTTTTAATTTCTGTTTTAAAAAAAAATCGTTGACCAGCAGAAGAATCTGTTGGGCTTATACATTCTTAATGGACCAAATTAATGTTAAATTTAGTATTTAAAAAAAATATGTTCACCAACAATCGATGGAACATATATTAATTATACTTACCTAAACTAAATTACCATGAAATATATTTTTCTATATCTAAGCAATCATAATAAGAATTACTGTATCAATTAACTATTGAATTTTTTTTTTGTTCAAATCTTGGAAATTACGCACATTCATTATTTATTATAAAATCGTACATAATTAAATTTTTTCTTTCCATAATACAAAATATTCCAAAACCGACTAATAAATTTACGAAAAATCTAAAAATAATCAAAAAATCATATTTTTTTCCTAAATGTGGTGGACGTTCGGGTATTAATTCGGGTTCAGTTTGGATCTATTCGGGTTTCGGGTTTTGGGATCAAAAATTTCAACCACATTCGGATATTTCTAAATTTTGATATGGGTTCGGTTCGGGTTCGGATAATCCATTTAAATTATCTTTAACATTTTGAAATTTCATTATCTACTTTAAACTTCACAAAATATATAAACAAACTAATATATTACATATAAATTTGAATAAAATATGTCAAAATACCTAAGTTTAACATATAAATTGGTTTGGTTAGAATATTTGGATCGAGAATCAATACATATTTTAAATATTATCGATGTTGTGAGTATAGTTTAATTTTTTAAATAATTATTTATGTCTATCTGTATATATTTTCAAGTATTTTGAACAACTTAAAGTATCATATATATTTTTGATGTTTTATAATATACATTAATCTAAAAATAATTAAAATATATAGGTATATTAATCTATATCGGATACATTCGGGTATCCGAAATATTTTGGTTGGGATCCGATTCGGTTTCGGTCCTTAAACCAATAATTTGAATCCTTTCGGATATTTAATCAATTTTGGTTCGAATATGATATTACTTTTTCGGACCGGATTCGTTTTGGTTTTTCGGGTTTGGTTTTTGCCCAGTCCTAATTGTATGCAGCCAGTATTTTAAAAATGAATCATATAACTAACTCAGATGTTATTTACAAAGGGCTTAAAACTTTACACAAAGCAGCAAAAATGACGACAATAACTTTTTTCATACTTTATGCGCAATCAAAATGAGATATGCCAAATAATATTAAGAAAACCAAAAGCCTATTCCAAATCATCAATAAGCCCTTTGTAAATATAATTACTCATTTCAGATTAGTATTTTGTGGTTAATCATTTATAATTAATTTTCCATTACTTATAATTTTTTCTTTATAATGTTTTTATTTTTAAAAAAATCAATAATATATAATTCTATTTAATAAATTGTCACACCAAATTTATATGTAAAATATATAAAACACACACAAACCAAAAAAAATACACAAATATACTAGACTGAATTGTTAATTTACAAGTAAATTAATAAAAATAGTACTATAGAAAAATAATTAAATTCTCAGTTTAAAAATGGATACTAAACACTGGAAACTAAATACACTATCACCTATTAAACATTATCATGAATGTTTTTTTTACAATTAACAAAATAATACAGTAATTCAAAATATATACTCGCGCGGACGCGCGGGTCAAAAGCTAGTTGTATTTAAATTAATACCCTTATGAGGTTAAAGACCTGAATAACTAAACCGGTTGGTTTAATGGGTTTAATCGCAGATCAGATACCAGTTGGTCTGGTATTATGGAAAAAAAAAAATATTTTGGTAGAAACTGACAAATAAATTTTAACGGGGCCAATCGAATAACAAGGAGAAAAGTCAAGACATATTCCTAAAATCTTTATAAAATTCTTTTTTTTTTGTTAAGTCGCCGGCGATGACATAGGAAGAACCTCCCTCACTGCAACTAGAGAGAAAGAGAGAAGAGAGATGAAGGTGGTGGCTTTAGTGAGTGGTGGCAAAGATAGCTGCTATGTTATGATGAAGTGTATCCAATACGGTCACGAGGTACATATTCTTCTCTGTACTTGTTGTTGTGAAGAGCTTCCCTGAAACTGCCTTTGTGTCTTTTATGTAGATTGTTGCATTGGCGAACTTGTTACCGGTTGATGATTCGGTTGATGAGCTGGACAGCTACATGTATCAAACAGTAAGACTCTCTGTCTCTGCTTCTTCTTTTGTCTTTGATGGTTAGATGTATATGTTCCTGAATGTGAGGGAAAGCTGAATACTTTAGTTGAATACTTGAATTTGAACAAGGGTTTGTGAGAAAGATTAGGTTTTTGTTATTAGCTCATATATATGGCTGTGTTTATATGAATTTGGTGAATGTATCATGATTAAGTTATAGTCAGTAGCATGATCAAAAGGCTTTATGAAATTGAAATCTGAATGTCCCTTTCTGCAGGTAGGTCACCAGATTATTGTGAGCTATGCAGAATGCATGAAAGTGCCATTGTACAGAAGGAGAATTCGAGGTTCTTCTAGGTTAGGCTTTTGATTGAGATTCTAATCAGTTTTTTTTTGGCTTTAGTTGGAGTTTCTTCATAATGGATTTATGTGTACAGGCATCAGAAACTTAGCTACCAAATGACTCCAGAAGATGAAGTGGAAGATATGTTTGTGTTATTAAGTGAAGTTAAGAGACAGATACCTTCCATCACTGCAGTATCTTCTGGTGCCATTGCCTCAGACTACCAACGTCTGCGTGTTGAAAGTATTTGTTCACGGTTAGGTCTTGTTTCTTTGGCGTTTTTGTGGAAACAAGACCAGACTTTGCTTCTTCAGGAAATGGTATACCCCAAGTTTCAACCCTGTTTCAGTTTCATAATCTTTTCATGATACTTCTTTAACTCGTTTCTTGTTTACTTGCAGATAGCAAATGGGATCAAAGCTATTTTAGTCAAGGTGGCGGCAATAGGGTTGGATCCCTCGAAGCATTTAGGGAAAGACTTAGCCTTCATGGAACCACATCTTTTGAAGTTGAAAGAGTATACTGCTACATTTCTTTTTTAACGCTTTACACTAAGATAGTCTTTATTATATATCTAGTTGTGACACATTTTGATTATGTGGCTTCTGAATGTATCTTTACTTAGGTTATATGGAAGTAATGTTTGCGGTGAAGGAGGAGAATATGAGACGTTGACTCTCGATTGCCCTCTTTTCACTGTATGTCAATCTTCACAAATTTGAGTTCATTGTTTCATTACATTTGTTTGTAGCTTGACAATTTTCTGTTTTCTTAGAATGCGAGAATCGTGCTTGATGAATTTGAAGTAAAGCTACACTCTCCAGATTCTATTGCACCTGTTGGAGTTCTTCATCCAACGATCTTCCATCTCGAAAAGAAGGGAAATACAGACTCTAGTTCCCTTGAAGAGGAGCCAGGATTGGTGTTTGAGGTACAAGGAGATTGTCCTAACACAACAGAATCTACCTGCCAACTAAATAATGGAATCGTTGATGTAGTTGAACATACAAGAACCAGAGTTAACTTATCAAAGACCGGGAAAGAAAACACAGTCTCCATTTGCTGCTGGCTTGAAGATTCTTCAACAGGTAACACCCAAACACAGACCAAATCTCCACGATGTTCTCCCACGTGTAGTTGATATTTGATTTATACCTCTTTGAGCAGGCCTGAAAGAAGATCTTGAGACTGTTCTTACAGAAATTGAGACGCAACTTCTGAAACAAGGATTCAACTGGGAGAACGTCTTGTACATTCATCTTTACATCTCTGATATGAGCGAATTCTCTGTGGCGAATGAGACATATGTGAAGTTTATCACACATGAGAAGTGCCCTTTTGGTGTTCCTTCACGTAGTACAATAGAACTTCCTTTGGTACAAGCTGGTCTTGGTAAAGCTTACGTCGAGGTTTTAGTCGCCATTGACCGAAGCAAAAGGGTTCTCCATGTACAGAGCATCTCTTCCTGGGCACCTAGCTGCATTGGACCTTATAGTCAAGCTACTTTGCACAAGGGTGTTCTTCACATGGCTGGACAGTTAGGGCTTGACCCTCCTACGATGAATCTTCGAAACGAAGGCGCAGTCGCTGAGCTGAATCAAGCATTGACGAACAGTGAGGCAATAGCAGAAGCTTTTAGATGCTCCATCACTTCATCAGCTGTTCTCTTTGTGGTATTCTGTTCTGAACGCACAAAGCAATCAGAGAGGAACCAACTTCATGAAAATTTTGTTTCCTTCTTGGATTTGGCAAAGTCTTCTCGGAGGGTGTCCAGTGTCCTCGACCCTATTTTCCTTTACATCCTTGTCCCTGACCTTCCGAAAAGGTACTAAACACTGCAGAGAATCTAATATTATGTTTGTGAATATCTGATTTTGAACTGTTGTTCTGCAGGGCTCTTGTTGAAGTAAAACCTGTCTTATACGTGGAAGAAGATACAGAGAGTGATGATGAAACCGGGAAAGATCAATTGGGTGAAGGAGACTATAGTTGTTTGGGATATAAGCCAGAGAAATGGCACCAAGACTGTGTGCAGAAACGAGTTGTTGATGGGAAAATATGCGTGACCATTCTCTCCATCTCTGCCGGAGTGATGAGGAAGCTTCATGAACCTTCCGGTAATGAAGAACAACAACTGGAGAAAGTATCGAGATTCTGTGTATATCTTCTCAACAAAACCTTGTCTGAAAATTCTTTCTCTTGGCAAGACACAACGGTGGGAATGAATGGGTTTCTTTCTTGAACACAATGTCAGTCTTTCATCTAAAGCTTTGCTTATATATCTTATGTTTTGTTGATGCAGAGCTTAAGAATACACTTCTCTACAAGTCTTGGTGTGTCCTTAAAGAGATTATCTGACATGTTTGAAACTGCATTCAAAGGGGTTAACGAGATGAGTCACGGAGTTACATTCACCGGCCTGAAAGAACCTATATTCAATCTGGTTCCGGTCCTTGGTGCTGGAAACTCTTCTGCTTCGCTCGACAACATTATCACCTGTGAACTATTCTCCCTGAGGTCATAACCTTCCATATCTCACAAGGAACTCAAGCTTTGTTTTTCTTGATTTTTGAGCCGGCTCTCCTCTTCAGTGGGTTTCCACTGATGACGTTTGTTTGCAACGGGGAGTCACTTGAACGGCATTAATGTTTTGGACAGAATCATTTTTTTTGGATGTATTGATTTACTTATGGAAGAACAACACGTAGTTGTTTTGTTTCAAATGAAACGAAATGATGTTTGTTTATGAAGGTAAGGAAAAGAAAAACATGTTTGCTTTCTTTGTTTTCGTTTGAATTTCAGCTCTGGTTAGGCGTACGTAACACAGCTTTCTTGCAGTGCAAGATGCACTTGATTCCAAACTTGATGATGAACTCTAGAAGAAAGCGTATCCATTTATATAAATATACATAACCCAATTGGGAAATCAGGAGTGTCACTTGGAAGACTTTTAGCTCTTCCGGTTTAGACTCTGGCTGCGCCATCTCCAAACCGAGATTGAGTGAACAAAGCTCTCACCGTCTGGCTTAAAACCATTAAACAGATTGTTCCTAAGTGTCGTGAAACAGTCTCCTTATCTGATCCACGCTCGCCGGAATCAATGTCACTGGACATCGCTTGTACTGTCACAACAAAAGACCACCATAAGCTCACATTGACGAGTGGTTATTGGGAGTAGAAAGAAACGGTTTGGAGAGCTAACCTTTGTAACATACTTAAAAACGCAAGCATAGCAGAAAACAAATCCAGAGACTGTGACAACTGACGGGTTTGCTCGTTTTTGCAAGCATAACGCGCAGAGGGAACTGTCCGGAGGTAGAGGGATTCCTTCTTTAGCTACCTGTTTTTACAAAGTTGACTGAGCTAAAGATATGTCTACATTAGTTTCAGATCTTACTATCAATTGATATGAATACCTTTGGAGCTGGAGGAGGTGGAGGAGGAGGATACACAGTTGGAGCTGTCAATCTCTCTTCAGCTGATTGATACCACCATTCCATCATCTACAAAACCAAATAAAGCAACTGAGACACCTATGTTCAAATAATAGTGTGTGACAAAAAATCTATTGAGAGACAAACATGCCAAAAGTATAGCTATGGCTATAGAATACAAAATTCACTCTAATGTATTTAAAGCTCACATTTCATAAGGAAATCAATCTCCTTCAGAATATGGAGGGATGTTTCAAGACGGTGTAACAAGCTAAGCTAAGAATCTTAAAACGGTAAGGTCTAAGGGTACTTACTTTAAAGATAAAAACTGCTGCAATTAAACCGGTTTGGGCGTAGTCAAGAACCGCATATGAACATGTAAGAAGAGCCCCTTGCACTGTCTGATTCAATATTCGAAACAGTGTTGTCAGACGTTGGATCATTAATGTATAAGCAGTAGTAGGAAGCAGACTATCTCATTTCTTATATTACAGGGAGTTCAAAGTCGTACTTTTAACCATGGAGGACCACGAAGTCTCTCACGCTCATGGTTCCGTATCTTTGAAATTCTTGCAGACGTATCCATCTATCTTGGCATCAAAAGAGGAAAAAATCAAGACAAGAGTGTGTTAAACATAACACATGTGAATTTACAAGTTCACGTTTATCTAGAAACATTAACAAGTGGACTTCTAACTTCTAAGTATACCATCCGACAAAGGTCAGGATCATGCGTTCTCTGAGGCCTACAGACTATAGTAGAACATCCTAGAATGAACGTGACTGCATTTTCGTTTTACATTATGCTTAATCTTACTTCGACTAGGGACAAGCCAATCAAGAATAATGGTGAAGAGAATTGTCAAGTAGAAAGGAGGAAGTGGATACCAGTTCCTGCCCTGTAGCTCGACAAACTTGAATCCCAAGAGCTTGAAGGCCGAGAGAATAGAATCTAGTAGCGTCCAGTAGATATAAGAGCTGGTAACTGAATGATAATCCTGCACAGCAAAGCCCAGATCATGCCAGATAAGTTAACTACAAAAAGTTGCCAGAGATCCACAATATGAATCCTCATATCATAATAAAGTAAACGCAGGCATAAAGTACATCACTAAGAATTCCATCCAGACATGAACAAATAGCATGGATTGTAACTTCAATTTAGAAAATCAAGTTTCCAACTTTAGGCATGAAGCTCAACAAGATAAACTAAGAACTACTCCTAACTACTATAAAGAATCATCAGCTAATATACAGTCAGATTCCATGATTACCTTCGTTTGATGCATGTATCCAAGGATAGCACACAGCTATAAACTTTTTAATCTTCGTAGCTAACTGCACTCTAACAGAAAGCTCTCCATTCCCACTATCCCCTCTTGAAACAACTGGTTCCTCTCCTGTAAAGAAGTCAGCAGCTTCATCAAACCCTTGATCCTCCATTCCCCATAAACTTTCCCTGAGCCTAGCTTCCCTCTCCTTGTTATATATCGCATGCAACTTCGATTTAAAATACGGCAACACAACCTAACAAAAAAAAAGGCACTTATTAGAAGACAGTACCAAGCTTAAAGGCAC
Source organism: Hirschfeldia incana (assembly GCA_026261945.1). Taxonomy (NCBI): domain Eukaryota; kingdom Viridiplantae; phylum Streptophyta; class Magnoliopsida; order Brassicales; family Brassicaceae; genus Hirschfeldia; species Hirschfeldia incana. Next base: position 4,993,621 of record JABCMI010000021.1, read on the forward strand.
AACCTTTATGCTTAAAACAGAACCCCACCCAATTGCAAAGAATGCAGTACGAAGCTTAAAGGCACAAGCTTTATGCTTTAAACAGAACACCAAATTACAAAAACTTTGCATCAAGTGTAAGTACCAGAAACACAACAGAAAGACACTTATTATTAGAATGCAGCACCAAGCTTAAAGGCACAAGCTTTATGCTTTAAATAGAGTATCCGATTACAAAAACTTTGCATTTTAAGGATAAGTGTAAGTACCAGAAACACAACAGAGAGGATCCTCTGGCGTTTCTCTAAACCAGAATGTTGAACTTCTTCTCCTGAACCTTTCTTGGCACTCTCTTTCCTCAATCTCAATCTCACTGACTTCCTCCTCAACCCATACAATGATTCAGCAAACGAAGCATCTGCAACCAATTCATTAAAAAGACCAAACTTTATAAGCAGACATTCCAATACACACTGTAAGAAAACACTTTCGCAGAATCAAACCTGTGGTTCGTAAGCTATGTCCTTCGAGGATAAGCATCAGAGCAGCATAGAACTCATCCTCGTAGTCTAAGATTTTATGAAGAAACGATCGTCTCAAAGCAAAAACCTACCAATTAAGAACATGAATCAATCATTGACATGTAATGGAATCTCAAATGTAAGAAGAAGGGCATTTTGATTTTTACGCCGAGGGAATATGTGAGAGCGGCGCGGAGGCTAGCTGGAAGCTGCTGAGCTGCAGCCATCTCGAAGAAGGTAGGACGTGTGCCATCACCTCCCACCTGAAACAGCATCTTCTTGCCTCTTCTTCTTCTAGTGATTGTTGATAAAAGGTGAGACCTTTAGGTTTAGCTTCTTCGGAAGATAGACGAAGGAGAAAAAACGCATTTCGAGACAGAATATTTATTTATCACGTCATAAATCAAGGTTCTTGCCACGTCAGCAACATTGCATATCTGACTCGTTAGATTGCTGCTTAATCATTGCATCATATTTTGGGTTAGACATCGTTTTGTTAGCAGCTAGCTAGTTGCTAACATGTTATGATTCTAGTTTGCATTGGTTCAAGAAATGTAATTGGTTTGATCTATCAGTTGTGAAAAAAAAAAGATTTTTTGTTGACTATTTTTTTTTTTATCAATTTTACCTATTTCAATTTTTATAGTCAAAATAGAACATAATTATGTTTATAAAAGTTGATTGATCAAAGACAAATACAAAAAATAAGCACATTTTCTCAGTTCTCGAACTGTCAAATAATTTAACTGATTCACGAACCGATATCACAAAAATAAAAAAATCAAGTGTTACAAAAGAATATGGAGAAAACAAATCAATGCTATGAGGAGATCATCAAACATACCAACTATTCATGAAATTCCTTCTCGAATGATATTTATTAGACTTATTATGTAAACAACACTTAATATTATTACAATACAAAACCGAGCTCTGGTGACATATGAGAATCATTCATTGTGGATCTATCGTTTCTGCAACAGTCTCCGTAGTAAAAATGGAAGGTCTTGTATCCTTTGAAGTAAAGTAGCGGATCTTTTAATGATTTGATTTCAAGATCAGAAAGAATTAATGAGTATTTACAGTTTTGGGTTGTGTCCTCTGTTGGAACAAACAGACTTATTGGATGACGACACGATTGGCATTTGCAAGGCTATGATGCAGATCCATGTTTCCACAAAAGCACAATGTAATTTCCACAAAACCAATGAGTTTTGTGAAAAGTAAAAGAAGGATAATCTCATGACTGAATCTTCTTTTTCTAATTGAAATGAAAAAAATGTGGTAGCAAAAGAGAGTGAAGCAGCCAATAATTTAAAGATAAGAATGAAAGCAATTGAAGAGGTCCGAAGGTGGATAGTAAGATCTTATATTTCACAACATAATTTGAATCATTGATTATGAAAATATGACTAATAATATGATAATCTCTTAATACTTTGTTTTTAAAGATTTTATGCGACCATGAAGATGAAACCAGCGACATGCAATGTTATCTACATGAACATAAAATAGTGTTAAATGCAAACATTGTAAAAACAATATAAGGCAATATTCTACATATCTTTTATAATCCTTTTTGTTTATTTGATCTCTATGTGTCACAAAAAAAATATTTTATGATTAGCTACTCCTGTGTGGAGTATTAGTACATAGATTGTTAGTAGTTAACACTATTTTGAATGAATTTAATTGAATAATTGAATTATAACAAAATTTGTTTTTAAGAAGTATTTGTCTTGATGCTTTTCCAAATAAAACTATCTTTGAGAAGTTACTACAACTATTTGAGGTGTATTCAATTAATAATTTGAAATGATTTGATTTTAGTAAAGTTTTTAGATGATTTTAAGTGAAATGAAAAAAAAAATATTGTGGTTTTTGTTAAACTATTCTTAAATCTCATCTAAAACTATGAGAATTGAATTTCCATTTTTTAATTAATACAATTCTATAAATTACCTAGAGTGAATCTAAAATACACGGTCTAACATATACTTAACAACAGTAGATTTTGAAATAGTTTATCAAATAACAAGCACAATGAGTCAATGACACTATAATATGAAAAAGTTTGAATAAGAGTGAAATCACTGACATTAATTTCTCTTTGGTTTAATTATGACCGTGTGTAAGTCAGATTTACACCCGCTTTAGATTATTCAAGTTTTTGTTAGACCAACGAATGAAATTCAAGCAGACCAGAATAAAAGTGGAGAATCAAATCTTTGATTGGTTTAGACGTTTAGTGTTGCTAGGTGCTTACCAGTAAAAGCGAACTAGGCCAAAGTAAGCTTTAGTCCACATATTTTTCTTGGCAATCATTAAATAGTGAACCAAATCATAAAAACTGGCACGACAAAGCAAAATTTTATAGAAACTAGAACCAAGTTTAAGGCAAAACACAAGTCTAAGACAAAAACAAAGCATCCTCAACAGAGTGATAACCGTTCAACAGCACAAAAAAGATAGATTTTAAACGATAGCGTTTGCAGCACTAGCGATTCTTGGCCATAGGTCAGCACACTCCTTTCCGATTGGTCCAGTGATAGCAGATCCTATATACGTATTACACAAAAACATAGATTCATTAGTCTTAAGTCATTAGTTGATTTGGTGTTTATTGTAAGAGGAAGTTCTTACCCTTCATTTCACCCTTCGGATTGACAATGACACCAGCATTATCTGCAAAATCGCATACCTAAATTTAGACTTGCACACTTCATATACAAACATAGAAAGATGATCATAGAAATGCTTACCTTCGAAGTACATGAAGACACCATCCTTTCGGCGCCAAGGCTTCCTCTGCCTAACAATGACAGCTGGCAGAACCTTCTTACGGAGATCAGGTTTACCCTTCTTCACAGTAGCCATGACCATGTCACCAACACAGGCGGATGGCAAACGGTTGAGGCGACCCTTGATACCCTTTACGGAAATGATGTAAAGGTTCTTGGCTCCGGTGTTGTCAGCGCAGTTCACGGTGGCTGCCACTGGAAGACCCAGTGACATCCTGAATTTGTTACCAGAGGTTCCTCCTCTTCCTATAGACAAGAAATAAAAAAATATCCACAGATGAGCAACAGAATAAATCAACACAAGTACCATACATAAGGTTAGTATCTATGATTCGTGACAAAGTTATATTGGCAATCCTCTTGTAATCAAAATTAAATTGGAGAAATAAACAATTAACTGAAAGGATATGATCAGCTAACTATCATTCTAAAGATAAGCAACGTTCGGTCTGAAAATGGTAGAGACGACAGGTGAAACGCATGCTAAACGTATAGATCAATATAAGAACAGCTCAAAGTGTTTTATATATCCGTTAAAGAGATCATGATCTATAGCACAAGTTACCATATGATAAATGACATGCTCAAGTCTTTTGTAATAAAAATCAAAATATGATAAAACAATTAAATAAAAAAAACATGCTCAGTTAGACAGTTATCTAGCATTCAAAGTATAAGCATCATTTTTGTCGGAAAATGATTAATACGACAGGTGAAAAGGAATAATAACACAAGTACATCTCAAAATGTTCTAATAATCGGTAGAAGAGTTCATGATCTACAACATAAGCTGATGGAAAATGCATATTCAGCTCCATCATAGACGACAATGAATCAATCAAAGTGAATACAAATTAAAAACAAGCGGGGGTAAACACTAGATCTTCAATTCGCTAGCATAAACAAGTACAAGACAAAGCTGGAAAGGTAATCTTACCTCGCTTCGACATTGTTGCAGAGTTGCAGCTCTTCTTCGGAAGAGTTTTGATTGCAGTGTAACAAGGTTTATATATTGTTTTGCTAGGGTTTTCTTGTGTGCTGACCTGGATCTGTTATTAAGAGGCCCAGAAAAAACTTACCAATAAGCCCAATAACACAATTCAATTTATACCAACTTTTTTTTCTTTCTCAATATCTTTCTTTACCCACAAAATGCAAAACGTACAGTAAGTTATACAAACTCTAATCGTGATTAGATTGCATGTTTCAAAGTTGATTGTAACGATGCATCATCATTATCATAAAGTAATGTGTTCTTTAGGACAGAATTAATGATACATCTTCGAGTGCTTCCATCACATACTTCATAATCTACAACCACGAATCATAACCAGTTTATTTATTTTAAGGTCTCCTAGTGCTTATATACATGACATTGGCAATACAATCTGTAGAACAACCGTTGACAATGAGTTTCTTTGCTTAGCAAACAGAAGTTAGCAAAAAAATTTGTCAGCTTACCACCAGAAGAATCTGTTCAGTTCAGATTAGTTTTACTTACATAATTGGAGTTTTTTTCTAAGAGAAGAAATTTAGTGACCAAAGTTCAGTATTCTGTTGAGTTAAGCAAAGAAGCTCAGGATGGATCAAAGTGCATGAGGTGGGTTATGCTTTCTAAATGTTTTACTCTTTACTGATCAATCTTCATTTCCTCTTTAATGGCACCCCTTTGGTATCTGCGTTTTACAAGATTTTGTGGTTGTTAGTAAAACATTCAACAACTGAATCATAATGGGATCAAATTATTTAATAAGAGTGACACTTGATGCCTGCCTAACCTGGTTGTTTTTTAGCATGAACAACCTTTCTTCTTTCTCCTGACTTGCCTCGAGATCCTGACATATATCACCACACGGAGTAATTAGCCAAGACAATTCAGTTTCCCCCTGAAGCTCTTTTTTATTTATTTGGTATTATGTCTATGAACCAATGTACTTTATGAAATGTTTGGATCTCTTACTGAACAAAACAAGTTCTAACTTAGAATGTGTGAGCATACTACTAAGGAAGCAATCCAGCGCTTTGTCACAAAGATTTGAATGTTGACGGTAACTGACCTATCGGTTTTTTGTCTCTGCATAATTCGCTTCCGCAGCTACATCTAAATGCCTTCACAGGATGACTTTCATCACTGAAATCTATCATGTAATCCTGCGATTATAAACACGGGCTATTTGTATGTGAATAACTCAGGAGTGGTTAACATAGAAGACATGCTTGGTCCATCATGGTGCTTACCCATGTCAGTTCTTCCATGGCCTTCACATCTCGAATGGTAAAAAAGGCAATCTACACATGACCAAACCAAACTTTAACAATTGATGCCTTGAGGAAGATGAGGTTAGAGAGGGGAAATGATATACTTACATGGTAATAATGCCTGTCAGGAGTCTCTATTTGTACCGGAATATCAATTAAGTTTGCATCCCCACATCTGCATCAACAATAAAGTTAAGAAGAAGGATAAACTCTTAAGAGAAGCACGTAGCACAAGGAGAGTTGATTGGTACTACCTGTGGTTAACAAACCTAGCGACATTTCCACAGATTGTGGCATCCAGGCAGAGAGCTTCTTCATCTTTCAGATCCTTTTCAGAACCCCAGTCTGCATCCAAAGTTACAGGATATGTATGCCGTTCACTACTAGATCTTAGATTCCGCTCGTATAACTCTGTGTTGGTCAATATTTCACCAATGTATTCATAGACAAAGGTTCCTTTCGGCAAGTCTTGCAGTGGTCTAACACCCCATCCTTTCCCTTCCGAGGTAAAGTAAACCTGGAACATAAAGACATCAAGCAATGGCCGGAACTAAAGTAGTATCTCCCTGAAAATGTTACCTGAAGTTGGCACCTTATCCCTCTCTGTACTACTCGATTGCCACAGAGCATATCACAACCACACTTTCTCCAGCATTCCTTAACGAACTTCCTGATCAAGTGCCCTTCGCATTTACCATGATCTCTCTCTAACGGGCAGTCTTGGCAGTAAAACTTACTGAAGCTATCTGGTGCCGTTTTCATCTTGAGACAAGTGTCAAGAAATTCCTCCTTTAGCAACCCTTCTTTGGTATACGCATATTCTCCACTGGTGTCACGAGCACAAGCACATGGAAAGTCAGCTGAAAGACAGTCCCCCTTGCAGCTAGCGCAACAGTCGTCGTCAGAAATCCGAGCCAGTGAGACATGCACATAAGCACTTTGGTATACAATGTTGTGAGGGATGTAAGTAAATGTGGGCACTTTCTCAGTCCCAACATCATCAACCAGAGAGATTTCAACGCTCTCTGAACCTTTGGTTATGTCGTGGATTATGGTTTTATACTTCCTCTTCCGAACACCGTTGCTAGTCTGTGGCTGGCTCTGGACTCCATCAACGGACGAGCCTGAGGCTGCAAAACGGGTTTCGTATATTGATTTCAGAGTAGCAGGAGAGTCAACATTCTTCCCTCTACTGCCATTAGATGAACTTTCGCTTGGCTTCTTCAGAGTAGCACTAGGAAGAGGAGGGTCAGTGCCCACAGCAAGATTCTTCCCTCTATTGCCACTAGATGAAGTTTCAGTTGGCTTCTTCATAGTAGCACTAGGAGAGAGGTCGATGCGCATGCGCATATAACTCTTCCCTCCATTGCCATCAGATGAACCATGGCTTTGCTTCTTTAGAGTAGCACTAGGAAAAGTAGGGTCAATGCCCACAGCAAGATTCTTCCCTCTATTGCCATTAGACGAAGTTTCAGTTGGCTTCTTCAGAGCAGAACTAGGAGAAGGGTCAGTGCTCACAGCATTCTTCCCTCTGATGCCACTAGATGAACCTTGGCTTTGCTTCTTCAGAGTAGTACTATGAGGAGAATCAAGAACCACGACATTTTCCCCTCTATTACCATTAGATGAACCGTCGCTTTGCTTCTTCAGAGTAACACTAGGAGGAGAGTCAACGACCACATCATTCTTCCCTCTGTTGACATAAGATGAAACTTTGCTTCTTAAGAGTAGCACTAGGAGGAGAGTCAACGACATTGACCACAACATTCTTCCCTCTAATGCCGTTAGATGAACCTTCACTTTGTTTCTCGTTTCTCTTCACTCTAGGCGGAGTGTCAGTGCTCCCCACAACAACATCATTCTTCCCTCTATTGTTGTTAGACGAACTCTCGCTCTCATCTTCAAGAGAGTAGATAGCATCGATCAATACAGAATAGTTATCGAGTTTGATGATACCCCAATTATCACCGTTCTCTCTAAGTAGCTTCCTAAGCACAGGGAGAGTCTTTGCATCAGGAATCTTCAGTTCCCTAGTTTTCTCACACGCTTTGCGTACCCTCTCGTCAGTGAGCTGTAGAGGTTGCATTTAAAGTAGATCAATTGCAACTAAAACTGCAAACTTTTCACACACAAAAACAAAACAAAGAAAAAAGAAAACAAATCAGTAAAGATGTGAGAACTTTAAAAGCCATAATCAAACCCTAAAGAAGCTAGTGATTGCAATCACGAATCGAATCGAATCAGAAAACGGCGAATGCAATAACCACTGAGCAATTCCGAAACAGAGAGAGACCTAACGTAAACCTAAATTTCGCGGAATACGAAATCACATTGAGGAGCAAAACGAGTAAGAAGAAAAAACAGACCTCTGAGGTTGTTGGTTAGGGAAGAGAGTCACTGTTCAAAGCGGAAGCTTCTTCGAGTTCAGCCGCCTAATCACAGTTGTTGAAAGGTAAGACAGTGATTGAAATTGCATGCAGAGAGCGTATGTATCCAACTTTCTGTGAGAGAGTTATTAAAAAAAGTAACAGTAATTACTAAACTGTAATAATGTCACTTGGAAGTACAAATGCCCTAAATACATCCCATTCTCTCAGTCTCAGAGATTCCAATTCACTGCGGCTTGAGTAAAATTGTTTCTCCCGAGAGAGAAGAGAGATAGACACTGTATTTATTATATGTCTATTAGCCCATTGACTTTTTTGCCTGCGTAGGCCCATTGACTTTAAGGGCAGACAGCTCCGATTATAAAGTTATGGGCTACTTCCGATTATTAAGGGGGGTGTATTCTCTATTTTTGATCTGAAGTCATTTGATTCTTTTGCTAAGTTTTCGTATGATTTTAAGTGAATTGTGAATTTAAAACTATGCGATTTTTGGGAACTTTAGAAGAACTATAATAGGGGTCTCTCAGTTTGTTTGATAACCAATAGACTTGTTTGTACGCATATACTACTAAGTCCCGAAACTTCAAGCTTTCTCATCGAATACTTTGATGAAAGATCATGTACTTCAGCATCACAAGAATTGAACTACTTCAATTTCTGAAATAGTATTAGCATTTAAGTTGGAGTGGTTGTGACGATTGTTATTTATTACCTAGCTTGTTACCAGTATCACAATCTGAAAATTTTATTTGAGTTTACCTAACCTAAAATAACATAAAATGAAGAAACCAAAAAGCAAATTAACAAGGATATGTATACAAGAAAAAGACTTTCTTCATAAAAAAAATTACAAAGAAGATATAAAAGAGTTTCAAGATAACCGAACCTACACTATTATTACATAAAAATGGTTAATTCGTTGCGACAGAAACTTCTTCTCCTTTGACTGGATTTTTTGTTTTTCATTACAACATCTCAAAATCTGTTCTTAAAGTCTCCAACTGTTGTTATAACCACTTTTCCGTTAAAGACAGCTCGTAAAACAAACCAACGGTCGAGTTCTTATCATGTCTAAAAACAACCATCTCCTTCCTCATCTCACGCTTCTTCTTCCCCTTCCTTTTTATTCTCCCTTCTCAATCTTTTCTCAACTGATTCGCATGATCATTCACGAGAGACAAGTGAAAAAAGAGAAAGGTTTAAATCCTTTAACCTTTCTTGACTCCTACGTTTCTCGCGAAACGTTAAACGAATCCATTTAGATATTTTTTTTAAACAGAAAAGCATGGTTCGCCAGAAATTCGCATGTCCTGTTCTCGAAATCAACGTAATCTCAGCACAAGACCTATCCCTGGTTTCTAAAAACATGAAGACATACTCCGTCGCGTGGATCAACACCGACCCGATGCGTAAACTCACGACCCGTGTCGACCAAGCAAACCGATCAAACCCTATATGGAACGAGAAGTTCGTGTTTCGTGTCAACGACAAGACCCTCCAAGCCGATGTCTCCGCGATTGTGATTGAGATCTACGCGGCGGCTTGGTCTAAAGACGCACTCGTCGGCACCGTGAATGTTCTTCTAAGCGATCTCTTTGCTCCTTGGTCTGGTTTCGGCGACGGCGACGACGGGGGCGGCGGGAATAACAACATGCGGCTCGTGACGCTTCAGATTCGTCGTCCTTCGGGGAGGCTTCAAGGGTTTTTACGGTTAGGTGTTGCGCTTCTCGACGGTGGTCAGCGGAGTATGCCGTTATCGAGGGATGTTACCGATGTGAAGAGAGATCTTCAAGATGGTGTAAAGATTATTCATCGTCGTACGAGTAGTGATCAGACGGATTTAACAACGTCGACAAATGATTACGGTGTGAAAACAGGGGTTGTAACCGGCGGAGCAAGAGTTTCCGGCGGAAATAACGGTGGAGGAGGAGGAGGAGGGAGTGTTGTGGTTGGTGTGGATAGTATGGTGAATGGTTCGTATTGTAACTCTGATATTGGACCGTCAGCGTCTGTGGTTGCGGCCGCGATTGCGCAGGGGCTCTACAATAGACAGAAAACAGCGGTTAAAGCGGTTGCGGTTAAGGAGGACGCGAGTTCGATTCTCGAAGGGAAGACGGAAGGGATGGAGCTTAGAGTGGAGAGGTGGAGAGCGGAGAAAAAAGTTGCGGGTGGAGCGGTTGGAGCGGTAGAAACGTCTACATCTAGCGATGATTCCAGCGGGAGAGGCGGAGGGGGAAGGAGGCCGAGGAGGAGTAGGAGAAAGGAGAAAGAAAGGCGGAGGAGAAGAGACGGTGAAGGTAAGAAAGGGTTGTTTTCGTGTTTTGGGAATGTGTTTGGATGTGAGATTTCGATTACCTGCGGCGGTGGAGGAGGAGACAGCGGTAAGAAGAAGAGACGTAACAAGAATAAAGTAGCAAACCTTAGTGCTGTAGACGAAACGTTTAGTCATTCTGCGGCTTGAGAATTGGTGTGGTGTAAACGTTTGGTTTATGGCTAAAACTATATTAAAATTTGGAAGATATGTGGCAAAACGTACGAGTAAAAAGCTCCTTTACATTCTTGGTGTAAACGTTTAGTCATTCTGCGGCTTGAGAATCTTCTTATACGTGTAAACGTTTGGTTTGATGGGTTAAAATGCAAATTTGAAAGTATGAGGTCAAACGTATGAATAAAACTTCCTTTACATTATTGGTGTAAGCGTTTGGTTTGATCGGTTTATTGTTTTAATTATGTTGGTACGGTAGAAAATAAGTAATTTATTATTCAGTTTTGATTATCCGGTATTAAGAACTTGAACCGTTCTTCTCTCTATCTACTTCTAATAAACCTCTAGATTATCCGGTTTGGTTTAATCTAGTTTCCATCTCCATCACCTCTATTGCACTTGGTCTGGTTGATTTCTGGTTTTTATCCATCACCTCGACTGCACTCGGTTTTGGTTGACCGGTGATTGAATCCGGTTTCCATCTTCATCACCTCGACTGAACTCGGTTTTGGTTCATCGGTGATTGAATCCGGTTTCCAACTTCATCACCTCCACTGATCTCGGTTTAGTTCATCATTATCGGTTTTGGTTCATTACTGGTTCAATCTGGTTTACATCTCCATCACTGTTGCTCTTTAGAAACGAGCGGATTAACAGCTTGTGTGGAGTGGATGAAGATCAACTATGGCGAATCTGCTCCATCTCCAGCTATCTTCTCCTTCTTCTTCTTCAAGTCTAGCCGTTTCCTTCAGACGCAGATACTGTACTCTGAATTGCGAGATTGATCTCTGGAGAAGCTTCCTCAGCCGTGGCTCCGTCCAGTGCCGCGCTTCTCGCGGCGGACGGTTCAGATTCCGTGCGGAGGATGATCTCTTTCGCGACGGAGAGTTTGACTTCGGTTTCAGAAAGAAGAAGAGGCCGTGGTGGTGGCTCGACGAACATGATGATGAAGACGATGATTTGTTGAATGACGACGAAGATTGGAGTATGGTCTTTGAGGTATTGCTTCTTGTTCTTAGTACAATGATCAACACTCCTGTCGATTTCATTACAAAAAGTTTCTCATTTTCGATGTGTTTAGGTGTTTAGTGTCGGTTTCATTACAAAAGTTTCTCACTTTCGATGTGTAAATGCTCTTTGTTTCAGGTGTTCAGGACGTTAAGTTGGATGCTTGCACCCATAGGCATATCTCTGCTTCTTGGAACAGAGTCAAACGCGGGTTTAATGGCATTAGCAGTTCCTCTAGTGCAGTCCGTTATGTCACTTGTGTTTAGTAAGGTCTTGAGCAGGCCTAGTGTTGTTAGACCTATAGAAAGAAGCAGAAGAAGAGCAACGTTTTCGAGAACTAGGAAAGCTACAAACACGGGTGGTGGTGGTCGTGTGGATAAGGAAGGATACAAGTCATGGATGGTAGGTGATGTTGGTGATAACAGCACAGGTTCGAGGTACGGAGGTTGGGAAGATTTAGATAAGAGAAATGAGATTCCGCTTGAAGAGAATGTTCGTTCTAAGCAACAGTTCAAGAGAGGAAATGCTAGTAGGCGGTGGAGAGTTAAGGAGAAGCCATTGCTCTTGAGGATGCTATTTGCTACTTTCCCCTTTCTGAGTTCGTGGACCAAATTGTTATTTTGATGAGCCCTTTATAGCTGTATATTAATGCGGTTGGTCTTTCAAATGAAACCAATTTTCCTGGAAAATCCCAAAGGTTAGCTTCCTTTCATCTTGGAACATAGAATTCATGTCTTAGTTGTGATAAACAATATACATATTCTGTAAGTTGAGAATATATATGCCTGTCAGAGATTTGTGTTTATATAAATACAGAAGTGTAATGTCTGGATATAGAATCTTATATGCTTCCTGGTAATAAAGACTAAACCCAAAACTAGATCGTAAGTAGGGAAATTATTATAGAGAAGTAGGAGGATCGAACTTGTAGTGCTTGTCGATGAAAAGAGTTACGTCCCAAGTGCAGCTAAGTCCCTTGGGGATGATCACAAGGTCTCCTGCACCAAACTCTACAAACTCTGATGGTGACCCTTTTTGATACACCTTCACCTTTCCCTTCACCAAATAGCAGGTCTCTCTTTCATCAAATACCAATGCATATTTCCCCGGCTGACAAGACCATCTATATTTATAAGACAGATTCATCATGTTATGTGATTAGCTGGTGTTAGAAACAGAGCATTTGCATGTTTGATACTTACTTAGGCCATGACATTACTCCAAGTTCAGCTAGCTTTATGCTAGAAGGGTTGTGTTCGATTACGATATTCATTTTCGTAGAGGATATAAAGATGTTTCAATGGTATTTAGGTGGAACAGAGAGAAAGGAAGATGGGAAGAAGTAGTTGCTCTGCATGTTTATATACATATAGATATAGAAACAGGTATGGCTAAAGTGACTTCTTATTTTCTCCCTTGTATTTAAAGGGATGATAGGAAAGATGAATCTTTAAGTAAAGCACATTGACTTGACTCAGAATGGTAACAAAACAAAGTCAATAGATACATCCTTTAAGCTGCGTTTTTTAAGATAGTCATTCTAGATAATATTTACCAATCTCTGGTTTTCTACTTCTCTTTTGTCTAATCAGTTAATCTGATTAAGATTGTTTCTCTAGAAGGCAAAATGCTTGTTGAGATTGGCTTTTACAACAAGTAGTAGATGATTCTTCTCGAGTATGTTTGTCTGGTTCTTAAGTGGAAGGTACGTGATAAATCGGGACATTGATTTGTGTAGCCCACCTATAGTTTGGCTGCTTCCGCCAACAAGCTTTGTTTGTTTGTTTTGTTGTAGTATGTCATGGCATGTGAGGATTAGTACTTTAGTGTATATCCTTCTTACTATATTATCTATATTTATATGCATACATTCACATGTTTAGAGAGACTCATATCCTTTAAATGCTTGTATTTGCAATCTTCAGACAAGAGTAATATGAACAATTGGATAAAGAGTGGGAGGTGGGTATAGGTTGAAAAAAATCACCATTTGAACACCCTAATGAATTTTAGAAAACAGTGTCCTGCTTTTGGTTTGGTCTGATCATTCACACATCGAACGCCTTTCTCCTTGTTTCTTCAGTATTGACATTGAACATGATCCAATACTCCACTTGCTCCTACCAAAGGATCAGTAACTCAGTAAGTGCCTGTCGATTGGACTAGTAACATATCAAACCATGATCTAATATCAGACCTTCGGGTGTTATCTGCATGGCAAAGACAGAAGGAAAATAATGGGTCAAGCAGCCATACGTAGACCACAAGCTGTGTTTGATTACGTCTATAAGTTCTCTTAAATAGACGTTTCGCAGTAAATAAAAAGTTCCTAAGCTTGTGTCCTCTCGCATCATATGTGATTGCCCAAAGAAAGTGTGGTTGGTCCATCAATACAACATGATAGGAGGACATCTTGTGGGTTTTGAGCAAGAGAGGCCAACAAATGTTTCTTACAAAAGATAAGCCCACTTTAGTAAAATCATGTAAGCCTATGTAATTGTAAAAATAAAAAAAATATAAAAAAAAAATATATAAAAAAAAACTATACAAGGAACACTAACCGGAGATAACCAATGTGATCAGTTTATGTATAGTAAAATCAAGTACAGTAACTTTACAACCAAATCGCAAAATTGACATTTAACAAGTTCCTCTCCAGGGACTTGTACTTGCATCTATAAGTGAATTTTGTGCTTTCAAGTTGTGAATTTGTGATTAATCGTTTAATATAATTTGGGCTCCTTTATCTTCTTTACTTTGACTTTACTTTGATAAATTTCATCATTAATTTTACTGTATAGTTTTTTCAAATTAATAAATTGATATCCTTTTCATCTTTAGGGTAAGTAAAAGAACTAATAAATAGCCGGAAAATGTTGGTTTGAGAGAAAATTTTAACTCTATCTATTTTAATGCTCTCTTCAAAAATAATAGAAACATGATGCAGTTGGAGGAGGTAGCTTCATCATGTCATGTTAATTTAAGACGTGAGCTGGTTGAGTTGGTATATCCCTTAATTTCTCTTATACCTCTCTCTCCAATAATTTATTTTTTTACTTGCCTACACTCTTGTATGCTACGTTATCCATAAGATATTTCACTGGCAATATAGTTGGCATATGGACGGTTCATGGTTATACAATATAGTTTCCTGGAGCCCGAACCAGTCACAACATCTTGTTATGAGAGTAGGGTAAATACAACAACAAAAATAATCATATAACTCAAACATAGAAGTTTCAGACACATATGTTGTCAAAATTAATCCACAGCCGATCAGTTTTCATTGGATGCTGATACATAACCATTTCAAATTTACTTCTCGATTGTAGACAATGCATGAGAACAGTATTGCATTCAAAATAAGTCCATTTTAGGAGAAGAAGCAATAGTACCACTACTAACATTAATTACATCAAAACAACAACAAGACCCATCTTTTTGGTCTATAATTAAGTTGGCAGCCTCTATTAATGTCTCTCTCGTCTTAAAATCCACACAACCAAAATAAATAAACACATGCGTTACTTAATTGAACCTAGCTACTACATATTTATTGTCAGCGACTCAGTGTATATATATAACACCCTCCATATGCTCTCATCGTCATCTAGTCCCATCTCTCTCCATAACTATGAATATCAGTTACTCTCCACTAGGGTTTCTAATTTCACTCTTCTTCATTGTTACTTTTCTTGCTCCACAAGTCAAATCTAGGGCTTTCTACGTCTTCGGTGACTCTCTCGTCGACAATGGAAACAATGATTACCTTGTCACCACTGCTCGCGCCGACAATTACCCGTATGGTATCGATTATCCGACCCGTAGACCCACCGGTCGTTTCTCTAACGGCCTTAACATCCCTGACATCATCAGTAAGCATGTTTAACTATAGAATGATTATAATTTCTTTTAACAACCAGAACGATTATAATTTATATAAGATAATTGTTCTTTAACTATCTTTAAATTTTGAATATCCTTTTAAAAAAAATCTATCTTTAAAGTTGATTATATATTTTTTTAATTTTTGCTAGGTGAGGCTATAGGCATGCCGTCGACTTTGCCGTACCTTAGCCCGCAGCTCACCGGAGAAAATCTTCTAGTCGGTGCTAATTTTGCCTCCGCCGGTATTGGAATCCTCAACGACACCGGGATTCAATTTGTAAGAAAATTCAAGAATTCTTCAGCTAGCGCATTAAATATCACATAGTTTAAGGCATTAAATAGTACAGTCTTTCATAAAGATATATTTTTAAAAATACTTCAAAAAGATAGTACATTTTATGTTTTCTATCCATTTTTATTAGTTACTAATGATATATTGTAAAAAAGTTGTATTTATATTGACTTACTAAATTATAAGAAATAATTATAAAAATAATGCATTAATAAATCAAATTTGTTAAATTGTTGTCGTTCAACTCATTCTTGAATATGTTTGTTTGGCAGGTAAACATAATTAGAATATCTAAGCAATTCGAATACTTCGAACAGTACCAGCAACGAGTGAGCGCATTGATTGGACCGGAGGCTACACAACAGCTAGTTAACCAAGCTCTTGTCTTAATCACACTCGGCGGCAACGATTTCGTCAACAACTATTATCTCATTCCTTTTTCTGCTCGTTCGCGCCAATTCGCGTTAGCCGACTACGTTGTTTATCTCATTTCTGAATACGGAAAGATCCTTAGGGTAAGCACACACAAAAACATAACTCATAACCAGCTCCTCTACTTTGTTTTCACGTAATAAACTGAGTTATAAAGTGTGACATATAGTAGTTATTTGGTGACTTACACGAAACTAGCTAAAGTCGTGGAATCTTGATACTTGTAGTACCAACTAGCTTATTGAATCGTTGTATCGGTACATGACATTGCCTTTACTAGACACGGCTAGTCTTGGACATATGCAAATGAAAACATGATCTATGACTTTCAAAATTTCAAAATTTAAGAAATATTTTACATAAGCTTAGATCTTCAAATTTGTAAAAAAAAGGTTTTTGTATTAATTGTTTATAACTCTTAAATCCTTACGAAATTGCCTGGTCATGCTACTAAGTGACCCATTCAATATTTATTTCGCGACATGACCATGTATTTAATGTCATTATCTTGAAAAGAGGAAACATAACTTCTTTTAGAAATGTACGTACTAATAATGTACTCTTTTTTCATAGTGCATGATTGAGTATTTTCTTACTTCTTATATCTTCATTTATAAAGAATCTCTACGAGTTGGGTGCAAGACGGGTTCTAGTAACCGGAACTGGTGCGATGGGATGTGCACCTGCGGAACTGGCTCAGCATAGCCGCAATGGTGAATGCTATGGTGCCCTCCAAACAGCCGCCGCTTTGTTCAATCCGCGATTAGTTGATTTGATCGCATCAGTCAATGCTGAGATAGGCCAGGACGTTTTTGTAGCAGCTAATGCCTATCAAATGAACATGGATTATCTATCTAATCCAGAACAATTCGGTAACTATAACTCATCTCTTATAACTTCTTAGTAGAAATTATTTAGAAATGGATGTTTAAAATAAGTAATTGCGATATTTATCGAGAGATAAGTAACAGTTTAAAATTAAAGACTTGACCAATGGGGTTGGGTCAAGCTGGTCTAGGATTTAATGATATAAGCACATAGTTAAACCAAGGACCACTTTCCTGGAGTAGTGATAGTAATGTTTGATTGTATGCGTACGAAAATTAATAAATGAGCATGACCACTCTGTAGGACTATTTTCCATACATGTTATTACATTTATATGGTACAAAACTGAGTTTACTTCACATTTTTATATAAAAAGGTACTAAGTAGATATAAGTAATCACTACTGATGTGTCGGTTTGTATACATAATCACTAACATATTATTAGATTTATTTTTATTAAGGAATGTCTAGTCCTTATAATAGTTTGATTTTGCATATATGTATACACACATACATTATAGTATTTGAGTTTTATATCTTACAGAATATGTGTTACGTACACTACTTATTTGTCTAGAGTTAATAAATGCTTTCAACTGCCATCAAATTTTTTTTGTACAGTTTTAATACTTTTGAATGAGATTGTAAAACAAAATCTTTGCATGTATGTATGTGTGTAGGGTTTGTGACATCAAAGGTGGCATGTTGTGGACAAGGACCGTACAATGGCATTGGACTATGCACACCAATCTCGAACTTATGTCCAAACAGAGATTTGTATGCGTTTTGGGATGCGTTTCATCCAACAGAGAAAGCTAATAGGATCATTGTTAATCAGATCCTCACTGGTTCCTCCAAGTATATGCACCCTATGAACCTCAGTACCGCCATGCTCTTGGATTCTTCTAGAATATAATCTGTAATTTATTTCATTTATGTGTCAAGGTCTTGCCTTTTGTAGTTTGCATTGTTGGTTAATTAATAGACTTTCTTATGGGTGATGTGGTTTGATGTTTCTGCTTGTTGCACCTTGATAAGCTTAGTTTAGTCTTTCTAATTATGTGTATCGATTATAATTTAATAGTTTTTTTAATTAAAGTTATAATAATTTAACAGTTGGAGTGATTGTTATTTAGTTTTCTTCTCTACTCGAGATTTGATTCAACTTTTTCTCTCGAAATGATTGATTCAACTTATATATAAACTACGAGTCTACAAGATATGGCCCGATTATAAATGTTCCTCCATGGGCCATTAGGCATTAGCTTTTATTTAAAATATAAGTTGATGAGACATTAGTTTAAACTTTAAACCTTTTAAATATCAAGTACGAGCAATTACTCTTGTTGTGTTTTTTTCCCACAAATTAGACGACAACCTAGCAAAAAAACTTAATTTGACGTTAGCTAAGTAATTTATATAGAAGGATAAATTGAGCAAACATATTAAGAACTACGGAGCAAGGAGAGTCACGAATTTATTCTTACGTTATACACAAAATTATCTAAATACTATATATATACACCTGCATGCTACGATAATGATCAAATGTTTATGTACTTTTCTGCAAAAATTCTTGTCGCCATACATTACTGTGTTAATGAATCATTAATATGCGAAGGAGGAAAAGAGTACAAAAGGAGTTTATTGAGGCATTTCGCAGACACTGAAATGTGAATAATAATAAGAAAGGAATTGCCGAATTGATTTCTAGTTGGTGAAGTGGGTGAAAATTGTATGTCCATTGCTTATAAACTATAAAATATAATATATTTATATTATCGCTATTGACATTATTTTGAAATATATTTACCAATTTTTAAAATTATACATTCATTTTCTAAAGTACCAAACTCATCAGAATCGGATAAAATTGTTTAAGAAGCCATCACAGACACAAACTTAGATTGTGGACTCTGAGAGAAACAAAGAGCTAGTCATACGGAATAGTATACGCATTTTCTATGCTAAATTTTGCTTAAGCATGACTCCTATGCTCAGTGATGATATTTATTTTAATATCCCAGGACACATGGATTTGATAATGATCTTATCAACCTTTCAACAAGACCATTAGCTCAACAAACAAAATACTGAAAGTATATAACTTAGTTACATAATTCTTATGCCAAAAATATCATAATGTATATAGAATCCGGTTAAGATTTAGATGAATTAATTAACTAATATATTTTTTACTTTTGTTATCTTATGTATTTGTTTTTTTTTTGTGCAACAACATATTCTTAGTATTTGTTCACCATATTGACTGATTGGTGTCATATTCGTTTGGTAAGACAACTCAGTTGCAACGATGCAGATTACATTTCAGGAAAATTCATATAAGAAAGATATTTCGCTTTGTGGTGTGAAAATATGCCTCTTTCACTTTTTTCAACTATAAATTTCTTACGATGTCTACGTTCTTAACACAATTCACAATCTTCTTTAGAATCCAAGATCGTAAGCCATTTTCTAATCTTTTTCTCAGTCTACATATCTAATATGTATGCATATACTATTATATATATACAATACTACAAACACGAACCCCATGCATGCAAGAAGATAGTTAACGCTCATAACACACAAAAAAACATACACATCCATTAGAACACTTGTATGCTAATTTCCATAATGTTATGTTTAAACATTCGTCGTTTTAATTACCTTCCTCTTGTGTGAAGATCGTTCGAAGAAGAAAAACCGAAGATGGCAACAACGTCAACTTCCACCGGAGATATCAATAAAACCAAGTCTGTAGAAGTGAAGAAGAAACTTAACGTGTTGATCGTCGACGATGATACAGTAACTCGTAAACTTCACGAGGGTATCATCAAATCGTTCGGTGGAATTTCACAGACAGCTAAGAACGGTGAGGAGGCAGTGAACATCCACCGCAATGGTGCATCGTTCGACCTTATCCTAATGGATAAAGAAATGCCTCAGAGGGACGATGGAGTCTTGGTACAATTAACAATCTTTTAATTTGTGTCGATCATCACTACACTTATTAACCTCCACTTTAAAATACTCTATTATGTCCTTTTGTTGGTTTCTTTTAGGCAACTAAGAAGCTAAGAGAAATGAAAGTGACGTCCATGATTGTTGGGGTGACGTCACTGGCTGACAATGAAGAGGAACGCAAGGCTTTCATGGAAGCTGGACTTAACCATTGCTTGGCAAAACCCTTAAACAAAGCCAAGATCGAACCTATCATCAACAATCTCAGGGATGCTTGATGGAGGGATGACTTGTCGCCACTAGAGCTACATTATAAATATGAAAACATAATAATGTCAGCATGCACGTGTGTGTGTATGCATAGATATCTATCCGCATGTGTGTTTTCTAAACTTTAGGGTTCTTATGTTTGATTTTTATTGTGGCGTGGTATATAAAATCATGTAAGTCGTTACTTTTGGCTTATTAAATAATAAATAAGATTTCTTATGATCAGATGAATTCAATTTCCATTTCAATTAACTAGATCAACTTGGAACTTCAATTTGCAATCTGCTAAAAGTCCATACATGTATTTAACTGATCCGGATTATAGATTACAACGTCCATAGATTAATAATAGTCAGTATATCTTGAGGAGCGTCTTCGCTGTTTATCTCCATCTTTTCCTTTTTCTTTTTCTCTAGTTAGATTTTTATCCATTCGAGACAAAACTATAGAAAATATCAGACAGAACTTAACATCTCAATTTCTCTTTACTCGTGGTTTCACATGCTTTGGTTTTGATAGTGTTCGTGGGCTCCCTTTTTTTGCTGGTGTCGAATGTTATAACATTGGTTTAAGTCATCTAGCTATAAAGAGATTAACAAGGAATGTTAGGTTGAAATGCACTTGGGAAAAAATGTTCAACTTGTTGGAAAACTACAACTAGTGTGTTAATGTATCTCAATCAGCGTGAGAACACTTGTTGGTAATTACTCTTTGTGGGTTGCTACGGTTTATACAAGTTAAATTGGATTCGAGTTTTCTAACTTGGATTTACTCCCGATTTAACTAATTAGTACTAACCGTCATTCCTGTCCTGGTTTAACAACATCTGGACACAACAAAACTTCAACTTCAACTCCTGTCCTGGTTTAACAACCGTCAGATAAGTATGAATCATGCCAATTTTGAATCGTAGATGTGAATGTACTCACTCACAAGAAGTAGTTCAAATCTTTCAATAGCCTCAACCCAGTTAGCCCCTTAATCACACAATAGCCCATTGTCACCTAATACTTAATGGGCCTTGGATTCATTAAAGTTAACCTAGTTCAGCCCATTATCATTTCAACACATATAAAAACACTTAACACTCGTCACCGAGACCATTTTACATTAGGGTTTTCTCTCTTGACTGCTGCAAGGTAAAGCACCGAATCCAACCATGGCGACGAAACCAGCTAATCAATCCGTGCAATGCTTCGGGCGTAAGAAGACGGCCGTCGCCGTCACCCACTGCAAACGCGGCTGCGGTATGATCAAGCTCAACGGCTGCCCTATCGAGCTGTTCAACCCGGAGATCCTCCGATTCAAGATCTTCGAGCCGGTGCTTCTCCTCGGTAAGCACCGTTTCGCGGGCGTGGACATGAGGATCCGCGTCAACGGTGGTGGTCACACTTCTCAGGTCTACGCGATCCGTCAGAGTATCGCAAAGGCTCTTGTGGCGTTTTACCAGAAGTATGTGGATGAGCAGTCGAAGAAGGAGGTGAAGGATATTCTGGCTAGGTATGACAGGACTCTGCTTGTTGCGGATCCGAGGAGGTGCGAGCCGAAGAAGTTTGGAGGGCGTGGTGCTCGTTCTCGTTTCCAGAAGAGTTACCGTTAAAAACAGAATCTGGTTTGTGTTTGCTTTATTCTCTCAGTGAGTTGTTTGGAGTATTATTATCTTTTGAGTTTTGTCTTTATGGTTATTTGGATAATGTTTTGACAATGTCTTGATCGTTTACTATTGAAGAACTTTTAATTTTGAATATCGTATGTGTTGTGTCTGATTTATGGAGCATAAGCTCTGTTGTTTTTGAAATGGAACAACATGAAGTTGTATAAATGTTGAAGAATTGAATGTTAGTAGCCTCGAATCTCTCTTAGGATTGTGGTAATATATGGTTTGGTGAGATTGAAAATCTTTAGATGTTCCGTGCGTTTAGAAGTAGTGTCCGTTTTTGTTTCTAGTTAAGGGACGTTTTGAACGTTGTTGCAGATTATAGAGATTGTGCGTTAGTCACTGATGCTGTATCAACTAAGCTACTTATCGGTTGAAACGAACGCTAGTTCTTAGTGTTCAATTTCTGAAAATGAAAAATGAATATCGAACCAAAATTTGAGGGAAATGAAAATGGGAAATGAAAATGAAAATGGGATTTAAAAAAAAGTTGCAGTAAACAGACGTTAAATTAATCCGTCCTCGATCTTATTACAGAAGTCGTTTTCGAAGGCTTTTTGTCGTAGGGATACGCTTCATGTGAGAGCATTGGAAAGACAGACGTAGTTACCACGGTGGCTGTGATCAAAATAATAAATGACTGTGATCAAAACAAAATAATAGAACCTAAACAAAAGTTGAATCTGAAGCTAAAGTAACCGCGAACGGATTTTCGAAGACGCAAAGACAAGACTCTGGTGCCGCTATTAATTTCAGCCTCCCATCTACTGGTTGTTAGTTGCCGCTGCGACTGTAAAACACGAAGTGTTGTGTGTTGCCGTGATAACGTGTTTAATTTTTGGTCGCTGCCGCCAGACGCAGCGGTTAAGAAACAAATACGAAATAAGAACAAATACGGCTAGTAGTAGTACAATGGGTTAATCTTGTTTGCCAACATGGCTTCTTGCCTTATGGGTGTACCCTGTTTGGATATCATGCTAAGTCCTCTCGACATAGAGTTTTCCTATAAAGATATACTCAATTAGTTTATACTTTATTCCAAAAATATAATATAAATATTAACTAATGCGATTATAACTTTATTCAAAACAAAAAGTAAATTAAGAGAGCAAATCGTAAAACGATAGCAAGTGGTCCAACCAGTCGTTGGATGACACAAACAAATCTAAAACACAGGGTTCCGCAAGTTAACATGCATTAAATAATTCCGTTTTTCTCATCTTGACGCATATGGAACCATGTATGAATTCATTTACTTGAACAATATGATCACATGCTAAAGCTAATTAATGGAATTGGTTTTATTTAGTAGACCTTGTGTGTAGTGTATGAAACAACAATACTTTTAAATTTCGGAAATTAAAAATGTAAGGTTAATGTGTTTGTGGGTGATTAATGTTTGGTCATGAGTGCAAGTATAAAATGTGCATGCTAGAAATATAATAGAAGTATACAAAAGAAATCTATTTTCTAAGAATATAACTAACTGAACAAATTTGATTTATAATTAAATTCTTGAGGAAATGTCAAAAAGACACAAACAGAATATTCAAAAGCTAAGATTATCACTGTTCCGGTTAACATGTACATTACATCATTAATAATAACATGTAAATTTGATGTAATGATGTAAACATAGATGCAAACACAAACTCAGCGATCAAACCTTACACGTTAATAATAAGAAAGTAGAAGCAATAGACCTTGATTTTCCGTGGAAACTCCATCAAGCGATTATGTACATCTTAGAAGTAGTTTACTACGTGTAAAGCTAAAATTAGATGATTTTAGACGACTTCTTTGGGTATATATATAGGCGCATATGCAAGATTCTCATGCAGCGTCCTCCCACAATCAATAAAGGAGAACAAGAAAAAAAATCCACACAAGCATTTTTATTTGATAACAAAATGAAAAGTTTTCTTCAGTTTCTTATTGCTAAAATCATCTTGTTAGCATTAGCATGTTCAATTGTAACTTGTTACGACCCATCTCCTCTTCAAGATTACTGTGTTGCCACCGACGACATAAATGGAGGTACTCTCTATTTGTTGGCTTGTACATGGCTCCTCATGAAGTCTTCTATATATCTTACCTAAAAAATCATTCATATTGCATTTACATTTGATCAAGTTCCTTTACATATAATTTATATACCTAACAAATACATGTTGCATATATTTTGTTCAACATATAAATATTTTATTTAAACCTCAGAACCCAATTTTTTTCGCAGTTTTCGTGAATGGGAGATTCTGTAAAGATCCAAAACAAGTAACGTCCAATGATTTCTATTATTCCGGCCTAAATATCCCCGGAGATACCAACAACCGCCTCGGCTCATCGGTCACCGATGTAGATGTCAGAAAAATCCGTGGTCTCAACACTCTCGGCGTTGCCATTGCCCGCTTTGATTTCGCCCCTGGAGGTCAAATCCACCGCACATACACCCACGTGCCTCACAAATGATCTTAGTCCTCAAGGGAACGCTCTTGGTGGGGTTTGTGTCCTCTAGAGACTACAACTACACGCTCTTCTCTAAGGTTCTTTATCCCGGAGATGTATTTGCTTTTCCCATCGGCTTGGTTCAATTTCATGCTAATATTGGGAAAACGAATGCGGTTGCGATTGGCGCAGTTGGGAGTCAAGACCCTGGTGTGGTTCCGATAGGTAAAACGCTTTTCGGGTCTAAACCTTTGATTGACACAGAGCTTTTGGCTAAAGCTTTTGCGTTGGACGTGAACAAAGTGAGATATCTCCAAAGGGTGTTTTCTTCTGAAGACTATATAGTTAACTAGTTCAAAAGAATAACTATAAAACATATTGTGAATATAAAATATATATTGATATATAGGTATATATTCAAGTATTTCATAAGTACTGTACGTAAAAATATACAGAAAAATGATAAAATTGCGTGGGAAATTAATTTGTATGCGTGTGTAATATATATGTGCTAATTTAAAAACAACATGTAAGAAATTAATAAAGTTAATGAATGACTAAATACAAAATAATGTCTTCTAAAATTTAAGACAATGAGATATAGGGCGTATATAGCCATATAGGTTAACGAGCCTGTGTATACTTGGAATTTGAAAGATGAAACATCTCGTTTTCGGGTCCTGCCTCACACAACGTTTTCTCTCTATCTCAAGTTTTATAATAACCCATGTTATTGTTAAATACTTGCGACGTTGCGATTAATTAAGCAATGCCAGATTATACCAATCACAATTATTTTAAGTCGAATACATAGATGAAATAAAGGATGTCCTTCAACGTGTTTTATTTGGTAGTATCTTCACTGCTTCTCCTCTCCACGTATATGCTGCACCAGTTATTGAGATATTGACCCATTTGGACTGTAGGATCACAAGATTAGGAAGGTCATGGTGACAAAAGTAATTAGTGTGTAAAAATTATTAGACGTCTGGTGCTTATGATAAAAATATACGTGATGCTATTAATTATAATATTTGTTTGTGTGCAAGTATTTACAAGTAGACTTGGATCATCCAGCAAATCACGATCATATTTACTTCAGTTATTGAATATTATTATAGCTTAAAACAATTACATCACCAAAAATTAAATGCATTCAGTATTTTTCTTATACTATATACATAGCAAAGCTTCTGATCGTTTCCTTCCTCGCCAGTTGAACCTTTTCCCCGTATAAAAAAATGGAAGGTGTTCTTCAGTTTCTTCTAGCTCAAGTCATTTTCCTGGCTTTATCATCTTCATTTCTATCTTGTTACGACCCATCTACTCTTCATGACTATTGTGTTGCAGTCGACGATACAAATGGAGGTAACTCTATTTATTGCACTTATATGGCTCTTTTGATATCTTTAAAACTCAATACTAAGCTGTTGTTGCCTTTGGCAAGTGTACGCAATTATATATTTTTTTGAAGATCATATGTATTGTCAACTAATAAAACTTGTAAAATTTCAAGTTACTTGCACCGTCATATTTAAACCATAGAGAGTTCAATTGTTAATATATTTAATTTATTAATTAAATATTAAATCATCTCATTTTTAAAG
The DNA here is from genome assembly GCA_026261945.1 of Hirschfeldia incana. Taxonomy (NCBI): domain Eukaryota; kingdom Viridiplantae; phylum Streptophyta; class Magnoliopsida; order Brassicales; family Brassicaceae; genus Hirschfeldia; species Hirschfeldia incana. Next base: position 5,019,445 of record JABCMI010000021.1, read on the forward strand.
TACGATATCTTTTTGCTTAAATATGAAACTTGCATATACCGGCAAGTAGTGCTTGTCCCTATTGGAAACGAATAGTTTAATCAAATATAAATCACCAATTTACATAAATTTATAATGTAAAAATATATGTTTCAAACTCAAACATAAAATCCTTTAGTTAATTTGATTTTGTTTTGGTAGTTTTCATAAACGGAAAATTCTGCAAGGATCCAAAACTCGTAACGGCCGATGACTTTTATACGTTCGGCCTAAAAATTCCCGGGAACACCAGCAACCGTTTTGGCTCCATGACTACCGCCGTTGATATCCCTGGTCTCAACACTCTCGGAATCTCCATCGCCCGTATTGACTTCGCCCCAGGTGGTCAAGTTCCACCGCACATACATCCCCGCGCCTCGGAGATCCTCTTAGTCACTGAGGGTGAGCTCTTAGTTGGTTTTGTGTCGTCCAAGGAATACAACAACACACTCTTCTCCAAACTTCTTTATCCTGGAGATGTATTTGTGTTTCCTATTGGTTTGGTACAATTTCATGTCAACGTTGGGAACACAAATGCGGTTGCAATAGCTGCGGCTGGGAGTCAAAACCCCGGTTTGATCGCGATAGGTCATGCGGTTTTCGGATCGAAGCCGATGATCGACCCAAGCATTTTGGCTAAAGCATTTGCGTTGGACGTGAACACAGTGAGATATCTCCAGGCAACATTTTCTTCCGCAGATGATATACTTAGTATACAAGAATAATAACAAAATATTTAAATAAATAACCTGATGGTCATCTAGATTAAATTTGTAATAAACTGAAAAAAGTACAATTGAATGTGTGAAAAAAAAATGGTTGAATTGTATATGAAAACGAAAATCTTGTATTTTTTTGAAAGTTTAGGTTAGTGAGCGTGCTTAAATTTGCTTTGAGTCAGAACTGTGAAATATGAAACTCATCTTCTTGTCACAGTTCGCAAAGTTTTTGTTTCAGTCTTTGCATATCTTCTTAGTTTATGGGTTAGTGTTAGAAAAATTATAACAATGAATACCGAACAATGGTCATAGCTTATCCTCTTAGTTGGTTTTGTTAATACTTCTTCATGTGCAAGTATAGAAATACGTTGCTTTGCCTTTGATTATCAAGCAAATCATTATCATAATAACTTCAATATTTATTGCTATATCTTAATTTCTTACACACTCATTTAACATTTGACAAAGTTTCCAATGTTAATCTTATGTTAGTATTAAAATTTGATTTGATAATTTTCTTTTTTTAAAAATGGGGTTCCCACTTCCCACCAAATGTTCTATAAGCCTGATGTTGGAAAAAAAATTAATGGGCCCAACTAAATGGGCTTTGCGTACGAAACATTAAATGTACAACAGAAAGCTTCTTCGCATCAAACATTCTCTTTTTTTTTTTTCAAAATCGATTTTTGTCTGTGAAGTTCGCCGTCGCCGGATGGATCGACCACCGTCGTTTCCTCACTACCAAAACCCTAATCCCAATTTCTTCCCCCAATGTCTTCCTCTCCAAAATCCCAACACTTTCTCCATAGCTCCATCTCCACCACCAATCCACTCCCTCTCCACTACACTCTCCTCTCTAAAGTCCCTAATCTCGGAATGCCAACGCACGTTAGCTTCTCTCTCGCAAAACCTAGCTGTAGACAGCTCTTCCCTCCCGGACAATGGCGGTTTTGTTCGGTGCCCTTTCGATCCAAATCACCTCATGCCACCAGAAGCTCTCTTCCTCCATTCACTTCGTTGCCCGAAGCCTATTGATCTCACTCATCTCCTCGGATCATTCACTAGTGAACCAGAGCTGAACAAAGTCTATGACTTTACAGGTTTTAGGAACAACTTCTTCTATAAGGACTGCCCAGGCGTTGTTAGCTTCTCTGAGCTCGATGGTTACAAGCAAAGTTTGAAACTTTCGAGTGTTTTGCCTGTGGAGTGCAGTGACTTTGATGAGAAAGAGAAGAAGAAGAGTGTGGTGGAGAAGTCTTTAAGGCTCTTACCGTCTGATGTCTACGCGATGAAGAGTGAGATTGGGACATGGAGATATTATCCTGGTTCTTATTCATGTAGTGTTCTTTCTTCGATTCTGAGTTTGAAAAAGATTGATATGAGTGAGATAAGCACGTGGATTCTGGTGAATTCCACGAGATATGGTGTTGTGATTGATACGTTCGTGAGGGATCACGTGTTCTTGCTTTTCCGGTTGTGTCTGAAAGCTGTTGTTGAGGAGGCTAGTGGGTTTATGATAGAGTCTGATGCTAATGCGTGCGAAAGGAGAACGTTTGAGTGTCCGGTTTTTGTTCGAGTGTTGTCTTGGTTAGCTTCTCAGCTCGCTGTATTGTATGGAGAAGGCAACGGGAAGTTTTTTGCTCTGGACATGTTTAAACACTGCATTGAAGCGTCTGCCTCTCAGATTATGCTGTTTCGGTCACCTGATTCCTCCTCTGGTGTTATGGATGATGCAAAATTCAGTAACAATGAGGATGTGAAGAGTGGGGAAACTTTGGAGAGTGGTCAGGTGATATCTTTGTCTAGTGTTGAAGCAGCTGTTGCAGCGTTGTATGATAGATCCAAGCTTGAAGGAAAAATGAGAGCGGCTCGATATGTGCAACCACTAACAAGATATCAGCGGTAGGGTTTGAAATCTTTGTCCATCTCTATAGTACTGAAGTTTCATTTAATGTATGAAATTGAGTTTGATTCCTGATGATGTCTACATCTTTCTGCAGGGTATCTGAGCATGGTGTTATGACGGCTAAAGCTGAGGAGGAACGGAAGGCACGTCCTAACTACCGACCTATTATTGATCATGATGGTCTTCCGAGACAACGCTCATCGAATCAGGTTTAGACTAGACTATCTACTAACTGTGTTATATAACATGAAGGAAGCGAGATGTAATCGTGTATTATTGTCTATAACGTTGTAGGATATGAATAAAAGGAAGACAAAAGAAGAGCTTTTAGCTGAAGAGAGAGATTACAAGCGTCGAAGAATGTCATACCGTGGTAAGAAGGTCAAACGAACTCCTCGACAGGTATTAATATTTCTTCCTTTATAGTGCCTATGATAATCAATCACAATCTTAGTGTTTTGTGAATGTTTTGCTGCAGAATGTTTGTAAACTTTGTGAGAAAAAATCGGATGTTTCACATTCAGTTAGCAATGAACTTAAGAGAGTTTACTCCATTTTGTTGTCTGGTAGGTGTTGAGGGATATGATAGAAGGATTTACTGAAGAAGTAAGGCTAGCAGGAGGTATTGGATGTTTTGAAAAGGGAATGCCATTGCACTCTTCCTCGTCTTCTATAGGTAATGCTCAGAAAGAAAGTGTATCAGCAACAGTAACAGACGCATCACCAAGAGTCCATAAGCAAGGGAAAGGAGTGAATCGTGGAGATAGCGAATATACAATGGATACTAGAACAAATACAAATAAACGAAAGCGGTATGAAGAAAGTGATTCAGGCAGCTCACAGAGACAGAAGAGTTACAAGAGCAGTGATCGAAGAGAGGATGAATTCACAAGGACCAAACGACGTAGCCACGAAAGGGAATCGTATCATCAAAACCACAGGTCATCTCGTGAAAAGAGTTCTTCAGATTACAAAACCAGAAGGGATGGTGGTTATGAACGCCGCATTCGGGAACCTAGGAAGCAAAACTCTTTTGAAGATAGATACAATCCATTAGAAAGAGATTGAAGTTTAAGAGAAGAGGTAAAGTCATTTGAAAACCATCTCTGTATCTTCTTATCACCATATCAGTTGGTCTTGACTTTTGAGATGGGGTGGTCTATGTTTACAGGAGCATCTGCAGTTTTGTGTGAATCCGTATCCTCTTTTGTATCCTTTAACCATGATTTTTTTTTACCTTCTTCAATGCATTTAGATGTTAATCAAAACCTTGTCTTTTGATACTCAAGTTTCTAGCTATGTATCAAAGTCCCTTAGGCTTATTGTTTCAAAGTGGTTACCACTCCTGTCTATATAATTTTTTACAGTTACTTTTCTCTTCTGCTTGTGACAGATTGAAGTTAAGTCAGAGTATGTTCTCGGTATGAATAAGCCATGAGCCATATGATTGCTGGGAAGAAATGAAAACTACACAAGGGTTTGTAATGGTGAGAGATTGCAACTTGAAGTCTAGGATCTTGCCTTGTCTTCTTTCTGAAGCATGAAGAGACCACTTGTCATCACAATCAGCAACCTTGTAATTTGTAACGGCTCTAAGCATTGTAATAACTGATATACACTCTATAGGGGCAGTAAGTTTGACTATCTTCAATGTGTTCAATTCCCTCGGCAGGTTCATGCATATTCTTCTTCTTGACCACGGATGAAGATAATTAAACGTATATGCATTAGGTGTAATTAAGCCGTTTCTCCCTAGAAAGAATATCAAGAAGTAGATTGAAACGGATTCAAGAACGAGCAATTCATCAACGAAAAACAACATTCCGTGAGGAAAAACGAAGCTCAAATCAAGATAAAAAAGTACTTAATGGTACATAGTGGAGACAAATGCAGTAAATTCTTTAATTAACAAGTTTTACAGCTACGCCTGCAATTTCCGGGAGCTATGTGGAGTTCCTATCCCACCATATATTCAGGGTTCTTTGTGCATTCCACCTTTTGCAGCTCTCATTCACATCCCGTACAGTTGCGCCATCGTGTGTCACAATCTTGTCGAACGAGAGTCCACATTGATCCATTTAGTCACTGACCATTTCTCTTCTTTAGAACACTTGTCATGGTGTCCGAGGCCACAACGTAACAGGCTGCATAAAATGCTTTCACGAAAACAAATGTAGTTCAGTTATTTGATTTGTAACTCGACAAACAAGCATACACACAGAAAACAAGAAACACACAACATCACTGATTTCTAACTCGTCAAACAAGCATAACACAGAAAACAAGATACACACAAAAAAAACAACAAGCGATACATGAAAACAAGAGAACAAACAAACATACAAACAAGCAAACACAGAAAACAAACAAACAAGCAAACACAGGAAAGAAGAATACACAAATAAACAACAAGCACACAAACAAACAAGCAAACAAAGCAAACAAAGCAAAGAAGCAATCAAAGCAAACAAAGCATAAAAGCAAAAAGATTTGAAGAAAATCATTGAAAATACGAGAGGGAGAAAACTGTTAATTGCCGGATTGATTAGGAAACACTCAAGTGTTATCCACAAGTGTAAAAAGGCAAATGAAACATAACGATCGCTTACGATCAAATCCGTGATCATCATCATATCTATAATGATCAAATCAATGATTGGCCGCTGTTCTACTTGCTTACACATTATGAATTCACACCTAAATGTCTCGTTAATCAATCCATTAATCTAGAATCTCCTCCCTAAAACGAAAGTTTTTTTTTGACAAAGAAAACATTATAGAAAACAGAGAAAGAAGAGAATTTTTGAAAATCAAGTTTCACAGAGAGATGAATTCAGTAACGAGACTCGTTACAAGTTTTAAAGGATCGAAAAGGATTTTATACCATTACGGCTGAGAGACGGCAGTGCGACATGGATTTGGGAATCGGATTCTCGCGGGCCTCTCAAGAAGTGATGAGATGCAGAGGAGAGACGATCATCATGATTATAACTGAGAGAGACACAAGCTGAACAACGGAGAAGGAGGAGACGAGAATCGGCCGTTGAAGTTTCTTTCTCTCCACGGCAAGTATGTCTAATTCGCCGGCGATAGTGTCTGTCTCCATGGATTAGTTCTACTGATTGTTTTTGTTTTTTTTAAGACGTGATGATGAGAGATCATGGGATGTCACCTATATTTATAGATAAAAAAGAAAACCTAACAACAGATATTTTTAGAAAAAGGAAAAATTCCTTTTCTTTGTCAAAAAAAAAAGTAAAATTTCCTTTTCTTTGTCAAAAGAATTGAAAATTTCCTTTTCACTTCTATTAAAGAATTAACGGCTACTTCCCACAAATAAATAAAAAAGAAAATTTCCTTTTAACTTAATTAAGAAAACGTTTACTTACATGACAAACAATGAAAGTTTTATTTTCTTTAATTTTGGATACAAATACTTGTTTTTTTGAACTTTTAATTTGCATTAGAGACCTTTCGACTGTTTGAGAATTGATGTTTGTTTTTAATGTTGTCACAATGATGTTTAAAAAAAGTCGATTCTTTAATTTCACCAGAATGAATTTATAGTATGAACTACTCTCTATCACCATAATACTTGAAGGTGTAAGTCGGTGTATAGCCATCCTTTCAGTCTAAATATCATAGAAGCTAACGGTGATGGAACATATGGTTTAAGTGTACAGTCATCCCGGATCTTGTCAGATTGATAAACAAGACAGTTTCTCCATATATCATATAAAGAAAATCTAATAAAACCACAAGTAATTCAAAAGCCAAACGTAAACAAGACAGTTTCTCCATATATCATATAAAGAAAATCTAATAAAACCACAAGTAATTCAAAAGCCAAACGTAAGGGACCTCTTTAATAAAAACTACTGGTCTACAAGTGAAAGAGATTCGACAAAAACCGAAAATTTATTTGAAAAAAACGGTAAATTCAGACATCATTGGACATTCTTCTCAGCTTTAGCACTTCGACATGTGGACGATCAAGTCGACAACACGAGTACTGTAACCCCATTCGTTGTCATACCACGACACCAGCTTCACGAAGTTGTCGCTCAATGCGATTCCAGCCTTTGCGTCAAAGATGCTCGACCTGCTGTCACCAATGAAGTCAGTCGAGACAACATCATCCTCGGTGTAACCAAGGATTCCCTTTAGTTTGCCCTCAGATTCCTCCCTGTTCATTATTGTACCAGTTAGTTTATATCTTACCACGATATGGTGAAACTACTGCTTTAAGCTCAACTGGAACCAAAAGCTTACTTGATAGCCTTCTTGATCTGGTCGTAGGTTGCAGCTTTCTCGAGTCTAACCGTTAGGTCAACAACTGAGACATCAACGGTGGGAACACGGAAGGACATTCCGGTCAACTTTCCGTTGAGCTGGGGAAGAACCTTTCCGACAGCCTTGGCAGCTCCAGTGCTGCTGGGAATGATGTTGAATGAAGCAGCTCTTCCACCTCTCCAGTCCTTCATCGATGGACCATCAACTGTCTTCTGGGTAGCTGATATCATAAAAGCAAACCCCATCAGGTCAGAGTTTTATTCTTACAGGCAACCAGTTCTTGTGTTACAATTATTGAAGATTGGGAAGTTTACCAGTGATAGAGTGGACGGTAGTCATAAGACCCTCAACAATTCCGAACCTGTCGTTGATAACCTACAGGAATAAACAGCCCAAGATTGGTTCGATGTTCAACATAACACTATCAAATCTTATTTGTAATAGGCGATGAGGTAATTTATACCTTGGCAAGGGGAGCAAGGCAGTTAGTGGTGCAACTAGCGTTGGAGACAATGTTCAGGTCGGACTTGTATTCGTGCTCGTTGACACCAACAACGAACATGGGAGCGTCCTTGCTCGGGGCAGAGATGACAACCTTCTTGGCACCACCCTGTAACAAACAAATCACCAAAGCATGTATAAGTACATGGTTTGTGTCCATTTAATTACAGAAACTCTTCCAAGACCAATGAGCTACTACTATCATTATGAAACAATCTATAATGGAATGTATAGAATAACAATAGCATATTAGTATATGAAACAATCTATAGTGGAATATAACACAACAAAACAAACCTTCAAGTGAGCAGCAGCTTTGTCCTTGTCAGTGAAAACACCGGTAGACTCAACAACGAAGTCAGCACCAGCTTCACCCCATGGGATATCCTCAGGGTTCCTTTACAAATCACAAAATCACTTATGAGATTAAAATTCTAAAATCACATACACTGAGAAAAGATAAGTCATCTAGTAAAATATGAAACCTGATGCCGAAGACAGTGACAGGCTTCTCACCAAAGAGAAGAGTCTTCTCATCCTTAACCTTGAGCTCATTGTGTTTCCATTGACCATGAACACTGTCGTACTTGAACATGTACGTCTACAACAAATCAAACACAGCAGGAGAGTATAATCAATTAAGCTGTTCACACTCTATATGCGATCAACCGATAACATTTATATTCATATCAGCTAATCAACATAAGATTTTAACCAACTAAACCACAATATTAATCTAATTACAGTGTAAACGTAACCGGTTTTGGCTATCAGAGCCACTAATTAAATCACATAATGAAATCAACCAAACAAACACGGAGAGAGTATAATCAATTTCTCCATCTCTATATTCAATCAACTGATAACATTACAGATGTACCAATACAATCATCAGCTACACAGAATCAAATCAACTAACATCAACATGAGATTTAACCAACTAAACCAGAATATCGATCTCTAAGAATAAATCAACAACAGTCCAGGATCAAAACGACGTCGAAGGGAGGAAGGAAACACAAACCATGTACTCAGTGGTGATGAAGGGATCGTTGACGGCGACGAGCTCAACATCGTCTCTCTGAAGAACAACTCTAGCAACCAAACGACCGATTCTTCCGAACCCTAGCGATTACAATAAAGCCAAACGTCAGATTCAATATATATCTGCTACATATACGAAAGCAAACAAATCTAATCAATCAGAGAGACTCACCGTTGATTCCGATCTTGATCTTACCGCCAGCTACAAACCAAAAAAAAAATCCAAAAACGATCAATTCAGTGAACACAACATCATCAGATTAGAGAAACGAAATCAACGAAACAGGTACTCACCCATTTTCGAAACAAAGACGCGAGAGTGAGAAAGAAGATGAGATTTTACAGAGTGACAATGGTGAGTGTGTTAGATCCGATGAAGAGGGGTTTGCTTTTTATAAGAGAGAAGAACGTGGCGAAGGGGTCGGGAAGATCTAACGGTTGAGATTTTTTCTTGCAGAAAAAGTCAGATCTGCTTCAATTTTTCTAAAAATAACGGAATTGCCCTAGATAGTACGATGTGGAGATTTCTTTTTGGCGAGTCATGGGCCGCACCCGCATGAAACGCTCTCCGCGCTGACAAATGTTCACGAGAGGCCCATTTTTGTAGATGGTTTCGATGGGTCCTATGTGTATCGCGTTTAAAAACAGTGACAAGTACCAAAAGCCAAATCAGCTTGAAACTACACACACATGTCAAGGATGCCGAAAAATCGGAAGATCTGTTGAACAATGCCTTAGTCAAACATGTTGCAAGGTGGTCAAAGTGTTTATGTAATCTATTTTGATCAGACCGAATCTGAAATTTTGAGGATGTAAAAATTTTTAGGACGAAAAACTCCAAAAATTTTAGTACGAAAGTTATTATGGAACATCTATACCTAAGTTAAAAATTTTAGGACGAAAAACCAATGTTTCATACAAAGAAAATATCATAAATCAAGCTTATATAACTAGAAAAGGTGAAATTTGATATATGCGAATATCTCAAAATTTTCAAAAAACCCAACCAGAACGCGCTTGTTAAGATGACGAGGTCTCATGTGAATATAACATCATAACCTAAGCTTAGCCAATAAGCATCAATTGCTTTTCTCATGAAATTTTCTCACAGAGCAATCCGAGGAACCAATGTGATGGAAAGTTTAATAGTGCCATACAACTTAAGTTAGAGATTGTGAAATTTCGTTGTTGTTTTTCATTTTTTTTCTGACATATTTTAACTATAATTTTTGTAAGATAAATTTTTATTTTCTATTTTCTGCTAACTAATTAAAAGGAATTTTTCTATTTTTTATACTATATTTTTCCAAAATAAAAGTTGTATTTTGCTTAATTTTTACTCTTTTTTTTTAAATTTTTACACCAATTATTTTATCAACTGGATATGAGTTTATGTGTTGCAGCTGATTTTTTATGTTTTAATTTAGAAAACAAAAAAATAATATTAAATAAATTATTTGACAAAAAACTTTAAAACAAGTTGAGAAAAATACTATTAAATAATTTTAAAAATAATTTGTTTATAAATTTTTTATCATCTTGTTATAAATTTTATTAATCATGAGATATTTTAACACATGTCAAAATTTAAAAAAAAATAAGATTACTATCAACTAATCTTTTACAATTATCTTTTCTTTATGATTTTAGAAAAAAATTTAGTAATAATAATAACTAAAAAGATAAATATTCTATAATAGATTTATTATGTACAATATGTAGTTTTTGTTATTACTGAAAAATGATATTTAACGTTATGAATTTTTTTCCGCACACGTTAATATTTTCAACTTTAAACGCGCAACATCAAATACCCAATTAAAGATAAGGTTCGATTTGATTAGATTGGAACACATGAATTTGAAATCTGAAACTAAGTAAAATTTTCTCCGATTAAATATTGAATTTATTTTGAACTGTTTAAATATTGAAATTGCTAAAAAAGAATCCCCACAAAATTTGAAACCTCAGAATTAACCCCACAAAAAAATTTAAAACTTCAAAGTTTAACAAGTCTACTCAACAGGGAGTATCTTGAGAACAGAGGAACCATCAGTGTAATGCAACAACACAACCGAGTCTCCACTCTTACAGATCCCCTTCTCCTTCGCCAACTCCATCGCGAATCTTGTCCTCTCCTCCGTCGACTCACCGGTCGCAACCACCGGAACGATCCCACGGTAAATCAAGCCACGTTTCGCCACCGAAACAGAGCACCTCCGCTCAAAATCATCCGCCACAGCCACCGACAGAATCGGAACGCTAGGCCTGTACTTCGCCACAAGCGCCGCCGTGAAACCTCCCTTGGTGAGAACCACAATCGCCTTGGCGTTATGAATCTTCGCCTTGGACACTGCGGAAGCAGCCAAGTCCTCGATAGGTGACAACGGCAAGGGAACAGCTTCTTGAATCCTCTTATGAACAGAGTCGTAGTCGATGGTGTCCTCTGCCACCTTACAGATTCTCGCCATGATCTTCACGGCGGCTTCGGGGTGAGCTCCGGCGGCGGTTTCTCCGCTGAGCATGACGCAGTCCGTTCCGTCCAGGACGGCGTTGGCCACGTCTGTCGCTTCGGCTCTTGTCGGAAGAGGAGATTTCGTCATAGACTCGAGCATTTGCGTGGCTGTCACGACTGGTTTTCCGACAGCGTTGGCTCTCGCGATCATCATCTTCTGAGCTTGGAAAATCCTCTCGATCGGAATCTCCATCCCCAAGTCTCCTCTAGCCACCATGAACGCATCAGAATTCTTCAAAATCTCGTCGAAGTTCATCACTCCTTCTTGGTTCTCAACCTTTGACATAAGCACGATTCTCTTTGCTTCTTCCCCAAGTAACTTCCTCACTAGGTCAAGATCGGATCCTTTGCGAACAAAGGAGAGAGCGATGATGTCGATTTTGTTAGGAACTCCCCACTTGAGAATATCTTCTTGATCCTTCTCCGTGAGAGTTGGGAGATCGACTACGACTCCTGGGAGGTTAACGTTCTTTTTCTCTCCTAGGGTTGCTGAGTTCCCGCATAGGCAACGGACAAGACCGTTGTCCTTGTCGCATGACAAGACGGTCAGAGAGATTGTGCCGTCCGAACATAGAATCACGTCCTCTGGCTTGAGATCCTCCGCGAGTTTCTTGTAGCTCATGGAGATTGTGTTTGAATCTCCTTTCAATGTGTAGTCAGTTGAGATTGTGATTTCTTGACCTTGAGTTAGCTGAACCGGGTTGCCTTCTTTGAGAAATCCGGTTCGAATCTCAGGACCCTACAAGAAAAAATAAAACCGAGATTAGTTATAAAACCAATCAAATATTATTATTAGGTTACATAAAGAGAAGTTTAGTGAATTAGGTTACCTTTGTGTCAAGCATGACGGCACATAGAATACCAGTGTTCTTCATGGCGATTCTGAGGTTATCGAGAGTTCCTTGGTGGTACTCGTGAGTACCATGAGAGAAGTTGAAACGGGCTACGTTCATACCAGCTTTGAGAAGCTTCTCAATCATCTCAACAGACCTGGACTCTGGTCCAAGAGTACACACGATCTTTGTCTTCTTGAGAGCAGCATTAGTTCTTCCGTCAAGTATCTTCTCCATTGTCAAAAAAACTTAAAGAGTTTTAAGGATGTGAGATTGAAGAGTTTGTGAAAGATTACGGTTTGTGATTTTTGTCTTGCATCTATGTTTGTTTATATAGGAAACGGTTTAGAATTTGAAGAGAACTAATGTCCTTTTTCACATTACGAAAAAGGAAAAAAGTAAAGAAGTAATTTCCATTTTGTATGGTTTTAATTTGGTAATAATGTGCGACTTTAAGTTAAAACCGAAGGAAAAAGGAAAATGCATTTATTGAATTCTTGTGTTTCAAGTAAAACTTCATGTTTTGGAAAATGGTAATGTTCGATTTTACATTCAAATTAATGCTGAAAATTTAAAAGTAAATCATCTTTTTATTCATTTAATTAATGATGTTCTTGTATCTCAAGAAAGACAAGACTAAACAAACCGTCAGTAAGATTGTAATTATTAGTATTTTTCTCTTTGGAAACATCTAGTAACTACGAATGAATTAGTGATTAGAATATGCTATCACATTTAATGTCGTTACTTACATGTACACCCGTCTGGCCAGGTTCTTTTTCAGTTTTGAGATATAAAGTGTTTTTTTCCTTTCTATACACCTATGTGTCGGGAGATTTCAAGTTGAGACGACCGAATATCGCAAACCAAAAGACAAAACCTTAGATGATGGTCTGTGTACACAACAAGATCACAAATCTTAAACTGAGAGTGACAAAAATCTTCCCAGAATCAAAACGAGGTATTGTTCTTTAGAGCTTAATCTTCCTCTGCGCCTGCACCAGCGGCTGCTGCGGCGTCTCTCCTTGGTCCACCTGCTTGTTTCGCCATTATAATCTGCACATTTTACATACAACCAGACAAGACGTCACTCTACTACTCACTGAGATCGATGTGATGAAAAATGAATGTTAGATCAACGGTTTGAAATCAAACACAACTTAGGAGCCAATGTTTTATTTGTTAGTCTCAGAAGACATTGCATTTAAGTGAACACTTTCTTTTAATTAATGGAGCAACACACAACCGTGTGATGGTTAATCTAGCAGATTAAATCAGGTCAGATTTCTGCATACCTGGTCCACGTGAAGCACCGTGCATGCAGCATCAGAAGCGTACTTAAGAGCAAATAACCTGCACAGAGATTTAGTGCATTAGTTATAAAGAAAAAGAAACAGTACAGAAAATTATACTTCAGTATTGTTTATGAATGGAACTACGGGTACGCAATTGCAGAGAAGTATATTGATAGAAAGTTCTAATGGTTTTGAGAGTAAGTGTGAAACTTACTTGGTTGCAAAAAGATCCCACACTTTTGTCTCTGAGACATCTTTACAAGCACCTTCCTCCAAGTCAATGCCTAGCTTTGTGTTTCCAGATCCGTGTCCAGTGTACAGAGATGCAATGATTTCCATCGCATTGAAGCCAGCGTTATCTGCAAGTGTTTTGGGTACAAACTCGAAGCTCTCTGCGTATTTTGATATGGCATATTTGTCCAACCTGAAAAATCAAAGCATAAAACAAGTTTAGCCACCAAACCATAAGCAAGTATTAGAAGATGGCATTACAACGATAGTTATATCACATACGAGTCGACGGATATCATCAGAAAAAGTGAGTCGAAGATAAGTACCCAGTTTCTGCGTTGGCATATTCTTTTAATCTCTGAGCCAGTTCTATCTCAGTAGCTGCAGCGCCAGGAACGATACGGCTGTCTCTGCACATGGCCTGAGAAGAAGAGTACATGTAATAGCAAAAGTCAAGACAAAGACAAAAGATCTAGAACAAGGAAAATATATGTAATTCATTAAAGATTACCTTGTATGTGTTAACTCCATCATCAACGGCTCTTTCAAGGTCGTCCAAAATGCTGTCTGTGCTTCCACGCAAAACCACTGTAGAGATTGAGTTACCACCTTGCTCATTTCTTGCAATAGTGACCTAAAGACATCGCAAGAAAACCGAGAATTGCATACTGGTCAACGAAAGGCAAATATGATTAACCAAAAAGAAAGAAACCGATTTAAAAGGAGTACTTGGCCACTGCTATGGAATCATACGTAGCCCAGATCATGAGGACTTGGCCGGCTTAGTTTCAACTGTTCGATAATCATTAAGAATTAAAACATGCTAAGATAATAACAAAGAATGCGTATGAGAATGACTTACAAATGACAGTGAAAGACATGCTTATTATAAACAGCTACAAGGGAACAGTGTCCAGGGGTACAAATAGTGAGAGCTACGAAAACAGCTAAAAACTAAAAAGTATTAAGAAGATATTAAGATCTACACATACTTGTAGCGCTCGCAGAAATGCGGGTGATGGTGGAGAGCTCCTTGCAAGCTTCGATGTTCTTGATGACGGCCTCGTCTAGACCCGAGAAATGTCTGTAACCTTCCTTGAGCATCGGTTGGATACCGTACGGCTGCATCGACGTAGCCATCTTCTCCGATTACGGTCGATGCGCCGAGCTAAACCCTAAGATGTCGAAGCGATTTCTATGAGGGAGAGTGAAAGTGGCGCTGGATTGCCCTAGAAGCCTTTCCCAGGTTTTGAAGTACACAGTACTCTGTTTTCTCCGTATCGTTAGTTTACTCTGAAACGCCATCGTTTTACGGCTTTGTATTTGTGAAATGTTAACCTTTTGGTTGACGCGGAGATTGTTTAATCTTGGGGGATGAAAATAGGATTATACGTAAAGTATAGGTTTGAATGAGAATTCATTTATTTTTGTGGGAATAATACATGTAAAGAATAAATATTCACCAGTTACTTACATAAACAAACAAAAATTAGAAGAAATCAAAACTAAAGTAATTTTAAATTTTAAAGATTAAAAGAAAAGTTAATTAACTTGTAGTTAGAATTTTAGTTTCTCTAGTTGAAAAAAAACAAAAGAAAAAATAAAACCTAAAAATCTTATAATGACTCAACTAGGTGTTTTGTCCGGTCAGGGATTTAAACATTTTATAATTACTTATTTATACGTTTATTACTAATTAAAGACGATATGATAAATTACATATGTTTTCTAACTAATTCTTATTGTATATTTTCATTTGAAAAAAATATATCTATAAAATTTTTCTTTGTGCATTGTATTCATTATTAATAAATAAATTTTATGAGTCTTATCTTTTCAATTATATAAAACTTAAAAAATCATTTGATTATTTTTAGTTATGTGTTTTCTGTCTTTTAATATTTATTTTTTTTATCAAAATATATTTTTAGATAACAACACAATACATATAAGAATTATCTTTTATTTTAAAAATATGTTTTCTAGATATTGGATAATTCTTAATATTCTTAATTTTAATTATTTATCTAATCATAATATTTTAAATTTGTTTCTATTTTATAAATAATTTATATATTTTATTCATTAAGGGTATAAATAATACTAACCACTCTAGCTTTCAACGTGTGAATTTTATTGCAAAAAAATTACTTCGTAAATAATAGTATAGATAAGTTTTGGGGAAATCATGAAGCCTTGACAGTTAAGACTAACAAATCAAACTCAACCATGTGGTTGGAGTCTATAACTTATGATCAAAAGCCACTAAAAATAAAAAGTTCTATTCACATTTGAGCTCTTGTATTCTCAACCAAACGCATTTAAATTTGCTAATATCATATATGCTAAACAATTTCTTTCTTTTTGTCAACTATGTTAAACAATTTCTTGTTCAAATAAATTTAAAGGCAACAGCTGAAAATTTTATATAGTGATTTGTAAATACAAGATTTTAAATGATTTTCTAACTCAGTAAAATTAAAAAAAAAAAAAACTGTAAAACTAAGCAGAGTCAACTATTTGAGGTCGGTATGGTGAAATTTCAACTCATTACTTTGAGAATACAGACAGAAAGAAAGACCTTACAAGTCAACTCGTTTTCTCACAGTGCGTTAAAAAAGATTCCACAATGAACAGAAAACATTGTCGTCCAGTTAGTCTTTTAGCAGTACCTCTCTCTTGTATTGTAACTATAAAACAAGACATGAAGAAGAAGAGTGAGTGACACAAAACAGAAAGCCTTGAGAAAAAATGCAGAAACCATGTGTTCTCTCCTGCTTCCTCTTCCTCTTCATCTTCTTGATTCCACAACTATCTTTCTCTTGCCCACCAGACCAAAGACAATCCCTTCTCGAGTTCAAGAACTTACTTACTCAGAACATCAAGAACCAAACCACAGCAGATTTGGGAGGTTTAAAGACCTGGAGGCCAAACTCAGATTGTTGCAAATGGCAGCTTGTGAGATGCAACACTCGTTCACTTCAAGTGATTGAGCTGAACCTGAACTCTCTTATTACCTCTGGCTCAGTGAGCTCAAGCCTTCTGAGACCGGTTCTGCGTATAAGCTCTCTTGCAACGCTAGATGTCTCGTCTAATTTCATGCTAGGAGAGATTCCTGGAGATGGTTTTGCCAACTTGACCAGGTTGGTCTCTCTTGACATGAGCCGTAACAGCTTCAACGGCTCTATCCCTCCTCAACTCTTCTCCATCAAGACTCTTGAGCGCCTTGACTTGAGCATGAATGTTATTGGTGGAACGTTGAGTGGTGAAATCAAAGAGCTCAAGAATCTGCATGAACTCGTCTTAGAGGAGAATCTCATTGAAGGAGAGATTCCTCCAGAGATAGGAAGTCTCACTGAACTGAGGAAACTATCATTGAAGAACAACAAGTTCTCTGGTTCTATACCTTTGTCCTTGTCAAAGTTAACGAATCTTGAAGTGCTTGATCTCCAGAGCAACTCCATCTCATTTGGGATTCCAGAGGGTATTGGGAGCTTGGTCAATCTCTCAACTCTGTCCCTGAGCAGGAACAACTTGTCTGGTGGCATTCCATCGTCCTTTCAAAAGCTGACTAATCTGAAAACCCTTGAGCTTGAGAATAACCATGGCTTGTCTGGTGAGATACCCACATGGCTGTTTAGTCTTGAGAAGCTGAAGATACTGCGGTTAGGAGGAAACAAACTCCAGTGGAACAAGAATGGCTCTGTCTCTGCACTCTCTAAGTTGACACATCTGTCACTTAGATCATGTGGCTTAGAAGGTAACATTCCTGATTGGCTCAAGAATCAAACATCTCTTCTGTTCCTGGACCTGAGCATGAACAGACTTGAAGGAAGTTTCCCAAAGTGGTTGGCTGATCTGAAAATAGGAACCATAATCATGTCAGACAACAGACTCTCAGGCTCACTGCCTCCTAGTCTGTTTCAGACTTTCAACCTATCAGTTCTTTCCCTATCAAGAAACAACTTATCCGGTCAGATTCCTGATACTATAGGCGAAACAGCGGTCATGATACTGATGCTGTCTGAAAACAACTTCTCAGGACCAGTACCAAAGTCTATTACAATGGTCTACAGGCTGCTATTACTGGACTTGTCAAAGAACAAGTTATCAGGTGAGTTCCCAAGTTTCAGCCCCCTTTCATTGCTCGCGGTTCTCGACATATCTTCAAATGAGTTCTCAGGTGATGTCCCAGCTTCCTTTGGGCTTACCACCATAATGCTCTCCATGAGTCAGAACAACTTCAGCGGCGAATTCCCTCAGGACTTCAAAAATCTCCCATTCTTGATGCATCTTGACCTTCATGACAACAGAATCTCTGGTGGCATTCCGTCAGGGCTATCTTCATCTCTAGAGGTTCTTAGCCTGAGAAACAACTCCATCAAAGGTTCAATACCAGAAGACATATCAAATCTCACAAGCCTCAAGGTCTTGGATCTCTCTGACAACGAGCTTGATGGGTCTCTCCCTTCATCTCTTGGTAATCTCCCAGGGATGATGGTACCTCCCACGAGCAACTCTTCCAGTTTCAGTTTCGTACTCAGCTTCAGTATTGAGATACAAGACTTGGCGGTGAACTGGAAGAACTCAAAGCAAGGTCTTGCCAACAGAAACCTCTACCTCTACACACTCTTAGACCTCTCCAAGAACAAGCTACAAGGAGAACTCCCAGCTTCTCTTGGCAATCTCAGAAGCTTAAAGCTTTTAAACCTCTCTTACAACGACATCTCTGGATTGATCCCACGAAGTTTTGGAGGTCTTGAGAAGATAGAGGTATTAGACCTTTCACACAACAACCTCTCTGGAGAGATTCCCAAGACTTTATCCAACCTCAGTGAGCTAAACACTTTGGGTTTGAGTAACAACAAGCTTACAGGTCCTATCCCAGAGAGTCCTCAGCTAGATAGATTAAATGATCCAAACATTTATGCTAACAACAGCAAACTGTGTGGAATGCAAATCCAAGTACCATGTTATAATAATGCAACACAGACAGAACCAGCAGAGGAAGAAGAGGAAGATGAATCATTGTTTTCATGGAAAGCTGCACTCATAGGTTGTCCATCTGGATTTCTTATGGCGGTTGTGATAATGTATGTGGTTGGCTATTTCAGCAGACCACCACCACCACTTCCACGGAGATCTCTCAAGAACAGAGAAGGGTTTAAGAAAATGAAACCTTCGTCTCCTTGAGACCAAATGTGAGATTATTGTTATGGTGTTGTAGTCTTGAAAAACAAAGTTATGAAATAAAACAGTTTATCCAACCAGCATAGCAAACAGCCATGTCCTCAGTTTCAATAGTATTTGAAAAATGGTTCAGGCTTGTAGTAAACCATGAAACATTCATAAAATGCTATGTGATATCCTCTGTAATGCAACATGCAAATGATAATGGCGTACCATACCATGTACTATCATGGAGCTAACGCAACTCAGACAAACATTACAAGAAGATTCAGAGAAATGTTAGCTGAAACAATCAAAATTATTCTTGAGTCAGAGGTCAAAATAGATATCTCAGATTTATAAAAACAAAACAAAAAAAAAGAGTGAAAGATATTCACAAACAGAAGCAAAGCTGTTACTGGATTTACATGCTTTGATGCAGACGAGTTAAACTCAAAAGTCAGTATAACATTACTATGTAAGGGAACTTTTTCCAGAACACACTTTAAAACTTATCTCTTTCCAACGCTGACAAGATAACTAGAAGGATCTCTCAAGGGATCAGGATTGGTCTGATGAAGTTTGGCCTAGAGAAACAGATGCGAGAGATGAAGCCCAGGCTTGTGCGTTCTTTGCCCTTTCATGGAAGTTCCTTGTTTTGACGAGTCTTAGTCTCAACCATACCCTCCTCACATCGACCATGTGAAGAGCACGCCTGAACACTTGGCTTACCTCTCCAAATCTTTCCAGGTTAGGAACATAAGAAGCCCATAACGCTTTCATGCGAGATTCTGCTATGGGGAAGACGAGGATTGCCAGTTGTAAACAGATAAACAGCAGAGATAGTACCAAGAACGGATCTCGTTTGAATATTTCACTAATAGATGTCCCATTGCGTAACCATGTGATCAGATTATCGTCGGTAGCGTCTAAGGTGGTTGCTTGTTCCGCTTCAGCCATATACCGGACAGGTTTGAGACCTGTAGAACATCAGTTAAATTTACGCCACAGATTCAGGAAGATTAGAAGATAACAAAAGCAAATAAGTGGTGTGGTGAATCACCTGTTGATTCCTCGTAAAACTCAATCAGGGAAGTAAGATCCTTCCGACCATGGTATCGCGCCTTTGAAGTTTGGTTTACCATCAGGATTGAAGGTAAGCTATGGATCCCATACCTTGAAAAGACACTGCAAGAAATCAATTAATGAAACCAGTTAATAAACAAAGGCAAAACCCAAAACACACATGATGAGACATATTAATAAATGGAAGAGGAACCCACTAGTAATACAATCACACAAGAAAGACAGGGTAATGATTAATTAGCTAACCTAGATTCGTGATCAACAACAATAATCAAAATGAGTACTTATCAATCAAATGTAAGATAAAGTAAGAGCAAACACACATAACCTTGTAAAGATACTGATCATATATCAAAGAGCGGTAACTAAACTAAGGCTGCTTACGATGGTAATGCTTGAGAATGCTCAACAGCTAAGTGCTGTATCTGAGGGAACATGGAAGTCAACATATCAAACTTAGGTCGGACAGCACGAGAGAACGGGCACCAAGAAGCATAAAACAGAACAGAGACATAATCATTTCCATCATGTTTTAAAGCCATTAACCTGTCCAGTGACTCTCCATCTACCTGCCGTATTGCAAAAAATCAAAACTTTAATATCTATTTTTTAAAAAATTTTGCTACATCATATTTACAGACAACAATTGGTGACGCTTTATTACACAAGCCTGAAACCCCTAGAAGTATATAATTCACGATACCTCGATGGGAGGACTTGGGTGGAGAGAAAGAGGGCATTTCGAGTGTAGATCGAACCGGAACAGATCGAATTCGTGATTGCAGACGGAGAAGTCAACCGGAGATGAAGCGAACCCAGAAGGAAAGGATGACGTGGCTATGACACACACGAGGAGAATTGGAACACGGAGATCCATGGAGCTTGATGTTAAAATTCAAGAGCGAGGAGAAACAAAAGGTAGGATCGAAAGATGAGAACGAAACCTAATTTCTCAAGAATCAGAACATCTCTTAGGGCTGTACATTGGAATTGGGGAAAATTAGAGCAAAATTATAGATTCGGAAAAAGTCAAAAAGAACAAAGGAAAAATAAAAAAGTTCCGGAGATATTTCGGGGTTTTGAACCCGACGTGAATCGAACACGCAACCTTCTGATCTGGAGTCAGACGCGCTACCATTGCGCCACGGATCCGGATGTTTTAATAGCCTTTACATCATTTATATTCAAATATTAACTTTATTTTAACCCGATCCAATAGAAAATTCAGGGTAAAAACTTTTTTATTGTAATATAGATTTACAAAAGAATTCATCTTTCTAAGCAAAAGATGTGTTATTTTGATGTGAATACTAGTTTCTGGTCTAAATTTTAAGAAATTCTGAAATTTGTATGTGTTTATTAACAGTTGACATACTATCCTAAACAACAATCAGTTTACAAAATTCTGACTGAAACCAAAAAAAATCTTTTAAATAAAGAAAATTCCAATAATCTGAAGTTTAATGGTACATGAACACAACAAATGTCACAAGTTTTTTTTATTAGTAATAATTATCTCTTATCAGTTCCATTACACACACAAACATGAAGAATCAGCATAAACAAACACAACGAATAATTAGCTGAATGGGAATACAGCTCACATGACACCCTTCCCTACAGTGAATGTCTTGCGGTTTCACAACTTGCGGAGAATCTTCGTAATGCACCGCAGGAGTTTGCTCTGGTAACAAACGATTTGCCTCGACACTTTGAATTGTTATAGTAAACATCACTACAATACCAAAACTAATATATTGTCATAGCTATATATAAAAACATGTAGAACATTTCATTTCTTCATACAATAAAACTTACAGCATGCAACAACTAAAAGGGCAACGAAAGCAAACTTTACTGATAGCTTCACCATTGTTTTACTTGTAGAGAATAATATTACAAAAAGTGTTGGATATGTATCTGAGGATGGATTTTTAGCTTAATTTGTGAACATTTTATAGAGTAGATAATGGTGTATCGAGCGTTCCAGTCAATATATATCATCAAGTCATGGTCAAAGTAACCGATTATAAGGAATAAAATCATATTAATTTATTAGCAATTTTATTTGATAGAATTTATTACCAATTTGAACGGAATAAAATATGATATTCATCCAAAATTCAGTAGTTGATAAGACCAAATTAATGTTTACCAAATTTAATTAATATATTTATTTATTTTCATCTTTCTAACCAACAAATTTGTTTAAGAGGATAGAAACTTATGTGAATGCCTTTAGCAAAAAAAAAAAAAAAAAACTTATGTGAATGCCATTTTAGTGTAACTAACAATTACAAGTACATAAGAAATTTCGATTCAAATGCACCACACTACACTTCTAACTTGTGGCCATGCGAATATAAAATCATAATTTGGACCTCATTTGAATATCCTGAGAAAAAGATATTTGTGGGATGTACCTTTCCTTATAAGCCATTCAAAAATAATTTATAAGTACATATTGCATGAATTTTGCATGGTGACTTTTTAGTACGAACCAGTAAAGCAGCTTCAGCACCAAAAAGGTTTCTTGCAGTGTACGTCAGTAAGAGCCATGAGAAGCAGATAGATATCGTGCCAGAGACATACTTGACCCAGTTATGAAAAAAAGTTGCAAAAAAAAAAAGACATACTTGACCCAGCCATGCTTTAAGATTTTTCTCAATAGGGAAAAGTTTGGATTTGATCATCAAACTAGAGATGCCTAGTTATTAATTATGTGAATATTTTTTTAAAGCTACTCCTTTCTTGTTGAAAGAAAGGTTATTCCAATGGATTGGAAATTTCAAAATGTAAATGATAATTTTGTGTGACAACAAATCAATACAAATTGCAGAAACTTGTTTGCCGAAAGATAGAAAAAATTCAATGTAAATGCATGTTTTGTGTAGTGAAAGATGGAATCAAACAAACAACATTTATTTTTTAATCAGATTTGTTTATTAATAGTTATATACTACAAAATCCAAAATATTTGTATCTACAGAATCAGAGAATCATGATCAAATAAATACCCAAACCGGGTTTAAATTCATAAACCACCACCACGTCGTATTAGGGTTATTAGGGAAAATATATCGGTTTCTTACAAACTTTCCGACCAAAGTAATTGAACCGGTAAAACAATTTGAGATTCAATCCCAAGTATTTTTGTTTATCGGTTCTAAACGTATCGAACCGAAGTCCTAAACCGAGAACAATGTATAAAGTGATACGATTGGGTACCGGTATGTAGATTCAATCGAAAATTATAATTCGAAATCTGAGCCGGTTAGTAGTAGAGACCCTTTGTCTGTTATCAAAGCAAACATCTTTCGCAGGAAAATATTAGTTATCGGTGGCTTCGAATGCTGGGAATGTGTCAGTGAATTGCTCTCTCTCTCGATCTGACTGACTCTCATTTAATTCAAACTACTTCTTCTTCCTACTTGCACGCTTGTTTGTTTGCTTCCCCCATGGAAACTTCGATTCGAGAAAATCACATCGCTCTGATCAGATCCTAATCGTTCGTCGTTTCTAGTGCATTGAGTTGCTGTTGCAGCGACTAATCATCCTCGATTGAACCTGGATCTCGCCTTGAATTCGTCGTATTGAGTATGAGATTATTAAAAAAAAATAAGAAGTAGCTTCGTTCGTTCGTTGTTCAGTGTTTAAGATTCCAAATTGATGTTTTTGAATTTTGGATTTAGGGATTGTTTAGGTAGGGAAAGGAGCTCGGCTATCGAGCTGGTTTAGAGAATGGTGTTCAGATCGAGGATAAAATGGATAGCACTGTTGGTGCTCATCTTATCAGTGGGATCTCTCGTTGTTCATCTTTCGATTACAAAGTCTTCATCTGTACAGTTGGCGTCTTATGCTAGAGATTCCCTTTGGCAAGATTTTGATTCTTTGTTAGGTGCAAAGGTAGAAAGAAAAAAAACGAATTTAGTTTTAGTTTTTAATTTGAATAATATCGTTTTTAACTTTTGTTTGATCATTCTCTTTTAAATTTCACTGTTGCAGGATTTTAGAAATAAGCACTTGTGGCGACCTGTCAAATCGTTGGAGACCTTGCAGCCCTATGCCAATCCAAGAACTACTTATCCTGGTACTACTACTTTATTTGTCTTTGCTGTCTCTAAAGTGCTCAATCATATTCAAGCTGGAGGGTTTAACCTGCTACCGTCTCTTTGCAGCGCCCAGTTCAAAACATAATGGCTTCATTTATGCAAAGATATTTGGTGGCTTTGACAAGATCAGATCTTCTGTATGTATTTGCTTTGACTTGATTGTTAAAATTTCATCTTCGTTTTGTTTTATCATTCATCTTGTTAATTTCTTTGCAAACTTTCTAGATATGTGATCTTGTCACCATATCCAGGCTTCTAAATGCTACTCTTATCATTCCAGAGCTTCAAGAGAGTCTTCGCTCAAAAGGCATCAGGTACGGCTAAATCTATGTTGTGTTCAAGCATCTTCCTTTGGTTTGGTATCAGACTCCTCTTTACTCTAGTGTATTTTTACGTGCTGTGCAGCAACAAGTTCAAGAGTTTCTCCTATCTTTACGATGAAGAGCAGTTTATAAACTTCCTTAAAAATGATGTTATTATTGCCAAGGCCCTCCCTGAGAGTTTGAAAGCCGCAAGGAAAAGGAATGAGTTTCCTCTTTTTAAGCCCAAACACTCTGCATCGCCAAAATTTTACCTCGAGGATGTATTGCCAAAGTTGAAGAAATCTAATGTTATTGGATTGATCGTCTCTGACGGGGGATGCTTGCAGGTAATGCGTGTTTTCTCCCTCTCCTTTTAGAGTGATAGCTTGTATGCAGTAACTTCGAAATCTGTAGAGATCTTTGGATAGATATCTTTTACTTGCAAACTACTGTCGCTCATCTCACATTTTGGTTATTTTACTTTTAAATGTAAGAAGTTTTTACATGAATTAAACAATGTGTTTATTCTCAACAAAGTTGTATTGTTACAGTCAACTTTACCTGCTTCAATGCTTGAACTTCAAAGACTAAGGTGTAGAGTTGCCTTCCATGCCCTCCAGCTTCGTTCAGAAATCCAGGTGCTGGGCAAGAAGATGGTTGACAGGTACTTCTGATACTTGCAAATTAAAACTTAGCTGCCGAAAGGGACGAATCAGGAGATAGTTATGGCTTTTGATTGTCAAGCGAGGGAAAGAACATTACATGCTAAGCTTTTGTTTCTTTAATCATGGAGTACATAGCTGGGAAGTTTAAGTAATAAGTGTCCGGGGTTGCCCATTTTGGTTTCTTACGTCACCATTTGCTTATCAACCAGTAATAACCGTGCGTCATTGACATAATTGAGCTATGTATAGTACGTAACGTATTTTACCTTTGTCAGGTTACGTAACTCAGGCCAACCCTTCCTTGCTTACCATCCTGGCTTAGTGAGGGATAAATTGGCATATCATGGTTGTGCTGAGCTTTTCCAGGTAAAAATTTGTAACTTTCTACATCTGTATTCTTTGATAGAACAGTCAGATACGCTTTTTCTCTGTCTACCTGTGTGCTCGAGTTTCATGAAGAAGTAGTTGTAAACGATGGAATCGGTTTCTGACTCTACTCATTGTTTCAATCCTTAAAGGATCTTCACAGTGAACTCATTCAGTATCGCCGGGCCCAGATGATTAAGCAGAAGTTTATTTCAGAAGAACTTATTGTAGACTCGCATGTGCGCAGGGACAAAGGCGTATGCCCACTCATGCCAGAAGAGGTAGAACACCCTTTATCCTGACATTCTATGGAACTGCATTGGCTTTTTTTTTATGCTAAGAGTTTATCGGTACTGAAATTTCGCAGGTTGGAATCCTTCTGAAAGCACTGGGTTATTCTCAAAAAGCGATTATATACTTAGCTGGTTCTGAAATGTTTGGCGGCCAACGTGTTTTGATCCCTCTGCGTGCCATGTTCCCTAATTTAGTGGATCGGACTTCTTTATGCAGCACGGAAGAATTATCAGAATTGGTTGGTCCTGAGACACCTCTTCCAGAAAACACATTCAAAATGCCTACTCGAAAAAGCGATAAGCAGCTCAAAGAAGAGTGGAACAAGGCAGGTACTCGGCCTAGACCTCTCCCTCCTCCTCCAGACAGACCTATCTACCAGCACGAAAAAGAAGGGTGGTATGGTTGGCTTACAGAGAATGATACAGAACCAACCCCTTCACTTATGGATCTTAGGAATCAAGCACACAGATTACTGTGGGATGCACTTGACTTTGTTGTATCTGTAGAAGCTGATGTGTTTTTCCCTGGTTTCAACAACGATGGTAGTGGACAGCCAGAGTTTTCAAGTTTGGTGATGGGCCAGAGGCTCTATGAAAGACCTTCGTCACGAACATATAGACCAGACAGGTAAGAAAGCTTATTACTCGACATGTAATGAAACTGATCTAGAGCTTGTTGGCATTAGCTCACTACTTCATGGAGCATCTTTGTCGCAGATTAGTTACTGGCTGTTTGCTGATTTTTTTTTTCTCAAACAGGAAAGTTATTCAAGAATTTTTCAACATTACACGTGAGGACATGTACCATCCCAACCGTAACTGGACAGTTCGTGTGAGACAACATCTTAACTCAAGTTTGGGTGAGAGTGGGCTTATCAGGCAGTCTATGCTATCGAAACCCAGGTTGTTTCTTTCGCATCCACTTCCTGAATGCTCATGCAGAACATCACCGCTCGAGGATTCCAGACAAATACGAAGCGATGATGGCAGATTTCTCTATGGAGGTGAGGATGAATGCCCTAAATGGATGGAAACAGCTGGGGTTGAAAAGAGTAAAACTGATGATGGTGAGCAGCCTGATTATGAACATGACCTTCTCACTGAAGAGTCAGAAACTGAAGAAGAGTTTCTAAAAAGTAAGGTGGCTTCAGCTTTTGATCAGGATGAAGAATGGGATCCCAATGACTAGTACTGTGACAACGATGCAGATTCTGCCGTCAGGTGTCATTTGATTGTTCTATAGTTACCGGCTTTTTTCTTTTCTTTTCTGAGAATAAGTTTTCTTTTAGTTTCATTCTTTTAGTTGCATACTCTTTTATACGTCAAAGCCTTCCCAAAGAGATTGGTATTGGTATTGCCTCCAAAGTGTCCTTATGCAGCAAAGGACGACCGTTATGGTTCATCCTTCTCTAAGGTCTCCCCATGTAGGAAATGCGAAGCTGGAGGTATCTTTTTTTCTTCTTTTTCACATCATTGTAAATCTGATAAAGGTTCATTCAGATTCTTTTTCTCGAATAGTTTTTTTTTTCTGGATTTGTTTGGACATACTACAGATATGAAAGATAAAGTAAATTTCAATCAGAGTTTTAATATTTACTTTCTGCCTCCTGATTCTCTCCACATTCATATTCATTTTGACTGGGATGCTCACTGAAATGGTATTAGAGTTTGGCCTTTGTATAATAGTTATACATCATTTTCATAGTGACAATGAAAGGATGTCGTTTGATGCGATGATAAATGTATGGACATGCAACTTATACTCTGCGTATACAGAAGCTCTAGAAGCAGGGCAGAGAGAAGAGAACCCTAAGCACCATGTTTCTGGTGTCCACGGTTTGAGAACAGAGACAACGGATGATGATGATAGGAAAGATGAGTATGGCGAGAACACAACCCTTTCCTTGTACTTCTCTGGCTTTTGTCAGACCACTCTTGTAAGGAATATAAAATCGCCATTCTCATTCAAGGGGCCAGAGAAAACAAAGATACGTACATATAACATTGCAAAAGAAAAACAGAGAGATACATATTTCATCAAAACCTAATTTTGGCTACTATATTTTCTTGGAAGAAAAGTTATTGAAAATCAAACAAACACAAACCATGAAATAAAACATAATATCTCTTCAAGCCTCTTCACTTGGCACTAGAGAGCTGGGAGCGGATAAGCTTTGCCGCATCAACCATGTTCTTAAGTGCTGGCTTAACCTCAGCGTACTTCCTCGTCTTCAGACCACAGTCAGGGTTAACCCACAAGATGTTCTTCTCAAGAACCGCAAGCATCTTGTTGACTCTGTCTGCAATCTCATCTGTTGATGGGATTCTCGGTGAGTGGATATCATAAACACCAGGACCAATACCTGCACCGTACTTCACTCCTTCACGGAACACAGAGAGAAGCTTCTCATCTGAACGTGAGTTCTCAATGGTGATAACATCAGCGTCCATGTCAATGATGGAGTGGATGATGTCATTGAAGTGTGAGTAGCACATGTGAGTGTGAATCTAAAGAAGACCAAAAAAACAACCCATTAGTAGTTAGTTTACAGAAACACTCAACACTGTTTTGAGATATAGATCTTTACCTGAGTACTGTCTTGAACACCACAGTTAGTGATTCTGAAAGAATGAACAGCCCAGTCCAAGTAGAAAGAGTGTTCTGCTTTCCTAAGAGGCAACCCTTCTCTAAGCGCAGCTTCATCGATCTGAATCACTCCAATACCACCTTTCTCGAGGTCCTCCACTTCATCTTTGATAGCCAAAGCGATCTGGTAACACGTCTCGTGCCTAGGCTGGTCGTTTCTAACAAAAGACCAGTTCAGAATCGTGACTGGTCCTGTAAGCATACCCTTCATGGGACGTTTGGTCATGCTCTGAGCTGTTGAAGACCAGAAGACTGTCATTGGCTTGGGACGGCTCACGTCACCGTAGATGATCGGTGGCTTCACACAACGTGATCCATAGGATTGTACCCAACCGTTTGCTGTGAATGCAAAACCTGACAACTGCTCTCCAAAGTACTCAACCATATCGTTTCTCTACAATGTTGTCAAAACAGAGTTAAGAGACAGAACATGTCATGATTTGTTTGATTAAGTCCAGACTCATCACCTCAGGCTCTCCATGGACAAGAACATCGATGTCAAGATCTTCTTGGATGTCAACAACTTTCTTGATCTCTTCCTTCATGGCCTTGACGTAATCCTCTTCAGAGATTCTAGTAGAAGAGAGCCAGTTAGCAAACTACTTCAAATGAACAATGCTAAACGGTTTAGTTTAAGAGACTAACTTCTTGGCCTTGTACTCACGGCGAACCCTCCTGAGTTCCACTGTCTGTGGAAAGGAACCAATGGTTGTGGTTGGGAGGATTGGAAGGTTAAGCTTCTTCTGCTGAGCATCTAGTCTTGCGGTAACTTCAGTAGCACGGCGATGGTCTGATCCCTTCAAATCAGCAGCCTGATAGATCACAAGAATCATAAAACATCAATACTAATTCAAACATCATCGTACAAAAGATACTTAAAGTGAAGGAACTTACAGCCTTCTGGACAGACTGGTTGGTGACTCTAGGAGAAGACCTCCTTGAAGACAAAGCCTCAGCGTTAGCAGAGAAGAAGCTCTGAAAGAGTGTGAAGTGTTAGAGAGTTGTAGTGTTTAGGGTTTCACTAGAGAAACAAGTTTTTTTGCAATACCTGATTAGTCTGACCAGCCAAAGCCTTAGCTAATGCATCAACTTCAACTACCTTCTGAGCAGCAAATGCTAGCCAAGACTTGATTTCAGCATCAAGCTTAGTCTCATTAACAAGGTCAACAGCAGTGTGAAGAAGAGAGCAAGAGGTTGAGACCACAAGCTTGTCTGCACCAATACAAAAATAATATAAGCAACGAGTTAAAGAATGATTGAGTGGTTCACAAGTAAAGACAATACCTTTACCAACAACACCCTCAAGAGACTGCAAGGTGATGAGAGAAGCAGCAAGGTCATTGGCCCAGATGTTCCTTCCATCAACAACACCAGCAAAGAGGTACTTTCCCTGAGGAAAACCAGACTTGATCAAATCAATGGTCTTGGTTCCACGGATCAAATCAAATCCAAAGGCAGTCACACCCTTCAAGGAAGTAAGGGTCTTGTATGCTTCAGCAGGGACATCAGCGAAGTAAGTCTCCACAAGAACATTCAGACCAGATAGAGTTGATTCAAGCTCAGCATAGGCACCGCTAAAAGCCTCGAGTTTGTGACCCTCTAGATCCATGACAAAAAGAGGCTCATCAAACTGAATCCATGTGGCACCAGCTCCCTTAAGCTCCTCAATGACTTCCCTGAGAACAAAAGCATGTCAGAAAACACATTTCATAGCCTCAAATGGAGCAGTTAGTAAAAGTTATAAAGGTAGAGTGGTCTATTACTTGTAGATTGGGAGGATTTTGGGGAGAAGGGAGAGAAGATCAAATGACTTATCAACACCCTTTGCAAGCTTGGAAAGAAGCAAGTACGAGACAGGACCAACAAGTACAGGGACGGTCTCAACACCAAGCTGCATAGATAACACCGCATCATCATATTAGTACTCTCAATATCAGAACACAAGAAGGCTATATTTAAATGGAGAGTTATGGTACGTACAGCTTTGGCCTCCTTGTACTCATTCACAGCCTTGTGGGATGCATAAGAAAACTTCACTTCAGGGCCCAACTCAGGGACGATGTAATGGCTGCAACAAACAAAACCGAGAAAAGGTACGTTAACCACACAACACACAAATTCAATAGGGCAGGATCTAAGATTCAGAGGAATGTAAATATTTTTAAATTAATCTTAACAAACAAAATTCCAAAAATATTTTGGGGTTATGCAACCTATAGTAATAACTCTTTTTAAGAT
Organism: Hirschfeldia incana; assembly: GCA_026261945.1. Lineage (NCBI taxonomy): Eukaryota > Viridiplantae > Streptophyta > Magnoliopsida > Brassicales > Brassicaceae > Hirschfeldia > Hirschfeldia incana. The sequence continues at coordinate 5,049,678 of JABCMI010000021.1, forward strand.
TAAATTTAGAAGTCAAATGAATGTTCCATCCATTGTGCCCTAAATATATCACAGTGCAAAAGACAAAGGAGTAGAGAGAACTTACTAGTTGGTGTCAAACCACTTGGTCATTTCCATGGCTGGTACAGAGGCGTTACCTCTGGCCATGGAGAAGTAAACATCAAAACCAATCTCACCGCTGTTCCATCCGTATCTAGGAGGAACAGCACCAAGCATAGCGGTGGTGTCAAGCACCTGGTCATAGTAAGCAAAAGTGTTGCTTGGGATGTACTTAATCCCAGCTGCAGACATCTGTTTCCAGATGTCTGACCTGAGATCCGCAGACACCTTCTTCAAATCCTCAGCAGTGGTCTTGCCATCCCAGAAAGATTCCAATGCGAACTTGAGCTCTCTTTTAGGTCCCATACGAGGGTATCCAACAATGTGTGATGCCATTTTTGATGTTCTTTTATTTTTAACTACATTTTTAAAAAGTCAAAATCAGACACAAAATCAAACATAATCTAAAAACTGCAAGTCTTGTACTTGTAAAGTACAATGCTTATAATAGAAAATAAAAAAGGTAAATAACTTTTGCAGGTTTTGTCGTATGTATAGAGATAAAAAAACAAGTGAGTTCACTTTAAATGAGAGTGTAAGAGAGTTCATAAGATAAAACAAACGATGTCTGAATCATAGATAACATGATTCGATCATTAGAAGATGTTAGTGAGAATCATAAATAATCAAACAGAGATCCAAAATTTTGAAAACATGAATTAACTCAAGATATATGTGTATTATAGAAACTCACTCACAGGATTAGATGATCTAAGTATTGAATAACACAAGGCTAAGAAACGAACTTGAAGAATTCAAAGAAGAAATGAAAAGGGACGAAAGCTAAATAAGAGAGTGGGAAGGCAAAGGACAGGAATAAGTCATGAGGAAGCCATGGAAACACGGAGGCGTACCTTACGGAGAGACGTGGAAGAAGTGTTTAGAATGAGTGAAGGAGATGGCAAGAGACGCGACGATGGAGAGTGCCTCTGTTACCTTATTTATAGCCATAACACATTTATTTTTTTATACAATCCTTCGTTTCTCTCACTCTCCATGGTGGTGGCTGGTTATTTTACTCTGTTTTCTTAATAAAATCAATTAAAAATTTAAATTAATACTAATGTGATACACCTGTACATTAGCAATATCAATATAGTATATTAGTATATGATAAAATAATATAGACGTATTTCCATGTATCCTTCAAGCACGTTTTAACTCTGCTCTATTTAACGGCGTGGTCAAGTTTGTACATTTTGACAAGTATACATTTCTAATGACTGGTTGTTTGGTAAAAAAAAATGTATTTGGTGGCATGGCACTATGTTTCTAAGTTGTTTACTTGGGTAAATTAATATATATACTAGTAATTATTTAAGCGGGTTAACTAGAGAGTTAAAACGTGAGTTGGGGAGGAGAGTTGGTGTGTCTACATAAGGATAGAAGAGGAAGCGGGACTGGTGGGTAGGATCCCACTGTGGGGGTTGGTGAGCTTTTTATTCCTGCGCAGAGAAAATTTGAGAGGTTTGTTTGGTAAACAAAGTAGGTGAAGGATTATGATATCCACGTCGCTGACTGGCTGAATCAGATATTAGTATTATTATTTTATTGATTGTTGAAATAGTGATCGAATGGTGGTGAATGTAATACATTACAAATTCATGTACATGTATTATAAAATGTATGGTTTCAAGACTTTATACTATGTAAAATATAATATCGAAGTGCTTTTACAAAATACTAAGAAGGATGATACGTACATTTTCACCACTCCAAGAGAGGAATGAAACTTACTGAAACAATCTTCTCATAATGCTCAAGTGCATTCCCTGGGTACCATGAGTAAATAGCCCATGAGGCTCACATCTGACTGAAACTTCCTTTGCAGCGAGTAAGGCGGCGACGGTTAGGTGAACGTTATGGTCCTAATTAGAACGCTGAGCCCAAATCACTCTGGAGTCTGGACTATAACCGCGGACAAGGTAAACCAAATAGTTGTAATATTACACCAAATCGCGAGTAGATCCATAACTTGGCCACAGCTAGAGATTTCATTTCACCATTTTGGCATTTTGCTGTAATTATTTGAGCTAACTGCTAAAACAAAACAAGAGCAATATCGACAAAACTTATGTCATAGTTTGTAACAAATTATAGATCAATAATGGCACATGCATGCTAATTTGCAACAATTGCACACAAAACGTGATATGTATACTTAAAGTTCTCTCGAGCCTTTTTTTTAATATGGTGTACACAGTACATAAAACAGTTGGGTTATACCACAACTAAATAATGAAAAAAAGTTTATGAGGATCGATGCGGTAAATAACTTAGTAGATGATCCATCAGTACTTCACAATGACGAGTCATCTATAATCGAAAATAATAATTTTAAGTAATGCTGAACCAAAACATTTAATATATCACCACTAGCGAAGATGACACTTACCTCTAACGTACGCCTTAACTAACCTATATCCATCTTCATGTTTTTCTCTCTTCCTTTCTACAAATCAGTTTAGAAGCATACGCAGTTAGCAAATATAAATAATAAGTTGTGATCTAATTTGTTATAGTGCTACTTTCTTCAAAAAAATTCATGTAAAGGTAGAAGTGAAGGAGAGTTTCAAAATAAAAAGGTAGAAGTGAAGGATCCACATGTATCCCTTTTAAAAGTCTGATGTGACCTTTCAGCTGGAGATGCCGCCGTGCGAAAGATTACACAATAGTCTGTGCCAACTACTTCACTTTTTTATTTTCTTCTTGAAAATTTAAGGTTTGGATCGATCTGGTTTATTTCGGTTTGGTTGCTTCTGATAAGAAAATCACATGTGATTGTAATGCTATTTTTGCACAATTCAATTCACTTTACCTCGATTTAAGTGATTTCTCAATTCTTTTGCACGATCAAAATTCCTCAAAAAGAGTACAATCCGTTTGTTATGATCTGGTTTTATATACACAGATTTATCCGGTTTGTTTAGTTATCCTTTCCTTGTTAAGCATAGTCCATTAATGGACATAGAGATTTTTGTCACTAAAATTATTATTCGTATGAAACATTTAAAACTTTTAGTATTGGTAGACCACCACCCTCTAAAAAGCTTTGGAGAATATTTTCATTATCTTTACTTTTTATCTCTCTTTTTTTGCCACAGCTTAGTGGCCCGAGTGGGTTGTATCTTTGGTCCATGTCTTTTCCTGGAAGTGATGATAAAATATGAACAATATTTAATGCTGGGATGAGAAAATAATATTTGACAGTGATTCAACCCAAAAATAAAGTAAACAGAACAAACTGTCGGGCAGAGCTGGTGGGATTCGCTATTTCGTAATGCATGTGAATAGTTTCAGTATAATCTTTTAAAATTCTTGTTGTTGTCTTCTTCTCGTGATAGATACTAAAGAGGAGGACCAGACTCACTGTCGTCAGCTAGTGACAGTTTACTCAATTGTATGGTTGCTATAATGTTTCCTTTACATTGATTTTGCACAACTTTTTGTTGTCTCGTCTTCTTTTTTTGTACGGTTAATATTGTTCTCATAGTATACTCTTGTTTTTATCCTTACAAAAACACAACCACTCACCCTGTGAAAAAATCTTGAATGTTTTCAAAACTCCGTGAGGAACTTTCCTCTGTTTCAGGGGATTTTCTTGGGAACTTTCTCTTAAAAATTTAAAATCAATATTCTTTCCCAGTTGCTTCATAAGTTTGCAGAGGTATTTCTTCATCTCAAAGGAAACTGATTTTTTTTCCAGGAAAATAAAATTCCAAAGGTAAATCATCTCTTGGGCTCAAATTTTTTCAGCACTTCCTCTTCCTGCAAGGTGTATTCAGGAGGATAATCTATAACCTAGGAAGGTGAGTTCTTCCTGTTTCTCAAGGATTCTCATGCAAAAATATTAATATATTCTTATGTACCAAATAATCTCTTCACATGGCCTTCAACTTAGAAAATGTGTATTTTCTAGCTTATTAACTGTTGTGAAATATATGAATAACAAAAGAGTAGAGAGTCAGATCTCAAGAGTGGACCCAGTTCTTGGTTCAGAATTCAATTTTTTGTTTCTGTTCTTAGTACTTTGTCTATGTGATAATGTTCCTCTCTTTGCAGGTGTATAATGATCATGAGACCTATGTGATTATATTTTCCCAAGTAGTAGTTGTCTGTGTTTTATGGCCTTGTGTGTGGCTATGGAGAAACACTTTTGTGGCTTGCCATTACTGATTTTGGTTCTGCTTTTAGCCTCAATTGATGGATCAACACAGCTCCAATCATCTCAATCTCAAACCCTTTTGAGGCTGCAACAGCTTCTCCACTATCCCAATGTCTTAAGCAGCTGGAACAACTTCACAGATTTCTGCAACTCCGAGCCAAACGCCTCTTTAACCGTTGCATGTTATGAAGATAGTGTAACGCAGCTCCACATTATAGGAGATAGAAAATCTCATATGTTACCAAAGAGGTTCTCAATAGACTCATTTGTTACTACTCTTGTTAAGCTCCCTGATGTTAAGGTTCTCACCTTAGTGTCCCTTGGGTTATGGGGTCGGTTACCTGAGAAAATCAACCGTTTGTCCTCATTAGAGATTCTCAATGTGAGTTCTAACTTCCTCTTTGGACGTATTCCTCATGAACTATCGTCTCTTGCTAGCCTTCAGACACTCATACTCGATGAGAATATGTTTTCTGGTCTTTTACCGGATTGGATTGGTTCTTTACCGAGTTTAGCTGTGTTGAGCTTGAGAAAGAATGCATTCAATGGCTCATTGCCTTCTTCACTGCGTACCTTGTCAGGTCTTAGAGTACTTTCTCTAGCTAATAACCGGTTTTATGGAGCTTTACCTGATCTAAGCCATTTGACAAATCTTCAAGTGCTTGACCTTGAAGGAAACTCTTTTGGACCGTTGTTTCCTCGGTTAAGTCACAAGTTGGTTACTCTTATACTCAGCAAGAACAGGTTTAGGTCTGCAGTATCATCTCAAGAAGTGAGTTCTTTGTATCAGCTTCAACATTTGGATTTTTCATACAACACATTTGTTGGTCCCTTTCCTACTTCCTTGATGTCTCTCCCTGCCATAACTTACTTGAACATTTCACACAACAAACTCACCGGGCGGCTTTCAACAAATCTTTCTTGCAACTCACAGCTGATGTTAGTGGATCTCTCATCAAATCTTTTTACAGGAAGCTTGCCTGCTTGTCTTAAACCAAGTTCAGGCACTAGCAAAGATGTTGCCTATGCAGGTAACTGTCTAGCTACTTCAAATCAAGACCAGCGTCCAGTTTCTTATTGTAGCAATGAAGCTCTTTGTGACACCCGTCACTTCCGAATATAATAAATAAATAAAAGCGGAAATAAAATAACAATATAACCGAAATAATAATAATAAACTCCGTCATAATATGAAAGTCCATAAGATAGCATAGGGCCTAAAGGCCCAACAACGATAACATCCGAAATATAAAGTGCGACATAGATCGAAAGTCCGGAATACGAAATAAGCATAACGATATATAGAAGCCCGAAGGCCCAAAAACGATGAAACGATAATAGCAATAGAAGTCCAAAGTCTGATAGTAGTAAAAGCCCAAAAGCACTAGTCCGATATGTCACTCCTGCTCGTCGGTCTCACCTGAAAGGGGAAAGGAAGAGGGGTGAGCGACAGGGGAATCGCGCAGTGAGGTATGGGATGCTAAACCGATAAAACACTGACTCAGCTCATAGCACTACTAAAATGTGGGTCTAGCTCTAGCATGAAACAAACACGGTGTCTACACCACACAGCACAATCAATATATGTCTAGTGGACTAGACATGCTACAACCAATGCGATATAATCCTACCGCATTTCCTCATAGGGATATAAAATATAACTCTACGGCGTCGTAAGTACAGTTGTCCACTCTGTACCCCCGCACTACTGGCGTCGTAAGTACAAACGTCTCTGTACCCCCGCAATCTCCACAATCATATGCGTCGTAAGCACAGACGTCATGTGCCCCCGCAATCTCCACAATCATATGCGTCGTAAGTACAAACGTCTCTGTACCCCCGCAATCTCCACACATAGACTCGTATATAAATACTTATATATATAACCATTCTCAGCGTCAATCAATTCATACAATCGTTGAATCCTCTAGACCCCTATTTCCGGTTTAACAATCAATAACAGTAATGAGCAAGCAAGACTATCAAACTGACTCGATTCACAGAGACTATCATGTTTCGAAACTAAACTTTCCATAATGGTAGTACTAAACTAGTTCGGGATTTAACGGAGAAGCCCTCACCTTAGCAATGAAGAGAAGTGATGTCTATGAACTCCAGCTGCTCAAATAGACTCCAAATCTGAAATCAGATCGAAATTCCGAGTCAGAACGGCCTTCGAACGGCTCAAAACGGACATTTACGGAAAAGTCAACCCGCTGGTCAAAGGTCAACCCGGTCAACTCTGACCCAAGCCGGTCAACCCTTGACCAGAAATCAATTTTAAATAACCGCCTGGTTAAACCTTAACCGATTTCGATTTAAATTGAACCAAACCATAATTAATTGCCAACCGGTTCAACCCTAACCGAAATCAATTTCTAATAACCGACCGGTTTAACCTAACCAACCCAAAATCAATTTAAACCAATTGAACCAGTCAAACCAACCGGTTGACCGAGTCACCGAGTTGACTCACCGGGTCGACTCGGCCGAGTTGGCGAGTCGCCGGCGAGTCACCGGCTCCGGTCACCGGCGGCGACGGCGGAGGGGCGGCGGCTTACCGGAAAAGTCACCGGCGGCGGCGGACTGGCGGCGGCGACGCGGCGGCGGACTCCCGGCGGCGGACCGACGGTGGTCGGGCGCGGCGGCTCCGGCGGACGGCGGCCGGCGGCGGCGGAGACGGCGGCGGAGGCGGCGGCGCGTCGGTTTCACGCGCGCGCGAAGGCTGAACTTCCGGAGGCGATTGCGGCTTCGTCCGAGCTCCGATTGCGGCGATTTCGGTGGCTACGGATTCGTCTTGACGAGAGGAACACGATGGTGGTCTTGCATGCACGAAATTCGCAACGGTTAGGAAGTTATCGACGATTTACTAAAACGGCCGAAACTTAACTAAAGAACAAGGCGGTTTCCGGCGGTTACCTAGAGAGATGATCGGTGGTGACGAGCTGAGCGTGATCACTGCGCACGGTGGCTCCGGCGACGAGCTCCGGCGACTCTCCAACTGAAAAATGATCACACAATTTTCCTTAGCTCACACTCTCTCTCAAACACTCTCTCTCTTCTCTTGGATGTTTCTGAGAAACCAAAGTGGAAAGATGGGTATTTATAGCCAAAATACCTTGGGCCTCAGGTGTTGAAATTGGGCTTCGTTGGTCTGAATTCGATGGGCCTGGTTTTGGGTCATTACAATTCTCCCCAACTAATAAGGAATTCGACCCCGAATTCGAGTCAACAACCGGCTCTCCAATGACATCCTGAAACAACCCCGGATAATCAATCCTCATCTGAAGCTCCGACTCCCAAGTATCCTCTTGAATCCCATCTCTCTCCCAACGAACTTTGACCAACATGGTCATCATTCCCTTATCTGATGTCACTTGGCGATCCAAAATCTCTACTGGCTCACATGGGGCACACAAACTTTTGCCAAGATCACTGGGTGGCCGCTGCAAAATAAGCTCTGGCTCTCTAACGACTTTCCTCAAAACTGATACATGAAACACATCATGGAAGTCCGCTAACTCTGCTGATAAACCCAATCGGTAAGCAACTGCTCCAATCCGCTCCAAAACAGGATATGGTCCCATGTATCTTGGTTTAAGCTTCTTTAATTTCCGAGTCTTAGATCCTCCCTGAAATGTTCTCATTTTCAGGTATACAAGGTCGCCAACCTCAAACTCCAAATCCTTGCGCCGCTTATCTGCATAGCTCTTCTGACGGTCATGGGCTTCCTTAAGTCGATTCTTGAGCATCTCAACCTGCTCTACCATCTCTTGAACCAATGCTGGTTCTATCTCACGTCGCTCCCCCACTTCTGTCCAACAAAGTGGTGTGCGACAAGGCCTACCATAAAGAGCCTCATATGGTGCCATCTTGATGCTCGAATGATAACTGTTGTTGTAGGCAAACTCGGCTAGAGGTAGATATTTCACCCAACTTCCTTCCCACTCTAAGACACAAGCCCGAAGCATATCCTCCAAAGTCTGAATAGTCCTCTCTGACTGACCATCTGTCTGCGGATGATAGGCTGTACTCAAATGGACCTTTGTCCCAAGTGCCTTCTGAAAGGCCCTCCAAAACTCAGACGTGAACTTCACATCCCGATCCGAAACAATGCTCACGGGAACTCCGTGCAATCTCACAATCTCACTAATGTAGATCTGCGCCAACTGATCAGCTCTGTCTGTTGTCTTGATTGCTAAGAAATGAGCTGACTTGGTGAGTCTATCAACAATTACCCAAATGGCATTCTTTCCCCCTGTGGTGGTCGGTAATCCTGTTACAAAATCCATGGTCACCATGTCCCATTTCCACTCCGGTAATGGCAGGTTTTGCAACAACCCGCTAGGCACCTGATGCTCGGCTTTAACCATCTGACAAGTCTGACACTGCGATACAAATGTAGCAACATCTTTCTTCATCCCAGGCCAATGATAATAACGCTTCAGATCTCTGTACATCTTGGTGTTTCCTGGGTGAATCGAGAAACGCGAGTGATGCGCTTGCTGTAAGATCTCCTTCCTTAACAGCTCATCATTGGGAACACAAACCCGGTTCCGATACATGATCATCCCACTGGAAGCTATATGATATCCAATACTCTCAATCTCAATCTGCTTACACAAAGCCTCATCAGCATCCTGAGCTCTGCGTATTTTACTTAGCAAATCTGCTTGCTCTACAGCCTCGAGACAAGCGGTGTCTTCATCCACAGTGGTAGCACACAATCTGAGACTTGCTAGCATCCTAGTAAACTCTTGAACCTCTTTGGTTCCTGAAACATCGGTTCTGCGCCTACTCAAGGCATCGGCCACCTGATTAGCTTTTCCTGGATGATAAGCGATCTCCAAATTATAATCTGCTAACAACTCAATCCATCTGCGCTGCCTTAAATTTAAGTCCGTCTGAGTAAAGATGTACTTCAGACTCTTGTGATCGGTAAGAATCTTCACCTTTTCCCCATACAAGTAAGATCTCCAGATTTTCAACGCAAAAACAACTGCTGCTAACTCCAAGTCATGAGTAGGATAGTTAACCTCATGAGGCCTCAATTGCCGTGATGCATATGCGACGACCTTACCCTCCTGCATCAAAACGCATCCCAAACCAGTACCTGACGCATCAGTGTAAACCTCATATGGTATCCCTGGCCTTGGAAGTACCAAAACTGGTGTATGAGTGAGCTGTCGCTTCAACTCGGCAAAACTTTCCGAGCAATCATCTTTCCAATCAAACTTGACATCTTTGCCTGTTAACTTCGTCATTGGCTTCGCTATGCTAGAAAAATCCTTGACGTACTTCCTGTAGTACCCTGCCAAACCGAGGAAACTGCGAATCTCCGTCACACTCTTAGGTATCGGCCACTCTAAAATTGCAGCAATCTTTTCTGGATCCACAGCAACTCCTTCTTCTGAAACCACATGTCCAAGAAATCCAATCTTCCTCTGCCAGAAGCTGCACTTACTCAACTTAGCAAACAACTTATGCTCTCTAAGCTTCCCCAACACAATCCGTAAGTGCTCAGCATGCTCTTCTCTACTTCGAGAATAAACCAAGATGTCGTCTATGAAGACAATCACACACTTATCCAAGTGCTCGCGAAACACATCATTCATAAGCTTCATGAATGCTGCCGGTGCGTTCGTCAACCCAAATGGCATCACCACGAACTCATAGTGCCCATAGCGTGTACGGAATGCCGTCTTTTGCACATCCCGATCGGCTATTGCAATCTGGTGATATCCTGATGCCAAGTCAATCTTAGAAAACCATGAAGCTCCTTGTAACTGATCCAACAACTCGTCAATGCGTGGAAGTGGATACTTATTCTTAATGGTGACTTTGTTCAAGCCTCTGTAGTCGATACAAAGCCTGAAACTTCCATCTTTCTTCTTCACAAACAACACTGGTGCTCCCCACGGGGAAGTACTTGGCCTGATAAATCCCATACTCAATAGCTCTTCCAACTGCTTTTTCAACTCTGCCATTTCTGTTGGCGCTAGACGGTAAGGAGCTCGTGAAACCGGTGCTACTCCTGGTTCCACCTCAATTGCAAGAACATCTGACCTAGCTGGCGGCGGCCCTTTTAAAGCCTCAAAAACATCTCCATACTCAGCAACCACTGGAATATCCTGTAACTCGAGCTGTGCATCATCCTTAACCATCGAAATGGTCGCCAAAAACCCCTCTGCTCCACTCTCCAATAATTCCTCCGCACGCAACATGGAGACAATAGGAATTCCCTGGTGTGTCTGAGTGCCATCAAAAGTGATCTTCCCTTCTGATCTAGGAATGCTAACTCTTGCCTTTAGACAATCCAATAGTACTCGATGTCGCGACAACCAATCCATTCCAAGTATAACATCATAGAAATTTAACTCCATCTCTGTCAAATCTCCAAGCAACTCGACTCCTCCAAGAGTAACTGGTACGTCGCGATGAACGCCCACTGCTCCCAACATCTCTGAGCCGGCAGTCTGAATCCGCTTAGCTTTTGGCTCGAAGACTCCTCGAAATGACCAACACTTAGCCAAGCGCGGGCTTACAAAACTGTGAGAAGCTCCCGTGTCAAATAAGGTGTAAGCTGACTCACCTCCAACAACAACCGATCCTACACGAGAATTTCGCTAACTACACATGATAACCACAAAAACAAAACACTCAAACACAACAAGTTTGATAAGAGCACATACCAGCTATCGGCTCGGCTCCTTGGTGATCTCCAACAGTAAACACACGTGGAGCGATGGCTAGACGCTTCGGAGGTGGTGGAAGCGCTGCATTGCCCCTCATCGGGCAATCCCTGATCATGTGACCCGGCTGGTTGCATCCAAAACAGTTCCCATGTGCTACTGCTGGTGCTGGTGGCGCTGCAATCTGGGTACGTGGTGGCTTCCTACAATGCTTCGCGAGATGCCCAAGCATACCACAGTTAGAGCACTCAAAACACTCTCCAAAATGACGGCGACGACAACGCACACAACGGGGTGCCTCTGACTGCTCCCAAGTCTTCTTCTGCGACCCTGAAGTCCCTCCGGTCTTAGGCTGAGCTGTCTTAGTGAATTTCTGCTCCGCTGCCAAACATTTCTCCTGCACAACTGCCTTCTCTATCAGATCCTCCAAACTGGTGTAGGTAACCACACTGCACCTACCGCGAAGCTCCACTCGCATCCCCTTTAAGAACCTCCTGATCAGATCCTCCTCATCAATACCATTACCCGCAAACCTGTGAAGCTGGCGGAACTCCAACTCATACTCTCTAACAGACTTTGCACCCTGCCTCAAATGCTCAAAATCATTCTTCTTCTCATCCAAAGCCTCCCTAGGAAAGTACTTCTTGTTGAATGCATACAGAAAATCCTCATAAGTCATCTCGCCACGGTGTAACAATCTCACTCCATCCCACCAGATGGATGCATCTCCACGCAAATACAACTCCGCAATCTTAAGCTTATGCCTAGGTGGACATGAGATAGTGTTCAAACACTTCTCCAAACTATGCTTCCAATCGTGAGCAAGTGTAGGATCTGTGGTTCCACTGAAATGCTCCAAGTTCACATACTTCATCTGCCCCAATACTCTGATAAATGTCTCATCAATCTCGGGTACACGCACTGGAAATGGTGGTGGCGGCGGTGGAACCTGAAAGACTCCCGGAACAGGCTGAATAGGAACCTGCGGATACTGTGGCGCTGGGGCCTGCTGAGGCGGAACCTGATGGTCATGCTGAACATGAACTGGCGGGGCCTGCTGCATCTGAATCTGCGGACCCTGCTGCACCTGAACCTGAGGTCCCTGCGGTATCTGCTGACCCTGCTGAACAGCGGCCATCTGTCTAGCAACCTCCTGAGCAGCTACTCGGGCAGCCTCCTGAGCGGCTTCCCTGGCTGCCTCTCGAGCAACCTGCTGAACAGCCTCTTGAGCGGCCTGTCTAGCGGCATCCTGAACCATCTGCCTCAAAGCATCCTGATCAATAGGTGGAACAACTGGTTGCGGGTCTGCTGGCTGCACATGCTCATCCTCAGCCTCTCTAGCAACTCTGGCAGCTCTGGTAGTCTGAGCACGGTTTGCTGCTCTCTTTGGTGGCATCTGAAAGGGGAACAAATCAATTAGCCACTGTTGAACACTGAATACCAACAATTAATAGAGTACTATCAGACATAAGTGTGCTTTTGTTTTCATTTTTAAAAATTCCCAAATTCCCAAAAAAAAAAAAAAAAAAAAAAAAAAAAAAAAAAAAAAAAATATTTTCAAAATCATATTAAACCGATTTAAAAACGAATTAAAATCCGAGTTAAAATCCGAATTAAAACCAGGTCTCCACGAATCGCCATCCCGGGTCGGAGCCGGGACGGAACACGGCTCTGATACCAAAATGTGACACCCGTCACTTCCGAATATAATAAATAAATAAAAGCGGAAATAAAATAACAATATAACCGAAATAATAATAATAAACTCCGTCATAATATGAAAGTCCATAAGATAGCATAGGGCCTAAAGGCCCAACAACGATAACATCCGAAATATAAAGTGCGACATAGATCGAAAGTCCGGAATACGAAATAAGCATAACGATATATAGAAGCCCGAAGGCCCAAAAACGATGAAACGATAATAGCAATAGAAGTCCAAAGTCTGATAGTAGTAAAAGCCCAAAAGCACTAGTCCGATATGTCACTCCTGCTCGTCGGTCTCACCTGAAAGGGGAAAGGAAGAGGGGTGAGCGACAGGGGAATCGCGCAGTGAGGTATGGGATGCTAAACCGATAAAACACTGACTCAGCTCATAGCACTACTAAAATGTGGGTCTAGCTCTAGCATGAAACAAACACGGTGTCTACACCACACAGCACAATCAATATATGTCTAGTGGACTAGACATGCTACAACCAATGCGATATAATCCTACCGCATTTCCTCATAGGGATATAAAATATAACTCTACGGCGTCGTAAGTACAGTTGTCCACTCTGTACCCCCGCACTACTGGCGTCGTAAGTACAAACGTCTCTGTACCCCCGCAATCTCCACAATCATATGCGTCGTAAGCACAGACGTCATGTGCCCCCGCAATCTCCACAATCATATGCGTCGTAAGTACAAACGTCTCTGTACCCCCGCAATCTCCACACATAGACTCGTATATAAATACTTATATATATAACCATTCTCAGCGTCAATCAATTCATACAATCGTTGAATCCTCTAGACCCCTATTTCCGGTTTAACAATCAATAACAGTAATGAGCAAGCAAGACTATCAAACTGACTCGATTCACAGAGACTATCATGTTTCGAAACTAAACTTTCCATAATGGTAGTACTAAACTAGTTCGGGATTTAACGGAGAAGCCCTCACCTTAGCAATGAAGAGAAGTGATGTCTATGAACTCCAGCTGCTCAAATAGACTCCAAATCTGAAATCAGATCGAAATTCCGAGTCAGAACGGCCTTCGAACGGCTCAAAACGGACATTTACGGAAAAGTCAACCCGCTGGTCAAAGGTCAACCCGGTCAACTCTGACCCAAGCCGGTCAACCCTTGACCAGAAATCAATTTTAAATAACCGCCTGGTTAAACCTTAACCGATTTCGATTTAAATTGAACCAAACCATAATTAATTGCCAACCGGTTCAACCCTAACCGAAATCAATTTCTAATAACCGACCGGTTTAACCTAACCAACCCAAAATCAATTTAAACCAATTGAACCAGTCAAACCAACCGGTTGACCGAGTCACCGAGTTGACTCACCGGGTCGACTCGGCCGAGTTGGCGAGTCGCCGGCGAGTCACCGGCTCCGGTCACCGGCGGCGACGGCGGAGGGGCGGCGGCTTACCGGAAAAGTCACCGGCGGCGGCGGACTGGCGGCGGCGACGCGGCGGCGGACTCCCGGCGGCGGACCGACGGTGGTCGGGCGCGGCGGCTCCGGCGGACGGCGGCCGGCGGCGGCGGAGACGGCGGCGGAGGCGGCGGCGCGTCGGTTTCACGCGCGCGCGAAGGCTGAACTTCCGGAGGCGATTGCGGCTTCGTCCGAGCTCCGATTGCGGCGATTTCGGTGGCTACGGATTCGTCTTGACGAGAGGAACACGATGGTGGTCTTGCATGCACGAAATTCGCAACGGTTAGGAAGTTATCGACGATTTACTAAAACGGCCGAAACTTAACTAAAGAACAAGGCGGTTTCCGGCGGTTACCTAGAGAGATGATCGGTGGTGACGAGCTGAGCGTGATCACTGCGCACGGTGGCTCCGGCGACGAGCTCCGGCGACTCTCCAACTGAAAAATGATCACACAATTTTCCTTAGCTCACACTCTCTCTCAAACACTCTCTCTCTTCTCTTGGATGTTTCTGAGAAACCAAAGTGGAAAGATGGGTATTTATAGCCAAAATACCTTGGGCCTCAGGTGTTGAAATTGGGCTTCGTTGGTCTGAATTCGATGGGCCTGGTTTTGGGTCATTACACTCTTGCTGTTGGAATCATACCACAGAGGAGAAACAGAGTTTCCAAATTGAGTGTTGCCTTAGGCGTAACCGCAGGCATTCTGGGGTTGATTCTCCTTACTGGTGCACTGTTAGTGGTTTTCAGGAGAGTTAAGGATAAGAAGAAAGCAACGAAAGGTTCACCAAGATTGATCAAAGAGAATGCTTCAATAGGATACACATCAAAGCTACTCTCAGATGCAAGTAAGAAGATCAAACACCTCTCATATATTGTCACACATTTCACAATGAGTTTTATTGATTGCTTGTGGCATACGGCACTTTTATAGGGTATATCTCTCAGACAATGAAGCTAGGAGCACTAGGTCTTCCATCTTACAGGACATTCTCACTGGAAGAACTTGAGTATGCTACAAACAACTTTGAATCCTCTGCTTTTATGGGTGAAGGTTCTCAAGGACAGGTAATAAACTTCAAGTTTCTTCTGTTTTTCAAGTTCTGAAAATGTGTTTTCTCATATTTTTCTTGTTCATATTCAGATATATAGAGGGAGACTGAAAGATGGATCCTTTGTCGCAGTTAGATGTTTGAAAATGAAGAAAAGTTGCAGCACTCAAAATCTGATGCATCACATTGAGCTCATTGCTAAACTGAGACACCGTCATCTGGTTAGTGTGCTAGGGCACTGTTTTGAGTGCTACTTAGATGATTCAACAGTCAGCAGAATGTTCTTCGTCTTTGAGTATGTCCCAAATGGAGAACTTAGGAGCTGGATCTCAGGTATGACACTGAAACATGATTGTCCCAAGAACAGTTTAGGATCATCACTATTGTCTTTTCTGTGTGTTAGATGGGCATATGGGAAGATTGCTTACGTGGGAACAACGCATAAGCATAGCCATAGGTGTAGCAAAAGGGATTCAGTTCTTGCATACTGGTATCGTGCCTGGTGTTTATGATAACAACCTGCGAATAACAGACGTTTTGCTTGATAATAACCTCTCTGCAAAGATTAGTAGCTATAACCTTCCATTGCTAGTGGAAGGTCTTGGAAAGGTAAATGATGTTACACTCTAAACCTTGTTTGTTTTTTCGAATGCTTTTGTTGAATCTTTTTACCTTCATCTTAAAGGTGGGGCAAGTAGTATCTCGAACCTGTCCCAAAGGCACTCCAAGGTGTGTTAAATCTTCTTCGTTAGATATTGTTTATCTTAACCAACTTACATGGTTAGTCCCTTGTTTCTCCATCAGCACCAAAGATGATGATAAAATAGATATCTATGACTTTGGAGTGATCTTGCTTGAGCTTATAGTGGGAAGACCGTTGAGAGCAAAGAGTCAAGTCGATGTTCTAAAAGAGCAGGTAAGGCCACCAAATATATATAGCTAGAAATGAAATCATGATCATCTCTTTTATAAACTTGGCTGACAAACTTGCACGAGATGTTCAAAGTTCTTCTGTTTTGTACTATGTTGATTATGTAAAATGGTTTGGACCGAATAGGTGACTAGTTCAGAGTATTATAGTTATTGCTGGCTAAATAAAAATAAAAATAAACTGTATTTTTTTCCCATTATACTTTGTAGCTGCAAGCAAGCATCTCAGGTGATGATGGAGCGCGTAGGAGCATGGTGGATCCAACGGTCCATAGAACTTGTTCAGACCAATCACTGAAGACAATGATGGAGATATGTGTAAGATGTCTCCTCAAAGACCCTTTAGAACGGCCTTCCATTGAAGATGTCCTGTGGAATCTTCAGTTTGCTTCTCAAGTCCAAGAAGGTTGGCTACAAAACAGCAACCCTCCGAGCATTCGCGGCTCGCCTTCCCCTGCTGCTTCCTCTCTTCCTCCTCCCTCTCGTTTACACATAACAACACTCGAATCTCCCCGTGGCTCAGGTAGTTTTAAATCGATATTGCACCACCTCTTATGAGCAACTGGTGTGAGATTGAATGAGTTTCATATTGTGTTTGTATGCAGGATATGAAGAACATGAGAGGTAGAGAGACAAGAGTTTTGGTTTGGTTAGTTGTGCTCTTTCTATGTAGAGGAACCTAACAATAAACGGTTATCTCATTAAAATATGAACTACAAACTCTACAAATATCTTGGTATACCGTATAATATTGATTACTAGCTATAGTATTATTCTCTTTTTCCAACATTATTAAAAAGGAGATATATAAATAAAAAGACAAGCCTAGTTACATATTCATGTCTGGTGAAAACTCCCCGCCGGAAATATAACCTCCGCAGCCACCGTCGTCGTCGAACCACCAGCCACCGCAAAATCAGCACCGCTCTCTTCCTCATCCTCATGCTGATTTCTTGTAACTTGCTGAAGCCGTGGCATAGGCTGCAACGAATGTTCTAAGTTAGCCGGAGCCATGACGTCATAGCCAACGGCCGCTGCTGCCGTCGCGGTGAAGCTGTTCATGGTGGTTCCGGCAAGAGTGGTGGAGGCGGATGAGTTGTTGGAGTATTCGGATTGTTGCATAACGACTAATTGTTGTTGTTGTTGCTGCATAACGTTGGCCATTGCGACTCTACTATTTATTAGTTGTGATTGCACCAGCGATAACTCCGCTTGAAGCGAGGCCACCTAATATATTAATGGTTACAAAATTACTTCTATTCATTTTTACATTTGTAAAATGAACTTATGTTTCTTAGCTAACAAAAGAATTACAGAACTATTTATCAAATTTCAGAATGAATGTGCATAAATTTATGGGAAATTTATTGGTCTACAAACATGTATACTTCACTTCCTAAACATAAATTAAATATCATTTATTGACAGTAACTGAAAAATGTATATTAAAATTAAAAAAAATGTAAAGTAGGATGAAGTTTGTATTATGTAAAATAAACACAATTAAGAGAATCACCTGTTGTTGGAGAGCAAGAATAGTTGAGACGCAGCCGTACACTGGATCAGATAGCCTAGCTTGAGCCTCATATGAAATCGTCACCACCGCGTCGTGACGACGGTTCACCGGAATATGATGCAACAGTTTTGAGACGTTGCTAGCTCCAAACACTTTATGGACCGCCGCGAACCTAGCTGATCCTTGGTCCGACCCGAAATGTGGAGCGAAAATGCATCCACTCGCACACTTCCTTCTCAAGAACTTGCAAGCCCCACAAGGCGAGGCCGTTCCTGTCCCCGTCGTTGCAGTCGCCGCCATTGTTCCTCCGCCGGAAGAAAATGATGACGTTGTAGTACGTAGTGAGGTTCGTTTCCCCGCTGCTGATTTGCGACGAGAATCTGAGGTGTTGTGGCTTCGCTGCTGATCAGCCATAACTAAATAAGTATTAATTAATTAGGTTTAGTTGACGAGAGTTTCTTGTGAACAAATATGATATCTATAAATGTATTTTGTTATGAGTGTATAAGTACATGTGGGCATGTGGGTGTATAAGTAAAACAAATAACGAAGGAGGCCACGTTTGTTTCATGAAGGACTAGGTAAATGTGGTGTTCTTTTTTTCCCATTTCTTATTTAATACTGTATTTTCTTCTTCTTTGGAATACTGTCAATTTTAACATGATATAGTTATAGCAATATTGCCTTATTTTCGGTAAAATATTTCTGTATTTCAAATTCCTTTTCTACCAAACGGTAGATAGATATTGTTACACGTACGCGTGTTGTTATATCATTTCCAAAGTACATTTTAAGTCTTGCACATTGTTTTCACCGTTCTACTCATAGCTAAAGTTTATAACGTTTAAAATTAGTCAATGCGAAAAAACAAAGTATTTTTAACCATGCAAACATGGTCAAGTAGTAAGATGAATTTGAAAATGTGTTAAGCGATCTTAGTTCAAAATCTACCATCTTAGATATGTTCGCTTGTGTGGTTAGACAATATGTACATCTAATTCTTATGACGAATAACTGAATCTTTCTAGTGCCGATAGACAAATCTTCAGAGAATTACGTACTCTACCGAGATTCTGCCAGCCGGATAGTTTTGAGTTATAAGAAGAAAATGGAATATTGAAGAAAAACGAAGTAGACTTATTGCGTATACCTTATAGTATACATTCATAACAAAAATCAAATAAGTATGAAGGCGATTTTATTAAAAACGATGGTAAAAGTACTAAAATATGATAGCTAGTTGCCTAGTTTTTTTTTTACATTTTTACAAGGTGTGATGTGAGGTGCACGTAATATAACTTATTTTCTAGGGAGCCCTATTTTCTATTACATGATATTATTTTCTTACATTTAATGCAACTTATTTTCTTACATCGTCTCTTTACGGACAAAGAGAATGTGTGTCAATATAACTTATTTTCTTACATCGTCACTTTACGGACAAAGATTATGTTTAATATATTTAATCATAAAAGATGAGCACAAATAAACGTTTCCAAAAAGGGAAAACTTTTGAAAGTTGATAACATGAGATGCATGGCTGTGGCTAATTAATTATTGGGATTGCTTACGTATATTAAATTAAGTAATTCTGACCCAAAAGTGTACTCAATTGCCAGGAAAAGAGTATAGAAATAGACTTCTATTTCATTGAAAATACATGAAGTACACGATATCATTTTGTAAACAATCAATCATACATCAAATATGAATACGTATATGTCCTAATTATGTTAGGTTCGTTAATACTAGTTGATAGTACTATATATATATATATATAAAGCGACGAGTAGCACCAGCTGATTAAGTATCGTATTCGTATAACGTGCGTACGTAAGTGTGATGTGTATGTATGTTTATGTCTGAGGGAGGAGAGGCACAAGAATCGTGTTGACCGTTTCGTGTGGAGTTCTTTGGAAGCTAACCAACCTTCATGTCTCTCGTGCTCCTTTTCTTCACAACATTCTACTTCCCCCCTTTTTGTTTTAATTTCCTAATTTTCTCAATTTATTTATATTAATTTATGAAATTTAAAGTATCTGTATCAAGAGTAATTGATCAAAAGCCCCCCCCCCCCCCCCCAAGCTTCTCAAAAAAAAATAAGAATCAAGATTCCTCATCTCACATGTGGTTCCGTTGGAAGAAACTCTCCTCCTTCCGTAAGGAGTCTTCCACAAGAAACAGATATGAACACTGATCCCGTTTGCATTCACTAGCTGATTGTAGCTTCACCATTGACTAAGCTGCCTCTATCATCTTCGTTGCTTTTCATTGGCTTGTCACCACCTGTTGCTTTCCTGACATATTTCTTTTTCCAGACAAGTTCATCCCCAGATGCTCCTGTAGTAGCTGCACGGTCCAACGAAGGATTTACATACTTCCATTGAGAACTCTTGGTAGAATCACCACCAGTTGGTGGTGGTTGTTTCTGGCTGTCTTTGTCTGTCTCTGATTCCGGAAGTAAAGACACTAAGCCGAAGTTGACCTTTTTCATTCACCTGCATTACCAATATTTTCTCGGTTCAACAACTCATTCAGTTATAATGTCTCCATGAGTTAAAGAGACACAAAGAACTCGCTAACCTCTATTAGTTTGACATCAATGCGGTCTCCTATATTATAGGCCTGAAAGGACAAAGATTAATGAGGTTTAGGCTCACATCCTCTGGTTTTGCAAGCCATTCAGCACTTAGCTCACTGACATGGCAAAGTCCTTCTCTCCCAGGTGCAATCTCTACATAGGCACCATAAGGAGCCATTGATTTAATTTCACGATTCCTGATAAGAAAAGTAAAGTCAGACTCCAAATTCAAAATCCTAATAAGATGAAAAACAAAGAAAGACATGCCTATAGATATCACCAACAGCTGGAACCATTGTCAACCCACTTATAATCGCTTTAGCCTTTTCCAGACTCGCTGTATCGTTTGCCATAGTTTTGACCTTGACAAAGATAAAGGTTAATAAGATGATGAAATGAAACACCCATAAAGAAGAATAGAAAAAGAACAAAAAATCCTGTAAATCTTACAGTTCCATCATCTTGCATGTCAATGCCTTCAACTCCTGATTCTTCAATGATACTCTTTACTTTCTTCCCACCAGAACCAATAAGGAAATATACTTTGCTTGGATGGACCTACACCACATTGAAAATGCCAACAATCTTTTAGTTCAGGACAATCTTTAGACTGAGTAGGTGAAAGCCACAAACCTTCATTATATGTATCAACGGAGCGTATTTTGAGAGGCTCAACATAGGAGGCGGGGAGCTCTTTGCCATTTCAGCTGCATACATACAGAGTATAAAAATTATCGAAATTACATCTTCAAGAAAAAAGAACTTTCTAAAATTTCTTACCAAGAATATGGCGACGCCCAGCTTTTGCCTGTATCAGAGCCTTTTCCATTATCTCTAAAGTGATTCCTCCTACCTAAGTTCATGATTACAGACAAGAAAGTTACTAGCAGATTCATCTATTACCATTTAAAACCATTTTCAGTAGTGTAAATGAGAAAGTAATAATAACCTTAATGTCCATCTGAAACGCGGTAACACCATCTTCATTCCCAGCAACCTATTGTGAAACAAATCAAAAGATGTCAGCATTCAAGTTTAATGCAAGGACTTTGAAGAAGAATCCTGTATATTTTTTTCTGACCTTGAAGTCCATATCACCAGATGCATCTTCAGCTCCAGTGATGTCAGAAAGGATAAGGGGAGATCCATCACCGCCAAATTCTTCTGTATCCCAAACCATTCCCATTGCTATGCCAGCAACAGAGCATTTGACTGGAACTCCAGCATCTTGCAAAGCCAAGCAACCACCACAAACAGATGCCATGCTGTTGTAATTCAGATCGATAAAAGTAGCACTCAGACAAACTTGGCACAGGCAGATCCTACAGCCAGGGAAAGAAAGGAGAAAAGCTGACCTTGAAGAAACATTGCTTTCAAGTATTGTGCTCTCAACACCTACAGTGTAAGGAAAATCATCATCACTGGGCAATATAGTCTCCAATGCTCGCTCTGCTAGTGTCTCATGACCTATTTCTCTTCTACCGGGTGCTCCAATTCGTCCAACTTCACCAACAGACGATGGAGGAAAAGTGTACCGAAACATCAAAAGGAATAGCTTAGAATTTTTCTGTAAGCTCAACAAGAAAATGAAAGAAAGACTAACCATTGAATATTTTTGTTAGATGTTATGAATTGTGTCAAGAAACCTTAAAAGTAATCTGTAAATAATAACAAGAGTGAAAAGAAGGATAAAATATGATTTTTTTTAATAACTTCATTTTAGTTTCTGCATTTTTAATCTTTGTATTAGTAAACTGAAATTATCTCAGTACAATTACGGAATAATATCATTTTAAAAGGAAAACAAACTACAAATTCGTTAATATTCACATCAACTAAAATGATGAAATGGAAATGCTCTTAAAATTGGAAGTTTTGTATCTTGCCAAAATTGCCAATGATTAAGATTTTTGTACATGAAAACAACAAATAATTGAGATTTGTTATGAATTAAGGAAACTGAGGTAGAAAATACTTTACACAAATTCAGATCTTTAGTTTAGTTAATTATGGATTTTCTTTAGATTGGCCCAAAAATACTACCATTTTTATTGGTATTTTTAAATATGGTCCAATAATATGTATGTTAAATAGGCCCAAAATATTTGTTATACATTTATTTTATTTTGCTTTATATTAGTAGAAGAAAGTAAGTCTCGCTAAAATGTCTGGATTCGAACCGAACTAAATTTGAAAGTAATACGGAGTACTAAACACAAACTAAAACTGATTAAGAACTTAAATAGATATAAAATGTATTATCCATATAACTAGATCCGAATCTGATCCAAACTATTTTATATTTTGGATACCAAAATTATCTAAATCACAATTATATACTTAAATATATAATTATTATGTTTTATCTATTTGATATCCAAAAATATGAAAATATCTAAAAATTATCAGCATAGTCACAAGGAAATATCTAAAAATAACATAAAATGTTTAGAATGCTGAAAATATTTATTTGTTATTCATCCAAATATTAAAGTTGAACTAAATTTTATGTAAATTTAAATATTTAGTTTAAAATTATTTAAATTTTTATGTTTTATATCATTTTATTTTCAAACCGAACCCGTAATAATTTGACACAAATCCATACCAAAGTTTGTAAATATTTGAAGAAGATTTAAATTTTTAATAAAATTCTAAAACCGAATAGATCAATTGAATCTGAAAGTATATATATTTTAATGTTCATCCTTAAAAAAAACTATACGACAAATCATTTAGTACAACATACAATAAATAATTCAATAAGCGATTACACTCTGTGCTAGTTTTCATTATTTAACATGGAGGGAAGAAACACACAAGAGGTTGAATCTGTTGATGTCCCGATGGATTAATGAACCCCATCTGGTCATCATAATGTGATAAAATGTCTTCTCATTTCTCTTTTCTATTTCTTTTTTTTGTCACCTTTCATAGACAATACAAATCCAAACTATATTTATTTATGTTGAATAATATCAACAAACATATCATCACACAATAGCTTAAAACTTATAACAACATATCATTATACCATCATCCGAAGTGGCATGATCGCTTTTATTTTGAAAGAAAATTCCAGAATTACATTTTTATAGTGAGAAAATATAGTTTCATCCAAATGTTTGTGGGATCATATGTTTTTGCCTTTAAAACTTTCGTGGAGGTGTACGGCGACGCTTACATAAGTAACTTGGGCACGAATAAACTTTTGGAACGCGTAAAAGACGCCTTCCGATCCCTTGGACAGACGTCAGTTGATCAGGATGTTCTGCCTCTTCTGCACCAAAACAACCCAAACGCATGAATTACACATATGAACTACAACGTTAAGGTTTGGTAAAGTTGGCATATGTCTATCAACCCTAACTTAACGCCATATCAGATCTTGGGTACAGTTAAACTTGTTTATTTTTTTTCATATACACAGTATACATACTTCGGTCTGAACCAAAACGAATAGGAAGTAAAACTATATGGGATTATCTTTGTTTGTTAAGATAATTTAATTAGTTGCGAACTTAAACCAATCTTAAATCAAATCGATGTTATATTTTTCCAAATCATAAAATCTCAAAAGTTTCGGATAATCAAAACAAAATAAATTTCAAAACATTTCTAAATAGATCAAGATAATAAAGTATATATATAGTGATGACTTTATCTAAGACAAAAAAAGGCTAAGTGGCTAAGTTTGTGGAGCTGTACTTTTTTCAGCAAGGGCTTTATCCATATGGGGAAACACAAGAACCAGAAAAAGGAGAGCGAGAAGCATGGAAGATACTTTAGAAGATGTCATCTCTCTTAATTTACTGATGAGTGATGATCTGTATGACTCATTTATCTGCATTTATATAGAGTGGAAAGGTGGGAGTGTTGTGTGGTTTGTGTTCTGGAGTTGAAGCCATCGAGGACTTGGATATCACTTATGGGTCTTGAAGTTTTGGTAGTTTTAGGCTAAGTTTTTGGCATTGTTTTAACATCACTCATTTTCCAAGACTTAGATATCACTTATGGGGCTTGAAGTTTTGGTAGTGTTAGGCTAAGTTTTTTGCATTGTTTTAACATCACTCATTTTCCAGGATATTATCATATTTCATTTTAATGGGTCAACTTGCATCAATTTAGCATACACATTTTGCAGGAGACTATCATATTTCATTTCACTCTTCTAAAATTCAAATGTAAACATTTCTTATGAATTACACAAATTTGTTTGATTATATAACATTTGAGTTTGTAAAATTAAAACGTCAAAACATAACACACTTTGTTTGCTAAAGTTAATCTTTTGCTTCGACATGAACCTAGCCAATGCGTAACAAAGACACTGTGTAAGAGAGAAATGAACAAAGTCTCTCTCAATGTCTTTAAACGAAGCTGTTAGTTAGTTCAGACTTTCTGATGGAGGAGATTAAAATTAGGCATGAAAAATTTATCCGGATCTAAAGACCTGATTCGAAACCGACCCGAAAAATCCCGGTTCGAATAAAAACCGGACCGATCTTTTTAACCTATCGGGTCTTATTGTAATGGACCAGTAAGTCTTGAACTCGATGTGACCTGAACTTAAAACCTGACGGAATACCCAAAATACACAAAATTTCTAGTATCTATCAAGTATATATGGGTGTTTTAGTATATTTTTGATATTATGGATATTTTTCTATGTGTTTCTTAAGCACACCACTTTCTTTAGGGAGTTATGCGAATAAGTAATCAGAGTATTGAAACCCAAAAACTTGAGCTCTTCCACGAGTATTTTTGGAAACGATCTGGATGGAGATGTGCTCTATCCTTGTGTTTGATTTAAGTTTTTGGATCAAATAACACTGTTCTGGTACCATGTTGAATGTATGATTGATAATCAGTCATTAGGATCAAGTTAAACACTCATCAGCAATACTTTTACCATGATTTTAAAAACTTTTCACACATATTTTAAAATAATTTATGTAAACCAATGAATATTTTGAGTAAATTATTTTATCTTTAAATTAATAGTTTTAATCAATTTTTTTAACATATCAAATATTTATAAAAACGCTTTTCCTCAAAACATTAATTTTTATGCTACGGATGGAATATAAACAACAAAAAGAAAGGATTTCCTGTCTGAGAATCTCCCAACATATGTTGTCTTCAAAATGTTTTCCTCCTCCAGTCCGGACTTGCTACATATATCCATAAAACATTAAGGAAAGCTATCTACTACTTGTGTCACACCTTGCAGTTCCCAAACAAGAATAAAGATCTCAAGAACACTCTCCTCCTTTCATAAGGAGTCTTCACAAAATAACAGATAAGAACACTGATCCTATTTGCATTTACTAGCTGATTGTAGCTTCACCATTGACTAAGCTGCCTCTATCTTCTTCGTTGCTACTGCTATTGCTTTTCATTGGCTTGTCACCACCTGTTGCTTTCCTGACGTCTTTCTTCCTCCAGACAAGTTCTTCCCCAGATGCTCCTGTAGCTGCACGGTCCTTCGACGAAGGATTCACATACTTCCTTGGTGAACTCTTGGTAGAATCACCAGTTGGTGGTGGTTGTTTCTGGCGGTCTTTGTCTAACTCTGATTCCGGAAGTAAAGCTCGTACACTAAGCCGAAGCTGACCTTTTTCATTCACCTGCATTACCAATATTTTCTCTGTTCAACAACTCATTCAGTTATAATGTCTCCATGAGTTAAAGAGACACAAAGAACTCGCTAACCTCTATTAGTTTGACATCAATGCGGTCTCCTATATTATAGGCCTGAAAGGAAAAAGATTAATGAGGGATAGAAAAGATAAACTTTCTAAAAAAGGTAAGGGATCAATGGGTTTAGGCTCACATCCTCTGGTTTTGCAAGCCATTCAGCACTTAGCTCACTGACATGGCAAAGTCCTTCTCTCCCAGGTGCAATCTCCACAAAGGCACCATAAGGAGCCATTGATTTGATTTCACAATTCCTGATAAGAAAAGTAAAGTCAGACTCCAAATTCAAAATCCTAATAAGATGAAAAACAAAGAAAGACATGCCTATAGATATCACCAACAGCTGGAACCATTGTCAACCCACTTATAATCGCTTTAGCCTTTTCCAGACTCGCTGTATCGTTTGCCATAATTTTGACCTTGACAAAGATAAAGGTTGATAAGGTGATGTAATGAAACACCCATAAAGAAGAATAGAAAAAGAACAAAAAATCCTGTAAATCTTACAGTTCCATCATCTTGCATGTCAATGCCTTCAACTCCTGATTCTTCAATGATACTCTTTACTTTCTTCCCACCAGAACCAATAAGGAAATATACTTTGCTTGGATGGACCTACACCACATTGAAAATGCCAATAATCTTTTAGTTCAGGACAATCTTTAGATTGAGTAGGTGAAAGCCACAAACCTTCATAATATGTATCAACGGAGCGTATTTTGAGAGACTCAACGTAGGAGGCGGTGAGCACTTTGCCATTTCAGCTGCATACAGAGTACAAAAATTAGTAAATTACATCTTCAAAAAAGAAATTTCAAGAATTTCTTACCAAGAATATGGCGACGCCCAGCTTTTGCCTGTATCAGAGCCTTTTCCATTATCTCTAAAGTGATTCCTCCTACCTAAAGTTCATGATTACAGACAAGAAAGTTACTAGCATATTCATCTATTACCATTTTAAACCATTTCAGTAGTGTAAATTGAGAAGCGGATACTAACCTTAATGTCCATCTGAAACGCGGTGACACCATCTTCATTCCCAGCAACCTATTGTCAGAAAAATCCAAGAAGTCAGCATTCAAATTCAATGCAAGGACCTTGAAAGAGAATCTTTTATATTTTTTCTGACCTTAAAGTCCATATCACCAGATGCATCTTCAGCTCCAGTGATGTCAGAAAGGATAAGGGGAGATCCATCACCGCCGAATTCTTCTGTATCCCAAACCATTCCCATTGCTATGCCAGCAACAGAGCATTTGACTGGAACTCCAGCATCTTGCAAAGCCAAGCAACCGCCACAAACAGATGCCATGCTGTTACAATTTCAGATCGATAAAAGTACCACTCAGACAAACTTGGCACAAATCAATCCTACAACCAGGGAAAGAAAGAAAATAAAGCTGACCTTGAAGAACCATTGCTTTCAAGTATTGTACTCTCAACACGTATGGTGTAAGGAAAATCATCATCACTGGGTAATATAGTCTCCAATGCTCGCTCTGCTAGTGTCCCGTGACCTATTTCTCTTCTACCAGGTGCTCCAATTCGCCCAACTTCACCAACTGACGATGGAGGAAAAGTGTACTGAAACATCAAAAAGGAGTAGCTTAGAAAATCTCTTTAAGCTCAACAAGAAAATGAAAGAAAAGACTAAGCATTGAAAATTCCCACAATATGTCTGTCATATGCTATATATTGTTCTGTAAATAATAATAACAAGAGTGAAAAGAAGATCAAAATATTGAAGAGACCTGAAGATAAAACCTCTTGTATTCATCACAACCCTCAAGGTTGTCAATTCTCTGTGCCATCTGTTTATCACCAAGAGTAACAACTGCCAGTGCCTGAAAGAATCATACATAAATGTTTCTTAATCAGAGCATGAGAATAAGAAACTTCCATAACATGCATTAAACGTTACAAGACAATCGGAATATGAAATAGCCACGCAGGTATTCCCTAAAGAACACATTTATCTGTTACCTGCGTTTCACCACGTGTGAAAAGAGAACTGCCATGTGCTCTTGGAAGCATCCCACATCTAGAGTTAATTGGACGAATCCCATCCAGAGTTCGACCATCACTTCTTTTACCTCCCTGTGGATGAGAAATATGTAAAATGGAATCAAAGATGTACGTAATTAGAAGAGATACCACCAAATCAGATGTTACACCTCAACAATTCGCCTACGCAGGAGCTTTGATGATACTTCTTTGAAGACCAGCTTCACATCTACTTCCGAAAACAGCTACACAATGGTAATCACATGTTTGTCAGAATGCAGAAAAAAAAACATGAATAAGATAAAACCACGTAGAAAAAGGTTTTAAGTGACTCACCAAAGGAATAGGTTTCCGAGGGATGGGCCTTATGTGAACATCACCTTGGTCCACCTCACCTTCAGGAACAACTTCCTCATCCTCGTCTTCATCCTCCAACAGTTCCGGTTGTGCTTCTGTAGTTCCAAATGCTGCCTCATCAACGACATATCCCTTCTCAGTCAGTATCGTCAAAACCTTTTCTTCCAGTGAAGTTATTGCTTTCCTTCTCGGTATTTTGCTCTTAATCTGTAGCGCTTTGCTCAATTCCTCACCAGCAAGTTCCTGTGTGCGGAAAACAATCAATTTGAAGACTAAATCTAGGATATAATATGTTGCAAAACAAAACAGAAAACATACTTTCACATGCTTGTATAGCTCAGGAGGTGGTAATCTTATAGCGTCAACCATCTTGGCCTTTCCATATTTCTTCGCCAAAGCTTCAATAGCAGTGCATGTAGCTTGTACAGCATCCTGGTAAACAAATAGAAAAGCCTCACATTCAGTACGTAATCCAGATTTTAGAAAATTGGAAGTAATCTCAGTTAGAAACCGAAGTACCTGTCCAACTTTAACAGCTTGGACCAGCATTTCCTCAGGAAGAAAATTACTATATCCCTGCAGTGAGTAAGAGCTGAGTCAAGAATTAAACAGAACAGGAGAAAATATGAAAATCTCAGGCATAGAATGAACTTTGACCTCTATAGTTAAAATTGCAGTATCTGTTCCAGCTAGAAACAAATCAAGCTGTGATTCTTCCATCTCCTTAACAGTTGGATTGACGATAAACTCGCCCCCAATAAGACCGACTCTAACTGCTGCAACTGCCTTTGAATTCGGTACTTCTGAAAGAGCTCTGCGGTATTCATTCATTACAAAGACATGTCAATGCCGCCAACAGAGAAAAAAAAACAGCTTCACTCATATAAAAACGGAAGCAAGATGATCCTACTACATACACAGCTATTCCAGCAGATGTAACAGCCAAAGCATCAGGTGCGTGTAACCCATCGTAACTCAAAACCTGAAACAACAAACAAGTAATGAGTCAAATACAAACAAGACCCAATCCAAATGAAATGAATACATTCACCTTCCTACATGGAATGGCTAAGTAGTAATAAAAATGCAAGTTATTATCATGAAAAAAAAAAACACAAGACAAGAGAAACCATCATAAAGAGCAAAGGAGCATACCCAGGATAATATTTGAGTTTCGTTGTAGAAACCTTTGGGCATAGTGGGGCGTAGAGGTCTATCAATCAACCTACAAATCAGAACCTGTAAAAAACCACAACATGTTAACAAGGATGAAGAAAGCAACCATCATTTAGCATTAGAGAGTAAGTACCTCGTGATCTTTAGTTCTTCCTTCTCGCTTAAAAAATCCACCACTGTAACATAAGAAGAAGTTTCATTTAGGCTATGATGTGAAAAAGAACTCCTACAAAGAATTGAAAAAAAAAAAAGGCTTACCTAGTTCGGCCAACAGCAGAGAAACGCTCCTGATAGTGAACATAAAGGGGGAGAAAATCTGAAGGCTCACTAGGGACATCAGCTAGACACACGGTTGTGTAGACAATCTACAGTGACAAGTAAACACAGTCAAGAAGCTAAACACAGAAGATTATAAAACGGACGAAATAATGAAAAGAGTATTATAAAGCTTTTGGCATTTGAATGAAAGAAGAAGACTTACAGTTTCTCCATCAGTCACCGTAACTGCAGAACTTGCTTGTCTTCCCATAAGACCAGTCTCAACCAAAATCTACACAGTACAAAACAAACAGAACTTCAAAGGTTTCACTCTCACTAGATAAAGTTCAACACATACATCAAAAGCAGCGAGCTTTGCTTATCAATTATAGAGATAAGTGTCCCAAACACTATAAAGTCTATCACTTTACAATACCAATCATCTTCGAATAAAAAAGGAAGAGACTTTTACCTCTCTACTTCCGAAAGGGATTTTGACGGAAACGTGGTTAGGAAAAGCCAGGCCGTCCTCGAAAGCATCTGGTCCAGCTAGAGCTCTCACACTCAATCTTCTCGCGCTACTTCTTGCGGAGAGGAGAGAGAGCGAGCAGAAGTTTCCACCGCCGGAGTGGAAACGAGGGAAATTCCGGGAACGGAGAAGCCTGCTCCGGCGAATTGGCCACAAGTGTGGAGTGCTACTATGAAGCGCGTTACTTGGACACGTCAGCATCTTCACACCGGACGATAGAGAGAGAGAGAGAGAGAGACTTTATCCGTTCTTTTGCATACGCGGGAGCGACTCTCCGTGACTGTGTTTAGCTTTCTGGCGTAGCGAGTAGCGAGTCTTTGTTTAGACCAAACCGGTTACTGTACCAATTTGATTTTTTTTTCTGTTAAACCGGAAATCAGACCGGTTTGATATACTAGTCTGGACTGAAAGGCTGTGGGGTGAACATGATATCTCTTATTTGTTCGATTTTTTTTTGGCTCATCAACAATTTAATTCGATTTAATTCGCAAAAATTCAGATATCTGTAATTTTCTCGACTAAAACAAAAAATAAATTATGTATTATCTGTAAAAACAAAAAACAAAATCACAAATTTTATAAAAATAAATATCCACTCCAATTCTTTTTTTTGGGCAACTCCACTCCAATTCATATATATATAGAGATGTATATATATATATATATTAAATTACATAAATAAATTATATAATTATTATTTTTATATGTAAGTATTAAAAAATTGTATTTATTGAATTCATTATTTAGTTATTAAAATTTTACATATATTATTGTTTTATATTAATTTTATATTTTGTTTTAACGAATAAAACTTAAAGTACACAATTAAAATATACAATCATTGAATATCTTGATAACTATGGTTTGAATCGAATCAGAATACTTAATATCAAAACACAGGAGTAGAAGATTATGATTATCGCCAAAAAAATGGATATTGATCCATGCCCATCCCCAATACAACGACAAGACAAAACACTTTGACTGGCAATGTGTCTTCACATGTTGTTACAGGTGTGGCCACGTAACACACTAATAACTCACTCAAAACCATTTGTGATGGTGCAGTCTCTTAGCTGAAATCGATCGGTGTTTATAAAATGCAGCTTTACGTGAGGTAAGGAGATAACAAGCCATAGATAGATCAAACTGATCATTTTCATATATACAAGCCATCACCAAACACATGAAATAAAGGTCAGAGCACATACTCAAATGAAACTACTTTAGCAAAAAAAAAACTCTTGAAAGCGAAACGAATTTACATTAGCAAACCCATAGACTATTAAAACCTTATCAAGTTTAGTAGCTATAACTTTGTAACTAATTAATGGGCGTGATAAAATTTACACCCTGGTTACTTTTTTTGTTTCCGACGACGACTTCTTTAAACAAAATTTCTACGGAATGTGAGTCGGTCTTATAGCTAAATCATCTAATGATGTATCATATAATAATATCCTCAACAGTCAACTCCAATGTTGCTTTCTTTAAATCACTTTTTTCTTCTAATCTTTCATACTTTTTTCTTCATTGTAGAACAAGTTATATATTTTTAGGAAATTAAGAACAAGTCTTTGCATTGCATTTACTTAACTTCATGTTGATTTACATTTAATTGGATGATGCCTCCTTTATTTTCTTCTTATTACACTTGTTAATATCTTATGCGTTAAATCCAATTGTTTTGTGTCGTTGACTAATATTAAATCAAACAGTATTAGTAACACGGTTTGTCGTCTAAGACTATGCATAGTCGACTCTCGTATAGCTCAAGAAAGTTTCAAAAGATCTATTTCTTAGAAGAAGTAAGTTTAGATAAAACTAAGCATCATATAATTTACTAATATACAAAAAAAATAAAAGAAACATCCTTTCTGATTGGTATGTTCATTACCAAAATACAAGCTATTTCCAAATTCCAACACTTGCAATCACCATATGAAATACTAGTCATGCACCTGAATCAAAAGATAATTAACAGTTACACTGAATCTCGTTTCTCATATTATAATATCGTATGTACATAATTAACAGTTAGTTACCGGAATGTTTCAAAGTAGTTGGTACTTAAGCCTTGTGGATTTATATATAGATTTATTTCTTCACTTTAATACATATGACTGACCTATTCTTTATTCACTGTTCATTTGGCGTATATATATAGTAATACTTGATCATAGAGGTCTCATAATAAGCCATTCCCACAATTACGTTGCAGTACTGACCACTGAAACAAAATGAAAATTGCAAAGCTTTCTGTTCTTCTTCTGATTTTCTACATATTTCCGGTCGCATTTTCGCAGCTGAGACTCGGATTTTACAGCCAGTCGTGCCCTAATGCAGAAACTATCGTACAGAACCTGGTTCGCGAGAGGTTTGGTCGTGACCCTTCAATCACGGCAGCCTTGACTAGGATGCATTTTCATGACTGTTTTGTTCAGGTATGAATATCATCAAAATCCTTTTCAGTTTTAGTATCTTTTTCATTTTTAATAAGATATAACAACAGATAACTTGGTCCGAACAAAACAAAAATCAAATAGAACTAGGTAAAAATTATCCCATCCAGCATATGTGTTCAAAAAACAAATTTGAATCGACTCATTCATTTTACAAGTAGAATAAATACTCATTCATTCGTTTTACCTCGTAATAATCTTCTTGTTTTTTTTTGGTAAAATGTTACCTAGTAATAATCTTGTAAGTCACATATTATGATTTGTTGGGAACGGTACTAAATAACATAACCCAAGCCTGGTCCTAAGCAAATATATGGATCTACATGTCAAAATCGTCTAGTCATATAACTTTTTTTAAATGATAACTTTAATTTTTTGATATAATTTCATTAAAATGGAAAATAAGCAAAAAAAATTATCAACATTAAAATATATAATATATTGAGTGTCAAAATACAAATAATTGTTTAAAAAATATTTTAAAATTAAGTATAGGCTGTATATTATGTTTGACGTACAAATTTGAAAATGGATAAAAATTACATATTCGTCATATACATAATATTCTTAAAACAATTTATCGTTGGCAACTCTTAGGGCTGCGATGCTTCTCTCCTCATAGACCCAACGACCACTCAACCATCAGAAAAGAACGCCGGGCCAAACGGCAGCGTGAGAGGGTTCGAGTTGATCAACGAGATCAAGACGGCTCTGGAGGCTCAGTGTCCCGCCACGGTCTCGTGCTCAGACATAGTCACGCTGGCCACACGTGACTCGGTCTTCTTAGGTGGAGGACCGAGCTACGTGGTCCCAACTGGAAGACGTGATGGCTTTGTTTCTAACCCTGCAGACGCCGAAGGGATCCTCCCCGGACCAGGCCTCCCAGTTCCAGATATGCTAGCGTTTTTCGGGGCTAAAGGGATGGATGTTTTTGATTCGGTTGCTCTTTTGGGTGCGCACACGGTTGGGAGCGGGTTTTGTGGTAATTTTGTGGACCGGCTCACCAATTTTCAAGGAACCGGACAGCCTGACCCAACAATGGACCCCGGTTTGGCTGGCAGGTAATTTTGTTGTGTTGTTCCCATATACGTACATGCAAACGGCGTATTTGCACCTTAAGGCTAAGAAATGGTCAAAACACTATAAAAAAACATTCTATCACAAGACCGGGTCGATAGAAAAATTATATAGGTAACTCATGACGTTTTGACAAATGAAGGTTTTGTAGTACTTTTTCGTCCTAGTCTCGGTACTTGAGATAATTATCTTGAAAAGAAAATCTGGTCGAGATGTTTGGAACATTGAAGCAGGCCTATACAAGTATATGTTTTTCTTTTCAATTTACCAGCAATAAATTTATAGAGTTACAAAATCTTAATGATAATTTTATCCCGTTTGGCGATATGGTGAAGCCATAAGAACATGTCATGATTTGAATAATAAAAGTAATGAAAAAGGGAGTGAAAGACTGAGAATATATACGTGTTTTCAAATAAGAAACTTTGAAACCTCATGAAAATTCCTTAATCCATTTGGCCATTTTTAATTGATTAATTTTTTTTGAAATTTTAAAGATTAATGTATTCATCAACTTTTTGAGAAATGATTTTATCCACTTTAGATAAAATATTGTGATTTTTGTGTTTGAGACATTCTTTAGTCTTCTACTCTCGTGGATAAAGGTACTCAAGACCATATCCTTAATTTTAGTTCCTGATTACTTTTTAAAGAAGAGGAAGACGAGGATGTTCAAGACTGTATCCATGTTCCTAGTTTCAATATCTGGAATGAAGAAAAGAATGATTTACATGCTATAGTTTCTTATTTGAGTTTTTTGGTACAAAAATCTCAAATATATTATATTTCACTTGATAGGCTAAGGAACACATGTTCAGCTGAAGGCAGCCAATTTGCAGCACTGGACCAGTCGACACCATTGGCCCCTTTCTCATTTGACAACTTGTTTTTCTCTCAGATCAGAGAGAGGAAAGGAGTTTTACTACTTGATCATCTGATCGCGACACACCCATCCACTTCTGATGTTGTGTTTCAATACGCGGTCAATAACGAACTATTCAAACGCCAGTTCGCAATCGCAATGGTGAAAATGGGAAACGTTGACGTCCTGACCGGCTTAGCTGGTGAGATCAGGACGAACTGTAGAGCTTTCAACTAATGCTCATTAACTCGTTTCCAAATCTGATCCTTGAATTGTGAATGGTGATATTACTTGCTTACATAATAACTATATCTCTTAAAATAAGATTTTGTGAATGGATCTGATAACAGCAATATGTTATGTTGGGGCCAGATTTGAGTTTGAATTGTGTTTAATGTATTTGACCTGATTTAAATCAAAACATATTTGTCCCCTAGAACGACTACTGCTTTGTTGCTTAATGCCTAGAACGACTACGGCTTTGTTGCTTAATGCATTTCGTTAATAAAAGTTCTAGTCGCACGGCGGTGTATCATGTATGAGGACGGCCAGGCAGCAGCGCTGGTAAAAGATAAGCAACTTGTTATTTGACCTAACGTGAGACAGAAGTTACTTTATTTTATTACAGTCTACAATGTACAGTACTCTAGGCCTTGTCTTGTATTTAATCTCTCCCACTCTAGTCCATCCATAAGCGACTACACAAAGTAACCTTTAACATTAAGTCATCAACCTTGTCCTTCACCACCAAAACAACTACATGAAATATAAACAATGGTTTTGTCACCAAATTTATCAAATATAGAAGAAGATGAATTAGAGTCTTTGTGGACTATGTTTTGAAAACTAAACTCGCTCAGAAAACAATGGTTTACAATGTTGGTTTGAAATATCGGAATAGCGAAATGGGCCAATTTATGTAAGTTCATACCCGACCCGGCCCGTATACGGACGCCAGATTCATCCATTTCTCATCACCTCCCCCAGTCCCCACCACATCTGATTTCAAGCTGCGAATTTCTCTTAAACCCTACAATCCTCTCTTTCTCCCGATCAAACAATGACGCTCCACGCCGCAGTAATCCAGAAGCTCCTCAGCACCGGATCTCATCTCGGCCGTCGCGCCGCCGAGCACCATTTCAAGCAGTACGCCTACGGAACACGCAACGGGATGACCATAATCGACTCCGACAAAACCCTGATCTGCCTCCGCAGCGCCGCCAGCTTCGTCGCGAACCTCGCGCACATGAGAGGGAACATCTACTTCGTCAACACCAACCCTCTCTTCGACGAGATCGTCGAGCTCACTTCCCGCCGCATCCAGGGCGACGCGTACAACCACAACCGTTCGATGAATCTGTGGAAGATGGGAGGGTTTTTGACGAACAGTTACAGTCCTAAGAAGTTTCGGTCGAGGCATAAGAAGCTTTGCTTTGGTCCGACGACGATGCCTGATTGTGTTGTCGTGTTTGATACTGAGAGGAAGAGCTCGGTGATTCTCGAGGCGGCTAAGCTTCAGATTCCTGTTGTTGCGATTGTGGATCCGAATGTGCCGTTGGAGTTCTTTGAGAAGATTACGTATCCTGTCCCGGCTCGTGACTCGGTTAAGTTTGTTTATTTGTTCTGTAACGTGATCACTAAATGCTTTGTGGCTGAGCAGATGAAGATGGGGATCAAGGATGGAGGAAGCAAGGAAGATATGATCAAGGAGTTAGCTGCATGATTTGGATTTTCGCACCAAAGTATCGAATCATTTTTTCTTCAGCATTTTGGTTTTCCGAGTCTTCTTTACTCATTTGGTTGATTTTACTACCATGATTGTTATAAAGTAATAGTTTTTTTTTCAAATGAAGATACGGTAGAGCCAATCAATCATTTGTTCTGTATCAAACACGTTGTTAGTTTCACAAAGCAAAATGAACTTGAGCCATAAATCTCAAAAGACGTTCCGTCTTTAGGCTCCAACCAGTCCAAATCTGGAATAATATAGTTATTTAACCCCTGAAGGGGAAACCAAAACGAGATTACCGATTTGCACAAGAATGTTTCTACGCTTCCTTTAGAGCATTGTGATATCTTGAGGTAAAGTAAACTTGCTTGTCCCTCCAAATACATTGGCCATCTGAACCACAGCGTTTTGAACTCCAGTAGCAGCTGGTAATAGCGATTCCGGGAGAGGCGGAAAGCACTCTGGTTGATTTTGTTTGTTATTGAAGGCTGGAGTGTACAGTGCCAAGACAGCTCGGCAGAATATGAATCTGCAAATAACACAAGACGAAAATATCAGATACATAAGATTAAAAGGTTCAGAGAGTTTCAACAAAGGTTTTGTAGTTTCTATACTGATACTGGAATTTTAGGAGATGTTGAAGATGGAGCTCGGAAGAAAAACATTTACCTTAGGAGAAGTCGTCTCAAGAATGGATCTTTTAGTATCTGCGACCAAACGGGGTGAAGGGTATCTGATGCTGCCAAAATCGAAGCCCATTCATTCATAGACGAGGAAAGAACCCTCTCAGCCTTAGTAAGAACATCCTGATACATGACAGTAGTAGTCAGCATGCAAACAAAAAGAAGAGAAGTATAAAGCGGGTGTGAAGATTTATCTCTACCTACCGTTTCTATATCAGAGCCTGAAATCCCGATTAGAAAGCAGAATGCTTGGACTGGTGCTGTGAGAAAAATGGTGAAAAGGCTACCACTAGGTTGACGAGAGAAATCAGCAGAGATAAGAGGAGGGGTGTGCGATGGAGACAGAAGCAATGCGGCTGGTTCTCCTTTCTCTGCTCCACAAATGTTCTTCAAAATTTGAAGTGAATAAACATTAGAATCTTCTTATTGTACAAAACAAAAGCACTGAAAATATAGTTCTTAAGGAGAAACAGGAGTCCGGTGTACTTACCTTAAAAGCTGTGCTGTTATCACTGTCAATAATTATGAAAAGAGGTTTCCTGGTGAATGGAACTAAATCAGAAGGATAGATGCAGCTTGGTCCTGGGGGAAAGACAGATGCCAGATAAATTTCAGAGACTTACCATGAAAAAGAGTCCAAAGATCAAGAAATTTCTGCATTTTTTTCAGAATCTCTACTTTGATCACAATGGTTCAAGTTATTTTTCCAAGAATTTTGTCTTACAAGATATTCGAATACAAACTGTTGATACCTCTAACTATCTATGTATTGACATTTTTTTTGTAATAACCTCCTACATGCATATATCTTATGTGATAATATCATATGTATGTTTACATGAAAGCTTGAGGAATTCTGGAGTGCATACCTGTGAGTCCATGACTGCCAAAAGACAAACCATGCTCCATTGCATCCTCACTGATTTGCCTCAAAGACTGACCAGGTCTTTCACCAGATGCCTTTATTTGAAGTGATGGGTCTCTGTCTTGTTTGATTGTATGAGAGTCGAAGTCTCTCAAAATATTCTCCTCAACACTAGTTACACTTCTAGCACTCAAAGGAGGTAATGAAGTCTGTCCAATCTTTCCTGAATGAAAACGTAAACATGTTAGAAGCTAAAAACTTAATATTCTAAAGAAAATAAATATAATACAAACATTACCAGAAGCAGAGAGATATATTAAAAGTAGACCATTAGAAGGAAGCTCCTCACAAATGGTTGCCAAAAGCTATCAAGATAAAACAAGGTTTCAGTTATATCAGCAAAACTCACAGGTCTAACTTGTGGAAGAAGAAAGTCAAAAAAGTAAAGCCAGCTTACAGCCAAGAAATGTGTAATGGATGGACGATAAAGGACAGCTTTGCGGGGGTTAGGGGGCAGAGTAGGATCAGTTATGCGAGAAGCTCCGGAGGGAGCATTCGGACCCATTTTAGGACCAGCTGACTGATATAAAGAACCGCTCGGTTCCCACTCTAAGCATTGCAGCATCCTGAATGAATCAAGCGTGAGCTCTGAATACTTGACCTGGGGAAAATCATACAGAAAGATTTCAAATTTTAGAGGGTGAGAAAATTTTATAGGCATTCGTAAAACAAACATGAACAAGTAAAACGATACCTCATTGTAGTGATAACTGCTCAAGATTGCATCCGTCAGCCTTAAAGACCTACTTGACCGCGGTGTACTAGCATCCAGATTAGGATCCAGCACAAGGCTGTATCTTAGAGGCCTAATGTTCATGAAAGCAGTGTCAGATTTCAGAAATCTAACTATCTCCTGCGCCACCACCTTCCATTCTTTAAAATCAGTTTCCTGAAAAACATGAAACAAAGCCATCTTAGGTCACTATATATCAAGTAGCATAGACGATTACATCACAGAGCTAATCCCATATTTTCCTTAGATCTTTATGATATCCTGTCACTCCATGTACATGCTATGAGTATACCACAATTCAGAACTTATGTTTGTGATTCTACCTATGTCAATTGCCCATACAAAACACTAAAGATAACTTGACATAAGACAACTAAAACTAATACAGTTCCACCAAATATTGCAAACAAACTGCTAATACAGAAAGGTGTCATCATAGTCCATTAAAACAACAGCTCTAAAGCTCATGAAGAGAAAGTTAGGCGAGAAACAAAACCTGGAACGTCCTCTTGCACTCATCAATCAACCGTCTAAACTGCTCAACGAGCTGATGCACCATCTCTCTACGTCCCAACACCAAACACACCATAAGAAACCTCGCAAGAAACCGTAGCTGCTTGTTCGCAATATTCAGATCCTGAAACAACCCATCTTTAAAATACTCCCTAGTCAAAATCGCTTCGTAAAACACATAGGACTCGGCCAAGTAACCAGCATCACTCGTACGCATGTAATGCCCATAGTAAAGCTGCGCAATCCGAGACGCGATCTCACCAATCTCCCATCTCTTGAGCCCAGCTTCAACGAGCTTCTGCCGATTCTCCTGCTGAAACTTCCATAGCTGTGTGTAGACTTTGAACACCTTGAAGAAGTAGTTTTCGTACCTGTGTGAAAACACATCAAACATAAATAAACACGTGTCGAGTGTTGATTCGATTCGATTCTCCAGCGAACACTCTCAAATCCTCAATTGAGTTATGTAATCAAACCTAAATCGTTACCTGCTGCGTTCGTAGAAAGGCAAGTCTCTGATCTTGGAGAATTTTTTGTCCGCTTTGTTGACGAGAGACCAGTATACTTCACTCAGCGGGATATTGTTTCCGCTGATTAGCTGTGACATTTTCTGAGAAGCTTGAAGGTCACGACGACGAGGCGGTGACTCTTCGGAGGAGGACTGTTCGCCGTCCCTATGCGATCGAGTTGTTTGTTGGTCGTCGTCGCCTTCTAGATCGGCGAATCCGCTTTTTGGATAATTGAAATCTTGTACCGAGCGGTTTACACTAGTTAGTTTGACCAATGAGAAATGTGCAATCGATTTTTTTTTTCAACTTGGGCCACTACACCTATGATGGGCTGGCTGGTTCGCGCCAGGCAAGGTTATTCCGGATGATATTTTCATTAGAAGGGTTCAAATCTTTTGGGTCAGATTAGAACCTAATCTATTATGAATGGTTAATGAAATATTTATTTAAAACAAAATTAGTAAAATTCTAAAATGGTATTTTGTTTAAATTCAAACTTAATATATATAATCTAAAAGTACATAGAATAATAAAAATATAATGACATACATCAAATGATGAGAGACACCACAATTGATAAAGTGAACTGAATTTTGAAAATGTTTTTTTAATGATTACTACTAATAAAATATCAACTCTATTTACTTATACGGAAATTTCAAATTTATATGTATAATAATCTTTCTTTGTTGTATTATACTAGTTATATTCTAATTTTGCTATATCAGTATTATCCAATGAACTTGCTTCAAGGAGAGGAAAAAAAAACACAAGACAAAAACAAATACAATAAAGAAAATTTCTCTATATTTTAC
The DNA here is from genome assembly GCA_026261945.1 of Hirschfeldia incana. Lineage (NCBI taxonomy): Eukaryota > Viridiplantae > Streptophyta > Magnoliopsida > Brassicales > Brassicaceae > Hirschfeldia > Hirschfeldia incana. The sequence continues at coordinate 5,090,194 of JABCMI010000021.1, forward strand.
TAGCTAGTTTCCATGGTTTGGTGGTATTATTATGCATCAAAGTAAAGTAATAGACTTTTCCATGGAATTGAAGCAACAGATTTTCAAACTCATGGTCTCCCACCTCAATCAAAGTTCTTCTTGGTAAGTTGGTATCATTCTCCTATGAAAATTAATAAGTCAACTAAAAGACTTTCTGCTGGAATTGAATGAGAAGTTTCTCAAGTCATGTGCTCCCACTTTATAAGACAAATAATAGAAATGTGCATTCAATAAAAATCGAGTTAAAGCTACTTTCTACAGTTGTATTCATGTACAAAACTCTCTTTTATTACCATTCACGTTATTTTGAGAATTGTCCAGATTGGAACTAAAGAATCTCATTTGCTCGAAGTTTTTAAAATTGTGTAATCGATTTATACAATCAGGGCGAGGTTATATTAACCACCTTTCGTAGTTAATGGGTTATCGTGTAAACACTGATTAGTTCGAGGGGCTTTTTAGAAACTATTTGTGGATATGAAAATTAGCTGTTGATGATGTAGTTGGGTTCTTCAGAGAGAAACAACAAAACACCAAATCCGATGTCCTTGAATCCGAGCTTCAAACACGATCGAAGTTCTGATCCAACCAAAAGGTATGTATTGTTCTGTCTTTAAAAAAAAAAAACCCAGAATCGTTCTTTTTATAAAATTTATTAACCAGTGTTTGTTTAGTGATTAATCTCGATCTGTGTATGTATATCTCTCTTAATATAGGCATGAGGTTGAGAAAGAAACTAGTGCTTCTAGGAAGCTAGAAGATAATAATAATTCAAAGTCAATTCAAGATCCTGAGGAAATGGTACTACTGATTGATTCTCTTATCTCACTTTTGAGAACTCTTACTGATTGAGCTTTTTTTGACAAAAGCAGGCACTTTACTCAAGAGTGAGATCACAAGAAGAAGAGATTCATAATCTCCAGGAACAGATTGCTGCTGCTTGTTTGAAGGTATGTAATAAAAATAATAACATCATGGATATTTTTGAATCAGGAAGTGAATTGCATCTTTGGTTTACAGGATATGCAGCTGCTCAATGAGAAGTGTGGGTTAGAGAGAAAATGTGCTGATCTCCGAGTGGTTTGTCTTTTGCCTTTTGTTGAAGATTGATTGAAAGTGTTAATATTTGACTAAAAGCTGTTTTTTAATTCCTTTTAGGCGATTGATGAGAAACAAAATGAGTCTGTTACATCGGCTTTGAATGAATTAGCTCGTAGGAAAGGTGATCTTGAAGAAAACTTGAAGCTGGCACATGATTTGAAGGTAATTCTATCTTCATTGTCTTTTTTACCTTTCCGTGATTACTTCACTCACTTTGTATCTTCAGGTTACAGAAGACGAGAGGTATATTTTCATGACGTCCTTACTTGGTTTATTAGCTGAGTATGGTGTTTGGCCTCGTGTTGCTAATGCTGCTGCTATATCCACCGGTATAAAGGTACTTTCTTCCACTAAATCTTTCTTCAGATTGAAACACTAAACACTAAACAAACACCAGAAGTCATTAGCTCAACTGGAAAGAATCTTGGCAATTGTGTCTGAAGTAGCCAGTTCGAGCTGGGACAAAACTAAGATTAAATGATGTGGTTTCGGACTTGTGCCTGTTATAAAATATAATAATCTGTAGTTGTTATCTTTGTAGCACTTGCATGATCAGCTGCAATGGAAGATTAAAGTTTGCAATGTAAGTGTATTGTTGTGTGCATCTCTCTTTGTACTAATTAGACATCTGCATGAATGTTAATACTCTTGATGGGTTTATTTTTGAACTTTGTTGTGACGAATTTTTTTTGAATAGCAGGATAGGATTAGGGAAATGTCATCAGGAACAGAGTATACTAGTAAAGACAACCAACATGATCCCAGGATTCCGAAAGGTCAAGCTTCTTATGGATCCACGGTAGTCTCAGCAAGTAATCTGCTAAAATTATTACTTATCATTTGCTCTTAGGACTTTTTCCTAAAACCATGTGATATCTTCTTACTTTGCGTGTGTTCATATACTACCTTTGTTGCAGGATCATGGTACTAATGATTACCGGGTCAATGAACAACTATTGCCACCAATGGACAATGTTACTAGAAACCCGTATCAGAATCTTACTCAAGACTCTGAAAGTTTGAGATTTCATAATCAGATTGGTGGTGGATCACAGCAGCCGAAAAGGTATGGTATCATCTCTCAGTTTCTTAAAAAAAAAAACTTTTTCATCAGCTTATGAAGGTTTGCTTTGTTGTAGGGAAAGTTTTGGATATCCTTTAAGTAGTGTGGCGGGGAAGGAAATAATCAGAGAGAGAGAAGAGAAAGCTGAGAGTTCTTCCATGTTTGATCCTTTTAACAGGAATGAAGAATACGCTTCTCATGTTTATGAAGGTTTTAAAAGAACCCTCTTCATTTGCACTGAAGCCTAGTGGCTGGCTATCTGTTGTTGATCTGATCTTTTCTTTGGGAGACAGATGGACCTGGAATCGATGGATTTCAGATTATTGGAGAAGCATTACCTGGAGAGAAAGTTCTTGGTTGCGGGTTTCCAACGCGAGGAACCACTCTCTGTATGTTTCAGGTAAAAGTCTTTTTTGGTAATGAGAGTGTTTTGAAAACAAACTACAGGAGTTAATGTTTAATTCTTTTGGAAAAAAGTGGGTTCGGCATCTTGAAGATGGCACCAGACAATACATAGAAGGTAAAATTTTGTTTTTTTTGTCTTACTCAGCTATTCAGAGACTGAACTATGTGTTTAATACTATTCAGGAGCCACACATCCAGAGTATATAGTAACCGCGGATGATGTAGACAAACTGATTGCTGTTGAGTGTATTCCAATGGATGATCAGGGCCGTCAGGTAAACACCAATAATGGTTGTATGTGTGTTATAGTTCAATAGTCTTTAGATTTTTATAATTTTGATTATTATGCAGGGTGAATTAGTGAGGCTGTTTGCTAATGATCAAAACAAGATCAGATGTGGTAATGTATTCAACAGAAGAAGCAGACACAGTTTTTGTTGTAATGATTGCTGAAAAAGTTTTTTGATTTTTATAACAGATGCAGAGATGCAAACAGAAATCGACACGTATATATCTCGAGGTCAAGCAAGCTTCAATGTGCAGCTTCTTGTAAGTTTGAATCCACTGTCTTGGACTTTAACTCAAGATGTGGATTTAATAACCGGGGTTTTGCTTTTGTATAGATGGATTCGACAGAGAGTTGGGAGCCTGCGACTGTTATTTTGAAGAAATCAAGTTACCAGATTAAAACGAACAACGGAGAAGCTGTAGTGATCTCAGAGAAATACTCAAAGGAGCTACTGGTAAAAAAAAAACCTCTCTTCACATTGAAAGTTAAACAAACTTAAAACTATTTGTTTAGTTAATAGAATGCGTTTGATGAAAACAAATTTGCAGATAAAAGTACCGTGTGGAGAGTCAACACAGTTTGTTTTGATAAGTTATGATGGATCTTCACATCCTATAAGCACTCTCAACGTCCGGTACATAATAATACATCTCTCTTTCTTTTACTTTGGCAGTTTTATTTACACAGCGAATTTTCTTTTACAAATCTGAATGTTTCCGCTCTTTTTTTTTTTGCTATCAGCATGCGGGATACGCTAGTCTTGACGATGAGAATGCTTCAGAGCAAGGTATGGTCTTGAGAATTACTCAGACTGAGTTATCATGTTGGTCATGGCTTTTATGTATTATATAATGAAACTTGTATTCTCGTGAGGCAGGCACTGGACGAACGCAGAAAAGGACGAGTTTGAAGTTAGTGTGACTGCTGACTAAAGAACAGATCCATCCTCGATTCCTTCAATTTTGTGATTTTATGTTTTTAGTTATTGAGTAATAATTGCTATAAACTATATTGTTTTGTATGCTTGTGTTTGTCGCTTAGTTCTCTGTTTCTCGTAAGGTAAAATAACATATTTGTAACATTTGTAACAGACGGTGACATTCACATCATATACAGTTTGTATAAGGCAAATGGTGGAGAGTTCTGATCAATCGATCGTCACACGAATAATAATTTATGGAATAGTTTTGCAAGTATCTTAATCATGGCGAAGATCATGTATAATTGTGTTTTATACTACTACATACATACTACGTTGATACTTTTGTATACACACGATGTAACCGTACTGTATTTTTTTCTGACCACAAAACTATAGATACGTGGATAACTTTGCCATCCATGTGGCCCATGTTCAAGTATTCCACCTTCGTCAACACTTCACCAACCATTTGTTAATATGCCTTGAATAAGACTTAACCCTACCTCGTTTTTTATTGGTAAACACTAACGTTTTCTTTACTCAAAATAAATAAAATCAAATATTTACTGCTTTTAACACATAGAGACGTATAAATCATAAGGTAATAAATAAGTACTGTCCTTTACATCAGAAATTAACTCCATTTATTCCACTAACATTTCACAAGGTAAGCATTATTAGGTTACAAAAAGTGAAAAGGATAAAATAGAAGCATAAAGAGGAAGCTAAAGAGCAAATAAATAAAACAAATTATGCAACCTTTAGTTTATTCTTCTAGATTTGATAAGAAGAATATTCAAATCCCTTAATTAACAAAATTAGTAATTTAGTATTACCATCATATAAAGCTATCATAAACATTCACTTAATTTAATCATTTGTCCCTCTAATGATATTAACTTCACTGCTCTTCTTCCTCCAGCTTTCTCTCTCTCTTCTGTAACACCAACATCAATGAGTTCTACAGGAAACCCTAATCAATGGGATCAATACGATCCATACAGAGACTGCTCACAAAGACTATGCAGCGTCTACTGCCCCCAATGGTGTTACGTCATCTTCCCTCCTCCTCCTTCCTTCTTCCTCGACGACGAAGACGATTCATCCTCCTCCGACTTCTCTCCTCTCCTCATCGCTCTCATCGGAATCTTCGCTAGCGCCTTCATCCTCGTCACCTACTACACACTCATCTCCAAGCACTGCCACCGCCGACGCGAAAACTCCTCATCCTCCTCCACAACCTCAGGAGCTATCATCGATACTTGGCAGAGAAGCAACGGAGCTTCGAATCCGATCGGAGGTGGACTCGAGGAGACTCTGATCAAATCGATTACGGTTTACAAATACAGAAAGGGAGATGGATTCGTGGAATCTTCGGATTGCTCTGTGTGCTTGAGCGAGTTTGAAGAGGACGAGAGTTTGAGGCTGTTACCGAAATGCAGCCACGCGTTTCACGTGCCTTGTATTGATACTTGGTTGAAATCTCATTCCAACTGTCCTCTCTGTCGCGCTGGAATAACCGTAACCGTCTAGTGTAGCTCACGCTACGATAACACGATGAACCTATTTAGTCCGCGAATTCCTAGGATCAAGGTCTTCCTGAATCGTTGAGAACACCTAGTTCTAGCCGATTGCAAGGTTCAAGAACACCAAAGCTCTTTAGATTAATGATCAAAATATAACGTGCCCTCACAAATCAAGGGATCGTTTGTTTATATAGTAAATATGAAAACCCTATTCCTTGCAAGAAAAGGAATTATAACTAATATTGCAATAACATAAAAGTAAAGATGATGCATAATAGAAAAGGAAAACCAAAGCCAACAAGAAAAGGAAATAGGTAATCGACGCTGCATCAGGTCACCCGGGGTAGAAAAAGATTCGTCCTCGAATCTTCAATGTCATCGTTTGCAATGTGTGGAAACAAATGCTTAACATTAAAAACATCCGAACACTTGACATGGGGTGGAAGCTGGACACGATAAGCATTGGCATTCATCTTCTCAAGCACTTCAAGAGGGCCTATCTTACGTGCTTTCAGTTTATTGTAATCTCCTGCAGTAAAACGTTCCTTAGTAAGCACTGCCCACACAAAGTCACCAACCTTGAACTGAACGTCACGTTTATGTCTATCCGCTGCTGCTTTGTATTTCGCAGAAGACGTCTGCAAGTTATCATGCACCTGGCCGTGAATATGAGACAAAGACCCAACGAACTCCACTGCTTGACCATGATCTCGAGTCAAATCCGGAACAACGCTTAAATCAATTGGACCACGAGGAACTAAACCATAAACGATACGAAAAGGACAAAACCCCGTGCTACGATTGACTGCATGGTTGAAGGCGAACTCTGCTTTGCAAAGAATAGAATCCCACGTTTTAATATTGTCACCAACCAAGCAACGAAGCATATCTCCTAAAGAACGGTTAATGACTTCAGTTTGACCATCAGATTGAGGGTGATATGCTGTGCTCATATCAAGACTGGTCCTGAGGAGCTTCCACAATGACCTCCAAAAATGGCTGAGAAATCGAGAGTCTCTGTCGGAAACAATGGACAATGGTAACCCATGAAGCTTGTAGATTTCTCGGAAGAACAATTGCGCCACCTGCAAAGCATCTGTAGCCTTTTTACATGGAACAAAATGTGCCATTTTGGAGAAACGATCAACAATGACAAAGATTGAATCATTCCCTTTTTGTGTACGCGGTAACCCCAAAACGAAGTCCATGCTGATGTCTGTCCATGGCTGAGTCGTTATTGGTAGAGGCATGTATAGTCCCTGATTGGAGGCATGGCCTTTAGATCGTTGACACACCACACAACGCTCGACGAAACGGGCCACATCCCTTCGTAATGAAGGCCAAAAATAAGTGGCTGTTACTAGTTGTAATGTCCGATCTCTACCAGCGTGTCCCTCTTCATGAAGCTCCTTAATGATCTTCAAACGTAAACTGCATTCTGGAACACAAAGTCTATTGTGGAGGAAGATAAAGTCTTCGTGCATTACAAAGTCAGAATCTCGCCCTTGTTGAAGCGTAGACCAAATACTTGAAAAGAATGGGTCTGAGGGATAAAGTTCTGCAAAGATAGCAAAACCAGGTACCGAGACCTGCATTGTGGCGAGGAGAGAATGACGCCGGCTAAGAGCATCAGCTACTTTATTAGAACGACCTGATTGATGCCGTATTATGAACGTAAATTGCTGCAAGAATGCTATCCATGAGGCATGCCGTGCGGAGATCTTCTCCTGACTACCCAAGTGCTTTAGTGCGTCATGGTCTGTATAGAGAACAAATTCCTGATGGAAAAGATAATGACGCCAATGACGAATTGCTTGAACAATGGCATAAAATTCCACGTCATACGTACTGTAACGAGCTCTGGAACCCGAAATCTTTTCACTGAAAAAGGCAATAGGACGACCCTGTTGACTCAATACAGCCCCAATCCCATACTTACACGCATCACAATGGAGCTCGAAAAGAACTGAGAAATCTGGTAAAGCAAGTATTTGCGTAGAAACGAGCTTGGACTTGATAGTCTCAAAGGCAACTTGCGCCTCGGGCGTCCATAAAAAAGTTGTGCCTTTCATGCACTCAGTTAATGGTGCCGTGATGTTGCTGAAGTGATTCACAAATCTTCGATAAAAAGAAGCCAATCCATGGAAGGAGCGAACGTCAGTAATTGACTTGGGTATAGGCCAGCTTCGTATAGCTTCTACTTTACTTGGGTCCACCTGAAGTCCTCTGTCTGAAACTATATACCCAAGAAATAAAACTTGAGAAGCACCAAAGATACATTTAAGGCGAGCTGCATACAGCTGTTCTCGTCGTAGGACGGTAAGAACATCGGTCAAGTGACTAATGTGGCTCGGCAAATCTTGACTAAAGATCAGGATATCGTCAAAATAGACCACTACAAACTTGCCTATGAACGGTCGAAGTGCTTGATTCATGACCCTCATGAATGTGCTTGGAGCATTAGACAATCCGAACGGCATTACCAACCATTCAAACAAACCTTCGCGTGTTTTAAAAGCTGTCTTCCATTCATCTCCTGGTCGAATACGGATTTGATGATATCCACTTTTGAGATCTAATTTGGTAAAAATAGAAGCACGTCCAATCTGGTCAAGAAGATCATCCAGTCGAGGTATCGGAAATCGATAACGAATTGTGATTTTGTTGATAGCTCGACTATCAACACACATACGCCATGTTCCATCTTTTTTTGGAATAAGCAAAGCCGGAACCGCTGCTGGACTTAAGCTTTCTCGTATGTGACCCTTGGCAAGAAGCGCTTCAACTTGACGACGCAATTCATCATGTTCTTGTGGACTCATACGATAATGTGGCCGATTCGGTAAGGCTGCATTTGGTAAGAGATCAATGTGGTGTTGGATATCACGAAGTGGTGGTAGGCCTGGTGGTAAATCATCGGGAAAAACATCTGCAAAGTCGTGGAGAAGGGAAGCAAATTCTGGTGGAGCAGATAACGGAGTAGTTGAGCTCGGCGTCGTAACAGTTGGAGTTGTAACGACTGCTAACATGTAATCACATTCCGTCATCTGTTCTGTAAATGCTGCCTTTGGAAGAATAAGCAATGATTTAGTAGCAGATTTGTTTGCTGGCGCTTGGGGAACTGAAGCCTCCGGTATTTCTTTTGAAGGAGTCAAAGTTACCGTACGATCACCAAGACTGAAGGAGTATGTGTTGTTTTTTCCTCTGTGTATTGCATCACGATCGTATTGCCACGGACGTCCAAGGAGTAGATGACAAGCGTCCATAGGCACAACATCACAACTGATTGTATCCTTGTATGATCCGATGGAGAAAGAAACCAAAACTTGTTTAGTGACACCAAGTTCTGTAGCCGTGTTTAGCCAAGCAAGTTGATATGGCGATGGGTGAGGCTCTGTTTTGAGATTGAGTTTATGAACTGCTTCCTCAGAGATAACATTAGCACAACTTCCAGAATCGATGATAAGTTTGCAGAGTTTATCATTGATTGTACAGGTGGAGCGAAATAAAGTTGTACGGAGCCATGATTCAGCTGCAGAACGCGGAGCAAGACAGCTACGCCTAAGAACCAAAATTTGATTTTGAGGACCTGTATCTCCTCCAATGACGTCATGCTCTGCATCGTTTTCAGATTCGTAGTCATCATATCGCGGTTCTCCTTCAAGTGCTGGTTCTTGTGTAAGTAACCCGCGTCGGCTCTTGTTTGGACAAGCGGTTTGTATATGTCCTCTCTCACCACAAGTATAACAACGCAAGGCATTAGTTCGGGGTTGACGTGACGAAGCAATAGAGTCATTCACAAGTCCTTTTTGAGCTGGATCTGTTCGAGTTGTTTGTGAATCAGACGTTTGACCAGGAGTAGTCTCGGTGCTTGTTAGTTGTTGTGGTCGTGTACGTGCTGAAGTCGAATTCCAGGTAGGTCTGAGTTGAGTTTCCATGGCTAAGGCACGCTGATGAGCTTCTGAGACCGAAGTAGGATTGAATTGTTGTAGCGCATTTTGTATTTGGGTACGCAGTCCTCCTATGAAACGTGAAATCAACTGTGTCTCTGACTCAGCTGGAGACATTCTTGCTACCATGTGAAAGAACTCTGTAGAATAATCTTCCACAGATTTGTTTCCTTGGCGCAGACTCTGGAGCTTGTTATATAAAGTGCGCTCGTAATTATATGGTAAGAAATTCCTGCGCATATGTTTTGTCAAACGTGCCCATGAATCAATACGAGCTTTATTGGCTTGTCGACGAGACTCCTTAAGTTGTTGCCACCACGCCATGGCACGACCCTTGAAGCGAGTAGCAACTAGAGAGACGCGCATATCATCTGGGACTTGTCTGAACTCCAAGATTTCTTCGACCACGTTCAGCCAATCAATAAATTCTTCAGGATTAAGAGTTCCCAAGAATTCTGGTATATCTGTTCGGAAACTGGTTTCCCATCGAGGAGGGTGATTACCGAGAACGATGTCTTGTCTGTTACCACGATCGTTGTTACGAAAATCGACGTGTGGAGCATAACGAGGGTGTTGTTCGTGATGCTGCTCAGCAAAGATATTGTCATAACGATCGTCGTTAACGTCATTATCACGCCTACCTCTATTACGAGCATTGTCATGACCTTGGAGAATTTCTTCCTGTCGCTGTAGCACAGCGGTCAAGGTATTCTCAATAGTTGTTTGTAGGGTGGTTTGAAACTCAAGTCTGAGAGACTCGATAGCTTGACGGAGGTCGTCAAGTTGGTCGTCGGCTGATGGTTTGCGAGGCGCCATGGGATACGGATAACCTAGTTTTAAATAAGGATTTAAAACTTGCTGGAATCTGATACCAACTAGTGTAGCTCACGCTACGATAACACGATGAACCTATTTAGTCCGCGAATTCCTAGGATCAAGGTCTTCCTGAATCGTTGAGAACACCTAGTTCTAGCCGATTGCAAGGTTCAAGAACACCAAAGCTCTTTAGATTAATGATCAAAATATAACGTGCCCTCACAAATCAAGGGATCGTTTGTTTATATAGTAAATATGAAAACCCTATTCCTTGCAAGAAAAGGAATTATAACTAATATTGCAATAACATAAAAGTAAAGATGATGCATAATAGAAAAGGAAAACCAAAGCCAACAAGAAAAGGAAATAGGTAATCGACGCTGCATCACCGTCGCTAACGCCGTTGAATCCGTTGCGCTATCTAATCAACCGATCGCCACAGAGTCCGCAGGGATCGATTCCGTCGACGTTAACTTAGATCTGGAAACCGGATCTCGGAACGAGACGGTTGTTGCTAACGCAAACGGCGGATCGACGCCGAAACCACCGGAAGTGCTGGGGTTTGGAGGCGGAGAAAATCATATGAATCAGAGATCGGCGTCGGTGAACTCAGGCGACGTTGTCTTGATCGCAGATATACTCCGGGAGATCGAAGAAGAAGAATCGGCGGGTGTAGGAACTTCTCGGCGGGTAGAAGATGGGGAAGGTGAGAAGACACCTCCGCCGTCAGAAGCGGCGCCGAATCAAGCAGCCGGAGGAATTTCGAATTTTCTGGCTCGGAGTTACGGCAGAGCAAGGAATAGTTTACCGAATTGAAAATGAAATGATTTACGATTAGGAAAATTTTGAATTTTAGTTATGAAAAGTCAAAATGCGAGTTGGCGTTCTATTCCGTTGGTTGGTTAAACAATTTTTACGGTTGGTTATCGAATTATACCAATCAGAGAAATCATTGTATAACCAATTTACCCAGCTTTATGTATAACGCTTTATGGGCTTTGATCATAGTTTCTCGCCCACTTTGGTAACTTGAGGCGTTTGTGTTGCAAAACTCTTAATGGGCCTCGGAAGAACCTAACTCGATGAGCAATGTATGTATTTGTTTATCAAAAAACAATAAAATGTGAGAAGTGATAGCAGCCGTTGGATCGAGTCATTTAGTTAATAAAGTGATTATAACCGTTAGATCGAGACCTTGAGCGTCACCGTAACTCCAAAAGAAGCGTCATAGCAATCACATCACACACCGTCTGAACAAGGCAAAGCCAAAAAGGTTTCTTCTTCTGTCAAATCTTCTCAGATTCCTCTTCCCAATCTGCGAATTGTCTACACACCCACACACAAGAGACCAAACGCCCTAAGAAAATGGCGAGCAATCACACCGATGACTTAGACGAGCTTCTCGATAGTAAGTTTTCGTGATTCAACGACCAATATGACTCTCCTCGAATTCTATGCAATTATGTCCCTGCCCATATCTCCTGATTGCTGAAAGGTTTTGCCTTTGATATTTGTATTGATTCTTTATGTGGTATTGTATCTCAGGCGCATTGGATGACTTCAAAGATCTCAATCTTGCTCAAAGGTTACTCCTTTAATCTTATTACTCCCTCTGTTTCAATCCAAAGTCTCGAAATTTATGTCTTAGATTGGGTTTTGAATTGCCCCGGACACGAGATTGGTCTTTCTCCTATGTGTCTAGCTCCAAAGTCTCAGACTTTATGTCTTAGTTTCTGTTGTGAATAGCTCTGTTTGCATGTTTTGGTTAAGTCTGTTTGCATGTTTTGGTTAAGTTTAGAGATTTCATGTGATGTGATGTTGTGGAAACCATAGGGAAGACGAAGAGGGGAATGAGAAGAAGAAGAAAGAAGAGCCGTCTCCATTGCCGAGTGGAGTCCAAGGTCTTGGAATGGGGTTACCTGATATGAGAATCAAGAGTAAGGGGAAGCAAAAGGTCTCGAAGCAGGATCATGTCGCAGAAGCTCTTGATAAGCTTAGGGAACAAACTAGAGAAACTGTGGAATCTATCTCTTCCAAGCAGCAGCAGCAGCCAGCTTCTGGTGATGAGGATGCTATGGTTGAGGATTTTCTCAAGCAATTCGAGAGTCTCGCTGGATCTCAGGTAAACAAAAAAAATACCCTCAAACTGAAAAACTTGTGTGGTAGAGATTCTTGTTTGACTCTATCCTCTTGTTTCTTTTGCATAGGACTTAGAATCAATAGTGGAAACGATGATGCAACAGCTATTGTCGAAAGACATTCTCCACGAACCCATGAAGGAGATCGGTGCAAGATATCCAAAATGGCTAGAAGAGAACGAAGGCAGTATAAGCAAAGAAGACTATAACCGCTATTCGCAGCAGTACAAACTGATCAAAGAGCTCAACGCGGTTTACGAGGATGAACCGAACAATTCAGTTAAGATAATGGAGATCATGCAGAAGATGCAAGAGTGCGGACAACCACCTAATGACATCGTTCAGGAGATGGATCCAGGGTTTGATTTCGCAAGCCTAGGCCAAATGTGAGAGTCCATTCCTCTATCACTTCATTTTTTGTCAGTTGGATCTTTTTCTGATGTTTTATGTTTTATATTATCCACAGGTCGCCAGAGATGCTTGAGTCTTCACCAAATTGCTGTATAATGTGATGGAATCACTTACGTTAAAGAACCAAAAAGCTTCCAGAAACTCTGTGTGATCAAAAGATATGATTTATGTACTATTGCATTTTCACCCATACAAATAAATGTCAGTGTCCTTTTTTTAGAAAAACCAAACACATAGATCTCTTCCAAAAAGGTCATTTACTTAGTCAAATCCAATGTAAAAAATATCATAACAGTAGAAGATTTAAACGTGTTAAAGCCATAGGGAAGTGGACACAACGAGTGCTCAGTCTCCTTTTAGATACCAACAAGAAATAACATACCACGTGCCTCTCTTATATGTTTCTAGTTTCTAGTAATCGTCACCATAATAACTGGTGGACCAATAAAAAGGATAATTAGAGGTAGTTGCATTGTTTTCATGTGATCAAGAACACAACCTTTTCTCGTGAGTAGGCTTGGGTTGGCCTATCTAAACCAGAACTTGAAACATTGTTACCAACGATTATAAATGGATAACAATGAAAAATGCATGCCAAATAATTGCATGAAGACATAGACACTTAAGGTACAAACTTACAAGAAGTAACTGAAAATGTTACACGCAGATTGCAACGGACAAGAAAACAGAAGCAGAAGCGTACACGTAATCATTCATCACTTAGTCACTTGTCAAAGTTCCTTCCACTTCTATTCGACTACTTTTGTTGTTGGTACCCACATATATCTTCATTTAACTGTGTGTTCAAAAAAAAAAACTTCACTTAACTAAAACGTTAATTAATGGACAAAATTTCTAGCCATTATGCCAACTCTTTAGTTGGTTAGATTTGCATGTTTAAGTGTTCCTTTTCCGATGATCCCCCTCTGTTAAATAAAGAGTGACCACATCTCACACATCACACATGTCTTAACATGCATAACCCAAAGAGTGACAACATATTGCGTGGACAGTTTGAAAAAAAATATCTACTTCAAAAAAAGTCATGCGATCATTTTAATCAACGGTCCACAAAATGTAAGCAGAGATGAAATTGCTTAAACACATGTTCGATGGTGATTATTACACATGAATCCAAATGAAGATGGCCCATAATAGAAACATTGTACTTGATTACAATTTCAGCCACAGAAATTACACATCTTTACCGAATCTCTATAGATATTTAGTTTCATACATTTTTCTTACACGTTATAAAAGTAGTAACTCTTTTACCTTCTTTAGCTTCACTGTGAAAGCAAGCAACAATGGAGATCATCACAATCATTTTCCTCACCATCATATCCATCTCCTTCACCATCTTCATCAAACCCATCTTCTTCTCACCTTCACACAAACTCCCCCCTGGCCCACCTCGTTTCCCGGTGATCGGAAACATCATCTGGCTCAAGAAAAACAGCTTCTCCGACTTCCAAGGCGTCCTTCGCGACTTAGCCTCACGTCACGGACCAATCATAACACTCCACGTAGGCTCAAAACCTTCCATATGGGTCACCGACAGAACACTCGCCCACGAAGCTCTTGTCCAAAACGGCGCCGTTTTCTCCGACCGTCCTCTCGCTCTCCCCACGACCAGAGTCATCACGAGCAACCAGCATGACATACACTCCTCCGTCTACGGCTCTCTCTGGAGAACCCTCCGCCGGAACCTCACCTCAGAAATCCTCCAGCCGGTCCGTGTTAAGGCTCATGGGCCGTCTCGAAAATGGGCTTTAGAGATTCTCGTTGATCTGTTCGAAACAGAGCAGAGAGAGAAAGGACACGTCTCCGACGCCTTGGATCATCTCCGACACGCTATGTTCTGTCTGTTAGCTCTGATGTGCTTCGGCGAGAAACTTAAAAGAGAAGAGATCAGAGAGATCGAAGAAGCTCAGTACCAGATGCTCATAAGCTACACCAAGTTCAGCGTCCTCAACATCTTCCCGACCGTCACCAAGTTCTTGCTCCGGCGAAAGTGGAGAGAGTTTTTAGAACTCCGGAAGTCTCAGGAGAGCGTCTTACTCAAATTCGTGAACTCTAGAGGGAAAGAAACCACCGGAGACGTTCTCTGCTACGTCGACACGCTGCTGAATCTCGAGATTCCGACGGAGGAGGAGGAAGAAGGGAAGAAGAGGAAGCTGAGCGAGTCGGAGATCGTGAGTCTCTGCTCGGAGTTTCTGAACGCGGCGACGGATCCCACTGCGACGGCCATGCAGTGGATCATGGCGATCATGGTGAAGTATCCGGAGATACAGAGGAAGGTGTACGAGGAGATGAAGAGTGTTTTAGAAGAAGAAGAAGAAGAGATCAGAGAAGAGGATTTGGGGAAGCTGAGTTATCTCAAGGCTGTGATCTTAGAGAGTTTGAGAAGACACCCTCCTGGTCATTACTTGTCTTACCATAAGGTCGCTAACGACACCGTTTTGGGTGGTTTCCTCGTTCCCCGCCAAGGTAAGTATTAACGTTTATATATGTAGGACAGTAGGAGCAATATAGTAGTAACTAGTAACTTTGTTTTAAATCTTATCACTATAGGGGCCAAATGCAATTTAGTAAGAACTATCGATATTTTTTTTGTAAAATAATTCAGGAGTTATATCTATGTATATTAACTCTTAAAAATCCCAGTGGGTCTTTGTATCATTATTGTTGTCTGATTTTGTGTTGGGATTATTAGGTACTATAAACTTCATGGTAGGAGAAATGGGACGTGACCCTAAGGTATGGGAGGATCCTTTGACGTTCAAGCCTGAACGATTTCTAGAGAACGGGGAAGCGCATGGGTTCGATATGACCGGTACTCGTGAGATCAAGATGATGCCGTTTGGAGCGGGACGGAGGATGTGTCCTGGTTACGGCCTTTCGCTACTTCATCTAGAGTACTATGTGGCTAATTTGGTTTGGAAGTTTGAGTGGAAATGTGTGGAAGGTGAAGAGGTTGATTTGTCTGAGAAGCAACAGTTCATCACAATGGTCATGAAAAACCCTTTCAAGGCAAATATGTATCCAAGGAGAAAGTGATGGTTCTTTGATTTGATGGCAATATGTATGTATGGTCAAACTTTTTATTCCGAAATATCTAAGGTTTTTTTGGGTCAGATTCACATCATATCCAAGGATACTAAAAACTATACATCACCCTCAGCAATCAACACAATCCATGTGAGTATAATCTTAACAAGACTGCACTGACTTAAAATGTTAAAACGTAAAATAAAATTCAAAAAAAAATCTCCGTCGCCGGGACTCGAACCCGGGTCTCTCGGGTGAGAGCCGAGTATCCTAACCAGCTAGACTACGACGGATTTCTTGAAAGTGTTGTTTTAAGTGTCTAGAAATCGTAATCTATACCACCGACCAACTACTATTGGCTAGAACCAAATCCATTTACCATTAAAAAGAACAAAGAATTTTCAATTATATGATTACAATCCATTACATGAAAGGAAAACATAAGAAAAAAAAATACTTAATCAGATGATTGTCATTAAGAAAACAAATTAAACATGATTATCTCTCAAATAGAATTTGATAATATCGTTTAGAAAATCTTGGCCACATCTTTCATGAGACCACGGTTGGCACTTGCGAAATCAGAAAATTCTTGGTACGATATGTATCCATCACCATCGGTATCAATCTCGGCCATCATACGCTTAATGTCGTCGTGTGTAACCGAGCCAAGGTTCTTGAGAGCATCTCCAAGCTCGGAGGCAGATATTTTTCCATCTCCGTTAGCATCAAATTTCTTGAAAATACGGTCGTGTTCAGCTTTTTCGGTTGCGTCAGCCATTGTGTATAGGTTTGTATTCTTTTGGTATCGGAGGAAGTAGATGATCTTAAAGAGTTATATAAAGAGACTTCAACGTGAAGAAGCTGGGGTTATGCTTTAAATTAGGCCAATCTAAGGAGAAAACTGATGTTACCAAAATTAGAATGTGACTCGGTCATATATACATTAACTCTCATTACCTTTTTCTATCAATTTATAGTAATAGCATTCTTTGATATTGTACACAGGCTTTGTTTCTACAAAATGAGGATAATTTGATATGACTTGTTAATTTGCATATATAATGTCAGTTTAGCAAAAGTCAGCACCAAAGTCATTTTTATTAGCATCCAATTTAAAACACCCAAAGCTTTAGACAATAGTATATATAATCAATAACTCGAACATACATTGTAATAGTATGATATGAGTAGCATATTTCTTTTAGTTCACGCTATGACACCCTTAATAGCATTTTTATCACACATTTATAATAGCACCAAACCACGCCACAATTACTATAACTAGAAGAGACTTAATCGTATTCTTGTTTGCACTAGAATAATCATTAGGTTCGGTCCGGTACAGTTCCCCTGGTACACCAGTTATATACATGTATTTGGCTGGAGGCGGCGGTGATGAGGACCTTCTGCAGTAAACCTTCTTCGGTGGTGGTGGCTGAGCACAAGAGCTAACGCAAGATTCTTGAACCGGTGTTTCTGTGGGTGAAGCGGAGTTGGCTTTATAAGTGAGACACTGTAAGACGAGGAACATGGAGAAGACAATAACTAGAGGTTTGGGGTTCAACATGATCAATATGATGACTAATAGAAAACGCCTTTTAATTTCGATACTTGGAAAATTAACAATGAAGAATATCATAAACACATGCATGTGCATATTTATAGGATAATGCAACGACGCAGCGTCATATGTTTACGTCACCTATATGCGTTTGGTGACCAGATCATAAAATTGCAAAAGGTGGGGTCTTCAGTTTTGAATGAGTCTTCAAGTTAACCAAAAAAAGAAGTACAAGAAAAGAACGAGTCTTCAAATTTTATAAAGGTACTTAGTATTTTATTGTGATGGACTGGCCAGGTTGATTCTGAGTCCAATCTCGTTTTGGTCTTGGTACTTGACCCTAAAACATATACATCTGGTGAAGCGACCCCAAAGTTTTTCATATACCAATTTTTTAGATCCAACAGCATACAAAAAAAATTCAAGAAACACCTGTACTTTTAGTTTGATAATCTGTTGAGAACTTGATCAATAAGGAAGCTGAGCTTGGATGTTTTGGAGGTTTATTTACCCAGTAGGAGTGTGAGCTGGAGGAGATAGTCTAGTAGGAGTGAAAGCTAGACATTTTGGGTATTGGGGAAGGAGGTTGAAGTAGAAATTTTTGAAGCTAGAGGATCTCTTTATTCATTTGAGTTTTTTATGCAATCTGTATAGAAATCTTAGGCAACGTCTCACACTTTTGTGTAACAATGTATATTTCTTTTGAATACAATTTAACATTTTATTCAAAAAAAAAAAAAAAAAAAAATCTGTTGAGAACTTGACTCTAATGCCGCGACGTTTCCACCCATCCAATTGTATTGTTGCTTCGAGGCGTAAACCTTTTGAATTGATAGCCAAATTAAAACTTTAATGCAAATGGGATATACATAAGTGTTTCTCTTACTCTCTAAGGATATTAATGGACTATAGTCATAAACTCATAATAAATAGATCAATAACCTAAATTTTACAGTATATTTGAAGACATGCGATAAGTGAACGTTGGAGTAAAATTCATATAGTTTTGTTGTTGCGTGTTTTCTGAAAACGCTAGAATAATGCAACAGAAAGATCTCTCTCATATTTTAGTGCAACCAAAAGATCTTCCGATCTAAGATTTTCTGTTCATTGTATCTCTTATAAAAAAGTATCTCAAGGCTTCACCGGGATCGAAGCATCAAAACCACTATATCTCATTTACATTTTGATTCCTATTCCTATATTCCATCATCATCATGAAATCAATGTCTCTCATAGTCATTCTTCTCATCTCATCCTCTCTTGCACCTCAAACCGTAACATCACTCTCCTTATTTCCGTTTCCCTTTCCCCTTCCAATTCCATTTTCACTTCCCTTTTCGCTCCCTTCTATATTTGGTGGAATAATAGGTAGAGATAATAATAGCGAGCTAGCGAGGAGGTGCTTCCCTGACCTAGGAGACTGTGAGGCCTGCATCGCTGAGATATTAGGGTCATTCTTCAACCGTCAGATTACTATAGGACCGGAGTGTTGCAAGGCCATTGTTGAGATCGATGAAGACTGTACACAAGCTGTTTTTAAACAGTTCAGCGATTCTTTATTTACTAGTTCCGTCAAGCAGTTTTGCTCTTACATCAATAGTTGATGCAAACTCTGTTCAGGATTCATTTTTGGACGTTTTAGTCTATGAAAGGTTAAATTTAGACTTATAGTTTTGTTTTCAGTTTATTTCTGTGATCTCTTGTTGTGGATTACATTTTCATTATAAAACATTGATGTTATTTTTCTTCAATAGTTTAAGATACGGTAAGTGTAGGCAACTAATTTAAAATAAACAGAAAATTACAATACGATTAAAAGAGTCAAAATATGAAAATACTTATAATTTATACATTCAAATATAATTTAGAAGACGTAAGCTACAAGAAACATCGTCCCAAGCGAAACCTAGTTTCTTTAGAGAGAATAATCTAAAAAACGTTTCGGTTTAGCTTCGAGTAACCAAAGACGATATATGAGCGGCCGAGAGCGTCTGGGCTCTCGGCGGCCTGTTACCCGAAAGTCTCGGAGGCCTATCGTTTCCGGCGAGAAAATCGTCTTGGCCGCCTAAATTTCGCTCTAGTGCTCCACCACATCCGGAGAATCGTCGGCAGTGAGGGTTCTCCCGTCGCTGCTTCAGCTTTGCGTTGAAAGGATTCTCGGGTTTCGCGAGATCCTCTACGGTAAGCGCTTGCGACAACGAAGTGAATGACTGTGATTTGCCTTTGTAATGTTTAGACAGTCCTCTCCTGTTGTTAAAATTTCCAAACATAAAAATATGGAATAAATTTCAAAATATACAAAAAGTTCGGAACAAAATGAAATATAATAGTTACAAAAAATGATATATATAATTTTCATATATCCTAACATGTATGAGTTGTATCTATTGAATCATCTCGAAGATAAAACATTTCGTATCATCCCCCTAAAGGCCTAAACTATTGAATTTATAATAAAAGCCCTCTGCATATTGGTGAGTAACAAAAATATATTTTTTAGGTATGACAAAAATATATTTGATTATCCTTACCTTAAAGAAGATGAACCACGACGGTCCGAATCGTCAGGAGAGTTTGGAATAGAAGAGGGAGAAATAAAACCTTCATCAGCGTCTGCGTCCCTAACGCAATTTCCGCGTCTACGTTCTTCACCCAAGATAAGAGACTCCATCTGTTCTTGATAGTGCATGTTTTTCTTCAAAGCCGCTCCTAATTTATCGAAACTTGATAACAGAAACCGTGGCTTTTTATAAGAAAATTTTATTATTATTATGATTATGTAGACAGGCCGTAATTAGAATTAATTGATAAACGTAAGCATAAATGTTTAATAAATGCAGATTTTATCTGAAATGTTCGAATTTATAGCATTATCTTGTGAAATCTGCTTCTCAAGTAACATGATCACGCCCATGAACATGGGTTCTGGTTTTGCGGTCGTTATAATATAGTTTTTCTGGGGATATATGGTATTTGTGGAATGGTTGTGGCCGATAGTGGCAGATTTTTATCGGGTCCGGATGCATGATACGTGGTGGGTGAAAGCAGATGACACGAACAACGAGGTCATTGAGAATCTCAGTGTGATGAACCTAGAAATACGTGTATGTTGAACAGATTCAGATTTTTGGGCCATGACTGAGATAAACAACTTTATTTTGAGTATTTATTATGGATCGTAGACCGGGCCCGTAGCACATGATCGATTTACCAACCAAAATTTAAAACAATGTAACGATGAGCTACACAAATCGAATGTCAACTACAAATGTGTCAATTAGCGTATGCAATACTACATATTTAGGGGTTTATTTATAAGAAATTTATGGCATAACATTATACTAAAATGTCATCATCTTCTCGAAACTATAAACATTAACACAAACAGAGAAACTCTGATGAAATATTTAAAACATAAAGTTATGCATCCCTGCTCACCTCTAATGTGGTTATGTGTTGAATTACTACTCTCACGAAGACCTTTTTTTCTATTTTTTTTGGACGATTAAAAGATATGGAAATGAATCCACAAGATGTTCAATACACAATATACGTCATCCTACATCTATCGAAAACAATTAAAGTTTGTCTATTCTACACCATTCCATCATCTTGTAAAGAATGTCGACTGTTCAGTAACAGCCAATATAATCTAATCTAGCATCTATCAGTCACATACTATTAACTAAACAAAATAACTTTCTATCCTGATTTTACCAAAACTGCATCCCAAGACTTTGAGTCAAATCAAAATTCAATCTCAATCAGTAAAAGTAAAAGAGCAACAGTAAAGAGTTTCGATCAACGCACAAAATCAGAATAACCGTCAAAAAAAGAGACGACTGATACACGATCAATCCTTGTTCTTGAGCCTCTCGATCCTCTGGTTAAGCTGCACGATCTGGACCACAAGACTAGTAACAGAGAAGAGGATCCAGTAGAACACAAGCGCCGCCGCGATGAGAAGCGCGTTTCGCTGGGATTTCATCATCGATTTCTGGTGACGGAGGTGCTCCGACGGCGTGCATGAGTCTCCGTCGCACGAAGGCATCGTCTCGTACTTCCAGTAGATGTCCATCAACAGGAAGAGGCAGAAAGGGACGATCGACAGAAACGGCTTCAGGAGGTTACGCGTGACGGCGACCAATCCCTTGCGGAGTCCGTCGAGCCCCGGCATCGTCAGAAGGATAACCATGATCGCTTCAGCCGCCGCTGCGTAGCCTAACACAACCCATTCGAGAGCCATTCTCAGGGAAAGTTCAAAGGTTAGATCTAAATCTCTTTCTTCGCAGCTTCTGAATTTTCAGACAAGAGATGAAGGGACGTGAAACACGTGACGGCGAGTACGTGTTGCACGTTGTTCATAAGATGTAAAAGACTTTAAATGGGCCTAGCTTAAAATAGCCCGTTTCTTTGAAGCCCGACAAGGCCTCGATACACACACCGTCCATTCTGTTAAGTAACGGCGTCAGAAGAAGTTGAAACGGCGACGTTTGGTAGGTGAGACACGCGGATCAGATGCTTTGTCTCCTAATCCTAGGCCTGGGCACGGATCGGATATCCGGGTTTTTTAAGGTATTTGTGATTTGCTTCGGTAAAATACGGATATTCGGAAAAACGGATATCCGGAAAATAAATAGATATTTGCGGATATTCGCGGATACTTACGGATATCTCATTTTTTATTAATACAGAGAATCTTACAAATTTGATACAAATTTGTTTCGTAAAATATTATTTTTTGCATGATATAAAAGATAAAAAATTAAAAGAAATAAGGAATCTACATATTTTGTAAATTTTTAAACTTATTTAACAATTGTAATAACACAAAACTTAAGAAAAATATTATAATTGTCATTAATGTTTTCTTTTCATCTTATGTAATACTTTTATTTAAGTAATAATGTGAATAGAATCTGTCAAATCATATGTTAGAATAATAATTATATAATTTTATACATTTAAAACTTTAAATATAATCAAAATATACATGTATTTATATATTGACGGATCGGATCGGATATTCGCTTCCCAAAATTTTAATATTTGTGATTTGCTTCGATTTTAACGGATACTGAATTTTAGTATTTGCTTTGCTTCGAAAGCTTACGGATATCCGGAATTTTCGGATCGAATAGCAACGGATAACGAATCGAATCAAATTTAACGGATAAAATGCCCACCCCTACCTAATCCTATCTCTCTTTCAGAGCATTATATACGTACAGAATAAACCGTGTTAAGTCATCATACTAACTATCTATCGCAAACACACACAAAAAGGAACAAGTTCTCTCATCTAAAGATCTCCGGCGAAAAAAACTGACTTGTTGTATGGCAACCAGATCAAAGAGTTTTCAATTGTTCACGGGCTTAAGGAAGCACGTCGTTGACAGCGTCTTCCCACGCGCCACCGCGGCTGCTCCTCTCACTTCAAGGTATCATCAAACACACTATCTCTGTATATTTTTATTCTTACAAGTTATAGATTTTTCTTTGAACCTGAGTTAAAATATATATATACACATGTTACAAAAAAAAGGTTAAAATATATACAGACATTCTTGACGGAAAATGAGAAAATACTACATTTTCCCGTGGAAGCATTTATGTTTCCCAACAGTGTATTAGAAGAAAATTTTGATTTTGGTGAAACTAATATAAACATCGTAGATCAGGGGTTTGGTGAAGGATCGTGTGAAAAAAAAGATTGTAGGTTTGGTGTTTGATTAATTCTCTGTGTTTACTATAATTGATTCGTTGGTCCAGATATTTTACACTTCAACTTCGATAACTTCAAGATACTATTCCTGTAATCCTCGATTCATATAGTTGATATATCCGAATTTGCTAGGGATTCAGATCAATTATAGAATAACTTTTTATTTTATTATTTTCATTCTCATATATTTGAACCTTTTTTTTCTCTTTTTAAGTACCATATTTGCTTAGTTTTCACGAAATGGATCTGAAAGAGAATCATGTGATTTTGGTACAACCTTCAAACTTTTTTAGAAAAGAGATATTTTTACCTTTTTTACAAAGAATCGTACAGAAAGCACAAGCAGTGTACAAGTGTACAGTGCATGAAAAATATGGCATATGCCTTTTGGCTTAAATGGATAATACCAAAGCATATATCCGATTCAGGGTCTGACGCATGACTTCTATAACCTTTTGTAGTTTATTTACCACCACTTTTTGAATCCTTCACTTGACTTGAACAAAAGTTGATAACTCCGAACTGTAACCTAATGATTTTCCATCTTTGATTCTTTATATTTACTTCTGGTGCAATTTTCCATTTTATAAAATTCAAAGCATAGTCTTAGTTACATTTTTGAGACGGTACATCACAAGAAGCTCATTGTTTAGATGAGTAGACGTGACGTGGCTGGTTACTCTAACATCGTGAGATTACGATAAGATAAGAATTGGACCGACAGCTTTGAAGGTGTTAGTTGATATTGATGGCTGACCATGACATCTTCTGACATTACTTTCTATCTTTAATGATATACAAAGACCAAAGAAAAAAAAACTATAAATGTCCCCGTCTTTATAAGAATTCATTTCTTTTCTGCTTGTTGTGTGTATATTGTGGTGGCAATATCTCACTCACCTACCCAGCAACAATCTCCCACCCACTAGGAAAATAGAACTGAGCATTATTGTATCAGAAAAATAAAATACTGAGGAAATTTAATTTTATCTACATATTCAAGTTGTAGTGCGACTAAATTCGATAGAAACAAGCTCATTTAAATATTCTACGTTATGATCCACATAATTAATTTAAATATGAGCTTTATTGTAACAGGAGTTACTCCTCAGCGTATGACAAGAACGTGGAGGATGATTTGCAGGCAAGTGCAGTTCCTGATGACGTCATAAAGCCAGACTCTGAAAAATATTGGTCTCCCCATCCTCAAACCGGAGTCTTTGGCCCCTCCACGACTGAACACAGTTCTGGAGAGGAGGCTGCTCGCCAAAATTCGGCTGTGCTAGAGGAGACTGCTTGGTTTCGTCCGACAAGTCTCGAGGACTCGGACAAGACTCACCATGTTTAAGTCTCTCTCTTATCTCCTTCCGTTTGTTGTACTTTCTGATGTGTAATGTTGTAATAAATTTCCAAGTAGACAAACTGTATGTCAAGTAGCGTCCTGGAAAACTAAATCAAACCAGAACCAAAGTATATTTCCTAGGTTTCGGTAATCATTCATGAACTGAAACCAAACCGGTTGTGGAAAACACGAATAAGTAAAATTCTAAACCTGTTTATCCAGCCTCGACCCAGCGATAGATCATAAAATCTCTCAAGAATAAAATTAATTAGTCAACAAATTCAGCAAATAAAAACTGTGCTTTATATCAAAAAATCAAAACCAGTTTTTTCAAAACATAACATTTAAGGATTTTTTGTGCACTACGTTGTGTCATTTGGTTTTATCAATCTCTTATGATATGAACTATCTGGAATAAGAAATTCTTCTTATTAAACTTCTTAAGAAAAACTATCTCAAAAACCTTAAGCTTTTTGGTTCTCAAGCTAACTTTAAACTGATTCCAACAATAATTTAAGAAATATTAATATAAGTTCTTGTATCTCTGTCTGATCATTCAAGGCAAACTAATATATACACAACAAAGGAGCAACACTTGTCGGTGACTCGGTGTTGACAAGTTCAGTTACAAATACTACCAGAAGCTGGGTGATACTCAATACGTACGGTATGCGACATGCGTTTTAATGACTTGATGTGTTGCCTATATGCTGATGCCACTATAGGATTAACCATGATACCAGTTACTATCTATTCTGGGAATAGCTCGTCCAATAAACTTCATATGATTTACTTCAGATATCTTCTCTGCTGTGAACTGTAGCATATAATTTAACCATGGGACTCTAATACAACCAGCATATAATTCTGGTAATCTGTATTTTAGCATATAGTTTATAGTGGTGAAATTATGAATGTGTCTCTACAGAATGTTCAGCGGCCAATTAGCTTTCTTGACATTGAAACATGGAATCACTTGCTAACAGGTAGACACATAAGGGTAGAGTACGCATCAAGAATCGTTACAACGCATCTCAAGTACCAGCCGAATGGCATGGATGGCTTCATTTCATCACCGATCACACTGAAGATGAGGTAGTAAATAAAACCAATATCAAAGCCGCTATCCAGATTATGGTAAGTTAATAAGTTGCTTCTTAACTTCAAGGAAAATCCAATGTCTCTTTCTTTCTCTATCTCTTTGAAGCTGGGTGATGCATACATTTACTAATTACTGTAAAGTGTAAATTACCGAAAAGGTATGCTAAGTAACTTGATGAACAAGAATCTAGAGGTCCACTGCAAAAGCTAAAGGGTTCTCTAACGTTGTAAAGCCCGACCTGGACAGTTAAAGGGACAACTTGCTGGATATTGGGTCGACCGCAATTTATGAGTGGATCAATAAATTAAGTAATTCTAATATATAATTTTATATCTACTGTTGAAAATATAAGAGAAAAGTTGAGATTTTTTTATAAAATATAAACCATTTATTTATTTTTTTCATTTCACATAGAATTATCAGAAATTGTAACAAGACTTTGTACCAAGTTAGAACATAGAATATAAATTAATAAATATTTGAATGGGTGATATTAATAATAAAGTTGATTTTTTAATCAATCGATAAGAACATAAATTAATACCAAATCGTATAAACCATCTTGTTTCTTGTGTCTATCTATCATGCACTTCATTTTCTTCAATTAGTGCAGTAAATATTTATTAAATCTGAAGTTACAAACAGCGGCGGACGCAATTGGAGACCAATGGGGGCATGTGCCCCGTCTGATTTTATTTTTCCTTCTCTAAGTAATACTTGTTTACCATTTTATGTAATGTATCTATTCTTACTAGGGGTGGACAAAATATCCGTAAATCTTTATTCGATTCGTTATTCGTTTCTATCCGATCCGAAAAATCCGGATATCTGTAATTTTACAAATTGAAGCAAATACTAAAACTCAATATCCGTCAAAAACGAAGCAAATCACAAATATTAAAATTTTAGGAAGCGGATATCCGATCCGATCCAGCAATATATAAGTACATGTAAATCTTGATTATATTTAAAGTTATATATGTATAAAATTCTATAATTATTATTCTGACAAATGATTTGACAGATTTTATTTACATTATTACTTATATAAAAGTAGTACATAAAAGGAAAAAAAAATTTATGATAATTATAATTTTTTTCTTAAGTTTTGAGTTATTATAATTGTTAATTAAGTTTAATTTTTTTACAAAATATGTATATTACTAATTTTTTTAATTTTTATCTTATATATCACGTAAAAATATAATATACTAAACAAATATGCATCGAAATTTTAAGATTATTTATATAAATCAAAACATATGAGATATCCGTAAGTATTCGCAAATATCCGCAAATATCTGATTATTTTTTGGATATCTGTTTTTCCGAATATCCGTATTTCTCCGAAGCAAAGCAAATATTAAAATTAGATATCCGTAACATACGAAGCAAATCACAAATACCTTCGAAAACCCGGATATCCGATCCGTGCCCAGGCCTAATTCTTACGACTAGCCATAATGAAAATTTTTGATGTCCCCGGCTAATTATTCGCTAGATTGTCCCAAAGACACCATCATAGTTGCTTGAGATTTTCTTTTCATAGTCTTTAGAATATTCTTGAAAGTAATAATTATTTTCTAATTGGCTCTACTCTCTTTTTCAGATATCCAAATTCTGTTTTATCAATAAATTTATAGTCCCTTGGACCATGTGATTCTTTTTAAATATACGTTGAAAAGATGTAATTATTTGTTACAAATAGATTTTTTTTTGTTCAACTTTACAAAAAGCTAGATAAATAAAAGAAATACTGTATAACTTTACCATGATAGTTTCGTCCGATTAATACCAATTGTTATTTTAGTTTGTGACAAAATTTACAGTCATAATTTTCCTCTTGAAATAATCGTATAGGAATATCATGCAATAGTTTTTTCAAGTTTTGTTTCTACTACTTGTTAAAATCTTGCACAAAAATTTTCAAAGTAAATTCATATGAGACAATCAACGTATATAGTGTGAAAATCATGCAATAGTTTTGATGTCCCCGTCTAATTATTGCGCTAGATTGTCACAAAGACACCATCATAGAAACAAAACTTGTGATTCACGGTAAAACATTATTTAATTCGCGTCATATGGTGCCGCATTAACAAACAAAGTAAAAGCAATAACATGTGATTCATGGTAAAATATTTTCTAATTAGAAACATTAGAAACGAATAGGACAAGACAAAGTCATGTGATTGATGGCCAAAATTAGAAAACATGTGTTTCATTGCAAAAATTGAAACAAGATTTGTAACCACTTTTGCTACTCTTTTTAATATATGCAAGGATAAGTTCAAAAACAAAATTAGAAAACAGTTTTTATTATATAACTTAGAACCATCAATAAAAGAAAAACACGATGAACAAAAAGACAGTCCAAAGAAATATGAAAAACTGCAACAATTCTGTTGAGAAAAATGACATGTCAATAATAATAAAAATTCTATGATACATTTTTTCACTACAAAACTCTAAAATTTTATTCTAGTAAACTATTCATCGGTTTTAATTGCGTCACAGATTTATAAAGTTTTTGTGTAAATTTTAATAGGATTTTTAATTAATAATGTTTTTAAAAGCCCATACCAGAACCGATACAAAACATTTCTTATTCTACATGGTTTTTTTTTTTGTTGATACTCCATACTCTTTAGACCTAAATTAATTTAATTTTCTTTTGTTTCAAACAAAGAAAAGTGTATTTCATCAGATATCAAAAAAAAACTGAAAGGAGATATTTTTCCCAAAACGAATATTGTATCATAAAATACAGTGCATAATTGGCTTTACAAAACGAGATACATAAAAGTTATATATACATATGATATCTCTTTTATTATAAAAAGGAAACTAATTTCACTAACCATATAATTACAGAAAAATAATCTGATTGACCAAAATGGTACGCATTGCGTACTTTACAAAACATTAATCTTTTCATTATTAGCACAGAAAGCAAGGTTGATCTTAAATCAATTTGATTGACCAAAATGGAACGCATTGCTTACTTTACAAAACAGTCTAACACTTTTTTTATCATTAGCGCCTAAAACAAGTTTTATAGAAAATTAATCTGACTGGCCAGATAATAATATTTATTTTATTATTAGTACATAAAGAAATGAAAAATAGTAATTAATTAATTAAAAAATATCCTTCCTAATTTTGAATCCCGTTGACAGTTATTATTACCCTGGCATTAACTGTCGTCTCCCTTCCTTACGTATCTCTCCTCTGCCTCTTCAAAGCATGTTGAGCTCAAAATCAGACAAGTCAATCATATAAAACACATACAGCGAGATCTTTAATCTCTGTCTCCTTGAACAAACTACATTCAAGAATCTCTGGATCCCCGTGAACAAGCTGCTGCAGCCATGGTGTTTGATTCCGAGAATCAATCGATCGTTCATGTTGGTCAGGTATTTTGATATTATCTCCCCTTTTCTCCGTTCTTGATTTGGAGTAACCATAATAATATCAATCGATCATGTATCTGAATCTGGTGTTCTTGTCTAGGTTGGTGATTCGTCTAGCTCAATGAGAGAACCTCTGATTAAGGAGCACCAGAACTCAGAAAACTTCTCTGTTCTTGCAGCTATTCCTCCGTGAGTTTTGTTTTTATCTGTCGTTTTCTTGTGTTTGGTTGTCACTATTATCAACTGTGGACCCACAAAGATCGTGGTTTTTATTTCAAAGCACGTGGGGAGCTGTCGGGTTTGCACATGATTTAGATTTGTCTGAAAGCTTCACTAACAAGTCATTTATCTTAGGTTTATCTTCCCAGCTCTTGGAACGTTTCTTTTTGGTTATGAGATTGGTGCAACATCTTGTGCAACCGTTTCTATTAAGGTAATGGCTTAACCTTTTGTCTTATGCATAGCTAAGAGTTACTTAATTACTCTGTTTTTTTTTTTTGCCTTAGTCGCCTACGCTAAGTGGAGTTTCATGGTACAACTTGTCTTCCGTGGATGTTGGTATAATTGTGAGTATACATTTCACTTTTCTTGGTTCTTCTACATGTCGGTTACTGCATCAATTTTTTTTTTTTTGCTTAAATACTGCATCATTTTGTTGTCAGTGTTTCCTTTTGTTTTAGATGTGACCTTTGTTGTGGAAAGACTTGCTTACAACATTTTTACAAAAATATTGTGCAGACTAGTGGCTCACTCTACGGTGCCTTGATTGGATCCATTGTGGCATTTAGTGTTGCCGACATTATAGGTTGGTTTCTTTATCTTTGTTACATAGCATAGAAGCGTCTCCATCTGAAAGAAATTGAATCGTTGATTGGTTGTTTTTTTTTAAAGGAAGAAGAAAGGGGCTGATCATGGCTGCATTTATGTATCTTGTTGGAGCCATTGTGACTGCATCGGCACCTGTATTTTCTGTCCTGATCATTGGACGGGTTATGTATGGCATAGGGGTTGGACTGGTAAGATTTTGATCATAGACTTTTAGTGTTTTCCATGCAGCTTTGTAGCATTGTTAACTTGCAAGCTGATGAGTTTCCCATATATTGTAGACATTGCACGCTGCTCCGATGTACATTGCTGAGACTGCACCTAGTCAGATACGTGGACGTATGATATCACTAAAGGAATTCTCCACCGTCCTTGGTATGGTTGTAAGTTCTCAAAGCTAGTCGCTTCTCTCTGTTTTGAAACGCTTTTGTCAACCAAGCTAAAGTGATACATACATTTTTTTGTGAAGGGAGGATATGGAATCGGTAGCCTGTGGGTTACGGTTATATCTGGTTGGCGTTACATGTACGCAACAGTTCTTCCTGTGCCAATAATTATGGCAATTGGAATGTGTTGGCTACCAGCATCTCCTAGGTGGCTTTTACTGCGCTCTCTTCAGGGAAAAGGAGATGCGGAGAGCCTTCAAGATGAAGCTATCACGTCTCTTCGCCGCCTTAGAGGGCCTGCTGCAGTTGACTCAGCAGCTGAACAAGTAGACGAGATTTTGGCTGAACTTTCTTCTGTGGGTGAAGATAAAGAAGCTACCATTTGTGAACTGTTTCAAGGGAAGTGCTTGAAAGCTCTCACTATAGCAGGAGGTTTAGTCTTGTTCCAACAGGTTAGTGCAGTTATTTCATCAACTGTACTTGGGAGAAAAGAACAATAACTAAATATATATATTTGTTTTTTTTTTTTTTGAAATGACAGATAACTGGACAACCTAGTGTGCTTTATTATGCACCATCAATACTACAGGTTCTCTTTCCATCTCTGCTAAAGTTGGCTTTTGTTTCACTCGTATGAAACTCGTGAGATAATCATAACTTGTTTCCTTGTACCAATATACATTACATGTTAGACTGCTGGCTTCTCTGCTGCAACTGATGCAACTCGAATCTCGATTCTGCTCGGTCTTTTGAAGGTATTCCTTTTCTTCCAACGAGGTTGTATTTTTCCTTTTGAAGACTTAACGTGGTCCTTTAATGGTGCAGTTGGTTATGACTGGAGTTGCTATTATAGTGATTGACAAACTTGGAAGGAGACCTTTACTTCTTGGTGGTGTTAGTGGCATGGTTTGTCCTCTGACTTCTTCAGTCGATTTTATGAGACTAAAAACCTATATGATTCAGAAACTTAGCCCACTTTGTATATTTGTGTAACAGGTGATCTCATTGTTCCTCCTGGGGTCATACTACATATTTTATAATAATGTACCAGCTGTTGCTGTGGCTGCATTGCTACTCTATGTGGGCTGCTATCAGGTTAACCTTTCTTACAGATTTGTCTAGTTAAGGTTACACTCTTGGCAACATTAAGTTGTGATCTCAAAAGATTTGCCATCAATCTTGCAGTTATCATTTGGCCCTATTAGTTGGCTGATGATGTCAGAGATTTTTCCCTTAAAACTAAGAGGTCGAGGAATCAGCATAGCAGTGCTTGTAAATTTCGGCACAAACGCACTTGTGACATTCGCTTTCTCACCCATGAAGGTAAAGATTCTAAAACCTAGAAACTGCTTCTCAATTATATACATTCTTCAATTTTTAGAGGTTGTAGCTCACCTGGTATTCATCTGCAGGAGCTGTTAGGAGCTGGAGTATTGTTCTGCGGATTTGGACTGATATGTGTAGTGTCTCTCTTCTTCATATACTTCATTGTGCCTGAGACAAAGGGTCTCACTCTTGAAGAGATTGAAGCCAAATGCCTGTAAAAGGTTTCTCATCTTAATTAGCTTCATTTTAATTGCTGCTTCAATTGTTTGAGGCTCTGAATGGAAAACACAGTAACCACAGATGGCATTGCCATTTACCATAGAGTTTTACTGTTTGGTCAAAAAGAATTGGTGTAGTGAAGCTCGTGGAAAAAGTTTAGTGCGTTGGAACTTCTAAAATTCGACCATTTTCTTGATATGTTTTGTAAAATGTAAGAAATTTCCTCACACATTGTTGGACCACTGATGATTGATACATACATGTACCAATCGTTTTGAAACATGTCTTCATTTTAAGTTTAGTAAAAAAAATATGTTCCATAACTATGTTATAGAAAAAGTTTGAGCATGCATCAATAACTTAAAAATTTAATTTGAGACATGTATTATCTGAAATTTAATTTACCAGATATTTAACAATTGGATACTGAGAAGTTAGTTATTTTACATAGAATCCTCCCCTTTTCAATCTGAAAAAAACAGTTATACTTTAAGTTGCATTATGGGAAATTAATGTGAGGCAAGTTCAAAAAAAAAAGAAATTAATGTGAGGATGTTCTGTTATTTTATTTCAGTAGGCTTTATGGTTAACACTTAAGTCTTAACCCTACTGGACTATATTTTGAACATAGTTAATGATCCCATCCATAACAAGTTTTTTTTTTGAAAAGCAAGTTATTTATTCTAATTAAAATATCATCAGATATAAATTATGAAATTTTGTAATAAATAATTATGTTGATTAAGAAATGAAAATGTTGTATACAAGATAAGTAAAATCCTCTCCAATAGAACCTCATTTTAAAGGAAAACATAAAAAATATTTAGTTAAACACATTAAATATAAGGGAAATCCTTACATTATTTTATACTAATTCCAGAAGTAAAATTAAATGAAGGCAAGATGTATATAAATTACAAAGAGGAGAATGAATATGCTGTACGACGGAAAAGTATTATTTGATTCCAAAGTAACTTGCTGAACAAGGATCTTAAGGTCATTGCAAAGACTACAGGGTTGTCTCATACTTCAGGTAG
This sequence comes from Hirschfeldia incana, assembly GCA_026261945.1. Taxonomy (NCBI): domain Eukaryota; kingdom Viridiplantae; phylum Streptophyta; class Magnoliopsida; order Brassicales; family Brassicaceae; genus Hirschfeldia; species Hirschfeldia incana. Next base: position 5,122,829 of record JABCMI010000021.1, read on the forward strand.
AGGCTCTGTTTCAAGAGATAAAATTATACTGTTCACAAGACAGCTATTTTTAGTTATCAGCTCATAACAAGTTAACAACAAGGTTAACAGAAAACTAATTTGATTGCTCAATTGGCTTTACAAAACAATATATTTGTTTATTTTTGTTATTCGTAGCACAGAAATCAAGTTTTATAGAAAATTATTTTTTTGGTAGTCAAAATAGTAATAATATTATTAGTAGAGAGAATGCACGTTTAATATAGGAAACTAATTTGGTTGACCAAGAGAGATGAGAACAGAAAATTCTTCCTTCTAATAGATAGAGACAAATAAGTGTAAAGTATTTATACAAGTCTGTTAGGGCGGATCCAACCTTGTCGTATTAAACAATATATCTACAAGTCTAAACTTATCTCTAAGATAAATATAAACTTATTTATTTTTATGACTTTATCCAATACTTTCCTAATTTGAACTGGCAGTTATGATATTGTCCTTCTCCCTCTCTTTCTCTTCCACAACATATCATCTATCATCTGCGAATTCAACGCACAATTCAGACAAAGTCAACTGTATCAAACATAGAGACCGAGATCATTAGTCTGTTCCCTTGGGCAAACCACGCTCACGTATCTCGGGAATCATATATCAAGCTACCGCAGCCATGGTGTTTGATGCCCAGAAGCAATCGATCGTTTCTGTTGGGAAGGTTACGCGCTTCTCTCGTATCGTTTCTTGAGTTTTATTTGACCCTCTTTGTTTTTTAGTGATCATTTATCAATCACGGTAAAAGATCTTTGTGTTATTCCCGCAAGAAGGAACATGAATATGGTAGGGTCTTGATCGTCATTGTTTGTTTGATTATTCTTCGCTCAAACTAAGGGCCTATGAATGCTATGTAGAGTTAGGGATTAGCTTTCTTCTTCTGCATTGAAGAAATGATTTGAACTTGACTGTAAATGTGTGCAACGTGGTGAAATCATGATTTAAAATATCAAGCATTAGATAATATAACTTAATCTTTTGGATTTGGAATAACCATATATTATCAATCCTGTATATGAGATTGGTGTTCTTGTGTAGGTTGGTGATTCATCTTCAGGTGGAATGAGCTCAGTACAAGAACCTCTGATAAAGCAGAAGCATAGCACAGAAAACTACTCTGTTCTTGCAGCCATTCCCCCGTGAGTTTTGTCGTTTTCATATGTTTACTACCAACTGTGGTGGTCCCACAAAGATTGCTAGTTTTTTTTTTCTGCTAAAAAGAAAGCAAAATTTTGGGTTTGCACATGATATAGATCTGACTTAAAGCTTACTAAGCAAGTCATTTATTTCAGGTTTCTCTTCCCAGCTCTTGGAGCCTTTCTTTTTGGCTATGAGATTGGTGCAACGTCTTGTGCAACCCTTTCTATTAAAGTAATGGCTTTAACCTTTTGTCTGAAAAAAAGAGTGCATAGCTATTAAGGTACTTGCGTTTGAATTTTTCTAAGCTGCTGTCTCCAAGCTTATGTGTTATTTAGAAGATATCCCCACTTACACGACAGCTAGTTCATAGTTCACACCTGAACGGTCTCGTTCACGGTTTTGTTAATTACTCTGCTTTTCTTTGGCCTTATGTATAGTCCCCTACGCTGAGTGGAATTTCATGGTACAACTTGTCTTCGGTGGATATTGGTATCTTTGTGAGTCCATATTTCACTTTTCTTGCCTCTCCTACCTACGTACATGTTTTTTTTTTGTTTCCTCCTATTAGGATCTCTGACCTTTCTTTTTGGAAAGAAAAATAACCTTCTTACAATTTTGTGCAGACTAGTTGCTCACACCACGGTGCCTTAATTGGATCCATTGTGGCATTTAATGTCGCCGACATTATAGGTTTGTTTCTTCCGACTTTTTGTTTTAATCTTTGTTACATAGCAGCGTTACAAGCTGAAAGAAACTCAGTTGTTTGATTTTTTTTTCAAGGAAGAAGAAAAGAGCTGATTACTGCTGCATTCTTGTATCTTGTTGGAGCCATTGTGACTGCAACAGCACCTGTCTTTCCTGTTCTGATAACTGGACGGGTTGTGTATGGAATCGGACTTGGACTGGTAAGATTGGTCATGGATTTTTAGAGTTTTAGCATTCTTCTTAATTTGCAAGCTGATATGTTCCCATATATTTAGACAATGCACGCGGCTCCAATGTACATTGCTGAGACTGCACCTAGTCAGATACGTGGAAGGATGATATCACTAAATGAATTCTCCACCGTCTTTGGGATGGTTGTAAGTTCTCACATCTCTCCGGACTTCAGAAAATTTACTTCTCAATTTTTCTATTTTGAAACAATTTTGTCCAGCAAGCTAAACTGACACATACATTTTTTTGAAGGGAGGATATGGAATCGGTAGCCTTTGGATTACGGTTGTCTCTGGTTGGCGATACATGTATGCAACAGTTATTCCTATACCAGTTATTATGGCAATTGGAATGTGTTGGCTACCAGCATCTCCTAGGTGGCTTTTACTGCGCTCTATCCAGGGAAAAGGAGATGTGGAGAGACTTCAAGAGGCTGCAATCAAGTCTCTTTGCCGCCTTAGAGGGTCTGCTTCAGTTGACTCAGCAACTGAACAAGTAAACGAGATCTTGGCTGAACTTTCCTCTGTGGGTGAAGATAAAAAGGCAACAATTGGTGAACTGTTTCAAGGCAAATGCTTGAAAGCTCTCACCATAGCAGGAGGCTTAGTCTTGTTCCAACAGGTTGGTGCAGTCAGTTCATCAAATGTTCTTGTCAGAAAAGAACAATAACTAAGTGTATATTTTATTTTTTCAAATTGCAGATTACTGGACAGCCAAGTGTACTTTATTATGCACCATCAATACTACAGGTTCTCTTTTCATCTCTGTTAATTAACGTTGGATTTTGTTAAGCCTCAGTTCAAAAAAAAACGTTGGATTTTGTTACTAAGAAGGAACCCTAACCTTGTTTCCTTGTACCAACATACATTACATGTTAGACTGCTGGCTTCTCTGCTGCAACTGATGCAACTCGGATCTCAATTCTGCTCGGTCTATTGAAGGTATTCGTTTTCTTCCTTCTAGTTTGAATTATTAGAGGATTGATATGCTTTCTTGTACAATCTCATGAACCAATATTAGATGTAATAATAAGTATATGAATGATTTTTAGCACATTTTTAAACCGTTTTATCTTTGTAAAGTAACTTAACGTGGTTCTTTACTGGTGCAGTTGGTTATGACTGGAGTTGCTATTGTAGTGATTGACAAACTTGGAAGGAGACCCTTACTTCTTGGTGGTGTTAGTGGCATGGTTTGTCCTCTACACATTAGTCGTTTTTTTCTGTCTATTAAATTCTATGAGACAAAAAACTAAATAATTCAGAAACTTAGCCTCTTTTGTACTTTTTAATTGTGTAACAGGTGATCTCATTGTTCCTCCTGGGCTCCTACTACATCTTTTCTGATAATGTACCAGCTGTTGCTGTGGCTGCATTGCTATTGTATGTGGGTTGCTATCAGGTTAAACTTTTTCACAGGTTTTCTGACCATAGCTTCATTCTTGTGAAGATTTAAGTTGTTATCTCAATAGATTTACCATCAATCTTGCAGTTATCCTTTGGCCCTATTAGTTGGCTGATGATGTCAGAGATATTTCCCTTAAAACTAAGAGGCAGAGGAATCAGCATAGCAGTACTTGTGAATTTCGGCACAAACGCACTTGTGACATTCGCTTTCTCACCTGTGAAGGTAAAGATTCTAAAACCAAGAAATTTTAAGGTTTTAGAGGTTGTAGCTCACCTGGTATTGTTTTTTTTTTTTTTTTTGCAGGAGCTGTTAGGGGCTGGAGTCCTGTTCTGTGGATTTGGAGTGATATGTGTACTGTCTCTCTTTTTCATATACTTCATTGTGCCTGAGACAAAGGGTCTCACTCTTGAAGAAATTGAAGCCAAATGTCTCTAAAAAGGTTTCTCATTCATTTTCACTGCTGCTACATTTGCTTGAGGCTCTGAATGGAAAACGCAGTAAACCACAGATGGCATCGCCATTTACCATGGAATTTAACAGTTTGGTCAAAAAAAAAATTTGGTGCAGTGTATAGCTCGTGGCAATAGCTTGGCGCGTTGGACAAATTTTCTTACATTGAATTTGAATGTCTTCTTAATATATGTTCTGTAAAGTGTAAGAAATTCCTCACACGTTATTGGACCACTAATGACTTGAACCATGTACCAATTCATTTTAAAGTGGAGCCATAGACTAATAATTAATTGAGAGAAGTGTATCCCTAGAATTATGGAATTAAAATGGAGGTTAATATTAGTAAAAAGTACTTCTAGTCATAAAATTAGCTTTATAGTTATATATGTAGTTCTAATAATAGCTTTAAAATGTAATATTTCAAATAATCATAGAGACAGAAATTAAGAATGATCATGTTTTAATACAATTGATAGTTCAGTAACAAAAGAAAGGTATGGAAACTAGTGACTGGAACATGGTCAAAACTGTTTAAAATTTTAAGTTCATTCAATTATGTCTGGAAAAAAAATTATTCTTGGCATCTTCATTTGACGTTGGTTCATGTTTTCATTTTCTCTTAATGTTTGGATTGAGAGAGAAACGTAAAACTGCTTGTTGTTTATATAGATGGATGAAATAGAGAAACATTGTATGTGCAACTAATTTTCTCTAACAAATGTTCTTCTTAAACAACTCTAATCTAAAAATACTAACTAAAAATTGCTATCCGATGAACAGATATGACTTGTAGGTAGAATCGGTCAAGATGACAAGTCATCCAAACCATTGCTTATGGTATATAATATGAGATGATATAATATTTATTAACAAAAGTTTTATAAATAATTATAATGTTTTGTGAATATTATTATTATTATTATCAAGTAAATACAGATTATATTTACATAAAAAATTTAATAAAATTGTATAAAAATATAAGTAAAAACTATATAAAATATAGGTAAAATTATATAAATTATAAGTAACATTTTATTTTCTTAAATGTGAAATTTTGTATTATTGATTGATTTTAGTAATTTGTGACTTATTATAGTTACCACTAATTGATACTATTTACAATGGTCAATTTATTCAGCATCCCACTTTTCTTCATTTAATAATCCATGTTATCTTCTTTCACTTCCACATTTTTTTTTAATTTTAACATCTACAATGGGTTTTTAATAAAATGCAACATCTTAACATACCACTTTTATTTTATTTTATTTTGCTTCTTAATAATTTAAACTACATATTAAAAAAATATTTGCTGAAATAAAATTAAATAAATAAAAAACATAGTTTCAATTTTTTTTTCTGTTTTTAACTAATTATTTCCAAATTGTTAAAATAAAGGAATATTGTTTGAAACTATTTTATAAATAAAATAAATTTGTATATGTCCAAATTTAATGAAACAAATCTCTATTTATAAAGTGTTTAAATAATGAATTTTGGTATTAAAATTTTATATAAAAAGTTAATTTCTTGCTAAATATGCATGTCAAATAATTAGGGTGAAACTAAATGCTTTAACAACCAATAGAAAAACAGCATATTTCTGTATATTAAACCTCACATTCTACTTATTCAACCCGTTGAAGGTATTCAGAAAAATTGAATCCATGTCATCTTTTGTTTTTAATTCAACATATATTGTATGAGTTTTAATTAAAATTATTTAACACGCATTTTTAAATAATACAAGGGAGCGAGGAAAAAAAATGTATAAGAGAGTGTGCCACCTCACACGTACGGTTACATGGACTAAACAATTTCAACAAAATTTGGATTGAACGAAACTAAATAGAATTAAATTAAGATAACCAAGATCTATTAAAAATTAGTGTTTTTAATTAATCCTAAAAAAATCTATTAGAAGATACCTGTGTATAAACATATATTAAATCTATTCAAAATAGAAAACAATATGATAATATAACTAATTTCAACAATATACATAATCTAAAGATTTTAAATAGCATATCTACACAAGATACTACTCAATTCTCATGCATTAATGATGTTTTGATTTTATAAATGGCTATATTTTTTATTAAAAAGTACGTACCACCACCCTATAAATATCCTGTATCATTTGGTCGAATCAAACACCCATCCAAATTTCAGAATTGTTGATAAAAGTAAGTGGCTATAATAATCTCGAGTCAAATATTGTTTGTATACACTCATTCCATTGAAATTAATGGAGGATCAAGATGGATCAGGAATTGTTCCAAGATGGGAAAATATGGATAAAGACATACTTTCAAACATTTTCAAGAAGCTCGACGTAGTGGACGTTATCATGGGAGCATCACGAGTGTGCATCACATGGTTCCTTGCCTCTCACAACAAAACTATATGGAACACCATCAAACTCAACGATCTCGATTCAATCATTTTGGATAACCCTTTCGGCCCTAATATTCAGGCTAGTGGCAGTCGATACCAGCTCAGGAAGATATTAATTGAGATCAACAAATTCGCCCGTACTGTCCCGAATTCTTTCTTCTTCAACGTGTACTGCAATGTAGCAGAAGAGGAGCTTGCCATCATTTCTAATGGGTACGCAAAACTATGTTAGTTCTTGTATTTCACTTCACTTTTGAGCTAGCTTTACATAGTATAAAAAATTGATTTAAATCTTCTTATCCCTTTTTTAAGGATGCCGAACATCCAAAAACTTGCGTTACCATTGTGGACATCTATAGATATAAATTCAATTCAGTCAGCCTTCAGTAAATGGCAGGGTCTTCAAACGTTAATTATTCACCCATTTATATCAATGACGCTACGTAAAGTCTCCAGCATTGAGCTTCAAGCCATCGGAGAAAACTGTAGAAATCTTACAACCATGAAATTCACTACCATGTTGAGCAAAGACCTTGCCAATATAATTATATGCAATCTTCCTAACCTCGAGCGACTGAGCTTTCGATGCAATTATGCATGTATAGATGCATCAATGTCGCTCATCATTGGCCTTCCAAACCTAAAGATATTTAATCTTTCACATTGTATTTTTACGCAAAATGGCGCCGGAATATTAGGAATGAGACCTACGGACGAACTTGTACAAGCCGGCACTAAGAAGCTTGTCAAGTTTATGGCGTGTTGTTCGGACTGCACAATTTGCCAGGACGTATGGAAATACGCGAATAATCCAAACCGTTACGCGCTGGAGTTCCGTTATGTTAAGGAAGAACGGTGGAAAACCGATGAGATAGAGGAACTAGAGTTATTATGAACCTATAAACACAAGATTTCTTAAATAAATATCTATTTTAAAATTTTATACTTTTACTTGAAAAGGAGAAATTGTGCAAATTCTTATAATAATTAAATTTATATAATAATAATTCAATTGATTCAATGATAATTACTTTATTCGAGTTAACTAATTAAAAGATTATAACTCCTTCCATGGTTGGTAAAAAAAAGATTTTACTTCCCCTACTAGAGCTGTGACTTATTATTTGAGATCCAGATCCGATCTGAAATTCAATCTGGATCCGTTCCGAGATAGGATATTCGGATTATCTAAATCCATATAGTAAAATATTAGATCCGTCAAATTTAGATATCTTGATTTTATGTTTGCATATTTGGATCCGGATCTAAATTTATTAAAATATATTAAATTAATTTTATTAATGAAGATAGCTGATTTATTAATATTTATACATAAAACTAATTTTTATAATATAATATTTTAATTGTTACAATCTTATTTAATTAATATTTTATTTTAAAAATTTTATAGAAAAAAAAATTGACAGATCCGAACAATAAAATATTGGAACAAATGTTCGAAATCCGAAATGTGCATATCCGAATCCAGAACTAATACCATGAATCCCACGAATCTGGATTCAGATACCTAAAATAACCTAGATTCCCGATCCGTCTGAGGCCTACTTTCCTCTTTGTGTTGTTGGTTGCGGTTTGAAACGAGTATGAGTTCTTACATTTGATTTGATACGTTCCAGCGCAGTAGTATCGACTATATCGAACAAGATCAATGATATCTCGGAAGTAAGTCAATATGCCCATATATAAATTCTAAGTTCAGAAAGCCATAGTTTAGTTTTATATTTTTATCACACATTGACAAGAACGAGAGTTTAATACATAGATACACAAAACCTCCTTTCCGTCATTATACTTTTGTTGCTGCAACTCCACAAAACTTAACCCTCTGCGAGAACAAGTGGGAATTTTGCACAAAGCTTCTTCAAAGAGTGTGTAGATATGTAAAGATCACAAATAAAGAAAGATATATGGATCACCTTTTTGAGCGTAAAGATCATAGAACTTGTGGCGATTTCATTTCCTGAGAGCAACTGATGTGAGAAGTCCCATCTGTTCAGTAATATGGTTCATTTGGTCATTATTGCTCAACACATTCCTAAGGTTGGATTGTGTTGGTATTGGTTGTGAAGACTAGAGGAAATCGAAACCGGGTTGGTTCGATTGGAAGAATTGTGATCTAATTCCGGTTTAGGAGTTCGGTTCAATATTATGTAATACGCCGTCGTATCACCCTTCTTCTTCGTAAGGAAAGTCAAAGGTAGTTACAGAGTGAGTCAACCACTAGAGGCCGTTATGGTTGTTATCTAGCTGGTGTGTGACGAGTTGTAATTGGGTGATTTTGATTCTGGGAAACACGGGGAGAGAGAAAAGCGATAGAGAAAGAGGAGAATCTACGGGGGTGAGAGATTTCTTTCCGGGGCTTTTCGGGTTAGAGATACGGAGGTGATACGGCGGCGAGTTCGTCACTGAGCTTAGTGGATTCCGAGGTGATCCTCGGCCAGACGTAGAGTTGCGGTTTGCACTCGAACTGGATAACATCTCGTTGCGTTCTTTCTATTTCGTACTCTAAATCTTTCTCCTCGCTCGTTGGTTATACTAGATAGATCATCGGAACTTGATCACAATTAGTATATCGATTAGGTTAATCGGATCTCGTACTGACTCGATTCCACAACAAGTGGTATCAGAGCCAGATTTCTGGCTAGTTTAGGGAGGAATCGGAGGGTGCTGACAGGCGGTGAAGCTCAAATCGGAAACGATGGTGTCAGCAAAGATTCAGATGGAGAAGTTCAATGGGGTAATCGATTACAACATGTGGAAAGAAAGGTTGCTGGCTAATCTAGATCTTCTTGAACTTAGAGATGCGTTGATAAGTCAAGAAGAAGAGTTTCAAAGGTCAGGGAGCAAGTCAGAAGACGTGAAGCTCAAAGAGGTAGATGGTGGATCGGATTCTAAGGATTCTAAGGAGTCTGTCGACAAATCGTTAGCAGAGAAACAGAGGAAGGTACGGAGTACGATCATCATGTACGTTACTGACCAGATCTTGAGGAAGATCATCAAAGAGAAGACTGCTGTGGGTATGCTGAAGATATTAGACGCACAGTACATGTCTTCGTCTCTTCCTAACCGGATGTATTTGAAGCAGTGCCTATACGGCTACCGGATGAAAGAGTCTCTGTCAATTGAGAACAACATTGATGAGTTCCTGAGGATCATAACAGACTTGGGGAATGCCATGGTGGAGGTCTCGGATGAAGATCAAGCAATTTTGCTGTTGATGTCACTCCCAAAGCAGTTTGAACAGCTAAGGGATACTCTCAGATACAGCAAGACTACTGTGACACTCGACGAAGTTATGAGTTCGATCCATTCAAAGCAACTTGAGTTAGGCTCAAACGGAAATGGGAAAGGGAGCAAGGCTCATGGAGAAGTGTTGTACTCGAACTCTAACAGCAGTAACAGAGGAAGGTCAGAGACTAGGAAGTCTGGTCAGAGCAAGTCTAAAGGTAAGGGTAGATCAAAGTCTAGAGGAAAAGGAGGTCAACCTACCTGCTGGACGTGTGGATCTGAAGGACATTTCAAAAGAAATTGTCCTAAGCGAAGTAACGGTAAAGGTAAGGATGCAGAGAAGGAAACTGGCGAATCATCTGCGGTTACTGGTATTCATTTCATTGAGTCCCTTACGGTCTCTGAAGTGAATGTGGCTGAAGCGTTTGACTACAAGGAGATTTGGATAATGGATACTGGATGCTCTTTTCACATGACGCCTAGAAAAGACTGGTTTGTTGATCTGGAAGAGAAAGATGTAGGATCAGTAAGGATGGCAAATGAATCTACATCACTTGTAAAGGGTATTGGTACAGTTCGCATCAAGACGGTAGATGGGAGCTTTGTTCTGATTAAGAATGTGAGATACATTCCGCAGTTCTCAAGAAACCTGCTTTCACTTGGAGTATTTGAAAGTGAAGGGTGTGCATTCTCATCTGAACAAGGAGTACTAAAGATAACGAAAGGCTGCAGAACTGTCTTAAAGGCTAAGAGAGAAGGGAACCTGTATTTTCTTCAAGGGAGGAGCCATGTAGGAGAAGTAAACATAGTGACTGTGAAAGATGAAACGGGTCTGTGGCACAGCAGACTGGGTCATGTGAGTCAGAAGGGAATAGACATCCTAGTCAGAAAGGGATGTTTAGACAAGGCAAAGGTCTCAACTCTACAGTTCTGTGAAAGTTGTGTTGTTGGGAAGACTCATCGTGTAAGTTTTGGGTCCGGTCAACATACGAGCAAGGCGTGTCTTGATTACATTCATGCGGATCTTTGGGGATCGCCTTCTGTTCCTCAGTCTCTTGGAAACTGTCATTATTTCTTGAGTATCATGGATGATCATTCGAGAAAGGTTTGGGTGTACTTTCTGAGGACTAAGGATCAAGCGTTCGAAAGGTTTGCAGAGTGGAAAGCTCTAGTTGAAAAGCAGTCTGGTCTAAAGGTAAAGAAGCTGAGAACTGACAATGGGCTTGAGTTTTGTAACCGTGTGTTCGATGGGTTCTGTTCTGAACAGGGTATAGCTAGGCACAAAACGATTCCGTACACGCCACAACAGAACGAAGTAGTGGAAAGAATGAATAGAACTATTCTTGAGAGAGTAAGAAGTATGTTGAATGAGTCAGGTTTGCCTAAGGTGTTTTGGGCTGAAGCAGTTAACACTGCGGTATACCTTATCAACAGAACTCCATCTGCTGCTATTAACAATGAGATACCTGAAGAAGTGTGGTCACAGGATGCTCCTCGGTTTGGTCATCTGAGGAGGTTTGGATGTGTTTGCTATTACCATTCTGATGATGGGAAACTACAACCGAGAGCTAAGAAAGGGATATTCATTGGGTATCCAACAGGTGTGAAAGGATATAAGGTGTGGTCATTGGACGATAAGAGAAGTATTGTCAGTAGAAGTGTAGTTTTCAAGGAGGATGAGATGTATAAGGAGCTAAAGGGAAAAGTCTCTGAACGGAAGGAAAGCAACACTGAGTTTCTTGACGTTGAGTTTGAAACGTCAATGGAGAAGGATATGAGCTCTGGTGGAGAAGAGCAGGGTAGTAGTCATGAAACCAGTACTAACACTGGGGTAACGACGGTCAGGAGTGACTCGGATCAGGATGGAACAAATCAAGAAGGGTCTGATGATGAAAATGAAGCAGGGAGTTATCAGTTAGCTCGTGATAGGAGCAGGAGAACGATACAGCCACCTAAGAAGCTTGATGACTACGTGTATCTAGCGTGTATGGTTGCAGAAGATGGAGACATTGTAGAGCCAAATGACTACAAGGCTGCCATGAGAGATCCTTATAGAAAGCAGTGGATACTCGCATCTGATGAGGAGATGGATTCATTGCTGAAGAATGATACTTGGGAATTGGTGAAGAAACCTAAGGATCGTCATGTTATAGGATGCAAATGGATCTACAAAAGAAAACCTGGCATTCGAGGGGTAGAGGATCCAAGGTACAAAGGCAGGCTTGTAGCTAAGGGCTATGCTCAGAAGGAGGGAGTAGATTATAATGAGATTTTTTCTCCAGTGGTTAAGCATGTCTCCATACGGTACCTTATGTCTATTGTGGTTCAAGAAGACATGGAGTTGGAGCAGTTAGACGTAAAGACTGCATTTCTTCATGGTGACCTTGAGGAAGAGATCTACATGTCGCAACCTGAAGGATATGTAGTTGCAGGGAAGGAAGATTGGGTGTGCAGGTTAAAGAAGTCCCTGTATGGTCTGAAGCAGAGTCCTAGGCAGTGGAACAAGAAGTTTGATCAGTTCATGAAGGAGATTGGCTTCATAAGAAGCTGTCATGATCAGTGTGTTTACATCAAGCGTGTGGGGAAGCAGTACGTGTACTTGCTGTTATACATGGACGATATGTTGTTAGCAAGTAAGGATATGAAGATCATTCAAGAGATCAAGGATCAGCTGAGTTCAAGGTTCGAAATGAAAGACTTGGGAGCAGCGAGTAAGATTCTTGGGATTGAAATCATAAGAGACAGAGCTAAGGGAACTCTGATCTTGTCTCAAGAAAACTATATGGAGAAAGTACTAAAGACGTATGCCATGGAGAAGTCTAAGTGTGTCAATACGCCTATTGGAGCTCATTTCAAGCTTATGTCAGCAGATCCTACAAAACCAAGGGTGGATGAAGAATACATGAGGTCAGTGCCGTACTGTAATGCTGTAGGAAGTCTCATGTATGGCATGATAGGTACGAGGCCTGATCTTGCTTATCCTGTGGGTCTGGTAAGTAGATTCATGAGTTATCCAGTTAGGGAACACTGGAATGCTGTCAAATGGATACTGAGATATGTCAATGGCACTCGGCGAATGAGTTTGAAGTTTGAAAAGGGAGATGAGTTCAGGATCAGTGGGTTCTGTGATTCTGATTTTGGAGGTGATCTTGATAGGAAGAGGTCTATATCAGGTTACACGTTCTTGTCTGGAAACTGTGCCATAAGTTGGAGATCAAGTTTGCAGAAAGTTGTGGCACTTTCCACAACAGAGTCTGAGTATGTTTCACTAACAGAAGCTGCAAAGGAAGCAGTGTGGTTGAAGGGTCTTAGCAGAGAGTTTGGGTATAAGCAAGAGAAGATTGAGATCTTTTGTGACTCTCAGAGTGCTCGTGCTCTTGCAAAGAATAATGTTCACCATGAGAGGACGAAGCACATGGCTAGGAAACTGAGTTTTGTAAGAGAATTGGTGGAGGAAGGTGAAGTGCGAGTATCGAAGGTGCATACTGATAAGAATATCGCAGACATATTCACCAAGGTCTTGCCTGTAGGTAAGTTCAATCATTTGTTGAGCTTACTGGGCGTTTTTGTACACTAGAGACAGAAGGAAACTCGAGGATGGGATTCATCTAAGCTCAGCTCGTAGTCTTGCAACCAAGGTGGAGTTTGTTGGTATTGGTTGTGAAGACTAGAGGAAATCGAAACCGGGTTGGTTCGATTGGAAGAATTGTGATCTAATTCCGGTTTAGGAGTTCGGTTCAATATTATGTAATACGCCGTCGTATCACCCTTCTTCTTCGTAAGGAAAGTCAAAGGTAGTTACAGAGTGAGTCAACCACTAGAGGCCGTTATGGTTGTTATCTAGCTGGTGTGTGACGAGTTGTAATTGGGTGATTTTGATTCTGGGAAACACGGGGAGAGAGAAAAGCGATAGAGAAAGAGGAGAATCTACGGGGGTGAGAGATTTCTTTCCGGGGCTTTTCGGGTTAGAGATACGGAGGTGATACGGCGGCGAGTTCGTCACTGAGCTTAGTGGATTCCGAGGTGATCCTCGGCCAGACGTAGAGTTGCGGTTTGCACTCGAACTGGATAACATCTCGTTGCGTTCTTTCTATTTCGTACTCTAAATCTTTCTCCTCGCTCGTTGGTTATACTAGATAGATCATCGGAACTTGATCACAGTTAGTATATCGATTAGGTTAATCGGATCTCGTACTGACTCGATTCCACAACAGATTGTAATCCTAGCTGCTCCATTATCATCTCATTGTCCACTGACCCTGAGACTAACTCATCTATGTTGCAAGTCCCTGTGCTCTCACCAAAGAACTGTTCCCACAATGAATCTTCACCTCCAGGAAGCACATTTACGGCACTATCGTTTCCTAATATCATTGGTTCATCCAAAACAGCCATTATTGGATCCAGACACTCTCCATTATCTGTCTCGCATCCAACTAGATTCGAATTTGATCTCCCAGAAGCTGCTGCTGCTCCTTGCCTTGGAGCTAGCGGATCAGCTTGAGCATAAGGGTCGTGACGATGGCCACGTGAGCTACTCATACTTTGTATCTGTTGGAGCATAGAGTTTGTAGCTTCGTTCATGGATGACTGATACCTCACAATCTGGCGGCTAAGACTATTAACCCTGTGACTACCACTATTCTTCTGATCCTCAACAGGTAGCCTCCTCTTCTTGTTGGTCTCGGAGATATGTTGGTTCCCTTCACTACTCTGCTGTGAAAACTGGTTTAAGAAACCTGGACTCTGCACAGCCTTTGCTAGAAACGACATCATTTGCTGCTGCCTCTGCTCCATCACATGAACTTTCTGCCCCACATTCTGCAGATGATGTTCTGTAACTTGCTGTTGCTGCCTTAACCTTACAAGCTCTTGCATTAGGACGTTCTTATCTCGCTGGAGTCTCTCCACTTCTTCTTCGAGTCCAAACTTGCCCACTTCAACGCAAGCACCAACAGATGAGTGCTGGACTTGAGGTTGCTTTTGAGGCTGCACCTGAGAAGGTTTCCTCCGGATAATACTCTTTAGCAATTGTTTTTGGCCTCTTACAAATCCCTCGTTTGCAAATTCCCAGCGCTCTGGATCAACTTTTCTGAAACCCTGAAACATTTGATGCATGAAGAATGGAACAGTCATTAACCACAACGAGTTACTGGATTGTACATAAAAGTATAAACATAAAACCATTTAAAATTTCAATAACAACTATTCCAGAAATGTTTTTTTAACTATCTTTTTAAAAAAAAAAAAAAAAATCTATTCCAGAGATAGTAAAAATCTCTTCAATGTGCTTAACTATACACCAAACTATACCATGGTTCAACAAAACTAATAGTTCTTAGTTTATTGACATGTACCTGGAGAGAAATATACAAACGAATGGAAAGCTAAGGTGAGACAAGTGATAGAAATTTTTGTTTTGAGACTTAGAGCAGAAATGGAACTGTTGAAGCAACCAAATCTTCAAACACATATGAGCACATGTCCAAACAAGCCTGCAAAGTTAGTGGAACCCCCCTTTCATAAGTAAGAAAAGCAAAGAAAACTATGTAATGGTAATTTCTTCATTGAATTGTTTGACCTAAGCAAGATTATTTTTGAAATGAGATGATAAGATTTCATTCTAACTCACAGACACTTAGAAAAAAAAACGATATATATATATCTAACACAGACACTCCTCAGGAACATCAAACACAATAGATCGATCGATGCTTACATAAGTGTTTAGCTGCCTGACAAAGCTGGAGAAGTTGTTGTGCTTGAAGTACTTTGGTAGAAACTGTTTGGCGAACTCAGGCACGTTCCAGACCACGAAGCTGTTGTTCCCACTGCTCCAAGACACCACATCGTCGGTCAATGGATCGTCAACCATATCGTAAGTCTTGCTCAGAAACGGAGGAATAGAGCTCACCACCGTCGTAGACGCAGTCGAAGAGTTCGCCGTCGGTACAGACTCGCAAATAGATCCCATACCTATCCTTCCAAACTTCAAAAATCTTCTCTTATCGATCCACGAAGAAAGAGAGAGAGAGAAGTCCTTCTTCTACGCTTAGTTTAATCTGCAAAAAGCTGGTCCTCTGCTTCTTATATTTATACTGAAATTTTCTGAATCAAGAAAGCATACGCGTCGCATTTCCACCGTTCATCTGATCCTATCAACCGTCCGATCTGCATTTTTATTAAACTGATTACTTTTAGATAAGAAATACCACGAGGGCCACTGACAAAACGTACTTGGACTTTTTTATACATTACCGTACCTGGTCGTTTTTACCTAATCACGTATCTGGTCCCAAGCTTTTTCATACGTGGTACTCTTCACTCGCACGTTGAATTATTGGATCCGGCCACAAATATTTTAACGTTTTTTTTTCTTCTGCATTTTGCTCGGCTACTGTTTGCCGCTGTGGAAGGCCAATACTAAAAGTTAAATAATTTTTTTAAATATAATTGTTAAAGAAAAAAAAAAGACTAGAGATCATATAACATTTTATTATTGGTCTAGTTAACATTAACTAACAGTTAAGTAGAAAATGAGATAACTAACAGTATAATTGTCTACTATCGAATGTTTGTTTTTATTACTTACTTTATCATATAACTCTTTTTCATCTGTACATAACATTGCTCCTTCGGGAAGAGGCACGTGATTGTCTGTGGTGAAAAGCACGTGAGCCAAGATGCTTCGCTTCAATCGAGAAGGCCCCAAGAGGCATAGGAGAAGGCAAAGAAAGAACCCCTTTTTTCTTCCCTCTGGTTCGAAACTCGGAACCTACGCAGATCCAGACTGGTAAGATCTAACTGGATAAGAATAGGTAAACGGGTTGGCTTCAGTGATCTGGCATTTCTTCAGGTTCAAAACAGTGTCGCGTTTATAAGACCAACACTGAGGATCATCAGCTCAAGCTAACAAAACCAAAGTTAGGCGTACGACTAAAGCCCAATATCAGGTGAAGATTTTGAAGCCCAGCTTACCTTCCACTGCCACCAATATAGAGATGTTATGCAACTCTCAAATCTCAGGGTTGATACATATCATATATAGAGATCATCCAGACCCAAACTATCCAAAACATATATATGCATGTATAGATCCAGATTTTATACAAAAATACCGTGTCACACGTACGCCATAAATCTCAGGGTTGGCCATGCATCAAGCATGCAACTACGTCTTGTGATGTTTTTTGAAAATTTGAAATTCAGTTTTGCTATTCTTGTGTCTTGTAAACTCTTAGCGTTTTGTTTTGTTCGGTTAGATATGGTCATCAGTCATTATCATTACGTGTTAATAGAGTGTTGGAAGTTTCACCACCCATCTTAAAATAGTATCACCTTTGTTGAAAATAGTTCTTTTTGCATCATTGACGATTATCCAGAAGATCAAGAAACTACCTTTCGATGTCAAAAAATAGCTTAAATAATAAATTTATTTGCCTCCCTCCCAAAAAAGAGAACCTAAGAAAACACAATCCAGGGGCGCACAAGAAAAGAAAAAAAGTTCTAAGCGTGGTGGTAATGGCGTCTTCTTCTTCCTTCTCCTTATCCGTCATTACCTTCCTCCTCTTCTCCCCTCTCTGCTTTTCTCGTGAGTCACCTTCTCAAATCCCAGACGGAACCTTAAATCTCTCTTTACTCTGGTACGGACAATTCACCCCCGTCCAAAAAGAGAGGGTTCGCGATTTTATAGAATCGCTTAACTTCGACGCCAAGGAAGGTCTTGATCCCAAGGTATCGGCCTGGTGGAAAGTGGTGGAGAGTTATCAAGAGAGGTTTGAGGTCAGTGAGATTTACCGACAAAAGAACAAGAAAAGTAACAAAACCGTAGCTCCGAGGATTAAGGTGAAGATTGTCAGGAGTTATGTAGATGAGAAGATGAAGTTTGGAAAGGATTTGACGATCGATAATGGAGAGAAATTGGTTGAGACGGCCGTCGGAAACATGTCGAAAGTGGTGCCCGTGGTATTACTTGCACCACAAGTTAGAGCTCATAACGTAGGGTTTTGTAATGGAACTTGCCAGGAGTACGGCCTTACCATCAATAGTAATATTAAAGGTTTGGTTTTCTCCAGAATTAATCTATCTGACCCTTGGAAAAAAAAGGATTATTAACGCTCACTATATAATTTTGTCGTTGTAAAACACCTAACGTAATAAGTTAAATGTCATCTAGGTCAAAAAAAGAAACAACCATACATAATGGTCAGCGACCCGGAGGTGCAATGTCCTGGAGAGTGCGCTTGGCCTTTCCACATGGCCAACAAAGGTCCACATGGCATGACCTATCAGCCACCAAGTGGTGAAATAGGAGCCGATGCATTGATTATTCAGTTAGCCACCGGTTTAGCCGACGTTGCCACTAATCCAGCTATAACCGAATCATTGTTCAAATCTGAGCCACCCTACAGCACAGACGGGAACCAAAGCTCCTCTATATATATCGTGGACCCTGCAACTAAGTGCTATAGGGTTTTTGGATCCGGAGCTTTTCCAGGTTTTACAGGAAAAATCCGGGTTGACCCGCTTACCGGTGGAGCCTTCAATTCACACGGAATCAACCACTTGAAATTCTTGATTCCTTCTATTTGGGATCCTAAAACAAAATCTTGCTATACTCCGATGTAACCGTTGTTATTATTATCAAATGCTAATCAGTGTTCACTATCCTTTTGGCAAGCTTGATTTTTATGAAGGATACATATTTGTTACTGAAAATATTCAATAGTATATATATACAATGGTCAATGAGATATTCTCGTGTATGAAGTTTTAAAAATATTTTACTTATATAACATGTTTCTTTAAAAATAAATCGCAAAAAGAAAGCATATATTTTTAAAATGTTAAAATATTATTTAAAAACAAATATTATTTGCTATAAAACTATTTTTATCAAATAATTACAAATCTAACTAGCATAACTCTAAAAGTATTATATTTTACTATATTTAAAAATCTGTGTTTTTGCTTGATATTTACTTTGGTTTTACTTTAATGTCTCTTATATTTGTACAATCCAATATACACATAAATAAAAGTACCCAAGCAAATCTCATTCTTATGTTTAATATTATCCAAATTAAATTTCAATATATTATTTTTATATTCATTTATGTAATTTTGAATTAATCAATTTAGCTGTTGTCTATATTTAATTTTCAATATATATATATATATATATAAAGTTATACATACGCTTACTATATTTACGTAACAACCAATCTAAATGTAAATAATAAATTAATTAAATTGTTATTTACTTAGACATAAGACATTATAGTTGAATTCAGAGAAATAAATGCAATCTAATACATTTAAAAACTAATTGAACTTACTAAATATTAGATATTAAAAATAACATGTGTAATTAAAGTAATATACTATTATTTAAAATTAAATTTATATAAATTGTAAAGTTATTTTTATAAATACTGATGTTTCTGAGGCTTTCAACTTGTTTACTTTCATCCCTAAAGTGTGTACATTCATCAGGGTTATTTCATAGGTATTGTGTGTGATTTTAAATAAATGTGTGCTGTCTAGGGTTGTCTTTTACAAATGTTATACTTATCTTTGGGTTTCTATATCTTGCAATTCCTACTCCTCTTGTGGAGTTATAGCTTCTTTTAATATAATGAGTAAATGAGTTTGATCACAAAACTGGTTGCTTGTGCTTTCATAATTAATTAACCAAAAACTGCCTACTATTAAGAATAATACAAACAACTAATTTATTATTAGAGCATAATAGTATCAGATAATATAAGTTTTGTGAATGTCTAATTTATTATCAGAGCATATTATTATCGACAAAAGTGCTTCACTAGTACAACATTATGGACAAAAGCTCTTGAAAGGTATATATCTAAGAGCATCAGCAATGGGAGAATCAGAGAGTAGTTCACACGCTGCCCGAGAAAAAAAAAATAATAAAAAATTGCTACAGTAACGAACCCGTCTCTTGGGGATGAACCCGGGTCGCCACGTGGCGGTCCGGCATTGGTCAACTTTTTTTTTTTTTTTTTAAAAAAAGAAAATCAAAAAAAAAAATTAAAAAAAAATAATAATAAAAAAATCAATTCATGAACCTCCCATGAGGTTCATGATTGCTGATGCTCTAAGGCTCTAAGCATACTACGTTCTCTGTTTTTTTTTTTTTGAGTCAATGCCACCAATTACCCTGGACTTGAACCCAACTCCATTTACTTCGTCGAATTCGAGAGCAGTCGCATTTACATCTTCGATCTAGCTACTCAGAGTTTCACCGAGCTCACCAACCACGACAATCTCACTGGCCCTCCTTATTGGCTTGATCCGACCCTCATGTGATAACTCTTTTTAATAATCACCAAATCCAAGTTTTTTTGGAATTTTGTTTTCATTTCTAATGTGCCTAGTCAAATATTATTACAAAGAATTTCAATGATTTTAAGGCTCTAAGCTGTTAGCAGGATATTGGTTCTCTGTTTTTTTTTTAATCTTGTTACTAATCAAAAATTGAATGATTAAGTAATCAATTAATTCGCTAATACAGTGGACCACAGTAGGCCTAATAGTTAATTCACAAATACTATGAATCATAGTAGGCCCAAAACGCTACTCGAATCGGCCCCCGAGAAAACTGTTAACTGTTGACTTGTGGCTTCTTGTCTGAATCACACAGAAACACAAACCGTTAAGTCTTTTCGAATCTACTTCTCTCGCAACCTCACCCAATCATCGAAAATGGCGGACAAAGGTAAATGAACGTTCATTCTCCGCTTGTCTTTGGATTTGCCTCTCTCTCACTTTTTGCAGTTGTTCGTTGCTGTTTGATGAAGTTTCTCTAGATCAGTTCTTGGCTGCCGCCATCGATGCCGCTCAGAAAGCTGGAGAAGTATCTCTCTCTTTCTCCCTCCCTTGAGCTTGATTAATCGAGTGTCTCATCAATACTATTAAAATCTGGATCCTTTTGGCTTTCATTTTGCAAGGTTATTCGTAAAGGCTTTTACGAGACCAAACATGTTGAACACAAAGGCCAGGTTGATCTGGTGACGGAGACTGATAAAAGATGTGAAGAACTCGTGTTTAATCATCTCAAGCAGCTTTTTCCCAATCACAAGGTCTTTTTTTATTATTATTATTATCCTTCTTCTCTCTTGGATCTTTTGCTAGCTTTTTCGTCCGTCCACTGCATTTCATTGACCTTTTAGCATTTTTTTGCTTACGGATGGATTTTTAGTTCATAGGAGAAGAAACAACAGCTGCAAATGGTGTGACTGAATTAACAGATGAACCAACTTGGATTGTTGATCCTGTTGATGGAACTACTAACTTCGTTCACGGGTATTTATATATACCATTTGAATGACTGTTTTGTTTCGTTTTATAAACAAAACCAAATGATGTTTATATGCAGGTTCCCTTTTGTGTGTGTTTCCATTGGCCTCACCATTGGGAAAGTCCCTGTGGTTGGCGTCGTTTTCAATCCTATTATGGATGAGGTATAAGACCCTGTGTATTAGACCCTGATCCTCATGGTTACATAGTACCATTATAAATAGTTTCCTTGATACAACAGCTATTCACCGGTGCCCAAGGGAAAGGAGCCTTCTTGAATGGAAAACCAATTAAAGGTTTTGAACTTTATATACATACTTGTTTACAGTCGAGACTTTGTTGGTCAAGATGCGAAACAATGTTCTTTTCTTTGTAGTGTCAACTCAGAGTGAACTTGTAACCGCTTTGCTCCTCGCAGAGGTAAAAATCTGTTTCCCTTGTTGTGTCACACTGAGACTGTAATGTACCCCCTCCCGCTCATCACCTTGTATGAAAACAGGCGGGCGTTAAACGAGATAAAGCTACATTAGACGATGCAACCAACAGGATCAACAGTTTGTTAACCAAGGTGATTAATATTCATTCATTTGGATTCAACCTCTGCGCCAAAATCTCATGATCGTGTCTTCTGCTTCATCCATCAGGTTAGGTCCATTAGGATCAGTGGCTCTTGCGCACTGGATCTCTGTAGTGTGGCATGTGGAAGGGCTGATATCTTCTATGAAATCGATTTCGGCGGTCCATGGTAAAAAGCCTTTGTTTGGTTCTTGCAGAAACAAGACTTGATCTAAAATGGTATGTTATATCAATTCACAGGGACGTTGCAGCAGGAGTTGTGATCATCAGAGAAGCTGGTGGACTTGCTTTTGATCCGTAAGAGATTATTTTCTTAAAATAAAGACCAACACACTTAATGCTACAGTGGACCAATCTTTAACTTGTTTTTGTTTGTATGTATGTGTAATGATCAGATCCGGTAAAGATTTGGGCATCACATCACAGAGAATTGCGGTTTCGAACGCGTCTCTCAAGGAGTTGTTTGTGGAGGCGTTGCGGCTTACAAATGTGTGAAGTCATCTCTATCATTTTGTTATGGTCATAGTCACACTCACACCTCATGAACTCATTCAATAATCATATGTGATTTGTGTGGCTAATCAAATCATTTCTTTTTAGTATAATGTCATAACCAACTGATTTTTCTTTTGAGGTTATATTTCTCTTTATGATCATTCCAAAACTCTATACATTTCTTGTTTTTTTTAAAAGATTATACGCAAAACAACTTGTGATAAGTAGGCTAATATACATATTCGCTCTCTTTTTCGAGTGTTTCCATGTTCAACATATTCTTAAACTCTTTTGATTAAACAAATATGTGTGTATAATAAATAACAAAGACATTTCTAGAAACCAATTAAGGGTCAAATATATGTAAACAAGTTAGGGGTCAAGTGTTGAAAAAGGAAGACCACTGACTGTATATTAAGAATTTTTGGACTGACTGTGGTGTCCAACACTATATGCTAATAACTTATCAATTGCATTCAGCTTTCCTTCCATTATAACCCATTGACATGAAATATTTCAAATATAACCAAAGAAAAAGTAAGGAAATAACAACAACAATGTTATGAATCTTAATATATATAACTTGAAATGGAGTCCACAGATAAAAAGAGAAAACAGACAAAGCAAAGGTCGGTTAATGCACATTGCACAATTAGTATAAACTAATTTTTCCCATTAGAGCCATAAACTAAAAAACACTAGTTACTTTTGACCTAATTAAAAGCACTCACATCCCCTAACACCTTAACATTATCTAGTATTTGACTAATCATATGGCTTAAATTTTCACGTGAATTTTATAATATGCTAAAAGTGTTAGCACAACGGGAATCAATACATCCAAGTTTAGAGTATATCCATCACAAGACTGATATTGATCCGTCATCACAACTTGCGTTTTTTCCTAACAAAAAATTTAGATCCTTGGCCGTGAAATTCCGTTGTTTAGAATTTTATTGATCAATCAATATAATTAACTGAACAAAACTACTTGATCTACACAACAACTGAACAAAGAATCAGAAGGATTAAACCTTATGAGTTCTTATATATTACTCTCTAGCTAGACTCTTCTTATGTATGTGTAAACGTGTTAAAATATAAATAACTTTTCATTTAAAGAAAACATTGATGAAGAAATGAGCGAATATTAACTTGTAAACGCAATTTGCCAAACATGACGAAACTTTATGTCTTGTTGTAACATTTGATGACTTGTGTATTCTATAACTTGTGGGCTGTATTGCTAGTTTCGCTTTTTCACGTGCTCTTTATATAATCATAGGTCCTACTACACATATCATTGTTCCACCTTAAATCCAATAATCCAAATGTATATTATCATTCCTAGTTATTTTTTATTCTGGCCATATATGATTTAACTTGAAGTTATAATGTAGATAACTAAGTTTTGTGATTAATCCATCTACGTTAAAGAAGAATATTTTCATTTTTTTAATAACAGCACGGTCCAATAAAAAAACAGAAATGAAACGTCTATAAATATCGTAGCTTAGATGTTAAACTGAATATTCACCATTAATGAGATAAAGAGAGAGGTTCTGACCCAAACAAAAAAACATAGAGATTGTCTTCTTAAAATCTCCGGTTATCTGGTTAAATTGATTCAGAGGTAATGGGAGGCAGTAGCGGCAACGGAGTTTCGTACCGGAGCGACGGAGAATCTGACGTGGAGTTGGAGGATTACGAGGTGGATGATGACTTCAGAGATGGGATTGTAGAAACGCGAGGAAACAGATTCAACCCCCTCACGAACTTCTTAGGGTTAGATTTCTCCGGAGGTAACGGCGGAAAGTTCACCGTCATTAACGGAATCAGAGATATCTCTAGAGGCTCCGTTATTCATCCCGATAACCGGTAACAACTTCAAAATCTTGTCATAATGTTATAAGAAGTTTTGTTCTTAGTCCTTTATCATTTTACTATTTAAAACTACTCCCTATAGTTTACTTTTATCTATTTAACCTACTCACTTTGCTTACATCGAGTTATGGGTCCAGTTGATTTGTAGCAATAGATTAATGTCTTTAGGTTTGTTAAAGTTGTAACATTGGACTTTCTGTTTCTTGGAGAAAATTCTACAAGAAAAGAAAAACAGTTTCGTCAGATTAACAAGGTTTGGGGTCAATTTAGTGAAAACTAAAAACTTAGGGGCACAAAAATAGTTACATTGTCTTCGGTTATTCATCCACTTTTCCCGCCACTTTGTTCGTTAAAAATCTAACAACCACATAGTCTTACCGAACACAACTCCGTGTTACTGGAGCATATCAGGAGTGATGAGTTTTGTTTAGCCAAACAATAGTTCGGAATCTAAATATTAATCACAAAGATTCATCGATTTGCAGATGCTACAAGGCGTGGACCACGTTCATACTGATATGGGCACTTTACTCGTCCTTCTTCACTCCACTAGAATTTGGATTCTTCAGGGGACTACCAGAGAATCTGTTCATCCTCGACATCGCGGGCCAAATTGCCTTCTTGGTCGATATCGTGCTAACATTCTTCGTTGCTTATAGAGATAGCAGAACTTACAGAATGGTCTATAGACGCAGCTCCATCGCTCTACGGTATGGAAAAGTCCTATCCCTTGTTTTTATTAGAGTTATGGGTTCATAAAACTCTTCATGGTGTATACGATTTTTTGCAGGTACTTAAAATCATCTTTCGTTATTGATTTACTTGCATGCATGCCATGGGATATCATCTACAAGGTACTCATTTATATTCTTTGTTTTGTTTTAACACCACGAGATATCAAATGGGAGATTTTAAATTGTGGATATGAAAACAGGCTGCAGGTGAAAAAGAAGAAGTGAGATACCTACTGTTGATAAGACTATATCGAGTTCGTAGAGTAATCCTGTTCTTCCATAAAATGGAGAAAGACATAAGAATCAATTACCTTTTCACAAGGATCGTCAAGCTTATATTCGTAGAGCTCTATTGCACTCACACCGCTGCTTGTATCTTCTATTACTTGGCAACCACGCTACCTGCTTCTCAAGAAGGGTATACTTGGATTGGAAGCTTGAAACTAGGAGACTACAGTTATGCTAAGTTTAGAGAGATCGATCTGTGGACTCGGTACACCACTTCTATGTACTTTGCAATTGTCACTATGGCAACTGTTGGTAAGTTCTGATAGCTTTTGCTTTGGTTACAAGCAAACTTAGATATATAGAATTATTTTATAGCTATTAGCATGTGTATCTTGATTCAGGTTATGGAGACATACACGCGGTGAATATGCGAGAAATGATATTTGCGATGATCTACATATCATTTGACATGATTCTAGGTGCTTACTTGATCGGTAACATGACAGCTTTGATAGTAAAAGGTTCAAAAACAGAGAGATTCAGGGACAAGATGGCGGATATTATGAAGTATATGAACCGAAACAAACTCAGTAGAAACATCCGTGGTCAAATCACTGGACATTTACGGCTGCAGTACCAAAGTAGCTACACCGAGGCAGCTGTTCTCCAAGACATACCTGTCTCTATCCGTGCCAAGGTAATGATGATGAAATGTTTTAAATTTCAGATTCAAAAGATTAAAAAGTATAGAAACTTATGTTGGTTACTGCAGATTGCACAAACTTTATACTTGCCGTATATTGAGAAGGTTCCTCTCTTTCGTGGCTGCTCATCTGAGTTCATCAACCAGATTGTAAGACTTTTGATTTGGACCGTAAACATTGAAACTTTTTATCCACGCAACTAAAAAGATACTTTTTCTTACAGGTTATAAGACTTCATGAAGAGTTCTTTCTCCCTGGAGAAGTTATCATGGAACAAGGGAGCGTTGTGGATCAACTCTACTTTGTTTGTCACGGTGTATTGGTAAACACAGCTCATTTTTTTGTCGAAAAATGTCTTAAGTATGTCTGAAACTCAGAGTTAGTATTCAAAATCAGGAGGAGATAGGTACAGCTAAGGATGGATCTGAAGAGATAGTGTCACTACTTCAACCAGATAACTCTTTTGGAGAGATTTCAATACTCTGCAACATTCCTCAGCCTTACACAGTTAGAGTTTCCGAGTTGTGTCGTATTCTAAGGCTAGATAAACAATCTTTCATGAACATCCTCGAGATATATTTCCACGACGGAAGGAGGATTCTCAACAATCTGCTTGAAGGGAAAGAATCCAATATCCGGATTAAGCAGCTGGAATCAGATATAACCTTCCATATCAGTAAACAAGAGGGAGAGCTAGCTTTGAAGTTGAACAGTGCTGCTTTCTACGGTGATCTTTACCAGCTTAAGAGCTTGATTCGAGCTGGAGGTGACCCGAATAAGACAGATTATGACGGAAGATCACCTTTGGTATATGCCTTTAAAGCTTCTCTGTTTCTTTAAACAAGCATTGAAACATATTTAATATGTTTTGTGTTTCTTTACCAGCATCTTGCAGCCTCTAGAGGATATGAAGACATTACATTGTACCTTATCCAAGAATCAGTAGATGTAAATATCAAAGATAAACTAGGGAACACGCCGTTACTAGAAGCAATCAAGAACGGGAACGATCGTGTTGCGGCGTTGCTTGTGAAAGAAGGTGCAACGTTGAGCATAGAGAACGCAGGGACTTTCCTTTGCACGGTGGTTGCGAAAGGAGACAGCGATTTCTTGAAACGGCTTCTCAACAACGGCATTGATCCAAACTCTAGAGATTATGATCACAGGACACCTCTCCACGTTGCTGCTTCTGAAGGATTGTATTTGTTAGCAATGCAGTTGGTAGAAGCAGGTGCTAACGTTCTTAAAAAAGACAGGTTTGTAAACATCATTTTGATTCTTCATTTTACCATATAAAGTGTTCCGTAATATTTTTCATATAGTTTGTAATATCATAACTATCCATCGTTAAAAAAACATAGTGGATTGCTAACCATTATTTGAATTTGAATCAGGTGGGGGAATACTCCTCTAGATGAAGCCCTAGGTTGTGGTAACAAGATGTTGATAAAACTACTTGAAGACGCTAAGAGTTCACAGATCTCTTCGTTTCCAAGTAGCTCCAAAGAGCTCAAAGGTAGTTTGATTAGATTACATAAATATATGTTTGAAGTACCAATGTTTTTTAAAACTTATAAGACCTTTTATGCGTATAATCTGCAGATAAAGTATATAAGAAGAAATGTACAGTGTATTCTTCACATCCTAATGATGCAAAAGAAACAAGAAGACGTGGGATTGTGTTGTGGGTGCCTCGAAGCATCGAGGAGCTTGTGAGAACTGCAGCAGAACAGTTGAATGTTCCTGAAGCTTCTTATTGTGTATTGTCTGAAGATGAAGGTAAAATTATTGATGTAGATTTGATTAGTGATGGACAAAAGCTGTATCTGACTGTTGAAACATAAGAGTCAATTACAAAAAGAATCATGTATATTGTGTATATTGTTTGTTTGATATTAAAATGATTTCTTCACGTTCTTCAAACGCATCGAAGAATCTAGACAGTTTGTTTTCTCGATCTCGTTTCTACATCTGTTTAGATTCCGCAACAGCTCGCTCGCTCTCTCTTTAGTCTTCTCCTCGCACCCTACTTGTAAAACCACTAAGAGTTTCTCAAACGCACCAACTTGAAGAGCTTCAAGCAACACATCTTCTCCGTTCTTTCTCCATAGCTTCCAAAGAATAGAGACTGAGCATTGCGTTGCGAGTTCTGAAACGCGTAGAATCTTCTTCACTAGGAGAGGAACGATCAAAGCGTTTCGAAGAACGTCTTCTCTTTCTTGCTCGTTGTCGCATATGACGTTTAGAACCACGAGGCATCTCTCGCAAACGCTTTTTTCAGAATTGTTCATAAGCACCTCTGTGATCAATGCGACCAAACCAAGCTTCACGAACTTTGCAGCGATCTTGTTGTCACACGAAACAGCTCTATAAATCGCCATGAGAGATGCTTTCGTCGAACTTGTGGAGACAGAGTCTCTAGTGATCTTTATCAATCCTTCACAAGCTCCTTCGATATCTGTTAATGCGTAGACATACCTCTTGTCTATTGCAAGAACCTCTCTGATGCATAACGCAGCGTTTTGCCTCGTTTTAGCGTCTGAAGCGTTTAAGAACCGTACGAGGCGGTTAAGCGAAGCCGTTGATCCCATCTTGGAGAAACCCTCTGTTCGACTCAGAGGCAACCAATAAGTTAGAACAGACAAGACTTCCTCTAACAGACGCGCTTGTTCCTCACGCGTCGACGACGAGAATCTTTGGAAGCAAGAAGTCAACGCCGAAACGACTCCGTTTTGGAGCAAACACTTCTTGTTCGTCTCTCCACTTTCTCTTACCAAGTTCTTGATTTTACTCACGATCTTGAAACACTCGGCATTTTCCTCACGCGCTGTCGCGTTTTCCAGTCTCCGACATATCTCTGCCGCAGCACGCGGGGTCAATGGCACACGTGGTGACTGAATCCGGTCTATCCTCGATGGTCGGAGCTGCGCCGGCGTCTTGGTTTCAGCGACGTTGGAGATAGTCAACTGATTAGGTCTCTTTCCTCCTCTTGATCTCCATGGTAACACCATAACTTCGTTTTCTTTATTTCTTTGTTTGCTTTCCTCTTACAAAATGAAATACTTTTCGGTTAGATGTGATTGTATAAATAAGAATGTTTGTTTTACGTGTTTACGTGTTTTCATACATGCATGAATGAGGTTTGGTCGTTATATATATACACATGGAGGTGGTCAAAGGTTGTAAAAGGTTGAAAGTGAGAAAAGGTATGAAATGGAAAACTTTGATTTATGTTTGTGAACTGTGACGGGCAAATGTTGACCGTTGAAATATTTGGATTAGTATTATAGATCAATTAATTTTTTATTGTTTTCATCTAAGTATGCTAAGCTAACTAAGATTATGCCAATTACCAAGAACCATATAATATTATACGAACTTACAAATCACGCGTGTTTTCCCTTCAACAGCTGTATACTTTATGTTTTTAATATCAAATTGTTAATACTACTAAGTACTAACTAGTTATACTACTAACTAATTAGTTATAATCGTAAATATATCTTGAGGTATTTGTAATTGTATATAGATACTACTTTCATTCTCCGAATAAGAACTAGTCGTTATTGATATAAAATCAGAAATATTAACATCAGTATAAAGACCGAGTAAACGAAAGACTTTGGAGCAGGCGTGTGCGACTCAGGCTGGGTCGCATTTCCGTCTCCTGGTCGGTGTTTGTTTACTTTTCCCCGCGTCATTGTTTCTGCGTTGAATTAACTAATTTATATACGCGTGGCATTATATTATTCCAATATGTGTACGTGATACAAAGTTAGGGAGTGTCTGTACAAACTAGTGTATTCTATTTGATCCGATTTTAAAAAAGTCCGAAAACACACACAAATAAAAAGCAATGAGTAAACTTCAAAATATACTACTTGTCAACAGTGCTTTTCATATCCAGCCGACGGCCTGAAAAGTATAACTACCTCTAGAAGTAAAAACCTCTGTCTTTCGCTTCAATGTGAGACATAAATAAACACACACGAGAGATTCAACTACTGTGGGCGTGTGGGCATATAGTTTAGGACGCTTCTTGTGAGTTTATTTGGTTAGAAGTAGACATATCCATGTGTTGACTATCTCTTCATTTACACGTCCAATTGTTTAGTGTATTTTTTTTTAAATCGTTTCGTTATATCCAAGCCAAAACAATATCAAGTGAGTAAATAATGTGCACGTCCACAGAATCTACTCCATGTAACAGAAGATTTCCATGGAGAAAAAATGTCATGGAGGTATAGATTCAATCTTGTCATCTTCCGACACAAATTAATTTGGTACAGAGGTAATATTGTAATAACCTCACTTGCTTTATATAGATGACTTCACAGTTGGATTTTCAGACATGAAAAACAACCACACGTGGTATATGAACTAGTAAAAGATTTCTGTAGGAAAAAAAAACTAAAAGTTAACAAATTAGCTTTCATACACAACCAGAAACCCTTAACCGGTAATTACAGTGTTTACCTTATTCACCCAATTCGCCAAAAGAATACTACACAATGGCGATAAGGTCAAAGATCAAGATCAGTTGTATAACCACCTCTATACATTATCAAAGTAAATGCTTCAGATTAAAATATAAAAACGTGAATTTACAGTTTTCATTTTTGAAAAAATCAAAGCCTTTTAAGCTCTCTTCACTCACTGATGAGTAGTATCAGTGGTAGTGTCTTGACCAGTAGTTATTGTTGCTTGTCTTGTTTCAGACACTGAGAGTCTTTTGGAACGTCCACTTGATGTTTCCACTACGTCATCTGTCTCTGAAGCCGTGTTCTCGTATGTGAATACTTCCATTGGGTGATGAAACTTACAGCTTGGACCAAATTTGCAGATTCCATAGCGACTATAGAAGACACACAACGGTTCTCCCTGTATCCAAAAAAACAAAAACCATTATAAAAGATTGACAAGATGAGTTGTTTTGAGTAGTTGAGCAGCTTACAGGGCGTAAAGGGAGGCCAATGGGACTTAAGAGACAATCAGGAGGAGGAGGTTGTCTATCTCTAGGATGATGAAACTTGCAAACTGTCCCAAATTTGCAGTCTCCTGTCTTCATGTAGAATTGGCATTCTGGTTGTCCTGGCCTTTCCGGGAAAACACTTTCACTTGGCAATTCATATGAGCCTGATTCGTTTTGCTGCAAGTTTCTGTAGTTGTTGTGATTATTTACGGTACCTGAAGGAGAAGCTGAGCTGAGCTGACCCTGAAGAAAAATGCGATAAAAAATCTCAAAAAAGCAAGTCAGATTAGCTGAAGGTTAAGCAGTGTTGTTTTTGGACACAACTTACGGTGTAAGGGTTCCATCCTTGAACTGGTACAACTCCTTGAGGCATCATTAGTGGTGTGAAGCCAGAGGGATCTTGCCATCGAGGGCTGGGAATAAAAGAAGCTCTTGACCAAGGATAAGACTGTTGTTGGCCTGAACTATGAACCATGACGTTGGTTGTTGGTAGAGGCTGAGGATGGTTGAATTTACAAGTGGCGCCAAATTTACAGTGACCGGTTCTTAGAAAATAAGCACAATCAACCTCATTCTACATTATTTAACAACATAGAATCGTTAAGAGAGATGAAACAATTGCAAGTGTGACGATGAAATAAATAAATAAATAAATAAAAACATACGGAGCGTAGAGGATAGCCTAACATATTGAGCGAGACTCTTCCAGCAATCCCAGCTCTGTTCCTAGGATGATGAAACTTACATGTTACTCCAAATTTGCATGTTCCTGTCTTCAAATAGTACTAAGCAAAACCCCAAACATACAATGTAAGTTAGTTTGTGCAAAGAAGATGACTCATGTCCATACCAACGCTTGAGAAAATGCTAATAATATATTACCTCGCATTCAGGCTGACCAATCCTTTCAGGGTATTCTCCTCTCATGCTTGCAGTGGCTATAACCTATAAGAGAGAGATCAAGAAACACTCTCAGGAGATTTCAACTTTGGATCCGACCAAACACATCTCTGAACTTTAAACACACAGAAACACAAAAAGTACGGTACCAGTTCCCTATCACGAGGGTGATTGAAACGACAAGTGGAGCCAAATCTACAAAGACCAGTTCGGATGTAATAAGAACAATCAGGCTCTCCTGGTCGTTCAGGGTAAGAACCTAGTTCCATTGTTTCATCTGAACTTATATTCATTTGCCACATTGCCTCTGATGATCAGAAACAAAATTCAGGATTAAACCTAATCCTTAAAAGAAAATAAAAACTCGCCGATCACAGCTAACGAAAAGAAGAGGAAGAACCTTGATTGATCATCAAAGGTGAAAGAGAGGACATAGGAACTCCGGCACTAAAATCCATAAGGAATATGTCTACAACGATGAAGATGAACACAAGATATTATACTGTCATCACTCTGAGCTGATTCGCCAATAACAAAGACCCTGACCGGAGAGTTTAGAGAAGTATAATGACAATGGACATAGACGATTATGATGATGATGATTGAAGAAGAATCGTGTGTAAACAGAGAGATGAAAAGCAGAAAAGCGTTCTTGTCTCACCTCCACACAAAAAAGAAACAATAAAGTCAGAGGTTTATTAATTGATTAATTGTTTATGTAAAGTACGAAGACGTAACTACGTACTAGTACCCTACGCATGTTTTGTGTGTTTATTTATTTTATCTTTTCCACCGAAATTGGACGGTCGAGAACGCGTAAATTTGTATTATTTCTTTAATAATTTTGTCCTTTTCTAGAAAATCAAAAAAAAAAAATCGTTAATTCGTTTAGATGAATTTAAATATTCTGTAAAATATCAAATAAAAGTATGGAAATTTAATGTTAAATTTACAATTGACATCCAAACTGAAGAACCTCTCTAGTAATAATTATATAGCCAAGCTAAAAACTTGATTTGGTTCGATCCTTGCTTTGGCTCTTGGAGAGCCTTTAGGCTATTGGCTTCCACTCGTAGCCTCTGCAAGTGCAAATGCAACATACTCATTGAGTGAGGTAGAAACTGTAAAGCATGCTAAGGTAGTAAACATTCAAGTATGAGCAGATTGATTATCATATACCAAAACAAGCTAACACACATTCTTAAATTTTAGTACTTGGAGCTCACAAAGTAAAACATGATTCATCACCAGATAAGGAAACGCTCAATGTAACTCTTATTTCAGTAATCTTTGACTACCACTGGTTGATACAATCATTTTCCAGCCTCCGGATTCATAGATTCACAGTTGCCAATGACCATATCCAAGGTGCAGGAAGGACACTTACAAAATCAGAGAAAGGGGGTTGGTTTTACAAGTAGAACGAACTGATTTTATGTTAGTCCACAAATACTTTACATTAGTCCATCAATTAGGGCTGATTTCCTATAATTATCATTTTAGCTGGATAATCTATCTAGAATATGAAAAAAGATCATTCCAATAGCTGGAAAATCTATCTAAGTTGTGAAAAGGATTATTCCATTTTTAGCTTGGATCATCTATTATTTTTTTCTAATTTTGATAGAAAAATATACTTACATCGAAGCGTAACTATCTTTCTTACAGCTACATAGTTATATTTTACAGAAATCTAATGATGGTTCTCCATGTTTTTGGGAGAAGTTAACATTTTGACAGATTGAGACTTAAAAGAATCTTTTTTTTTGGAACTCCTATTAAAAGAATCTATCTAGAATTGTTTTTTCCTTACTTCTCGGAGAAGTCATTCTTCTTCATCGATTTTAGGTGGCTTTGATTTATTCCCTTCTTCTTGTTCTTCCTCCTCTCTTTCTCTCATTTTTTCGTGTTGTTTCTCTTTTACGTCGGTCCTTCAACCTTCATGAAGGACCCGACCTATTGCTAAATCCTAAGCAAAATAACGTTAAGTTACTTTTTTTTTGGATCACCATGCACTGCTTCCCGTGTTTTTCTGCGCCTAGGAGTAAAAAATCTTCAAGTTCAGACGAGGCTAACAACAACGACGTAAAACTGCATGGTATGCATGTCCTAACGTTCGCTTCTTTCTGACTTTCATGGTTGATACGATAGGTAATAAAGCTTATTACTTTTTTTTCTTGGTTAAAGAGGGGAGACAATCAGATGAAGCAGAGCAATCAGAAGAAACAACGTTGAAGATATTCACTTTCCGGGAATTAGCAGCGGCGACAAAGAATTTCCGGCAAGAATGTTTGTTAGGAGAAGGTGGATTCGGTAGGGTTTACAAAGGAACCCTTAAATCTACGGGCCAGGTTTGATACTGAAAATTTATAATTGAGTACCATTGAAAAATATTTCAAGTTCAGCGCCAGTCCTAAATTTTTTTAGGGGTTTAGGAAATCTTGGATCAATATTTTACGTGCATATATCCAGACTGGTCCTGATCACCATAACTAGTAATAATTTGTGTTGTTTTGGAAATGTGTAGGTGGTGGCTGTAAAGCAACTAGACAAGCATGGATTGCATGGAAACAAAGAGTTTCAAGCTGAGGTCTTGTCATTAGGTCAACTTGATCATCCCAATCTTGTTAAGCTTGTAGGTTATTGCGCCGATGGAGATCAAAGGCTTTTGGTGTATGACTATATCTCTGGAGGTACCCTTGAAGATCATCTTCAAGGTATATATGTATAGAGAGTTTCTTTTTCAACACGTTTTTAACCTTTTATAAGAAAAAAACTGAGATTAGGGATGTTTGGTTATGTAGAGCCAAAACCAGACCGTGAACCGATGGATTGGACAATGAGGATGCAGATAGCATATGGTGCAGCGCAGGGACTTGAATACTTGCACGATAAAGTGGATCCCCCAGTGATATACCGTGATTTAAAAGCTTCAAACATTTTGTTGGACGATGACTTTTGTCCCAAGCTTTGTGACTTTGGCCTTCATAAGCTAGGACCAGGGACAGGTGATAAGATGATGGCTTTATCTTCTCGTGTAATGGGAACTTATGGTTACTCCGCGCCTGAGTATACCCGAGGAGGAACTCTCACCACGAAATCAGATGTCTATAGCTTTGGAGTTGTGTTGCTTGAACTCATCACTGGACGCAAGGCTCTTGATACTACTAAACCTAATGATGAACAAAACTTAGTTTCTTGGGTAAACTAACAAAACATTAAGATATAGATTGCTATGCTTTTTACAAAAATCATAAACTATTCATTTTATCTCAGGCACAACCAATATTTAGAGACCCGAAGAAATATCCTGATATGGTAGATCCAGTTCTGAAGAAGAAGTTCTCAGAGAGAGGCTTAAACCAAGCAGTTGCAATAGCTTCAATGTGTGTGCAAGAGGAAGCAACGGCTCGTCCTTTTATCAGCGATGTAATGGTTGCACTTAGCTTCCTTTCAATGTCAACCGAAGACGGTATTCCCACAGCAGTTCCCATGTTATCCTTCAGGGACAAAAGCATGTCTATAGCCTTGAGCCGGCATGATTCAAATCTTGTGTCTCCTACTCAAGAGGTAGCTACTGAAGATGGCAAGTCTAGTACATCATCAAATGAAGATTCATCTATGGACCATGAAAAGGAGATGGTGGGTAAGAATAAGAAGAAGGTTGAGGAGGAAGATAGCGTGACCGAATCTGATTCTAACTCAGATGATGAAAATGAAAATGACCAAGAAAGCCAACCACCAAAGCCTGTTAATGTGAAGAACCAGGCGCAGAGCTTGAAGATAAAGTATCGATATAGTTGGGAAGACGTGGAAATGAATGATGAGAGGGTAAGCAGTAAAAGCAGCCAAAAATCAGATGATGGAGGAAGCATCTCTTCGGGCTATGAGAGCAACAAAGATCATGATGATCTGCCTAAGGAGGAGGAGAAACAGGAAGATCATACTCACCTTGAGCACATGCAAAGCTCAAAAACTGATGATAGTCAAAGTGTTTACTTTGATGACGATGATGATTCAGGAGATGACAATGAAGTCTCTTTGCATCGTGTAAAATCAGAGGTTGAGGTTGGTTCTTTTGAAGATGACAATGGAGCTTCTTTGCACCATACTGAATCTTAGCTTGAGAGTGATGCTATTGGCGATTGAAACTTTCTTTAGGATTTTTATTCATCCTTTGAAGCTAACTATCAAAGTAAATTTTGAGGGAAAATCTCTCATTTGAAAATATTAAATACATTTTAAAGTTGTTTCAACAAGTTATAACCATATCTCTTTATATATGATGAAGCTGTTTTGGAATAATAAACGAACAAACAACATGTAATCATGTATAACTCAAATGATCTGATTGAAAAACTTTTTTTTTTTGCAATTCTCTTACGTTTTATAGTGTTCTTGAAAGACATAATCATAGCCAAAATACACACTTTATTTGTTTCATAAGTGTCATTTTAAGTTTTTTTTTTTCAAAATAAGTGTTATTTTACATTTCAAATATAACTTTTTACATTAGATTCATTTTTTTTATCTTTTTGAATAACCAGTAAACTTTTATTTAAACTATTTTCATTTAGTTAGTCATATATGAAATAAGATTATATTAGTGTATTACACGATTTTTTATCTCCGTGAAAAATGTCAAAGTAATACTTAATATGAAATGGATGAAATATTTTATTTTAAAAAAATTGTATGCAAACTGAAAAAGCATTTTCTAAAAATATTGTGTTTTATATAAATAGTAAATTAACAGTTTAAACAGAAACAAATGACCATATATTAGATTATCAAGAGAGAAAAAGGAAAGTAAGAGATTCTGAATTTAGATATACTAAATAAGATACTACACTGATAACTCATATAAAGTTATAAGCTTAAACATTTATCATCCTCTATCCTATTTGTGATTTAATAACATGTATCTGAATCTTATGAATCATCAATCTAAACTATGGCCATAAGCAATATTTTATCCAGCAAAGAAAGGAAAGAAATATTCATAAATATCCAAAAATTTATTATCCCCTATCCTATTTGTGAAAATGTCATTGAGTGTTTTTTCCTTGTCAACGACAATTGTCAATAGTCTATAGAACAAAAATCAACACGAGTCCACTCAATTTTTGTAAAAAAATTATCTTGATTCGACGACTAGTTTTGATTCGAGTTCAACCACTTTCAATATGAGAATTTTCTTTGGTTCCTCTTCAATTTAAAAATATCAAAGTATAGACTCAAATTAAAGATTCGTAAGAATAGTCAGCTGTTATGAGGATCTAACGAACGGGCACGTGTCAAGATCCAAGAGATACCGGTGGGGTCCACCCTAAAGCCCTTTAAAGGAGGTTTTAGCCCAATAGGGAAGAAGGAATCGTAAACAAAATCTGAGTCATCTTTTCGAAGCTTCCTATAAAAAGGAGAATCCTTTCTTCTTCTCTCAAAATCAAATTCTTTTGCTCTGTTTCTCTCTCTCTCTCTCTCTCTGCTTCTCCTTCTGATTCTCAATTCGATGTGTCTGATAATGGAAGCGGCGGATGATCACGGCGACGGTGGTGTTTTAGTTGCGCCGTCGAATTTCTCGATGGTTGAAGACGGGATTTACCGGTCCGGGTTTCCTAAACCGGAGAATTTCGGTTTCCTCACAACCCTAAATCTTCGTTCCATCATGTAAAGACAGATTGAATTTTTCTCTTCTGGGTTTATTCAATTATACTGTTTAATTGGTTTTGCAATTATAAAAATGGTTCCTTTTCGTTGTTGATACACCAAAACAGCTATCTTTGTCCTGAACCATACCCAGAGGAGAATCTCAAGTTTCTTGAGGCTAACGACATTAAGCTTTTCCAATTTGGAATCGAAGGCAAAACGGTGCGTTTTGTTTCTTGTTGTTGATCCTTTGAGTCACTGTTGATTTTCTAATAAAAGATTATGATTTTGCAGGATCCTCCAACTCTTATGCCAAAAGATACAGTTTTGGATGCTCTCAAGGTCTTAGTTGGTAATGAATCCAACACTCAACACTGTCTTCTCGTTTCATTAGTTTTTAACTGTCTTGTTTCCTCTTGTAGATGTAAGAAACCATCCCATTCTCATACACTGCAAAGCCGGAAAGGTAATAATAATAATACTATACATCAACCTTTATTCCTCTTTGTCTTATATTGGTGGAGATTAGTTATTTTACAGGACACTAATGGTTTTTTGGTGAACTCAATTATTGAATGCAGCATAGGACTGGTTGTTTGGTGGGATGCTTAAGAAAGGTTCAGAGCTGGTGTTTATCATCGGTGCTCGAGGAATACCAGAAGAACGCTGGTGTCAAGTGGAGACAAAGGGATTTGAATTTCATTGAGGCGTTTGATACCGCGAGCTTGAGGCAGTGTCTATTGAGCATTATGTATCGTTATCACGGTTATGGCTTCAAGAGGAAAAGGCTTCTCCATGAAGAAGAAAGCGTCCAGACGCCGAAACCGCAGGCTGCTAAAGTTTGAAAATGAGAGCTAACCAAGTGGGGACATGGTTCGGGTTTTAATTTGAGACACCATTGATAGGATGATAAGTTAGTCTATATGTCAAGATTCATAAACAGAGGTTTGATATTTTTTAGCAATAGAGAATTGTACAGAAAGGCTACTCTTCGTTAGATAGCGTGATGCATGGGACCATGACCACTAATGCATAAGTTACTGTATCTTTTATGTTTAACTTGTCATTGTAGTAGCCATTACCATTATTATTATATACAATTAAAGATTACTACACTAGGTGACATTTTCGACCACTATATGTTAGGACAAAGGAAATTAAAAAACAAAACATTCGTGGCTTAGGTTGAAACTTCAACGAACTTTTCTAGCAAAGTTTTTAGCAAAAAAAAAAAAAAAAACTTTTCTAGCAAAGTAGATGCAAAAGGGAAAGAGTTTAGGTTTTGAAAAGTCCTAATTGGAAAAGGAAAAAACAGAGGAGGTAAGGAGTATCGAGTCATCTTCCTATTAATGACATGTGAGCTTGCAGGACAAGGATTCTGACTATATATACCACATATGTACTAAGAAAAGTATTCTCTAATTAAAGATTCCACCAATTTGTTTAGCATTCTTTAACTAAAAGAAGTCATTATGTTTATCTGCGACGGTGTCTTTACACCTAATCTTACACGTTAATAGAGAGGAAGACAAGAAGGAAAAGGTGAATGTAGAAAGAAAATTAGTTAATTATAGATCTGCTTTTGATTACCATTATCAGTCTCAACGTGATCGAGTCAGCAAGTTAGGACAGATGAAATATTGGTATATGTTTTACTACAGGTGAGATGATAATCAAATATATTAACAAACTTGGTCAAGAATAACCCATTCAACAGTTCAACCTAATCTCTTTCAAGCATTAAAAACACACACACACACACACACACTAATCAAGCTCCTTAATCCTTACACACACTTATTGTTATTCCAAAACATATAAACAGAGGGATTGAAACTATAGTAACACTAGCCTAAACCTTCTATTTTTTACCGGACAACTTGGCATTCAAAGGATCAGTCAGTTTCATGGCCTCATGCGCATATTACAAATAGAACCGTCAAAATAACAACATTTTACAACTAAACCTTTATTTAAAACAGGAAATAAATCTTATCCGCTTTTATCAGGAGGGGTGTTTATAGAATGCGGAGAGGTACATGGTAATGACGTGGACATAAAGTAAAAACAAAACGGACAGAGAAAGAAGGGGAAACGCAACAGTGAGTGATCAACCACATGCACACCAATGTCTGCTTCTTCCTCATCTTTATTTAATTTTAATTACCCATTGATTCGCCTCAGATCTCTCACCCATCTCCCTCTCTCATCTCTCCGATCCGTTTCCGTTCCCATTTCTCAGAGAAAGTTACCGACTTTTCGAGCATTCTCCGGTACCACAATGACAGATGCTAAAGATGCTGAGATGGATGCTGTTCAGAGACGCCTCATGTTTGACGACGAGTAAGCCCCTCTCTGACTCTCCCTTACTTCGATTTCGATTCTTGGTTGTTGCCAAAATTGTATCTTTTTTTGTTTTCGAATCGGTTAGTCTCCATTGT
Organism: Hirschfeldia incana; assembly: GCA_026261945.1. Taxonomy (NCBI): domain Eukaryota; kingdom Viridiplantae; phylum Streptophyta; class Magnoliopsida; order Brassicales; family Brassicaceae; genus Hirschfeldia; species Hirschfeldia incana. The sequence goes on from JABCMI010000021.1 coordinate 5,162,343, forward strand.
TAAGGTACTCAGAAACATAATAGAAGAATAAAGTGTCGAACTTTGTTTCTGGGAATTGGTTTCTCGATTAGCGATGGTTCAGGAACATTGCTCTATTGATTTGTTGGCTTCATTGTAATATAAGAATGCTTTAGTGTCTTGTATGAAAGACTTGGCACTGTTGGGAGGAACATAAGTCTCAGGTGTTTGGTCGATAATGGATTCTTTCAATGTATACATCTTTGTTCGCTTAGTTTTATGATAATACGATGGTTGATGATTCCCTTTGCTTTGATAGAAGTATTTCTTCCAAGTTTTCAGTCTCTTGATTTGCAGCAGTACAAGAGTCTATACAAATCTCTCCACCTTATTTATAACGATTCGTTTCTTCATTGGCTGTGTCTTGCTTGCAGGTGCATTCTTGTTGACGAAACTGATCGTGTTGTTGGGCATGACAGCAAATATAACTGTAAGTCAACTTGGTTCGATCCTCCTCTCGTCTCTTAGTGTTTTCTATTGAAGTTCATGTGTTTCTTTAAATTTTCTCCTATAGCTGAACTTAGTTGCAGCAAATGTCGTAGGCCTCTCAGTGAATGTGTGGATCGTACTGTTTCTAGGGTAGCTAGTACATTTTTAGTGTCTACAAAGCTTGCTTTATAAGGCACTTTTTCTTGCATTCAGTCTACCTTTGACAGGGAGTCAGGGATAATTTTCTATAGGGAAATAGCAAGTTCTGTCTTGTTGAATATATAAATATAATACGTTGCTGGTGGAATATGGTTGAAAGAAAATTAACTACTCGCTTGTTTTTTCTTTGCATATTTACTCATACTGAAGTGATGGAGGATGGCTATTTTGCTTCTTATCTCTGTCTGTCTGTCTATCTATGCCACAGTTTAAGATAATGATAACCTTATAAAATGTGCAGGTCATCTGATGGAAAATATTGAAGCTAAGAATCTGCTTCACAGGGCCTTTAGTGTATTTTTATTTAACTCCAACTATGAGTTGCTTCTCCAGGTAATTTTGCTTATGACTGCTTTGAATTCAAGATTGTATATACGAATGCACGGACTTGTTGCTAGACATGCTCTCTTGATTTTAGATGGTTGGTTGGTCTTAATAAGTTAGTTCATATGCCATCTTACTGATATTTCATTCTTCTCTTTTGAACAGCAAAGGTCGAAAGCAAAGGTGACTTTCCCTCTCGTGTGGACAAACACTTGTTGCAGCCATCCTCTTTACCGTGAATCTGAGCTCATCGAGGAAAATACACTCGGTTGGTATCTTCTTGACTAACATTTCAGCTTCATTTTAATACTGACCTCACTTTTGGGTTAATGCTCTCATTCAGGTGTGAGGAATGCTGCACAGAGAAAGCTTCTTGATGAGCTCGGTATTGTAGCTGAAGATGTACCAGTTGACGAGTTCACCGCCTTGGGACGTATGCTTTACAAGGCTCCTTCTGATGGCAAATGGGGAGAGCACGAACGTAAAATACCATTCCCTGATACTAGTCCTGACCTTCATTTGATGGATCATTGATCGTTGTTTTGTTTTATTATTGGCCTACTTCTTTAATTGCAGTGGACTACTTGCTGTTCATTGTGAGGGATGTTAAGGTTCAACCAAACGCAGATGAAGTAGCGGATATAAAGTATGTGAGCAGGGAAGAGCTGAAGGAGCTGGTGAAGAAAGCAGATGCAGGGGAGGAAGGTCTGAAGCTGTCTCCATGGTTCAGATTGGTGGTGGACAACTTCTTGATGAAGTGGTGGGATCATGTTGAAAAAAGGACTCTGAGTGAAGCTGTAGACATGAAAACCATCCACAAGCTCTGAACTCTTCTTCCCTAAGTTTTTTGGATAACCTCTCTGTTTTTTTTCCTCTGTTTTTTGATATTTTTTTATGATAATAATTGGGAAGATGTGAGACTTTTAGATATTCCAAGTAAGTCACGCACTGAAGTTTCGTTTTTTTATTACTATTTGGAATTTTATGAATTTTTCTTACACATTGTTACTGAGATGGGTAAAACGCATAAAGAGCCATAAAATGAAAGCAAGGAAACAGAGAAAGGAAAACAAAGATTCCTTTTTCAGTCTGCTTTACTGCTTTACATGAAGAAACTAAAAGTCAATAGTTTATTATTTTGTAATGAAATGATGACCAAAGCAAGTGCTGTTGTATGTTTGTTTGTTCCGTCCGTTCTTCTATAAAATCATCACTTCCATCCATCTCTCTCTCTGATACTTGAGACCACACAGACAGACAGAGAGTTTTCTTCTCTTCATCCGAGTTTCTTCTATTTCAGGTAAAATTAAACAAGATTCGATCTAATATCCTTTTGTTGTGTCTATATTTGGATTCTAATCAGCCCCTATGATTACTTTGTATTGATCATAATCAGAACAAAAGATGGCGTTTGTGACCACTGCAGAAGTTTGTGACGCGAATCAAGATCTGATCCGTAGTGGCCAGCTCCGAGCTCTGCAACCCTGTTTCCAGATTTACGGTCGTCGTCAAATATTCTCAGGTCCTGTAGTTACTGTCAAAGTATTTGAAGACAATGGCTTGATCCGTCAGTTTCTCGAAGAGAAAGGTATATTCAATGATCCTTTCTTCTTGTTATATATAGATTTCAAAAAATACTCAGCTCTGGTTTGGTTAGTTACTTGTCAAACAGCTCTTAACTTATGGTTGATGAACTTTAAAATCTTCCCTCTGATTCAGTAGCAATGACAACTCTGTAACTACTACTTGTAGAGAATGAAACTCTGTATAACATTACTGCTTTAAGATAAACCAATCTGTCCTATACTATTCACATCAAGAACTCTTTACAAAAGACGATGATCATTTGAGATGTTGAGAGTGCAGGATGTTGAGAATCATAGATTTATTGGTAGAAATAGACTATTACCCTCCTCATAACTTAAAAATATATATATATATATGATCTTGTTACGGTTTTTTTTAATGTACTTTGCAATTGTCTCAGTCCCGGTGTGTACCTGATTCTCTAACCATTCTAGTGGTTAGAAACGCTTTGCTTACAATAAACCATTATGTTCTCTGTATTGTTCACAACAAAAGCTCACTGATGTTTTTTGAAACCTTAAAAACACACAGGCAATGGAAGAGTCCTTGTGGTGGATGGTGGAGGAAGCTTACGCTGTGCCATACTCGGAGGAAACCCGGTAGTGCAAGCTCAGAACAACGGATGGGCGGGGATCATAGTGAACGGTTGCATCAGAGACGTTGATGAGATCAACGGCTGCGACATTGGAGTGAGAGCTTTGGCTTCTCATCCTATAAAGGCTAGTAAGAAAGGACTCGGTGAACAAAGAGTTCCTCTCAACATCGCAGGCACTAGGATTTGCGATGGCGAGTGGCTTTATGCAGATACTGATGGTATCCTTGTTTCTCACATTGAATTATCGGTTTAGAGACGAGGAAGAAAGTGTTCTTTGATTTGTTTGAACTTTGAATGTAAGGAAGAAGCTTTGTCGGTAAAAACTGGATCTTTTGTCGTTTTGTGGTAATAATAAAGAACACGTTTCCCTTTTCCCCCCTCAGTCGCGCGTTCAGTTTAAACTGCGTTTCATTTAGGTTATATCTTTTCATCATAATTGGTGCTTTAGAGGTTGTTAACAAACGAACATATTTGTGGATCTTGATCTTAAGGTCAGTGATCTTATTGATTTTCACAATAGAAGCTGGCTTCTGGATAAGCTACACGAGTTGTTCTTTGAGGAGGATGTCAACAGAATACTAGCGATGAAAACTATCTTTGAGCAGGATGATTATTGGGTGTGGTTACATAACAAACATGGCAGCTATACCGTCAAGTCGGGATACTGGTTCATCAATACATTGGTGAGAAGGAATGAAATCAGAGAAGCTGAAGCTCTTCCTTCGCTTAATGAATTGAAAACGGATGTATGGAAGATCCAGACGGCACCCAAGATCAAAACATTTATGTGGAGAGCAGTGAGCAATGCAATTCCGGTGGGTGAACTGCTTGTGAAGAGAGGAATCAAAATGGACCCTGTGTGTCAGACGTGTGGTTTCCAAGGAGAGTCTATAAATCATATCATATTTCAATGCACGGTGGCAAGACAGGTGTGGGCGTTGGCTAATGTTCCACACCTAGAGCATGGGTTTGATCAGGTTTCTCATTTTGCGAACTTTCACTCTCTTCTGGTGATGATGAAGAATATGGATATCCCGGAACACGTTAGAAACGCGATTCCTTGGCTGGTGTGGTATCTATGGAAGTTCAGGAATGGTATTCTCTTTGAGGCAAGGATAAGATCACCAACGGAAGTTGTAACCAAAGCATTGGAAGAAGCGGACCTCTGGTTGTTAGCTAGAAAGAATGACCAACGGGTGGAAAAGGAGGAACTTGAGGCAATGACGGTAGTCAAGAAGTCATGGTCAGTTCCTCCTCGAGGATGGGTAAAAGGAAACATTGGTGTTGATTGGAACAGAGCCCGAGCAAAGTGTGGCGCAGCGTGGGTTGTACGTGACGAGATGGGGAAAGTACTTATGCACAGCCGGAGAGTTTTCATCAATGTAAGATCACTTGAGGAAGCTAAGTTCCAGGCATTGATTTGGTCGGTGGAAAGCTTCCACTCTCACCATCTCAATCGAATCATAATAGCAATCGATGATAACACTCTACCCAAAGTGATAGTAAGACCACGAGCTTGGCCAAATTTCAAATTTCAACAGGCTGAACTAATGAAGAGATTGAGAAGAATAGAATGGTGGAGAGTCTTGAGTGAAGAGAGGTCAACAAATAGAGGAGTTTTCATCATAGCTCAAAGTGTTCTCAAAGGTGGCTATATGCAATCATATGTAGCCTTGGGTGCTCCTTTTTGGCTTAGGGAACTTTTTGAGAATGAAGAAAGGCTGTCCTCTGTTTTGGTTGGGAATTGATTACCTTTGCAGGGTCTTTTGGCGGTGGAGCGGTTGGAATTAGCTCGTTGATTAGGGGTGGTTATGGCTTAATTTTTTGGTATGAGAGGCTTTCCTTGTATTGGCCTTATTTTTACTTCCTGAATGTTTGGTTGTATAAACTCTTATCTGCTCGGTTGAGCTTGTTTATAATCTATCAGATGACAAAAAAAAAAAAAGAGGTTGTTAACAAAAAAATTAAAACATATTTGAGAGCAAGATGTGAATACTGAGAAAGAACTGTTGTGAACAGTTGAAACTTGTTTTTTTTTGGCATCAAACTGGTAGTTGAAACTTGTTTGTGAGGTGAATGAAATCCATAAAATTTATGAAACTCAAAGAAGAGATTATTTTTTCCATACACAAAATTATGTTTTATCTTTTATTTTTCTACACACAATATTTTTATTTTAATTAATATACATTTTATTCAATAAATTAAATCTGAATTTAAATGATAAAATTTTATTAGGAAAGAAATAAAAATAACAAAAACTAATAAATTTAAAAATATATCTAACTTTATTAATATGTGCTCATATCTTTAAACATTATTTTCTTAAATCCAAAAGGAATATATATCCTATTACAATAAAAAAATAGACGGTTCGGAAATAGAGTGAAAATATGTCGTAAAATTTAGAAAATTTATATTTCTACTATAATTTCTATACAATAGATGGTGTAGAAACATGTCACAACATTTTTAAGCAAAAAAAAAATGTCACAAAATTTAGAAAAAAACAATTTCTACTTGAAATAAGTATAGTTTCTGTTACAACGTTTACCCAAAAAAAAAAAATAAATAAATAATTTTACCCATCTCCCATAAACTCTAACTCTACAGAACCCTAAACAGCGTTTCGTTTCCACCTATCACTCCATCTCTCTCGTGCTTTTTGCTCTTCAAGTCATGGCGGCGGAGAGAACGACGATAACTCTTGGAGGCAAAGGATCTTCCTTTTCCTCTTCCTCCGTCTACAAGATCGCCTCAGGCGTCGCCAACGTACGAATCGACTCATCCGCGATCGAGAGATTCACCACTAAACCCCTCCCACTGATCAAAAGAAGCTCCTTTGGCATCCCTCAAGGCCTAACCAACGAAGAGACCCGAGCTTCCTTGGCCGTGCTCTTGAACAAGCTCCTCCTATCGAACTCCGGTTCGGTTCGGTCCGTTCTCCCAGTTAAGCTACTCGAGATTCTGAACTCAAAGGTCGAGACTTTCGATCTTGGTGGTGAGGTCGAAGTGACGGAAGGTGAGAATGTCGTGTTGGAGAAGTCTTGCGCTTCGTTGGTCGGAGTGTGTTCTGTTGTAGATCACAAGTCAACGGCTTTGTCACAGATTGTTGACTCTGTTGCTGCTTTGAGCTGCGAGGCTACCAAAGGTGATGTCTCTTCGTTTAGCTCTTTGGATTCTGGAGATGGGTTTGGTAATAAAGATGCGATTAGTGTCGCTGGCGATCTCAAGGTTTTGCTTAATGGGTCTAAAGCTGTGGGGAAGGTTGAGATTGAGGAGGTTTCGAAGATTCCGAGGATTCACGGGAAGTTTAGAGAGGTTGTGAGGAGTGTTCACTCGGATGCTCGTGTTGAGTTGAACTCTGGTGTTAAAGGAGGTAAGACTGGGTCTGGTAACTCTGGAGTTGGTGAGGCTTTGGGGACAACGTTGTTAGCTTTGTCTATGTCGATTAAGAGCTTGGGTGAGTGTTCGTTTCTTCGTGCTAAGCTGTGTTTCGAGTCCGTTGGGGATGAGAGTGTGAGGAAACTGCTGTTGGAAAAGAGCTCTGTTGAGTATGAGAATCTCAAGAGTGTTTTGAAGTTAGCTCTCGTTGAAGAGGATCAGTGCAGATTAGCTCATAAGTTGAATGAGTGTCTAGGGATTGTGTGGAGGATTGTTGGTTTGGAAGCAGCTGCTGCTTTCTTTGTACTTGCTGGTGGAGACAAGAGCGGAGATGCAGACAAAGAGGAGGAGGCAAAGAGCGATAAGAAGAAGAAGAAGAATGAGAAGAAGGCAGTTCTGGGGAAGGGAACAAGCGTAGTTATACAGTTCATCAAAGAGAGACTGGTGAGTGATGAGGCAGCAAGTGGTGGTGACCAGGTTGAGCAAATCTTAAGTCTTTTTAATCCTGAGGGTCACGGTCTTGATATCTTGTTGGGTAAAGTGAAGGAGATTGTTGAAAGTAATGAAAACAGGAGACTTCCCAAGCTTCCCAAAGTAAGCTGTGAGATCTCACCATCATAATCTTAGGCCTTTGAGTCTTTTATTATTTCTCATTTGTTTGACATTATGACAGGGTACTAGAGATTTCGCTAAAGAGCAAATGATAGTCAGAGAAAAGGCGTTTTCAATCATACAAAACGTTTTCAAGAAACACGGTGCAACTGCACTTGACACTCCTGTTTTTGAACTGAGAGAGACTCTTATGGGGAAGTATGGTGAAGACTCTAAGCTGATATACGACATTGCTGATCAGGTAAAGCCTCCATCTATGTTTTGTGGATACTGATAGTTAAAAAATGCATACTCATGTGGTTGGTTGATTGATTGTAGGGTGGAGAGCTTTGTTCATTAAGATATGATTTAACCGTACCATTTGCACGGTATGTGGCTATGAATGGTATCGTTTCTTTCAAAAGATACCAGATAGCTAAGGTGTACAGAAGAGACAATCCATCTAAAGGGAGATACAGAGAGTTCTATCAGTGTGATTTCGATATTGCTGGTTTGTCTGAACCGATGGGACCTGATTTCGAAGTTGTCAAGATTCTAACCGAGCTGCTTGATAAGCTGGAGATCGGAGATTATGCGGTAATAACTTTGTCTCAAAGCCTTGATTGATAGTTGCTCATCTGTTTTCTTTTTGCTAAGTTTTTTTTTTGTTGCCATATAGGTGAAACTGAACCACAGGAAGTTGCTTGATGGGATGCTGGAGATATGTGGAGTACCAGCAGAGAAATTCAGAACCATTTGCTCGAGTATTGATAAGTTAGACAAGCAATCATTTGAGCAAGTGAAGAAAGAGATGGTGGAGGAGAAGGGTTTGTCCTCAGAGATTGCAGACAGAATTGGCAGCTTTGTCAAGGAGAAGGGAGCTCCCATGGAGCTGTTGTCTAAACTGAGAGAAGAAGGAAGCGAGTTTCTAGCCAACAACTCGTCAAAAGAAGCTCTTGATGAGTTGAGTATCATGTTTGAAGCCCTCGAGAGATCAAAGTGCAGTCACAGAATCGTCTTTGATCTAAGTCTGGCTAGAGGTCTTGATTACTACACAGGTGTCATCTTTGAAGCCGTTTGTATTGGAGCTGAGGTAGGAAAAAATGTCCTAGTTGCTTCGTGCAATTCAGTGCAAGTAGAAAAATAGTATATGAATGGGAATCTCTTCTTGTCTGCAGGTTGGATCAATTGCTGCTGGTGGGAGGTATGATAACCTTATAGGAATGTTTGGATCAAAGCAAGTACCTGCGGTTGGTATGAGCCTGGGGATCGAGCGAGTGTTTAACATAATGGAAGAGCAACATAAACAGGTAACTTGCTTTCCAAGTCTTATGCTCTTTTTTGTAGTGTCCTTAAATTCAAAAGATTGGTTTAGTGAACGTTGTTTTTGTTTTTGCTATGAATTCAGGCTGTTCGAGCTACGGAGACACAGGTTTTGGTTAGTGTAATGGAGGATAACAAGCTAGGTGAAGCTGCGGAACTGGCTAGTATGTTATGGGAAGCTGATATCAATGCAGAGTATCTTGTGACGAAAAGGCAAACAAAGCATTTTGATCGTGCAAAGAGTTCAGGGATCCCTTGGATGGTGGTCGTGGGCAAAAATGAACTCAGTGGAGGTGTTGTGACGTTGAAGAAGGTTGTGGAGGGAAGTAAGGAGGAGATTAAAGATGTTCCTAGAGAGAGTTTCGTTGCAGAACTGTTGAAACGTCTCTGAGTTGCAGGAGATCAAAGTTACACACACACACACCGGCTCTCGTGTTGCTTTTCTTTAATTTTTGTATTGAGTAACTTTCTTTTTAATGATAGACTATTATCTACCTACCTAGACCGTTGATCCAAATCAAGAAACCTTTTGGCTCATTATTCATCATGTTTAAACTTAAATCTATGATTTTATCCAAAAAGAGATTGTTTATCTTATTGAGATTAGACTCGAGCAAGCAAACAAGGAAGAAGATAAACACTGAAAATGATCTGTGGATTACATGAGTAGAAGAGTAGAAAATAAACACAAACACATGTTTGTCGTCTTTCAAAATGTTGATCTGCAGATCTGCTGAATGTGAAGAAGTTGATACGTGTTGGATTCTATCCCTCACAGCCTCACTGCCGACATGTGGATCCAGTTTTTTTGTACTCATCACCATGTGTGCGTATGTATGTATTTGACTTATGGGTTCCACGGTAAGAACTGTTCTGTTCTGTCATATATATTTTTATAATAACTAAATCCAACTGATTTTCCAATCAAATTAAATACAACATTACCATCTCTATTAAAACCTATTTAACAAAACAAAACAGATCATATTCCTCGTTAAACTGACATCTTTTTAATAACATACATTACACAAAAGGAAATCAAACAAACATGATTACCATTTGAATTTAGGCCTTTTGCATGGACTTTTTATTAAATTTCACAACGGTTGTTATAATATTTCTTATAATAAATCTTATTTTGGCGGATGTCAGAAAACTATTATTGTGTAAGAAACGCATCATCCAACCCATGTTAATTTGTACCAGTCTGAAAAAGAAACAATATTAAACCATTTAAAAGTAAACTAGCCAAAAAATAAAATAAAAATGTATCATCAGAAAACAAAAGTCTCTTTCTCTTGTAGAATTGTATTTGCTTTCAGAGTCAAGTGTGACCCATCTCCATTGTTGTTTCTTTCTCTTCAACTCTCTACGAAGAAGAAGAAGAAGAAACAACGTATTTGTAATTGTTGGTTTCTTTTCTTTCTATTTAAAAGTTTTTTCATCTTCTCTCTCAGATACTTTATTTTGTTCTGTTTCTCGTTTTAACTTACCCGGATTAAATCTGATTCTGAGATCCTCCTACGTTTTTGATTGATCTGTCTCCTGGTGAGTGACCTTTTCAACTGTAATTCGATTAAAAAGTTTTGATTCTTTCTGTAGGTGTTAATTGTACTCAGTAATTTTCTTCTTTTTTCATTGGTTGCAGACAAAGAAGAAGAAAACAGTGAGAAACAGTTTTGATGTTACTCGTGTTATAAATAGACAAAACGTCTCTTCAAACTTTTTGTGAGTGTGTCTGTGTGGCGCCAATAGAAAAAAAAAAAATCTACGTTGATCTCTCTTCCTTTTTTGGAGTTTTTTTTTTTTAAAAAAAAATTGTAAGAAGAAAAACAGAGAAACTTTTTCTCTTGAAGACTCAAAAAACAGTTAGAGCCAGAAGTCTTACCTTTACCTTTTCTTGGTCAGCTTTGAAAGGTTTGATTTTTAATTCAATTTGTTCCTTTTTTTTTTATCATTCAAGAATCACTGCTCTGTATTATCAGCTGAGGAATTATATTCATCATTAGTGTCCTTGCATCAAGTAGTGATCACTAAGTTATATGTTTGTTCACAGACACTGAATCTTCATTTGCTCTCTGTAGTGATCATTGGAATACTTTTGTTCCTACAGATATCTCTTTCCATAGTTGAATCATCATTGCTCTTTGTGGTGATCATTGGGATCTCAGGCTTTCAATCTTTCTCGCTGGAGGACTGTACAATAATAGCTGGTCTGGAGTGCCTTGTTAATATAATCAGGGCCCTGAGAATGGGTTCCTGTTTATCGGCAGAGAGCTTGAGTCCTACACCGGGCTCTCCTTGCTCTCCTGGCTTTGGTGTGAAGAAGAGGAAGAACTCTAAGAAGAAATTTGGTTCCAGAAACTCCTCCTTTGACTCTAGGAAAGAAGATTCCTTGCATCAGGTTCCAGGTAGAATGTTCTTGAATGGATCAAGTGAGGTTGCTTGTATCTTCACCCAACAAGGCAAGAAAGGTCCTAACCAAGATGCCATGGTTGTTTGGGAGGTTAGTTTGAACTTTGAACAATATGTCATTGCTATGGTTCTTATGGGTTCTGTTGTTTCTCCACTTGCTTTGATCTAACTAGTAAATGATTTAGAATAACATTGATTAGGTTCTGCTATGCTTAGAATCAGCAGGTTTTTTCTTATACTGATCTAGGAGAATTATTATGATTTGATTATAGTTTTTGTATGCAGAATTTTGGTTCAAGGACAGATACAATCTTCTGTGGAGTGTTTGATGGGCATGGTCCATATGGTCATATGGTTGCAAAGGCAGTCAGAGACAATCTTCCCCTCAAACTAAGTGCTTATTGGGAAGCTAAAGTACCAGTTCAAGATGCTCGAAAGACGACCACCACCGTTAATAGTTCCAACAACTCTGAAGATGCTGCTGAGGAAGAACCTAAGCCATCTGTTGACATGGAGGAGGAGGAAGAGAACACGGAAGAGTCACATTATGAATTGTTTCAAGATCTGAAAGAAGCGTTTCTTAAGGCTTTCAAAGTTGTGGACAGAGAACTTATATTCGATGGAAGCGTTGACTGTTTCTGCAGTGGTACAACGGCTGTGACTTTGATCAAACATGTATGGTCTTGGCTTGTTGTGTTTAAAAAGTTTTTTTAGCGTAGTTCACTCTTACAAGTATTGTAAATTCTCTCTTGTAGGGTGAGTATCTAGTTGTTGGAAATGTTGGGGACTCTAGAGCTGTGGTGGGCACAAGAGATAGTGAAAATGGTCTTGTTGCTGTTCAGCTAACTGTGGATCTCAAGCCAAATCTCCCAGGTTTGAATGATAATAAGTCCTTCATATGGATGCATGGTGGATCCTATTAATTTTAATTGCTTTTGATTGGCTTTGCAGCTGAGGAAGAGAGAATAAAGAAGTGCCGTGGACGTGTGTTTGCGCTTAGAGATGAACCTGAAGTTTGTAGAGTTTGGCTGCCGAACTGTGACTCACCTGGACTTGCAATGGCACGTGCTTTCGGTGACTTTTGTCTGAAAAACTTTGGTCTAATCTCTGTCCCTGATGTATCATTCCGTAGATTAACCGAAAAAGATGAGTTTGTAGTGTTGGCTACTGATGGGGTAATAATCTTGAGTACACATATATTTTCTGTGTGCATTTATTTTTTTTGGTTCACATGTTTAATGTTATGTTTGTGTGATTAGATATGGGATGTACTCTCAAATGAAGAAGTGGTGGGGATTGTAGCTTCAGCACCATCACGTTCCTCTGCGGCGAGAGCTATAGTTGAGTCTGCGGTTAGAGCGTGGAGATACAAATACCCGACCTCCAAAGTCGATGACTGTGCTGTGGTCTGCTTGTATCTAGACTCTAACAACACAGACGCCATATCTACGGCTTCTTCCATCTCCAAACTGGCAGATGAAGAACTAAAAACCGCGTTTGAGAATGATGATGCATAAGGACTAAGCTGTTTGTAGTACTGTCATGACCGGTAAAGAGATTCCTCTAAACGAAAATGAAGCTGAAAGGCTGATAAAATAAGAGGATTACATTGATTCAGAACATATAACAGAGTATTCTGCACTAGAAGGTGTTGCAAGAGTTGATACACTTTTAAATTTACCAAGATTTGTGCTTGGAAAGTGAAAAGAAAGAAAAAGAGTTTGAAAGTAATCAAAAACATAAGTTTCAAAAGAAAATGAAAAAAAGTAATCAACACATAAGGTCAAAAAAAAAAGTTTTGGAACTTGCATATTTGTCGGTTTTGTCTTTTGTTCTTGTAAATAAAATTGGGATAACATCACATGATAATGGCTTGATGTGAATATTCAATATTGTACAAAATAAATCAAAGTTGTACTACAAAATTTGTCATCTGAAGATAAATCAAAATTGTACTTCATTCATACATAATAGTTTGAAAACCAAATGTTATAACAAAAAAAAAATGTTTAAAAGAAATCCGGTATCAGAAAATTAATTAGAAAGTTAAGTGGTCATAATTGTGTAAACAAAACAAACATATTATTTCAAACGATCAAATTTATATGTTTGATTATTTTTTACACTATGCAAAAAAAACTTTCATAATTAATCATAGAATACAACTTTTTCACCAACATACTTTATTTTTTTTTTTAAAACTTAGCTAAATTTCGGTATTGAAAAATTAGTTAGAAATTCAAATTATCATTAATTGACTGGACAAGATGTTTGATTATTATTATTTTTTGAATAAATGTTAAATTATATTCACCAAAAAATTCTGTTTTACATCAAGTGTTTAGATATTTTATTTTATTTTTTTTTTTGAACACAACCAAATATTTTATAAAAATTTTATATTTTTGTTTAGACCGGAGATCTTTCCGGTTTGTCATGTAAACAATGAAATAATCTCAGCTAAGCATGTTTGGTCTAATTAAGTAGCAAAGCAAAAGGTCAACTAAGCATTTTGGTCTGTGTGGCAAAAACAGCAAAAGCTCGAAAACGAAATCCACTTCCCAGTAAGCTCCTTCGCTTCTTTCACTCTCAAAGTTTGATTCTTTATCCACCTAGTTATTTTCTTCAAGTTCTTGGTGGAATGCATTCAGGTCCGAGATGCAATGATTCCTTTGAAATTATACAATTTACTATATATCGGGACTGTATTGTCCAATGCACATAAGGTGTTTGTCAAATTGCCAGCATACCTGTGAATTTTGGATTTGGAAATCAGTTTTTCCTTTATTCATTTACTTGCATACATACAGACAGCATTGCTTGCTTTCAGTTTTAGAGGATAAAAAGATGGCTTCTTTACCATTGTTTTCAGCTGATTTTGTTTTTTCTTTTTCTATTTAGTTCTACCAGCTTCTCTCTATTGAAGAAAGGTCACGGCACTTATGGCATATGCAACAGGAGTGGCCCTTGCTTCAAGGACTATCTTCCCTACTTGTTCAAGAACCTTGTTATCTCCCTTACGTGTTGCTTCTTTACTTGAATCATCCTCCTCCACTTTCCTCACAAGGGTCCAAGTTCATCAGCTTTTCTCCACTTCTACAGCTCCTCTGTTCGTCTCCTCTGTCAAGTGTTCTACTGGTAATCAAGCTGTTTCTCGCCCCAATGTAGTCGATATACTCGAAGAAAGAGGACTCCTGGAGTCAGTCACCAGCGAGAATCTCAGGTCTGCTTGTTCTGATCCCAACGTAGCTCCTCTAAAAGTCTACTGCGGGTTTGATCCAACGGCTGAGAGTTTACACTTGGGTAACCTGCTTGGCATCATTGTGCTTTCTTGGTTCCAGAGATGTGGACACCAAGCCGTTGGTTTGATTGGTGGTGCGACTGGACGTGTTGGTGACCCATCTGGCAAAAGCCTAGAGAGACCAGAGCTTGACGCCCTTACATTGGAGAAAAACATTGCCGGGATTAAAAACATCCTCGTCAAGATTCTTGGTGCCAGTCAGAGCTCGGGTAGCTCCTATGTGATTTTTAATAACTATGACTGGTGGAAAGACGTGACGATGCTGGACTTTCTGAAAAACGTTGGTCGGTATGCTAGAGTTGGACAGATGATGGCGAAGGAGAGTGTGAAGAAGAGGTTAGAATCAGAGCAAGGAATGAGCTACACCGAGTTCACTTATCAGTTACTGCAAGGATATGATTTTGTTCACTTGTTGGACAAGGAAGGGGTTAATGTTCAGATAGGTGGGAGTGATCAGTGGGGCAACATAACAGCAGGAACTGATCTGATCCGTAAGATTCTCCAAACCGAAGAAGCAGCTTACGGGTTAACGTTCCCTCTCCTGCTGAAAAACGATGGGACTAAGTTTGGAAAATCGGAAGATGGAGCCATCTGGCTATCTCCTTCCATGTTATCACCTTATAAGTTCTATCAGTACTTCTTCTCGGTTCCAGACGTTGATGTGATACGGTTCTTGAAGACTCTAACCTTTCTGAGCTTGGATGAGATCAAGATGTTGGAAGATGAGATGAGGAAACCTGGTTATGTCCCTAACTCCGCGCAGATGAAGCTCGCTGAAGAAGTAACCAGATTTGTACATGGTGAAGAGGGTTTGAAGGAAGCCATGAAGGCAACAGAGGCTTTGAGACCAGGAGCTGAGACAAAGCTTGATTGGAACTTGATTGAGAGAATTGCAGAGGATATACCAACTTGCTCACTGCCTATGGATAGAGTCTCTGGTGTTTCTATTGTGGATGTATCAGTTTCTTCGGGTTTGTTCCAGAGCAAATCCGCAGCAAGGAGAATGTTGAAGCAAGGTGGGGTTTATATGAACAATGAGAGGGTTGATGATGAGAATAAGAGAGTTGAAGAGGGAGACATTGTTGAAGGGAAAGGTCTTGTTCTCTCTTCAGGCAAGAAGAACAAAGTGGTCATCAAAACCGAATAAAAATGATGTATTATTGGTTTACGTATACAAAACCGAAAGATAATACTGTACAACCTTTGGATTGAAACACTACGAAAGCTTATTGGAGAATGCTCCCAATAATAAAGCACAAACAATGTATCTTTTAGGGTTTTCAAACTAAGAAAAAAACATCTTCAAAAGTTATTCCAGATTGAATCGAGTTCTATGCTGCAGCAAGTAGATTAACATTCAGATTGCATCTCTTTAACTGCTCTTATTAGCCCCTGAGTAATCGCATTGAGGTGCAAGCCCTTCTGCTTCATCTCCTCATACAGCATCTCTGCTTTTTCCCAATCCAATGCTTTGAGGCAGAATGATTGTACCAGCTTACTATACTCATCTGCATTAGGCTTCACGCCAAAGCTCTCCATCTCATTCAAAAGCTTTAGAGCTTCTTCATACTCTTCAATCTTGCAGTATCCTCGGATGAGTGAGTGATACGTCACGGTGCTAAGCTTCTCATGTTTCTTTTTCGCTTCAGCAAGCATCTCCTGAGCTTCCTTCATCAGCCCTCCTTTAGCATACCCGCTGATGATGACGGTGTACGTGTACACGTCTGGTTTCAAACCTCTACTCTGCATCAACTTCAAAACCTCTTTGGCTTCATCAAGATCTCCACTTCTCGAACAGGCGTGTATGATCAGATTGAAAACCGCATTCCCTGGAGCAGGCCCTTTGGAGATCATATCCAAAAGCAAAGCTTTGGCGTCTTTAACATTCTTCATCCTGCATAAACTATGGATCACATCAGAGAACGGTTTGATCCCATGTCTCCTAGCTTCTCCAGATAAATCACTCAACATCTCCTGAGCAAACGCTAGAGTCCCATCATTCTTGCAGAGCGCACTTATCAGAGTAGCAACAGATGTAGAAGACGGTAATATCTCTTTCGCCTTTGCCAATTCATAAACAGAATAAGCCTCTTCAGCCTTGCCTTCCTTACAAAACCAAGTTATGATGTTACTAACCTGGTCTCCCTGTGGTAACACACCACTCTTGAGCATCTTCTCGCACACAACGCATGCCCACTCCATAAAAGACCGCTTACAAAGCGCCTCCAACGTCACATAATATGTTTTCTCATTCGGAGTAAAGCCAAACTCTTCAGTTTTACTAAACACATGAAACGCAGCTTTGGACTTACCAAGCTTACCAAATAAGGCTATCAACTCGTTCAGTATCTCCAGATTCAAAACACTAGTGCTAGTACTCTCATTCTCACCGATCTCTTTAACCAGATCCCACAAAGCATAAGCATTCAATCTACGTCCCTCGACAGATATAGCAACAAGGAGAGATTCCAAAAGTGATGTGGTGACGGTAATCTCTTCTTTCTTAGTTGTTGCCCACTTCAAAAACCTGATCAAGTTCTTACCTGAGATTCCTGGTGATTCGAACACTCTCACCACACGATCTAAGTTTAGATCGACGTCTAGCTCCTTCAGACCAAACTCCAAAGACTCTTCTTCACTTCGTAACAGAGATAGCAAAGATTCAAACTTTTCCTCATCAAATTGATTCACTTCCCCAACTTCTGCAATGGATCCTTCTTCAGAAGCTTCCATTGTAGCAATCTCAGCTTCTGTGGAAGCGCCATTTGCGTCAAAATCGAAACTTTCAAACAACCCAGAATCGAAAGAATTTGATTCCTCATGGGTAAGCTCTGCGGTTGATGAAGATGGGGTAGTAGGACTCGTGGAGAAGAACCTGAGGTTTCGGGCAGAAGCATTTCCAGAGGATGAGAATCTGGGAAGGGATGTTAGCGAAGGAGCACGATGGGTCTTCTTCGTTAAGATGCGAGTAACTGCGATACTACGAGTTGCGTTTTGCGATCGGCATAATATGGATCTCCACATTTCTGGTTTCTCACAGACTATCTTCAGCTGCAGTTTCTGATTCTAAACCCCCAAAGGCAAAAACCCTATTCTCTCTCTCTCTCTCTCTCTCAATTTCTATTTTTAAACATTTTGAGGATTTAGTTGGAAGGAGATAAAAAGTAGAGGACTCATGCTTCAAAACAAATAGTTTCTTTTTTTTTTTCTAACGAACTTCTTTAATAAAAGTTTTTATGTTTTAGAAGCAAAACAAGATTTTGAATCAAGTCTTTCTTTCTTTTTACAGTTTGGCGGTAACTGAAGAAGAAGAAGAAACAGATTGCTGTGTATGGTTGCAGTTTATGGTATCACCTAGACTTTACTCTGTTTCAATTGTACTAAGACGTTCTCTCAAGTTTCATATCTGGTGCTAGTAATAAAAACTTCAAGAGGGAAATCCGTTGACTTCACAGACCACTCTTTACTTATAAAGCGAACATTATTCGGTACTGATACAATACAGCGAAAAGAGAACCAAATATAAGAGCAAAACTCTTAAGTTTTGTGCTTGATGTAATGAGACACTGTCACTACAAACACTCAAAACAGCCTTTTGGTCTTCTTCGACTTATTCAAACAAGAGACATAACCTAAGCACATAACTTTATCTACATTGTTACGTGTAAAACAAAACATATTCAAAATGAACTTTGGTGGTCTTAAACTGGCTTTACTCTTATGTGAAGAAAGTTCTGGCTTACACTGCAGATAATTTGATAGATAACTTTTCACTTAAGCCTTAATCTCTCGACCAAAGATCCAGCTGAATGGTACGTTTCTGGCTGCTTCTTTGGCTCTTCCTTGAGCTCTCTCTTCAATTCTGCGGATTCTTGCAGGTAATCCGCAGACAAAGTCCTGTCAAAGGCAATGATAAGAGTTACAGTTCAAGTTCAGGTCCCGTTCTAGCACACAAAACAAACCAGGCAGTCCAGCAGTAGTATTCATGACCAGAAAACCTACTAATAGATTCATAAACTTGTAGGTTTTCATCGGTAGTAAATTACCTGTGCCCTGTGTCCTTCACTAGAAAGGCCAGACAAAGTCTCAACGTTCCACCGTTCAACAAGAAACTCCAGAATATCAGCATAGTCCTTGGCCGTGTAGACACCAAGCCTCTGGGCAACGGTTGAGAAGTGCTCAAACAGGTTATCATCTTGGCCATCATACATCAAATGCGCAGGCATCGAGATCTTTTTCTTCATCATATCAGCCAATCCCAAGATCGTGCCATCAGCGTCAATTTCAAAGAGCTTCTCCACAATCTTGGTGTAAGCAGTCTCGTGGCGCTTCTCGTCAGCAGCAATGGTCCCGCATATCTGCGCAAGTTTCAAATCTCCAAGATCTTTCGCATGCCTAGCCGTGTTTCCATGGGAGATGAAGGTGGCTCTTTCTTGGAAGGAAGTGTAGATGAAACCCAAGTAAGGGTTGTTCTCAGTTTTTGGATCCTACAAAACAAAAAAAAAAAAATGAATGTGTTTAAAGTGGTCAGTAACAAATCAACTCTTATCTTCAGAAGTTACCATTCCAGAGCCAATGAGGTACTGAATAGTCTTTTCAATCTGCCTCATGTCAACTCTCCCAGACAAATAAAGATACTTGTTAAGCAAATCCCCATGCCTATTCTCTTCAGCAGTCCAAGCCCTAGTCCAAATCGCCCATGGAGTAGGACTAGCTCCCGTCTCATCCCTAACACCGTCCAACGTGTTCAGCATCGTCTGGTAAGTCGGAAGAGCTTCTTCAGTGATCATATCACCAACAAGCACCACGAAATACTCATCTGGAAGCTCCTTACACCTTTCCCTCAGCTCCTTGACTTGGTCGTAGAACCCTTCGGAGTCAGCTTCAGGGAGAAAATCTGTCGGTTGCCATGATTTCTCAACGGGTTTTAAGTAAGTCAGGAGTGTCTCGTCGGCCCATCCTTCTAAAGATTTGAAGATCTCCAGCTTTTGAGGTGGCATGGAGTGTTTCACCTGCACGTGCACCTCACGTGGAGGAATGTATAGTTTCTTTCCGTTTGTAACCTCTCTGTAATTAATATGATTTCAAATGAATTAGACTTAAGCAGCTCTAGAGATTTATCACTGATCTACACTCAATCTAAATCCTAAGATCAATGAAGCTAGAGAGAGAGAGACTCACGTAGAAGCGGAGCGAATCGTAGAAGCCATGGAAACTATGGAGGATCTGGATCCTCGAGCTTGACTAGGACGATAGACGTAAGAAGAAGGCGAAACGACGATCCGATCCATAGACATAGCCATTCTCCTCTACTTTCTTCTCGAAGGAACTCGATCAATGGACGATGGAAGAGAGGTTTCTTCGATTATTTCTATGCTGCTACGATACAGTGACAAATGTGAGAGGTTTAAAACGAGAGAAGAGGGCGTTACAATCGAGTCATGGATATTAACAGGCCCATGGGCCTCATGATATTTGACCCATTAACAACTCTTCTATTACTACACTACCTCCACTAAAAGTCTAAAACGCATCATCTTTCAATCGCGTTTTCTTCATTAGTTTCGTTTTATCTATAACAACATGGAGGATACTGTGGCGTTTTGGCTTTAACATACGGTTCTATTAATCCAAACCGAACAAATTAAAAAGCAATAATAAACTTTAACAAAAACCGGGGAAAGAAAGAATGTATAATAGGAACAGAAAGAAAAAGTGTGTCCTAAGCAGCTTGCAACAAAACCAGCTTCAGTGTTAGAAATTTCATAATCTCAGCCTCTAGGCGGAGGCACTCGACCAGTTTCTACATCTTCCTCCTCTCTTCTCATGCTCGGATTATCCACCAAATGCAGGCCCATAAACCCACCGTCTTCCTCTTCACCATGGGATGGTCGTTGCGCCGCTTCATCTGCTTGAGCTTGAGCTTGAGCTTGTGCTCGTGCCGCCTCCAACATTAGGAAGTAAGCATATGGTCCCCAAGCTGCAAAAAGAAAGACCATACATTTTATGATCAACTCACGACACGATCTTCTTCAAATGGAATCAACAATTCTTTTATGTTTACCTTCGGTGCTGTATGGTGGCGGGAAGAACTGAAGGTAACAGAACGTAGAGACCACAAGACCTGAGAGTTTAGACCATGGTATAAAAGTCTGCATGATGCTTCAAAAGGGAAACATGTTTTGAGTGAGAACAAACCTAGTAAGCCTCCTGCGAAGACGTCTTGCCAGTGATGCCAATAGTCATCTACACGGGAGATACCGACAAGAGCTGCAACTAGCAAAGGGAGTATGACAATGCACAGCTTCGCAACGTGTCCTTTACCGTCAAACGCTTGAATCTTCCCTGATAAGTAGAGCGACAAGAATCCTAGTCCCGCAAAAGACCCTACAATATCATTTGAATCTCACTCTTTTTTGCTTCTCTTTCTAGTGTTCTGTATTAATAATGCTTTCAAGGAGGGATGTGTCTTACATGAAGTGTGTCCGCTTGGGAAGCTTTTGTGCCCTTCCCTTATGACGCTTTTATCACCATGACATATCACATCTCCAAGGCTATCATAAACCTGAGAATCCAAAAAGAAACTCAAAACACAATAGTAAAAAAAAAAAGACTGGATAGATGGATGAATGGATGGATAATTACAGCTTTGCCATCAGGGAAACAACGCCAGAAGAAGTCAGGGCGTGGTCTACCAACTGCATTCTTTATCGAATCTGTAAGTACTGCCGTCACCAGAACAGAGTATAACAGACCTAGCACCGCATGATGAAGATCGTATACGTCTCTTCTACGGAAGTAAATAAAGATGAAGATCGCCAACGGCAACAGCATCGCATAGACCTGTAAAGGAATGATTCTTAATGTTGTGAAACAATGTCTGCAGCCAAATGTAATGACTTGAGTTAGGTGGAAGCTTACTTACCGGGACAGACCAAATAGGTACGGTGTTACTCTTTAGAGGGTAGCTTAGATCAGTCATCATGTCTTTGCCGACAAAGCGGTAAAACGGGTGGATTATGAGGAGTATACCCTCGAGGATAACGAGTAGTACGAGTATGATCCAGTCATGCATGTGAGTTCTTGCAACTGTCATTCCATGGGACCTCAAGGTGTGAGATCCTTGTTGTGCCTCTCTCATCCTGTCCTGCTTGGACACATTATAATATGACATTAATCAAATAATATTCCCTTTTCTCATATCAAAAGAAGCCACAAAGATGAAAAAAGCCAACAATCTAAGCAAGAAAGGTTCGTCTAGTGTGTGAAAAAAGGCAACATGGACTCAATAAGGACCAAAGTTTAGTTTTGGCATGGGACGAGACTCGTCATTGGTGAAAAGACAAATACAGTTAGGGCCCTAGGGGTACCTCTTTTGCTGTGAGAGATTTCTATGAGTGGAATGTTAAGATGGTGAGAGACCCCAATTATCAGCAGTTTCTGAAATCTCAGGTCCCCAGGTCTGTCACAAGCCTAAGATGTCAAGAATCACAAACTGCACAGGTAATAAGTTTTTTACAAAGAACTACCACATCAAAATAGTAAAAAAAAAAACAAGATTATGAAGAAACATTTCTAACGACTTACTTACTAATTACATAATTCACAGCTCATTCTTTTTGGTAAAGCTAAATCTGTCGTTTGCAATAACTAACTGGCTTTGTTCTGGTCTTAAAAAATGTCATTCTTCTATATTTAAACCACCTAATACAATAACCATTTTCTATTTCAAGCTGGAAACTAGAAACCTATCAGAAGTTATCACTTTATCTAACAAAGAACTCTATACACAGAAGAACCACAGGAGAAAAGATGAAAAGTAGAGAGGGGAATCCTTTGGAACTTCAGACCAAAAGAGAGCCTTACTGGTATTGAATAAAAGCATGATTAAGTAGATTGTGTGATCTCACCAAATCTGGAACCAAGAGTCACTGACTTGATACTACTATTTGCAAATAAGAAAGTTTTAATTGAGACTCAGCAATGAGATTCACCAACCATAACACTGAAAAAAAAATATAAAACCTTTTTCCAAAACCATTGGCAAGAACCGACAAACCTGGAAAAAGAAAACCACCAAACGAGGAACAGGAATAGGATGGTAACGTAGCAAGTTAAAAAAGTCCCAGAGAAAGAAAAAAGTTAGTTGAAGAGTAGCAGCAATAAAGAGAAAAAGGCTGAGCTGGTGGACAAGAATTAAGATTCAAGAAAGAGGAAGTAGACAGGCAACGCCATCGGTAAATTCAACATCAGAGTAATCCTAACACAGGAGTGTGACTCTTCTGTGGTGGGACAAGACAAACCTAATAATCTTACACAAGTGGGAACTGTAATGTTAACTGTTTTTGAATGCGAAAAGGAACGACCTTTATTCCCCCCCTTTGGATATTCAAAAGTAGATGTATAATAAAATATATAAATAAAAAAAGCAGAACTGGGGAACGAAAATTACCTGACTCTGTTTGATTATCTCGTGTCTGATAAAGCAGAAAAGGAGGAGTTTTTAGAACTGAGACTGGTCGATTCGGCTTATGGGGTTACTTAGGAAGAAAACGTGGGGTTAGTTAAAAAAAAAGAAGAAGGTGTATTATGTTGTTTTCATGGCGGATGAAACAGAGAGAGGGGGAGAGAGCAGCACGCGTCTTGATGCAACTCATGATGTGAACACATTTTTTATAACAGATAAAAGCGTTATATTTGGGACACTTTTTCTTCATTTGTTATGTTTTTTTTTTAAATTTTGATTTGTTTTCTTATTTTTTTCTAACCTTGTAGATTTCTTGCTTTATATGGCTTGCACAAAATTAATGACGCATTTTATATATCTATCAAATGAGGGTTAAATATATGTTTCCTCATAAATCAAAATTTGAATTGTATTTGTCCTTTAATAGTATAGATTCAAATCATTATTAAGCTCAGTTTATTGTATACCAATAGATGTTTAACCAATAAACACCTACACCCAATTAAATAATTACTCTTGCATCCACCCTAAATAAAACCTTCAGTTTGAAATCAAAATAAAAGAAATCGTTAGGGCTCTAATAATCAAGTTTTAAAATTTTTACTATTTGAGAATTTTGACCTTTTGATTTTGTAGTTTAAAATTTTATTTGGGGTGTGTGGAAGATTAATTATGTAATTTCTTAGTTTAATTTCAGTTATGTTTGATGTCTGATGGTTAGGCGTGTATTTGTCATGGTATGAATGTAAATTTATTTTGAACTTTTAATTCATTGGTTAATACAATCAAACTTTGAATCTATAAGAAAACTGATATTTAATTTTTATTTAATAAATATAATACAATATGATATAAGTCAAAAAAAAGTCTTAACTTCATGTAAATATAATACAATATGATAGTTTTTGAAGAATGTAGATAGTTAATCCATGAACAAAAAAAAAAGACAAACTACTCTTACATTAGCTTATATCTTTTTTGAAACTTAATAAGCTTATATCTTTAGCAGGCTCACTTACAAAAAAAGAAGACAAACTATGCCTCTTACATTAGCTTATATCTTTTTTGAAACTTAATAAGCTTAAATACACACAACATTTTAGAACTGAAGACTAAAAGAAAAGTCAGAAAGTTTGCAGCAAATAGTGGCATAGTGCAAGTCATGTTTCTTATTCCAACATACTGATTACAAAGCTTTTATGACTCACGAGAAGAACAACACATGCATGCAAGGGAAAACAAATGTGAACTTTGAACATTAATCTCACTTTGCTTTCTCGCTGTCATCTTCGGCTAAAGGAACCTTAAGTGAGCCAAACATCCAGTCCATACAAATGGTATAATGACCATAGTTATGCTTGTATGTAGTATGGTGTATGGTATGGTATCCTGCACCCATTATAGGCCATATGTTACCATGGATGCAGTCATGGATGCTCGCTGTCCATATCCCTTCCAGAAACAAAAGACTCAGATGCGTTATGAGATGAATCGGCACTATAAACAGAGCTATCACGTGTGGTACTGCCTGAAGTATCCCGTCCAAGGGATGGAACGCGAGCCCTGAAACAAAAGAAAACATTGTAAGTAAATGGAGAGAGGTTTGAAAGATATATCTTGAGAGTTTGTGTTACCAGCAAATGGAGAGAGGGTGTTTTGCTTGTTGTACATATGGTGGGTGGCATGTAGATGCTTATAGAGAAATTTAATGTCATGAAGCTCTTTGTGAACCCAATAAATCATAAACTCAACAAAAACAAGATAGAGCGCGATGTATACTACACAGAGAAACCAGTTGAAATGGTCAAGTGTAGAGTAACATTTGGCCCAACCATGCTCGATCATATACTCAGAGACAGTTGGAAGAAGTGTGTACCAAGGCATAGCCTTCATTGCCACATGTATTTGCATAATCATTGCCTTTCTTGTAGGAACTGAATCTGAAGCAAATGGTGATTATTAAATTTAAAAAAAAAAAAATCAAAACAGAGACAAAATAAAGGAAACGAAAAACTATGATCCCTCTAATAAATAGGTAAGATGAACTAAACAATTATTAATGGAATTAGTATTTCATCTGTTTCAATATTTTTTTAACTTATTGGAATGATTTCTCAAAGAATTTTTTTTCTGAAATGACATGGAATGTTATAGAATGAATCTGAATATCCATTCTATTTATTCACTTTAACTACTAGTTAATAATTTGAGGAATGTAATAGAATTTAGCATTATGAATTTAACTATCCAATTGCAATTTTTTTTTCATTTTTAAGGTGATATAATATACTGCATTTTAGCTCAAAATTCTTCAAGAACTCGAAACTTTGACCACTTGAATGAAAACAAGAAAAAACAGAAAAATAAAACTGAAGTTACCTTTGGGGATGTAAACGTTAAGCTTAAGGTAATAGATGTAGAAGCACCAGAGGAAGCCGGAGACGAAGTAAAGTAAGTTTCCTGCGACGTAATTCCTGAGCCATGTTTGGAGGAAATGTGGTAAAGGCTCCCACAGGTTCGCCGGCAAAAGGTGACTCAGGATGATACGGTTGTAAAACGTTGTCTCCTCGACGAACTGATTAAGAAACCCATTGTCTGCCGCCATGTATCCACCGTGGGAAAGTCAAAACTCTGATAATGCGTTTTATAGTGTGTGTGTGAGAGAGAGAGAGAATCTCTGCGTATAAATCGCTTAGATGGAGGGACTTTAACGCTTTGTAAATTGTTTATCTTTGCTCATGTTCTCTACAAGTTCCTTTCAAACATTCATTGAACAGTATTTACAGAACCATAACCGAACCCAATCTGAACCAAAATATTTTAGGTATCCAAATATATCCGAATCAGATTTATATATTTGAATATATTATACATTTTTAGATTTAATATTCAAAGATATATCCAAAATGTATAATATATGTTGAAATGTCTATAATATATGGAAATATATACAAATACTCAAAAATAAATATCAAAAATAACTAAACAATACTCAAAACATCAAAAATATTTAAAATATCTATTAATTTTCCTTCCAAATATTCAAATCAAACCAATGTTTATGTTAAGTTTGGGTATTTTGGTATACATTATCAAAATTTTGTTATATATTATTTTTATTTTAAATTTTGAAATTTTTAAATCATATATAAATTTTAAAATAATTTAAAGAGGTTATCTGAATCCGAACAAAACCTGTCAAAATTCGATCTGAATCTGAATCAAAATTTCTAAATACTTGAATGAGACTAAAATTTTTAATCCCAAAATTCCGAAACGTGAATAGATCCAAATCAAACCCAAATGTTCATGAGGGTTAAAAGTCTAAAAGATGCGTAGACCTCAAATCATCCAGATTTTGAATTTAAAGATCAAAGGTTTGCCGTGACAAAAAAAAAAAGATCAAAGGTTTGAAATGTCTTATCTTGCAAATATCTAAATATCTAATAACGAGTCATTGAAAGAGACTGATACACACAACATTTTAGCAGATTACAGTTTTGAAAAAAAAAATAGAAACTTTGCAGCCAATAAGCAGGTCATGTTTATTATTCCAACAAACGATGTTTTTTTTTTTGGTATTCATATTCCAACAAACATATTACAAAGATTTTAAGGCTCACGAGAAGAACAACACATGCATGCAAGGGAGAACAAATGTGAAATTTGAACACTATTCTCACTTTGCTTTCTCATAGAAGCTGTCATCTTCGGCTACAGGAACCTCGAGGGTGCCAAACATCCAGTCCATCCAAATGGTATAGTTACCATAGTTATGCTTGTATGTAATATGGTGTATGGTATGGTATCCAGCACCCATTATAGGCCATATGTTACCATGGATACAATCATGGATGCTTGCTGTCCAAATCCCTTCCAAAAACAAAAGACTCACATGCGTTATGAAATGAATCGGCACTATGAACAGAGCTATCACGTGCGGTAAAGCCTGAAGTATCCCGTCCAACGGATGGAACGCGAACCCTGAGAAAAAAACACAAATGATTATGCAAAGTTATATATATATATATATATATACGAGTTTAGAGACCGACCCTTTAATGTGATCGAGAGTTAGGACATTCTCGTTTTTGAAGTTAAGTTTCAGTAAAACACAGCAAGCAGGATTGAAAGAGAGTTTGACTTACCAGCAAATGGAGAGAGTGTGTTTTGTTTGTTGTACATATGGTGGGTTGCATGGAGATGCTTATAGAGAAATTTAATGTCATGAAGCTCTTTGTGAATCCAATACATCCCAAACTCAACAAAAACAAGATAGAGCGCGATATAAACCAAAGAGATGAACCAGTTGAATTTGTCAAATGTAGAGTAACATTTGGTCCACCCGCGCTCGATCATATACTCAGAGACTGTTGGAACAAGTGTGTACCAAGGCATAGCCTTCATGGCCACATGTATTTGCACAATCATTGCCTTTCTTGTAGGAATAGAATCTGAAGTAAATTGTAGTTTCATTAAAGCAAAAATAAATTGAAGACAAAACACATTTATAAAAAAAATGATTTGAAATTGGAAACCAAGAAACTTACCGAAAACTTGAAACTCTAACCTCATAAATGAAAACAACAAAAGCAGGAAATTAAAATAAAGTCACCTTCGGGGATGTAAACATTGAGTTTAAGGTAATAGATGTAGAAGCACCAGAGGAAGGCGGAGATGAAGTAAAATAAGTTTCCGGCGAGGTAGCTCCGGAGCCATGTTTGGAGGAAACGTGGTAAAGGCTCCCATAGATTCGCCGGCAAGAGGTGACTCAGAACTATCCGGTTGTAATACGTTGTCTGGTCTACGAAATGAGTAAGAAACCCATTCTGTGCAGCCATGTATCCGCGGGAAAGTCAAACCCTGATAATGCGTTTTGTGAAAGTGAGAGATAACCTCTGCGTAATTGTTTATATATATGCTCAGATTTCGTGCTCTATAAGTACCTCTCAAACATTATTAACTAGTAATTTAGTATTTTACAAGACAACTCGTCGTATTTTTTGGTAACTTTAGATTTTTTGCTTTAAAATTTAAGGTTTATTTTTTCTAGCTTTACATTTATATTTTACTGTTGTAGAATTATTTCAAAAATTAAAAAAGATTAAACCCAAAACTGTATAAAATTGATTTCTAAAACTAATATATTTCTTTTAAAAAGATTTTGGGCTGTAGCTTTGGATTTTGTTAATAAAGAGTTTGATTGCTTTGATTTTATTGTTCTATAGAGAATTGTGGATGTATAGAGTACTTACAGTCATCACCAATCACCCCCAACATCCCCATCATATAGTGCAAGTCCACCATAAAGTTTGTATAGTTTACTATTTTCTACCAAAAAATGGCTTGCTAGTGTAAAACTTTCGCTAGACTAATTAATAATAGATCGGTAGAAAGGTTATGGTAAACTCGACACTGCAAATCCCAACACAAAATCTAAAGGAGTTAACGGGTACAAGGCACATAGACCTCAAATCATTTAGATTTTGAATTTAAAGATCCATGTTTTCCATCCCAACAAAGTGATTACAAAGCTTTTAAGAAGGTTCACGAGAAGAACAACACATGCATGCAAGGGAAAACAAATGTGAACTTTGAACATTAATCTCACTTTGCTTTCTCACAAAAGCTGTCATCTTTGGCTATAGGAACCTCAAGGGTGCCAAACATCCAATCCATACAAATGGTATATTGACCATAATTATGCTTGTATGTAGTATGGTGTATTGTATGATACCCTGCACCCATTATAAGCCAGATATTACCATGGATGCAATCATGGATGCACGTTGCCCATAACCCTCCCAAAAACAAAAGACTCATATGCGTTATGAGATGAACCGGCACTATGAACAGAGCTATCACGTGTGGTGCAGCCTGAAGTATCCCGTCCAACGGATGGGACGCAAACCCTGAGCAAAAAAAAATACGAGAACGTTTTAAGTAAATGAAGAGAGTGTGTTTGAAATTAGAGAGTTTGAGTTACCAGCAAATGGAGAGAGTGTGTTTTGTTTGTTGTAGATATGGTGGGTGGCATGGAGGTGCTTATAGAGGAAATTAATGCCATGAAGCCCTTTGTGAACCCAATACATTGAAAACTCAACTATAACGAGATAGAGCACGATGTAAGCAAAACAGAGGAACCAGTTGAACTGGTCAAGTGTAGAGTAACATTTGGTCCAACCACGCTCGATCATATACTCAGAGACAGTAGGAAAAAGTGTGTACCAAGGCATACCCTTCACTGCCACTTGTATTTGCTGAATCATTGCCTTTCTTGTAGGAATAGAATCTGAAGTAAATTGTAGATTCGTTAAAAACAAAAACAGAACCAAGACAAATTTAGTAAATAAAAATCTCTAGTTCACAACTTTTTTTCATTTTCAAAGTGGTATAATATACTCCTTCGAAGTTCAATAGAAGAACTTTTCTATAGTATTCACACATATTAATAGTATAATCAAATATTTACAATTAACATTGTTTATTCTTTATAATGCATTTTTCAATAGATGTAAATAAAGGTCACCTTCGGGGATGTAAACATTGCGTTTAAGGTAATAGATGTAGAAGCACCAGAGGAAGGCGGAGATGAAGTAAAATAAGTTGCCGGTGAGGTAGCTCCTGAGCCATGTTTGGAGGAAACGTGGTAAAGGCTCCCATAGATTCGCCGGTAAGAGGTGACTCAGGACGATCCGGTTGTAAAACGTTGTCTCGTCGACGAACTGAGTAAGAAATCCATTCTCTGCCGCCATGTATCCGCCGTGGGAAAAGTCAACACTCTAATAATGCGTTTTATGAGAGAGAGAGACACTATTTTGCGTATAAAAATCGCTAGACATCAAGTCTTCAACACTCCGTGTCACTGTTTACTTTTTTTATACGTGTAGTTTTTTTTTGTCAGCGCGTAATTGTTTATCAATGCCATGTTCCTTGTTCTATAAGTTCATTTCAAACTTTTATTAATTACTAGCATTTACAACTTACAAGACAACCCAACTTGTATTCAGCCTCATGTTTTTTATTATTAGAGTTAAAGCCATTGTTTGGTTAGTAGTTCTGTAACAAAACTTCTGTCGTTGAAAGGATTTACAACTAACGTTATTTGCTGGGTGACATGTTAAACAAGAAAGAAGAACTCACTAGTTAATAGCTATGGCAAGTCCAAGGCTAGCCGGTTGAAACTTTGAACAGGCAAGCAAACACACAAAAGACAAGAAACAAAAAGAAAAAAAACAAAAACAGATGGTCACTCTCACTGTGCTTTCTTGGTGATGTCTTTGTTGTCATCATCTTCTTGTGAGAGAGGGTCCTTAAGAGAGCCAAACATCCAATCCATCCATATGGTGTAATGAAGTGTGATGTATGAAAAAACAAAACGTGCTGAATGCTACCAATCTCTGACATAACTTAAGCATTAGACATTATATATACTTACCGGCGAAGGGAGAAAGTGTGTTCTGTTTGTTGTAGATATGATGGGTGGCATGGAGATAATTATAAAGAGGCTTGATGTCATGAAGCAATCTGTGCATCCAATAAATACCAATTCATCCTGAATTGGATCGAGTCAACTGTAGACATGCATGCTAGCAGACAGAACAATTCATCATCTGACTCACACTCCTGTTTCGTTGACCCACTTTGTTCTTATCGAAACAGCTGCTATTCTTCCCAATATATTATTATATTTACAGATTAAGCCTCGTACTTCTTTAGGGGACAATTCACCCCCACATCACTAAGTTAATCATTTATTTTAATAAAAATAATATAAAACTAACTGAATTATTATGATTAATTTTTAATATATTCGAAAATGTCAAAAATCCACATATAAAATATATTTAATTAAATACATGATTACGTTTATATCAAATTTTGTGATCAAAGTATAATAAATTTTGAAATAGTAATTAATTAAAAAAATTGAATCTTGAATTATTAAGTGAAATAGTGGAAGAATGGGCTTTGTATATTTATGGGGATGCAATCAATCTAGAGTTTGAGGTTATTTGGATTTCAATGAGTTTTTTAGATAATTTTATAAATTAAAACTTCGTCTATATTTTTAAAGACAAAGATGTGATGAGATATACCTCAAATCATTCAGCTTGAATCTAAAGATCCTGTTTTTGAGATGTCATCTTGCGAATATATCAAATCGTTGAATGAGACGGGCTCCAGGATACACACAATTTATTTTTGGTAAAACTCACACACACAATATTTTAGCTTAAATATTACAAGAAAGGTCTGAAACTTTGCAGCAAACAGTGCAAGTCATTTTTCTTATCAAGCAAAATGATTACAAAGCTTTTAACCACTCGCATGCAAGGGAAAACAAATGTGAACACATTGAACATTAATCTCACTTAGCTTTCTGATCCAAGCCGTCATCTTCGGCTACAGGAACCTCAAGGGTGCCAAACATCCAATCCATCCAGATGGTATAATGACCATAGTTATTCTTGTTTGTAATATGGTGTATGGTATGGTACCCTCCACCCATTATAGGCCAGATGTTACCATGGATGCCGCCATGGATGCTCGCTGCCCATATCCCTTCAAAAAACAAAAGAGTCAGATGCGTCATGAGATGAACCGGTACTATGAACAGAGCTATCACGTGAGGCACAGCCTGAAGTATTCCGTCCAACGGAGATAACGCGAGCGCTGGAAACAAAACAAAACAAAAAAAAAAACGTTTTTAAGCAAAGTTATATGTATACAGTACTCTCGAATTTGAAGTCAAAAGTTTCAGTAAAAACCCCAAGGAGAGTAGGATTGAAAGAGAGTTTGGCTTACCAGCAAATGGAGAGAGTATGTTTTGCTTGTTGTACAAATGGTGGGGGGCATGAAGATGCTTATAGAGAAATTTAATGTCATGAAGCTCTTTGTGAGCCCAATACATCCCCAACTCAACCACAAGAAGATAGAGCGCGATGTAAGCCAAACAGACGAACCAGTTGAATTGGTCAAGTGTAGAGTAACATTTGGTCCAACCACGCTCGACCATATACTCAGAGATAGCTGGAAGAAGTGTGTACCAAGGTATAGCCTTCATTGACACATATATTTGCATAATCATTTCCTTTTTTGTAGGAATTATTGAATCTGAAGTAAGTTTTTAGATCGTTAAAACAAAGACAAATTATAAAAAGGAAAAAAAGCTATGATCCCAGCTTTTTGCTCAGAAAATATAAGGAACTTAGACCAATCACTAAGCAGGAGATTAAAAAGAAGGTCACCTCTGGGAACGTAAACATCGAGTTTAAGGTAATACATGTAGAAGCACGAGAGGAAGGTGGAGATGAAGTAAACTAAGATTCCGGTGAGGTAGTTCCGGAGCCATGTTTGGAGGAAACGTGGTAGAGGCTCCCATAGATTCGCCGGCAAGAGGTGACTCAGGATGATCCGGTTGTAAAACGTTGTCTCGTCGACGAACTGAGTAAGATACCCATTCTCTGCCGCCATGTGAAAGTCAAACTCCAATAACTTTTTATGAGAGAGACAGAGAAACTCCTTGTTCCATATATATAATAGCTAGATGGGAGGGTTTGTGTAATTGTTTTGTATGTGCTCGTGTTCCTTGTATCAAAATAAACGATGGTTTAGTTGAAAGTAAAAGAAGTAAGACATACAATTTTTCTAAAAAAAATAACATTAAGAATAGACATAGAAACTTAGTCAGTCACCAGAGAATTATAAAAGTTCTTAATAAAACTAAAACTAATACAAAAATATCAAAACATCACATAGTTTGAAGACATCAAAAACTAAAAATTCATATTTTAGAATGGAATGAGTAGTATTTACAAGACAAGACCCCAAACATATTAATATTTTGATACGTTGAACTCAATCAAAATTTGAATCCAAAATTAGCA
Organism: Hirschfeldia incana; assembly: GCA_026261945.1. Lineage (NCBI taxonomy): Eukaryota > Viridiplantae > Streptophyta > Magnoliopsida > Brassicales > Brassicaceae > Hirschfeldia > Hirschfeldia incana. The sequence continues at coordinate 5,194,886 of JABCMI010000021.1, forward strand.
TGATTTTTTCTTTTGTAGGTGTGGAGTAGTGGATGGGTGTATGCACTTGTGTACTTATAAGAACCTTTGTGTGTTTAAAGGCTGTAAAAAGAAAAATGGGTATGGGTGGGTGATCACCAATATATTTGGGTGAAAAAGAAATACGAGGTTAGACCAAAAAAACAAAAGAAGTACGAGGTTATTTGGTGTAAAGACAAGAGTAGCAGCCCAAACACACGACTTGCCCGCACGTGGAATAACAAAAAGAGTCACGAGCTGTCAGAACGAATCAAAAGGCCTAGGATTAATGATATTGTAAAGGGCTGCTGTCACACGAATTGGCCGCACTTGGAATAACAAAGAAGAGTCATGCGCTGTCGAATCAAAAGGGCTGTCACACAAACGTGCCCGAGTGAAATTAAAAGAGGCATGCATTCGTTTGACAAAGTTATGACAAAGTTAACTGCGATCTTCAAATCATGGTCTGTCAAGCTGCTTTCGTTTGCAGGTAGACTCCAGTTACTAAAAACTGTCATCTTCGGTATTGTCTCCTTCTGGTTATCCGCTTTCATCTTACCAAAAGGTTGTATCAAAAGTATTGAGGTTCTGTGCTCTCGGTTTCTCTGGTCCGGAAATATAGAAAAAAAAGGTATTGTTAAGGTGGACTGGAACACAGTCTGTTTGCCTAAAGATGAAGGTGGGCTGGGTCTTAGAAATCTTACTGCTTGGAATCATGTTCTCTGTCTGAAGTCTATCTGGTTACTCTTGTCAAACTCCCCATCGCTATGGGTGGATTGACACCAGTGCACTCACCTAAACGGCGAATCCTTCTGGACAATAGAACCATCTACGGCTGATTCTTGGGCATGGAGGAAACTCTTGGATCTCAGACCACTTGCGCTGCAGTTCTGTAAAATCAAGCTTGGTAATGGCCGAAAGGCGAGCTTCTGGTATGATGTGTGGTCTCCAATGGGTCAGCTGATCAAATACATTGGTGAGGCGGGCCCCAGAGCACTCCGAACTAGGAAGAACGCAGTTGTTGCTGACACTATCAGGAACTCAGCTTGACTTCTACCTCATCCTCGCTCACAAAGGGAAGTTGATCTCCATGCTTACCTTACCACTATTCCTCTTCCTCTTCTAGCTGATCAAATAGATAAATATGAATGGATTGCTGGTGATTCCCCTTTGCGTTTTTTCAGGTCTTCATCCACTTGGGAAGTGCTGCGTCCGAGAGAGGACTCAAAGGATTAGACAGACATGGTGTGGTTCAAGGGGAGCATCCCCAAGCTCTCTTTCATCATGTGGGTTGTAAATTATGACAGACTACCAACAAGAGCTAGACTGGCGGTTTGGGGGCTTCCGATTTCACCTCTGTGTCTGTTCTGCTCTGCTCATGAAGAAACCAGAGACCATCTATTCCTATCATGCGTGCTTAGCAGAGATGTTTGGAGGGAAGTTCTCACACGCTGTCGCCTTCCACAAGCACTGCTTACAACCTGGTCGGAGCTTCTTTCTTGGATCCGATCTTCATCTTCAAGAAGGCTTACTCTACTCAGGAAACTTGCAGTCCACACTGTTATTTTCCACATCTGGAAACAACGGAACAACTTGATTCATAACCAGACTTCACTTTCGGCTGCAGTTATATTCTCGGGTATTGAAAAGGAGATGAAGAATATTATCTCAACTAGGAGGCATAGGAAGTACTTCAACTCTTTTATGGTGCTATGGCTGAGATAACTCTTTTGTGTAACTCTTTGTCCTTTATTTTTTGCCAAGATGGTTCAGTTTTTAGAGATTTGTAAACTCTTTCATCATTCTATGATATTTACATTTTAGCAAAAAAAAAAAAAAAGCATGCATTGTAAGAACGATTCAAAACGGCCTAGGGTCCATAATATTAAGTGAGAGTGAATCGTCGTTCCAGTCCACGTGGATATAGCAAACGGCACAGGAGTATTTTTAATATCTCTCAAGTTCTCAAGGGCTTTCTATGCCTGCAAATACTGAGAGATTAATTTAAACTTTCATCAGACTCAAAGTTGTAGTACAGAGCAGGAGTATTCTATAGAGGAACCACACACAAGCTTTTTCTCTGTTATTGTATGATTATATCAAACTTTGTCAAATCACTTGTGTAACAAGAAAATTACATATTTAGTGTGAAAGTTTTTAAGAAAGGTTTTTTAAAATGGTGCAGGCTCAGAGAACAGGAGAAGAATCTTGTTTGAACACAAGTTTTGAGGAAGACTGAGATGCAACAACTTGAACAAGAAAATCTTTTTTGCAAAGAGTTTTTACTCAAAAACAGAATCAAAAGCCCTCTATCCGACAAAAAAAGAATCAAACATTCATCTCTTCAAGCTTCTGTGGTTGGGTACTCGAAAACAACATCTCTCCCCGTAAGCCTCCTGTAGACACCAACCATCGTCTCAAGCTTGTACTCAGTGTTGTTCCTCTCCTTAGGCTCCAAATACACCTGCCAAAAGTTAAAACATGTTTAGCTATAAAGCAACGAAAGACCCATAAACGTGTTTGATTTCATTCTATACCTTCATGATCTTGGTGCCATCAACACGGTATCTGGTACGCTTGCCTACAATCTCAGCAGGGTAGGCAACATCCTCAAGCATGGCTTCATGGACGGAAGTGAGGGTCCTGTTGCGTGGTCTCTGGACAGCAGAGCCCTTCTTAGGGGGGCGCATGATTCTTCTGGTGGCAACAAAGATCACTTCTTTACCACTGAACTTCTTCTCGAGCTCTCTGACAAGACGAGGATGGATCTTGCGGAAGGCTTTCCTCAGTCTGAATGGAACATAGATCACAATTGCCTTGCGGCTGCCAGAAACATCCATCTGACTGCACATAAAAAGAAAAAATAAGAGATCTTTCAGCCAATGTTATCTTTACAGCCTCTAAAGTGAAAACTTACACAGCTTGGTTAATGTAGAGATCTTTCAAGTCACTTTTCAACTCCTGGTTGGTGTTCTCCAAATCAAAGAAAGCCTGCAATTAAATAAATCAATAAGCAAACCAATAAAAAACTTAACCAAGACACGTCAGATTAGGACAGAAGAGAGAACCTGAGCAACTTCCTGTTCGAAGTCAGTTGGTGCCACACCCTTATCCTTGTGGATCTTGTTCTGAGCAGAGAACATCTTGGCAGTTTCTAAAACAATTTTAAATAATCTAATCAACATTTTCATAGCTTCAGAGGAAAGAAACAGACAGGACACAATAAAACCAAAGGCAACTCTTAGCTCCCTAATAACAATTAGACACATTTCTCAAATGGTTACAATAGCTAACATCTTTCACTAGATCACTCTACTTGTAACCCTAATCAAACCATCGACTACAGCTCTCACTAAAGCTTATTATGACTTTGACCAATCAAAGTGTGCACTTGGATTGAACGACAATTAGCCTCCAGAAATCAGACCGAGCCATTGTGAATTGGCAGAGAATAATATATTTGAAGCTTACCAGTTAACAACGAAGACGTACCGCCGAAGCTAGTGAAAGGTTTTACGGGCTTCCTGCTTAAAAGAGCTTCTTCGTGTTCAAGAGGCGACGCGAATCTGGGTGAAGCAGAGGTTTAAATAGTAAGGGTTTCTTCTGAGATCCCTACTTTGGACGGTCTGGATCTTCTCATGGCTGGATGCTATTACAATAAATGGGCCGCTGATAGGTTTCTATATCTAATGGGCTACATAAACATATTTCGAGCTAGCCCAATGTTAATATCCTCGTATATGTATATTATATTGGTCAGAATATTTTTGGATTTGGATGACGACGATAAGTCGATAACCCTTTTTAGAAGATAATGGAATGAGTTAAGTACTCTTTAGGTGATGATTAATAAGGGGACCGTATGCATTTAAAACGTGAAAAGCATTAATAACTAGGTGACTTGACCGCATTTGCGGGCATAATTCTTTTATAAATATTTATTAATAAATATATTATTAGTTAAAATATCAAAAAAAATATTTATTTTAAAATATATCATTATCTTTAATCAGTTTTTACTAATCAATTTTAAAATATTTATCTAATTAAATAAGAAAACACATAATTGTTAATAAAAGTTTAAGTCAAAATTTTGAAGCTATCAAAATCTCAAAATAAATAAAAACACAATAATGTTAAACCGACCTAACTTTACATATTATATGAATCATTGTTAATTAAAATATTCATTATAATTATATTTTAAAATATCTCCCATAATAATGAAATAAACACGCAAACATATCATATTGACAAACAAAATATTAATATGTAATGTATAAGATTAAAACATTTCATATATATTGTTATTTTAATTTCAAAATGCTATAATAGAGAAAAATAAGCTATAATCATTCTATATTTCTTACTCTAAATTAGAAATTGCTACTTTCTATAAAATGATATTTCTTTATTTTTAAATTATATATTTTTTTGAAGTGGTCTTTAACTTTCAAGATTTAATAATTATAACTAAAATAAATTATTGTGAAAAATATTTGATTAAAAAATATAGAATCATGCCTTTGTTTATATTAATAGTCTTCTAAATAAAATTTATTATAAAAAAGTCATAACTCTGTGAAAATCTTGAAAGAAATTAAAAGTAAACATAATTAATTTTATAATATAAGGTACATGTTGTAAATAAAAAATCAATATTTTGAAAATATTCTTTTTTGGAGCAGATATTTTTAAAATATTTTTAAATATGATTCTCGTCAAAACTTTTAAAATAAAATAAATAAATATTAATGATCAACTTAAATAACAAATAGTCAAATACATGTTATTTTGCAAATGTAATAATACATGTTATTTTGAAAATGTAATAGTAATTTAAAAAACACTACAAAAATTCACATTAACAAACAAATATAAATCAAATTTTTTATAGCTTATGAGTTTATTTTTTATTTTGTAAAACTATTTTTAATATTTTAGTATAATAATAAATCTAGTTATTATATGCGTATATAAAATTAATAAATAATTAATAAATAAGTAGATAAACATAAGATAGATATATGGGATTATCTTTTCCTTTTAAAAACACGTTTTTATTAATTTCAAAGTAATTTTATAATATTAATTTGTAATGAGTTAATTAATGAATTATTCACTAAATATATCAAAATTTTAATGAATAAATAAGATAATATTAAATATTAGTATAGTGAAAAAATGTAATTATCATGTTTTCAAATATTTTTATTATTAAAATATATGAAAAATATTTATGAAGATTATTGATTAAGCCTAAAATCTTGGAGAATATGACAAATATGCAAAAAACTCTAAAATTAAAGAGAAACTGACACATAAACCAAATCACTTTTCAAATAATAACATAGATAGATAGATAGAAGACTAGAGACCATAACAATAGTACAATTTATTCTCACACGTCTTGCAAACTAGACGTAAGAGATTACTCTTGACCATTCAAAACCCAACAAATAAAATTAAAAAATGTTTAATGGTTTCTGTAAACAATTAAAACAGCTTGCGATTGATATTAGTTTGTAGTATACATTACGAATTAACGGCGGCGTGTATAAGCAAAAGTTGTTAAAATTTCTGCCCAAAAAACGACATAGTTTCGCTAGACAATATCTTCTATCATCCTCTCGTTATATAAAGAGAGCTTTCATAGCCACTCTGTATTTTTTTTTTCTCTTCTTTTCGCTCACCCTTATCGACGCCACGGTTTCATCCTAAATTCTCAAAGGTTCTGTCTCTCTCTCTCTTTTTTCTCTCTTTATCATGCTCCATTAATAGCGTTTAATGACAGATCAAAGTTAGTTAGTTTGCTTGCTTGTAAAATCTAAAGGTTTTAAAATTCTTATCTTGTTCGTAAATGAAAGTTGTCGGTTTTATAGTCCAGTCAATACGTATGTGCTCTTTAATATCTATGAAACTGGTTTCTTCTGGTCAACATATTCTGTTTCTGAACGTCCTTTTAGCTCTCGAAATGATCTCCTTCCAAATTCGAATTGTTCTGATATCTCCATTGTGTTGTGTGTAACAATTGATGCAAACAGGTAAGGGCGTTCTTCTGTGGGAACAAAAGTGGTTTCAAGATGAATCATTGCAACCTTCTTCAGCAGAACTCTTTGGAATCCAGAGGATTTGCTGTTCCTCAGGTCTCCTCCTCGTCTCTTGTTTGTCCTAAGCCTCGTCGCGTTGGCATTCTGTCCAATAATATTATTCGTCCGTCCTTTAGATTATTACATTCTTCTAGGTATTGTAAAGTCTCTTCCTTTTCCTACAAAGATTGAATTTTTATTTAAAAATGCTGACTTTTAATTTTGTTTTGCTTGGGATTTTTACAGTCAATCAGGAGCAGCAGCTGATGTATGTGATTCTAAAGCTGGGGCTGATCTTTTAGACATCATTCGTAGAAAGGTTTGTCTCTTCCTTTTTAAACTTGTGTACTTCATGTGTCTTCCTTTGTTTGAATTATATGATATTTGCATCATTCTTCATTGATTGTACGTATTATATCAACAACGCTAGAGTATAGTTGCTTCAAGTTGTTAATCCACATTCTTGTTGTGCTTTTTCTTCTCTACATAATGGTTTACAAAGCAACTCGTAGCTATGTAGTTGCGTATATATTTGATTAAATCTTTAGTCAAAGTCTGAAAGAGTTCAGTATCTAAACTTTGTTTCACTCGTCTTGTTCTTTCTTTGTAGGAAGAAACATTATCTAGTGTTGTAGCTTCATCACCTCCATTTTTCCTTGGGTCTCCCCCTAGAAGAGTATCAAACCCTTTAGCTCAAGATGCACGATTTGGAGATAACAAACTCAGCCCTATCTCGCCATTGATCCCATCTCCACCTCGTGTCAGAGGAGGAGGTTATGGTCTAGTGAAGTTTGGGATTAAACCTGCAGCTGTTAGAGTAGAAGGATTTGATTGCTTAATCAGGGACTGCCAAACCTCAAGCATACATGCCATGGCTTAGAACAAGGAACAGAGATTCACAAAGTGTTCATAAAATTCATAATCAGTAGATTCCACTCTTTTTTTTTTTGAAGCAGATGTTTATATTTTTTGAAATATGAAGAGGAGTTAAATGATCAGTCAACATCACCAGTTAAGGCTTTGAGATCACTAAGATTTGCTATCTTGAGTCTCATTGTAGGTATCAAACAATTTTGGAGTGTTTGTTATTTTTTATCCCCTTTTCTTGTCTGTGTAAATTCTATGTTCTCTTCTGTATAGTAACGTTTTTTCTTTCAGGAGATTCTCAATCTCTGTACAATGTAATATTGAAATGCTAGTTATATATGTATTGTAACAAATGATGATGTGGTATGTATGTATGCAATGGTTACCTAACCATGTTTCAAGAATTACAAGATCTTAACTATTTTATTATGCAAATTTCATATGACAAAAACGATTATTTTCATTTATAATGTATACATAGTATCTGTCAATATTTTTTTTGGAAAATCACATTACAGAATCCACATCTCAACTATCTCGAATGTGCAAAGTTTCAAACAAATGAAATCATATTAAAGCTGAATTTTTGTAGTCTAAATTACGCTAAAGGTAAATAAGATTACTTTTTGAACAAAACCGTCGGCGACACAAAGATCCGCCCACAGTCACAGGAAGAAAATATCAAAACCCGGAAAACCGAAAACCAGAAACCAGGCGCTAGTTTTCGGACAATATAATAAAGCAGTATACGAAAACGGGATTGTTTTCCAGAAAACCAGGAGTTCATTGTAGGCCCCAGCTTCCTCAATTCCTATCTGGCTCAAACGTGGCGATCCGACCAAATTTTCTGACGCGCGAGCGTTAAAGGCACGAACTTACAAAGTGATTTTAACAAAATACTTATTATTACAAGAATGATTTTTAATAATTAGTGAAATTATATCATCTTTTAATTTTAACATTATGAAAATGTCAGACTTCTCTCTAATACAGTACTCCATGATCGCTGCATATATAATGTGTTTGGACGAATGTAAATAAATACCATATTTTGAAATAATTTTATTTATGCGCACTAGTCATTTAAAATCATACTGAATGCACTTAACACGTGTAGGGAACACGCGTGGGGGTTGAGAGTGGAGATGAAACAAAAACTTGGGGAAGAAACACAAGGAGTAAAACGTTGAACCCGGCCAAAAAAAAAACCGCGGGCGTCTTTAGCAAAACAGCTTTCTTTTATTTGTCTTCTCTCTTCTTATTACCTTGGTTTGTTGATCTCTCAGCTTCCAAAAACCCAGGGGCTTATTCTCTAACAAACGCAATCACTTAAAAAAGCTTATAATCTTTCTTATATAATTAGAATCTCCTTCACCATTTCTTACAAAAATCTCCCAGAAATCTTGCAAAACAGAATCCAGAAGACAGAAGAAGATGAGGATGAGTTGTAATGGATGCAGAGTTCTTCGAAAAGGGTGTAGTGACGATTGCAGTATACGACCGTGTTTGGCATGGATCAAATCGCCTGAAGCGCAAGGAAACGCAACCGTGTTTCTCGCCAAGTTCTATGGCCGTGCTGGACTCATGAACCTCATCAACGCCGGTCCCGATCACCTTCGTCCTGGTTAGTTGTTTTCCAGTAAAGTCGTCTTATTTTTTTATTCCTTTAGTGGAGAGGAAAGGTCATTTAGTTTTAACTGACTTTGCGTGAAATTTTTTGCAGGGATCTTCCGGTCGTTGTTGCATGAAGCTTGTGGGAGGATCGTGAACCCGATCTACGGTTCGGTCGGTTTGCTATGGTCGGGAAACTGGCAGCTTTGCCAAGCCGCAGTGGAGGCGGTGATGAAAGGTGAACCGATCACTGAGATGGCCACAGATGCGGCGACGAACGGCCAAGGTCCGCCGCTGAAAATGTACGACATCCGACATATTTCCAAGGACGAGAGCTCCCCAGCTCCTGCTGCTACTGGGTCAACCGATGTCAAACGGCCGAAAGCTCGCAGGGCGAAGCGTGCCGCCGCGGTTGCCAAACCGGCGGAATCAGAGGGAAAGTCCGGTGGTGGAGAGGCTAGCCACGTGTCGTCGCTGAGTCACCAGTCTGAGATAGTGGCTGCTCAAGAAGGAGAGAGCAATATTTCCTTGGAGTTCATGACGTTCTCGCCGCCGCCGGCTGTACAGAGTTCCGGTGAGATCAAGCTAGACCTAACGTTGGGGCTCGAGCCGGTGTCGCATGCGTGTAACGTGGTACCTCTTAAGAAGAGAAAGATCGGCGCGTTCTCCACGTGTCGGGAGGAGAGCCCCTGTAAGACTGAGCTTAAGCTCTAACTTTTCCTTTTGAAGTTCGGCTGTGATACCATTGGGCCTAAGCCGTAACATCGAACTGGGCCGATAACCTTTTTTTGAAAATTTCTCTCCATATTTCCTTTTTAATTTGTACTGCCCCTGGTGATAAAAAAATAGTGCATGTACAAACTTATTTACAGAGATAAATTTAAGAGTAAATATTGGATAATAAAGTTATTATTACTGTTCCGTCTTATTATTTTTAATTTTTTTCCATCACCAGAAATAGCTAAAACAACAGAAAAGACGAAAATGGTCACAATTAGTGGGTTCAACTAAAACACATTAGAAAATATTGTGGGCTTAGCTTCTAAACTGTCGGAGCAGTAAGGGCCTTTCTTGTAAACATTAGAAGCATTATGGGCCTGACAGCTGTAATCAAGAAACTATCAACATGACATGGCATAATGTAACTGGTATAATGAGGGATGAGGTGGCAGAGAGGAAAGTACAAGGGCATGTGCATCTTGGGCCACAATCCAGTAGTGGAGATATCGAGGGTAAGGTAGGGGCCAGATTTCGTGTGCATCATCATCATCTCTTACCTACTCGCCTTCTTCCCCAACGCGATCGATCTGAGCTCTGTTTCGCCCGAGGATCGGTCTTTCGTACGGGAATATAAACGGAGAAGAGAAGATGAAGATATTTGTGAAAACTCTCAAGGGGTCTCACTTCGCGATCGATGTAAAACCCGAGGATTCGGTATGAGATAATCTGCTGATAATCGTTGATTTAGGTCTGGTTTAGTATTTGACTGTTTGATTTAGAGACTGCTAGAGATAATTGATATTTAAGGAATTTGGGAAACTTTGTGTACGGTTTTGTTTTGCGATCTCGTTATGTATATGATGAAGCTCCGACGATTTTGGTGTATACTATATAGTTTATTTTAGCTGTGGTGACTATCGCTTGCTTACTTCCAAGCTTTTAATTTAATTGGATGCATGTTATGTTGTATACTAGTTTAATTGGGTGTAGATGTATCTGAATTGTGGTCCTGGTTCATGTTTTTGACTTTCAGGTAGCTGATGTGAAGAAGAACATAGAGACTGTGCATGGTGCAGACGTTTATCCTGCTGCCAAGCTGATGCTTATTCACCAAGGCAAAGTGCTTAAGGATGAGACCACCATTGAGGAGAACAAAGTTGCTGACAACAGTTTTATTGTCATCATGATGGCTAAGGTGAGCTTGGATCTTAAGAAACAAGTTGTTTTTCTTTTAATTTTTTTGATTACCTAATTTTGACTTGTGTTACATGTAGAGTAAACCTGCCTCAGCTGGAGCGTCTAGTGCATCTGCTGCCACTACAGTGCAGGTGAGTTGGTTATGCTCTTATAGCATCTTCATCATGTAGCTTGTTTGTTGGATGGTCTAACTTTGGAATTGGTTTAGGCTAAGTCAATGCCTACCTCATCAACACAGCCTTCAACTTCCCCTCAGCCTCCTCCAGCCTCTGTTGCAATGTGAGTTTGATGGACTAGTATTTTCTGCTCGGAAAATTTCTTGTAATTTATCTGAAAAAAGCTGACGTGTATTCTATACTAATTGCAATTTTCTCCTGCAGACCAGCTGCAACTGTACCAACACCTGCAGCTGCTACTGAAGCTGCACCTGCACCTGCACCTGTACCCGAATCTGTTTCTGCTACTCCACCAGCAAGCACTCCCGCACCCGAATCAACTCCTGCTGGGTTAGCATATTTACTGTATATATATTTAGTCCTTGGAATGGAATGTTCTTAGTTCAGATATTGGCTTACTCTTATTTCGTTTCATCTTCTTTTGGTTAATATAGATCTCAGGGTGACGTGTACGGACAAGCAGCATCTAACTTGGCCGCTGGAAGTAATTTAGAGAGTACCATTCTGCAGATTCTGGACATGGGTGGAGGAGCCTGGGACCGGGACACTGTTGTCCGTGCACTCCGTGCTGCATTTAACAACCCTGAAAGAGCTGTGGAATATCTTTACTCTGTGAGTTCTATTTTGTTTTTTCTTCTTCTGAATTTGATGTAGATGCGCTGAGTCCTATGATCTTGGTCACTAGGACTTTAATCTTCTACCATGTCACTGTTATTATAGGCTATTGTTTTTAGTGACACTAAAGCGAGATTATAATTTATATATTTTAAACACTTATGTTTATGCATTAGGGGATCCCCGAGCAAGCTGAAGTTCCACCAGTTACTCGTGCTCCAGCTAGTGGTGGGCAGCCAGCAAATCCTCCAGCACAGACTCAGCAACCTGCAGAGGCACCTGCTACTGGTCCTAATGCAAATCCGTTGGATCTCTTCCCACAGGTGATCAATTTAGAGATCAAAAGCGCACTTTGTTTCATTTAAAATTTTTGATCATCATTGGGTATGTTGTACTAATCTATGTTTATCTTTGGCAGGGGTTGCCAAATGTTGGAGCAAACCCTGGTGGAGGAACACTTGATTTCCTGCGCAACAGCCAACAGGTGTGAGCTGTTTCTTTTCTTATACTTGCTTACGAAAAGAGTATATCAGACATCAGTATATGACTTCTTTATTGTTGTTTATACTGGTGTACATTAGTTCCAAGCTCTGCGTGCAATGGTGCAAGCAAACCCTCAAGTTCTGCAGGTATGTTTATTCAATTCACAGAACTAGAGTAATTGTCAGGCTTTCACCGAGTATAATCATTTGATACCTTTACAAATGAATAATTTCGTCCATGCGTTATCTGCAGCCTATGCTTCAGGAACTGGGAAAGCAAAACCCAAACTTGATGCGGTTGATTCAAGAACATCAAGCTGATTTCTTACGTTTAATCAACGAACCCGTTGAAGGAGGGGCAGAAGGGTATGTATAATCCTTGCCTCTTGCGATTATGATTCATATGTAACATACATAAAACCAAAACTCTCTGAGGCTTTCAACTACTTAAACAGTGATTATAACCAATTTTTGTGCACTGTATTATTCAGCGGCAACCTATTCGGCGGCGAAGGAATGCCACAGCCACAGGCGATCCAGGTCACACCTGAGGAACGCGACGCAATCGAACGGGTATGTTCTGTTAGTTTTCTCTCGTTATTTTTGCACTTTGATTCTCTCTTGATGATCATTAACTTGGTTTCGCCTTGATAAAACAAAAAATAAATAAATACAGTTGGAAGCGATGGGATTTGAGAGAGCATTGGTGTTGGAAGTGTTCTTTGCGTGCAACAAGAACGAAGAGTTGGCTGCAAACTATCTTCTGGATCACATGCATGAGTTTGAGGAATAAGCTTCTTCAATAAAATTACCCTTGTTCTTCTCTCTCGTTGTCTCTTCTCATTGGTTCATATGTTTTTCTTTATATATTGTGGGGATGCCAAGTTCGAACTTCGTTACTCGTCCGTGGTCATGGATTCACTCAGTTTGTCAGTTTAAAATGGAGTTTCTCATCTGCTCTTTATCTATTTTCGTGGATCGTATGTAGAGTCGTTGCTGAATCATATTCCTTTTTTTGTCGAACTGGAGACAACATGTATTGTATGTGTATGTGTTAATAGAAAAAAAAACATGAAAACCCAAAATTGATTCAGTGTATTGATCTCCTAAAACTTCCCTCGTGTACTCTATCAAATACGTGTTAGTTACAACATTTGGTTTTACCTTCTCGAATGTAAGTTTTATATAAGTGTGAATCTCTTGAAATATACACCATGATTACGAGAAAAACATGATTAAATGTTTTGATTCGTCTCTATTCTCTAAAGTGGAAATGGGAGCAGAGGATTAATTTTTTAAAATAATAATAATAAATGAAATTTACCGACAATCACGGGAAACCAGGGCCCATATAAATAATTCATTTATTCACAAATACAGTATAAAGTCTTTGACGGGTCAACACCGTTAGACACTTGTCGAACTCTCATTGGGCCTTTTCTCTTTACTTTCCAGAGCTCAAAGCCCATCTTCTTCCCTTTTTTCCCCCTTATTTCTTCTCGCTGCCCTCATTTCGCGTCACGAGCTTCGAATTCGACAAACCCTAATTCCAAAACTCCCCCCCCCCCTCCCCCCTCGGTAAGCTCCTCCAGATCTGACCTTACTTCGCTCGTAGCTTTCTATGTTGCTCCTTGTTCTTGTCGTTTTGTTTTGTTTAACTTCGTTTACTCTGTTGTTGGTTATCTTGTCTGTGCTCGTTCTGATTTCGAGATCTGGCCATATTCACAAATGATTTCCATTGATTTGCGTGTTTATCTCGCTAGATTTTGCCTGAGTTGACCTGTACTGTTTGTTTCATCTCCGATTTGTTGGTATTGACGATTAATCTGTACGAATATGCTTTGAGTAGATTTGAGGTTTGAAACAGATATGTCGACGAACTCGAGAGGATTTGGAAAATAGTTATTATATATAATTATAATCTATCCGGTACAAACCGGTTCTAACTAAACCAAAGTCTAATGTATAAACCACATTCTAAGATATAATAAAATGCCATGGAATGATGTTGAATTTAGCTTACTTACAGTTACAGCCATGTTCATGAAGTTTGAAATCTTTTTTTTTCTTGAAAACAGGATATCTAACAAGAGTGTGATTACGAAACGATGTCGTCTACTCGTGAAGAGAATGTGTACTTAGCCAAGTTAGCGGAACAAGCTGAACGTTACGAAGAGATGGTTGAGTTCATGGAGAAAGTTGCCAAGACTGTTGACTCCGAGGAGCTTACTGTCGAAGAGAGGAACCTCTTGTCCGTTGCTTACAAGAACGTGATTGGTGCTAGAAGAGCTTCCTGGAGGATCATTTCTTCCATTGAGCAGAAGGAAGAAAGCAGAGGGAACGAGGATCACGTCACGCTTATCAAGGACTACAGAGGGAAGATTGAGACCGAGCTCGGGAAGATCTGTGATGGGATTTTGAACCTTTTGGATTCTCACCTTGTTCCCGCTGCGTCTTTGGCTGAGTCTAAAGTGTTTTACCTGAAGATGAAGGGTGATTACCATAGGTACCTTGCTGAGTTTAAGACTGGTGCTGAGAGGAAGGATGCTGCTGAGAGCACTCTCTTGGCTTACAAGTCAGCTCAGGTAAAAAAGGGTTTATCTTTGAGAGTTGTTCAAAGGAGTTTGTCTTGATGAATGCTTATGGTTGTTTCTTTCTGCTTCTGATACAGGATATTGCACTTGCTGATTTACCTCCAACTCATCCGATTAGATTGGGACTTGCTCTTAACTTCTCTGTCTTCTACTATGAGATTCTCAACTCTCCTGATCGCGCTTGCAGTCTCGCCAAACAGGTTTGGGGTTTTTGCCTTGTGGGATATTATTCATGCTTTTGCCCGAACCAATTCCTGAATGATAATATTATTTTACTCAATGGTTTTCATAGGCTTTTGATGAAGCAATCTCTGAGCTGGACACACTAGGAGAAGAATCATACAAGGACAGCACACTGATAATGCAACTTCTCCGTGACAACCTGACCCTCTGGACTTCTGACCTCAATGTACACTTCTACCTCCCCCTCTAACTCTTTACTTTTTTAAGTCCTTTATACACAAATCTAAAGCATGTACTGAGAGTAAAGTTTCGATCAAAAGCTCATGTGTTGCTCATATTACAGGATGAGGTGGGTGGTGATGAGATCAAGGAGGCGTCGAAAGACGAACCTGAAGAAGGGAAACAAGCTTAGACGTTGAAGAGAGCGCGCAAGACATGTCTAAGTATGTATGGTATGGATTTGGCTTTAGTTTCTTAAAACATTATCATTTGAGGTTTGTAAACTCTAAACTCTGTTATTTTTTATGGGGTTTTTAAGCTGTTGAGTCTTTCGTTGGTTTTATCTTTGTTAGTATTATCGAGGAAGTGAAACCCATCTTTAACAGAATCTGGGCAACAAAATCAAACACCCAACTCCGGCAAGAAACAAGTTATTTTAAAAAAAAAAAAAATTTGCGCAAATTTATTTTCCTTATAATAATATATTTTGCATGTGTGACGAACACATTACTGAAGGGTCTCTCTCCGTTCAGTTATACTATTTGTTTTTTTCTTTTTTTTTTTGAAACAGGGCTTCTGTTTGTTTTTACTTTGTTCAGAAATAAATACTGAATTATTATCTTGTACCGCTGAAAATTTTGTAATTTTAATTTGTACTTATTTTTGAACTTATTTATAGGAATACGAGTATTTGCAAATCAGTGTCATAAGCACGTAACTATGGATTATTATTCAAGTAATGAAACACATAAACACTGGCTATTATTACCACCACCCTTCTCTAATCCCACTGCTTAGCTTTTCCCCTTGCCTTTGTGCATTCATCTCTCTTCTCTCTCAAATGGTTTCAGCTACTTCAGTTAACATTTTTGTTTGCTTTTACTATAATTTTTTTTTGGTTTTGAAGCTCAAAAAGCTTTGATAAGACAGATGAGAAAGAAGCACTTGGATTTTGTTGGTTGCTTTTGCTTTTTTCTCATCCATGAAAACATTTTATTTCCTCTTTTCTTCTTCTCTTCCCTCCCTTCCTTCTCTTCTTGATTTTCTTTTGTCATCATATTTTCCTTGTCTTCTTCTAACCTGACACCCTTCAGAACGACAAAGCACCCGTTAAATATAAGCAGATAATCAAGAGGGTAATCATGTGAATGAAATGGTTCAACCAGTCAGAATATCTTTAATACATCGCTTTACATGTGACATACATCATTAGCCTTTTCAATATGGAATACACTAATCATAACAAAGTGGTCCAACTGAAATAGTTACAGCGTCAAAGTTGGATGGTAAGTTTTTCTATTATTGATATACTTATATATTGTGCTTCTTTTTCATAATATATCATGAAAGAATCTAAATCATAACAAGAATACCATATTGTATGAATATAACAGTATCATGAAAGAATGTTATATACTGAGATAAATACAAAACCTGCAGTCTTATCCTTGTCTTTTCTAACACTTAAAAAATAATAATTATACACTGCATACATGTATTGGTGTCTTTCTCATCTTGTGTGAAAAACGAGTTCAAGACTTATGCAATTATTACGTATGTGCCTTTGACATGGCTCCAGTCAAATAAACATTTCCATATTTTATTATACGTATAAAATTAAAATCAAGTTGTGAAAGACACAAAATTTAAAATCAAGAATTAGAGCAAAGTTTGTATACATACCTCTTGTTGAGCTTTCAACTCAAGTGCACACTCGACCCGCGAATCATCAGATTTCATCGGCGGCGTCTTCATCAGGCTAACACTTACCGGTGCACTCTGCACACCCACATCTCGTTTCAACCCCAGAACTTTCTTTTCTGCTCAAAAACAACCCTAATCTCTTAAACCCACAGTATAAAAACCGCCTTTATGAGATCATTTGACAAAGATGATAATCAGTGACCTTGAATAAGAACAGGACCAGTAGAGACATGATCCTCTTGAATGATTCTGATGTCAGGATTACTCGTTCTTGAATTGTTGAAATTGTGATTAGAGGGAAAAGTCATGCGTGGAGTAGACTTGTTGGATACGTCTCTGAAGGATCTTGAGTTTAGGGTTTTAGAAGACAAACACTCCATAGGAACTTCACCAGACAGAGGATTGCAAATGTACTTCTCTGCTTCGTTCCATTTTGAGTTTAACTCAATACCTTCTGGTTTTAACCACTCTTGATTCTTCTTGTACATTGTTTTTGCTTGCAATGCTATAAAGAAAAGAGCAAGACAGAACAAACAAAAGTCACTATGCATGTTCTCTATTCTTGTCCATGACATAGCTTTTTCCTTTTCAGCTCTTAAAGTTGAGAGTCATTAAAAAGGCTTACCCTTGAGTGCACCATTGAATGAATAATTTGATGGGCCAATCTCCTCTGTCCAAAAACTTCAATTATTTAGAACATGCTTCTAACAAAACATTATCATAGACATATAAAGACGTATATAAAGATAGAAAGAGGTTTTATTGATTTTGCCTGTGAGAGAGTAGCCAGGAGAAGAGGCAGTACTGCAGATGGTCAAGGTTGTTCTGGAAGACTTATGATCTTCTCGTGAGGAAGCAGAAAACCTTCTAGAACAAGGGTTTTCACGAGTAAAACGACCATTTCGAGTCCATTCTTGTAGGCTAAACTCGAGCTCTTTGACACGCAAAGCCATTGAAAAAGAACAATGTTTATTACGAAAGAGCAAAGGTAAGCCAAGTAGGAGGATGATGGGAGGTAATATACCTTTAAATTTAAAGGGATTACAGATATTCACATAAAATATAGAAAAAAATTAATATAATGTCTCATCAAGTTTTGGAATATATTATATATTGAATTATAATTGGACACGTAACATGTATTGAAAAACATCTTATAGAAAAGTTTCTTCTCTTTTTGTCTTTTGTGTTTTGGGGGTAATCTATATATGGGAAACAAATTCTCTGCATGTTCCACTTTTTCTTCTTAGTTTTCTAATCGTTTTAATTATTTTTTCCTTTTCATGTCTTAATTTATATAGTGACAATTCAAAATAGTGGAATTGATTAGTAAGAAAAGATTGATTGATTGATTTAACATGTCTGTCTACCTCTCTCTGAAATCAAAACTGACTGAAACATATGAGTTGCGTATAAGAACATTAACAATTTACTTATGTGAAAGATCGAAAGTCTTAAATTCTTTCTCAAGAAATATAATATATATCAAGGTTTAAAATAATGACTAGGCTTAAACACTATAAGAGATTAATATTTGAGCTTAGACATGTGTTTAGGCACCTTCTAAACAAAGCCGGATTAGTCAACACTGTTTTGAAACATTTCAATTAAGCCTCCAAATTTATGGAGCCAACATTTTCAACAAAGTTATATACGTATATGTATATAATTAACACAAAATATATTCAGTGTAACAAAAGTAGATGAAACATTTTGTTTATAAAAAAATTATAGCTACTGGATGAATTTTATATTGGGAGATTTAGATTTTAATAAATTAATAATTGCGTTTAGACATGTGTTTAGGCACGTCTAAACAAAGCTGGATTTGTCAACACTGTTTTGAATCATTTCAATTAAGCCTCCAAATTAGTGGAGCCAACATTTTCAATGTATATGTAGAATATAATTATAACTACTGGATGAGTTTGATATTGGGAGATTTAAATTTGAATAAATTTTATACTATAAAAATATGTTTTAAAACAATTGTAAACTTAATAATAAATAGTATATATTTTCAAATAGGGATCCCGATAATCTATCTTATTAAAACAGAAACATCACAACTTTTTCTAGGTGGATTTTTTAGTTGGACCTCGTATTTTTATTAAATATCTCATCGCTTATAAATTAAAAGTACCATAATTAAAGGTACCATAACAGACTTTGTATATGTCTTAAATACATCACCTCTTATGAAATACTCCGTACCATAACCGAACCTATATTATTAATATAATATCTATGTTAATAAAAACTATACTACTTCAGAATATATCAATTAACTATGTCGTCTAACCATTATACAAGAAGACATTATACATTATCACTCGACTAGGTGGAACGAACAAGAATACATTATACATGTTCTAATTTTAATGTTTCGGCAATGTACAAATAAATTTAAGAACATATCCTATAAAAATATTTGTTAAATAATTCACTTCTGAACATCAGTTCATACAGTTCATCTCAGTTACTCAATTTTTTACAACTAAACACAATATTATGATTTTGAAGTTCCTATATTTCTGGTAATAATTGATATCTATATCTATTGTTATAATATATTTCATAACAGAAATATCAGCTTTTGCTTAACAATAACATATATTTTCTCAAAACCCTTTCTCTAAGTCTATTCAAAGATGCCTAATATCTCGCCAGATTTTGTGATTTTGTTTTTACTATAGATTAGGAAATTGGCTTAGGGAATATTTATGTGCTATATTCGATGCATATCATTATTTACATAACATATATAGATATCTCGAATTTTACTTTCAAATATTTTTTTTTAATGGAAAATTGTTTCTCCAAGTCGTTACAATTATTCCTAGGGGTGGGCGTTCGGATACCATTCGGGTATTTCTAAATTTTGGTTCGGGTACAGTTTGGATCTTTGCTGGTTCGGTTCAGGTTCGGATAACCCATTTAAATTATATTTACAGTTTGAAATTCATTATATGCTTATAATTTTCCAAAATTAATTAATAAAATAATATATTACACATAAATTTGAATAACATATGTCAAAATACTTAGAATTAACATATAAATTGGTTTGGTTTGAATGTTTGGATTGCGAATCAATAAATATTTTAAGTACTTTTAGTGTTTCGAATATACTTTAGCTATTTTGGACATGTATTTTTGATTGTTTATATAAATTTTCAAGTATTTTGGACAATTTAAAAGTATATCATTTACCTTTTAAATATCATTTAAAAAAGTTATTTTGTTTCAACCCGAGTGATCGCATAGACGGATGATTATATTATAGATAGATGCGATGAAACAAACAAGACCAACGAATAATGATATATCTGTGGTTAGCTAAGCCGGCAGACCACACAATATCTCCGGAACCTAAAACCCATAAAGGATAGCTTAAGCCCAAACAATAACAAACCAGGACACTTACAAACCAACACTTTAAACTAAGCAACAAGACTCGTGGATATTGATAGTATGCTCAACAAAACAGAAAAATCTAAATGATAGAGAATCTATGAAATCTGTTGAATGGGAATGCCGAATGCCCCTGGCCAAACCACCGTAAAACCACTCCCTCCTAGTACAACGAGGAAACACCTCAAGAACCAAGTAACACAAGCTTCACAAACCGGTAAAGGAGAATCCTTCAGATTCAATCAACCTCCGGACACGGATGAGTCGTACAAGACTTAGAAACACCAAGGAATGAAGCCACACCGAAATCAAATCTCCACAGGATCTGAACAAACAACTAGGAGCCAAGCCCACCTAATCCAGAGCAAAACACAGGCCATGAACGGCATAAAGAAGGACCAGAGAAATCCAAAACAAACTCCAACCTTGAACCTGAAAGAGCGAACTACACAAGAAATCCAGAAATATGCAACACAACAAAACACACCAAATCTAGGCGTAGATTTCTAAACAAAAGCTTTGTGGCTAGGCCACACTGTGAATCATCAGCTCCGGAGCTTTTATCAAAAATCTACAACTTTTATCCCAAGTTATTGCTGTTATAATTTGATTAATTATATACGTGTTTTTGTGCGTATTCTTGCTCTTATATAGTCTTTGGTGTGAGAAACATTTAGATCGTAAGGCTATCTCATCAACTTTACCGATCTCAGAGCCCAAAGTGAACATAGTATCAGTTAAGTGTTTGGAATCCATGTAATTGTTCAATAGCACTCACAGCCTAGCCGTGATCTCATAAGGTTTGTCTAAGCCTGGTTGAACATCGTAAAAGGTTTATGGAAGCCCAAGTTTTCAGAACTTAGGAAATGCTAAGGTCCAATAAATCTATTTCAATTAGTACATCTAATACAGAAACTCAAATCCCATATATGTTGTATTATCCATCACTATCTCAGAAGTCAAAAGATTTTGAATTAAATAATAGTTCAAAAGGATATTAATTAGAGTAATTAGCAGGGGCATATATTGGCCCTGCCCCCTAATCAGTCGAACACTACAATTATTGGATTGAGACTTTAATTAAAAATTAGTAAAATACACTCCTATCAGACGCACAGAGAAATCAACTAAAGACAATTATAGGGGTCAACGTAGGAACTGATGTATAATAGATACACTATTGTTTTGTCTTTGTATGTGAGTGATCTTGATTAGATTACTAGTTCCAAGATATTGGATGCTTCATGAGCGCGAAACTAATCAACCTTAATTTAGTAAACTAAAAATATAAAGTCGAAACTGGTTCTTGATGCGTTGCACTGGACAAGTGTTTAATTATGGACCCTGTCTTTTGAATCATCCAAGACCAAGATACGGGTTAAGGATTTCTTAATTGTGTTTAAGTTATTTGTTAATTACTCATACATTTTAATGTGCTAAACTTGTCATGAATGGGTTTTTATAATAAGTATATCAAGTAAAGGAGACAAGATAACGAAGCTTGTCTAGATTATGCCAAACAGTAACCCTTAGCCATGCGGATTTCACGTGCGGCATGCTCTACATGCTTCTTTTCTTTTATTTTTAGCTTTGTTATCTTATTCTGAAATTAAAAATAATTGGATGCAAACAACTACCAAGACAACACAAGTTCAAGACTTAATTATTTTCTCTATTTAAAACAATCAACCTTATTCTTATTATTCGAATATCATGCCTTTCAATATGAGAGTATCATTGACGATGCACGTGAATTCAATCTACGTTTATAGTAAATGCATGCTATCTTTGGTAAAAAAAAGATGTAATCTATTAATAATAGGAATCCTGATTAATTCGAAAGGGTTTGTGTTTTTATAGGTATCTCAGATCTTGTGAAAAGTTGCGACTGTTCGTTAAAAAGTTGCGTTTATTTTTTTTGAAAAGAAGCGACTGCTTAAAAGGTTGTGTCTCTTCTTCGATAAAAGTTGCAATTGTTTAAATTGAAAGGGTGTGTGTTTTTATAGGTAGCTTAAATCTTGTGAAAAATTGCGATTGTTCGTTAAAAAAGTTGTGTCTCTTCTTTATGAAAAGATGCGACTACTTAAAAGGTTGTGTCGCTTCTTCGAAAAAAGTTGCAACTGTTTAAATTGAAATGGTGTGTGTTTTTATAAGTAGCTTAAATCTTGTGAAAAGTTACGATTGTTCGTTAAAAAGTTGTGTCTCTTCTTTATGAAAAGATGCGACTACGTAAAAGGTTGTGTCTCTTCTTTGATAAAAGTTGCAACTGTTTAAATTGAAAAGATGTGACTTTTCAAATATGTGACTTTTCAAATAGAGCTTTTCAAAATCTATAAATAGTCTATGTTTATACACTTCTGAAACTAAAATTTTCGCTAATCTAATTGATAGTAAAATGGTGAAAAAAATAGTTCTATGAAATTACATGGTTACAAATTTTTTGAAGATGTTCAAATGAAACATTGTCAACAAAAAATATTAAGAAGAGTTTTACGTGTTTGGATGGCCAAAATTCTAAACGGAACAATGAAATTATTAGTCTTAATTTTCTTCTACTAGATGAAAATGTTTGTTTTATGTCGTTTTTATCTTAAGAGAAATAAATTGTTGTATAATAGCAATCTCAATTAATGTAAAGATGTATTTTTTAATTTAAGAGTTGTGAAAAATATCACAAGAAGTTGCATCATTTTGTTTGTATACGGTTGCAACTTTCTAAACTTGTAAATAACTGTTTTAACTGACTTGTGGATGCATTTGTTAGTTTTTTATTTAAGAATTTTGTATTTGTTTTTATTATTTTTATTATGAAAAGATGCATCTAATAGTTACTAACATTGATATGAAAGGTTGTATCAATTACTTGTGTCTTTTCAGTATCTATATATAGTATTTGTTTAAAACTCCATTGTTTTTCTATTTCTTAAACAAGCATATCTTATATTTTCCATTTATCAAATAAGTAAACGTTCAGTAAATGTAGATCAAAACTTTAATAATTCACTTTTAATTTTTAGTAGAATATATCTATTTTTAAAAGTACGAAGAGTGTTTAATACATTTTTGCATCATCAAATATCCATTGTTCCATTATTCTTCAACAAACAAGATTATTTTGCATAGTCTTATAATTTTTTATATTACTATATATTAATTAAACTAGAAAAGAAACTTCAAATAGAGTTCTATGGAACGACTTTCATCTATTTTTTATATTTTTCATTATTTCTTTCGTCTATATATATATATCCATATATTAACATATTATAAAAACAAAAAAAAATGAAAAATGATGGAATTATGTTTTAACAATCATATTTTTTTGTTCACCCATTTTGAAAAATATACAAATGGAAATATATATATCTATGTATTAATTATGAAATATTAGATAAAAATAACTTGGAAATAAATAATGTAAATGCTTTAAAGACTCGAAAATGATTGAATATATTTCCAGGACCAAAATAAGTTGAATAATTTTTGATACATTTTATAAAGTTTTCTATTACAATTTGTAAATTTGTTTTTCATAAAATAAGTTTCCGTGCGACATCGCACGGGTTCCTTACCTAGTAATAATAACGTGGGAAATAGCAGTGATTGATGAAATTTTAACTTTGGTAGTTGTTTTTCCTTCTTTTAATTTCCTTGAAAAATATACTACAATATTGGGATCTTGGTTATTTTTTTATTTTTTTTTTTTGAAAAATGGCATGATTTTGGTTATAATACAGACGTACTGACTAATAAGCTATAGTCAGGCATGTACTGATACGCTCATGTATATGTAGCAACATTTAGAATACCAAAATGTTCTGTTTTGAAACATGGCATAGGGAACTTGAGATATAATATGAAGAAGGGGACACACAAAACAATTTCCAAGAATTAAGGCGCTAATAAGATATGCAGGGCATTGGTATTTGAACTGTTATTAAGTAAAGTAAAGTAAAGTAAATTAAAACAGCTGTATCAATCAATACAATTAGAGAAATTGAGTTATGTTGTGTGAATGGTTCAGTGGGAGCTGAACGAAGCAGGCCAGGTTCAAGTTACGGCTGATTTGGTGGTGGAACACGAGAAAAGACATGTGGGATTGTGTTTTGGCTTTGTGATACATACAAGTAACTTGTTCCAGTAGAAACAAATAATAATTGAGCTTAGAAAGTTTCGTAGCGATATTTAGCAAAAAAAAAAGTTTCGTACCGATGTTTATCTTAAGCTACACTACTTTTTAATCCAAAAAAAAATTGGAACTTCTAAAATATGCTTCGCTTTAACCAAATTTTATAAAACAATAAAAGTGAAGTACTCGTTACGTACAACAGAAGTATTTCAATGTATGATTCGTGTTAATTAAAAGGTGAGGAAAACATTGTACATTGTCACTATGATATCCTTATGAAACTAGACAATATCTTGGGTTTCCATTATAAATTGTAGAGAGATGTGAATGTTGTGTATTATTGATAGGAGAAGATAGTACAATATATATACAAGGGAGATGAGATCACGTAGGATCTGTAGGACTTATCTACAGGGAATATACTCTAACAACATACATGATACTCCTAGATACAAGGTACTATACTTATCTCCTATACGCCCCCGCAAGATGAGCGACCGGATGAGAGCCCAATCTTGGAATTTAAATGTTGCAGGCGCAGACGAGGCAACGGCTTTGTGAGTGCATCAGCCAGCTGATCTTTAGATGAGACATGGGTGACCCGAAGGAACTTGGACTGAACCATTTGTCGAACAAAGTGGTAGTCAAGGGCGACATGCTTCATTCGAGAATGAAACACAGGATTTGCCGCAAGATAAGTAGCACCCACATTATCACAAAAGATGACAGGTTGAGACGAGGGTGAGATACCAAGTTCAGACATGAGATAAGACACCCAGCATATCTCAGCTGCAGTGTCAGCTACCGACCTGTACTCCGCCTCAGTGGAAGAACGAGCAACTGTCTTTTGTTTCTTTGATGACCAGACAACGGGATGAGAGCCAAGATAAACAATGTAGGCACCAGTAGATGTGTAGTCATCACGATTACCTGACCAGTCTGAGTCAGAGAAGGCGTGAAGGTTCGGAGTGTTGGTGCTACTCAGAAACAAGCCTTGATCACGAGTACCAGAGAGGTAGCGAAGGACACGTTTAGCTGCTTGCCAGTGTTCATCTGTTGGACGATGCATAAACTGGGACAGCTTGTTCACAGCGAACGCCACGTCTGGTCTTGTAAAGTGGAGATACTGCAGGCTTCCAACGAGGGTGCGATACTCACGACCATCATCAAGTGGTGTGCCGGAGGTGAGTTGCAGGTGATGGTTAGACGCCATCGGAGTTGAGACCGGGTTAGCGTCGAGTAAGTGAGTACGAGCCAACAAATCAGTAATATATTTCTGTTGAGTAAGAAGAAGACCTTCGCTGGTGCGGTGTGCCTCAATTCCCAAAAAATAGCTGAGGGAGCCTAAGTCCTTGAGAAAGAAACGAGCTCCCAACCGTTGAATGAACTTCTCAACCGCGGCGGAGGAGTTACCAGTGACCACAATGTCATCGACATAAACAAGTACGTACAGTGTGATGTCTGGACGAATAAGAATGAAAAGCGATGCATCGGAGAGAGAGTTCTTGAATCCAGAGTCCATAAGAAAGGACCGAAGCTCCTGGTACCATGCCCTAGGTGCTTGCCGAAGGCCATACAGAGCTTTGCGTAATTTGCAGACATGAGTGGGTTTAGTGGCATCAACAAAACCAGTGGGCTGAGCAATGTAAACGTCTTCCTCGAGCTTTCCTTGGAGGAAGGCGTTGTTGATGTCCAATTGACGAAGAACCCAGCCGTTGGTAACCGCATGACCCAGAACCAGACGAACTGTACCTGCTTTGATGACAGGACTGAAGGTTTCCTCGTAGTCAAGACCAGGACGCTGATGACAACCCTTTGCAACAAATCTAGATTTGTACTGCTTTTGACCATTAGGTAGCCTCTTGATTCGATGAACCCATCTGGTACCGACAAGTTTCTGAGAAGGATCTGCAGGAACCAAATCCCATGTTCTATGTTTAATCTGAGCATCATATTCAGAGCCCATAGAGCGACGCCACTTCTCATCTTTAAGAGCCTGAGCCACTGAAGTTGGTTCTGTTTCAAGGTCAGAGCTTGTGAACATTGCAAACTTGGGATTGGGTTTGCTAATTTGATTCTTCAACCTCGTCATCATAGGATGATTGTTGGAGGGAGGAGGCACAGCAGAATGAGAACCTGAGGCATGAGTATCAGAACCGGAGCCTGACGATGCAGAAGCAGAGGTGTCAGAGGCCTGTGGAGCGACAGAGTCTTGTTGTTGTGCTTGTGAAGGACCTGAGCCTGGGGGCGATTGTACTGCTGACGACGACGGTGAAATTAAATGGCCAGGAAGAGGAAGAATTGGTGGAAACCAGAGAGTGGAAGAGGAAGAAGAAGTAGGCTTAGAAGCGGAATGAAGCTTTTTGTAGGGAAACTCTGTTTCATGAAATTGAACATGGCGAGAAATGAAGATTTTGGTGGAGGAAGGATCAAGACAGAGGTAGGCACTCTGAGTTTGGGAGTAACCCAAGAAGATACAGGGAGTGGAGCGAGAATCAAGTTTGTGTTTTGTGTAGGGTCTGAGCCATGGATAGCAGAGGCATCCGAAGACGCGAAGTTTTGAGTAGTTGGGAGGAGAATGATTGAGGAGTTCAAAAGGGGAAGAGTTTGAAAGAGTTGATGTTGGGAGGCGATTTATGAGATAAGCTGCTGCAGTGAGTGCATAGCTCCAGTAGGAGATGGGTATGGAGGCGTGAGAGAGAAGAGCCAAGCCGGTTTCAACGAGATGACGATGACGTCTTTCGGCAAAACCGTTATGTTGGGGAGTGTGGGGAGGAGAGGTGAGATGGGTAATGCCGTTTGAAGCAAGGAAGTCTTTCATGGCAATATACTCACCTCCGTTATCAGAGTAGAGAGTGATTATTTGGGTTTGAAATTTCTTTTCGACTAGGCTTTTGAAACGAGTGAAAACAGGAAGCACATCAGATTTTTTACGTAAGGGATAAAGCCAGATATAGTGAGTATGGTGATCAACAAAAATGACATAGTATTTGAATCCATCGATAGAGTGAACTGGTGAAGTCCACACATCTGAAAAGAGAAGTTCGAGTGGTTTGGTGGAAGAAAGAGAGGAGACTGAGAAGGGAATTTTGTGGCTCTTTGAGGTAGAACAAGCATTGCATAAAAGTGATGAATCTTTATTAGAACATGGTAAAGAATAAAGAGAAACAATGGATTTTAAAGTAGCAACAGATGGGTGTCCAAGCCGAGAATGCCAAATTGGCAAAGGACATTTTATTGAAGCAGAAAAAGCAAAAACAGAGGATTCATCAGAAGCTGGCCATACGTATCCACCATTAGTCGTCTTTCCTTGGATTAACGGGGCCCCCGAGCTGAGATCCTTCACCTGAAAGGATTGTGGGAAAAATTCCACAGACACAAGATTATCAGTGCATAATTGTTTGACTGAAATCAGATTACGAGCTATCTCAGGAACTGTAAGAACATTCTTAAGTGAGAGAGATGAGTGAGGAAGAGAAAGGGAACCCGTGTGAGTAATGTTAAGACCATCACCATTTCCAACGAGCACTTCATCTGATCCTTTGTATGGTGCGTGCAGCGCAAGGTTCGCAAGGTCAGACGTTATGTGATGAGAGGAACCACTGTCAAGGAGCCACGACGAGGGATCAGGAGGCAGTATCGAGGTGTTGTATGCACGTGGTGTACTGCTTTGGGGTCCGCGAGAAGAGTTTGCAGGCTGTGATGACTGTTGTTGCACAAGACGGAATGAGGAGCAGAACTTGGCACTGTGACCCTGCATCCCGCAAGCCTGACACTTTCCAAGGTAAGGACGACGTCCCGTGTTGGTGTGGTTTCTGTTGTTGGAGTTGTGGTGATTGTTTGAGGTCTGAGAGCGCCAATCACGGTTGGGGTTCTTCGAGTTCTGAACGTAATTCGCCGTCACTGGAAAAGGAGAAGGTTGCGATTGAGCGCTTGTGATTGCAACTTCTCGATTCAGAAGTTTCTCATGGAGCTCTGCGAACGAGATCGGAATGTCACGACTGTGAATGGATTCGACCACAGATTTGTAATCATCACCGAGTCCGTCGAGAATGATGTCAGTGAGATCCTCAGCATCTACTGGGCTACCGAGGAGAGCAAGAGCATCGGCTTTGGTCTTGATCAGCTGCATGTAGGCGTCAATATTTTTGTTTCCTTTGACACAGACCTTGAGTTGTTGCTTGAGCTGCTTGATATGACCACGGGTAGGCTTGCCATACGTAGCAGAGAGGGTGTTCCAAGCCTCAAGGGTAGTCTTGGATGTAGCAATGAGTGGTTGAAGAGAGGTCTCAATAGTACCCATGAGAGCGCTAAAGAGAAGGTTGTCCTGTCGGTTCCAAGCGGTGAGAGCCGGATTTGGCGTGACGGCATCGTCGACTGTGATGGTTGCAGCGGGTGGGGTGGCTTCTTTGTCAATGAACTTGACGAGATCATAACCTCTGAGAAGAGATGTGATCTGAACGCTCCAGGTGAGATAGTTTGTTGATGAAAGCTTGGTGATATTCACCATGTTAATCGCAGTGATGGGGTTTTTGGAATCAACGTTGATGGTGGTGTGGGTAATGATTGAAGAAGATGAAGTATCCATCTTAAGCGTGAAAAAGAAAAAGATTTTTGGGAGAGGATCTGTTGATTTAACAAGATAGCTCTGATACCATGTTAAGTTTCTTGGGCTTCCACTTAAAACCAATTGGCAATTAGTGGGGTCACCCAAGTCCCTTATATATTACTAATGTCCCTTTTATATTTTCGATGTGGGATCTTCTCTCCAATACCCTCCCTCGAGATAATTGTGGGTTTAACCATTGATCTCGCAGAATCCATCATACCCCTCCGAGATCATGCTTTATCTTCTAGCGATCTCGGAGAACTGAACCTTCTATGGGCCATCAGCTAATGGGATGATCGGGCCACTGTCCGGGCCGGATTAATTAGTGGGTCAGGGTATTGGGCCTGCTCTGATACCATGTAGAGAGATGTGAATGTTGTGTATTATTGATAGGAGAAGATAGTACAATATATATACAAGGGAGATGAGATCACGTAGGATCTGTAGGACTTATCTACAGGGAATATACTCTAACAACATACATGATACTCCTAGATACAAGGTACTATACTTATCTCCTATATAAATGTGTCGTAACTCTATGAAGCTAGACAAATATATAATTACATGTAAATACACCAACGTATATTACGACTTCGTATAAATCAAACTAGATAAATTAACTAAAGTTATGCATGAAAGTGTTTGTATTTTGTTTTGCGAGTAAAAACGACTCAAAGCATCCCCCTTTCTGTGGGATCTGTTCATCTCGTTTGAAGCAAAATGGCTATAATATTAATTATATTGAATCAGGTAATGTGTTGATAAAACAAAGCAAATGACAAGGCAATTACAAGAATATTATCATCAAAAAGAGACCGTAGTTATGTTACATGAGGTAAATAAGACCAGCTTTTAATGAAAAAATATATATACTCCTATCAATTAAATAGTTTATTCGTTTGTCACTTCTTGTTGTAGTGCATAAAAGAATAAGGTATGCAACCAAATGGCCGACCAATGTATCTTGGTTGGTGTATTTTCACATTGTTATGTAAAGTTTGGTGACGTGACTCAACCATAAGAAATTAGAATAATTTTTCTAATGGATATCTACTCAATTATCAAAAATTTAAAATGTACAATGCGGACAAAAAACTTATCCCTATAAAAACTCGTTCGAACAAGCATCTCATGACACCATCAAATCACTTAACCTTCTAAAGCTCAACTCTCTCTTCACAAAAATCACAGTCTCACAATCTCTACGTAAATCTTCTAGAAGATTCATAACCTTGGAAAAAATCTAGTATTTGCGAACATTTCATTCTTACGTCAACCGGTTATTCAAGGTAAAACAAAGCGGATATGGAAAGCATCATCATGAACTTGAAGAGAAAGGAGAAGAAATCACAAAGTAGAAGACTTGGGAAGTATCTTAAAGAACAGAAAGGGCGGATTTACATCATTAGAAGATGTGTAATGATGCTCCTTTGTTCACGTGATTGATTCATTTTTTTCATATGTTCGTGTATATATGCATGTGTGAGTGTTCAGAGATCAGGGGAAAGCATACATATACACGTATCAGTGTTTGTGCCCTAATGCGAAATTTTGTAAATGAAAAAGTTACCTGTTACTACAAACATGATTGATTGTTTCATCATTATCGAATCTGTGAAGCATTAAACAGAGATATCTTAATCTTAAGCAGGTACAATGACAAAAAAAAAAAGAATCTTAAGCAGGCTAATAGCTTAGACTGATTCTATTTTCATATAGTAAATACAAATTACAATCTTGAAAATACGGGCTATATGAAGTTTTGTAAGTCCGTTTTAGCAACTACATATATACGTATATAATTTTGATACATTTCAAAGGAAATAAGATGACTTCATGTGTCTCATAACACATAAAAAGTATATTGGCAAAAGAGCGGCCATTGCATTTCAAATATTATAAGATAGTAGTATAGTGTGATTCGTATGTTGGGAACAGTGTCCACAACGTATACTTCATTAATCAGTTCGCAAGTTGGGAGAAAAAGATGGGTCTCACATGTGTATATTTATATGTATGTACCTTCCTCGAAATCATTTTACATTTCCTTATATTTCTTCACCGACTTGTGTTATTATCACTCCATTGACTCTTTTTCGTTTTGTTTCATCTAAAGGCATCTCCATCCCTCTCTACTTTTTCTTTCAAAATGCGTTAAAAAGGAATATATAGTAAGAATTACTCCAACCTAACTATATATCTTATCCATAATAAATATTATCCTTATAGAGTAATTTCTTTTTTGTTTGTTCATCTTTTTATCGTCGAGTAATATATGAAGTTGAACTGAAACATTTTTACTCTATTTTTATTTTTACTCCATTTTAAAAAAAAAAATAGAATTTTACAATGAAGATGCTCTAATACGGTAGAAACTTAGAGTTTTTTATTGTTAAATTTTTTAATCCTGAAAATTAGTTTGGGGAAAACGACCACTCTTGTTGTTTTGTGAACTTAATGCTATTCGTATCAATGATTTCTTTCACCACTCTCTGATCAATTATATTAACATTTTTTTAGAAAAAAAGTTCATGTATTCAAAAAAAATTATAGCAGAATTTTGAAATATTTATTGGTAAAATCTTAACATATTTAATGAGAGATTTTGGTGAGAGACTCGCTACTATAAATGTCCTGAGAATATTCAATTAATATATTTAAGGAGTATTCAACATAAACTCTCAATACAAATATGTGTAGATATATAAAATAAATAATAATTAATAATGAATATCTGTATATCATAAATTAGAGTATCCATAGTGAAAATATTTCCAAATATTACTTAGTAAATTAACAGATAACAATACTTAAAATTTGGTTTTCCAAAATAGTAAAGAAGTCCACTTAAAACATCTAAAGTTATTTTATTTGAATTATTTTTTGAGTGGTTTTCTCCACTATTTGAAAAGAAAAGACTTGTGTTGCCAAATTTGGAAAGAATACCGGACGTACGCATTACTCATATACTTGATGGGCCTAAATTTGACTTGATAAATGCGCCAAGTATAATATGTTTCAGTTTAACAGTAAAACGTGTTGATGTCTGATACAAATTCTGCTCAAACTCGCACAAAACAAAGAGAATACCTTGAACTGATCTTCCAGTGCATTAAGTTCACCAAAATCTAACAGCTCTGTTACATTCTCTGCCTCAGCTTTCTGATTCACCATCTCCAAACATCTTTGATGTATTAGGCTTCTATTTGAGCGAGTGCAGCCAAAGGTTTCTCTAGAGAACATTGATCAGCTTTCATGGAACTGAAAAGTTGTAGAACATCTGCATTTCGACGGATATAACTGGGGCATAAAGAGAGTAGATCCTGAGCTTCACTATGCCTCGCAGACTTCAACATAGCTTCAAATACACGAAGAAACATTAAATTAGATGGGAACTTCTTCGAAGTCAAAGCCTTCAGAAAAGCGAAAGCTTCAGCTCCTGATCCACTATTAGCCAAGTAATCTAAGAACGGGTCAACAAATGGAGGGAAACCGTGATTTCTCATCAGAGGTAGAAGACTCAAAGCTTCTTCAAACCCACCATCTCTCGCCACCTTCTTCATCAATAGATTCCTCACCATAATCTTGTAAGTACTGTGCCAAGGCTTCAACTGGTTCTGTTTCACTAGCTCCGTGAAAAGCTTGTATACATCTCTCGCCTGAAAACTATTGCAATAAGCAAGTACCAGCTTCTCAAATGCATAACCCGCGTAAGACACTCCCTCTTTGCCAATCATCTTCTTGAAACACTCCGAAGCTTCCTCTAGGTTCTTGGCATCACAATGCCCTTCGACTAAAGACGCCATCGCTTTGTCATCCAGATGATCTCCAGAAGCTTCCATGAAATCCACAAGCTCATTGGCTTCATCTTTCTTCCCCTTACGACTAAGTCCCGACGCAATCACACTCTGCAGATCACCGCTAGGAACATAACCTCCTTCTTTCATAGCCTTCAACACCTCATTGCTCTGCTCAAACCTATCAACGCTTCTCAAAGACTTGAGAACACTCTGCAGCATCGGATCCGTCATAACATTGCCATTACCCGTATAAGCTTTCACAGTTCTTGAAAACAAATCCATATCCAGTTTCTTAGTAGTGACAATCTTCTTGAGAAGTAAACAACAGCAGTGCGCTGTGGGCGTGTTGCTCTTGCTCCCCGCCATTGCAAACTCGAACAACTCCACAGCTTCCCTAATCATTCTACTCTGACAGAACCTCGACGAAACCCTTACATAAGTCTCCATCTCCATCTCGTAACCACCGCTCCTAAGCTCCTCAATAAGGTTCTGAAACCTATCGAGAAACTTCTCTTTCCCCAAAACCCTAGCCATAGCGTTATACGTCTTCTCATCATGCTTAAAACCGCCAGATTCCTCAATCCACCTAAAGAACAGCAACGCTCTCCTCGGCTCCACGTCAAGTTTCTCCACAACCATCTTCACCAAATCACTACTAAACTCAAGTCTCAGATCCCTAAGCTGTTTCTCCAAATCAGCGTTCCACTGATCCTTCATCACAATCTTACACACTCTATTGCAAACCTTATCCACAGAGTTATCCATAGAACCCGAAGCGAAAAGCTCCTTGAGCCTATTCAAATCACCTTCAAGTCCATCTTCCTGAAACTTCTCACCGACTTTGTCTCTAACGTTAGCTGACACACCGTGACCTTTCTTCTTCATATCATCAACCAAGCTCCAGAACTCATCTAAAAGTCCGTTAACGCCGAGGATACGCAGCATCGTGTTGTAACTCTTGGATGAGAGTTTCTCAGGGGAAGCTTCTGAAACCCAATGGAAGAACCTCTGTGCGACATCAGGGGTTGATTCAAGCGACCTCAGAGCTTTTAAAGCTAAGTCGTGGCTGATCACAATACCGTTCGAATCAAGCTCTTTGTTGATCTCATCTTTACTACTCAATCTGGTGAAAACGTCAATCACAATGGCCTCGGAAGAAGGTTTCTCTTCGATTAGGGGTTTAGATGATGAAAAGCTTCTTCGGTAAACAGAGCTCGGTGGAATGGAATAAAGACAGTGGCTTTGTTGCAGAGGTATGGAACGTTCGTGGAGGAAAGAAGTGAGAGATCGGGTCGAATTGGAGAAACGGGAGCGATGAGAAAGATATGCAGGACGAGGAGAAGAACGGTAACTCCGTGAGAGAATCAATCGCCATTGATACCTCATCCTTCTTTCAACTGGGTTTCGCTTACTTGCTCGATCTGAATCAAAAGTTCGGATCTTTCCAACGAGATGAGCAGAGCGATGGCGAAGCGTGTGTAAAATGTTTTTAGGGTTTTAGAGACGATTTTTGTTTTTGTTTTTCCAGTTTCCATTCTAACACTAGAAAACCTCTGAGAGAGTCCGAAGGTTCACTAAATTCAATTTTATTCCCCTAACCTATCTAAAGTTTTGATTTTAGCCGCGAATTTCTCAATTTGATTGTTAATCACCCCGTCTAATCTCACCTCTTTAATTTCACTGATCACTATATACCATGTCTTTAAATTTGATGTGTTTATATACTGTGCTCCAGACATGATTTTACATTGTTTTCAGTCGTTTAACTAATTGTTGGAGCTTTATGTTTTTTGATATCTCTATTTTCTTACTCTTCATATGCAATATATAATGATTTCATAGTAGAGAACATATTTTATTAACTATATGAAGAGATTACATAAACATACAAAAAGGGAAATAACATCAGAAGAACACAGGAATGTGAATCAACCCGCTTCCCAAATTTATTAAATAACTCCAAGGGAGGAATTGATTAGAAAGGAAACTGAATGTTATTAGGTGTTCTTGTTCATGCCGGTTTTGTCCTTCACCACATCGGCAGCTCCTTGTGCCTTCTCCTTCATCTGTTGTCCAGTCTATGAATTACATTTATGGTTAGGACCGTGTATATGTGTATGTTTCAATACTACTCTGTAAAAGCGAATATATAACATGAGAGATTGGGAAATTTAAAGTGAACCTGTTGCATGGAGTCTTGAGCTGAAGCAGCAGCATCTTTGGCCTTGTCCATCATACCACTTGCCTTCTCCTGTTATTCATACATTTTATCACATTAAAAGTACATTATATAACAACTTTTTGCAAGATTTGATTTAGAAAGAGACCTTAGTCTGGCCAGTGGCTTGACCGGCTTGGTAGCTCATGTTTTGCTTGTTGTCTGCCATTTTCTTTCCTTCTTTCCCTCGCTTTTGCTTAAACTTAATTTGATACTTTGATTGGTTGTTTGTATGTTGGATGATGAAAAACTGTTAAGTTTTGAGTTGCTATTTATAACCAGAAGGGATGTGCTTGCTTGCCTCCACGTGTTAAGGACACGAGGCTTGGTTCAAGAGTGTTCCATCAGTCGGTACGTGGTGCAATCCACGTGTTAGTTAATCGTTTGACCAGGACATAAAGGCTTCTTGCGTACGTGGTTTTCTCGATCTCTGATCCCAAAACGACTTGGTTTTTACTTGTAGGCTTGTTGTATTGGATGAACGAGTTATTCTTCATTTTTTTTGTAAAATCACGAGTTATTCTTTAGTTGCAAGAAATTAGGATTTAAACTTTGTATGCACGCTTAGATTCATGTGGCCAATGACTCTGAGATGTACAAACAAGATTCGCGAGATCAACGTCAGGTTCAACAACGCTATCTCTCATCTCTATCAGCTTCTAAAATAGCAGTGGGCACTTGTTCAATGCCCCCCTCCCCTCTTGAAGCAGAACAGAAAATGAAACAGTAGAGAGAAAGCAAATGACCTTGAAGATAAGGTGAAACAAGAACAGAACAAGAGACAAGTCTTTATAATGAACTCGCTTTTGTATGATTGAAATTAATGATCCTCTTGATTCATTCAGTCGTGGACATCAATATAAAAGACAGCGAGTAAGAGTAATGTAGAAAAGCGTAGACCATAAAATAGCAAACATAATAGTCTTTCATATATTAAAACCCAAACTTATAAAGTACGAAACAAACAACACACATGCTTGTGAAGGAGAGAGTGCCTCAGCTTCACAAGCCCTTTATTCATTACTAATAAGAAAAGATGCATAAAAACAGAAAGCTCATAAATAGTTCTGCTAGATTCCCTCGTCCTTCTCGTCCTCGCTGCTGCAGCTACTATTGTTGCTGCTCCACTCACACTTCAATGTAGATCTAGGCGATCCACAGTACTTGCCTAGCTTCTCAAACGTCTGATACATCACCGTCCCACTCTCTTCTCCTAGAGACTCAAATGTCCTCTCTCTGCACCCATAGTCTTCCAAGTCTACACTTATCTCCGGCTTGTACGCGTTCGCTCCAACGCTCGAGTGCACGGCCACAGAGAATTGCTTCGGCTCGAAGCAAGACAGAACCCTTGTCACTAGCTGGCTCAGGTCGAGCGTGTTGAAGTCATAACCCACAGCTTCGAAGCTAGCGTAGCTAAACCCGTCCTCAGGGGTCACATGGATAGTGGAGATAGCATCTCCTTCAATGGAGTTCATAGAGTAGCCACAGGGCTCGAACTCGAAGTCGCAGATCTGAGACTTAGGGAGGATCTTTCTGATTCCAGAGTTGTCGGTCATTGATCCATTCCCGCCGGTTTCATTCTTGTAGAAGACAGAAGCCTTCTCCCTGTCAAGACCAGTCATGCACATCTCGAGCGTGTAGACATTGTTGTTGCAGTTGCTGGAGGTCTGGGCAGAAGCAGCGTAGACATGCCATTGCTTAGTCTCATCATCATTACCCATCAAGTACGCAACGCTGTTCAAGCCCAGCTTAGTAAAGTGACCATCAAGAACAGAGACTTCCTCAGAGAAGCTCCGGTGAGGAAAAGGCTGGCCTCCAGGGCAGAGGAAGGAGCCACGAGTGTACTTGACAGACTCGACACTCAGAGAGAGCTCACCGGCCAGCTTAAGAAGAGGCGGGATAGAGAGGAGGAGCTTGGTGGTGCCACAAGTCTTGATGATGACTTTGTAAGGGTAGACAAAGAAGCTGGACTCAGAGAGGACGTAAGAGTCCAAGTGATCGTTGGAGAGAGAAGAAACGATCTCGCAAGCAGCGGGAGTGAGTATTTCGTCAAGCTGGGACCTGGTCAGAGCACGGAGACCAAGGCCCTTGGAGTCTTGGAAGAAGCTAGGCTCGAAGAAAGAGACCTCGAGGCGCTTCTCGTAGCCTTCGAAACCGATTGCAGATAAGGCCATGTCGCCTTGTAGTAGGAGGAGAGAACGATGGGAGTAGGGAACCAGCAGAAACGGAGCTTGAAAGAAAGTAAATTATAAACTGGAAATTATTAAAAAGCTATAAAACTATAGTAGGAGACTCGGTGCACGCTACAACTCAGGATGGCCTCTTAGCGCACTGCAAAAGAGAGACAAAAGATATTTAGTTAAGACACTGTCATGAGATTGAACAGAGAGTAATAATTAAAATGAAGTGGTTGGAAGAGCATACGTTGGAGTAGACAGAAGATTTGAATTTCTTGATACCACCGTTGGGGCGAACGTCTTCAATGCTGTAACCGAGGGGAGCTTCGTAAAATAAGGAACTACTACTGCTAGACTTCTTTTTACCACCTTTCGACTCCATCATTATCTCATTCACGCTTTCTGCAATTTACAAAGACCAAAACCATATACGTGTTAGGTAAGAAGAGGAACCACGCTTAACATAGACTCGTATCAATGCTCAAAGCTTTAAAATTTACAATAACAGAACTCAAATAAACGGTATACTCGTTCTGCAGTTGGGATAAACAAACCATATGGTTAAGTAAAGAGGACCCAAGTTCGAGAGATAATGTTCAAAGTTTTCAAATTTCAATAACAGATCTCGGTTTAATAGATGAGATATGATTAGAATTGTTTCATTTAGATCTACAAGACTACAACTATGAGCCTTAGACGAATAGTTATCTTTATATGCAAACACAACATCAATCAAACGTAAATCGACCGATCCAGGATATAATTATTGCGCAGAATGATGAATCTCTTTTACAAAAAAAAACGAATAGTAGTATATATGTATATCAAATCGAAAGAGTAAGTTAAAAGAAGTTAGAGATACTTACGTATATATGTATATGAATTTAGACCCAACCAGAATTATGAATCCCTTCTTTTTGCAGATATGAACAAAACCTGAAAGTCAAAAACAATTGAGGAGATTCTTCGTTAAGAAAACAATTGTGTGCATATAACAACAACGATCAGATATGCGAAAGAAAAGAGATCTATATATATCAAAAGAACAAAAGCTTACAAGTTCCAGATAATTGGAAGAGAAGGAAGATGATGATGATTTGGTAATGATGAAAACGATGAGAAGCGTTCGTGAAGAGAAAAGATACGTAGAAGCACTCCTTTATATAGCAGCTGCCCTAAACACGTGTTTTACGTTTTTACCCTTTAACCTTTCTTTGTTTTCCGCGTTACAAATGCTGTTTCTCTTCTGAACCGTAGAATTTTATTTTGTTTTCTCAAAAATTTGCTGTTTCGCCAAAATTACCTATAACCCCCTTTCTTATATGTGGAAACGGTATTCTTGACCACACATAAATTAAGCAAAAAATCTTTAGAAAAATAAACTTTTACAGTATTTAATTGTTTTTCCAGCTGCCACTGGCAAAATTATTTAAATTCTAACATCTATTTTTGACATTATCTTCGGCCTAGAATAACCACATTTATTTCTAGATTACGCTAAATACAGAGAAATATTAACCAATCAGTTAACGACACGTGTTAAGATACGTGCACCGTTTGAGCGGATAACTCGAGGTAGGCTGTCACGTAACGTGGGCCCAGAGAATCAAATTCTATTTTCTATTCTCAGAGGCTTTCAGCTAAATGACAATATAAACGACCCTCTCCCGCGACTCACTTCCATGACCCCATTTTGTCAACAATTACATATAAGAGTTTTAGTCCAATCAACAAGTAATTATCTAAGTCAAAAAGTGGGATTAGCTTTCCTTTTTCTAGATTGTGTACAAGCAAATGCTTTTTATTAGCAAAAGATTTCAAACAACATGATTTACCTCTTTCACATTGATAACAAATTGAGATTTCTTTTACAAGCACCACACAAAGGTGGGACATATACACCTTCTTTTTCTTCTTTCCAAGAAGTTGCTAAGAAGAATCGGAGAGGTTTCTCATAAAGAGATTCCCACCCAACTTGACCAATATGATGATAGAAAGAATACATTCCAACAAGATAAAGATAAGTGATGAGTAAAGAATTCGAATCCCAATCGCATGTGTACTGGTTATTAGCCTAACCGGGTTTCTTACGGTTGAACAGGTTTGGCAGTAGTCTTCTCATATTCCACTTTCAATTCTTCCAAACGCTTTGATACCTGGCATGAACATAGCATTTAGCAGACACTGTTGTTAATCAACTCAAGAAAACTCAATAGATTAACCAAACAAAATTAGCAACATCAATGCCTTATCCATTAAGTTAACATTTTACAAAGTTCTAGAGTTACTTAAACCAGAAGACAATAGAGTCAGTTCTCATTCTTCGAACGAGAAAGGGAGAACCTTAATGGGGTAGGCCAATGGAAGCAAGGTATCCGGATTCATTGCATCTTCAGGGAAAGTTTTCAGAGCATGTATGAGTTTCTCAAACGGTAATTTTACCTGCATAGTTTATATAAGACAACAATTAGAGAAAGAAAAAAAGAAGCTCTCTTAACTTGCAGTTGGCAAGTAAAACTTCACTCACCAGCTCATCTTGGCAATACTTCAACAATGCTAAGCCCACTTTGAACACAATTTTAACTCCCTTAAGAAACAATTGACCAAAGAAAATAAAATGAATAAGATTATGATTACAGCAAAACATTGAAAGAGACTTTTTAAAAATTTACCTCAGAGAGAAACACATCCCATATCCGAAGAGCCAAAGGGAAAGGAAATGAATAAGAGAAGACGGTGATGAACCATTGACTTGCATACATACTGGGATTGATCATTTCTTGAGTAAAATGTTCTCCGAGCTTTGGAATCAGCTCCTTTACCAAGCTTTCTAACTGAAACAGGTATTGTTGTACAAGAGGAAGCCCTGCCTACATTACACCACAAGCAATGGCTATTAGACTATTGAATACCATAACCTATGTAAGGTTTTCTGTTAATAAAAGATAGATGAAATGTTGACACTAAGACATCAACTAATTTTAAACTCACGATAGGAAAGAAGTAAGATTAATACAATGGCCTTCATTTTTGGATAGTCCATTCACAATAAAAATGATAATTTTCATAAGAATCACAAATTCTATTCCGCCATTGTTTAAGTTATTTTTCCTCCTAACTATGAAAAGACTTACATGATACAATCCTTCCATGGGAGCATGAACAGCTCCTTTGAGTAACGCAACTAGTAACCAGAACGCATCTTCTTCGCTCATATAAAGAAGTAACAGACCGGCTATAAACCCCATCCCCTGCACGTTAACCATGAATGTTAATACAATAATATAATAAGAAAATAAGTAACAAGAGATATAGATCTTGGAAGATGGACCTGAACATATCCAACATCTCTGTCATAAACAGAGTAGGCCTTAAGGACATTGTATAGGGATCTTTGTCCAGGCCCATGTCTCTTCTGAAAGAAAACATGGGATGGGAAAGTACGGGATATGTCTCGAATGATATCAAGTTCTGATGCCGATGTCTCATAAATCACCAATTGCTGCATAGTAAAATTCGTTAAGAGTATACGACTCATTAGAGCAAACAATGTAACAAAATCAAGAAACTGACCTCATAAACACCAGGGTTCATAAGCAGAAGGTCACGGCTTCCAGAGATTAACTGCCAAACAAGACCTCTTAAACAATCAGGGATGCCTTTACGAATACGCCTCTTGACAACGTTAGGTTTCCTTCTAACGTAATGCTTCCAGTCACTACCTCCAACACCAATCATCTTCCTCCATTTCCTCACCTTTCTCTCCTCTCTACTATAATGAAGAACAACAAGAACACACTACTATTACTATTCTTATCTCTGTCTCTCTCTCAAATTTTCCTCAGGACATATATATATACCTGTTGTCATGGTCAGTGGATGATGCAGTTCTGGCCTTGCTGAAACGTTCAGGAGAATTGGCATGTTCTTGCTTCAGGAACCCGAATCTATCCACCGGAGTGGCTGCTCCTGACTCGGTCTCATTTTCTGTTCTTTTTCTACTCATTCCTACTAAGGATCTGAATAGAGAGACTCCTCCTAACAAGATTGTGATCAAGCTGGATAATGTCACGCAATCATAAGAAATTCATTAACAGAATATGATATATTCTAAGGAAACAAAAGACATTCAACTAAAATTAACATTCCAAAGGAAATATGGGAGGAGCAAATAGAATCCATTGATGGACAATTAATCATCAGCTCTTACAACTAAGCGAAGACGACACCACAAACTAGAGTGAAAGAGGGACACAGTTAACACTCACCCAACGTTTTGGTCGGATCAAAAGATTTGTACCCAAATCATCGATGAAATAAGGCGAATCATCTATTGAAAATTCGAGACGGAATCGAAGAAGATAACGAATAATTAAAAGGAATACAACGTTAGATATCACATCAGGAACTCATAACCAATCCGTTGAAGTTTTCATCCGATCGGAGGAAATGTGAGGCAAAAGGAAGAGAAAAGAAAGAACAGTGCAACACGCACGAAACGACGACGTTCAGAATCTTCATTAATAATTATCCTTTTTATTTTATTTGATTAGTGAAATATAAATATCTTTGATGATCTGGCGCCAACTTGCTATAATCATCCTATTTCTAAAAAACGAGTAGAATCAAGCAGGATGTTGGCTAATAAAGGTTTCATACCATCAGTAAACAAGAAGCAGAGCTAGCTTTGAAGTTGAATAGCGTTGCTTGCTTTCTACATCTTTACCAAATTTAAGAGCTAGAGCTGAATACGGTTTGGTTTCATAACAACATCATGCAGCCTCTATAGTGAAGACATTATTAGTTTGTGGTTAATTACTAGCAAAACAAACAAAATCATGATCCAGATTAGCACCAAGCGAGTAATATATATACAGGTGCTTGCTGTGAAAACAATCTCATACAAAGAGATTCATAATCATAACCACACCAGAAGAAAACGAACGTTTAGCCAATTAAAAAGATGTTAGCTAAGTAACTTAACAAGGACCTAGGGGGCATAGACAGTTCTCTCTCTCGGGATGGTGGTCCTAATTAACTCTACACATCCTTTTCTTATCCCTGTGCTTGCTTCTGCTCTGCAATATACTGGTGAACCCTCCGAGATTTAGCTCTCATGCCCTCTATCATCTCCTCTGTCTCATCCACTATCTTTTTCCGCAGGTATACCTCCATGTATTTAAACCAGTCTCCTAGTGTCATCTTCTCTAAATCTACCTTCTCTACATTCCTGGATTCCTGCTCAGCCTTTTCTTCTTCTTCTTCTTCTTCTTCACTACACTCATTTTCTGATGTCTCAATTCTAGCCTCATCGCTCTTATAGTCTCCTTCCTCTTCAACTGCAACTTGTAAGTTCTTTGCCTCTCCATCTGCTCCTAATGTGCTCTTCCTTGACTCAATGTCCACCTGCTCTACCCTCTTAGATGTCTCATCATCTTTATCACTAACAGCCTCCTTTTCAGTTTCCTTATCTTCTTCAGCACCCTCTTCTCCTAACGTGCTCTTTCTCTCGACATGCTCAACCCTCTTAGATGCATCATCTTCTGTATCACTAGTTTCACTGCGACCTTTCTGAGCTTCAACATCCTTTTCACATTCCGTATCTTCTTCAACATCCTCATCTCTAGCTTCCATCTCTTCAACAACGATCTTCTGCTCCACTTTCTTCTTCTTAGCACCACGGGCTTGGCTCAAGACCATCTCCAAATCCAGATAAGAATCTTCTTCACCAATCTCTTTCCTCTTGCTCCTCGTAGTTCTTGAAGGCATTCTCATCTCCTCTAAACCAGTATCCTCACTCTTCTTTACATTCCCAATCTGCCTCTTGCTGCTCCTTGTCACTCTCTTCATAGACGAGATCTCCACTCCCACTCCCTTTGGTGTATCTTCAATCTCCAATTTGATTGAATCCGAAACAGCCTCAGTGTTCTTCTTACCTCCCCGAGCCCCAGATTTTCCCTTCTTCTCCTCCTTCGTAATCGCTGCTTTACTTCTCGTGGCCCTAGTTGTTCTCTTCGGCGGCGGTTCAGGTTCCTCTTGAAGCTTCGCAGATCTCCCTCTGCGCGTTGGTTTCTCCTGAACCGGCTCGTTAGGAACCGGTTCTGGATTTCGCCTGGTATTCCTTCTCGGCCTTGGGGGAAGCTTAGGCTCCTCCTCCTCCTCCGCCTGAACATCAGCCTCGAAACTCACTACGATGGAAGTATACTCACCGAGCTTGATTTCGTCTCCGTGGCGGAGAGCAACGGGAGTGTCTGCGTCGATAGATTCAGAGTTGAGTGTGGTGCCGTTGGAAGATCCAAGTTCGTGGATTATCCAGTTCTCGGAATCGGAGACGATTCGGAGGTGTTTGGTGGAGATTCCGGCGTCTTTGATTGCGATTTCGTTACCGCGAACGACTCGCCCGATCCGGATTGTGGATCCGGGTTTGTACTCGAGAGTTTCGCCTTCTCTCGGACCCTTGACGAACGCGAGCTTCAGCAGTGGCGGAGTCATCGTGTGTGTCTGATGAGAGTCAGGGCGTCTCTGAGTCTGAGAATATTCAGAGGGAATTTGAATCCTTTCCGTTTCGGATTTTGTCATAATCGAAGGAAATGATGCTGAAATACATTAAATGTTAAAAATCCGTAGTATTTTGCTATTCACATTCATAAAGTTTTAAGAAGAGACTAGATTTTGACCCGCCCTAAGAGGACGGGTATATGTTTTGTTTTGTATGTTTTTTTGAAATTGCATTTTTAAACGTATGTTTTTTTGTTATTATATATATATTTTTGTATCAAATATGTGTATTTTAGGCAGATCTTTATTTTTATTTCTAATTTTACATGTATATTTTTTTTCTTAAAATGATTAGGTTTCTTATTTTGAACACTGAAATGAAATTATTATTAGACGAAAGCTTATAAAGAAATAAAAAACCCCTAAAAAAATAGTAGTTCAAAAAAAAGAGCATTATAAGCATTTTCAGAAGTTGGATACAAAACTCCATTAACAGTTCGTAAATCTGTGTAGTTGGTCGAGTTTTTGTTATGGTTTAAAAGAAAATGCATATAATTCAATTCACTTTGTTTGAAGTTTGTAAACAGGTTAACCATTATTTTATATTTGTTCTCTCTATTAATTTACATTCAATCTTGATATTGTGAAGTTTGATTTGTTTTCTTTGTTGAGACATTACCAAAATGATGTTCTTTATGTGAAGCTTCTTTGTCACTTTTTTTACATATTTTTTCTCTTCATCTGTAACAAATATGATAAAAGACAATTTTAAAATCTGACCCGCCCTTCAGAGGGCGGATATATTTTTTATTGAAAAAATTAATTTTATGTCATGAATATTTTTTATCTTTGATAATATATTTTGTTAATAATTTTATGAAATTTATCTAAAATTATTATATGAATTATTTTTGTTATTTTAAATATGACCAAAATTTTGAAGACTCCAAATAATTTTGATCCGTATTATGATTTTTTTTATTAACCTGCTGTTAAACTTGTGAATTATTTCATAGTGATTTTATTTTTAGTATTTTAATTTAAATAAAAATTTTAATATTTTTGAACTATTGTTTTTT
The DNA here is from genome assembly GCA_026261945.1 of Hirschfeldia incana. Lineage (NCBI taxonomy): Eukaryota > Viridiplantae > Streptophyta > Magnoliopsida > Brassicales > Brassicaceae > Hirschfeldia > Hirschfeldia incana. The sequence goes on from JABCMI010000021.1 coordinate 5,239,267, forward strand.
TTCATAGACCCGTTATGTATTGATGAAATTTTCTTTTGTGTATTTTAAAAAGTTTATATGATTTTTTATTTTAAATGAAACTATTTTTTAAATATTTGAGAACATTCAGGTCTTCAGAATCTAGATTCTGACCCGCCCTTTCAAAAAGATATGTATATTTTTCGTTTGATTTTTTCTAGATATTTAATTGTAATACTTGTGTTTTTTTCTTAATCATATTTTTTGTAGTCATATATGTGTATAAATCTTAATCAAAATCTATTTAATTTACTGTAGAAATAATAGTAATTTAAAGTTGGCCGGCATACACTCGTTTCTTTATAATTATAAATCTATTTTTTGTAATCATATTTATCTATTCAGATTAAGCTTAGACATCCGGTCCTCGGATCAGGTCTTATTGGGTCCGCATCCTTCGGTTTCTGAAAATTTAGATCCATATAGATATCTATAGTTTTTCAGATCTGCTCGGCCCGGATCTTGTCGAACTCTTGTCGATTCAGGTATATAATTCTAATATCCGTAAAACATTCGTAATTTCAGTTTTATTCCGGATTCGGGTTGATTTGGGTATATAGGACCCGAAAAAGACCTGACATATCCAAACTGAATTTTAAAACTCGAAAAGTACGTGCAAATCTTAAAAATACCTAGAGAAAATATATCTGAAACTTACCCAAAATCATATCTGAAAACCCGAAAGGTATCTCAAATTTTACCCGAACACTCAAATTATATTTTTTGGAAATTTTACCCGAATAAATAATACATATATTTAAACAACTATTATCAATTGGTCATGCTGGAGAATTAATAGAATAGATTAAAAACACTATATATTTTATTTTTTAAACATGACTTTGTGGTCTAACTTCATGCCCCCTATCATTTATTTTATTACGTAAGCCCATTACCCTCCTTTAGTAAATCAATATAAATACCAACGGTTGTAACTGGTGCATGGTCGAGACTAATAGCAAAATATGGGTCTCCGACTTTTAAGGAACTAAGGTGGTGGTTAAAAAATATATAGAATAAATATAATTAGATTTTATTAAGTTGGACATAACTTTATATCAATTGGTCATGATGGAAAATTAATAGAATATATGATGTTTATTTTTTTCAACTTTTAACCAAAAGAGGTGCAACCATAGTGTGTCTATCTTCTGATCAATCATGAGATGATATAAGTGTTTACAAATTGGTAAAAACACTAGTCACAATCTTGTGAACATGATCATTCACGTCAAACTCATGAGGTGTGGTCCCAAGAAGAAAAAAGCTATACTCTGGAGGAGAAGATATATATACTTGGTGTAGATTCCTTCTCCTGTGCCAATGATATAAGACAAGACTTTCTCATCATTAATGCATATCCTTATTCCAAGTTCAGACAGCCACAAGATGTTCCAACTACTTTTAACAATCACTAAATCTGCGCCACGTGTTCACCTTCAAGATTCTATATAACAGTCTCAGTAGCCTTCCCTCCTTTGTGATTACACAAACATATTGTTTAGTATCTTATGTTGAAAGAAGAGAGCAACCAGAGTGGCTTCGTGGTGGGTAAAGAAGACGACGGTGATGATGATAGAGAGGTAGCTTCGTGGTTGATGCTTAATCTAGGGAAAGACTGTGATAATCACAACAATGGGTTCTTGTTTGGCATTGAGTATCTTGATCTCGTGGACTACAGCTCCAGCTTTGACAATCAGTTGGAAGATCAGTCCAGTCAATACCAGAGGAGCTTTGGGGAAAGAGATGGAGTTGTGCCTCTTCAAGTTGAAGAATCAGCAAGTCACTGGCAACAAAGCCATCACAACTTTCATTTGGGTAACAACGATGGTTGCTCTACAGGAGCTCGCTACAACTACAATGGTTCCATAACGGACATCAGTGTTGTGCCAGAACCAACAGAGAGTGACGCAACAGTCCAACACTCTAAAGAGATGATAGACCAAGTATCTGTCCCACCTCCTCAGCAGCTAACTCTCGCGGACAGGGAGGCTAGGGTCCTGAGATACAGAGAGAAGAAGAAGAAGAGGAAGTTTGAGAAGACAATAAGGTATGCTTCAAGAAAGGCATATGCAGAGATAAGACCAAGGATCAAGGGACGCTTCGCAAAGAGGACAGAAACTGAAGCTGATGCAGAACAACTCTTCTCGACATCCCTAATGTCATATGGAGTTGTTCCTTCATTCTGAACTTCTACGGTAGAGCTAGATGAACTAGCTAGGTTGCTTGCTGTAAAATTACTTCTAGATTGGATTTATTACAAGTAGTTATTATACCACTGTTTCATGTATGGATACTTTGGGTTTGTAACTTTTGTAAAATTATTACGAGTTAATCAGACATGTTCATATGTATACACGGAATGGTTTTAAGCAAACACCTCTCTACAAAGTTAAAATCCTATCGCATGTGAAATGTTATCCTCTGGAACAATGCCTAACTGAACTTGGTACCACAAAAAGGGATACAAAAAAACGGATCTTAACGGTCTCGTCGACTTTAGAAAGTTGTTCTACTGTAAACAGAGATAGGGAAGCTTTCATCTTCTTCTTTCGTCTACTCTCTGCTGACAAAAACAAAAAGAAAACACCTCACAAAACTCAAAATAGGAAAGATAGAACACCGAAGACACATCAAAACATCTCCTTAAGCTAAGAGGTAAGTGATGAGATCAAGAGTCAAACTTGACCAACACGTAATCGATACATGCAAATACAAAACTAGGGTTGTACTTAAACCGTTACTACGATCTGTTTACGATCTGTAAACAATACGTAAGACATTTAATTAAAAAAAAAACAATACGTAAGACAATTAATAAACCAACCTTCGTTAGTTTATTCGTGTAATAATTTTTATTCTAGATATGTAAATCGAGAAAACATCCATTAAAACCACGAACTTTCAAACTAAAGCCAAAAAAATCTCCAACTTATGTTTGAACTAAAAAAATCTCCAACTTTCAAATATTGGCCAATTTAACTATCATATTTTATTGACTAGGCCGTTTAAGAAACCCGAATAGTCAACAGTTAAACTCGATTGAAAAAATAGATGTCTATTCACTTTTTAAACAACATTGGTTTAAAAGATGTTTGAAACATTAATAAAAAATATAGTTTTGCTTTTGTAAACATCGAAATCATCTTTTTTGCGAAACAAGAACAGTAAACCGATTTCATCTTCCAGATTTTTGATTGAGAAATATGAAGTCGATTTGGGGATTTAGTTTCACGAAAAAGGTATTTGAACTGTTTAAAGAAGCAAAATAACGTCGTTTGACTAATTTTTTGAAACGACATCGTTTAGAGGGTTAACGACATCAATTTTTATAATGAGTTTAATAGTTGACTATTCAGGTTTCTTAAATGACCGAGTCAACAAAACATGAGAGTTAAAACGGCCAATATTTAAAAGTTGAAGATTTGTTTAGCTCAAACATAAGTTGAAAGTTTTTTTGGGTTTAATTTGAAAGTTCAGGGTTTTAATGGCTGTTTTCTCTATGTAAATCTGTAATAGTTATACAAATATGGCCGTTTTATCATTTTACAGCTGTACTAAATGAGAAAAGGAATAAAAGGAAATAATGGACAGGATAAGTGTTTATAAAAATGACAATAAATATTTAGTAAAAAAATGGAAATACCTACGGAAAAAGGAAAATATAGAAACTTTTACAAAAATGAGAGAAAGGAAATGTCACTCTATATGTTTTATCTTATATAACACAACCCTAACATTATATACGATTATATCATAATACTTTCTGTAATCATCTCTGTGAATTGGTATGATGAAGTTTTTTGCGCCTTTTTCGAGTAAACGTCTCCTTCAAGGAATCTCAAGGGTTTACCCAGCGATGACGTTCCTATCACCACGACCCTCCTCCTCTACGATGATGATCAAATCTCAGTCTGAAGAAAACCTAATCAAACTCAGCGAGTGCATGGAAAACATGGACGACGATGTCTCGAAGATGTTCATGGAGTGTCATCAGACGGACTTCCGTAAAGACCCCGAGCTGCTTCCTCTTCTCAGCGATTATTTCACCACAAGCAAATCAGTCACCGAGCTCTGTGAGTCTCTGCGTAAGTGCTTGGAGAAAGCCGAACGCGACGAGTGCTTCTTGATCGACGAGACCTTGCGTGATTTCCACGATGAGAAGAACGGTTACGGCGGTTTGCTGGAAGCTAGCTTCAGGAAAACATTCCGAGATCTCAGTAAGTTCAGAGACGACGGCGATGTTATCTCCGGGGAGTTTCTCATGAAGCTTCAGATCTGTCATCAAGACTTAGGTAAGATGATCGTGAAACTAGAGTCTACGATGAAAGACATCGACAGGAAGCTGAGACGTTTACGTGGGGGAAGAGCGGTGGTTGCAGCGGCGATAATTGCTCTAGTGGCCGTGGGAAAAATCGTGGCCGGAATCTGCGTACCAGTTCCGGTTGAAGCAGTGACGGAGTTCGTGGCTTCGAGGTGGAGGGAGTCGTCTGAAACGCTGAAACGGGAGAAGACGGCGGTGACGTCGATGGAGAGAGCAACTATGGTGGCTCTCAAGGAAGTTGAGAAGATGAGTAGACTGGTGAGTAGGTTGGAGGCGGTGGAGAGATCCATTAGACTAACGGCGGACATCGCCGTTAATAAACGGTCTTCGGTGGCGTTTGCTATGGGAGGGATATATGGAGGAGGAACGGAAGAAGTTGAAGTCAACGCTCGTTGACCTAAACAAAGAGACAGGACGGTGCGGTGGGTTCGTGGAGTTTGGACTTACGCTGAATCGTGACAAGATCTTTGAGTTCCTGTCTTGTGGCCAGAAGCGGTAATAACAACATTGTTGAGTTCTAACTATTTTTGTAGATATACATATGATAAAATCATCATGATTACAGTAATAAAATGTAAATAGTACATTTCTCTTTAATGTTTCTATCTCAAGTCAAAAATTTGTTAGTGTTAACATTTTGGTAAATCTATATAGTTACGCATGAAACAAAGATAAGCACAAGCATGAAAGAGACAACAAAGAGAGACATTGTGGTTTTGGATAAAGCTTTTGATGTGAAAGAGTTGCACAAAATATAAATAAATAACAAAACTATGAGAGGAAGAACAAGGAAAAACACTTTGTAACCCTATATAATATAAAAGATAAACGTATATCAGTCAAAGAATGCGCTGAAATGACTGAACAAATACCGATTCCGAGGTTACCTCTCATCGATATCATTCTTTAGAGACCGAAATTGCACATCTGCACAAACTCCATTTCGTTATCGACGTATTTAGTCCAGAGAGACTTGTATTGGTTCATCGCAATGTCTAGCCATGGTTTCATGTTCCCATTGTAATGTATCACTGCTGCCTTTTTGATCTCGTCCATGCTCACTCCCGGGTTGTAGCCTAACCCAAGCACATGCCAGGACTTGTCCAGAGATTTCGTCTTTGAGTAGAATGTGATCAGCCCCGGAGGCAGAGTGCCTAATTTCCAGAGAGTTCTATCTTCATTCTGCTCTCAGAGATAATCAACAGAAGATAAGAGATTTGGTAGTGCATATAAGTTAGTAAGAAAGAAACATATCATGATATTGACTTACCAAGTTCTGCCAGTAATGATATTGATCTGTGCATTTCTCACGCCTCCAAGCATTGAGATCAAATATATTCATCCCAAAGGCCCAAGCACAAGCATTGGGGTTAAAGCTCTCTTTGATCAGAGGATGAGTGAAGTTTAGGTATTGGCCATATCTATGAAAAGAGCCAAAGCATGTCTCAACAGCTCCATTCACCTTTCCATCTAAATTGATCTTCCACAACCCAGTCACGTCCTTCTGCATCACGACATCATCGTCCAAGAACAAGATCTTATTCAGCTTCGGATACATCTCCGGTAAGTAAAACCTGAGATGGTTCAACATGGAGAGATACTTGGGGTTCTTGAACTTGATGTTATGCGCATCTCTGCTCGCGTTCTCCGCCTGGTTCTCAAAGTAAAACTTCTGCAGCTTAGCAGACTCGAGCTGCCTCAAGACAGGCGCATACGAAGAGTTCAAGAACTTGAACTCCTCAACTGATTTGATCTCGATATGCGCACCACGGTCCAAAGGACGCATTTTAAACCAAACCTTCATCGCCGCGAGATTCATCCGATCAGTCACCACGTGGAAAACATGCTTCCACGGCTCCTCAGCGTTCATCACAACCGATCTCACCACGACAGAAACAGCAATCACATTGTCAGAGAAAATAGCGTAGTGAAAAAGACTCGGATCCTCCACAGCGGAATCAAACGGAGCATCTTTATACTTGTCGGGGTTATTGATCCTCTCCCCAACAAGCCTCATAGCCAAACAGTTAAGACTCTTGGGAACCGACTTAGCAGAGATCAAACTCGCAACGGCACCGTTCTTCTTGGCCTTCATCAACTGTTCTTGAACAGCGAAGATGGTATCCTTGAGCTTCTGGATCTTGAGCTGAGTGTCGTAACTCTCTTTAGACTCGACGATCATCATCCTCGCCGTCTTCACCTTATCTTTAACTTCTTTCTCAAGCACCCTAAACGCATCCTCCTCAACCGCATCGCCTCCGAGTTTCAATCCAGGTTTCGACTGCAGATCGGAGAAGTTAATCGCCAGATCTTCAAACAGCTTCAGCTGCTTGGACGCGTCGAGCTTAAGCTTCCTAGCGTAAGCAGCGTAGGCATTCACGAGCGTGAGATGATCAGTGGCTTGCTTGTGTATCAGATCCAACCTAGTTTTCAACGGATCCGATTGTAAAGCTAAAAACGACGTCGTCCTCTGCGCCAATGTCTAAAAAGAACAAAAAAAAAATCGAAAGCTCAGATTCATTCAGAGGATTGATTCATTTCTAAATTTTGTATCGGGGATTGGGAGGAAGCTTACGTGATCGAGATGAGGTTGATGACGAGAGGAGTTGAGGAAGACGGAGAAGGTGGCGAGGAAGAGAAAAGAGAACAAGGCGGAGATGAAGATCCGGTACGAGAAGAAACTCCGGAGTCCTGATCCGACGCCGTTCCGGCCTCCACGAAAGGCCACCGCCATTTCTTCTACCTGATAAGCCTTCTTCACCTTTACAAGTCTGCTTTTTTTTTGTTTTGTTTCCGTCGGTGCTTTGCCCGAGAGAGAGAGTGAGTTAACCTCTGGAGAGTGATGAGATAGATCTGATCTCTAAGATATTCTAGTGAAGAAGAAAGACACGTTAATGTAATTAAATCATCATTGGTTTATTCTAAGGATATATTTATTTAGTGTAGAATTGTAGATATAACAAATTGTATTTCAACTTTAGACCTTCGGTGGTTTTAAAACCACTTAATGCTTTTTTAGGTAAGGGGCCATGTTTAAGGCCATTAACTGATAAAAACGACATGCAGTTCGAATTAGAAGACATAAAACATTACGAAGTTGTGTATATTCAGTAAACTGCTTAAATCAAATGACATTGGTTATAGGATATTAATACTCAGAGGACATCACAAACTACAGTTTATGTTTAAATGATGTGTTAAGTTTGAGGAATTAAGATAACCTTTGTGGTTTGGTAGGGATGTTAACATGGGTATTTATCCATGGGTTTACCCAAACCCATAGATCATGGACTGGGTTTTTACCCTTCAATAAATAAATGGGTTCAATATGGGTTAAAATTTTTAGAGTTTATATTAATTTGGGTAAACTCAATAGGGTAACTGGGTACCCATATATTTATATTATAGTTTTTTGTCAAAGACAGTTTAGTCATATTGTTTTCACCAAAACCGTAAAATCGAGTTTTTCCGCCAAAACCGTAAAATCGAGTTTTTCCCGCCAAAACCGTAAAATTGAGTTTTCCCGCCAAAACTGTAAAATCGGGTTTTCCCGCCAAAACCGTAAAATTGAGTTTTCCCGCCAAAACCGTAAAATCGGGTTTTCCCGCCAAAACCGTAAAATCGAGTTTTCCCGCCAAAACCGTAAAATCGAGTTTTTCCGCCAAAACCGTAAAATCGAGTTTTTCCGCCAAAACCGTAAAATCGAGTTTTTCCCGCCAAAACCGTAAAATTGAGTTTTCCCGCCAAAACTGTAAAATCGAGTTTTTCCGCCAAAACCGTAAAATCGAGTTTTCCCGCCAACACCGTAAAATCGAGTTTTCCCGCCAAAACTGTAAAATTAAAATTTTCTACCGAAACCGTAAAATTCTGTTTTTCGCCAAAATCGTAAAATTTTGTTTTTCGCCAAAACCGTAAAATCAAAATTTCCCGTCGTAAAATTGAGTTTTTACGCCAAAACCGTAAAATTATTATTTTAATAGTCTATAAAATGTATAGTTTGGTTATGTGTACCAAAAAAGATATTCATATTTTCATAATTTTTTAGAACAAATAATATGGTACATGGGTACCCATGGGTAGACCAATATACTAATGGGCTATTTTATGGGTTTAAATTCTAACCTTAATGTTTTTGGGTTATCGTGGGTTGGATACAAACTGGGTTGGGTTATTTGTGGGTTGGGCTGGGCTGGGTTTTTTTACCCATTTTAACATCCCTATGGTTTGGTATTGATTTTTTTACATCAATTAATACTTTATGTCTGGCTCATATATCAGTATTATAGAGAAAAAAATATTATTTGTTAACTTATGTACTTACCGTACATACGATACAATTGCATTTCATTTTACATAGATAACAAAAAAAAACGATCAAAGAGTTCTTGTATAATAAATCAATAAATAAAATTTTGTGTAATTGAGCATTGGTTTTCATATCTAATTAAAATCATGTATTATTTAATGAATGATTTACACAAAACAAATGAAAAGGGTAAAGACCCAATCATTATATAAAAAAATAAAACTAATTATAGAAGTTCTAAATGCATACAATCAAACAAATCATTTTAATTGAATTGTTCAATGTGAATATAAAAATTCAATTTAAATAAATAATAACCAATGATTCGTAAAGCTAGTAATTAAATATTACATGATATGAAGTAAGTTGGGTTTAAGACCAAGCTTCAACATTGTACCTCCCAGCCTTCTCCAAAGCCTTGAGCCACCGTGAAGCCATTTCTTTTGATCCTCCAGTCTCCTCCATCACAATCTCCTCCAAGGCTGACATCACATCACAAGGCATTTTCGTGGACGAGCCCGCCACGTAAACGGCGGCTCCATCACATAGCAAATCCCAAACTTTCTTCCTCATCTCTCGGATCTTGTGTTGCACGTAAACCTTCTTCGGTTGGTCTCTAGAGAATGCAGTGTAAAACCCACCGCCTTTGACCTCAGAGAGAATGCCTCCTTCTCTTGCATGAGACTCCCAGAAGTCTCGGTATAGAAAGTCTGTGTCTTTGTTTCTGCAACCAAAGAAGAACATGACTGGTGCGACCGGGCTAGTCTGAGCTTGCACGGCTCTCTCAGCTATGAACCCGCGGAAAGGGGCACATCCGGTTCCAGGTCCTACTAAGATGAGCGGAAGCGACTGTGGCGGAGCAGGAAGAGAGCCTTTGTGAAACCAAACCGGTATGTTTATATCTAAACACAACGGAACAAAACAAAAAATGTAAAGATAATACATAGAAACAAAGAATCAAGTCCGTTATGGTAAAGAAGAGACAAAGTTCTAACCTTGTTCAGGTGTGAGGCTTGCAAGCCAAGTGGAGCATAGACCTTTTTGAGGTCTCTTATAAGGGGTGCTCCATGATACTACGCTTACGGTCAAATGAACTTGAGCAGGGTGGGCCAAAGGAGATGAAGATATCGAAAAAGCTCGTGGTTTTAGCGGTGGTACTAACTGTACAAGCCACTCAAAAGGCATGTGCGCGGATCCGAACTCCTCTAACACCTACATAGGCATTAAGCAATACGATCTATATTTGGTTACAAGAGTCGATGCATGTTCAAGACAAATCTTGGTCCCTAGGCTATTTGTTTACCTCAAGGACGTTTCTTCTTTCCTTCTGATTGTAATTGTAGAGGTCATCACGTCCCTTGGGTAAGGCAAAGTGTTGCAGTTTTTCCTTGTGCTGTTCATCTGTTGCAAAGAAGCTCAGAACCTGAACAGAGAATATACATTTTAAGGACTTCCATCAAATACTTGTTTGACACAAACTCAGTAAAAATCACATTAAAAATTGATATTCAAAAGCATTAGTATTTAGGATTCAAGGGCTCTTACCTCAAAAAAGTATCGTCGAGGTGAAGTTGATGTAATGTCCATTGTTAGTTCAACAAATGTCTTAAGCTTAACAGGGACATGTGTAGTTACTTTTCCACATGAACCGTTATTCTCTGTCTCTCTCGGACAAACCTAAAAAGTAAATTAATTCTCAATTAGACAGCCTGAGATTATTATGTCAACAGACTGGAGCTACTTACTGTGATAAATGATTCCGGGTCCAAACCACAGCGTTTTATAAACGCATCAATTGCTGAAGAATCTTGTCTTGGAAGAAGCTCAACAACATCGCCAACTTCATATTTGATACTCTGTAATGGTAAAACCAAAGAGGATAAAACTTCAACAAAGAGGAGAAAATTGATTGAACGACGATTTAAACTAAAAGTGATAGCAAAGTTACTTACAGAAGAAACAAACTGGAACTCGAAGTGGCGGACATCCTTTGTACTTCCATCTTTCGTCAAGGCTTCATTTTTAGTCTGCATGATTCGAATGTTAAGGAAGCTAACGGAATATAACTCATCTAATTTAGGCTTTACCAGAAAATTGGATATTTCAGGAAAACAACCATCAAATCCACCATATTCAAAGTAACAGAGTATTGAAAATAGCATAACCAGGAAAGGTTGCACAGCATATATAAACACAAAACAAAAACAAAAAAATAATAATGGATGTGCATACCATCTTGAGAAAGCAGTCTGGTTTAGTTTTGTCCTTGGATAACTTTCCAGGTGACATTCCACGGGCACTTTGTATGATGTCTGCTAATACAATAAGAGGCATATTATGCAAGAGTATTTCTTTTGACGAGCCAATTGAAACAGAGCATTCAAAGTCATTTCTCTACGTTGACATTTTTTCTAGCAATAACCAATACAAGCTAAAAAGAAAGTTCACTGTTAAGTAGCATAACATAGTCCTACGCTAACATGAATGAAGCAAAGTATCCACACTATATATTCCCTACTCAAAAACATGATGGGCAGCGTAAAACTTTGGTATACCTGACTCTGCCATCAATTCAGGCTCTAGTGTCTCCTGCTTATGATATACAATCCTATATTTGGGCTGATCAATTAATTTATCTCGAGGAATCATCACATCTGGACCTTTAGGAAAGTATTTTGGATTGATCTGATATAACATACTCCACAAAGACAACATCCACGGATCGAGAGTTGCTTCATACCTGAAAAAATAAAGAGAAGACAAAAAGACTGAAAATTTAGTATTCAAACACTTGACATTATAGTACTAAACAAGTAACATCAAGAACGTGGCTATTATAGCTTCAACTGATCAAATAGTTCATTTGTGATCAAAGAATGAAAGCAGGGTCAAATTTGACATACCCTGATGGGAGTTGATCATCTCCCAGACCTTTCTCAATGATTGATGTGGCGCCGAGATCTAGTAATCTTTTGTCTAGCTTCTTTGCTACAAACTAAAGCCATCAGAAGAAAATAATGTCATGAATATTTGTGACAGAGAAGAATAATTCAGACAAATCTCAAGATTTCCGGCTGTGGGGAAAGTGGAAACAGAGAACGTTAAGTTTGCTATTGTACTTCTTCCTCGGTAAAGCCTACTTTTTTTTTCTCTCATATTGATGAATACAATACATCAAAACAGAACCGGGTGTGAAACGGATTAAATAAAGTGGCAGATGAACTAACATTGTACTTCTGGTAACCAGAATCACCTAGCCCAAACACTGCAAAGCGAACTCCTTGCAACCAAGATTTTCCCAGGTTTCTTTGAAGAAGAAACCTCCAAAAGTCCTTCAGTGATTAAGAATAGACAAGGAACAAAACAATAAGGTACACAAATAAACTAAAACTACAATACTGGTGGTGAAAATTAAATATTAACAAGGAACCTTAAAAGAATCAGGAGAGTCTCCTTGCCCTGTAGTGGATACCACAAAAACAACAGCCTCCTCATCAGGTAAGAAACTCTGCATCAAACAAAAAAAAGAAGGCAACTTTCAATAAGAATTAAGCTATAAAGGAAAGAACTTTTATATGTTTACTCGAAATTCAATCAACAGAACCACTCAAAACTAAGTGTTAACTGATTATTGACTACCAACAATCATCAATGGTTCTAAATGATCAAACAGAGGAATTGTAATGGGTTCCTTAATATTACGAAGCAGACAATTCACAGTAAAAAGCTATTAAAATCAAGTAGATTCACACATACCGGGTCGAATTCGTCGGTGGAGGCGATAGAGGCGGGACAACCTCGGCGTTCAGCTTCGCGGCAAATACGCTCAGCCGCATCAAGAGCGTTTCCGGTCTGAGAAGCATACAACACCAGCAGCTTCTTCCTCTGCTTTTCCCCCATCTTCCTCGTGGGAGGGTGGTAGATGATGAAGAAGGATCGGGGGGAGCTGCTCACGATCAAGTAGAGCTAAGACGTGATTCAAGTTCTCTCTCGCTTTAGGGTTAGAGAGGGGGGAAGGGAGTCGAGAGATGAGTTTTGTAAGTATTTAATCAGGAATAAAATATTAATGCGAGTTTTTAACAAATACTAGTTAATTTTCCTGATTTGAAAGTATATAACGAAAACTTACCAGTACTTGGACAAACTCGATGCTCTTGGTATTCCGACACTCAAAAAAACAAAAGACAAAACTGACCAATGAATTTCGACCTTATGTATGTTTGTTTTATTATTATGTTCTATTATTGCATGAATTTACAATTCGTTATCGTTACGAGTCTAGCTAATAATTTATGGCTCTCGGCAGTTAGATTACCGAGCAGTTGCTCAGAAGAAATTGAAAGTTTATGTTTTGTATTTCTTTGTTCTAGTCCGGAATTAAACAGAGGTTAGCTAGAAGGATGTGTACTTCCCTAAACATAAAGGTGATTTGAGAATTACACCACTTAAAGAAACTAATATTTGTGCTATGTTTGAAGCTTAAAATAGAGATTACCTTCTAGTAAATCATTGTTATGGGTTAGATGGATTTCGGATCATCTGAGTGGAAGAGGTAACATTGATCTGGGTATGCAAAACACAATGACATATTGCTCTTTGTTTAACCTCGCAGCCATCTAAATTCAGGTAATTACCTCTAAATATTTACTAGAAGGCTGTAGTTTTTATTTCATAATTGTAGTCCGGTTTGATTAAGTAGGAGCAATTTCAATGTCAGTTTGTGAGATTCTGACTCTAAAGCCCAATACACTTGGTTCAAATTGGGTTTTCTAAAAAACTACTTTTAGGACCCATTTTGCACTGGACCTTGTTATCCAAATCCGGGGGGTGGGCTCGTGGAGCTTAAAAATCTGTAGACAATTTCTTCTCTAAACGATGACAATAATGCAGACATCGCGGTAATTTAGAGGAGTGACGCCATATTTGAGCAAAGATTTTAGATCTCATTTTGAAAACATCAGGAATAGATTTGTCTTTTAAATTTCGTATAAGACGTTAGTTTCAAAAAAAAATTGTGTAAGACATTAATCTTTTAGTAGTAATTTACATTACAACATAAATTTTGTTTCCTGATTTCACGCTGTATATAAATAAATAGAAATAGACAGCAATTATTGCTTTTTCTTTTTTGCCTTTTAGCTTAACTTGAGAATGGCACGTCATGATTAAGGCGTAGAGGCACCGACACAACTTTCTTTATGCTCGTGGGGATATTAAAAGGTAATGTCCTATTTCTACCTATATAGTTTGAGAATTGCTTTTCCTTTATTTAATAGTTTAACATCCCCAACAATAAAATTTATTATAGTATTTTCTTCCTTTTTCCCAATTTTTAAATGGTCAAACACAAACTGTTACCACAAAAAAAAGTTAGTCGATCAACACACAAAAGAAGACGGCTTTGCATTTATTTAGTTTCTTAATTTTCGGTGCGGTGATCATAATTTTTGGAATCAACACTTAAATGCATTCAAGTAATAGAACATTTCATGCCTTCAGTCGAAAGAAAAAAGTAATACAACATTTCATGCATCGCAATATATATGACGAAACCTCAAACATCAGTTTCGTTGGCAAGTGCCTTTCATATTAAAAAGCCTTTGCTATACCTCTAACCACAAACTAATCCATCATAAATTTGTTATCACTCACGAAAATAAAATCATTGTCAGTCGACAACATAAATTTTAAAATTAATTTGTACTTTATGCATTTCAGAAAAAAAAAAACTAATATTCATATTCGGGCATATTCTTTTGATGTTATATCTTTTTAAGTGATAAGTTTAACGTCTATTGAGATATTATATAGGGGAAATGTCTGTATATATGTATGTAGTCATGTGACGTTTATATAATTGTAGCTTAGAAACTAGTAAAATAAAAACAAAGCAAGCAACTCTCCTGGTCACGGGCCTTTGTCCTTTATCTCTTATTGGTGATTTTTCTCAGTTCTCATATCAACTATGTTTTAAAATTACTTGATGTTTCTATTTCTTGTTTTTCCACAATAGGAAGTCTGCTAAAACATATGCTGTATAGTACAGTCACGTGAAGTAAAACTATTTGGTATCCACATATATACATGAATGTTCATTTTCACATTTTAATTTGCAGAGACTCAGCATCTAAACATAAGTTGATAACCCTGACTCCAGTGAGGCAAACCGGTTATATATATATATTGAGAATATTACACTATTGAAAATTACTCCACAGAAAAACTTAGCATCTGAAATAAGGTGAAATTACTTTCATGATTATTCATTATCGTTCTGATCACAAAACGTGGAAGGATATGGCATCTGAAATAAGGTGAAATTAATTTCATGATCAAAGCTTTGCAGATTGACTGTGTCATTGTGAATCACAAGTAATATCTGACATAGCATGTTTTTAATTGACAAACCTTTTTTTACAAGTATCACTATGTTATTGTTTCTACATAACGTAATTTGGTTTCTTATGGTTTTCTTATTTAAACAAAAATCATTGTATATTTACTAATGTAGTGGTCGTGCGTCATTCATTAGTAATAACTAATAATTAATAACTAACAAGAAAAATTAATGAATATAATAAAACTTCTATTGCTGAATCTATTACTAGTAGTTTTTTTCTGTTTTGCGTTTACCAAATATTAATTCAGTTTTAGAACTAATACATTGATTTCTAGTTAATGAAAGAGTTGGAGACAGAGACTTGTTGATGTGGTTCAGAAAGTTTGTTACTGGACCCTGATAAATACTAAATAAATACAAATAATGAATTTGGTGATTAGAAAATAATTTATTAATGATTTGATCAAATAAACTTCAAAGGTTGACTTGTTTCAACCATATCTAGCTTGTAAGAGAAAAAAAAACCCATAAAGGTTGGTACGTAACATCGTTATTGGCTATTTACTTTTAAAAATTAAGAAATACCTTTTTTATTACGGCATAGTGCATATATTTACGTATCAGTGTATTCACGTAAAATTGAATCGTAGCAAAATTACCAGACTGGTTACTAATAAAATCTATTCATTTGTTTTACCACAGTTAGAGGAGACACCGATTTTATTTATATAACATGTTTTTTTCTGAAGAACTTATCAAAGAATTATCAAGTCAGTGTAGTATTTTCATATACAATCTACGTAAATTAATTGAAACCAAGGAATTTATTTGCAAAAAAAAAAAGAAAGAAGAAATAAAATCATTTGAAGATTTTTATTTTATTTTATTCCTTTTAATTAATACTAGTTTACATATCTGTGAAGAAGCTATATAACAATGGCTGCAACTGTCTATCACAGAACAGGTTAACAAAACGGTCACAAACCCAAAAAAAAAAGAGAAGACAACCGACAAAAAAAAGAGAGAGACAGTTCATTTGTTATTGAGAAAGTGTTCATCTTTTCGCACATTCTTGTCCTCATTCTTCCGAATCTCTCTGACGAGCTTCGATTCAGTTTCCGGTGATCACCGACCGGATCTGCTCGAAGTAGCCGACGACAATCTCAACAAGCATTCTCTCTCTCTCTCTCTTCACAACCCAACTCAAAAGTCTCCACCTTTTGATTGATTGCTGCTTACTTGCTTCTGAGCTCCAAGGATCGTCATTGCAGAGCAGAGCTTCCTTGTAACTTGGAGAGTTAGCTTTCAACTCTACGATCGAAATTGAGATCTGGGTTCTCTTGCTTGTAGCTCAGATTAGTCTTCTCCTATAGACTTTTAAGCTTAGAATCTATCTGATGAAATTCCCCACACTGTGAGGAAGTTAATAGGCATTTTAGAAATGTGTAAAGCAGAGAAGTCTCTATACCAAAGGAAGCTCTGGGAGATGAAGGTTAAGTTCCTTGGAGACAGCAGCAAGATTGACAAGTTCAGGAACTCCCTTGTTTCCAGGTCTCGTATGAGCCTTTGGATGATTCGTGCTATCACCATACTCTTGCTTTGGAGTTGTTTTGTCCATTTGGTTGCTTTGGGAGAGATGTGGGGTCCAAGATTGTTGAAAGGCTGGCCTTCTTGTTTCAATCACGGACATGAGTTCCCAATGGCTGCTGCTTCTGCACAAGAAATGACTTCTCTTCCCATGAAAATCGCCCTCCCTCCTAAAAGTATGCTTTATCTTTCTTTCTCGTTATGTAGCTTAACTTACAATACAACACTCTTGGGAATGTTATAGTTTTTTGGTGCATTGTACTTATACCATCGTTGGATCTTCATCATCTCAGGATTATATCAGAACAATGGCTATCTTATGGTTTCTTGCAATGGAGGACTCAACCAAATGCGAGCTGCGGTAAATATAGGATCATTTGAACTAATCTGTTTGCTTTGTCAACGAATCTTATCTGGAAATATGACTTTGGGACTCTGTTTTTCTTCAGATATGTGATATGGTGACTATTGCAAGATACATGAATGTCACACTTATCGTCCCAGAGCTTGACAAGACCTCTTTCTGGAATGATCCAAGGTTATTATTATTATTATTATTGCCATCCATCTCACTCAGAGCTTCTTTTACTTCTCTTGAAAGTTGTTGATGGGTGTTCTTATGTGAGCAGTGAGTTCAAAGACATATTCGATGTGGATCACTTCATAACTTCTTTAAGAGATGAGGTTCGTATACTCAAGGAGGTTCCTCGAAGGCTTAAGAGAAGGGTAGAGCTCGGTGTGTACCACACCATGCCTCCTATCAGCTGGTCAAACATGTCCTACTACCAAGACCAGGTTCTTTTTCCTCGGTTACACCAAGAGTATGATTGTTTGTGGTTACTCACTTTCTCATTGCTTCTTGTAATTAATCTTTTGTAAACAGATTCTTCCCCTAGTGAAGAAGCATAAGGTCGTACAACTGAACAAGACCGATACTCGACTTGCGAATAACGAACTCCCTGTTGAGGTCCAAAAGCTGAGATGCCGAGTAAACTTCAACGGGCTTAGGTTTACTCCAAAGATTGAGGAATTAGGTAGAAGAGTAGTCAAGATTCTGAGAGAGAAGGGTCCCTTTCTGGTCCTCCATCTCAGATACGAAATGGATATGCTGGCATTCTCTGGTTGCTCTCATGGTTGTAACCGCTACGAAGAGGAAGAACTCACAAGAATGAGGTTACAATAAAAACATTTAATCTTCTATTGAAAGTTCTTCGTGGTATTGATGTAATCATTATGTATTTATGTTTTCATTGCTTTAGATATGCTTATCCATGGTGGAAGGAGAAAGTAATAAACTCAGAGTTGAAGAGGAAAGAAGGTCTTTGCCCATTGACTCCAGAAGAAACAGCTCTGACACTATCTGCCTTGGGGATTGACCGTAATGTTCAGATTTACATAGCTGCAGGAGAGATATACGGTGGTAAAAGGCGGTTGAAGGCTTTAACAGACGTGTTTCCCAATGTGGTTAGTAGCTTATTGTCTGAAAGATTCACTAATAGTTTCAGTAACTGATGATCTTTGATAAAAATAACAGGTCAGGAAAGAAACTCTGCTTGATTCCTCTGATTTGAGTTTCTGTCAGAACCATTCTTCTCAAATGGCTGCTCTTGATTACCTTATCTCGCTAGAAAGTGATATATTCGTTCCTACTTATTATGGGAACATGGCTAAAGTCGTGGAAGGTCATCGCAGGTGAATCATTATCACTGATAAAAAGAAAATGTAATGGTTCTTTCATCAATGGCTAATGCACTTAATCCATATACAGGTTCTTGGGGTTCAAGAAGACGATTGAGCTAAATAGGAAGTTTTTGGTTAATCTTATAGATGAATACTACCAAGGGTTGTTGAGCTGGGAAGTGTTTTCGACCACTGTCAAGGCCTTTCACGCTACAAGAATGGGAGGTCCCAAGAAGAGGCTTGTGATTCCTAATAAACCTAAAGAAGAAGACTACTTCTATGCTAATCCATACGAATGTCTTCAGCTATTACATGAGAATGAAAATGCTGATTCAGTAGATGAAACCAAATGATCAGAGCCACCACCATTGTCATCTCTGTTAGATATGGGTAATGCAGGACATGGATGGTTGAATAATGGAGTTATCTACGGAGACTGTATATCCATCTCAGTTAGGGTTCTTTGGTGTACAGAGACTTCTGAAGAGCTTCCTTGGATGAGAAGATAGGTTGGAGCTTTCATTGTAATGTTTGCATATCTATCATTTGGCATCATCATCATCCATGGTCTGCAGTTTTGGTGGCTGGAGAATAAAATTTTAAAAAGGCAGTGTATAATTATGTTACACATTATTATAATTATTATTTATAATTATTTGAGATAATAAATAAGTGTTATATTTAATAATCTTGCAATTGTTGTTTATATTTGAATAAATTACACTGAACAGTAAGAAAAAAATTAGATTGTCAGACACTCACAGAACATAACATAAAACTATATGGTTAGATTGTCACAAAACTACATAACATAAAAGTAAAATAAATTAATTATTAACATTTTTAATAATTTATTTGCAACAGTTTATCTTTGAATGAAAAAGAACTTGGCTTGTATAAATAGATTGCCATCAAATATATAAACGAAAAGTCCTTGATTTAGACGTGATTTAGAATATGCGCTTATCATTTGGTCCCCCATGGAGGCTTTTGTCGTGTATCTTCTTCATGTCTCATCAATCACTTTCTATTCAGAATCGATATAGCCGTTGGAATACTGATAGTGGCCTCTGCCTACAAGTCTTTTTTTTGTGCAACATCATGCCTACAAGTCATGATTCAAGAACAAGCTTAAGATACTGATATCTTGCATATTTGCATGGTTTTAGCTATTCATTCATATGCATTTTGATCATATAGATTAGGATTTAGACATGTTTATGTTGCATTTTGCATACATGAGTCTCTATTAGGTACTGGAGTGCCAAATGAAGTTATTGGAGACATTTAGATGCATTTGAGAGCATTGTGATCATAAAAGGGGGTGAAAGATGAGCATGGATGAAGGCCTTAGAGAAATCTTCTGTTGCTAAGATTTGGTGGAGACATAGTAAATTGAGTTAGCTTTCTAATGGAAGTGGTTTCAAGTCATTCGGAGATGTAATGAAGAAGTTATGACCAATTTACTAGAGGCATACGAGCCGGAGCGACCCCCACAGCGACCCTGCCTGGTCGCTGTGCCACAGCCAGCCTGGAGCGACTCCTGCAGCGAGTCTCACCGGTCGCTCGTCTCTTTCTGGAGCGACTCCTGGAGCGAGTCTCACCGGCCGCTCCACCCCTTTTTGCTACACGATTTTATGATTTTTCAAGGACCTTTTAGCAATTTCTTATGCACGTTTTTAGACTTCTAAACCTATTTTTAAGTACTTTGTAAGCCTATGGAGGCAGATTATCCTTTTTTCTATGGAAGAACACAAATAATCTCTTAAGAAACAATCTCTTTTGGTTTTGATTGTGATTGTTCTTGTGATTTCTCTTCTATTTCTCTACATGGTTAATCTGAAATCCATCATGGGTTTAAGAGGAATCATGGAGATTAGTGAGTAATCACCCTTTGGATTCATGGGTTAGGGTGATTAAGGGTGATTAGATTAGTTCTAGGATGTTTTAGGTATAGATCATGCTTGTTCCTTGCTAGTAGAGTGATCTTAATGCATCATTTGAGTAGGCCACTCAAAGGGTGATCTCTAGGCATTTCCCACCCAAAAGGTGTTTGATGAAATGTCTGAGTCAACTCTCCTAGGCTTTTAGTGTACTTTGCCAAAGAGATTTGTTGTTAAAGATGCTAAGATAGCTAATAGACTTGTTAGTAATGATTGCTTGCATGTTATTCAACCAAAGACATTTGATGTTTGAGACATGTTAGCAAATGAGCATTCATCTAGACATAGGGCTTGCTTAGAATTGTGTCTAGGCTTAAGGTTGATAGTTTGAGTTATCATTTGCATTCCTTAGTTCGAAACCTGATCACCCAAGGTTTAAATCCCTATACCCATGAGTTCTCCTTTCCAATAGCTTAAAAGTATCATTTTATTGCTTTGCATTAGTTTTAATCATTAGTTTAGAAATCATCAAATCACTGGCTGCACTTAGATTAGGCAAATACTTGCATTCTCATTGCTTTGAGTCCCTCAGAACTGGTTCGACAACTTACTTACCACTTTACTATCATTTGACTTCAATTTGATGTTAGGAGTTTTCGAGCTCCTAAGTCAAATGATAGTAAAGTGGTAAGTAAGTTGTCGAACCAGTTCTGAGGGACTCAAAGCAATGAGAATGCAAGTATTTGCCTAATCTAAGTGCAGCCAGTGATTTGATGATTTCTAAACTAATGATTAAAACTAATGCAAAGCAATAAAATGATACTTTTAAGCTATTGGAAAGGAGAACTCATGGGTATAGGGATTTAAACCTTGGGTGATCAGGTTTCGAACTAAGGAATGCAAATGATAACTCAAACTATCAACCTTAAGCCTAGACACAATTCTAAGCAAGCCCTATGTCTAGATGAATGCTCATTTGCTAACATGTCTCAAACATCAAATGTCTTTGGTTGAATAACATGCAAGCAATCATTACTAACAAGTCTATTAGCTATCTTAGCATCTTTAACAACAAATCTCTTTGGCAAAGTACACTAAAAGCCTAGGAGAGTTGACTCAGACATTTCATCAAACACCTTTTGGGTGGGAAATGCCTAGAGATCACCCTTTGAGTGGCCTACTCAAATGATGCATTAAGATCACTCTACTAGCAAGGAACAAGCATGATCTATACCTAAAACATCCTAGAACTAATCTAATCACCCTTAATCACCCTAACCCATGAATCCAAAGGGTGATTACTCACTAATCTCCATGATTCCTCTTAAACCCATGATGGATTTCAGATTAACCATGTAGAGAAATAGAAGAGAAATCACAAGAACAATCACAATCAAAACCAAAAGAGATTGTTTCTTAAGAGATTATTTGTGTTCTTCCATAGAAAAAAGGATAATCTGCCTCCATAGGCTTACAAAGTACTTAAAAATAGGTTTAGAAGTCTAAAAACGTGCATAAGAAATTGCTAAAAGGTCCTTGAAAAATCATAAAATCGTGTAGCAAAAAGGGGTGGAGCGGCCGGTGAGACTCGCTCCAGGAGTCGCTCCAGAAAGAGACGAGCGACCGGTGAGACTCGCTGCAGGAGTCGCTCCAGGCTGGCTGTGGCACAGCGACCAGGCAGGGTCGCTGTGGGGGTCGCTCCGGCTCGTATGCCTCTAGTAAATTGGTCATAACTTCTTCATTACATCTCCGAATGACTTGAAACCACTTCCATTAGAAAGCTAACTCAATTTACTATGTCTCCACCAAATCTTAGCAACAGAAGATTTCTCTAAGGCCTTCATCCATGCTCATCTTTCACCCCCTTTTATGATCACAATGCTCTCAAATGCATCCAAATGTCTCCAATAACTTCATTTGGCACTCCAGTACCTAATAGAGACTCATGTATGCAAAATGCAACATAAACATGTCTAAATCCTAATCTATATGATCAAAATGCATATGAATGAATAGCTAAAACCATGCAAATATGCAAGATATCAACTCCCCCACACTAGTCCTTTACTTGTCCACAAGTAAACTTTCAAGAACCAAGGGGAAGAGGTTTGAAGCTGGGGACTCATAATCAAAAGGAACTCTTCTTAGTTCTCAACCTAACAACCTTGCATAATCATACCAAATAGCAGGAACAAAGATTTTTTTCAATCTCTAACTTCTCTAGGCCTATCACAGCTCCTTTGATCTCTACACTCATTAATCATGCATCCACAAACCACAAATCCACATCTCTCTAACATTCATGAAGCTAACTCAATAGAAATCTCACAAATGGTCAAATGGTCCAAGTCATTTAGTTTGGTAAGAAAAAGGCTTAGTACAAAGTGAATCAAGAGGTTCAAAATGATCTTTTAAGGTGGTTTACTCTCAAAACAAAGTAGCTTTGACATTACACATAATATATCTAAGAAAAGGATCAACTCATGCATACAATGCTCAATCTCCATTGTTCTACCTTTTCCCAAACATACAAGATATTCAATTATTCCTCAATGTCAAACCCAACTCACATCTCTCACCAAAAGATCCCAAGAACATTTTTTCACATCAAACTCTTTCTTTTTGAAATCAATACAGGATTTTTCACAACTTTTAAACAAATCTTAGCTCCTAACAACTTTGCTAGCCCCTTTTTTTTCTTTATTTTCTCTTTTTTTTCGATTTTTTTTTTTTTTTTTTTAATTCTTTTTTTTTTTTTTTTTATTTGGGGGCCAAGACTTTTCACAACAAAAGCTAGATACTTCTCTACTTATCCCATAAAGACCAGTCATTTAAGCACAAAGAGTTAAACCTTTCATATTCTCAATTCACAACACAACACTCACCCCCTTCCTATAGCTAGACAATAGAGTGACTAATCTAGCAAGAATGGAGACTAAGCATTGTCGTTCCCAATACTCTCAACATTATGCACATGCAAAGCTTTCCAAAGAGGCCTCACTCAACAAATAATAATGGTTTAAAAAGGAGGTATGGGTTTAGGGAGTGGAGTACCACTTGAGTTAGTCAAAAAGATTGGTAAAACAGATGGGACAACTCAAGTGTGTATATCCATGACTTAGTACACAAAAGACCATAAGCAAGAGACATCAGGTTTAGTTAAAACAGGAGCTTGCTTCAAAGAGAGAGTATCAACAGTCAAATGAGTTTCAAGAGGAGCATTCAAGGCACAAAGTTTACAAGCTTTCCAAAGAATGTTCAAGCTACTTGTCATGATTACAAAGGTCATCAAATTCAGTACTTAGCATGAGCTCTTAACCAGGTTAAAATCCCCTAATGCATGAATGCAACCTATATGCTTCTAGACTCAATCCTAAAGATGCAAATGATGCAACTAAATGATTCTTTTTGTGCTTTTCAAAATTTTTTTTTTATTTATTTTTTTATTTTTCTATGCAAATAAGAATGTAATATGCAATGCATGAGACTCAAAATCATCAAAACAAACATGATCAAATGCTTGGCACCTCCCCCACACTTAAATCACACAGTCTCTGTGTGAGTGAGGTACCCAATGAAATTCTAAAATGTAAAGAAAAATTGGGAGAAGAGGAGTTTCCAGTTACCTGAGACGGGAGCGGGTGATGGCTTCACAGCGACCAGGCAGACCCGCTCCAGAGGTCGCTGCGGAATGAGACGAGCGGCTGGCTAGAGCCGCTGCGCTTCAGTCGCTCCAGGTCTTGGTTACGCAGCGGCCGGGTACACCCGCTGGGGAACCCGCTGCGTGTGCAGCGACCACCCGCACCCGCTGTGGTACCCGCTATTTCCATGCTTCCGTAAAAAACGAGCGGCTGACGACACCCGCTGGGGCACCCGCTGCCAAAGTGGAGCGACCTAGAGGAGCCGCTCTGGTACCCGCTGTGCCTGGTGGAGCGGCTAGGCTCGCCCGCTGTGGGTGTCGCTGTGGCACTGCTCGTGGGTGGTTTTCTCCTTTTGCCTCCTTTGACCTGCACACAACTTCATTTTCCCATTTTTTATGCAGTAAGATGAAAATGTAAATACTAATGCAATATATACAAGGATACTCATGGGACTTCCTCCCAAGTGAGCTTGTTTTAAGTCTCTAGCTTGACTTTGCCTCCTTTGGATCAGGCTGGTGTAGGTGCAGAAAGTGGAGTTGACACCCCATCTTCCTCAGGTGGTAGCTCATCAAAGTGATCATCAGGAGGAGGGCTCATTTCTTCAATGATGAAGGCTTGTCCAAACACAGTGGGGTTCCTCATTTTCTCCTTGATGTCAAAGTGGAGGATGTTCTCCTTGCCCAAATGGAGGTCAATCTTGCCTTCCTTCACATTCACAATGGCTCCTGCAGTGGCTAAGAATGGCCTTCCAAGAATCAATGGGTCTTGAGCCTCCTCTCCCATCTCAAGCACCACAAAATCTGTAGGTATCTCATACCTTCCAATCTTCACAGGGAGGTTCTCTAGGATGCCCACAGGGTACTTCACTGAACGATCAGCCAACACCAGGGAGAGTCTACACTTCTTGTACTGAGTGAATCCAAGCTTCTTTGCCACAGACAAAGGCATCAAGCTGACACTAGCTCCCAAATCGCAGAGACATTTCTCAAACACCATAGGTCCAAGAGCACAAGGTAGTGTGAAGCATCCTGGATCCTCTAGCTTCTCTGGAGCATCAGGCCTCTGAATAATGGCGTTGCACTCGTGACTCAGAACCATCATGCCCTCCATCTCTTTCTTCTTAGCAGCTACAACATCTTTCAGAAACTTGCTGTAATGAGGGTTCAGCATGAAAGCATCAATGATGGGCATTGTAACCTGAACTTCACTCATTTGCTTCTCAAACAAAGCCTTGTACTTCAGAAGCAGCTGCTTCTTGAATCTACCAGGGAATGGAAGCTTTGGTTCATAGGGAGGAGGGACAGGGGAGCTCTCACTTGCTGGAGCAGCATGTTTACCATCTTTTGTTGTTTTCTTCTCTTCTCCAACATTTTCTTTACCCTTAGCTTCCACAATCTTCTCCAAGATCTTATCATCTGTCTTCTCATCCACAATTACCACCTCATCATCTAGGTTGATGGCTACCCCCTCACCTTGTTTCTCAGCATCCTTGTTGAGGGATCTAGGAGGTAATTGTTTACCACTTCTAAGTGTGACAGCTTTTGCTTCCTTGGGGTTTTGATCAGATTTTCCAGGTAGAGATCCTTGCTGGCGGTTCTGGTGGGTGCTCATGGAAGCAAACTGATTCTCCAAGTTCTTGACAGAAGAAGCAAGGTTGGAGAATTTGTTGTTGAGCTCATTGTAGCTTCCATCAATCTTGGAGTGAAGGTTCTTCAGCTCATAGCCAACATGCTTCTCACTTCTAGTCTGAGACTCCAAGATTTGTTTCAGCAAGGCATCAGTGCTGCTCTCTTGAGGGGCAGAGGAGCTAGGAGAAGAGTTTTGCTGAGGCTGATAGTTGCTCTGCTGGTTGTTTCTAGGCTGATAACCACTCTGCTGATTGTTGGAATAAGACTTTTGTTGGTAGTTGTTGTACTGAAAGTTGGGATCCTTCTTGTACCAGCTACCATTGTTGTTGATGAAACACAACTCCTCTTGCCCTTCCAGACCCTCAACCTCATTGACAGTAGGAGGTATCTCCTGGTTTGGGTTCCCAACAAAGTTCACCTGCGCTTGTGTGGCCTTAGCAGCAAGGAGTGTGTCAATCTTCTCCTGCAGAGCCTTTATCTCCCTTCTTGTCTGCTTGTCTTCCGACCTATCAGCTCTGTCATGATCCCCACTGTAGACTGCATCACTCTTGACCATGTTCTCAACTAGTTTCTCTGCCTCTGCCTCGGTTCTGTCCAAGAAGCTTCCATTACTTGCAGTGTCCAATCTGCCTCTGTACTCAGGTAGAGCACCTCTGTAGAATGTGCTGAGCAAGCTTCCTTTGTTGAAACCATGGTGTGGGCATTGAGCTAGGTAGCCACTGAACCTCTCCCATGCTTCACTGAATCCTTCCAAGTTCTTCTGTTTGAAACCAGATATCTCATTTCTGTAGTCAGCAGTCTTGGAAGTAGAGAAGAACTTTTCCAGGAATGCCTTCTTACAATCATCCCAAGTGGTGATAGAGCTACTGGGCAAAGATTTCTCCCACTGACGAGCTTTGTCCCCCAAAGAGAAAGGGAAAAGCTTGAGCTTGAACGCATCTTCTGATACACCATTGGTTTTGGATAGGCCACAATACCTATCAAAGCTGTCCAAGTGGTCGAATGGGTTCTCTGCAGCTAGGCCATGAAACTTGTTGTTCTCAATCGTGTTGAGCAACCCTGACTTGATTTCAAAGTTGTTGGCTGCAACAGCTGGTGCTCTGATTCCCAACAGGTGGCCTTGGTTGGTTGGGCGGTCATAGGCACCAATAGGTCGAGCTGGTGGACCATTTGCTTCTTGTTCAGCCATTTGAATGTTCGCTTGGAACTCCTCTTGTCTCCTCTTTCTAGCACACTCCCTCTCTAAGGCTCTGATGTCTTCTGCTCTTGGAACTAGGTTTGTTGTACCTTTGCTCCTCAAGTTCATACACCTGAAAGTCACAAAGAGGTGAAAAAGAGAATCAGTAACTTACAAAAAATAAAAATGACTTAGTCTCAAGCAAATGACTAAATCTCAATGTTCAAATCAAAACTCAGAATTTGGCAACGGCGCCAATTTGATGTTAGGAGTTTTCGAGCTCCTAAGTCAAATGATAGTAAAGTGGTAAGTAAGTTGTCGAACCAGTTCTGAGGGACTCAAAGCAATGAGAATGCAAGTATTTGCCTAATCTAAGTGCAGCCAGTGATTTGATGATTTCTAAACTAATGATTAAAACTAATGCAAAGCAATAAAATGATACTTTTAAGCTATTGGAAAGGAGAACTCATGGGTATAGGGATTTAAACCTTGGGTGATCAGGTTTCGAACTAAGGAATGCAAATGATAACTCAAACTATCAACCTTAAGCCTAGACACAATTCTAAGCAAGCCCTATGTCTAGATGAATGCTCATTTTCTAACATGTCTCAAACATCAAATGTCTTTGGTTGAATAACATGCAAGCAATCATTACTAACAAGTCTATTAGCTATCTTAGCATCTTTAACAACAAATCTCTTTGGCAAAGTACACTAAAAGCCTAGGAGAGTTGACTCAGACATTTCATCAAACACCTTTTGGGTGGGAAATGCCTAGAGATCACCCTTTGAGTGGCCTACTCAAATGATGCATTAAGATCACTCTACTAGCAAGGAACAAGCATGATCTATACCTAAAACATCCTAGAACTAATCTAATCACCCTTAATCACCCTAACCCATGAATCCAAAGGGTGATTACTCACTAATCTCCATGATTCCTCTTAAACCCATGATGGATTTCAGATTAACCATGTAGAGAAATAGAAGAGAAATCACAAGAACAATCACAATCAAAACCAAAAGAGATTGTTTCTTAAGAGATTATTTGTGTTCTTCCATAGAAAAAAGGATAATCTGCCTCCATAGGCTTACAAAGTACTTAAAAATAGGTTTAGAAGTCTAAAAACGTGCATAAGAAATTGCTAAAAGGTCCTTGAAAAATCATAAAATCGTGTAGCAAAAAGGGGTGGAGCGGCCGGTGAGACTCGCTCCAGGAGTCGCTCCAGAAAGAGACGAGCGACCGGTGAGACTCGCTGCAGGAGTCGCTCCAGGCTGGCTGTGGCACAGCGACCAGGCAGGGTCGCTGTGGGGGTCGCTCCGGCTCGTATGCCTCTAGTAAATTGGTCATAACTTCTTCATTACATCTCCGAATGACTTGAAACCACTTCCATTAGAAAGCTAACTCAATTTACTATGTCTCCACCAAATCTTAGCAACAGAAGATTTCTCTAAGGCCTTCATCCATGCTCATCTTTCACCCCCTTTTATGATCACAATGCTCTCAAATGCATCCAAATGTCTCCAATAACTTCATTTGGCACTCCAGTACCTAATAGAGACTCATGTATGCAAAATGCAACATAAACATGTCTAAATCCTAATCTATATGATCAAAATGCATATGAATGAATAGCTAAAACCATGCAAATATGCAAGATATCAGATACACATATATACAACCCATCTTTTCTCGATTCAAGATTCAGTGTGTTATTGTTAGGGTTTTCTTGCCTTTAAATATAGCTCTTGATATCGATTCACTGTTTTGATATCAGTACACAAGATTCTCTGGGGTTTTTGTTGATTTTCGTTATCATAAGCAAACATGAGTTCAAGTGATCGCTGAGACGAAATTAATTTAACATGTTGTGATTTTGGATTTAGAGGAGATTATGGGTCTGGCCTGAACCTACTGATATTAAAAAAAAAAAGAGAGAAATAGAATCGTAGAGGTCACTCATTATGCATCGTACAAGATGAAGGTTACAGTTTCTAATATATGAGTTAAAGACTCTAAACTCTAAAGTAAGAGGATACATTGTTCGAAGATTTAAAAGAAAAAACAAAAAAAAGGTAAGAAAAACTCTAAACATATATATGTTTAAATATAGATAGCCCTGATTAACATTTCTTCAAACATTATGAATTTCTACGTTTCTTAAACTACTTGATGACCATATATGCATGCTATCAATTATGTATTGGAGTCCTCTTCCTTCCTTTCATACGTGAAGGATAGTCGCTTCTCATTAGATTATCAATTTCCTTTGCTGAATCTCTGGAGGCTACACCTTTTGTTGATCTTTTCTTTGATCCAGACTCCATAGGCTTTAGACCTTTTAACTGCCACAAAACATGCACATAATAAATAAGATTATATATGTAAGAAAAAAAATTGCTAATACATTTGATTCAAAGTTTAACTTGTGTACCTTTCGTCCCATCAAGAGAGTCTCACTTCCGCTTAGCATAAGACCATAGTCTTCATATTTGAATCCACCTACATCTATGTTTCCACCTGTAAGAAAACATCAGCTTCACATGTTTACACCTTGATATACGTTTATGATTATTGACATGGCAAACACATGGATGTAGACAACAACATGCACACACACGCATCATGTTCATCAGTAGGAAGATAAAACACATATATATATATATATATATATATCTCAAGGCCCTAAAGATATATGTAGAAACGATACTTATAAATACACATGAGGAAGATATAATAAGAGGAGAAATTAAACTAAGATCGCTATGTCATACAAACCTTGAAGTGCATGAGGAAGATTCATCATCATCATAAGGACGAGAAATCCTAGAAGAAATGTGATTAACTTTGCATTTGTGTTCTTCATCTCGTTTGCCTTTGTCAATATTAACGAAGTGTTAAGTATTAGGTTGATGTGAGTGAAGCTCATTATATATAAGGGTTATCTATACATAAGTGTGTGATTTTCTGAAATCAGAAAAAAATGGAAGCTAGGGTTTTCCGACAATTTCATAGGCAAGACAAAAAGCAAGTTATCATCGGTAATTGTTTATTTCTTGTTTATTCCAGCGAGAAATAATATAAAATCATTTCAGGCAGCAACAACATTCAGAAATTGGTCAATGCAGATTAAGAAAAAAGTATGAAAGCAGAGAAAACCATTTAGCTCAACAATTGGTTTTGCCATCTCTTTACAAATAAGCTATCTGGATAAAACCATTTAGATCATATACAAACCGATCAAACAATTCTCTATGGCAAAACGATCAAATTAACTTCTTTTACGAGAAAATAACATTTGGTATAATGAATTATTCTAATTTTATAAGAGAGCATCCCTATTTCTAACGGGAGAATCGAAACTAAAGAACTTAAAATAGTAAATCAAGAAAGTCGGTACCGACATGGAGTATAAGTTAAAAAGACAAAGATTTCTCTTGAAGCAATCAAGAAGGCATGGCATGGGGAAGTTTTCATGAGTTTAAGTGCCCAAAAGTGACATTGGAGTCTAAGTTAATAATAAATATTTGTTTAGTGCTTAGGGTTTCTAAATAAAGTATCTCCTTTTGTAGTTCCAAAAATCTTTTTAACCGTGGGTTTACTGAAAATGCTTACTTTGTACTAGATTTTAACTAAACTTGTACCAACAAGTATACTATAATGCTAATATCTTTACGTCGAGTTTGATATATTCTTTTCGAGACACGAGAGCGGGTCCTCCGATTCAATCCCTGTGGCCTTATTGTGGTGTGGATGCCACTTGAAAATAAGAATTTAATTTTTGTCTTCAGGGCATTAGATACTTCTCAATTGTTAAACTAGTTTTAGTATCTCCTACGAGCTTGTCATCATTATTTAAGATGACATAAAACACTGAATGTCAACTCAGTTGTAACAGTTTCTTCTTGCATATTCAAGTGATGATCAATACGTATCTTACAAAGTTACTGAGAATTTTTTTTTATGTTTTTCGTT
Source organism: Hirschfeldia incana (assembly GCA_026261945.1). Classification (NCBI taxonomy): domain Eukaryota; kingdom Viridiplantae; phylum Streptophyta; class Magnoliopsida; order Brassicales; family Brassicaceae; genus Hirschfeldia; species Hirschfeldia incana. Next base: position 5,269,826 of record JABCMI010000021.1, read on the forward strand.
GTCCAATATAATCATTACGCGTTAGATCGACAAATTCGTCTGATTCCAGTAAATCAACCTTAATCGATGCCCCTCATAAACGCGTTACCACCGGCCCTAAACCATTTCAGACTTTGTAATATCAGATGAATAACATGAGGAAGAAGAAAATAGTAATAGAATAAAAAGTTCTAGTCGATCGTCTTGAGTTTATATTCATTGGACAATAAAAATATATTGCCTACTAAAAATTGTAGCGTGACTGAAGTCTGACGAGTACACCAGTAATCTTTTTTATGGAGCAGTAATTCAAGACTAGATAGTAATCGAAGACTTGATCTTTCAATGTCACTAATCACATGGACAACTAAAAGCCGAAAACCACTAGAAGAATTTCACATTTTGAACCAAGCCACATAGCCCAAAACAAAAATTATTTGCTGAAACGAAAATTATTTGCTGAAACAAAAAATTTGCCCACATAGCCTTGTTAATCATCTCTTTTCCAAGATCCTTTTTTGTCAACTTTCCAAGATCCTTTAAACCCAGTGAAACACCAAGTGGGCTCAACTAAATCAGACCCAACATAATCTAAGGCTTTGTTTGGCTACCAAGTAACATGTCAACAAACAAGGAAGCAAAGATCATAACAAAGACTATAACATCAAAGATGATTTTATTATTGAAACAAAACACAAAAAGCTCAGAGTATAGACTGTCTCCATCTTAAATAGAACTACACCATCACTATTTAAATAAACACCGGCGACTTTAAAACCAACTCAACAATCGCCTGAAATGAGAAAAAAAAAAACAAAAACAAAACGGGGAGGTAAGGAAGATAGATGATAAGGTTAAGCTAATAACCAAAACTGCAGTGGTGGTTTTGTAACAGCTCAAGCTTTAGTGGCTGGGTTAAGCTCATCCCAAGCTTCAATCCAAGTCACCATAGCATCAGCAAGCTTGTCAAAGTAAGGATCAATGGGGCTAAGCTTCTCCTTAACCATCTTGGACAGCTCAATGTAGCACTGTTGAACCGTCACAGCTTCTTTGGAGAGCTTTGCACTCTGGAAGAAAGGAATGATATCCTCCTGCCAGAAGATTCCCTTGTATTCCTTCTTCAGGTTCACAAATGGGTTGCTCGCCTTGCTGTGGTAAATGTAGGGCAGACCCGTCTTTACTCCCAATCCCAAATGGTCACAGATCACCTAAAGAACAAGCCCATAAGAAACCAGTAAGCATTCAAATATAGTCCAAAACCGTCAAAATTATGTAGGAGAATGATAAAGTAACTAAGTACCTTGACACACCATCCAGCCCACATATCGTCGTAGCGACCAATAGGCTGACCATCACCCATGAGACCAAAGTACATAGCAGGGCCAATGAGATCACGGTCAAAGGCCAAGTTCATGCCACACATTGGGAAAAGTGTTCCCTTTGGGATGGTCATGACAGCATCCACATACCTTCACATTGACAGCATTGTTAGCTAACGAAGATTTGAGTAAAAATGTAGAGAAAAGGGTGTTACCTTGTGTTCCTTTCCTTAGGCTTGACGAGTTGGGTAGGAGCATCGTAATCAGGGATGTTGAGCCAGAGACCGTGAGAAACAGCAGTGGAAACACCCTCACGGAGACTGAAAGGGTAACCACGGACGAAGTCAGCACCTTCACGGTATGGGTCGTACAAGGTGTTGAAGAAAAGTGGAGAGGATGGGCATAGAAGGTTCTTGATGTGTTGCTCAAGTGCGTTCACAGCTTTTCCAGATGGATCCTTAGCAACCTATTAAACACATGACAACAAAACAAAAGAATACATAAATCAATAAAGTATTATTCAAATGTATCTGAAGCCATAAATAAAATAAAAAAATATGATGAACAACACGTTACACGTGATTAAACCAACACATAATGAAAGTAACATCAACAACGCTACAATCATGACGTAACTGAAAACTCACAAATCCTTAAACAGAGGAATTAAAAGTTTGGACTTTTCTTTGCACTTTGTAATTAAAAAAAAAAACGTGTGACAGACAATGACATGCAAGAATCTTGATAAGCTAACTGATATGACATGGATAGATTGGTCCAAACAACAATGCCATCACTAAAACTACCTAAACAAACATGAGATGATCATTACAAATTACAATCAATGCCCACAGAGCTGAACTATACAATTGCAATTCTAAAATAAACAGATCGAGAACAATCTAAGCAGATGAATGTATATAGATCTAAGGTCAAAACAGTGTTATGTCAACAGTTTCAGATCCGTTAAATCTACCGACACTGTAACAATACTTAAAAGCAGATCTATATAGATTCAGACAAAACAGAACGAGAGAAAAAAAAAAAGAGCAAAACATTGAGAATTGTGGGGGGGAAACTTACGAAGCAATCGTCGTCAATGGTGAAGATATACTTCTTCTTAGACACCATGTAACCGAAGCAGCGACAAGCAGAGTCCTTGAAGGAGATGCACGAAGCTTTCGGACCGAGGATTCTGTTAATGTCGTTCCTGTTGTAGAGCTCGTAATCGAACCCTTCAGGGACAGCAATTGTCTTGGAAGGATCTCCGTCCTGGACGATGATCAGATGGTAAGGCTGGAGGAAAGGTCTCCACATCTCGAGGAAATCGAGGTTACGGATCGTCGGGATCACGATGTCGAGCTCATCCTTCAGCAACGCCGCGTGGTTCAACGGGATTCCAACGGTATTAGCCGGTTCGACCATGGTTTGATTGAGAGAATTGGAGAAGAGAGAGAGAGAGAAGGGGGTTACGTTTTGAAAAACTGAGATATGGACTTTGAAGAGCTTCTTCGTTGTGTGTTTTATAACAGATCCGGCACGTGCGAGGTAACTGTGTGAGGTTTGACACGTGGTTGATAAAGACTCGTTCAATGTCAATTAGTCTTTTCTATTTTGTCTGTTGATGTCCGTTCTCTATGGTATTTGTCTTTATTGGTTTACAAAATATCTTCACTGTTTAATTAGCAAAGTTTATCAAGAGAATATATGTTGATCAAAAAAAAAATCAAGAGAATATATATTTAAGGTATTAATCTCCAGAAAATTACATGTGAATCTTTTTAACAGATACTTACTTTTTAAGAATATCCATATTATTCAAAATATTATTATTTATCAGTTGATGATTCAGTATATACAACTCTCTTATAATTTCCCTTTAGATTTATCTGCTTTTATGATACTTGTGGTTTGAAGTATGTTTCAAAGGATAAACATTTATGACTTAATCGTTTAATAGTAAATTATTCTGATTAATATTCACAATCAAATTATTTTCCAAAATTACAATGATAAACATAAGATCTTTTGGGGAAAAACAATATTGATAGATTTGATCACTTAATTTGATTTTGTTAAAATAGCGATAGGCGCATAATTTTGTTTTGGTTTAGGTTAAACTAGTGATTTTTTTTTTGTCACTGATGTCTTCTGTACCTATATCAGTTTAAAGTTTTGAGTGATTGAAAAGTTGAGAATATATATATTAGGTTTGGCTAACGCTATAAAGGAGATATTTTAGCTATCAACTAATTTTGGTTTATAATTTTTCTTGTTTGATTTTATTACGTTAACATAAATGCATCCACTATTGTGTATGCGTTTTTAACAAAAAAAAAAAGAAAAAAAATATGAGTCGTGTGTGCGAGCGAATTAAAAGATGGTGGATACAAAACCGAACAATAGTTAATACTTTTTGACCAGAGTGTAACATCAATAAAGGTGTTAATTAGCAATGCAAACATAGGCCTTGCTTCTTCATACGAAAGATCAATTAATTAAAAATGTATTCTACTTTACGATAAAACGAAGGAACATTTGCATGTGGGATGCCTTAAGTTATCTTTTAAGTTTGACATTCCTTTTAGAATTTAGCCAAGTTGGTATATGCTATACACAGGATACAATACAAACTGTTCACTAATTCTTTATATTATCTTGTAGAATTCCATAGCTTTTAATGGACTTACAACATTATCAACAATTATGGTTATTTTCTTGTTTACATCTAAAGAACCATTAAAATTATTGGAAACTGATCATAAGTCGTCGGCTGCTCGATGATGCTCGTTGCATATGATCATTGCATGCATCGTGAAAACATTTGTTTTAAATCCGTATACAACATCCAACTGGAAGAATAAGAAAATAAGCAAGTCAGTTAGCTAGAGAAACGCATACAATTCGATTTAACCAAGCATAATAACAACAAATTTCAGAAATGTATCCAAACGGGGATTAAAATTTATCAGCGGGCTCATTTTGGATACATGCCATTATGCTTTTTGGTGTGATGGGATGGACTGGTCTGATGAAAACCCATTACAGAGATTGATGCCACGACTGGTCTCCAATCTCCATAGATGTACCTTTTCCTGTAAAACACTATTGTGATATTAGCATGCTCACTGTATCCGGTTGTTAATGATTCATACTTATTTGTCTTCATAGATTAGGAATATAGCACTAGTGTGTTATTGATCCGAAAAAAAAAAAAAGAAGCACTAGTGTGTTAGTATGTCAGTCTGACTATTCATGTGGCAAATAATGTGTCTTCTCAAAACAAGAAACGTTATTAGGCCAAAAATAATGTATATCAAAAGTCTCCGCATTGTTTCAGGGGCAAAAAAAAGAAAAAGATTTAAAGATTGAAAAACTCAGCAAGCAAGTAAACAGAGAGGAAAGCTTTTAAGGAAGACAAGAGATCTTTAGCGTTGGTTATAAATTTGAGAGCTTTTCTGGAGATGAATCTAGATAGCTTTTCAACGGACCCCTTGAATTGCTGCAGCAGATGATGATGATTGAGAACTTTCCTCGGTTACCTTGTTTGACTCGATTGTACTTATGACGTTTCCAATGTTATCCTAACCAAGATAAACACACCAAAAAAAAAAAAAAAATCAGGTTCAGGAAATGTTTTGAATGAAGATGAAGTGATGGTATGGTATTTACCCGCCAAGTCGCGAGCTTAGTTCGAAGTGATTGCCATTGCTTTGACCCGAATTCACGCTCGGAACAGCGGCTGAAAGATATGAATGATACCATCAAGTTATGAGCGTGTATACATATAGACATATAGGACAGAGTTTACACTGATGCGACTTGCCTGACAATGACAACTTGGTTCATCTGATCCATCTTACACTCGATCAGCTTCGCAGTTATTGCCTTAACGATCCATAGTTCAACCTCCTCTTCCTTCACCTGAAAACACACAGAAAACAGTAAGCAACTCAAAAAAATATAAATAACCAATATTTCAGAGTTCCTGAGTTAACTACCTGTAGAGTGTCTTTAATCGAGGCGTAAGGTACTTCGCCAGACTCATCTGATGCTAAGTCCACTAGGGACAACAATCTCATCTTCGTAATACAATCTTCATCGACAAGTCCTAAGAAACACCAGTTCCAAAAATAAAGGATTCCTCAGGAGAACGTTTTTTAAAAAGAAAAAAAAAAGCAGTAAACTGATTTACAGTTTAGTACCATAGCTTTGCAGACATTCAGCATTGGCAGCTTGGAAATCCAAGTAAGCATTCAGCCTCTGAGTAAGAAAGATCTTAAGTAGCTGGTAAACAGGTGCGTACTTAGCATCCTTCTCTAACTGTGCTACGGCTGGCAAGTCCAGCAAATCACACTGCAATTACAGAACCATTGATGAAATATACGAATCTTACACATCCCCAGTAAAATCATATGCTTTTACGAACTACGATACCTGGAAGATGCTGGAAGCCTTGACAAACTCAATAACTGCACGCACAGCCTCCTCCTTACCTTCATCAAGAGAATCCTCATTGGAGAAAGTCGCTAGATACTTCGTTAAGAAGTTGAGGGATTCTTTCACCAAGCTGGAAACATTGATAGACAAAATCATGAGGCTATTGTTATAACCTCAAAAGGAAATCAGGGAGAGAAGGTTATGTTGCATTACCTTTTGTTTTCTCTCAGAACATTAGCAATGGCAAGAAAGAGCTGCCTCTGATCTTTAGTGTCAATGTTCCACTCTTTCAAGAAGTTGTCAATCTTCTTAAAAGAAGGAACAATGTACTCAGCAACCTTCCCTTCAACAGCTAGTGTAAGAGCGCTCATGTAGACTTGGAAACGAGCATACGGGTGGTCCAGAAGGTTATACAGATTGAAGAGGCTAAACAAAAGACAAAATAACCAAAACAATGAGACGGATGTAATCAGATAGTAGTCATATAATATATAAAGCTGGAAAGAAGCATACATCTTCAAACGAAGTGAAGCTCTGTCACTTGGTTGCTGAACAACCTTGGAAGAGATGGCTTTCACCATTTCAAGAACATCCTCGGAGCTATTGGCATTCTTGACAAGGCTGCAAATGATGGTGTAGGTACACTCAAGATCTGACATCAAAATATACAAACAACTGATGAGATGATGAAACATACAAAAGAATAGTTTTTATAATAGAGAGAGAGAGAAGACAAAACCTTTCTCAGAGATCTTTGAAGAAACCAATTCAGCAGAAGTAACCATTAAGGAAGCCAACTCCAACCATTTTCCTGCTACAATAGACTCCTCAGCCTCCCTACATAGCCTGGTGATCTCTGGCTCTGCAGCCTATAAGAAGAGGAGTAGCTCAATTAGACTTAACCTTAGAACGATTAAACAAAACTAATCTAGTCTATACCACTCTTTCGTCAACAATCAGATCTTTGAAACGAAATGGATTATAATGGTGTTGGTGGGGGGTACCTCGGGACCAGCATCAGCCCATGCGAGCTGAGAAGTGAATCGGACGACAGCGAGAAAAGGATCTTCTTCGGAAGTGGGAACAATCGTCGTCATGGCTTCGCTCTAAGCTCTTCTCTCTCGGCGAACAAAACCACGAAATTATAACTTCTTCCAGCAGCCGAGTGCAGAGAGAGAGAGACGGAGGAGAAGAAAGAAGAGAAACCCTAATTAACATTTTATCTTCTCCGGTTATGGTAAACCGAAACCGGATCGGGTTTTCAAAAATTAACGGTTTTAGGAACAGACGATTAGTTAACCTTATAAAACAAATCCAACGGTCAGGATTGAGCTTTTAGTTCACTCTCTTCCTTTAGTTAATCTCACTCAGGATTCGGTCCGGTGTTTTAGAGCCAACCGTGTTCCTCCGGTTCGCCGATTGAGAACTATATGTTACACTTTGTATATGAGAAGTAGGTGGTGCAAATGCTCTTATACAATGCCTTTGCTGATGCTATGTAGCAGCTTTGAGCATTGTTTGTTTCTTTTGATTTAGAGCAGCTAGTTGTTTATTTTCTTGAAATTCTCAGAGACAACAAAAACGCACAATAGTTTTAAGATGACTACAAGAAAGCACACAAGAACAGATCAAACTCAAACATTGCCCTCCATCACAATGAATCACACAAATGTTTTTAATTGATGGGAGGATATGATATATAGTAGCCAGCCACACATTTGATGATGATTTACAAATCGGAAGGAGCCAGGACAAAAGCAAACTTCATTTCTTTGGAGAATCAGCAGAAGCACTTGGTCCACCAAAGAGATAGCCAAGAGAAGATCCTCCACCAGGAGCAGCATGAACCTTTGTAGACGGCCTCTCCTGTTCTCATCAATCATCCAAACCAATAACATTTTTCAACTTTTCAAATCAGAAGTTTCAATTTCAAAATGTAAAAACAAAGTCTAATAATCCTTTTTACCGTGAGGAAGTTGCCACAGTTTTGGCCTTCTGATCTGAAGTAATTATTAGGACTTCCTCTAACACCTGCAGGTATCTTCTTATTCTCAGTGACCGTAGTCGTCGTGGTCGTTATCGGTCTCCCTCCTGTTCCGTCGGTGGTAGTTGTCGTGGTTGTCGTCGTTGTGGTCCCCATTGTTGCCGCAACGGCGGAAGGAGACTCCCCGGAACCAAAGAGGTAATCCAGAGAGCTTTGGTTAACACCATTGTTCACTCCTCTTGCTTTACCCATATCTTATTTTATCTGAGGCGAGAGAGATCTGAAGATTTGAATATGTTTCCAAGTTTGTTTCAATCAGATCAGATACTTAGATGAGCAGAGAGATCCAGACAGAATTGTAACTGAGACATTAAAGACAAGTACGTAATGAGACAGATCAAAAAAGGATTCCTCTTTACCTCTTTGTAGCTCGTAGTGTCTTCTTCTTCTCCCTTCTTCTTCTATGATTGGCTGCAAATCAAGTTACAGAATGGATGTGCACAGTGACGAGTGGGAAGAAAAAAGTAACAATAATGGGCTTTATGGGCCTTATTTTTGGGCTTATATTCATTCAAGACTTTGAAAGTCTAGTGGTCAAAGCTCATTGGTTCTTCTCTCTGTTATTTAGATATAAATTGATGTAATTCCATTTGACATAAACCAAATTTCTTACAATAGGCTAGTAGCATTCGTAGACAGAAAAGAGAAACTAATAAATTGTGTGAACCCATTTTGGAAGATGGCAATGACGACATGTGCAAATAAAATTGCAATATGGCTTTGAATCTCTCTTTTACTTTGCATTCTGAGACCATTCTCCTTTTCTAAAGTATAGAAATCTTTTTTCCATGATCGACAAAATATTAATAACCTATTATTCCTATGTAGATGATCTCTGGACTGGGAAGAATATGATTCCAATATCTCTTAGAGCTTTAGCATATCGTTTTCTTTTTGAGTATGTTCAGTGTTGTAGTGAACAAAACAAAATTAGTTTTATGTAAATTTTATTTTTGTAACTTGTAACAGTGAACTATTATCATGGCCTGCACCGAGTGATTGTATCCAAAAAAGGGACCAAACGGTCCAAACCTTATTCATAGTAGCAAGTTATTAACATTTTTATCTATAATAATGATGACATGAGCTCATTTTGAGTATTAAATCAGAAAATAAAACTTGCATCATTTTATTGGCGGAGAAAGCATATAATTGCATTGCATTGCATTGGTTTCCATACTTCGCTTGTGCAACTGTACGCCCATTGTGTAAGGTGATTGTGCATTTTTCTTTCCCATGTGTTAAACAATATCTATTTTCTGCAAAGAATCTAACAAACTCCAAGGTGCATGCACTTGGGAGATTAGGTTACCTTATGGGTTTAGATAAAATAAAAGTAAATTCTGTAAGATAAACATCTTTAAATAATTTAGAGGCGGTATTTTTAATTTTCTTCATCATACTTTCAGTTAAAAAAAATATCGATTCGGTTTTGATCAAAAAAAATATATAAAAAATATCGATTCGGAAAGGACTATAAATTGGTAAATATATATACCGTATATATATTATACAAAATTTCATAAGCTATATGGTATATGGATATGTGTATGCTTGTGATCTATTTGCATGTATGTATAATGTTAGTTTGTTAAGATCTCTATAATTAATAGTTAGATTGCACAATCCAATGAAGCAAGCATCTAGGTCTAAGGTCTAGTTGCGAAGTAGTGGACACCATGGGAAATATCAGTGTTAACATATTAAGTCTTGCTAATTTATCATACCAAAAACTATGTTAGTCATCTTCTCCATAAGAGAGTTGATTTATACTATATGGTAAAGGTGTAAATGAGATTAACCAGGCATGTGCGCGTGAAAGACGTTGATTTAACCATCTTCTTAGTTAGATCGCATGTGACGTTAAATTAGAATATATACTATAATCATGATGAAGAAAGGAATCTTGACCTAGCTCATCGGTTACTTAACTATCTAAATGTTTAGAGATGTATAGATTCAAAAACATATTTAATTAGTTCTTATACGAATAATATTTTTTTTTAAAATAAGCTTGTGACAGTAATTGAAAGCAGGGAAATAACATATATGTTTGACAAAAATATTAATTTGAAATATTGATGACTATAAGCCGAACAATGTAGTCAATATGGGGGCATAGCCAGAAAAACTCAGTAAATATGTTGATTCGTTAAGTTTCTTATAAATATTTTCAGGTGCTAAAACTAAAAGTCTTACGCATAAACCCAGCGTATTTGCTTAAATAACTTGTAATTGACGCCTGCGATCGTATCATATTCATATACACAACAATAAATATATTTCTAGATCTATTAATCCAAGATATTTATACGCATATATTTATAAGTACATAATTATAATGTTCATGTACTTTTAACTATTTCTTTTCATTTATGTAAATAAATATACGAGATACAAAAATATGTGCATGTAATGTTGGCATTGACAACCAAAGAAGTAGGAACCCCACAGAAATTAATGGTGAAATTAAACAAATGTTAGATGGTTGGGTGATGAGTGGGATCATGTGCCAATAATTGAACTAAATGAACCGAACATTAAAACTTAACGTAAAAGGTTTTACACTGATCTTTTAAATTGATTTTAAGTAAATGCTGCAACTAATTTGAAAATATACTTTGCTTAGCCTTAGATGATTCTCCATCTATTCCAACACTCAAGTCACGTACCCAACTACTTCATGTGATTTTGTTCCCTTTAATCTTTTTTGTTTGTATGTTTCATTTGCGTTCTTTTTCAGTTTTCTATTCTTTTCTATTTAGTCTCTTAATTTGTCATTTATTTTCTTGATTACGAAATCATAGATGAATTTCTTCTTGTGGGGTGGAGCATATTTGGTATGCTCATTACTCATTGCTTTATTTGAGAAAAAAATAAAATATATGTTTATAGGACTGATCAAAACAGTTTATTTTAAGAAAATATTTTCCATTTAAGTCTTATACAATTACTTGAGTATCTAATTTATTCTTCTGGTTCAGTTAACAATTTAACAGTCTGACAACATTTTGCGTTAATTGTTTTGTTGCAATCTATTTAGACACACTAAACACTACTCTTTCGTTTCATATTAATTGTCATTGTAGAAAAAAATTTTCATTGCATTTTAATATTTCAATGTAAAATTTATTAGTTTTATTCTCCAATTTATTTTTCTATTGGTTGAAATATATAGTTATGGATAATGATGTTTTTATATTAAAAACATACAAATTTAAATAATTTTTAAATCTGTGTGCAAAATTTTCAAACAACACTTAATACGATGGAGTAATAAACATACATGAAGAATTCTTCATCAGATTTTTCGTAGAAGCGATTGTTAACTCCTAAAATAATAATATATCACACACAGGACGTTCTACATATATATGTAATATCTTAGCAATAAATAGTTTGTGATTTTTGATCAAAAAAAATAGTTTGTGATTGATGTAGATATATATCAACTTGGAATAAAATGGATTATTCCCAAAAAATGGTGGCTCCTCTTTAACTCTGTACCCACATTCTCTCGTTCCTAAAACACTGAAAAGATAATCTTCGCTAGTGCTAACATTTTTTTTTTCTTTTGAGAAAGGGTTAAACAATTTGTTAAAAACAATCAACCAAAATATTGCATGAAGTTTACGATGATATCATTCAGAGTAAGCTTCAGTAGTGTTATCTTTACGATATAATCAGTTATTCATCAAACATTGTACGAAGGCAATATACCTCCTAAATTACCATGAAAATAAATTATAACAAATATTGAGAAATTACAAAAAGTAAAAAAAAAACATAACTTGAAACCAAACCTAATGAATACTCATGTGTAAATAGTAGTATATTCCTTGGTACTTACGATGTCAAGTCAATTTTGTTTTCATATGAGCTAGATAAACATTTTAAAAAAAAAAATTATATAGATAGATAAGAAGTCACAAACCCCACCTTCACAACAGCACATTGTGGAACAAAGCACGTGATGTGCCCACAAGCTTTTTGTGATTAGTACATCTAGGGACATAAACCCTCAAATCAACGAAGACAAAAACTAAAAGACGATGACTTCATTATATAATTATTCCTTACCTCATTTTATATGCCACATTCCTTCATTTTAAATATAGTAACTCACATCCAAAAAAAGTAAATACATCATCTTTAAGCAATGATTTAACACATTAGCAACAGATTACTATGCTAAGACTATCTCCAACGGGGAATACGTGAGAATCCTTAGCGGTTTAACCTAGGCAAATTAGATAAAAATAATATTATTTTAGTGAAATAAGCTTAGGATCAATCCGTAACTAAGGATCAATCCTTACAGCTTCTCTCTGTCTCTCTCTATCTCTTTCTTGTCTTCTCCGCTCTTGATCACCTTGCTGATGAGAGGAACAAAGCCGATCGAGTTCGATGTCGAGGAGATGAAGATCGCCTGCCTCCGATCCGGTGAGTCACCGATAAAAAATGGCGGCCGTAAGAATCGAGTCGAGGCGTCCCGAGACTGCGTCGATGGAGGAGGAAACCTGCAACGTCAAGGGAACGGTGGCGAAACAAAGAGAGGGGTTTAAAACTACCTCCAGCACATCGATGAGCTCCAGCGTCTTCCCCGCCAGAAAACTAACAACCACAATCGCTTCGAAGCTCAGAGGAACGATCTCAACTCTCGAGGTTGCTTTTATTAACCCTTAATTTCTTCTTTATTTTCCCATGGAATCAAAATTAGATCGTGATTCTTAGGTTTAAGTTCGTGTTAGGGCTTTCGATTGTTGTTTTGATTGTTGGGATTGAGGTTTTCTGATCTGGAATTGGTTTGGATTTGATGAATCTTGTTCAGGTTTCTTGATTTCTTTGATCCTTAGCAGCTTCTGTAGACTGTTGTGAGGATTATAATTAGATTGATTCGTTCGTTTAAGCCCAAACTGTTCTTTAAGATGTTCAGAAGTATATTTCTAAGTGCGATAATAGTCCTTTCTTTGCTCTCCTAGTCGTGTAGTAGTACTGATCTAAAGAGTGCATATAAGGAGTCATTTCAATAGTCAATGATCATGGCTAGCATCATGCGTATGCTTGAATTGTTTTTGAAGTGGTCAAAGTGATGGGGAAAAACAAGGTCTTGGTTAAGGTATGAATCTTTATATCATTTTGTTTAGGATTAGCTTGGCCTTGTATTGTATTTGTTATCTTGGCGGTCTTGACCGTAGGATTTTGTTGTTTCGCATACTTTAAGTCAATGGTGTTCTCAGGCAAGTGTCGGTATTTTTGTTTTTGTGTGCTCGTGACTTCTTATAGATTGCTTTCTCTTGGAGTTGCAGATCAACTCTTAAAGTGTTTTGTTGTGTCCGCAGTTAGAAGCACCAGTAAGCAGAGTTTGTGGTCTGAACACACCATTTCCTCTTGTGGTTGAGCCATTCTACATGCCCACTAAGAACAAGGCAAGTTCCTCTTCCCATCTGAAAAGACTAGCCTAATCATGGGTTTAACGTTTGTTGCAGATATTGGATATTGCAATCTGTTTCTTCAGAACACTTGAAGAAGTGTGTTTGTTCTTTTAGTCTTTGTAAGAGAGCAATAACTCTGTTTTCTGTGTAGCATTGAAGAAGGAAAACAAAAGGTTACAATTTTGCAGTTTAAGGAGAACAAGAACTGTGTTTTGTGTATTGTACTAAAGAAATAATAATTAAGAGATTTCAAGGAGAACACCATTGGACATAGAATTTAGACTAGAATCCTTAATTATTCAAATTAGAAAAAAAAATAGTTTAATAATGGTAAGGATTCCAATGGTGATAACACCATTGGAGTTGCTCTAAGTTGCTAACAGTCAGAAGCAGTGAACTGTTGATAATGCTTGTGGCATGTCCACAAAACACAAATCATCATTCACTAGATAAACCTACGATTATAGCTGAAACATCATCATTCACTCTCTTATCTCAGTTCAATTCATGATATATTTTAACAGCTTTATTATGCATCACTCTCTCAGTAATTATTTAAACTATGCATTAATGCATAAGAAAATCATTTCATATAAATTAGTTACTTTCAACAAATAAATAATATCTTTGTTGGTCGACAAAAACAAAAAATAAATAAAAGGAAAACATCTTTGTTCAAACAATTCCTTGTAAGTTTTCGTTACAAAAAAAAAAGAAAAAAAAAACAATTCCTTGTAAGACCCACCAATCTCAGACCATGCAAGCTTTCTTCCAGTTCACCAATCCATTTCCTCTCATAATAATTAATTTTGATTTTGTGCTGCCCTTTATAATACAAACAATCGTTTCTCTTATCCTTTTAGATAGATAGATTTATTTTTCAAAATACGATGTGTGTTTCTGACAAACTCCACATGCAGATGTAAAGGGGGCACCAGGACTTATAAAGACCCACCTACATTATTTTGTCCACATGGATGTGTAAGGAAAACTTAGCCAATTATGACTCATACATAAAATTATATTTCATTTATTCATACTATTGTTATTTAACCAAAAGAGCATTTGGAGATCAAAATTTAAAATATACTCCACTTCCCATATCCCATTTTAAATGAGTTTTAACATTTTTTCACAAAAATTAAAAAAAAAAATTCTATGTAATTTATTTTGATTTTCTAAAACTAGCATTAAATAAAAAAATTTAAATACAAAAAATACAACATTTTGTAATTGGCTACAAATTTTAAGAAATATTAAATTTTGTCTAGAAAAATGAGAATATCAATTATTGTAGGACAAAATAAAATTCCTTAAAAACTATTTACAGTGAGACGGAAGGAGTAATAAATAGATCTATCAAAAATATTATCATAATTTTGGATATTATTAGTAAACTATGCACTAACTAACTAATTTTTTTCTGCTGAATATCAGTTAACAAATCACCAGCACATTAAAGATAAATCAACAATATACAAAGTGAACCTAACATTTCGTATAATATATCCAAAATACAGCCAAAATCTTTTAAACTTCAAAAATCAGTTAGTTTTTTTTTGTAAAATAAGTAAGCCTTCTGCTGTCATGTGCATAACTTTCATCTTAAGAGGTGAACCAGATTCCTCTTCATGTGCCTAGCAGAATTTTTCAGAGCTCCTAAATAGTTAAAGAATATAAGATTAGTAGGTGTAATATACTAAAGAAATAAAGTTCTCACATGTATAATCTTACATGTGAACACATGTACATTAATTACATTATATATGGTTCAAAGCTCGCTTTGACAGTTGTATATTGAGTTGCCATTAAAGATAGAAACCTCTTCTTTTCTTTTGAACAACCGATAGATACCTCATTCTCAAAGAAGAAGAATGAAACTTTTCTCCCCTTCTCTTCTTTCTTCTTCAAGGTAGCCTCCAAAGCAAAAAACGAAATAAGCTAATCTGTTGTTTGGTCATAACTTAACAAGAAGCTATAGGTTGTCCTTAATGTTGGCTTCTTCTTGTCACTTTCTTCGTTTCTTCTTCCTCTGAAACAGAAAAAAGAATCGTTAAAATCCTGAACAAAGTAAGAAGACGAAGGAACTAGTAACTGCAAAAGCAGAGTATATGAAAGTTCGTTTATTTAGTTATCCTTTTGAGATAAAGAGTTAAGAAGACGAAGAAGAAGATATGTCTGCAAAACTTCTGTACAACTTGTCAGATGAGAATCCAAATTTGAATAAACAGTTTGGATGCATGAATGGGATCCTTCAAGTGTTTTACCGGCAACATTATCCGGCGAGACCAGTCTCTGGTGATGTCGAAAAGTCTTTGCCTCCAGGTAACTTAAATTCTCTCTCCCTCTCTTACTAAATCTCAGTTCAATGTTTAGGACCACCAGAGAAAAAAGTAGTTTCACTATAACCAATAACTACTGGTTCATAGCTAAGAACAAGAGACTCATTTTGCAGGAGAAAGAAAAGATCTTGTCGGTGAAATCAACATGGAAAGTGATAAAGAAACGGTAAGAATCTAAACCCTTGTATTATTTTGTTTCATCTCTAAGAAAAAAAAACTAATAAAACAGAGACTTTAATGGGAATTGCAGGGGAGGAGTATCAAGAAGAAGAAGGATAAACATAGAGTCTCTTCTGAATCATCTTCACGGCCTTCTTTTTCGTCTTCTCCACGCTCCTCGAGCTTCTCATCTGCAGAAGTCAGTACCGCAGCTTCTCAATTGGATCAGCCTGGTGAGAATCCGACCAGAGAACAGCTCAACGCTGGACCGATGATGCCATTTGATATAAAGGAGCTTGTGAAAGGCTCTATTAATAGAGAAGTGAGAACCAGACGTGAAGAAACAGCAGCCTTCACTCAGCAGCAGCAGCAGAATTCAGCTAGAACTAGCATGTTGCTTATCAAAGAAGCATCATTGCGATCACCATCTCAGAGTTCTAATGAGTGGAGGAATGAAAGTAGAGGAATGGCTGCTAAGTTCAGGGAGAGTCCTCGGTTTTCTTATGATGAGAGGGAGATGAGAAACAATGGATACAAGACAGTCTCCAAGTTGAAAGAGACACCTAGGTTGTCGTTGGATAGTAGAGGAACCCGTGACAACGAGTCGCAGCACAGGAGATCAAATTCAAGCGTGGTTGCTAAACTGATGGGTCTTGAAGTCATTGCAGACAACTTTGATACCGAGCAGAGAAACGAGAACCGGTTTTGCGACTCCCCAAGGCCAATGCTCCGAGTAGAACCAACGTCTCTACAGAGATCTAGAAGCGTTGGCTCGATCAAGAAGCTACCTGCTTCTAAGTTTCCATTGGAACCAGCTCCATGGAAGCAAATGAAAGCAGGCGACTCAGCAATGACAGTTTACGGCGAGATTCAGAAGAGGCTTACTCAGTTGGAGTTCAAAAAGGCGGGAAAAGATCTCAGAGCTCTTAAGCAAATACTTGAGGCTATGGAGAAGACGCAGCCAGTTCCAGCTGCAACGAGTCCAGCCATGAACTTCAAACCTTCATCAATCGTTGTAATGAAACCTGCGGCTCCTGTTTCAACCTCTTCACTACCACAGTCTGCTGCCTTACCAAATGTCAATGTTGGCAACCTCAGACAAGTTCGTAGAGTCACCTCCGGGAAGCAGAGCGCGATGGATTTAACCCCAAGGCCAGTAGGCCTTTACAAGGGTCAGCTAGATTCGACCAAGAGCACTAGCCCAAACACATTAAGGTCAATGACCAAGTCAGGTAGGAGCCAACAGCAAAGCCCAAGAAGGCAGCCAAAAAAGCTTGGGTTTGAGAGGCAGTCGCCACCCACTACTCCAAAATCAGAGCAAGGCAAGATCCAAAGGCAGCAGCTAGGTACTGAGTCAGCCTCACCGAGAAGGAAACAGGGGATAAAAACTCGCAGTGACTTGAGAAGTTTAAGAACTGATAGCTTGAGATCAAATGTTGACGTCGAGGTTACAAGCAGACGGCAACCGGAGAGAAACTGTGACTTCCCAGAGATGCAAACCCCAAAACAAAAGGTATGAAACAGATATGTTTCTCTCACAAATCTTCCTTTCTCAATCATATAACTGAATCTCATTCTGTTAACTAATGTAGAGTCCAGACTTTGGAATCAAACAAGACAGACCATCTCTTAAACCTCTGAAAGTTACCGTTGAACAACCGAGCCCTGTTTCAGTTCTTGATGCAGCCTTCGACGAAGAGGATTCACCGTCCCCTGTGAGAAAGATATCTCTTAGCTTTAAAGGTGAGACACACTTGCTGTATAATTAATAGTCTTCAGACTGTTTAGCGACTAACAGCAATTAACTACACAAGGTTTTGGTTTAAGTGAAGTTCTAATCTTCTTCTTTTTTTTTGTTCTCTTACCAGAGGAGGATGCTGAAGAATCTTTGTGGATAAAGAAGCCTGCGGGCATCTGCAGATCGATAATATTGCCTGAGAATCCAACGCAGCCAGACTCTGATCTCCTCAAATGCTTCCCTGAAGAAGATGCAGACTTGGAAAGCGGCGACCACAAGTACATCTCGGAGATATTGTTGGCATCAGGACTTGTAAGAGATCTTGAATACAGCATGATAAGTATTCAGCTGAACAAAGCACGTCTCCCCATCAACCCTGGACTCTTCTTCATCCTGGAACAGAACAAGGGCAGAGGATTAAGACAGCAGCAGACAAATCCTACAGAGATAATCAGGAGAAAACTCATCTTCGATACCGTAAATGAAATTCTAGCTCAGAGGTTCACTGCAGAAGGCTGCACCAAACCAGGCTTAACCGCAAATACAATTACAAGAATGGAGAAAATATCAAAAGGGGAGCAACTTCTGAAGACGCTGTGTTTGGAGATTGATAGGTTACAGGAGAACAACTCACAGTGTATCTTGGAGGACGACAAGGAAGACCTCGTATGGAACGACCTGCAATGTCAAAGCATGAATTTGAAGGAGTTTGAAGGTGAGACTCCAGGGATAGTGTTGGATATTGAGAGGATGATCTTCAGAGACTTGATTAATGAAGTTTGCTTCTGTTAATTTTTTATGGGTATAACTTAGAATTGTAAATGAAGAAACTGTTACTGAGGAAGAGAACCTTCGGTTTCTAGGTTTTCAACCCTTTTGCATGTTCTCTTCCTGCTTATGTGTGTAACCACCATATAAATATATATATATAGGTCTAGTTACTAAATAATATAGGATCTGCAAATGAAGTTAAAGGCCAAGCAATCTTCTCTTTCTCCATCATTTTGAATTACTAAAAAAATCTTCCCCTAAGTGTCTCACGTATACAATTGCAAACGTTCACTAAATTCAGGATCTATGTACAAATTATAAAATGACAAAATACCTATTTTACGTCTTCTTCCTCTTGACTTCACCTTCTTGAAACGCAACAAAGTTTGTTGTGGTGTTGCACCAACTTTCTTCTCTCCATCAGATGGAGCAGATGCCTCAAGAACTGGGATGTGATGGTCGTTCCTCATATGTTTATCAGGAAAGTGATTGATAATGACAACAACTTCATTTGAAAGCTCCAGAGGGCGGATGAGGCTTCGGTTCTCCACGAACAGAAGAGGTGCGGTAAGAAAGGGATTACCAACATTTCTTCACCAGATCCCAAATCGACTAATGCAAGAACAACGTCAAGGAGAATTGCCCTCTACTCTACCGGCTACATTAGCATATAGTACTGAACCGGAAAGGGTATCAAGAGCAGATTTTTGAAAAGAGGAGTCAGTGAGGCTACCAAGCCTCACGAGATCAAACGTAAGAGGATATTTTGCAAGTTTCATACTTTCGTTTTTTGGATATTATTAAATTAATCTTTTTACTAATCGAATTATTTTTACAGCTTCAGTTACAGCGACGACGATTCATATCGGGATTCATGGGCTTTTTTGGCTTCTCGAACCAATTCTCAATATCATGATGGCCCTTGAAGGTTACCCCACATTATCTAACATAAAAGGCAACGAGAAGAATGCGAATATAGGCAGTAGCAGTCCAAACTGTTTTTAGTAACATCACTTTTTTTAACAACGTTATAAACATCACTATGATAATAACAATCACCTACTCTACACTCGTTTTTAGAGATTTGCAATCGAAAATACGATTCAGTTTGATTAGTTAAGTTTACTTTTTGGTTTTTTTTTAATCATACGATCTTATAAGAATTTTTAAATTTACCATTGAAACATAAACTTTATATAAAATTGTGCTCTGGCAATGAACAGAGCTTGTCTACTGAGTTGTCATAGTTATAGTTTTGACAAACAAAAACAAATATTAATGAGTTGGATTCAAATCCAAAGATGCATGTGTCTAGATTGCATGTAGACAACAATAAAAATAGTGTTGTGACAGTGAAGAGTGTACATCAAAATATTCGACATTAATATCAATAGGTATGTCAAACTTTTAAATATAATGTATATAAATGCTGGATGATAGCTAGAGATCGACATGGAAGCTTTTTGCAGAAAGCATGATGATATATGACAGGGTGACAGAGCATTGGATCGGTAGCCTTTTTACTCTAATCAGATCAAAGATGATCGTACACATATTTACATGTTTTTTTGTTCTATTACCCCCAGTTAACTAATTTCTACTATTTATATACCCCACATTGTTATATATGCTACCTGTGTCGTATAGTATGAGTATTGTAATTATGGAAAAACATGTATGATTGGTTTTCCGAACTCAAAGTTTCTTATTCGAGATATCCATTTCTCCATCTCTCAAAGGAGTATCTACCATTGGACATGCTTTAACATTTGCATTTCAGATGCATGTCCATTTGTTTGAGTTTTTCTTTTTTTTTTCTTTTGGTTATGAAAATTAAAATGCGTACATTTGTTTGAGTAAGCATACATGAACGACGATAGCATTATCCGACTGTGATATTGATAATTTAAATGGAAATGGATACAAATTAATTACACCTTGCCTACTATGCTAGCTAGTAGGAGTTGTGCGCTCAAACCCATTCACAATAAATGTCTATTTGAAAATTGAGTCAAATATTTGTCAGATTCACATGACATTATACAATAATGTTAAAGTGCTTTATTTAGGATATTGGAATTATGGGTTTAAATCTTGACTAGTCATTACAAATTATCATCAAATCTAGTTACAACGACTTGAGTTCTGAACTGCGCATCAAATAGAAACATATAATCTCATATATAATTCCTCAGTTAACCTACTATAGCTAATAGATTGCAGTCAATTCACATTGCCATGAGGCTATCATCTCTGAATGAATGAATCTGAATTTGGTTAGCTTGTCGTTTTCAATGTTTATACATCTTTCCCATTCACTTAACCATTTATAATGTAAGTGTATTGTCGTTTAATCCTATGAAGAAGCTACGTATACATAATGAGAAAATTCAGAACACATGAATGCTAATATGTAATTTATAAATCCACGGGTTAGCTTTTATAACTTGTATCGAAATAGAAATATATCAGAAAAAAATAGTGCAAAATCAACTACCTTATTATTTTTGTATTGTGTCCCCTCTCTTGCGAACACATTGAACATTTACTTGTTTCCATAATCTAATTTCACATAGAATTATCACTTCCTCTACTTGTCCGGTTGAATTGGACCGACGACATCCGGTTACTACTACTACTACTACTACTACCGTGTAACAATGAGTATAAAGTCGAAATGTGTTGGGATGCTGGAGAAGAAGAAGAAGAACTACCCATTAACGGCATTTGAAAATGGCTTACCATTCGCCTTGGATCTGTTGTCTCCATTGTCCACGAACCTGCTGATGACGAGGGAAACAGAGATTGTGTAGCTGTTGTTGTAGTTGATAATGTCGTCATTGGACACACCAAGATTTGTGATGGAAATGGAACAAGACTATGTAGTTGATGTTGATGATAATCTGCCTGAAAACTCGAATGTTGTTGATGATGATGTTCCATGTTGTGATAGGTTTCATGAGACCCAATGTGATGATTGTTTGCGTAAGTGACATCTTTCTCACCCCTCTCGTTGTTGTTTTCTTCACGGCTACTAGTAGTAGTAGCAGACCCATTGATTCCGAGTTGGGTCGGATCGTGACCCGGCCGCTGACCAAGATTCAAGAAAGACTGATGATGGTTGAAAAGACTGAAAGTTTCCGGTGAGACGGGCAAAGGAGGAAGCTCATCGATCTCCTCTTTGGCTGCATTGAGCAACCAGTCAACGGCTTTGCTAGGCTGGTCAAGGCCAAGGCGTTCTTGAAGATCATAGAGCTGGATAGCCGTGGGGACTGATAATCTCACGCGTCTGTCGCGTAAACCACGCAACGTACACACTTTGCTGTGACGGTCTTTGCCTCCAAAGGCACGTGAAACCCTAACAATCCTTGGATCCTTTGACTTCATCCACGACGAAGAAGAAGAAATCGAAGCTGGCCGCTTCGTAGTGGCTACGGCTACGACGGCTTCTTCATGTCTTGTCCTAGTCTGACTTGAAACGTCGTCGTTTGAACCTTTCCAATGGACGGTATCCATGATGCTCCTCTCGAGATTTCTATCTTTACTGTCAAAACCCAAGAAAATGTAAATTCATTTGCTGAAAATTAATTACACGGGAAAAGGATAATTTTTCAAATATTATAGTTTTAAATTTGAAATCTCATAATATCCTTTAGGGTTTCTGAATCTTTTATGAAACGATTGTGATTGATAACGTAGTGAAATCCACAGAATAACAATCATAAAAATAAAATTAAAAAGAAGAAAATTAGGGTTTAACTAAGTCTTACCTGAGCTGTTCTGTTGTACGGTCCTGAGCCTGAACAGCAAATCTAGGGTTTTTTCTATAAAGTAAGTAATAAGAAGATGATGAAGAAGGAGATAAATATAGAGAAGAGAGAGTATGCGATTCGATTTCCCTTTATTAAAGTATGAATAAAATGAAAAGAAAAAAGAAAAGAAAAACAAGAAAAAAGAAGATGCTTTCGGAAGTGAATATGAGAACCCTATCAATATCATAAGCCTCCAAAATTTAGAAGAATTGCGACTAAGTCACTAAGGTATATATTTGTTAAAAAGCAATGGTTGTGGTAATGCAACGTCGGCAGACTTCGCTGTCCTCGAAGGGAAAATAAAATACATGCGTGATTTATCAGTCAATTCATTTTTATCTTTAATTTCATAGATCATTTCTGTAATCTATATACAGATGAGAAAACACAAATCGAATATTGTATTATCCACGTATGTGATATTAATGGCAATTATAGTACGTCAAAGAAGAAGATCACAAACAAGTAAGCGTTAAATTATAGATACCAAATTAATCAAACATATAGTACGTCGAGTTTTTATATATATATCGTAGCTTGTTAAAACATCTAACTAATACTCTTAAGATAAAATAACCAAAAGATTAGGGGTTATAATAGATATCATAATCGTTATGCAATGAACAATGCACAATTATTATTCATATTTTTTTATCAAACGTTAGTAAATTAATTAGTCAAGGTACATTATTATCCAGCAGTATAAATGTGTTGATATAATTAGAAAGTCAGGACTTATAGGACTTTATTTTTCCCCAAATTTGTGATTCACCATGTTTTGCAACCGCCGTGGCAGTCACTAGCCAGTAAAAGTGAATTTAGACCTACGCGCGCCTCGTGTACCTTATGGATGTCATATGGCTACCTTCTAAAACACAAGTACATTTATTAGACACCACTAAACCCTAAATTATCTTTGCTTTGGGTGAAAACAGTTTTAACATTTTTCTTTTCAGAAGGCTCTCTTTAAGTTTGTGTCTAATTTGATATTATATATAAGATCTCGTAATATATGTGATAGAGAAGTAACCTGATTCGATTGAGTTGATATATAATATGATTCGGTAACATCAAATTTTAACTTGTTTTAAAACCTTACAATATTGTCTTCAGATAAAGGTCGTATTAAAAATAGTTGTAGGGAAATTATAAGCCTACGGAAGCGATATATTCCTTAAGAAATAAACAAGTGAGAAAAAAAAGTGTGATGATGATCATTTTATCTAAAGTCATCTCTACTTCACCGACTCGAGAAGTTTGTGGCCTCATGAACAGCTCTTCAATACTTCGAATCGATGATAACGAGTAGTAATAGTTTAACTGTGAGGATCAACGTAACGAAAATCATTATCTTAAAAATTGGTTCACATGCATATACACGACACATACTTGGAGATTTATTCTTACATATAAATGTTTGATACAAAGTATAGTAATTTTCAAAGTTGGAGAGTAATTGTTTTCAAAGTCGAGTCACCAAAATAATTCGTAGATATGATGATGATTGTCATACACGAATATTAAGCTAAAGCTAGCAACACCCAAAAAAAGTATGAGTTAAGTGAGGTTACGTATGTGTAGGTTCTTTTATTTATGGACTTGATACACAATCAAATTTCTCTCCCAGGCACGTTTTGCAAGGAAAGTCTTTAACCCGTGGATCCTTTGAGCCCTCCTCTAGTTGACTTCTACTTTTGGTGTCTGCTCATCTACCTTTTCCGGGTTTTTTCAAAAGCTTTTCTTTTTTGGGAAGTGTCTATTGGGTAATAAACTTCCTTGGTTATTACACACCGGGTTCATCCCCCGACCCAGTCGGAGGGACAGCCGTCGCCGGCCATTATCACCGGAATTCCTTGCTAGTTACCACCATGGAGATGGATAATCATTCTTGGAAGTCCCCTTTGCTATTTTCGTGCCTCTTCTTGCAGTCAAAGGGGTCCGACATGTTTTAAATCTTGTCTTCTCTGCCCCTGTTTTGGTACCGCGCTCTGTGGTTTGGTGTAGATCTTAACATTCACTCAGCCTCACGAACGCTGTTCCTGCTACCTTCTACCTTTACTACCGCATTGTAGTCTACCTGAAAAGCTATTGTCTACCCCTCATTGTTGTTCTGTCTGAAGAGAAGCTGCTGTGTACCCTCTAACAGAATGTCACATCGATACTCTAGACAAGAGAAAGGCAAAGGGCGTGAGGAACACTTACTCCCAAGGAAGCCGCTGGTTAAAATCCCCGAGGCGGATGTGTCGGAGTTGATAGAACGCAACAATCTTACTCTCATTGGTAGAGTCACAAATCCTGGCATCCAGAAGACTAGAGCGCTTGTTGATTTCTTTCTGCAGCACTGGAATGTGGTGGGTAACATTACAGGACGGGACCTAGGTCCGAACCTCTTCCAGTTTAGCTTCGAGACAGAGAAGGACCTCCAGGTCATCCTCTCTAAGGCACCCTTCCACTTCAAACGCTGGATGCTGATTCTCCAAAGGTGGGAGCCCGTGGTATCTGATGTCTTTCCGGACCGCATTACCTTCTGGATCAGGGTACATGGCATTCCCCTCCACTACTGGATTGACTCTACTATTAATGCTATTGGCAAACCTCTGGGTCCGATTGTTAACAGAGATGCTGATAGAGCTCGACTCCGAGTTCAAGTTGATGGGTTAAAGCCCCTTATCACCAAAATGGACATTCAACTACCATCCAAAAAGATCGTGGAGGTAACGCTTGAGTATGAGCACCTTGAGAAACACTGTTTCCTCTGCAAATCCCTCTCTCATGAGGATGGTGATTGTGATGTATATCCCCCAACTCGTCGCCATGAAGAGAGACGCCAAATGGATATTGCACAACAGAACACTTTAGAGAGCATAGAGGTAGGAAGGAGACGACAAGCAGACAGAAAGTTCCAACGTACCAACCAATCCTCCCATCGTACTGGAGCCCGTTGGACTAACTATAAAACTCAAGACGTCAGAATCAACCACTCTGAATCACGTGAACCATCATCGCGTCACAACTCTGACAGGAGTCCTGGCTTTGAAGAGAATCGTCGTCGTTACGAGGAAAGGAGCAAGCCTAGATCAGGAGATACCTCGTTCAGAAGAAACTCCCCTCCAAGTAAAACTCAACCCGGGAATGGGTCTACTGCGCACAACTCTTACCGTCGAATTTCTCCATTACCGGAACCTGCAAGATCCCGCAACTCACCGTCAAAGGAGGCTAGTTCCAACTCTAAGAGAACACCGCCCAGAGAGCTAGCAATAATTGAGAGGAGAAACAGCATGGCCTCAAGACTCTCTGACCCCCATCCAGATAAGAACTTAAGTGAAGAACGTCGCTCTGCTAAAGAACGCTTGTCTGTTCAGACCAAGAAAACAAGCAACGGGGACATGAGGGAAGCAACGTCTGATGCAAGGAACCTGCAGGATGATGAATTTCAACAGTTTTCACTCCCGGAACCCCCTGTGCCCAATTCCACATTCATTACTCGTCCATCGAGTTCAAATGTTTTTGATACAGGAAGACTAGGACCGTGCGACCGCTCCCCCATCAGAACTCTCAGCGAGGACAGGATCCATGTCTCTCTACGGCTGGGAACGATCATCTCTGATTCTGACTCAGGAGATTTGGAAAACCAAACCAATGTACCCCACCTTTCAAAGGCAGAGGGGAAGAAGAAAGTTGATAAAGAACAAGGTCGCAAAAGAAGTTCCCGCCCTCTAGTGCAAAACGTGGTGGGGAAAAAGAGAAGAGTGACCAAACCACCAACTCCACCACGAAGGAAGCTTCTGATGGATGCTTTCACAGCGGGAGGAAGAGGACTGTCTGGAGTCTCACGGGGTACTCCAAAGCCACCTAAGATGGTTCCTCCGACGAAAAAACAGGGGAAGGATTTTCATCCACCCCAATCCTCTCTTCCTTAGCATGTATCAGCTGGAATTGTCAGGGTATTGGGACCACCTTGACAGTCCAGCGCATCCGGGAGTTCGAGAAAAAGATCTCCCCTGCAGTCCTATTTCTGATGGAGACCAAACATCAAGATGAAGATCTCTTCAAACTCTTCAGGAATTCCCAGCTCTCTAACCACTTCACGGTCCCACCAATCGGCCTAGCTGGAGGACTATCCTTATCTTGGAAAGACGACATAGAGGTTAACATTCTCTTCTCATCTCCGAATATTATTGATACTCTCATTGAGGTGCAAGGAAACTCTTGCTTTGTGTCCTTTATCTATGGAGCTCCACAAGCGACAAACCGCCCAGCGTTCTGGCAGAAGCTGATGGAACTAGGACAGGACAGAGATGAATCTTGGCTCATTACTGGAGACTTCAACGACCTGCTCGATAATTCCGAAAAGGTCGGAGGCCCGGCCCGATGGGAAGGATCTTTTCTATCCTTTCGAAGCTTTGTAGCACAGATGGGGTTATGGGACCTTAAACATTCGGGTAACCACCTGTCTTGGAGGGGGACGAGATACACACATTTCATTCAATCTCGTCTCGACAGGGCCATGGCAAACTGCGCATGGTTTGAGCAATTTCCAGCAGGACGCAGTGAATACCTCCGCTTTGAGGGTTCGGATCACCGGCCCATTGTGGTACACTTTGACGTCTCCCGCAAGAAAAGAAAAGGTTTATTTCGCTTTGATAGGCGCCTAAAGGATAAACCGGAGATACGTCAAATGGTGGCAGAACAGTGGACGGGAACACCTCGTGATTCAGTTGTGGCCAAAATTGACAGAGTTAGACACAGCATCATCCGTTGGACTCGAGAGCAGAATGAAAATAGCAACTTAATAATCCGACAGACCCAAGCAGACCTGGAGGCTGCTCTCTCTAGTCTGGTTCCGGATCAGGAAGCTATCTCAAGACTTACATCTGCTCTTGAAACTGCGTACAAGGAAGAAGAACTCTTTTGGAGGCAACGTAGCAGGATTATTTGGCTCCATAGTGGTGATCGTAACACAGGTTTTTTCCATGCTTCGACAAGGGGAAGAAGAGCTGTTAATAAGATCTCAGTACTGGAAGATACTGAAGGGCAAGCAGTTTATAAGGAGGAGGAAATCGTACATACCATCACGAACTTCTACACTCGTATCTTCACTGCTCAAATGTCTGATTCCTCTTCAGTGGTGAACGATGGAATAACCCCATTAATTACCACAGAGATGAATCAAACATTGATTGCCCCTCCCACTTCTCTGGAAATCAAGGATGCTTTATTCTCTATTCACCCGGATAAGGCGCCAGGCCCCGACGGCTTCTCCGCAAGTGTTTACCAATCTTTTTGGGACATTATAGGAGAGGATATCTGCTCAGACGTTAAGGCGTTTTTCGAAACAGGTGCCTTGGATGAAAGACAAAACGAGACACATGTAAGATTGATCCCGAAGACGAAGGGTGCTCGAAAGATCTCAGAGTACCGTCCCATTGCGCTTTGTAACACCCACTATAAGATTATAGCTAAGCTCCTCACCCGACGTCTTCAACCACTACTACCAGATCTTATCTCGGAACATCAATCAGCTTTTGTAAAGGGTCGTGCAATCTCTGACAATGTCCTGATAACCCATGAAATACTCCACTACCTGCAGCAGTCAGGGGCGACAGTTCGATGTAGTATGGCCATTAAAACCGACATGAGTAAAGCATACGATCGCATAGAGTGGGACTTCTTGAGGAAGGTGCTATCTCGGTTTGGTTTCCATGAGACTTGGATCTCTTGGATAATGGCTTGTGTCACCACTGTTTCATACGCCTATCTAGTAAATGGAGCTGCTCAGGGTCGTGTTGTTCCCTCGAGGGGTATACGGCAGGGAGACCCTCTCTCGCCGTACCTTTTTATCCTTTGCACGGAAGTTCTTTCTGGACTGTGCAAGAGAGCACAAGAGAAAGGAGAAATTGTGGGAGTTAAAGTTTCCCGCAACAGTCCCGCTATTACCCATCTTCTCTTTGCGGACGATACAATGTTCTTCAGTAGAACCGATTCCCGCAGCTGTGCTAAATTAATAGACATCCTCAAGAGCTACGAGGCTGCATCTGGTCAATGTATAAACCTCGAAAAATCGTCAATCACTTTCTCAGGCAAGACTCCAGGACCGTCTAAAAGGAGGATTCGGGACCAATTCCAAATTCAAAACGAGGGGGGAATTGGGAAATACCTCGGCCTTCCGGAACACTTCGGAAGACGTAAGAGAGACATCTTCGCGGCACTAGTGGATCGCATGCGTCAAAAGGCCCACAGTTGGACTTCCCGTTATCTGTCGGGCGCCGGGAAATTAGTGCTTTTGAAGTCCGTTCTGGCTGCAATGCCGGTCTATTCAATGTCGTGCTTTAAGCTCCCACAATCATTGATCAAACAACTACAATCTGTTCTTACGAGGTTTTGGTGGGATCTCTCGCCAGAAATAAGAAAGATGTGTTGGGTTTCTTGGGAAAAGCTGTCGGTTCCTAAAAACGCTGGAGGGCTTGGATTCCGAGAGTTAGCTCAGTTTAATGATGCCATGCTCGCAAAAATTTCATGGAGAATCATTAAGTCTCCTGAGTGCCTGCTTGCAAAGATCTTAATTGGCAAATACTGTCACCATAGCCCATTTCTCGAAGTGGAACCGGCGCAACGAGCCTCTCATGGATGGCGTGGTATCTTGATAGGCAGGAACTTAGTTCAGAAGGGCCTTGGTTGGGCTTTGGGTTCGGGAGACAAAGTTAATTTATGGCGAGAGGCATGGTTGTCAACGGATAAGCCGCTGGCTCCGATAGGACCACCAACGAGAGAGAACCATAACTGGTCTGTTAGTCGCCTGATAGACCCTGTCTCCAAGGAATGGAATGTCACAGCTATCAAAGAAATATTACCTCAATATGAGGGTGCAATCTGCAAACTCTTTCCAAGTTGCTTCGAGTTAGATGACGAGAGAGTGTGGCTACTAAATGCCTCAGGAGTATACACAACAAAATCAGGATACGCTGTTGCTAAACTTTGCACAGGAAACACCTCCGACCACAACTTTAGCTGGAAAACGTGTATATGGAACGTTAAAACCTCCCCCAAAATTCAGCACTTTCTCTGGAAAGCTAATAGCAAAGCTCTACCAGTAGGATCCCTGATTGCCAGCAGAGGAATTGCAGTCTCTCCCGAGTGTAAACGATGTGGAGCACGTGAGACAGAACTTCATGTCTTACTTCAGTGCCCTTTTGCTAAAAGGGTCTGGGAACTGACCCCATGTCTCCACAAACCGACCACCACTGGCTTTAACTCGGTTTCGGAGCTCCTCCAACACTGTTGCAAATTGATCTCCCTCCCACCGGTGGGCTTAGGCTCTACTCCTTTGTACCCGTGGCTCCTATGGGGCTTGTGGACAAATAGAAATAAACTGCTGTTTGACAACAAGTATTTTTCAGAAGAAAGTACAGTACTAAAAGCCATCCAAGACGCTCGAGCATGGCAGAATGCTCAGGCCCCTCTCGTGAAGCATGTGTTACCACACTGTGTGGTTCCTTCTCCTGCGATTCCCTATTCTAACTCTTATACTTGGTCTGTGTTTTCGGATGCAGCTTGGAACTCTTCTACAGGTCAATGCGGAATGGGCTGGCGTCTCTGTGATGCAACCGGCAGATGCTCAGAAAACTCCTCCTCTCACCGCCGTGATGTTCCCTCTGCTCTGGTGGCAGAGGCTTTGGCGGTCAAAGCTGCAGTGGATGCAGCGGCTTCCTCTTTTGTCAGATGTCTCAATGTTTTCTCTGACTCTAAGGCTCTCATTCTTCTCTTGAACTCTCAAGCTCAGGATGTTGTCTTGAAGGGCATTCTCCATGATATCAGTGTCTTGGCTAGATCCTTCGAATCTATCTCTTTTCGTTTTATTCCCCGTTTAGATAATGTTGCTGCTGATGCTTTGGCAAAATCAGCTTTGTACTCCTTTCAACACTCTGTTTTAGCGGTGTAACCTCCGACTCGGTTTCCTTTAGTTGTTAATGCAAGTTGTTTTCGATCAAAAAAAAAAAAAAAGTGAGGTTACGTTGGTATTGCTAAATAGAACACCCATTAATTAATCATCATTCACAGTCGTTGAAGGACATATTAAATCTAGTATATGGTACCGTCGGTACGCATGCCGGCCATTTCGAGACGTATACAATTTTGTTTCCTCCACTGGAGTTTAAGATCATCAAAATTATACAAACACGTTTCTATACATACACAATATAGATAAATAGATAGATGCCATGTTTTCGAGATTCTATCACTATATAGACGACTAATTAAATATTTCAGAGAATTGATACTTCTCCGGAGATGTTAGTACATAGTCCGCATGTGAAATGTTAACTAAAAACGGGCAAAGTATGAGTTATTAAAGATTGTCTTCTCAAAATTTCACATCGGAATATTTGAAAGTACTTTTGGCATATCAGCTGGTTATATATAGTTATGAATGTTCGTTATATTGTTTATAATATGTACACAAAGTTATTCTAAGTAAAATAAGACAATAAACGATGATAAGTTTAAAAATGTGTGTTTATTACGTTTTATACAATAGGTACATGGAGAGTGTTTTTTTTGTGAAACTGTATATTTTTCATTCATAACTTAAGGTTTGGGTTTACATTGGATCCAAGCACCATCAAACATATGATGTGCGATCGATTTAGGGAATTTAAAAGCAAAGCAAACTAAAGATAGAAATACAAACATAGACATGGAGAGTGTTTTGACCAAAAAAAGGTAGATGGAGAGTGAAGAAGTTGGGCATCTCGAGAGAAAGACCGAAGAGAACAGAAGAGAAAGAGAGATATTTACTCAATGGTTATGGTCCCCCCAATTTTCCATTCACTTTTTCTCCTAATTTAGTCAATTTTTTTTTTTGGTAAAATGTTAATATTACCATTTTAGATTTTTACAATGTTGTTTCCAACTGATTACACAAGACAGTAATTGAAAAACAGAAAAATAAACAACAGAACTTGAACTTTCAAAACCTTGAGCACTTCAGGGAGGCCTATAGGTTGAGAAATAAAACTGAAGCAAGGATGGCTGGGAAGATGACCTTGGCGGGAGAGACAGCAACCGATCCCTAAGCAGCCGGTCCAGAGATAGGTGGAGGACAGACGTTGGAGAGGAGACCGAAGTGAAGATGCGCGCATTTCTTTCCTTCCAAATAACATAATTTAGTCAATTCTTTTTAATAACAAACAATTACCTCTTTTATTTTCTTTGTTATAGTTCTAACTACGTTAGTTGTATATATGGAGTGGTCTTCTTTGACAAATTAAAAGGAGTGATAATTTTATTGGAATAATATTATTAACTATTTAAGATATTGAGAGTAATTTAGAGTTTGATATAAATAGGCTGTACATACGTATGCGTTCGATATGGACTTGAAGCATATTGTAAGTAATGATGTTGTCTTAGTTTTTGTTTTGGGGAAAGTGACTGGTTAATGTAATTAGCACATGCTGCATACATATTTAAAAGTACGCGGGTTTTAGTGAAAAAAAATGGAATAGGTGAAAAATCAAAGATACATAATCTGATTCCATTGCATAGGCTAATAAACTTTTTTCTGTGCACTGTGCCTATCCCAAACACTACCAATCCCTATGTTCAATCCATAGGGTAAATTGCTCGACAGACCGTACTTCTCTTGGGAATAATAGGAAAAAAAAATTGCTCGATAGTAAACTAACATACGTCTCCTTTATTATACTTTTTTTTGGTCATCCCCAACATGTAGATTTGTGTGTGTGTGTTAGAGCAGCTCCATCGGTTTGAACCCCTGCAAGTTCTTTAAAGAAAAAAAATATTACTATTATAATTATCTCATTAATGTTTAGGTTTGATGGAACCGTTGAAACAATATTAGAGTGACATCTGTTTTATTTTGTCTACAACCCGTTCCACAATCCTTTATAAAGAACTCCACTACGTTCTCTTTCCTAATATATTCTTTTTTTCATTTATTTTTTAAGTTTAGAACTCCTCCCTAAACTCCTTGTTGGAGGTGGTCTTAGGTGTGTTTATGCAAGACTTTTTTACCAGCATATATGCAATTATTTTTTGCATGCTTGTACAATGTTGTGGCACGCTTTACCAAAAAAACAACAATGGTGTGCACATGCACAATGTAGAGTAAGGACATTTTCACTTTCATTCGTGGTTTGGCCCAACAAAAGAAATGTAGTCGATTAACACTATTGAACAAAAGCCCAGTCTGTTTGTAAACAAGTTGGGTCGTCAGATAATCATCTACAGTGTGTATAATTTTGTCTACGCGCACACAAATTCTGTTCCACACATAATGCTATCTGATATGATGGATGTATTAGGTGTAGAATTAAGAACGAAAATTGCAAGTGACCCTTGGAAACTCTATTACACCAATTGATAGTAAATTCGCTTTTATATTAGGTGTACATGATTTAGAAAAAAGAGCCTAAACGAAAAATAACCAAAGCTTGGTTGACCATGCTTGTTGCTTAATGTTATCATGTCCCTGCAACTTGGTTGTATATTGTCGTGAAGTAATGAATAAAGTCACACGTGGCGTACTCTATCAAGCGAAACGTGTCAATAATATTATCACCTTTTCGGAAAAATATATTTGAATTAACATTTTTCTAAAATGAACACACAAAAAAAGAAATACAAGTTGGCCACTATGCGGATCCCACTTCTCGATCTGCTCTTGATTGTTTGCGTCTCTTTAGGAGATCCTCCATTCCTTTCCAACTTGTTTATAATTCTTATGGCAAATATGAGACTACACTGTATGAATTCTAAAAATTGTTAGCTAAATTCTAAAAAATGTTTTTTGTTTTTCTCATGGTTATTATTGTTTAAGAAATTACAACATTGAATATATGTATGTTACAAAAATTTTCAAAAATAATTTCTACTGCAAACACAAAAAAAAAATTCACAATTTACTTGTAATAACATAATGAACTTTAAGATGAGCTTGAAGTAGCTCACATTCTTATATAATGATAAGCTAAAAAAAGAAAAAAAGTTATCATATATAATATTTGATTGGCTTGTCGGGGGCCCAGTCAGGCTGGATACACGTGGCAATAAAGTGATTGTCGTAGTTGAGCACGTTGATAAATAGACACGTGTCAAGTTGTATATCAACAAGTAGCCTACGTCTACGCTAAGCTCTCTTCCCCACTTGATGCCCTTTTACACGTGGCGTGGTGGGTGGTCGTCTATCTTTTCTTGTTTCCACCAAAAGTAAATATTATTCAAATTTATACTACTAAATTTATAATAGTTTATGAAAATTTTATAACATTTCTGCCGATAGCCATAAAGTTTCATGGCATATTAAGTGGAATTATGGGTATATTTCGTGTTTTTGTAAGCCCAACTTGAGTGAAATATACTAAAGGGAAATAAATCCGTACAACGTCGTCAACTATGCTTGTAAAATAATTCAAAAACATGATTTTCCTGACAAATATAAAATACTGCAAATTGTAGGTACTATAGGTTTATAATAGTAACACTTGGTGGTTATTTTAAAGAGACAAATGGTTTCGTCTCCCTCTCGATATTGTAAAACTAAACATATTCGAGTTCGGTTTCTCTGACCTCAGTTTTTCAGATATTTGATACAGCATTTTGCTGTTTTTTTCTTCTTCTAGTTTTGGTTCTTTGTTCTTCTTTTGATCATGGAGATGTTAAGAGCAAGGGGAAGCAGCACAAACGGCGTCGTTCAAGCCCCCAATCTTTTGCAGAAGTTTTTCCTCACGAGCAACCATTTTTGTCACATAGACTCTGAGGCTCATGGTGAGAATCGTGACGAAGCAAAGAAGACAGAAGAAAAGGAAGAAGAAGGTAAAGATATTGAGCTAACGTTAGGTCTTTCTCTGAATGGTCAGTTTGGTACGGATCCGAGATCGAGGAAAAGGAAGAACTTTGAACTGGCTCGATCTTCTTCCATACCTGAAGGTTTCGTCTTCGACGGACAAAGATCCGGCGGAGACATGACGGTGGTGGAGCGTGGAGTTTCGGACATGTTCCAGCTGGATCGGACGCGTTCTCTGCCTGTCAAAACGGAGATAGAGGCGAAGAGGAAGCGACCGGAGATGGCAAAAGTCCAAGCCGAGGCGAAGCCGTTTCTGTCATTTAACGTTCCTCCGCCTCCGACAAAGGAGAAGGATCGTTTTCTTGTCCCCGGTCCGGTCAACGGGAAGGGCAAAAATGGAAACACGGCGAAGAAAAAGAACCAAGAAGTTTCGGGGATGGAGAAGGCGAGGAACATTTTAGAAGACATGCCTTGTGTTTCCACGAGGGATGTCGGAGCCGACGGGAAACGTGTGGAAGGCTTTCTTTATTGGTACGGAGGCAGCAAGGAAGAGGTGAAGATAGTGTGTGTTTGCCACGGCAGTTTTCTTTCTCCGGCGGAGTTCGTTAGGCACGGCGGAGGCACCGTGACCGACGATGGCGGCGATGTTGCGAGTAACCCGCTTAGACATATTGTTGTTAAACTACCTTCTTCTTCTTTGTAGTTCATAATACTCTTAGGAACTCAATTGTTGTTAAACAAAATATTTTGTTTAATCTGGATTCAGTTCCGTTTGCAGATCACATTGAGTTTCTATCAGGTTAATTGTATTATTTTCAAACTTTTTAAAAACAATTTTAGGGTATTTTACTAAAAGATTACAAAGAAAATAACTCAAAACTATTTAACAAAACAATTCACAAGTGATGAAAAACATATTAGCTACATTTCTTAAATGATCTGGTTTCATTCTGTTTTCAAATCATATTGATTTTCTACAGGATTAATTGTATTATTTTCAAACTTAAAAAAAAAAAACAATTTTGGGTTATTTTTCAAAAAGATTACAAAGGAAATAACTCAAAACTATATAATACAACATATTAATTAGCTACATTTCTTATATGATCTGGTTTCATTCCGTTTGCAAATCACATGGAATTTCTATAAGGTTAATTGTAGTTTCTTCAAACTTGAAAAAACAAATTTAGGGTATATATTTTCCAAACAAATTACAAAGAAAAACAACTCAAAACTATATAACAAAACAATTTACAAGTGACAAAAACCATATTAGCTAGCTACATTTCTTAACTACTTACACAACATGACGGAGCTGAGGTTGGAGCTGCTTCAACCGCTGTACAACCTGCTTCATAGTCGGTCTCGTCGATAGAGAGTCCAACGTACAGATAACCGCTAAATGCAGAACCTCAACAAGATCATCATGCGGACCAACATCCCATAAACCGGCCGTGAAAAACTCCTTGGCACGTCCTTGTCTCAACAACATGTCACCCCACTGCACAATGTTGAAACCGTTACCGTACCTAACAAAAGAAGGATCAAGCACTTTCTTGTCCGAGAGCAGCTCCAAAAGCACCACTCCGTAGCTGTAAACATCCGCTTTATCCGAAACCCGGCAAGTCAACGCGTACTCTGGTGCCACGTATCCGAAGGTACCCGCCACGCCTGTTGTTGCGTGCGTTTCTGATTCCCCAAGCAACCTAGCTAACCCGAAATCAGATAAATAAGCGTTGTGATCATCGTCTAAGAGGATGTTGCTCGGTTTGACATCACGGTGAAGAACACGCGGGACGCATTGGTCGTGGAGGTAAGCGAGAGCTCTAGCTACGTCGAGCGCGATCCTGTGAAGAACTCTCCAATCTACAGCTCTCGTGGAACGTTCTTGGATGAACTTCTCGAGGTTGCCACCAGGGAGATAGTTGTAAACCAAGAACATCTCGGTCTCGCTCGCGTGGTAACCAAGGAGAGTCACGAGGTTCGTGTGCCTAAGCCTACCGAGAGTTTTGATCTCTGCGTGGAACTGCTGGACGCCTTGGAACCGTCCTATAGAGAGGCGTTTGATAGCAACGACAACGTTTTGAGAGATTACCGCTTTGTAAGTTGCTCCGAATCCGCCGTTACCGATGAGGTTACTCGCGTTGAAGTTTCTTGTAGCTCTAACAACGCTGTCGAAGGTTATTGGAGCTCCTGTGTCGATGAACATAGTGACTTCTCGTTTGGTAGTGGTGGACGTGATCTTTGATCTGGGATGGAACTTCCTCGCGAGGAGGAAGAGA
This sequence comes from Hirschfeldia incana, assembly GCA_026261945.1. Lineage (NCBI taxonomy): Eukaryota > Viridiplantae > Streptophyta > Magnoliopsida > Brassicales > Brassicaceae > Hirschfeldia > Hirschfeldia incana. Next base: position 5,305,953 of record JABCMI010000021.1, read on the forward strand.
ATGACGAGAGCGATGAGAACTGAGACAATGGCTGAAGCTGATGCGATGGAAGCAATCTCTAGCGGGTTGAATCCGCTGCCTTCTTTCCCTGACGGAGCAGCGTTGTCGAGTGGCGAAGATGCATAATCTTGCTGCGTGATAGTATCTCCCATGGGGGCCTCTGGAATCTGTAGAGAGAAAAAAACACATGGCAATGAAACAATCAGCAATATCTCCAAACTACAAATCACAATCTCAATTAAATTCAACTACAATTAATAAATGAATTAAAATAAAAAGACAACCAAACACTGAACAGAGGTTCCTAAAGACAGAGATCAAGTTCATTTTAAAAGAAACTAACTTTACCTTCCAAAACCTAGATAAATCAAGTTAATAGGATGAATACACGGAAACCCTACCAGTTACTATCGAGTTTGAAGAACCCCCCAAACAAGAAAGTACAATAAAATCAAGCAAAGATGTTATCTTCGTGACTTATCCCCCAAATGTTTGAACCCTAAACCCACCTCCAAAGTCTGCAACTTCGAGCAACAAAATATCCTTTTTTGCGGTTTGAAACAATCCCTGGTTCTGAGCCTTTAACCCTAGTTTAACGGGATGATGAGAATGGAAAGCTTTTTTAGTGAGAGAAACAGATGAAGCAGAGAGATTGAAGTTTAAAAGAAAGGAGGAGAGAGATGAAAATTCAACACTGTCACACGCGTCTTTTTCTTTTCTCTCTCTCTCTTTAATTTTTTATAAAAATTAATGAAATCAAAATCTTGTCTGAACAGAAGAGTAGGGTCCATTTTGTTTATTTCCCATTGGCTGACAAACCATTTTCGTATTTTTAACTTCGAGCGTTTCATTATTAAGAGTTTTTTACACTAAGAGTTCTATAATAACAAATTAAATCATGTTGTAAAGTTTACATTTTTTGTTAAACATTGTAGTATCACCGCATCAAATCGCAATAGGTACATGATTGATAATAGTAGGTAGATGCAAGATTATCTTATCACTAAATTTGAGGGAGCGTTTATATTGTTTATTCAAATCAATCACGTACAACATGTTAAGGGAAAAAGAAAAAAAAATGTTATGAGTGATAAAAATGTGATAGCATTGCAAGACGAATCAATCTCTTATCAACCAGTGTTCAAGGGAAGATCTCTGAAGCTAATATTTATTACAGATGTATATACTATATGTATCTGACTGCCTATGACCGCACTACAAAATCGTTGTTTTTACAATCGAACTATAATGTCATTTCCACGGACTTAATACTAATTCTGTGAACCTATGATTGTAATAGAACTACTTAATCATGCATTAAAGAAAATACTTACTACGCCATAAGAAACTATGAGTTTACTGTAAAATCCAAAACAAAATCACAAAAAGAGTAACACATTGACATCACAAATGCAAGCTAGAATCTAAAAGTAGGATATATATATATATATATATATATATATATATATATTTGAATAAAACTTGAAAACTGAAAATACATATTCCCCTTGAAAGTGGTTATTATTCGTAGCTATATTTTCAAATTTACTTGTAATTACAAAGTCATTTCCACAAACTTACACTAAATTTATGAACCTATGATTTTAATATATATCACTATTTATTAATATTATATATTAAAGAAAATACTTACTACGCCATAAGAAACTATGATTTTATTCTAAAATCCAAAAAAACACAAAAAGAATTAACACATTAACATCTCAAATACAAGACAAAATCTAAAAGTAGGATATCTGAATAAACTTGAAAACTGAAAATACGATTTACCCTTGAAAGTGGTTACTATTCTTTGCTAGATAGATATTCAAATTTACTTGCAAGAAAAACTTGTAGTCAAACTGAAACATAATAAGGCCCGTACTAGGAACCAAGGCTCACTTATTTGAGCTAATAAGGCCTTAAGAAGAAGAATACACGCCCACTACTGTATAGACGGGTCGGGTTTAACACACGGATTTGGAGAAAACCCTAGCCGAAATGTAATGACCCCATATATAAACTTCTTGGAGATTAAAAGCCCCCTCCTCGTCTACTTTGCGAGAGTGAGAGAGATTCAGCTGCGTTGTGCAAAAACTCACAGTAGCCATGGCAACAGGTAAAACAGTGAAGGACGTCTCTCCTCATGACTTCGTCAAGGCTTACGCTTCTCATCTCAAGCGATCTGGCAAGGTACAAACCATTTTTCCAAATCAACCAAAATCTCCACATTTCTAATTTTCGGTTTCTTTTTCTGTTTCGTTATTGCATTGTAAATGGTTCTCGTAGTGTCTTTAGCGAACAATAAGTAAAAAACCTGTAGCTTCCAATGTTTTTTCGTACTGAATTCATAATAATGATGTCGTTGTTAGCGTATTAGTGAAAGATGTTTGTAATTGGCCATGGTCATCACTTGTTGTTTACTGCTTTACTTTTGTTTCTTTCTCAAATTGTGGTTCGTATGCTTCGAATTCTTAATGTAACGAACATTAATTGAATCCCAATCAATTCTTATATTACCATCTTGACAACCATTTATTAATATAGATGTCTATTATTTGTTTCAGATCGAGCTTCCTCTATGGACAGACATTGTGAAGACCGGTAAGTTGAAGGAGCTTGCCCCTTATGATCCTGATTGGTACTACATCAGAGCTGGTAACCTCTCTCTCTCTCTCTTTCCCCCTAGTCTTGCTATATCTTTGCAACGCATGAAGAATAGTTTTTTTTTTGACAATACCCTCTTGTTATGCAGCGTCTATGGCAAGGAAAGTGTACCTGAGAGGAGGTCTTGGAGTTGGTGCTTTCCGTAGAATCTATGGTGGAAGCAAGAGGAACGGCAGTCGCCCACCACACTTCTGCAAAAGCAGCGGTGGCATTGCCCGTCACATCCTCCAGCAGTTGGAGACTATGAACATTGTTGAGATTGACACCAAAGGGTAATGTTTCGATTACTTGCTTTAAAACAAAGTCTTTCTCTTTATATCTTGCTTTGAGCTATACGCTGGTGGTGACAAACTGTTTTTTCTTTCTATTCAGAGGAAGAAGAATCACCTCCAGTGGGCAACGCGATTTGGACCAGGTTGCTGGACGTATTGCAGCTGAAATTTGAAGAACCGAATCTTGTTTTTTTAGTTCGTCTTACTACTTTTGAAACCAATGTCCTGTTTTTAGTGTTTATCGTTTACTCTTGAGAACCATTATCAATATCATTGCGGAGGACTTGCTCTCATAATGTTCAGAACTTGAGTTCATCCTTTTTGGTTTGCTTTTTTGAGCATCTAAAAATTTCTGTCAGCTAAAATATAAGACAATAAATGCTGAATGATCTAGGGGAAAGCTTGCTTTGGAAGAAGCTTTTATTCAAGCTGAGTGAACTTGCAGGATAGATACTAATACAGGATGACCCCGAGTATCTAAGCCTGTGACCATATCAAAAGATTCACCGTGGATGAGGAAACTCATTTATGGCTTCAAGTTCTTATGATATAATATGGACAATAACAAGGAGAAAAAAAGGTAGTGACGAGATGTGCAAATGGAAGGCAAAGCTCTTTTAAAGGTCTTGCTGGTACAAGAGATCGCTCATATAAGATCCTGTTTCACTCCAAGACGATGTACTGCAGCATCTCTTGTGTTGCGTCTTGTGAAACTTGGGATCTCGAGGTATCGTCGGGTGCTTGTTCGACCTTCAGTAGCAAACAATAGCAATAGTGTTTATCTTTCTGAATACTCCTTGTACTGATTCTATTAAGACGAGAACTGAACTCAATGAGTGTGTTATTATTTACCTTCTGGGGACGAATGGTCGATCAAAGTATGGCATTGGTTGTGCCTTTGGGATCAATTCTTTCCTCAACCTTCTTAACTCCTCTTCTTCTGCTACCTTTTGTTTCTTTTCTCTTTCTGCTTTGTCTTGTTCTATTAGACTCATTCTCTCAGCAACCTGGTACAATGAAACGACCACAAACAATGAAACCGAACTGCTGAGGATTTATATTAGTCAATTGACAGACTGAAACAAATGTAGATTAAGACTCTGCCTGTGCAGGTTCAAGTTCAGGTCATAACTGAAAACTGAAACATGCATCTCTCTCAAGTATATCATTGCAAGGTCTTTTACCTGGTAATCAAATTCTGCACGTTCCATTGCTCGAATGTCTGAGTGGAGCTTCAAGTCTACTGGTATTGTGATATCTTTCACATGAGGCTTAACCAGACTCTGAACACAGAGAAGAACAACATTGCAATGTTTAATTTAAACCTTCTGCAAAAGCTTTTTTTTTATACTTAGTACACGATATCATCTTACTCTGAATTTTGCCATACCACATCAATATCAAACAACTCTACAAGAGATATGGTATGATATAACTTAATGCTAATAAAAAGCAAGGAATAGTGTCACCTCAGGTTCATCAGTTGTCCAGGGAAGACCTTGAGCTATGGGGATTCTCATTTTTTCTTCTTCCACCATCATCTCTTGTAGCTTCTTTGCCAACTCTTCTTCTTTCATTCGTCCACGTTCCTACGTACGTACACATGATAGACCAACAATCACAAACAAATCATATCCTGAAAGTATCTTGATTTGATCTTGCCAAGTTTATACCTCAGTTCTAAGTTTGAATGGCTTCAAAGAAGTGACTTTGACCTGCTTCTTCTTGGATATTCTACTAACCATTGAAGCAGCAGAGTCCAGGCTCTGTTATAAGTAGAATATCAAACTATCACTACATTAACCATACAAGAAGAGAGAGAGATATTGCAAGATAATCACGCTAACACACACTTACATTTCTTCTGCTCCTCCTCCCACCATTTGAATTTAGGCTTGAAACACTGTAACATCACCGAATCAGACAGAACAAAAACTGAAGAAGGCATAACAATAGTTTGAAATTTTTTTAATGAAATCTCCATTTGGTTACCTGTTGTCGTCCCATGATGAAAAAACTGAGGCATGTGGTTGTTGCTCTAGTCCCAGATTGGTAGCTGTTAAAACCAAACCAGGTGGTGAAAATGAAGAAACTTGGTCAGTCTCAGCTTCTTCTACTTCTGGACACTTAGGCTGCTGCAGGCTCATCCCAGGCAACTCCCATCTCGGAGCTTTCTTAATCTTCTTATCCTCTGTTTCGTTTCCTTTTGTCGCCTTTGCAAAGGGGAAGCAAGTAAGCTTCTCGAAAGCTTTAACGAGATGCATCACTTTGCCATATTCAGGGAGGCTCCTCCTGGCTTCTTCCAGCACCTTTTCTCTTCTCCTCTTCATCAAACAAGCATCAGCTTCCTCCGATTCTCCAACTTCTTCTTCCTCTACATTCTGGCTGGATTCTCCAATTTCTACATCCGAATCTCTTCCTTTTTTGAAGAATTCTTCATGAGAAGCACGGAGAGTTTCATATGCAATACAGACGCATTTCTTCATGTTCTTAGCTTTACACTTACAGTCCACTTGCGCGACCACAGACACTGAATCATCCTTCTTCTTCTTCTTCACCACCACGAATCTCCTCTCTCTGATACGATTCCGTGGTGAAAACGGCGCCTGGCTACGATTAAGCTTCGATCGCGTTACCTTCTCCGCAGAATTACTCGACTTCGCGAACGGAGAGACGGAGATCATGGCCGGATCGTCGTGTGAGACGTTAGGATTCGAATTCTCCGATGAAACTGAAACCACTTGAGCATTCGATTGAGATATGATCGGATCAATCACCAGAGGCTCGGGTTTAGCATTCTTGTACTCCATCGAATATTATTGATAAGAGAGTAATGTTTCGCGAGGGGGTGAATCAATCGCAACTCGAAAATTAGGGTTTGTTTGTTTTGAAGTGAGCAGTGATGCAAAATTATTGGTAGGGGGGGAAGAAGAGAGAGAGAGGAGGGAAATTAAAAGTATGACCGTTGCGACTTCTTTGGAGGCGCAAATTTGTAACGGTTCCTTAATTACGCATTGATTCATTGTTTTCATTTCAAATTTTTTTTCGTTTAGTGCTTGAAAATTATGAAAGTCCACTGGGTTAGGGCCCAAACTAACATTTGCATTTTTTATTTCTAAATGCCACGTCGGACCTTCTAGTTGATTCAAAAGTAAGCCAGTTGACTAGAAATGCTTCTTTCTCCCTTCCCTCGCTTCTTTTTCAGAGCTTAATAATCTCTCTGTTTCTCGCTCTTCTCACTATCTCCATCTCGTTTTCTCGGGAAAGTGACGAAAAAATCGATTATTTTAGCTATATCCATGCTCTTGTTTCTTAGGTGATTGGTGAGAGTCTTTTCACGAATCATCTCTGGGGTCCAACGAGCTTAGCGTCGATGGAAGATCATCAAGAATTCGAGAAACCCATCTTCCAATTATACCAGAGGAAGGTTCGAAGCTCTCGCAAGAAGAAGAATCGTTCGATGAATCATCATTATGAAGAGATCTTTTGCTACTATCGGTTGAGGGAAAGCCCGAAGAGAAGAACCCAGAAACTTCTGCGGATTAAGAAGCGTCTGATTTGTTGCGGAGAATGCGGTAAAGGGTTTCGATATGAGAAATGCCTGAGGAATCATTGCGAAACTATGAATTCGTTGGAAGAGAAGAAGAGGAAGAAGAGCGAGGCTGTGAGAAGGGATCTGTTGTGTTTCTTCAGAAGTGGTGTGCAGAGGAGAAAGAGATCGAAAAGAGTTTCCAGGTACAAGAAGAGTCTTCCTCCTCCACTATCTGTTTCTTCCTCTTCTTCGGTTGCAAATAATGGAGATTTGTTAGAAGTTGCTGAGTCTCTGATTATGCTGTCTATGAGGGGTGATGCTCTGTTTTCGAAACTAGAGATGAAGCAGAGAGAATGTGAAGATGAGCAGAAACTAGTTGGAAAATTCACAGATGAGTCTTTGAGTAATGAGCTAAAGCTCGTGAGAATTAACACTGAATGTGATGGAACTTCGAAAGAGCTTTTGGGTTTCTTGGGAGACAAGAAAGTTATGAGAGAAGATGAATCGGGCCAGAAGCAGAAACAGGTAAGAGCAGAGTGTTTTGCGGAAAAAGTTGGATTGGAGAGAGTGAGCTTGGAGGATAGGCCTGTTGAGATGATGTAGTTGTAGTCGACTATATAGACATAGTCATGGGATATAGTCGACTACATGCCTCAACTACATGAGCTGGCTTACACTTCTCTTTAACTTTGAAAACCCTAATGTCTCTACCTATATATATTGTAATCACTCTCATTCACGAAAAAGCATGATTCTAGCATCTTATTCTCTCCTTTGTTCATGATTCTCCATTAAATCTCATACTCAATCTATCTAATCCCTTTGAATCTCTCTTAATCTCTTATAATCTCTCAATACCAATCTATATTCTCTAAAATTACATGGTATCAGAGCCAGGTTGCTCAAAAGGGGGAGAGTGATTTCTTTATTTTCTGGAAATGTTCTTGAGTGTTCTTGAGAGTTTTGGGGAGCTAGATCTTTGAAAATCTGAGTTGGTGTCTGTTGGTGTTTCTTTTGGAAAGTAAGCTTCAAGGGAGTTCCTTTAGATGATTGATGAGGTCAGAAGGATGATCTAGTCTGAAGAGAAGCTTGGCGTGGGTGTTTGGATCTGTTGGAGAAAGTTCTAAGCCAAAGATTGTTGCTTTGGACATGAAGCAACTTAGATCAGAGACAACAAAGTATGAGGAGGAGAGAGGAGGAAACCAGTGTAGTATGGTTCTATGGATGAAAACAGCATTGGAGAGTTGTGGGATGTGGATTAAGCAAGTAAAGGTGGGATCTTTGAAGGAGATAGCCACTGATGGGAGTGACAGTGTAAAGGTGGAGACTTTACAAGTAAAGGTGGGATCTTTGAAGGAGGTAGCCACTGATGGGAGGGTAAAGGTGAAGCCTTTACAAGAGATAGCTGCTGAGGGAGATCAGACAGCTAGAGAAACCAGGAAGCTGCAACACTTGTGGGATGAGTTACAAGGGTTGAGTGCTTATGTGGATGGAAATACTACACCAAAGCAAGAGGTGATCTCAAGGCTGTTGGCTAGTATGGAGCTATCATATGGGTGGCTAGTAGACATGGTTCTCAAGGGAGAACAACTTCAGGATGTGAAAGAGGCGTGTGCACTGGTGGAGAGAGCACATAAGAGTATGAGAGATTGGTTAACCATGAGTAGGAGTGAGGGCTCATGGAGACCAACCAGGAGTAGGAGTGAGTGCTTCTGGATGAAGAGGAGAGGCAGAATGGTTGCTAAGGGGTTTAGCAACATGATAAGGAGAAGAAAGAGAGTTGTGGGAGAGTGCAACTACTCTGCATATATGGGAGAGTCTATGGGAGAGTCTATAGAGGAAAGTGGGATTGTGAGGAAGATAAGGAGCAAAGGAGATGATGAGAGGATTACAAAGGGAGAATGGGATGAGTTTGTAAAGTATGTGTTTGCTTTGGCTACGACCCGGAGTCTGGGTGCTCCTGCCAAAGCATCCACATCTAACAAACGCATCATCATTGATTCTGGTGCAAGCCATCATATGATCAGTGATAGGAATCTGATAAGTGAGATCAAGGCAGCAACAGGAAGTGTCATGATAGCTAATGGTGATAAAATCCCAATAGAAGGAGTGGGAAAGCTCAAGCTGTTTGAGAAAGATTCAACTGCCTTCTACATGCCTCAGTTCACTTCAAATTTGTTATCTGTGAAGAAAGCCACTATTGACCTGGATTGTCAAGTAGTATTTAGACCCAATGAAGTTGAGTTTCAAGATCTGAAGACTGGTAGAGTTATTGGTCGAGGAGACAGCAATCATCAGCTATACCATCTTCAAATGGCTAAGGATCCTAAACCCTTTGATTCTATGTGCTTGACTAGTACTGCTGATAAATGTGATAGTATTACTTGGCATGCTAGATTAGGACATCCCCATGCTCGTGCAATGGAATTGATCATGCCTAATATGTCATTTAATCACTTGGAATGTGAAGCTTGCATATTAGGAAAGCATTGTAGAACTGTCTTCCCAACATCTGAGACTGTTTATGAAAATTGCTTTGATTTGGTGCACTCAGATGTGTGGACTTCTCCATGTGTTTCTAGAGAAAACATGAAGTACTATGTGACATTCATAGATGAAAAGTCCAAGTATACATGGATTACTTTGCTTCCTTCTAAGGATAAAGTGTTTGATGCTTTTGTAAACTTCCAAGCATATGTGACTAACCATTACAATGCTACTGTGAAGGTACTACGGTCTGATAATGGAGGAGAATATACCAGTCATACCTTCAAGAATCACTTGGCTAAACATGGGATTGTGCATCAGACCAGTTGTCCTTACACACCTCAACAAAATGGAGTGGCAGAGAGGAAGAACAGACATCTTATGGAGGTAGCAAGAGCTCTCATGTTCCAAACAAGTGTACCAAAGAGATATTGGGGTGATGCTGTATTGGCGGCTTGCTATCTAATCAACAGGACACCAACCAAAATTCTCAAAGATCAATCACCATTTGAGGTTCTCAACAAGGTTAAACCTATCCTAGATCACTTGAGAGTGTTTGGTTGCGTGTGCTATGTTATGGTGCCAAGGGAGATGAGAAACAAGCTTGAAGCAAGAAGTACTAAAGCTATGTTCATTGGATATTCTACTGAACAAAAGGGGTACAAGTGCTTTGATCCAGATGCAAGAAGAGTACTGGTATCAAGAGATGTCAAGTTTATAGAAGAAAAAGGGTACTATGAAGAAAAAAATTGGACAGAGCTAGAAGATTTGGCTAGACCATCTGATAGAGCTACTAGCTTAAGGAGAGTAATGGAGGGACTTGGTCTCAACATGTTCCCAAATCCTACACCTACACATGGAGCTGAAGAACCAACTCATCTTGATCATGAGGGGGGTAATGAACCTGAACCTGAAGCTGGAGGTCAGGGAGATCAAGGATCAGGTGTTCATGATCAAGATGGAGTAGGAGAAGAGAGTCATGAACCTGAAGGAGAAGGTCAGGCTCAAGGAGAAGAAGAACAAGAGGAGGTGCAACCAGAACCAGCTCAAGAGGTTCAAGCGCCAGTCTTAAGGAGGAGCACAAGACAAAGATATCCTTCCAACTGGGTAAACACGAAAGTATACTACAATGCCCAGGCTGTGGAGCATCCTACCCAAGCTGTGTGTTCTTTTGCTGAGTTTCCAGAAGAGCATCAGTGCTTCATGATCAGTCTAGATCAAAGCTATGTACCAAGAAGTTATGAGGAAGCTATGTTGATCCAAGAGTGGAGGGATTCAGTGAATGCTGAGGCAGATGCTATGATAAAGAATGATACCTGGTATGAAAGTGAATTGCCAAAAGGGAAGAGAGCTGTTTCAAGTAGATGGATCTTCACTATCAAGTATAAACCAGATGGAACTATTGATAGGAGGAAGACCAGATTGGTTGCTAGGGGATTCACCCAAACTTATGGAGAAGACTATATTGATACTTTTGCTCCTGTGGCCAAGTTACACACCATTCGGATTGTATTATCTCTTGCTGTGAATCTTGGCTGGGATCTTTGGCAAATGGATGTTAAGAATGCTTTCTTACAAGGTGAGCTTGAAGATGAAGTCTATATGCTGCCTCCTCCTGGTTTGGAACACTTGGTGAAGAAGGGAAACGTTTTAAGACTTAAGAAAGCTATCTATGGTCTAAAACAGTCTCCAAGGGCGTGGTATCACAAGTTGAGTACCACACTGAATGGAAGAGGCTTTGTGAAGTCAGAGCTAGATCACACATTATTCACTCTAACTACACCAAGAGGGATTGTTGCCTTATTGGTGTATGTGGATGATATAATTATCACAGGGAGTGATAAGGAGGAGATAAGAGCTACTAAGGAGTTTCTGAAATCTGTGTTTGATATCAAAGATTTGGGAGAGATGAAATACTTTCTTGGGATTGAACTATGTAGATCTAAGGAGGGTTTGTTCATTTCTCAAAGAAAGTATACTATGGACTTACTAAAGGAGGCAGGAGCCTATGGAGGGAAGACTGCTAAGATGCCTATGGAAGATGGGTATAAGATCCCACGTGAGGGGGAGGTTGAAGATGGTAAGCCATTTCATGATCCAAAGCAGTATAGGAAGCTTGTGGGTAAGCTTATATACCTTACCATCACACGGCCAGATATTTGTTTTGCTGTGAATCAAGTGAGTCAGCATATGCAAGTGCCTAAAGAACATCATTGGCGAATGGTTGAGAGGTTACTGATGTATCTTAATGGAACACAAAGCCTTGGTGTGTGGATGGGTTATAGTGGAAGCACAGAGATTGTTGGGTATTGTGATGCAGATTGGGCAGGAGATAGAGCTGATAGAAGATCTACTACTGGCTACTGCACTTTCATTGGTGGAAACTTGGTTACTTGGAAGAGTAAGAAACAAAAGGTGGTGTCTTGCTCTAGTGCAGAAGCTGAGTATAGAGCAATGCTGAAGCTAACCAATGAATTGGTTTGGATCAAGGGGATCTTGAAGCATTTGAAGATTGAGCAGTCTACACCAATGACCATGCATTGTGACAATCAAGCCGCCATCCATATTGCTTCAAACTCAGTGTTCCATGAGAGAACAAAGCACATTGAGGTTGATTGTCACAAGGTGAGGCAGATGATTGTGCTTGGAGTTACTCTACCATGCTACACAAGAAGTGAGGATCAGTTGGCTGATGTGTTCACCAAAGCAGCAAGGCAAAAGACAATGGAGTCCATTCATATCAGATTGGGGCTCATTGATCTTTCGCCTAAGGACTAGTCTATACACTCTCCTGATCATGTGACCTCTACTCTTTCCTCATTAAGGTTTTGTCCCACTGGGTTTTCTTTAATGAGGTTTTAATGAGGGAGATCTCATGGTCATTCCAAGCTTGACTTGTTTCACATGGTCAAGCTTGAGGGGGAGTGTTGAGATGATGTAGTTGTAGTCGACTATATAGACATAGTCATGGGATATAGTCGACTACATGCCTCAACTACATGAGCTGGCTTACACTTCTCTTTAACTTTGAAAACCCTAATGTCTCTACCTATATATATTGTAATCACTCTCATTCACGAAAAAGCATGATTCTAGCATCTTATTCTCTCCTTTGTTCATGATTCTCCATTAAATCTCATACTCAATCTATCTAATCCCTTTGAATCTCTCTTAATCTCTTATAATCTCTCAATACCAATCTATATTCTCTAAAATTACAAGGCCTGGACTGATGTTGAAGGAAGCTGAAACCGAAACAGAACAGAGACTTGGGGGTCAAGAAGCTGTGTTTGAAGCTTCAAATACGGCAAGTAAGGGTTTGCTGATGAAGAATGAGCACAGGTGCAGGCTCTGCGAGAGGGTTTTCTCGACTTATCAAGCACTCGGTGGTCATCAGACGGTCCATAGAATGAAGACAATTGCGAAAAGTCAGAGCATGAGAGGCAGAGAAGAGTCAGTAGAAGAAGCTGAAGTTGAGAGTGGCTCCAGTGACATTGACTGGTGGAATACTCGAGCTCTGAGGTTTTTTAGATGAAGAAGTTAAGCTTTTTCCCTCAGTCACACTCTTTTTCTTTCTCAAATGGAGTATTGGAATTTTGTGTTGAAACTCTATTGAAGTATCATGCTTGTTAAGTGTAACATACGTAAAGACGTAAGTGTCAAAGTTGTAGCCTTGCTATGAGTTTAGCATCTTTTTCCACCGGATAATTGATCAGAAAAAAAGAAATACTTGAGAGACTTTTTTTTGTCCATTTCTTGTTTGTCAAGCAATAAGAAAATCATTTTCCCGTAAGCTCTAATCCTACGAGTAGCTTCTTTTGTCTTCTCTTTCTTTATCTTAGTATATTCCTTGATATCAAAAAAATTGATTGTTTGGGAATGAAAGTAGGAAGAAACCTATAATTAGCTTAATACAAAAACCCTAAACTCAAGGTCAACACACCAATCCCAAACACTGTTTTGAATCCATTTTTAACTAAGATCAAAGTAATAATTACGAATCTTTTTTTTCTTTTTTGTTTTGAGATTTTGTGCAATTAATGTTTAGATCCACCGGCGAAATCACTCGAGGGAAAAAAAAAGCCTTTTTAACACTCCTTTTGGTTTGTCTTCTTCTTATTTGACAAGAAGCAGCAGAGCTCATTCATCTGTCTTTGATCGAACTCTCTGTAATATCTTTGCTGTAACACGGAAAACTCATTTGGGTGGAGGAATTAGGGTTTTATCCGATTGGAATCAGAGAGGGAGAGGAGAAGGATGCAACTTCAGATATCGCCGAGCATGAGAAGCATCACGATATCGAGCAGCAATGATTTAATGAAGATCAAAGTCGCACCTCGTCACATCTCTTACCGTACTCTCTTCCACACTATCTTAATCCTTGCCTTCTTGTTGCCTTTCATTTTCATCGTCACCGCTCTTGTCACCCTTGAAGGTGATGCTCCTCCATTGGTAAACAAAAAAAACTGTCCCTTCCTTTTTTTTCTCCTTCAATGCATCTGTGTATAGACCTATCTAAGTTTGTTGATAGACATTGGTTTGGTACATATTGCACCTGAATGTTGTTAGATGAGCTAGTTTTTGTTGTTAAAGCAAAAGATTGCCACTTGCGTTATGTTGTTACCAATGGCTATGTCAACCAAGTTTTGCACTTTAAAAAATCACTTTGCGTCTCAATTGTATCTCGTAGTATGATGTTTCAAGCTCAGTTTTGGAGAATCCCCCTTGTTGTGCGTTGTCTGGAGTTAAAAAGTACAAACTTTGTCTTGGTACTATTAGTGGACTGAACCCTTTTTTTTTATCAAGAGGACTGAACCAAATTAAAGCTGTTCTTATTATGTGTGTGCCTTTCTTATTATGGTCATGTGATGAGCTCATGAGAGTTTCTTTGTCTTTTCATTTTTTTTTTCTGTTTTGCTTCAGATTGTTTAGGGAGGCGCTTAGGACCACGTTTTCTTGGTAGGATAGACGATTCAGAGGTAAATTGTACCTTCTTTTCAGATTCTTTTTTTCAACAAGTTACAATATGGATTCCTCTGTTTCGTTTAACATTAATTTGAATCTTTTTGTTCTCTCTCTCACATTTCTGTTGCAGCAGAGACTAGTTAGAGACTTTTACAAAATTCTAAACGAAGTAAGCACTCAAGATACTCCAGATGGTTTAAAGCTTCCCAATTCTTTTCGCCAACTTGTTTCTGATATGAAGAACAACCACTACGATGCCAAAACATTCTCCCTCGTCCTTCGAGCTATGGTACATTCTCTAAATCTGAAACTAATTGTTAAACTGTAGAATGTGCTAATGATTTGAGTATTCTCTTTTGAACAGATTGAGAAGTTTGAAAGGGATATGAGGGAATCCAAGTTTGCGGAACTTATGAACAAACACTTTGCAGCAAGTTCGATTCCAAAAGGAATTCACTGTCTCTCTTTAAGACTAACCGATGAATACACCTCCAATGCTCATGCTCGGAGACAGCTTCCTTCCCCTGAGCAAGTCCCTCTTCTCTCAGACAACGCTTACCACCATTTTGTTCTAGCTACAGACAATATCTTGGCTGCTTCGGTTGTGGTCTCATCAGCTGTTCAATCATCTTCCAAACCCGAGAAAATTGTCTTCCATGTTATCACAGACAAGAAAACCTATGCGGGGATGCATTCTTGGTTTGCTCTTATCTCCGTTGCTCCTGCGATTGTTGAAGTCAAAAGCGTTCATCAGTTTGACTGGTTAACAAGAGAGAATGTTTCGGTTCTCGAAGCTGTGGAAATCCATCACAGTATCAGAAACTATTACCATGGAAATCATATCGCTGGTGCAAACCTCAGTGAAACGACTCCTCGAAGATTCGCTTCCAAGTTGCAGTCAAGAAGTCCCAAATACATATCCTTGCTCAACCATCTTAGAATATATTTACCAGGGGTAACAAAGATGTCGGTCTTTTTAGATCAATCATTCATATGAATTTGAGTGTAATGCTTGTTTGTTTGACCTTTTTGAGCAGCTGTTTCCAAACTTGGACAAGGTAGTGTTCGTAGATGATGATATACTGATCCAGCGAGATCTATCTCCTCTTTGGGATATTGATCTTCACGGGAAAGTAAATGGAGCTGTGGAGACTTGCAGAGGAGAAGACAAATGGGTTATGTCAAAGCGTCTTAGGAACTACTTCAATTTCTCTCACTCACTCATCTCACAGCATTTGGATCCGGAAGAATGCGCTTGGGCTTTTGGAATGAATATCTTTGATCTACGGACTTGGAGGAAGACAAATATCAGAGAAACTTATCATTCTTGGCTAAAAGCGGTAATGCATCGAAGAAACATATCATTTTGTGATTTTGAAAAAAAATGACAAATCCATGATTTTGCTTTGTGGTTTTGATCTGATAGGTGCAGAATCTGAAGTCGAATCTAACAATGTGGAAGCTTGGAACATTGCCTCCAGCTCTAATTGCACTTAAAGGGCATGTCCAGGCAATAGATTCGTCTTGGCATATGCTTGGATTAGGATACCAGAGCAATACCAACATAGAAAACGTGAAGAAAGCTGCAGTGATTCACTACAATGGCCAATCAAAGCCGTGGCTTGAGATAGGTTTCAAGCATCTGAGGCCATTCTGGACAAAATATGTGAACTACTCCAATGATTTTATTAAGAGTTGTCATATCTTGAACATCATTCAGATAATCATGAAGCGAGCAGGTAATTTGGCGGATTTTAGCTGGTACAATGAAAACCAGTTACATAGCTGCAGAAGTAAAAGATTCATTCTTCTCTAAAGATAAAAGGTACCCTTTTTGTTGAGATTCTTTCTCGGTTTCGACTAAAGATTCCAAATCCTTGGATCTGTTACAAGAAAAAAAAGGGTTTATGGGACACACCAGAAGAAGATTTTTGGTCATGATGAGTACTACTAGACCAAGGGAGAGTAACACCAACAACATTGTTACATTTGTTCCTGATTTTTTTTGACAGTTACTATTTGATTTCATTGGTTGTTACTGTTTAGTGAATTGATAAGAAGAACATTATTGCTTTGTTAAGGTCCATTTCAGACATCAATCATGAGACTTTTCTTGGTGCATAGGTTACCACTTGATGATGTTGATGGGTAAAGTAAAGTGCTTATTCTTTTTGTGTAGTTTGATAAATATTCTGAAGTTTAAAGTGCTTATTCTTTTTTTCTTTTTCTTTTTTAATTTTAACTGCCTTGTTTTGTCCAAAACTCTATCTTACAAAACCAGGAGGCATGTAAGAATTTCTTGGAACACGTAAAAGAAATGGGGGTAATAAAAGTAGTAAAATGGATTGATGGGAAAATTCAAAGGCGCATAGAAGGGAAGAATGTGAGAGATATATGGAAGCTTTGACCGCCATTGATTCTCTACACTCACATCATCTTCTCATCTCATTTGCCATATCTCTCCCTCTCTCTCTCTATCTTCTCTCTTCTGATGCGTGGTTCTTCTCTTTCCTTTTGATTCTTTGGCTCGGATCAGTCACAGAGCCAAGTAATAATTCACCTTCATTCAGTCTTCGTTTCAAATCTGAATTCGTTGATTTAACAGATCTCATTCTTATTTCCTGATTAAATGTTTCTGATTACTTGATCTTTAATACTCATAATGATGATATATATATTCATGCGTATTCTGTTAAAATCCTCTGTTTTATTGCTCTGTTGCATGCGATCCATTTATGAATCAGATTCTGACAAAAATATTATCTATTAATCTCTTATTCTTCTTCAGGTTTCTTCTCAAACACAAGATAAAACAAATCTTTTTTTTTGACACATTGCAGATAGAAGAATACAGAGCAGAGAAGGTCCTGTTGGTATATTCTTACATTGACAAAGTGCCAACTCTACACTCAGCTTCTTTTCTTTTATTGCAAATATAGAGATGGCAGAAGTTGATAATCAACTAGAGATCAAGTTTAGGTTAACTGATGGTTCTGATATCGGCCCTAAAGCTTTTCCTGATGCTACAACTGTTGCCTCCTTGAAGGAAACTGTTATTTCTCAATGGCCTAGAGGTCAGTTTTAAGTTGCTTCCTTACATGCATGAGAATGATGCTTGTAAAATCCTTGAATCTTTCTTGGAACAATGGTTAATATTGGCTTTGCTGATGATTACTTATGAGAATCATCATGTCACCCTTTCTGTACGATATCTTATGCTAAAGAAATTCCACTAGAGTTGGTATAAAATAATACTTATATGAACCTGTGTATTCAACAACTCTTAGTTACTGAGCGATCGATCATTCAACTTGTCATTTGTGTCTGTATGTGCTTTGATTCGAGCTAGAAAAGGAAAATGGGCCGAAGACAGTGAAAGAGGTGAAGCTGATAAGCGCAGGGAAAGTTCTGGACAACAACAAGACGGTTAAAGACTACCGAAGCCCTGTCTCTAATCTCGTTGGCGCTGTCACCACAATGCACGTTATCATCCAACCTCTGCTTACTGAAAAAGGTAAATAAAGACAAAACAGCACTCTACTTTAAGCTTCAAAATCTGTTCTCGACCTGACATAGAGACCGTTGTTTCTCTTATTATGTTTGGAGCAGAAAAGAAGCCCAAAGGTGATGATCCGAAAATGAACAAATGTGTCTGCTCAGTCATGTAAGAGAGTCAGGTTACTGGTCTGGTTCCCTCGCGTGGTTCGGTATAGGTTGTTTACTGACTACAGAATCATAAGTGTTGAACCTCTTTTTTTTTAAGTATAAATCAAAACTATTTTGCTATGCAAGAAGCACAGATAGAGTGAATCATAGATGTACAAATGATTCAGAATTTGTTGAAAACACAAATAGACTCTGCTTTCCTCTGTTTTCAGAACCTTTTGTCTCATCTGAGACTTTCAGAATAGAGTTTATCTCTTATACACATGATCCCACTAGAGATAAATTAGAATAAATGATTAAATTCTCAACAGCATATGAAGAAATATGATGAAAAGGACAAATGTATCATATCATTATTTCATCAAAGAGTTAAAACTGGAAAGCAAAAACAAAACTTCTCTATGCTTTGCTTTCTTGGTGGGAAATCAATTAATTATTGAGAATGAGTGTTGCATGACAAATCTTCTAAACCTTTATTGGGGCTATATTTTGGGCTTTGATTTGTAAGTTATATAGGTCCTTTAGATTGGAACCATTAAAATGGTAGTTGTCATCACTATACATATGATGCAACATGCCAACAAGAACATCTATATTCATTAATAAAATAAATATTTATTTCTAAAATCAATAAATGCATACAGATGAATTTGGCCATGGTACCGACAATATACGTATTTGAAGTTGGACTTCAGTTATGAAAATCTTTATCCAGAAAAAGACTCGTGAGTTGGGACTAAAAAATTATACTTGTGGAAAACAAAATCTTACTAATTGCTTGTACCATATATTTTTTTTTCTTTTTGGTTAGTGGTTTCTATGAAATATACTTGTGAAAAGGAGATGTTACGACAATAGACTCTTCTTTTGGGTTAAGTGTTAAATTATAAAAATTGTCTTTAATTTTCAGGTTCATATTCCACGATCATGTAAATATCAGTACTAGCCAGGCAGAAACCCTAGATGGTTTTGTTTGTTCACATCTAATATTTTTTTATGAATTCCCTTTGTGTTTACAAAACAAATTAGGAGGCTAAGAACATATATAAACGAATTATTTAATATAGTGGTCTTGATCTAATGGTTAAGTAGTTCCGGCTGAAATTTTGTCATGGGTATGATTTCTCTTGGCCACCTATGGATGGTAAGTGGTAAGAAACCCTAAATTTCTATAAATTTCTCAGTGATTAGTATTTGGAACTAGGAAGCTTTTGATATTTCACTACGGTTATAAAAAAAATTATTTGAATACGTAATAATTTTCAAATAGTCGAGGTTTGTTTTGTAGGTGAAATATAACAACTTGCAAGTTGGTCGCATCGTCACATGACATCAAAGACAAAATGATGTTTGGGAACACGTTTATTTTCGACACTTATGCATTCTATATTTCTCCACTTGCTCTCTTTTTAGGAAATTTTAAATATTGGTAGACTATTAATGTTGTAATGTGTATGGGACTAGCGATTTACCTGATGATAAGTAACGTTGTTGGTCTAGTCTACAAAGAAAGATAAGTAACGTTGGTCTATATCAGATTATTAGTCAGTCTATCCAATACAGCATTTTAATCGATTATGGCATTTTTAAAAACTATAGTTATATTCATGTTTAGCTAGATAACTAACTGTTAGTGCAATTAGTATATTACATCGAAACTCAGGTAAAATCTTGTTTAGGGTTTAATCTAATCATCACCTCTGGAATGGACACCATAATTGGTCTCCTACACGTACCAAAACCCTAGATTTTTTTTCATTAAATCAAAATTTCCTCAATACCCAAGAAGCAATAAAAAACAACTAACAAGACTAGTTTATTGAGTATAACCAAAGCTGGCAGTTCAATTTATATCATTTCATCACATCGAAAATGACGTGATTGTAAACTAGTTTAACCACGAGATTTGAAGATGTTTAATCTTAGTTCAAACCCTTAAAAAATTCAATATCATTTTAAAATAATTGGTCGTGTGGTTTTCGGATTTCCGACTGTTGAAAGGGCTAGAAAATAACGAATTAATTAGTATTTAATAATATAGCTTGACCCTTATCATAAAGTCAACCACACCCACACGTCATAACATAACAAACAGCTCTTCAAGGGTGTTTTTCGATCACAAAAGAGTTTTATTCAACATGTTACTTCTTACACAGTATGCATCAAAGTTTTAATTAATAACTAAAAATAATTTTGAATATTTAGAACATTTTACTTTTATCTTTATTAAAGTTTTCATTAGATCGGCTCTAGTCTCTAGACTTTTTCTGTGGTGGCTGCAAATCCTTTTTGACCTTTCTCAAGTTTTACCTAATCTCTTGTGTCATTTGAATACCGTAATACGGTTTACAATCTGCCAGACCTTTGTTAATGTCTTTTTTTTACTACCGTATTACGGTGTACTTGATCGCTTCCTTATTTGTTTCGTCCACAACTATACATATTAAATGACACTCAAAATAAAACCTCTGATTATCAAAGTTATATGGGGATATGATTAAGAAAATGGGAGCGATAATTTTTTGTAATTAATGAAATATAAATAGGCTGTCTGCTAGGTGTCAAAGAAAAGCTTGTTAATATCCAACTGCAAAAACAAATACAGTATCAATTGGATAGTTTACGTTGATTCCTTTAATTTCTCTTAACACTCTCAAGAACATGCAGCGCAGACACTGAAATTATAATTTAAGAAACTCTACATCGTTGCACGAATATTCCCAAAATTACGTTTTTATTCATTATGCCATTTAATATCAAAGCGATTAGAATTACGTTTCAGCTTCAATTTTTTTTTTCTATTTGGTATAGAACTTAATAGAAATCAAATGAATCCCCCTTAGATTTTTCACTGTTAATAACCAACTTAATGATTTCGCAATCAAATGGACCCCCCCTTAGATTTTTTCCATTCAAAATCCTACACAAATCTCTCATCCAAATCAAGCATTTTATAGCAAAAATAAATCCAAGTCTATAGTCTATACATTAAGGGAAACGTGTGAAAACTCTATACTATACCACATCTTCTCTTTGATAAAAGGCTTTAATTTTTTATACATTCTATTTTAACTTTAAGAACATAGTTTATATATATATATATATATATATATATATATATATATATATATATATATATATAGATTCATAACTCGAGTTGGCGGTTAAAGCCACACGACTTTAGCCAACACTTCAGCTTTAACCGTGGTTGAAATATTGGCGGTTAAAACTGCCTTTGTGACTGCAGTTTCTTCTCATGTTAGTAGTATCAACATGTTCTCTGATTTAAAGAATCTAATTTCATTTTTGCAGTCTCAAGGGCAGGATGTGGTTCTGAAAGCTTGCTCCATGAAATTGTTATGTTGGCTTGCTCCTTCACCTCTATCTCTTTTAATTATGTCCTGCATTTAGCAAATGTACGAGCTGACTTATTGGCTAAAGCAGCTTTGTTTTCGATTTCATCCTCTGCAACGATTATAGACTGATCTTAAGTTTTTAATTAATCTTTGGTAATAACTCGAGTTTGACATGTTTACAGCACTGCAGAGATACGAACAAAATTCCACTTGATATGTTAAAGTCCATGCATAATTTCTGTAAAACATTTACATCAACCAAAAATTACAATGAAAAGACATTAGGAAGTATAAATTTTAATTTATGTTCTAAAGGTATAAATTTATCCTTGTTAACTCATTATCTATCATAATTATCTAAAACAAAAAGTCAAAGTTCTACATGATTTAAGTGTTCCAAAAAAAGAGTTCTACATGATATAAATAACATAAGCAAGTTGGTCCTTTTGTCTTTGTCTCATAAAAGAATAAGGTGGATTCTTATTGGCTAGTCCGTTATTCACATTTAATTCCCACCTGTAAATTCATTAACCTTTACGTAGCAAACAAAACAATATCAACCCTCTCCGTCCGCAACGTTAAATAAGCTAAAGTCGCCTGGCAAATGGCATGATGACTCGACTGGTCTTGTTAATTTCTATTAGTGATAATTCTATATAGAGCAACAAAAGGATAATTCTATATCAGTGAAATTTGAAAATTTGAACTAATATTTATACGATTCATATAATCATTTTCTTTGTTTTTTATGCACTACGTTCATTTAATCTAAAAGTGCATGTTTGTCACCATCTGGTGGATGCCTTGCACTCTTTCAGGGCCAGTCTTTGTGAGGCAAACTTCGAAAAAGACATATATGATCAACATTGACGGACATAAATTTTATTATACATATATACCAATTTAAGTTATGTGTCTAATAACTATTGTGATTTCAGGGCTGAGAGATTAATATGGATATTACAAGACTCGCAACTTCAAATCGAGTTTTAAAAGAAATACCAGACATATTTACCAAGTGAAACAATCTCATATGTTTACTCATGTAAAGTTCTGGTTATCTCTTAATGTTTCAAATAATGAGAATTTCAACATCAAGGTCTAGCAAACATTGTATGTTGACCTATAAAAAGTTACCTTAGGTTAAGTACAAATAGGAGCACGTTGACAAAAAAAAAAAAGAAGAGAATATGACTTTTACAAGTTAAACACCATCAATCTGGTTTTATCTAATCAAACTTTCAAACAAAATAAAAGATCAAGTTGAATTATTTATCCATAGTACTAATAAAAAAACTTTAAATTTGAAATTCAGAAAAGAGAGATTGGACCACAATAAATTAGTAATAATGATATGTTATTATAAATTAAAGAAATTCCATCTTTAGCCCGCGGACTTTTGAATACCAATGTCAAGGCTGCACGAAACCTATCTGGAAATTAAATCAGACATTGAAACAGAAGACTCTTGTCTCTTTGTCTTTGTTTTTCTTCTATATATAATCACACGGTAATATCAAAGTTTTTCTTCTATATATACACACGGTAATATCAAAGTCTAAAGAGATTTAATTACAAAGATCGAGTTTTACTTCAGAAATGGCGCTGGAGGACGATGTATCTTCGATGAGAACGACGACGTTAGTGGCTCCGACAAGGCCCACGATTACAGTTCCTCATAGACCACCGGCGATTGAAACGGCGGCGTATCTATTTGGCGGTGGAGATGGGCTTAGTCTGAGCCCAGGTCCACTTTCTTTTGTCTCGTCTTTGTTCGTTGATAGCTTCCCTGACGTCCTGACGCCGGATAATCAAAGGACAACATCGTTTTCTCAGCTTCTCGCCGGAGCCATCTCGGTGTCTCCAGGCGGAGGCGGAGGACGTTCGACGTCGGGGATGTTTGCCGGAGGAAGTACGATCTTTACAATTCCTTCTGGTTTGAGCCCTTCTAGTCTTCTTACCTCTCCCATGTTCTTTCCTCCTCAGGTAATTTTAATTAATTAGGCTTTTTTTCTTCGGCTTAGGTCATTTATTAACCTTAATTAACTTATGATTAAGTAATAAACTAAATCCTCTTTTATTCTGCTGGTTGTTACTGATATTTATTGAATTAACTCAATTACTAAATAGTATATAAATTTATGATTCAAATTTGTATAAGTTCTTAATGTAAATATCTTGGTTATCTTTTTCTTTTTTTTTGTGACACTTACTCATTCATTAATATCGAAAAGTCCTCGGGCCCAAAAAAAAACAAAGTTGGTTATCTTTTTCTTCTTGGTTATCTTTTTCTTTTTGAACAAATCTTGGCTTATTTTAAAACTGACACATTCAAGTCTACAGAGTTGATAATCTTCTTGGGTATTGTTAGTAGTATATACATTTTTCATATAATTTTCTTTCTCCGTAATAGTATTAATTAAATCCCTAGTATGGTACCCCCAATGCAGCAGTCACCAGGTCAGACCAGCCTTGTCCAACCGCAACGACCAGACTCATTTCCTAACCAGATGCCGCCATCGACATCCATGGTGGTCCATGGCCGTCAATCACTTGAAGTTTCGCAAGCTGATCATAGAGTTAGAAACCATTATAATAATTCTGCTAATATCAACAATAATAACCGGTCATATAACGTAGCGAGCGTTGATAAACCGGCGGATGACGGTTATAACTGGAGGAAGTACGGCCAAAAGCCGATAAAAGGGTGTGAATATCCGAGGAGTTATTACAAATGCACTCAGGTCAATTGTCCCGTTAAGAAGAAAGTTGAACGGTCGTCAGATGGACAAATCACTCAGATAATTTACAAAGGTCAGCATGATCACGAGAAGCCTCAAAACCGTCGTGGTGGTGCTGGTGGTGGCAGAAATTCTGGTGACATTGGTGATATTCATTACATTGGTGGTTCAGGACAGATAATGGAGTCTAGTGATGATAGTGGTTATGGTAAGGATCACGATAATGATACTGATGATGACGATCTTCCGGCTTCAAAGATAAGGTATATATATATATATAGTAGAAAGAGTATACACACACACATATATAAATGAGATGATATTCATGACATGTTGCACATATACACATGAATATATTTCTATAGTAATATGCTAAAGCTAGCCGTATATCAGCTGCAGCCTGCAGCCTACAAATTATTTATATGTCTGCATTTCAATCCACGATATATATCGATGACTGAATTTTTTTATATATACATATTAAACATAATATTGGGATTGTAGAAAAACCGACGGTGGTGTGTCAGCGACTCACCGGTCGGTGACCGAGCCGAAGATCGTCGTTCAGACCAGAAGCGAAGTCGACCTTCTCGACGATGGTTATAGGTGGCGCAAGTATGGACAAAAAGTAGTCAAAGGAAATCCACATCCAAGGTAATATTTAGGGTACATAAACTCAGACCATGCATATATAAATATTTGATTATGGTTTATATTACTTCATTTACTTTTTATTCGTTGACAATTTTCCTTTTATTTTGATATATATTAGGAGCTATTATAAATGTACAACGGCGAATTGTACGGTCCGTAAACATGTAGAGAGAGCTTCAACGGATGTGAAGGCTGTCATTACAACGTACGAAGGTAAACATAACCACGATGTCCCTGCCCCTAGAAACGGCACGGCAGCAGCAACCTCAACCACGGCGGGAAGTTCCGACCACCACCGTATAACATCAATGTCGGGGAATATGCAACAACATATAAGTTTCCCCAACACCAATAATACACGCCAATCTCCGGTTCTTTTGAGATTGAAAGAAGAAAAAAATAACTACTAATTGACTTTTAAACAGAGGATTTCGAGACTGATTGCGCTTGGTACTACTTGACTTGTAACATGTGTAGTGTGACTTGAGTGTATGCTTGACTAATGAAAAGAAAATCAAAACCTCTAATAAATTTTTGTTTCTTTTTTCTCTTGAATTGTGTTTTTTTTTTGTATTTAATCATTGATTGAGGATATGAAACATATGTAAATTATCAAAGATTAACAATATCTGTTTTTCTTGCTTCTTTCTCTTCCAACGATTAAGGAGGATTGTCTAATTCTCCGTAATTATCTCTCTATTGATTCGGTTTCTCTATTTTACATCTAAAACTAGGGTCCTTTTAGTTTTTTTTTTCTCATTTTTTTTCATTTCTTAATGGTCTAATGCGGGGATTGTCTTCCCTGCGTTGGACCCGTTTACCCGACCCGGGTCGATACTCACGCCGTCCGGAAACTCTCCTCTGACAATTAACTTCATTATATGGGTTGCTTCAACTCCAAGCATTCTTCTCCTGCGGGTCCTCCACGCCATATCCGCCGCCGTTTAGACGCAGCCGTCCACCGAAGTCATCCCCAAAACAACCACAACCCTCATGTTCTTCCCACTCCGCCATCTCATCGCCGTGTCGTCAACTCATCTCCTAAAAAACATCACAAAAAGGACCATGATGCTCCAAGATCGAAGACGACCGGAGTTAGCCTGAGATCTGGATTGTCGCATGGCAACGTAGAGGCTGAGCAGGTGGCGGCTGGTTGGCCTTCTTGGCTCAGCTCAGCCGCACCGGAGGCCGTGCATGGGTGGATCCCATTACGCGCAGAGGACTTCGAGAAAAGAGAGAAGGTAAAAATAACCCTAAACCCCTAAGCATTCCTTGCAAGACAAGAAACAGCCCAAACAATTTATTTCTACCATTTTTTTTTAAACTGTCTTTATAGATTGGACAAGGAACGTATAGCAACGTGTTCCGGGCTTGTGAGGTATCAACGGGACGAGTTATGGCTCTAAAGAAAATAAGGGTTCAGAATTTTGAAACAGAAAACATAAGATTCATTGCGAGGGAAATCATGATTTTGAGAAGATTAGATCATCCAAACATCATGAAACTCGAAGGGATCATCGCGTCACGTAATTCAGGCAGCATGTACTTTGTATTCGATTACATGGAGCACGATCTCGAAGGCTTATGTACATCTCCTGACATCAAATTCACAGAGGCACAGGTAAGAAAAAAAACATAACGTGTGGTGCAAGTAACTCTGTTTTTGTTTTCCTGATAGCCTTAACTTTCTTTTTCAGATAAAATGCTACATGCAGCAGCTTATAAGGGGAGTAGAACATTGTCATCTACGAGGTATCATGCACAGAGACATTAAAGCTGCAAACATTCTAGTGAATAATAAAGGAGTTTTAAAGCTAGCTGATTTTGGACTAGCTAACATTGTAACGCCAAGAAACAAGAATCAGTTAACAAGTCGGGTTGTGACGCTATGGTACCGTGCACCCGAACTTCTAATGGGCTCCACGAGTTATAGCGTATCCGTCGATCTTTGGAGCGTTGGATGTGTTTTCGCTGAGATTCTTACTGGAAGACCACTTCTTAAAGGCAGAACAGAGGTGAGAAAGCGACCAAAGCGATGCAATGATATTTAATTACTTATTCCATTTTTATGAATTGTTTGTGTGCGTGTGTGTTTGTTCTCTGCAGATTGAACAACTTCACAAAATTTACAAACTCTGCGGATCACCAAATGAAGACCTTTGGGACAAGAACAAGCTTCATCCTCAAACTAAGATGTTCAAAACACAACACCAATATGAAGGTTGTCTGAGAGAAAGATTTGAGGAGTTTCCCAAAACGGCAATTGATCTTCTGGAGAATCTATTATCTATGGATCCAGAGAAACGAGGAACTGCCTCTTCTGCTCTCATGTCAGAGGTGAAAAAAATACCCCTAAAATTTAATCAGATTACAGATAGATATGTTCATACTTTAAACTGACAATATTTGGTCTTCTCCGTTGGGTCTTCTTGTTATTACAGTACTTTAACACAAAGCCTTACGCGTGTGATCCATCGACATTACCTAAGTATCCTCCTAACAAAGAAATGGATGCTAAGTACCGTGAAGAACTTCAACGAAGGTTTCAATCAATATCGATTTTCACAAATTATTATATATATATATATATATATATATATATATATTTGTATATGTAGTTACGTGTGTTGAAAGATTAAAATATTTGCTTAGCAGGAAATAAAATATTTTGTTTTGCAGGAGAAGAGTTACAATAAAGAAAAGAGATAACTTGGCATCCAAGAAAGCAGTGAAATCACGTAGAACAGTCAAAGAGCCTACACACTTTAACAAGTTACCAACCCAACAGGTATGTATTTCGACAAGCAATAAACATTCATCAATACTTAGTTGTATCTAAGCTGGACTTAGACCGGTTCTTTATTTCGCAGGAAGCGAAGAAGGAAGCCGAGACAGAGATCATTGTCCAGACACCATCAGAGACATCTCAAGCGACGACTAGAAGCGAGTTTCCATACACTGCTTTATCTCAAACCACAGCGCCTGCAAGCGGGTTTGCATGGGCTGGGACGAAGAAGAGGAAAGAAAACGACGCAGCTTCAACGCTGACTTACAACCAGCCTGCAGGATCTGCGAGCCACGTCAGTGGTATAAGCATGGCATTTGCTAAGAACACGTTTGGGCTAACAATAAATGAAGACAAACCGTTTCTTAGGCCGCACGTTTCTCTTGACTCATCTGGCGTGCATCACAAGAAACCAGAAGGAGATACGGCGAGTCAATTGAATGCTGGGGCAAATGCGAAGATTTTCCAAACTAATGGGATGAATAAGATATTACGGAGGACTGAGAGTGATGCTAGAGTTGGTGTTCAAAGACCGCCAAGAATAGAAAAAGGTTAAAACTGGGAGAAAATAAAAGAGTCACCACTACTTTTAGCCAATGTCATACATCTTCACTTGGGCATAATTTGTAGTCCATAAAATTTAAAATGTGTCACAAACAAACCAGGACAGTCTGAAAACCTTCAAGTTCTAATGTGAAGTTTAATATGTTGAAAATGAGGTCACAAGTTTAGGGTTGGTAACTTAGTAGGGAGGTTAAAAAGTTAGCTGATTGGCATGTATATGCTTATTATATAAATATTAAAACATCAATCTTGTTTGGTGGTCACCATGTTTGACGAGGAAACAATGGTTCAACATCTAAGAATGAAGTTGCAACATTGTCAGTAACAGCCACGTTAACATTGTTCCACGATTCAATGCCTATGTTCACTTCCATAATCTCATCCTCTTCATCGCTTTCAGTAACATGGACTTGTGGTTTGGGATGTCCATGCACTGACCGAAGCTTCTCCAGTTCCATCGAGACTTCTCTCATGCTTGGTCGTTTTTTTCCTTTGAGGTTGAGACATTTCCTTGCGAGTTTTGCCGCCACCCTAACTTGTTCCAACTTGCATTCCTCTTTGATTCGAGCATCGATGATTTCTTCGAGTCTATTCTCTTTCATTGCAAGGATGAAATAAGTTGCCAGAGTCCTGTTTTCTTCAGACCGCATATAAGAAATTGCCTTTGCTCCGGTGATGAGCTCCACTAACACAACTCCAAAACTATACACATCACTCTTGTCCGTGAATTGGCTAGATTGAAAGTACTCTGGATCCACATATCCAACCGTACCTGAAACCACTGTTGTTAGGTGTGTATGATCCACCGTTACTGACCTTGAAGTGCCGAAATCAGACACTTTGGCTCGACATTTCTCATCCAACATTATGTTTGTAGATTTGATGTCTCTGTGATAAATAGGGAACGATGCAGCTGAATGCAAATACGAAAGAGCTCCAGCGACATCTGTAGCAATGCGTAAACGCACTTCCCAAGTAGTCATAGCGTCGTCGTCAAGCTCATCATGAAGATGTTCAAAAAGATTACCATTAGGGATAAACTCGTAAACCAGAACTGGTACTTGTGTCTCAAGACAACAGCCGAAGAGTTTGACAATGTTCCTATGGTTGATTTGTGATAGAATGACAACTTCATTGATGAACTCTTCAAGCTTATCTTCATCTACAACTTTTGATTTCTTGACTGCCACGATTCGACCGTTTACTAACATTCCCTTGTACACAGTACCTTGACCACCTTGTCCAAGTACCCTGTTTATGCTAAAATTTTCTGTGGCTTTCTCCAACTCTTTCGAGCTGAATATTTTTGTTTGCTCCACATTGCCTTCAGTTGAAATCAATTGTTGTTGTAACAATAAACCTCCATTTCGCTTGAAAAACTTCTTTTTGCGGTTGATCCTCCTTTGTCTTTTAAATAACTTGTATAGCCAGTACAACCCACCAATTGAGATCAGTGTTACAAAGCCAATAATAATCCCTACCAACCCACAAACGAAGAACAGAAATCACTATGAGAAAAAGGTTTATGCATAGCTGTGTGTGACTATGGATAAATGTAGCTTCCACGATTTACCAATAGTAATTGGCCTAGTCTTTGGAGGTACGCAAGTATAGTCTCCTTGACGATTGGCGCAAGTGGATCCCTGTGAACAGAGCTCATGACCTCCAGTAATCTTATTTTCTTGGCATTCATCAATATCTGAGTTCAGAAATATAATGGAACGGTTGATAAACGGTCCTTCTAACTCCATAATGGAGTTGAGTTATTCATTCTAATCCAAATATCTTTTAGAACAATAAGATTGGAGATGCTCTTTACTTAGACCATTGTTAGAAGCAACTTGTACATTCTTTTTAAAAATTGTAACATTCAGCACTGACCTTTGCATCCGTAGGGAACATATGGGTTTCCTCTGTAACCCTTGCTGCACGCACAACTTGAATAGTCGTCAAAACCGGCTAAAAAGCTGCATCTACAGTCTCTTCTGTGAGATGGTTGAGTATTATTCAACATATTTGTAATAACACATCCCAAGGATTCTATGAAGGATTTTCCGGTTGTATGAATGAACCATCCTAACTCAACCGTAGCATATCCTTTAGCATGAAGCTGTTCCGGATCAGATATGTCTTCGAAAATGAATGGATCGTCCGTTAATAATGCGACTTTGCACCCAGTTGTGGTATTCTCATCATCTATTGTCACGCCAACGAGCTGTTGAAGCTTTTCCGGTATACTTGCCTGGCAGCATCCAGTACCACTGCAGACTGTTTGATTCCCAGTGCTTCCCGCAGCACAGTGGGTGGACTGCATTTTCCATTTCTTGTCTTTACAACTAACGTAGGCGAGAATATTTTGAATGGGCGTAGTCCTAGAGGGGTCGTTTGCTGTGCCGCAAGTAGAGGTGCATCCCACCATGCCTGGCTCAGAAGTTTTCAACGATGCCCTCATGTTGCAACCAACAGCAATAAGGGTATTCTTGTGGCTTACGTAAAAAGGGCTCCCCGTCAAATCTAGAGGTGATACAGCAACTGCCTCTTCTTTCTCGTTGTTGCTGCTGGAACATCCTTTTGAAGTTATTGAGTTCTTGATGTAAACTGAACCGTATGAATCAAAACCTTGAATGCGGTATTCACCAGGGAGGGAGATATGCAAAACTTCCTTTTTAGCGACAGAGAGAAAAATAGAAGTGTTATTAACACATGTGACTGCGTACCATTTGTTGAGATAGCAACCCTTTCCGATTCCAAACGGGAAGGGGATCTCTACTGTTCCACATTTTTTCAGGCACGAGCTCGAGCCTGAATCAAAGTTCAGCAAAAAGATGAGTAGGGTGAGGATCAAGAGGTAAAAACTACTCTCACGTCTCATGTTTTATCTCTTTCTCTGCTCAAGCAAAATCGTTCTTTCTTGAGTTTTTTTTTTCTTCTTGCTAGATAAAAGAGAAACGCAACTTTAGCGTTTACTTGGACACATCGCTAAGTCTCCGGTCTTCATCGCATCAAGTCTTCAGTCTTCTTCTTTGAAATCAGATGGATTATAAGTGTGACATCTTTGACATTTGCACCATCTCAGTCAAATTTTCAACAGTTATGGTCTGCAAGCATCCTTGAACTTTATTCTGTGTTTTCATCAAATGGATTATAAGGCGGACATAGTGTACACGCAGATCAAATCTTGTGTGGCCCGCCAATATGGTTTTACATACTATAAAGTCTACCGGTCTTGATCATCTTTTCGTCTTGTCAGATTAATTATTATATTAAGGAAGGGTTATTGGAACATGAATTTTGGTGGAATTTGATCATTCTAAGAATTTTAAAAGTTAACTAAATTTAACAAATTTATCAAATAATCTTACATAGCTTTTTATTAATTGTGTATAGAATTATATTGATTGTTATTAACTTTAAAGTAAGAAATTAATGGTGGTAGGAGAAAGAGAATCATTTCAATTATTGTAATTATCTTTTTTTTTTAGTTTTTGTAACAAAAAGGATCTAAAAAAACTAAATGTAAAAAGAGAGTTTAATTTCTACTCCTTCCTTTATAGATATATAAATCATAAAAAAAAATATTTTTCTTTCTATAGTTTCGAAATATATGTTTAAATTCTTTTTTATTATTTTTTATTCATAAAAACTTTTTAGAACTATTTTTTACAATTTTTATTTTTAAAATTGTTATATTTATTTTCTATTTTTTAAGTTGAGATTTGTATTGTGTTAAAATTGTTAATTTGTATTGATGCATTCTTCAATTTTGTATGTTTTGTATGCGAGTATATTTTATTACATAGATTTCAAAAATCTTATAGATACAGATGATATTCTCAAAATTGGATATTATGAATAGTAACAAAGAAAATTTACATTCCAATAACAATGAATTTTAAAATCAATAACAATTGAATTTTTCTGATAACAAGAATTTTTGAGTGGAATTTAGAAATCATCACCCCAACAATAATAGACTCTACTCTGATTTTAAAAGTTCACAAACCAATAAAGTTTTTAAAGTACAATTTATGTACGAAGCTGCTCCCGGTAGTAACACTATCAATGGGGGATGTGGGAAATTATTCTTCAAGTGATCCGGGTTTTGATTATTCAGACAACTCGGAGCTGAACAAGAAAAGCAGCACACAGCTCAAAAAACAGAAACTGAGGACCATGTACCCTCTGCAGATCCAGCAGACACTTGCCGTCCTGAGTTTTATACAACTGTTTACATCAACAACAACAAACATATCATCAAGCCCAAGATTCTCATATTGATATTTGAACTGAACAAGATTAATTATATTTCTATTCCACCACTTTTAAATGGGCCCACTGTCACTAGAACACATGAGAAACAGGCGTGACATGCACGCAAACCCCCATTTGAGTCATCTGAATGTGGGAACTGCTAAATGGAGAAAGGGATTTTTACCTGAATTTCAAACTTGACAACAACATTAGGAGACTTAACAGCTGCGTCGTCCTCTGTCTTGCTGGAGTCATGTCCCAAGTCGCTGTTACCGTGCATCGAGTTACTGAGCATTCTAACTGCGTTGTTAGGAACCCATCTGCACTTGATGTTGTAATGCCCTATCTTCTTCCAACAGACATTCAAATCTTGCAGGGCTTTCAGGACCTCTGTCATTACTTCACTCGGAGGAGCCTGAGACTGTTTGGATCGAGTGGTTGAATTATCAATCAAACTATAAAATAAAAACATTCAAAAGCTTGAATTCAAAAAAAAAAAATATCAAAGAACCTTAAGCCCAAGAGCCCATTTTCTCTCAATAGGGTACTGAGATCTCAAGCCAACTCCTTGGAGTTCCATCAGTCCTGGAAGGCTAACGGGTGAAGCTACATTATCTACTCGATGCATACGTGGAGTACCTTCCTGATTAAATTAAGCATTCAAGGATTACTTGATATCTTTTGCTGCAGTAAACAAAAAGGCAATCAAGAAGACACACCATAGTCTCTTGAAACTCGGCCCTGAGATAACCACCAGAGCCACGGAACCGGTTGTCCAGTATCAAATAATATGTCACAGTGCCCTGTTAGACAGCAGTCTTCACGATTTTGAATTGAAAAAAAAAAGAAGCAAATAGACAAGAGGCTGATAGAAAGACATACATCATTCTGGGTCCGGTTGTGGAGAGATTCAATGAGGAGGTTTCTGTCAAATCCCATATTGATAACTTCTTGGAGAATCTCCTCATCAATCTATAAATGAAAGCAAGACTTTTTGAGGCTATTTTAAGAGAATAAAGGGGAATAGAGAGACCTACTCAATCTCTAATGAAAATAAAAATAAATAAGTTAGGTTCACCTTTTTGGCCTGATGCACCGTATCTGGAGGAGGAACAGCTAAATAACTTGGAAGATGAGGTTGGAACCAACGGTGTTGCCGGATCTCAGGAATTGTTAGTCTTTTCATGGGGTCTATCACGAGCATCTTAGGGATCAAATCTCTAGCACCAGCTGATAAATGGCTAGGTAGTGTATAGATCCCTCCCTGAAGAATCAAAATAGAAATTTATATGTTGGACTAGAATATATATGGAAGAAGAACGAAAAGATATAGCAACAGAGCGTGTTTTGCCGTACCTTTATCTTCCTATACAGGTTGGGAATGTTCTCATCATCGAAAGGAAGAGTTCCACAAAGAAGAGCGTAGAGTATCACACCACAGCTCCATACGTCTACTTCAGGGCCAGCATACAGTTTGCTCGAAATGACCTGAAACAGTTCACTAATCCCGATAAATAGTGCTCCTCTCAATGAGATACCTCAAGGTTAAGAAAACTTACCTCTGGAGCAGCGTAATTTGGACTTCCACAGCTTGTTTTCAAAAAATGACCATCTCGCATAATGTTGCTCAGTCCAAAATCAGCAATTTTTACATTGCATTTGGATTCTAACAGCAAGTTTTCAGGCTTAAGGTCTCTGTGAACTACCATGTTCCGATGGCAATACTCCACGCCTGATATTATCTACATCAAAGTCAAGTCATGGCTAATTTTTTTTAACTCTCAAATACAATGATGATTGCTTGGAAAGTTATCATGTTGATCAGAAGAAAACAATACCTGCTGAAAAAATTTCCTGGCCTCGTCCTCCTGCAATCTACCCTTCTCTACAATATAATCAAATAGCTCACCAGAGTTCACATACTCCATGACGAGATATATATCTGTGGTAGTCTCTATGACCTCATAGAGACGGATGATGTGAGGATGCATAAAAAGTTTCAAGATTTCGATCTCTCTCCTCACTGCATCAAAGAGAAAACAGCAGAAAAAAACACTAAATGAGTTTTGATTAAAAGAAAAACTAGTTTCCACAGGATCTCAAAGTCACAAACAGAAACAAAATCAACTAAATTAGCATGTGGTTACATCATAAGTGTGTACCTTTTTCCTCCGTGCCCATGTTCTTGATTTTAAGACGACTGATGATCTTGATGGCAACATTGTGTCCGGTCAAAGTGTGCTCAGCTATCTTCACCTTACCAAAGGCGCCGATGCCGAGAACTCTCCCCAGCTTGTAATTTGGCAGTATCGATTCCACATCACCTCTATCACCTGATCCATCCATTTTCTACAAAAGAAGATGCAACTACGCGCACAAAGAGGAAAGGCCAAAGCTCAAGAGAACTATATCAATCAAAGTAAAAGGAGAGGAAAGCACAAAACTGATTCATCCATTTTCTACAAAAAGATGCAACTATACACATACACACAAAAAGAAAGGCCAGAGCTCAAAAGAACTATATATCAAAGTAAAGAGAGAAGGAAGCAAAAAGGGTAATACAAAAACATAGTACTCACCAGAGAAAGAAAAGAGGAGAAGAAACGCCAATCACAATAATAGGAAAAACCCTAACTTTTTAAGCTTAGGGTATGTAAAAGACCAACTTAGGGTTTGTAAAGGAAACCATAGTCTTAAATCATGGCAAATCAAATCTTTTATTTCCTTTTATACAACTTGTAGACACATATGATACACAAACCGGTTCCTAGGTGAAGAACCAAACCAATGCACACGGTAGTCGGTTTAGTGTCTTCTTCCATCGGTTAAAGGACACAGACCGCGTTTAACAAACTTACAAAGGTCAAGCAAGAGTTCTTTTGAGTAAGGTTTATTTTCAGCTTTGATTTGAATGGAGAAGCGGAGGATCTTCAGGTGAGATGCCCCGAGCGTACCGCGATGCTGAAACAGCAGGGTCTCGATAGGCGACAACGAGCTTCGCATAGAATTCAGACATGTTCTGCTCCCTCTCGTCTGCTTTGTCTTTGTTTACCAGACACTGCAACAGTGACCCATATTAAAAAGAAGGTCAACAGAAATATAAGGCTTTATGCTAACGTTCATATATGTACGAGACTGTAATAATATATAGTAGTCAGCTTTATGTTCCCAAACAGTTCTGAGAAAAGAGCAATAATGATCTCTAGAGCATTCACCTCGGTAGGATAAGATTTGAAATTGGCTAAGAAACGTCTCTGGCAGTAGATGCTGAAAAGGAGGGTGAGAATCGGAAGGGGGATTGTCAAAGAAGATGCCAAAGGAAGCTCTTTAAGCCCGAATATTCCGATTGCAATAACATGCATCAGAACCAAAGAGAAGATGATGGAGCTATGTACTATTGGCCAGAACTTTCCACCAGTTTCATACTTTGCCTCATATACGTTTAGAAGCTGCGAACAACACAAGAAAAAAGGGTCAAGTTAATTTAGTACCACCAAGTTCTGATGAAACAATGAAACCATAAAGGAGAAAACGAATCAAGGCCACGAATAATGTTTGGTTACCTGGTTGCGGTAGATGACATATCCAAGACAAAAGTAGACCAACAAGAAGGGTAGTATCAACGGCGAAAGGAAGAAGTAAGTTGTACCGAGAAGTCCAAAGAAGAGAATACTTGGTATCTCTTGGCAGAAAGGAGTGGAAGGGACCTCAAAATCTTTGTCATCTTCCTTACCGAAAAGTTTCATCACAAAATTCCAGATAAGAGGAACCAAACGGAAGATCTCTGATGATAAACCAGTCCATCCAGAGGTCACAACATAGGATATAAAGAACGACGCCTGCCCCAATGAGATTAAACATTATTCATGGTCTCCAAACAAAAAAATTAGTGGAACAGCAGGAGCAGAAAAACTGGATGCTGTGTTTATTACCTGAGCTGGCACAGCGGCAGCAAGCACGCGAGGAATGTTCTTAGGTTCCAGGATCACATTAAAACGATAAAGAGCAGAACCAGACAGTACAATTGCAAAGAAACTGTTCCATACTGTAAAGACTAGAAGCTTGATACATGCAGATTTCTCTATCTGGCTATGAGAAATGTATCCTTGCATTGAGGAAAGTAGGAGCATAATGGGTGGTAATATCATTACGAAAAGCTGGTATATTAAACTCGGAAGATATCCCGTAATCACTTGACTCACAACTTTTCTGCAAAACATACAAAAAGAAAGAAAGATTAGAACCTTTGTAGTACTTGGTTCAACTGAAACCATGTTTATCTGAATAAGAGTATTTACTCACATATTAAGTATGCTTTTAAGAAAAGGGAACCATGTTTCTAACTGGTGAAGATTAGCAAGACCTTGAACCAACACAACAGGGATAAAGTATAGGATTAACAGAGCAACGAAAGCCATGAATACCACCACATTGGAGATCCCTCTTCTCACGAACGATGCGGTGAAAAATGGCCAGTGAACATCTTGAGGCTCTGGGGCTGGCTCAGTTAGCCATTCTGTTGGATCTATTCCTTGCTGAATGTTTGTTGCTATTGCAGCACCATGCCTTGACCTGAAGGAAACGAAAGCGGCTGGAACTTCCTAAAAAAGTTCGCCAAAATGAAGGGATGAATACGTTGAAGGATGCAATTAATCACACAATACATAGACAAGTTCTTACATCTCCTGCTAATAAAGACTGTTTCAGTCTCATGTCGTCTTCTAACTTCTCGAGCTTCTTTTCGTAATGGTCAACCACACCAACTTTCTTTCCAAACATCCCTAAAAACCCATCCCGCATAGACTTCTGAAGTGACATGCTTCCGGATTTGACTCGAACGAGTTTCTTGTATACCTTCTCAGCATCATTCTACAAGTGTGAACAAATATATATGAAGTCCAGAAACATCAAGATTTAAGGCACTATAGAATCCTTAGGCTTAGTTGATGGAAGCTTTACCATGAGAGCCTTTAACTTGTCTGTCCGATGAACAACAACGTGAGAAAGATAGGTGGAAGAATGATACTCCCTGAAAAAGCTGTCCACGGTTTCACTTATACTGTTTCCAGGCACAAGAGGGACGCCACTGACAAGAACGGTAAATTCATGTGGCTGAGGCTTGGATGAATAAAAATGATCAATCCGCTTTGATGAAAGGTACTTGTGCTCCTGTAATAGTTAAGTCCAAAACATTGTTATATGTTCAAAATTTAGGCGCAAAGGGGGTAGAGTGAATGGAGAAAACAAGAGGGTTCTTACATAGTAAAGCAGATAGCAAACAACCGCTGTGAAGATGTATATTGCTGAAAAGTGAATCCACAACCTGAATCAAAACACATACAAGCGCATAAGCTTTGGTTAAAAAAATTAGGACAACTTTGTTTAGGTATATACAGCTTTTGATTGATTACTTGTTTGATCCATCGTTAACATTAGAGATGCTGAAGGAATCAAGAGACTTCTTTGGAAGGTCGAAAAACTCTTCAAACTCGGTTCCCATATAATTCACTGGAAGAAGGATGAAGATCCCAACAACAGAAGCAAAGCTGAACACTCGTATACTGCCAAAGAGGTATTAAATCATTCATCCAAAGAAAACAAAACTTTAAATAAAATTGTGATGGAAGTATAATAATTCACCAGAGGACAAAGACACGAATGAAGACCAAAGCATCTAAGCCAAGATTGGAGAGGATGTCATCGTTGGTAGGTTGCAATGCTCTTCTGACCCAACCAGCAGTAGGCAAAAGCCTCTCGAGGTTGAAAGCATTTGTCTGCTGAGACTCTCCTTCTTTAATAAGCCGTGGACCGTAGACGGTGACATTGCCAGGCTGCTTTCTCAGTATTGAATACAAAGTGAAGAAGACGAAACAGAGGCCAAGATTGATTCCCACTGAAGTTAAAAGCGCCGACAGAATCATAACTCTGAAATTGGAACCTTCCTAAAACCCAACCAATAAGAGGATTGATTGATTCTGTGTTTGGTTTCAGCCTAAGGAGTAGATGCAAGAGCAACCTGGCAACAGATGCAAATGCAATTGTTAGGAATTGAAATGACCAATCATGAGACATAATATCGATCATGATCTTTGCAGTTTTCAGCAAATATATAGAGGAGCAAAATGTGGAAGAAATGTGACACAACAAAAAAAAACAAAAGGAATGTTGAAAACTGTGAAGAAGAAGAAGAAGAAGAGCATGGAGAGTAGTACGCTATAAGCCCAGAAGCAATATATGATCGGATGCAAGAAAAAAGAAAAAGAAGAACAAGAGAGGGATCTTCGAAAAGGCTGAAGCTTTTCGATCAAAAAAACACACACGAATTTTATAAGAAGAGATCAAACCTTTTGGCATGAATCAGTCAAAGCGGTGATCATTTCCATTACCATAAACAAGCGAGTCATTGATGCGACACGTAACCAAGTTCTGGAGTTGTCCATTGTTACTTTTCGGGATTCAGAATATAGAAAGTGTTTTGGATAATTGCAATTACTGGGGGTCCCTTCGGAACTCTGGTTTGTTTGACTACTCGCTCGCTCGCTCGTTGGACAGCACATTTTGAGCTATAAGTAGCCTATTTACGTTGCCTTCTCTTTACTAATGGGCCTATAATAAAGTGGTCCATTAGTTACCACTAAGAGCCAGACGCCAATGATCAAATGACCACAAGAAGATCAGATCGATCGGGTATACTCCCTCTGTTTTTTTCTTTTTTTTTTTTTTTTTTTGACTCAACAACAACTTATCATTAACCAATAGTGAATACAAGATTACAACCTCAAGAGATTTTAACCCAACATACAACCGATGAGATCAAGTACACCCTAGGAACACGGAATCAAAACTGGAATGGATCCTAGATTACCCAATCTAATTCATCGGTGTATTTTTCACCACAAGAACACGAATTCCTCTAACGACTCGAGAGAAACCGTTTCTTAAACCTCCTAAAATCGACCACACAAGTGGACGATATAAAAACCCGAGTTGAAACTAGAGCCTAGTCGGGATTAAACAAGAACAAGCAAAGTAGTAGTCGCCAAAAGATATGAATTCAGAGCTTGGACCAGTACATCATCACCGCAACAGTGCTATCCCAAGTTAACTCCAGCCAACATCAGCCTCTATATCCCACTTCTTAGCCGGAAAACGGAACTAATCCGTAATGAAAAGCGGACCTTGACATTGGACAAACGTAACCGGACCAGCAAACCATAGCTTCCAATAGTGTGGGGCCCAACCGTCGGAGCAGGTGAAGAACCGCCGCCGACGCTGGGAAGTTGTGCACCACCGCGACCCAAAGGCAAAGCTTATCCCTTCGGTTGACCACTCCATCAAGACGAAGACTCTACGCCGCGCCGTTCCCGAGAACCAGAAAGACGAGACCATTTTCCGCCAACCATCACACCACTCCTCCGTTAGTTACACCGTTGCTGAGAAAGGTAAAACCAAGGTGGAGGAGGCTTCCCACTGTGGTCACGCGCCGCTTCCGTGAAAATGGCGTCGTAGATCTGAAAAAGGTAAAACTAGATCTAGCGCCACTCTTCAGTCTTAAAAGCCGACCCCTTTCTTGTTCGCCATGCCGTAGTCTCGCCACTCCTCCAAACACCTCCGATTAGGGTCACCTTCGGATCCATAAGGTCTCCAGTGACACACCAGCAAGGTCAGAACAATGAGCATATCGACTAGGATTGAAACGAATAGGAGAGAGGCAAAAGGAAAACGAGATTAGAGGTTGGAGAGGAGCCTCCGGCACCGGCGAAAGGAAAACGAGATTGGGTTTTAGACTCCCCTTACTCCCTCTGTTTTTATATGTAGGTATTTTTGTCAAAAATTTTTATTTCATAATATATATTATTAAATAATCAAAAGCAACTGTTGCATTTGTTATATATTGTATAACCAATCAAATAATCTATACCTATTTGTTCTTGGTTGAATTTATATATTAAATGTTCTCTTCTCAAAAGTAACAATTTTCTTAATATTATCACTTTTAACCAAAACTACTTACATATAAAAACAGAGGAAGTATGAGTTTTACAACTCTATATTATTAAAGTAGTGCTTTGTCGCTTCTTAAATCACAAATTCCAACTACGGAGAATTTATCTTCAGTTGTGATATATGAGAGCAGCTCGATTAACTTTGCAGAAAGAGTATCTACAAGGTCGGAGCTCTACAAAGATGAAGCCCAGGCAGCAACAAAGGAAACATGAAAAAGAAGAGGCATTTAAGAATGCCTCTAATGTTATTTCAAATAATAATTGATTTGAGGAAACAGAGGGAGTATGGTACTGATGGTGATGACCAATATTCGAACTAAGGCTTTGTGGTTTCCAACGTTAAGTGATCTACCACAAAGCTATGGTCACATTGGTCGTTCACATGCAGCCTCCAATTTATTTAACATCCAATACGGTGGAAGGCCTTGTTTCTTAACAAGGGTACAATGGTTCGTATGTGTTTAAGCCCAACAAAACATAAATAGTTTTACGATTATTACCAAATGGCAAATGTGGCGGAACATTATTACCGTGAAAACAGAGAAAGGTCCCAAGTGAAGCAAGGAAACAGAGAAGACAAAGTATCACTTAAAACGACAACAACGTTTTCAAGGGTTGAGATCATTGGAATTTTTCAGATGGCATCGAGAGCTTGAAGAACGTCAGCTTTGACATCTTCAAAGTCTTCAACTCCAAAGCTGAAACGAATCAAGTTGTCTTTGATTCCATACTTTAGCCTCTCCTCCGGTGTCAGATCCCTGTAAAATTAAAGTAAACACCCATGATGATGAATTAGTAAAACCACAAGACCAAAAAGATGATCGACTTTCTAACGTATACATACCAATAAGACATGATGGCCGGTTGGTCCACGATGCTCTCGCAGCCACCAAAAGATGGTGCGATGTAAGGGATCTTAAGAGAGTCCACAAACTTGATCGTAGCTTCAATGTCTCCATCAATCTACCACCAAACAAAAAGATGCATCACCGTTCAGGACCATTAGAAAAACCTAAATCTTCAGTAGACAGAGAGAGTGGTTGGTCGTTACCTCGAAACTGACCACACCTCCAAAACCAGTCATTTGTCGCTTGGCGATGTGATGCTCGGGATGACTTGCAAGGCCTGGATAGTATACACGACTCACCTGCAATAATCAAAACGCATTTGATTAAAGGAGGTGTCAGGATATTTACACAAAACAAAAAATATTGCATACCTTAGGATGTGCCTCTAAAATTTCGGCCATCCTTGAGGCAGTTGAATTCTGTTGCTTTACACGAAGATGCATTGTCTTCATGCCTCGGATCATTAGGTACGCAGCGTTCTGTTTAACACACGGATCTTATGAGATTCATGAAATATATGGAACAAGCAAGTGAAATTAATGAGAGGGTCAGGTGTTTTACCGGGTTAAGTGTGCCTCCCAACACATGATGCAGATTGCGAATTTCTGAAACAACCTTCAGTGGGCCACAGATGCATCCACCAAGAACCTAAGGCAAGGGAGAGAAACAGTCCTTGTTAACAAAGTATAGAGCCAACGAGAGAGCGCCTTTTCATTGTTTTATAATACTTGCAACATACATCGTTGTGTCCTCCGATGTACTTGGTAAGAGAGTGGACGACAAGATCAGCGCCAAGAGCAAGGGCTTTCTGATTCAGAGGTGTTGCAAAGGTGCCATCGATGCAAACAAGAGTTCCCCTTTTGTGGCATATATCTGAAACTAGCTCAATGTCGACACATCTAAGGAATGGGTTTGTCGGGGACTCGGTGAAGAAGAGAGAAACCTGTTAAGACCAGTTGAATGAAGGTATCAGACATACACTACCTTAGAAAGAATATGAATGCACAACAAGGGTTAGAGAACTGACTTGGTACTTATTCACAGCAGCTTCAAGACTAGCGATATCGGCAGGATCAATCACAGTGACCTGGACATAAACATGATGTTAATCATTCAAATTGAAATTCTATATCTTTCAGAACCAGAGAAACTAGAATTGACACCGTAATTAAAAGAAAAAAATGGGTGCGCTTACAGTGATGCCCATCTTGGGAAGGAAAGTCTCCATAAAGATTCTAGTCTTCCTGTAGCAATCAGTAGTAGTGACAAGGTGGCCACCAGAAGGAACCAAAGCCAAAAGCATAACAGTGCTTGCACACATCCCAGAAGCCATAACCAAGGTTGATTCAGCACCTTCAAGTGCACTGCACAATACACGTTAATCAAATAAAGATAGTAATTCTCAGGAGAAAACAAATAAAAATAAATAAATAAAGACAAGTGAGTTAAAAAAAAAAAAAGAGAATAAGAAGAATATAAAAACCTTAATTTCTCCTCAAGAACGATGGTGGTAGGATTACCATAACGACCATACTCGAAACTGACACTCCGTTTCTCCTACAGAAGAAAGAAACAAGTCAATGGATCTTGTCAAGAAAGATTCTTTCAATATTTAACTTTATTATAAAGGAAGAGAGTTGAGAAAGGAACCTTGAAGTCAAGAAGCTCAGAAGTAGTCTTGAAATGGTAGGCAGATGTGTTGAACACAGGGGTAGTAATAGCATCGGTGACTATACCACGACCTAATCTTTCACCTATCATAAACCCCAACAAAAATTATATCTCCAATGAAATGATTCTCTAAACATGAAATGAGAATAGGGAAATGGATCTACAGAGCTCCGTACCAGCATGAACAGCGAGACTCCCATCGGAGCTCAAAAATGAATCCTTCAACTCTACTACACTACCTATCTCCCCCTCAACCTCCTCGTCGTCCGCGCCATTCAGCGCAGCAGCAACAGGAGGAGGAACGGCAGCCGCAGGGGCTGAGGCGGCGGCGGCGGAAGCAGACAATGCTGCTGCCGCCGCCGCCGATGGTAACTCGGAGTCGGGGTTGTTGGACCACTTAGCCGCCACGATCTGCGCAACACCGATGTTGCTGCAGTTTCTGCGGGCTTTGATGCTCAGCTGACGTACGAAATTAGGAGGAAACCTCAATATCATCGACGATATGCGACCGTCTCCGGTGAATGACGACGCGATACCGGCGGTGGCGTTGGAACGGCGGCGAGATGAGCCTCCGATGGGAGAACCAACGAGATCTGGATCAGAACGGCATTGGAAGGTGGGAATGGAGGAGGCTGAGGAGAACGAGAACGACGAGACGGCCATTTCTTTCTTCTTTTCTCTCTCTCTCTCTCTAAAAGGTGCGTGAGTGAGGGCTTTCTGAAAGGGCGCGGCTTTATAATAAGAAGCAGCCTATCTGCTTGTCGTTTTGCATTTCCCTGACTTTACTTATTAACCAAATTCCAAATTAAACATCATTTTTAGTATTAGTATATTCTCTTTTCCTAATTTTACAGTAACAGAACACGTTTTTTAGTTGCAGTCATTATCCATTTCTCTATTTTTACACAGGATAATTACTGTCGAAACATTTTTATTAACTAATAAAGTTGCCTTTTTTCTCTCCATAGGGGGAAAAATAGACACGTGTCATATCATTAAGGCATTAAGGCTTTTATTTGTCACAAACAAATCGAAACCAACTTTTCATTCTCAAAATAATTCTGCCAAACATATGGGTATTTTTGAAAACGTTATGGGCTTATATCAGATTTGTTTATCCAGGTTCATATTTTTATGTATCTGTCAAAGCATAAAGCACACCGTAAATAATTATGTCGCCTCTTTCACCCAATGAAGCCGCCTCCGATTAGCTTCCTGTAACATCTTCTCCTTTTCATTAATTTTCTCCTTTAATCTAACCATTGGCATCTTCATCTCACTCGCCGCACAGTTAATTTGAGTTCAGCCTCTTCACAGGAACCGCAACGTACGAACAAATTACTTCGTCATTTATACTGCTTCAGAATATCTCAACTCCTAATTTCATCAAAATTTTCAATGATTTGATATCTCTGGAAGAGATAAACAAGTAGGGTTTCCAAAGGAGAGGGAATCTAAACCTGACCAGCTCTTATAGAAAGAGGCTTAGCTCGCCTCCAAGCCAATGTTGCTGTTTCAGAGCGTTCATATATTTGGAATCAAACTACTGAGGACACTTGCAAGGTTTAAATTTTGCAATCCTTTTGTTTATTTTTCTTTTGGTACTGTTCCTTGAAGAAGTTATATGTCTTCCAACAAGTCGATTTTTTCTTGTCTAGGCAATTTTTGTTTATGTTTCATCTTTATAAGAGACTGATATGAAGATCTTATAAATGTAAAGTACAGAATTTTCTCAGCTGTAGTGGGACCCTTAGTGCTTAGTCATCGTTGAAAAAGTGAAGATATTACACATTGATATATTGAATTGTAT
The DNA here is from genome assembly GCA_026261945.1 of Hirschfeldia incana. Lineage (NCBI taxonomy): Eukaryota > Viridiplantae > Streptophyta > Magnoliopsida > Brassicales > Brassicaceae > Hirschfeldia > Hirschfeldia incana. The sequence continues at coordinate 5,350,228 of JABCMI010000021.1, forward strand.
CTTTGCTATATAAATGGTTATAATGTGCAGGAGATTGTTAGTATTCGCTTAGGTGATGGATTTATGAGACGTGGTCAGGTTCGATGTCCTCAATCACTTATTTTCTTTTGGTTTCAGGTTTTTGAAGGAACATCTAAATTGGCACCGTTCAATTCACTAGAGAGGTATTACTATGAAAGTCTCTTCTTTTAAGCTTTCCTGAGAACCAGTGATTACTTATAATGTTTTGTTTTTAACCTTTAGTATTTCTGTTGAGTGTTGATTGTGCTACATTGTGACAAAACAAAAAATTGTTTTTGTTTTAAGTTGTGTCGGTAATACTTATAGGAAGATGAATCAACCCCACTGAAAGAACTTATCTGAAGAAATGATATTTTCACCATTGACGTCATGAACTTATACTGTTCCTTGAAGATGTCCATGAGACCATTCATGAAGACATCAATGTCTGTAAAGTCGGGGATACTAGCTGTGCTAAATCCACATTCCTATGGTACTGGTTCTCATTGGATATTAGTTGCTACATCCTTTTTATATTTTCTAAAACATGTCCGCCCCTCAGTGTCGCTTTGTTGATGAATGTACACCACAGGCATAGTGCCAATATCAGTGTATACATCTAGGAATTCTTCTTCTGCAGCTCGGTTGACTGCAACTGTGGCTAAAAAACCTGAAAATTGTGAGTTTTGCATTGTAATTTTTGAATTGATTAATTATTCCTCACAATGAAATTTACAAGTAACCTAGACTTTGTATATTTCAATAAACAGAGATGGCCTCTTTTAATGATGCTATATCTATGTTTTGACTATGACTGCCATCTTATTATTTAGCAGGCTGGTGCTTTGATGCTTGATAATGGAATAGGTTGCGTTCACGAGTTTGACAAGATGAATATCAAAAACCAGGTCAGTGGTCATCAATTAGTATAGAGAATTAGTTTTCCTGGAGTGTTGCTAACTTGAGATTAATGTTACATTTTGGGATTAAGGCTGCTATTCGAGAAGCCATGGAGCAGCCACAATAAGCACTTTTTCTGTGTGTAGATCCGTTTACTTTCCATGATCGAAGAATATAGCTTACTCAGGCAGTAACGAGAGGAAGAACCGCGACACCCATGGGTGTGTACTTATCTTCTTTTCATCAGAAATTTTTGGCCAATATAATCTTTCAAGCTATAGGTTTCTGCATGTTAAAAAATCTAATGAAGCTCCAAGAACAGCAACCGAAGACTTTCCTGGAATGTCAACTGGTGCCGGTGGTGCTGCAACCAATCGAAGACTTTCTTTAGAAGAGCCAGAATGCACCAGATTCATAAACCTAACAAGAAAACCGATCAGCGCTAGATAGATGGACCTATGTCAACCGGTAATTTAAGTCTTATAATAAACATTAACTAATATATCATCATAGTGATGAGTATACATCATCATCTTGGTTTGTTACTTTATTTCGGAGTTAATCAACGTGTTTTGCGTATATGTTAATTCTAACTTTCTCACTCTCGCCATCAGAGATGTTGTTATAGATATTTCAATTAAAAAACCATTCATACTCCAGCATTTATCTATTTTACAGTTTCTAGATTTCCATTTGTTTCTCCAGTTTTGCTTTTGGGCCATACTTTAGAAGCTATGAAAGTTGAAAGATTAAAAAAATTGACATGCTATAAAAGTATATAACAGTCTTACAGATCGTCAAAAAAATAATAAAACACTATCTATAAAACACTCACCAAAGATGATTCATGTTATATCGATATCTTCATATCCCTTATGAAAACATTTCCTAACTAAATATTTTTTACGTAAAACCATTAGGAGAATTTCAGTTTTAACAACAACAAAACAAAAAAAAAAATTTCAGTAACACAAATAACAGACAATCCGCGCGAAGCGCGGAAACACCACTACTTATCAATATTGTAAACATTTGATTTTGTACACTCTAATAATTTCAATCTAATATCCTACACAAGGGCTTACACCTCTAGACTAGAGGCTCTAGTTGATGGTTGCAAATGGCCCACATAAGTCTTCTTTTTTCTTCTTTTGAAAAGCGTATAAAATCATTCTTTTAAGTTATCTTCATCCAATGAAGAAAGCACTAACAATGGAATTAGACGAAATCTAGGTGGTCCACGACTGTTGAATGTTGATCATTATGATACTACTCTCTGTGTATTATGATTATGGTCTTCGAGTCACATTTTGATTTACTTGTCCAAAACACATACAAGTATAAACTTAGGATGGGTATTATTTTGGGATATACATACATCGTATAACAGTTTCAATTGCACCTCAAATCGAAAGGAAAACAAAATATTTGACTCCACACGCTTGAGTTTTTAAAGTTAGGAGTCGCAAAATTGGAATATATATTAGTCATACATCCAAATTCAACAAGACCATCTAGTAAAAATAAGAAATTTATGAATGCCTCGGGTTTCAGCACAATAGTTTATATATGCCAATCTTGTTAAAGTGATAACACAGATGGTGTTTATTTGAAATAGCAAAGCACAAGAAAGGAACTCGCGGCTTCAGACCAAAATGGTATTATGATTGTTTTTAAGACAATGATCTGTTATTCTTAGTCAACGCAGAAGAAGGAAAAAAAAAACTGAAAAATTGAAACCGAGGGAGAAACAACTAGCATTTGGAGGGGAGAGTCACTTGGGGCTTCATCATAACATATTTTGAATAAAGAGAGAGATGTTTGGTGCTTAGTGATGAGCCTTGGCTTCTGCTTTAATCTGTGAGTTCTTCTTAATCTGCATATGATAAAAAGCATTTGTCAATACCACTCAAGCAAATTTGACATAATAGAAAGAGATACAGCTATGAACACAAGAAATACTGTAGGCTTAAATAGCAAATGTCCACAGATGACATTGGAGAACTGATTAATCTCTAAACAACGGAAGCAGTCTGAGGCCTTGACATACTTTCTCTTAATTAAATTAGGATTTTGAAACCAGACCTCCTACACTCTCGTTAAATTATGCTTCAAAAAGGTAATTGGTTACATTGCATTTGCAGTAATAAACTGAAGTTCAATCCATAAGAACACTAAGAGTCTAAGACTAAACATAGAGTAGAATGTGATTCGATCAACTGAAAAGCCAGAATCTGCCATTGTACCTTCAAAGCCTTGAGCTTGACGTTGCCGTAGATGAGACCCAGCCCGAAAGCCGAAGCACGAGCCACCTGATCGATTACAAAAAGACGATGACGGAACTCAGAACTCTACAAGACGAGAGTCAAAGATTACAGATCCAGAGAGAGATTGTTACCAGAGCAAGAGTGCTTGTACCGGAGTAAAGACCTGGAGGCGGCGTCATTGATCAGATTAAAATATAAAAAAAAAACCCTAAACCACCCAAAATCGATCGAAACTTCCGAAAGAAATCTCAGATTCGCGAGGAAAGAACAGTGTGTTGTTGTTCCCTTCGTCTTTGTCTCAAAAAGATAAACATTGGGCTCTAAGTGGGCCTAACCAGTGGAATACATAAGCCCCATATTGAGAGGCCTTATCGCGCTATACAGTTGGTGACGAAACGGCGCGTGAGAAGCTCCTCGACCACAACATCAATATCGAGCCGACAAAACAATAAAGAAAAAAGATGAACATATAACAACTCTATCTCTGTCTTCACACTAATTATGTGTTCTTTCATCATCTCCGTCTCTTTCGGTTGATTTGCTTGACACTCTTTCCTCATCTACCTATCCATCTTTATCTTAAAATCAGTAATAATCAGTGTAAGCTTAGAGGGACACTCCACCACTATTATCGACTATTTGTTCGTGGGTTGATTTTCATTTTTCAATTTGTTTGGTGAATACTTATCACTACTTTGATCAATCTTAGCCTATAGAATAGGATACCTTTTTTGTTTGTGGGTTTATTATTTGTTATAGCCTGTATAATTCTTTGAATCTGATTCAAGGATCTTGATTTTATGTCTTAGGAAATGTATCCCTGTGGTTACGTTGCTGAAGTCACCAACTTGTCTCCTCGAGCCACTGAGAAAGATGTTCATAGTTTCTTCTCTCATTGCGGAATCGTCGAGCTCGTCGAGATCACTGGGTACCTGAATGATCATTCTTGTTCTCTCTATCTAACACTAGTTAGTTTCTTGGATTCTTTTCTTTTCTAATGTCTCTGCATGAACCTCAGATGCGGAGGGGATGATGCGTTGACGGCCTATGTAACATTCAGAGATGCCTATGCTCTGGATATGGCCTTGTTACTCACCGTAAGTCCTTTGCCTGCCTTTTTCCCTGAATATTCATTCCCATTTGAAAACGACCCTTCAACTTTGTTTTCAGGGAGCTACCATCGTTGATCAAACCGTTTGGATATCCATGTACGGTGTCTATCTACACGAATCTAACAATCTCACGCGAGAAGGAGATTATACTCTAACGGTAAAAAGGAAAAACAGAACCAACATTGATTTTACTTGGTTATTAAAAAGATTCTAAACTTATTCTTTGTTTTTTGTGGCTCTAAAGGTGACTCAAAGCCACGCGGATGCATTTGCTTCATCGCCTGGAGAAGCTGTAACCATTGCTCAACAAGTTGTCAAGACAATGATATCTAAAGGCTACGTTCTAAGCAAAGATGCATTCGGTAAAGCCAAGGCTTTGGACGAGTCTCAGAGATTCTCAAGCTCAGTAGCAAACAAATTGGCTGAGATCGGCCGTTATATTGGCCTCACACAGAACATTCAGTCGAGCATGGAAGCCGTGAGGTCAGCAGACGACAAGTATCATTTCTCGGATTTCACCAAATCTGCTGTTCTTGTCACGGGCACCGCTGCTGTAGCTGCAGCCACCATTACAGGGAAACTGGCTGCTGCTGCTGCCACCACTGTGGTCAACAGTCGATACTTTGCTAATGGGGCTTTATGGTTCTCAGATGCTTTGGGCCGTGCTGCAAAAGCTGCCGCCCATATGGGTGGTGGTGGTGGAAGCAGTTGATTACGTGTGTTGTATATATTCAATATGTGGTTTTAAGCCATGAAGATGTTGGAATAAAAAAACATGAATATATAATTAGTAACCATTACATGATTTCCGTGTATGTTATAAGAGAAATAGTATACACGAGATATAAAATATTAAAGATTTTATACATGAAAGGGTAATATTTATGAGTTCTAAACTTCTTTTTTGATAAAAAGTTGACACAACCAGGGACGCAGCCGCAGGATTGAGATTGGAGATGGCGTTTCCTCAACATCGTTTTAAGTTCCAACAACTCCACGAAGACATCAGTCATCAGACATTAGTCATCGATAAATACTTAAAGTTGTGTTTAAATTTTGTGTCTTATTGGTGTATTTAGGAGGAGGAAACTACAGGATGAACAGGTCCATGCCGTTGATGAACGTGCAAGAGGATCATCATCAATTAGTTGATCATGAGAAGAATCTATCAGACTATGGGTCACATATAATGCTTGGAGAGAGGAAGAAGAGGCTGCAGTTAGAGCAAGTTAAGGCCTTAGAGAAGAGCTTCGAGCTTGAGAACAAGCTGGAGCCAGAGAGAAAGATACAACTAGCTAAAGCATTGGGGATGCACCCAAGGCAGATATCTTAGGAAAGCTAGGTGGAAGACTAGACAGCTTGAGAGAGATTATGAGTGTTACAAAAAGGTGAGAACGATTCATATGCATATGACTTCGAGTGGGATTCCAGCTCTGTCATTGACTTAACATGATCCAAAGCTTATATTATACGAAAGGGTATTTAAAAGAAATATATACATATTGATATTATCTTTGCAAGTTGCAATTTAAAACATCATTTTTTTTTTTTGCGAAACTGAAAATATCATATTAACGATGAAATTATTTTACATGAAACGATTTTACAAAATCCATAATCCTACGAATATTACACTCCATCAAAAAAAAAAAGAGTGCAATAACAGAATGAACCACAAAGGGTTGTTGACAAAAAAAGAACCACAAAGGGTTCTGTTATCTAAACCAAAGGGACATAAGGCGCTGAAAAGCTTGTTTGTTGTTCCTCGCTGTTATGGTGTTCTTGACCTTACGGTCCAGTCCATGAAAAACACTGGCAGTTGTAGCTGAGACTTGGTTATGAATCAAGTTGTTACGGTGCTTCCAGATGTGGTCAGCATATATACATGCCGACAAAGGTACTGAAGCACACACATATAAGCAAATCATTCCGGACTAATTAATGCTATGCGTCACATACTTGATACTTGCAAGCATGTACATAGGAACTATATATTCACGTTCAAGTTCAAGCACACAACGTAAAATCACCTCTCATTGCATTTCATGTACATCGAGTTCTCTAATATTCAACGGATATGCATATTTAGATTTGGTGAAGTGCACTTGATCGTATATGGAGATGGATATATCAACTCATAAATTATTTTGTATGTGTGAATTTTTTTTTTCTCATTCACAATGTGTCAATAAGTACTAATTAACCAAATATTAGCACAAAGATAGATTGCAATATTAACTATGATAAGTAATGCATTTTGTTTAGATGTATTACAATTGATGCAATTAGCTAATATATACTGTGGGTCCATTAGCTCCTCTTAGTTGTAAAGCTAAACCCCATGGGCCAATTTGAAACATCATTTGGCTCCTTTGAACGCTTCAAACCTTAATTCTTGTTTCAACGTCTCCCTCCGTTTAATCCTAAATCCTTCAAAATGCTTTTAATTATGGAAATGTATCTCACCTCTTCTGGCTCCTGCTCGATCTTATCGTCGAATCTCCTGAGGTTTTTCCTGAAAGGCTCTATACTCTTACCATTTTTGTAAGCTTCTTCGAGTTCCTTCAACATTATCTCAGATTTGCTTAATATACTCACATCGGTTTCCAACTTCTTAATGTTCTTTTCCGTTTTCTTCAACTCCTCTTCTATCAAACCTTTAGCTTCATCAAGGTTGTTTTCTAGTACTATTTGGTTGGAATTTATAGAACGATGAGCCTCAGAGACATGTAGAAAGACAATAAGGGCGACAACGAGAAGTACGATTTTTGCCATGTTTAATGATTAATTTTCCCTCAACTTAATTTGAAATAGATCAAATTATAAGTTGTTAAAAGGAAAATATCATATCAGAGGAATACGTCCGTGTGTGTGTTCATTACCTATCACGCATTTATAGCTTTATATGTGTGTAAAAATAGAAACCTTGATTTGATGGTCAACCATTGGTATTGACTTTGTATGCTAATTATCTTCGGCCAGCCAAAAAAATCGCAAAAGTTTTAGATAGTAACCTTCAAATTATTAAATTCTAACCATTAATTATGCGAAGTCACTCTGTAAGATTCTTTCTTTCTATATTTAGATTTTTTTCGCGTAACAGTATAGAGATGAGCCAATAGAATTCTTCACTACATTACAAAATACAAAAAAGGGTTTTCAGATGAGTCAAATGGATGTGCTCGTATTCAACGAACAAGTATAAACTGGAAATTGACGATTTATTGGTGAACAACATTTGTTTTTTTTTTATCACTAACGAAATAATGACAGTGCTGAAATAGCAAGATCAGCTTTCTGCAACCTTTCTTCATCCTTCGTATACTGAGGCGGTGGTGGCGGCTGTGGCATGTAACCATACGGTCCATAACCATGACTCGGCGAAGCCCACGAAGCTGGTACCTGTTGGTAAGCCGGACCGGAAAAAAACGGTATACGGTACGAGAAAGTCAAAGAACCTTTCATTTTCTCTGACGGAGTTCTCACCTGATACGTCACAAACTTCATTTCATGGCCATTACCGTTACCATTAGTTGACGGCAAGAGGTGTACTAATGGGACCTCGACATTACCAACATCTTTATCGCCTAGGAGTCGACTGGAGAACAATCCCACGACGAGTGTTAGACGACCTTCTCGGGCTAATCTCTCATTGACGGAAAATTTCACGGCGTGGTTCCAGTTAGGGTTACATCCACCGTAGCGATCTACTGCGGTTTTAACTTTTTGGATACTTTTGTCGCCCACAAGGGTTATGACGGCGTAAACGTTCATCTTTGTGATGTAGTTGACATTCTCAAGGTCACTTGCTGAGTTGATATTAAGTTCGAGATCTGTCATGGCTGCCCCGCTAGCCTAAAGAATGAAAAGAAAATTTAGTTAAAAAAAAAAAGAAAGAAAATAAAATAAAATAAAAATACGCTTACCTATAACATAGATAGAGATTTGATGATATTTTGAAGCTCTCATGAGAGTTCAATTTATAGAGACGTTTGCACTGAGATTTTCGTAAGATATCGAAAGGTTTAAACATGAAACGCGTTTGGGATAACTTTAAAATAAATGAGACGCGTTCATTTTATAGTATAGACGAGGAACGAAATTAGAGCACCATTAGTGGGGGAGAGTATATCTCACATTTATTGTATTAGATAGATATCTCACATTTATTTTATTATTATCGTTAAATAACATAATTAAATTTTAAATAAATGGAAGAACCACCAATGAATATAAATTGATATTTTTTTCTACAATCGGCTGTTCTGTGAAGTTTCTCCTAATATAATACATATGTTTGAATTCTATCACATTACATGATTATTTGATTAGAATGATTATTTGATTATAATGATTATTTGATTATTTATAATGATTTTTTATTTTCAAATTTTATATTTTGGTTGTCCATTAATCTTTAGATTTTTCTTTTGGAACACAACATTTTCATTAAATCTCAACTTCGTTGACTACAAAGGGAAGAGGGAATTTCATCATTTATTGTTTAATAAAAAAAGTAAAAAAAAAACAAATTTCATTGTTATTGGCTTGATCAAGCAAAGCGAAATGGACAAAAGCATTGTCATAGCTTTTTGTATGATTTATTTCTATTTGTTTTTATGTATATTTTTCCACTAAATTTTGATTTGTATGATGGAATTGATGTTTAAATTTTGGCTTAATTGGAAACATATGACCATCGGAAAAATATTCTATTGAAGATTAGATACTGTATTAATATATTTGGGATAAACAGTGAAAATTTTTAAATAAGAGAAAATTTATACTTCATTTGTTTCATTGTAAGTGTCGTTTGAGGCTTTTGCACACAAATTAAGAAATTATTTAATTTTGCATATTTTTCATGTAAAAACATTATTATTTATATACTTACTCTTATTTCAATCAATGGATTAATAATCTACAGAATAAAATTAATAAATTTTACATTGAAATGCTAAAACAACATTTATTTTGCAACGAAAAATTTTCTCTACAACAACACTTAATATGAAATGGAGAGAGTAAAATTTATAAGTTATGTTTATGTGTCAAATTTTGGTGGATTATTTACTTAGTTGAGTTTGCTTTATTAGTATAAAAAGTATTTTTGATCCAACATCTAAATTTCAGAAATAAAAACTATGCAACAAAAGAATAAATTTAATACATTGATTACCATAATGAATTTTGAAGTTTTATAATTTATAATATTAATTTAAATTTGTATCAAATTTAATGATTTACTTTATAAAAATAAACATTAATTAAGATAAAAAATTGTTATATATATATATATATATTAGTTCGCATAAAGTGTGGACCATCAACTAGTAGTAACTAAAGTCGCATAGAAACATATTATGATATCATAAGTTGTAATATTTCATTAACTTATATCAATTACATTATGATGTAAATAATATAATATGGGGAAATTATTTTCTCCACTCACTTGTAAAGCTAAAATCCATGGCCAGGTTCAAACATCCTTTATAAAGTCATCAATATGAATCAAACCCTAATTGTTATTTTGTCAGTTTCTCCCTCCGTTTAATCCAAAATCTTTCAAGATCGATTGGATTATGGATACAGATCTCCTCTTTCTCGTAGGTGCTCTCTTGATTTTGGTAACCCTGCGGAATTGTTTGAGTTTCTGTGCAGAAGCAATTGACTCCAATTTCTTCTTGAGATCTTTTTTTGAAAGCATATTTTTATTATTGTGATCTTTTTCAAGGTTATTCAGCACCTGTTCAGATTTGCTCAACGATTTCACCTCAGATGTCAAACCTTGAATGCTCCCTTTCTTGGCTGCTATGTCTTTTTCACGCGCTGGATCTCCCTTACGGTGGTGAGCTTCATTAGCGTGGAGAGAGACCAGAATGGCCATGACGCAGAGCAACAAGGCGATCTTTGCCATGATTAGAGCTCAAATTTCCCTTAACAACCAATTTGAAATTAGATTTCAAATTGCTGAATTTGAAATTAGATTCCAAATAGTTTGTTAAAGGAAAAGAGGCGAGAAGAGATGTGAGTTCTTGTCTTTCATGTTTTAGGGTATTTTATACCATTATCCGTGACTAATAATAGTATGCACATAGAACTTTAAATTGATGGTCAGCGTATTGTATTGACTCCAATACTCACATTTAGTTGGTTCTCAATACAAAAAAAAAAAAAATTGCTGAAGCCATCTAATTCAAAAAGTTGTATTTATAGCAATTGTTGAGAAAAGTTTGAATCTTTGTTCTGTTTTTCTCACTTTGGTTTTACGGTTATCACTCTCTTCTCTCTCGTGTTTGTTCACTCGTGTGTATTTCGTTTAGCAATGCTAGTTAATGGAACAGCAAACTATCAAATTTTACCTTCTACTTAATTTTAGGTACAGGCCTCAATATATAAGCACACACATCGCACAAATTGATATAATTAAGGTTTTGATTTTTATTATGTTTCTGGTCATATAAGCTTCCAGAAAGTTACAAAAAGTTTAGGGAACAATAGAAAACTTAAAGAGCAAAGTATGCTTATATTTTCCACCCGGTTTAACTATCTTGGAAGGAAGATACTGATTATTGATTGAATTGGAGAAACTGTGTATTTCTAGACATAAACCAGAGTAAGCTTTATAAACCGATCCGTTTTTTCCTTTTATTGCCTTCAAGTTTCTTCCAGAATAGAACTTTAGACCAGATTGGTCTGTAGATAACTCCATTTTTCTCTTGGATATTTTGTCCACAAGCACCACGACTTTTCTAATCTGATTAGCAACACCGTCTAGACAATAATTTATGCCGTGTCTGCATTACAAAAAAAAACATTATATATATATTTTTTTTGAACAAAAAACATTTTATATAGTATATAAAAAAAATCAATATATATATATATGTTATCTTTTGCAACTTTTACCCTAGCTTAATCTCATTGATGTTATCTTTAATAGGTCGGAGTTTGAGAAAATCGTATGATGTTCCTTTAACGGAGAGGATTTTTCCGGTGGGGGTGAGATTTTCGTCGACGTGGGCATAACCGGAACCGAGAATTTGAATTTCTTCAGACAATACACCACCATTGCTTTGACCACCAAGATTCCAATAAGAATCATGAACTAAATTCACAGGAGTTGCTTTCTCTCTAGCCTTTGCTTCCATCACCAATTTCAGTTGGTTTTCTCCAACCAACGTATACGTCGCGGTGACGTCTAGTTTCCCTGGAAATCCTATCGATAATACGATATAATTAAATATGACCATTTTATACATTTAATTAAAAAATTACTTATTAAGACTAAATAAAATGAAAAATGAACCTTCATCGCCATCAGCACTTGTGTAGGTGAAAACAATATAAGGTTTCTTGCCATTATATCTGTGTTTCGCAACTCTCCAAATCGCATGACGACCAAAACCTTTCTTCCCACCTAGTTGATTTAAGAAAACAATAAGTCCACTTAAATAGCAGCTATATATACTATATTTTTTTTTCATCTACTAAAATGTGTTAACCAATAAGTTCATTCAGTTAAATACGTATTTACCGTGAATTGTGTTTTTAGCATCGTTGGCATCGGCCTTTTCTCTTCTATTGGCTACACGTCCCACAGTCGCTCCAAAAAATACAGTATCATTCTGGTTACAAAGTTAATTATTATTATGTTTTATGAGGTTTGACCAAATTGAATCTTTATATAAGGAAGCAAATTATCTGAAAATGTCCAATCAAATATCATCCCGAGATGTTTCAGCTTTTATTTGGTTCTTTTTATTTGCTCGAATACATTATAAAGAAGCATAGTCGAATAGTTATTTCTTAGTTATCTCCTTTCATTACTATTATCTCAAGAAAAAGCAATTAATATCTTTAAATAATCGATTTATTTTTAAGAAAATTAAATTAGATCAGAGGCAGATACTTCAGTTTCAGATAGCAAAAAAACTTCTGCAGCTAAGAGAGATATACCCAGTGATAGATCTAAAAATCGGAAGCAAAACTAAAAAACACTGTTAGATATTTTAATAAGTTTGAATATTTTTAACAAGTACATTAGTATAAAAGGTTAAGGTGGACAAGTGTCTACCAAAATCAACTTAAGTCAACCACTGAAGACACCAAAATAAAGATGGTGATGCTATTATAGTTCGTTGGTTCGAATACGAGTCGTATCGGTTATCATATGCTCACCCTTTTTCCCTAAATATGAGTTTTAACTTACCATGTACTCATTGACGCTATCATACCCAAGAACGACGTCCTCCACCTTTCCTGGAAATGAATGTCACAAATAAGTAAATATGTATAATACTATACCCATAAAATAATATGTATGTAAATGTGGTTGATCCAGTAACCATTTTTATCGGGATAAAGGAGAGATATGATAGAAGCACCGCGATTCGTAAATTTGACAGTCAGACTCCCCGTCTTTAGCTCATATACCCCCACTGTCTCCTTTTCATCATCTTCGTTATCACCATCATCGTTATCGTTATCATCACCACCTTCATTGTCATGATCATCCTTATCGTTATCATCACCTTCATTATCATTGTCATGATCATTATCTTGATTATCGTCATTGTCATGATCATGATCGTCGTCATCATCAATGTCATGATCATGATCGTGATTACTATCATGATCATCATCATTATCATTGTCATGATCATGATCGTGGTCATAATCATGCTCACCGTCATCATTTACCTTAATCGACTGATCCGTTTCTTGTCCTTTGACTTTCTTCAAATCAGTCGATTTCACTTCATTGTTTTCGGCAAATGATGCACTAACCATGATTACAACCAACAAAACAAAACATAATAAAACTGAAACCCTAACCATTTTTTAGTTTTTATGTGTGTGTGTGAGTGTGAGCGACTATAACCTTCTGGTGGGTATTTATAGGCACTTTGTTTTATTTAATTTACGGAATTGTTTAGTTTATACCATTTTAACTGAAAATACTATTTAAATACGCGTGTTATCTTTTCGTATTTAATAACAACAGAAAATCTAAACTATTCTAGTGACATTATTTGGTTTGGTTGGTTAGATATATATCGTGATCTAGTTATCTGATAAAATAGACCAGTTTTCTTGCTTTGTTATTCTTTTTGTAGCACGCTTGTTTTATTCAGTTTCATGAAAAACATTGAAACTTGAGAGAAAAAACCTGCGTCGCATTTGAGTATTCAGTATTTTTAATTCCATGTACAAAATTGATGATTGAAGAAAAAATAATGCGATAACAGCAATATGTTAGTGTATTTTGTTTTTAATTGTAATGCTGTGTGCATCACCACAACACTAATTGTCATACTCTGTTGTTTTTCTTTGTTGTGCCTTTTGTCATTAACGCACAATTCATTTTGATAATGTATTAGCGAATTCAAAATTATATGTAATTCATTTGAGCCTAGCAATAAGGTTTTTAATTTGTCCGTATTATTATGAAATGAATAAAATATAAAATCTTCGACGATTTAGGCAGGATCCTGATGGATTCATGTTATTTAAGAATCAGAAATTGCGCTGCATGTCACTGAACACTTGTACTTTTTGTGAAAAATTATTATATGGTGTCAAAAACATAGTTTTGTTGAAAGAGGTCCAGGGAGCTGTTGGCTTACTCGTTGGGAGGCGTTCCTCGAGAACCAGACAGACTAGCTATCTTTTCGTTAAAACTGAGATTTGTTCTGTTAAATAATGGCCTTATCTGTTTTCTCATTGGTTTCAGTTTTGTACCCAAAATAAAATAGTGAAAATATGACGAGCGTACCACCAAATAAACATACACAACAACAAATGGAATACAGAAACAAAATAGAATTACAACGTATCCTTACAGAAAGAACCTCATAAATTAGACTTATTTTCATTTTTACCCCATTAATATTTTTTGGTTCATGGCCTAGATACAATAGAGAAAAATAGTAGTGATTAATATTGTTTAGCATGGTTTTCCGACCCGGCAATCCAATGCTCCAGCGTATTTGGTAAGCTTTGAAACGGCAAAACCGTGTTTGGGCTTTATCATCTGCTGTCTAGAGTGTGAACACATGAACTTTGGATTTCCAGATTGTCTGAAATATGCATTGTTCATGAAAACGTCTTTGTCGGATCTCCAATTCCAATTTTTCCACTCCGATTCTGGAGCATAATCCCTCTTTGTCACCTATACACACATCTTGCTCTTAGTTCCAAAAAACTATATTTTCAACACATCAAGCCGTTGGGTTTACATGTTTTGTACGTACCTCTCTGTAATGTTGTAGGTGAGGAGGAGCGATGAAACGGTTTCCGTGGCTGAGAATGGTAGGACTTTGGCTACCGCCGATAGCGTAAAGCTCCCAATGAGTGTAGTCATTGTTGACAACATGGACGAAACCCCACCGAATCCTCGGCATCCTCTGCACGAGTCCTTTACCAAAGTGGTTGAAAGCCACAGTGACTTGCATCTTCTTGTCAGCGTGGTTGTCATTTTGTGCACCAAGCAACATCACCTAAACATACACACAACATGTTCATTAATTACTTTAAAATTAATTGTCTTGAATAGTCCATATATAGCGATCAAATCAATTAGGCAAAATCTACTAGACATGTACGGATTTGATGAATACTCACATCGTTGTGGTGGGTGAAATGAGAGTTAGAGATAGTGATCCCGGTAGATCCCATTATAGCGTCGATGAGGCCATCTTGGCATTTAGACATAGAAATGTGGTCAAGCCAAATGTTTGTTGCTCCAAAGATAGAGATACCATCTCCATCGGCCTGTCCTCTAAACCCAAAGTGGTCATTAGAGTTTCTTATCATGCCACCACTGCCGGGGACGATGTGATGCACGTGAAGCCCATGGATGATGATATTTTGCACGTACTGCATCGTAATCCCAGCACCATATGCGATGTGCACGTTAGTGCCACGAGCATCAATCGTCTTGTGACTATTAATCATTAGCTCTTGGCTCAACCTAATGCTCATATCGTGCTTGAAAATGATCCATAGCGGTTCGTTCTGAATCACAGCATGACGCAGTGTTCCGGGTCTGGGGTTCACCGTATCATCGTCTCTGTTGCTAGTGACCACATAGATTCGACCGCGTTTGCCTCCCGTGGTCCTGTAACCGAATCCACGAACACATTTGACGAGCTTCTTGCGACGCCTGGCCCAATCTGGCTGGCAACGCCAACATTTATCAATAGGGTTACTTGCAGTGCAAGGTCCCTTTAGCTTGCTCCATTTCCCTTTACCTCTACGTCTACCTCTACCTCTTAAGCTCCGTCTAGTTCTGTTCGTCGGACTAGAGCTCATCTCAATGTCGTCCTCTTCCTCGGATGCGTGTTCCTCCGTCTCCTCGACATCAGTAGAGTTGCTGTAGATCATATGCACAAAAACCAAACCCATCATAAATCCAAAATCACTATTAAAAATATACTATATCAAAACATGATCGTTTCTTCTATAATATTGTAGCAAGTCCAAGTCCAGAGTGTAGAACTTATAGAGAAAGTTTTAACCCCTTACTAGAACTTATAGAGAAAGTTTTTTTGTACCTTGATCAGTTAAGTTGAATAAAATCAAATAACTAAACTGATCCAGATCAAATTTATATTCCCATCACAAGTATAAAAGCTATAAATTACAATAGGACTGAAACAAATACAGATAAAAAGGGTTAACGGGCTTACTCGTAGTGACGCTCGTGGAAGTGGTCGACAATCTGATAAGGATCGGGATGATAAGCCATAAGGGTACGTTTGCGAGCTTCATTGGCCATTTTTACCCAATACTCGTCGGCCTCCGCAACATTGGCTCTCAAGGTCGGAATCAAACAGGCAATACAAATCACACACACTAATTTGAAAAGCCTAGCCGTCTCCATTTTTTTTTTTAAATATATGATTACCCCTTTTTGCTACAGAAACAATCTGTATGAATTATTTTATTGTCTTAAAAGGGGTAATCTTTTTATATTTTTAAAATATATATATGTGGAGAACTGCTAAGCTTTAAACATGGCTTTAGGTCGTTTGTTTTTCTGTTTGGTAGAGGAACCGTATTGCGGAGTTGAACAAACGTGAAGGCTGGTCTTTAAATAACAAAAAGCTTGACGAAGAAAGTGAAGCTCTATAATTAGAAAGTATTCCCGTTATGTATGGAAAGCCAGCATAATTCACGTGTGGACAGGTTTCTTTGCTAGCTTCTCCTATATTTGGATATGTTTCCGTAAAGAGAGAAGCCTTACTGTTTTCCCCACATGTTGAACCAATTTTGGCAACAATAACCACATATATATTACTTGTGTTCTTCTAATATGCATCTAAAAGTAGTACAAATTAAATGTCGGACTGCTAGTTACAATATATAATTAATCTATGATCTGTATGCCAACCATATGTACCAAAACTTTTAACAATTTTTGAACTAGTACATAAACTTATAGAGTGAAGTTTGTAACTGATAAAACATTTTACAAGGAATATAATCGGAGGGCTGGTTAAAAACTATAGAGATTAGTCAATAAACCGAAAAGTAAAAAGTAAAAACCGATTTATTAACCCGGGGAAGACAGGAGAGTAAGAAAAGATTACTAGTTAAACGACGGCGCTTGAGTGGCACGTAGTAAGTAAATACAGAAGAGGAAGATCGGTTTATGTGGATCCAACGGCTGAAAAAAATTTGCTTGATAAGCAGGAAAAATAAATATTTTTTTAGGGCTTTCTTCAACCTCTTCCTTCCTTAAAGACGCCAGCCACAACTACCCTTCTTCTACGATTCTCTCTTTCTCTCTCGAAGTATCTCTGTAGAAACGAAGAAAAGCAAAAAAAATGGTGAAAGGTCCAGGTCTCTACACTGACATCGGCAAAAAAGTCAGAGGTGTCAAATCTCTCTCTCTCTCTCTCTCTCTCTCTATCTCTCAGTGCTTTCAAATCTCTATCTGTTTCTGCGAATAAATAGCTCCAAATTAGGATTCCGTTTTAGGTTTTATGGTCTGGGTTGTTACAAACAATCGTATAAGATATTCGATTAGGTCAAAATCAATTTTATTCGATTGAGATAGATCGTGCGGTTCTAACCGTGTTTGTGTCCTCCTCTCCTCGTATATGCAGATTTGTTGTACAAGGACCACAACAGCGACCACAAATTGAGTATCACCACTCACTCTCCTGCCGGTGTTGTAAGTTTCTTCTTCTTCTTCTTTAATATGTGTCTTCTTACTTACTCTCTTTTGTTTTATTGATATTTAGCTTTTCTTTCTATGTTACAATCATTCTTAGGCCATCACTTCTACTGGAACTAAGAAAGGTGACCTCCTTTTGGGAGATGTCTCTTTTCTCTTGAAGCAAAAGAACATCACTACCGATTTCAGAGTTTCCACTGACAATACCGTAAGTTTTTATATATATGTATACCTTTACCTTCTTGTCTTTTGTCAATCCTCTTATCTCCCTCCGCTAACAACAACATCTATGTTGCTTCAGGTTTTGATCACTGCTACCGTTGATGAGGCTGCACCTGGACTCAAGTCTATCTTCAGCTTCAGGGCCCCTGACCAAAATTCCGGCAAGGTATTATTATTATTCCCCCCCCATTCAATCATTCTCTCATAAGTTGACTTTTCAATCGTGTTTCCTCTCTTCCAAACAGATTGAGCTTCAGTACTTGCATGACTACGCTGGTATCAGCACCAGCATGGGATTGACTCAAAACCCCACTGTCAACTTCTCTGGTGTTATTGGAACCAATCTCTTGGCTGCTGGTACCGATGTCTCCTTCGACACCAAATCCGGCAATTTCACCAAGATCAATGCTGGTCTTAACTTCACCAAGGATGATTTAATTGCCTCCCTTACCCTGTAAGTCAATTATCTTACTGCACGAAATATGGGGGGGGGGGGGGGGGTCTTTGATCTATTTTTGATACTAAACATCTTGTCTTTTCTCCTTTGTTTTAGGAACGACAAAGGAGATTCTGTCAACGCTTCATACTACCATATTGTTAACCCGCTGTTCAACACTGCTGTTGGAGCAGAAGTGAGCCACAAGTTCTCTACCAAGGCCAACACCATAACCGTGGGAACGCAGCATTCACTCGACCCTTTGACCATGGTGAAGGCACGTGTGAACAGTGCGGGGATAGCCAATGCTCTCATTCAACACCAGTGGACACCCGGGTCCTTCTTCACTATCTCTGGAGAAGTTGACACCAAGGCTATTGACAAGAATGCTAAGGTTGGTTTGGCTCTCTCTCTCAAGCCTTGAATTATGAATGATGAGAGCCAAACCAAATAGTTTTCTTTTTAGACTTTGGTTCTGTTTTTCTCTGCTTGCTTTCTTGGGTTTTTAATATGGCTACTGCTTAAAACTTTCCCCCATTTTCTTGTCGGATTTGTAGAGAATAAAAAGGTTGACAAAAGATACGTCTGTCTTGTTGACATGATGAAACACTAAAGATCCTTTTGAGTTCTGTTTTAATGGCTACTCGATTTTGTTTTCGAGACTTTCCTTGGGCTTAAGCTTTGTTTTTGTATCGGAATTTTTTTTACTCAACACGACATTTGATATACTCGAAAAGAGAATCAGAAGCTGAATGAATTGGACTTTTCAGAGGCCTACGTATATGTAGTTTTGGCCGCGTAATAACACACGTATATTATTTCGTTTGACAACAAAATACAGTGAGAATACTTACATTTTTTTAATTTTTATACAAACTTAATTGGCAATATAATTACAAAATCGAAAAAGAAAATATAAAACCACAATCACGATAAAATACATATAATAAAAGTTTAGTGGGGGGGGGGGGGGGGAGAAGACTTTTAGATAGTTGACTCCTTGACAGAGACAATTAAGGATTAGGTCTGGTGGGCCTGAAGTAATCCATTTCGAATCTGTGTTGCCACGTCAGCGACGGCCCCCGGACCGTGAGGAATAAACACGGACGAAGATTTGGAGTGAGCTCCGATGTCTCTCATGGTGTCAAAGTACTGAGTCATCATCACCATGTCCAACACATCCTTCGCTGACGTCCCCGGCACGTTTCCAGCGAAACCTAGAACACTGTCTCTGAGACCGTCCACGATAGCTTGTCTCTGACGAGCGATACCGAGACCAGATAGGTACTTGGACTCAGCTTCACCTTCTGCTCTCTTTATCTGAATGATTTTCTCCGCCTCTGCTTTCTCGTTCGCCGCCACTCTCATCCTCGCCGCTGTTAACCATTTTTTTTTTAAAAAAGAAGAAGATGTAAAACCCATCAGACCTAACTTTGATTTTCTGGTTTCTAAGATTTAGGGAGATTATGACTTACCGGCGTTGATTTCGTTCATGGCTCGTTTAACCTGTTGATCAGGCTCGATGTCGATGATAAGGGTTTGGAGGATCTCATAACCGTAAGCAGTCATGGCTTTGTCTAGCTCTTCTTCCACGGATTTGGCGATCTCATTCTTCTGCTCGAACACATCGTCTAAGTTCAGCTTTGGCACACATGCTCTGATCACTGAGAGAAACAGAACCAAGATCAGAAATTTTGAATTACCGGGAAATGAAAGAAGAAGATGAAGGAGTAGTTACCGTCGAAGACATAGGCTTTGATTTGGGAAGTTGGGTTGCTAAGTCTGTAGAAAGCATCACTTGCCTTGTCAACCAAGACTCTGTATTGTATGGATGCAACCACTGTCACAAACACATTGTCCTGATACAGAAATTATATGTTAGATGGAGATATGTGTATTATATGTAATACATGTATATATGTTCAGTGTTGCTTTACCTTTGTCTTGGTTTCGCATTGAACATCGAGTTGCTGGAGACGGAGGGTGAGGTGACCGGCGACATAATCACCTATGACCCAGGGCACAAACTGGAGACCTGGATTTAGAACTTTTTCAAACTTGCCAAATCTCTCCTTGATCGCCACATCTGATTGCTTCACCAGCACGCAGCACAATAGGTTCCCCATTACTTAGTCTTGTTAAGGATAAGAACCAGATATGAGTTAGAATATATGTATTGTGTTTTCCACCTCTTATAGTGCTCTGTAAAGGTTTGTGTTAGAGAGAAAAGTCGCATGAGGGGTCGTTTTATAGATAAGAGGAATAAGATGATGATCGTGACAACATGTCATGTGACTATTCACGAAAATTATGGTATTTATTTTTTTATTCAAAGGTGACATTTCTTTTTGAAAAGTCTAATGTATATCTTGGTTCTTGGAGATATTTTCTTCTTCTGTTCTTCTTGATTATTTTGACAAAACGTCAGATAAACGGGTTAACCACCAGATACACTTGTGTGAGTTATATAATAGTTTATCTTATATGATAATGATTACAAGTTAATTATAGAAGAAAAACGCGAGGTCTACTTCATGACAGTTTCTTGGTAGTTAAGAGAATCAAAGCTGGAGGGAAAACGTGGACTGGACTTTATTTATGCTAGTCTGCAGTTGTTTCCAGAATTTAAAATTAAACAAGGTGTGTTTTGATATTTTTTTTTGTTTTATTTATATTACCCTGCTGCTGTTATGTGTAGGTTTCAAAATTAAAATTCAAACAAATTACAGAAAAGGTAAGCAAAATTTAGAGTAAAGAATCTTTTTGAATTAAAGTCGTTGGTCGTTGCGGCTCGCATGTTTACCAAAGAAAATGGATAACTTGCATTACAGTAACTGGATTTTAATAATAATTTCACGTAAGAAATGGTGTCACTGTGACATTATTTTGTTTTTCAACTCTTCGATTTATCTATCTAAAGCGACAAGCGGATGAGTACAAAAATCAAAAGAGGAAGAATTCAAAATTTTAAAAGCGAAAATTCATCCACATTTACCAACGCCATTGTTGATATTTTATATAGTACTAAAGAATAAAGAGTAGGTTCCGTGCTGGTGAAGCGACTGTGAAATATGAAAACAACTCACGGCCTATGACAATATTACCGCTTTTAGATAAGAACGGAACTGAGACGAAATCATGCGCAGATGATCAGCAGAAAAGAAGTAAAGCAAAAAAGATGGAATGTGTGCCCACTTTCAGCTTTTTCCATTAGAAGAAGAAGAGTTTTTGTAGCTGTGGAAGAGTTTAACTAGACGCTCGAGCACTGCAGCACTTTTGGAGAAGTAACCGGAGAAACCAACCGGAGCCGAAGCAGGAGGGAAGTCTTCAGGGGGCATAGCAAAAGGACGAACCATTTTCTCCATAGTCTCCAGTGTTAAACATGAACCAACCTCTTGAAGCCTCTCTGGTCCCATTATCGGAAGCGTGTGTTCCCTCAGCAATGACTCTGCCTCGTCGTCATTGTTCTGTTTTTTTTTTCACACCATAAACTTATATATATTTTCGGATGTTAAAACAAAAACAAAAACAATAGAGGCCCTTCTGCTTCTTACCTCCTCTAAGGGAGACAAATCAGCTCCACGGCTGAATGTAAGTTCAATGCGGAATCTCTTGGGGTCTTCGAGTGATACCTGCAGCAACCAGACAATAATATTATCAGATATGTTGAAGCCTATGAGGAAGGGACGTCAGAAGTAGTGTGAACCTCGGTGTTTTCAAAGAGTCTTAGGACAATGTAGCTCATGTAATCGAGTTCCTTTGTTTTAAAAAGACGTTCCAATGCGTTTTGGCAGATGAGACTCTCCTCTCCTTGAAGTGATTCGTCCAGGTTACAGTATCTTAGTACGTTCATCAGCGAATGAATATGCGATTCCTGTTCCACAAAGCAGTTTCACTCTCAATCACCCACACACTTGAATACCATATATGCAGTATAATGGAGAAAAAAGGAAACTTACAGATGTGAAGTAGAGTCTAGTCCTCACATGACGTTCAGGTGTCTTGACATTTGCATACCTAATATGGGAAAAATGAAAAGCAATTAGTAATATGCAGAAACCAAGAAAAGAAAAAAGAAATTAATCTGATAGAAGCAGAGAGTAAGCTATTACTTAGGATCTAATCGGTATTTAGTTTCTTTATCATCATCATCTTCATCCTTATCGCATGAGCCAGGTCGTCTCAAATCATCTCTATTGATAAAAAGCTTTGGTGGACTGTTCTTGTCTTGTTGCTTTTTGGAGGCAGATAATGACAATGTGACTTGTTGTTCTTTCAGTTCAGCAACACTCATTGCTTCTTCTCGAGTATTCCTCAAGTCTATCAAGATTTTCCCCATTAAGCGCCTGGCAACCTTTTTTTGTTTACATGGAAAAAAAAAACAAAAAGGAGAATACATTTTTTTTGATAAGATGTGAAGACCCAGTGGAGACAATATTAACTACTCGTAGCTAGAAAATGTCACACCTTTGAACCGATTTTAAGCTTCTGTTGCGGGTTGATTCCATACTCATTTGGGATTACACCATCTGCAAGCAACTGCCAACCATATAACACATAATTTTTAGTCATAATAAGCAAACACAGTCAACGCATACCAAGAAAGGTCATTATCACTAGTAACGTGCCTCACAAGATACAAACTATTTTTATAAGTGGAAGTAAGGGAAAAGAGAGAAAGTAGAGTTTGAACCTGCGCAACTCTGAAAAGTTCATCTAATCCTTTTAGACCTAGATGGGAATTATGCAACATGTCGTACCTAGTGATGTTAACAGACATATTAAAGTAACTAAAGCAACGAGTAACAGGAAAGCTAGGTTTGTAAATCTAGAGATAGACCAAAAACACCATAAAATATAACTTACTTGCATGAATCATAAACATCCGGAATCTGCGTGATGTCAAATCGGCTGCAAAGTTTAAACACAACTATTAGTGCTACTCTCACTCATAAACTTATACCAGAAACAATTTTAAAAGCTGAGAAGCATTGCTAAAGTATAATTTGAAAATTTGAATGATAAACTGTAATTACTCTTTTCTTTCATTATACAAATCCCTTGCGAGTTTAATCCATCGAGCAAACATAAGTAGGAACCCTTCACTACCGCATGGTAATCCAGAAGCAATCCTATCACTGTCAATGTTTGTCTTTCCAAGAGCCTTTGCTTGATCATACATATCATATGGCTCAGTGAGGTTCTCCTTCTCATCCATTGCAAGTAATCTTACTTGTTCAGTCACATTCTTGGTCAATTTCACCTAATGAGGGAGCCACAGAAAATGAGAACAATACCACAGAGGTTACCAATGTGCTCAGTGCATAACGCATTGCTATGTTGTACTTACAAAAAAAAACTAAAACATGGTTGGTTATTTGCTTCAAATAAGAGTAGATGTAAAAGTGGGAGTACCAGTTCATGGAGGAGTTCATGAGCATTGGGAGGAACTCCAGCTCCATCAGTCATCCAAGGGAATTCTTCAGAGGAGTCATGCTCATTGATCATCTTTTTGCCACACGTTACAATCTCATTCAATCTAGCCTGCATATAGTCCACGTAAATGAAATAAATATTGTTGATTGATTGATACACACACTTCAAAAAATGGACAAAACCTTGGCAGCTTCCATTTCAATGCTGGCAGTATCAAGACCATCCAACATGGAAGAGTCCTTGCTTACCAAAGAAACCTAGAGAAAAGAAAAGATAAAGACATTAGTGAGATATGATATATATGATGGTGATATTGCAATCACCATCATATATATCATATCTCAGTAAGATAAAAAAAAAGGGAAAACCAGGATTGGTGTTAGCTGTCCTTCTAGGTCAAGTAGGCCTTTAGCAAACGCAGCTGCAGACATCTGGTCAAAAACACATTTGCAAACCAGTTTAATATTTTTTTCGATATCTTCAGTAGTATCAATGTAAAGGTGGTACCTGAACACGTCCCTCGTCAGAGCTGTATATTTTAAGGTCATGGCGGTATGTACTATGGAGACGAAGCAAACCAGTCCCTTCACCTGGATACATATTGTATCGGAAGAATCTACCAAGTTCTTCTGCCTGCATGTAGATGAAGCAAACATCAATAAGTTTTGGAATAATATATTCAACAATGAAAAAATTAATAATGGTGAATACAAACTTAACATTCATTTAAAAAAAAGAATTAATAATGGTACAGTATGTGAACACCTGCTTTCTACCAGCGTGAGTTAGAACACCACCGTATTTCAGAATCATAAGGGCCTCTACGGGTCTTTCTTCTTCGCCTTCACCATCCCACTTCAGCGGCTTCAGTTGAACCTTCCTGTATATCCCTGAGAAATGTCCACCCTGCCCCATACCAAAAGCTTCTCTACTAAGTAATAATACTTTTCACGAACTGGTGGATATTTTCAAATAATGAGTAGCACAACAGAAAAGAGAAAGCTACTAAAGAACCTCTTCAAGAACTGCTTTAACTTGCCGAAGCTTCTCAGCATGTTCAAGGTCTTCTGGATCACTATCACTCTCACGACCTGGTCTACATATATAATTAAAAAGTAAGACCTTAATGTCTTTACCAGTATTCAGCAGTCACAAGTAAATGAAGCATGTTACTCTGTTCCGAAATAAGCTTCCATGGGAGAGAACCAGGCATATGCTTTTGAGACAAGACACAAAGAGTTGAGTTCAGAGTTTATACCTTGTACGGGGAACTAACATTCTTGTGGCATCTAATAGGTCTTGCAACTGGACGGCACTTTTAAGTTTTGTCTGTAAAATTTGACAATATATATATATAAGTTAATCAAGGAGGCAGAGAAAAGTGAATAAAAGAAAAGCTCGAGCCTCTCTCACCTCTGCTCTTGGCTTTCCACCATTGTACTTCAGCATCAGGTTCAACAGTTTTTCCTCAGTAACTTTTAGTTTCACCTTTTGTTTTGGAGTTCGATCACCACTGTCATGTAATAACAAAGTTTTAACACTTCTCACAGAGACAAGTATATAGGTGATTGATTATGTGCTAAAAAACATACTGTCGAATAACAGCAATGACACAACGTAGCTCTTCCGACTGCCCACTGCTATGGCGGGTTAGTCCTTCATTAGGTTTTACAGGTTTATTGATCTTCCATGGCAAAGTTGGAGGAAGAGTCGACGAAAGATGTGGAGCCTTTGCATCCAAACACATTTTTCTTAGCACACAAGCAGCATCGTCGTAATACCTTAACAGTATATAGTATGAGAGGTTTGTGAATAATAATTCGAAGATGAAAAGTTCATTTTTTGTAGAGTTAAAAAATAAAGTGAAGAATGCTATGTAGCTTACTTGTAAGAGTTCTTGACAAAACTCCATCCATTTACATCACAAACATATGAACATCCCTCAGATCTTAGAAGATCAAACCCACACACCTGAAATTTGTTAAGAAAATAAGAAAACACAACCCTGTAAGAACTGAGGATAGCCAGATGATTGGATTCAGAACATACCGTTTGCCTAAATGCAATGCAAAGTTGTCTAGCCATTTGCTTTTCTGCAGGTGTAAGCAACACTGGATACCTCACCTGTTCAATAACAAAAAAAAAACATAAACGTGTTAAAACTTCATGAAACATTTAGCAATTTATGCTTTCGTCATAATCAGCAGAGTTTGATACTCTATTCAAAATATAGCCCTCTCTCCATAAGAAAATGAGATAATGTCAAGTTTCATTCTACTTAAGGTAATGATCAGTAGACAACGTACTTCCTTGCCATCAGTATTTCTCATAACAACACCATCAACAACAGGCGACTTTCTTGCTTCAGCATGTGCGTATTCAGGACCCACTGTGTATACCTGTATTTATCCAGCATGCAGATTTGTCAACACAGAGCTCGTGAAAGCCAATACTTAACAAAAAATGTTCTCAAGACAAAAAAAACAGCAAATAGCTAAATCATAATATCAGCTAATTGTCATGCATTTGGGACACTTGATACTAGACAATAACAAACACTGTAATATTCTCAGTACGATCTAAGTGGTCCAAAAGATGAGAATGAACTAATCACAAACCTTAACATCAGTTCCTCCCGTGGGCATGAACTCCTCATATATAAAGGAACCCTCTCTCCTTACTCGTCTGACTTCAGGATGAAACTCACTGGATCGGTTCCCAATCTAAATAAGTAAAATGGAGACAAAATAAATACATTAGGCGGAAAAGGAGTCATAAAGGATTATGACACATGTTATTATGAAAAATGTATTAGAATATAAACAATTTCAATCAATAGCAGCCAACTTCTTTTGCAGAGATACCTTGCGGAACAATTCCTTCATGCCTCCACCAGCAGAGCTAGGATAGTATATCATGATACTATGATCATCTCCTACAAACGCACAAACTGTTAGCAGATAATTATTAAACAGTCTGCAAGTCATAAGAAAGATAGAACAAGGAGGATAGCCAGCATCATATAACAACTAAGGAAAACTAAATAACGAGTATATGACCTTGAATTTGGTTATGTAATAACAGAGAAAATACAAAACACACTGCTATGGTTATATTTCTGTTTAGACTTATGATAAATAGATTATAAGCTGGCAGACCAATGCATGAAGCAAAAAGAGCAAGAGAAGGTCACCGTTGACAGGCTTTTCCACAAATGGCTTCCAGAAGCGTTCACCATTAACCTCAACAAAATCTTCTTCCTCGACAAAATAATCTAGTTCTTCATTTGGTACCTTTCTGTTGACACAAGCATACCTAGGAACTGGAATGCCATACATCTCAAGATGCTGAAAATGCCACACAAAATCAATATTTTGTTAGTACAATGAAAAGAACATATGTATTAGCTCTTCTTTGTCTCATTAGCCCTGAAAACTTTCAAGAATTAAGTGCGCATAACCAGCTTTATTGCAGCCTAATATGCAATACCTCATACACCTTGCGGCGATCATGAAGAAGATATTGTGGATCTAGTTCATTCACTAAAAATGGCCTGAACAAGACAAGTTTGAAACGTCGTCAATCTCAGAAGCCGGGGTTATGAGAATGCTTTATATGGAGCCAAGAGCAAGAAATAAAAAAAGGTGAAAACTCACTTTCTCAAAGCAGCATATGCCTGAGCCTTTTCAAGAGGATATCCACAGGAATGAAAAGCAATCAAGCAATCACAAATGGGCCAGCTGAAACAGCGGTCATCATGTCAAGTTTTTGTACTTTATATAACAACTATTTCTCCTAGTACACTAATAATGGAACATGCATAACTGGAAAAAGGCAAAAAGTAAACTCTTATTTAGTACAACATACCTTTCTACTGGATCTTCGAGTATGACTTTATCCCCAAATTGTAAAATCTGTGATATAAAGTTGTTCATGACATCACATATAAAAAAGAATACATCAGAAAATATACAAAGACAAGGTTCAACAACTTTTCTAGTCGCAAACTAATGTCAACAACTTGGAAAATGAACACAAAAAGAGCATATCTTCCAAGCTAAATAACCAGAAAATAGCATATTATAAAAAAAATCTCGGAACAAAGAACAAAATCGTGAGTAGGTAAGGTTACCTCAAATTCACCAAAGGACTCCAGTCTGTCCAGAATTTGTCCCATGGGACTTGAGGAGACCTATAATTCCACAACGAGCGCTATCTATGAGCGATGGAGAAGAACACATAGTAAAAGCAAGAGGAATCCAAAAAAAAACTACAAACCAACCACCCGAGTCTGCTGGTCAGTAAAAGAATACATCGAGCAGTAACAAAAGAAACAAAAAAAAGGAAAGAGAACCTCGGAGTCACATTTCACCTTCTTTTCCATGACGCATACTCCAACCTTTATCCTCCCATTAACGATTGCTCCTTCTTCTACTTCCATATATACTCCTCTCCCGCAGAGAATAAGAAGAAGATCGAGAAGACGAATTGAAGATAGACTTACCAGTAAAACAATGATGATCACAAGGCAGAGCAATTGCGATAATATATAGTGCTTGTGAAGAAGGCAAAAATAAATAGACTTTGGAAAGAAAATATACAAAGAATATCTAACGGAGCGCTGATGAAGCACGAGGACATAGAAGGGACAATCAGTCGTCACTGGCCGTGGCGTTAAGACTAATATAAAAAAAAAATATATGCTTTATTTAAAAAAAAAAACTTCTAGTCAAAATGGAGCCACGACTTGACGTTATATTAATGGTCCGTGAGTTGATAGTGATGCTAAACTTTTTTATTAAATGTGAGTACTAACAAACTAACGTATCACATGGTCCATTGTGTCAATTACCAAATGTTACATAAAAATCTATCTGTCATTATTAGGGCTCTGGTATGATTTTTAGTCAAGAAAATAAATTTTTAAAATATAAACTGTGAAAGAATAAAATCCAAGGATTCCAGAATATGCAGAAGCGAAAATGTAATTTAGCTTTTTGGTTGCTTTCGAGTTTTTTCTTATTCTAAACCATCTTTGCATAGAGTTAAAAAGGTTTCAATCAAAACACAGTAGCTGCCATATCAGGCTTTCTGACTACATTTGTTTATTATAAAATTCTGCTAACAACTAATTCGTTAGGTATGATCTAATCTGATATATTCAGTCTGAAGATTTAGAGAAAATTTACTAACGTTTGATTTTGTTTGATCCTTAATTAGTTATGCACTTTGGATTTCTAATAAGCAAGTTTTTTTTCTTCTAACAAATATAAGCAAGTGTCTAAAGCAGGTTTGACTAAACTTAAACCTGTTCAGTTGAATTTGTTCAGATTCGGTGTTACTTAATTATAGGCGCCTACTCGGCCGATGCCTTCAACTTTTCCGGTAAGGTTTGAAGTACCTTGTTTATCACAAGATATCATGAATCACACATAGCTTGTTAAGCAAGAAACCTAATAATGTTTGAAGGATCTGATTGTATTTTGCAATTTTACAATTTTTCTGAAAAAGAGAAAGAATACTTGATATCAAACAAAATAAATGAACTTTGAGTTTTGTAGAATTAGAGCCACAATTACCCCTGTTAATATGTTATACACGGAAGTGAATGCCTTCTTGTTCAAGAAATCTTTGGAACCTCAAAATTTCATTTCAGGTGATTGATTGGATAAAAGAAACCCCTGATTATTCCATCATATCCGTGGCTGCTTTGAAGACAGGATAACAGTTGAATCCATAAACTACCACAACCGCCATTAGTGTATTTTTAGTTGTGCCGCAACGGCCTTGGCAAACGGGCTCTTGATAATCTTTGGATATTATTGTAGATCTTTGTTGACAAATTATAAATTTACATAAAAAGGCAAAAAAAAAATTACACTGATCTTAATTTTGGAAAAACTTTACCAAACATTGTAATTGTCATGTTCTTAAAAGTGATTAACTCGTACTCCAAGCAATTATGTATTAGACTTCCAAGAAAGATAATATTCAGCAATATTAAGTTTATTTTCTTCTTCTTATATTATTCAAAAAAAAGAGAAAGTTTTCTTCTTCTTCCTAATGCGGCAATTATCATGTTCTTAAAGTGATTAACTCGTACTTGTTCTTGTCTAATTCTTTGAACATTTGAAAGCTTTCTATGATGCCTTGCAAAAGACTAGTCTTCTGCTCAGAGATATGAATACGTTCTCACTGATTCGTCAAGAATCTCTGAAGTCTGACATGTGAATATTTTCATAAAATCATCACCGCAGGGACCAAGATATTTTAGAAAATCAAAATAATTGTTTGGAAGGAAGAAGTTGAGAGATCAGAGTTTGGTTAAGAAAGTTTTCGGTCACGGTTAATCAGAAACACGGACCAATTTAGTTGCTCATCATATCTCTTCTTTCTCTTATCCTTTAAATCAGAAACCAACACAAATGTCGAAAACGAAGATCACATTGTATAAAATAAAATATTGATCATCAGCGACTTAAATACTATAAGAATCATCAAAATCATATTGTTGCAGTGTTATCTCATCATCTGATCTATTATCATTGTACACTCACACAGAAATCAAACTCTAGATAAGAAAAATAAAAACTGAAGAGAGAGAGAGAAGTCTAGACTGAATTGTCGAGGAGAGAGAGATGATGATTCATATTTGAAGTAGGTGCCACCAGCGGTGACCGAGGAGAAACCCTAGCACGAATATGGGCTTTTACATAAGGCTTAATATATAACACCTCCGTGGCTTATCAACTATGGCTTTTAGGCTGAGCAACCGAGTCCATGTTGGAGCCCATGTTCCATCATCATCCAACCAGAAACCATCTTCATCAGGGGAGTACAAGTTACTTTTCACCGTAAGGGGCAAGACATGTTTTCTCTAAAGAGATTTATTCGTTAAGGAAAGATTTATTGTGTTACAAATGCAAAAAGACTCAAACATTATTGTTTCGTGAGTTTGGTTACATAACATCTCAATCCTCCAATCGACCAAGAACAACAACAACAAGAAGATATCAAATACAACGAGAGAGAGAGAAATTACAAAAGAAAAAGCAGAGAATAAAAAATAATTTTATATATCCTGGAGTCTCAGTTCTTGACAGTGGTGACATGTTTGAGGAGCATCTCGACAACATCATTGGAAATCCTGGAAGCTTCGTTCTTGAGCTGTTCGATCTTGGCATCAGTCTCTTGCTCCAGCCTCTTCACATTCGCACCGGAGTCTCCACTTGTCTGTGAGGAGCAAATAAGGTGTTAATAGAAAGAAGAAGACACTACTAGAAGATGTCTCTGAGTGACGACAAGTTTGTGGAAGATGTAGTAGTTATTACCTCCTCAAGTTTCCTCTGGAAGTCTTGCTCAGTTTTAGCCTTGTATTCAGCAATCTCTTTCTCAGCCTCTTCCTTGGCTTGCTTCAGCCTTGCCATCTTTGCTGCAACACAACAAATACAAGAAGATAACACATCAACTTCAAAAAAATATGAATTGGACAAGTATATTTGAACAAACTTTCAGGCCAGTCAGACAAGGTCATTTGTGTGTGTTATGTATAGATTCAGATCTGAAGCAATGGGGAAAGAGAAATATACCGGTCCTGGCAGCATTGACAATGTGCTGAGCTTCCTGTTCAGCAGCAAGCAACTGCTGTATCCCTCCTCCTCCTCCTCTGCTCGATTCCATCTCTCTCTCTCTTTTAATAAAAAAAATGATAAAAAGGTCGTCAAATAAATGAAGTTTTGGATTCACACAAAATATAGTAAAGTGAAAAACATTTTTTGACACAAGCTATTAAGCTAATAAGCGATGATTGATAAGAACGAATTTGCACATAACCCAACTAACTGATCACACTATTTTGGCGGGAGATCTTATTGAGAAAGTATTGAAAGAGAAGCACGATTCTTGTGTTCAAAGTGTTGGTTTTTTCGAGGTTCGGTTAGAGAAACATAATTTGATCCATTGATTCAAAGCAGATCATTTGTTAAATGAATCTACCACCAATCCATAACTCGGACAACAACAAGTGGAAAGAAGTAAATACAGATCTAAAAAGCAAGTGAACAATACGACGATACGTTTTGACTTCGGACTGAAAAATCCGATCTCATTGCAGAGAGAGAGAGAGAGAGAGAGAAGGCATACCTTGGCTTTTGGATTGTTTCGAGTAAGAGGGGGAGAGAGAATCAATCAATCAATCAGTCGGATCAGAGAGGGGATCAGATCACACGTTTACTTGATGTAACTGTGATACAAGCAAGTGGCTCACGTTTTTATTCAAATGATAGCCCATTTATAATGGGCCGTAGCTAATGAAAAGCTTATATTTAGATATAAGAGAAAAGGCCCAGATATTTATTAAATTAGTTAAATGTATTATTGCTGTAGTAACGCTTTCTGTCTCTCGTTCATTCATCCAAAACAAATATTCCTGACACACACTCTCTCTCTAACCCTAATAATAAGGGAGTAAAAGTAAGCATCCACGTTTTTGTTGCTTTCAATACGAATCACAGATTTGGATCTCTTTCTCTCTCTTTTCATGCTTCCCATGGAGTCGGATAACAGCGCGGGGGGTTTCAGCTACTTGGGTCGCAATTTCAGCAACTTGAGTCTCAACGATCACTCCTCTGCTTTCAGCGACTGTAACAGCGACAGATCCGGCGAGTTCCCCTCCGCTTCCTCCGAGAGCCGCCGTCTCCTCCTCTCCTGCGCCTCCGATAACTCCGACGATCTCATCCGTCACCTCGTCGCTCATCTCGATTCCTCCTGTTGTTCCGTCGATGAGCAGAAGCAAGCTGCGATGGAGATCAGGCTCTTGTCCAAGAACAAACCCGAGAATCGCATCAAAATCGCCAAAGCCGGAGCCGTTAAGCCTCTCGTCTCTCTCATCTCCTCTCCCGATCTTCAGCTCCAGGAGTACGGAGTCACGGCGATCCTCAATCTCTCCCTCTGCGACGAGAACAAAGACCTGATTGCTTCCTCCGGCGCCATCAAGCCTCTCGTCAGAGCCTTGAAGATGGGAACCCCCACGGCTAAGGAGAACGCAGCCTGCGCTCTTCTGAGGCTATCGCAGGTGGAGGATAACAAAGTCGCCATCGGAAGATCGGGTGCGATTCCTCTCCTCGTCAACCTTCTAGAAACAGGAGGATTCAGGGCCAAGAAGGACGCCTCCACCGCTCTCTACTCCTTGTGTTCAGCTAAAGAGAACAAACTCAGAGCCGTTCACTCTGGAATCATGAAGCCTCTCGTGGAATTGATGGCTGATTTCGGATCCAACATGGTGGACAAATCGGCCTTCGTGATGAGTTTGCTTATGTCGGTGCCGGAATCGAAGCCGGCGCTTGTGGAGGAAGGAGGAGTTCCGGTTCTGGTGGAGATCGTGGAGGCGGGAACGCAGAGACAGAAAGAGATTGCTGTGTCGATACTGCTTCAGCTCTGTGAGGAGAGTGTGGTGTATCGAACCATGGTGGCTCGTGAAGGAGCCATTCCTCCGCTTGTGGCACTTACTCAGGCGGGAACTAGTCGAGCTAAGCAAAAGGCCGAGGCTTTGATTGAGTTTCTAAGGCAGCCAAGATCTGTTGCTACTAACAACGGTGGAAGATCCTCGTCCCAACTGTGAGATTAGATGATTGAACCTTCATCTGTTTTTTTTAACACTTGTTAATGCTAAAGATACCCCCACAGATTACAACAAACAATCAGAGAAGGTGTAAATAGTTTGTGCACTTAATATGTAGAAAGTTAGCTTTGCTTTTACCTCTCTGTTATCTTATATATCTTTTTGCCTTTGGCTTATAATTTTCCCAGTTGATTAATCTCAGTTTGATTTTAACAGTTTTCACTTCCCACTTAAATCTATCTTGGTAATAATATTATCAAATTCTATTTATAACTAAATAACCCTTACATGTGCAGACTATTGACTATAAGGAAGGATTAATATTTTTAAGAAAACAGTATTATTATATGGAAAAACTATTGAATAGAATAAGAGAAGTAGACGACACAGACATGTTCTTGGGAAGTAGTCAACATACTGTGGGACAAAGCAAAAGAGAGAGAGAAGATCATCGTGTTCATGTTTATGTTAACACATAGCACATGCTAAAAAAAAAAGACATATGATCCCAAAAACAAGAAAACAGGAATATGCATACTACTACTCGACTTCTACATTATTATTATTATTCCCTTTCTTCTAATGCCGCCTGCAATCTCCTCCGTTTCACCCTCTTGAATCGTATTGAGCTTGACCATCTGGATACCGCATTAAGAAAACACAAAACCTAGTCAACGATCCATTTACTAAAAAATAAGAAACTGGAATCCATATATCCTTTTAAGATTGACAAAGTAATTAAACTCACCTGCCAGATTGATCGCACGGTTTGCTTGAGCATCGGCCTCCGAATTGAATTCCTACAAACAAGACAGCTACCATTTAATTGTGTCACCTTCTAATAAAAAAAAACTTCAGAACCACAAATTAAACAGGAGTGGAAAATCATGCTACTGAGTGGATCATAATTCATATATGAGCAACTAAAGAAAAGGGGAGGGTTGGAGTGGCTTTACCCTGCCAACGTGTTGAATACGGCATGAGTTGAACTGGCTCATAAGCTCCTTGGCATACTCACAAAGCTCCGCCAATTTCGGGTGGTTGACTCTCCATTCATCTTGAACCTGCTTGTCAAACAGTTACATACTTGAGAAACACACAAAACAAAAAATTGAAAGAAGATATGGGTGGTGAAGCAGAGAGAGAGAGAGACCTGCATGCAGACAAGCATTGAATCTCCCTTGATGCGCACATTTCGAAAGCCTTTATCAAGAGCAAACTCGAGACCAAGAATGAGAGCGCGATACTCAGCAACGTTGTTTGTGGCAATGCCTAGGCCCTGACGCACATAGAAGAGCACCCTGTTATCATGTGTAGAACGCAGAACGGCTCCAGCACCAGCTTTTCCTGGGTTTCCTCTCGAAGCACCGTCAAACTCGATGGTACAAGGAACCTGCATGAGGATTAGATATTATTAATTTTTTTTTTTTTTAAAAAGATGCAAAAAAAAGACAAGTATTTGGCTGAAAGGAGGATACTTGAGCAAAGTTGCGAGGTGGAGGGCAAGTAGGTCGCTCATATTGAGCAACATTGGTCTCAGGATTCCAATAGTATTCGTAGCCGTTAGCATCCATAAGGCGTTCCCAAGGCTGGGGAAGAGAAGGAGCCATTGCAAGCAAAAAAAAAAGAGTTTTTTCTGCAAAAATAAATAAAACATGAGCAAAGGATAACTCAATAACATGAACCAACAACACAATGACAAAAAAAGAGAGCTAGCTAGCAAGCAGCAATACAGTTTCCCTTTAAGAAAGCAGAGGTCAAAGTAACATCATTTTCTACTAATTAATTAATGCATGGTTATAACTGTCCCAAATAGAAATCGAATACACGTATTAATTAATAAGCCAACGTGATTAGATCTGAATGTCCGATAATATTATTAAACACGACAGAGAGAGAGCAGCAAGAGCGGCGAATCATAACAGGATTCACTAGTAGTATATAGGGCTGCTAAGTTTTCTCCCTCTAAGGAAGGAAGGAAGAAGAGGTACCTCTCTACTGATTTCGAGTGCCGCTCGAGTGGAAACAATTGTGCATGTCGACGACGTCCCTTTGACTAGGTTTTATTGATAAACCCCACCACCGCCTCCTTTTCCTTTGGGCCTTTTCTGGACCCTTTACTCTTTCATTTCATGGCCCGTTCTTTTACTTCTTTTATTTTCATCATCATCATGATTTTATTTTTTAACTTTTTCTAGTAAACACAGTATGGTTGATTATCATTGTAAAGAAATAGATTTCTAATTCTTGTTAACTAATTATTTCAGATAGTAAACAAAATATAAACGAAACTGATTTTGCTTTAGTCCAAGCAAAAAACTGTTCTCCTTTCCCTCAGTGAAGAATCATAGACTTTAAGTGACTTGACTAATAACAAACATACTATTTCTATCTACATACCAACAAGAGTTAATTCCCACATACATTGGAAGATCCGGGCTAGGAGGAGGTAAGGAGATGGAGCCTAGGTGGACGTGAAACTGCTTCATTCATTTTTATCAGAGCGAGCTGGTGAGAGAGTCCAAGAATTATCATTCCTCAAAGATCCTGGAAGAGCCAATATTATAGTGGAGAAGTGGACCACGTCGATGTCCATAACTTGATTGATGCAGAGACCACTGCAGGCGGGGAGCAAATCGCATCCATCGGAGGAGTTTTATGGTGTCTTATTTTGCGAAGCTTTCTGAAAAGCAGCTTAGTGTGAGTTTGCACTTCTTTCGTTCCTCGAAAGCATTTACTTTTTAAAATTACATTCTGGTGGATCCATGCTAGCTACTTATACTGATTGTTTTGAAAATTTAGCATCCACACGAATTTAAGGAATAATCAAATTACTCATTTTACAATGTTTACTATATGTATTTTCCTTCATTTGTTGAAGAAGTAATATTTCGTTTTAAAAAAACAAAACTATTTTGGGCAGAGTCTAATTGGACAGACTGAGAATGCAATACAGCGAGCTGCTTTTGCCAACCTGAACCTTTCGCTCTCTGTCAGCACTCTCTCTATCACTTTTATGATATTTGCATCCTGCAATAAGGAAAAAACATCGTTTAAGAGCTTTCTTCACATAAATGTCTTAAAATACCAGTTATTATCTATACAACTTTTTCTTCTTTGTATCATAGTACATACTAACCTTTCTTGGTTGTTGAATGGTAGGCCTGACGTTAGCAACATCTCCAACCACTATTATATTGTTAGTATTTCCTCGATCATCCCTTTCCGTTGGTGAAGTTGTTGAATGCCTCCAATCACCGTTGATTATATACTTGTAGTAGTATCTGCCACATTGTCAACGATCACCAATGTTATAAACTACAACACCACCGTGATCCCTCTAAACCAACATGCAGGAAGATTATGGAACGTTTCTTGAGAATATGCACAGATGGTATAAAAATCAAAGAAGCTTAGACTTTACTTTCCCTGTGAAAGCCTGACTTCTGTTTCAAAACGTGGACCACCCTTGTGCGTTGCCTTTATCGGTTCTTTCCAGTTTCCAGTGAAATCCCCAACCAACAATACATCCTCCCCCTGTTACAGAGCAAACCAAGGTGCAACTTAAAACATAGAGGCCAGTCGAGTTGTTGTGAAACCTTACAGATCATGGTGAGTTTCCTGCAACAAATATTAAAAGCATGTGTGAAGCAACAGTCACCTCATGTCCATTCCACACAAAGGTCACAGCGTGTGTTGGAGGCTCATCATGTTTGCCATCGTCCACCATTGCAATTAGATCCCACGTTGCCCAAGCAATTGCAGGTCTGTTAGAAAAAAAGAAAGTCAAATGCTCTTCCATCAAAACAAAAGAAGTAAATACGGTTTGGTCTGCAGACTGCAGGCTAAATAATGATCAAGAAAGAGATGAAAAGATCGAACACCTGTCAGGTTTGCAAGCGTGCAGTCCTGTAACAAAACTATAAGCAGCATGAAGAGAGGTATCGGTCATCCAGTGTAGATAAGCAATCACACAAGCTGAGGACCGGTCAAAACCAGTGGTACAAGTTACAAACACACGATGGTTCTTTTTAAG
This sequence comes from Hirschfeldia incana, assembly GCA_026261945.1. Lineage (NCBI taxonomy): Eukaryota > Viridiplantae > Streptophyta > Magnoliopsida > Brassicales > Brassicaceae > Hirschfeldia > Hirschfeldia incana. The sequence goes on from JABCMI010000021.1 coordinate 5,387,445, forward strand.
CAATCGTAACAAGAGCCCAACACAAAGTGGTAGTTTCTTCCTCAGATCAAAGGAATCTGCATCCCTGGCACCAAAAAGACCAAAGACTATTAATTATCATTCTTGAGAAAAGACACATGAGAATCAATCCTCAGTGAAATATGAATTTAGCATTACTTAATAGGATAGTTGATCATTAAGATTTCAGATTTTTGGCATGCATCGTTGATTTTATTGGAATCAATTCCCCAGTTTTGAGCTTCAGTTCCACCTTGGAAGTTCAATATAGCAGTAACTCCCTAAAGCAGAAAAGCTTTACCAATCAAAACCAAATATTTTCAAAACCAATATAAATCAAAATTCTCACTCACTGCGTCAGACAAACTTTGTACATCATCTTCTGTTTGAATGCATGAGCCAACATATATCTGCTCTGTAATCTGAAAAATGGCAGGCCAACAAGAGGAAGATTGAGCATAAAAGGGGAAAGAATATTGAAGTAGAAAGGCAAATTAAACAGACCTTACTGTAACGCATTCCGAGAGCATGGTTATAGTGGAGCTCTCCTTTGGAGCGGTCAAGGGCTTTGATGTATTCCTCAAGAGGGAAATTACCATAACCCCATTCCCCGTCACCAGGGTCTTGTTCTGAAAAGACAGAGACAATTGGACTGATGGGTGGGGAAAGGATGTTGTTGTGCGTCGTCGTGATGTGTTTGGTGAAAAGTTTCCATCCTTGAGGAGTGAAGAATTTGGAGGAAAAAGCAGCATAACCAGAGTTGCCAGTGCCAGTGAGATTGGATGAAAGAAGATTGGGGTTCCAAGTAACAAAGGAGACGCGGCCTCGGTTAAAGAGGAGATCAAGGTCGGTCAAGTGAACAAGGTAGTGAATAGGAAAAGGGGAGAATGGTCTTTCAAGAACAAGGCTGAAGGATCCACTTCTCTCTACCAGCATCTTCCTGCCAATAAAATAATATAAAAAAAACTCTGAAGTAAGGACTAACAAGAAGAAACTGGTACATTTTGCATCTAAACTAGTCAAAAGTAGACATGTTAAAAGAAGAAGAGAAGAGGGCTATTAAAGCTGTTTCGTACTCGGTGTCACCAAAGTCATTGATTTGAACAAGAGTGGCACCAGAGGAAGAAGAGTCACTAGCCTTCTTGAGTGTATCTCCAACCATAATTATCCTCGACTTCTCCGCATTACTCTACAATAAAACACACAAATTACAACTCTTTCAGAACAAATGCACAGAGAATGCTTTAATTCAAAAAGTTACCCCTTTTTTAATGGCGTGGACGAACATCTTTCCATCAGCTGACAACGCGAATCGGATCCCGAGAGGCTTCTCCAGCGTCACCATATACTCATTCAAATTCATTTTGAACGTTGACGACGAAGACGAAGACGACATCGCAACAACCACGAGTCTTCGCCTGACCTTTCCTCTCCCGCCGAATACACGACCATTCCCGTTGCCGGATCCGATCAAAAGCGACGGAGAAGATCGTTCGAGAGCGGAGATTCGTTGAAGAAGCGCCATTATTGGATCAGAAGAAGAAGAATGTGTACTTCTTCTTCGAGAGAGAGAGAGTGACTGTGTGAGAGCAGAAAACGAGGCGGCAGATGAACTAAAGGGGGTAAGGAACAAGTGATCCACGTGGATTCACATGGGTCCCGCCTTTTCCTCGAACTCTCTAGCTTTCCTTTTTTCTTACTTCCAACTTGACGACACCTCTACTCCCTCTTCCACTTGCAAATAAAAATATCTTAATCCCTACCCAATTGAATTGGACTTGAATGTCACCCCGAGAAAGTTACATGCATTCACATATCAATATAAAAGAATATAAGGACGTAACTGATATCATTTGTAAAATGATAACATAGATTGATTTTCTTTTCTTTATCTACTTCTTGTTGGACATGATCAGAGCCCAGACAAATGAATGTGTGATGTTGGACAAGCATTGGCCATTGGGCGCGCTTGAATTCAAAAGACTCTTAGATACTAGTGAAGCATGCTGTGTTTTTTGTTATCTATATAACTCTCAGTTCGTATGGGTTTGTTACTCTTCCACACTCACTTGTATTGCTAGAGTCTTTCGATTTGTGAATAACATGCTCAGTGTTCTCTTCTCACGTTCAAAAGCAGTGCCAATGACTAAAGGATAACAACAACAACAACGTCCTTTCCAAAATGGTATACTATTCTTATACACATCACTGTGCTTCAACATTCCAACTCATGATTATCATATTTGTATCTATGTGTGTTATACCGACCTTCAATTTAAAATTCATTATATATTCTTTTAATAAGAGTCTATTAAAGCAATTGGTGTTGGTGGTGGTGGTCAACATTAAGCAACTGGACGGGCCATAGATCTTCAACGCTCCAGTAACTGTCGTTACACTCTTCCATCACACTATACGATGTCGTATCCGGGGATTTTAAACTCTCCAAGGCTTTGCTCGAGCTGCCTTGGTCTGTCGTTGTCATCACCGAGCTCTGTGTATTTCCCCAACAGTCACCAATGTTATTCACTTTTTCCGATGAAGACGACACTACTTTCATGTGTCTCTGAATCTTAGTCCTCCAGTAATTCTTTATCTCGTTGTCCGTTCTCCCCGGTAGATGTTTCGCAATCTTCGACCACCTATTTATTCATTTACGACCTTAACTTTTCTCTACTAATCAAACTAAATTAATTATTTATGTACCATGTAACATACAACTAACCATACCTGTTTCCAAGCTTAGCATGAAGTTGAATGATCAAATGCTGTTCTTCTGCTGTTATGTTCCCTCGCCGCACATCTGGCCTGAGGTAGTTCAGCCACCGGAGCCGACAACTTTTTCCAGTACGTTTTAGACCTTATAATATACATAAAATTTATCATCAAAAAACATAACCAATTCTCTCAACCTATTTTTTGTCCTTTTACAAACTTCTTAAAAACAAAAACATAATTCTCATATTGTAAGAAAAACATAAAGTATATATGTTTTTGGTTTACCAGAGGCTTTGGCGACGGAGTTCCAAAGACCTTCACCATGATTAAGGATGTAGTTAAAGAGGATCAAATCTTCTTCCATAGTCCACGGCCCTTTCCTCACTCTTCCTTCTTCTTCTTCTTTTTGTGATGTTATTCTCTCTTTCCCTCTCCCTGCCTTCTTCATTTTTTTTGTTCTTCTGATCACTTCTTTTTATTTTTCTTCTGTTTCTAGTTATGCATGTATGTTTATTTCTGTCAAGATTGATCAACAACTGTTTTCTTTTATAGGGTTGTTGAGGCATGTGACAATTTTTTAATGAAAATATGTAATATTTTATTACAGAGCCTAAAATAATAACCTGCTTAGCATTACTTAAATAATTAATTAAAAAGTTAAATGAAATCTCCGCGCGATTAGCTCACGTCCACACAAATCGTAGAAAGTGTGAGAAGGAAAGAAAGTACAATATTAAATCAAAGTAAAGCTTGACAGAAACATGACACATATCTTATATATGTTGAATAACGACTATTCCCAACCTTCTATTTGTACTACTCAATATTTAATTAGTATTCAAAACTAGTGAAGGTCTTTTCTGTTTAAAATTGAGCTCGATCACCACATTTTTTAACCATACGTAGAATAGATGACACTTTCTTAAATGTATTTTATTTGATCAACACTTTTTTTTTCCTTTTCATGTGTATGAGTTATATTTTAATTTTATAATAAGAAAATAAAAAAAATGGAAAGAAAGAAAATAGATTGAATGTTGTAATAGCGTTTGCTTTTGACCAATTAATTGTGATGGGGTTTGCTGTAATTCATATGCCAAATTTAGTAAGTAAGGTTTTGTGGCTGAAAATATAAATGATGTGTCAGCTCACAATTCAAAAAAAGTTGCAAGAGAAAAAAATAAGTCGATCATCAAATTGTCTTTCAAGGTCACTCAGTAAGATACCAAAAAGCTCTCGTATTTTTGCAGATAAATATAAACTACAAGGTATTGACAAAAAAAAATGAACTACAAGAAAACTGTACTGAAACCTTCTTTTTTGTAACTAACTGTACTGAAACTTATTGAAAAATCAAGTAGTATTCATTTAAAAATAATTCGTAAGCTATATCATATTCCGTATAATGTTTTTATAGTACTAGTAGTTGTGTTTTTGGTTGTAGATTAATGTATTTAAGATAAAAAGTTTATCACGTAACAATTAATGAAGAAAATATTGATAGGGAAAATAAACCATGTGTGAGCATGTAGTGAGCTTTGAATTAAGATTTTAGGAGTTCATGATCCGTTTAGTTATAAAAGGAAATTAATTTGTAACCACAAAAACTAGAGTTCATTTAGAGACTAATAGGCTGTCACCAATTATATTATCATCAAAGTACATGAGACACACACTTTCCTCTAAGCCATTAGACTCACCAAACTTCCTTTCCGAAGCTTCCAGATTTGAATTATAAAATATCACTTTTGAAAATGAATGCACAGAAGAAGTTCATCATTAAATTTCCTTAATTCTTAAATACAATATCACGTTAAAAGTTTGGTAAAAAAAATACAGTATCACGGACCCCCATTTTCAGTTGCATGGGGCATAATCACAGTGTTACGTAAAATGACATCATTAATATTTAAAATAATACCGGTAAAAGAAGTTAATTATACAATAAAAACAGTAATATTTTTTTGTGTGGATTTGGTCGAATTTGGTTGTTATGAGCTAAGGCCCAAGCCTCAGGCGCCATGGTTGTTGGGTAAATTCATGAATTCTCGCTGACTTCGGGGGTTTAACCAGCCTGGTGCGCTCTGTTCTTAGAGGTAACAAACATATAAATATGAAGCGATTATCATGTCTAGATTATAAAGTTTTACCTATCTAAACAACAAGTCTTTTGAGTATAAAGAAACACAAAAAAAAAACATCTATCAAGAAAACAAGCATTTCTAGTTTTTTAATGGGGGGCGTAGAGTGTCTCTTGCTTTTCACGTACGTTCTTCACCGGCCAAAAATATATATTGTAAATGTAAAAATGTAGAGATACTCAAACACATCTTTCCTCTTCTTCTGCAATTTGGGGCAGGAGCTTGTTCTTACATCTTCCCTTCCCTTTCATCGGTGTTTCATCATGGTTTCATGGAAGCTGCGAGGAGGAGATCCAGTAGAGGACGGTGGTGGAGCTCTGTTGAATCTCTCCGGGCTACGACTCCTTTCACGCTCTCTCCCCCATCCATTGCTGCTTCTACTTCCCATTCCACTAATTATTAAAAATACAATATTCACAATCACATTTTCTTCCACAAACAGACAAAATCAAAGTTAATATGTTTTATTACCTGTCACGTGAACCAAAGCTACCTCTGCCACCATAACCAGAGTCGCTACCTCTGCCACCGTAACCTGAGTCGCTACCTCTGCCACCATAACCAGAGCCTCCACCTCTGCCACCATAACCAGAGTTGCCACCACGACCTCCGGGGGGACCCCAACGGCTGAATTTGTTCATTCCACCACCACCACGTGCAGCCATCTCACGGATCTGAGGAGGAACTCGCTGGTCTGCTCCTTCCAGGATCTTGATCAGATCCGAAGCATGTTTCGAGTCTTGATCGCCGAAAAATGTGAATGCCTGACCAGTCGCTCCAGCTCTTCCTGTTCTTCCGATTCTATGAACATAGTCTTCAACTCCATTGGGGAAATCATAGTTTATGACCGCCCTGTCGATCCAACAATATAATGCTTTTAACATGATGTATTTTTAATGATTTTATAAGGGTTAGACTTTGGATAAAAATTTAATAATATACCTGATGTCCTTAACGTCCAGCCCACGAGCAGCAACATCAGTTGCAACAAGAACCGGAGTCCTGCCACTGCGGAATTGATTCAGAACATTGTCTCTCTCAGGCTGTGACTTGTCTCCATGTATGGCAGCAGCTCCAAATTGTCGGGTCAGATTGCGAGTTAGCTGGTCGCACATCCTTTTGGTTGAGCAGAATATTATCACCTTCGAGCCTGGTTCCTGAGACCTCAATATCTGCTCTAACCTCCTCTGTTTCTCCATTGGTGCTACCACTTCAATGTGCTGCGTACAGAAAAACAGAAGAACAATCAGATCGATTTTGAAATGGTTAGCAGAAACAAGACCATGGTCAGAGCCGTTACCTGTGTGATCGACTTGTTAGCCACAAGCTCGTCGACGTTACCAATGTTGACCTGAGCAGGGTTAACAAGCAAGTCCGCTGCAATCTTCCTGACTCCCTTTGGCCATGTAGCTGTGTACATAAGGGTTTGACGCTTAGTAGGAATCTCTTTTACAATCTTCCTTATTTGTGGCTCGAAACCCATGTCCAACATTCTATCTGCCTCGTCTAGCACAAGATAAGATACTTGACGCAGACTAATTCTCCTCATCTCAAGGATGTCATTCAATCGTCCAGGAGTTGCTACCACGATATCAGCTCCTCTTTCCAAGTCCCTTAGCTGAGGACCCTTCGGTGCACCACCATACAAGCACTGGAACAAAGACAACAAGACAATGACGTTAGGTATACATTAAAAGGATACTAACTAGACAAGTTACAAAAAAACCAGAGATCACACTACTTACTGTGCACGAAATTCTTGACGACCTCCCAAATTTAACAGCTTCGTCTTGGATTTGTGTGGCCAGCTCCCTGGTTGGAGACAATACCAAGATTGTTGGGCCCATGCGCGAATCATTCCGGACGCGTTGAAGATGCATAAAGCCAGGAATCAAGTAACCCAAAGTTTTTCCCGAGCCAGTTTTAGCAATGGCAACTATGTCCCTACCTTGCATGGCAATTGGCCACGACTGAGCTTGAATTGGAGTTGGAGCAGAGAAACCTGCATTGAGTACCTAAGATAGTAGAAAACCAGGAGGTCCTAATGAGAAGAGGAGCACAAAGTTTATTTTTTGGCTTATGGAGTGATGACTCATGTAAGAAGAAGCACCATCCCCCATTTGCAGGCGGCAAAAGATAACTGATGAAACCTGCAGCAGGAGGGCGCCTCTTCTTCTGTCTGGACCCGGTGGTGAAATGATATCATCACACCATTAACAGGCCCGACCACGAGCTTTGATGATTACGGAAGCCCTTCCCAAAAAATTTGGTCCCACTCCAAATATTTTGCAAGGACCCCAGAGTAGCACAGTGTACGACATTAGCTCCTCCCAGGAGCAAACATCGCACCTGGTGAAAACAAAAGAAAAGAGAGAAAACGGGTGCATATGGCATAAAACTTTTGACTCTAAATGTTAAACCCTAAGGTGATTTTAACTTGGTGATAAAACAATTGTAGAATTGGGTAAAAAAACTAGATAACACAATAAATTAGACCGCAGCATAAAGCTCTACATAGGTCCGGCTTATTGGTAAGGATAACTGAGAGAATAGGTATGAGAGGGTTCATTAGTCATTTTCACTATACTACAAAAAATAAATTCTTACCTCACGCAGAAGCTCAGGAGGAAAACCAGTAGTTTCAAAGGACATTAGAGGTGGTGGTACTTGTCCCCCCTGGAGAACCAAAAAAAAGAACTGTTAGTAATTGCTTTGGTAATTAGAATAAAGAGAAAAAAAATACATAGATAAATGCATCCCCAAAAAGCATGTTTCGAAAGTAAGCTGGTTGATATGAAACAGTGTAGGATTTCATTATATTAAATGAAAAGAGAAGTTATGCAACAGGATAAGCAGAAGCAGGGAAAGTAGCAAGATACTTACACTGACAGTAATTTCATGACGGCGGCAATAGGCATCGGGAGAAATATCATTAGCTGGAGCAGATGAAAGAGGAAGACCTCCAGCAGATGCAACATATGCAGAGTTCCCAAGTCCATTGGCGGCAGCACCATTCAAATACGGCGCCCTGTCATCAATCTGTAACAAATAAAGCAAATTCGATGACGGGGTCAAATAAAGAGAATATTAGTAATACACAAATAAAAACAAGAAAGTACAGATTGTCAATACCTCACTAAACCTGGAGCGCCTAGGGGCACCGTCAGTGGGTCTAGTGTACTTATTAGCATCATCCTTGGGAGGAGGAGCATAGGAGGCACCATTAGGTTGAGGAACCTGAAGGGAGGAGGTTACAGGTGGAGCCGAAGTAGGACGCTCATATTGAGTAACGTTGGTCTCAGGATTCCAAAAGTACAAGTAGCCAGTTCTGTCATCCACAAGTCCCTTCCAAGGCTTCGGTAGAGAATGATCCTCTGGTGCGTAACGCACTGCAGAAGGAGCTGTAGCTGCCATATCAAAAACGCAAATCTATACTTTCCCCCCACCCCTGCAATTAAATAAAATTCAACTAACTGAATTATAGATACAATTAGTCGAAGATCATCATCTTCTAATAATACATATGGTTAACTATCTAAATAGATTGAATCCAGCACAGATCTATCTACACGTAAATTCCCTAGGGGATTCGATCTGAGTTTCAGAACCAATTAAGCAGGATTAAACCGACAGAGAGAGCAAGGCGGCGAATCAAATCAGGATTCTCTACGGAAGAAGAAGAAGAAGACGTACCTGATTTCGTGTGCAGCGAAAGAGAAAACGAATGCGGAATCGGTCAAATTTCTCTGAACTTGAGAGATTTGAGATACTTTTTTTTCTCTCTCTATAAATCTACGCCACAAAGAAGAAGAAGCGTAGAAGAGACAGAGAGAGAGAAAAAAAAGTAGAGGAAGGATGACAACGTCGTCCCGTTAGGTTTATAAACCAACCATCCACCATCTCAACGAGCCGCCCTCCTTCTTCTTCTTTGGGCCTCTTTGGGCCCTTTGCAATTTAATTTTATGGCCCGTTCCTTTGATTTCTTATTTTATCATATGCTTTCTACTTTTATTTTGTTTCAATAGTAGTATATAGGTAACACACAGTTTGATTAATTGATTATTGCAGATAGTTAAAACAAAATATTTAAAAACGATATTTCTGGTGAAATGCTCATACTGGATGGTAACTGAATATCACTCCTGTAAGGGGAGGGGAACACACAAAAAACATAGCATAAATAGAATTTGAAAGAGCTTCTATAATTTCGTATTTACAGGTAAAACTTCGAGAAGTTCAAAACCCACAGAAAGTAAACTTCAAGAAGTTTTTGAATTTGGGTTTGGTTTGACTCTCTTGGCTCTGGTGTACAAGTAAACTCCAGCTAGTGCAGTCGCCGTACCTGTTGTGTTAAGAATAAACAGAGAACTCTCTTGCTCATCAAGCAACTGAAGATTCAACCAATGCAAACTTTATATACTACTAGTTATTTATTAGCAAAGAGTTACCGATGGAATTAAGAGGAGAGACTGGAGTTTTGAAGAAAATAATGGATGATCCAATAACCACCACACGCTTCACGCAGTTCCCAACAGAGTGTGTCACTGGTGACACCATCTCTAATATCATATACGATACCTAAAACCGTGATTGTAAACTTGAATCACATCGGAACTGCATTAACGAAACGATCACCTAAACCGATCTTAACAATTCTTCTGAAACCTTACTAACCTGTTGGTAGCTATGCAAGCAAACACCAGCAAGTAGAGACATGAAGCAAAACTCTTTTACAGACAACCCCTGACTTGTCTGCCAAGGAACCACAAAACAAAAAAGCCATAAGTTGATGACCTATTTTTTTTTTTTAATAAAAAAAGGGAGATCCAATATGCTTTAACTTACAGCTAGTTGTAGCTGTGAAGGAGTAAACTTAAAACCATCGATGAGGATTGCTACAGGAACCAATAAGACAAAGGAGATAATGGTTATTATAGAGAAAAGGTTGATGTTGTCCAAAGCTTCCTGTTTCAGTAGAACAAAGTTTTAAATAGATTTCCAGTTGATGGTTTCAGTTAAGAGAAACAAAAGTCGGTTGCTAGCTTGAGAGCATAAACTACTCTACCTTTTCAATCATGAACTTTTTACTAAGAACATTGCGTGATTGGTTGGTCACATTAGACGCCATTGCACTGCAGAAACCAATCCTGGTGCATTTGAAAAACACACAACTTAAAGACCAAGTTCATTTAACAAGAAGATTGGTTTGATTGGTTGTTGCTGTTGCACACCAATTAAAAGAAGCTTCGGTGAAAGATGCTAAAGAAACTCCAGCGACTATTGGTAACAATGAACCGACAATCCATAAACTCGGCAACTGACACTCAACATAGACATCATCAGTAAGAAAACAATGGAGATTCCAAGCCCTTAGGATCAATGTGTTTGCTTACCTCACCGAGCAAAAGAACAGAGAACAAGACGGTGAAGAAAGGTTCCATTGCTTTGATTGTGTGGGTGAAAGAGACGTTTACTCTTCCCAAGCTCACATTTGTTAACAAGTTTCCTAATGTGTGAGCTGCTGCTAGTTGTAATATCGCTGGAAACTGGAGATTGTTTTCGAGAATGATTTACAAATGAATCTCTCTCTCTCTGTTTTTAGCAGAAGAATCAGCACTTACCTGAGAGGGAGCTACTTTTGGGCGAGGATGGAGTTTGAGGAGCCACATTATTGATATCATCAACGTTCCACACCCTAACTGAAATGCTGTTACAGTTGCTGGATATGGATATACCCTAAGCACCTGGATGAACAAAGAAATGTCAGGAGTCTAGATCCAGTTGTGACTTAAGTTGAACATACTATGCTATTTGTGATTGGAGAACCTGTTTGTTGAAGATGTTGTAGTAGATATTGAGAAGATACCAAACTCCAAACATGCCTCCTAGCTTCAGCCCTTTGACCAAACTTCCAGATTCCACATCTCCCGGAACCGTAGCTGACTTAATCTTGAAACCAATGAATCTACTGCGGTTAGGTCTGAGAAACAGCCATGGATAAGAGGAACAGGAAGAGGCTCTGGCTCTTCTGGTGAATGATGACGATTCAGGAGTAGACTTGGTAGCTACTAACTGAGAAACAAGTCTTGGATATGGAGTTATTAGAAGCATAACTTGCTACCCTTTTTTCTTGTTGTTGTGCGGATTCTTGTTTTTTTTTTTGAAAGACAGATCTATGTTTATCAGATGGTTGAAGAAGATCTTACGTAAAATCCTCTAGTCATTTGTCAGCACAAAGTAAACGACACTTGCTAGCTTTTCTCTCTCTTTCTTCTTCTCCTCTAATTGGTAAGAGTGTTAAATCAATCATATGCTACTCTGTCTCCTCAATCCTCTCAATTTCATATTATCATCTCATCATGTATCATTGTCATAATTATCAGAATCCTCAATACTTTTTTTTCTTTAATATAGACAAGTTATTATGTCGACAGTGTTTTTGTGTTTAGAATTTGTGCTAATATGATAGAATAGTTATCTCTGAAGCCAGACTTTGACGTAAGATAATTGTTGTTGTCGTAAACCATGTATTTCGAAGTGTCAGAAGGAGGCGGGAAATGTATGGACGTCATTAAAGGAAGGGGTTGAAACATGTGGATGTACGCATGCACCTAAGTCTTGTGGTACCTATCAGTTTAGAGTCCACCTTTTGGCTGTCTTGTTTCATATTCAGTATGGTCCCATTGCTTTATACCAGCTAATAGATATGTGATTTCATTATCTGTCTTTAGGATGCATTTTACCATTCCAAATATATTACAAATTCCATAAACACGCACAACCCTTTAGAAGCAAAACGTCTCCCACATTATTATTACAAAAGGCAAAATTAACTCAAACATCAAACAAGTTTACAGAGCAAATACACCATTTCAAATTTAAACACACAACACCTCCTAACAAGAAACCATAACCACGACATGCGACTCTCTTTTTACTCACCACAAAAACACACACGCTTCATGTTGTCGCCACTCGGACCTCCCGAGTTGTCTTGGTATCCCTGTCTCCTGAGGCAGTGTGACCCTTGGTGTCTCTGTCTCGGACATCATAAGTCTTGCTCTCTCGTACATCGTGAGCTTTGTCTTCTATGGTCTGACCTGCATCTTTGGTCCTCTGCCCCACATACTCGGCCATGTCAGCCAAACGCTGCTTTGCTTCCTCCAGCTCCTCCGGCATACGTTCCCTTACTCTTCGGATGTGGTTCAGTACCCACGACATTGACGATAGTCCTGTGAGCCCTATTGCACCTGACGCCATGAATCCTGTCATAGCTAAACCGATCACAAAGGCTGCTGGTACAATAACCGGACTGAATATGAGGAACAGCGGGAATGCCAGCATTAGTCCTATAACCGAACCGGCTAAAGTTAAACCGGCCAGAGTTAGCAGCGTCCCTCCAACCGGTACACCGGCAACCACGGCTAGAACCTGCATGCACTAGTAAAGCGTATACATATGATATGCATGCTTGTTGCATAGTATATGCTAGGATGGTGTAATTAAAAAGGGACCTTAGTGGAAGAAGGCCCACTCTGGGGATAAACCACTTTGATGCCTCCTTCGTGCTGGCGTAGAGGGTGCACTTGAACCTGGTGTCGATGTGTGCGAACGTCCGCCATTAATGCTAAAGCTTTGTGAGATAACTTTTGCAAGAAACTGAAACCAAGAAGAGTTGCTGAATCAGTTGCTTCTTCTACCTTTTAAGGTTTGAGTAATGGGATCGGGTTTGTTGTAATATAGATGGGCGACATGCTGCGAGAACGTGACACGTAAGGGAGAGACGTGGCATCTGAGAACCTTGCATGAGTTACAAGTTTCATTTCGTCTTTTGAAACTTTGGAAGAGAGGAATATTGTGAAATCCGATGATACCAATGAACGGGCTGAGACGGAAAATTAAGAATGCGTACTGCTCCAACTAAAGGGATTCCTCTGCTAATCGGTTCAAAATCAAAAAACCCCAAGTGATAGTGAAAAAACTATACAGGAGACTGACCAGGAACTGGTTTACTTTTACCATAGTACATAGCTTGTGATTGACTCCATGATCCATGCAGAACGAGAGCTTCTGCATACCCTGAATCACAACAAGCTGCCTCCCTCAGTTTCGAAATATGCAGAATCTTCAAAGTCCTGTTTAATATGCAAATCCAGCTCTTTTAGCAATCCATAAACCGGCTGATTCTCAGGATGCATATTATCATCAGCCACAAATCTATGAACCTTTCTTTTTATCTCAATCAAACTCTCTGCCAATCCTTTTTTGATTCCTTTGTTCCTCACTGCATTTCTCAACTTTTCCACATTCTCCCATTCTCCCTTAACCCCATACATATTCGACATCAACATGTAATAACCAACATGATTAGATTCCAGTTCAAACAGCTTCTTTGCAACAGTTTCTGCCATCTCATCATTCTGATGAATCCTACAGGCGCCTAAGAGAGTACCCAAGATTTGAGGTGTTGGTGAAAAAGGCATCCGCTTTGTGATTTCGATGGCAGTGTCTAGTTCTCCTACACGACCAAGAAGATCAACCAATACAGCATAGTGTTCTAAGTTAGGAACAAGTTTGTACTGTCTCACCATCAACTCAAAAATCCTCAATCCCTCGTGAATCAAACCCGAGTGACTACAAGCAGATAAGACTGAGAGAAATGTCACTTCATTAGGCTCAACTTCTGAGCTCTGGACCATTTGATTTAACGTCTCCAGCGCTTTAGTGCCCTTCCCATGGATTCCATAACCGGTGATCAAAGAGGTCCAAACCACGGTGTCCTTTAAAGTTATCTCATTGAACACTCTAGAAGCACTGACTAGACTCCCACATCTCGAATAAAGCTCGACAAGAGAGGCTCCGATGAAGGGGTTACTGTCAAATCCGAATTTGATCACATAACTATGAAAGCATTCAGCTTGTTCGAGAAAGCCCAAATCCGAACATGACTTGAGTACCTTCACCATAAGAATAGCATCAGGCCTCGTATTATTTCCAAGCAGCATCTTGGAAAATTCCTCAACTGATCTGTGAGCCATTCCATTTAATGTAAAGCCGCTAATCAAAGCAACCCAAGAGACCACATCTTTCTTCGAAATCCTGGAGAAAACAGTATAAGCTTCCTCCGGGGAGAAACACTTCATATACATATCAACAAGAGCAGTGGAGACTTTCACTTCTGTCTCGATGCCTTTCCTAATGGCTAACTCATGGCTCTTCCTACCTTGCTCTAAATCATGAGAAGCTGCACAAGCTTGAAACACACTGAGCATAGTAGCTGCATTAGGTTCTATTCCGCTAACCATCATTTCATTGAAGACACGCAGTGCTTCAACAGCAGCTCCATTTTGAACGTAGCAAGCAATTAGAGTGCTCCACGATATAACATCTTTCTCTGCCATAACCTTGAACAAATGAACCGCCTCTTTGAAAGCTCTCGACTTGGCATAACAATTCAGTAGCGAATTAACCAAAGACAAGTCATTTTGAAATCCTCTCCGCATCACAAAACCATGCACACACCTCCCAAGTTTTGAATCAGATAGTTTTGTACATGCAGAAACAAGAGTGATTAAAGTTACCCGATCAGGACAAACATGGGAAGACGTAGCCATTCTCCTGAAAAACTCAACGGCCTCAAAGGGAAAACCATTCCTATCAAACCCAGAAACCATAGAAGACCACGTGACTAAATCAGGATTCTCCAACTCATTAAACACCGTCAAAGCTTGGGTCATCCTCCCACATTTGGCATACATGTCTATCAGAGCAGAGCCAACGAAAAGGTCAGACGCAAGCGAAGCATCCTTGCTGAGGAAGCCATGAATGATTTCTCCATACTTAACTTGCCGCAACTCAACGCAGGCCTTGAGAGCAATTGGGATGGTGAAGTTATCAGGCTTTTCTGCACAGCGAAACATTTGGATAAACTGACACAACACTTGTTGCCACTGTTTATCTCGGGATAAGCTTTTAAGAAGAGTATTCCACTGATATAAGCTCCTGTTGGTCATTTCGTCGAACAAGTGACGTGCATACACGAAAGGAGAGAACTACCAATGAGGGAGAATATAATAACCCATGAAATCGATAGTATGCTAGATTACTATAAAATTTCCATCGATCTTCTCGCTTCGAGGGAATTGCTTGCTTGATTGAGCAATTGAATTTGCGAAGTGGCAGAAAGTTTGAGAAGAAGAAGAAGCAGAGCGGGAATAGACATAAGAATAAAGATGCGCGCAAGGATATATCATAATGGGCCTTAGCCCGAATCAGTAGATCTAATCAGCAGGTCCACTTACTCTCATGTCAATTCTGTTATTTGTAGCGCTTTGATTGGTCAGCTGTTTAATTTATTTGTGTTGTTAGAATACGAACAAGGATAAGCTTAATAAATAGTAAAAAATTAAATAAAGTAGGAGGGAGTGAGTATATATTAAAAAAGGAAGGAAAGAAGTGAGAAAGAACACGTGGCAATATTGTTGAGAAGTGGAATAGCTCTCTCTCTCTCTCTGTCGACTACAAATACGCGGAAGGAAGGAAGGGAAGGATCTCCTCGTTCGTCTTCGTCTTCTTCGTGATCCCCCTTCGTCGAATCAGAGCAGAGGAAAGGTCATCATTTTCCAGTGCGTCGTCCATCTCTCTTTCTGGATCTCGTTCAAGAAGGTTGATTCTCTTCCGTGTCTCCAATATTATTATTTTATTTTTTAAATAATATTCTGGTGGATTTGCCCTTTTTGCGGAATTGATTCCGGTTTTGATTATTGAGAAGCTGTGTGGGGGTATATTCTTATTTATGCTCGTCGTTCGTTATAGGGTAAAACGGTTTGATGTGTTTCTATAAAAGAAAGATTTGGTGGTTTGTGTAGTTAAAAAAGAAGAGAGAGTGAGTGGAGAAAAAAGGGGAATAAAAGATGCCTTTGAATTTCAGCAACGATGTTGATGGATCGTCTCGGATTCTTTTGAATGAGCCTCGCGGATCTACTGCTCTGGTTCGTTTGCTTCTTTCTCAGTTTTGCTGTTTCTTTTCAATCATATCATCTTGCTAGATTGAATCAATTTAACTTTTCTGCAACTTCCATCTTGTTTTTTTTTTAAACAGGTGCTGCTGTTTGGAGGACAAGTCATCTCTTGGAAAAATGAAAGGAGGGAGGAGCTGCTTTTTATGAGTACTAAGGTATATGCCTGCCTTTTCACCATTTCATCTTTACTATTTTTGTTTACACAGTGCTGTGCTGCTGGCTTCAATCAGTTAACTCAATCCATTTTTGTGTTCCTTTTGTTCAACTTTCTTTTGCTTTGATTATGTATCCTCTCGCATTACATTACAATCCTGACTGTATTACTTACATATTATTACTTTCCACTAAGGATTGAAGCACGATGCTTTAATTGCCATTTTTATTTTATTTGATGCATCTCATTTAGGCTCAGTATTTGCCTCCCAAGACCATCAGAGGAGGAATACCTGTTTGCTTTCCTCAGGTTTTCCATCTCTCCCCTCGCTTTTAACAATTCTTTTTCGTCCCACCAACCATCATGATTATATACTGTTGCCATCGTTGCAGTTCGGAAACTTTGGTGGGCTTGAGCGACATGGGTTTGCCCGTAACAGATTTTGGTCTCTTGATGACGACCCTTCTCCTCTCCCTCCTCCTGCTAACAAACAATCATCTGTTGATCTGATTTTGAAGTCCACCGAAGATGACCTCAAGATCTGGCCTCACAGGTACGTCGGAGATGCAGATCTATAATTTTCATCCACATCATTTTCTTAGTTGCTCATGTTCCTTTTTACGGTTTTGATGTTTTTTCTCTATTTGTGCAGCTTTGAACTCCGTGTACGCATCTCTATCAGCCTTGGGAAACTTACTTTGATCCCTCGTGTCAGGAACATTGACTCAAAGCCATTCTCTTTCATGTTTGCCCTTCGAAACTACTTGCATGTATCTGACATAAGGTCTGCCTTTCAAATTTCTTCTTCCCATCTGATTTTCTCTACTTAAAGATTGCCTCCTTCCTCTCTTTGAGTAGTAGTAGTAACTAGTAACTATTGATGTGTACTGAATTCTCAGTGAAGTACGGGTTGAGGGTCTGGAGACGCTCGATTATCTAGACAACTTGAAGGGTAAAGAAAGATTCACCGAGCAAGCAGACGCAATCACTTTTGACGGTGAGGTAAGTATCAGCCATTGTTTTCCCCTTACACACCTACAAGATTGTGTTATAACAGAAAGTCAGTGGGGGTTGCAGATTGATAGAGTTTACTTGAACACACCAACGAAGATTGCTGTCATAGACCATGAGCGGAAGAGAACCATCGAACTGCGAAAGGAAGGCATGCCCAATGCAGGTATGCGCATTATAACAGATTTAAAAATATACTAATTAATGTTTTCCGTCATCGTTGAACCTTAGTTTGAGATTTTTGGTTTCTAATTTGGAAAACGAGCAGTAGTGTGGAACCCTTGGGACAAAAAGGCCAAGAGCATAGCTGACATGGGGGATGAAGATTACATAACGATGCTGTGTGTAGATTCTGGAGCTATAGAACCTCAGGTTTTGTTAAAGCCTGGTGAAGAGTGGAAAGGCAGGCAAGAACTCTCTATCGTCTCGTCGAGCTACTGCAGCGGACAACTTGATCCACGCAAGGTTCTTTACGGAGATTAGCTGATCCCTTCTTTTTTTTTTCGTTTGCCAAGTAAAAAAACAATAAGAAGACCATGATCTCATTATAAGCTTCTTCTTAAGTGTCAAAAGACTCGGGTGTTGTTTTGAACTGGTTAGGAAGAAAAGAGAGAGAGAGAGAGGTGACGGTAATATTTTGTAGCGTTGACTCTGTGTTTGACCGTCAAAAGACTTTCTTTATATGGGCCTGTTCATCAAATATTATCATCGTGATTGTCTACAACTTATATAGCACCATTCATGAAGTCATTATCCATTTCTATCACATGCATCTTTTGTTGTTTGCAGTGTTATTTAAAAATAATGGTTATGTAACTGTTGCACAGTCTGTGTTTTTTTTTCAACAAAACTTATTAGGAGTACAAAACTGATAGTATAAAACATAAGGTGAACTGTCCATCCTCAACCTTTTTTTTTTGCTTTTGTTGTTTTATAACTTCATTTTAAAAAGCCAAAAATAAACAAGGAAATCACGGTGGAAGAAATGTGTATTTGGCTTGGTGAGCAAGGTAGTGTGTCCCTACTAAAATAATTTATATATAAAAAATATGGCCATTGAGCTCGACTACCGAAGCTCCCAAGTGCTTCGGTGGTAGCAGAGAAACAATAAGAACCCGAGGCTCGAAATCCGAACCAAACTCCGAGTCAAGAGATAAGTCGTGGACGAAGCTGAGGTAAGTCGATTGTGTTCAAGAGAAGCTTTCGTCGAAGCAGAGGTTCGAGAGACTTGGAAAACACCAAACTCTCCCGCTCTCCTCCTCACGGTAGACTTGGTCTTGCTCTTTGTCCTCACGCGCGCGTTCACTATACAGTCCCTTCATTTTACTTAGCCTAGTGGATATCCCCTTCCTCTATATATTTCTCTCTCTCTCTGTTTTTTTTTTTCCTTATTTGTTTCGGGAGAGCTATGGCGAGGTAAAAACTTCTCTCTTTAGAAATCGTAGTAAAGCTTCTCTCTTTATTAATGTTAAGCTCCGGATTTCCCCTCAGCCCTGAACTGATTTCGATTCTCCTTTTCCTCCTTCCTGGGAATTAGCAAAATCCGAAAGATATGAGATTTTATACCAAGTTTCTACTATAATTTGGGGGCATCGTCTTTATCATTAGTCTCTATAGCTTTCATTTTCGAGTAATGTATGAGATATATATTGACTTGTCTGCTCTGTGAGATTCCTTGTCTGCTTCTCAGACAACAAACAGTAACTTTAAAGAAGAAAACCTAATTTTTGTTGTGTTGTTTTCTTGAGAGAATGAATCTCTCTTTCTTTTCTTGTAACTAAAAAAAAGCTCTCAACTTTTTATTTATTTATCACAGTGCTTGGATTGTAGATGGCCCAGGAATCGCTTCCATAGTGAAGAATGCTTCTCTCTCTTCACCTTTGCAGACCAGAGACTGTGGAGCTTGTATCCAGTGCCCCAACTGCTATTTCCGCATTGACAACACCAATGTGAGTCACCCACCTCCCTCTTCTCCTTCTCCCACGACTGTGATGAATGAATGATTGATTGATTTTTCTCTCTGCTTTCAGGTGCTTGTTCCATGGCCTGGCCTTCCTAAAGGTGTTAAGTTTGAGCCAACTGATGCTGACATCATCGAGCATCTGGAGGCTAAATGTGGGATTGGTGGCTCTGAACCCCACGTCCTTATCGAGGAGTTCATTCGCCCAGTCACTGAAGATGTTGGAATCAATTACACTCACCCTGAAAACCTTCCTGGTACTATATATAATAACAATACTTAATGTTCTTCTTCTTCTTCACTTTAGTCCAGTTTTAATTGACTTCCTTGAGAGCAATGCAGGTGCAAACAAAGATGGAGTGAGTGCCTTCTTCTTTCACACGACTGTTCAAGCATACGGAACAGGACAAAGGAAACGCAGAAAGATCACACCCACATGCCTAGACGAGGAGCCTGTTAGGTGGCACAAAACAGGCAAAACCAAGCCTGTGCTGCTCAACGGAGTGCAAAGGGGTTGCAAGAAGATTATGGTGCTCTACAAGAGCGCTATAAATGGAGCAAAGCCTGAGAAAACAAACTGGGTGCTGCACCAGTACCATCTGGGTACGGAAGGAAATGAGAGAGGAGAGTATGTTGTTTCAAAGATCACATACCAGCAGGAGAAAGTAAAGGATGAAGGGGAGAGTTCTGGGGTTGTTAGAGGTGGCCCAACCACACC
Organism: Hirschfeldia incana; assembly: GCA_026261945.1. Lineage (NCBI taxonomy): Eukaryota > Viridiplantae > Streptophyta > Magnoliopsida > Brassicales > Brassicaceae > Hirschfeldia > Hirschfeldia incana. Next base: position 5,407,165 of record JABCMI010000021.1, read on the forward strand.
CATGACATATACTCCTACACCACCTAGACATGCAGATGGTGTTGCTGGAGATGAAAAAGCTTTTGATGATGACAAGATGCTTGATCCATTTTATGAGGTAGGTCATTCAATAATTCACCACAAAAAAAAATCATATGGTGCGCTGGAGACTAACCATTTTGCTTTCTTCTTATTGTGGTAAAAAAACAGGGACTGGACAGCATTCCAGAAGCAGCTTTGTGGTCAAAGAAAGGTAGAAGGGAAGAAGATGTGGGTGTAAACTTGAGTGAAGATAACTTGACATGCAATGAAAGCATTGAAGGATCATCTCTTTGGGAGAACCAGCTAATCCCAAATCCTAGCCTCGGGGAATTAGATGGTTTTGCGCTTTCAGATCTAGAGAATGTAGATTTGGGGACTACCCCTGATTTCCTCACTGTAAGATTCAAACTTAAAATCTTCTTCACTTTTTAAAAGGGATGATTGAACTTGGATGCTGATTTGGATTTCATGGGGTTTTGCAGTTAGCTTCTCAGGATAGCTTGATGAATTGGATGGGATGGCTGTGACTGGATTGTTGCTCGCTAAATCCAAATGACGTTTTATGTCAGATAAACGTAGAGATATGTGTCAGAAGAAAGAGGAGGCAAAAGCATGAGAATGTGTATTAAAGGAAAAAAAAAGGAGAAAACTTTGAAGTCTGCCAAAGCTCAAGTCATATCTTTGTGATAGTTTTACTTGAGTGAATTCGCAGACTACAAGTTTTCTCTCGGATGCCACGGAAAGTTACTTGGAATTTTCCGGGAATAAACAATATCAATCTCTAGAGTGTTTCACTTGATTGTAATTCAGAAAGACATATTTGTGTATTACTTTGCTTGTGTGGTGTGGTCACTCTGTTTTGTTTGTTTCGGTTAAGTCTAAACAACTGTTATAAGTATCAGCTGGGTTTTTACTTATGTTCTGGTTTTATATTTATAGGCCATGTTCTGTTTTCAAATTTCAAGCTCCATTTATTTTTTGCTAACGAGACCTTGAACCAACAAAACACGGAGCGAAAAAATACCACATCAACGCTCCTTCTAAATAAAAGACTGTTTCAGTCTCATGTCGTCGTCGTTCTTTTCGTAATGGTTAACTCTCTTCCCAAACTTTGTCTGTATGTCTTGAGCTTGTGGTCACTCTGTTTTGTCTGGCTCAAAGGTCGGAACAACTGTTATGAAATATCTTTTGGTATTTGCTATTTACACCATATATTCTCATAATATCCCGTTATTTACCTCCAAATAAATTAATAATCAGATAAAACCACCACTCTTCAAATTATACAATTTTCTCTCCTTTCGCGTTTCTTCTTCTTCAGTAGCAAATTAAATTAGGGCTTCCCTATTCTGAGAGCTCTATAAGCTTTGCCGCTGCTTCCTCTTTACGCCTCCAAAAATTTACCCTTTGGTATAAAAAAGAGCTAAGAAGATTCAGACATAAGCAAGTAGGGATGGCGAGGAGAGGTCGCGGCGGCGGAGGTGGTGGTATGGGGGGAGGAATTAATCGGAGATATCTAAGTCAAGTTATGGGTTCGTGCGGGAAAGATTTAGCAACGGCAGAGGAAATAGTGGATGACCTTCGTTCCAGGTACGGTAATTTCGCGAGGTTGACAAGGCAAGTGCTTCTACTCAACGTCAGACATGTCCTTAGTTCCCGAACCAACAACAACAACAACAAGCGTTCCAAAGACGAAGAGGAAGATGACAACAATGGCGATGACTCTGATGATGGTGCTGCTGGTAATAAGACGAAGAAACCGAGACGTGTTGATGAGAAAGAGGATAAGTTGCAGCGAGCTGAGCAATCTCATCTCAAGAGGAGAAACAAGGAGCGTTCATTGTCTCCTTCTTCTTCGTCGTCGGAAGACAGTGGCGATATCTCCACTTCTGAGGACGCTATATACAGCGAGAAGTTGAGCCCGAGGTTTGATTTGATCAATGACAGCCTACGAGATAACTACGCTAAGATGAATAGCCCTGCACCCAAGAAACCGCCTGTGGAAAAGAATGTCGAAGTTGATACAGTTACCAACGACAAAGGAAGAAGCAAGATGACTACGATAGGGATCAAAAAGGAACCTAGAGTCTCTCGTCCCTTGACTGCTACTCCTACTCCTAATGATCCCAATGATTTGGAGGTGGTTAGTAATAGCAAAGGAGGACCTACTTTTAAAGACTTTGGTGGGATTAAAAAAGTGTTGGATGATTTGGAGAATTATATCCTCTTCCCTCTTCTCAATCCTCCTCCCTTTAAGAGTATGGGAGTCAAGCCACCTAGCGGTATTCTATTCCATGGTCCACCTGGCTGTGGTAAGACTCAACTCGCCAATGCCATTGCCAATGAAGTTGGTGTTCCCTTTTATCAGATTTCTGCTACTGATGTCGTCTCTGGTGTCTCTGGTATTCATCTATATTCCCCCCTTCATTTCCATTCTCACGTTATTTCATTTATCTTCTACTTACTATTCTCTCTCTCTCTCTCTCTCTCTCAGGTGCTTCTGAAGAGAATATTAGAGAGCTCTTCTCTAAAGCCTATAGGACTGCGCCTTCCATTGTCTTTATCGATGAGATTGATGCCATTGGTTCTAAGCGAGAGAACCAACAAAGGGAGATGGAGAAGCGGATAGTCACTCAATTGTTGACTTGTATGGATGGCCCTCGTAACAAGGCCGGCGATAAAAATGATCCTGCTCTTGATCCTGGATATGTTCTCGTCATTGGAGCTACTAATAGGCCTGATGCTCTTGATCCTGCTCTGAGAAGAAGTGGCCGTTTTGAGCGTGAGATTGCTCTTAGCGTTCCTGATGAAGATGCCAGGGCTGAGATTCTCTCTGTTGTCGCTCAAAGGCTTAAACTTGAAGGTTCCTTTGACATGAAAAAGATCGCTCGCTTGACACCAGGTTTTGTTGGAGCCGATTTGGAAGGTGTAGCTAACATGGCTGGCAGTCTTGGCATCAAGAGGGTCAAGGATTCTAGAAAATCGCAACTTTCCGGTGACAACCAGGATGATGATGATAGATCTTGGCTGAGGCAGCCCTGGTCTGAAGAAGATTTGGATAAGCTCTTTGTCAGAATGTCTGATTTCGAGGTGTGTTGATCGGGAATGCCTGTTACTTCTTCAATGCTTACAACGTCTCTACACTTGTTCCTGACTCTTTTTTTTTTATATATCAGGAAGCAGTGAAGTTAGTAAAGGGATCTTTAACACGAGAAGGTTTCTCTACTGTGCCTAATGTAACATGGGGTGATGTTGGTGGACTTGACCATCTACGGAGTGAACTCAATAATTACATAGTTAGGCCTATCAAAAATCCAGAGATTTATAAGGTAGTAATAAAACCCTTGCCACCCTTACCTAGTCTTCTTCTTCCATTATGGTCTGAATGTGTTGCTTTTTGATCTTTTTTAGGCTTTTGGGGCGACCTTAGAGACAGGTTTCTTGCTCTATGGACCACCGGGCTGTGGCAAGACGTTGGTTGCAAAGGCAGTTGCAAACGAGGCAGGAGCTAATTTCATACACATCAAGGTTTGACTTTCTCTCCAGCTTTTTCTAGATATAATGAATGTTGTTGAAATAATGTGATTTATTTTCTATTTTCTGTCGTTGGCTTTCAGGGTCCAGAACTTCTAAATAAATACGTTGGAGAAAGCGAGCTTGGTATTAGGACCTTGTTTCAGCGCGCCCGGACAAGCTCGCCATGTGTGCTCTTCTTTGATGAGGTTTGTGTTGTTTCACTTATTTGAACAGTCTTTGTCTTGCTAGAAATGCAAACAATATTGAGAGATTTTTCAAACGATGTAAAGAGCTGTCTGATTTTTGTTATACATGCGTTGAGTTGAGTAATGTGTCTTTGAATTTCAGGTGGATGCTTTGACAACAAGTCGTGGCCGAGAAGGTGGTTCGGTTGTTGAAAGTGTATTGAACCAGGTAATTAAATAAATAATAAAAAAGGCTTTCTTGGTTATATTGAATGCTGCAACCCTGAACCTTTGATGTTGTTAACAGTTTCTTACTGAACTGGACGGTGGAGAGAGACGTAATGTATATGTAATCGGAGCAACGAACAGGCCGGATGTGATGGATTCTGCATTCTTGAGACCGGGTAGGTTTGGGAATATAGTGTATGTACCCCTCCCTAATGCGGATGAGCGTGTTTTAATCCTAAAATCAATCGCAAAGAAGAGACCCATAGATCCGAGTGTTGATCTGGATGACATTGCAAAGAAGTGTGAAGGTTTCAGCGGAGCTGATCTCGCTAACCTGGTAATCTCTTGTCGTTAAATGTTTTTTTTTTTGTTGAATCATCAGACTACTACTCCCATATTCTGATGGTTTGGTTTTTGAAATTTGATGAAACGGAAGATGGACAAAGCTATACACGTGGCAGTGAAGGAGAAGTTCGGGGCAAGTGAAGATGGAGATATAGATTTAAGTGATTGCACTATCAAGTTGACTCATTTCGAGCAGGCCTTGTCCCTAGTCACACCATCTGTGAGCAAACAGGTAATAATAATAATAATGCTCTTCTCTCTGTTTCCAATCACTTTGAGGAGGTGAAAAAGAAGCTCATATTCTATTTTTTTGGGTGTATGTGCAGCAAATAAAACACTACGAGGAACTACCAAAGAAGCTACAGAGAAGCAACAAGGTGGAGCAAATCAACGTAGGGCCATCTTTTGCACTCGAGTAATAAAAAGGACTGTCTTAATTTATAAAATGTTTGCAAAAATCCCATTTTCCCGAGGGAGATTGCCATACTGTATGTTTTTTTGTTTCTTGTTGTGGTTATAACATGAGACACGTAATGATAAGGATGATCAAGTTTTGTGTGGTTCCAACAAGTGTTAGTCTTTCAAATTACAAGTGGGGGAATCTTGTAGTAAGTAGTAAACAGGAAGAAATGAAGAAGTGAGCAACATTCCCATAACAGGTATCGCTCTAGTAGGTGCTCAGTTATTTGCGTCTGTAGAGGTAGTAAAACCATTTTTAACTGCGTAGCTCAGAAAATATATGGTGGGACCCACTATGAGTCTGGGTTAAAAACAATAAATAAATACACTGAGAACTCGATCGATCTACAAAGTTGGATATATATATTGCTTGCTAAAAAAAGAAGGAAACAAAAAGACGGGGAGAAGAAGATGGATCAGGATCCGAAATCCACGGGTACGGCGGCAATCGAGCATAGGTCATTCGCACGGATCGGGTTTCTGGGGAATCCGAGCGATGTGTACTTTGGGCGTACAATCTCATTCACAATAGGAAACTTCTGGGCGTCAGTGAAGCTGGAGGAATCGGAACATTTGATAATAAAGCCACATCCATTCCACGATCTCGTCCAGTTCAACTCCCTTGACCATCTCGTACTCCACTCTTTCCTTACTACTCCTTTTCGATCGATATTAATTAGTTTTAAGTTTGGATATGTGAAACTAGTTTATATATTATACTAGCTCTTAACTCTGTGATTAGATTAGCAGTAAGTCATTAATTAACATATTGTTTTTATTCTCTTTGGGTACTTTTTGCTTCCTTAAAAGGTGAAACGGTTGGAAAAGGAAGGATACTACGGTGGTGTGAGGCTGCTTATGGCAATTTGCAAAGTGTTCCGTAATTATTGCAAACATAATGACATTCACCTTCATCACCATAACTTCACTCTTTCCTACGACACCAATATCCCTAGGCAGGTATACATACCTACTACTACATACCCGACAGTTTGAATTTCTTTTTTTCTTTCCTGCATCTGAATTTGAATTCTGCTTGTTGCCATATATATATACATTGCTGATGCTCTAGTTTTTTTTTTCTAATAATGTTCCAGACAGGGCTTTCTGGTTCTAGCGCCATTGTCTCCGCTGCTCTTAGCTGCCTTCTTGACTTCTACAACGTCAGGCATCTCATCAAACTTCCAGTTCGCCCTAACCTTGTTCTCGATGCTGAGAAAGAACTTGGTATTGTCGCTGGTCTTCAGGACCGCGTTGCTCAGGTCTATGGTGGCCTCGTTCACATGGTCTGTCCCCCCAATATACACACATAGCCTTTCCAATTTTCCATCAATCAGTTTCATGACTTCTTGTGATCCTTCACCTTTGCAGGATTTTAGTAAGGAGCATATGGATAAGCTGGGACATGGGATTTACACTCCTATGGATATTAGTCTCCTTCCACCTTTGCATCTCATCTATGCTCAGAATCCTAGCGACTCCGGCAAGGTGACTTGAACACATGCATATATAGAGTCGATGAGTGACAAGTTTCGCTATTTTTACATGTTCCTTTTTTTTTTTGGTATTTACCACTGCAGGTACATAGTAGGGTTCGACAGAGATGGTTAGATGGCGATGAGTTGATAGTCAAATCAATGGAACAAGTTGGAAACCTAGCAGAAGAAGGTCGAACTGCATTACTCCAAAAGGACCATTCCAAGCTCCTGCAACTCATGAACCGTAACTTCGACCTTCGTAGGTAATATCTGATTGATTGCGAGATATATATATAGAAATCGGAAACTTACGCACATCCACATTTAGTTATGTAACTATTACTCTGTACGTAGGAAGATGTTTGGGGACGAATGCTTGGGAGCGATGAACATAGAGATGGTGGAAGTTGCAAGGAGGATTGGCGCAGCTTCCAAGTTCACAGGAAGTGGAGGAGCAGTGGTTGTTTTCTGTCCTGACGGTCCATCTCAGGTGAAGCTTCTGGAAGAAGAATGCCGCAAATCGGGATTCATACTTGAGCCGGTAAAGATTGCGCCTTCATGTTTGAATGATTCTGACATTCAAAGCCTTGGTTGAGTCTTCTCTATTCCACGGAGGGGAAAGCCTCAGTTACATTACACGTGAGCTTTCTTCATGTCTCAGTTCCATTCTTCTCAAGTCTTTCGTCTTTTCCTTAGTTTTATATCCTTTTAAACTTTTTCTACACACAGTTTTTTCTCGTTTAAAACCAAATTTCTTGCTCTTCTTTTTTTCTTTGTGTGTATGAATTTATATATATTAATACAAATCGTAATCTACATTATGAATAAGGAACTTTAAACATTAAGAAATCATGTTGCAGCAAACAAAACAAAAAAAAAAAATCAATATCGCATTATACTGTATATTTTTGTACACAACGTGTATTTATGGGTCTGGGCTTTGAACTTGCGCAATACTATGCTAGGCCAACGTTTTCTATTAAATATCGTTAGACTAATTAGTAGCTTCCTCCTGGCTAACTGGATAAGAGCCTTCTTTTGAAGTATACTAGGGATTAAGTACTTGTTAAAGTGATCCTGATCCAAAACTATAGACAAGTGGAATTAACTTATTTTGAGTTCATGATTGAAACGTGAAAGTGAAACATAAAACAATAATGAGAAAAAAGGTGGAGGTTAGATTGCTTTCTGAACAAATTAGTTAGGCGTTAAGTATTATTTAAATTAGAGTAGGGCTTGAATACGGGCGTTAAGTATTATTTAAATTAGAGTAGGGCTCGAATACGGCATTGAAGATCCATTTTTGACCAAACAGAGAGAGAGAGAGAGGAGGAGAAATCTGTTGATTGCGTCGCCTTGCTTTTTCAGGGTAGTCGGAGTTGACATATATACTAAAAAGGTTGGGAGTCCAAAGTTGAATGAATCATTTAGTGATTGAGTCGGTGATTAATAGTCGTGATTGAATGAATCTCTTCTTTCTTCTTCTTCATTATTTTACAAGTTTCATTTAGACTGCAGCCGTCTTTTATGTTTATGTTGTGTGTGTGTGTTTACCCTTGTCCTGCAATCGAATAGTATCATTTGTGCCTTGTCTAATTAATTAGGGGTAATACTTTTGCATGTTGCCTCTTCCATTCTCTTCTTCTTCTTTTTGTCTGTCAAAGTTGATAAAGCTTCTAAATTCCAGAATATTTTTTCTTTCTAATCCTCTATGCAGGTATACTGATCTTCAGCCTTCAAGTTTATTTGTTTTTTTTAAATCTTAGCAAAGTTTTTGATGGGAGGAGGGAATTCTAAAGAAGACTGGAGGCAAGAGTCGCCATCTTCATCAACAACATGGGCTTCTCATCAAAGTTATCCTCAATCTGGACCTGGCAGCTACAACTATCCTCCTCCACCCTCTTTTTCTCTTTCTCCCCCTCCCAGCTTTGGTGGTGATCAGCCGCCTTCTTATAGTCAAGAAGAGCAGGTCTATGCTTATCCTCATCCTCCCCCACAGCCACAGCAGCCTCCACATACTCAGACTCATGCTGCTGCTGCTTCTGATAGAAAAAAGTTTGATCGGAGGTATTCCAAAATATCTGATAATTACGCTTCTTTATATCAGGTGAGAGCTTCTTCTTCTTTTTCTTTAACAAGTGATGGATGAATGAATGATACACAAACCAGTTTTGGATTTACCTTAAAATAGTGTTTCTACTATGATTCCACAGGTGTCAGAGGCTCTAGGGCGTGCAGGTCTTGAATCTTCTAATCTTATCGTCGGTATTGATTTCACCAAAAGCAATGAGTGGACAGGTTTGCTTTCATCTATTTCTTTTCTTTATTATTAAGAGCTTTCATCTATCTAGGCCAAGGAGAAGACATGAACATGCTAGGCTAATCATCATCATCTGGTTTCTGTGCTGCAGGTGCCAAGTCCTTCAATAAGAAAAGCTTGCATCATATCAGCAGCAATTCTCCCAATCCTTACGAGCAAGCTATCACTATCATTGGAAGAACCTTAGCCTCCTTTGACGAGGATAACTTGATTCCTTGCTTTGGTTTTGGTGACGGTAAGTAAATCACCCACACTGCTTGCTCGATCTTTTGTAATTTCAGATAATTAAATGGTAAAAATATCATCAACATTTTGCTCTCCTCCTAATCTTCTCTTTTGCAGCATCAACTCATGATCAAGACGTGTTTAGTTTCTATCCAGAGGGTCGATTCTGCAATGGGTTTGAGCAAGTCTTGGCTCGCTACAGAGAAATTGTACCTCACATTAAGCTAGCAGGTTTCTTTTTTTTTCCCTTCTCTCGCCTGCGCCAGCCAGCATTCTCTATCTCTTTGTTGAATATAATAAACTTTCAAGTACTTAAAGCCGTGTGTAATTGTATTGTATTGTATTGTATTTTTCAGGACCGACATCTTTTGCACCCATCATTGAAATGGCGATGACAGTGGTTGAGCAGAGTAGTGGCCAATATCATGTCTTAGTGATCATAGCCGATGGACAGGTTAATATTTGAACACCTAAGCTGTGATATAATCCCTCTGATCTCTCAGTGTCTAAGGATATATCAATCACTCTCAGGTAACAAGAAGTGTGGATACGGAACATGGGCAGTTAAGTCCGCAAGAACAGAAGACTGTCGATGCAATTGTGAAAGCAAGGTGTGAATACTGATTATGTTTCAAATTTATTTTGTTTTGTAGGTGTTGTGTAATCAGTTCCTTCCTTTTCTTTTCTGTTGCAGTACACTTCCTTTGTCAATAGTGTTAGTTGGGGTGGGGGATGGACCATGGGACATGATGCAGGAATTTGATGATAACATACCTTCCCGAGCTTTTGATAACTTCCAAGTAAACCTTCCTTCCTCCCTTATTCTTTGTTTTTCATCTCGTAACATAAAGATTTGATTCTTCCATTTGCCACATCTCACTTTTTATCTGTTTATAGTTTGTGAACTTCACGGAGATCATGTCAAAGAACAAAGAGCAGTCTCGAAAGGAGACGGAGTTCGCACTCTCTGCTCTCATGGAGATTCCTCCACAGTACAAAGCCACTATCGAGCTTGGCCTTTTAGGGTAATTAACCAAAACTTTGATACGGATTTATTTGTGTTATGAAAGTTGTTTTATCCTTCTTGCCCCTGAACATATTTTGCGTTACAGGCGAAGAAATGGGAGTATATCAGAGAGAATCCCACTTCCACCTCCGGTGCTGCAGAGCGGATCGACATTCTTCAACCAGTCAAAAGCTTCCCAAATACAGAGTTTTGAACCGAGTGTACCTACTTTTCCGATGGAGAGCAAGAATATGAACACTGGTGTGGACGACAACCAGGTATATATATATATAGTAGCAACGTTGAACTTTTTTTGGTAGCAACGTTGAACTTCTCTTTGCAATGTTTCAAAAAATAAAATAAATAAGTTTCAAATACTCTTAAATTGATGTGTTGTTAAATGCCATGTGAATACACAGCTATGTCCGATATGTCTGAGCAATCACAAAAACATGGCGTTTGGTTGCGGCCATCAGACATGTTGTGAATGCGGGCCTGATCTTAAGGTTTGTCCAATTTGTCGTGCGCCTATCCAGACCAGAATTAAGCTCTACTAAATGCACCACCAACTCCAGTTCCATCCTCTTCAAATATTTTTCATATCTTTCTGTAACAAAACAAAATGTTCTTTTGTTCTTTGATTGAATTCAAAAACTTAGCTGTTATGTTTTCTCTTTAGTTACTTCGCTTGGATGCAAGTTTGATTTTCTGTTAATTGATCTGTCAAAAGATGCTTTGCTTTTGTACTTACCTATCAACTGTTCATCTCCAACCCGTACAAGTCCAAGATTGGTAGGCTAATAATATAACCAATGAAAGGCCCATTGGCACTATAGATATATTCAGACTATTCCTTTCTTCTCCAAATAGAAAAAAAATGGTCACTTTCTTTCTACTTTGATTCTTATCTTCTACCATATTTTTATATAGAAAAAAATTAGAAATATACTTTAAAGGATTCTCTTCGATTCAACCTACGACAATCCTCCTATTCAACTGAACTCCCTCTGAACAAGAGCCACTAACATATCTAACCAAACCAGTGAAAACGTTCCGTGACCAATTATTCTCTGCCCGTAAGATCCAACGATTAGTACTCAATAACGAAGGTCAGACCAAACTAAACGTCGATCCCAGATTATGAATTCTATTTACAACCCGCCCATAGGTCGATCATCCGGAAAAAGTGGATGAGTTGAGAGACTTGAGACACACGCCATATTAATAAGCATGTTAAAATTAATATTATAGATAGTAGGTAGATTCATGGAGAATGAACACTATCCAAGCAAGGTAGCTATTGTCCCTTGCAACGTGTATCACAACTTGCTTCTGTTGTGTTTTTTAATTTATATTGTCTTTACCAACAAAACAAAAAAGAAAAGTGAAGAAAGCAGAAGGAACTACTGTATATGGAAGTGTCAAAGACACAAAACACAAGGGTTGAACCAAAGACAAAGCAAAGAAGTTGATTCAAAGTTGCCTCTCTTTCTTTTCTTATTTTCTTGGTTCAATACTTTTTCGCCTACATATATATATACACAAATGGATACTAACCCAAGCATTCACCACAACACATCGTATACTTCACATATCGATTTATCTTCAACCCCCACCTCCTCGGCAAGATGGCCCAACGCTTCCAGTTGAACCCAAAGCCCTTCACTGACCCACCTGCCGATCCTCTCAAAAGGGTCTCTCTGATCCCAAGATCTGCCGAGCAGAAGCTGGCTGCTGATAACTTAGGCGAGAGTAGGCGTCCCTTAGCCCCTAGAACTCATGAAGACAAACCCTACGGTGAACATTCAGATGCTCTCCAGCATCACAATGTTGCTGCTCCTCCACATAATAACAAGATGATGGATCATGAGCACGAGAAGAATATGGGTTCTGTAGTCCCTAAGACGACCCCGCATCATCCTCATTCATCTGAGGATCTCCACGATGCCAACAGTCGACATTCTTTGGTTCCGAGATCACTAGGTCACAACTCCCTCGGTGGAAGATTTGGACCGGGAAGGAACCAAGCTTTCCAGAGAAACGGGAGACCCGTGTTTTCACTCTCTGATGACCGAGTCATGGCTGATAGAGTCTTAAAGACTCATAGTCCAGACATGGTCTTCTTTGATGTCAAATCACTTCTCTCCGTTGCTGATGACATCTTCAAATCTTACGTCCCATCCATTGACTCCTCCTCCTCTGCTTCTAAGGTTTTGTTTCTTGCTCCACAATTAATCCCACCATTTTCGAGATCATATTTTAATTTTAATTTTCTTTCTTTTGCAGCCGTCACTGGTGTTCAAGGACTACGTTGATCATACCTCCTTTGAAACTTTCGCTGACCTCATCGATCAAATCACTTGCGAGGTATAATACTCCATATACAGCTTTCTTTTATTTTAACTATGTGATTCATTTTCTCTAAAAAAAGTATCGTATCAAATGTCAGATCGAGTGCAAGTGTCTTCATGGAGGTGAGTCTCACGGCATGATGACATCAGGGATTCATTTAGACAGCCGCAACACGACGACGTTCACTGTTCTGTCCCTTGTCTCCAAATACCGTTGGGATGCTAAGCTAGTCCTTGTCCTAGCCGCTTTGGCCGTCAAATACGGCGTTTTCCTCCTCCTCGCGGAGACATACGCAACAAATCAGCTAACTAAATCTCTGGCACTCATCAAACAGCTTCCTAGCGTCTTCTCTAGGCAAAACGCGCTACACCAGCGTCTCGACAAGACCCGGATCCTGATGCAAGACATGGTTGATCTCACCACTACCATCATCAGGATCTATGAACTCCCACCTCACCATATCACTGCTGCGTTTACCGATCATATCCCCACCGCGGTTTACTGGATTGTCCGCAGTGTTCTGATCTGCGTTTCTCATATCAGTGGTGCCAGCGGTTTCAAGCAGGAGTAAGTACTTTTTTTTTTCTTTTTTTGATTTCTAAGCTTTCTTGACCTGCAAGAAAACAGTTTTTTTATTTAAAAATAAAATTTCTCATTTGTGTTTTTTAGCCAAGTCATGTCATTTATGGAAGTTTCGGAGGTACATGAGAATAGTGAAAGGCTTAGGAAGATCAATGCTTACCTTCTAGAACAACTCAAGAAGAGTCACTTGTCTATCGGTATAAACAATATATGTTTGTTTTAAACTCTTTTTGTTCTCTTTGATTCTCTGATCTTAAGCTCGTTTTTTTGTGTGGTTCTGTTACAGAGGAAAGTATAGTTGAAGAAGAGTACCAAGAACTCATTCATACGTTCACTACTATCATTCACATTGACGTTGTTCCTCCTCTGATCCGTCTTCTCAGACCTATTGATTTTCTCTACCATGGAGCTGGTGATTCCAAGAGACGCGTAAAGACACGATACTAATTGTCTTTCTTTAAAAATCTCTCTCTGCCTCTGTATCTGCTGATCTGATCTGTTTTCAAACAAATAAACAGGTTGGGATCAACGTGCTCACCCAAAAGCACGTGCTGCTTCTGGTATCAGACCTAGAAAACATCGAAAAAGAGCTCTACATCCTGGAATCACTCTACACAGCAGAATGGCAGCAATCATTCGAGATTCTTTGGGTTCCAGTTCAAGATTTATGGACAGACGCTCACGATGCCAAGTTCGAGTCACTTCATTCCAACATGAGATGGTATGTTCTTGGAGAGCCTCGGAAGTTAAGGAGATCTGCGATAAGGTTTGTGAGAGAATGGTGGGGATTCAAGAACAGACCTATACTCGTTGCACTTGATCCCAAAGGTCAAGTTATGTCCACTAACGCTTTCCCCATGGTCTGGATCTGGCAATCCTTCGCTTATCCCTTCACCACCGCAAGGGAACATGATTTATGGAGTGAACAGGAGTGGAATCTTGAGTTCTTGATCGATGGCACTGATCCTCACTCCATCAACCAGGTTTCCTTCTGATTGAAAATAAAAAATCATGTTTCTTGTGTTACAAGTAATTTTTTAGGAGATGAGTAATTTTTATATTGTTTTTTTTTTCTATATCAGCTTGTTGATGGAAAATACATATGCGTGTATGGTGGAGAAGACATGCAATGGATCAGAAACTTCACGAGTCTGTGGCGTAGTGTCGCAAAAGCAGCAAACATTCAAATAGAGATGGTTTATGTTGGAAAAAGGAACCCTAAGAACGGACTCCAGCCGATAATCAATACAATCAGAGAAGAAAACCTCAGCCATACATTGCCCGACATATTTCAGATCTGGTTTTTCTGGGCAAGGGTTGAGAGCATGTGGGAGTCGAAACAAAGGATGCTTAAAGCCCAAAAAACAAAAGGGAGAGAAGGGTTTAAAGAAGAGGAGAAGGACCTTGTTCTCCAAGAAATCGTTGCTTTGTTAGGTTTTGGAGGAGAAGGAGATGGATGGGGACTGGTGAGTAAAACTGCGGACTTGATGGTTCGAGCTAAGGGAAACTTGTTTTCCAAGGGTTTGGCTGAATTCAACGAATGGGAAGTCAACATTCCCACACATGGTTTTCTGAAAGCACTCAACGATCATCTCCTGATGCGTCTCCCACCACACCACTGCACGAGGTTCATGCTTCCTGAGACTGCTGGGATTATACCCGATGAGGTGGAGTGCGCCGAGTGCCGTAGGACCATGGAAAAGTATTACTTGTACCAATGCTGCCTTGAGTAAGGGGACTAGGACGATGCTGATCTGGAAGCTTCTTAATAAAACCAAAGTTTATCTCTCTCTCTTTTTTTTCTCAATTCAATTAAATATACTTGTTGTGTTTCTCTACTTCATTCATGTGGTTGTTGTTTTTGCTGCTTCTGGTCTATGAAAGCAGAATCTTTGTACTAAAATTTGTGTGTTTATGATTTGGAAAATAATAAAAGTTTTTTTTATGTATTGCAGCCAACTCTTATTTTGTAAGTTAAATCTTTTTGTTGACCAAGTCAAGCTTCCGAAACATGAGATACCATATTTGATTATTTTTCAAAATAGTAGTGTACAATTTTCTCCTATGGTTTAATAATCTAATTATAGGATCTAAAATTTGCTAGAAATATATAAAACAGACACATTTCTAAAATAAGGCTCTTGGATCTCCATTATTCTCTCAAATCCATGGATTTTTCCTAAAATATCTCCTCACTGAAAACATATAAATCCATCACATTGTGTCCTCTGAGTTTTCTTCATCTAAAGCTTTTGCAGTATTCAGAAAAATAAAATAAAATAATACATACTGCTTAAGCTTTGGAACAACTTTAATCTTTTAAATACAAAAAAAATGGCACGTCAGTTTGTTGTATTTGGTCTATTGGCATTGGTGGTGGCAACCGCATACGCTGCCGACGCACCCTCAGCTGCTCCCACAGCCTCCCCTACCAAGGCACCCGCCACCCAGACCAAGGCACCGGCTGCTGCACCCAAATCATCATCATCATCCACCTCGGCACCCAAAGCATCGTCCCCTGTGGCAGAGGAACCAACACCCGAAGACGATTATTCCAGCCCCCCAAGTGAATCTGCCGAGGGACCCACCGTCTCCTCCCCACCAGCTCCTACCCCAGAGGTTGATGGTCCCTCATCCGATGCACCCACCCCCGGCCCCGAGGTTCTCGATGGCAGCGCCACTAATGTGAAGCTCTCCATCGCCGGCACTGTTGCCGCCGTCGGTTTCTTCTTCTTCTCTCTCTAAGAAGTTTTTCTTAAGCTAACAACTACTTTGTTTGGGACCGAATGATATGTGTGACTGACTTTGTGTAACGTTTGAGATGAGAGACCAAATCTTACTGTATGCGAATTATTTATCAAAAAGATTAAACGGACCCTATTATTAATAAATTAATTAATTATACTTCTAATGTTCTTGTAACATTTTTGGATGCGTTAAATGCTCTTGTCTACTTTCAGTTTGCAGTTTGTTTTGTGTGTGTTTTAAAAGAAGAAAAACAAATATAGGACACAAAATTACAAAACATTAAATACAAAATGATCAAAACCAATGTGTTTCCTTGTAAACTTAAAAAAAATAAATAATAGTACTTGAAGGATTCTAGACATACTAATCCTCCCCACAAGCGCAAAGACTGCGCAGTAATATACAGTTCATATCTCTGAAAGATGAATTATTTATCTCTGTCTCTCACTCTGCTTGCTACCGTAACAGAGCCTACAAAAAGACGAAAAAAATGATCTCTATCAGACATAGACGTAACACAATGTCTACATGTATACATATTTAAAAGTAATGAGCTTACCTTCTTAGCTTGGTCAGTGGATTTAGGTCTCTGTTTGTAGAAATTTGGAAGTGGCTTCGCCTTGAAGCACAGCCTTTGCCGTAGTTTACTCTCTTCTTTCCCCGCACTCCTCTCCTTCTCCTCCTCCTCCTCCTTCTCCTCCTCCTTCTGTGCCTTCTCCATGGCTTTGAATTTCTCCTCTAGCTTCTGAAACATCAGGAACCATGGTAAGAGACAAAGAAGAAACCAATAAAAGAAAAACACTCAAGCTCATCTTTGCCTTTTTTCTTCTCTCTGCTCTCTCCTCTGTTCTTAAGCCGAAGGGTGTGAAACAGCTCGGTGTCCTGCTATTTTTCCGCAATAAAACACAACATTATTGCATTTAAACTGAGCAGTAATTCATTGTGAATTAAAGATGAGTTCTTACTCTGCAGGGAGGAAATTCCATCTTCCTCGACCTGTCTTGGCAGAAGAATCAGGAGCTATTTTTCCTCTGCATTTACTTTTAACACCTGATGATTACTTCTCTAACCACAAATCAACTAAAGTACTTAAGAGTTCATTGAGGCAGTGTTTTTACCTTCTGCTACTAGATAAAGGTGTGGACAAAGAGTCATCCACAATTCCCTTTGCAGACACCTACAAATCCATCACAAGAAGAACATAAGGCACCCTTCTTGATATACCCTATAACAAAAAAAAAAATGAGTGAAACACTATTTTTAACAACCTTATTATTGCTTGATGGTGTCCGGAGAGGAGTTTTGCATTCTTTGGTTTGCTTAGAAGAAGAAACTCTTGATGATCCATCAATCTTCCTTATGATGGACACTAACCTATTGAACTCTTTTGCAGGTGTGAAATTGTAAGAGCTGCTGCTCTTGTTACTAGCCTTCTTTTGACTTGGAGTCCTCTCCGGTACATTGAGCTTAGAGACGAATCTCGGTTTTGTACTGCTCTTTTGTTGTGGTTCTTTGCATTTCTTCTTCTACAAATACTAACAGATTAAGAACACAAGAAGCCATGGGAAAAATAACTTTAATAAAAAAACAAAATTCACCTTAAGGATCATAGGCGTTTTCTCCTCAACCTGATGTTCTTCTTTAACTGTGGAGTCTTTGCCATTGATCTCTGACTCAGTCTTCCCACGGTTCTCTTTCTCATCAGACCTGCTTACTTTTTCTGTAACTACTTTAATTTCAGCATCTAAAGATGCTCTTGGAATCTCAAGAACCGGGTTTGATTCTTTCTTTCCTCCTTCATTGATATCTTCTTGAACTGGAAGGAACTCTACATCAGAGGTTTGTTGTCGGAGTAACAGTGCCTCTTCTGCAGCAGCTTTTCTTGCAGCAGCTAGTTTCTTGTAATGAGCTTCGAAGAAGGCTTTCTTCTGAGCCACAGACCCTGGCTTGGAGTATCTCTCTGCCTCCGCCACATAACGGTTCTGTGTGGGGAAAGATGACCATTTCTCCCAGTCAAGTTTCTCAGACATGAATCTCCCAAAGGACACAGACTGTCCTAAAGCACCAAGAGAATCTCCCTGTGACACAACACAAGATACAGATACATCTTTGTTAGAAATCTCTATAAGCAAAACAGAGAAACCAAAATATATCTAAGTGATATGTTAAAAGTAAGACATGGAATTGAAAGTACAAGTAGAAAGAATGAAGTAACTAAGTAAGAACCTGTGGAGCTGCATATGAGAATGGCTGCATGAGGCAAGCAGATTCTCCCATGCTATTATTTTTTTGGAACAAGTTTCTAATTTTACAGACAGTCAAGTGAAAATTTGTTTTTATCTAGTTAGTTACAAAGATCCCAAATAAGAGTTTGCTTAAAAATATACAAAGAGAAAAAAAGTGGAAATGTGGATTCTTGTCCGTTGTATTTAGCTTTTTTCGCTGTTTAAATTTGAATTCAAAATTTTGCAGGTAGTCTGGGACCATGTCTGTTTTTTTCCGTTGATAGATAAAAAGGCACACACTTTATGAGATAAAGTAAGTAGTCCCTAATATATTATTCTAAATTTATATTATCATTTTTTTTATTGACCAAAAAAAATATATTATCATTTTTTCTTCTAAAGTATTATATTTTTATTTAAGATACACATGATGTTTTCAATAATTTTCTTTAAACATGTTTATTAATATTTTTCGCTAATACTAACAGGAGATTAACAGTTTTGAAAATCCTACATAACATTATATTTCTAAAAGAATTCTAAAGCAAAATCTTCTTCCTTATAATAAATAAAATTATCCATTGGAAGTGGGAATACATGACTTACACTTGGGCAACTAAACTCAAGTGACCTTTTTTGGTTAAAAGGTTGTTGGAGACATCCTCTTCAGCTTGTCCATAATGTCGTGCTCTTTTATGTGTTTGAACTAAAAGAAGATTGAGATTTTGGTTCCTTTGCAATGTTTGAAGATCAAAATACCAATTTAGAATTCTTAAAAACAAAGAACAAATCCTTAAGAATACAAATAAACCCTATATGATCTTTCTGTGAATATCCTCAAACCTCTCTTTTTTGGTTTAATTTGTATCTCTACAATACAATGCTCAAAGACTTTCAAGCTAAAACGAGAGCCGTGCAGGATCATTCCATACCCGTCTTGGAATAGGAGGAAGAAGTTCGTCTCTTGTTTCTGTAACCTTTCCCTCTTGCCCTGACTTTACGAGTCGAGCACACCAATAGCATCACTACCATGAACCCTACTCCAGATATCACCCACACAACGATCACCCACATCTTCAACCTGCTGAATCTCCCTTCAGACGTCGTTTCTTCCGTGGTCTCATCACTTCCTTTGCCTTGTTTCGTTTCCAACTTTCCCACTTTTCTCGAACCCGATGAGATACTCTCGTTTGACTCAGATCCTGGTTCAGGGCAATTCCTTCTCTTGTGATGCAGCAACAGAGCTTCGTTTAGCTTCTGTCCACATTCAATACTCAGAAGGTCTCTTTGCCGTAGATCATTGTCTGCTTGATGGACCTCTGAAGGAGTAGGAGGGTCCGGGAACTTAGACCAGCACTTGTTGATCATATCGGTGTTCCTCCAATTCGCCTTGTCGAAGCTCCAGTTCCCTACTTTGAACTCAAGACCGTAATGGAAAACTCGATAGTCAACACCCGGTTCAGGAACGTAACCAGGGTATATCAATATCTCTTTGTTTATGATATGCCTCAAATTCAGCTGCAATGTATATATGATTATACCAAAGTGTAAGTATTTATCAAATACTCTTACTCTTTTGATCAGAGGGTTGGTTAAAGAATATATATATACCTCAGCAGCACCGAAGGAGTAACCGTACATTTCGCTGATCCAACCGGATTCATATATATCCCCTGTTAACTCCTTTCCGTAGTGTTCTTTGTCTGCTCGAACCTCCTGCGTTTTCAGCAACCAGTACATTGCAAATTTCCTGAGGTCCTCTATGTGCATTATTATTACTCCACCAACTTTATCACATGCCTCGGGATTACGTGTGTGAAGTTTTGCAAGGTCGTTGTCACATCCAATAAGATAGCTACAAACAAAAAGAAAGATACATAAGAGATTTTTTTTTAAAGGATTTATGCATCTTCTTCTAAAGTGTGATAAAAAAAAAGAAGAGGATGTATATGTTACTCATAAGGAGTTGAAACTGGACGTCCGCGAGCTGCCTTAAACTCCCAAGGAGTGATGGGTCCTCTGAGGATCATGTCAGCATCAAGAATTACTATATATTCTGCATCTATATTCGTGTGGTGAAGCCAATGAAAACCTCAGCCATACATTGCCCGACATATTTCAGATCTGGTTTTTCTGGGCAAGGGTTGAGAGCATGTGGGAGTCGAAACAAAGGATGCTTAAAGCCCAAAAAACAAAAGGGAGAGAAGGGTTTAAAGAAGAGGAGAAGGACCTTGTTCTCCAAGAAATCGTTGCTTTGTTAGGTTTTGGAGGAGAAGGAGATGGATGGGGACTGGTGAGTAAAACTGCGGACTTGATGGTTCGAGCTAAGGGAAACTTGTTTTCCAAGGGTTTGGCTGAATTCAACGAATGGGAAGTCAACATTCCCACACATGGTTTTCTGAAAGCACTCAACGATCATCTCCTGATGCGTCTCCCACCACACCACTGCACGAGGTTCATGCTTCCTGAGACTGCTGGGATTATACCCGATGAGGTGGAGTGCGCCGAGTGCCGTAGGACCATGGAAAAGTATTACTTGTACCAATGCTGCCTTGAGTAAGGGGACTAGGACGATGCTGATCTGGAAGCTTCTTAATAAAACCAAAGTTTATCTCTCTCTCTTTTTTTTCTCAATTCAATTAAATATACTTGTTGTGTTTCTCTACTTCATTCATGTGGTTGTTGTTTTTGCTGCTTCTGGTCTATGAAAGCAGAATCTTTGTACTAAAATTTGTGTGTTTATGATTTGGAAAATAATAAAAGTTTTTTTTATGTATTGCAGCCAACTCTTATTTTGTAAGTTAAATCTTTTTGTTGACCAAGTCAAGCTTCCGAAACATGAGATACCATATTTGATTATTTTTCAAAATAGTAGTGTACAATTTTCTCCTATGGTTTAATAATCTAATTATAGGATCTAAAATTTGCTAGAAATATATAAAACAGACACATTTCTAAAATAAGGCTCTTGGATCTCCATTATTCTCTCAAATCCATGGATTTTTCCTAAAATATCTCCTCACTGAAAACATATAAATCCATCACATTGTGTCCTCTGAGTTTTCTTCATCTAAAGCTTTTGCAGTATTCAGAAAAATAAAATAAAATAATACATACTGCTTAAGCTTTGGAACAACTTTAATCTTTTAAATACAAAAAAAATGGCACGTCAGTTTGTTGTATTTGGTCTATTGGCATTGGTGGTGGCAACCGCATACGCTGCCGACGCACCCTCAGCTGCTCCCACAGCCTCCCCTACCAAGGCACCCGCCACCCAGACCAAGGCACCGGCTGCTGCACCCAAATCATCATCATCATCCACCTCGGCACCCAAAGCATCGTCCCCTGTGGCAGAGGAACCAACACCCGAAGACGATTATTCCAGCCCCCCAAGTGAATCTGCCGAGGGACCCACCGTCTCCTCCCCACCAGCTCCTACCCCAGAGGTTGATGGTCCCTCATCCGATGCACCCACCCCCGGCCCCGAGGTTCTCGATGGCAGCGCCACTAATGTGAAGCTCTCCATCGCCGGCACTGTTGCCGCCGTCGGTTTCTTCTTCTTCTCTCTCTAAGAAGTTTTTCTTAAGCTAACAACTACTTTGTTTGGGACCGAATGATATGTGTGACTGACTTTGTGTAACGTTTGAGATGAGAGACCAAATCTTACTGTATGCGAATTATTTATCAAAAAGATTAAACGGACCCTATTATTAATAAATTAATTAATTATACTTCTAATGTTCTTGTAACATTTTTGGATGCGTTAAATGCTCTTGTCTACTTTCAGTTTGCAGTTTGTTTTGTGTGTGTTTTAAAAGAAGAAAAACAAATATAGGACACAAAATTACAAAACATTAAATACAAAATGATCAAAACCAATGTGTTTCCTTGTAAACTTAAAAAAAATAAATAATAGTACTTGAAGGATTCTAGACATACTAATCCTCCCCACAAGCGCAAAGACTGCGCAGTAATATACAGTTCATATCTCTGAAAGATGAATTATTTATCTCTGTCTCTCACTCTGCTTGCTACCGTAACAGAGCCTACAAAAAGACGAAAAAAATGATCTCTATCAGACATAGACGTAACACAATGTCTACATGTATACATATTTAAAAGTAATGAGCTTACCTTCTTAGCTTGGTCAGTGGATTTAGGTCTCTGTTTGTAGAAATTTGGAAGTGGCTTCGCCTTGAAGCACAGCCTTTGCCGTAGTTTACTCTCTTCTTTCCCCGCACTCCTCTCCTTCTCCTCCTCCTCCTCCTTCTCCTCCTCCTTCTGTGCCTTCTCCATGGCTTTGAATTTCTCCTCTAGCTTCTGAAACATCAGGAACCATGGTAAGAGACAAAGAAGAAACCAATAAAAGAAAAACACTCAAGCTCATCTTTGCCTTTTTTCTTCTCTCTGCTCTCTCCTCTGTTCTTAAGCCGAAGGGTGTGAAACAGCTCGGTGTCCTGCTATTTTTCCGCAATAAAACACAACATTATTGCATTTAAACTGAGCAGTAATTCATTGTGAATTAAAGATGAGTTCTTACTCTGCAGGGAGGAAATTCCATCTTCCTCGACCTGTCTTGGCAGAAGAATCAGGAGCTATTTTTCCTCTGCATTTACTTTTAACACCTGATGATTACTTCTCTAACCACAAATCAACTAAAGTACTTAAGAGTTCATTGAGGCAGTGTTTTTACCTTCTGCTACTAGATAAAGGTGTGGACAAAGAGTCATCCACAATTCCCTTTGCAGACACCTACAAATCCATCACAAGAAGAACATAAGGCACCCTTCTTGATATACCCTATAACAAAAAAAAAAATGAGTGAAACACTATTTTTAACAACCTTATTATTGCTTGATGGTGTCCGGAGAGGAGTTTTGCATTCTTTGGTTTGCTTAGAAGAAGAAACTCTTGATGATCCATCAATCTTCCTTATGATGGACACTAACCTATTGAACTCTTTTGCAGGTGTGAAATTGTAAGAGCTGCTGCTCTTGTTACTAGCCTTCTTTTGACTTGGAGTCCTCTCCGGTACATTGAGCTTAGAGACGAATCTCGGTTTTGTACTGCTCTTTTGTTGTGGTTCTTTGCATTTCTTCTTCTACAAATACTAACAGATTAAGAACACAAGAAGCCATGGGAAAAATAACTTTAATAAAAAAACAAAATTCACCTTAAGGATCATAGGCGTTTTCTCCTCAACCTGATGTTCTTCTTTAACTGTGGAGTCTTTGCCATTGATCTCTGACTCAGTCTTCCCACGGTTCTCTTTCTCATCAGACCTGCTTACTTTTTCTGTAACTACTTTAATTTCAGCATCTAAAGATGCTCTTGGAATCTCAAGAACCGGGTTTGATTCTTTCTTTCCTCCTTCATTGATATCTTCTTGAACTGGAAGGAACTCTACATCAGAGGTTTGTTGTCGGAGTAACAGTGCCTCTTCTGCAGCAGCTTTTCTTGCAGCAGCTAGTTTCTTGTAATGAGCTTCGAAGAAGGCTTTCTTCTGAGCCACAGACCCTGGCTTGGAGTATCTCTCTGCCTCCGCCACATAACGGTTCTGTGTGGGGAAAGATGACCATTTCTCCCAGTCAAGTTTCTCAGACATGAATCTCCCAAAGGACACAGACTGTCCTAAAGCACCAAGAGAATCTCCCTGTGACACAACACAAGATACAGATACATCTTTGTTAGAAATCTCTATAAGCAAAACAGAGAAACCAAAATATATCTAAGTGATATGTTAAAAGTAAGACATGGAATTGAAAGTACAAGTAGAAAGAATGAAGTAACTAAGTAAGAACCTGTGGAGCTGCATATGAGAATGGCTGCATGAGGCAAGCAGATTCTCCCATGCTATTATTTTTTTGGAACAAGTTTCTAATTTTACAGACAGTCAAGTGAAAATTTGTTTTTATCTAGTTAGTTACAAAGATCCCAAATAAGAGTTTGCTTAAAAATATACAAAGAGAAAAAAAGTGGAAATGTGGATTCTTGTCCGTTGTATTTAGCTTTTTTCGCTGTTTAAATTTGAATTCAAAATTTTGCAGGTAGTCTGGGACCATGTCTGTTTTTTTCCGTTGATAGATAAAAAGGCACACACTTTATGAGATAAAGTAAGTAGTCCCTAATATATTATTCTAAATTTATATTATCATTTTTTTTATTGACCAAAAAAAATATATTATCATTTTTTCTTCTAAAGTATTATATTTTTATTTAAGATACACATGATGTTTTCAATAATTTTCTTTAAACATGTTTATTAATATTTTTCGCTAATACTAACAGGAGATTAACAGTTTTGAAAATCCTACATAACATTATATTTCTAAAAGAATTCTAAAGCAAAATCTTCTTCCTTATAATAAATAAAATTATCCATTGGAAGTGGGAATACATGACTTACACTTGGGCAACTAAACTCAAGTGACCTTTTTTGGTTAAAAGGTTGTTGGAGACATCCTCTTCAGCTTGTCCATAATGTCGTGCTCTTTTATGTGTTTGAACTAAAAGAAGATTGAGATTTTGGTTCCTTTGCAATGTTTGAAGATCAAAATACCAATTTAGAATTCTTAAAAACAAAGAACAAATCCTTAAGAATACAAATAAACCCTATATGATCTTTCTGTGAATATCCTCAAACCTCTCTTTTTTGGTTTAATTTGTATCTCTACAATACAATGCTCAAAGACTTTCAAGCTAAAACGAGAGCCGTGCAGGATCATTCCATACCCGTCTTGGAATAGGAGGAAGAAGTTCGTCTCTTGTTTCTGTAACCTTTCCCTCTTGCCCTGACTTTACGAGTCGAGCACACCAATAGCATCACTACCATGAACCCTACTCCAGATATCACCCACACAACGATCACCCACATCTTCAACCTGCTGAATCTCCCTTCAGACGTCGTTTCTTCCGTGGTCTCATCACTTCCTTTGCCTTGTTTCGTTTCCAACTTTCCCACTTTTCTCGAACCCGATGAGATACTCTCGTTTGACTCAGATCCTGGTTCAGGGCAATTCCTTCTCTTGTGATGCAGCAACAGAGCTTCGTTTAGCTTCTGTCCACATTCAATACTCAGAAGGTCTCTTTGCCGTAGATCATTGTCTGCTTGATGGACCTCTGAAGGAGTAGGAGGGTCCGGGAACTTAGACCAGCACTTGTTGATCATATCGGTGTTCCTCCAATTCGCCTTGTCGAAGCTCCAGTTCCCTACTTTGAACTCAAGACCGTAATGGAAAACTCGATAGTCAACACCCGGTTCAGGAACGTAACCAGGGTATATCAATATCTCTTTGTTTATGATATGCCTCAAATTCAGCTGCAATGTATATATGATTATACCAAAGTGTAAGTATTTATCAAATACTCTTACTCTTTTGATCAGAGGGTTGGTTAAAGAATATATATATACCTCAGCAGCACCGAAGGAGTAACCGTACATTTCGCTGATCCAACCGGATTCATATATATCCCCTGTTAACTCCTTTCCGTAGTGTTCTTTGTCTGCTCGAACCTCCTGCGTTTTCAGCAACCAGTACATTGCAAATTTCCTGAGGTCCTCTATGTGCATTATTATTACTCCACCAACTTTATCACATGCCTCGGGATTACGTGTGTGAAGTTTTGCAAGGTCGTTGTCACATCCAATAAGATAGCTACAAACAAAAAGAAAGATACATAAGAGATTTTTTTTTAAAGGATTTATGCATCTTCTTCTAAAGTGTGATAAAAAAAAAGAAGAGGATGTATATGTTACTCATAAGGAGTTGAAACTGGACGTCCGCGAGCTGCCTTAAACTCCCAAGGAGTGATGGGTCCTCTGAGGATCATGTCAGCATCAAGAATTACTATATATTCTGCATCTATATTCGTGTGGTGAAGCCAATGAACAACCGCTGCCGGTTTGTTTATCGCCGGGTACCTGATTCAGTCCAAACATCAGACCAAGATCAAGTTATAATAACCTTCAAAACCCCTGATGTTAAACTTACCAATCGCCTGTGAGAGGATGTCTGCTCATCGAAGGAACATAGTGCGTCGGGGCCAAGTCATGACCTTTATACTTTTTAAGATCTTCATCTGTGCAACTCAGAAGCCGAGTGATATTTCCAGGCTGGCCGCTTAACCTGAAACTGTGCATGAACCCAACTGTTTGCCAGTCGAAATAAGTTGTACACTCGGTGGAAAACAGTGTGTGAATCTTTGGATAAGGTCCCTTGAATTCATCGACGGGAAGCAGCGGCTGGTGCTGGTCTGGCAAAATATGTACACTTCCTGGTGCAAGCAGTTTAGGCTTTGATAACTCCATGAAAGTTTTGCTCTTGAGAAAGCTCAAGTATTTAGACCACTTTGGTCTCGGACACCCGTTTTCAGCGTGACGCAGTATGAGTGCCTCGTTCAGTGTATTCATACATTCTAGACTCAAGAGTAAACCTCTTCGCTTGTACTGATCAGGTTCCATCATTTTCACCTATATTATCATATAATGAAGACTGTTTTCTCAGAAGTTTGCATCCATCATTTGAAGTGGAGTTGAAAACTTGTTACTTAAGGTTACCGTACCTCTCTAGGGTAAGGAGGCTCGGGGAAGAGACGGTTGCAGTCATAGACAATATTGTCTTCGTGGTGGTCAAGCTTAGTGAAAGACCAGTTACCGATGGAGAAAGGCAAGCCGTAATGCATCAGAATAGGCTCAACACCTTCTCGCGGAACATAACCTGGATATATCATCAGATCGTCGTTTATCTTGTGCTTAAGTCCTGCCTGTGGATCAAACACACACACACACACACACGAGTTCTTTATTAATAATGCAAGAGCAAGAGCAAAAGCCAAAAAGAGAGAAGGAGGAGATTTACTTCAGCGGCACCGAAGGAGTAACCATACATCTCACTGATCCAACCTTTGCCGTAAACATCTCCGGTAAGGTTGGTGGACCAGTGAGCAGTATCTTGGCGAACATCTTCAGTCTTAGAAAGCCAAAGAGGGGCCAGGACGCGAAGATCATCGATATGCATAGCGAGAAGACCGCCAACTTTGTCACAGAGCTCAGGATGCTTGGTGTGCAATCGGACAAGCAAGTTATCGCAGCCAACCAAGTAGCTGTTTTGATTGATTGTGGAGAAAATCAAAAGAGAGTGAGAAAAACAATGAAAGTGGTTGTTAAGATGATCATCATATATATTAGATAGAGGTAAGGTAGGTACCCGTAGTGGGCAGCAAAAGGTCTACCCCTTTCAGCACCAAGTTCCCAAGGGATGATAGGACCTCTAAGGATCTGGTCAGCATCAAGAATAACGACCCAATCCACATTCTTGGCATCTTCACTGTGTTGAAGCCAGTGAAGTACTCCAACCGGTTTGTTAATTGCTGGGTACCTATATTATTATTAGTAACAAAAAAAAAAAAGAGAGAGCTTTTGAGTGTGCAAGCAATTTCAAAGACATGCAATTGTTGGGGTTAAATTTACCAGTCGCCGGTCTTGGGGTGTCTGCTCCAAGAAGGGACGCGGAAAGTGGGAGCGAGATCCATGCCTCTGTAATTCTTCATCTCCTCATCGGTACAGCTCAATAACCGGGTAATCGGACCGGGTTGTCGTGATTTCTTGAAGCTGTGCATCAGACCAACCGTTTGCCAATCGAAGTAGTTTTGGCACTCCACAGAGAAGAGCGTATGGATCCGATACGGTGCCCTTTGACCCCATTCATCCCCCGACGCTACAGCTGCCACAATCATCACCATGATCAGACCACCCCACCACCGCATCATCTTCTCCATTTTGATCGATTACGAAGAAGGAGGAAATGGAACAGAGAGAAACAAAGAAAAAAAGTCAATGCATGGAAGATGGATCCAATGTTTATTTCCTTTTGTATAAATTAACAACAGGTGGGACTTATTATGTGATTAGGTAGTGGTCGCCACGACACGACGAACTCCCTACTCTCTCTCAATCATTTCTTTTTTCTCTCCAAATCAGACATCTTCCGCATCATCAACGACTCTCTATTAAAAAAAATGCGTTTTAGGGGGACGACGAACCGACTCTAAATCGCCGAAATCGGGATCCGGCGAGACGTGTGCCTAGTGGCCCTTTCACGTGCTTCCTAACCACGGCGAGTTGCCAGCCTTTACTTTCTTTCTTTTTTTCCTCCTCATTATTACGTATTCCGATTTACTTATTTAATTACTTCCTTTTTTTTGTGCAACATTTTATCCATTTATTTTGGAGTACATTCAGACATCTATATTGACTTGTCTTTTTCTTTTTTTTTCACAAATTGGAACTTCATATATACCAGAATGTTTTCATGATCTATATTGACTTGTCTATACAAGGCCATTTCTTTTCTTCTTATTATAATTCATGTACTTAATACTATATTTAGTATATATTCACTCTCATTGTTTTATGCAACTCGTTTAAACGTATAGAAAAACCTAAATATTTGACATATATATATATATATATATATATATATATATATATATATATAATGTGTGTGTGTATATATATATTAGTTTATTGATTAACTGTTTTTTTTTTGTTTCTCGGAAACTTATAACCTGTGACATTTTTCAATGATTTTTTTGTTATGCTTTTATAAACAATTTTCATCAGAAGTTCAGAACCATCCTTTTATTGGTGTGATTACATGTAGGAGACCAAGTTATGTTGCCTCACGCCACTAACGAATCTGACTCATTCTCCCTCACTAAACTATTTTGCCAATTGAGTGTATGTTAATTATATATTCCCTCTTCCGATTGGGCTTTTATCATTTTAACTAACAAACAAAACAAAAAAAAAAAGAAAGAAAAAGGATCAAATATTGCTGCGATGAGGTCTTTGGTCTCCTTCACCTTAATGATTTTTGTTCTCGTCTTGGCCATGTTGATTATGGTTGCTGATTCTTCATACGGTGAAGGAGGTAAAAAACGCTCTCCTCCACCAATGGCTCCTTCACCATCACCAAGTAGTGATGGTGGTCACTTCGGTGGAACCAACAAAACTCTTCCATCACCTCCAAACTCAGCCACTTTCACCGTTTTCCCACAGCTAATCTCCGCAACAGTAGCTACTACTGTTAGTTTCTTGGTTTTCATCTTTTAACCTATCAACTCCTTCATCTCAATTTGATGAATTTGTGTTCATTCGTCGTTACTGTGATCGTGGGAGCTGTACCAAGTTTCAAACTTCTTTGTTGTTGTTCGCAAACTATAAGTGATGTAACTAATAAACAAAAACTTCTATACTATTGTAAAATAAACTGTGTTATGACTTATGACTAATACACCGAAACTAATATTTATCATCCCATAAGTTGCCATGTGGTATTTTGTTTTATTTGACATGATTCATATGATATCACTTATCATCTTTCATAAGTAACTTATCATTTCATTATTCCAATTTAAACATACTTAATTCTAAAAAAAAGTTAGACAAATAACCAAAAAAAAATGTTTTATCGATATAAATAGCCAAATTAATTATTTCAAAATGTTGTGATGTTATTAATAACCTTTAGAAAGACTCTACACCTAAATGAAACTCACAACCACATGGTCTATATATTAAACCTCATAATTTGTTAATTCCTTGAAGCACACCATGCATTTTGGGGTATATGTTTAAAACTTGTTATATAGTTTAGTTTTTGAATTTCTGAAGATTTAGTTGTGAACGAGTTTTGGTTAACTGAAAAGAAAATTGACACCAATCTAATATAAAAATAAACCAAATTGATCCAGAAGAGAGAGATAGTGCTTGTCTTTTTTTTTTGTCTTAAATGTTTTCTGGGGTTCGGCCCAACCCTAGAAAATTTTGGGCCGGCTCAAAAGAAAACCAAAAGGGGAAAGCGTTGTTGGTTGGTTTGGTTGATTGATTGTGTTTCCTCGCAGTAGCCTCTCCGCCGCGTTCACTCTCTGAAACTCCCAAGTAGTAAGTTCTTCTTCCATTTCCATCTCTATTCACCAATCCTCTCTAAACCTCTTGTTGGTTTAAGATTTGAATCGTAAGTCGTTGATTGCATAAACCCTAATTGCTTGTCAGTATTGAATAAGATTTAGGAGAAAATGAATTACGGAATTGGAATGATAAGGGGGGGAGGATCAAAGGATGTGGTGCGGAGAACGTTTGCAGCAGCAGCTAGTAAAGCGAAGAAAGGTGGGAAAGGAGGTGGTAGCGATGCTCCTAAAGGATCTTCTCTGAGCAAAGAGATCAAATCCACTACCGTTGTTGGTGCCAACACTCTCAAAGATGGATCTGATCCCAAGATTCTTCCAGACTCTGATTACCCTGATTGGCTCTGGCGTCTTCTCCATATTCGACCTGCCCTTAGTGAGCTCAGGAGGAAGAACGTCGAGACTCTTCCCTACGATGACCTCAAACGTTTTGTCAAGCTTGACACCCGTGCCAAAATCAAGGAGAACAACTCCATCAAAGCCAAGAACTGATATCTAGAGGGATACCTTCCTTTGCCCTTTATTTGATTCTAGTTGAGACTATCTCTATCTATCAGTTATGTTACAACATTTTCTGAGTCTACTAAGTTTCCTAGAAGTAGTAGCCCCAATAAGAATTGCTGCTTCATCATGCCTCTCTCTCTGCTTCGGTTACTTGAAAACTCTTTGGCTGTTGCTTTTTTTTTTTCTTAAAGACCAAATGATATGTTCAGCGAATGTAACACAAGCTACCTTTTGTTAATTTTCTTAAGGATAGAGTTGATCGGTTCTTAAAGATGCTGCTGGTGTGTACCTCTTCAGTTTTAGCTATCAAATATACTATTTACCGTGTTAGCATTACATGGGACCTCTAGTATTATTGATATTATTGCTTCATCACGCTTCTCTAGGTGGGTGGATACCAACTCTTGCTGTCTGTCTCCATCTTGTGTGTGTGTGTGGGGTTCTATATCTTCAAAAGAAAGTTAAAACATTCATTCACTTTCTCCCTTTTGCTCTTTCATTATTGCTTTACTTGTCCTCCTCTGACTTCCAATCTCATCTTGTTTTTTGTTTAATTACTTCTGATTCCTTTCTTGTCTTCTGGTGGTTGCATCTGAAACCAAGCTGAACCATCCTCTGCCTTTAACCTTATATGAACAGTTCGGTTGTGCTTCCATTTTGAACCCGGTTTTGTTCAGTGTCTTGTTTAGCTGATTTGCTATGATATTGCTGTATCAGACAAGTAGCTAGTTATTGCTTTTATGTCTATATACCCCCATGCCCATAAAAGTTTAAAAGAGTTTGTAATTGAGTCACCACTCGATCACTCATCACATGCTTTTATGTATAACAAAAAAAAGTAAAGCTAACTTTATTTCTTCTCACATGGCTATTTTCCTCTTTTGACATCCATATCTGACTTTCTTTATTATATCTGCATGTTCCATTTTGTTTTCTTACTTTTATGCTAACTTAATCGACAATGTTTATCTTGCGTAATTTAATTAAATCTTATATTGCTTGCTTCTAAATGATCAAGCATTCTAAATTGCTTGCTGATCAGAATTTGCCCTACCCGTGTTACTAATATGAGATTATTGAGTGTAGTTGGCCACCAGAATCACATTTATCATTGATGTCGGCCTATATTCCTCTTTTCAAAATGTTATTTAAAAGCTACCATCTTTTGTCGTCTAATTACATTATTCTATCTAATATTTAGGCGTATCACATGGTATCTGATTTCTTATTGTTTTTATTTATTTTACTTGCATATACACGGATGTCTTTAAATGAAATGAGCTAGAATTTTCTTTTTTTTTTTCCTGTTTTAAAAAAAAACTAAATATTGGCATTAAATTTAATATTTGGTTGGGGTAATTCAATTTCAAATAGTGTTTTTCTCACTACTAACGGGTATATGAATATTCTAATAACTGATATCCTAGACTTTTAGTAACGAATATTAGGATTCGTCTTTGAATTGCGTCATTCAATTTGTTTGATGTCAAATTAAATACTCCCAGTGATGCGAGCTGATTTGGATAATTCACTAACTCAAATCTTTGAATTGCGTCATTCAGTTTGTTTGATGTGAAATTAAATACTCCCTTGATTCTAGCTGATTTGGATAATCACGGATTTAACATTCGTAGAAAAAAAAAAGTAATTTAACTTTTTGATACAGTCAAGTCTTTGCACACATTATCATATTCCCTTAGGAGGAAAGAAGACACGGTGTCTCTCTATCATTACAATCACACTCCCTTTTTCACTTTAAAGAATTTAGGCATCTCTCACCACCAGTATTGTATTTGTTTATCACTTTCTTCTCCCTCCATTATTGTATTTCTGTTAATTTTTGTGTCGGTATTATTCTGTTAAATGAGATTTATTCAATTAAATGAATTTTTTATTCCTTGATATCTGTTTAATAACTGGTGTAGTGAAGACACCAGATTTCGCCAGGTTCGGTTACGGTAAGTCTGGCGGTTATATAATATGGAGCCAAGTAAACATGATCATTTTCATCACTTGAAAAATAGTTTCAGGACATAATCTTCTCCCTTCACCTTCCCTGACCAATCCTTTCTTCTTGTCTCACTGTTCCTTGCCAGCCAAGAAATCTCTTATCTCATCTTCTGCCTTCTTTCAGTTTTCCAGAACACAAACCAGCCGTTGCTATGCCTCCGACTTACTTCCCTCTAAGGTGGGAAAGCACCGGTGATCAGTGGTGGTACGCAACTCCTATTGATTACGCTGCAGCCAACTGCCAGTACGACTTAGTCCGTGAGCTTCTCCGAATCGACTCAAATAACCTCATGAAGCTCACTTCCCTCCGCAGAATTCGCCGCCTCGAGACCGTCTGGGACGACGAATCCCACTTCCACGACGTCGCCGCCTGCAGGTCACGCGTCGCCAGAAAACTCCTCGCCTCCTGCGATGAAGAAGGTTCCAACGCCAACACTCTTATCCGGTCTGGTTACGCCGGCTGGCTCATGTACACAGCAGCCTCCGCCGGAGATCTAGCTTTCGTTCGCCATCTCCTCGAGAGGAACCCTCTGTTCGTGTTTGGTGAAGGAGAGTACGGCGTCACTGACATACTCTACGCTGCTGCCAGAAGCAAAAACCATGACGTGTTCCGTTTGATTTACGATTTCGCTGTTAGTCCGAGGTTTGAAACCGGCGGTTTTGATCAGCAAAAAGGTGATATTCCGGCGGCTTACAAGAGGGAGATGAAGAACAGAGCGGTTCACTCTGCTTCTAGAGGAGGCAATCTTGTCATTCTCAGAGAACTTCTGAGTGATTGCTCTGTTGAAGATGTATTAACCTTCCGTGACAAACAGGGCTCCACCATCCTCCACGCAGCCGCCGGAAAAGGAAAAACTCTGGTAACTTACTCACTTTCTTACTAAATTATATATATATAGAGAGAGAGATTAAACAGCATTTGAATCAATCTGAACTTGGCGATGATGATGCAGGTTGTAAAAGAGCTTGTGGCTTCATACGGCCCTTTAATAATGGAAGCAATCGACAGCCAAGGGAACACGGCTTTGCATATTGCAGCCTTCCGTGGCCACGCTGATCTCGTTGAAGCTCTGATCTCGGCCTCTCCATCTTTGATCTCCGCAAGAAACAACGCTGGTGACACTTTCCTTCACGCTGGAATCTCCGGTTTCCAGACTCCGGCGTTCGAGAGGCTTGACAAGCACACGGAGCTCATGAACCTTCTCATCACATCCGCTGCCTCCAACTCCCCCTGCGATGTCGTCAACTATAGGAACAACGAGGGACGTACGGCTCTTCACTTGGCAATCTCTGGAAATGTTCCTCTTGAGTTCGTTGAGATGCTCATGTCTGTGAAATCCATTGATATTAACATCAAGGATGCTTCTGGTATGACTCCGCTTGATCTCATCAGACATAAGCCGCAGTCTCCGACGTCTGATCTCCTGTTCCGACGTTTGGTATCAGCCGGAGGGATGTTCAGCTGTCGTGATCAGAGCATCACAAGTGTTGTGGCTTCTCACTTGAAGGATAGAGGAAACTTTTACAGCCCAGGAGCTCGTTTTAGGACATCGGACGCTGAGATATTCCTGAGCACCAGACTTGAAGCAGTGCCTGACAAGATTGTTCCTAGACACGTGAGATCCAGCTCATGTTCCATTGAGATTGGTCAGGTAAACGTGACGGATGAGAATCATCATCTCAAGAAATGCAGAAACGCTTCTGTTAACTCTGCAACAGAGAGATTGAAGAGTGTTTTCCACTGGCCACGAATCAAGAAACAACCTGGCCATTCAAAAAACGATTCTGAGATGAGCATCACGTCGCAAGAAACTCCTGTGCCTCTCCGACAGAGATTCTCAAAAAGCAGCACTTCCTCCCCTGCTCTGCCTATTATTAATAACAATAAGAGAACGTTATCGGTGAGAAGTAACCAATCGAGTCCAAGAGCCAAGAAGAAGCGGTTTGGTTCGGTGCGATCTCGTTCGAGCTCGTTCTCGAAAATATCCATTCACTCTTCTTCGGCTTCTTCAACGTCAAGCATGGTTGATATTAAGCAGAAGGGAGTGTTGATGGATACGAACATAGCCGGACCGTCTGGAATTAACCGGGGTGAGCCGGTGAAAAGTAAAAAGCAGGGTTCGGTGAGGAGGACATTGAAGAGCCATTACTTCTGCTTTGGTGCTTCAGCTTTGTCTGTGAAAACACCAGCCACTGTCTTGGTATAACCTCCTGGTTTGGCAGGTGAGAGAACCAATGGAATCTATAAACCATAAGAAAGGATTCTGTATGCTTTGTTAGAAATCCAATTTTTTTCTATATATTTGAAAACTTTTAGCATAACATTGTTATCTTTCAAAATATAATTTGATAGTGTCATCTAATAACATATTATGTGTGTTTATGAATATGAATGACAATAATAAAATTTGGATGAAAACAAACAAACGACGAAAACTAAAAACCTTACAAGCTTATCCACGCCTGGCGTTATGATCGTTGCTTATTATATAAAACGAATCACATTACTAAGTTACTCTCTGAAGCATTTTCTTCTAGGCAGTTAGTTGAGAGGGAGTCCTCTTCTTGCCTTTCTTTACCTCGGTTCCCCCAGTTTCTGCCAGCTGTACCTTCTTCAGGGCACGGATAATTGCACGTCTTGCGCGGGGTCGCATCTCTCTCACAGTACGAGTGGCATGTCCCCAAAAGGATGCTCATCGCCTTCAAAAATCCTCAGCTTCCGATCTCTGTCCAATTTATAACCAACAACCATGAACAAACAATAACTCAGTGCCTTCTTGTTGTAAACAACAAGTCCTAAAAACTTTGTGAGTAGCCAAAAAAAAAAAAACCAAATCGGCAAGCTTATTAATGTATGGGCATAAAAAATAAAGCCCCAAAGATAAAGGTAAGCAAGCAACAAAGTAAGCAAATGGGTAGACCAAGTGTTAAGAAAATGTTGGACTCTATAATAAAACATGTTTTAGTTGTTACTAAAGAGGCAGCTTTTTGTATACCTTAAAGAGGTTGCCCATTGAAAGAGGCAGCAGCAGCTTGAGTGGCCATGGGGGATTGTTGTTAAGCTTAAGATGATATAGAGAAGGAGGGCAAACACAAATAATAAAGATAAAAATCGCCGAAATGTGGTTTCACTCTCAGTTATACAGATTCATATAGACAAGTCTGCAGGGAAGCGACCGATCTTGGGCCCAAACAACAAGGAAAGGGTTTTAGAAGAAGAAGGGGTATTTTGGTAAACACATATACCTTTTTTTTTTAACGTGGTGGTTTTGAGGAGGGAGGGTTTTAGCGCAGTCAAAGAGGGTTCTTCGAAAAACTTTTTTTAAGTCATTTGAGAGAGAGAGAGAGATGGCTATGGCTATGTTCGTCAGACGAGCTGCATCTACTCGAAATGCGATTGCCGTTCTAAGGATATGCTCTTCTTCCTCCTCTTACTCTGTTGTTGTTAGCCGCGATTTCTCGCACAAGGCCACCCTCAGATCCCCAGATTTGAATTTCGATTTGAAATTGCCCAACAGTTTTCTCACAGATTCTCGTCGTGGCTTCGCCAAAGGCAAAAAATCATCTAGTACGTTCATTTCTCTTTTTATTTATTTAAATAGTAAGTTGATCCGTGAATATAGTAAGGCTTACTTTTACCCTTCTTCTTAAGAGGATGATTCTGGATTGGTGGAGGTATCTCCTGATATTGGGCCTACAGTCAAAGCCACAGCCACTTGTCAAATGGAGGCTGCCATTGATGCCTTGTCTCGTGATCTCACCAAACTCAGAACTGGACGAGCTGCTCCAGGTTCTTATTCCCCTTTTTCCTTCTACTCAGCGACAGCCTTGAATTGATAGTTTAGTGCTTATAAATAAATATTCTCTTGGATTGGATTGCAGGAATGCTTGATCATATTGTTGTTGAAACTGCTGGACTCAAAATGCCTCTCAATCACTTAGCTTTGGTCTCTGTCCTCGATCCTAAAACTCTCTCCATCAATCCTTACGATCCTGATGTAAAGCATATCATCCTCTTTTTATTATTTATAATCAACCTTGGCCACCACGACTTAATCATACTCTAATTTTATATCCCTCCAACAACAACTGCCTTCAAACTTTTTGACATTTGGTAATGAATGTTTTCTCCTTCTTTTTTTTCTGCAGACTGTTAAAGAGCTTGAGAAAGCCATTGTCTCATCTCCCTTAGGATTAAACCCTAAACTCGATGGCCAACGACTTATCGCATCTATCCCTCCGTACTTTCCTCTCTCTCTCTCTCTCTCTCCCTCTGATTACATTGTTCAACTTACTCCCTCCAATCTTACTTGGCCTGTTTTATCTTCTTTTTTTTCTGGAGCAGATTGACCAAGGAGCATGTTCAGGTAAAGCATCCCAACTCTTGTGTCATTCTTCTTTACCCCACCAACACTGAGTTTGAGCCTTTTCCCCTATTATTAATGAACCTACCTCCAGGCAATGTGCAAGATTGTAACCAAGTCCAGTGAAGTTGTCAAACAAAGCATAAGAAGAGCTCGGCAAAAGGTAGAGCTTAGCTTTACATACCCTTCCATGTATACTGTTTCCTTTAAATCCCAACACTATTTATGATCATACACATTTTGTCGTCAGGCACTGGACACAATAAAGAAAGCTGCCTCAGGTCTACCAAAAGATGAAGTGAAAAGGCTGGAGAAGGATGTGAGTGATTCTTTCTATCTCTTTTTTTCTTGCATAATGGGTTTCCTTCTTCCCTTGTTGAACCATGGCGTGCGTCTTTCTTTTTTGTTTACAGGTAGAAGAGTTGACGAAGAAGTTTGTTAAGTCAGCAGATGACATGTGCAAGTCCAAAGAGAATGAGATCACCACCCAAGCTTGATCTCAGTTTCTTATCCATCACAGCTGAACCAAGTTTCAGTCTTCTTTACTTTTTACAAAAGTACCTTTATAGATGATCCAAAGAACTCATTATTTGTTTTCGAATGTTCAATTTGGGTGTCTTGAACGCAGATTGACAGGCTGATACATAGGCCTGGGAATTTGATTCTTTACCCGCGGGCCCCGCCCCATTTGACCTGCTGCGGGGCGGGTGCGGGTCAACAGATTTGAAAAATATGAGGTGCGGGTGCGGGTCACGAGATTTTTATGCGGGGCGGGTGCAGGTCGGTCGAATGTAAACTGTGGGTACCCGCCAACCCGCAAAATTAATTTTTTTTTTTTTTTTGAAAAATATGATATTTAAAAAAATATGATTTATATAAATAAAATATGATATTTATAAAAAAATAATTAAAATTACGAATTTAAATAAAAAATTAATTAAAATATATATTTATATTATTATTTTTAAAAAATAGTAATAAAAGAATATATAATATTTATTTTTATTATTTTTAATATTACCCGCGGGTCCCACGGATTACCTGCCAATTAAGCGGGGCGGGTGCGGGTGAAATTTTTTCTACTTACGGATCAAGCGGGTCTAATTTTTGAATCGAAAAAATGATTCGACCCGCAGCCGGGCGGGGCGGGTCGGGGCAGGTCGACCCGCAAACCCAGGCCTACTGATACACAAGTGCTGAAGGCCCTTCAACCGCCTCAAAATGTCCCATTTAAATTATTATTTTTCTTTCAAATAAGTTGCATGTCTGTTAATTTGATACTTATGGTGGCACTATAATTAATTAACAAAAGAAATGAGTATATTGCCATTTGTAGTTGAAGAGAACTTTCCAAACTTGAAATCTAAGGAAAGGAGGTTGGAGATGAGTCAATTTTGGTACCAATAAATTAACATGATATGTTTTGGTGAATTTGTTACAACCCATTTCTCTAATCCTATTTGCAGTGAGAGGAATGAATAATCCAATGATTAATTTCTCAAGAAAGTATCAAACTATATAACAAGCTTATCTCAACATCCCAATAACTCAGTGCTTTAAGACTTCGTATATAGCATCCAATTAAACTCAACCCATCTCTTCAACAGAAGAAAAACAACTAAGAAAGAAGAAACCGTCTTCACCTACCACAGAATCTCATTGTTTATTAATTAGCTGCATTTAACTAATGCATATTATTTTCTATTATCATCTAGAGGCCATATAGTTTGTCGGCAAAAAGATATAATACATGTAGTATACATATGGTTTCTAACAAGAAAAGGAGAAAAAAAAAGAATTAAGACATAACAGGATCCAGTTTTGCCCACTCTCATTTATGTCGGAGGAGAAGGGAATCTCAGCCAAAGTTAAGGTTGTCTTCGAGACGCGCGAGAAAAGCGCGTCGAAACTCACTATATAATCCATTGTGAAACAGAACGGGTATCCTCGTAACGTCGTCGTTTGGATAGATGTTTGCACGACCAAACTCCTTTCTTTCTTTTTTAAATTCAGTTTCAGATATTTACAAAAAGAAATTATTCTTATTTTTCTCTGTATTTTGGCATCATAATGGTTTTATATCTCTAGTTTTGCTTCTGTATAGATTCTCCATTCTCTGTCAGTGGCTCATATCCTCTAATCAACAAAAAAACGCACACAAGAAGAAAAAGGAAACAAAAATAAAAATCTGAAATTTTATTCTTCTGCAAAGAAAAAGAGGAGGAGGAAGAAGAAGTACTCACATTTTGATTCTGCACTTGTTGGGTATTATTCTCTAAGATTTCTCGCGAAAGCTCTGCATATTACATTTCACTGCTTTTACTTGCTATAGAATCTCTGTTGGTTGATTGGATCTGATGTAAGATAATGCATATCAGGAAATAATATAGATTATAAGGATCTCTCTGTAAATAATGCTAAGTACATTAACCCTACTTGTACGATTGTATATATACGGTTATCATTCTCTAATAATACAATACATTCAGTCTAATACTCTCTACATGGTATCAGAGCTTTATACCTAAAAACTCTGAGCCGCCTTTTTCATTTTTCAAACTTTTTCTCATCCTTTACGATGTCTGCAACTCACTCTTCAACTACTGAAGTCCCTGTTTCAAACTCCAACACTCTTCTCAATGTTAACATGGCCAATATCACCAAGTTAACTGAATCCAATTTCATGATGTGGAATCTTCAAATCCACGCTCTCCTTGATGGGTACAATCTAGCAGGCTTCATCGATGGCTCTGCTATAATCCCACCCGACACGATCACCACTGATGCTGGTACTGAGCCGAACCCTGCTTACAGCCTCTGGAAGAGGCAAGACAGGCTCCTCTACAGTGCTCTCTTGGGTACTATCACCCCAAATCTCCAGCCAATTCTGTCCACTACTACAACTGCAGCACAGATCTGGAGCACTCTCAATCTCACCTATGCCAAGCCGAGCAGAGGTCATATCACACAAATCAAACAGCAAATCAAGAGCTCGACCAAGGGAACCTCGTCGATTAATGAATACTTCCAAGGTCTCACTACCCGTTTTGATACACTTGCTCTCCTAGGAAAGCCTTTTGATCATGAGGACCAGATTGAACACATCCTCGCAGGTCTTCCAGATGATTACAAGACCCTTGTTGATCAGATTGAAGGACGTGATGTAGCTCCTTCTCTCACGGAGCTTCATGAGAAGCTAATCACCTATGAAGCTAAACTCCAGGCCGCTACACCTGCGCCCTCTGCAGCTCCAGTCTCAGCGAACTTCACCAACTACCGTGGTAACTCTGGTAACAATCAGAATCGTGGCCATCAACAGTCAAAGCGAGGAGGCTACCGTGGACATCAAACATGGCAGCAACAACAACAATTCAACCCGACGTCGAATCCTAACACTTCAAGAGGTTATCAAGGCAAGTGTCAGCTCTGTGGGATTTTTGGTCATAGTGCCCGTCGCTGTACTCAACTCCAGAACATGAGTTCTCCGCAACCTACCATGCCTCCGCAGTTACCTTGGCAGCCACGCGCTAATCTGGGAGCTGTCTCACATTACAATCCTCAGCAGTGGCTTCTTGATAGCGGTGCTACGCACCACCTTACCTCTGATCTCAACAACCTAGCGTTGCACCAGCCTTACAATGGTGGCGAGGAAGTCTCGATTGCAGATGGTTCCGGTCTGCACATTACGCACACGGGCTCTGCTTCTATTCGTACACCTTCTAAAACTTTGCTGCTTAATGACATTCTCTGTGTTCCACACGTCAACAAAAATCTCTTATCAGTTTATAGGCTGTGCAATGCTAATCAAGTCTGTGTTGCTTTCTTTCCATCTCATTTTCAGGTGATGGATCTCAACTCGGGGGTCAAGTTGCTTCAAGGCCAAGCGAGGGGTGAATTGTATGAGTGGCCGGTGTCTTCTACCCTGAAACCTTCTTCCTATGCTGCTTATCCAGACACCAAAGCCACACTTTCTCAATGGCATAAACGCCTAGGCCATCCCTCTTTTGCTCTTTTAAAATCAGTTGTTTCCAGTTTTTCATTACCATGCTCAAACATTTATGCTTCTGTTTCACCTTGCAATGATTGTTTGCTTAATAAAATTCATAAACTCCCCTTTCAACAAAGCTCTATTATTTCTTCAAAACCTCTGCAATACATTTTTACAGATGTATGGCAGTCCCCTGTTATCTCTACTCAAAACTACAAGTACTACTTAGTACTAGTGGATCACTACACCCGTTATTGTTGGATGTATCCTCTCAAAGCCAAATCTCAAGTCAAAGAAATTTTCTGTGCCTTTAAACCCCTTGTCGAAAATCGTTTTCAAACCAAGATTCAAACTCTCTACTCGGACAATGGGGGTGAGTACTTGGCTCTTCGATCTTTTCTTTCCTCTCATGGTATATCACATCTTACAAGCCCCCCTCATACACCTGAACACAATGGCCTTTCTGAGCGGAAACACAG
This sequence comes from Hirschfeldia incana, assembly GCA_026261945.1. Taxonomy (NCBI): domain Eukaryota; kingdom Viridiplantae; phylum Streptophyta; class Magnoliopsida; order Brassicales; family Brassicaceae; genus Hirschfeldia; species Hirschfeldia incana. Next base: position 5,448,167 of record JABCMI010000021.1, read on the forward strand.
ACATATAGTTGAAACAGGTCTGTCTCTGCTCACTGCTGCTCATATGCCTCTCTCGTACTGGCCTTATGCCTTCGCAGCAGCAGTGTTCCTTATAAACAGACTTCCCACTCCTGTCCTCTCTCATATATCTCCTTACCAAAAGCTTTTCCACACTACCCCGAACTACCTGAAGCTTCGAACCTTCGGTTCTCTCTGCTTCCCATGGCTTCGGCCTTATGCTCCAAACAAACTCGAAAACCGCTCCACTCCTTGTGTCTTCATTGGGTATTCCTTAACTCAGAGTGCTTATCTCTGTCTTGACCCAACCTCAGGACGAATTTATACATCTCGTCATGTCAGGTTCAATGAAACACAGTTTCCTTTTCCAACTCTTACCAAAGCAAAACCTCAAACAGCCTGCCCTCAACCCTCACCATCTCCATTCCCTCCTGTTACAGTTATTCCAGTACCACCGACACTCATACACTCATCTCCTGCGGCTGCTGCGAACAACCAACCTCCTGGTTCTGATTCATCACCACCACAAGAGTCGTCGGCGTCATCAACCTCGACGCCTACTGTTCCTCTTCCAGGCTCACAGACAGCTCAACAGAATCAGACTGCAGCTCCGCCTCCTCAACCTGCAGTTGTCGCCGCACCAGTTCCTGAACAACAAAATCGTCACTCCATGACGACGAGATCAAAGAACAATATTCAAAAGAAGACAACCAAATACAACCTTACCGCAACACTGGAGACAGATCCCCATTGGATTCCATCAACTTGGCAGCAAGCGATGAAGCATCCAAAATGGCGCGCAGCCATGAGCTCAGAGTTCAACTCCACCACAGAAAATCATACTTGGGATCTGGTGGAAATGCAAAGGTATATGAATATTGTTGGATGCCGATGGGTTTTCACAATTAAATATCTTCCTAATGGCGAGATTGATAGATACAAAGCGAGGATCGTAGCTAAGGGATATCATCAACAACCTGGTATTGATTTTACAGACACCTTTAGTCCTGTTATTAAATCAACCACCATCCGCCTGGTTCTTGGTCTTGCTATCAACAACGACTGGCCCATCCGTCAGATTGACGTTAACACTGCCTTCCTCCAAGGTCGTCTTGATGAACAAGTATTCATGTGTCAACCTCCTGGATTCTCAGACCCTGACAGACCTAACCATGTTTGCCGCCTGAAGAAAGCACTTTATGGCTTAAAACAGGCTCCACGTGCCTGGTACTCTGAGCTGAAGAATTTTCTTCTTCATACTGGTTTTAAAAATTCCTTAGCAGACACCTCTTTGTTTATCTTCAAAGCAGCTAATGCCTTTGTCTATGTCTTGGTATATGTGGACGACATACTGGTCACCGGCACCAACTCTCAGATAGTTCAACGTGTGATTGATGATCTTGCTCGCAGGTTCTCCATAAAAGACATGGGCAATATCAGTTACTCTTTGGGGATCCAAGCAATACGTACTCCTCATGGACTTCATCTGAACCAGAAGAAATATGTTCTTGATCTGTTGACAAAGACTAATATGCTTCATGCGAAACCAGTATCCACTCCTCTCGCCTCCTCACCTAAGCTATCTCTCCATTCTGGGGTCAAGCTTCCTGATCCAAGTCCGTACCGCTGTCTCGTTGGTAGCCTGCAGTATCTAGCTCTAACGCGGCCAGATATCTCGTATGCGGTCAATCGCTTATCACAGTTCATGCATCAGCCCACAGAAGATCACTGGACTGCGGCTAAACGTGTCCTCAGATATCTCTCAGGAACCCTTGGTCATGGCATCTTTCTCCGCAAGCAGACGAACCCATCTCTTCATGCATTCTCCGATGCGGACTGGGCAGGAGATTCAGATGACTATGTCTCTACCAATGGATTTATCATTTATCTCGGCAACCAACCAATCTCCTGGACTTCAAAGAAACAACAAGGTGTTGCTCGTTCTTCGACGGAAGCCGAGTACAGGTCAGTAGCAAACACTGCAGCAGAACTAAGATGGATATGTTCTCTCCTTTCTGAACTTGGGTACAAAGTCAAGACGACACCTACGGTCTACTGTGATAACATAGGAGCCACCTATCTCTGCGCCAACCCAGTGTTTCATTCTCGAATGAAACATATTGCACTCGACTACCACTTCGTCCGCGGTCAAATTCAAAACAAGGTGCTCCGGGTTACTCATGTTTCAACACAAGACCAACTAGCCGATGGCTTTACAAAGCCTCTTCCGCGTGCACGTTTTCAAGACCTCAGGTCCAAGATTGGAGTCATTCATGGACCTTCTTCTTGAGGGGGTGTATCAGGAAATAATATAGACTATAAGGATCTCTCTGTAAATAATGCTAAGTACATTAACCCTACTTGTACGATTGTATATATACGGTTATCATTCTCTAATAATACAATACATTCAGTCTAATACTCTCTACAATGCAAACATAGAGATACTCAGAAAATCTCCACTTGTGGATTTTTTTTGGATCTTGATCAATCATAAATCAGTGTGTGCTTTCTTGTTCATGAGTATTATTAATGTTGATGCATTATTGCATTGTCTAAACATTTGTAAAAAGAAAAAAGGTTGAATTGAATGCTTAGGTTAGGCAAAGCTTTTTAGTGGGTATTATGATTGATTCATAGTGTATTATACCAGTTTGATAGGGGAAATGGTTTTGGGATTAAACTCGAAGAACCGAAGAGGAAGCTCTTCGACGATACAAGTTGATTACTTGATCCACATTCATGACATCAAGCCTTGGCCACCTTCTCAGTCCCTTAGATCGTTGCGCTCCGTTGTGATTCAGTGGGAGAATGGTGAGCGAAACTCTGGGACAACAAATGTGGTAGCTCCTTCTCTTGGATCTGTCATTGGGGAAGGCAAGATCGAATTCAACCACTCCTTTAAGCTTCCCGTAACCTTGTTGAAAGATGCGTCTGCTCGGAACAAGGGGAGTGATGTTGTATTCTTCAAGAACGTCCTGGAGCTCAACTTATACGAGCCTCGCAGAGAGAAAACACATCAGCTCTTGGCTACTGCCACGCTTGATTTGGCGGAATACGGCATTGTGAAAGACAGTCTGAGCTTGACTGCTCCAATGAACAGTAAAAGAAGCTACCGGAATACCACGCAGCCTGTTTTGCATCTCTCTATCCAACCCTTCCGTGCCCCTTCTTCTTCAAGGAACAGCTCCAAGGACGGTGGTGAATCTGTATCTGCCTTAATGAACGAGGAATACGATAAGGAAGCTGAGATTGCTTCCATCACAGACGATGACCTTTCTTCACACTCCTCCTTGACCGTTTCATCTTCAACTTTGGAGTCTAATGCTGCTTTTTCTGTGCCTACTGAAGAGGTAATCAGACATGTTTCCATTTTTCTTTTTATTAATTACATCATAGATGAATGGAATGTCTCTACTCATGTCTTCTTCTTATTTACAGGAAGAACATGAGAGGGTGGTAAACAAGAGATCACACTCAGCATCTCAAGGAGAAACTGCTGACCAGATTCCCTCCTCAGTTGATGATCTATCCTCTGTGTTTAATCTCATTCCTGATTCTGCACCCAACACTTGTGTCTCTGAGCTTGATAGCGGCGAGACCAAGTCTATGCCTTTACAAACCGATGATCACAACTCCGTAAATGCCTCGCCTCCTCGAGCCTCTGAATCAGAGAGTAGAGTTGAGAAATCAAGAAAGGTGAAGTCTGTTCGGTCATCCCTGGATATCTCTCAGAGCGCAAAAGTGTTTCCACGGGAGACCACTTTGGAGAGAAAAGTCAAGGACTTGGAAAGTAGAGTAAAGAAGCTTGAAGGTGAGCTATGTGAGACTGCAGCCATTGAAGCAGCGCTCTACTCTGTGGTTGCAGAGCATGCAAGCTCATCAGCTAAAGTTCATGCGCCCGCTAGACGTCTTTTGAGGCTCTATCTTCATGCTTGTAGAGAAAACCTTCTTATTTCAAGAAGGGCTAATGCTGCTAAAAGTGTTGTCTCCGGGTTGGTTATTGTCGCCAAAGCCTGCGGGAACGATGTCCCTAGGTTGACATATTGGTTGTCAAACACTATCATTCTGAGGGCGATCATAAGTGATAAAACAAGTGTAGAAGAAGAGGAACTGCCTCTTTCTGTTTCTGTTTCTGCGGGACCAAGGAGAAGTAAGACACAGTCCGAGAAACAACGATCATCCCTGACGTGGAAAGATTCTTCCCTTAGGAAAAAGGGCAATGGTGCATGGGATGACCCTAGAACATTTATAACAGCCCTCGAGAAAGTGGAAGCTTGGATCTTCTCACGCGTTGTAGAATCCATATGGTGGCAGGTAATGGCTCTGCTCTGCTCTGCTTATTATTCTTTTAACCAAAATGATAATAATACAAATCTTTTTTGATTGCAGACTTTGACACCGCGTATGCAGTCTTCGGCAGCCAATGGTTCAGGCTCAAATAAAAACTATGGTAGAAGTCCGAGTTCGGTGAACCAGGAACAAGGTGACTTCTCCTTAGAGCTTTGGAAAAGGGCTTTCAGGGATGCACACGAGCGTTTATGCCCTCTGCGAGCTAGTGGCCATGAATGTGGTTGTTTGCCCGTCCCTGCGCGTCTGGTAACACACATTGTTTAGAGTTTTCACTTTAGGACCCCTCAACTCAACTTCACTTTTCTTTTTTATTTTCTGTAAATGCAGATAATGGAACAGTGCGTGGCTCGGCTGGATGTCGCAATGTTCAATGCTATACTTCGTGATTCTGATGAAAACTTCCCAACAGACCCTGTATCTGATCCCATTGCTGACTCCAGGGTCTTGCCTATTCCTTGTTCTATCACAAGTTTCGGTTCTGGTGCCCTCCTGAAAAACTCGGTCAGTGCCACTCCTCAGCTTGTATTCCCCCCCCCCCCAAGCAAGCCAATGCCTTATGGATCTCATGCATTTCTAATTATTTTTATAACAGATAGGAAACTGGTCCAGGTGGCTCACTGATTTATTCGGCATCGATGATGACGATGAGAATAGCCACGTTGGTACACCTTTCAAGACTTTCAATCTTCTCAAGGCGTTGAGCGATCTAATGATGCTCCCCAAAGATATGCTCCTCGACACTAGTGTTAGAAAAGAGGTGTAAATGAATGCAACACTCTTCTTTTTTTTTCTTATCTCCTAAAACTTCTATTTTGTGTTTTCATTATCGATTCTTATCTCTCGTCATTGTGAAGGTTTGCCCACTGTTTGGTGCACCGTTGATCAAGAGAGTGTTGAATCATTTTGTCCCCGATGAGTTTTGCCCTGACCCAGTTCCCGTTGCTCTACTCGAAGCTCTTGAATCAGAGGTGAGACCCCCTCTTTGTAAATAAAAAAAAAATGTGATGCATCAAAAGTCAGTCAAGAAGCTAATTTTAGTAACAGAAACGTGATGATGATCGCCCTTTCCTTGTAGGAGGGAGGAGAAGAGAAGTCTATGATCACAAGCTATCCATGTACGGCACCTCCTCCGGTGTACTCTCCACCTTCAGGGACTTCAATATCCACTATCATTGGAGACTTTGGACAGCCTCAAGCGCCTCACCTATGCCGCATCAGGTCTTCGGTTACAAGAAAAGCCTACACAAGCGACGACGAGCTTGATGAGCTGAGTTCACCGTTGGCTGTTGTTCTTCTTCAACAGGCGGATTCTAACAAGGTCAATAATGTCGGTGCAGATGAGACAGTCAGGTATCAACTTCTCAGGGAGTGTTGGACCAACGGGGACTGACCAGACGTTGATGTGTGTTTTCAATTCTCTCACCTGTGACTGAAGCTGTTATATGTGTCTTTCCCAGTTCGATGTTGGGTGTTGTTGCTATGTATAGAATGTAGCACGAACTTTAATTAACAGTATCAAAGACATGTTTACACTCTTGACACACTTCAAGCGAGTGCGTGTTGCATAGACGTATCAAGTGTATCAAACTTATTCTGACAGACAAACACTACTAAATATAAACCAATCATGGACAAAAATGGGTTTTAGGTAAATTATTACTCTATATATGTATATATATTTATAGACTCATTACAAGCTTTATGTGTTTCATCCTCATCACTTTGGAGATCTCTCGCAAAACTTTTCGAGTTGCATATTTGTGAAAGCAAAAGAAAAATCAGGTCGTGCCCTAAGGCAGACACATAAAAATGAAAAGAAAAAGATCAAAATTTATAAAGCAAAGCTTAGAAGACTAGGCTCTGTGTTGATCATCAGAGAGTAAGCTTCTGTGAAGTCGCCAAATTCGTCTGCTTCAGATGCAAGGCTGACAATAAGCCCTGCCATGTTTCTGCTGATGTAGCACTGCCGACATGAAAGTCAAGAAGTTTCCTCTGCTTCCTGTAGTAATCTTCCAGGGGCTTCACCTGATGCATCCCCATAAAGATTTTATATTTTTTTTAGTAGAAACAATCATGTTACCCAAAGACAAGGGATCAAAAAAAGAGAGCAAGAGAGTACCTCCTCAGCGTAGACACTCAGGCTCTCCCTCCGGGATTTGATTGCAACAGCTGAGGGTAAGATAGAGCCGAGGAACTCCTGGCGAGGTTTTAGAGGTGTATCACTAAGAGAAGCTCGGTTTACCAGATGCTCCTCAGAGCATTTAAGATTCACAACGAGGTCAATGTGAGCGATTTGATCAAGAGTTTCCTGCGGAAAAGAAGATATTCAGAAAAAAAAAAGGTGTGAGCAATTATCACAGTGGAAACTGTATAATAATATAATAAAAGTGGGGGGAGAAACAGACGGCTTGAAGAAGAGTGCGGGGAATGCCATCAAGAATGAAACCAGATTCACCCCTTGCATAGCCTTCTTCCAGGCGCTTGGATAGGAGAGCAAAGACAAGACCCTTGGGAACATGCTTTCCTTCATTTACGGCACTAGCAATCTGTGTATTTTGTTGTATAGAACCAGAGAAATAAATAAGCTCATGAAATGAAGAAACGACTTAGCAAAACAGAAAAAAAAAGGAAAAGTGTGATGTTTTATCATATTTGTAAATTGATTATAATTTCCTTAAAAGGAACAACACATTTAAAGCCTATTAGCCCATCAACGCAAGATTAAGTATAGGACACATAATAAACCCCATCTACTCATATTGAAAATCCTAATTAAACCATAATTAACCTTGTTAAATAATTACAAAAAAAAGAGAGAGAGAATGAGAAAAGAAGAAAAAGGGGACCTGTTTGTAGAGAGAAGAAGTAGGGCTGAGGTCTTGACGGACCAGCGATCCCATTGAAATGTGAGCAACTTCAAGAAGGCTTGAGAGCCTCTCTGCGAAGACGTGCCTCCTTGCTCCCGGCGCCCCCATCACCACCCATTGTACTCCCCTCTCCCTCCCTCTCCTCTCCATATCAAGTCCCCGATCTCCACCGTCGTACACGTCCTCTTCATCCGAGTCGTAGTCAAACGCCACTGCTGCCGATGATCCGAACGATCGGCGCGCCGCCGCAACGATCCTTGAAAGCGGCGAAACTCCTCTCACGCGGCTCAACCACGCCATTCGTGATTGACTGATTGGTGAAGGCGTGGTGGCGGCGGATTCAGACAAAGACAAAGAAAGAAAGAAAGAGTTTGAGGTTGAGGTTTAACAACAAACAAACAGATGGACTCTTTCTCTCCCTCTCTTGCCCCTCCCTTTTTCACTAATCCACGGAATATTGCCACTCCCTGCCTGCGTGTCCTCTTTTTGTTGACTCTCTATCGCAACTGCATCCTAGGTTCAACTACTAACAAAGCCATATATATGCTCGGCTCAAAGCCCGTAACTATAGGCCCAATTGTATTCAACCATCCTAAAATCCCAACCACAAACATTACAAAATTTATTCACATGATGTAAGAGCTTGCTCACGATCACGACGAAATAATTAAGGAGGAGAAGAATAGTCAAACTGTCAGAGTCAACGGAATCTTCCTCCTCTTAGTAACGAAATCACCGAGCAAATTCTTTATACAAAGAAGAGAATGGGGGAAACTTGTCAACTTAGAAATTCAAAGCCGCGAGAACTAATAAGTGTCTCTTGTCCTTTGAGGCGCCGTAAACAAGTACTTCAGACCACATATGTTAACGTACGGTCCAATAATTAACATGTTTCTTTCTTTTCGATGATTTTTTCAACCTTTATCAAACCTCCCTCCTCCAATCTTCTTCTATAAGTATTCCACCACATTTCTATTTGTGCCTCATAGCTCCCAAGAAAGAAGAAGAATCCATAGTCTTTACTATATATATTCATATCCTTGTGTTTTTCCTTCTCTCGACTCTTATTTTCTCTATATATATATGAAGAGCAAGAACGTTACAAAACGTGAAGAGTATCAAAGGGTCTTTAGTTGCTTTGACAAGAGCCAACAAGGGAATGTTTCTGTTTCCACCATCGAAAGATGTGTGGATGCTATTAAGGCCGGGGAAAAGGCCGTACCACAAGAAGAGACAGCGGATACACATACTCATAAATCCTTGGAACTCGACGAGTTTGTGAAGCTGGTGGAAGAAGGAGACGAGGTAGACAAGGAGAATGACTTGAAGCAAGCTTTCAACATGTATGAAGAGAGTGAAGGCATCACGCCTAAAAGTTTAAAGAGGATGCTAAGTTTGTTGGGGGAGTCCAAAAGCCTTGAAGAATGCGAGGTTATGATTTCGCAATTTGATACTAATAGGGATGGAATTGTTAACTTTGATGAGTTTAGAGTTATGATGCAATAATGTATTGCCACTGTTTCATTTTAGTTATATGTTTACGCATACATACAGATTAAAATAAAATATGATTTGTATATTTCAAAATAAAAACACGATTACTTATACACATAATCATATTTTAGCCAATAGAAAAATAAAACAGAAAATATTAATAATAAATTTTGCATCGAAACTTTAAACCAACACTGATTTTGAAACATTTTTTCTCTATAACAATTAATATAATTAGATCATATAAAACTGAACCATCCTTAAATCAACAAGTTCCATATCATTCCAAACATAAGAGAAAAAATGTCTGACTCATTTACAACGTAAGCATACAAAGACCGTGTCTGCTTATGCTCATTGATCTTCTAAAAAACCAAATAATTGTGGCATAGAACAACACATGCTTATGTTCATATCGTTAATTTTACTTTCATATATTTTCTCTTCATCTACATCATATCACAGCATACACAGTTATGCTGAAACATGATTTTTTTTGTTCAAACAACTAAATAATGGTGGCAAATGGTGAGTAGATTTTTTAGATATATTTGTTTATATATTACATTTTTACGAAACTATGTGTACAAGTTAAAAAGGTAAAAAGTGTGATAAGGCAAACTATTATATTAAAAATGAAACAAGATTAAATACAAACTAACAACATGTACAACACAAATTATAAAATCTGACAAATTAATTTTCGTCCTTTAGAGCGGGTCATATAATCTAGTTTGATATTTATAAATCAGATGTGAGAGGGGGACGTACATTTCACGCGGCATGAAACAGAATGACAAAATGCAAGGAGTCAGAAAAAAAAGAAACATTAAAACAACAATCAAGATTAGATAAAACAAATAAAGTGTGGGGGAGCCCATATCATAATGTTAGGATGACCAATACGAAGAGGCCATAATAAATTATATGAAAATAAACGAGACAATTAAGACACTTACCAAATCGAAACTGCTCTTTTTGTCATACCAATTAACTTGGCTTTGAAGCCCCTCTCTTTGCTTCTTCATCTTCCTTCCTTCCTTCTCTCTCTCTCTCTGCGTTTTAGATTCTCTAAACTCATTTCCCCCACCTGTCCTAAACCCAAATCAGTCTTGCTCTCTGTGCTGAGGACACACGCACTACTCGAGTGAGTCTTCAGATGGGATCCTGTGTCTCCTCTTCTCACAACACCATCAAGACCTCCTCTGATTCCGCCGTAAAGCTTTCGTCTCTAATCTCTGAACCTGACACGAAATCCCCCGTCAAGAATGACGTCATTAATCCGGCCACGATCAATGGGAACTCTTTCATTGATTCGGCTCCTCTGGATTCCTCAGGTGATATGATCATGTACTTCTTTGCGTTAAATTTACTTTTTTTGTCCAAGAAACGAATAATTAAAGTAAAACGAATATATTGCGTATTAAGCAAAAGTTGTTAATACCTGTGATCGATTGGTTGCTTTAGTGCCGACAAATTTAGAGTGGTTTACTTTTTCAGGCCCAATCAAGATGTATTGACTTAGATATCGTATATTGAGTCATATGCATAATGCATTCATTAGGTGAAAATGAGATTTTAATTTGATAAAGTTAGTTTGATGATGGTCATAAACATGGGTAAATGTGCAACGGGGATCTATCCATTTACAAAATAATAGTAGTAGGTACCACATGGACAAACGGTGAAGCGTACGCTAGAGGTTAGAATGTCTTCAAGGCATATACAGTTAGTGATATGTATAGTGTACATATATACATGGACCACACCTCAAGTTGCAACTTTCATATATTAAAAAATCATAATGTTTAATAAATGTATGATGTTGCAATGTACTGTTGAAAAATCATAACAACCGTATAGTTAGTTAGGAGTACAGCTACTGCATTCACTCAAAACCTCCAATTTCTTTTACCTTATAGATTAAAAAATGTCAATTATCCTTTTCCTTGTGAGTTGTGACATATTATATGAGATAATGATGATTTAGATTGTTTCTTAATGTAACAAAGAGGAGATCACGTTTTTCGATTCAAGGGGGTGGCTTGATTCTGACTGTGAAGATGATTTCATGAGCGTTGATGGTGGTACGTATGACGTTTATTGAGAAGTTACTTTTTTATAGCATATATGATATATCTGTATACAAATCTTGATTTTTTTTCCCAATAAATAAAGAATGAACATTTGACTTGTTTCATTGCAGAATTTACGCCGTCACGAGGAACAACACCGGTGCATCACAAATTCGGTGACCAAACTTCTAAAGCAGATGAGAAAAAATATGAAGAAGAACCGTCTCCAACAGACAACAAGAAGAGACTCATCGAACTCTTCAAAGAGACGCAGGATCAAGATGAGGATGAAGAAGAGGATGACATGGCAGAAGGCAAAGCAAGAGCATGTCTGTGGCTAAGAACACCGGTCAGATCTTCTGCACCGGCGACTCCTTATAATGATAATGACACAGAAAGACAACAACTCAAGAGAGTGAAATCTGCGGCTCAAGGCGGCTGCGTTCTGCGTTTGGTTTCTTGTAGCAGCTTCACTGAGCGGCGACGGAAGATGATGAATCATACCCCCGTTCACGTCCAACGCTAAGCCACCCCTACTCCCTTCCTAAGAAAACTTAATTAAACTACTTATACGTTTAGTTTCTTAATTTCATAATTTGTCCCCTTAGTTTTTTTTTCAAACGCTCGGATAATCTCTTCACAGTTCATAATGCCTATTACATTTGTATTGCACTGTTTTCTCTGTTACTTTCTCTATTTTCTTAATTATATAAAAAAAATAACTAAACTTGATTTTTGAAAATAATTAAATTTATGCCATGAAGAATCTGAAGCTTCATTCTAAAAAAGGTTAAACTCCCTTCCTATTCAGTGTATAACTATTCTACCCATCAAAGCAAGAATTTTAAATTTGTGACAGAAAGAATTTGAATTTTGTATGCTATACTTGGAAATCCACCTTAAGGTTTATGTTCTGTTCTAAAAAATATTTTCCTAAAATAAATTGATAAAAAGTATATAGCAAAACAGCTATTAACATTTCTGACTCCATATAATCCGCCCATAATACATGTTCCCTGTTAATAGAACTCTGACTAAAAAATATAGTAAGTAATACCGACAAAAGAAAATATATAGTAAGTAGTAGTTGTATGGAGAAGAGAGGTGGAATTTCTTTTCCTAAATCCCAACAGATAATTCTCAGAAAAAAGCCCAAGAGATAAAAGTTCTCCAGCTTTTACAAAGGCTAATAAGAGAGTAGAATGCAATCGTCAAATGAAAAAACTTTTGAACTTTTCTGTTTTCTTCATTTTGTACTACTACTATTTGGTAACCAAGTGTTTTGCATCCAAGCACGAGCCAACTCCAATTTGAATCTCATAGTGACTGGATCTGCGCATCCATCTGCGTTACCTGTGGAAACAACCTTCAAGTTTCCTTCTCCATTGCATCTTATCCCTCCAGGTGGTGAGAGAAACTTTGGGAAAGGAAAAATAGATCTAGGAGGTCTTGAGGTAATCCAAATCTCCATCTCAACTTCAACGTCACAGAGAGTATGGAGAACGTTCGAGAGAGGACCTGATAATATGGGAGTCAGCATCTTCCAGCCCATCAATCTTCCTAGTGGTTTCTTCACCCTTGGTTTCTATGCACAACCCAACAACCGTATGCTTTTTGGTTGGGTTCTTGTTGCAAGAGACTTATCTGGGAATAGTTTGAGACAACCCCTCGACTACATCGAAGTCGGGAACACTACCTCCCTCACCGTCAAGCAAGACGGGGCTGCTTATTTTTGGCAGCCTTTATGTCCCAATGGGTATGGAGCGGTTGGCCTATTTGTCACTACGTCTCCTTTGAAGCCCCCTCTAAGACAAGAATCTATAAGTTGTGTTGGATCCCATCTTACGGACCAGAGGGGAGAAGCTGATACATGGGTGTGGATGATAGAAGGGATAACTTTATCTGGTATGAGACCGGCCAACAGAGGAACAGAAGCGACAGGTATGTACACAGGGACATTCAGTTTTCAACAACAAAACTTTCCTCGTCCCTTTTTGTCCTGCTTGAGAAATACAAAATTTGACTTGTCTAGCATGCCAAGCCAAGATCAGACAAGAGTTTTGTTTCAAGCTTTCTCTCCTTTGATATATTTCCATCCCGAGGAAGAATTTCTTCCTTCCTCTGTAGATTGGGTTTTCTCCAACGGTGCCTTGTTATACCAGAAAGGCAACGAATCTAACCCCGTCCCTGTACAACCTAACGGTTCAAACCTTCCGCAAGGCGGCTCTGACGATGACTTATACTGGGTGGACTATCCAAAGGATAAGAACGCAAGGGAAAGGGTTAAGAGGGGAGACTTAGGAAACACAAAGGTGTATCTACACATCAAACCAATGTTTGGAGGTACTTTCACTGACATTGTCGTCTGGATATTCTCTCCTTTCAACGGCAATGCCCGCGTCAAGATTTTATTTATCAAGAGTTTGTCACTAGGAGAGATCGGAGAACATATTGGAGACTGGGAACACGTTACGTTGCGGTTCAGTAACTTTAATGGTGAGTTGTGGCGCGTCTACTTTTCAGAGCATAGTGGAGGAAGTCTAGTAGAGGCATGCGATCTAGAGTTCCAAAGTGGAAACAAACCTGTGGTTTACTCTTCTTTTCACGGCCACGCAATGTTCTCAAAACCAGGACTTGTCGTGCAAGGCCAAGACGGAAACGGCTTAAGGAACGACATGGCAAGAAGTGACAAGTTCTTGGATGCAGGTGTTGATTATGAGGTAATCGGAGGACCAGGAATCACGGAGCCACCGTGGCTGAACTATTTTAGGAAATGGGGACCAATCGTTCGACATGACGTTGAAAAGACCCTTGACAGTATCGCCACGACACTGCCTCGACTTTTGCGTAAAAGATTCCGTGACCTCGTTCACAGTATTCCTCCCGAAGTGCTTCAAGAGATGGGTCCCACTGGTCCCAAAGTCAAAAAATCTTGGTCTGCTGATGAATAAAATAAGACATTTATTCAGATCAAAAAGACTATATATAAAATAATTATTTTCGAAACTTTTTCTTCAAAATGCAATTTAGGTTTCAACTTTATCTGTTAATCTGTTTTGATCCAGTTCATGTTATAAGCAGAGGAGGGAAGACAGCTAATCACATATTATAGTAATGCTGCATCACGTTTTATAAAACATTACTATCATCACACTATATCATTTTATCAAACGTTTGTTTTCTCATTTTAATAAATTAAACCCAAACTTTGCTCACATATTTAAAGCAAGTCTTACCTAAGAGATGTGGAGAATGTCATGAGTCTTAACTAAGAAGAAAACAAAAAGGGTATATGTTGTTGTTTCATCTTCCAGAAGAGAAGAGAAGAGAAGAAAAGACATTGGAATCAGCTTCCATGTCGAGTCTAATGAGGTCCACATGGAAGGCATATCCTCCATGGGAAGTGGGAACTCAGATGTAGTCAACAATGGTATGTAGAAGCCTCATTTCCCATCAAAACCAACCTGGAGATATGATATGAATAGTCTTTTGGTTTCACAGTGAAACAAAAGAGGAGGAAAAGAAAATGGGAAACAGCACCCACCAGCAGCTGTGTTTGGCTGGTTGGATAGCAATGTTATGGGAAACGTCAACCCCGTTGGAGGTCATCGACACCTTCTTCGCCATTAGATTCAGAATACCCATTGAGGGAGAGACTCTTCTCATTTGGAAAGAAGAAGATTATAGGATATACGTTAAAGGCATGTCCGTCTGACTGAACAACCCTTCTTTCATGAACAAAGCTACGTGCCGAATCACAGATGACCCTGATCCAACAAGCCCAGCCTTCTTAATCTTTTTAATTAAAAAAATAATTGAAAAGCCCAAAAGAAGGGAAGGCCCATCCAGATCCATTAATCTGCGCACTTTGAAAGAAGATTATAGGGTATACGTCAATTTTCAAGTGGGATGGAATGTAATCCGCAAAATGCCTTGCTCTTCTTTGCCTCCTCCTCCTCTTGCAACCACATGACCTGGATAAAAGGATAATGATGCTATAAATATATGTGTTTAAAGTAATGTCACAAAGGAATATAATCCCTTTGAATGAATGAATTTGACCTTCAGAATCTTACAAGTTACTGCTGTGGCCTGCCCACGTCAGTTGGAATCTTGAGTGTCACATGCGTGGGCATAATTCCAGCACAATGGGGTGGGTAAACTGGCCTGTGGGTGGGTGGTGGGCCTTTTATCCTCTCTTTTCTTTTCCCCACTGACTCTCTCCTTCTCTGTCTTCTTAACTTGAAGGGAGTTTATCGCTAGCTTCCCTCCCAAAAAACAGATATAGAGATCGAAGAACCAAATGGATGATGATGAATATGCCAAGCTCTTCCGTAGAATGAATCCCCCCAGGTCTTTCCTTTTCTCTTCCTCCCTGCTCTACTTGTTCATTCATATCTTTGTCAACAATATTTCAGCCTTACACCTATATTCATGTGTTACTGACAGAGTTGTAATAGACAACAACGCTAGCGATGATGCCACTGTTATTCAGGTCTCTTTTCAATCTTTGTTGATCTAATATACTTTCCTCTCCTATTTTTTTTACATGTTTGTTTGCTCATCTTATAACAGGTTGATAGTGTGAACAAACAGGGGACTCTCTTGGAAGTTGTCCAAGTCCTCACTGATATGAATCTTGTCATCAAGAAAGCTTACATCTCTTCTGATGGCGGTTGGTTCATGGACGTCTTCAAAGTCATCCACCAAGATGGCAACAAGATCACTGACACTCAACTCCTTGACTATATCCAAATGGTACCCCTACTCACATACATAGCTTTTTTTTGGTGTTGTATGTATGCATTGTGTAAAAAAGGTTGTTGGAACAATAATCAGAGAATAGAGCGCAACGCTGGCTGGTTTATTCCACCTTTAAGAGGCTCAGTTGGTGTCATGCCCTCTGAGGAATACACCACCATTGAACTCGCTGGAACCGATAGACCCGGTCTCTTGTCTGAAGTATCTGCTGTTCTCACAGACCTTCACTGCAACGTTGTCAACGCTGAGATATGGACTCACAACACTAGAGCTGCTGCGGTTATTCATATCACCGACAACACTACTAATTCAGCTATTACGGACCCAATCCGCCTTTCCACCATCAAACATCTGCTGTGCAATGTAGTTAGGACCAGCAGCGGCTCCAGGGCTGCAAAAACCGTATTTTCTTCTTCTGATACACACAGGGAGAGGCGCTTGCATCAGATCATGTTTGATGACAGGGATTACGAGGGAGTCAAAAGACCAAGGCCATCAAGCCCCTGTGTCACACTAACAAACATTGACAAGGATTATACCGTTGTTACCATGAGGTCCAAAGATAGACCAAAGCTTGTGTTTGACGTTGTCTGTACCTTGACTGATATGCAGTATGTGGTGTTCCATGGGATGGTCAGCACTGAACCACTAGAAGCTTATCAGGTCTTTTTACCCTTTTTGTTAATGGGTTCTAAATGTAACACTTTTTTTTTGTCTCTTGGGATCTTTTTCTAACCATATAAAATGCTGCAGGAGTTTTACATCCGTCATGTAGATGGACTTCCCATAAACTCAGAAGCCGAGCAAGAACGTGTTATCCAATGTCTTGAAGCAGCAATTGAGAGAAGAGCCTCCGAGGTAATTAACCAATTAGGAAAAATCACACACACTAGAGAATGGAAGAGTAGACAGATTCATACGAAACATGATTAACTTTTCAGGGTTTAGAGCTGGAATTATCAGCAGAAGACAGAGTTGGTCTTCTCTCAGACATAACCAGAACATTCCGAGAGAACAGCTTAACTATTGTGAGAGCAGAGATCTCAACGCGAGAGGGTAAGGCTAAAGACAACTTCTACGTTACAGACGTAACAGGAAACGCTGTTGAATCAAAAATCGTGGAGTCAATAAGGAAAGAGATAGGAGTAAGCAAGCTGAAGGTGAAGGTGAAGCAGAACGAGGAATGCTCTGTTCTTGGTACAAGCAGGGCTTCGCAAGAAACAACAATGGGGTATTTGCTTAGCAACATCTTCAAATCTAAGCCTAGTCTCCAGTAACTTCAAGCTCACTCATAGCTGTCTCGTAGAGTATGTGCTCTTGTGTAGATAGCAAAACTATTATCAAACAGGATTAGGTAGGGCATTATAAGCTATTGCAAAAAGTAGCCCGTCTTGCGAAACAAATGTGGAGAAATCCTTTTTTTTTTTGGTGTGAAAAATTGTGTGGTCAAAAATAACAGGATGAACCTGTTTATGTATTATGTTAATAGCATCTGACAAACTTGTTGGCGATTGAGATATAAAACTAGGGGAATATTGATTAGTGAGCATCGAATGATGTAATTAAGATAAGAGAGTATAGGGAGAGAGAGACTGGAGACTGGTGAGCTTCTAAACAAACGCACAACTCTCTCTCTCATTACGAATAAACTATTGTAACCTAGCCTGTCATTATAGCTTTGGTTTGTTCCCTAATCTTCTAAACGCAACAACAAAGAAAAAACAACTAGAAAGCAGAACAATGAAGATTTCAGAGCCAGAGTGCGCCAGCGTCTTTGAGGAGAGGAACAAGAGAACCGTTGATGTGAGAAGCCATGACTCTATCCATAGCCCCAACCAGCTTACCGCCTATGAAGACGACCGGAAGAGCACCTGGAGAAGAGGCGCCTGAGCAGCCCAGGAGACGAATGAGTGCTCGCTGGATGTCGCCGCCGTATGGGTGGAGGTCGAGCTCGTGAACGGCGGGGCTGACGCCCATTCCCCGGAAGAGACCCTTCACGGCATGGCACATGCAGCACGTGCTCACGCTGAAGATTACCACGGCGCTCTCGGCCACCAGAGACTCTAGGCGAAGCAGGCTTGTGTCCGCCGCAAACCCTAAGTTGCTCATCTTGTATGATCCCCACGATTCCGTCTGGTATTGTTGCATTTTAAAAAAAAAAAAATCCTTTTACGAGGTAGAACGAATAACAGAGAATAAAGATATCTGTCTGCCTCTAGTTTTGCTGAGAAGAGTGAGAGAGCCATGCAGTGTATTTATAGAGGAGAGGGAATGCTTTCATAAAAATAAAACTCTTTCCCATATAATATTTCTTTTATTATTGCATTTGTTAGTAAGTGAAGGCCATAATTTGTGTAAGATAATACTAACATATATAGTGATTGCAGGTGAAACCAATAGTAATAGTTTTATAATCGATATACAAAAAAAAAACGGAAATGAAAATAAATTAAAAATTGAAGAAAAAAAGGAAGCTGGAAAAGAAGTAGAACAGGCTTTTATCAGAGAAGAGTTGTTGGTAATAGACGGCTCTGCCTGTCCTTCTTGTCGGCTCTTACCACGCTCATCCATTAACTTCTTAATTTCCTATCACTTGTTAGATTCTCTCTCTTTTTTTTCTTAACAATATGAATATACACTTCAAAGCCTTACTTTTTTTTTCTTTTTTTTGAGAAAAAAAAAATTTATATATGGATTTCGCAATGGAGAAAAGATGATGGAAAAATTTATCAGCTCACCATACATAATTCCCTTTTTTTTTGAACAAACACAATACATAATTTTATATCGAGGTTAGAGATCGTTTTTTACTTTTTTCATTATGTTTTATTCCGGAAAAACACATAATATCCATACGGACCAACAAACTTTTGTTTTCCATTACTATACGTCTATTTCTATCTCACATTTGTTACATCAAGACTGTGTAAACTCTATTATCTAATGGCAATTTGAAGTTAAAAAAAATATCCATGCGGACCTTCTTTTGAAAACGACTCGAGCACGCATATATTTTTATTCTCACGTAAATCGTGATCAGCCAATCGATCAGAATGGTTCCATACGAAATCCATTCCGTATGACCGATCTAATGGTGTCTTTGTGGGAAAAAAAGCATGACCGATTTTGATCTAGTGGTTTTTTTTTTTGATAAAAGATCTAGTGGTATTTTGTGGTAAAAAGTAAACGGTGACATTTAGTATATGATGAAGTGGATGCATTTTATGGATTTTGGCGGCACAGTTTTCCTTTTATTCATTTCACTTTATGAAAGATAATTTTATTACGAGCAGTGACTGGTGACTGTATATTTGTAGTCATCATGAAGGAATGATCTGTTAAGAAGTCAAAAGCTTATGGTTCTGATCCACATAGTCATGTTCGTTAAACTTCCGCATATGTATCGTGAAGAAATGATCTGTTAAGAAGTCAAAGGCTTATGGTTCTGATCCACATAGTCATGTGCGTTAAACTTCCGCGTATGTATTTTACGTCAATAAGTATATGTAGTTCTAGAAAAAGTATATGTAACCTTAGTTAATCATTGAGGCCGTAAAACCGATTAGTAATATAGCACGGGTTAAAATATAACAACGATGAAGTTTGAACAATTTTATTCAATTAAAGAAGAAGACTAAGACGTGCTAATCGGTAAACACTAAAGTGAACATTTAAAATACATGCTGTTTGGCTACCACGCTTGTGTCCCTTGTATATAAAAGTATCTCAGAGGTCCAAAGGAAATACCTTGACAAAAAAAAGGGTCCAAGGGAAATAAATCTCAAATAATAACCAAGCGAATAATTGATGCCCGAGAGACGAATATATGAATGTTGAATAGAGTAAGAGACGTCCGTACAGTTATGCTCCCTCCATCTGAAAAGAGAGTTACTTCTTTTGGTGTTTAAACTCACATGACATGACTTATGTCCCTATTTTTTAGAAAAAAAAGAAACTCTTTGCTTGAATAATCATAAAAGATAGATAATCTTGTCGGATTGTGTTTGTCGGATCGCTTTTACTTATTATAAAAAATATTATTTTTTTTTGGTCGAAATTATAAAAATTATTTTTTCTAAAGAAGTCATGCGTAACACTTGTCGTGTAATCTTTACATTTTTCTTACCAACTGATAGAGAGATAGGTCCGATATAATCCTCTCCAGTAGCCGGTTAAACATATTTTGGAACTCAAAACATTACAGAGAAACTAGCTGATGGTGAGTGATACCGTAGCAATTTGAGAGGCAAAACGTGAGAGGCTATAACCATTGTACGGTATTGAAATCTTACTGAAGGAATTATACAAAAAGGTCTCGATCGCTTGCTTTTAAAAAGGCTTTTTTTTTCTTGTGGGAAAAATAGATAAGTTTTAGCTTTCACAGAGTATGAACATTCTCTATATTATTTTCAACTTATTTTTTTTTATTCCAATAACTATTAGAAATATATTAAAATAGCCATAGTTTGAAAATATGTTATTTTATAATATATTTCGACTTACTTCTATCTGTTCTCTATCAAATAAATTATTATTTTTACTATATTTAGAAGAATTGTAGGATTTTCTACTGAGATAAAAAGTGAAAATTCATTAAAATATGATTTTTCAAACTATATATGGAGTCAAGCTGCGTACAAATAAAACATTTATAGTGAGTTGCCCGTTCTTAAAAGAAAAAACTCATATGGAGTTACGGACATGCCTGTGTAAGGAAATTTCACAAATCCAACGGTGGAAGCTAATTATCGGACGGGTAGGGTTAGGTGGCTGGAAAGGAGAGTCCACTGACTTATTATACGAGAGAATTAATTAATTAGTACAATATATACATGTAAATTAATTTAGTAGTAGATTCTGACCCGCCTTTCAGAGGGCGAGTATATTTTTGTTTTTAATTTAACTTTTTAGCAATTTAATTTTTATATTTGTATTTTCTAATCATATGTGTGTTCTTTCGTAAACATATTTGTGTATATTGTTTTTTTAAAAAAAATATTAGTAAGAAGTTTTGATAATTATAATGCATTTATGATGTTGCAATTTTTGTTTAAATCGGATCTGGACCTGCAGTTAAACTGATAAAATCAACGATCCGGTTTGTAATTTGGTTGTGTTTTAAGAGAAAAAAAATTATTTAATAATCCGGTATAACTCAAAACCGGTTACCAGTTGAACTACTGGTTAAACCAATACTTAAATTTTAATTATTAGCGCATATGATTTTTAGTTGTATTATTAGAATCTGTTTGTATTCTAATTAGGAAGTTTGACCTTTTATTTTTTTTATGAAATAAGCTTATACAATTTTATGGATCATGAAACTATTAACAAAGTTAATTGTTGTTATTTAGCATTAGTTTATTTTAGATTTAAAATTTAATTTTCTTATTCACATTAGACATTAATAATACTTTAAAATTTTCAGTTTATGATATAACTCCTAAACTGAAATTTTATACTGCTAGTTTAGGATATAACTCGTAAACACATAAGATGCTGCTAGATTTTGATCCGCGTTTTCAAAGCACGAGATTATTTTCGAAGCATTTCAAAATTTATTTGATATAAATATGTATTCTTATATATTTAGATTTATAAATGAAACATTATTTTGAGTATTTTAAAATCCGACCAGACCCGCGGTTAGATTGACAACTATATAGTATTTGACCTGCCCTATATAGTCTCAAACATATATTCACCCTCTTAGAAATGCAATTTCAAAAAAACATACAAAACAGAACATTATGATTTTTATTAAATTATATATTTTAATTCGTTTATAAAATTTATCTTGAATTTATTTAGAAAGGTATATAAAATCAGTTTTTTAGAAAGGTAACATGAAATAGTATCTGTATGAAGATGTATACATACATGAAATCAGTTTTCTAATC
The DNA here is from genome assembly GCA_026261945.1 of Hirschfeldia incana. Classification (NCBI taxonomy): domain Eukaryota; kingdom Viridiplantae; phylum Streptophyta; class Magnoliopsida; order Brassicales; family Brassicaceae; genus Hirschfeldia; species Hirschfeldia incana. The sequence goes on from JABCMI010000021.1 coordinate 5,469,614, forward strand.
ACGTTACCTTTCCATCTGTTAATACATGAAATAGTATCCGTATAAAAGTTCTATCCCATGACCAATCATAGATACAGTTATATAAAATCAGTTTTTTTAGAAAGGTAGCATGAAATAATAATAATTGGACATAATCCTATATCAATCGGTCATGCTGAAAAATTAATAGAATAGATTAAAAGAATACGAGCGTGATGCTATCTTTTCAGCTTTATCTGGTCTTTGCCATTTATATATAGCTGTGCGTATGTCTCTCTAAGCACAATATTAATGTCTTACTCTGTTATAAATATATCCAGTATTTTTTTTTTTTCAAATTCAGTTTGGTTATTTACCTCTTACGGTGAAACAATGCCGATAGACAGAGGAAAGGTGGGATACGAACTATCCTAAAATCAGCTTAAGAATTATATATTCTCGTCTTTGTCCAAAAAAAAAAAAAAAAAAAAAAGAATTATATATTCTCGTCACTCCTCGAAGTATGATGGTCTGCGTCTTGGTTCCAACGACCAAGGTTTGTAATCTGTGGGTTTGATTATTATTATTTTCTTGACTAAATGTGGATTTTATTATTCATGCATATGTATGTATCTATACACTGGCACATATATCTCTGCAATGTTGAGTATATTTTACGAGAAAGAATACGTACATATCCGTATATATGTACATGCGTAGAGATTAATCTTAAAACCAGTCTTTAATTAACCATACTTTTGCAAGTTAAAAAAGGTAAAAGGAAAATGGCGCATATGTCGGTCTCGCGGCGAAAAGGCGGTGAGTGTATTGTGGTTGTGGGAGACTGACTGGGAGTGGAGTGCTCACGAATTCCTTTGGATGATCTTTTACTTATATTGAATATCCCTAATCCCATGCAAATTAACAGCAGACTCACTTTTCTCTATTTAAGTTTTAACTCATCATCGTTACCACTAACTATCTTATAATTAATTATTTCACCAAAAGATAAAAAAAATAATCAAAATATATACGTCCATGCATATATGCATGGCTTTTATCCTTTCTTCTGTCGACCACAGCAAAAGTTTTTGACGTAGTTTTCTCTATTTAACTTATCATCATTACCACTAACTATCTTTTAATTATTTCACCAAAATATATACGTCCGTGCATATGCATGGCTTTAATCTTTTCTTTTGTCGACCACAAGTTTTTGACTTAGTTATAAGAACATGATATCTCACTTGTTGCATTTGTTTTTCTCGTAGTGTAATTTATTCTCGCACTGCGTTTATTCCTGATCACGGAGACCCATGATAATTTATTTAGCTTCGATAATTGCACTGCTATATAGTACATGTGTATAATTAAGGATCAGTCTTGGTCATTTCATTTGTAAATGAATAACAAAAAGTGAACATGGAGTTAAAAGACAACTTAACTTTCATAGCCAACAAAAATACCTATCTACAGTCAAGGGAAATTGAGTTATACATCATAAGAAAACATAACTCCGTATCTAACCAAAATATTTTTTTTCTCCTCATTTTTCTTCCTATCTCTCTCTAGGTGTAACTGAACCATTTTATGGAATAGCATGAAAAAAAGGAATTGAAATGAATGGACTGATTTTTTTTTATCAAAGAAATGAATAGAATAGAAGTAGTTATAAGAATAAAAGGAGTGGAAAAGAAATAAAACTTTTCCTTTCTCTACAAATCTAATTTTTCTTTTTTTTTTTTTGCTATTTTGCAAATAAACCCCATAATCAAAGAGTGAACAAAAAACAACCAAAATTTCCTTTTCAAAATAAAAATGAAAAGAAAAGGTAAAAGAGATCTGACCATTGAGAGGAAGTGAGGGGTAGTGGCAAAAAGTGGTAAATAAATTTAGAAGAAACAGAGTTTTGTGCCCCACGCGAGCCACCTTCCTTTATTCCTCCTATTTTTGCTTGAACTAAACATAGTCTTATATATAGACCAACCTCATATTAACTAGCTCGTAAATAACAGATGGAGATATGAAATCCGCAGTCGATAATAACTGCAAGCAGACTCAAGAGATTACTATCCATACAGAAAGATTCGAATGTATTGCTATCTTTTCCGACTACTAACAATAAGAACTCATATAAGGTGTAAAGTGTAATATCTTGGTTATTGTAAGGTGTAAATGTTATGGAACAAATATAATAAATGTTTTCTTTTCATTTTAACACTTCACGCGTTTGCTGTTGTCGGTGTGTGTGTTTAGTACCGAGGTGTTATTACATGGAGAGAGCAAAAAGATAATTCTTGATGAATGTAGCTTAGTTAACTTTAAAGTAGAGAAGCAATTAACCTTAACCAAGGTTAACTTTAAGTTGGTCATTTAACTTTATACATGCAATTAGAGGAGAGAGAGGTATGGCCGTTAAAGGAGTTAACCGACAAGATGGCTTTACTTTCGCAGCATTTGCTCCTTTGATTGTCTCATCTTGCTGACGTTATACTAAGTCTCCTAACGTTGACCGTCCACCCAGTTGTCCTCTCTCTACATTTTGTTTTTTTTGTTTTTTTTTTAAAGAAACTTTCGTTACATTCCGTACATCCAAAAAGGGGTCCGGCCCATCACAAAAAAAGGCGCCCCGCAGGGAAAGGCCCGGAGGCTGTTAGCCTAAAACCTACCAAAAAATTACAGCCCAAAAAATTTCAATCCAACCAACAAAAAAGAGCATCAAAAAACTTGAAACCACGAAGAGAGAAGCGAGAAACCAAAAAGAACATTTTGTTTCTTAAAGAGAGGGCCCAGCCGGAGTTGAACCGTCCGTTTGATGTCCACTACAACCAGGTCTGCTTGTCTAGCAATACCTCTATGCAAGCGGGAGTTCCGTTCATTCCAAATGTGATAGACTGATGCTTGGAAAATAAGTCTTAAGATGAGCAGGAAGTTCTTATCTCTAATGGGGTCTTTCATCCATCTCAATCCATCTTCAAACAGAGGGAAAGGAGAGAGATGTAACCTGTTACCACACTGCCGAGGAATAGGGGCAATCAAAGAACATATGCTGTTTACTCTCATCACTTGTGTTGCAGAGAATACAAACCAAGGGAACTTGAAGTCCCCAAGCAATCAATCTGTCCCTCGTACCCAACCTGTCTCGAGCCACAAGCCAGGTTATAAACGCATGCTTCAGGATACGTCCAGTAAACCAGACCTGATCACACCAGGAGACCACATTAACATGAGGATGAAGAGTCTTCCAGGTATCCGACGTTGAGAAGCTGTGTTTTGGCGGGCTCGACCCCGTTTGCCAAAAAAAGCTGTCATCCGCCTCAGAATTTATGATAGGAGTAGCATCCGTAAGACAGTTCTTCAGAAGAACCAACGTCGGATTCCTGCTGCGAGAGCGATCCAACCACCAGCCATCATCTCGCAAAGCATCTGAGACTGTAGCATTCTCAGAGAGACCGGAGAGCATCAGACCGAAGGCTCCCACAACACTGATTAGTGGTCCCCTACCAGTCCAATTATCAAACCAGAAACTAACAGAGATTCCTGAGCCAACTTCACACACAATAAAAGAACGAGCAATTAGTCTTAACTTACAGATGCTTTGCCAAACCCAACTACATTTTGTTTTCTTATTAACTAACCTTTATGATAATTAATCAGAATATACAATCTCATATTTTTTGATTACTAGTGAAAACTCTCCTTTAAGAAAAAACACAAAACTACAAACCTTGGTATTTCATAGAAGTGAATTTTTTTTAATCGAGAGATATTTAATACTAATATATATATTCAGATGTATTCTTTTTTTTTTTGAAAAATATTCAGATGTATTCCTTATATATTTTGTTAAATCAAATGAATTTTCATCTATAAAAAAACTGTGTTTATAAGCTAAGGAATATGGATAATATCATTATCATAGTTTATTATCTACTTTCTATTAAAAATATTCCTGAAACTGCAAATTAAAGTGGTTTTATTTCAAGGTATATTTTCAAATAAATAAATGTTAATTAATTTTCTCAATGTATAATACTGATAATTATTTATCTAGATATAAATGAATGTTATTTTAAAAATAGAGAAGGAAAATAACAACTTCTAAAAATAGTTTTGAAATGCAGACTGTTTTATAATAAAATTTGGAGTTTGAATATAAATTAAATTGGTGATTTTCTAAGAAATGACAAAATTAGAAATGACAAATTTGAGTGCGACCGTTTTTCGGTCTCAGATAATTTTATACCCATTTGATTAACAACCATTATAACTTCGAAAAACAAGAATGATGGATGTATAGTGTCATATACAATATGTGTTGGTGAGACAAATACAATATTTAATATCTAGAAAACAAAGATAATTCAGAGAAAAATAATGACCTTACCAGAAACTCTGACTAGAACAAAAAAGAGAAGAAAAGTTTTGTCAATAGAAGAAACAAAAAAGAAAAGAAAACATTAAAACATGTTGTTACAAAGTGAAGAGATACATATAGTAAGAATTTTTTTTGAATGAAAAAATATTCTTTCTAAGATGGAAAGAATAAATTGTGCATTAAATTTTTTTTGAAACGTTATTCGGGCACCATCATAATCAAAGATCAAGATTCAAGAGTAACAATATAGACATCTACGTCTTTGTTTTCTTTCAATACAAACAGTCAACGCATCCGTCGGAATTTGAAGTTCAACACATATAGTTTAAATAGATGCGTAAAAAGATGATATTAGATCACGAGATTGTATGTTACCTTTGGTTCTTAATTGATTTCACAAAGTTCAGAATATTTGTTTGAATTCCAATAATAAAAAAAATAATTAGTTCTATTATCTATACAAGGAGTGTAAAGCTTTTCACATATATTAATAGTTTATATATAATTTCAACATCTGTTCATATGCTAATATATATTTTCTTTTGTTACTATAGTAAAATATCTTTGCTTAAAATTCTGTATTAAATATATGAAATCACATTTTTGTAAAATAAAAAAAAACTCTTAAAACATCCATTCTGGAGATAAGAAAGAATAAGAGTGTGCACTAAAGTTTAGTTTTTTTTTTCAACGTATGAAACGTTATTCGGGTACCATCATAATCGGCATACTTGATACTACACAAGTTAAGTCCTTTTTCTTCAGAGTGTAGTTATTTAGTAGGTTTTGTCATTGGAATGTATCAACGAGTTTGATAAATGTCACAAGTCATGGAATATGTGATCAGTTTCAATTCATATATTATGCCAAGTACATTATCCCCTATGAGTTTTAGAAAAAGTCTAAACATGTACTCATTGCTAGTATGCTTATTTTGGGTCCCCTTAACCATGTTAAAAATGTTGGAACTGCTTAACAATCATTTTAATATGATTCGTCTCCTAAGGTCAGGGGCGAAGGCAGGCTATGAGTCGAGGGTGCATGTGCACCCATAAAACTAATAGACTTTAAAATTTGAAACTTAAAACAACTAGAATTTGTTAGGTAAAATGGTAAAAGGAAAGTTGTGCACCCACACTTATTCAGGTTCGATTCTCCCCTATGTGTTTTCTTTTATTAATAGTGCACCCATACCAAAAATCTTCTGGCTTCGCCTCTGTGGCTAAGGATAACATCACAATCCACAACTTTTTTAGATAGTGAACTATCCTCTAAGTTTTGAAAGTTACAAAACATGCATTTCTTACTATATGCTTATCTAGAGAGTCTTTAACTATTTCCTACAAGATACCCCGGTCTATCTTCAGCCATTCATTGACTGTATAACCTCTAAGCTTCATTCATGGACTGTTAAGCTCTTATCGTTTGCGGGGCAGGTTACGATGATCTCTTCGGTAATTTATGGAATGATTAATTTTTGGAGCTCAGTATTTGTGTTGCCTAAGTGGTTTTATGCGAAAGTAGATTCTCTATGCTCTGGTTTTCTTTGGAAGAATAGCACTACGTCTGCTGCAGGAGCAAGGGTCGCTTGGAAACAATTATGTACACCTAAAAAGGAGGATGGTCTTGGAATTCGACTGCTTGAGGAGTTTGAGATGGTGTTTAGGTTGAAGAGGTTATGGCTTTTCTTCTACGGATCTGGCTCCCTTTGGGTTCCTTGGATAAAAACTAATAGATTTAATGGGAAAAGTCTTTGGCTTATCAACGAATCGCCAAGATTCTCTAAGACTGTGAGAAGTATGCTTCAATTAAAAGATCAGCTTCAGAACTTCCTTCGCTGCAAAGTTGTTTGTGGGGATATTCGTGTTACTTGTTTCAACGTAGTCCGTCAGTCCGAGTGGTTTAATTATGCGGAGGAATGGATCTGAGGCACATAGGAAGGCACTTCAGTTGATGGATATGTCAGGACGAAGCGTGGAGGTGACTGACTATGTGGGGTAACTTCTGCAACGCACAAGGACAGAGACTGCAGAGTTTTTGTGACTCTGGTGCGTTCCCGGTTCTTGCAGTGAAGGCGGGTAACAGGAAGCAAGTGAGCACCATTGGATCAAGTCAACTATACGTAGAGCCCTTGAAGCCAGAGAAGTGAGGGAATGGTATGAGAGAGAAGGACGTAATGCTCCTTGTTGTATCTCGATATCTAGAGTCTCTACTGGCGCTGGGAGACAAGATGTTCGCAAGGTGATCACTCAAATCAACAACGAGAATCTAGGGACCCCAGACTGGATCGCAGTCAGTGCCATCATTTCATTCATGAAGGTCGACAATTTCTGCTACATGCAGAAAAAAGTTCACCAATAACGGAGACGGGACTTGGCAGTGCGAGAGATGTTACAGGAGTAACATGGGCCACAACGTTTCAGGAAGCTGGTGAGGTGATAATGGGAATGCCTGCGAAAGATCTGTATTATCTCAAGTATGAGGAGGAGAAGTTTGAAGACATCATCTGCAAGTCAGCAAGTACATTTTCAAGCTGAGGGTTAAAGAGGAAACTTATGGAGACGAAAGCAACGGTTGTGAAAGCTGAGAAGCTGGACTATTCTTCAGATACCAGGTCCCTGCTAGAGGCAATACATAAACTCAGAACAGAAAATGGACTCTCACTATAAACTCAAAGAGTTCCAACTACAGGTCTGGTGCATTTAACCCCGGTATGGGAACTTCATCAGTGGACGTGCCGCCACGCAGAGAATTTGGGTTACCTGCAGCAAATCAACTCATTAGCGACTCAAGACCTCAAGGCGGTGTAATTTTGTGTGGCGCATGTGGGAGCAATGGTCATGTTTTTGCTAACTGCTCAAGCTTTATGAGTGAACCACAAGGAAGAAACGCAGGAAGAGGCATGCCAAGGCAACATGTCGGCAGCTATTAAAAGGCTAGTAACTAGCTACATCACATTTCCATCATTAAAAGGCAGCTATTATACATTTGGATACTAAGGTCAGAGGCTCTTTTGACCGTTATAGTTTTACTTCTCTACATGTTTCAGTCGCAATTTAGTCTTCTTTGTATAAATCTCTTTACCGTTACCGTTAGATAAGCTAATAACTGCCAGTTACTCTTTATTTGCACTTTAAAAAGGGATAAAACGACACCTAGTTGTTCTGATTTACACAATTTCACTGAATTACAAAACTTGCAACGCATAAAACATCCAATCATCACATAGTAGTTTTGGTAAGAACATATATCAATTACAAACATGATTTTATTATCCCATTCAAACAATGAAAACGGGGGGTTGCTTTTTCATTACACCAGATGACATTGGGATTAATACTTTTGAGCATATTACAAGAGATGTTTGTACATGTTACAAGTAAGGACACAACAATCTCCACCATTTCAGAAATAGATGAAGATGAATTCTCTAGGTGGTTCATAAGGATAGTCAAATTCCTGTGAAACCTGAAGAAAAAAAGCATATAATTAGCATGAAAGTACGTAAGCTAAAGAAGATCAAACAAGTTGGGTTATTAAGTTAAAGAAAAAACAGATGCAGAGGAATATTTTTTTACCTTTGATTTTCCCAGCTCGTGAACGCTTATTTATATATGGAGTGGCACATCCATGAACACCTAACAAGAGAACGTAAGGTTTAAGTTTTAATTTTGATTCAGTACCATACAATCACTGATAAACTATAACATATACCTTGTATGAAATTGAGAAGAGAGGTCGACAGCATCTTCTTTAAAAAACCCATATCCAGATAAGCCTTCAACGTCCATAGCGCAGCCTGACATACACGAAAAAAAACAAGAAACACACAAACAAAAAATACGAATGGGGAAACTCTTAATTACCAAACTGATTTTGAGTGACTAATGATCACAAGTGTGTAAAGGCAAACGACTGCATTTCTATTTGTTTTACACATTATGAATCTGGTGTCTATCAATTCAGTAACCTAGAATTACTGATACTGATTTTGAGTGACCAAATATGATAAATGTGTAAAGACAAATGAACGATCTCTAACAGACAAATGAATGGACGTTGCATTTCTATTTGTTTTACACATTTTGAATTTAGTGTCTATCAGTCCAATAATCTAGAATCATGATACTGATTTTGAGTGACTAAATATGACAAATGTGTAAAGACAAATGAAACTTAACGGACAAATCAATTGACTGGACGCTGCATTCTATTTGTTTTACATATTATGAAGATTTAGTGTCTATCAATTCAATAATTTAGAATTTCCCAAAAAAACAGAGAAAAAAAGGATTTCATACCTTACACAGCTGAAGAAAGAGCATTCCATTTTCCTAGAAGCTCACCTACAAAACAAAAAATCTTTGAATTCAAACTATACAATACGATTCCTAAAGTAATTTAATTATCTTATATGTCATTCAACTTCTTGATTAATTCGACAATAAAGCAGAATATGTAATTTGGTTTGGTAAAATTAGAGTCACACATTGTTTATTTATTAAAAGCTTAAGTCTTAATTGCGATAAATATAAAACAAAGTTTTAACTATCATTACTTATTTGTTTAGCTTTTCTTGTTTTAACTGTGAAAGTAAAAAAAATGGAAAACTGACCTTTTTAATCTTGTAGCCGTCTAGTACTTAAACAAGCCATTGGAGAAGCAGCTTTAGCAAATATACTTTTTATGTCTGCAAGATAAAAAGGAAACTTTGTTATTTTACACTCAAAGAATCCATCAGCCACAAACCAAAGACTGTCCTAATTCAAACCAAAACTGTCGTAATTTCATTTTGTTTCATTATTTATTAGACGGCTAATTGCATATATCTTGTATATATGTATCTTTTTGCAGTGTTTTAAAAAAGTACCTTTTTGCAATTCTTGCAAAATAGAGAGCAAGGTGTTGGCTGTACAAGGGGTGGCTCCTTCAAGGGGTCAACAGTACTCACGAAAATGTCCACAGCCGCTAACTGTGAAGGCTCACACCTTCACGATCATATCTGTCACAAAATTGAGCATGATCAGATTATAGTGTAAAAAATTATACGCAGTTAATCCTTTGAGTAATTGCATGGGGAAATAGAATATACCTTAAGGCAAGCCTGTCGAGGTAAGTTTCACGGTTCACAGGAAACCATTTGGGAAACTGATCCAAAATGATATGGCAAACCAGATCTCACATATCACAGAGATCAGCCACAGAGTAAAGGCATTGGCCACTTCTATGTGCTGCAGCATGAATAACAACATAGTTTACTAACAGAGCTTTGACATAAGCTAGGTAATATAATGGCCAGATAATAAATAAATAAATAAGGATATTTACGTGATTGGTTGATATCAGATGAATAGGGAAGGCGCTTTCCACCACCAATGGTAGAAGAAACGGAGAGGCGTTCAGGTGAGGCAGCAGAAAACTCCCCTGAAGTCTGTAAACAAAGCCAATGACAAACAGAATCAGATTCCAAAACTCAACTGCGTAAGGAATGTGAATTGCTAACAAGGAAGAAGAATGAACAAAATGGCAAGGCCTTACATCTTGTCTGCTAGTGAGACGAGGGAGAGAGACTTCTTTGTCATACTCAGGCTGCCCCATCTCCTCTCCTTTGCCACGTGTGAGATGCCACCCAAGCATCCGCTCCGAATTCTTCTCCTTCTGCGGGTAGCTCAACTCAACGGTAGCTTCATCAGCGAAGACATTCTCCTCCTCATCTTTATCCCCATGAATAGCAGGACTACCTAAGACACATAAATTAACCAATCATAGTAAGTAAAGTACCAATTTGATCCATATAATATTCGTCATATCATAAAAGGAATCAAATCTTAACCTTTGTGCCTCTTGTAAGTGGTTTTGCACTGAGGACAAGATTAATTCCCATCCTTCCTCTCGAATTCATAGCAAGACCTGCAAACCGGGGAATCCACAGATGTCACACGCCACGAACCGGTCTCCATCAACAGTCTTGCCAACATTATCGTGACAGATCTGGCAAATCTGCGCACCGACGTTCGCTCGTCGCCATCGGCTTCCCCTATAAGAGAGATTTAGGGATGCATAAGTAGTTTGTTTCCCTCGTATGAGAAGCAGAGGAGAGGAGAGACTGATCAAAACAAATGATGACTATGACAGAGAGGGAAGGAAGAGAGACGTAGCTTGAATCCAAGTAAATATAGAATCTCCCCCCCAAAAAAAAGATTTGAACAAAAGAGAAAAAGAAGGAAATTAGATACCTTGATCAATGGAGATTCTCATATTTTCTTCCACCATCTATCGCTTGAATCTTCTCGGCAGACTTCTTCCTCTTTCACCTTAACTCTTTGCTGCAGAGACACAAAACACCAACCAACAGTCAGGCCTCAGTCAATTTCTACAAATAGAACCGTAAATTTTTCAATATTTTTGATCAGAGAGAAACTCATACCTCTCTCAGTTCTGAATTTCAACGAAGTGATCATAACCTGCTTCTTCTTTGATCAAAACACCAACCAACAGTCATGCCTCAGTCAATTTCTACAAATAGAACCGTGAATTTTTCAATTTTTTTGATCAGAGAGAAACTCATACCTCTCTCAGTTTGAATTTCAACGAAGTGATCATAACCTGCTTCTTCTTTGATTTTCTCCTTCCCAATCTCAAATCACTGAAACGTCATCATGAGATGAAACAAGTCAGAATAAGACTATAAAACTAACAGATATTGATTGAGTCACCAATGAGCTAACCTAGTATTGTTGCTGGCTGGCCAAGACCGAAGCATTGGGGGTCAAAGACCAATTCATTTGGATGAACACCCCCCCCCCCCCCCCCCCCAGATCGTGGAAGATCAAACTCACACACCTGAAATTTGTTAAAAAAATATTGAAAGTACCATTATAAAGAAAATACTAGAGCCCGAGGAGTGGAGTCAGAACATACGCCTAAATGCAATGCACAGTTGTCCAGCCATTTGCTTTTCTGCAGGTGTAAGCAACACTGGATACCCCACCTGTCCAACAAAAACACAAAACCTTCATGAAACGTTCATCAAATCATACATTCATAATTTATCATAAACAGTAAAGTTTGATATTGTAGATCTTTCTCTATATGAAACATCAGTTCCTCCTATGGGCATAAACTATTGATATATAAAGGATCCCTCTCGGATGAAACTCACTCGCTCGGTTTCTAATCTAACATATGTAAAATGGAGACAACCGAAATAAATTATCTGAACAAAGAGTCCCCGAGGAATATGCTACAACAAACTATTACGGAAATATTATGAATATAAAGAATTTTCAATCCTTAGCATTTTGCAGAAATACGTACCTTGCGGAACAATCCCTTCATGCCTCCACCTGCCGAGCTAGGGTAGTATATCATTATACTATGGTCATCTCCTACGAAGAATGTTAATTGTTAGAAGATAATTAAAAAAAATCTGCAAATCACCCCTGTTCATATTCGATTGTAACTCAATATTTGACTCGTAGGAGATAACAGATCGAAGTGAATTTGGTTACGAAATATCAGAGGAAAATAACAAAAACACACTCCTATATATGGTTATGTTTCTAGCTTAGAATAAATAGATTATCTAAGCTACCAGACCAATGAAAGAAAGAAAAAGAGAAGGCCACTCACCATTGACAGGCTTTTCCACAAATGGCTTCCAGAAGAGTTCATCTTCTGTTTTGGAGTTCAATGAATCCCCCCACTGCCATGTAATAACAAAAAAGAAGTTTTAACACATTGTCAGATGCTAGCTGGAAAAAGACAAAAGTGTAAAGGAGATACATATATAGTTGACTGATTAGTAATTATAATTCTAAATAAACACACATACTGTTATGGCTGTCCAAACAGATTATGAAACTGCAATGGCTGTCCTTAACAGAGCTCTCCTTAAAGATGCAGAGTGCGAGATCAGAGATCCATCGAGAGAGGAGAGAAAGAAGGAATGGGAACAGAGAAAGAGATGAGAAATGAGCAGCCTGGAAATGGGATGGAAATGAGACTTAAGAAGATTTAAAATATGTTTTGCTCTCTTTACTCTAGATTAAAAAAAAGCAACGGATCTATTTTTACTTAACGTTGTAATTTAATAGGTTCATCATAGCCTCCTTTAATTTTTACTAGTTACGATGAAGAGTTTGACTATTTATTTCTTTTTAGCTTTTTTATTTAATTTCCTTTTCACCTGAAGTAAATATTTTATAAGAACTTAAAATTTTTTGTTTTCTATGTCCGAAGTTCAGACCGGAGATCTGAAACGGGAAACCTTGATAGATAAATCCCAAGCTAGGAATCACTGTAGATTCGAAGAACGGGTAAACAAAGGTGTAGAAGATGATCACGAATGAGAAAGAATCAATTCGAAAACCAGAATTCGTATGCGAAGCTCTTTGTACGAACTTAGCAAGTTACTTGAAAGAGAAGTAATAGGTTTTGAAGAAGATAGTTTTTATTATTGATTGTATCATAAAACCCTTGCCGTAAGGCTACATTATATAGAACAAGAAATATTAAAACCTATTAAGAAAAGGAAAGAGAAAACCACAATTTAGGAAAAGATAAAGATGAATAGACTTTGTGACTTATCCTGTCATAGCAACATCCTCTTCACCATCGACCCTCCTCTCTTTCTCGTTCTCTTCCTCTACTCCTTCGGTGGAACTGCCCTCAATGTCTTTCTTGGCAAGGTATACTTACTTCTCTTTGGTGGAGCTGCCCTCAGTGTTTTGGCTCTTGTCCTTTGATCATATTCCCGAGTTGCATTAGTTAACTAATTTCATTTTTGATCTCTCCCTCTTGAATTCATTCAGGGATTAGTGAATCTCAACTTTCTGCAAGAGGCTGACTTCGTTACAGCCTTGTACGCGTGAGGGAAAATGCTGAATCTATTGCTTTCTACGGTGGCGAACAGAATGAAATGCAGCTTCTTCTTCAGCGTTTCAGAAGCGCCTTTGATAATTTAACCGTAACCCTTTGTCTCTCTTATTCTCTTATCCCTACCTACCTTCCTCAATTCATTTTTTAAACCTGCAGGAATTGCTGATCGCATCAAGAAACCTAGAGTTCATCTAGAAACCTAGAGTTCTTCACTGATGGCTACCGCTACCTCATTCAGATTCTTCCAGCTGCTGTTGTTGCCCCTATGTTTTTCTCTGGACAAATTGAGTTTGGTGTTATTAACTAGTCAGTCTCAGCATTCAATCATATCCTTGGAGACTTCTCGCTCGTTGTTTATCAGTTTCAAGCTATCACCGCTTTTTCAGCTGTCATCGACCGACTAGGTAGTCTTATTATGCATTCTCCATTCTCTCCTACTCTTCTTCTACACTATTTGTTGCATAAAAATCGCCCATAAATTCAGATGAATATACTACACTTGTTGTGTACAAACAACCTAATCACAATGATCTGTTACTCCGCGATCAACCATCACGGCTAAATGAAAAATTGCATTTGTTGTACGTTGGGATTTGTCCTTTTACGCATCTAACCATATCAAGACTTCTTAAAATTCAGGTGAATTTGATGATCTTTTGGATAACAACATCATCAGAGATCCCTCTCACACCATGGACGAGATTGAGCTGACGTATCAGAGTGTGGGGAGGTCTTCTTTGCTAGATTCCAATGGTTCAGTCCAGAACCAAAAGCTTTTGGAGATCGAGGAGCTCACTCTTCAGACACCAACAAATGGAACCACATTAGTTCACAACTTAATTGCAGATATATATGACAAGGATCATCTACTGGTTAGTTCACTTTTGACTGTTTCTGGTTTCAAGCATGTGGGCTGGTACATGCTAAATAAGGAGGTATAAATGGCAATTTAACAGATAATGGGTCCTAGTGGGAGTGGTAAAACTTCTCTCCTAAGAGCAATGGCTGGTCTGTGGAGGTCAGTGAACGGAAGAACCACCTTCTACCTCAATCCCCAAGATGATTTTACACATGAGAAATATGAGAGCCAGGATACTTGAGTAAAAAGAAGTTTGGGAGACGTATTATTCCTTCCACAAAGGCCTTATATGGTTCTAGGAACTCTGCGTCAGCAATTGCTTTATCCTGCCTGGGGTACTACTATGGAGGCAACACCTGGTGGCAATACAAAGGCGGCACTCCCTTTCAAAATTGTGACTTGTCAAACAAGTTATTTTTACCTCTTGCATCTTAGTTTCAGTTTACGCAAGCACGTTATTTTTAACCCATAAAAAAATTCACTCAAAAATAAATCGGAAATCATTCGAACATTTAAGCTAATGCATTGATTATGTCAGGTGCCTCTGCTCTCCTTAACAAAGACGATCGAGTTGAAGAGGGTTATAAGCCAACAGCAGATGATCTGATGCGGACTCTAGAGAATGTTCGTCTTGGATATATAGTGGACCGTTTTGGTGGTCTTGATTCATTACATGAGTGGTCCAGTGTGCTCTCACTTGGAGAGCAGCAGTGCCTGGCCTTTGCGCGGTTATTGTTGTGTCAGCCAAAGCTAGCTCTCCTGGATGAGTCCACTAGTGCAAATCCGGTCAGCTGGGATTACATACATAAGTATTGGCCACCGGCAGACGTTTTCCATAACAAGATCTTACACATAGCAACGGCAGATCCGAAAAGCATAGAGCGCAACTGGAGAATAGAGGAAAATTCTTTGCACGGTCCATTGAATCAATAAGAGGTGCGGACTGCAGAGTGAAAGACGATCCAAACTTGATTGATTATTTTTAAAGAATCGTGTAGATGAACGTAGAGGGCAGTAGTCCTTTTTTGTACATAAAAGCTGCAAGTCTTGATTGACGTTGTTCACTCAAAAGTCAAAACCAACGAAAGATGCAAAATACATAGAAAACGATTTTATACAGATACGCATACATAACAACATTAAATTAAGCAAGCTCAAAAATATATAGGGTTTGTCTACTTCCCATGTTCTTCATTAATCTTTCATCTGAGTGTTTGTCTACTGCCTCCTTTTCTGTTTCGGTTAATGGCTCTATTGGTGGGTTTTTCAAAGAGTACAAAGGTAATATAAAAAAAAAGACAGATCAAAAACGTAATAAGGTTGACTAAAACCCACAATAAAGTAGTATAAGTAATCAGACAAGGTGATCCCTTATCATACCTTAATAAAAAAAATATAAAGTGGTTAATCTATATTATTAAAACTGAAGTACTTTTGGTACTGTTGGAAACAATGATAAGAGTTTAAATGAAAACTGTTTGGTAATTTGGATAGTAGTATTTTTGTACTTTCTATTATTTACACATTTAGTTATTGCTTTACGATAAATTAAGTATTTCCTTTATATATTTCTTTTTATTTATATATTCAACCACTGCATTTATAATCAATTTAAATTAATTGATTACATTTCCAAAGTTTATCTAATCAAATCGATATTCATATATTGATCATTATTAAATATTAATATTGTACGACTATTAACTAAATTGCATGAATTAAAAGGATATAATATTTTAATGAAATTAACTAAATCATAAAATTACAAAACATAGAGATTTTTTTATTAAATCAAAGGTTTAAAAATTTATATTGAACATAAATTAAATAAAACACTCGCACTGGAGTGCGAGGTAAGATCTAGTTAACACTAAAGAGAATAAACTTCAATATATAAAGCGTTTAACCAAAAAATCAATATTTTTGTATAATAAAGCGCTTAACCAAAAATCAATATTTCCGTATAGGGTTAACCCAAATATTATGAGTAAAATACAAAATATGACAATATTGCTTTAATGCATATATGTATCGTACACTTACATTTGATAATTTTCAAAGAGGTTTGGAACTTCTATTGTCTTCTTTCACTAAATAATAGACATTTCATAGTGGTTGGTCCGTTAGTTTCAGCAATATTTTAAGTTTTATGATTTTTTTTTATAAAATTAAAACGATTTTATGTACCATGGAAGAGAGTTTATGAAACAGTAATACAGTACAAATTTAGACTGTAGTTTTAAAATTGTAAGGAACTTTAAAGAGTATTAACTTCAGTATATAGGAAATTTACCTAAAAAATCAATATTTCCGTGGTGGGTTGGTTAATCCACAAATTTTGAAAAAATTATAAAATAAGAAAATTTTGTTAATTGAATAATTTCACCATGCACTGACATAGGATCAAAGATATTTTAAAACTTTGTTGTCTCTCTAGGAAATATATATTTCCTAGTAGTTAGTCCACCGATTTAGGCGGTGTATGAAATTCTATAAATAAATTGTTAGAAAATTAAAATTGATTTTCATATACCATGAAATAAAGTTTAGCATACATTACTATAAAATTAGGATGTAAAAATTTTTAAACAACACTTGAGAGTACAAGTTTCTATATGTAGCATTTTTCCAAAAAAAAAACTCAATATTTTGGTAGTGGTTTATCCATAGATTTTGAAAAAAAAAACAAAAACATGACAGTCTTTTTTAAATGCATAGTTTCATCCTGTATTGACATAAGATGATGATCAAAGAGGTTTAGAATCTTTGTTGTCTCTGTTTCTCCGAA
This sequence comes from Hirschfeldia incana, assembly GCA_026261945.1. NCBI lineage: Eukaryota > Viridiplantae > Streptophyta > Magnoliopsida > Brassicales > Brassicaceae > Hirschfeldia > Hirschfeldia incana. The sequence goes on from JABCMI010000021.1 coordinate 5,486,477, forward strand.
AAAAAGAGATTCCATGGTGGCAAGTCACCTTATTTAGGCAGTATATGAAGGTTTACTAAATTAATTGTTAAACTATTAGAAATGTGCCAATATACTATGAAAGAGAATTTATCATTCATTAATAAAAAATATAAAGTGGCTAGAAATTTTTTAATAACACTAAGAGAATAGACTTCAATATATAAAGCATTTAACCAAACACAGTATTTTCGTAGGGGTTCCCCCAAATATTTTGTGAAAAATGAAAATATGACAATTTTCATAGATGCATAGTACACTTACATATGATATTACTTAAAGAGGTTTAAAACCTTTATTTTCTTCGTTTCACTAAAGAATAGATATTTCATAGTGCTTAGTCCGCTAAATTAAGCAATATTTTAAGTTTAATGATAAATAATTAAAAAAATTAAACGGTGTAATGTATCATGGAAAAGAGTTTATGATACATTAATAAAAATCTAGAATGTAGTTAGAAAATTGTAAGCAACTTTAAAGAGTACGTAAGAAACTTAGTTTTTCACTATCTTATATTTGGTTATTAATTTATACAGGTTTTACATAATTTTTTTCAGTGGGATAAATAATACAAGATTTTTATAGTATACAGAGCATTTACTGAAAAATAATTTTTTATAGAGGTTAAACGACAAATCTTGAGAAAATTTCAAAAACAAAAATGACAATACTGTTTTAATGCATAGTTGCATTATGTACAGCCATATGATGATGATTAAAGAGGATTTTAATCTATGTTGTCTCCATTTCTCTTGATAATAGAGATTTTACAATGGTTAATCAAATGATTTAATATAAGTAGTATATAAAGTTTTATGAAATTAATTGTTAAAAAATCATTGTTAGATGAAAGAAAGTTTAACATACATTAATAAAAATATAGAATATGGATATAAAATTTTAAACAATGCTATAGGCTCCAATATAAAGAACATTTAACGGAAAAAAAGTAAATATTTTAGGTGTTAATACATACATTGCATCGTTTTGACAATGGTTAAAGAAGTTTTGAACATTTGTTATCTCCAGCTCCTTAGAAAATAAAGAATTCATCTATTATTATTTATTAAATAAATATGGGCTACAACTGGTCCACCTCATATGTGAGGTCCCAAATGTGTTGTTATAGACTTATAGTGATGCCCTTTTTAATATCTATTATCTGCTTAATTAAACCTGATTACAAATGGTCCACATTCTCACATATTAAATAAAATGGGCCTGATCAATGATATTATTAGGCTAAATATGGGTTTTTTTTTCAAATTTTGAAAAATAAAGATGTGTCTAACGGTTAAAAAAAAAGAGTCGTACAAGGACATGCCACCAAAATTACTTAAAAATTAATCACCGACCATGCCCTTGAGTCCTCGACAATCCCTAGAGAAATCAACAAAATCAATAACCCCAGTCGAACGAGAAATTGCAGTTGCTTTTAATTTTATCGTCATTCAAACCCGTTTAAGTCGTTTCTTGTTTAACGAATTACCTTTAACAATTCTTGGGTTTTAATCGCTCTCGCTTCTCTCTTCTAGATAAAAACCGTCGGAGATCGTTGTTTGTTTGATTCCGACGGTGGGGGCGCAACCGTGTGGAATCATCTTTTTTATTTCGAGTTTTTATGTATAGTTATGTCCTGTCGGTGCGGAGTTGGCGTCTTGTTTTGTACTCTTTCGCAGATCTGGTTCGGGAATCGGGATGGTTACCTTTGAAGGTGAAGATTCAGTGATGATGGTCCGTGACTGAAGATAGGGTTTCTGCTGGTTCCATCGAGCTTTTTCATGTTCAGATCTGGGCTAAACAGTATGGCTTTTGGTCACCACTTCTCTTGGTCGTCTGTGTCTTTCCGGTTAGTGCGACTGTTCTTAGCCTTTGTTTTAATTTCATGGATTGTTGATCGATTTTTCTCTTGTTAGGCTTAGGGTGGGTCTTGTGTTGCTGGTTTGTATGGGTCATCTCAGTCTGCGATTATCCTTTTCAGTGTGTTGAATCTTCTTTACCTCTGTTCACTACCTTTAGTTAGCTTCAATAAAAGTTTTCTCTCTGGTCTTTAGATTAGTTCTTGTAAGGCTCTTTCTTGTGGGGATGCAAAGTTCATAATTTAAACCTTGGGAGAAAACTAGGTGGATTGATGACTTCTTCTCCCTCTTGGTTTTGCTTTGTATGTCGTTGATTAAGGCTTGTTCATTGTGTTTCTCTAGTGGCCTGTTCTTCTCTTGTCTCGTTTGATCATCAATGTTTTATGGCGGGGCAGATATGAAGCTTGTAAAAGCGTCACCGTAACGTCCTGTCATTAAAGAATTAGTGACGATATTTAACATTACAAAGGTAGGATTATAATAACTTTGATGTTTTATACGTATTGTAGGGTGTAAATGGTTTATTATTTCTTAGGTCAAGTACGTTATATAGAGGTGACTTTATATTATTTGAGGAGTTCGGTGCATATAGTATATGTAGTTTTTTTTTTTTTGAACATCGCATATAGAATATAGAATATAGAATATAGCATGATTAAAAAAATATAAAGAGAAATAATAAAAAAACTATGAAGCGATTAATATATTATTACTGCACAAACTACTTAAGTTATAGCCGGGCTTTGGGCTTTTTTAAATTTATTGGGTTTTTTATAATAATCATATAAAAATACATTATTGTTATTAGTGTAAGTAACTTTCAGCCCAAATATTTCAGCCCAAATATTAGTACAAAAGGTTATTGGGCTGCATCTAATAATAATCGACAATGGGCCGCATATTTCAGCCCAAAACATAAGATTAAATATTAGCATGTTCCATTACTACCAGATTATTAAGTGTGGTGCAGTGGTTAAAGGCCTGTTTTGTTTCCAAGCAGTAACGGGTTCGAACCGCAGCCAACGCCAACCCGTTAGCTTAGCTGAGCCGAGCCGGGGTTTTAGCCGAGCCGAGCCGAGCCGTGGGTTTAGCCGAGCCGAGCCGAGCCGTGGGTTTAGCCGAGCCGAGCCGAGCCGTGGGTTTAGCCGAGCCGAGCCGGGGTTTTAGCCGAGCCGAATTTAGAATTTAGGGTTTAGGGTTTAGGGTTTAGGGTTTAGGGTTTAGGGTTTAGGGTTTAGGGTTTAGGGTTTAGGGTTTAGGGTTTAGGGTTTAGGGTTTAGGGTTTAGGGTTTAGGGTTTAGGGTTTAGGGTTTAGGGTTTAGGGTTTAGGGTTTAGGGTTTAGGGTTTAGGGTTTAGGGTTTAGGGTTTAGGGTTTAGGGTTTAGGGTTTAGGGTTTAGGGTTTAGGGTTTAGGGTTTAGGGTTTAGGGTTTAGGGTTTAGGGTTTAGGGTTTAGGGTTTAGGGTTTAGGGTTTAGGGTTTAGGGTTTAGGGTTTAGGGTTTAGGGTTTAGGGTTTAGGGTTTAGGGTTTAGGGTTTAGGGTTTAGGGTTTAGGGTTTAGGGTTTAGGGTTTAGGGTTTAGGGTTTAGGGTTTAGGGTTTAGGGTTTAGGGTTTAGGGTTTAGGGTTTAGGGTTTAGGGTTTAGGGT